>OX458994.1:1197537-4132163 GCA_949774945.1 Hoplodrina ambigua
AGGCAGTTTCGCAGTCTGAAAGCACGTGCTGTAGTAAAAAAGGTGAGTAAAAAACCATTTTATATATTTTCATAAATTTTATAAGACATTTATTACAAACATACAAATATAATAATTGTATATAAACATTGATTTTCTATAATGACACAGAGTATACAATCAAATTGTTATACATTATAACGGATTGGTTAAGATAAACTACAGTAACATGACGCGTCCTTCCACAATTCAAAACGTTTGAAAGTGTTTGTAATAGTATTAAAAAGACTCACAACGCATGTGTGCGTACTGAGACGGCTCTCGAAACAAAAACAAATCAGCGATTTGTTGCTCGACTAGCGGCGTCAAAAATCACTCATTATTATTAGTATGACGCTGCACTGATATAATCTATGAAAATGACAGGTGCGTCGTCTTGCGCGGTCGGCTATTTATGATTAGTTGATAAACAAAAATCCTAGCCTGCTACTGAAGACGATTACTCACAACTACATACAAACTCTTACATACGAATGTGACTGCACACATTGAAATTGTAATATCGAGGGGAGCGCCAAGTTATAGTAGTTTATCTGTATAAGTATTTAGTTTTATAAAATTACAAAATATAGTAAAACATTTTTTTTTTTAAGATTATACATGAAGTTTCTTGCCCATTCTTCTCCATACGAAACTACCTTTTGAGAGCGGCAACTAGCTACAATTCGTTTATTTTTTCATTTCTTTAATATTTTGACAAAATTGTCTTTAAATGGTCAAATTAAAATAAATGATTTGACTTAATAAAACAAATATTAGATAGCCTCTCCTTTTCGACTTTGATGCAGTCAAGTATAAAATTTAAACGTAAGCCTAACCTTTTGACCGGCTCAGTCATGTATAGATGACAAACCAAATTGTTCCCAGCACGCGGTCACGACTACATGACAGACGTAAATAAAACTCATTATTTTTTTTCTATTTCCTTTGCTAATTATGTTCCTTGACTCATCCTTATGTATATTAGATAAACTTATTTCTTTATATTTCGTATATATTAAAATAAGATGACAAAAACTAATACCAACAATAAAATTTCGTATTCATAGCTCGGCGCCGAGGGCACGCTTTCGCTTTTTGACGTGACAATCAAAAGATTAATATACTTTGTACATTATTATTTAAATATGGCATTCAAATAACTGGTGGAAAGGATATATCTCATTGACCTACTTTTAAAATCATTGTGCATTTATTCTTATGGCAATTTACTATCCAGTTAATTGAAGAGTTGTGGCGACCACACGCGTCAGCCGTGTGCGTTTGCTCAAAACCGAGGAAGATGGCGCGCTTCAATCCACGAAGCAATTGAATGCTTTGAAGCAAATCGTCTTGAAGACCTAGACAAGAAGCGACAGATACGTAAAAGTCGCCCAAAGCCTTCATATATCTACACGTATAACGATATTAATCAGCTCTTCTGTACACGATGTCACCGGGTCTTCAAGACCAAGTTTGGGTTTGCTAGTCATCAGAGAGCTCACGAAAGAGAAGAAAAGTAGTCTGGGTCGCTGTCGCCGGATACGGTGAAGAGGACTAAAGTCGGCCAGACTTTAAAACCGCTAAGAGATCTTAATGAGTTATTTGGGGGTCTAAATTAGTTCTTTCGGGATGTAAGCGAGCTCTTAAATGGACATAATTGAGTTCTTAGAAACTATATTTTCGTTGGTTAATCATATCGTTTTATTTTTGGATATGGATTATTAAACTTATTGAGTCTATATAATTCATTGTATTTTTAATTATTCACACTTTTATAATCTCGTATAATAATTGATATAACATTTCATTGTTTCATTTTAACGGGTGTAAAAAAAACACTTTACGTAGCCGAAGTAACATGTTTTTCCTATCAATGGGATCATGTTTTTGTTCTGGACCATACCTGGGAACCTTCAGTGTTACTTAGTTTGATGATCCGTAATTAGTCAGATGCGTACTTAACGGCTAGGTGATGTGTCTTTATTACTACCCGTAATTATAAAATAGGTTACAATTTTAAACGCTTACTAAAATAATTCATTAAGTTACCAAAAAAAGTGATTGCCCAGTGTAGAAATGGAACATAAAACATCACGCCTGTAATCCCCGAAAGGTTAGGCAGAGGTATACCCATTAGTACAAAATTTCTTCTGTTATATCATGTAATAGGTGGCGAGCGTATTGCCATCAACCGGGCACAAATCCAGACTCCGTGGCTGCTACTGAAAAATTCCTGACGGAAATACCCAATAACACTTTGCCCGACCCCGGAATCGAACCCAAGACCTCATCGGAGTTACTTAACGACGCTTGCGGCAGAAATCTTCACGTAAAGAAGAAGCGTTATGCTCCCTTCAGGCAACCTTTTTATCTTTTTTGGTAATAACATAAGTAATTTTTTAATAAGCATCAAAAAATGGCATCCGTTAAATTCTTCATTATTTACAATTTAGACTGAGGTAACAAACGATTCGCTTCCCTGAATCCTGTGTCTGTCGCTCCATGCACTGTTGAGAAATGCGTGTTGTCCGTGGCTTCACCTGCGAACAGGACCCTCGGGGTTCCGTTGCTGTCGACTAGGGGCTCCCCCAACGTGGCCCTAGCGTTGGGGTACTGCGGCGACTGTATATTGTCGTATGTGTAACTTCCCCGGGTGAATGGATTCGCAAACCAGGTTGATCTGGAAATTGAAAGCTCATCTCAGATGGTGTGTAATGAGGTTGTGGGGTAACCGAAGCAGGAGTCCGTCGAAATAAAATCATCAAGAGGTTGCTGGATATTCTCATAATTACCAGACCACACATTTAAATAATTAAAGGACAGTCACACGATAGAAATAATCTGTGATAAAAACAATGCGAGTTATCTACACTCATAATCGATATCTCTCTGTAATGGCGGATGGCGTCCCTTCGCGCGTCCCACAGTGTTGCCACTTTCTAGTGATGCGACACGAACGCCACAAGGTGCTTCGCCACATGCCTAATGGTCCGTCCGATCCGAATCATTACTTTTTGTTTAAATAACACAAAGGAACTGTCAACTGAGTACATTCCCAGTTGACGCCGATGCGAATGAATTTTTTCATGCCATTTAGTTTTGGTTTCTTTTTTAATCTAATATTTTTTTTATATATTAAAGTCTGTAAATATTATACATATTACTTAAATAAATATTTTCTCAACAACACAAACAAATTATATTAAGTACCTTATTTACAAAAAATATATAGGGTAATATAATGTTTATTTATTATGTTTTATAAATCATTAACATTTTTGATTTAATTGTTCACAAAATAGGCATAAAATAATCAAAACTGTCAGTCAACATTAAAAAAAAAAGAAAACCGCACGAAAATTTGGCAATTCGCGTCTGACGCGCGCTTGCATGTGTACATTTACCAAAGCGCGCGTTTTAAAACGCCTAATGTGTACTCGCTCTAATACTGCGTTGAACAAGCATGGTGATGAATGCTCGTACCTTCTCTGTATGAGAAGAGGCCTTTGTCCTGCAGTGGGACAGTAATAGGCTGGTATTATAATCAACTTACCTCAACATAGCTACAGGTTCCGGTATAGTTCTGTCTTTTCCCATGAAACGTCTAATAAGTTCCATAACTTTCCTCTTTACCACATCTTCGGGTAACGTTTCAACCTGAAATGTTGGCAATATTATGTAGACAAAGCTCTTTAACCTTTTGATCGCCAGTCATGTATAGATGACAAACTAAAATGTGCCCGGCACGCTACGGTCACGACTACATGACAGACATCAATAGTTTAGTACATAAAACAACTATTTTTTTGTATTTCCTTTGCTAATTATGTTTCTTGAATCATTCAAATTCATATTAGTTACACTTATTTCTTTATATGTCATCTATATATTAACATAAGATGACACAAACCAATTATAAAGTTTCTAATTCGTAGCTTGACGCCGAGGGCACATTTATGTAAATTGAAAACATTACCACACGTTTTATTAAAATTGAAAAAAAAAAAACAATCATTACATGCACTAAGCAAATCATGCAACTGTGGCGCCAAACTGTCATGCTTATGTCAGATTAAATGGCAAATAAAATTATGTATTTCTCTTTCTTTATATTAACAGACAAACTTAGTAACTTTCTATAAAAGATCGTCCATTAAACACGTGACGCTTGAACGGGGGCAAATCTGAGAAGAATTAAGAGAAAAGAAATATCAATAACGCTGTTTGAACCAAAAAAAAAAAAAAATTTTCCAGAATTTAATTTGATTAAACCTATATTTAAGATAAAAAATAAATACTTTGTACCATAAAATATACTAGACTTAGGGTTGGGGGAAGAGGTTTGTTCAAAATCTCACCATGTAACACCAAAGGGAATAAATAGGGGGGGGAGTTAAAAAATTGCTAAAAACATCACGTAATTAATGCATAATCCCATAAGAGACGGGCGAGTGCACCTTCCTCTGCATAATTCTACTTAAAAACATGCAATGAAGCTTTTACCCACCAATTCAGCGCCAGCGCCACTGGTCCAAAGCGTCAACGCGGTCAATGACCCCATAGGGGTACTGGCGCCAAATATCTTAGTAATCCAGTAATCCTCTTTAGGTATAGCCATTCTTTCAGCCCCGTTCCATACAAACCCGAAGAACGTTGCAGTTTTGGGCCACCATGCTTTTGGGAAATGGAGGACGATTTTGTCGACAACACCTATAGCTAGATTGTCTATGGCCGCCACTTTGTCTTTGGGTAGACTTGGCGAAAATATCGATGTATGCCTGGAATATGTTTTCTAATGTCATCTTTGACAGATTTCGTTCTGATGCGAGACGGTGGCAGTCAACTGTCAGTTTGACATAATTGTAATGAACTGACGTAATGTCAGATAGCACTAAACTGATGTTATGTTTTAGGTCTGATAACATTCAAGAGACTTAATGTCAGATAATACTGAACTGCCATGATGTCAGATAGTTCTGAATTGACATTATGTCAAACTCACAGTAGACCGCCACTGCCTCTATCTGTATCTGAACACTGCGTTACACCAGTTTATTAAAATGCAACCAAAACAAAAATTAACAGACAGATTGATAAAACCATGTTTTAAGGTTTTTATTGGCTAATTGAAATAACAACGGCCAATAAAGTTACTTGACATGAATTTGACAGATCCGTTACCTATATTTCGATATTTAATTCTATTCAGTAACTTGACTAACTTGACAGTTCAAAGAAAAATAATGTTACCATACTATAACTAATAGTGTTGGGGTAGTGAACGATTTTGCGTAAGGAACGAATGATAAAAATGGTTTAATACCTACCAAGTTAAGTACATTATTTAAGTTCATTCAATATCGTTCATTCTTACACCACCTCACTACTTTTTTTTTGCCAATACTTGGTAACCCTTTATCTGTCAAGTTACTGAATAGAATTAGGAGTCGAAATATACATAATTTTTGTGTTGATTGGCTTTCAAACAACCGGATGTAACAAGACTTAATTCTTCTCATAACAGTTAATAAAAATAAAAAACTTTCCAGACACGTTTGATATTTCTGCCAGAATGCAAATGCAGTAAAATATAAGCCATAGACAAGCAATTGATGGATGATCCCCAGATATTATGACTCCATATTATGTACCGTTTTCATTCACTATACCAAGAATAATGTTTCCTCTTCATCATAATTGCATAATAAAATCCCATGCAATGGTCGTATAATAAGTAGAGACCTATTTTTTTTTTTAATGTTTTGTATGAACATGTATGAGTAAGTTTTCTGTATGTATTTTGTGTATGTGCATATTTGAATTTACTAAATATTTATAATTTTTTGACGTAAGTATTTTAATTTCAATGTAGGTAAATAGGTAAATATAAAATACTTTGTCGTGAATGACTGACTGACTGACTAATGGATCAACACACCGTAGAGACCTAAAACTTGGAGGGTGTGTTCTTTGTATGACGTAGACATCCGATAAGGAAGGATTTTCCAAAATTCACCCTCTCAAGCATGTAACGGGAACCCAAAGTTTGTATGAAGAAACCATACTATAAAATTTGACGCGGACGAAGTTTGTCGCAGAAACTAGTCAATACTATATAAAAATGAATTCCTATTTCCCTTGGTCACGGCATCACGCGTGAACGGCTGGACAAACGTCACTAACTCTTTTTTTATTGTGTTTGTTATTGTAAGGAGAAGGTGCTGAAGGTGTGAAAGAAAAAAAAAAAGCGGTAGGTACGAAGTTCGTTGGGTCAGCGAGTAGCAGTATAACGAGTACTAGACTAATTTTAATTATTCCGTTTATTTATTATCATAATAACTGTATGGTATTATTGTTTTTAGTACCTATTTTGTGCCTATTTTTGGAGCCCTGACACGGTAAGACGGGGTCGTGGCAGACCGAGGAGGAGATGGCGGGACGCCTTGGATGGCTTCCTCAGGAACTGGCGAGAGGAGGCACAACACAGAGGACAGTGGAAGAATGGGGGGAGGAATTTGCCCAGGAGCGGGACAGTAACGGCTAACTAAAAAAAAAAGTACCTATTTTTTTGTGTACGGTTGGTGTGGCCAGTGTGGCTTTACCTGATCGCTCATACAAAGAAGTAGGGATCAGGTAACGCATGGCACTGACTATAGATTACTTAGTAAGTTCAACAGCAGATTAGTCTTAACGATTAATTAGTAGATTTGTCTTCAGATTATAAATACTTCATTATTTTAAGAATACTAGAAGATTATTCGACTTGGTTGGGCCCCACCAAGCCTAATCATCTGCCAGTACCTCAAAATATTTGAAGAATGTAAATTAGAGACGATTTTCCAATAGTCAGATAACTTTTATCTAAAAAATTTACCTGACAGTCTGACATTACTTTTAAACAAAAGCTGTCATACTGTCATCTTGTCAGTCAAATGAAAGTTATCTGACGATTAAAAAAGCATCCCTTTCTCTATGGATCTATTCTCTTTAGAAAGAGACAAAGGTATGAGAGACGCTCTACAAAGAAGAACTTGGATGAATAACCTACACAAACGAGAACCTACCTCCACAGATTCTGATATGCCAACCCTGGCTGGGCAGAATCCAATAAGATTTCATACATTTTTAGTGTGGTTAATTGAATGATCATTGAATACCTACTATATATGGCCATTTATGGTTTGTTATTAATTAATATTGTTTTAGCATTAACTTGCCTACGTCCCCGTCACGAGAAGTTATAATTTTGTAAATACACATTCATGGGATCGCAACCCTTGGATCAAATACTGCGTCAGCGTGAACTTACTTCAAAATGACGTCCCAAATGTTTACGCTCCATGTGTCAGACGCGTTCCAGTACCACAAAACATAGCATATCTACATACTAGTATTATTCTATCACCCAATGTTATTTTAAACCTACCAGCTTCGCTCTATCTCCGCTTAACCATAGAGTAAAAGCATTACTGCATCCCATTGGCGCATGCGCCTCATCGATCTTCATTATCCAATAATCCTCTTTGCTAATATCTTTCTTGTCTATGTCTTTCCACAGATATAAGAAATAGGTGACATTTGTATGCCATAGAGTGTCAAATAGTAGTACGACCTTTCCTTCGACACCTATAGAGATTTTGTCTATGGCTGTGACTTTTTCTTGAGGCAGTGACGGTGAGAATAGAGTTGTATGTCTATAATGAATAATAATTATGTTATTTGAAGAGGTACAGTTTGTTTTTTAGGGTTCCTTACTCAAAGGGTAAAACAAGACCCTATTACTAGATTTAAATTTCCACAGATAACGTATTTCTATTGCCGCACAAATACTTAAAAAGAGAATAAAATCATTATTTAAGAGGGCTCCCAAACAACAAACGTATTTTTTTTTGCCGTTTTTATAGACTAACTGACTCGGCCACGCGTTGCTGTGGCTTGAAATAAGTAAAGATATTGAGGTCAATAATCGAGATAAGAATTACTATGCTATCTTTCAAGTTTGACCAAATTACACATAGTAAGCCATATTTCATAAAAAATGGTTGAGTAGATTTGGAGTCCATCCCGGACAAACAACGTGACGCGTAATATAGGTATATTAAGATGGTACCCGCACTTGGCCGGTTTGACATAACTGCCGAGTTCCATATCGCGGGCAAAATCAAAAACACCTTATATTTATTACCTCTGCATGATCCAATCAATTAAAAACAAAGACGTTTTACTAATGAAGTCAGTAAAGTCAGCTAAAATCTACCTTAATATATAAACGGAATGATTAAAAATGAATCAAGTATCTATAATTATTTTTCAATAGAAATATCATGTCGAAAGAAACGTTATTATTGCATGTTTTAATACGTAGGTACCTGGGGATTTTTTCCTTTTTTAAGATGTGAAATCATCTAACGACTGCTTCCTCTCTGGGCGGACCGGAAGGGAGTGTCAAAGTCAAAGTCAAAATATTTATTTCAATTAGACCATCTAAGGCACTTTTGAATTGTCAAGGAGTCGGTCAGTTAGTCAGAAAGTTGAAGCTAGTTGCTCGTTCCAAAACATAGGTAGGTCTCTATGGAGAAGAACTCAACGGATCCTCTTTTCAATTATATTTTTACAATTTCTGGTTACAATATTCTTGTTGCTTCTACACGTGAACACAATGATGATGAATTTAAAACAATAATAAATATAATAAGAATAAAGATGTAAGCCATAGCAGTTAAGAGATGATTAATCCCAACTGACAGCGCTTGAATGATCATCAAAGCTTGACATTTTACTATGTACTGACCAATCTCGTTATATCCCCCTTTGTCCACACTGTCAGGACATTATCAGCCCCCATAGGGGATGTAGTCCCCACCATTTTCGCACTCCAGTCATCCCCTAACTTCTTTTTATCCTCTGGATACCAAATAAAGTAAGGAGCCTTATTTTTGTCACTTCCCCACCAATTAACTTCGAATTGTAATATAACTTTGCCTATTACTCCCATCGATAAATTGTCTATAGCAGATATTTTTGTCTGTGGCAACACTGGCGTAAATAATGTTGTGTGTCTGAAAAATGTTTATTTTAAAATTGTTAACATTTTTTGTAAGAAATAAAAAATTGTAGCTGTAGTGCTTTTTCTGAAGCCGGTCGTCTGGTACTCTGTCGCCAAGTGTTGCTGCGTTCTGATGTGAAGGGTATGATGGAAAAACCCAATAACACTTTGCCCAGCCTGGGAATCGAACCCAAGACCTCATGCTCAGCAGTCGCGCTTTGCGACTACTAGACCAACAAAGCCGCACACGCTACACGTCATTTGTAATTGATGTGTATTACGACAGATGTCACTACACGTCAATTAGTTCACATAAAATGCAACAGATGTCGCTACAAGCACGTTGTAGTTCGCATTTACTGCGATATATTCCATACGCTCTATGATGGTGCGGGTGACACATGTCAGCAATTCATCTATGGATGTCAGAATCACATAACTAGGTCAGTGACATTATTTAATTTACTAGTTATTTACTTACTTATTACTGATTCCGTATTTTACGACTACGATATTAGTGTGCAGTTAAAATATTCAATCATGATTGTAAATCGCCGTAACGTTCAAGAGTGAAAAGCAACAGTTTGACAAATGTCACCGGCACCATCCTAGAGCGTGGGGAATATAGACTTACCTCTCCTTCAGGACTCCTAAAGAAACGGTAACTATGACATTCTTCGCTTTGTAGGTGGTACCATCTTTGCATGTAACCACCACATCCAGCGTCGGCACCTGGGGCCAGTTTATATGGGTAACTTCCTTCCCCAGCTTAATGTCGAGGGTCGGGTAACCGGGTCCGCCGTTGTAAGTGTTCTGGGGAGTTTAAAGTGGGGGAGAGGTCAACAAAATCCCGAACATGTTTGGCCAAATATGTACCTCGAGGTACAGGTGCACCAAATTTTAGAGAAAAAATAGAGGAATTCGAAAATAGCTTTACTTTTATTCATAAATCATTTTTAACTATTTAATTAATTATTTAAATCTAACTTAATAAGCTGTAATACAATTAAAACATGTGGCATTTGCATGTACGATTGCGTTCTAATTGGTTGTCACTTGGGTTGACATTTCGTAAATGTCATTTTGTTGACAGTTGACACATGTCATTCCGTTCGTTTATGCGCTTCGGGGTACTCGTCTGTCAACTTAACAGTTTTTTTTAGGTGCTTATTTACTAGAGTGCCAAAATGGCGTGCTTTTTATTACGATAAAAAGTTATTTTATTATCTTCCCCGGACAATTATGTAAATAACTAACTATTGCCCGCGACTTCGTCCGCGTTAATTTCGGTTATCGAGGACACAGAGGAAGTCGCGGAAAAAATTACCCATATCCTGTCATTTCAATTATATGGTAAAAAATCATGATTCGAAACGACACGTGGCGCCATCTATGATTATTAGAACGTTTTTGTGATTTCCCTCGGAAACAGTACTTTTTTTCGGGATTAAAGGTACCCTATGTTCGTTCCTGTACACCTGGCAACGTATATGCAAAATTTCAGGATGATCGGTTCAGTGGCTTAGGCGTAAAATGGTAACAAACAAACAAACTTACTTTCGCATTTATAATATTAGTTAGGATATTAGTTAGGATAGTAGCATAAAATTAATTGGGCCAGTCAGTTAGTTATTTTCTATACAGGGGCGCGACTTATTTTCAGTATAGGGGCGCCGCCGCTGATAAACTTGCCTATGGCGCTCTCAACGTTTAATCCGCCCCTGCCGCCGTGACTGAAATTAGTCTGGAAAATTAATTCAAAAGTAAGCACTTACCAACAAAATCTGGAACAGTGTTTTATAGCCATGTCTATGCCAGCTCATATGCTGATGTCCACCCAGCTCTTCGTACTTGGACTGTGTGGAAACGTCGTTCCAACTGTCAGAAGACTCGTAATTGTCTATGATCAAGTCTAGGAATTGAAGGAGGTTGTCCATGAAATCCTTGTCGTTGAGTAATTGGGGGTGCTTCGATTTTATGTAGTCTGTTAGGCTGGAAATAAAAGGGAATTATATATTTTTTTATATATATTTGTCAGATAGTATTACGCCTGTATTCCCCGAAGGGTTAGGCAGAGGTAAATAATGAAAGAATAGAAAAAAAAACTGTTTATTCACGAGAAAAAGACGCACATACATAACATAAAAAGAAAAAAAATGTACACAAAACCAAAATAAAAACAAGTTAGTATTAAATCTCAAAAATTATAAACAAAAAAGTACAAATAAGAAATATGCGCTACTACCGCGCGAAACGGCTGACGCTCAGCATAATGCCGTGGCCGTGCTGTGTACCCCGTAATCCCCGAAGGGTTAGGCAGAGGTGTACCCATTACTACTCCCACATTTCGCCAGTTATGTTTAAATCCCGTGTAATAGGAGGCGAGACTATTGCCATCAACTGGGCACAAATCCAGCATCCGTGGCTGCTTCGGAGAAATTCCTGATGGAAAACCCAATTACACTTTGCCCGACCTGGAAATCGAACCCGAGACCTCATGCACAGCAGTCGCGCTTGCGACCACTAGACCAACGGGAGCCAATTAGAGTTCCGCGCAAACAACATAATGTAATATTCTATGTATTTCTGGACTAGGAACACAAAACCTAAGATTGTACTAAAAACACTGTTAATAATTTTGATTTTGTTTCATTATTATGATTAAGAATAATATTAATATTGAGGGTGTAGGTAAGTACCTAATAGCTGTCAAATGGAGATAATAATAATCTAGTTATCAGTACAAGATTACTATTAGGTACAGTCATGTGCTAAAATATGTAACAACTACCTTTTTTTTTACAACTTCATCTATGTGAATGTCAAAGTATTTGTGTAGTCAGTGGGGGAATAACCATTCGCTTTTCGCTTACCACAATCAAGTGGTCACATATTTAAATAGTTCTTTATACAGAACTATTCAAACAGTTCTATATACAGAACTATTTAAACAGTTCTATATTCAAATACAGAACTATTTAAACAGTTCTATATTCAAATACAGAACTATTTAAACAGTTCTATATTTCAAGAATAGTTTTAAACAATTCCATATTTAAAATGTAGAACCGTTCTAATTTAATGAATGCTTCTCTCTTATAAAAACTCATAAATACAACTTTTTTACACATTTTAACCAGTTTTTTGATTGCGCGATGTAGGAAATCTCAGTTGTAGTTCGTATTCCGTGCGATAGATGTCGTTACAACATTATGTATATCGATTATCCCGATACCACAGCTCTTACAAGCGATACAAATGGATACTTCACTCACCGCCTAGTAATATACTGTCCCAAAGGCTCAGGTGTCTCCGGGGGGTCGTCAACAACTCCTAAACTGAAGGTCATCAGCTCGTTCAGCAAAGCCCTGTCGCCAGCGCTGCCGTCTGACCGGTACACGTCGAAGTCTAGGTCTTGTGGAAGAATGGAGACGTTGTTCTGTATCGCCAGATTGTAAACTCGGGAGGGGAACTGCCCGTGGATCCTGTTGGGGAAAAGATGGATTTTATGAATTCTTGTTTCTTTTTTACCTTTTAACCGCCACAGTCTTACATATTTATGTAAGATTAAAAGAATTACATACTTGAAAGGACAAGTTACTTTACAAATACGGCTTCGTAATAAGACGCAAATTATATAGGTAAATAATTAGTGTGACAATGGTGCCGATTCCCTTGTTCACAAACTAGACAAAATTTACAGAATTGGCATCTTTTACTGACAAATAGCTAAAGAAAAGGACGGTGACACTTACAAACCAAGTTTGAGATGTCAAATTAGTTTCACCTTAAAATTCCCCATATTTTTAATCTATACGTTTTAAGATGTCGACTTTAATTGTATGGATGTGTCAACTGTCAAATTGGCTAAATTTGACAGGTCTTATTTTCATCCGTCCCGTTCTTATTTTATTGGAAAGAAAAAGAAAGAAACATTCTTAATTAAGTTCCGTTCGTGCATAATAGAATCGACACCAATGTCCATTATTTGTCCTTTTTTTGTCAATGTCCTTTATGAGAGAAATAAATGATAATTTATTATTATTGTAACGAAATTCTGTCAAATTCAATTCAGGAAAAACAGCTTAACATTTTTATGGATTCTCGTACATTTGTAGACGTAAAATTAATTAATGACATTACAGGGCTTCTGAAAATAGCTGGATTATAATAGTCGTACCGACTCATCACTAATTTGACTCAAAGAATATAAAAATAGACTCGTGTTATGGCGTAACCTTGAAGCGCCCGCGCAAGTAAAGCTGTAATTGTAAACCTGCTTTCATGTCCAAATGAAAGAAATCTTACCCACCTACATTTTTTACAAGATTTTTATAAATATTCGGAAATCATATTGTTATGTCTTGAAATTATTGTAATTTACCTAATTAAATATGTGTGAACCCGCGCAAAAGTAACCCCAATAAACCGCATAACGTCATCACGCTTGTAATCCCCGAAGGGTTAAGCAGTTAGCAGAGGTGTACCCATTAATAAAACCACATTTCGCCAGTTATGTTTAAGTCCCATGTAATAGGGGGCGAGCCTATTGACATCAACCGAGCACAAATCCAGACTCCAGGTTGTTATTGAAAAACTTCTGATGGAAATATCCAATAACATTTTGCTTGATCGATTTATTCTTCGTTCGTCCCGAAGTTTTGTCCCACATTCCAAAAAAATCTTAGTTCGTCCCATATGACTATTGAAGTGGTGATTCGTCCCAAATTACAAGTACTTTAAAGGTACGGTCAACATACAAAAAAGATACGTATTTGAAATTTTTACAAATACGTCAAATACAGATAAGTAGTTGTTTCGGGTCTGGCTGTTTGTGTATGTGAATTAATATGTTTGTTTTCCTTTCTATTGAGATCGTTTAGGGGCCTACCTTCTGTTCATTTCTGTCACCCTGGTACTTTTTAAATCAATAAATAATTCAATTTCAAAACCTGTATTTTAACCATTATCAAGCTAAGTAGTAAGTCGCTTAAGGATCTAGTTCCAGTAAATTTCTGCATTCCTGGTAGTAAAAAGTACTAACGAAAAGTCGAAAAAATTGTGATTATTACTAACAATCATGCATAAAACAAGCATTTTAAAAAACAGCATTCATAAACTAAAAATTTAAGCAACAGTAAACTAAACTAAGAGATATATTTAAATTATTTTTTTTTGCAGATTGTACATAAAAGTAAGTTTAGCTTATACAAAAAAAATATGGTCCGTAGAAGGAATATAAAATAGGACGAAACAAGAATAAAATACTTAAAATTATAATTTGGGACGAAGGAAGCATATTGCTTAGGACGAACCAGGAATTTTTTATGTAGGACGAAACTCAGTGGGCCAAACGAAGAATAAACCGCTTGATCTAGGAATCGAACACAAGACCTCATGCTCAGCAGTCACGCTTTGCGACCACTAGACCAACGAGGCAGTTATTAGAAAAATAATTATATAATATATTTTTTTTTTAAACAACTTTATTTTCGTTTTATTACAATATTGAGTATTGGACATTGTATTGTCATCAGAACTAAAGGTATGTGCAAAATTTCAGCTCAATCGGATGCCAAGAAATGGTCGAAAAATGGTTTGCAAATTTTGAAAGGACAACTTACATACATACATACGAACAGTGCAAGCTAAATAAAAGCTTGTAAGAACCATTAGAAAATATCAGTACTCACCATTCAGCCCCCAGTTCCACGACCCCATCACCAAACGGCACAGTATTGACTCTACCACCGACCCTGTCCATGGCTTCCAGCGCCAACACCCTCTTGCCTGCCTTCGCTAGGGTGGAGGCTGCGGTACACCCCGACGCCCCCATGCCGACAATGATCGTGTCATACACCTCTGGCATTGTTGCGCTGGGAAAGAGAGGAGCTGTTAGTTCTTACAACAATTAATAATTCAGTTATGGTGGGGCAGAGTGAGGTATGATGGGGCAAAGTGAGGCATGGGGCTAATGTTGTTTGGGTCAGAGCGGGTATACAACAAAGATAGTGATCCTATAAAGGGTCCGTATTTTCCTTTTGAGGTACAAAACCCTAAGAAACGATCTTAAAAAAAACTACAAAAACGTCTGAAATATGTCCGAGCCGTGCCAGCTGATATAATAAGCAATAACCTTAACTTGTTAATCATAAAGGCATTGCCCTTATTGAATGATTCATTAAATGAAATGTTATCATGCAATGTGAAGAACAATTGAGTCATTTAAGAAGAGCTGTAGACTGTCAGGGTCAGAGTCAAACAGACAAGCAAGAATGTGTGTGTCTGTCTATTCATTATCTTGCACAGAATTGACCAATATTGATCTTTAATTTCTTTCATCTTAAGTCCATTATCAATTAAATGGCCGCATCGAATAAACTTTTTTATTTTTTTGGTGTTTTTGGTTTCTTTGCCCATCCTCGTACCTCCTAATTTTTTATATACATTTTAGTCAAAAAATAATTCAGTAATACATTGTATAGACCTGCTTAATAGGAACCCCACGTTATTAAGGATTAAACGTTTTTATTTTCTCCTGTAAAGTTGACTATTTACACTTGCATGTTTATTTGATGCGGCCATCGAATGATCAATCTGCCTAAATTTTTCTCGACTATGTTGGGGTCGGCTTCCAGTCTAACCGCATGCAGCTGAATACCAGTATTTTACATGGAGCGACTGCCTATCTGACCTTCACCACCCAGTAACTGAGTAATACAATACCTCTTGGTAAAACTGGTTGTCAGACTTTTGGGCTTCTGATGACACATAATTACTGTCAAAGATCCATAATAAGATAGCCGGAACCAACGGCTTAACATGCTTTCCGAGGCATGAAGCGGCTCAGTGGTGTGAAAAGATGATCACCCATCCGCAGACCAACCCTAGACAAGCTTAGCTTAACCTGATGGATCAACCGGTGCGGCTGTTGTAACTTAGCCATGACCTCCTCGCTTATGTTCTTAAAATCATTGTAATTTACAATATTTGAACCCAAAGCAATTTGCATTAGGTTTGTATACTATAAATTAGGACAAACAGACAGTTTAACAGTGTGTTTTTTATTAATAATGCATATATTCACGCATATAATCCCAGAAGCAATATGGACAGAGGTGTAGAGGTGTACCTATTAGTACATCCACATTACTCCAATTGTGTTGTATTAAAGTTAAGTTACATAAATGAATTGTTTAAAGACAGTAACATAATTTATTCAGAATCATCTGGAATTATGATTTTACATTCAATATTTAATTGTGTGCTAAGTTTTGTAAACAAAACTTGATAACATTGTCATAAGGGTAAACAAAACATCAGCTGATATAATGTTATGAAAACCTGTTAAAAAAGCAAACATTATTATATCTTAACGAGTGTTTAATTTAATTAATTGAATCCATCTTTAATTTTCCCGAATATTTTTTTATAGACAATAACATTCTTTCACTTCTAAACTTTTTTTTTTTGTAGTTTAAAAATAGAATAACTTTACGAACTAGTTGTGTACTTACAGCAAATTACCGGTTCACGAAAAAAAAAAGATTAGTTTAGTCGATTTTTGACCTCCGAACAAAGTTATCACAGTAAACCAGTAAACTTTAGCGCAACGCACCTTTGATCCAAATGAGATGAAAACACTTTTATTGCTAACTGACGTACACTTTAGCCACGTGTAGATCGACAACTAAATAAATAAAGAAGATATGTTTATAATGATATAAGTAATCGCTTGTCTAGTGTTTTCTTATCTAGATATGCTGCATTTTAAAATTATCTCCGAGTCGAGAGAATCTTAATTTGTTGACGTTAAGTTCACGTACGGGGTTAAGGCTGCCAGCACTAGAATTTTAATTTGCCAAATGTCATTTTGATGAAGTCGGCTAAAAATGGATTAAAAGAAGTTTTTATAACCGTTTTTTGAGAAGATTGTGCCAAAAAAATGTCTTTATAATGTAATTTTGTCTCTTTAGCCTGTTTGTTTAGTGCAGTTCGGCGCTTTTTTAGATCACACTGTTATTATAAACCAGCCAGATTAATTAGAACAACAAAATTACGTCATTAATTACAAAATAATGTTGCGTTACTATAGTAGTAATGATTATGGATTGTATAGTTTTTGTTGAGTTTGACATAATTATCACATTATGTTTAGATAATGATGCTTGTAGGCTATTATATTATTGTACCATGTTTAATTCACAAAACACATCTTGCTAGTTTACCTTTAATCTACAAATTACTGTCTACAATTCTCTAAATGGAAGCAGATTGAAAATAAAATTTTACATTCCTTTAAATCTTAAGTTTTGCGATTTTCTATTTAAATTAATTATTTTAAAAAATCCTTGATCGTCTGTCATTACGACACTAAATCTCCACATATTCTTTAATGAAAACCAATATAGAATGTTATTTATTTAAATTACCCAAATACCCTGGTATAGTTCTAACGTGGCAACACTCCAACTGTCAAATAAAAATGTAAACGTTCCAGTCTTCTATCAAACAAAACTTAGCACTTTTAGCATCACATTTCGTGGCTGGATTTTTCCGCTGAAGAAAGAGATGGAAGTCGGCGGAGGTTTTAATAAATTATTATTATTGCTACACAAATAATATAGGTATAAATACCTACGTTTAGAAAGGACCGTTAATCGTAAAAATATAAAACCAGATACTTAAATATCTAACATTCCTAGTAGCAGTGCCGGGCACCCCGACATACTGATACTAATACCCTTGCCAGGGCTGTAGATATTTTTTTATATGAGGAAAACATAAAAAAAAACAACCAAAATCATGAACTATTCAAAATGGTCGTTATTTCTCGGGGGTCAAGTGACAAGCAAAAATAATATAGGTACCTAGGTACTGGTCACAATGTACTTACAATTGTGGTAGGATAGCTCCAATAAAATTGAGTGGCTAACAGGTATATACAAATATAAACTACGGTCTTCCGTTGGCAGTTCTATTCTTAGCCTTTAAAGTTAAACGATTATCATCAGTCTAGATGACTCGGTACAGTCAGTAGAAAAAATATTTAGCTGTTTAAATATAGAAGCGGCTCAGTAGACCGCAAAATTCAAAATTTTCTTACGTTTTTTGCAATTAGCAAGTCAATATTAGCAAGTCGCGGGCGTAAGAAGTACGTATTTTCAGAATTATAACCATTTAAGTCAGCAATAAAACTCCATAGAGCCAGGTAACACGAAAGAATGACTATTTAATGAAATCTTGACATTTTAGGATTATACCGACTTATGGAGTTATTATACTGATTTTAATGGTTATAATTCTGAAAATACATACTTCTTACGCCCGCGAATCATACTTTAATCAACATTAAACTTAATACTGACTTGCAAATTGCAAAAGCGTAAGAAAATTTGATTTTCGCGGGCTACCGCGGCGCTTCCATCTTAACAATAAAGAAAGAAAAAAAAATCGAGTTCACAAAAAACAATCTATAGCAACGTTTTTTTTTTTTTTTTTTTTTTTTTTTTTTTTTTATTATTAAGTTATCTGTTTTAATAATTAATATATACAATATTTACAAACTTAATAATAAAAATAAAATAAAAAACTAATAAAATAAAAATTCTGGTTGTTTTTTATTTTATTTTTATTATTAAGTTTGTAAATATAGCAACGTTTGCATTTCTTTTTATCATGTTTAATTTTTTTTTTATCATTTTTGGGAAATAAAAAACTGCATCGCGATTTATGACATTAATGACACACACGAAGTCTTAAAAGTACCTTTGGTTAAGCAGACTTGGATGGCACAAAAAGTTTATTCGTCGAAGCCCTAAACAAGATTTGGGTCATTCGATCAAGGTTAAGCAACGTATCTCGAGGTCGGTCACTGGATAGGCGCCTAATATGATTACCTATTCAATTCCTACTAAGAGACGGCTCGGTAAATTGGAAAGATTCATGTAAGCTGTTGGTCCCGGCTGTCATATTCGTAGATTTAGTTTTGAAGGCACTGTCAAAAGGTCTTAAAAAGCACCACTGTACCTTTAAAACTTAATAAATTAGGCACACATGTACTTACCTACTTTTGTATAATAACATTTACGCGGACATACAACAAACGATGTTTCTAATTTATGTGACCATACCACTAGCGGTCTTTTAAGGGCTGCCATCCGTCCGGGTTTCCCCGGATTTGTCCTAGTTTAGAGGGCGTTCGGGTTACGTAGTAACTATTCAGTAATCTGTGGTTCGGGGTACGTCGCGAAGAGGTTGTCAAAAAGTGTCCAGGTGAAACCCGGACACTTCTAATGTCAGTAGACATAACATCACGCCTGTAATTCCCGAAAGGTTAGGCAGAGGTGTATCCATTAGTACACTCACATTTCGCCAGTTATGTTTTCCCATGTTATAGGGTGCGAGCCTATTGCCATCAACCGGGCACAAATCCAGACTCCGAGGCTGCTACCGAGAAATTCCTGATGGAAAAACCCAATAACACTTTGCCCGACCTGGGAATCGAACCCAAGACCTCATGCACAGCAGTCGCGCTTGCGACCACTAGACCAACGAGGCAAATCCCGCGAGGAGAATCCCGATTCCCGATTAGTTAAAGTTTTATTGTAAAAATATATTTTTTTGGGATGTCCGGTAAAAAAACTCAATTTGACCCAAATGTCCGGGGTTTTTGAAGTTTTCGTACGGCGTCGGCAATTTAGACGATGGCCGCCCTAGGCATAGTCAATATTTTTCCAAAACCTCTATAATTCGATCTAAAACTTGAAAAAAAAAAAAAAGAAAAAAAAATTAAATCTTTAGGTACTTACGGACCAGCGTTCCCGCGCGCGGCAAACGCGCAAAACAAAACAACACTAAACCATATCATGGCTGACTTTGTATTGCTATCATAGGTCGATTTTCCATGCGTATTTATACCTTTTTTGCGAGATAACTGACCACTTAGTTAAAAGTAAACAACTAAAAAGCTCTAGGTAAGCAATAAAATTCATACTAATATTATAAATGCGAAAGTGTGTCTGTCTGTCGGTCTGTTACCTCTTCACGCTTAAACCGCTGAATAGATTTTGATTAAATTTGGCATGAAGATTGTTTAAGACCCGGGGAAGGACATAGAATAGTTTTTATCCCGGAAATTACCCCCTAAGGCGGTGAAAAGAGGGGTGGAAGTTGATAGGTATGCAAGATAAACAAGTTCCACGCAGGCGTAGTCGCAGGCAAAAGATAGTTACTAATAACGTGTTGTTTTAACGATAAGCTGTTATCTAATCGTCTACAAAGTTTTTAGCGAAATATATAACACCGGACCGTTCTTGAACTAAGCTGCCCTGCTTTTTTGTAAGTCTTAACCTTTTGACCGCCACAGTCATGTATAGATGACAAACCAAAACGTGCCTACGCCACGGTCATGACTACATGACAGACTTTATGACATGGCAAGGAGTGGTGGCCAAAACGTGCGTAATTACTATCTCAGAATGCCATTATTATTATATGCCTAGCCTTTTCCCAACTATGTTAGGGTCGGCTTCCAGTCTAACCGGATGCAGCTGAATACCAGTATTTTACATGGAGCGACTGCCTATCTGATCTCCACGTTTAGTAACTGGGTAAGATACCCCTTGGTAAGACTGGTTGTCAGATTTTACAGCTTTTGACGACCCGTAGGTAATGGTTGTCAAAGATCCACATATGACAGCTGGGACCAACGACGGCTTAGCGTGCTTTTCGAGGCACGGAGGAGTCTCGATTTGTAAAGATCGTCACCTAACTACAAACCAACCCAGACAAGCGTAGCGTAACCTCTCGTGGAGCTGTTAAATTTTTACTTAGCCAAGAGTTCCTCATATGAGAATGCTATTATTTAAAATTCATAACATAACGCCACCACGCCTGTAATCCCCGAAGGGTTAAGCAGAGGTTCACGCATTGGTACACCCACAATTCGCCAGTTATGTTTTTAATCCTATGTAATAGGGGGCGAGCCTATTGCCATCAACCGGGCACAAATCCAGACTCCGAGGCTGCTACTGAGAAATTCCTGATGGAAAAATCCAATAACAGAGACTCATCAGTAGCACTTGCATCGACAACTTTGCTCACAACATTCATAAATGCAAAAGCCAAATAATTGAATTAGGATTATCAGATCATACTGCCCAATTATTGCATTTTCCAGTCAAAAAATCCTGTGTATTAAAATCTTGGCGTATTAAAGTACGCGATTACAGTGAGGAAAATTTGACAAAATTTAAAACTTGTATGAATAATTTGACATTCTCTGACATTTACCTGACAAATGATTCAAATGAAGCCTATAATCGTTTCTTGGAGCTTTTCTTGTGTTTCTATAACTTGTGTTTTCCTTACAAATTAATAACAAAATCGTTATACAAAAAAACTAAATGGGTTTCAAAGGGTATCAAAATTTGTAGCAAAATGAAAAGAAAATTACTATGGCAATATAGAACACACCGGACAGAAAAAAATAGACATAAATTCAAGCAATACGCTACGAAATTTAAAAAAATTATTTGTCTTACGCAGAAGGCACAAAATAACCATCACATCAACACAGCTCAAAATAAATCTAAAGCCACTTGGTCACTTATAAATAACTCTAAATTTAAATTTCCTAGGGAACCAATTAATGAAATATTAAAAGATAATGTAAACATTACAGATCCAACGTCGATTGCGAATAATTTTAATGACTATTTTATTGACCAAGCTGCAAAATCGATGCGTACAAATAATTATAATAATAAAGCACCTTCGAATAAAAACATATACACTAACTTAAACTCAATTTTTCTTACCCCCACAACCCCAATAGAAGTGGACAGAGAAATCAAGCAACTTAAAAATACATCGAGTGAGGGTTACGATGGTGTTTGTACTAAAGTTATAAAACAAGTGTCACAATCAATTGCAGCTCATCTAAGTTATATAATAAATTTATGCATTTTTACTGGAACTTACCCAGAAAAACTTAAAACATCGGTTGTTATTCCTCTCCACAAAAAAAATGACAAAAGCAAAATGGGAAATTATAGACCTATAGCTTTGATACCCATCTTCTCAAAGATATTCGAAAAAGCCATTCATAGTCGTCTTTACAATTTTTTAGAAAAATTTAATATCTTGGCCAGCGAACAAAAAGGATTTCGCAAGGGTAAGTCCATTAACGCTGCAATATATGAACTTACTAACACTGTTTTGACTAATATGGATAAAAGAAATCCAATATGTGCTATTTTCATGGATATGAGTAAAGCCTTTGACAGTGTTGACCATAACATACTGCTTAAAAAATTAGATTCATATGGCATAAGAGGAAAGGCACTAGACCTCATTCACTCATATCTATGTGATAGAAAGCAGTTAACAGAAATAACTAGAATATGTCTTAAAACGCGGGATGAGAAGACATATAGATCCCAAACTAGAACCATAAAACTAGGAGTTCCACAAGGTAGTGTCTTGGGTCCCTTGTTTTATCTAATTTATATTAATGATCTCCCTAGACACATAAAGCATCCCATGGTACTTTTTGCAGATGACAGCACGGTAGTAATAAAATGTGACAGTCAAAATGACTATGAAAATGAAATTAATGAAACATTAAAAACTATAATTAAATGGTTAATTGATAACAATCTGAAAATAAATTTAGAAAAAACAAATATAATGCACTTTCACCAAAGAACTCAACCGAAAAGTATTAATGTAAATTATAACGGGCAGACAGTAGAATCTGTAACAAATACAAAATTTCTAGGAATAAATATTGATTACAGACTTTCATGGACAACCCATATAGACAATCTCTGCAAAAGAATCAACCAATCCTCATTCGCTCTTTACAAGCTCTCCAAAATAGTTAATAAAGAAGCAATATTAACGGCCTATCACGGAATGGTGGCACCACTACTGAGATACGGCATTATATTTTGGGGTAATTCGGTAGACAAGGAATTTATATTTAAAGCTCAAAAGAAGTGCATTAGAGCAATGTGCCAAATAAATAGTACAATTAGCTGTCAACCTTATTTTAAAAATCTAAAAATTCTCACATTGCCTTCCCTATACATTTACGAAACAAATATTTTTGTGAAATCAAATCTAAGCTACTATAAGACTGCTGTAAAAAGCTGTTATCGAAAATTAAGGGATAAAAAAAGGTTAGAGGTACAAATACCTTATGGTAAAACGGCACTACTAAATAAAAGTGTACTATGTATGACATCATTAATATATAATAAATTGCCTGATGACTTTAAACAATTACCAATCCTTCAGTTTAAAAAGAAACTACATTCATTATTGATAGACAGATGCTATTATGATGTCAAAGATTACTTGTGTGACAAAAATATTGTATTCCAATGATAAGTAAGGAAAAATAAGTATAATTTTTTATGTATGATAATATTGTGAATTCTCCTCCTTCCTCTTTTTCTTTACATAAGATTTTAATTTGCAATGTTGTAAAAAACCATTATGACTAATATGACCTACTTTTTTTATTGGACTATACAAACAATTTTGATTATGATTATTTATATACGCATTGACTTTTAATAGACATTACTCCTTATTGTGACATTTGTAATTTTTTGTAATATTTTGATTGTATTTATTTCTCATCATTTAATTTAATTTTGACATACCTCTCAAATAATTTGAATTTCCTCCTCGCATGATTGGTATTGTACTTTTCTCTTTGCATGCCACCATATTTGTACGCCACTAGGCATAACATAGCGACCATTGTACTTATTTAAGATCTATTTCACTACCTATGTTACACAAATAATAAATGATTTGATTTGATTTGAACCTGAGAATCGAACCCAAGACTTCATGCACAGCAGTCGCGCTTGCGACCACTAGACCAATGAGGCAGTCAAAAAAAATTATCAGCTTTAAATATAAAAAATTAGGTATACTTTGAATAAATGGTATAACTTTGACATGATTGTGATGCTTCGTTCTAAACTCAAATCATAAGTACCTACCACCTGATTATATTTTTGTTGTTATTTTTTGTCATCAATATTATGACTTAGATAAAATATTGTTTTTAAATACTAATTTGAAATGTGTTGTAAATAAAATCGAGACCTCGAACTACGTCCTACTTCTAGAACTTCATATAATAGGTACCTACCTACGTGTGAATAGGAAGGGAAAATAAAACGACAAAACTTAGTAATTTTAAAACAATATATTTTCTATTTCAACTTAGAAATATTAATGGTCAACTCAACCATTATTTACAAGTTACAATTAACTTTACAGATAATTTTATATACTCTGTGCAAATACGGAAGTAGACATCGTTATCCAATAATTCCAAGACATAACTTCTTCAAGGTGGAAGCTCCACGGTAGCCCGCGAAATTCGTTTTCTGCAATATGCAAGTCAGTATTAGTCAGCAATAAAACTCCATCTATTTCATGAAATCTTGACTTTTTAGGATTATACCTACTTATGGAGTTATTATACTGATTTTAATTCTGAAAATACATACTTCTTACGCCCGCGAATCATACTTTAATAAACATTAAACCTAAATTAGGTTTAATGTTTATTAAAGTATGATTCGCGGGCGGCAATTTGCAAGTCAGTATTAAATACTGACTTGCAAATTGCAAAAAACGTAAGAAAATTAGAATTTCGCGGGCTACCGTGGAGCTTCCACCCTAAAGCCACAAAAAACCTAATTTGACAGTAAATTAATTGATTAATGATGTCTACGCTCGTATTGTTTACTTACTTTGACGAGGTGTGTGAGATCATAACGTAAGGGCGAGACTACTCGCCTTCAATTGTTATCTCTTCAAGGTTTGTAATCTTGAACTAGTACGGATTGATTTTGACCTTTGCTTTACGCATATCAATCCATCCTTAATATTTTAAAGACTGAGAGTTTGTTTGTTTGCTTGTTTTTTTGTTTGAACTCGCTAATCCCCGGAACTACTGGTCCGATTTTGAAATTTCTTTCACGAATAGGAAAGTCAAAACATTAATTTCAATTAGCAACATTTATTTCAATTAAACCATTTACAGACACTTTTGAATTGTCAAGGAGTCGGTTAGTTACTCAGAAAGTTGAAGTTGCTCGTTCCAAAACGGAGGTAGGCTTCCATGGAGAAGAACAAGCAAGAAACTCCACGGACACTCTTTTCAATTATGTTTTTACAAAATCCTGGTTACAATATTCTTGTTGCTTCGACATGTAAAAACAATAAATATGAATATAAAAACAATAATAAGAATAAAGATGTAAGACATGGCAGTTAAGAGATGACCAATCCCAACTAACAGCACTCGTTCACGAGCATGACGCATGGGTCAACCACTTAGCTCAACCATCTTGAAAAAAACGCTACGTTATCTCATAGGAAATAATTATATTTTCAAAATAATTAGGAGTCCGTAAGACAATACACGTGTATAGATTATCAGAAGTATTTTTTTATTTACTAACAATTTGAGATATTATTTTAGGTAAGTAGTAACAGCTCATTTTAAAAACTGATTATTATATCTAGACTGATATAAATGTTCTTTTGACCTCATATTAATGTTCTTTTAACATCTGTTTCTTAGCAAATATCGCAAACGGCTCGGTAGATTGTCCCGAACTACTAGGCAAGATACTTCTTCGCACAAACCTTAACGTAAGAAAACGGCCACTACTGCATATACCATACACATCGACAAATTACAGGCGTAACGCCTTCTGTATACGTAGTGCTGTAGCCTTTAATAGTTTACCACCACACTTTGAAATTGACTTATTCTGCTCCCGCGCACATAAAATTAGAAAATTTTGAGCAATGAATATTTTGATAGTCGCAAATAGCTTTTCAATTCTATTTTTGATGTTGCACGACTTGATATAGAAAGTAGTTAATTTTAGTAACCATTTAATTAATTAGAGTCACCAACGACCAACGCAAATGGCTTTTGTTACTAAATGGACATTTATATGTGGAAGCTTGTCATTAGCAATTGTCCTTATTATAAAAGATATTTATAATTGTTATTAGTCTGTAAGCTTTCCTTAAAAATAAATAATAAATAATATTATTAACCCCACGTGGCATTAAGCTAGGCGTCCATTATGACAGGCAGGGCCGCAATTCAAGCTAGATTACACTAATCAATTGACGTACTTTTTATGACCTGTCAAAACGCGATTCTCCTATAGATTTTACATGGCAAATGTCACCTGTGACGTCACTTTCCTGTCGACTCAATTGACTGACTATTTATTAATTTGAAAGCAATTATTACTTAATCAAATTTTACAGTTAATTGAAAATGATTTGGGTTTTCAGGGCTAAAATATAGGTAGTGTTTTTTTAAGAGAAGTTATGTCTTGAAATTATTGGTAAATGCTGTCAACTAGTCAATTAAAAATTATTATTAAAACGCCTGTTATTCTTAATTTTTATTTTATTTCTCTGCATATTATAAAACAAAGTCGCTTCCCGCCGTCTGTATGTTTAGATCTTTTAAACTACGCAACGGATTTTAATGCGGTTTTTTTCAATAGATAGAGTGATTCAAGAGGAAGGTTTATGTAACAACATTGCACTCTAATATTATAAAAACAAACAAACAAATACAAGTTTCTTTTTTATATATTGTTACTAGCTGACCCGGTCACGTGTTGCTGTGGCTTTTTGAAAAAAAAATATTGAGGTCAATATTCGAGATAAAAACTAACCTAATCTTTTATGTTTGACCAAATTACACACAGTAAAGATACCATTCTAATGTTGGCGGCCGCGACTGACTACCGCGACCGGGTCGCGCGAGTCATTGCTTAGTATGAATTTATATGGAACCATAAACAACGCAAACGACCACAGGTCGCGTCGCGCGACGCGGTCGGCTTAGGATGTTTAGGGTTCCATAAAAATTCATACTAAGCAATGACTCGCGCGACCCGGTCGCATACGTCGGTCGCGGTCGTCGGGCCCGGTCGTCAACATAAGAATGCAACCTTAAGCCAAATCATAAAATTAGTCGAGTAGTTCTGGAGTTTATCCCGGGCCAATATGGTGACGCGAGATTTTTATATGTAAAAGATTTGTAAGAGGTTATCTCTGTAAATACTGGTCTAATTGCAAAAAATATTTCACTGATAGGAAGCTACTTTTTTGAGTGTAGGCTAGGTTTTAACATATACTAGGCTAGTACGCAGTAGGACTAGACTACAGACTACCACGCAGACATCGGTGAACGAAAACATCGTGAAGAAACTTTTTTTTTTTTAGGTGGTAAAAATCATCAAATGACTCCTTCCGCCCTGAGTGGGGCGGAAGGGACTGTCAGACTTTTACTGACTAAAAAACCACCCCGTTCTTTCTGTTGCCCTTTACGTTCCTTGGCCACGGTCTCCTATTAAGACGTCCCGCAACCCCGGCAGGCGTTGGCCCCGTTGGGGGCCCCGTCCCTGTGCTGACATCGTTAAGAAACCTGGACTTAAATTAAAAATTTGAAATCATCATTTCATCTTGAGCAAGCGTGGTGATCAATACTCGTGCCTTCTCTTATGAGAAGAGGCCTTTGCACTGCAGTGCGAAATGTCAAGTCTCATCTTCCGTGGCGCGTATTGTATTCTTTATTTATTTTTATTTACATATCAGAAGGCGGTTGCCATGTCACAGCGGATATTTTTCTATTTATCTCTTGCAGAATTAGCCGACATCTTGCTAACTGTGGGGGTCGTAGCTGCGGCGTAGTGTCCCGTGTCCTGTCTCCACTTGTGTTCCCCGGTGGGGGGCGCTGTGCACGGCGGAGAGCGCGGCGGCGGCGGGCGCGGGCTGTGGGGGAAGGGGCGGTGGTGAGAGAGTTCGTAATCGCGAAGGAATCTAGGTTTCAGTTTTAGACCTGAGCTTAAAGTGATTTTGTAACTTCGTGTTGGTTCATTATACAAATTAATATGAAAGCTTACAAAAAAATACTGTCTATTTGTTCTAACTAACCTCCGAAACGGTTGAATCGATTTTGATGGGTGTTTCAGTAGCAAATAGCTCATTATTACAAGAAGGTACTCGGGCTCACTTTATTTTTAAAAAGTTATTAGAGCTCCGCGCAAACAAACGAAACCTTCAAAAATAATAATTCTCTATCTATTTAGGCTTCACAGCGGTTGGGTAGAAGTCCCTCAATCATTTTTATACAGCCTGTGTCTTAATTCACCAAAAGAGGTTTTTAAAGAATCGCACTGCTGTTGAATTTTTATTTCGCTTGCACTGTTCGCATGTATGAATGTAAGTAGCCCGTTCAAAATTTGCAAACCATTTTTCAACCATGTGTTGGTATCCGATTGAGCTGAAATTTTGCATACACCTTTAGTTCTAATGACAATACAATGTCCAATACTCAATATCGTATTTTTATTTTAAATTAATGCTTGTTTTCAAGTTCCAAGATCACTTTAGCTCACCCACTATATGGGAACCGGTTAGAATATTAAAATACTGATTAAATACGTCAGGTTTTAGGTCAATTAAAAGGGCTTGTTTCACTGTCTCCGGATAAACACAAACATAAATAGAATAGCATTAATTTGTAAGTTAATGGTAAGAATTCTCTGGTTGACCAAGTAAAGCCCAATTCTCACTGACGCGGAATAAATCGGAATATTATTTTTTGTTCACATTATTCATCATTGATATTGCATTATGAACTTTATGCACAATGGCGGTTGGCCACTTTTCACCCTTATGTTCTTAACGTTTCGTAATGTAAATTGGGCTTAAAGGCAGCGCGAGAAAAGGATCAAATTATTAATGAAAACTGCTCGAATACTTTCTCTGCCTGCGGTGAACCTCAAGTATAATTTTAGTTTCAATTTAAATCGATAGCTCTTATATTTTCATGCGTCTTTTTCTGTTTTTATAAGTGAGAAAAAGACGGCAAAAGCTTTACCAACTGGTTACCGGTTTCTATAAAATATTTTTAAATGTGATCAGTTTTAGTGAATACAGTTCACTGTTTATACGTAAAATCAACTGTTTGCTCATCATCCGAAGAATGGAATTCTACTCAAAACTAAGTTTCGTTGGTCTACAAGAGAATTTGATGCTAATTCCAGCTTTAAAAATTAAGCGAACATCGGAAATAGCAAAACAAGCTACAATAACGGTATACTTATATTTAGTTTATCCTGTTTTTAATATAAAGGATCTAATAACGGATGTAAAAAGACACTTAACAATGCCGTAAGTTACTATTTTCCCCATCATTGGGATTTTTTTTGTACAGGACCATATCTGGGAAACTTTTGGTTACATATTGAAGGTCAAACTTTTTTCTTTTAAGAAAACATTTTAA
Organism: Hoplodrina ambigua; assembly: GCA_949774945.1. Taxonomy (NCBI): domain Eukaryota; kingdom Metazoa; phylum Arthropoda; class Insecta; order Lepidoptera; family Noctuidae; genus Hoplodrina; species Hoplodrina ambigua. The sequence goes on from OX458994.1 coordinate 1,226,970, forward strand.
AACAATCCCGGCAACCTTAATCTATTGGATAAACAGTGCCAGTGATTGTTCACTCCAAAAATAAAAGTCGTTTTTTCCCAGCAATAATTGTTGCTCTGTTTGATGGACAGTAACGGCTATTGTGATGTGTCTTCCAACACCCCGTATATAGATATTCAATGAGCTTACGGCAATCGTCCTGGGCGGACGTGCGCGTAGTCGCTCTGCCCATTCGGGCAGTGTCTGCAATATCGGATGTTGTTGAAAATATTAGTTACAAACAATTAGTTTAGCATGCCAAACAAGGGTAGGGAGACTTCAAAGAGAGATGAAGGAGAAAAAAATGGTGACAGAAATTGCAATACACAACACAGTAAATACCCGTTCATATAGGAGCGGATAGCTGGTAGGTGCGGTCAGATATTGTAGCAGTATTTCCATACAAATAAATACTGCTGTAAGTGGTCCGCTCCAGTGTGCTCGGGCCTTAATAGAGAATATGCATGTGTCATGCAATTATTATTTATAAGTTTTGTATGTAATATAAAAATTGAATAAAGATATACAAATTAAGAAAAGAAAACTGTAGTATACATACATATATAAAATTACACCTATTATTAAAAAGTGGTAAAAATGCAAGGGAATTTAGAAATTATTATTTAATAATCCTTAAAAATATAATAATCTAAATTTTTTTGCACCCCATTAAAATGGAGTAGAGGTATACAGGACTGTGATAGGATCAAGCATATTTAGCTCCGCTACATAAAACAATTCCATCCACACAAACAAACATAAATACTTAAGATACTTCAAGTAGAGATGTATTGAACAATAGCGTTTAGTATGGATTGGTCACTTCTAAACTACCATAATAATAGCAGCCTATTACTGTCCCACTGCAGGACAAAGGCCTCTTCTCATACAGAGAAGGCACGAGCATTGATCACCACGCTTGCTCAAGGCGGATTGGCGATTCCAAACCTATATTGATTACGAGTCCAGGTTGTTTTCCTTCACCGATGTTAGTGATGTCCCAGTGTTTGGGCAAGTACCAAACTACCAATGTGACTTTTTCAATTCATATGTACTTTCTAAAAGTTTATCTTAGACATCACTGACATTGTGTCATGCCTCGGAAAGCACGCTAAGCCGTTGGTCCCGGCTGTCTTACGTGGATATTTGACAGTCGTTACGGGTCGTCGGAAGCCCAATCAGTCCTACCCAGGAGTATCATATACCCAATAACTGGGTTGTGGAGGTGAAATAGGCAGTCGCTCCATGTAAAATATTGGTATTCAGCTGCATCGGGTTAGACTGGAAGCCGACCCCAACATGGCTGGAAAAAGGCTGGACAGATTGATTGACATTGGGACTTGCCGGTGCCTGATAGTGAACCCACAATCTCGTTCATTGCCTCGAGCAGTGGGACATTATAGGCTGGTATTATAGCTTTTTGTTGGTTTGTGTGTACTAAACTATGTAATAGTATAAATCACTTACGGTACTTACCGCTTTCATTCTTGTCCTTTGGCTTGTTGTCTTCGTCCATTGATCGTGATAAGGACCTCTTTTTTGGAGACTGAAAAGAGATAATTCAACGATATTATTAAAAAATTTCATTTACTAACTTTTGTGACGCAAATAGCACCATGCGATGTCGGGGCGGTTTGCTAGTATTATCTATAGATTTATGAGAATGTGAATTTGTAATTGTATAGGCTATGGGAACTCGACTACTAAAACTTTTACAGCCTTATTATAAAACAATGTTTTTGTTTCAACAAATCTTCGAGCCAGTTTTTGAATGTCGAACTTCATTTAAATAAATCTAAAGTTTGTAATGCAAAAATTGGCTCAATGGTTTCAACCTTATTTTAGCAAAGACTTTGTTTTATAATAAGGCCTTTAGTGTGATGTCATGGACATCTTAACAGGATACGGTGGCCCCGGATCGTAAAGGGCAACAGAAGGAACAGGGTGGTTTTTTAGTCAGTAAAAGTCTGACAGCCCTGCCTGGAGGCCTTAATTTTCCTTAAGGCACCACAGGAAAGCCCGGTTAAGCAGCCGACAACCTCATAGGTTTACCTGCGAGATGCCAATCCGAAAAAAAAAGAAAGGACTCCTTTGATGATTTTTACAACCCAAAAAAGTGTACCATATAGAAATACCCACCCTTCTCTTAATTTGTTTCTGATAATGCTGGGCATCATAAAACTGTGGCTGCGACCTCCGTACCCTTCCCGTCCGCCTCTTAATATCTTCCACAGCCGGCAAGCAGTCCGCACCACGACGGGCAGCGAAGAATGTGTGGCCACATTTACACGACTTTGAAGCTACGGCTACCTGCGAGTATTTCTTAGGTTATAAGAAATAGATTAAGATGAGGTATGAGTTTTGTGAAATGATGAATTGATGGTTGACATACATACATAAACTCACGCCTTTTTCCCATGGGGCTAGGCAGAAACTACAGAAAGCCACCTGCTACAATCCTTACATACTCCTTTCGCCTCATCTGCTTCAATCATCATAATTGATGATAGAATTTTAACTTTTTGACTGTTACATAAAAAAAGTTGCCCTCATCGCCAGGCTATGAACTCGAAACTTTATAATTGGTATTAATTTTTGTCATTTTATATGTATTTAATATAAATGAAATATAAAGAAAGAAGTTTAACTAATATCAATTAGAATAAGTCAAGGATCATAATTAGCAAAGAAAATAAAAAACAATGATATTTTGTTGTCAATGAACTGGCAAAATGTGGGTGTACTCATGGTTACACCTCTGCCTAACCCTTCGGGGATTACAGGCGTGATGTTATAATGTTTTATGAGCTTTATATATGTATAAAATAAAATCATAATTGTATGTATTTCTTCTGTCATGTAGCCATGACTGTGCCATACTGGGAATTTTATGGTTTGTCATCTATACATGACTGTAGCAGTCAAAAGGTTAAAATGATAGGTAATTTAAAAACTATTTATGGAAAAAAATGTTAACTGCATATAATTTTGGAATTATTTATTTTTAAGAAATGATAATGATGACTTTATTTCATTTTAAAATCAAGTTTTTTAACGGGCGACTTACTGACCAATGCCCAAAATTATTAGGCCATAAACTGTCTACAAAAATTTTATCGAGTTATAAATTATTTGTTAACCAAAATAAGATTAGACTTCGTTTCGTATAGAGTCCGATGTCGTTACAGTCCTCATAAAAAATGGCATTTGAAATTAGAATTATGATAATTAGTTTATGGTTACAAGAACATTAAAAAAAATCAATAAAAAAGAAACCCTTTAATCAATATGTTACTGACCTGAAGTTCGCATTTTGGACAGCTTTTAGCGATCATTTTGTGTTTACCCATTTTCCTCATTGGTAAACGTTCACAGCCTCATATTTTCAACGATTTATTAACTATTTAAATGTCTTTAATTAATTAAATTAACAACAAACAATTGAAAGTGATATTCTGTCGAATATTTTAATTTTTATTTGACATTGACACTGACTTTTTGACTAGTTTGACAATGACAGATTGCTGGAAGTTGCCTGGCCAATAGTATGTTTGCATTTAAATTGCTAATAGTTTAAAGTATAATAATATTTGCACGGCACAAAATCGTATAATCTCTAATGTGTTATTTTTATCATGACAAAAACAAAAAGAAATGCACTATGCAGCTCTGTGCCTTTGAAGTTTAAAAAGGGGCATAAAACAATTTACAACCGTTTGGACGGACCCCACGACTCAATGGTTTTTACCCCGAATGGCTCAAAAATATTTAACAATAACCAATACTTTCACCTTTACTTTTTAAGTGATAAAATTCATATTTCCGCAACGATAAAAACTAATTACTATTGTTCTACAAAAGTAATATATTATCTATGATAAAATCAGAGTGTTATCTCTACTGTATGCTGTAATGTAGTAGATTTATTGATCCTATATATTTTAGTCTTTGATTGATCCGTTTTTCATGAATGTAAACGCGACATTATTGAGCAGTTTGACACTTGAGAGAAAGATTTTCCGTTCCCGGTGGATTTCCCTCATTTTCTTATTATGACAGCTGAGTTTTAATGTAAACAAAAAACCAAAATAATATTTTGTTATTGTGATAAGGATGTGTTAGTAAATAAAGCATATACTTATAAATCGCCGCATTGGCAATTCTGATTATTCTCTAACTTTTAAATACATAATTCATAATGAAAAGGTGAGTTAAAAAGAAAATCTTTGAAAAAGGAACAAAGTAATGATATTTTTAAAATATTTTTTTAAAAGATAGTACGTTCTACTTTTGAAAATTATTTAAATGTTTCTTGTTGGGTTTCCATGCAGAGTTTCTTTTAATTTATTTTTGAGAAATATTGTTTAAATAAAATCAAGAAATTTAAATAATATAATTTTTATGTTTGTTTATAATAATAACACTTGTTGCTGATATATGCGACTACAGGATTAGCTGTTAAACACAACAGCTAAAAAATTATATTATTTAAATTTCTTGATTTTAAAAGTAAAAAAGCAAAAGCAAAAGTAAAAATAATTTTATTTAAATATTCGATATTTTTCAAAATATTTGTATTTCCAAAATAATAAAATTCAAACTGTTTCTGAAATATCAGTTCGTATGACTTTTATTTTAAGGATTGCTATAACATACGTTAAATATGTTCAATATTTACTAACCATAACAACATAACATCACGCCTGTAATTCCCGAAGGGTTAGGCAGAGGTGTACCCATTAGTACACTTACATTTTGCCAGTTATGTTTTAGACCCATGTAATAGGGGGCGAGCCTATTGCCATCAACCAGGCACAAATCCAGATTCCGAGGCTGCTACTGAGTAATTCCTGATGGAATAACCCAATAACACTTTGCCCGACCTGGGAATCAAACCCAAAACCTCATGCACAGCAGTCGCGCTTGCGACCACTAGACCAATGGGGCAGTCACATAGTCAAAGAGTCATAGTCATATTTACTAACCAATTTTAAAAAAAAAGGAAGAGTTTCTCAATTCATTGGAAATATCAACTTGGATCCCACCCCTTTCGAAAATTATATAGTATATTGTGTGGGGTATTGTTTGAAAGGGCTTTTTGTAAGGATTTCAAACATTAACGACAAGCACTAAAAAGTGAAAAATAAAATTCTTTAGTTTTGGAAGTTGGTGGCAGTACCTACATAACAATAAACAAAATCAAAGCCGCACTCTTTGATAACTAAATATTTTTTTATTTTGTAGTTTTTGACATAACATCACCCCTGTTATCCCCGATGGGTTAGGCAGAGGTGTACCCATTAGTACACCCACATTTCGCCAGTTATGTTTTTGTTATGAAGTTCCTGATGTAAAAACCCATAACACTTTGCCCGACCTGGGAATCGAACCCATGACCTCATGCACAGCAGTCGCGCTTGCGACCACTAGACCAACGAGGCAGTCGGTAGTTTTTGAAAGCTAGTATTTTTGCATAAAATATTTTTATTTTTTCATTAGTCTTGAGTCAAGGTCCATAACTCATCATGCGTTTGTATAAATTGTTCATTCACTTATTCTGATTTAAATTAATTAAATAATACATTGATTTCAAACTTCTTCTTTTAGATTCAATAATTTGTTTTTCTATAAATTTTTTGAGCCCATTATTTCACATGATTCAATTAATAATTGATGAATCTGTCTTTTTTTTACAGGAAACCCAAACCAGTAATACAATGCGGCGCTTGTAAAGAGAAGTTTCAGTATAATTGTCAACTCAAATATCATATACGGAGACATCACTTCAATCTCGTTGACATTGCACCCCACTACGAAACTCGAAATGTCAACGATGTATGGGTTGAAGGAGTTGTATACACAGACGACTTAGTGGAAATCGAGAAGGCCGGTGAAAACTTTCTACTAATAAAAAAAGTAAAAGACCCTGATGTGCAACCAACGGAATTAGTAGAAGAAGTCAATGATGTACGGGAGCAATACCCTTTAAAGGGGAAGCCAAATACAGACAAAATTAGTTGTCGAGTTTGCCAAAAGCTGTTTGGGGGAAGACTACTGGCCAAACACTTTGCGATAAGCCACCCGGAGCTTGTGAAGAAACGCTGTGACTTGTGTGATGTACGGTTCAAACGTCTGATGCAGTGTGCAACTCATGTATGTTCGGCAAGTATTAAGTAAGTCTGCTTTATACTATCTTATAGTGGGTGTAAGGAGACACATGACATAGCCATTAATTAAGAGTAATGGTGCTGATTCCCTTGTTCACAAACTAGACTTAGAGAATTGACATCTCTTACTAACATACAGCGAAAGAAAAGGACGGTGACATTTAAGAACTAAGTTAGCAATGTCAAATTAGTTTTGCCTCGAACTTATCCGTATTTTTAATCCACAAGTTTTAAAATGTCAACTATAATAAATTGTATGGATGTTTCAGATTAACTTAATTTGATAGCTGTTATTTAGATTAGGCTCGTTCTTGTTTTATTGGACAGAAAAAGATAAAAATAGTCTAATTTTAGTTTAGTTTGTGAACACTGGAATCGGCACCACTGTCAATCAAACTAAGTAACATTGAGGACACATTTTTCTGGAAACCCGTGGCGACGTAAGACCTAAAATTCATGTGTATTTTGGGAGGCCTTCTGGTAATGCAAAAAGATGGATTTGAAAAACTATCGAAATTGATATTTAGGCGTTTTAAACGCGACAAAAAAAATTACTCGTCGTGCCTTTGAGGTGCGAGGCCCTTTTGTGCCTTAACAGTGCGAGGCCATAGGCGATGGCCCTAGTAGCCCACGTCTTACGCCGCCTCTGTATGTAACATTGTACTTTCGGGTGCATGCAACCATCAGGGTCCGATCTAGCTATTTAGCCGCTTCAGGTTCGCTACAGCTTCAGAACAAGTTACAAAAAATCATGACAGTATGTTGGATTTCTTGCAACGACCCTCAATTTTGCCGCTCTGGGCATTTGCCCGGCTGCCCTCCCTTAGATCGGGCCCTGCATGCATCAGTACATGATGACAGTATTTAATTTTTATTTTTTATTTGCGCGGCAAAGTTTGATTCCTTTATGTAGGAAATGTCAGTTCGTATTCTGTGCGATAGATGTCGCTACATTAACATTTAAAACTCATTTTTACTAAAAATCATGTAATTTTTGTCTATGTCAAGCGTCTACTTACACTCGATATTTTAAATAATGTTTATATAAATAATACTATAAAAATAATTGTACCTTAACAATAATTTATGTCACCTTTCATCACATCCGAGAGTGTTCTGTCAACTTTTTCTACCGGATAATATAGGCAGGGCGCTCATGTCCGGTTTCCGTATTGCGTGTATCTACATACACAACATACATACTTTTTTTTTACATGTGTGCGTGTGTATTATGTATGTATGTGTATGTATATACACGCTACCTGATCAGGAAACCGGACATGTGCGGTCAACCTTAATGTTGTTGGTTTTTTTTTATGTAAAGAGTTTTATTTTTAAATTTTATTTGGTGCTTAGCGCCTTTTTGGAGACTGAAATACGTTCCTTATTTTTACAATGTTTGTTATATTTTTTTTTGTGCTATGATACCAAAGTAAATGTTTTAGGCTCACTATAGCAGCACCATTCCGGTAACAGCCTGGTTGGAACCGCCTAAAAAAATCCATCCATTATATCTGTCTGCACACCGCCCGCTAACCGTCACCTTTTTTTTTCGTTTTGTAAAATTTACTTTAAACCACACAATATAAAGTAAGGATGTTGCGGATGCAGATTTTTTTACATCCGTGGATGTGGATGCGGATCTTTTATAAGAAACTATATGAAAAATGTGTCGCAAGAAACATGGCGTCGATAAAAATCTGCATGCATTTATAATAGAGTCGGCCCCGCCCGATTCCTTTGCCTTCGCGAGTTGTGCTACATCTGCTTCGGCATGAACATCCACCATAATTATTGCTCGCAACATCTTTAGTAACGACCGTACTTAAATGGCACAATATCTGCTTTATCGGAGTGATGCTGCTTTAGTAAGAACCTTAATGGAGTACCTAGTTGCATGTATGTTTTCGTATAGATTAAGATTATTTAATATTTGTAAAAAAAATCATCCATTAATTATGTCACACGAAGTTTATGATTTTTTTTTATACTTGAAAATAATTTTTTATTTTATTTTTTTAAGTGTTTTTGAAAAAAGCCGCCATTTTAATAAGTTGACAATTATAATTAATAATACGTGATATTTATTTTTTTATGTTATACTATACTTTTCTTATGTATAGCTATTATTGTGATCTTTTAACTATATTTTTGACACAATAGTAATGCATAGGCTAGTTGACACTACTAATATGTGACATACTTTCTATGGACTGTCAAAACGCGATTTCCCATACATTTTGTATCGCAATATCGACCTATGACGTCACTTGATTTCAAAGCCACGAAAATCTAATTTTAGAGTAAATTGAAAATTAATCGGGATTTTGCTTCTTCATCTGCTTACGACAGTTTATAAATTTGGGTGGCTCAAATAAAGTGTGTTATTTTTTAAGTTGTATTTTAAAATTAAAGCTCCGTACCCAATGTAGGTGTAACCGCTATGATAGTCCATGATCATCAAAGTTTTGTTTATCTGCATTACCAAAAACAAAAAGTGATATTTTTAAAATAAGCCAAAGCGAAAATGTTGGCGAATTGTCATCTTATTAATTGCCAAGCTATTTTATAAATGTCAACCGTCTAATTTTTGTGCTGGTATAGACGTAACGCAATCAAGAGGGCAATTCTGATAATTTTTTGAAACGATCGGAGTCTAGTTTCTTTTGCAATCTGTCAGAAAATTTATCTAATTTTTTTGAAAAAGATTGCGACTAGTTTTTTGTCGTTTTTAATTAATAGAATTGGCCTTGAAGGATGTTAGACTTGAATTATACTAGGAGGTTTGAATCATGGATTCATAGCAAAACTATTACGGCAGAGGCTGAAAGACTTTGTCCTCTAAGCATTCCAGTATTCATTTATTTTATTTTATATATTTTTTTAGTCTGAAAAAAAGAAAAGAATCTGGCATTCCATTTATTGTTTTATAAATTCAAAACATAGACATATTGTGACAGGAACGTGCCCGCTATTTGGTGTATGTCAACGATTTCATATTAATCATTAAATAATTAGCTACAGTAAAACGGGGTGAATAGAGAGGCAGGGGTGAATCGAGACGGAACTTTAAAAGGGATTTTAAAGTCAAACTAATAAAGTTGTAGCTAAGAGTCTTTTTAGCCAACTAACTATATTATTTTAACATTAAAATCTCCTTTAAAGTTTCGTTTCGATTCACCCCTGCATTTCTATACACCCCGTTTTACGGTAACTGACTTAGCCACGCCTTGTTGTGGCTCAATAAAAAAAAATTGGAGTCAATAATCGAGATAAAAACTATCCTATCTTTTAAGTTTGACCAAATTACACTTAGTAAGCCAAACAAAAAATTGTCGAGGAGTTCCGGTGTTTATACCGGTCAATAATCGTGGCGAGAATTTTTTTTTAGCTATAGATAATGAGCGCTTAATATTTTGATAAATAATCGTAAAATTAATCGATAAAATAGTATGTTTATAAGGCCTTTTCCGATGTTTTCAATCATTTTTGTCTGTTCACGTAAGTAGATTTTTTTTTTTGCTTTGTGATCAGTATTTCCGTAATTGCAAAACGTTCGCATTCTAATCTCAGGCTATATCTGTCAAACACGTCTTCCCTTATGTCAAATTTTGACATTTGCATTGATTGGAACTGAGAAAAAGAATCAGAAATTTCTCAGTAGCCGCTTCAAAGTCTGGATTTGTGCCCGGGTGATGGCAATAGTCTCGCACCCTATTACATGGGACTTAAACATAATTGGCGAAATGTGGGTGTAGACACACCTCTGCCTCACCCTTCAGGGATAACAGGCGTGATGTGATATTGAGATGAGATTGCGACTAGATTAAGAACGTTTTTAATTACGGGAACAGCCCTTTGAATGCAAAACTTGAATGTTTCAAAAATGCTGTTGACGTTAGGTGTTATTAGATGTTTTTTTTTTTAATTGAAAAATGTGCAGTTTGTCTAGCACTTAAAAAAAAATACAAGACAATCTATTGAGTAATATTCTTTTTTCTAAATTTCAGCAAAAAACTAAAGAAGGAAAACGATGAATGGACTGTAATTGATTAATTTTCTGCTTATTATCAAAACGTTACGCGAATCCCTCGGCGAATTACGGTGACGTTTGACGGCGGTGACGCTGTCAACCAAAAAGTAATATAACTGTCATCGATTTCTAAGATTGACAGCTCACTTCAGATAAACAGATTATAAAACGTTGCTTTTGACGCGAGCTGTGAATTGAACAATTTTGTTTTTTTTTACTTATTGGCATCTCTCAACTCAATCTTAAAATAAATTGTTTCTTTGTGTAAGTTCTTTGTTATCATAAGTACAATCATGTGGTCACTTATCACTAGTCACTTTTTTATTTATCGTGGCTAAATTCTCATGTACCTCGTCGGGGAGTGTGTCTCTTACCGACTAAAACCACAACGGTACCTCGACAGACCTTAGAATCCAGACGGGATTCGCTCGCGTATTCTTTCGCATCCCCGCCAATTACCAATCACCCTAAGCCTGGTCGAACACGGGCCACCGACCACAACCACAAAACGCGGTCACCGACGTATTTCCTGTAGTTTTCATGAATACATTTTATAAGGACTCACACCGCCACAACGCCGCCTCTAGCTTCAGGTGACGGCGTTTGTGGCTGTCGCGTATGACCCGTGTGTGGCCACGCTAAACAGATTCATAAAAATATATTGAAACTTGACTCCCATCGCCAATGTCAGTTCATTTCACCTATATTCGTAGAGGGAGATTTTTACACAATAAACGAGCTGATAATATTATCGAGCTCCTGTACATGGCTTGGTCACGTTCCTGACACAAAATGGATGTGTGCAGTTACATCTTAAGCACGTGCTTACTATAATGCTCTCACATGGAGCTCAAACCATGTCAGAGGCCCTTGAGGCGGTTCCTTACTGCGCACACGATAAAGAAGAAGATTGAGCTGGTGTGTCTGAATATGCCAATAAGGTATTTGACACCATCAATCAATTGACATACTTTTTGCTATTGCTATACGTGTCAATTTACTGTGTCAGACGATACGCGTTGATCTTTACAGCGATAAGACTGTGCAAAGTGCAGCATTTACTGTTTGACAGATTGTCTTTTGGAGGGAAAGTATATAATATATACCTTTATGTAGTATAGTATATAATACTCAAATAATATAATTATTTGAGTATTACAGTTATACCGTTTTACGACGAGAAAATGAGGGATGCGCCAGCGCACTTTTCCAATGGCTACCCTAGAGCTTTCATCATTAACCAATTTTACTATTAAATTGTGTCCCATAATCACTATCATAGTTGGCACAATGGTCTGTAGAGTACGAAGTAGATGTAGCGTACTTGATATGTATTTAGTCACTTCTAGTAATTATTATAATAATCCATGGCGTAGGTATTAAAACTAGACGCTCGCTCTATGAATTTTGTTACAGCCAGCAAAGAAAGTTGCGTTTACTTTTAAAATACTTAACAAGAAGTTTTTAATAATACTAACTTGTTACATGCAATAGAGTAGAAGACACCACCAAACAATTGACGTACTTTTTATAACCTGTCAAAACGCGATTCTACCAAATTTTGAACGTGACGTCACTCTTGTGACTCAATTGACTAACCATTTATTAATTTAAAAGCAATTAAAAATCTTACAGTAAATTGAAAATTAATCATAAATTTCATTAAAGTCTGTAAACGCCAATTTGCATTGAGCAAGCGTGGTGATCAATGCTCGTGCCTTCTCTGTATGAGAAGAGGGCTTTGTTCTGCTAATCTTCGTTTCGTTTCTGACTGTATCTTATCTTCTTAGAAATTCTGAAAGTAAATCATTACATAATAATTATGCTTAATATTCGAATACCAGAAATAAGTCTTTATTACATATACATTAAGCTAAGTACATTAGTAATAAGAATGTAATTTATAATTATGAAATGACAGTTGATATTATTTTTTTAAATTAAATTGTGTAATTCGTAACTATTAAGTCTTTATTATATAATTTCTGACTTATGTTCAGTATTCACACACTTTTTAAATAAGATAACCTATAATAATTAAAAAAAGAATCTCCGTTGACAGCAGATGAGTTTTTTGATGCCCTTTAATCTTAATCCTTTCTTTTATACAAACTAAACATACTTTATAATCTTATTTATTTATTTATAAGTTTGTCTAATATTAAAAAGTAATGTACAGTTTTAATTGAAATAAAAGACGTAGACCATAAAAAAAATCAAATGGCGCCAAAACTCCGCAATTTGCCAGTCTTTTTGACACATTTCCAATAAACGGCGATGCGGAGGAATTTTTTGATGCCAATTTGTTTTTTATTATTCAATTGTTATAGGTTATGTTATTTGTTGCTCGTCTAAATAGTTTCTTCACAAATACGTGTTCTAGAACTATAAAATAAAATCAGTATTCTAAGGCTCGAATGAATAAATTATGAGCGGTGTGACCGCGTGACTGTACTTACGCAAAAGAGGTGCCCATTATATTGTAGTCTGTGGTGACAAAATTTATGCTAATGTCTGGCCAACAAAAGATGGCCACAGGAAAAGGCGGCAATTTAAAAATCACAGCTGAAACCTCTCAACTTTCACCTGAATAAACTGAATTGATACTGTTTCATTTTCTAATTTTATTAAATTACTTTTTCTGGTATCAGCTACGTTATTCAGCGCATTTTCTATCTTATTTTACTACCGTTAATGTCGTTTTTATTGAATTCCCGCGCTTTCTCGTGGACAAATTTCGTTGGCCAGACTGTTCAAAATTGGAACCTCCTTACTTTTTTTTTTGTATTGAGTTTAACTAGGTATTTTAGATGTTAAGTTCAACTTTAGAACCAAAGCTTTTTAATCATAATTATATTTTGTACAATTTGTATTTCTTTCAAGTACAATATTTAAATAATGAAAATGGTTTTGTGTTTCGATTAACGAAACGACTGACATTGGTGCCGATTCCCTTGTTCACAAACTAGACTAAATTTCGAGAATTGACATCTCTTACTAACATACAGCGAAAGGAAAGGACGGTGACATTCCGTGACATTAAAGAACTAAGTTAGAGATGTCAAATTAGTTTTGCCTTGAACTTCTCCGTATTTTTAATCCACACGTTTTAAGATATCAACTATAACTGTATGGATGTGTCCGATGGACTAAATTTAACAGCTCTAATTTACATTAGTCTCTTTCTTATTTTATTGAACAGAAAAAGATGGAAATAGTCTAATTTTAGTTTAGTTTGTGACCAAGGGAATCGGCACCATTGTCACTTCATCTAACGAGTTGTTTATAATAACGTTACCACTAATAACGCGTTGCTCATAAATAACGTAGTAGTTTATTTACGTACCTATACCACATTCGACCCAATTACCATGTGTATAAAGACTATAATTTATTTGTAATTATTTTTGTTGTTAAAATTTTAATATTGTGTTGTTATTGTGCCAATTTAAATATGACAAATTGTTATTACATTAATTTATTTTATTATGATATGTATTAATACTTTAGAACTAAGTACTAACACCGAATGTCATAAATCCAATTCTGATTTTTTTTAATGGAAGTGGTCACAGAGGCTGTTTAAACTTTTTATTATTATTTTATACTTTTCTCAATAATTATGTAAGTGAACTTTAATGTTCTTTTTTTTTTTTTGAGAAAGAAATGTCTTTAAATCTAATTATTATTAAGTAAGCGTTGTGTTCAGGCCACAGCATCCAATGCTAATGTAATCGCTTCAGTATTATTTTGCAAAAGAATTCCGAATTTAAATTCGTAATGGAAGACATAGTCGTTTTATCAGTTTTGTAAACTTGTAAATAAAAAAATATTGAATGTCTTTGTATAGTTTTATTTATGTTCTTCTATTTAACTGCTGAATTGTTCCGCCGTGACAAAAATAAGGTTTGAGGTGTGGCAAGTGCGTCGCTGACGGGCTGCAGAGAGTGCCCCCTACCCTAGAAAAAAATGTAGCCAAATGCAAAGCAACTCGCAGAAGCAGGTTGCGGAAAGAAAGAGGAAGTTTAAAACTATATGTGTCGGCGGAGGGCAGGCAACGGCCTCTTCTGGCACCCTAAATAGTTTGAATGGGATCATTGTCAGTCCCCCCAATTTAACTGGACATTGTTTCTGGGTTCGTCATTTCCTATCTGTGGCACTCGTTAAAATCGACTAAATTGTACATCTCTACCAAAAACCGTAAAACTGTCCTGTCAAAATTTTAATAAACAATGCACATCACTAAATTGTTAGTTTAATCGCTTCGATTTGATGTTTTGTTTCTAATTTAATGAATTATTAATTAAAATGACTGAAAACGAGAGGATTAGTGTATCTAATACGAAGAATAGTTGTCGAGCTTGCCTTCAGGCAGCGGAAAAAGTATATCCAATGACCACTACGGAAATAAATACGTATCAAAATCTAGCCGGAAAGGTAATATTGTTTTATGTATCTTCGTATAATTCAAATGTCTTTTGCTTACCCCTCCTTGGAATATAGGCGTGATATTATCTTCAAACCGAACACAGCACTAGTAGCAGCAGAAACTCAGAATTTAGAAATCAGTAAACATATCAAAAACAGTTTTCAAAAATGGGATACAAAAACATTATAAAAATTATTAAAAATGAAATCCCAGTTTAATTACATGCTAGAAAACGTGAAAAAAAAACCAGATCTAGTTACAATTCTTTGGCATACAGAAACTCATCTAAATTGGGTATTTTAGTTCATCATTTCACATAAAAAATACGTTTAATATTTTACAGGTGTCCAGTAATGACGTGAATATGAATCTTTGTATACTATGTAGATGGACGTTAAGGAAATGTATAAAATTCACGGAACAATGTCTGGAAGTTAACAAAATATTGAATCAGACTGCAGATGAGGTGTGTATTACCCTAAATAATAAAATAACAATACTAGCTTATTATTGTCCCACTTCAGGACACAAGCAAATGTAACAGCTCACATTAGGACTCATTATTTAAATAATAATTGCAATCCGTGGTGCTTGGCAATCTGGGCTTCTCCCAGTTGCAAACGTCCCTTTGTGCCTATTGGCCTAGTTCTGTTCTGTCTCCTGCTTGTTTGGAGGGAAGTGGATATTATATTTTTCTTGCTCCTCTATAAATTTAGTTGCGGGACTCAAGACAGTTAATCGTTTCTCTGGGACTCGTCGAGCTTCATTGCCTCAGCGCTTTTCTGGTGGCCTCCACTGTTGATTCTGGCTTTCCAGGAGTTGCAGTGGGTGGGAACAGTGTTGCGGGCCTGTCCAGGACAAAGATCTCTTCTCAAACAGAGAAGGCACATACATTGATCAGTATGAAATTCAAATTGTTGACAGGTCACAAGATCCAATATTTCCCTTCAAAAAACGTCTATCTACGACTTAAAATCATGTCCTCTAGAATTTCATTATCTGGGCCCAATAGACGTGACAGTTTTAAACCGGGAAGAAAACGAAGAAGTAGTGCCTCTAGATGGTGCAGCAGATGATGATGATGAAGATGAAGTACCTCTAGTTATGTTGCAAGATGATTTTAAGCATCAAAGAAGAGATTCTTGTAGTTATGAGGTAAATATGTGTTTTTTTTTTCTTCTTAATCTATGTTTAACGGTGAGGCCAAACGAGCGTAATTTTGTGAGTCGTGAGTAGCAGAATTTCAGTCGCTGTCAGAAATTCTGTTAGGATGTCAGACGCGCTCATTTTTTTCAGTTACTATCCAACATCCAATGTTTATAGCGGATGTTTGTGTCGTGCGTCGGCCCCCTCGCCCCGCAAACTGAATTCGGACAGAATAAAGCATGTGAGTCAACAGAAAACTCATTTTGCGTTGCCATGTGAATCAAATAGGGCTATTTTATGAAACCGAATGTAGCAGAATTTCTGCGACCGAAATTTTGTTACACACTTAGTAAAGTTCTTGTATTTGATACCAGGCCACTAGTACTTTAACAATATTGATAGTTGATATTATTATATAACTAGTTTTTGCCCGGATTTCGTCCGCGCAAAATTACACAAAATGCCTATGTTACTCGCAGATAATGTAG
Source organism: Hoplodrina ambigua (assembly GCA_949774945.1). NCBI lineage: Eukaryota > Metazoa > Arthropoda > Insecta > Lepidoptera > Noctuidae > Hoplodrina > Hoplodrina ambigua. The sequence continues at coordinate 1,243,251 of OX458994.1, forward strand.
CTTTCTAATGGTGAAAGAATTTTTAATATCGGTCCAGTAGTTTTTGAGTTTATCCATTACAAACAAACAGACAAAAATATTTTTTTTCCTTTTATAATATTAGTGTAGATATGTTTACAGTAAATGATATGAGTATTATTACTTAACTATTTTAATTTCTTATTTTGTAGACAACAATAGATTTAGAAATAAAAGAAGAACAACTAGATATAAAAGAAGAATTTAAAGAAGACTTGTGTAGTAAAGTGAGAAGGAACAAGAAGAAGAAAGAAGTAAAAGAAGGGTTCTCTTCTAGAATGGTGCAAGAGACTGATGAATATGTTGTTATTAAACTTACTAAGAAACAGGTGAGATATAAATAATAGAATCAAAGAATAACATTGCATAAAAGTAACTAATTGTAAAACAAAATCAACGTCAAATAATTAATTTTAATTTGGCCATTAACCTTTTGTCATGTATAGATGACAAAACAAAATTTTCCCAGCACGCCACAGTCACGAATACATGACAGACTTGAAATCCATACTAATATATTATTATTAATGCGAAAGTGTGTCTGTCTGTCTATTACCTCTTCACGCTTAAACCGCTGAATCGATTTGATGAAATTTGGCATGAAGATAGTTTAAGACCCGGGGAAAGACATAGGCTACTTTTTATTAGACTTTGTCTTCTTCTTCGAGATGTATGAATATAGATGAGGCGAAAGGAGTATGTAAGGATGGTAGCAGGTGGCGTTCTGTGGTTTCTGCCTACCCCCATGGGAAAAAGGCGTGAGTTGTATATAGAATCATACATAATTGACGGGCCTGTTGGTCTAGTGGTTAGCGCCCCTGACTGCTAAGCCGGAGGTCGTGGGTTCGATTCCCACCCAGGACAAACTTTGTGTGATGAGCATGGTTGTTAGTTCTGTGTCTGGGTGTGATTTATCTATAATATGTATGTATTTATAAATTATATAAGTATGTGTATCGGTTGTCTGGTTACCATAACACAAGCTCTTCTTAGCTTGGGATCAGATAGCCGTGTGTGAGTTGTCCCAAGATATTTATTTATTATTTATTTATTTAATTAAATAAATCGCGTTAAAAATTGTCTATTAAATTACAGGTACTAGCAGAGTTATCAGAGAGAGTCAAAATGGAGTCTTATACAAGATCTCCTTACAAGTGTGACAAGTGCGTTAAAGGGTTCAACTTCGAAGAGGTGCTTACAGCTCATATGAAGAAACATACCAGGGTAAGTGCTGTAACTACCTCACGATGTGGGATCAGGTCCCGGTCTAAGGGGGGGCCAGCCGGGCAAGTGAACAGGGTGGCAAAAATGATGGTGCTGGCGGATGCACAAAGTCCAACATACTCTCATGGAATCAAAAGCAACAGGTCATATTAGGACCCATTAATCCTAACTTCCTAACTAATATTATAAATGCGAAAGTAAGTTTGTTTGTTTGTTTGTTACCATTTTACGCCTAAGCCACTAAACCGATCATCCTGAAATTTTGCATGTACATTGCCAGGTGTACAGGAACGAACATAGGGTACCTTTCATCCCGAAAAAAAGTACTGTTCCCGAGAGAAATCAAAATGACTTTCTTATGATGATAGATGGCGCCACATGTCTTTCGAATTATGATCGAATTTTAAACTTTAATTTGCGAGCACAGCCGCGGGCGAAAGCTAGTTTAGTAATAATTGCAATCCGTGGTGCTTGGCAATCTGGGCGTCTCCTAGTTGCAAACATCCCTTTGTGCCTATTGGCCTAGCTCTGTTCTGTCTCCTGCTTGTTTGGAGGGAAGTGGAAACTACTTTTTTTTCTTACTCCTCCGCTATTCTTTTCTGATTAATTTCGTTGCGGGACCCAAGACAGTTAATCGTTTCTCCGGAACTCGTCGAGCTTCATTGCCTCGACGCTTTTCTGGTGGCCTCCACTGTTGATTCTGGCTTTCAGGAGTTGCAGTGGGCGGGAAGAGTGTGGCGGGCTTGTCCCAAAAAAAAAAAAACACTCTCATGAATTGTATACTTGTTCAGAAACCGTAGTAGACTAACGTATGTGAATATTATACAATTAAAACAATATCACATATATGATTATATCATCCCATCTTCGGAATAGCAAGCTCATATAGTCATGAGCTTGCTATTCCGAAGATGGGATGATATTTAAGTGAACAAGTTTAAAAAAAAATCATGAGAGTATGTTGGACTTCGTGCAACCGCCCGGCACACTCAATTTCGTCGCTCTGGGCATTTGCCCGGCCCTGGGTGTAGACCTCTGCCTTTCCCTTCGGGGATTACAGGCGTGATGTTATGTTATGTTGGTACAGACTAGGTTTGAACACCAAAAAATGACATAGACTACTTTTTAATCCGTGTTGTAACCAGGATTTTGTAAAAACCTAATTTAAAAGAGTGCCGTGTAGTTTCTTGCTCGTTCTTCTCCATAGAGGCTTAACTCCGTTTTGGAACGAGCAACTAGCTTCAACTTTCTGACTAACTGACTGACTGCCTGACTATTCAAAAGTGCCTGTAAATGGTCTTATTGAAATAAATGTTTTCACTTTGACTTTGAAATCTGCAACTTCATATCCATCCGCGATAATCGACGATCATGCGGCCGAAGTCGCTAGAAAAAGCTAACCTTAACGATTATCTTGTCTTATTTCAGGAGTACGGCACGTATCAATGTGATATGTGCACACAATACTGTCCGAGCCCGGTGTCTCTCAGGGGACACATCAAGTCACATACGACGAGGTAAGTCATCTTTCTATGTTAGTTTCTATCCCGGAAATCACCCCCTAAGGCGGTGAAAAGGGGGGTGGAAGTTTGTATGCAAGTACGGAATAAACAAGTTCCACGCGAACGTAGTCGCGGGCTAGTTTATACATAATCCCGACAACAACCGTCGGGCAGTCATTTAAAAGTTTATTTTTTTCTATGGACCTCAGTTGCCTGATAATAAAATATTTATTGTTCCATTTATTTGATTTATAGTACCTACATATATAACATAACATCACGCCTGTAATCCCCGAAGGGTTAGGCAGAGGTGTGCCCATTAGTACACCCACATTTCGCCAGTTATGTTTTTAGTCCCATGTAATAGGGGGCGAGCACCTACATATATTTTAAATATTAATATTAAAATATTAAAAAAAAAAGAAAATGATGACTGCCTCGTTGGTCTAGTGGTCGCAAGTGCGACTGCTGTGCATGAGGTCGATTCCCAGGTCGGGCAAAGTGTTATTGGGTTTTTCCATTAGGAATTTCTCAGTAGCAGCCTCGGAGTCTGGATTTGTGCCCGGTTGATGGCAATAGGCTCGCCCCCTATTACATGGGACTAAAAAACATAACTGGCGAAATGTGGGTGTACTAATGGGTACACCTCTGCCTAACCCTTCGGGGATCACAGGCGTGATGTTATGTTATGTTATGTAAATTATAGTAGCTTGTTTAGCAATTTTTTAACTTTGCAGATATAAGTGCAAGCTGTGCGGCCACGTCCGCCTGTCGCGCCAGCACCTGCTGGAGCACCACGCCATTGCGCACACGCAGGCGGCCACCACCTACACCTGTGACAAATGTCAATTTAGTACCAAGTGAGTGATGTTTCTGTGGTTTTAACATAACATCACGCCTGTAATCCCCGAAGGGTTAGGCAGAGGTGTACCCACAGCCACATTTCGCCAGTTATGTTTAAGTCCCATGTAATAAGGGGCGAGCTTATCTGTGGTTTTAGTACACATTTTGTAGTTTTGAAAACGTTGCTCCTTATTAAAAAAAAATCTCCTGTATAGTTAGTGCGTTTGCGAAAGGCTGACAACCAGTCTAACCAAGGGGTATCGTATTAAAGATAAACTACAATAACATGGCGCGCCCCTCCACAATTCAAACGTTTGAAAGTATTTACAAGACTCACAACGCATGTCTGCGTACTGATACGGCTCTCGAAACAAAAACTAATCAGCGATTTGTTGCTCGACTAGCGGCGTCATTAATCACTCATTATTATTAGTATGGCGCTGCACTGACATATTCTATGAAAATGACACGTGCGTTGTCTTGCGCGGTCGGCTAGTTATGATCAGTTGACCAACAAATCTGCCTGCTACTGAAGACGATTACTCACAACTACATACAAACTCTTTCATATGGATGGAGGACTACACACATTGAAATAGTAATATGGAGGGGAGCGTCAAGTTATAGTAGTTTATCTATACCAAGTTACTGGGTTGTGGAGGTCAGATAGGCAGTCGCTCCATGTAAAATACTGGTATTCAGCTGCATACGGTTAGACTGGAACCCGACTTCAACATAGTTGGGAAAAGGCTAGGCAGATTAATTGATGTAAAATAATATTACTGACTGCCTCGTCGGTCTAGTGGTCGCAAGCGCAACTGCTGTGCATGAGGTCTTGGGTTCGATTCCCAGGTCGGGCAAAGTGTTATTGGGTTTTTCCATCAGGAATTTCTCAGTAGCAGCCTCGGAGTCTGGATTTGTGCCCGGTTGATGGTAATAGGCTCGCCCCTTATTACATGGGACTAAAAAAAACATAACGCGAAATGCGGGTGTACTAATGGGTACACCTCTGCCTAACCCTTCGGGGATTACAGGCGTGATGTTATGTTATGTAAATAATATTATACATGTTATGTTTTAGCAAGCGCACGACAATACAACGCCACGTAAAGTCGCACGCGGTTAGTGCGCGCCACGCGTGCCATCATTGTGGCAAGCTGTTCAACACGATCGAAACACTCCGAGTGCATACTGCGTAAGTAATAGTCCAAGAACCCACTGTCGCCTTACCTACGTCATTGACAATGGCTGAAATTTTCAGAAAAGGAAGCGTAGATTTTTTTTTATGTTTTTCGCAATTAACATATTAATAATTTGCATGTATGGTCTTTTTCTTTTCGTGTGGGCAGTAAGGTCTTACGACCCTACACACCCTAGTGTCAGAGTTTCTAAGCCGCCTCAAGGGCCTCTGACATGGTTTGAGTGGAACAGTAAGTCCAGGTTTCCTCACGATGTTTTCCTTCACCGATGTCAGTGATGTCCAAGATAAACTTAAGACTTGCATGTATGGTAAAAAAAATATATATTAAGTTTTATTTAAAAAAAAACGTTGCTTCATATTAGGAATGTCCCCTTTATCGTGGATGCGTTTACAAACACACGTAAACTCACAAACAATCAGACCCTATTAATATCAGTATCCGTATTAGTATTCGTTTTCATATTAGTATTCGAGTTAATAATCACAATAGTATTAGTATTCACATTAGTATTCGTATTAGTATTCACATTAGTATTCACATTAGTATTCGTATTAGTATTCACATTAGTATTTGAATTAGTATTCGTATTAGTATCTGTATAAGTAGTATAAATAAATGATTAGATAAACGTGTCCCACAGCCGCCATATTCGTATTAGTTTTCGTATTTATATTAGTATTCGTATTAGTATCCGAAATAGTATTCGTATTAGTATCCGAATTAGTATTCGTATTAGTATCCGAATTAGTATCCGAATTAGTATTCGTATTAGTATCCGAATTAGTATTCGTATTAGTATTCGTATTAGTATTAGTATTCGTATTAGTATACGTATTAGTATTACTATTCGTATTAGTATAGACAAATGATAAGCTTGACGTGTCCCACAGCCGCCACGACAAGTCGAAGCGCTTCCAGTGCGCTCAGTGCGACAAGCACTTCATCTACCCGTCGCTGCTGCACAAACACGTCCAGGCGGTGCACGACCGGAAGGACTACTACTGCGTCGAGTGCGATGTCAAGTTCAAGAGTCCGGTGAGTTGTATTACTTTAGTCAGCCTTCCCTAAAGTAAATAATAAATAAATATTCTGTGCCTCCGGTGAAAACTGATATAACTCAAGTTGTATCAAATTGGAGTTTTAAAATGCACTTGTATCAGAAAAAAATTCTCTACATTTCTGTCTAATCGACATTTTGATACGAGTCATATTTCCAGAGATAGTGTGATACAAGTAGGCCTAAAAAATTTAGTTTTAATAGTTAATGACGTGTAAAATAATTTAACTCCACATATATCGTTTATTATTTTGAAATATTAGATAGTGCTCCGTGTAAAAAAATATGTCTTAAGTTATATTCCTATACATTTGTATACTTTATCTATAATAAATGTGATTAATGATATAAACTCAGCTATATTTTTTTACACGAAGACATTGTGCGTAATTTACTGGTACAACTTCAGACATATCAGTTAACACAAAGTCAAAAGTAAAAAATTGTTTGTTTCTAATGATACATGTGAAATTATATTATTATACACGTAAATAGTACTCAAAATAGGGCATAAAAATGTGAATTATAGTGATACTTCTTCTATCGCGGGGGATTGCGCGGGCACAGGGGGGGCGGCATTACGGGGTATATGCGAGCCGTGCGGGGTCAGTGGCGATAAAGTTTTAAGACGGAGAGTACGCACGCACCTACGCAGCGGATCGTTATAGCTCACAACAGATTTTCAGAGCGTAAAACCGCATGCTAAATAGCCCTCAATCACCATTTCATGGTGATAATAATGAGGAAATATGTATATTCTATTTTTTTTAGATCAAGTTCCTACAAAATATCCCGGTATTATAAAAAATATCTTTTACTCTGACACTTGCGCTGGGCAGAATAAAAACTCCATGGTGGCTACAATGATGCTACTTGCTGTTCCTGTGTCCTGCCTTATATTACATTCATAGAGCACAAATTCTTGATACCGGGCTATACAAGAATGGAAGTAGATAGTGACCATTCTGCAATCGAAAGAGCTATAAAACGAACGACTATGAACATCCATCATCCAAGATATTGGGCGCATTAATTCTAACATGTGGAAAACCTGGAAAATTTACCGTAGCTCAACTACGGTAAATTTACCAGGTTTTCTGATGATAGACTCTGTTTTTTACGATTATAATGAACTAGCGACCCGCCCCAGCTTCGCACGGGTGCAATACTAATACTAAATATTCTATAAAATTTCATTATGTACAACGTTCACAGTTTTTTATCATTAGATAATAAGGCTGATGTCAGAAATATTGATCCCGATTTATATTCCAGGGAGGACGACTGAAAATTATCTGTATCCAACTTTTTTATAAACTTTTAATATAATTATTATACTTACTTCTTATTGCCATATCATGAAACATGTTAGTTTCATTAGAATTCTATGTGTAACAATAGTAATATACATCTATTTAAATAAAAGAAAGTCGTGTTAGTTACACTATTTATAACTCAAAAACGGCTGAACCGATTTGGCTGAAAATTGGTGGGGAGGTAGCTTAGAATCAGGAGAAGGACATAGAATACTTTTTATCCCGTTCCGCTCGTGGGACGTGACATGTCATAAAACGTTTATATGTAAGTTCCTACAAACCTGGAGCCTGTTATTTTATTTAAAGGTATGATGACATTTTAGCTAATATAACATGTCAAGTAAGCTCCTTCACAGTCATGAGTAGTCATGACAGCCTGGTATTTTAGTCCTAGGTAGAGGTAGGGTAGGGGTAGTGTAGGGTTTGGGTAGGGTAGGCGTAGTTTAGTGTTTAGGTAGGGTAGGGGTAGAGTAAGGTATGGATAGGGTATCGGTAGTGTAGAGGTGGAGGTGTCGGTAGGATAGGGGTAGGGGTATCGGTTGGGTAGGGGAAGGATGCTACGCGAACGAAGTCGGCTTCAGGTTATTAATTAAATACTATTGTGCTAATTAAGAAAATAAACATTAAAGTTGTTTTTTTCTAGAAATTTAAGGTTTTTTACTTTTATTTTGACTCAATTTATTCAGATAATTGTATTTTGTATCTTAAATATGTGTGTTTTATTTTTAATACCAAGAGCTTTATATAAAATTGGTTACAAATATCACTTTACACGAAGATGTTGAATTATAATATTAAACATCTTCGTGTAAAGTGATATTTGTAAGTTTACTTGTAGCATTATACACAAAAAATAACATCGTGATATGTGATATATCTCAATAAATATTAAATTAGGTAAACTTTAAAGTTCTAGACTGATTTCTAACATAAAGTTGTATTAGATTTGTTCAGCAACATTTTTCTTGCATCAATATTATCAGTGTATATACTAAAACATATTTTATGATATCAGTCTTCACGAGAACTGGATGTGTGGTGTAAGTTGATATTACTTAACATACATTAGTTTACACAGACGTAATGTTGGTGCACATTGATATAGTTGACAGTTTTTCCTCAATATTTTCCGAATTTTCTAATGAAATGTTACAAAATCCTGCAATTTTAAAGAAAAACAATGCAACTTCTATTTAACATTAAGTGTTCTGTAAAATTATTGATAATAATCTTTTTAAATAAAATATAAAATAAATAAAACTTTAAATCGCTCTACTGAAAAGTGGTCATTTTGAAGTTATATCAGTTTTCACCGGAGGCACAGTATTAATGCCTCGTTGGCCTAGTGGTCGCAAGCGCGACTGCTGTGCATGAGGTCTTGGGTTCGATTCCCAGGTCGGGCAAAGTGTTATTGGGTTTAACCATCAGGAATTTCTCAGTAGCCGCCTCGGAGTCTGGATTTGTGCCCGGTTGATGGCAATAGGCTCGCCCCCTATTACATGGGACTAAAAACATAACTGGCGAAATGTGGGTGCACTAATGGGTACACCTCTGCCTAACCCTTCGGGGATTACAGGCGTGATGTTATGTTATGTAAATAAATAAATATCTTGGGACAGCTCACACATGGCTATCTGATCCCAAGCTAAGCAGAGCTTGTGTTATGGTAACCAGACAACTGATATACATACTTTAAATATAATTTATAAATCCATACATATTAAAGATAAATCACACCCAGACCTAGCAGTCAGGGTCACTAACTACTAGACCAACAGGCTAGTCAAGCATAAGCAGGATACATTGGTCTCATAAGTTATTAGAGAACATTTTTGTTCATTCATTCAATCATTCATTCATTGATTACATTTTTTGTTGGTTAGTTTATTGAGTGGAGTAAGGGATTAGGGAGGGCACCTGTGTTTGCGCACACACTTGTGCACTATAATATCTCCTGCGTACTTGACTAGTCTCCATTGTGATTGAAATTCTATCGGGGAATATTTATATTAAGTTGTTTCTTTGCTTTTCAGGAGAGTTTAAGACTGCACTTTAAAAGGGCTAAAAGACATCGAGATTCATCATCTTACAAGTAAGAGTAGATTTTCTTATTAAAAAAATACCTATCTATAAGAGTCACAACAGGCCAGCACAGAGGCGGATTACCCTTAAGGCAAACTAGGCATATGCCTAGGGGCGCGAGGGTACAAAGGGGCGCGGGCGGAATTGCAAAAAAAAAATAGAAAAAATATATTTTAAAGCATAAAATTAATTGCGCCAGTAAGTTATTTATTTTCAATATAGGGGCGCAGATGAAAAACTTGCCTATGGCGCTCTCAACGTTTAATCCGCCTCTGGTCCAGCAATATTCGACTAAATAATTAATAATTTATACAAGAATAATACCAGCCTATTACGGTCCTGGGTTCGATTCCTAGGTCAGGCAAAGAATACTGTTGCCAGGATTTTGTAAAAACATAATTGAAAAGAATGTCCATGGAGTTTCTTGCTCGTTCTTCTCTATAGAGACCTACCTACGTTTTGGAACGAGCAACTAGCTTCAACTTTCTGACTAACTGACCGACTCCTTGACAATTCAAAAGTGCCTGTAAATGGTCTAATTGAAATAAATGTTTTGACTTTGACTTATGTTTTTTTACAGGTACGAATGCCCCCAATGTCCCCAGCGCTTCTTCAGCTCGTCCACCCTGTCCGTCCACCTCTCCTCTTCGCATGGAGCTCCGAAACAACACTCGTGCGACATCTGCCAGCGACAGTACAGCAACCGTGAGGCGCTCAGGGCGCATGCGTGGAGAGTGCATCATGGAGAGACGCCGGGATAGGTGGAACTGTGAGTAGCGTGACATTTAATAACTAGAGATGTTCCGACTAGTCGGTAAAGCTGAATATTCGGCCATTATCGCAGTCGGCGACTATTCGGCAGAGAGCGCCGACTATCCGGCTTCTTACACTTAACAACACGCCTGTAATCCCCGATGGGTTAGGCAGAGGAGTAACCTAATAAATAAAATTTAAAAAAATCATTGCTGACCTTACCGCCATGCCTCATATTATCCAAAATAAGCAAAATAAAGACACTTTGGTGTTTACGTAATACTTGAATGGCCCCAAATGCATAGGCCTGGTCGACGGTGCGTTCTGTTCGCGCGCGCCTTAAAGAGTTTTCAGCACAGGAACAGGGTCCCAACGGGGCCAAACGGTCTTAACAGGATACCGTGGCCCCGGAACGTAAAGGGCAACAGTAGGAACAGAGTGGTTTTTTAGTCAGTAAAAGTCTGACAGTCATTTGATGATTTTTACCACTTGACAAAAAAAAGCCGGTGCTTAAACATGCTCATACTTTTCTTTTTTTTAATTTATTTAATCAGCATTTTAAAATTATTATTATTTATTTATGCATTATAAACTTTTTTCAGAAAAAAATCGTCCTCAAATACTTGATGCGGCAGCTGGAAGGCATTTCATGAAGTTAATGATCAGGTAGGATACAAAAATACTTACTAGCTTTTGCCAGTGGCTCCACGTGAAAGTCGATAGTTTTCCCACGAGAACTGGGTAAACGGGATAAAAAAAAATATTTTTGACCATCGACGTAAAAACGACAGGTTGATAAATTAGACGTGTCAGGGTGTGTATCTGTCTGTGGCGTCGGAGCTCCTGAATGGATGCTCTAAGAAATTGATTCAAATTGAGGTCTGCAGATTTACATACTTATTAAACTTTTTTTTGGCATAGCGAGACCTGTAGCAGCCGGGAGTCGGAAAAAAACCGGCCTATTACTGTCCCACTGCAGGACAAAAGCCTCTTCTCGTACAGAGAAGGCACGAGCATTGATCACCACGCTTGCTCAAGGCGGATTGGCGATTCCAGACTTATATTAATTACAAGTCCAGGTTTCCTCACGATGTTTTCCTTCACCGATGTCAGTGATGTCCAAGATAAACTTAGAAAGTACATATGAATTGAAAAAGTCACATTGACCTGTGTCCAGTTGTAAACCTAGAATATACGAATGCTAGCTTCTGCCCTAGACTTCGTTCGCGACAAAGTCTGTTTCTTTATACAAACATTGGACTTGGAAGTAAATTTGGAAAGACCATTCTTATCGGATGTCTACGTCATACAAAGAACACACCCTCCAAGTTTCAGGTCTCTACGATCAGCGGTTTAGGCTGTGCGTTGATCCGTCAGTCGGTCAGGACAAAGCATTTTATATGTATAGATAGATAGATTAAAAGAATTGTAAATAAAAGATTTTGTAATAATTTATTTGTTTTTTATTAATAAAAATATACTTTTAACAAGATTCAAATGTCTTAATGTTACAATATTTAAACAACAGGTGCGTTTATAATAAAATTTCTTATATAATACGGCTGACGTATCTTGGTGGTCTGAAGATAGCTGTTTGGCTGCGCAATGGATCTTATGGAAACGAAATTGTTTACTGCGCAGCAATCGGCTAACTTCAGGGCCGCCGAGATACAACGGCCGTATTGTACTAATAAAGCCCAACACACAGAGCGGCGCTTCCGCTCTTTTGTGTGTGTTGGGCTTAAAAGGCACAGTTTTCCATCCCCGTAAGATTCAAGTAGGTAAATATTAGTGATGAGATGAAACTATAATGAAATAAATAGGATATTTTTACAAGTTAATTTTCGAATTCGACCTAGCTATCTTGTCGCTGTGTTTAGGCAGCCGGGGCGATGAACCCGTACGTACGCAGCGATATAGTCGCGCGACACTGCCTACCGTAACGCAACGGGGCGATTCTGTTCATTAAAAGAGGTGTATTCTGAAATAAAAGCGTCGATTCTATTACGCAACTAACTAAACTTAAATTTCGACTGTTTCTTTCTTAACATAACATCACGCCTGGAATCCCCGAAGGGTTAGGCAGAGGTGTACCTATTAGCACACCCACATTTCGACAGTTATGCTTTTAGTCCCATGTAATAGGGGGCGAGACTATTGCCATTGTTATTGTTTCTTTCTTTTTCTCTCCAATTAAACAAGAAAGGGACGGATGTAAAGAAGAGCTGTCAAATTTAGTCAATCTGACACATCCATACAGTTATAGTTGACATCTTAAAAGGTACGGATTAAAAATACGGAGAAGTTCAAGGCAAAACTAATTTGACATCGCTAACTTAATTCTTTAATGTCACCGTCCTTTCCTTTCGCTGTATGTCAGTAAGAGATGCCAATTCTCTTTTAGTCTAGTTTGTGAACATGGGAATCGGTACAACTGCCAAACAAAATCAACAAAAAAATCAACTGTTTATTAATTTTAGATCACGTGTCATAATTTAATTTGATTATTTTTGTATTTTATTGGCAGTTGCTCGCGATTTCTACAACGTAAACGTCGGACACCCGTTTCATCCTCTTAGGGGTTGAATTTTGGAAAATCCTTTCTTAGCAGACGCCCACTAGCTATAATCTACCTCCCTGCCTTTCATCGTTATATTTCAAACGGTTTCCGATATTTCTTGATGACCGAGTGACCTCCACTTTTATTTAATTAGAAAATAGATTTCAACCTCTTGAAATTTTACGAGAATGCAAAATCACTGTGCCTTGCAGAAAGATATTCTTTAAAGACGTTTGCATAACTTTATGATTTGTATGCTAGCACCTTTATCAAGAACTTGCGCTTAGCACCGCTTGCAAGAATACGGTAATAGGGTAGCAGGCCACCAATCAACATAACATCACGCCTGTAATCCTAGAAGTGTTAGGCACAGGTATACCAACTAGTACACCCACATTTCGCCAGTTATGTAAGTCCCATGTTATAGGGGGCGACCCTTTTGCCATCAACCGGGAAAATCCAGACTCCGAGGCTACTACTGAGAAATTCCTGATGGAAAACCCCAATAACATTTTGTCTGACCTAGGAATCCAACCCAAGACCTCATGCCCAGCAGTCGCGCTTTGCGAACACTAGACCAACGAGATAGTCAATCAATTAATATACTTTTCTATAAAACGATTCCCTCATAGATTCTGTATGCCAATAGCAAACTTTGACGTTACCTAATAGCCAACTCAATTGAGTAACTATTTATTTGATTTCAAAGCAAAAATTTAATTTTACATACATTCATAAACTCACGCCTTTTTCCCATAGCGGTAGGCAGAATCTACAGAACGCCACCTGCTAAGATCCTTACATACTCCTTTCGCCTCGTCCACGTTCATACATCTCGTCATACAAAGGGTATCGTATTACCCAGTTACTGGGTTGTGGAGGTGAGATAGACAGTCGCATCATGTAAAATACTGGTATTCAGCTGCATCTGGTTAGACTGGAAGCCGACCCCAACATAGTTGGGAAAAGGCTAGGCAGATTGATTAATGTCTCCTACCCTAATACGTATAAAATCTAAATATCACATCTAACACAAATGAGTTACTTGTATCTTTCAACAATATTATAATTACTTATTTTACTATACAATTTTCTTAAATACTTTTAATAAATATAAATAATATTAGTGACTAACTATTGGAATGTGATAGAATTTAGATATACATAGTAATTAATTATCAATGGTGCTATGCTACTTAAAAAGTTAATAGAGAACATTTTCAAAAAATGTTACAGCTAAAGTAAACCGCATATAAGTTACATAACATAACATCACGCCTGTTATCCCCGATGGGTTAGGCAGAGGTGTACCCATTAGTACACCCACATTTCGCCAGTTATGTTTAAGTCCCATGTAATAGGAGGCGAGCCTATTGCCATCAACCGGGCACAAATCCAAACTCCGAGGCTGCTACTGAGAAATTCCTGATGGAAAAACCCAATAACACATTGCCCGACCTGGGAATCGAACCCAAGACCTCGTGCTCAGCAGTCGCGCTTTGCGACCACTAGACCAACGAGGCAGTCATAAGCATATAAGTTTTCTATAGAAAAAGAGATTTCTAATTATCTTTTATTAAATAAGTAATTTTGAAAATGTTCTCAATTAACTTTTTAGCCGTACGTATCCTGCTTATGTGTTCAAAATCGGTTCATTCATTTCCTATAATCGCACATCATCATCATCATCTATTTTCTAATAAGCACTTGAAAGTTTTTATGTATTGTCGTATAATACGCGCCACGAAAGATGAGACTTGACAATCGTCAGTAATGGGGAGCTTGCGCAGGTATGGATGTATGAAATAGTTATCCATAATTTGTGTATTTATTCAGGGATATTCGATGACATTTAGATTAAAATTCCTAACAATGGTCCCCTTGTTCACAAACTAGACGAAATTTAAAGACATCTCTTACTAACATTCAGTGAAAGAAAAGGACGGTGACATTTAAGAAGTAAGAACTAAGTTTAGTAGTATTAAGCCTTGAAACTTACGTATTTTTAGTCTACGTTTGAAGATGTCAACTACAATTATTGTATGGATGTGTCAAATTGACTAAATTTGACAGCTGTTATTTACATTAGTCTCTTTCTTGTTTTATTGGAAAGAAAAAGATAGAAATAGTCTAATTTTAGTTTAGTTTGTGAACAAGGGTATCGGCATCAATATTATAATATTTATCACGAAATAATAAAATGTGTGTGGTATGTCAAGTCTTTCGTGGCGCGTTGTGTACGGCGTAGCAGGTCTTGAGCATTTTAGCTATAGTCGCTACCTTGTTGTCGGAGGGGGGAGGTGTCTTACCCCCAAGAAAACCTTTGTCATTCCTTCTTCATGCACTTTCTCCTCTCCAAGACAATCATGCTCTTTAACGCACTCGCTACAGTGTACCTCAGTTCGTGGAATTTCTCATACGATAGCCTGTAAGTGTGTGTTTGTCCGTCTGTGAGTTGTAATATTAGGATAATGTGGGTATCTCGATGCATGAGCTCTCTTCTACGGTCAGCCGTTGGATGTTCTGAAGCTATTGAGGATTGGCTGTAAATAATATTTTTGATTTAATAATCTACATTAACATAACATCACCCCTGTAATACCCGAAGGGTTAGGCAGAGGTGCACAACATTTCGCCAGTTATGTCTAAGTCCCATGTAATAGGGGGCGAGCCTATTGCGATCAAGCAGGCACAAATCCAGACTCCGAGGCTGCTACTGAGAAATTCCTGATGGAAAAACCCAATAACACTTTGTCCTACCTGTGAATCGAACCCAAGATATCATGCTCAGCAGTCGCGCGTTGCAACGACGAGACTGTAAATCATTTACAATAAATATCTTGACTTTCAATATATCCTAGGCGTGGTCTATAAAAATATTATATGACTTAATGAGCATGGCAGTTGGGAGCTTGTCATGCTCACTCAAATGTCTCGCTGATGGTGGCGCGTGCTTTGGATCACTTGGCTCCCTTTATGATGGTTGAGCTAGGTGGTGCTGATCCATGCGTCATGCTCGTGAACGAGTGCTGTCAGTTGGGATTGGTCATCTCTTAACTGCTATGGTTTACATCTTCATTGTTTTCACTTAAAGAATCAACAAGAATATTGTAACCAGGATTTTGTAAAAACCTAATTTAAAAAGAGTGTCCGTGGAGTTTCTTGCTCGTTCTTCTCCATAGAGGCCTACCTCCGTTTTGGAATGAGCAACTAGCTTCATTTTTCGGACTAACTGACCGACTCCTTGACAATTCAAAAGTGCCTGTAAATGGTCTAATTGAAATAAATGTTTTGACTTTGACTTTATTAAATGGAACAAACCTCAATGAGATATCAATTTTCCATTGCATGCTAACTAAGCCAGGTTTCACGCGCAGGTGTAGCGGCACATTCTCATACATCTTGTCCGTACATAGTAGGGTCGTGAACTCTGCCACACAGTCTGGCGAGAACCTGAAAATGTACAATTATTCTTTTACTTCAAATTTCGCCATGTTTAAGTCCCATGTAATAGTGGGCCAGCCTATTATCATCAAACGGGCACAAATCCATACTCCAAGGCTGCTACTGACATATTGCTGATGGAAAAATCCAATAACACTTTGCCTGACCTGGGAACTGAACCCAAGACTTCATGCAACCACTAGACCGACAAGGCAGTCTATTTAGAAATTTTTTTACTTCGTCTTTTATTACCTTAGTCCTTCTAGAAACAGCCTAACATCTTCCTCTCCCCAGGGATCTTTCGTGGCAGAGCGTAATCTCGCAAAGTGTCTGACAACTTCACGGACTGCTGAGAACTTGTCCGTGTTCATAAGACTTGACGTTCTGCTGTCTGGGTTACCTTCCAGCTCTTTGAGTGCCACTGGAGAAAATACAAGTTAAAATTATTAACTTTAAAATATTCATATTAATATTATAGATGCAAAATTGTCTGATTGTCTGTTATGCGTCCACAACTAAACCACTGGACTATTCTTGATGAAATTTAGTATGGAGCAAGCTTGAACCATAAGAAGGAATTGTTGTTGGTAGTTTTTTATTATGTCTAGTAAAGTGTATGTAAAATGTTGATTTCGATTTAAAATTAGATTTCGGGAGATCTTGTTGGATGGCTATGCAACCAGATGATAGTTCAATCTCCAATTTCAATTACTATTTTATTTTAATTATAACTGTTACCCTTAGACAATAATTAAAGATTCAAACTTAAAATACCGGAAAAAAAATTAATATACATTTTAAAACTTAACAAAGTCATTCCATTTATAAATTCCTCCCACAGTATTTCAGATTATACCAATTAAATGTTATTAAATTATGGTAATGCTTTATAATCGAGCTAGATAAGATTTGAAGTACATTTAATAATTTACTCACGAATAACAAAAGGTTTTATCTCCTTCTTTTGTATTTCTGGAGTTAGCAACGATACAGTTGTCCATTGCAATGGACTCTCTGTTAATAATTCTAATTGTTGAGACATTTTATTGCTGTTACAATTAAATTAAAACTTAACAAAAATCAAAACAACACGAACTTTTCGTAATAATACGATATTTGACTTAAATAGACGAATTGACAATGTCATTGTCAAATGTCAACTTTATTGTTTTTTTAGAGTAGCAACTTACTGTAATCGACTAAAATATAAATAACCGAAAATATCGTTGAAAATAACCGTAACCTTACGCTTGTTACAACATCACTAAAAATTGTAATGGCCGCCGCTTGTTTGGCGTTATCGCTCTAACTTCAATTCAATTGACGAAAACTAACCAAATTACTTTTAGAATTTGACCAAAAATAAACTTTAGTTTTATTTTATTTTATTTAGACTGATATGGCTGCAGTACAAGGTGCTCCTAGCAATAAAAATTGGGCGGCTAGACCCGGTTTGCAGCATCAGAACAGTCAGGGACCACCTTCCAGTATGACGCTAAATAGGACGATTAACCTGTATCCGCTTACAAACTACACGTTCGGGACCAAGGAGCCTCTATTTGAGAAGGATGCGTCGGTTCCTGCAAGGTTTCAGAGGATGCGGGAGGAGTTTTCCAAAATCGGCATGAGAAGGTTAGTTTCCCAAATTATTTGACCGCTCTGTGATGCTATTGGTCGCAAGTTGATAGTATACTGTTTATTCGACACTTCTGAAGGCTTGGTACTTGGAAGAGCCGTGAAGGAAGAATAGAACATCTTTATTTGCATAAAAATTACACAAAATATTATAATGTTCACAGCATTTTTGTCCTTTGTACGATCTACCGTTAGTCAAGACATTAGTGTCGTTTTTAATGTCCTCTATGGTGTAGGAGTAGTGACACTGGTTATGGTAATAAATGGAGCATCAACTGGACATTAACACCCCATGCGCAATCTGTGCCAGAGATGTATATAATCTGTATTCCTGCAAATGAAAGAAGTTGGGTGATGTTCCTCCTACATCCTCTTTGTCTGTTTGATTGTTGCTTTATTATGGGTATACTGACCGGATATTTGACACAAAAAGAGTTTCGTATTTGGAAAAGGACATAGGCTACAATTCTACTTGTTTTAGAACAAGTAACTAGCTTTAACTTTCTGACTAACTGACGGACTCTTTGACAATTCAAACATACATAATATCACACCTGTAATCCCCGAAGGGTTAGGCAAGGGTGTACCCATTAGTACACCTACATTTCACCAGTTATGTTTTTAGTCCCATGTAATAGGGGGCGAGCCTATTGCCAAAAACCGGGCACAAATCCAGACTGAGGCTGTTACTGAGAATTCCTGATGGAAAAACCCAATAACACTTTTCCCGACCTAGGAATCAAACCCAAGACTTCATGCACAGCAGTCGCGCTTGTGACCACTAGACCAATGTGGCAGACAATTCAAAAGTGCCTGCAAATGGTTCAATAAAATAAATGGATTTGACTTTGACTTGTCATTGAATTTTTAATTGTCTACTTTATCTGCATCAGTTTTAATTGAAGTTCATGTAGATGACGTTGCACTTAGAATGGAAATTCTGATTGAATGGCTGTGAGGCACACAATAATGCTTTTTTTTAATTGCCTTTTTGTTATAATTCTTTTGTATGATTGATCTGTCTCAATAAAAGTTTTTTTTTCTTTCAAAATTCATTCATTAAACACTTCTCCATCTCTTTCAGGTCAGTAGAAGGAGTATTACTAGTCCATGAGCACGGACTGCCACATGTACTGCTACTGCAGCTTGGCACTGCATTCTTCAAGCTGCCCGGCGGAGAGTTGAACCCTGGAGAGGTGAGATCACAACCATATTTTAATCTACTTTGAATTACTACTGCCGCATCGGAGGCCTCCGGTTCAACTCCCAGGTCCGCAAAGTGTTATAGGGTTTTTGCATCAGAAAAGAGGATCGGCAAAAATGTATGGAAGCTGGTCTAGGATCCAATAACAACCACACATGTGTAATTAGGTAGCCCTTTTAATGTACAACAATAGTTATTAAGGCGGGTCATTTCAAATGAGAAAAAAGTTATGACAATGTATCATAATTATGTAATATTTAAGCAAAATTGGCTGCAGGTGCCCTGAAATCTGTGTCTGCCATATCTTAAATACCGTTCTACGGAAATAACTTGAGCACAGCTGCCAATATAAACGCTCTAGGTATTAAAAAAATTGGTTGTTATTGGTCTGTAGACCATATTGCCGATTGTCCTTTCTCCATAATTAATTTCTCCGTTGATGGCAATAGGCTTGCCCCTTATTACATGGAACTAAAACATAACTGGCGAAATGTGGGTGTACTAATGGGTACACCTCTGCCTAACTCTTTGGGCTAACAAATTACAGGTGTGATATTAAGTCGTGTTCGACTCTAGTCCAGGTTAGAGATGACAGAGATAAAGTCTAAGTACTGTCAAATAAATACCACTTTTGTTTTTGAAAACATTATTTTTGTTTCTTGGCAGGATGAGATAGAAGGTCTGAAGAGGCTACTGACAGAGACCCTCGGCAGACAGGACGGAGTCAAACAGGAGTGGCTCATAGAAGATACTATCGGTAAGTGATTCAATATTCAAGTCAATATTATTTCACAATATGCTATATTTCGACTGTACTTCACTCTGCATGAGATAAACTACGTTAACAAGGCGCGCCCCTCCAAATTCTAAACGTTTGAAAGTATTTACAAAGCATCACCAACACTCACAACGCATGTGTGCGTACTGTGACGGCTCTCCAACAAAAATAAATCTAGCGATTTCTTGCTCGACTAGCGGCGTCATTAATCACTCATTATTATTAGTATGGCGCTGCACTGACATACTCTATGAAAATGTCACGTGCGTTGTCTTCCGCTTTCCGCTAGTTATGATTAGTTGACCAATAAATTTGGCTGCTGCTGAAGACGAATACTTACAACTACACACAAACTCTTTCATAAGTGACTACACACATTGAAATAGTAATATGGAGGGGCGCGTCATGTTATCCATATCAATATTCATATTTTTCTTTCAGGCAACTGGTGGCGTCCAAACTTCGAGCCTCCGCAGTACCCCTATATTCCCCCCCACATTACAAAACCGAAGGAGCATAAACGCCTGTTTCTAGTGCAATTACAAGATAGAGCTCTATTCGCAGTGCCAAAGAACTACAAATTGGTTGCAGCACCTCTGTTTGAGTTGTATGACAACGCTCAGGGCTACGGGCCTATCATTTCCTCGCTCTCACAGAGCTTGTGTCGATTCAATTTTGTGTATATGTAAGATTTATAGGGTAATCCTTCAAGTTTGACCTTAAAATTCAATATTTTTTATGTTTGTTTTGCAAATTGTAGTGTTCTTTCTTCATCGTGTGGGCAGTAAGGTCTTACGACCCCACACACCCTAGCGTCAGAGTTTCTAAACCGCCTCAAGGGCCTCTGACATGGTTTGAGTGGAACAGTAAGTCCAGGTTTCCTCACGATGTTTTCCTTCACCGATGTCAGTGATGTCCAAGATAAACTTTGGAAAGTACATATGAATTGAAAAAGTCACATTGGTGCTTGCCCGGATTGTAACCCACAACCTCATGCATTAGAGGCAGGCGCCTTAACCACTTTGCCATCACGACAATAATAATTATGTTGTATTCTAGTGTTGATCAATATTGACTTGTGGAAATTATTCGCAAAGACTGTACTGCCTCGTTGGTCTAGTGGTCGCATAGCGCGACTGCTCAGCATGAGATCCTGGTTTCGATTTCCAGGTTGAGCAAAGTGTCATTGGGTATTTCTATCAAGAATTTCTCAGTAACAGCGTCGGAGTCTGATGTTATGCCCGGTTGATGGCAATAGGCTCGTCCCCTATTACATGGGACTTAAACATAACTGGCGAAATGTGTGTGTACTAATGGGTACGCCTCTGCCTTCCTTCGGGGATTACAGGCGTGATGTTATCACTAAACTTCATGTCTTCATTACAACGCGAACGATGTCACGGGCAACGGCTAGTCATAGATAATTGTCGCATGCATGTAAATTTTGATCGACATACAGCATTTTTTTTTTTTGCAAATAACATAAGAAATTTTGATTTTCGTGGTCAAAATTGATGGAATTAGTTTAGTAAGGGTGCTTGCTTACTAACTGCGGTCGAGCAAACAGTCGTCGTAAAACATGGATCGATGAGCCAAGTCTGGACATCAAGCATTACTATATTCCTCACGCTCTAGGATGGCACCAGTGACATTTGTCAAACTGTTACTTTTCACTCTTGAATACGTTACGACGATTTACAATCACGATTGAATATTTTAACCGCACACTAATATCGTAGTCGTAAAATACGGAATCAGTAATAAGTAAGTAAATAACTAGTAAATTAAATAATGTCACTGACTTAGTTATGCGATTCTGACATCCATAGATGAATTGCTGACATGTGTCACCCGCACCATCATAGAGCGTATGGAATATAGGGAGTGAATCGTCGATCTCATTGATCAACCGCAATCTAGTAGCACCCTAATGATAGTGTGTTTACATTATGTGTAAATTTCGTCTTTTTGGTTGATGTGAAACGTTGAGAAATGTGAAGGTAGCATTCTGGCGACCACGGCCGACGAACGCGACCGGTCGCGCGACTGACTGTTTAGTATGAATTTAGGGACTAGCTCACTTATACTTTGTATCGCATGCGTTCAGACGCGGAAAGCTAAACGGAGGCGTATGCGTCTCTTACGAAATCGGCGTTTTCTATGGACAAAAGCTGAATGGAGTTGAATAAGTGTGCGTAGTCCCTTATACGGAACCCTAAACAACGCTTTACGTCTTTCATTTTAATTTAAAAAATCTTTTGACTCGATTCCCAGGTCGGGCAAAGTGTTATTGGATTTTTCCATCAGGAATTTCTCAGTAGCAGCCTCGGTGTCTAGATTTGTGCCCGGTTGATGGCAATAGACTCGCTCCTAATTACATGGGACTTAAACATAACTGGCGAAACGTGGGTGTACTAATGGGTTCACCTCTGCCTAACCCTTCGGGGATTACAGGCGTGGTGTTATGTAAACATTTTATTTTAACGAATTTTTCTTTTAATATCTTCTTTATGTTTAAAATTACATCCTGTATGTCTGTTTCACACTTCAAATGTTAAGGATTATAATGTAATGTTAGTTTTTAAGTGAAATTTATATAAAAAATGACTTAAATTCTATTTCAGATGCGTTTCATTTACTTGTACCTGAAGAAAGAAGATTGTTTTTAGATTTAAGTGTTGTTTAGATTTTAGTATACATATATTTTATCGTAACAAACTTCACAGGTGAAAATTTCTCCCACTTTTTTAAAGTAATTTGGATATTTTAAGGTTAAACATACAGGGTGACTCGTAATTGGTGTACGATATTTACACACATGATTGTACTCATGATAACAAACAATATACCGAAAAAATCTGACAACCAGTCTTATCAAGGGGTATCTTATTACCCAGTTACTGGGCTGTGGAGGTCAGATAGGCAGTCGCTTCATGTAAAATACTGGTATTCAGCTGCATCCGGTTAGACTGGAAGCCGACCCCAACATAGTTGAGAAAAAGTTCAAGGCAAAACTAATTTGACATCTCGTAAATTAGTTCTAGAATGTCACCGTCCTTTCCTTTCGCTGTATGTTAGTAAGAGATGTCAATTCTCTAATTTTAGTCTAGTTTGTGAACAAGGGAATCAGCACCATTGAAGGTCATAGCTCTTTTTTAAATGATTCAACTAAACTTTAAATATCTTCACGACCTCTGTAGAGATAAACTACAGTAACATGACGCGCCCTTCCACAATTCAAAACCTTTGAAAGTGTTTGTGATAGTATTTACAAGACTCACAACGCATGTGTGCGTACTGAGACGGCTCTCGAAACAAAAACAAATCAGCGATCTGTTGCTCGACTAGCGACGTCAAAAATTACTCATTTTTATTGCACTGACTGACTATGAAAAGGACACGTGCGTCGTCTTGCGCGGTCGGCTATTTATGGTTTGTTGACAAACAAATATCCTAGCCTGCTACTGAAGACGATTACTCACAACTACATACAAACTCTTTCATACGGATGTGACTACAAACATTGAAATGGTAATATGGAGGGGAGCGTCAAGTTATAGTAGTTTATCTCTACTGTTGTATGCTAATCTTAAGCGCAATATTTTGTGCGCTACCATAAGCAGAGATTTCAAACACTACAATTAAAAGCTGCTAGTAACAATGTTTGCTTAATATTACTTAGTTTAGGCATTACTCGTAGTAAATGCTTCATGCACTACTTTTAAAGACTGACTTTGTCTGTGATATTAAACTCAATGTCATATAAGTACATAAGGATCTCTGTGATATATTTTTGTTTTAATATGAATAATTTTTTTTTTTATGTAACTTAACTTATAATTTTACTGCCTCGTTGGTCTAGTGGTCACAAGCGCGACTGCTGTGCATGAGGTCTTGGGTTCGATTCCCAGGTCGGACAAAGTGTTATTGGGTTTTTCCATTAGGAATTTCTCATTAACAGCCTCGGAGTCTGGATTTGTGCCCGGTTGATGGCAATAGGCTCGCCCCCTATTACATGGGACTAAAAACATAACTGGCGAAATGTGGGTGTACTATTGGGTACACCTCTGCCTAACCCTTTCGGGGATTACAGGCGTGATGTTATGTTATAATTCGACTATTAATTCTATTCAGTAACTTGACAGTTAAAGGCTTACCAAGTTTAGACAAAACAAAGATAGTGAGGTGGTGTAAGAATGAACGAAATTGAATGAACTTAAATAATGTACTTAACTTGGTATTAAATCATTCTTATCATTCGTTCCTTACGCAAAATCGTTCACTACCCCAACACTATTAGTTGTAGTAAGGTAACATTATTTTTCTTTGAACTGTCAAGTTACTGAATAGAATTAAAAGTCGAAATATAATTAATGAACTGTTTATTATGTACTTTTTAAATTGAATTGCATTTGAAAATATTTATCGGTTTCTTAAGAACTAACGTAACTATATCTGGCGAACGTATCTATCTCTTTGTTGATTGTACAATATTTTGTGATCACATAAAAATAATTGGTATTGTGAATATTTGGGAATTATTTTAATATGTGTTCGTACATAAGTCCTATTTTGTTTAGAGACGATTACGATATTATGTAAAGAACTAATTTCATCTTTACAGAAAAATACTCTACACCTTTATTGCATTTAATTTGCGACTTTATTTTTACAGGTGCTAGGCTGATTTTTGTTTTCAGGTGAAGACTACCGCGCTTCCTCGTAGCGGAGTCTAGCAAAGCGGAGACAGGTGTGGGTGTTATAATTAGGTGTTTAACACCGTGAACCAATAATTTCAGAAAGCAACTTCTTAAAAAAACGTAATTTTAGCCCTGAAAATCCGTTTTTACTTTCTCTGGGAACCTCCACAGTAAGCCGCAAAAAAAACAATTTTTCTTACGTTTTTTGCAATTTTCGAGTCAGTATTAGGTTTAATGTTGATTAAAGTATGATTCGACGGCGTAAGAAGTATGTATTTTCAGAATTATAATCATTTAAGTCAGCAATAAAACTCCATAGGGCAAGGTAACCCGATGGAATGACTATTTCATGAAATTTTGACATTTTAGGATTATACCGACTTAAGGAGTTATTATACTGATTTTAATGGTTATAATTCTGAAAATACATATTTCTTACGCCCGCGAATCATACTTTAATAAACATTAAACCTAATACTGACTTACAAATTGCAAAAAACGTGTGAATTTGAATTTCGCGGACTTCCATCTTAAAAAATTGAGTTAGCTAGTAAGTGACGTCACTGTTGTCTTTTGCCTTACAAAATCATAATTTAAAAAAGACGGGATTTTGACAGGCCATAAGAAGTACGACAATGTGCTGTCAATGTCAAATAACATTGTAACCAATCAACTAGAAGTCAAAGATGACATGCGCCTTGCATTATCATAAACAAAAAGATTTTAAATTAAATTTTCAACACAATATCCATAAAAGAATAACTTAAT
The DNA here is from genome assembly GCA_949774945.1 of Hoplodrina ambigua. Classification (NCBI taxonomy): domain Eukaryota; kingdom Metazoa; phylum Arthropoda; class Insecta; order Lepidoptera; family Noctuidae; genus Hoplodrina; species Hoplodrina ambigua. The sequence continues at coordinate 1,268,337 of OX458994.1, forward strand.
AAACAATAAAAGCATTCGATAAGATTTGAATAATAAACAGTTTATTTTAAACGTGAATATGCGTTTATTTTGTTGTTTTATTTTCCTTTATTTTAATACGCAGGGGGAATGCAAATTATGGAGCAAAGGAGTTGTACACTATGCTATTAATAAAAAAGACTATGGTGAGTAATTAGGCACAGACAATAAGAGATAAGGCTGACACTACATACGGCGTGCGCGTTTCTCGGGCGTGTGAGTAGCGTGCGCGCTGCGTGAGCGTCGCGTTCTTACCCCTAATATTTTTAAACATATAAAAGAACTTATTTCTAGTTTGCCAAATAAAAAAGAAAACATGGCACAGATCTTGAGCACACAAAAAAAAAGCAAAAGAAAAAATGCTTGCCGCTATACCCGCCGCCTTTACAGCAACGCGACGTGAGCTAACACGGCATTGTCCTAATTGTATCTAACTTGACTGAACGCCAAGGCGAAGGCCGCGCGCTCGCCACGCGCGACGGCGCCAACACGCAACGCGCTCGTGGCGCCCACGCGTCGCTCACTCGCCCGGGGAACGCGCAAACCTAATGTGGGGGACTCCTAAGTATCCGAGAAAGGATTTGATATAAGCTCACCCCCTATTACATGTGACGTAAAGATAATTGGCGGAATGTGGGTGTACTAATGCATACCGCCTTTGCCTGACCCTTCGAGGATTACAGGCGTCATGTTATGCATGTTCTGCCATAACGAGCAAGGTTGCTTAATTTTTTTGAATGCAACTCCTTCCCTTCCTCCCCCATTAGTGTACCCACACATTCCGCCAGTTATGTCCAAGTCCCATGTAATAGGCGCGAGCCTATTGCTATCAACCAGTCACAAATCCAAACTCAGAGGCTGCTACTGAGAAATTTCTGATGGAAAAACCCAATAACACCTCCGACCGACTCCTACACAGCTCCACTATTACTAGACTCCATAATTTCTAGATCCCCATTCCCAAGATGTCATAGCAACGACCTTCGAGCAGCTGGAGAGAGAAATATGCGTGAAATTCTTCAACACTCCCCTCAACCACACCGTGGACGATAATGATAAAATCCTGTACGTGTCCAACCCTGACAAACGGAAGAACTGCCCGCCAGAGAGCTATGATTTTAGTAAAACAGTTGTGGTGAGCATGTTCTGGGTCCATATTATTAGGTGTTATCAAGTATTATCGGCTCTTTGCCGCACGGCACGTGCCGCCGGCTTTTGCCGGGCGTTTGTGCCGCAGAAAGCCGCGGAACACATCATTTAAGTTGTTTTGTCCAAAGCAAACCGTCCTTGCAACCCGCTCGGCCATGCCGGCGGCTCCTTTGTGCGTATTAAACACATTATTATTTGTATTATTTATTTAAACTTTTTGCAATAAAAAGGTACAAAGGCGGATTATTTGCTCAATCTTTTACAGGATATGCCAATTGGCTACAAATGTTTGAACGATAAGGATATATCAAAGATAACCCTTGATATGCTGCGAGCCAGCATTGGACTTTCAAGTTAGTATTTTTCATCAATGTTTATCTGACTGCGCGGCGCAAACACTTTATTATGAAGATTTGAACCTATTTACAGAATAAATATAATTTATTATTTGTTTTCCAGGTAAACCGAACAGTAACGATCTGTTACGAAAGTTCCAAGCACAGGTAAATACCTAGTAACGGTTTTTTAATTGCACATCCTTAGTTAAGTCCTATTCTGATTGACGTCGTGTTTTGTGTCAATATTAAGTGGAATTCCTGATCGAAAATCCCAAAAACACTTTTAACGACCTGGGAAACGAACTCAAGACCTCATGCTTACCTGGCGCGCTTTGCGACCACTAGATCAACGAGGCAGTCAGTTTTTCCATCTTATGTTAATTAACCTTAAAAGAAGAAGGAAGTATAACTGATATAAGTAAGGAAGGTAATTAGCTTAAGAAATGTGGTTGTATGATCTTAATTTACGTATTTAAAGTATGTCATGTAGTCATGACCGCGCCGTGCTGGTCACTTGGTTTGTCATCTATACATGACTGGCGGTCAAAACTTTTTTTTTTACGCCGTTGCCCACAATTTCTCTTTATTTCACCCCTTTATTCCTTCAGAATGACAACTCGAACACCACAACTCTCCTGACAGCGTCAGATCGGAATTTCATCAATGCACATTACCTCGAGGAGTGCGGAGACTTAGTACAGAAGCCCGTAGACGCGAGACGATCGCACGGAGGCACCTTGGAGCTGACTGCTGACAATGAGAAGTTTTATAAGGACAAATTGTGGCCGCTCGGAATCGTTATGTATGGAGTTGATAGGAGAGTCAGTAAGTATCGGTTTTCGGGCTAAAAATGACTACCAAGTAAATAAAAACTGTCTGTGTGTAATGCCAAAGTTAAAACATTTATTTCAATTAGGCTTTTTATGGCACTTTGGAATATCATACTAAAAAAAAAGATTGAATCTAGTTGCCCCTTCCAAAAGGTAGTTTTGTATGGAGAAGAACAAGCAAAAAACTCGCCACTCAAACATACGTACTCTTTTAAAATCAATGTTTACAATATTTGCATACAGAATCATACATAATGATATGTGAATGCAATGTGATTTATATAAAAACTACTAAGTAAATCATATTGCGTAAAAATAATTACAAATTAAAAATTGAAAGGTTAAAATATGTTCAAAAATAGCTTTTTTTACTATAAAATGCATTTAAGACATAACGTCACGCCTGTAATCCCCGAAGGGTTAGGCAGAGGTGTACCCATTAGTACACCCACATTTCGCCAGTTATGTTTATGTACCTTATTATGTAATAGGGGGTTAGCCCATAGCCGACAACGAGTCTGCTAAAACAAAAGAAAAATAGGTATATTATTTATTCCATTTAATTTTTTCTTTCTATGTTACGTGTGTCATTTTCGCGTAAATAAACAGTTTTTCTTTCTTCTTTTTTTCATGCTTAACAGTTCATTATTTTTATTACATTAGTTAGTGCTTAACCTTCGCTCGTTGGTCTAGTGGTCGCAAACGCGACTGCTGTGCATGAGGTCTTGGGTTCGATTCCCAGGTCGGGCAAAGTGTTATTGGGTTTTACCATCAGGAATTTCTCAGTAGCAGCCTCGGTGTCTGGATTTGTGCCCGGTTGATGACAATAGGCTCGCCCCCTATTACATGGGACTAAAAAAACATAACTGGCGAAATGTGGGTGTACTAATGGGTACACCTCTGCCTAACCCTTCGGGGATTACAGGCGTGATGTTATGATGATGCTTAACCTTCTGCAAGTAAGATTCCCGAGAAATTCCTGATGGAAAATTCCACTACTTTGCCCAATCTGGGAATCGGAGCCAAGACTTCATGTCATGCTTATTAATCGCGCTTGTTACATAACTGGATTAACTGGTGAAATGTGGATGTATATGGGTACACCTCTGCCTAACCCTTCGAGGATTACAGGCGTGTGTTTATGTATGTATGTATGTATCCTTCACAGTAACATCACCTCAGTTTCCGCTGCTACAGCGGGCAATGACGGTCATAGAGCTTTCTAGCTGCGTCGTGTTCCAACACACGGCTGAGGACGCCCCGCTGCAGCCCAAGAACCTTTTGTGGTTCGGGCTGGAAGGAGAGGAAATGCCACATCTTGGATTCATGGAGGGGAACCAGGTATTCACTATCGGATACTTAAATCGAGCCACCGAGCAACAAGGGCAGTTCCGGGGGGTTGATCACTGCCGCTGGGTAAAAAAATGACCAGGACGTCATCAAAGAATATTTTATAATAAAAATAGTTGGCGTTAGTTCACGAGTTGCGGCGCTGTATTTATAGAGATAGATCATCATCTGCCTAGCCTTTTCCCAACTATGTTGGAGTAGGCTTCCAGTCTAACCGGATGCAGCTGAGTACCAGCATTTTACATGGAGCGACTGCCTATCTGACCTCCACAACCCACCAACGAATACGATACCCCTTGGTGAGACTAGTTGTCAGATTTTCGGGCTTCTGACGACCCTTAATGACTGCCAAAGATCCACGCATGACAGCCGGGACCAACGGCTTAACGTGCTTTCCGAGGCACGGAGGAGTCTCGGTGTGTAAAGATGGTCACCCATCCACGGACCAACCCCGGCAAGCGTAGCTTAACCTGACGGATCGACCCATGCGGCTGTTATTACTTAGCCACGAGCTCCTCCTAGCGCTATTTATAGAGATAGATAAACTACTATAACATGGCGCGCCCCTCCGTATTAATATTACAATAATAATGAGTAATCAATGACGCCGCTAGTGGAGCAACAAATCGCTGATTTGTTTTTGTTTCGAGAACCGTCTCAGTACGCACACATGCGTTGTGAGTCTTGCAAATACTTACAAACTTTTTGAATTGGGGAAGGGCGCGAGTACCTAGGAAAGAAAGAAAAACTATTTCTTTCCGCACATTACTTAAAACTAAGTTTACAAAAGCTAGGGTATGGTATACTAAGATTGCCAAACCCATAACTAGTATCCTACTAAAGGAATGGGGCCGTACCATTTCTCTCGGAAATTCCGCGTCTTGACGCCTCCCCCCCCCCCCAACTAGATCAGAGCATAATGTTTCTTATTACGTGTATGCCACAGAGCGTACACCTCGGCTCAATGATAGAGGGCGCGCCGGGCCACAACGGGCACACGCTCAACCAGCTCATGCGCATCCTCGGCATCCCCATGATGTCCAACCGCTACGACCGCACCAACTACGTCATCATCAAGTGGGACAAGGTTGCTAAGAGTGAGTGGTTTAATGTTTTAGAAGTGAAGACTTGGTAGGAGCAAATGTTGTGTCTTCACGTCGTCGTCGTTGCGTTGTCACGTCACTGACATGTTTATGTGTTGCTGTAACTGACATGTATAGTGACCGCGTCACCTACATGCTAATGTGATCGCATCAGGGACATGCAATCTAACCACGTCATCGACATGCTACTGTGACTGCGTCATCGCTTGCTACTCTGACAGCTTCTAACCTAACCTATTACCTAACCTAGACCGGTGACAGTCTGCAGGCCCTTTAAATAATTTTATCTGACCAACAGCAAAGGAGCATTACTTGGAGCGCGCCCCGATGGACGCGTGGCTCAAGAACACGGAGGGGGAGGGCGCCGCGTACGACTTCGACAGTGTGACGCACGCGCCGGCCAACTACATGTGTGGCGACTGCTCCCTCGGCGCGCAGACTGTGGAGCCTATACAGGTGAGGTCATGAGCGTAGCCACGGTGAGGCAGAGTGGGGCGCTTGCCCCACCCTCATTATTATATCATTAACCACCCTCATTAACATCAACTCATTATTATTAGTATGGACGTACGTACTCTATGAAAATGACACGTGCATTGTCGTGAAACGTCACAAATCTGCCGGCCTGCTACTGAAGACAAATACTTAATTACATACAAACTCTTTCGTATATGACTACACACATTGAAATAGTAATATGGAGGGGCGCGCCATGTTATAGTAGTTTATCTCTACACCTCTGCCTAACCCTTCGGGGATTATAGGCGTGATGTTGTAAATGTATGTTAATTATTATTCGTTTCTTCATTCCCAGGACCATCTCTGGCAGAGGACGCTCACAATGGGTCACCGGGAGGATCTGAGTCCAGCTGATATTGAGATGGTCAATCTTCTGTACAGCAGACAGTGCCAGCTTCGATTCATGAGCAACACAAAAAAATAACGCTACGATTACAAAAATAAAAACATTACATAATTATTATTTTTTCAGTTCATAGGCTTCATACAAACTTTGGATCCCCTTGGGGGGTGAATTTTGGAAAATCCTTTCTTATCGGACGCCTACGTCATACAAAGAACACACCCTCCAAGTTTCAGGTCTCTACGATCAGCGGTTTAGGCTGTGCGTTGATCCGTCAGTCATTCAGGATACCCTAGGAACCCCTGCTATAGAAGATTAAGTGTTTCAATAGGAAGGTTTATGTACCTACAATGCACCCGTGCGAAGCCAGGGCGGGTCGCTAGTTAGAGATAAGAATATTCTAAAGCATTCTGGATTAATTTTATGATTAGTTGACCAACAAATCTGCCGGCCTGCTACTGAAGACGAATACTTACAACTACAAACTCTTTCATATGGATATGACTATGACACATTGAAATAGTAATATGGAGGGGCGCGCCATATTATAGTAGTTTATATCTATGATTATAGAGTACTTCCCCGGGAATAAAAACACCATGTTTTTTTTTATCGCATATTTATTAGCACAGGCTACATGATACCGAGCTTTATATCACAATATTTCGAAACATATCTTACAATACAAATGTCAGCCTTATTTTAATATACATAAGTACTATTGGGTCTAATTCTGCTAAAACGAACCAACCCACAGCAAAACAAAACCTATTTTTTGCATAACATAACGCCTGTAATCCCCGAAGGGTAAGCAAAGGTGTACAACCGTACACCCACATTTCGCCAGTTATGTTTAAGTCCCATGTAATAGGGGGCGAGCCTATTGCCATCAACCGGGCACAAATCCAGGCTCCGAGGCTGCTACTGAGAAATTCCTGATGGAAAAACTCAATAACATTTTGCCGACCTGGGAATCGAACCCAAGACCTCATGCACAGCAGTTGCGCTTTGCGACAGCTAGACCAACGAGGCAGTCCTTTTTTTGGAGTACCTAATTGTAATGTTTTATCATATTAATGCTAATCTATTCTAATCATAAGTTCTAAACGTCTTCATTAATCAGAAGGCATGTTTATAATTATTGAGAAGGTGCTGATTCCCTTGGTCACAAACTAAACTAAAATTAGACTATGTCCATCTTTTTCTGTCCAATAAAACAAAAAAGAGACTAATGTAAATAAGAGCTGTCAAATTTAGTCAATCTGACACATCCATACAGTTATAGTTGACATCTTAAAACTTATGGATTAAAAACACGGAAAAGTTCAAGGCAAAACGAATTTGACATCGCTAACTTAATTCTTTAATGTCACCGTCCTTTCCTTTCGCTGTGTGTTAGTAAGAGATGTCAATTCTCTAAATTTTGTCTAGTTTGTGAACAAGGGAATCGGCACCATTGTGGTTTAGCTCATTTTGACAGGACTAAAGTCAACAGAAAAATTCCATTCAGCGATGTACGACCAAAACATATCGTCTTTTGAGTTCTAACATCGCGTAAGTAAATTTAAGTATAAATTATGACGTCACAAGTAATGTCAAAAAGTCGGGTTAACCTTTTGACCGGCAGTCATGTATGGATGACAAACTAAACTTTGAGTATGCTACGGTCATTACTATACGACAGACTATAAAATACGATACCCATAGATTTTGTATTGCAATACTAAATTGTGACATAACTTATATTCCATCTTTAATAGATTAACTATTTAATGATTTCAAAGTCACAAAAAATCCTAATTTTCCTGTTTATCATATCGTAGTATCATACCTTATTTTGACTTAGTTACAAATACGTGATGTTAAAACTTAAACGACGATATAAATCTTTGAAAAAGTCCGCCTGTCCATCGTCCCCGCCATGACACTATGTATATAAACTAATAATGAGCTTAAGCAGTCTTTCATTTGTTAATTGACAAAATAATACCAGCCTATTACTGTCCCACTGCAGAGCAAACACCTCTTCTCATACGGAGAAGGCACGAGCATTGATCACCACGCTTGTTCAAGGCGGATTGGCGATTCCAGACTTATATATATGACAAGTCCGGTTTTCCTCAAGATATTTGCCTTCACCGATGTCAGTGATTTCCAAGATAAACTTAGAGAGTACCTACATAATGTAGGGCGGATCCATCCATCAAATCAGGGGGTTATATAATAAGGTCTAGTCCTGACTAGGTGACTGGTAATCGAAACGGAGCTTGTCCTGACAGGCTCCGTTTCGATTACCTACAATAATAATTCTGATGAAAGGAAATAGTGAGTCCAGGGGGTGGTCATGACCCCCATGACCCTGGGACCCGCCCTTGTACTTGCCGATGCCCTGCGAATCTACAGACTCGTGTACGAGAGACAGGCGCCATAAGCAACGTTTATAAGGTGGCTAATTCACAACTAAAGGCAGTGATAATATTATATTCTATCTTACAATATTGCTAAACGATGAGAAAAATTTCATCAAGAGAAAGGAATTTAACATTATTAGATATGGTTCATCAAGTAATTATGATTCCAAACTATCCGAGGGCCATCTTTGCAATTAGAAACGTGCTTTCTATAAATCTCTTTTGTGTCCGCGAGAAAATTGCACAAGCCACAAGGTAAAATTGGCGCCAATTCACACTTGTCACAGGAAAAATCGGTCGTTCCATTTTCGGTTTTCACAATACAGTAATCGCAATTCTTTAGTCGATTATTCTCGTCTTCTGTACCGGTTTTTTTGTCGCCATTTTCTTTTTCGTTGTCTGTGGGTTCTTCTTTGACATCTGTCAGAGAAATGGCGGGAATTGGGTTTTCGATCTTTTTCACACGTATGTTATTTTTGCAGTGCTTGAAGAAATCGTTGAGTTTCCCTCGGACAGTGTCTAGTTTAGTTATTTCAATCGATTTTAGTTCATTTACTGTGTGACCTTTCAATTTGTCTGGTATTATTTTGTACACAGTTATGAATTCACTTAGATCTTTTGTTTTTTTAGGAACGATGTCAATGTTGCTCGCTGTTTTTGAATTGTTCACACTGTTAACAAATTTTGACGAATTTTCTTGAGGTATTTTATTTCCAATAACGGAGTTAGAACTACAATTTACATTTAATAAAGAGTTTAAATCCTTATTACCTAAGCTAAAATTTGTACAACTATCTACAATAACAATTTCATCAAGTTTTTTGTTTGTAGAATAAATTTCATCTGAGCTACCATCACTTTTAGACTGAAAACTTGTAGGAATACTGTCTTTTTTTTCAAAAACCGAACTTATTGAGAGTTCTTCTCTAATTTCCTTTTTAATTTCAATTGACAAAATTTCTCTATCTACAATTTCGTTTTTTGGCGCTACTTCATTTTCATGAGTTTCTATTGTTTCTTTTTTAATTTCTACTTCATGTATTTCATTTTTAACATTATCTAATGGGTCTTTAGTCACTTTGGTGTCTGCTGGAGCTTTCTCTATCGGTATATCCATGTTTTCGAGGTTTTTTAAAACTTCTTCTTCGTTAAAACTCAAATCGGATATATCGCCTTCACTCTCGGAGAGCTTTCTTTGTTTATCTTTACTTATTTCATTATTTTTCACTTCATTTTTGTTCTGGACACTTTTATTCCTAATATTGCCTAGTATGTTTTCTAATTTAAGTTTTTTCTTAACGAATTTTTCGTCTTTTTTGTTCTCGATTGCTTTTGGTTGTTCTGTGTTGTGTTCGATTGTTATTATGTTTTTGTTCGGGTTACTTGTTTTTGTATTGGTTGTGATTTTTTTCTGTTTAGTCTCCTTCGGGGTCTTATTAGGAGGAGACTCGGGCGATCTTCTATGTAGTGAATCTGGAAATAAAAGTGTGTTTCGTTAAATTTTTGTGGTGTCTGTGTTTAAAATTAATGACACAAATACTGAATACGTCACTAATAAAAAAACAATCCTAATGGAAAATGGTGAAATGGTAGCCTAGCATAAGAGTTTACGCTTAGCAGCCGCCCTTGCCACTACGGGACCAACCGGGTAGCAAAATGTAAGTAATTGTTGTAGTTTTTTTTGCACCTGCTTTGTTATCTCTTCACCACCTTTGGTTGACTGGTAGAGAATGCCTAAGGCATTAAGTCCGCCTTTGTACTTTTTTGTTGCATAAAGTTTAAATAAATAAATAATTATATTTCCCTGCTAATTAGTATGAAATATGAGAATTGTGTATTATTTCTGACAATAAATAAATAGTGTCAAAGTGATTTAACATCGTGCATCGGTGAAATGTGGAAAGAATTGGATGCGTGTAATGTTTTGCGCTATCATAAATTGTTTTTTTTTCCAGCAAAAATAAACTCATTTTTTTTTTCAATCTTTACGTTACTTAGTTAGATGGGCAATTACGTAGTCAAAGACTATGTGCTGTGTCTTTCTAGACCCCGTTTAGAGAAAGGAACTTTCCAAGGGAGTCCCATAACACATCTTTATTTTTAAAAAAGCGTACCTTCATCAGATTCTCCTTCCGGCGGGTCCTCCCACCATACAGGACTGGGGCAGGTCAGGATCTCCATGAAATCCTCATCGCTGAGGCTCCTGGTCTCCTCCATGATCCTCACCATGTCTTGCCCGCTCAGTTCAGGGCTGCTGCAAGGCCTGGTAGAGATCCTGGATCTTTTCGGTGATTTTGACAAGTGTCGCGGTGAACTGTGTTTGGAGGACGGAGATTTAATGCCTGTAAGATGGTTATGTAGGCTGTTATTGTAAAGGTTATAAGCTTTTTATCACCAGTATCTTTTTAGAATTCCGTGTGCGAAAGGTGCATACAGGACCTTATTAATAAGCCTGTACTAATTGTCCGTTAGCCTGTATCCTTGAAGACCTGTGTAACGCCTCTGATGCGGCAGTTAACGTGGCGACCTACTGGGCCCAAATAGTTTAATTTATTATACATGTATCATCGATACGAAAAGAATAAGAAGAAGCCTCCACTGTTCGTGAGTCTGTCTGTCAGCGAACTGTTTCTCATTAACCGTTATGGGAAGAGTGTTGAAATTTTTAGTGTGTATTTCTGTTGCTGCTACGAAAACAAATAATAAAACTAAAATAAAGTTTAAAATTAAAGGGTTCCCAAACAAGAAACGTGTTTTTTTTGCAAGTAGTGTTAAAAGAACCCTTCGTGTGAAAGTCCGACACGCCGTTTTATTTTATTTTCTCTAAAGAAAAAACAAGCAATCTTTTTATCATCTAAAAACAGTATTGTAATTAATCCTGGTTACAATTACCTCTCTGTGGTGTTGCCAGCTTCCTTTTATTAGTAGCCGCTATAACTTTGAAGTTGTGTTTTGGTTTCAACATAATTTTCTTAGCGCAAACATTGCGTTTCAACTTGTTCGGATAATACTCTACTTGTTCAATAACTTCGACATCTGAATCTTTGTCAGGAGGTTTGAGTAGAGACTCTTTCGAACGTATTACGGTTTTTTTTACTTTAGGCGATTTTATTACTGTTTTAGTAAGTTCCGGTTTTTCGGTTTTCTTTTCTTTGTTTTTTAATTGCTGTCTCTGCTGCGCTGATTTGGTTCGTGTTATGATCGGCTCTGGGGCTTTGGCTCTTGGATTTTTGGATTTCCTTGAGATTTTTGGTGACATTTCTTTCTGAAAAAATTAAAGATGGAGGAATTAGATTCTGGAGGAATTAGATCTGTTCCACTGCAGGGCAAGTCTCTCCTCTTGCTTTCTTCCCACTTTTCGCAGTAGTTAGCAACATGAGCCCGAATCTTTAATGTCTCTTGCCTGACTTGTTCCCTAATATATGTTATACTACTAATAATAAAATAGATCAACAGATAAAGAAGTTTTCCTATAAATATTTCCAATAAAATATTTAATTTAATTACTCAACTATTTATTTTTTATTAATTTAATTCACGAACATCCAGCTACTAAGAAAACTTCAACAGTAGCAAACCCAGTTACTTATATCTTTTGTTGAATGTACATATAGTTAGATAATCATAATTACGTCCCATCTTATTATTCTTGTAGGGTGTGTAGGGTCGTAAGATCTTACTGCCTACACAATAAAGAAACAAGAAAAATAAGTATTAAAAAAAGAAATTTTATATCATGTGCGCATAATATTAAAAAAAAATTGCTGTGCATTTTAGTAGGTAGTAAAAACTCGAAAATAATTTGACAGATTTGCATAACTTATTTTCGTTTTGTTTGCCTCCAAACAGGGGTGGGTTAGGAAAAAAAAAAATTAAGATGTTACCTACTATGTTCACCAGATGATCTAGTAATAATCATAATAACCAAGTCTTTAGAAATATAATAGTACAATAATCATAATAATAACACCAGCCTATTATTGTACCAATGCAGGACAAAAGCCTCTTCTCATACAGAGAAGGCACGAGCATTGATCACCACGCTTGCTCAAGGCGGATTGGCAGAAAAACACTATAAAAACATTATTTTTAGACACATTAGTAGTATTTCATTTTAAAACATGTGTTTCTATGTAACAAGGAAATCTAATTTAAATGTTTTTTAAGGCATCTAGTTGATAATTAGTTTTGAATGTGGCTGGCATAGCGGCATTAGGTAAACATAAAATGTAAAATTCAATTTGCAAATGCATATTATATGAACAAAATTTATCTTTATTTTATTTATTTATTTTTATTTTATCGTAATAACAATAATAATAATAATTTAAGGTACTAATTAACCAGTCTATTATTATTTATTTGCTTTAAAACATTTACAGGTGTTATAAAAATATTTGGTTCTATATGTTTTGCAATTACAAAAACATTGTTATTATTATAAGTCTGTTGTGTCTCACACGGCAGGACAAAGGCCACCTAACCAGCAAGCTAGTTCCTTACTAGTAAATAAAAACATTTATCATATTAAATAATAAAATAAAAATGTTGATTCTCATTCTACTCAAGATACTTATATATTTATGATATAATATAATAATAAATATAAACGAAGTTATAGTAATTAAAGAATGCCAAATTTTTATTATTCTTAAGTTAGAACTTATTTTTATTAATAACTTAATGATCTCTTAAAACAGGGCTTCCTCTTTCCTAACCTTTTGCTGTGCCCTGCGGGGTCCATGATGATCTTAAGTATGGAGTTTCTTGCCCGTTCTTCTCCATACTAAACTACTTTTTGGAATGGGCAACTAGATTCAATATTATAAATTTTCTTTTCTCTTGTAAATGACGTTCAAAAGTGCCTTTTAATGGTCTAATTGAAATAAATGATTTGACTTTTTTTTTGACTTAATTATAAAGTTACAACCTAACAATACAATATGTGAAAAGATATAGAAAATATGTAGCTTGGTACTTAGGTAGTCAGCAGAATTCAAACTGATAGTGTATTACACAAACATACATGAACATAATATCTAAGTAGATACATAATATGTTTATCTAAGAGAACAACTTAAGGATTGCCACAGGAATACCTCCACAATTTAGGCATTTTTTTAATAATAATAGACACAGCCAATGAGGAAAATGCAAGTCTTTTCCCTAATTCATAAACAATTACCAAACTATTTTCATAAAAACCTTCATAGTTTGAACTTTCCCATTCCGAATACAGATGGCGACACTTGTATCAACACGATCACCTCTGTACATAGTGGTTTCGAGGTTTTTCAGCACTGATATTAAGAAAGTGTTATATAACTAATAAAAAAGGATGTAAGATATAACCCATTATGTCCCACGTGCGTCTGGAAGCAAAAGGTGACGAATAATATTGTTATCTACCTTCTATCCTTGTCTACCCATATGTGTAAGATGGAGAGAGAAATATCAGATAAAAACGATTGTTAGAACAGTCGGAATTGCACCTCATGGTACCTAGATTCATAACAGACCCTAGTTTATCTGATTAACATAGACTATTTAATACACAAACCATTCGAAAATAGACGGAACCTTGCTCAATAATTACGCAGAACCTTAATTTTTTTATATATAGGTAGGTATTTTTACCTGTTCTTATATTCGGTCCAGGTGCGTGAAGTCAAATCAAATCAAATACCACTTGTAAAACTATTTTATAACTGCTCAATCACAATATTATAGTAAATTCATTAGTTTATTAATACGTAATTTACTTTTATTTCATTATATCGACACGGGTCTTCAATAGACGGGTCGGGGATTCAGAGAATAGTGCTGCGCTATTCTGCGCTAATGCATAACGTCTCATATTTAGTAACAATGAATCGACTAAAATAAAAACAGTGTAATTGATGTGGTATTGTAAGGATGCAGTGTTTTTTTTATGTAAATTCGTCCTGATTATCCTGTTAAAATATATAAATAGTAAACAAAATAATTTTAATTATAAAAGTTTTGTATTATACCTACGCTAGTATTTTTGCCCCTTGCCCTTGACACAGGCATAAGGTGACAAAATTACTAATGATCAATGCTAGCCCTGGATCGAAACAGCGCGATGTCATGGTGAATCCTTTATCTAGCTGTAGGATGTTGCTGGTTGATAATAGTAAAATCTTATAGCAGCATTAGGTACTTGCTGAATTAAATGAATATCTTGGAACTTAAAAATGTTGGTCTGACAAGAATTTGACTATTCACCATCCATCCATAAGTTTAGTGTATACTTCAATGTCATTCGTAGCTATTTTCTTAGAAGTTGTTGCTATAAATCAATTACAAATTCAGAATCCAGGCTTATAATGAAAAATCACAGGTAACGAACCCAAAATGGAATTCGACGCTCAGCAGCCGGTTTCGCTTACTGCTTCCAAACCAATCAGATCAGTATAGCATTTTATAGTTTCTCATCAAGTTTACATAATCGACTAAACACAAATCGATTGCACAGGACTATTACTAAAACGACCAAATGTACCGACCTACATATTCAAGCTTCGTTTTATTTTATCTAAAATTATTTACTTGTATCTTGAAAATGTACATAATTTAGATAGTAACTATATAATGAAGTAACCTTGAGTAGATCAGGCTGTTTCGTGTCGTTGATCGAGGCAAATGCTACTCAACTCGGCGAAGCTAACAATAAAAAAAAATGTTTGATGGAAAGACGAAAGATATTGCCGTTTCCATCTTAGGTAATTGAATATTTTGAATAGAATTTCAAGTTATGAACAAGCGGAGTCTGGTTTATGTAGCTTAATGAAGAAATGTATCACAACCTAATGTAAAACCATTTTTCTTTTTATATGAGCACAAAGAGCAGTATGGAGTTTCTTGGCCATACGAAATTACGAAGGGGCCACTAGATTTTACTTTTCTTTCTTGTAAATAACGTTATAAGGTTTTTGGTCTTTTATTGAATGAAATGATTTGACTTCATAAATTCTATTTTATTTATGTAATAGACAGAAGTATCTAATTGATTGATTACACCGACAAAATTGTGTAATTTACGCCTACAAGTATTTTGCGGAAAATAATAGACCATAGACTAGAAAAGGTCGCTTAAAAATTATAATGACCTACGCACGCCATAGCGCCATGTCCGTGTTTGGTCGCAACTTACAGCAATATTTGCTTGCACCGAGTTCTTTTTTGTGCCGTTTCATTCTCCAATACTGAGTAGAATTTGAAATAAGACTATTCTAATAGCATTGTTCTTTTATTTTGTCAGTACCTTACCCATTGGTACCTATACATATTGTTCCTCTCTCTACATATTGACAAAGCGGTGCCCGACAGGGTCCATGATTGTGTCTATTACATAGCTAAATCTAATTTTTATTTACCACTTGTCTGTTAGAGTATAGAAGGTCTTTGGTGTAGGTACATCATGGATTGCAATGAATTACTAGAGATTTGACATTTGAGATTTTTAGCCTTCAAGCAAATTATGTACGTAGGTAACGAGATTTGCAAATTCTCGGGATCAGTACTCGGTGCAGCGTCTCTTAGGTACATAAGTATATTTTTATAAGCTGCCATAGATTTTAGCGGCAAAGTAAGCGGTAGCGGTAAACTAAGTGCCTTAATCCTTAGGTAGGTACTATCAATGGTCTATCTTCATACTTTTTGTACCTTGGACTACATGTACTTAGCACGTACTACCAAGTATGTAGTTAGAATAGAGAAGAAATAGAGGTGATCGAAAAGGTATTGTTTGTTGAGTGTAGACCTATCTATGTACAGAGTTGCCAGATAAAAAAAAACACAATTACTGAACATTGCCCGACGTAAATGTTTTATTAATTAATTTTATTTCCAAAAAGTCTACTTTAGGTATTATGTCACTGTTAAAATCCCATTTATGTATCATACTGATTCAATCCAGCATCCTTTATCAACCCTACAGGTGATACAATCTTATTTCGTAACCACCATATTCAATTCCATCCGCTCTATGATGGTGCGGGTGACACATGTCAGCAATTTTATTCATCTATTGATGTCAGAATCGCATAACTAGGTCAGTGAAAATATTTAATTTACTTACTTATTACTGATTCCGTATTTTACGACTATGATATTAGTGTGCAGTTAAAATATTCAATCATGATTGTAAATCGCCGTAACGTCCAAGAGTGAAAAGCAACAGTTTGACAAATGTCACCCGCACCATCCTAGATCGTGAGGAATATAACACAGAAATCAAATCAAATACAATAAAAACCAACCACCATGATAATTCAATTAAAACATTTTTTAATAAAACCGCCATTACGATTCAAAATGGCGGCCGATTACTTTTCATACTTTTTAATAGTTTTATTTGTAAAAGAGACAGAAACGGTATTATTACATTTTAATATGCCTGACGATAATAAAGATTTTAATATGCAGTCGCATTTTAAATCTGAAACCGTTAAAAAATATTGTTTGAATAGAGAGGACGCGTGTCGATCTAATAATACTAATATCTGTGGTGTTAAAAAAGTAAATGAAAAGAGTTTTTATAAAGATTTTAAAAATGGATGCTTTTTATTTTTGAGTAATATGTGTGATCATCCCGCGGAAGGTGAGTTGTGGTTTAATAATACTTACCCGTAGAGATAATCTACTATAACATAACGCGTCCCTCCATATTACTATTTCAATGTGTGTAATCACATCCGTATGAAAGAGTTTGTGTGTAGTTGTGAGTAATCGTCTTCAGTAGCAGGCAGATTTTTTTGTCAACTAATCATAAATAGCCGACCACGCAAGAAAACGCGCCTGTTCTGTCATTTTTATAGAGTATGTCAGTGCAGCGCCATACTAGTGTAGTAATGAATGAAATCCAAATGAAAATCGCTGATTTGTTTTTGTTTCGAGAGCCGTCTCAGTACGCACACATGCGTTGTGAATCTTTTCAATATTTTTACAAACACTTTCAAACGTTTTGAATTGTGGAAAGGCGCGCCATGTTATTCTAGTTCATCTCTAACTCCGATTGAATTTTAATAAAATACGAAACATGTCTGTCATTAATTCTGATAAAGAATGTTTATGCAGTTTTAAGAAGAGTAGACCAAGGAATCACGTTATCCCATACTAACTTTGCCCCCGGAAATTCGAATACGATCAGCGGTTAGGTACGCTGTGCGTTGATCCGTCAGTCGGCCCTCGATCGAGTCAAACTGCACTTGTATCATACACAATAATTTTAACTTTTTAACAGAATACTTTATAGTAAGCGCTGGAACTTGCGAACAACATTTGACTGTGAGACGAAGCAACGAGTCAGAAATAGATCTGAATACATTACCTGATTATGAAACGGAAGACGATACGAATTCCACAGACGCGAATAGCAGTGATAATGATACAGGTTTGTCCAAAACCCGCCCCCGCTTCGTACGGGCGCAATGAAAATACAGGCCCCTCTTCTCTGCTGGGCACTCTGGGCCCCAAGACCGTTGGGGCCCCGATATGCCCTCAAAACAAAAATTAGCCCTTTTAACACCCAACTGAATGACAAAATACCTGATTTGAATTTATTTCAATTACTCATAATTAAATTATAAGAAACGCATTAGTTACATACCACTGATATTTAGGCTTGAAGCTAGAAACTTATCGTAAATCTCACTTCAAAAATAAGGTAGGTACTAATAGTACTACTTTTTTCTTAAGGCAGGCCAGGGCCGTTACCCCGTCGTTCTTGGGGCCCCGGGCAAAGAGGGGCCTATATGTGATTTGCCTTTTTACACCCCGTATATTAATTATATTTTATGATTGACTTTTTTCACTCTAGTTACGGACTCCGCTCTCCGTCAAGCTACATTTGGTACCACAAAGTTAAGCACACTTTACGACATCGACACTTCCTTCGACTACCACGTGTGCCCTCATTCCTGCCCGAAGATCTACTCCCCGGTATGTGTGAACGTCAACCGAGGTTATGGAAAATACTTCAAGATGCTGTCGTTCGTGAATCATTGTTCTGCCGATGTATATTACTGCAAGAACTGGAGAGGTGAGTTGCAACTTTATTCTGATGAAGGTAAAGTTGATTTTACAAAAGGTCATGAGCCTGTGGCACTTGGCAATATCGGACCCAGTACTTCCAGAGATTACTATCTTGGTTCAACGCACGCGCATAAAGGGGGGGGCGGGGGGGAAGGGTGTGATGATTCTAACGTCAATCGATTTGTCTTAATCTTGCAAGTTTCATTAAAAGACATGACAGTAATTAAAATTCAATATGGCAGCAGACGCCTTATTGAATTTTGCGAAAAATGTCAAGTAAAAATTATCTTTAAGTTTCTCTTATTATTTTCGTGTTTAGTAATAATTTTTACATCTGTTATTTTCAGAGTTTCAGCCTCCTCCTAATGAAGACGAGTCCGTGAGGGCATCACCTCTGGCCTGGTCGTTCTGTGGAGCATCCAGGTACCTCTCCCGATCTAACATCACGCCTGTAATTCCCGCAGGGTTAAGCAGAGGTGTACCCATTATTACACACACATTTCGCCAGTTATGTTTCAATCCCATGTAATAGGGGGTGAGCCTATTGCCACCAACCGGGCACAAATCCAGACTCCGAGGCTGCTACTGAGAAATTCCTGATCGAAAAACCTAATAACACTGCCCGACCTGGGAATCGAACCAAAGACCTCATGGCCCAACAAGGCAATTCAACTTGACTATCTAGTTACGGCTTAATAATAATAGCTTTTGCTAGCTTCATCCGCATAAATGTCGGTTATCGCGGACGCAGACGACGTCGAATAAAAAGTAGAGATAACGATAACATGGCGCGCCTCTCCACAAATCAAAACGTTTGAAAATATTTATAAGACTTACAACGCATGTGTGCGTACTGAGACGGCTCTCGAAACAAAAACAAATCAGCGATTTGTTGCTCGACTAGCGGCGTCATTATCACTCATTATTACCAGTATGGCGCTGCACTGGCATACTCTATGAAAATGACACGTGCGTTGTCTTGCGCGGTCGGCTAGTTATGTTTAGTTGACCAACAAATCTGCCTGCCTGCTACTGAAGACGAATACTTACAACTACATACAAACTCTTTCATAAGGATATGACTATACACATTGAAATAGTAATATGGAGGGGAGCGTCATGATATAGTAGTTCATCTCTAGCCTATGTCTTTCGTCTCGTCAGATATCTTCAGTTTGCTCGTTTCGCGGAGGCTGCATCATCCTTGGGGCACTACGGCTGGCTGGCCGGAGACTACAAGTATTCACACATAATGGAACCGCATGAAAGAATACCTGGATACGGAAAAAGATATGAATAGAATATTATCCTAACTAATATTATATGCGAAAGTAAGTTTGTTTGTTCACTTTCCACGCCTAAACCACTGAACCGATCATCCTGTTTGTATATACGTTGTCAGGTGTACAGCGTTTACGCTGTACGCCATTTCACACAAAGTTGATACGACAGATGGGCTTTCCTTTAAACTGCCTATACTAGGTACCAGTTTCAAGCTCTGTACCAACAATCAATTCAAAAGGAGCAGTAGTTTAGTCGCAAATGATTTTTTAAGTTTTTGCCCCGTTTGAACACGATGTATCTTTCCTAACAGTTGATTATGTCTACGCATAGATCATGCACCTACGTTGCCGCTTTAATACCTAGGTATCTAAGGTCAGTTAAATTTATTTACAAAGGGTGTTTGCGTTTTACTCTGATTTGAAAACTATTTAGTTAGTTTGAAAAAAAAACTCATTTTTATTTATATTTTATTTTAAACCGTATCGAATTAATACTAAACACGTATAGTATACGTAGTGTAATTTAATGCCCCTCTGTCATATCAACTCTGTATAAACTTTCACGTCTTTATTTTTCCAAATCAATGAACCGTTTTTAATAAAACTTCCTACACGTTAGCAGGATACATAGGTCTAAATAGTTAGTTGAAAACATTTAGCTCCTAAGCGTTGCCTTAAAGCAGTGTTTCTCAAACTTTTCCTAGTCATGTACCCCTTTCAAAATTTCAAAGAGTCCACGGACCTATTTGGAAGAGAAAAAGAAACGAAATTTAGGTTTAACCAGCTTTAATTGTTTGCGATTAAACTTTACATACGAATATAATCCCCGTCACGAGAACCTATACATTTTGTAAATACACATTCAGAGGATCGCAACCCTTAGTCCAAATACTGCGTCAGCATGAACTTTTTAACACATTTATTTTTATACATAACATCTGTCATTTCTGTTGTTTTGTATCTGTGCACCTACTATGTTTTGTCTCTGCATCACCCTAAGGTAGACTGGTAGAAAATGCTCAAGGCATTAAGTCCGCCTTTATACAGTGTATTTTTTACATGTGCATAAAGTTTAAATAAATAACATCACGCCTGTAATCCCCAAAGGCAGAGGTGTCCCAACCAATTTTTACAGTATTACACTATGTTAGGTTCGTCATGGATCCCCGGCGTTCGTTCCACGGACCCCTTACGGGTTGAACCACAGGTTAAGAAACCCTGCCGTGCGCGTACGCACTCTAACTGACACTTGGATCCGACATGATGCCCAATTCCCTCAAAATCAACGTATCCACTACATTTTCATCCACTTCTTGATCTGGATGATGTATTAAATGCAGCAGTATTCTGGGTTTGCTGTTCCCCTCCCATTTGCAAAGTGCACAAGAAAATGAGAACTTTTTCGTTGGTTGTTTCCGCTCTTTTTTCTCCACTCCATGGACTTCTAGAAGATGCTGAGAGTATAGGGGGACACAGAACATGTCTTTACAATGTGGACATCTGGAAAAAGAAATTGAAGTGTTAAGAATTGAGGTTTTACAGCTGGCTGCGCACAATGCTTGCTGCTCCTTATAACATCTGCTATCAACCAGTGAAAGTCACGTCAAAATAGGTCGTTTCGGTGATTAGCGCGTACAAACATATAAACAGACTAATATTTAAATATTGGTTTACCCGTGTTAGTATTGTGTAAGCATTCATATTTACATATCATCACGCCAGTATTCTCAGAAGGGTTAGGCAGAGGTGTACTCATTAGTAAACCCACATTTCGCCAGTAATGTTTAAGTCATTCATATTGCCATCAACCAGGCACATCCAAACTCTGAGGCAATAAAAATTCCTGATGGAAAAACCCAATAGCGCTTTGGCGCGACCTCAGAATCGAACCCAAGAC
The DNA here is from genome assembly GCA_949774945.1 of Hoplodrina ambigua. Taxonomy (NCBI): domain Eukaryota; kingdom Metazoa; phylum Arthropoda; class Insecta; order Lepidoptera; family Noctuidae; genus Hoplodrina; species Hoplodrina ambigua. The sequence goes on from OX458994.1 coordinate 1,289,637, forward strand.
GTCATTCTCAGCAGTCGCGCTTTGGGACCACTAGACCAACGAGGCAGTCGAAACATTCATATTTATTTAGTAAAAAGCTGTTATATCGACATTACAGATACTTTCTCTTGGGTATCATATTACCCAGTTACTGGGTAGTGGAGGTCAGATAGGCAGTCGCTCCATGTAAAATACTGGTATTCAGCTGCATCCGGTTAGACTGGAAGCCGACCCCAACATAGTTGGGAAAAGGCTAGGCAGATGATGACAGACACTTTCTCCTCATCAGCTTTAGCATAGATCAGTGACAGAGCAACTCACCTCTTCCTACTTTTCCGATGACTTGTATAAGCCTTTATACTGATAAACTTCTCATTACAAAGGGCACACTCCTTCACTGCCTCCTTTCCGTGGCTCAGCTCATGGTGCTTCAAAGCCTTCACATGTCGCGCTATGAAGCCACACTGATCACATTTGTGAGGATTGTCGGGGCGGTGGATCTGTTCGTGCTTTTTTGTATTCTTCTTTGAGACGCTTCGGTATGGGCAGTGAGAACATTTGTAGGGTTTTATTCCTGTTGAAGATATTATAGATTAATAAACTAGTCAAGTAATTTATGTCTTTGGTTACAGCTACGGCGCCGTGCGTATTTTTTAAAAATCTACTTGATTTTTGTTAATTTTTATTTAAACAAATCCTTGTCCTGATTATAACGGACACAAAAAATAGAATTATCCAATTTTGTGCAGTCGTTCGGAATTTATGCGGGTACATATATTTCGGCGATTCATTTTTATCTAAATATTATAGATGTGTTTTGTAGAGACATCTAGCGCACAGCATGTGAACATTGTGAACTACAACTGACAATTCGAGAATTCCTACATCGCGCAGTCACAGTTCTCCGCGACGTTAGCATAATTATATACAAAATCCCGACAACTACCGTCGGGCAGTAGCCCACCAGACACAACACCCGTCTGGTCGGAGGATCCTGTCTTTACAACGGAGGATGAGAAACTTTACACCCTCTCATACTCCTAAAGAGATTAAAGGCTTAAGTCCTGTTTGAGATAAACTACAATAACACGGCGCGCCCCTCCACAATTCAAAACGTTTGAAAGTGTTTGTGATACTATTTAAAAGACTCACAATGCATGTGTGCGTGCTGAGACCGCCCCTTGAAACAAAAGCAAATCAGCGATTTGCTAGACTAGCGGCGTCATTAATCACTCATTATTACTAGTAAGGCGCTCCGCTGGCATACTCTATGAAAATGTCACGTGCCTGCTGGCCTGCTACTGAAGACGAGTACTGGCAACTACATACAAACTCTTTCATGCGGATGTGACTACACACATTGAAATAGTATTATGGAGGGGCGCGCCATGTTATAGTAGTTTAATGTTAACACTAACCTTGATGTATCCGCACATGTTCTTCAAACAAAACTTTATTATAAGTAGAGTAGTCACACATGAAGCATTGAAACGGATTCTCCCCTCTATGTATCTTGCGGATGTGACGTAACATCTTCTCTTCCGTTTCCGCGGTGTAGCGCTTGCATTCTGGGCAACGGATGCGACGGGGCTGTGTCGCGAGGTAGGCTTCTAGAGGTGATGTTGAACGGCTGAAAAATTTATGTTTAGTAGTCATGAACCCTTGACAGCGCACGTAGGAGCGCGTGCGCGAGCATCGGGCGATCGTGGCTTTTTTATTTAGGTGATAAAAATCATCAAATGGCTCCTTCCGCCCTGGGTGGGGCGAAAGGGACTGTCAGACTTTTACTGACTAAAAAACCACCCTGTTCCTTCTGTTGCCCTTTACGTTCCGGGGCCACGGTATCCTGTTAAGACGTCCCGCGACCCCGGCATCGTAGCTTACTAATTTTGACTTTACTGGAAGAACACACAGAGTGAAACCACCGGACTTATCACATAAAGCAACTGGCACAACGTCTCCTTCTGGTAGTGTTAAGTGAATGTTTGGTTCCGTACCTGAAGAGTAGTAAAAGACACTATTACTCAGCTTCCTCCGTCTGTCCGTCTGTCAGCGGGCTGTATCTCATGAATTGTAATAGCTAGAGACTTGAAATTTTCACAGAATATGTATTTCTTTTGCTACTATACACATAACATCACGCCTGTAATTCCCGAAGGGTTAGGCAGAGGTGTACCCATTAGTACACCCACATTTCGCCAGTTATGTTTTTAGTCCCATGTAATAGGGGGCGAGCCTATTGCCATCAACCGGGCACAAATACAGACTCCGAGGTTGCTACTGAGAAATTCCTGATGGAAAAACCCAATAACACTTTACCCGACCTGGGAATTGAACCCAAGACCTCATGCACAGCAGTCGCGCTTGTGACCACTAGACCAACTAACAAATAATAAAAGTTATTAATAAAAGGAGGTCCACATCAGGGATATTATGAAACTATTGGATATCCGAAATAAATTCATATCCATAACGATATCCGAAACCGATATAATTTTATTCTTATATCCATATCTAGATCTGAAATATCATATCCATAATGTCTCTAGTCTACATACAAGATACCGTCTTTTTTTGCGATTTTGGCCCAATACGGAACCCTTTGTGTGCGATTCTGTCTCGCATTTGACCGGTTTTTATTTTCAAGCCTTTGAAGACCTCCGCTGAGCCTCCCATGAACCCCTGGGGGTACACCTGGACCACTTTGGCAATCACTGGTCTACATCAAAGAAATTGCTTTGATACTCACGTATTTTGTTCCGTCTTTACTGCTTCGGCAACCTCAACAATTGGGTACTGAGAGCCAGAAGCCACATCTACAAATACTGTGTTTGAAAGATCACTAGCTTCTGTCTCTGCCATGGTTTATTTACCTGAAAGAATAAGGATTTATTTTCCAAAATGATATCTTTATGAAAGCGAAAGGTCATAGACTCACTCATCACTAAATATCCAAAGCCACTTGACACATAAAGATAAAATTTGGCAGAGACGTAGAATATAGTTAGTAGACATCCGCTAAGAAAGGATTTTCCAAAATTCGCATAAATTTCTGGCAAAAGCTAGTTCTAGAATATTTATGGTAGACCAAAAGGATTTTGGTTATGGTGGTAACTCTCAATGTTCTACTGAGAAACTACTGGAAATATTTCTATAATACTACCCGACTTAGGAATCGAACCCAGGTCCCTCAGCAGTAGCGCTTGCTACTACGAGACCAATGCGGCAGTAAGCTGTCTACAATATTTATGAATGGCAAAATATGGGAAAAAAACTGCCGGCCCTCCTGATGTCGTCACTGACATCTACAGATGGGAGAACTGAGGAAGTACTCTGTTGAGTTTTATAAGTTAGATTAACGAATTGTGTAAGGACAAGACCACCGCAAAACAATGGAATTTTTACTTACCAAATTGAATGAGTGAACAACAAACCAAGTTCGAATATTAGAGATTCTTAAAATAGTAATCTAGATAACTTTAAAAACCACGAGATTTCAAGACAAATAAGCCTTTTTTTCAAACACAATACAAAACATAAATAAACAACCCTATCTACTTTTGACTGACATTAAACTTTTTGACATTTGACCATTTTTGAGTTGACCATTGTTTGTCCTTGGTTTAAGAGGTGAGATCGACGTTTTAGTCGAGTTGGCATTGATTTACTAAAACTGTGTGACCGATGTGAAAAATTCCTTATTTATTTTTTGTTAATAACTCATCAATAGGAAACTTCTTGATTTTATTATAAAATAGGTATCGTCTGGAAGGAGCCTAACTTTTTGGCGTTCTTGAATCCGTTTCTAAAATGAAGAAGCTTAGGTATGAGTATTTTAACAACGTTGTAATGTGTATCCATTTTGTGCTAGCAACTAGCTAGACCTTAGATTATGTAGAAGTTATGAAAAAGTCTTAAAACTAGGATCTAAGGGTTTATCTACAACCAACAGAAACATTAAAACGTCTAATAATATTCCTATACAATAGTGCCGTGTATTGAAAACCGCAGCAGGTTCGCCATATTGTAATTATAAGTCCTTACTGCACATGCGCCAAGCCGCCCACATATTGATCCACTTCCCTTCCACTGGTAGCAAATAAGGCGCAAGGTTATTGACCGACACAAAGGGAATATGCTAAAAATGCCTACGTCTCCCTTTTTAAAGACTGTGAAATTATCCAATGACTTCTTCCGCTCTGGTTGGCGTGGAAGGGGGTGTCAAACTCTTAATTACTAACAAAAACCCATCCGTATTTCTCCAAATGCCCTTTGCGTTCCGGGGCCACGGTGACTCTTTCAAATAGTCGCGAGTTATCCTAGCGCTTAAATGTCTTCGAACTACGCCGATATTTAACCATGAACTGTCCACAAAAGAGCTAGTTAAGAAGAGCCATCAGATACATAGGTATTTGAAGTTTGAATCGATGGATGTCTTAGATTAAAACTGAATTAATGAACGGGGAGGCGGCAGACCAAGAAGGAGATGGGGGGACGACTTGGTAGACTTCCTCGAGAATTAGCAAAACGTAGTGCAAAGTCGCGATAGATGAAAGAAATGGAGGGAGGCTTTTGCCCAACTGTGGGACAGTACGGGCTAGTTTCAAAATAACAATAAATATTATTATCTACTTTTAAAATTTAATTACATTTGAAAACATCCATCTGTTTCTAATAAAACATCAACTATATGTGACGATCGATATTTATGTGACTTTAGTTGACTGTACAACACTGTCAAAAAGCGACAATAATAACAGTCATTAAATAATTAGAATTTATTACATAAAATCTGCAGGATTTTCTGGATGTACTTTCTTCCATTTCATTCTATCTTCATGATAGTCCTTGTATTCAGGTGCTTCAACGTATCTATATAATTTGTCTCCCTCCCTCTTCATGACTGGCCTGAACTTGTTGTCTCTTTCTTGCTCTCTCGTTCTCTCTTCAGGCGACCGGTCATTCCGGGCAGACCGGCTTCCGGATTCTGAAGACGAGCTTCTGTAGTGTCTGTAAGGATTGTACACGGAATCAGAAGTTACTTTGTTGTAGTCGACACTCTCTTCGTGAAGGCTTTGACTAGCGGAGTGTTTTTTGTTGTCTTCTTCACTGACCGTGTCTCTTCTCCGTGCTGCTTCACTTCTTTCTTCGGAAGGTGAGAGGAATTTCCGTATATTCTTTTTGTTTTTTACATTGTTCTCTTTCGTTGCACCTTGTTTAAGAATATCTTTGAATTGTGGTACAGAGTTTTGGGATTCGTTGGAATTTATCTGTTCAACGTCGTGGCCTTGTTTCTTCAGCCGACGATCCTTGCTTTTCTCAGGTGTGTCTTCGTAAGCACTACTATGCATTTCGCTGTTGCCTTTAAAACCTGAATCTTTTTCAACATTCGTTCTATTACCATTGCGCAAAATTTTGCCACTTAACTCTTTTTTGTCTGTTACACCTTGCATTGTACGCGCCACAGATTTGTTAGCATAACTTTGGATTTTTTTATCTGTTACTTCTCCCTCCATATTGTCTTTAGATGGGTCTTCGTCCAGATCTTGGTTGGCTTTCATAACAGCTTGTTTTGTCAGATATTTGTAATTAAGCTTTAGATTTTCTGATTTTGAAGGAGCATCACTCATTATGACTGCTTTAAGATCAATCTTTTTATCTTTTTTTAAGTTTCCATCCGACGGTTTCTTTTGGTGTGTATTATCTGTATCTGTATTGCTGTCATCGTGATTAGAGTTGATCTTTTTTATGGCACCTTGATCAGCTTGAATCGATAAAATCTTGTTAGCTGCTTTCTCAGCCAATTTATCCGATAGCTCATCAAATTTCTGTGACTTAAGAACTTGACCTAAGAAACCATCGATATCGTACCTCGTGAGGTTTATCTTTGACGAGATGGCTAACGTTTTTATATAGCATAGTAGATGCACCGTAACTAAAACCAAAAATTGATTTTAATAATTAGAAATAGATTTTATTATGGACTTTGCCGCGGCTTGGAAGAACGGCCCTCCACGTAATTTTTATACAGGGTCCGTCTAGGACAAGCTACATCACTTAGATATATTTTAAATTAATCAGTTTCAAATAAGCATCCAGAATCATTACAGTTCCTTCTAAAAATGTTATTTTTTTTACGTGGATTGGTTTATTTTAACATAACTAATCTTATCCTTATAAGACAGGCAAAGAAGTAAGACAGTACACAAACTTACAAAAATAATGTAGGATCACATAATTCATTTTAGTTTTTTTTACTACTCACAAAATAATCCTCGCTAGGCGAGTAAAAACTTTTCGATTTTTATTTAACAACCGTGAAACCATAAAAAATACACAAATCCCATAAAATAACACTTATATTTAGCGATAAGGCACACTGACTTAGGGCTTCGCAGGGCACAATACGCGCCATGAAAGATGTGACTTGACAAGCGTCAATAGTAGGGAGCTTGCGCAGGTATGGATGTACGATATAGTTATCCATAATTTGTGTATCTATTCAGGGATTTCTCGATGACAGGTAGATTTAAATTACTAACAATTAAAACATTTGTTACGAAATAATAAAGTTTGTGTGGCAAGTCAAGTCTAATCTTTCGTGGCGCGTGTTTTAGCTGGTAGTTACTGGATGAGAGTTGCCGAGAATCGAGCCAAGTGGCGTGCGATTGGAGAGGCCTATGTCCAGCAGTGGCCTGTTGTAGGATCATGATTTACGGCTGTTTGGAGAAATGAGAAACAGGGGGCTAAATTTCTCATCATCCATTGAAAAGGGGAGGATCCTCCGACCAGGCGGGTGTTGTGTCTGGTAGGCTACTGCCCGACGGTTGTTGTTGTCGAGATTTTTGTAAATGGGCTAAAGTTACATAGGTACATTAAATGTAGGAATTGTCAGTTGTAGTTTGTATTCCGTGCGATAGATGTCGCTACACAGTCGTAATTACTAAAATAATAACTAAAAGTTGAAACAGCCGATACTTTTATGAGCATGGGTATCCAATCCGAATAAAGGTACTGCGTTATCCTTTTTCTTTGTTGGCTCGGTGTGTGTATCCGAATAATAATTTTAGTCTCGTAAAGCTGCCCGTATCCTTGTGCCGTTAAATCGATATTCTGAAATTATTAATTCAATAATTTTACGCTTATTGCTTATAAGTAGGGGCACGGTATCGAACAGAAAGTATCGATATTGTATATTTGAGTATCGAAACCAAAGCATTGATACTTCAAGTATAGAGTAGGTACTTTTGTTTGGACGTCTAACGGAAGGAATGATGAGCACACATCCAAGCAAGTCACGACAGAAAAGTCAGTCAGCGACGTCAGTTCATCTTCAGTATAACAAACTCATGAGGAAAGTAATGGTCCCACCCAACATAAATATAAAATAATAATAAAAAAAAGCTACTAAAGCTGCTAAAAAAGTTACTAGAGATGGAAAGATTGATGCTGATGTGGAAAGGAGAGTAACTGCGGGAAATAAAGTGAATGGTGCTATACATGCGGTTGTGACCAACCAGTCCATGTCAAAAAAGGCTCGAATGGCTGTTCACAACGGTGTGCTGGTGCCTACGCTTATGTATGGAAGTGAATGTTGGGTATGGCAAACGAGGCATGAGAGTAGGATTAATGCTGTGGAAATGCGTTCCTTGCGAAGTATGTGTGGTGTAACATTGAACGATAGAGTGAGGAATGAGGTTATACGGGACCGTTGCGGATTAAAAGAAGATGTAGTGACAAAGATAGAAAAGGGTATGCTTAGATGGTTCGGTCATGTTGAGAGGATGAGTGAAAGACGATTGACAAAAGTTATTTATATGGCAGAGGTGAGTGGCAACGCCGGGAGGGGTCGCCCTAGGAAGACCTACACTGACCTTATTGGTGAGGTCCTTCAGAAAGGTCAGGTGCGGAGTACTCGTAACCGGCGTGCTTGTATGACGAGATGTATGAACGTAGATGAGGCGAAAGGAGTATGTAAGGATCGTAGCAGGTGGCGTTCTACAGTTTCTGCCTACCCCTATGGGAAAAAGGCGTGAGTTTATGTATGTATGTATGTAAAAAAAAGCGAAAAAAGAACTAAACAAGTTTATTGCATAATTGTCCATAGTAAAAGAGAATTTGATTATTTTCTTTTATCTGTTATTCTAGCAGGTAAAAGAAAGTCTAGCAGGGTTTACACTTACAGTCAATTGCTTCAAATACTTGACCCCCTTACCGACCTTTCGTTTTGAACACAAAAGTACGTATTAATTATTAATAAGATCTCTGCGATACCTGCCAATATGTACTCATCAAGTAAAAGAATCAAATAAAAAAATATCGATTTCCATATGAAATGTACTCGATACTATAATATCGATACTTTTCGTGACCCTACTTAATAAGGCGGTAACACTGCTCGACGCGGCATAATTCAATAATATTTTTTTACGTGTACCCACAGCTTACAGTAAATAGGTACGTCTGTGCAGCTATAGTTTTGAATGTTAAATAAATAATTTTGCTTATTTTTTTTTACGTAAAAACTGTATTAAAAAGTGTTTATTGAAGATGTCGATGCCAGCTTTAAGACAGCCAAAAATTATTGAAGTCGATGAGAAAGAGCCGCCAAAATCTTTTACAGAGCCTCAAAATTTTCTCATCGTGACTTTAAAAGACGGCAAAAAGCTCGTGGTGCCTTCCGATGCTTACCACGGCATGCTGACGGCTGGGGAGCTGTTTAGATGCGTCTTCTGTGAGACGGAAATGGTTCGCGACGTGATTTGTAAAGAACGGCATAAAACTTCTGAAAATCATCGAAAAATCTTGGAGAGCTACCCTCACGTTGAGGAGTTTAAGGAGAATCTAATCAGAAAGGTTCGATAAAGTTCTTATAATTATGAAGAAAAGTAGATAGTGTGTATTTTTGTTTCTATGGGATACATCCAGAAACTACATTATTGATTTTAAAAATTCATACTTTGAGGAAGCATGGAAATCGCCTTTAATCGCCAGTCCGCCTTGAGCAGGCGTGGTCAGTATTATACTGTATAATCTATGGGCGTGGTGATCAATGCTTGTGCCTTCTTTGTATGAGACCTTAGGCCTCTGGTGGAACAATAATATGCTGATATTATTAGAATAAAAATTTTTCAGTACCTATGTCAAAATGTTCTATAAAAATTTCCAAAATTCAATAAGTAAGCCAGCCTTTCCAAAAGCCCCCTTGTGGGCGCTGCAGGCCTAAATATAAGAGACCCAGAAAAAAATCAGAGCATTGTGTAGAGGTTTGGGGAGCGATTTGTAATTTCATCTACTAGGTAGGTTTTTAAGAAGGTGAAAAAATGGGGCTGCTAGAAAATAATTTATTCTCAAAGTGGGCAGTAGACAACATAAGTTTGGGGACCCCTGGTGTAAGCATTTATGCATTGATGTTTAGCCAAAAGCTGTTATTTTGACATTACAAACACACTTTCATAGTCTTTTCTAAAACAATATTATTTATTTATTTATTTAGCCATATTTAAACTATCTTTACAGGTAACCCAAGACGATAGTTAAACATACACACTCACTTAAAATATAATACATAAAATAATACAGAAAATAATACATACATAATAAATGTAAAAATAATACATTTCACTAGGTACAACATACCCTATTAACACATAGGTACACATATAAGACACAAGATTCACTTCTGTAAGAAATTATAAACATTGCCACCAATATATCTCTTTCTGTTACAGTTAAACGGAGCGGAGCATTACTGTACAATCTGCAACGTTATAGTCGCATCACATTTCCTCCACAAGCATATAACGGCAGAGGTTCACATCAAGGAGTTACAGATGGCTATAGGACGCGCACTTGCCTACAAACCGTTCAACTGAACGGAGTCAATAATGTTAATAGCTAAACCGTTAAGTCCTTGTCTGCTGACACTGTTCACAATTAACCGAGTCATGGCTAATGACGCACCTGGCGCGTCACGTCGAATTTGCTTAAGAACAGATTTAAAAAGATTGAGATAAAAAGAATTACCAGCTACCAGGGTACTGCCATCTATTGCTATGTTACACCTATACCTATAGCCACATAATACTTTGTAATTGCTGTTGTTGAATATTCGCACTCTCGGCGCTTAACCGAACGTTGAAATTCCATGTGCGAAAGGTAAAGTAACATAAAATAAGATTGTTCTAAGGGATGTGGGTAGGCCCCCTGGCGTGGCATCGTCCAATGTTCAAAGCCTGGCTAAAGCATGAAAATGATTGCGGTGACGACGAGGAGTCGATTAACTACTGTGAAGTCGGAACAGTCCAGTGAACATTTCGCCTCTTGTGTATCACGCTACAAGCGCCCACCGTCCGTACCTCTTCAGGTCCCTGTTCTCGTCCTACACAGGGTGTGGGGGCAGGCAAGGACTCAATAAAGCGGTTTAGCTTTAACTAGTGTCTTAGCTTAATTAAATCAACGCCCAATTATAATACCAGCCTGTTAATGACCTACTGCAGGACAAAGCCTCTGCTCACATAGGTACAAGCATTGATGACTCTTGCTCAAAGCTGATTGATGATTCCAGAATATTATATAAACTGGTTTCCAATAATACTAGATGAATTAATTTAAAATGTCACATTGGTACTTGCCCAGTGTTGATGAACCTCATGTATGAGAGTTGGCATTTATTGTTTAATAACCTGTTGACTGCTGAAGAACATTTGCTACACCAAGCCCGAAGTGTGGCTGGCTACACAGTTGGTGTATTCACCGTAGACAGACACATAGGTATGGTTGTGCGTCTGCTGCGTGTTTTATAGTAGAAACAATAGTTGTGTATAAGCCGGTTTTAGCTGGTGCCTTTTACCTATTAAATTATTATTTAAATAAAAAATGGAGTTTTATTTTACTTAAAAAAAAGGCAGAGGTTTGCATTTCATTTTACCTTACAGGTTCTTTTTTATGATAATAATATTCTCCAGACTAATTGCGGTCAAGGCGGCTAGTCTCAATGGATACTAGCCAAGTACGCAGGAGATAGTAAGCGCATAAGTGTGTGTGCAAACACAGGTGCACTCCCTCTTCCTTCACTCTCATAGTGCGATGTGAGACGGCCATCCGACACGACCGCGGAGAGATCAGGCGCAGGACCAACGGCTTTACATTCTGTCAGACATAGGGGTGTCACTACACAAATTTCAGTACTTCGGGCAGCTACTGAGAAGTTATGAACAGGAAAACCCAATAACACTGCCCAACCTGGATATCAGATACAGTACCTACAATCCCAATTAAGCAGTCAAAAAACAGGCGCACTTTAAATTAACATTACAAATAATGGTGCAACAAATAAAACACAAAATTCTAAAGACAAATTTATTATAATCGTTTCCGTTTCTTATTCTTAGTGCGTTTCTTCGTATTTTTCTTTCCGGTTTTGTTGATTTTAGCGATTTTTCTCTTGTGTAGCCATACAGGGTACTGACCGTTCTGATCTTTGAGTGTTTTAGTACTGAAGACCTTTTTCTTGCCGTCATCGTCAACCTCTATTTTCTCGTCATCGGAACTCATTTCAACGTCCTCTTCAGCCTTTTCAACGACTTCCTGTGCCTTTTTCTTGTTTTTCTTATCTTTCTTGCTAATAGATCCAGCATCTAAGAATATTACTTGATCGGATTCCATAACCTCTTCCGTGGTGATTTCTGATGGTTTGTCCTCTTCTTTTACGCCTAACATCTTCTTTAGACGCGCCAATTCTTTGACGGCATAACGTTCGCGCTTTATTGCCCTGCATTTTCGCTTCCAACGGCTTCTGAGTGATTTTGCCATCGTGTTTTAATAAACAAAAATATTTTTGCGCGACGTGCTTCTTGACGCGAAGCACATGAAAGAACGAAATGTCAAAATAGAATGGTGTTGTCAGTGTTCCTTTGTAAAGTGCCCAACACTCAATTATTTTTATCGATTTTTTCAATAAATAGGTATTTTATGGTATGTATTCTGGAAAAATTGATAAGATCATTGAAATAATCATAGTTTTTAAAGTTTCAATAACAAAACAGTTGAGCACACGTCATTTGAACTTTTCCTTTCAATATTTTTTATTCAAATGTCTTTGATTTTACGTTTGACCGCAATTGTTAGGAGTTGATCATTTATATTGAAATTGAATCAAGTTTTCAAGGAGATTACGAAATCAGGTGCTATCATCTTGCATTTACATACAAACCGCTTCATTGAATTAATATTGAGTAATTCGAACATATTGCTCAGTTTGGGAGAAATATTTACACTAGCAATTCTAATCAGTAACTGTCAAGTTTGTAAAGGTTCTTTAGTGTGTCATTTTGCTATTTGAATAGTATTAACAAAATTACACCTTAAAGAACCTTTAGTGTTCTAGCCAATAAGAATGAAGACAACTGTTTTTCCCGTGTTGTGATTGGATAAAATATTATAATTCTGTGACGATCAATAACTTTAGGGTACAGAAAACCGAATTCATAACCGAGATCTGAACGAAGTGTCTTTAGTAAGTTATGGCGCAACGAAATAAGAAATCGACTAAACACAAAAATCAATAACTCAGTGAGAACCCCTCTAATTAGTTGTGTTCTTCAGTCAATACACCCAAGATTTCGATTTTGTGATTATTGTGATAATATTCCAAATAAATTTTTTGGAATTGTTCCAAATTACAAAAATCGTGTCTGTTTGTGTGTATACTGCAGTTCATATCCTCGTTTATTCTCGTTTTCCTTTGTCTTATGGCGCTTAAGTTGTTTTCATTAATTCCAATGTGAAAAATCCTTTGGTAGGCATTTGCCTCTGAATATTTTTCCGACCCCATTTATTTTCTGAAAATGGGGTCCGTGAAAGTTGAAAATAGTTCGAAACAAGATCTGGATGACAGCGGATGCGTCCAGGATGGTAAGTTTTAAGCTCGACGTAATATTTCTTTAGATCCTTTTGTCCAATTATTATGTACCCACAAATTTTATTTTTTATTGTGTTTTTTTAATGATTTTATTTGGAAATCTTTTTATTTGAGACTGAAATAAGCGGAAATGGGTGATGGATTTCCTGTCCAGGTTTTTAATGACCCACTGGAGTCATCATTAATGGAGCTGAGCATTTTAATATACAATTAAAGTCCTGACTGTAATTTCAATCTCAAATTTTTGGTTTCCATAACCAAGGGATGCTAAATAGAATTTTATTACAGCTCAATCTCGACGTAACAAAGCTGAGGGGATAAATAATAAATAATTATTATTTATATTTATAAATAATAATAATTACTCTTGGGTTTTATGTTTGGGCTTTTTTGTTATTTATTATTAGCCGTTACTGTCCCACTCCTGGGCAAAGGCCTCCCCCCATTCCGAACCACTTTCCTCTGTGTTGTGCCTCCTCTCACCAGTTCCTCATGTATAGATTAAATTATTGTTTATTGTTTTAAAAAAATTAAAAATAATTTGAAGACATAAAAAAATTTTTGTTATTCCAAACAATTTGATAAAATGGAGTTTGATTAACTAGCTGAGGGTCTTATGGAATTTCGCAGGATTTTTTAAATTGAGAAATGCATTCATTTGAGATTAAAAGGTTGTATTTTATATTAACACGTTGACTGTGTACAAACATTCTCTACACTAAGTCCTTTAACGACTAAACCACTGAACCGATTGTGATAAAATTTGGTATGGGGTAAGTTTGAACCCCAAGAAAGGACATAGGCTACTTTTTATTCCACGACTGTGTCTGCGATAACCGACATTCATCAGATGAAGTCACAGACAAAAGTGTGTCTGTCTGTCTGTTCCCTCTTCACGCTTAAACCGCTGAATCGATTTTGATGAAATTTGGCATGGAGATGGTTTAAGATCCGGGGAAGGACATAGAATAGTTTTTATCCTGGAAATCACCCCCTAAGGTGGTGGAAAGGGGTGGAAGTTTGTATGCAAGTACGATATAAACAAGTTCTACGCGGACATAGATGCTGGCAAAAGCTAGTAATGAATATGTAAGATTGCCCTTCAGCTGGGTTATGTAGAGTTTACACTATACTACATTGGTAGGAGATCCTTTGTTTGCGAGTCTGACTCAGATTTGTCTGGCTATTTTTAACCCCTGACACAAAAACGACGGAGTCTTACAAGTTTGTGTCTGTGTGTTTGTTTGTTTCATTGTAGCTCCCTTATGGGTGAACCAATTTTGATTTTGTTTGAAAGGTGAATTCGTCGAGAGCGTTTCTTAGCTATGTTTCATGAAAATCAGGTTAAGATGGCCGCGGTCAGGGGTTTTTTAATTTTTAATTTGATTTTTTTGGTCTAGTGGTCGCAAGCGCGACTGCTGTGCATGAGGTCTTGGGTTCGATTCCCAGGTCGGGCAAAGTGTTATTGGGTTTTTCCATCAGGAATTTCTCAGTAGCAGCCTCGGAATCTGGATTTGTGCCCGGTTGATGGCGATAGGCTCGCCCCCTATTACATGGGACTAAAAACATAACTGGCGAAATGTGGGTGTACTAATGGGTACACCTCTGCCTAACCCTTCGGGGATTACAGGCGTGATGTTATGTATAATAATATAAAAGAGCTGAAGTTTTTTGTTTGTTTGTTTGAATGCGCAATTTTTTTTCCTTCTTTTTTTTTTTTTGCGACTTTTGTGGTTTTTCTTTTTTCTTTTTTATTTGCGACTTTTGAGTTTTTGCTAGACTATGTTAGTCTCATAGTATAGTAGCTTAGAGTAAACTAGCTTCTGCTCGCGGCTTCATCTGCGTAAATGTCTAAAAAGTAGCCTTTGTTCTTTCTTTTCTTTCAAACTTACCCTATACCAAATTTCATCAAAATCCGTCCAGTTTTTTAGTTCTGAAATCGTAACAGACAGACAGAGTTACTTTCGCATTTATAATTAGTATGGATCATCATAATCTGCCTAGCCTTTTCCCAACTATGTTGGGGTCGGCTTCCAGTCTAACCAGATGCAGCTGAATACCAGTATTTTACATGGAGCGATGAGGTCTTGGGTTCGATTCCCAGGTCGGGCAAAGTGTTATTGGGTCTTTCCATAAGGAATTTCTCAGTAGCAGCCTCGGAGTCTGGATTTGTGCCCGGTTGATGGCAATAGGCTAGCCCCCTATTACATGGGACTAAAAACATATCTGGCAATATGTGGGTGTATTAATGGGTACACCTCTGCCTAACCCTTCGGGAATTACAGGCGTGATGTTATGTTATGTTTTGTTTTGTTTAATTCTTTAAGCCATTTAAACTTTTCGATAGGAAAGTTATCATATGCATGTCTGTTAATAAATTATATTTGATAAAAAATATATCTCAACAAGGTATCAGAGTACTAAGTGAAATTTTTTTTACTCACGTTCGATTGCGGGCTCGTTAGTATTTTGTATGGGAAATAAGGTTTTCTTAGTCACCACCAGATGGCGCTATAATTTTCTCCCATGTAAAATTCTTAATTTTCTTCCTTCCTTGCGGAGTATGTGTGGTGTAACTTTGAACGATAGAGTGAGGAATGAGGTTATACGGGACCGTTGCGGATTAAAAGAAGATGTAGTGACAAAGATAGAAAAGGGTATGCTTAGATGGTTCGGTCATGTTGAGAGGATGAGTGAAAGACGATTGATAAAAGGTATTTATATGGCAGAGGTGAGTGGCAACGCAGGGAGGGGTCGCCCTAGGAAGACCTACACTGACCTTATTGGTGAGTTTCTTCAGAAAGGTCAGGTGCGGAGTACTCGTAACCGGCGTGCTTGTATGACGAGATGTATGAGGACGATGAGGCGAAATGAGTATGTAAGGATCGTAGCAGGTGGCGTTCTGTAGTTTCTGCCTACCCCCATGGGAAAAAGGCGTGAGTTTATGCATGTATGTATGTATAAAATTCTTACGCGCTTGCAATCGAACGTGAGTGAAAAAACTCACACTTAGCACTCTTATGGGTGAAGGTCAGTCTTCCACAGCTCTTAAGCTATCTGCTTATGTAAAATTTTCTCATACAGCACCCGCTATTGATCCCGCAGAGGTCCTAGACCTCTCCACAACACCTGTAGAAGACATCAAAGGGTCTGCAGAGGTGCCGGAGTCCTCTACAGCACCCTCGAATGAGGGTTATGAGTACAAAGGCTGCGCAGAACTGCTGGATCTTTCCGATGATGTGTTGCTTTGCATCTTGCAGTACTGCACTCCGATTGATCTGAAGGCTTTGGGCCAGTAAGTATACCTGTTTAACTATGTGACTGTACAGTAGCGGATCAAGGGGGGGGGGGGGGGTTGGAGCTTGCTCAGAGGTTAAAGCTCCTCAAAAAGCATCTGAGTTCTTCAACTTGCTGACTTACTGTCCGACTTCTTGACAATTCAAAAGTGCCTGTAAATGGTATAGTTGAAATAAATGTTTTGACTTTGACTTTTGACTTTCCGTGATAAATCTTAAAGTGACCTTGATATAATTCTAATAAAAGTTTTTATTTTTGCCTCGTTGGTTTAGTGGTCGCAAAGCGCGACTGCTTAGCATGAGGTCTTGGGTTTAATTCTCAGATCAGGCAAAGTGTCATTGGGTTTTTCCATCAGGAATTTCTCAGTAGCTCGGAGTCTGGATTTGTGCCCGGTTGATGTCAATAGGCTCGCCCCCTATATCATGAGACTTTTAACTGGTGAAATGTAGGTGTACTCATGTGTACACTTCTGCATAACCCTGGAGGAGGATTACAGGCGTGATGTTATGTTAATATTTGACCAATTTGCAGCACCTGTCCTCGTCTTGGAGCCCTAGTATGCGACCGTACTTTGTGGACTAATGTGGATGCCCGGAACTCTCCTATTGGCATGCTGAGGCTGCGCTGGTTGCTGACGCACTGTCTGTCTCCGGCTACCAAGGAGTTGAAGTTAGCTGGATACGCCAACAGGTCTAGCAGGTAAATTCATTAATATCATAATAATTGACTGCCTCGTTAGTCTAGTAGTCGCAAGCGCGACTGCTGTCTTGGGTTCGATTCCCAGGTCGTGCAAAGTGTTATTGGGTTTTTCCATCAGGAATTTCTCAGTAGCAGCCTCGGAGTCTGGATTTGTTCCCGTTTGATGGCAATAGGCTCGCCCCCTATTACATGGGACTAAAAACATAACTGGCGAAATGTGGGTGTACTAATGGGTACATCTCTGCCGAACCCTTCGGGGATCACAGGCGTGATGTTATGTTATGTTATCATAATAATTAAGATGAAAGCTCCATGGTAGCCCGCGAAATTCAAGTTTTCTTACGTTTTTTGCAATTAGCAAGTCAGTATTAGGTTTAATGTTGATTAAAGTATGATTCGTGGGCGTAAGAAGTATGTATTTTCAGAATTATAACCATTAAAATCTGTATAATAACTCCATAAGTCGGTATAATCCTAAAATGTCAAGATTTCATAAAATAGTCATTCTTTCGGGTTACCTGGCCCTATGGAGTTTTATTGTTGACTTAAATGGTTAATACGATACCCCTTGGTAAGACTGGTTGTCAGACTTTTGGGCTTCTGACGACCCGTAACGACTGTCAAAGCTCCACATAGGACAGCCGGGACCAACAGCTATCTCCTACATTTTAGATAAATAAATTATTATGATACACATACATACATAAATTCACACCTTTTCCCCATGGGAGTAGGCAGAAACCACAGAACGCCACCTGCCACGATCCTTACATACTCCTTTCGCCTCGTCCACGTTCATACATCTCGTCATACAAGCACGCCGGTTACGAGTACTGCGCATCTGACCTTTCTGAAGAACCTCACCAATAAGGTTTAAGTTAATTTAATGTTTTTTTTTTCACAGATGTCTCGGCATTCAAGATCTGCACTGGCCAGGTCAGGCCGACCAAGGTGAGAAACGTCGTTGTTTTCCTATTACGTTTATTTGACTGCGTTGGTTGATATCCAAAAGGAGATCTATGTTGGTAGGATTACGGTTAATACAGCGCCGTGGTTTCTTGCCTTCGTGCACGCACAGGCCACGGAATAGCGCTGAGCGTCAGCCGTTTCGCGAGAAAATGACGCGTAGTTCTATTTATGTTCAATTTTAATTTTATTTTTGCTAGATTTAATACGTGTTTTTTTGGCTTCAAAAAAGATTTCTATGTCACTTTCACGGGATTAATAGGTTTTCTTTCTTTTCTTTTTTTTTCTTTCTTTCTTTCTTTTCTCTTTTTTTCTTTCTTTCTTTCTTTCTTTTCTTTTCTTTCTTTTTTTTTTTTCTTAAGATCAACTGTAAGTCGTGCTTACAGAGTTCATCCGAGGGTCGTGCATAGGAGCTGCGGAAGGACTGGACGTGGAGCATTTCCTGCTCCGCATGTGGTATCCTCACCTGCCACGGTAAGTCAACGACAAGACTTCCAACTAGTGTAGGAGCGACATAAGATTTTTAGCCGAAACTCGACTATTCGGCCTTGGTGTTGGTTTCGGCCGAAACTGAAGCGATAGGTCGTACCTACATCTGTTATAAGTGATTATGTATTAACATTCAATTAGCAGACGGCGTCGAAAGGTCGTCAGATAAACCAAAGTGTCAACATATTGCTCTGTAAGACTGCTACTCCACTGATGACCGCTACTGCACACCTCTGCCTAGCCCCTCAGGGATTACAGGCGTGATGTTGTGTTATAATAAAAGTCATTTGTCTACAATACTTTTTTATGCATGTGATATAATTATGGCCGTTATACCCTGTATATGAAGAATGGTTTTTTTATACACTGTATATAAAATATGGTCCTTTTATAGACTGTATATAAAATATGGTCCTTTTATAGACTGTATATAAAATATGGTCCTTTTATAGACTGTATATAAAATATGGTCCTTTTATAGACTGTATATAAAATATGGTCCTTTTATAAACTGTATATGAAATTAAGATAAAAAAATGTCCCGTTTCCTATTTTCCATGCTTTACCATATTTAAACGGACTGTATGAAGAGATATAATACTCGCTAACCTCGCCGAACAAAGTTACCGGCGCTACCAATCGTAAGTATTTAGCGAAGATTCTAGCATTAACTCGTTGACCGCGGGAAAACACACACGTTGTGTTACGACTAAACAACGCAAGTGCGGCGCACACACACCGTTTGTGTTTTTCTATGGCGAACACACGAACAGTGGTAGCTAGCCGCACTGGCGTTTGGCGCAGCGAATGTTCGCCCGCAGACAATGGGTGGTAGTTAAAGTCACACATAAATTCAGAAAGAATTTTTATTAAATATTTGTTTTATTTTAATTTTCTTATTTATTTTTAAAGTGAATTTATATATTTCGACTTTTAATTCTATTCAGTAACTTGACAGTTAAAGGGTTACCAAGTTTTGACAAAAAAAAGATAGTGAGGCGGTGTAAGAATGAACGAAATTGAATGAACTTAAATAATATACTTTACTTGGTATTAAATCATTCTTATCATTCGTTCCTTACGCAAAATCGTTCACTACCCCAACACTGTTAGTTGTAGTATGGTAACATTATTTTTCTTTGAACTGTTAAGTTACTGAATAGAATTAAAAGTCGAAATGTAGGTATAGTGTCTACCTGTTGCCGTCATCAAGCAAAAACCGCCAAAAAAATCACGTTCGTTGTATCGGAGCTCCCTTAAATATTTATTCTATTATTTGACGGGCCTGTTGGTCTAGTGGTTAGTGGCCCTGACTGCTAAGACGGAGGTCGTGGGTTCGATTCCCACCCAGAACAAACTTTGAGTGATGAGCATGATTGTTAGTTCTGTGTCTGGGTGTGATTTATCTAAAATATGTATGTATTTATAAATTATATAAGTATGTATATCAGTTGTCTGGTTACCATTACACAAGCTCTGCTTAGCTTGGGATCAGATAGCCGTGTGTGAGTTGTCCCAAGATATTTATTTATTTATAATCTGTGGAAATTTTAACGGTCTAACTATCACGGTGGAGTAGCACTATGGACAGCATTGGAGGAGGCCTTTACCCAACTGAGGGATTCTCATTTTAAATAATACATTATAAAAACATACAATACATATTATATACAATATAAAATAATAGCAAAAAAATAATACTATACATATTATAATTAAGTACAAAAATTCAAATACGTAAATGTATTTCAAGCAAACTATTAATGAAAAAAAAAAAAATATATATATATATATATATATATTAACTTGTCGCATGCTGATATTTATTGTAAACTGCATGAAAAAATGAGAATTAATAAATGGCTTATTTTTTATTAGCATTTTAATAAACTATGTAAACAGCATGATATCGATCCATTTTCAACTAGTGTGTCCTCGGCCAGGAAGTCCATAATATGATAGTTGTTAGTGAGAGTAGCCCTTTTGTCAGATTTCGATTTTGTTCAGCTGTGTAGTATATAAGTTATTCAGTAATTTCTTTCTTTTGTTGTTTTGTTCCTGTAGGCAACTGCAGTGTCCACAGAACATAGTATTATTCCGTATCTTATAAGTGAAGACCTGTAATTGGCTGTCAGTCTAATTTTCTGTCACTAGTCTGTTTTCTTCTAGCTGTCGGTCTTCCATGTTACTTAAATAAATAAATAATTTATTATTATTAACTATCACGGTTCATGAGATACAGCCAGGTGACAGACGGACGTACAGCGGAGTCTTAGTAAAAGGGTTCTGTTTTATCCTTTTGCTACGGAACTCTAAAAACAATATCTTTCCGTGTCGACAATAATATTCTGTTCGTCAGATTCGCCGTGTCCCCCCGCTGGCCGGACAGAGCGGAAGCCGAGAGTAAGATCGCTGAGGCTTCGACTTCTAATCGACAAATTCCAGCCGAGTTAATCCCGGCTTCTTGCCGGTCGTGCCGCTCGAGTTTCGGCTACGAGCAGAAGGCTGGACCTTCCTCCGAGGCCACTGAAAAGAAAGGTAAGGATTGTTATATAAACGGGGTCATTGAAAATTTACCCGAAACCTGAAAGGTCATTGTACTCATCATTATGAACAACTTTTACTATGGGACCAACCTTGAAATTATGAAAAAAAAATCGGCTGTTCACTACAAAAATGCTACACGACAAGATCGTAATGTACGGATCAGCTGTTTCTTTTTTCATGACTTCAAGGTTGGTCCCATAGTAAAAGTTGTTCATAATGATGAGTACAATGACCCCTTTTCAGGTTTCGGGTAAATTTTTAATTACCCTGTATACGACAGATTAAAAACGTATGTAATGTACTGAACAGCTGAATTCTTCATATGATTTCAACATTGGTTTCTCATGAAAAGTTGTTCATTTTCATAAGTACTACAGGGTGGCCCAGCTAAGGGCGTGCAAACGAAAATTTTGGACTCCTCTCTTCTTGGGCTATCCAAACCACCCCCATGTATGTTCTACGATTTTTTGCGGTTTAGGAGCTAGACGACATTTTAATATTTTTTTTTTGGGATATTCTTCTTACATCGGATTTTGTAGATTTTCTCTCTTAGTGTCGCATTTTTTGAAAATATTTTTATTGGTAATTAATCCTGAAAGTATGGTCTTCGATCGATAAAAAAGCTTTTTTACAAAAAAATATGACCGCCTTCAAAAACTACAAAATAAAAAATTTATAAATAAAAAACTTTAGCTTGGAAGTCGGTGGCAATACCTACATAACAAGAAACAAAACCAAAGCCGCCGCCGGTCATATTTTTTTGTAAAAAAGCTTTTTATATTTCACTTTTTAGTGCTTGTGTGTTAATGTTTGAAATCCTTACATAAAGACCTTTCAAACAATACCTCACACGATATATTTAATTTTGGAAAGTGGTAGGAGGGGGGTTGACGTACCCCCTCCCCACTTCCTTCAGTCAGTCATCGACTACACGTATAAACAAAGCAATTTTTCTTGTTACGGCGGTTCTGCTGTGATTTTATAAGGAGTTCCGTTCCATATCTCCAAAGTTCATCATCAGATCATGACAATATTCCTATGGTTATATATAAATCGGTGGTTATGGTAAATCGGTTCATAATTGGCGGAGTAATCGTAGAACAAATATACAAAAAAAAAAAAAAAAAAAACATACGCGTCGAATTGAGAACCTCCTCCTTTTTGAAGTCGGTTGAAAACTTTCACGGATCCTCAGCTCTTTAAAATAGTACAAATAACTAGTATTTTACAGGTCATTATTCAGAGCAATTGAAGCTCCGACTCCTTGACAATTCAAAAGTGCCTGTAAATGGTCTAATTGAAATAAATGTTTTGACTTTGACTTTAGGTACTACATCCCCCACCCCCCATGCAATATTTCGTGATTTTTGTCAAATAATGCTAAAAGACGGCCTATTATCTAGATTCTAGCGAAAACACTAAGAAAGTCGATGATCGGGCTGAGGAGCAGTTTCCAGTTCTATTTGAAGATGACATCTGGGATGAGTGCAAGGGTCCCCAGTTCACCATGACCACGCGTTTGATGAAGGATCTGAGGAAGACCTGCTCCGGTCTTACCTCTTTGGCGCTGGAGTATTGCAATATTGATTACAAAACTGTGAGTAATGAAAAAAAAAAAATCTTTTAAGTATTCGTTTTTATTTTAAACATTTTAATTTTATTGTTAAAAATGTGATTTAATTTAATCATCGAAAACAACGTCATGACATCACGGGCAAAGTGTTATTGGGTTTTTCAAACAGAAATGTCTCAGTAGCAGCCTCGGAGTCTGGTTGTGCCCGGTTGATGGCTATAGGCTCGCGCCCTATTACATGGGACTTAAACATAACTGGCGAAATGTGGTTGTGATAATGGGCAAACCTCTGCCTAACCCTTCCGGGATTACAGGCGTGATGTTATGTATGTTTTTATTACAAGCTTTTATTTAGCTTGCACTGTTCGTATGTAAGTTGTCCTTTCAAAATTTGCAAATAATTTTTCGGCCTTTTCTTGGTATCCGATTGAGCTGAAATTTTGCATACACCTTTAGTTCTAATGACAATACAATGTTACAGGCTCGCCTCCTATTACATGGGACTTAAACATAACTGGCAAAATGTGGTTGTGCTAATGGGTACACCTCTGCCTAACCCTTCGGAGATTACTGGCGTGATGTTATGTAATATTGTTTTTTTTTTGCAGACAAACCTCCGATATTTCCCTATGCATCTGAAGAAGCTGTCCCTGCGAGGATCAAAATGCTATAATCTTCCTCTGAACACATCATATCTGGGGAAGGTGCAGGAGCGGCTGCCTGGGTTAGAGGTAAGACAGCACAGAGGCGGACTCGATACACAGGGCCGGATTGACCATGTCGGGGCCCCGGTGATGCACGAAACGGGGCCCAAAAAAAAAAAAAAACCTT
This sequence comes from Hoplodrina ambigua, assembly GCA_949774945.1. Taxonomy (NCBI): domain Eukaryota; kingdom Metazoa; phylum Arthropoda; class Insecta; order Lepidoptera; family Noctuidae; genus Hoplodrina; species Hoplodrina ambigua. Next base: position 1,312,940 of record OX458994.1, read on the forward strand.
TATTGGCGCTGTAAAACACTGTCTAGAAATATCTTAAACTAAATAAAACTTCTTCAAATAAATCAGTATTACAATTTATGAAACAAACAACAACAACAAATAACAACAATTAAATGAAACTGTGTCTTGTGTTTACTTAATTACAAGTTACAACTTGAATTATTTTTTTCTGTTGTTTTGTAATGAAGTTCCTGAACGCGGTTTGCGGAAAGAGTTTAACTGGCAGAAATCGTCACGTGAGGAAAATCGTTATGCTCCTTTCGTTCCTTCCTTCGTTCGATTTAATTTTCACTCGATGAAACATTTTAGTTTTTGGTTTTTTTTTTTGGGTTTTGGGCCCCTAAACTGCCTAATGGATAATTTGGCCCCGAAAATTAATGATTATTAAAAAAATGTTAATTCCATTTTTCATTTTTTTTTTTACAGTATTTGGATGTGTCGGAATGCGATTGGTTCGAACCCGCTTCCCTCATGCCTCTGAGCAAACTGCCGGCTCTCACCCAGCTGTACATGAGGGAGTGCAAGCGTCTCACTGAGTGCGTCGCGTACGCATCTCTTGCTACCAGATACGGATTCAGGAAGCTTAAGGTAAGTTAGAAAATTTTGGGTGAAAGGGAAAATTTTAAGTCTGAAGGAAGATTTTGGATAAAAAGGAGATAATTTTGTGTAAAATAAAAATTAAATTAGAAGATATATCAGAGCTTAATCTATGCACAGAGGGGGGGGGGTTACTACCCTGATACCCTCCCTGGATCCGCCCCTGGACCTGCGAGATGCCATTCAGTAAAAAATACTTTCTTATCCAGGTATTGGACCTCCGCGGCTCACCACTGGCCGACTCGGAGGTGTCAGCTGTCGGCTGGCTGCCGTGCCTCGAGGAGCTGTACGTGTCCCCACCAGAGGAGCAAAACATCATGTCGGAACACACACACTCCTGGATCGACACCAGGCAGGAGTTCAACGAACTTGAGAATTGGGAGAAGGAGGTAATCTAAATATATAAAAGCGAAAGGTCACTTACTCATTTACTCACCCACACACTCACTCACTCACACTCTCAATCTCTCTCTCACACTCACTCACTCACTCACACACTCACCAACTCGCACACCCACTCACCCACTCACACGCTCACTCACTCACACACTTACTCACACACCAACTCACACACCCACTCACACACTCACCCACACACACACACACACACACACACACACACACACACACACACACACACACACACACACACACACACTCACCTACTCACCCACTCACACACTCACTCATTACGAAATATGGATAACTTAAAATATAAAAAGTCACATTTGTACTTGCACGGATTCGAACCCACAACCTCATACATGGCGGGCGCTTCAACCACTGGGCCACAACGACATTTTTCACGACTTTCGTGTTACTTTTGTAAAGCAATTAAGAAACAAATCTTACTGTTAATTGAAAATTAATCGGGTATTTTTCAACCGACTTCAAAAAGGAGGAGGTTCTCAATTCGACCCGTATGTTTTTTTTTTTTTTTTTTTTTCGTGTGTTTGTTCTACTATTACTCCGCCAATTATGAATCGATTTGGATGATTCTTTTTTTGTTTGAAAGAGTATAGTTCCGAATAGGTCCCATAGGAATATTGTCATGATCTGATGATGAACTTTGGATATATGGAACGGAACTCCTTATAAAATCACAGCAGAACCGCCGTAACAAGAAAAATTGCTTTGTTTATACGTGTAGTCGATGACTGACTGAAGGAAGTGGGGAGGGGGAACGTCAACCCCCATCCTACCACTTTCCAAAATTTAATATATCGTGTGAGGTATTGTTTGAAAGGGCTTTATGTAAGGATTTCAAAAATTAACACACAAGCACTAAAAAGTGAAAAATAAAAAGCTTTTTTCCAAAAAATATGACCGCCTTCAAAAAGTACAAAATAAAAAAATAACTTTAGCTTGGAAGTCGGTGGCAATACCTACATAACAAGAAACAAAACCAAAGCCGCCGACTTCCAAGCTAAAGTTATTTTTTTATTTTGTACTTTTTGAAGGCGGTCATATTTTTTGGAAAAAAGCTTTTTTCTATTGATTGATTTCTTTGTTAACAAAGAGTGTGTTTCTTCCAGGAGCCAGAATATTACAAACTGATTCCTGACGCTGAGAATGAGGAAGAAGATAAAGATGAAGAAGCAGAACAGGAGAGAGCAGCAGAGTCCATGCTCAACAGCGCCTGGTGGACTAACACAGAGAGACGGTAACTATGCCAGCTTTTTAGAGATAATCTACAATGGTGCCGATTCCCTTGTTCACAAACTAGACTAAATTTAGAGAATTGGCATCTCTTACTAACATACAGCGAAAGGAAAGGACGGTGACATTAAAGAACTAAGTTAGCGATGTCAAATTAGTTTTGCCTTGAACTTTTCCGTATTTTTAATGCATACGTTTTAAGATGTCAACTATAACTGTATGGATGTGTCAGATTGACTAAATTTGACAGTTCTTATTTACATTAGTCTCTTTCTTGTTTTTTTGGACAGAAAAAGATGGAAATAGTCTAATTTTAGTTTAGTTTGTGACCAAGAGAATCGGCAACAATAACTTGACGCGCCCTTTCACAATTCTAAACGTTTGAAAGTGTTTGTAAAAGTATATAAAAGACTCAAAACGCATGTGTGCGTACTGAGACGGCTCTCGAAACAAAAACAAGTCAGCGATTTGTTGCTCCACTAGCGACGTCATTAATCACTCATTATTACTAGTATGGCGCTACACTGACATATTCTATGAAAATGACACGTGCGTTGTCTTGCGCGGTCGGATATTTATGGTTAGTTGACAAATAAATCTACCGGCCTGCTACTGAAGACGATTAAAGACTACTATTACTTGATGCTCCCCTCCATATTACTATTTCAATATGTGTGTCACATCCGTATGAAAAGTTTGTATGTAGTTGTCAGTAATCGTCTTCAGCAGCAGGCCGGCATTTGTTTGTCAACTAATCATAAATAGCCGACCGCGCAAGACAACGCACGTGTCATTTTCATAGAGTATGTCAGTGCAGCGCCATACTAATAATAAAGAGTAATTAATGACGACGCTAGTCGAGCAACAAATCGCTGACTTGTTTTTGTTTCGAGTCTTGTAAATACTTTCACAAATACTTTGAAACGTTTTGAATTGTGGAGGGGCGCGCCATGTTATAGTAGTTTATCTCTAACTCTTTATAATTTTAGTATAGACTAGATTCTGCCCGCGACTTCGTTTAAAAAGAACTTAGAATTTAGCCCAAGGCTTAAATTGATACACGGGATACCAAGGGGTATCGTATTACCCAGTTACTGGGTTGTGGAGGTCAGATAGGCAGTCGCTCCATGTGAAATACTGGTATTCAGCTGCATCCGGTTAGACTGGAAGCCGACCCCAACGTAGTTGGGAAAAGGCTAGGCAGATGATGATGATTCAATTATCACACGGGTACACAAAATCGGGATAGGAATTATCCTATGTGCTAAGAGGGCGTTAACGTTGTACGACATGTCATGCAAAGTTTCAAGCGCTTATTTTTCTAAATGACTGAACCGATTTTAATGAAACTTCCTACACATAAGCAGAATACATAGGTCTAAAAAGTTATCAGAAAACAATTTGAAATAACTTAACATCACGCCTATAATCCTCGAAGGGTAAGGCAGAAGTGTATTCATTAGTACACCCACATTTCGCCAGTTATGTTTAAGTCCCATGTAATAGGGGGCGGGCTTACTGCCATCAACCGGGCACAAATCCAGACGCCAAAACTGGTGCTGAGAAATTCCTGATGGGAAAACCTAATAACACTTTGTCTGACCTGTGAATCGAACCCAAGACCTGATGCTCAGTAGTCGCGCTTGCGACCACTAGACCAACGAGTCTAACACAATTGTAAACACCGTTGTCACTAAAACCATAGGTACTTGATTTATTATAAAAAATGTTTATCTGAATTTAAAAATAAATAAACAAAGTTTTCTTTCAAAAATTAAAAAAAAATCTGTCCGACACCGTCCGTAAATTCATGGATACTATGCGCCCGAGTTACGTAATCACCGCAAAGGGCGTTGACCTGCTGCACTGGCCGTCCGTTATAACTACCTACATAAGTTTTTACTAATTACATCATTGTAATATAGGGTGAAATAATTTTGAGAAAAAATGGAGAATTTACTTATTGAATTTACGTTCTATTAGTGGAACCAATCCACTGGTTTCAAGGATAACGGTGTTTACACTAACGCTCTGTATATAAAAAAAAAGATTTTTGGAAATCTTAAATGAATTGAGATGTTAATAGTGCAAATTTTTGTTTCAAAAGAAATCTATCTGGATGCAGGCGAAGAGGGTAAGTTACTGCTATTTTATCCAGCTTTCAATGGTTTCCTTACTCGCCAAGAGATGGCACTAAATGTCTTAAGGTAGAAGCTCCAAGGTAGCGCGCGAAATGCATATTTTCTTAGGTTTTTTGCAATTTGCAACTCCGTATTAGGTTTAATGTTGATTCAAGTATGATTCGCGGGCGTAAGAATTATGTATTTTCAGAATTTTAACCATCAAAATCTGTATAACAACTCCATAAGTCGGTATAATCCTAAAATGTCAAGATTTCATGAATTAGTCATTTTATCGGGTTACCTGGCCCTATGGAGTTTTATTGCTGACTTAAATGGTTATAATTCTGAAGATACATACTTCTTACGTCCGCGAATCATACTTTAATCAACATTAAACCTAATACTGACTTGCAAATTGCAAGAAATGTAAGAAATTTTGAATTTCGCGGACTACCGTGGAGCTTCCACCTTTAGTCATAAGTGATTTATTTCATAACAATATAGTACATTGTGTTGAAATAATTAAAAATATAACATTTTACAATTTAATTTACAATAACATTCATTATGAATGGAGATAATACACTAGATTACACTGAATAATAAACTAGAATAAATAAACTTTTAATCGTAATAAAAAGCACGCCATTTTGGCACTCTAGTAAATAAGCACCTAAAAAAAACTGTCAAGTTGACAGACGAGTACCCCGAAACGCATAAACGAACGGAATGACATGTGTCAAGTGTCAACAAAAACAAAACAAAATGACATTTACGAAATGTCAACCCGCGTGACAACCAATTAAAACGCAATCGTACATGCAATGTTGCCACATGTTTTATTTGTATTTCAGGTTATTAGGTTAAATTTGAATTATTTATTAAATAGTTAAAAATGATTTATGGTGCATGTGTACCTCGAGGTACATATTTGGGCAAAGTTGTATGGGATTATGTTGACCTCCTTCAGAAAAGTCAATAGAACCTAACCTAACAATCGATTAATTCAAGTACAGTAGATTAGAAATAATAAATGTCAAAGTATGTCTTGGCGGCGACTAGTCGGTTTTTAGTTCAGACTGCCCCGTTGATCTCATGGTCACAAATGCACGTGGCGTGGAGTCCTCGGTTCGATTCCCAGGTCGGTCAAATTGTTTTTAAGTTTCCCCATTAGGAATTTCTCAGTAGCAGCCCGGAGTGACACCCCCATGCTTCAAATAGTGTCACCGTTGGTCCTGCGCCTGATCTCTCCCCGGTCGTGTCGGATTGCCGTCCCATCGGACTATGAGAGTCAGGATTGTAGAATCAACAAGAATAATGTAACCAGGATTTTGTGAAAACTTAATTTAAAAGAGTGTTCGTGGAGTTTCTTGCTCGTTCTTCTCCATAGAGGCCTACCTACGTTTTGTAACGAGCAACTAGCTTCAGTTTATACTAGCGCAGAGTCCGCATCGAAGCGTCTTTCCAAAATTGAACATAACAAATTCAACCTCAACTCCACAGCGTAACGCACACATTAATGCGCGCGCACTGATCAGCGTTGTTCACGCGCAGAGGCGCTGACACCGAAGAATGTGCGCGACTTTTTAAAGTCTCAGAAGTAATGTGTGCGTTACGCTGTGGAGTTAAGGTTGAATTTGTTATGTTCAGTTTTGGAAAGACGCTTCGATGCGTTTCGACTCTGCCCTAGCATAAATTGACTCTAACTGACCGACTCCTTGACAATCCAAAAGTGTCTGTAAATGGTCTAATTGAAATAAATGTTTTTACTTTGTAATCTCTGAAAGTACGGGTCCAATCACAAAATTATTTCACTGATAGAAAGATACATGTATTGCTGAGTGTCACAGGATATGTTTTATGATATACTTGATTCGCCTGCCTCGTTGGTCTAGTGATCGCAAAGAGCGACTGCTGAACATGAGGTCTTTGGTTCGATTCCCAGGTCGGGCAAAGTGTTATTGAGTTTTTCAATCAGGAATTTCTCAGTAGCAGCTCGGAGTCTGGATTTGGGCCCGATTGATGGCAATAGGCTTGCCCCCTATTACATGGGACTTAAACATAACTGGCGAAATGTGGGCGTACAATACGCGCCACGAAAGATGAGACTTAACACACCAATAATAGATTTTTATTGTTAAGAATTGTAATCTAAATGTCATCGAAATATCCCTGAATAGATACACAAATTATGGATAACTCTTTCGAACATCCATACCTGTGCAAGCTCCCCATTACTGACGCTTGTCAAGTCTCATCTTTCGTGGCACGTACTATACTAATGGGTACACCTCTGCGTAACCCTTCAGGGATTACGCGTCGCGAGCGAAGTCGCGGGTTTAACTCTAGTTGTAACTATAAAATGCGCTAGTATGTTGCAGAAATATAAAAAAAAAAATACAATTTCAGTTTATGTGTCCGCAGTATCATCGTGATCCAACCGAACGCAAACCGTCAGCTGGAGGCGCACTACCCGTTGGCGCAGAGACATCGAGACGGTGGCGCACGCGCAGAAGGAGAGGGCGGCGCACGCGCAGAAGGAGAAGAACCCGCACGGGGTCCCAGGGGCCCTCGTGGCCGACCAGACGCCGCTGGACTCCCCTTCCAACCCCCCTTCGGCCAAATAGACTTTATAATGGCTAACCCAGATGAATGGCTCATAGATCCTCAGCATGGGCCCATGATAGACCCTCGACAGAGGCTCCCCCCTATGCGATACGTAGACCCAGCGTACGCCTATGCTCAAATTGCTGATTACGCAGCCGGAGAACCGGGGCCCGTACACCCCCGTCCGGTACCCCCAGACCCTAGGGAGCAACCGGCGCCCTTAAATCTCCAAGGGGGACCAGCAAATCCTCAACCGGGGCCCGCTCACCCTCGTCGGGTACCCCCAGACCCGAGAACGCAACCGGGGCCTTTAAATTTACAATCTGGCTCTGCAAATAATCAACAGGGGCCCGGAAGTCCACACCCGCGTACAGTAAACCCTCAGCCGGGGCCCTCGTACACTCAACCGGGGCCCGCGAACCCCCCACCAGGGCCGGATTCAGAACCGGGGCCGTCAAAACGTCATGCTAATGACCCTGACGCGATTGATCTAGCTAAACGCCGCCGGCTTGGTGATGATGACGACGTGGAGGGCTATACGACATTGCTACCACCAGCTGCGTCATCAGTACCACTACCACCTGTAAACCCTAACTTCTGTCCGAGATTAAGAGTCAGGGATTTCGCAGCAGCTCCGAGGATCACCCGGCACACTGTCCGGAGTCTAGAACAGATGCAGGTCGAGGTCAACAGGGCGCTTAGTGGTTCAGCCCCAGTCAACAACCATTTGGTAACTGATTCGGCCTTATTACGCTTAGGTAGGGCAGAAAATGAGAACGTAAATTACGTACATATCGGTCGCAATGGTATTCATCATGGCTCCGATTCTGGCAGTCGACCGGATAGGTCTAATTTGCGGATATTGTCTGTGACCGGATATAGGAATATTACCGACCGGAGTCTGGAGCACCTTGCTACGGCAGCCCCGTATTTGCTCCACATCGATTTCACTGAAACCAGCGTGACGCCACGTGGTGTGGAAATATTTAAGGCCGTGAGACCGGACTGTGAGGTCATACACAGCGAGTTCAAGCCGAGTTAAATCGGACATTTCGGATTTTCGGATATTTTGCGGATATGTTAAAAAAAAAAAAATGTTATTGTTTTTTTTTATGGAAATGTAGCATGGATGCAAGGAATGTCGTTGTCGGATATTTGTAAAAAAATTCGGATATTTGTAAAAATTTCGGATATTTGTAAAAAAATGCGGATATCGTGTGTGTGGTCTCGAATTTGGAGGTTGTCGAATTATTTAAAAAATGTCGCAGCCCGGATTGTAAGAAATCGGACATTTAATATAAATGTTTGAGATTCAGGGTTTTCTTAAGAAAAATATCTCGAAATTAATTATTTGCAAAAAAAAAATTGATACCAATCGGAACTACTTGTAAGTTATATATCTCAAATATTTCGGCGTTAAATCCTGGATGAAATCGTATTTACAAGTACAGGAGAAAGAAAGAAAATACCTCTGTAACTCTTTCATTCAAAAGTAAAAACTACTAGAGCGAGATGCCAGTCGTAAGTGTGACTTCTCGCTTTAGCAAATTACGACCTCAAAACCTAGTTTTTTAAACGAAAATTTTTAATAATTTTTGAGTCGAACCAAAGACCTCATGCTCAGCAGTCGCGCTTGAACCACTAGACCAATGAGGCAATCCTCTTACAAAATTTCTCGTTCGGAAAATCGGTAGTGAATGAGGGAGCGAGATAGAAAATAGTGCTCAGTACGATTTCATCCAAACAGTAAAAGTGTCAAAGATCAATCACAAGTTTTTGTGATTCATAAAATAATCATTTTTGTAGTAATATTTTTAATGTATACAGCTTTACGAGTTCTAGATTCGTTCAAAAGTTAATTTGCAGAATTGTTACAGTTATGTTTATTGTAGAATTTAATGACACTGAACGCAATTTGCACATTCAAACGTTCAAGAGTGGTTCAATGATTGCACGGCTCTTGAACTTGGCATCTTCGTTCAAGAACGGTTCTAAGATTGAACAGTTCTTGAAAGTGGTTTTAACATATAGAATAAAGTCTCTTCTGTATCGTGTGGGCAGTAAGGTCTTACGACCCCACACACCCTAGTGTCAGAGTTTCTAAACCACCTCAAGGGCCTCTGACTTTGGTTATAGATTTAAGTACTTTTGTAGATGTTCCTAACCTCTGTCCGGAAAATTACGAATACACCAAAAACATAATCAGCCAAATTGAACCAGCCATTCTAGAGTTAAACGAGCTTTTTGTGTTCAGTCTCATAAAAATTAAATTCGCTCTATGTATGTTACGATTCAACAACCGTTTTTAAAAAATTTGATTTCCAATGCAAATTCGCTATAGTTTTTCTAAATGTATACAAAATAGGACTTTAAAACCTAAAAGATGTCTTCTCCGTCACAAGAAGCTGTAATTTTTGTAAACACAGTTTCAGGGGATCGCAACCCTTGGATCAAATACTGCGTCAGCGTGAACTTACTTCACAATGACGGCCCAAATGTTTACGTTCCATGTGTCAGACGCGTTCCAGTACCACAAAACATTAGACGACAGCGCTTTATATCGCTATAATATAACCCGACCAAGTGAATTAGCTCGTTAGTTTTGTATTATACGTATGTTACTTTGAGTTGTTTGAATTTGGGATTATTTGTTGTCGATTGTATTGTCGCTACGTAACTTGGTAGAAGTTATTTATTTACATAATTTATAGCTTCTCGTGACGGGGACTTTAAATCAAAATTCTGAGTTTTTTTCGCCAATTTCGAAATAACACAAGATCTGTCCTTTTCCTACACGATTAAAAAAGGTAATAAAACTTTATGATTTTGGATACTTTAATCTTGTTATTAAAGGATATCTAATTTAATTTAATAATTAATATAAATAAAATAATTGTCTATTTAGAGTTAGTATTTAAATGTATGTAGCGTTAGTCTAGGAAGGTACAGTCAGCCACAGAGATAAGTAACCAGTGTGTTGAAGATTTGAATGGAATTTAATTTTATTAATGAACTAGTGAAACACCCCGGCTTCGCACGGAAATTTCTGACTTTCCTGTAAATTAAAAAAAAAAAATTTTTCATAGAGACCTCGTCTGGGATATTATCAGCCAACTCGGTCCATTCGAAACGCATTGATGTCAAGCCAAACTTCAATTTTTATCTGACAAATCTGGTTTTACCTATCTCTTGTTGACTGTACGTTTCAATTTCAAGTAATATTGTGTTGATTTCAAGTCGTTTACTCAAATATAAAAGTGCTCCCTCACCGGGAGCATTCGCGTGTAATGTAACGTTACAGATTTGAGCATTACATCAGTGAAGGAGGAGAACCGAGCATTACAATGCGCGCCTTGTAATGATACAATGTGTAATATCTTGATACAACTTGTAACATCAATGCGCTCCACTCCCAATGTAATGCTCAAAGTTGAATCTATAATGTTACAATACACGTGAATGATCCCGGTGAGGGAGCACCTTAATAATCATTGATTACTGCGCCCGCGCTTGTGGCGACTCCGTATTAACGCCATGCTTGTTCCGTTCCGAAAAAGGGATACAAATTTTCCTTTTCAGAAAAGGGACGTTTCAAAAATAAGTTAAGAAACTCCTGGACTAAACAGAGTCGCCATAAAAAATCTGGTATTGACTAAAAATTTTGCAGCTTCTTTGATAGTCAGTAAATAGCAATGGATATGATAAATGTTTTCTTTTTCTCACAAATGCACCGTTCAAATGATTCTTTGTTTGAGGTGCGATTACACGACGCGGGGTAGCACGATTCCACAGAAGCCGTACCATTCGTGTAGGTGCGACTTGGTTAAACGGCACAACCTTTTCCGAGCCGTGCCGAGCCACGCCGAGCGTAGGCTGTTTAAACACCGCGTGGCGCGTTGAATCACGCGCTTTGCTTGCGTGTTTGCACGCCGTGTTACCGCACCTTTACAGAGAAAAATCCCACATACGCATAAACACTGATGGACTTGTATCTGTAGGCATTTGTCACGTAATGTTGCCATTATATTTATTGCTTTTAATTTTTTCTGATCTCGAATAAGTAAATTATTACGAGTGTCGGAGACGAGGCCGGTTCGAGTCGGTTCAGAAACGGTTCAGAAAGGGTTCAGAGACGGTTCAGAAAGGGTTCAGAAATGGTTCAGAGGCGGTTCAGAAATGTTTTGTACCACCAAAGGCCCGGCTCTCATACCGGCATGACAGAACAATAGAAAATCAATTGTGTCTCATTATGTGAGACTTGAAATTATTTTTTCATGCATCTTTTCATACTCCTCCGCTATTCTTTTCTGATTAATTTCGTTGCGGGATCCAAGACAGTCGAATCGTTTCTCCGGGACTCGTCGAGCTTTTGCCTCGGCGCTTTTCTGGCGGTCCCCACTGTTGATTCTGGCTTTCAGGAGTTCCAGGATGGGAATAGTGTTGCTGGTTTCTCCCAATTAGAAAGGGCAGCTGTATCTGCAGAGGTTATGTCATATTAGTCATGTATGAACGTGGACGAGGCGAGAGGAGTATGTAAGGATCGTAGCAGGTGGCGTTCTGTGGTTTCAGCCTCGCTGTGGGAAAAAGGTGTGAGTTTATGATCTGAACCGACTCGCCAGCTGACCTCGCCTCCGATGCTCATTAGTATTAAGTTATAACTAAAAAAAAAAAACAAATTTATTGTGATTTGTATTATGCGCTACGATATTTATTGGGTGTGAAACACGGTAGATGGAAAAAATACAAATGTTTTAGGGTGAATTCTCCTATTCGACGCTTTCAGTAACAATTATTAGTTGAAACCATTCATCTGCCTAGCCTTTTCCCAACTATGTTGGGGTCGGCTTCCAGTCTAACCGGATGCAGCTGAATACCAGTATTTTACATGCAGCGACTGCCTATCTGACCTCCACAACCCAGTATCTGGGTAATACATAATAGGCAGTAAGGTCTTACGACCCCACACACCCTAGTGTCAGAGTTTCTAAACCGCCTCAAGGTCCTCTGACATGGTTTGAGTGGAACAGTAATAGGCTGGTATAAGTCCAGGTTTCCTTTCACCGATGCCAGTGATGTCCAAGATAAACTTTAGAAAGTACATATGAATTGAAAAAGTCACATTGGTACTTGCCCGAATTTGAAACCACAACCTCATGCATGAGAGGCGGGCGCCTTAACCACTGGGTCATCACGACTATAATGTGCTGTTGTTATGAAAACGGATAATAGGAGGACTTCACTCTAAAGCTTAGCATTAAATAGACCAGCAAAATACTCCAACAGTTTGCCAATCGATAATGAACTTAAAACATACTACAAATGGAGTCAAAAATTGTGTGCAGCATTTGTAATCTTACAATCACGCAATTTTCGAATCTATTCTTGTTGTTATAAAGTTTATTGTCAAACTGTTGGAGCTTATTTTTGGTCTGTAATTTAGGAATGAGTTTTGTTCGTAGCGCATAAAATAATGTTTTAGAAATAAGAATGGAATGAGATATTGTTTGAATGGATGTAAATAATGTATGTTTGGATGAACCAAGAAGGATGGCACTATAATTCACGTATCTATGTATTTATAATCTTTTGAAAAGATATTTAACGCATATATTAATTGTATTACTGAAGGTAGGGATAAAAAGGCAAAACGTAGTTATGTAGGGTAAACTTACTGAGATAAGTCAATGAAAAAAAATGTGTAAGATCTATCTTCGGATTCGTCTGATGATAATTTGTTCAGTGCGTTACGGGCTCCAGATCTATCTTCGGATTTATCTGATGATAATTTGTTCAGTGTGTTACAGGCTTCGAATCTATCTTCGGATTTATCTAATGATAATTCGTACTGTGTAACGGACTGACGATCTATCTTCGGATTTATTTGATGATAATTCGTACTGTGTAACGGAGTGACGATCTATCTTCGGATTTGTCTGATGATAATTCGTTTAGTGTGTTACGGGTTTGAAATCTATCTTCGGATTTATCTGATGATAATTCGTACAGTGTAACGGACTGACGATGTATCTTCGGACTTATCTGATGATAATTTGTTTAGTGTGTTACGGGTTTGAAATCTATCTTCGTGTTTATTTGATAAAAATTCGTACACTGTGTAGCCGTTACGGGCGAATATTGTTCGTCTGCAATGGAATTGTATTCGATTCATTTCAATATAAGATAAATATCGTTATAATATTACATAGGTAATAGCTTCTGCTCGCGACTTTGTCCGCGTCAAAGTTGGTTTCTCCATAGGACCCCTGTTTCTTCCCCTTAAGGGGTGAGTTTTGGAAAATCCTTTCTAAGGCATCCGCCTACGTCATACAAAGAACACACCCTCCAAGTTTCAGGTCTCTACGATCAGCGGTTTAGACTGTGCGTTGATCCGTCAGTCAGTCATACAGGACAAAGCATTTTATATGTATACATTGTAGTTATGCCAAATAATGTTATTAATGCTATTTTTTTAAATAACGATTGTTTAATGAATGAATGGTTTAACAACAAATAATATAAGAATTGCAATTTTGGTTTTTTAAATTATATTTTTATTTTATAGACAATGCTGTGTTGTTGTGCCAATACACATGGCATGCATTAAATGAATATGAATATAGTAAAAACTAAATTAAATGAAAAATTACAAGGGGTCTCCATACAAGGCACATATTTTCTTCGATTTCTTGATCTGTTTTAAAATATTATGCAGTGGTACGGAATGTGTGAGTTCCACCCGCGTTCCGCCATATTTTTTTATCACTCTCAAGTTGTAAAGTACATTTTTTTTTTCATTTAATTATCTCAGTAAGTATAGGATAAAAAAGGCAAAATTGAAATTTTGTATCAAGCGCTACAAATACCTGTAAAATGTAATGATTAGGAACTAGGTAGAGAGAGCAGTCAGGGACAAAAATATGTATAACTTCAATTTCCCAAAAAAAAAATTTGCATATTTTCTTCTTGTGTGACTTTTAAAAGAGCCTTTTAATGGCCTAATTGAAGTAAATAATGACTTTGACTTTCTGACTTTCTGACTTTGACTTTCCGACTTTGACTTTCCGACTTTGACTTTCTGACTGACTTTCTTTCTGACTTTGACTTTGACTCTGACTTTTCCACTTTTCGACAGTTTTTTGATAAATAAACTCGCTTTTGAATCATTTTAAGTGTATACATATTTTTGGACTTGTCTGTATAAAATGTTAGGTACTTCATAGATGATAGAACATGTAAATATCGTGTTTCTGATGCGGGCACTTCGCTTGGATTATTTGGTGCAAATGTGTCGCGTTGCCTTGGACAATGTAAAATATACCTTATGTCCATAAGAATAAAGTCGATATTTTTATTATACAAGTGAAGTGCCAGTATAGGTGATGGCCAATCCGAGTGTCGGTATTTGTAGTGAAATACAACTGAGGTTTACACGCGTTTAGTCACTAAAACTTAGTACTTTTCACTAATACCTTGTAAACGGGCTGATTTAGTGTTTAGTACGAGCGAGTAACGCGGTCGCGTCGAACTGACTTAGTAAGGCACTAAAGACTAGTACTCAACTCATGTAAACTATGCATAATGGTACTGGTTAATGATATTTATTTTTATTCTTTGCCTAAATATAGGTAGGTCTTAAATCAACAATATTTTAGTGCCACAGCCTTATTCTGGTCCGGTGGGTTTGTTTTGCTCTAAAGAAATTACCTTGAAAGAGATTGACAGAATGTCAAAATAAGACAAATGATGTCTAAATGTCAAAAAGTGACATCTTCTTCTTCTTTATCGTGTGGGCAGTAAGGTCTTACGCCCACACACCCAAGTGTCAGAGTTTCTAAACCGCCTCAAGGGCCTCTGACATGGTTTGAGTGGAACAGTAAGTCCAGGTTTCCTCACGATGTTTTCCTTCACCGATGTCAGTAATGAAAGTGACATAATAAGAACGAAACTTAAAAAGTGACGTATTGGGAACTAAATGACAGATCGACTTTTGACATATCAAATCATTGAGTACACTGCATATAAAGATTTATTCATTGCAATGCTCTGTGATAGCCAATGGTCGCACAGCCATTCAATTCTCTAACTAAAATATTAAAATTCTGCAAATGTCACTTTTTGACATAAAATTGTCACTTTATTTTGTACTTGTCTTACGACCCGGTGGAGTTAGGCTAGCACCTCGCGTATGCAAAAAAGGGCTATGTAACGTTATGTTTGTAACGAGTCGGCCATTTTAACTTTTAAAAATTGACATAATATTATATTAATTACTACTCTTTGGTATTACCTATTTAAATATGTTAACACTAGCGACCCGTTCCGGCTTCGCACGGGTGCAATGTAGATACATAAACCTTCCTCCTGAATTACTCTATCTTAAAACATCACATAACATCACGCCTGTCATCCCCGTTAGGCAGAGGTGTACCCATTAGTACACCCACATCTCGCCAGTTATGTTTTTAGTCCCATGTAATAGGGGGCGAGCCTATTGCCATCAACTTACTTAACTTAATCTTTAATTACTTTATCTATTAAAAAAACCGCATCAAAATTCGTTACGTAGTTTTGAAGATCTAAGCATGCATAGAAACAGACATCGAGAAGCGACTTTGTTTTATACTATGTAGGAAGTAACTGGCCGCGTTCCAGCGATGTGCGAATTTAACAACCGGGTTGTATCTGAGGTGTATGACAGATCCCATCTCATATCAATGATGAAAAGTGACAGAATCTCTCATGCTGTCACCGAGCCAGATGGGCTGTGGTACTGTACAGTCACGAGCAAAAACAAGTATACACTTAGCAACATTACGTAGCTATTTTCTTCGAATATATTGATTTAAATGTCTTGTGTTTAGGAATACAGTATTTTGAATTCAATACTACTATGAAATAGGCCTTATATCAAAGTTACAACCATTATTTCACAAGAAAATCCCTTTGAATTTTGCTCAGTGTATACTTGTTTTTGCTCGTGACTTACAACGTGTTCTCGACTAGAATTACTTATCAATCAATTTATTACGTAGTTCACAAGATTTTCAGTGTATTTAATTAATAATATTTATATTTAATCAATAAATATAATATTCCGGTATTTCACATATTTAGATGTCTATAATAATTACAGTTCAATATCTTTTGTGTAGATTGTGAATTGACTTTGTATCAATATAAAAGCTTAGCGCTGTAAGCGTTTCATATGAATATGTAGCTTGTTTATATGGCATTAAAGATGATATTTCTATAAGCAATTGTCGTCAATTTCATTCGAATATGAAAAAGTGACATATTGAGAATGGAACTTCAAAAGTGACAGAATAAGAATGACACTTTAAAAAGTGACATCTAAAACAAAATGGCGGTTCGATTGAAAAGAAACAAACTTAAAGCAAATAAAGTTCATATTCGTATGAAACGTTATTCTAAATCTAAATTAAGATCGGTCTGAATAATACTGTTATATTGATACGAATTCAATGTAAAATAGTCCGTACGGTAGGTGCATAAGCATCTAATTACCATGTTTTTGTGTAGACATATGAATTTTTAAACTTCTGTGTGTGTAAATGAATAAAGAATAAATAAAGCAAGTCTTGAAAAAAAAGTGTTTTTTTTTTATTTGACTGCCCGACGACGCTAAGTAGGATTATTTTTTTATTTTGGGAAAGCTTATCTACAGACTAATATTATTATAATAACAAATTATAACGCTAAATTGCTAATTACAAGCCTCCACAGATAACTACAAAATTATTATGAATTCCTCACAGTTTAAGGTATTCCTCAATATTGGTTTATTACCATAAATTACCCTCCTTAAAAATTTCATCTTTATACATCGAGCGGTTTTCGATATCTTGTGATGAGTGAGTGTATGACCGTTTGCTAGAAGTCGTAAATGGTCAAATTTTTTATAAAATACAAAACACGTCTTCGATTAATTGTCATAAAGAATGTTTATGCACAATTTGAAGAAGATCGGACCAAGGAATCACGTTGTACCATACAAACTTTGCACCCCCTAAGGGGTAGAATTTCGAATTTCCTTTCTTATCGGATGCCTAGGTACGTCATACAAAGAACACACTCTCCAAGTTTCAGGTCTCTACAATCAGCGGTTTAGGCTGTGCGTTGATCCGTCAGTCAGTCATTCAGGACAAAGCATTTTATATTTACAGATAGATTCGATTATCAAAAAAAAAAAAATAAGTTTCCATATTAAGAAAATTCACCCGGTGAAAGTCGCTGACAAAAGCTAGTCCTAAATAAGCATAATTATTGTCGCGTGCGTGTGCGCACGATTTCAGACAAAATTCTCACATTGACATAGAAGTAGGTAGGTAACCTACACATTACACAAACAGCGAAACCCGGAACAAATGTCTGTAGGTCATTTTAAAAATTTCAATCGGTGTGGGAATAGAAAAACAACGTATTGCGCAGTGACAGTCACCTACTCTATGACTACGAGCGCATTTGACCGGCTAATAAAGACCAGAGATGAGGAACAATGGCGTAGTTACCATGGGTGGCACCCGGGGCTGATAACTGTGGTGTCACACCAAGAATAATAAAATAAAATTAATAAATATCCGATAAACGTAAAGTAAAAAATGTGTTTTTCATTCATTAAAATATAATATTGTGATAACGTAAGTTACAAAATATAGTGGCGTAGCCAGGTGGGGGGCATAGGGGCGTTCCGCCCCGGGTGCCACCAGTCCGGGGGTGACACCCGACAGTGAAATAAAAAGAACATACATGGGGGTGGTTTGGATAGCCACCTGTATTTAGTAACATACGTTATCACCATATTAAATTTTAACTATTAAAAACAGATTGTGTAATTAAATAAATTCGTACTTTACGTTTACCGGATGTTTATTAATTTTAAGTTTTTATTCTTGGGGTGACACCACAGTTTTCAGCCCCGGGTGCCACCCATATCTATCCCTCCAAAGAATACAAGCTCGCCACACTGTTCCCACCCACTGCAACTCCTAAAAGCCAGAATCAACAGTGGAGGCCGCCAGAAAAGTCCCGAGTCCCAGAAAAACGATTAACTGTCTTGGGTCCCGCAACGAAATTAATCAGAAAAGAATAGCGAAGGAGTAAGAAAAAATATAATTTCCACTTTTCCAAAGAACACAAGCATGAAGTTATGTTAAATAGTAACTATTTTAAACGCAAACATTGCAAACTTTTTACACACGAATGGAGTACACTACTTTCGCCCGCAACCTGACAAAATATGCGAAATAACTGTTCTGACATTTTAGTACCATTCGTGGAAGCGAGAGGAGCGTACGCATTTCAAAATTCTCGCCGTGGCGCGTCGTAAAGATAAATTCTACGTATTTTATTGTCTTAGTTTATTGAAAAATTGATTTAAAATCAGTGTTTTGTATATTTTTGTGTTTCTTTTTGAGTTTTGTGACGGGTTTTTGTTGAATTTAAGTTGTTTTAGTGTTCATTGGAGTGTAGGTAAGTACTTATACTGTCTTATAATTATATACGTTTACGAATATTATTCAAAATAAAACCTATTGTCCTCGGAGTCTGGATTTGTGCCCGGTTGATGGCAATAGGCTGGCCCCCTATTACATGGGACTAAAAACATAACTGGCGAAATGTGGGTGTACTAATGGGCACACCTCTGCCTAACCCTTCGGGGATTACAGGCGTGATGTTATGTTAAACCTATTGTTTACTTTTTGTCCGATTTCTATAACGCAACAGCGGGTATTTTGTTTGGTTAAATATATTACTAAGAAGGCCCGCATCAACATAAATGTTAATTATTTTACAGACGAAGACGCGGAATAAAAACTACCCTATGTCCTTTCTTAGGGTTCAAACTTACCCCGTACAAAATTTCATCAAAATCAGTTCAGTGGTTTTGTCGTGAAAACGTTACAAACAGACAGAGTTACTTTCGCATTTATAATATTAACTAGCTTTTGACCGCGACTACGTCCGCGTGGAACTTGTTTATATCGTACTTGCATACAAACTTCCACCCCCCTTTTCACCGCCTTAGGGGGTGATTTCCGGGATAAAAACTATCCTATGTCCTTCCCCGGGTCTTAAACTATCTCCATGCAAAATTTAAATTCAAAATTAATTCAGCGATTTAAGCGTGACGAGGTATCAGACAGACAGACACTCTTTCGCATGTATAATATTACTATGGATGGATTAAAAAAAAGTTTATTTCCGTTGAATTGTTGCAAGTAGACTGCCTCGTTGGTCTAGTGGTCGCAAGCGCGACTGCTATGCATGAGGTTTTGGGTTCGATTCCCAGGTCGGGCAAAGTGTTATTGGGTTTTTTTCATCAGGAATTTCTCAGTAGCAGCCTCGGAGTTTGGATTTGTGCCCGGTTGATTGCAATAGGCTCGTCCCTATTACATGGGACTAAGAACATAACTGGCGAAATGTGGGTGTACAGTGTACTAATACACATCTGCCTAACCCTTCGGGGATTACAGGCGTGATGTTATGTATGTTGTTGCAAGTATTATTGAGTAAGAACATTGGGTAAGTAACATTTGGTATAATTCTGTCAAAACCAACCAACTTAAGTCAAAATTTTGTAATTTATAATATAAAAATGATTCGCTGAATGTGTTGCTAAGCACAAAACTCATGAACTGCTGGACCGATTTAGTTGATTCTTTTTTTGTTGTGTTCGTAATTTTTTAGACAAGGTTCTTATAAAAGAATTTCTTTGTAAAATCTACCGGAATAGTCAGAATTTGCACCCGGGCGAAGCCGGGATGGGTCGCTAGTGAGTATAATAAAAATGAATAGCTTAATGTGTTGCTAAGCGCAAATCTCCAAACGGCTGGACTGATTTGGCTGATTCTACTTTGCTACATTCGTAATTTTCCGGACAAGGTTCTTATGGAAGATTTTTGAGAAAATTCCACCGGAAATGTCGAAAATTTGCACCCATGCGAAGCCGGGGCGGCCCGCTAGTTTATAATAGTTTTGGATATTTTACGATCTACAAATAAAAATTGCAATATCTGTTTGTAATGTCAAAATAATACTTTTTTACTAAATGCATAATAACATACAACTGTAATCCCCGAAGGGTTAGGCAGAGGTGTACCCGTTAGTACAGCCACATTTCGCCGGTTATGTAATAGGGGACGAGCCTATTGCCATCAACCGGGCACAAATATAGACTCCAAGCTGCTTCTCAGAAATTCCTGATGGAATAACCCAGTAACACTGCCCGAACTATTTTTTTCTTACTCCTCCGCTATTATTTTCTGATTAATTTCGTTGCGGGACCCAAGACAGTTAATCGTTTCTCTGGGACTCGTCGAGCTTCATTGCCTCGGCGCTTTTCTGGTGGCCTCCACTTTTGATTCTGGCTTTCAGGAGTTGCAGTGGGTGGGAACAGTGTGGCGGGCTTGCCCGACCTGGGAATTCGCCCAAATGTTCGAATGCCCAAAGGTCTGTCGAGGAACACCGTGGTGGTTTTAGGCCGGTTAGAGTTCGGCACACCCCCCGTATTCCCCTAGACAAGGATACTCCAAGAGGATTTCTCCACGATAAAAGAATATTAACATAATACCAGCTTAATACTCTCCCACTGAAGGACAAAGCCCTCTTCTCATACAGAGAAGGCACGAGCATTGATCACCACGCTTGCTCAAGGCGGATTGGCGATACCAGACTTATATTAATTACAAGTCCAGGTTTCCTCACGATGTTTTCCTTCACCGCTGTCAGTGATATCCAAGATAAACTTTAGAAAGTACTTTTTTTTTTAGGTGGTAAAAATCATCAAATGACTCCCTCCCTTCCGCCCTGGGTGGGGCGGAAGGGACTATCAGACTTTTACTGACTGAAAAACCACCCTGTTCCTTCTGTTGCCCTTTGCGTTCCGGGGCCACGGTATCCCGTTAAGACGTCCCGGGACCCCGGAGAAAGTACATATGAATTGAAAAAGTCACATTGGTACTTGCCCAGATTAGAACTCACAACCTCATGCATGAGAGGCCTTACCCACGCGGGCTCGACATCACGACAGCCGCCGACTACCAAAACTATAAAAAATTCATTGTTTACTTTGTAGTGTTGAAGGTGTTTTTTAAGTCTTGAAAGTCTGACAACCAGTCTTGCCTAGGGTTATCTTATTACCCAGTTACTGGGTTGTGGAGGTCAGACAGTTAGTCGGTCCATGTATAGTCAAAGTCAAAGTCAAATCATTTATTTCAATTAGGCCAATAAGGCACTTTTGAACGTCAAACACAAAAAACAAAATAGAATTGAATCTAGTTGCCCCTTCCAAAAGGTAGTTTTGTATGGAGAAGAATGGGCAAGAAACTCCATACGTACTCTTTTAAAATCAATGTTTACAATATTTGTTTACAGAATCATACACGACATGGCACGTGAAAGCAATGTATGTACCCTATAAAAAAAAAAACTAATTAATCATAATAATTAAAAGGCACAAATTAAGAATTTAAAAGTTAAAATATGTTCAAATATACATAGTTTTCACGTGTTTACAAATATTGGAACTACAGACGACCACTCTTAACATCTCAACCAACATGAAATAGTGTGTGAGTCCGCGCAATCTATAACACACTTCAAAATCAATAATCAAAAATAACTAAAAAATAAATAAAAAATAATAGTAAAATACTGGTATTCAGCTGCATCCGGTTAGACTGGAAGCCGACCCCAACATAGTTGGGAGAAGGCTAGGCAGACGATGAGTGTTGACGGCGTTTTGTCGTTTTTGTGAAATAGCTTTAGGCACCACACAAAAATAAAGTATTTGCGACCCTAGTTTTATGGTACACTTGACTTTTACACAGACAAAATCGCGGGCAGAAGCTAATTGAAGATAAAACAAGGTCACATGGCACACTACCTACTTAGTTGCAAGATGTGCTAACTCCTTTCTCTATTATCACAGATGTGAACTCAATATCTATACACAAACATACATACACCTTCTATTGCTAAACAATTTAACCTTTTCCTGTTTAGCACTTTGGAAAGCTCTCTTGTTAGCAGTGCCGGATGAAGACTACCTACTATGCGTTAAGCCTTTTTCGGAAATCATCAAATGCTCTTTCCGCTGTGGGCGGAGCGGAAGGGACTGTCAGACTTCTACTGACTAAAAAACTACCCTGTTCCTTCTGTTGTTTACGTTCCGCGGCCACGGTATCCTGTTAAGACTTCCCGCGACCCCGGCAGGCGTTTGGCTCTGTTGGGGCCCCGTCCCTGTGCTGACAGCTCTTTGAGGCGCGCGTGAAACAAAACGCGCCGTCGTCGACCCGGTCCTGGTTGACGGCGCGAGCTACCGATCACTCGCCGTCCGCAAGCCCCTGCCTACGGTGGCCGAATGTACCTATTTGATGCCCTAAGGCAGGGATAACAAACCTTTTTTGGTAAACGTTTCATCAGAATATCTGCAACGAATTTTGAAAAACAACAATTTTTCCTTTGAATTAAGTTTTAGTAATTTCGAGTGACGATTTAAAGACAGACAGTTGTTTCGTGAAGACCATAGTTTTAGGATTAATTTGCGGTCCTGGAACACAAACGATATTAGGAGGTACACGGATGGGTTTCCGAGAGTCTGACACTTCCTTCTTTACTACTTTCTTTATTGTATAAATATTGATTTTAAAAGAGTACGTATGGCCCATTCTTCTCCATGCTAAACTACCTTTTGGAAGAGGCAACTAGATTCAAACCTTTTTTTGTATATGACGTTCAAAAGTGCCTTATATTGGCCTAATTGAAATAAATGATTTGACTTTGACCAATGAGGCAGATAAAGCCGAAATATCGGATGGAAAATTATTTATTTATTTAAACATACAATCGGCACCGTTTCTGTAATGAAAACAGATCATGACGTTTAATTAAAACAATGGCATAATATATATATATTTAACGTCAGTAATTAAAAACTTCATGATGTAATTATCATTATATTAAGACAATTACGTAACATCACACCTGTAATCCCCGAAGGGTTAGGCAGAGGTGTACCCATTAGTACGCTCACATTTCGCCAGTTATGTTTAAGTCCCATGTAATTGGGGGCGAGCCTATTGCCATCAACCGGGCACAAATCCAGACTACGAAAGCTTAGAAAGAACCTATGAATTGATAAAACACAATACCAATATCCATCTATTAAGATGGATGAACGTAGATGAAGCGAAAGGAGTATGTAAGGATCGTAGCAGGTGGCGTTCTATAGTTTCTGCCTACCTCCATGGGAAAAAGGCGTGAGTTTATCATTTATGTATGTATGTAGTAAAGTTATATATATATTTTTTTACTATTGTTACAGCACACTACGTTTAACATTGCAAAACTTCCTTATAGCTATTATGTCATAATAATTACACGTTCTCGACTGACTGCACTGATCGTTGGGTCTTGTGGTTGTTAGCGCGACTGCCTGAGCATGATGTACTCGGTTCTAACGCCAGGTCGGGCAAAGTGGTAGTTTTAGGACTCCTGTAGTACCTACTTTAAGGATTACATACATAACATCACGCCCGTAATCCCCGAAGGTTTAGGCAGAGGTGTACCTATTAGTACACCCACATTTCGCCAGTTATGTCCCATGTAATACGGGGCGAGCCTATTGCCATCAACCGGGCACAAATCCAGACTCCGAGGCTGCTACTGAAAAATTCCTGATGGAAAAACCCAATAACACTTTGCCCGACCTGGGAATAAGGATACTTTACGGATACTTTAAGGATTCTTTACGTTTTTTCGTCCTAAGTTTAAGTAATTTAGGTTGACAATAAGACAGACAAATGTTTTTATCAATCGAAGACCGTACTTTCAGGATTCATTATCAATAAAAATAGTACCAAAAAATACGACACAAAAAGAGAAAATCTACAAAATCTGATGCAAACAAGAATATCCAAAAAAAAAAATTAAAATGTCGTCTAGCTCCTAAACCGCAAAAAATCGTAGAACATACATAGGGGTGGTTTGGATAGCCCAAGAAGAGAGGAGTCCAAAATTTTCGTTTGGACGTCCTTAGCTGGGTCACACTGTATAGTATGCAGACCCGAAATATAGTACAGTACAATATTATATATGATTTTTATCTAACTAGCTTTCGCCCGCGGCTTTACTCGCAAATTAAGTTTAAAATTCGATCATAATTCGAAAGACTCGTGGCGCCATCTATCATCATAAGAACGTTATTGTGATTTCTCTCGGGAACAGTACTTTTTTTCGGGATGAAAGGTACCCTATGTTCGTTCCTGTACACCTGGCAATGTATATGCAAAATTTCACGATGATCGGTTGAGTGGCTTAGGCGTAAAATGGTAACAAACAAACAAACTTACTTTCGCATTTAAAATATTAGTTAGGATACGACTACCTCAATATAGCTTTTCTATCGTAAAAACAAAAGGTAACACTTGAGTCGTTACCTCAGAACATAAACTAACTCATTACAAAACCAAACGACTATCAATTAATATTCCAAATAGCAATACATTTGAACCGTACTCGCCTACATGCATCTAATTTACTTCATTTAATGTCTATTATGTTTTTTGGACACATTCGCTCATTAATAACATCACGCCTGTAATCCCCAAAGGACTTGGCAGAGGTGTACGCATTAAAAAAAATATATATATATATATCTTGGGACAACTCACACACGGCTATCTGATCCCAAGCTAAGCAGAGCTTGTGTTATGGTAACCAGACAACTGATATACATACTTACATAATTTGTAAATACTTACATATTATAGATAAATCACACCCAGACACAGAACTAACAATCATGCTCATCGCACAAAGTTTGTCCTGGGTGGGAATCGAACCCACGACCTCCGGCTTAGCAGTCAGGGCCTCTAACCACTAGACCAACAGGCCCGCCCAAACCATTATTACACCCACATTTCACCAGTTATGTTTTAAGTCCCATGTAATAATTTTTGACGTTCAAAAACGCCAAATGACCTAATAGAAATAAATGATTTAACTTTGAATTGGGGGCGAGCGTATTGCCGTCAAACGGTCACAAATCCAGACTCCGAGGCTAGCACTGAGAAATTTCTTAATGGAAAAACCCAATAACACTTTGCCTGACCAAGAACTCATGCTCAGCAGTCGCGCATTGCGACTACTAGATCAAGGAAGTAGTCACATTCTTAGATCAATAAAATATTACAAATTAAGGTTACCTATAGTATTCATATTGAATACAGATTCAATACAATTCATTATAGCTTAGAACAATATAACAAAGTCGTGTGCGTTAAAAAAGAGGTCTATAGTCAAATGTAATAAACAATTAACATGCTATAATAACATTAAAAGTTACCAAAAACTGACTAAGTGCGAGTCAGACTCGCACACGAAGTGTTCCGTACAATATTTAATACAATACAAAATAAAACAGTTTTTTTAATCGTACATTGGTGCCGATTCCCTTGTTTACAAACTAGACTAAATTTAGAGAATTGACATCTCTTACTAACATACAGCTAAAGGAAAGGACGGTGACATTCCGTGACATTAAAGAACTAAGTTAGCGATGTCAAATTAGTTTTGCCTTGAACTTTTCCGTATTTTTAATCCATACGTTTTAAGATGTCAGCTATAATTGTATGGATGTGTCAGATTGACTAAATTTGACAGCTCTTATTTACATTAGTCTCTTTCTTGTTTTATTGGACAGAAAAAGATGGAAATAGTCTAATTTTAGTTTAGTTTGTGACCAAGAGAATCGGCACCTTAGCAATCATTTTGTGATGTAACTATTACGGTTTCCGGATTTCTTCCTTTACTTGTGCTACATGGCATTACTTCTTACCAAATTTCATGATTCTAGGTCAACGGTCCCTTCCGCCCCACGCAGGGCGGAGTCATTTGATGATTTTTACCACCTAACAAAAACAAAAAGGTCAACGGAAAGTCTCCTATAGGTTTCCCTAGCGAGCGACAAAATATGCGCCATAAACGAACCTTTAAATTGCGTTGACAAGAGTTTGAAGTTTGATTTTTTTTTGAGGTATCTACCTTTTTGATCCTAATTTCAGCTTGATACCTTCACGCCCTCCTGAACAAAAGGGTCTTGAGAGACTTGCACACAGACAGTCGGACAGTTGTGTTTTTTTTATTCTTTTTTATTTGGTTCACTTAGAATTGTTTTCAAGCATCTTGTTAAAAATAACAATATTAAACTTTAAACGAAAATTATGTAAATAGGTATGTAAGCCTAGGTACAATTTACAAGCCAAGTGATCGTGATCCTTAAAGGGTTTCGTTTTTCCCGACTGAGGCACGGAACCCTAAAAAACACGAATACAATAAAACACGAATATAATTAACTAGATAAATGTTAGGTAACACAATAAATATTAGAAATAATTTGCCAATACATTCCACTTGCGTGTTTATTTATAATTTTACTAACTTTCTGACCGCGATTTCGTCCGTAGATTTTTCATCCGCCTCAAATTACGTTTTTGGTTACAGCTCGGCTCCTATTGGTCATAGCGTGATGTTATATAGCCTAAATTTTTCCTTATAGATCTGGCTTTTATATACAAAAAGATTTTATTCGATCCGACTGGCAGTTCCAGAGATAAGCGCGCGGAAACAAACAAAAAAATCTTTAGCTATGTTTAATTAATATAGATTTATTTGTTAATTTTTATCTACCGTAATAGTAGGTACATAGTTTTATAAGGTCAAAAGAGAATGTATAACGTAGCCGTTTTTATACGTTTAAATATTATTTCCGTCGTTTTTTTTTTAATTTTTTCGTATTTGACATCACCAATCGACGTACTTTTTATGAGCTGTCAAAACACGATCCTCCCATATATTTTGTATGACAAGATCGAACTATGAAGTCACTTATTTAGCAAGGTTTTTGACTAACTATTTAATGATTATAAAGCCACAAAAAAAAAATTACATACAAACATAAACTCACGCGTTTTTCCCATGGGGGTAGGCAGAAACTACAGAACGCCACCTGCTACGATCCTTACATACTCCTTTCGCCTCGTCCACGTTCATACATCTCGTCATACAAGCACGCCGGTTACGAGTACTGCGCATCTCAATTTACTGAAGAATCTCACCAATATAGTCAGTATACATAGATCTGCGTTGCCACTCGCCTCAAATAAATACCTTTTGTTATTCGTCTTTCACTCATCCTCTCAACATGACCGAACCATCTAAGCATACCCTTTTCTATCTTTGTCACTACAGCGTCTTTTAAACAAATATGACAGTAAATTGAAAATTAATCGGGTATTCAGAATTAATTTGACTCCAATGCTACTGTTAAATGACCACCGTTTCCGCTGTATTGAAAAATTCAATAAATAACAATAACCTGAGATACGACGGAGATAAATATAAAAAATGTAATTAAAAAATAATAATTAGTTACAAAATAGCTTGCATTGTTTCCTGCTGAGAACGGAAGCCATTTTGAATTTCGTTTGACATTCGAAGTTTAAATGCATTGAATGTCAGTGACTTGCAAGGTAATAATTCCGTGGCGACAAGGAATTTAGTACTTCTTGACGTACAATACGCGCCACGAAAAATGAGACAAGTTTCATCTTTCGTGGCGCATACACACGATACAAACTTTATTAGGTATTTCATAATAAATATAATAATATTGTTAAGAATTTAACCCACCTACACTGACCTTATTGGTGAGGTCCTTCAGAAATGTCAGGTGCGGAGTACTCGTAACCGACGTGCTTTTATGACGAGATGTATGAACATGGATGAGGCGAAAGGAGTATGTAAGGATCGTAGCAGGTGGCGTTCTGTAGTTTCTGCCTTCCTCCATGGGAAAAAGGCGTGAGTTTATGTTACATGTTAAGAATTTAAATCCTTTTGTCATCGAAATATCCCTGAATATGAAGATACAAAAATGGCGCCTCTCCTGAAGTTAAACGAGGAAGTTGCTTCCCACTCTCCGCCGCCACTTTTGCATGAGCTTCGTTGTCATCTGTACAAAGTTAACTGTCTCTCGGGCTACTTAAGCTGTCTTTAACGTAAGATCTGTAGCTGATTCCCTTGGTCACAAACTACAAACTAAAATTAAACTATTTCCATCTTTTTCTATCCAATAAAAGAATAAAGAGACTAATGTAAATCAGAGCTGTCAAATTTAGTCAATCTGACACATCCATACAGTTATAGTTGACATCTTAAAACGTATGGATTAAAAATACGGAGAAGTTCAAGGCAAAACTAATTTGACATCGCTAACTTAGTTCTTTAATGTCACCGTCCTTTCCTTTTGCTGTATGTTAGTAAGAGATGTCAATTCTCTAAATTTAGTCTAGTTTGTGAACAAGGGAATC
Organism: Hoplodrina ambigua; assembly: GCA_949774945.1. Taxonomy (NCBI): domain Eukaryota; kingdom Metazoa; phylum Arthropoda; class Insecta; order Lepidoptera; family Noctuidae; genus Hoplodrina; species Hoplodrina ambigua. The sequence continues at coordinate 1,341,315 of OX458994.1, forward strand.
GGCACCATTGTCATCTGTCCGAAGTTAACTGTCTCACGGGCTACTTAAGCTGTAACGTAAGATCGTCAGCACGCTCTGTTTGTTCACATAATGTTATTAGTTATCTGTCGTGCTGCGTCCGGAATAGTTCGTTGACTCTGTGGTATAGAGGAGAGAGATTTTATTCAAAGTCAAAGTCAAATCATTTGTTCCAATCAGAGCATTGAAGGTATTTTTGAAGGTCATTCACACACACATTTCGCTAGTTATGTTTAAGTCCCATGTAATAGGGGGCGAGACTATTGCCATCGACCGTGCACAAATCCAGACTCCGAGGCTGCTACTGAGAAATTCGTGATGGAAAAACCCAATAACATTTTGCCCGACCTGGGAATCGAGTCCAAGACTTCATGTTCAGCAGTCGCGCTTTGTGACCACTAGATCAACGAGGCATTTACAAATGTTAGAATTGAATCTAGTTGCCCCTTTCAAAAGGTTTCGTATGGAGAAGAATGGGCAAGAAAAACATACTAGTCCTATAATATTATAAATGTGAAAGTGTGTGAAGATGTTTGTATGTTTGTTACTCAATCACGCGTAAACCGTTGAACAGATTTGGATGAAAATTGGCACATAGATAGACCATTTCCTAGATTAACACATAGGATACTTTTTATTCCGGTAATATGTTCCCTTGGGACAATAGTTCTACTTACTTTACAGGACAGAAGCTAGTATTATAAATGCGAAAATAACTCTGTCTGTGACGCTTTCACGATTAAACTACTGAGCTGATTTTTATGAAATTTGTTATGGGGTAAGGTTGAACCCCAAGAAATGAAATAGGGTACTTTTTATTCCGCGACTTGCACAGATTTCACGTATGTACAGTCAACTTAAGAGATAGGTAGTCGCTAGATATAGTTGAAGTTTTCTTAGAAATGATGGATGTTTTCAAATGTAATTTAGTTTAAACAGTCGATAATAAACAGTTAATTCATTAACTCGTTGACTGCGGGAAAACACACACGTTGTGTTTCGACTAAAGACGCAAGTGCGGCGCACACACACCGTATGTGTTTTTCTACAGCGAATACGCGAACAGTGGTAGCTAGCCGCACTTGCGTTTGGCGTAGCGAATGTTCGTCCGCAGTCAAAGGGTAGTTTCAATCGAAGACATCCATCGGTTTCTAAGAAAACTTCAACTATATCTGACGACCCTGAATACCTATCTGTTTTTACAAGCTTTTATTTAGCTTGCACTGTTCTTAAGTATGTAAGTAAGTTGTCCTTTCAAAATTTGCAAACCATTTTTCGACCATTTCTTGGTATCCGATTGAGCTGAAATGTTGCATACACCTTTAGTTCTGATGACAATACAATGTCCAATACTCAATATTGTAATTATTTTAAATGAAAGCTTGTTGTAATTATTTTATTTTATTAAGTAGTTTTGTTGACTGTAAAATTTAATCCAGATATTTTGTATAGATCATAAATTACCTTATTGTGTATAAAATAGGGTTTAAAATCCCACAGAGGGATCATATTTGTCGTTTCTCACGGAGTCAAATTAGATTTCATGGTAAGATGAACATAATTATGTAGATATGTGACAAGCGTCACGGTTCCATGGTCTTAATATAAAAGATGATCATTCTTACTCCACGATTTCTTTTGCCTAAGCTTGATATCTTAAAGTGGAAGGGAGTGGGGGGTGTGGATGCATAAACTCACGCCTGATTTCCATGGGGGATTTATACATTAGGCAGAAGCCACAGAACGCCACCTGCCTCGCCTCATCTACGTTTATAGGTACATCTCGTCATACAAGCACGCCGGTTACGAGTACTGCGCACCTGACCTTTCTGAAGAACCTCACTAAAAGGTCAGTGTAGGTCTTCGTAGAGTGACCTCTGCCTGTGTTGCCATCACTCACATCTCACGGAAAAAATATGGTCGAATCTGGGCATTTATACCATGTTACTTTTTCAATTCAATATAGACTTTCTAAGTTTATTTTAAACATCACTTGCATCGTTCCGTGCCTCGCCGTTGGTCATGACAGCCGTGTCTGTCATATGTGAATCTTTGACGCCTGAAACTCTGACAACCAGTCTTACTAAGGCATACCTATCGTTTTATCTATCAGTTACTGGTTGTGGAGGTCAGATAGGCAGTCGCTCCATGTAAAATACTGGTATTCAGCTGCATTCGTTAAGACTGGAAGTCGACCTCCACATAGTTGGGTAAAGGCTGGGCAAATGATGATGATGATGAGTTCTTGTCTTTTTTATGAAAAAAGATTCTACACCTGTATAATACGTACCTATAAAATTGTTTCAGAAAATGTTTCAATATGAGTACGAGAAACGGCCGCCATCGGCAACATCGTGCGACAGTCGCGCCACAGTGACCACCGATTGGAGCCGAACATACCCGAGCGTGCCCGAACGCATGCCGAATGCGCGCCGACCGCTTCCACCGCGACCAACCGCCATGCCTCGAGTACCGGATAAGACAACCGTAAATTTGTATTTCTCCCACTAATCCCACTGCTGGGCAAAGCCCTTTCTCCTTCCACATTTCTCTATCTTGTGCGGTCTATAGCGCGTTTACAGCGCAAACGTGATCCGAAGGAAAATTTAAAAGAGTACGTATGTATGGAGTTTCTTGCCCATTCTTCTCCATAGAAAACTACCTTTTGGAAGGGGCAACTAGATTAAATTTTATTTGTAAGTATGGCTTAAAATGGCCTATTTGAAATAAATGATTTAACTTTTTTGAATTCATGTATTTCAAAATAGCATTTATATGGGGTCTTATGCCCTGCTTGTAGGCCTTTTGCCTTAGCTGGAGGCCTTATGTTCTGCCTGGAGGCCACATGCCCTGGTTGTAAGCCTTGTGTACTCGTTGGAGGCCTTGAGTACTGGCTGAAGGCCTTGTGCTCTGGCTGTAGGCCATGTATACTGGCTGGAGGTTTTCCGTCTTGGCTATAGGCCTTATGTTCTGCCTGTAGGCCTTATGCCCTGGCTGGAGGCCTTGTGAACTGGCTGTAGGCCTTGTGAACTGGCTGAAAGCCTTGTGCCTTGGCTGTATGCCTTGAGTACCTATTGCTGGAGGCTATGTGTACTAGCTGGAGGCGTCGTCCTCGCTTTGGGCCTTATGTTCTGCCTGTAGGCCTTATGCTCTGCCTGGAGGCCTTCTATACTAGCTAAAATCCTTATGCCCTCAGTGAAGGCCTTAAACAGTGTCTCTTTAATTTTCAGGTTCCTCTCAAAGTGTGGATCATAGCAAGCGCCTCCTGCTTCGCCGTGTGTGCTGCCCTGGTGCTCGCCACTGTGGTCATCACCAAGTGGGGGACGTCCGATAATTTCACCACACGAGAAGTCTTCCAATCACCGGTGATTATTGAGATTTATTTTCTTTTCATCATTGTCACCCAGATAAAAGTTACGACACAGCTGTTGAGCAACTGTTGCGGCTGGGGAGAGATCTCTCCCCGGTCGTGTCGCACCGTCCCATCGCACTATGAGAGTGAGGGAAGAGGGAGTGCACCTGTGTTTGCGCACACACTTGTGCACTATAATATCTCCTGCGTACTTGGCTAGTCTGCATTAAGATTGGCAGTGATATCCGAAATTCGAGTGAGAAAAACTGCGTCATTGGTCTAGTCAAGTCTAGTAGTCATAAAGCGCGACTGCTGAGCATGAGGTCTTGGGTTTCGATTCCCAGGTCAAGCAAAGTGTTATTGGGTTTTTTCATCAGGAAATTCTCAGTAACAGCCTCGGAGTCTGGATTTGTCGGTTGATGGCAATAGGGTCGCCCCCTATTACATGGGACTTAAACATAACTGGTGAAATGTGGGAGTACTAATGGGTTCACTTCTGCCTTACCCTTCGAGGATTACAGGCACGATGTAAAATTATTTATTTGGTAACTTTTTAACTTTCTAGGAACCAATACACTCGCCAAAACACCAAAAAACGACAGACTTCACCCCAGAATCAGAAGAAACGGAAGAAAACGCAATTTTGGAAAAACTATCAATATTCAAAAATATCGTTGCAAAGAGAGACCACAAAAACTTGATTTCTAAAACGCAAATCCATCCAATACACGAAAATATTGAACATGAGGAGAGAAAGATAAAGAAAAAAGATAAAGCGGTCATAGCCAACGATGAAGAAGAAGAGAGTGTCGCAATAAAAGATGGCGACTTCGCAGAAAGTTCTCAAGAAAACGAGGTAGTCGAAAAAATGGAATCAAACGACACTAAAATGAAAGCAACTGAAGATTATGTTCCGAATTTTAAGCCAATTTTGCCTGGTTTTGCGAAGAATGTAGATTTTGAAATTCCTTATGGATATATTGATGGTAAGTTTCTGTAGTACCTACAGATAAAATACTATTAAATGGGGCGCCCCTTCACAATTTAAAACGTTTGGAAGAGTCTTTGTGAAAGTATTTACAAGACTCACAACACATGTGTGCGTACTGAGACGGCTCCCGAAACAAAAACAAATCAGCGATTTGTCGAGCAACAAATCGCTAATTAATCACTCATTATTTCTATTAGGACGCTGCATTGACATAATAAATTTCTATGAAAATGACACGTGCGTTGTCTTGCGCGGTCGGCTTATGATTAGTTGACAAACAAATCTACCGGCCTGCCACTGAAGAGGATTACTTGTAACTACATACAAACTCTTTCATACGGATGTGACTACACACATTGAAATAGTAATATGGAGGGGCGCGTCATGTTATAGTAGTTTAGTTTATCTTAATAATTAATTAATTGACTGACTGCCTCGTTGGTCTAGTGGTCGCAAGCGCGACTGCTGTGCATGAGGTCTTGGGTTCGATTCCCAAGTCGGGCAAAGTGTTATTGGGTTTTTCCATCAGGAATTTCTCAGTAGCAGCCTCGGAGTCTGGATTTGTGCCCGGTTGATGGCAATAGCCTCGCCCCCTATTACATGGGACTAAAAACATAACTGGCGAAATGTGGGCGTACTAATGGGTACACCTCTGCCTAACCCTTCAAGGATTTCAGGCGTGATGTTATGATGTTATGTAATTAATTGACTAAAAACTGTTTTTCAAATTCCAGCTAAAGACGATTATTTCTACAATGACGAAAACCTTTACGACGATTACATGCAAAGCAACACAATGACCAGTTATCTCATAGAGAAAGTTCAAGAACTACACGAGTGGGTGTCTTCAGACCCTGAACTTTCGGCCAATCAGACGAAATTAAACGAAAATGATTTCGGATCGCTTTTAAAAGCTCTAAACGAGAGCCTGGTGGAAGGAAACGTGACTATAGTCATGCATAAGCTAAGAGACATGTATTTTGGAGAGAATTATACACATTTCAATAGCAGCAGGAAAGTTATTGTAACAAATAGCACGGATTTATTGTCGTTTGGTATTCTGACGTTAGATGTCATGCTGCTACATAATATTCAATTGATGGCGTGGGAGAATCAGGTATGAAACTGTATACATCTTTATTTATTTACTTAGTGGCGAAGCTAGCATGGGTGGCACCCGGTGCGGAGAACTGTGGTGTCACCACAAGAATAAAAACTTCTTAAAATTAATAAACATCTGACAAACGTAAAGTACGTTTTTTTTTTAATTATTACAAAGTGTATCTTTCATAGGTAACTAAAATATAAAATTATGATAACGTAAACAAGTTACTAAATACAGGATGGTCCAGATAAGGACGTCAAAAAGAAAATTTTGGAAGCCTCTCTTCTTGGGCTATCTAAACCACCCCCATGTATGTTTTTTTTTTCACTGTCGGGTGTCACCACCTGGCTGGTGGCACCCGGGGCGCCCCCCCCCTTTCCCCCATCCGCCTAGCTATGCCACTGTATTTACTAGCTTTTGCCCGCGGCTTCGCTCGCGTTAAATTCGGGGTAACATAGTTCACCCTAAGGGGTGTTTCTTCCCCCTAAGGGGTTGAATTTTAAGTGAAGTTTCTTGCTTATTCAGCTTCACCTTTCTCGTCGGTCCTATGGTCGCAACACGACTGTTGACCGTGTAGTATTGGGTTCGATTCCTACTTAAGGCAAAGAATTATTGAGTTTTTCCTTTACGAATTTCTTAGTAGCACCTCGGAGTGTGAAATCTGGTAGTGTGACACCCCCGTGTTTCAGCGCGCATGTGTCGCCATTAGTCCTGTCGAATAAAAATAAATTTATAAGAATATATGATAGATGTCTTTATAAACGTTTAGAAGAATGTTTCCTTTGTCTATCACCGATAGCGTTGTTGTCTCTGCCCTTTGTAATAAACGTCAAGTTGTTTATGCTCAACAAATTAACAAATAAATAACGCGTTCATAGATATCTACGAGTTTTTATTGAAATATCATCGAATCCCAATAAGTAATACGCCTGATTACTCGGATTTCAGCCGCCCTGTGTTAATTTTTCTGATTGAATATTACAGGAGTTAGCCAGAACCAAGATGTTGAAGGATCCTGACGTGTTTGCGTTCAATGCGCTCTTCTTGGAACCCAGCAAAGTGGAGATGAAACAGAATGAAGTAGCCCACGATGGATCATTGTTTTTGTAAGAAACACACACAGATTCTACAACCCTTTGACCATATACACACACTCCACAATCCACGATCACATACACACCCCACAACCCACGATCACATACACACACCCCACACCCCCCGCTCACGTACACACCCCACAACCCACGATCATATACACACACCCCACAACCCACAACCCACGATCACATACACACACCCCACAACCCCCGATCACATACACACCCCACACCCCTCGCTCACATTCACACCCCACAAACCCCGATCACATACACACCCCACACCCCTCGCTCACATTCACACCCCATAAACCCCGATCACATACATACACCCCACACCCCCCGCTAACATACTCTATTTAAATGTAAGTTTCAGGTACGGGAAACTGAAACTAAAAGCCGACATTCGGTTTCGATTTCGGCCGTAAAAACTAGGTTCGATCTGACACATTTTTTATTATTTTGGATGTCGCTATCTGGGCCACCTTTTAAATAGTTCTTTTATACATAATATCGTACCTGTAATACTCGAAGGGTATGCAGAGGTGTACCCATTAGTACACCCACATTTCGCCAGTTTTATTTTAAGTCCCATGTCATAGGGGTCGAGCCTATTGCTATCACCCGGGCACAGATCCAGACTCCGAGGCTGTTACTGAGAAAATTCCTGATGGAAAAACCTAATAACACTTTGCATGACCCGGGAATCGAACCCAAGACCTCAAATTCAGCAGTCGCGCTATGCAACCACCCAGACGCGTCTGTGTGTGTGTCAGTCTGTGGCATCGTAGCTCCGAAACGGATGAACCAATTTTGATTTTGTTTGAAAGGTGAATTATCTTGTTTCAGAAAACGCTTGAACCCCCGCCAAGATGACTTGGATTTGGGAAAGAATCTTCTAGAAAATATTATGGAAGTTGGTATGAGTACTGCGCGCGCAGCTATACATCTAGGCAGAGCTTACAAGAATACTAGGTACCTACGTTACATGGTCATTTAAATATTAACTAGCTGTCATGGCCAGGGGGGCAACCGGGGTTGCGGGACGTCTTAACAGGATACCGTGGCCCCGGAACGTAAAGGGCAACAGAAGGAACAGGCTGTTTTTTTAGTCAGTAAAAGTCTGACAGTCGCTTCCGCTCCACCCAGGGCGGAAGGAGTCATTTGATGATTTTTAACACCTCAAAACAAAGCCCCTATCGCAACCCGAGCAGGCAAATGCCCAGAGCGGCAAAATTGAGGGTGCCGAGCGGCTTTTTTAGAATATTCTGTCATACTCCTGGGCAAAGGCCTACCTAAGACTCCTTACATCCTTCCCGTTTCAGTGCCTCATCCCTCCAGTTTTGGAGTAATCCATCCAGTTCGTCCCGCCATCTCCTTCGTGGCCTGCCGCGGCCCCGACTCACTGTTTCAGGGCACCAGTTTTATGCTATTTAGGTCCAACATACTTACTCTCATGTATTTTTGTTTACTTGTTCAGAAGCCGCAGTAGACAACATACAAAGTTGATACGACAGATGGGCTTTCCTTTGAACTGCCTATACTAGGTACCATTTTCAAGCTCTGTACCAACAATCAATTAAATAGGAGCAGTCGTTTAGTCGCAAACGATCTTTTAAGTTTTTGCCCCGTTTGAACACGATGTATCTTTCCTAACAGCTGATAATGTCTATACGCATAGGTCATGCACCTACGTTGCCGCTTTAATACCTAGGTATCTAAGGTCAGTTAAATTTATTTACAAAGGGTGTTTGCGTTTTACTCTGATTTGGAAACTATATAGTATGTTTGAAAAAAAAACTCATTTTTATTTATATTTTATTTTATACCGTATCGAATTAATACTAAACACGTATAGTATACGTAGTGTAATTTAATGTCCCTCTGTCTTATCAACTCTGTATGTGCATAATACAGTTAAAACAATATCACTTAACTATATCCCATCTTCGGAATAGCAAGCTCATGACTTATGGTGTTAGTGTAAAGGGCGCCGAATATTATTTTTGTATTAAACTCAATTTTATTGTTTTTTTTTTTTACAGAAACATCCTCAATCTAATTTCAAATAAAGAACTGCAGTCTACCAACATTCAAAATCAACTGTCACGCAACATTGATGCCAACACTCACGCGCTAAATCACTTACAGACGTCATTTGACAGTACGCACGGTGTTGCCAATGATGGTAGTTTTTATACAGAGCTGGATTGCGTTTGGTTGTTGTATTGCAGGAATTTAGTTGCCACTACAAAATTAAACCCACCGTATAGTACGATGGCTAGGATTAATGGGTAAGCCTTTGTTTATTGCCTATTGCTATTGTCTATATTGGTTGAAAGCGCGGCTGCTGAGCGTGAGGTCTTGGGTTCAATTCCCAGGTCAGACAAAAATGTTATTGAGTTTTTACATTAAGAATTTCTTAGTAGCAGCCCGGTGGTTAGAAGTTGGTGGTGTGACACCTCGTGCCTCGGTAAGCACGTGTCGCCGTTGGTCCTGCGCCTGATCCCTCTCCGATCGTGTCGGGTTGCCGTCCCATAGGACTATGAGAGCGTGTGGAGGAGAGAGTGCACCTGTGTTCAGTGGTCGGACGACTGACGCTCCTAGTCTGCCGCCTGCAGGCCGATTACACGCATGACGTTATGTTATGTTACTTTATGTTTGTTCAACAATTACAGCGTGGCGCTAAGGATGCTGACTGGTGAATTAGCGGCAAATAAAGCCCTCGACACCATGCTATACGAAGTACTGACTGGCTGGACTGAGCTAAAGTGCAATGATATGTTCCCTAGGTAAGTCTTGATCCAGGCGCGGATCTAGAATTGTCGTTTGGGGGGGCCTTGACCCCCTAAGGGTAGGTTTTTAGCAAAGTAAACACTGAAAAAGCATACGTTTTATTATTATTAAGTTAAGGATAATAAATTTTGCTGATATTTGTAGTACCTTATGAAGCAGTTCTTGAGCCCCTCGCTGTGGGCCAGGGGGGTATACGGGTTGTGGGCATGCCCACAATGGTCGATCCACCCCTCTCTATCTAATAATAATATTTACCAAGATAAGGGTGAAAAATGTGGGTGTACTAATGGGTACACCTCTGCCTAACCCTTCGGGGATAACAAGCGTGATGTTATGTTAAGTATGCTTGAGGTTGTGGGTTGAAATCCGGGCAAGTACCAATGTGATTTTTTCTATTCATATGTACTTTCTAAAGATTATCTTGGACATCACTGGCATCGGTGAAGGAAAACATCGTAAGGAAACCGGGACTTATACCATCCTATTACTGTCCCACTCAAATCATGTCAGAGGCCCTTGAGGCGATTTAGAAACTTTAGACACTAGGTTGTGTGGGGTCGTAAAACCTTACTGCCCACACGATAAAGAAAGAAACATTAAGATAGCATAGTAAAATTCTAATTTTTTGAATTTTTTTTTACAGATGCAGTAAGGTGAATGCTGCGTCAGTTGTTATTGATACAATTCTACAGTCTCACCGAAAATCTACAGCATCCAACAGAGGGTGATAAAAGGCTGCAAAAATAGTCAAAACTAAATAAGTCTCGCCAGTTACAAAAGGGTAGATGACACCTCCAATCAATTGACGTACTCTTTATGACCTATCAAAACAAGATTCTCCCATAGATTTTGTATAGCAAAAGACAGCTGTGACGTCACTTTTGTGTGGGCTCAATTGACTAACTATTTGTTAATTTAAATTAAAATTTACAGTTAATTGAAAATTAATCCGGTTTTCTGGGCTTAAAAGTAAGTGTTTTTTGGAGAAGTTATGTCTTGGAATTATTGGTAACGGTGTCAACTACGCAATGACAGTTACATATTAGTTATGATCGAATTATCTGTAAAATAATAGAATAACGATTTGAATAGTAATTTTCTAAGTAAACTTAATAATGTAATTTGTGACTTAAAAGTAATTATTGTTGAAACATTTCAAGATTGATTTCACTAACATAATTCCATTTAAACATTACTATTATTGCTAGAAAGTACAATGCAGAATTCACGGATCGATTACGAATAATATTACAAAAACTACTAAAATAGTAGAATTTTTATTGCACGAGCAACATTTTTGTTAATATCGTTAAGTTGGTAATTGTTAAGTTTTTAGATTTTTAATTTAAATAAAAATGTTGATTCTAATCTCGATCATTTTTAAGAAATTTTCTTTAATTAATGATAATTTCTTATTAATGAGATTTTAAGCTTCGCTTGAGTAGATTTAAGCTATAAAATTGTGTACATTTTTCGTCAGGGCAAATCGAATAACACTTCAATTAATTTATTTAACTATTTTTTTCATGTTATTCATGAAAACAGAAAAATGTGTATAGGGCTGACCACCTTTTCATTTTAAAAAAATACTAAAATACACTTCCGAGGTTAAAAACAAAAGTACAACATCTGAAAAGAAATTATTATCTATGGTGAAGACGCGATTCGTTCCGTTACACACAAAAAAAACCATCGGTTTTTAAGAAAACTTAAACGTGGTATAGTTATCTGACGACCCTGTATGCATATAAGATCAGCCCCATCCTCAGAGTTTATCGGTTATCTCGGTTTGCCAGAATAAAGCTCAAAATAAAAATGAAAATTATACAATACGTGCCACCAAAGATGAGACTTGACACACCACACAAACTTTATTATTTCGTAATAAATATTATAATATTGTTAAGAATTTTAATCTAAATGTCATCGAAATATCCCTGAATAGATACACAAATTATGGATAACTATTTCGTACATCCATACCTGTGCAAGCTCCCCAATACTGACGCTTGTCAAGTCTCATCTTTCGTGGCGCGTATTTCACCGTATATGTTGTACGGCCGACGTATCTTGGTGGTCTGAAGTTAGCTGTTTGGCTGCGCAATGGATCTTATAGAAACGAAATTGTTTACTGCGCAGCAATCGGCTAACTTCAGGGCCGCCATGATACAACGGCCGTATTGTATTGCATTAAGTTATTTTAAGTACAAACATTATAATTGTAAGTTATTATTTTTATTAAATAATAATTAACATTGAGGCTTCAACTTGTTAAATGATAGACTGATGATAATTTAAAAATTAAAACTTTAATTTAAAACTTGTGTTTCATTTTATGTTAGACTTGATGAAAACCTCGACACTTCTGCTGAGCTGGTCTTGGATCCGATTTCCAGGTAGGGCAGAGTGTTATTGGGTTTTTCCATCAGGAATTTCTCAGCAGCATCCTCGGAGTCTAGATTTGTGCCTGGTTGATGGCAATAGGCTCGCCCCCTATTACATGGAACTTCAACATACATACATAAACTCACGCCTTTTCCCCATGGGGGTAGGCAGAAACTACAGAACGCCACCTGCTACGATCCTTACATACTCCTTTCGCCTTATCTACTCTCCTCATCTCTCTAAATGGTGCCGATCCATGCGTCATGCTCGTGAACGTGCGCTGTCAGTTGGGATTGGTCATCTATTAAGTGCTTGTTTACATCTTTATTCTTATTATCACATTGTAGAAGCAACAAAATTATTGTAACTATGACTATTTTCAAATAGATTTTTAGAAAATCCTGTTTTCTAAAAATCTAATTGAAAATAGTCTCCGTGGAGTTTCTTGCTCGTTCTTCTCAGAGGCCTACCTACGTTTTGGAACGAGCAACTAGCTTCAACTTTCTGACTAACTGACCGACTCTTTGACAATTCAAAAGTGCCTGTAAAAATCAATGGTTGTAATATTGATGCAAATGAAAAAAAATAAAAAGATTTAAAAAGTATTTATTTTCCTTATTTTTTTATCTACCTAATCAGATTTTTTGGTAAGTTACCTATCATATTTTTAGTTATCAGGCTCATTACAAAGCTTAAATAGATGTAGGTACTTACTTTAAAAAAATAATTAATAAAAACATAAAAATTATAGCTAGGTACTAACAATATTACTTCCTAATTATAACATGCGCCACGATAGATGAGACTTTAATTATGATATTGTGCATAAGCCATACTCTTTTCAATTTTTATCACTACTTTCTACTTATTATAGTTATTTTATTAAGACGCCGATTATAACACTGCCAATAGGGTGGTATTATAATTGATGTCTAAAAAAAGCAGGGACGGACTGTACATTTTGGGCCCCTGGGTTTACAGTATCTACCGACTTGGGGGCCTACAATTAATCAAAATAATTGCCATTTTGCTAAACAACACACTCAATATCTTTATTGCTTTTCCATATTACATGTATTCTTAGGTGGTAACTTTATAATTGAGATTATTATGGAGCCTGTAGGGCACTGCAAAAGGGTAGGAGAGAGGAAGCAATGTTTTGAGAGATCGTTAAGTTTTTAATAAAAATATGTTCTTACTTAAGAATAATCTAAAGGAGATCATGACTATCTTATTATTACTACACTTATATCTATTATTTATACCAGGGGTACCCAAATTAAAAAGGCCCAAAATAGACAGTTCACTGACGAGACTCTATGCGATCTACCAAATACAAAATCAGTACTTCTCCATAAGCTTGACATTTAATATTTCACATATTATCGTATTTCACATAACACTATTTCATTTCATTTATTTCAGATCATACAATATCAAAATTCAATCAGGACAAATATAAAATGTAACTAAATAAATACACAATATACTATACTTATAGGAAACAGTTTACTTAAAAGTAAGTAGTATTTTTTATTTTATTATGTAGAAAAATACAATAAAATTCAAGATTATTTTTAGTAACTACTTAATTTAGAGTGAGCATTGCATCTGAGATTGACTTGAGATTGACTGGTTGGCTACTGCTGCTGAATAGGGTACGTATACTAAACAAACCTATGCCACTCATGGCGGCGATATCTCGATGGATATAAATGACTAGATAGGTATTATTACCCATTTAACACTTTCAGGCGAGCAACGTTATAATACGTATTTGATAAACGCTAATTGACACAACGTCTAATCACGTCAACAAAAATTATGTCTTTTTTTAAAGAACGCGTAAAAACGGTTGCGGCCACTTTTCGAATTTATAGCTCAACTCTGCGTTAGATTTTTTTGTACACTTTTATTTTGTATGAGAAAATAGTGCGCCGCGCAACAAACACTATAATACCCAGATGCTCGGCTGAAAGTGTTATTTCACCTTAATAATAATAATCATTTATTTTCAGACCAAGTCCATAATTATAAATTAGTAAGCCAATTAAAAAAAAAACATTAAAAACTACAATCACAAAATAAGTAAATAATAAAGATAGAATAAAATAGAAATGGAATGAATAGAATTAATATATAGATATAGTAATTTACATGTCAACATCTGAAGCCCAACTAGGCGTAGCCTGTATTACAGCTTTCAGAGGGGCTCTAAAAGCTAGAGAAACTAGCAAAACACATAATTATGAGCGTTTACGCTTTAAGTACAGCATTACATACAAACTTTCAAATCCTTTTCTTTAAATGATTGACCGATAATCGGTTTCTTCCAATATTTTTTTTTTCAAATTAATTTTGCTGTTTAGCGCTCGTACATTAATTTGCACCTACCATGTTATCTCTTCACCACCTTTGGTCGACTGTTATAGAATGCCTAAGGCATTAAGTCCGCCTTTGTACTTTTGTTGCATAAAGTTTAAATAAATAAACCGATTGAAATAAAAATTCCTACACATTAGCAAGATAGGAACATAAGATTAAAAGATTAGTTAAGAACATTTTTAAAACAATTGTATTACTTAAGGCTAAATTCGACAGAATTTAAGTTTTCTGTAAAAATATCTCTGATATACAATTATCGTTTTATAAATAAGACATATCGAAAATGCTCTCAACTCACTTTTTAGACCTATGTATCCTGGCCTATGTATAGAAAGTTTCATCAAAATCGGTTCATTAATCTTGTATGAAAAATCGTACGGCGAACGCTCTTAGCATAAGATTTTAGCATTTTTTTACTGACATTGTACTTTGATTGGTTATGTTAAATTATATTATAAGACTGACTATATCTATGACTAGCTTTCTCCATCGACTTCGTCAGCGCAAAAATAAAATAAAATATAGCCTATGTTAATCGCAGATAATGTAGCTTTCTAATGGTGAAATAATTTTTAAAATCGGTCTAGTAGTTTTTGAGTTTATCCATTATAAACAAACAAAAATACAATTTTTTCCTCTTTATAATATTAGTGTAGACTACATCTTAGCCTTATTTAACAACAACCCAAATAACCTGTCTTCATACTAGCTTTTTCACTGGCCTCGAAGGTTTCCACTATCCTCCAAAACACAGGCGGCCAGAAGATGGCGAGTCTCGAATAAATGCTTCCCCTGAAAACCACAATAATTAAAATTAAACATAATTTAATTATTGTCCTTACAAAACAAAGGTGTGCATGTTTATTATTAATTTTATTTTATTTAAACAATTTATAGAAAGTTAAAGACGTAAATGGTAACAAATATAACAATAAAATTGACAGTTGCTAATTATAAGGTTACACATATAAATAGCAATATTATTAAAAGAAGGTCAAAGAGGAAAGAAGAAAGAAAATAGGTAGGTATGCCATGATAAACCGCCAAAATTCACTCATTCAAATATTTCTTACTCAGAATTATCCTGACACATAAAGCAATTCTGCAAAATAGATCATACATACATAAAATCACGCCTTTTTCCCATGGGGGTATCCTTACATACTCCTTTCGCCTCATCTACGTTCATACATCTCGTCATACAAGCACAAAATAGATCAATTTTCTAAATACAATTGTAGGTTGTTAAATAATCATCATTAATCATCAATCATATAGATTATTATGTCAATTACTAAAATCTGTTTAGAAAACAGGCACTTGTTACATTCCTTATTTGCCATGCTTTATAAAATATTGTAAAATACTCGGCATTAGCAAAAGAAAAGTATTTCTGGAACACATTTTAATAATGTCACTCCACGCGCCATGTTTAACCGCCATTTTGCGGCTGCTAAACGTTGCCAGTACCATTTTAATTAAAACCGGGCAATACTTAATAACACTGTGTACTTTGCAGTTAAATTTAAACTAATTTAGGAGCACATCTAATGATTTGTTCAGTGGATGACATTAATATTGCGATGACAATATGACGACGGTTATTTATTCTGACAGTAGTGACAGCTGTAACGTCATTTTCATTCTCCCTCCGCTGAAGAAACGTGTGACTAATCTTGAAATTAGAGAATTAATTAATTTGATTAAGATATAAACAAAAGAGGATATCTTAAACATGGATGGAAACGCCGGTAATACTGCTGTAGTTGTTGGCAGTACAGATCCTCCGGCGTACGGTATGTTCGAACAGAACCCATCAGATTCAGTGGTCATTCCTAAGATTGATCTCAGCAGGTACAATTTGGTTGAAGACTTCGCGTTTTCTTTCCCGACTGACCCAAATACAAGTGAAAGGTGAGTACGTTTACTTTCTCAAACACGTAGCGTAGGTACCGCATTTCATAGAAAAAGTAATTTTGTATTGTTCTAGCAGCGAAGAGAATCTCCAAACCTTAAAATCAGACCAACCGGATTCTTCTGTGCACGTGAGAACCTAACGACTGCTATAGCGAATGGTGTTGTCGTACTTAATGACACGCTAAGAAGAAGATACTGCTCATCAAAGTTCCTATAGAGAACCATGACAATTGTTTTCCAGATAAATTAGAAAACAATTATGTTGCGTCGACAAAAGCATGCTGAAAGACAAGCTCGCTCTACCTTGATCGAGGGCTAAGGCGGCGCTGTGTGCATCAGTAGACCCAACACATACGAGAATAGATTCTATTTCAATCTAACTATGGCTAAAAGCCGCGTCTCCGACCTATTCAACAACTGTGGATAGCAAGAAACTCTTTATCTCAAGTCTCGAAAATCGGCTGGAAAGGCGATATCAGCGGTAATTTAACTACTGAGAATGAGCTTGTATGTATAGTTTACAACTTAAGAATCCATTTTGGTAACAGTTTTGAACTTAAAATATTAAGTTAGTAACATATTTGAAGTGATAGTTAGGAAAATAGTGTTAGTGCATTTTTTGCCATGACGCTAGATACAAAAAGCTCTCTAGATGATCAATATTCGCACAAATATGGGAAGTAGTATCTGTCGATTACGTTACGACGTTGTGATTACGTTTAAATGATGATGCAATTTATTTATGAAGATATTTTAACCATTTATATATTTTTTTACGGTTGAAATATCCAACGAATACTCCTGTAGTCCGCAGTATTCGTTCGCCATTCATATTTATTTATGTTTATAAAAGGCCATTTTCGTCATATAACCTAAACACGTTTACTTTTAGGTCGTCCTGGAACCGAAAGCCATAAACTCGATCATCAAACTCGAAACGATTGGGACCAGTTTTTTTAAAAAAGTAACAATAAAAAAATCAGCTGTTCAGTACATTTATGTTCGGCTAACTCGTCAAAGTGTACGGTTAATTTTTTTTCGAATTTTCCAATCGTTTCGAGTTTGATGATCGAGATTATGGCTTTCGGTTCCAGGAAGAACTAAAAGTAACCGTGTATAAAGCATTTTCGCGACCGGGTGCTATCAATTAAGATTGGTCATCTCTTAACTGCCATGGGCCCCCAATTTTTGATACTCCATGGCCCCAAAATTCCCGATCCGCCTCTGTAAACGTCTAAGGACGAATTTTGTAGTTTTAAGTTATTATGATGATTTATTTAACTCGATATTTATAATTTAAGTTACGGTTTCGATGGAAAAAAATAACTAAATTGTGATATGATGATAATTTTAGGACAAAGTGCTTGAATTGTATTGTAAAAGTTGGAAAGATTTTGATTTTAATATATCTCATTAGGTAATCAATTATAAAGCCAATATACCTTCTCTTAAAGGTTTTATTACTACAATCTTTCTGACGTAATTTATTCTCGTCTTGATGCAACTTTAAATTAACAAAGAAATTTAAGTACTAGGTAGGTACTTATGTAACAAGATGCAGCCTTGCATCCCCATCTTTAGTGTCTTAAAGACATAAATAAGTCAAAGTCAAATCAATCCCAATAAAATAATTGAATCTAGTTGCCCCTCCCAAAAAGTCGTTTTGCATGGAGAAGAATGGGCAAGAAACTCCATACGTACTCTTTTGAAATCAATGTTTATAATATTTGCATAATTAATAATTAACACGTACTCAATTATTAGCTAATAAATAAATACTTGTTTTTGTTGTTGTTTTTTTTTTTTGACAGTACCTATTACAAAATTCTATAATCATGTTCAATGTTGAAAAGTTATGTAAAAACTGTTCAGCGGTTTGTATTTAGTTTTAATCCTTAATTTTAATTAGTGTTGTTTAGTTTTTTTTTTAATAGTGTGTCTACACATGTTTATGAATACAATCTAGACCTGAAATGTAATACTCTGTGTTTGTTATGCAACATTTCAAAGCAAGAAAATGGCGGCGATTGAAAATTTGCTCAAAACTTTAAGACAGGCGGCATGGTAACGTTGGATGCTTCTAATTACTAATTTTAATGTTCGAATTTTTATAATTATGTCGTGTTAAAATATTGTACTTACTTTTTAAATTAAAATAATTTTCTTTACATTTGAAAAAATCGATTCCACAAACACGCCTATAGATGGCGTTGATGTTAAGCGCTTGAATCAATACTAGCGCACTATGAGTTGTGTTAGTTGTAACGTTGTCACACAGAGGGCGTTATTATCAAAATGACGAAGTTACAAAAAAATGTAGAATTAATTTGTTATCATGTTTTTTATAATGATAAGATTGTTTTAATATCGGCTTTACGTTATCAATGCGACATAAATTTTATTATTAACAAACTTATAATGTTTTATTACAAATGTTTTTTAATTTTTGAATTTCAATTCTTGAAAAGAAAAAATGTTTAAATTATTGAAAATTAGTTTTCTCATCATAAACTTACTTAGTGGGTCTATTAGCAAAGTAATAAAATAAACATGGTTTATTTTCGTTCGTCCCACCAACAAGGTTAGTGGGGCGACGGCGGTGGGACAAACAGAAATTAACTTTGAATTCATTTTTACAAAATTATAGTTCTTGATTTTATTAACACATGTAGTGTTTGAGTGATTGGCTGTTACGCTACATTAAGTCGCGGATTCGATTCCCGAACGGAACAAATATTTTTGTGGCATACAGTACCGGGTCTGATTTTTTTTGTAAGTATTTGAGTTAATTGATATTTTTATTTTATTTTTGTGTTTGTTTTAGTTTTTAAACTTACAATAAAGCAGAAATATCTAGCGTAGAGCAACTACAAACAAAAAAAACACTAACAAAACTGAATAAAACAAAAAAAAAAAGAAAAAAAAAAGAAAAAAATTGTCAAGTAACTAAGTATGTAAAAACGGCGAGAATTATTTGTAACAATTCTAACAAGCCCAAACACACGAAATACGATGTTCCGTAGCTAATGAAGCTCCAGTGCCTGCTTTCAGGCTCCATCATCAGACCTTGTAAACCAATCATGGCTAAAGACCGTCTAAAGACAATTCTAACGAGCCTAAACTCGAGTAGGATATATTGTTCCAGAATTGTTCTGAATCTCAACTATGTCGGTCAATCTTAATGGAGATTACCCCAGCATGCAGCAGATAAGTGCACAAATCTGTGCACAAACACAGCTGCACTCCCTCTTCCCTCACTCTCATCGGCAATCCGACACGACCGCGGAGAGACAAAGGATCAACGCACCAGTAATATCCAAACTCCGGGCTGCTACTGAGATATTCCTATTTTTTGGGAAAGCCCGCCACACTGTTCCCGCCCACTGCATCTCCTGAAAGTCATAATCAACAGTGGAGGCCACCAGAAAAGCGCCGAGACAATGAAGCTCGACGAGTCCCGGAGAAACGATTAACTGTCTTGGGTCCCGCAACGAAATTAGTAAGAGAGATATTTCTATTTTTAAAAAACCCAGTAACACTTTATCTGACCCAAATTGATAACAGTAAATCAATGAGCCTATTAATAAACTAAAGGGGACCCATATTGCCCCACTGTAGTACAAAGCCCTCTTCTCATACAGAGAAGGCACGAGCATTGATCATCACGCTTGCTCAAGACATTAGCAACTTCAGAGATAAATAATTAATAAACGATGCATGATGCACCTGCTTTGTTATCTCTTCACCACCTTTAGTTGACTGTTAGAGAATGCCTAAGTCATTAAGTCCGCCTTTGTACTTTTTTGTTGCATAAAGTTTATATAAATAAACGATGTTTTCCTTCACCAATGTCAATGATGAAGTTAGAATGTACATACTTAAGTAAGTAAAAAGAAAAAATCACTTTTTAAGAATACTGAAAACAAAAATGAAGCTACGGTACATACAAGAAAAAAGACTCACCAGTTCGATGCGGAAAAAACTTCTAAACTTTCAGTTGGTAAGGAAAATCTATCGCAATATGTCATTCGAACATTTAAGGTCGATACACTTTTATCAGTAACACAAGAATAGCGATTGATAGTAGGAAAGTACCTCGAAGAAATACACTATCAGTGAGCAACTTACTGTAGATATGATATCACAAGGTAAAATGCATGCATTGAAGCGTGGTCATTGAGATAAAGATCAAATTCCACTCAAAATGCGTCGTGGCATGGTAATGATTTTATATTCATCATCATCTGCCTAGCCTTTTCCCAATTATGTTGGGGTCGGCTGCCTCGTTGATCTAGTGGTCGCAAGCGCGACTGCTGTGCATGAGGTCTTGGGTTCGATTCCCAGGTCGGGCAAAGTGTTATTGGGTTTTTCCGGGAGTCTGGATTTGTGCCCGGTTGATGGCAATAGGCTCGCCCTAAGTGTTTCTGATAACCGAAGAATATGAATCTGCTAGTATGCATGGTGGAGGTGGCCGTACGAAGAGGTTGGAAATGGAATAAAAAAATATGACATTGAAATACTCGAGCGCGTCAGATTAATATATAAACAGTTCAGCTTGATGCCCTTGTCGTGCTGACCTTTAATCTGACAATTATGTGCAGGGATTTCTTCGATGTGATGGTTTGAACAATAAAATCCGCTGCCCTAGACTCGCGGCCCTATATACAGCGCTTAGGTATGTGGAGGTACTTAACAGGGTGCAAGATATCCCCCCGTAAATCAATCTGCCGCGCTCGCGTAAATTCAAAAATCCCTTCCAGGCCTCCCCTAACCACGAGACCACAAAAAAAAGACAAACAATTCAAAATAATCTTTAATATTTAGAAATACTTAGTTTAGTTTCTAGGTAAATACTTCTTCAGCGATTCTATTAAACTCGTCGCTACAGTGTTAGTCGCTTTTATTCTGTCAAACAAGTCTAAAATCTTTTCGTCATCCCAAATATGTTGATGCAAATTCATATCATTTTTAAGCTTCTTCAAATTAACTTCCAGAGTATCTATAGTTGCTATTATATAACCGATTCTATAATGATCGTCGTTCGATAACGCGATTTTAATATTCGTTAGCGGTTTAATTTTCCTTTCGACTTCAGTAAATGTATCTTCTAAGTATGAGAGAAGTTTGTCTTTGACTCTTGACGTCGTAGTAACGTATTCTGGTAGCGCTGGCATAATCGGTTTCATAGGAATCATTCTTCTAGAATTACCAATTGGTATTGTATCATTATTTTTTTGCAAAACTTCTGTACTGTCATTTTTGACACTTAAAACTTCAAGATTGACAGTAACTGTTTCAGGTATCTCAGTTGTAGTAACGTTTTCTGTTATCGTTTTTTCCGTTGTCGTTTCGTTTAAACGCGTTACGTTTGTAATGTCTCTTTTAAATCGTTTTTCGTTTTTTGCGACGGGTAATTCGACGGTTAAGACGCCATCGTTGTTGAATTTAATTAGTTCTTGTTTGATTTTGTCTAGTGCACTTGTGACCTCGGCGAGAACTTCATCAAAAGCTTTTTTGTCATCAACGTTATGGTTATAACTGAAGTCGTTGTAGTTCTCGATGCTTTCACTGTTATCGTGTTTTTCATTCGCTCTTTCTTTGAATAGGGAACGCAAGTTTGATAATATTTGATCGTATTTTTGGTGATTCGACTGTCTTCCATAGTTAACCAGCTCTTGTTGGTAATCTAAGTCTCGTTCGTAGCCAAATTCAATTGCACTTTTGGTAGTGTTTAAAAGTATATCTGAAAATAATAATATTCAATAACATAGATCGTTGATGTGGCTACGCCTTTTTTTTTTTTTTTGGTGGGGTAAAAATCGTCAAATGAGTCCTTCCGCCCTGGGTACGGCGGGAGTAACTGTCAGACTTTTACTGACTAAAAAACTACCCTGTTCCTTCCGGGGCCACGGTATCCTGTTAAGACGTTCCGCGATCCCGGTAGGCGTTTGGCCCTATTGGGGCCCCGTCCCTGTGCTGACAGCTATTTGAGGCGTGCGTGGAACAATACGCGCTGTCGACCCGGGCCTGGTCCTTTAGATCGGACACGAGAGGTCGCCCCCGCCTATCGCCTCCGTGAGGACCGGCGGTGCTCTGCTCAGGCGGGGCAGGCCTGCACCGTATGCGGTCCACACAGTGGTGACACCCGGGCGTTTCCTCCCGCCGAATCCGACACAGGAACCTCCCGAAACAACCGTGGCCGGTGAGGACGCGTCCGGCGGAAGGAGAGGACGCCGTAGTACCTTTCCAGCCACTGCTCAAAGAGCTCTTACCGCCGCGTTCGCGGCGTGTCTGACGTGGCTATGCCTTACGTCATATTTTCATACAAACTTTCAAATAGTTATTTTTCGAAATGAATGAACCGATTTTAATGATACTTCCTACACATAAGCAGAATACATAGGTCTAAAAAATCCAATAACAATTCCGAAATGTTTTATTAATTTATTCTAATAAAAAAAAATGTTTCAATGGAAAACTTAAAATCGGTCGCATCCCATAGTAGTAACACCATTTTCTGAAAATGTACTCTGATAACTTTTTAGACCTATGTATCCTGCTTGTGTACGAAGTTTCATTTAAATCGGTTCATTCATTTCGATAAATAAGGACTTGAATGTTGACAAAAAATTTCGTATGGCGTAAACGTTTATAAACACATAGAATTTTACTTACAAAATATAAAAATCCGCAACATTTTATCGGTATAAATTCTTAAACTAACCATGCCTATTTACAAATACTAAATGAACGAAAACGCATACCTATTCTAATGGAAAATGTGTCAGATTTAATAAAACATGACGCGACATAATTGAACAAAATGAAGTACAATCGTGAACATAGATTTTCGAGATTAATATTAAGTTTTACTTTAGTTTCGAATTTTAATCCTTATGTTTTTTGACGGTTACTACATTTTTGTAATTATAACATAATTTAAATAATGTTTAGCTAAGCTGTAGTACAGGGGTTTCCAATCTTTTTTTTATTTAATTTTTATATTGTTCGCTCCTACAGTTCGTCGCAGCCGGAGGTCCTAGCTGACAGATTGTCAAACATATGTCATGTCATGCTATAGGCTAATTGACAGCACCAATCAATCGACGTACTTTTTATGACCTGTTAAAACGCGATTCTTCCATAGATTTTGTACGGCAATATCGAATTGTGACGTCACTTATTAGCCAACTCAATTGACTAACTATTTATTGATTTCAAAGCCACAAAAAAACTGTTTTTACAATAAATTGAAAATTAATCGAGTTTTCAGGGCTACAATAAAGTGTTTTTTTAAGAAGTTATGTCTTGAAATGATTGGTAAATTGTCTATATTGTAACTTTGAACCCTCGTTTCCTTCCTTTTAGGGCTACATTTTGTAAAATCCTTTCTTAACGGACGTAGCCAAATTTCATCTTTAAACGTTAAGTGGTTTTGATATTTATTTATTTATTTATTTAAACTTCATGCAACAAATAAAGTACAAAGGCGGACTTAATGCTTTAGGCATTCTCTACCAGTCAACAAAAGGTGGTGAAGAGATAAACAAAGCAGGTGCAAAAAATTGTAGGTATATGAGGAAATAATCAAATATGAAATTTTAAAATCATTAAAAACAAATAAGTATCTAAACTATTTTAAACGTACACAAGTATGTTTATGATAAAACTCTTGCTAATTATTCTGAAAATAAATCCGCAACTTCCGCTTGAAAACATATCGACTGGTGGCTGTCCTGATATCCAGAGGAAGGGCATTCCAGAGAAGTATGGCCTGAATATGAAAAGAGAAATGAATGAAATCAGAAGTATAGAAGTATCAGTTGAGTAGAAGATTATTAGAAGAACTCTTAGCGTGAGTAGAACAATTATATTGAAAATGACAAATAAGATAAGAAGGAGAAGAGGGAAAGTTGAGAAGGGAGAAAAGAGTAGTTAACGCTCGCAAATTCCTTCTCTGACGAATGGGCAGCCACTTTAGCTCTCCGAAACCCGTCTCCGTTTCGTGACCTTTCGCTGTTTTATAAATTAAAATTTCCTTACAATGTTCCTTCTACATGTTAAGTTCACAGACTTTTGTCACTGTCTGTCATCATCATCTGCCTAGCCTTTTCCCAACTACGTTGGGGTCGGCTTCCAGTCTAACCGGATGCAGCTGAATACCAGTATTTTACGTGGAGCGACTGCCTATCTGACCTCCACAATCCAGTAACTGGGTAATATGATACCCCTAGGTAAGACTGGTTGTCAGACTTTCGGGCTTTCTGACGACCCGTAACGACTGTCAAAGATCCACGTATGACAGCCGGGACCAACGGCTTAACGTGCTTTCCGAGGCACGGAGGAGTCTCGGTGTGTAAAGATGGTCCACCTATCCACGGACCAACCCCGGCAAGCGTAGCTTAACCTGACGGATCGACCCGTGCGGCTGTTATTACTTAGCCACGAGCTCCTCTTTTGTCTGAACTTTTGTCACTGTCTGTACCTACCCATAAATGGCTAAAAATAATCATTCATTTCTGTTTAGCGC
Organism: Hoplodrina ambigua; assembly: GCA_949774945.1. NCBI lineage: Eukaryota > Metazoa > Arthropoda > Insecta > Lepidoptera > Noctuidae > Hoplodrina > Hoplodrina ambigua. Next base: position 1,365,891 of record OX458994.1, read on the forward strand.
AGTAGATAAAAAGGTTGAACTAAGTCGAATACATATCAATTAGATTGATTAAGCTATGCCATGTCCACACTGCACTTTCACGGTCATCTTGCCTTTTCGTCTGACGCATGCATGAAGCTCAATAGCGCATGCAATAAGGCAGGGGTCGCCCTGCCGTTGTCGCGGGACGTCTTATCAAGATACCGTGGCCCCGGAACGCAAAGGGCAACAGAATGAACAGGGTGGCTTTTTTAGTCAGTAAAAGTCTGACAGTCCCTTCCGCCCCGCCCAGGGCGGAAGGACTCATTTGATGATGTTTTTCACCAGTAAAAAAGGGCTTGCCAAATGGCGGACCGTGGTCCACATCCGGAACGCCGACCCATTAAATGCGGACCGCCTGAACACAGCAACTTGCACTACAGAGTACCTACGTAATTTAATAAAAATGTATCCCCCGCATTATCTTTGTTGACGTCAATTCAAAAACGACTGGGCGTAAACATAACATCACATAACATCACGCCTGTAATCCCTGAAGGGTTAGGCAGAGGTGTGCCCATTAGTACACCCACATTTCGCCAGTTATGTTTTTAGTCCCATGTAATAGGGGGCGAGCCTATTGCCATCAACCGGGCACAAATCCAGACTCCGAGGCTGCTACTGAGAAATTCCTGATGGGAAAACCCAATAACACTTTGCCCGACATGGGAATCGAACCCAAGACCTCATGCACAGCAGTCGCGCTTGCGACTACTTGACCAACGAGGCAGTCAAAAAACGTCGGCTGGGCGTAGTAACGAAATAAGCTAACAAGCAAGGAAGAGTTCGCGATTGTGAAAGCGTTGATCGTCGCTGTGTCATTTTTCTCACATAGATACATAAACTCACGCCTTTTTTCCATGGGGTAGGCAGAAACTCAGAAACCACAGAACGCCACCTGCTACGCTACGATCAATAGACACTCCTTTCGCCTCGTTCACATTCATACATCTCGTCTCGTCATACAAGCACGCCGATTACGAGTACTACTACTTTGACTTTGACTTAGAACTAAGAAGTTAGAGATGTCAAATTAGTTTTGCCTTGAACTTGTCTGTGCTTTTAATCGATACGTTCTGACATGTGAACTAAAATTGCATAAAGTTTCAGATACTTAAACTAAAATGGACAGGTCTATTTATTTACGCCTGTTTCTTGTTTTAATGGACAGAAAAAGTAAAAAATAGTCTTATTTTAGTTTAGTTTGTGAACAAGGGAATCAGCACCATTACTTGTAGTAAAATAAGATAGAAAATACGTTGAATAACGTAGTAGATACTTGAAAAAGTGATTTAATATAATTATAAAATGGGAGGTTTCAGCTGAGATTTTTACAAGCTTTTATTTAGCTTGCACTGATCGTATGTAAGTTATCCGTTGAAAATTTGCAAACCATTTTTCGACCATTTCTTGGTATGCGATTGAGCTGAAATTTTGCATACACCTTTAGTTCTGATGACAATACAATGTCCAATAATTAATATAAAAAAAAAATCAAGCTTGTGTTTAAAAATATTTTTTTTTATTTTTGTGTTGCCGCCTTTTCTTGTGTTTATCTTTCCTTGGCCAGACTTTAGCGAATAACTGCAAGATTTTACTGCCGAAGTACGTCATTACAAGTTTGACATAAAAAAATGAAGTACAACATCTGAAAATAAAGAAATATATATATTGCACGTCTTATCGATGCATTCGGTTCCGTTAAACGCAAGTTTCTTTTAGTAAATACATTAATAACACGCCTGTAATCCCCGAAGGTTTAGGCAGAGGTGTACCCATTAGTACATCCACATTTCGCCAGTTATATTTAAGTCCCATGTAATAGGGGGCGAGCCTATTGCCATCTTCAAGGCACAAATCCAGACGCCGATGCTGCAACTGAAAAATTCCTGATGGAAAAATTCAATTACACTTTGCCCAAGCTGGAAACTGGCACACCAGCTCAATTTCTCAGGGATTGCAGGCGTGATATTATGTGTTTTCTTATCCAAGGGGGCAACAGGGGTATCGTATTACCCAGTTACTGGGTTGTGGAGGTCAGATAGGCAGTCGCTACATGTAAAATACTGGTGTTCAGCTGCATCCGGTTAGACTGGAAGCCGACCCCAACATAGTTGGGAAAAGGCTAGCAACCCTAATATGCAATATACGTACGTGGAAATATCCTGCCTTACAAATTAACTTATTAAAGAAACAAGCATTTCTAATTGAACATCAATTTTTGACATGAATTTTTCCTTATCGTGAAATACTTCAGCGGTAAAAAATCTGCGTTCATAATTTTGTGTTACGTCAATTGTAGTACCACTAAAGCCCACAAGATGGCGCTGACGTTCGTAAGTATCGACTTCGTCGCGTAGCATTTTTTAATGACTTTTTAGATAACTAGATTCAATGTTACTGATTTGTCTGAGTTTTTTCTATTATTTTTTTCTATATAAGTACTGCCTATTTGACCTCCACAACCCAGTAACTGGGTAATACGATACCTCTAGATAAGACTGGTTGTCTGACTTTCGGGCTTCTGACGACCCGTAACGACTGTCCACGTATGACAGCCGGGACCAACGGCTTAACGTGCTTCCCGAGGCACGGAAGAGTCTCAGCGTGTAAAGATGGGCACCTATCCACGGTCCAACCCCGGCAAGCGTAGCTTAACCTGACGGAACGACCCGTGCGGCTGTGTAAGCCACGAGCTCCTCATTAAAGTTTCGTTAGTTTTAAATAAAAATTCAAAAAGCAGATGTAACTTTAATCAATAATTAACTGTTTAATATTGTACCCAGATTTCTGGAGAATGTTCCTAGACTCGGCTTGTCTAATTCCTTAAGATTTCTCATTATATTTTCAATGACTCCAACTACAATTTCGAATATATCACTTCTTTTGCCATCCGAGAATTCTTGCAAGTTATTTTTGAGATTTTCCCATTCTTTAGTATTGTTTGCTGATACTTTTTGGTCTAATATGTTTATGATTTCTAACAATGCGATGGTTGAGTCCACTATGCGTCGACGAGCACTCATATTATTCACAATTAACGGCTTATTTTTATTTGTAATTATATTCTTTAGTAGAACCAACATTGGTTTAATCTTTTGCGTATCTACGCCATCTAATGCGTTCTTCAGCTTCTCTTCTGTGCGTTTGTCAACAACGCCATCGAAATCAGTGTTTTTTATAACTTCAATAAAGACGTTTATTGTCTGATTAAATTTCTTAGAGTCCATTTTTAATAATATTGCTAAAATATCGGCTATGAAGGCTGAAAACACGGGCCCGTTGTGGCATATACCGAATTTTTTACACGCACGCAACATTTGATGCCTCCTTTCCGTTTCAATTGCGTTTTTGAATATTTTTGCTGTGTCGTCACTGTTTCTGAGAGTGCCTTTTCCATCTATGTCGGAGACCATGAAGTTCAGTAGTCTTCTTAGAATACGGTCAGACATTTCAATAGCACTTAAAACTACTTTTTGAGTCCCCAGCCTAGTCTTAATAGTTTGTTTACTTGTATCTCTTAAGAACTCTTTGAATTTATCATCGTAACTCCTAGCTAGATGTTTGATTTGTTTTCTCATATGCTCTTCATTAGTCTCCTTGTTGACTTTATCGAATAGTTTCATCGTTTTCTCGTACAAATGATTTGTAAATTCAATGATTTTCGCATCATCTCTTACTTTGTGTGCATTAGAATAAATATTAGGTAACCGTGAAGGTGTTACATCCGCCGCTCCGGCCCTGTGTTCGACTTCTCCCGACACACGGATATTATAACGATTATTCGCTTCAAAACTCGATGATGACGCATCACCGTTTACGACAAGACCTTTCCAGATTTCAGTTTTCTCTGAATTTTCACGCGTATCTGATGAATCTTGCGTCTGTGTCTGTGAAGAGTCGTGATCAGAATCTTCTTGCGGCGTTCTACCTAACGGCCTAGTGCTCCGTTCTACGACGTCTGTCGCTGCGTAATCGCTGTCTAGCGCATCAGTGTCATCATTCCATTCGGGGTCCTTTTTAATAGGTTCTTTGCAATCCTCTTTATCTTTAGACTTCGTGCTATTAAAAGATATGTACTGACTTAGCCAATTGATGACGGGTGCAAGTAAATTAAGGAATGATTGTTTCTCTTCCTGGGTGTTGGGCTGTGATTTTCCAAGACGCATATGGTGTGTGAGATGACTGCGGTGTGCAACTGCTTGTTTCCTAAGTCGTTCTTCGGCTTTGCGTAACCTTTCCTCGTCTATCCGTACGCGTTCGGCGTCAGCGCGAATACGGTGTTGTGGTTTTCTTGCTGCATCTTGCGACTTCACTTCGTATTCATATTTCCAAGTCGAACCTAGGTTTATATCTCCATCAAGTTTTACTGACAATGCTTTTGAGATTTGAATGGCACCTGAAAAAAAAAATAGATAAACTACTATTACATGGCGCGCCCCTCCACATTACTATTTCAATGTGTGTAGTCACATCCGTATGAAAGAGTTTGTATGTAGTTGTAAGTAATCGTCTTCAGTAGCAGGCATATTTATTTGTCATTAATAGCCGACCGCGCAAGACGACGCACCTGTCATTTTCATAGAGTGTGTCAGTGCAGCGCCATAGTGATTATTGACGCCGCTAGTCGAGCAACAAATCGCTGATTTGTTTTTGTTTTGAAAGCCGTCTCAGTACGCACAGATGCGTTGTGAGACTTTTAAATACTATCACAAACACTTTCAAACGTTTTGTGTTGTGGAGGCGTCATTATCTTGTTGTAGTTTAAATGTCTAACAAAGTTTTTATAACTTAAAACCTGTAAAATTCTTATCTTAAGCTGGGTAAGCTATCGATTTCACACATATATCTATAGTATAGGACTCAGGGCCCGATCTAAGGGGGCAAATGGACAAATGCCCAGAGCGGCAAAAATGAGGGGCATCACAATTGAGTGTGCCGGGCGGTTGCACGAAGTCCAACAGACTCTCAAGAATTTTTCTAAACTTGTTCAGAAACCGTAGTAGACTAACGTACGTGAATATTATACAATTAAAACAAGATCACTTAAATATCATCCCACCTTAGGACTAGCAAGCTCATGACTTATTATAATAAATAAATAAATATCTTGGGACAAGTCACACACGGCTATCTGATCCCAAGCTAAGCAGAGCTTGTGTTATGGTAACCAGACAACTGATATACATACTTATATAATTTATAAATACATACATATTATAGATAAATCACACCCAGACACAGAACCAACAATCATGCTCATCACACAAAGTTTGTCCTGGGTGGGAATCGAACCCACGACCTCCGGCTTAGCAGTCAGAGCCGCTAACCACTAGACCAACAGGCCCGTTAGGCATTATGGTGTTAGTGTAAAGTACTACGACGAATATTATTTTGCCCGGAGCGACTAAATAGCTAGATCGGGCCCTTGTTGCCAGCTAGTTGCCAGTTGCAGCAATAGTAGCTCTATGTGCAAAGCGCCTAATTGGGCTGGTTTTCAACCGACTTCAAAAAGGAGGAGGTTCTCAATTCGACGCGTATGTTTTTTTTTTTTTTTTTTTTTTGTTTTTTTTTTTTTGTATATTTGTTCTACGATTACTCCGCCAATTATGAATCGATTTGGATGATTCTTTTTTTGTTTGAAAGAGTATAGTTCGGAATAGGTCCCATAGGAATATTGTCATGATCTGATGATGAACTTTGGAGATATGGAACGGAACTCCTTATAAAATCACAGCAGAACCGCCGTAACAAGAAAAATTGCTTTGTTTATACGTGTAGTCGATGACTGACTAAAAGAAGTGGGGAGGGGGTACGTCAACCTCCCTCCTACCACTTTCCAAAATTAAATATATCTTGTGAGGTATTGTTTGAAAGGGCTTTATGTTAGGATTTCAAACATTAACACACAAACACTAAAAAGTGAAAAATAAAAAGCTTTTTTACAAAAAAAGATAACCGCCTTCAAAAACTACAAAATAAAAAATAACTTTAGCTTGGAAGTCGGCGGCAATACCTACATAACAAGAAACAAAACCAAAGCCGCCGACTTCCAAGCTAAAGTTATTTTTTATTTTGTAGTTTTTGAAGGCGGTTATCTTTTTTTGTAAAAAAGCTTTTTATGTTTTCTACACTTATATATTATAAAGACGAAAAAATTGTATTTTTGTTTGTTTGTAATGGATATACTGCCTCGTTGGTCTAGTGGTCGCAAGCGCAACTGCTGTGCATGAGGTCTTGGGTTCGATTCCCAGGTCGGGCAGTGTTATTGGGATTTTCCATCAGGAATTTCTCAGTAGCAGCCTCGAAGTTTGGATTTGTGCCCGGTTGATGGCAATAGGCTCGCCCTCTATTACATGGTACTAAAAACGTAACTGGCGAAATGTGGGTGTACTCATGGGTACACCTCTGCCTAACCCTTCGGGGATTACAGGCGTGATGTTATGTAATGGATAAACACAAAAACTTCTGAACCAATTTGAAAAATTCTTTCACTGTTGGGAAGCTACACTATCCTCGGGTGACATAGGCTATATATTTTGGAAAAAGTTAGGGATCTGTGAGGAAATTCACGCGAACGAAGTCGGGGAGAGTACTAGTTATAAATAAATTCACTCACACAATATAAAAAGTATTTTCCCTGTACAAAACATAACTGTATTTATCTTTACAGTTTCAAAACTAATATTTTATTTTTATCGTTGTTATATTGAAACGAAAAATTTTAATTTGGCAAAGCGACTTTACTACTTAGGTAAAATGTAATAGCATTAAAATATGTAATATAATGGATATTAAATTTCATAAATAAAACATCACGCCTGTAATCCCCGATGGGTTTAGGCAGAGGTGTACCCATTAATACAGCCACATTTCGCCAGTTATGTTTCAGTCCCATGTAATAGGGGGCGAGCCTGTTGTCATCAACCGGGCACAAATCCTAAGTCCGAGGCTGCTACTGAGAAATTCCTGACGGAAAACCCAATGACACTTTGCCCGACCTGGGAATCGAATGCGAGACCTCGTGCTCAGTAGTCGCGCTTTGCGACCACTAGACCAGCGAGGCAGTCCCATTTATGGCAAATTTCCAAAACTCATAAAAAAAATAATAATAATAGGTACCTACTGTGTTTTCTACTTACTTACGGTAAAGCCAAAACAAATAGATTTTTCTTTCAAAATCAGTTTATTTTTAAATTGTATTTTTCTTTCTCTCTGTTTGTTCCAATTAATCTCCGAAACGGCTAGACCGATTTTGACGGGGCTTTCACTGGCAGATAACTTAAAGTAAGTGCAAACAATGTATGTTATCCAATTAAAAATGAATGTACCTAATAATACTTCTCAGTGTTATAGACCATAACAAAAATATTTTCTACCCCGACGCATGAAATGTCTACATGTTACTTCTTTTTTTAAGAAAAATAACACAATCTTTAACCATACGGACGCAAGTCTAAGCAAGTCAGAAAATAAAACAAAAAAATCTTTTAGAAATATTATAATTAATATTTTCATATTTACAAAAAATAGCCTTACAGGTAACTTACTAAATTATTTTATAGTTGTTACATTACACGAACCGTTGCAATTTATACCTTAACACAAAGGCATAAGTGTCAAGCGAGGCGCACTCGTGAAATGCAAGAACATTTATCATAGAATTGGGTACAAGACACAAATAATTCCAAGACACAACTTCTCTAAAGAAACATTTAAGTTTTATAAACTCGATAAGATATCAATTTACCAAAAATCCTACAATCCCAAAAAAATACCCAAAAATCTGACAACCAGTCTTACCAAGGGGTATCGTACTACCCAGTTACTGGGTTGTGGAGGTCAGATAGGCAGTCGCTCCATGTAAAATACTGGTATTCAGCTGCATCCGGTTAGACTGGAAGCCGACCCCAACATAGTTGGGAAAAGGCTAGGCAGATGATGATGAGATATCAATTTACTGTAAATTTCGATTTTTAGTTACTTTTTCTTCTTTATCGTGTGGGCAGTAAGGCCTTACGACCCCACACACCCTAGTGTCAGAGTTTCTAAACCGCCTCAAGGGCTTCTGACATGGTTTGAGTGGAACAGTAACAGGCTGGTATAAGTCCAGGTTTCCTCACGATGATTTCGTTCACACCGGTGTCAGTGATGTCCAAGATAAGATTTGCTTTAAAATCAGTAAATAGTTAGCCAATTGAGTTGGCATTAAAATTACTTTACAGAATCGCCAAAAAGAAAGAAATTAAACATTATTGTGCGCCGCATATGCATTGAAATAAAAAAGTAAAGTTTATCTTGAACATCACTGACATCGGTGAAGGATAACATCGTGAGGAAACCTGGACTTGTAATTAATATAAGTCTGAAATCGCCAATCCGCCTTGAGCAAGCGTGGTGATCAATGCTCGTGCCTTCTCTGTATGAGAAGAGGGCTTAGTCCTGCAATGGGACAGTAATAGGCTGGTATTATTTATTTTTATTCTGACCCAGTTCAGCATAAAATGCCAGAACACTTGTGTGGAATTGCGTTTTGTCAGATCATGAAAAGTTATGTCAATCGGTTTGTAATGTCTAGTACCCAATTGTTTATACATACAGTTGACACAGACTTACATACATCAAGAAAGAGACAGACATATTGGTAGTAAAAGAGACACATTACATAGCCGCTAACTTCGCATCAAACTAGAGATAAACTACAGTAACTTGACCCTCCCTTCCACAATTCAAAACGTTTGAAAGTGTTTGTAAAAGTATTGAAAAGATTCACAACGCATGTGTGTGTACTGAGACGGCTCCCGACACAAAAACAAATCAGCGATTTGTTGCTCGACTAGCGGTGTCATTAATCACTCATTATTACTAGTATGACGCTGCACTGACATACTCTATGAAAATGACACGTGCGTTGTCTTGCGCGGTCGGCTATTTATGATTAGTTGACCAACAAATCTGCCTGCTACTGAAGACGATTACTCACAACTACATACAAACTCTTTCATACGGATGTGACTACCCACATTGAAATAGTAATATGGAGGGGCGCGTCATGTTTTAATAGTTTATCTCTAGGCTTCGTTGTGCCTTTTTATACCAGTGACAGCATTCTATAACGTTTAATACACAACGCTGTAGTTAATATGGTAGATAATGGTGCCGATACCCTTGTTCACAATCCGAACTAAAACTAGACTATTACTATTAATTCCGCTCTTGACAAGGATAACCAACGGTGGTTAATAGGTACGCGGAGGGGGGAGGGGGGTTTTCTTACGTCATCTCTACACGGAACCTTATCTTACACGACAACTGCGATAAATAGGACTGCAGGGAAGGAAAGTAGGGCGAGGGGATGGGGGGCTCTCTTTAAAAAAAAAATGGCATATACACACGTCGATTTTAAATAAAAAAAAAACTATATAATATACAATTCTTAATTTCATATCATATAAATGTAATATTTGACAAAAAAGAAGAAGCTGCTTTTCAGACTTCTAATGGAAGAACTTAAAAAATATATTTAACAAAAACATATAAAATTCTCATTTTTGTAATCAGAAACATTATTAATTCAGAATATAGTTTTGGTTTGTATTAAACATTTTATACAGTGCGAGAGAGACGGCGCTATACATGAGGCGCATCTCCCTTTCTCTTTCTACCCTCTTTTTTTACAAAAAAAATAGGGTAGGCAGAGGCGTACCGCGTACCCATTAGTACACCCACATTTCGCCAGTTATGTTTCAGTCCCATGTTATAGGGGGCGAGCCTATTGCCATCAATCGGGCACAGATCTAGAATCCGAGGCTGCTACTGAGAAATTCCTGATGGAAAAACTCAGTGATATTGAGTTTCCCGACCTGGGAACCCAAGACCTCATGCTCAGCAGTCTCGCTTTGCGACCACTAGAGCAACGAGGCAGTGTATATATATATATAATTATAATAGTATTTACCAAGTCAGAGGCCCTTGAGGCGGTTTAGAAACTCTGACACTAGGGTGTGTGGGGTCGTAAGACCTTACTGCCCACACGATAAAGAGATAGTATTTATATTCAGTTGTTTATCATAAAAAAACATTTTGTGACATAATTATATAAACTTCAAAATCTTTTTGTTTTTTTTTAATGTTGATTTAACAGAATCTTCCCGTCCTTACAATGGTTATCGCTTCATTACTAGCGCAGTTCCGACACACTAACTAATTTGCCATTCAATTTGGGGCTTTAAATCTTGTGCGTTAAAGTATGTTTTATAAAGACAAGCAAATTCTATGAATTTTTGTGCATATGTACACATATATATTCAAAATTTCAGCTCAATAGAACACCGGGGAGTGGGTCAAATTTAACTTGTAAGATCTGATTAAGTTCCTATGGCCACTTTCCGGCTCCATCATTAGACCAGCTCTGTGACATTATATTGCATTGTCATGCAAATTGCACATTGAAGCAAAATTTCAGCTCAATCGAACACCGAGAAGGGAGTCAAATTTAACTTGTAAGATTTGACCCACAGACACCGGTATAGGTGAATAAAAGCTTGCAAAATAGGTGACGGTTCGCGGGCGGCGTGCAAGCAACTAACAAACTGCGATGTTGAACATGAAATTATTCGAGTAAATACGTAACGGGTATTTTAGTATACGAGTAAGAACATGTATGTATTTACATTACAACCCGTGCGAAGCCGGGGCGGATCGCTAGTCAGTGATAAATGACTACAGAAATAGAAAAAAAAAATATTTAATATACTTTTCGATTACTAGTATAAAAAAAAAACGGAAAAGTGTACTTTCCACGCTTATATTTAGAGCCTAAATTCGATAACTCTTGATTTATAAGCTCAATCACACATTTTAATAAACAATAAAGTCTTGAAGAATTACAAAAATTCTGCCACATTTCAGGGAAATACTCCCACATTTCAGGGAAATTCTCCCACATTCGAGGAAATTCTCGCACATCCAAGGAAAATTCTCCCACATTTCAGGGAAAAATTACACAGTAATGGAAACATAAAAATTCAAGCATCAAAATTAAACTCTTCAGACAAAGAGTCAATTTCCTTCGTTTTACTTGGAATCAAGTCATCCAACGCGATCTTATCATTCGAATTATCAGTAATCTGCCCTCTGGAGTCATTACCCTCGCCTATTTGAGCGTCCAAAGCCTCCATCAACTTAGAATCCTCTATCTCTTCTGTGTCAGTACTATTTTTACTTTTCTGACTATTATTCACAATGACACTGATTGCATTTTTATAATTTTCTTCATTTGTATTATTGCTCTGCCCATAATCATCTTTAGCAGCATCCAACGCTGATATTTTCAAAGTCTGACTCAAATTTTCGCTCGAAAACAAAGTTTGAGCTTTAAATTTATCGATATCAGAGTTCTGTCCGGGCAGTGATGTTGCGTTATCGTTTATAATGTTGATATTGACTTTATCGATAGTTTCTTTTTCATTTTCGCTTCCCGCATCACTTTGAGTGCTATCATTTAGTATGCTCTCACTGACAGCGCCAACTGAGTTCGAATCTTGACTAATCTCTTCTGTACCATCATTTTGATTTTCATCTTTGCCAAATTCTAGAGAATTATCATTAACTGTGGAATCATTTTCTTTCTTATCTACTTCTGTGTCATTTTCCTCATCTGTGTTAGTACCGTTGTTAATTTTATCATCTATCCGCGTTTTGTTGTCATTGTTAATACTAATACTACTTAAATTATTATTTGAAACTGCTGTATTGCACTCACTATTAAAGTTTGTCGCACTGTCTTTGTTATTATCATCTTCTTTTAGCACTTCATCACTTAATTTTACACCACTTTGATCATTATTCTCTTTAACATCATCATTATCAGTACCTTGTGTATTTTTGACAACATTTTTAGAATCATTGCCATCAACATCATTAGTTTCTACATCACTGAGGTCCATAGTGTTATCTGTGTCTTTATCGATAGCTTGTACTTTAGCCACCTCTCTATTTTCATGGATAGAGTCTTGCGTGTCACCATCCGAAGCGTCATCAACATCTAAGTTATCGATTATATTATTTATGTCTCTGGTAACATCATCTTCTGTTTCGTTGAGAAGAGAATCGAACATATTCTTCTCTTGTTTCATTCTCCTCTTCTTCTTAGGTACTTTGCCTAAGCACTGGTTGGAGAAGAGTGTCTTCAGAGTCAAGTTCGCTAGCGTATCGACATTCTTCTTTTTAGCGAAAGGGTTTAGGACTAAACTGCATGACCCTTCTTCGTCAGATTCTGCGTCTTCTGAGTCCCAGTGTATGTAATCTTCTTTTCTGTAGAATTCTTCTGTAATATCCTGGTTGATGGCAACCATGCGGTCAAGGTCGTCGAGGTCAGATTTTATTCGGAGTCTTGATGCTGATGATATGTAGGGGTAAACGCAGTTCTTGTCTAGGCCGAAATCCTGTGGGGGGAGAAATAAAAAAAAAATTGAGTACATGTTATTAAAATCACTAAAGATAAACATCGATAAAATGGCGCGCTTCACTACAATTCAAATGTTTGGAAGTATTGCGTACCGAGACGGCTCTCAAACAAAAACAAATCCAGCGATTTGTTGCTCGACTAGCGTCGTCATTAATCACTCATTATTACTAGTATGGCGCTGCACTGACATACTCTATGAAATGACACGTGCGTTGTCTTTCGCGGTCGGCTATTTATGATTAGTTGACAAACAAATCTACTACCTGCTACTGAAGACGATTACTCACAACTACACACAAACTCTTTCATACGGATGCGACTACACACATTGAAATAGTAATATGGAGGGGAGCGTCATGTTATAATAGTTTATCTATATACTGGGTTTCAAGGGTTAATATCTCAATTTTTTTTGCCATCTTGTGGCCCTTGCTGTCCACTGAGGTGTGTATGGGCTAGGTGAGAGCAGTTCAAGATGGGAGGAAGGTAGTCTGTTATTGTGGTACTTACAGAAGAGACATTGGACACGTCATAATGTTCTTGCTTCACGTTCTTCAGCAGAGGATCGCAGCGGGACACGCGTATTTGAAAAGGTCTACACTTGCTGAGTAGCGCCGGATCAATTGGTACTTCTCCTGTAAATTATATATAAGTTTTATTAATTTACATACATATAATACCACGCCTGCAATCCCCGAAGGGTTAGGTAGAGGTACACCCATATTTCGCCAGTTATATTTCATCATCATCATTGTCATATCAGCCGTACGACGTCCACTACTGAACATAGGCCTCCCCTACAGTTATGTTTAGTCTCGTGTAATAGGGAGCGAGCCTATTGCCATCAACCGGACTCAAATCCAGACTCCGAGGCTGCTACTGAGAATTTACTGATGGAAAAACCCAATAATAATAATGATTAATAATCTATTAAACAAATGAAGTATCTTGACATAACTAGCGAAATGTGGGTGTGCTAATGACTACACCTCCGCGTAACCCTTCGGGAATTACAGGCGTGATGTTATGTATGATTTGAATTCAATTTTTATTGAATGTGTAGACGATACACCTAAAACAATTTGGTCAAAAAAACAAAAAAAAGCTTTTTACTTTTCACTTTTTAGTGCTCAAGTGTGTTAATGTTCGAAATCCTTACATAAAGCCCTTTCAAACAATACCTCACACGATATATTTAATTTTGGAAAGTGGTAAGAGGGGGGTTGACGTACCCACTTCCTTCAGTCAGTCATCGACTACACGTATAAACAAAGCAATTTTTCTTGTTACGGCGGTTCTGCTGTGATTTTATAAGGAGTTCCGTTCCATATCTCCAAAGTTCTACATCAGATCATGACAATGTTCCTATGGGACCTATTCGGAACTATACTCTTTCAAACAAAAAAAGAATCATCCAAATCGATTCATAATTGGCGGAGTAATCGTAGAACAACTATACAAAAAAAAACATACGCGTCGAATTGAGAACCTCCTCCTTTTTGAAGTCGGTTGAAAATATAAAATAATAACGTATTAATGTTCAGTGTACCTCTTTTCTTCGCAATGCAGGTTAGTTCATGTTTCTTCAAATTCCTTAGCAGCGCATAACTTCTGTTGCATTTGGGACACTTGCCTGGAACCAAATAAGAACTAGATAAATAAATAAATAAATAAATAAATATCTTGACAACTTCACACACGGCTATCTGATCCCAAGCTAAGCAGAGCTTGTGTTATGGTAACCAGACAACTGATATACATACTTATATAATTTATAAATACATACATATTATAGATAAATCACACCCAGACACAGAACTAACAATCAGATCATCAAGTACTCCATACTATAATATTATAAATGCGAAAGTGTGTCTGTCTGTTACCTCTTCACGCTTAAACCGCTGAACCGATTTAGGTTAAATTTAGTATAGAGATAGTTTAAGATAATTTATTCAACGACTTCATCTGAGTCCGCGATAACCGAAATTTATGCGGATGAGGTCGCGGGCCAAAGATAAAATCAAAACATTTATTTCAATTAGATCATATACAGGCAATTCTGAATTGTCAAGGAGTCGGTCAGTTAGTCCGAAAGTTGAAGCTAGTTGCTCGTTCCAAAACGTAGGTAGGGCTCTATGGAGAAGAACGAGCTAGAAACTCCACGGACAGTCTTTTCAATTAGGTTTTTACAAAATCCTGATTACATTATTCTTGTTGAAACAATGAAGATGAATATATAACCATAGCAAGAAATAATAAAAATAAAGATGTACGCCATAGCAGTTAAGAGATGACCAATCCCAACTGACTGCACTCGTTCACGAGCATGACGGCATGGCTTTGGCGGGCCTGATTGCTAAGCCGGAGTACTAGTAGTACTAGAGTAACTAAGGGTTCGATTCCCACCCAGGACAAACTTTGTGTGGTTTGATTTATCTATGATATGTATGTATTTATAAATTATATATAAGTATGTATATCAGTTGTCTGGTTACCATAACACAAGCTCTGCTTAGCTTGGGATCAGATAGCCGTGAGTGAGTTGTCCCAAGATATATATATATTTTTTATTTCCTTGCTCAACCATCATGGAGGGAGCCAAATGATCCAACACACGCGCCACCATCAGCGAGACATTTGCTTCTACATGTGAAAACACCCCTAAGACTCACCGCCAGGCCTATGCTCTTCTCCCAGACACCTGTGGTCTTCCAGGAGCTTGTTGGTCGGGAATAAATGCCAGCAGACTTCACATTTGACGTCTGGCACCTCGTCCCAAGGTATGCACTCGTTGTCTTTCAAATGTCTGGAATATAACATAACATCACGCTTGTAATCCTTAATGATTTAAGCAGAGGTGGACCTATTAGAACAACCACATTTTGTCAGTTATGTTTAAGTTCTATGTAATAAGGGGCGAGCCTATTGCCATCAACATAACACATAACATAACATCACGCTTGTAATCCCCGAAGGGTTAGGCAGAGGTGTACCCATGAGTACACCCATATTTCGCCAGTTATGTTTTCAGTCCCATGTAATAGGGGTCAGTTAAAAACACAAAATATTTTGTGTTTTTAACTGATCAAGGCCCGGCTGTCAATACCTGTATTGACAGAACAATAGAAAATCAATTGTGTCTCATTACATGGGACTTGAGTAATTAAAGTTATGTGTTAAAATTATTGTCTAATTTAACTATCTTTGTCAATTTTTCAATTTTCTAATAATTTTATACAAAATAGAGACTAATATTATAAACGTCAAAGTCTGTCTGTCTGTTATTCCATCACGGTCTTCTCCTTTTCGAGTCAGACATCACGCCTGTAATCCCCAAAGGGTTAGGCAGAGGTGTACCCATTAATACACCCACAATTTTAATTCCCATGTAATATGTTTAAGTCCCATGTAGAGGGCGAGCCTATTGCCATCAACCGGGCACAAATTTAGACTCCGAGGCTGCTACTGTGAAATTCCTGATGGAAAAACCCAATAACACTTTGCCCGACCTGGGAATCGAACCCAAGACCTCATGCACAGCAGTCGCGCTTGCGACCACTAGACCAACGAGGCAGTCAATCTATTGAATCTATTGAACCGATTTTGAAAATTCTTTCCCAAATTCTAAGCTACATTATCACAGTTCTATAGGCTATTTATTATCAAAAAATTAGGGATCCGTAAGAAAAATCATGGCAGCGAAGTAGCGGGGAGAGTACTCTAGGCTTACTCTTGGAATCGACTGCATGTTTGACTACAGCGATTGACATGAGGTTGCCATACAAATGAAAACGTAAATTACCAAATTTTAAAATATTAAACAACTCGTTAATTCTATAAATAAATGTCTTCTTATATTTATTAGATTGAAACGGGACGAAATTCGGAAGATCATAGGCATCATAACCGGCCACTGTCCCCTAAACAAACACCTATTCACCATCGGTGTGACAGACAGCTCTCTGTGCAGAGGATGCATGGAGGCGGAAGAAACACCACAGCACGTGCTCTTGGAGTGCAGAAGCGTGGCAGATCAACGGGCACGGACTCTCCAATCGCCGGTATCGCTCCCCGAAGCCTGCAACAGTCTGAAAAGACTGCTGGCATTCTGGGAGGACCTGGGATGGTTGGAGTAACTCCTCAAGGATATTTTCATACGCACAATGGCAGTAGCGTGCATAGAGTTTTTAGACAGGGTAGGCAGAACAGTTAAAAGCTATTTAAGCTAGGTAGGTATCTTACCAAACATGTAAGTAAGTACCTATCATGGTTTTGGTTCGTCGTCTTGTCGACTTAAATAATAAGTAATTGCATAAGTAATTGCCACCTTAAATAGCCTAGATTAACTGATTTTGTAGACATATTTTACGGATACCTATATGTTTTGATGTTTCATATTAATTTGAAAGTTAAATAATAGCAGTCAAACTAAATAAAATCCGGTGTCATTGACCTTTCACGATTACGTCTTTTTGTCACCGATAGTTTTAAAAACGCAAATTTTTTTACTTCCTCTATACACACACCACATGAACAACTTTCACAGTGAATATTATCCATTTTTTCACACTATTAACATCGTTAAATCTTAAATATCTGATAACAAAGCACGATCACGTCTATTTGTCACCGATAGTTTTAAAAACGCATATTTTTTATTTCCTCTATACACACAACACATGAACAACTTTCACAGTGATTATTATCCATTTTTTCACATTAATAACATCGTTAAATCTTAAATATCTGATAAGAAAGCTCACGACCAAATCAAAACAAACAAACGACTAATGGCCGCTCAAACTACTTGTTTATAAAATACGACAAAAAAGATGGTGCTTTATTTAGAGAAAGTTGAATGAAATAATGTTACTTTTTAAAATAGTCGCATAATAGAGCTAGCTTCCGATCGGAACACTTCGGTAAGTATCGTGATTCGTCGTGTAACAAGTCATGCAGTGTCTATTTGGTGCGTTTGTGTGCGTTAGTTGTGACATGTGTGCCTCGTATCTATACGAACGCACACCCATTTAATCCGTATGACCACGAGAGCACACATATACACTTTAAGGCACGAATAGTTTGTGTCTTTTCCGCGGCAGTCAGCGGCGTTAGCGTAGCGCAATGTGAAATCGCGTCAAATTGTACGAACGAGCTGGCTATTTTGTATCGATGTTAATGTTATTTACACGACAATCGAAAGATGGCGCTGAATTATGATTTAAGATTTTTTTGTTTATTGATAAATACTCGTTTATAAAATAATATTACATATCAGAACAACATTATAAATATTTATCTGAGTTACGTAGGGTCGGCAGTGTCTTTCTGCCTCTATGGTATGCACGCCACTGCACAATGGCCCAATAATGAGGCTAAGTGCGGAAACAGCCCAGCTAACCTAACCTTTTTTTTTTTTTGTTGCCGGGGTGGAAAATCCTCATCGATGTCCACCGCCCTGGGGAGGGCGGAGGGGTCTGTCAGACTCTTACTGACTAAAAACCACCCCAGTGTTCCCCTCTCACACTTACGCCGGGGATCACGGGAACGTACGCGCCTTCCGCGATAGTTAACCTAACCTAACCTATGTAATGTCGATTCCAATCTCATTCTCGATTTTGTTCAAGAGTCTAGTCTACTAGTCTTGTATCCGGGGTATACTTACTCGTCATAAGCTGAAAGCTGCTTGAAGTCCTTGGAACATCGTCGGCACGTATAGGGACTGGATTTATTCCTGTGGTGCTTGTGGTGAGTCGACGCCTCCTCGACGGAAGCGAACCAGAGGCCGCAGGGGTTGCATGCCAATCTGCAAACCAGAATACAACGGATGTAAACACATTTTTGACGGGCCTGTTGGTCTAGTGGTTAGCGGCCCTGACTGCTAAGGAGGTCGTGGGTTAGATTCCCACCCAGGAAAAACTTTGTGTGATGAGCAGTCATGCAGACCAGCTGTGCGTTCTGCATTCCAAAACAGCGCTCTTATACAAAAGTTTTGTTTGTATGGGACCAAAAATTTATAACAATATACCCCTAAACATCCGAAATATCAATCAGGTTAGGCTATTCAAGAAGAAACTACACTGTTTTCTCATAGATAAAGCATATTATACTTTAAGCGAATTTATGAATGATAAAGACAGACAAATGTAAAGGATTAATGTAAATGTAATGCAATGTAAAACTCACCATCATTTTATTTTAAATATGTATACCTAATAATCTAAATTCATTTTAATTAATTTTAATCTTATGACTAATCTAATGCAATTGAAGGACTTTAACATAAGTGTAAGATTAACCAAATTTTGCATGCTTATATATAGGCTGAGTATGGTGAAACAACAAACAATGTAACATCTCCTGAAAAACCCATATTATGCAAATAAAATGATTTGATTTGATTTGAGCATGATTGTTAGTTCTGTGTCTGGGTGTGAATATCTATAATATGTATGTATTTATAAATTATATAAGTATGTATATCAGTTGTCTGGTTACCATAACACAAACTCTGCTTAGCTTGGGATCAGCCGTGTGTGAGTTGTCCCAAGATATTTATTTATTTATTTATTTACTCTTAAAACATAAACTCACGCCTTTTTCTCATGGGAGTAGGCAGAAACCACAGAACGCCACCTGCTACGATCCTTACATATTCCTTTCGCCTCGTACACGTTCATACATCTCGTCATACAAGCACGCCGGTTACGAGTACTGCGCACCTGACCTTTCTGAAGAACCTCACCAATAAGGTCAGTGTGGGTCTTTCTAGGGCGTTGCCACTCACCTCTGCCATATAAATCATCATCTGCCTAGCCTTTTCCCAACTATGTTGGGGTCGGCTTCCAGTCTCACCGGATGCAGCTGAATACCAGTATTTTACATGGAGCGACTGCCTATCTGACCTCCTCAACCCAGGAACTGGGTAATACGATACCCCTTGGTAAGACTGGTTGTCAGATTTTCGGGGTTCTGACGACTGTCAAAAATTCAAGTATGGAGGCACGGAATCATGTCAGTGATGTCTAATATACAATTAGAAAATACATACACATAACACATAACATAACATCACGCCTGTAATCCCCGAAGGGTTAGGCAGAGGTGTACCCATCAGTACACCCACATTTCGCCAGTTATGTTTTTAGTCCCATGTAATAGGGGGCGAGCCTATTGCCATCAACCGGGCACAAATCCAGACTCCGAAGTGCTACAGAGAAATTCCTGATGGAAAAACCCAGTAACACTTTGCCCGACCTGTGAATCGAATCCAAGACCTCATGCACAGCAGTCGCGCTTGCGACCACTAGACCAACGAGGCAGTCAGATTTAAAAATAATTGAAATCAAAATATTCTAAATAAATTTAGACGTACACAAGTACTAAATAATTACAATTCATGTATAAATGACTATTATTGTCCACTACTGAACATACAATTCGATTCTCTCGCTTGTGGAGATGCTCCTATGTGATAAAAGTCTAAAAACTCACCTACGACTAGTGAAGCTAACATAATGCACTTTCATGTGACTGATAGTAGCCTGCGGTGTCTTGTTGGCTTGTCCGCACACCGTACACTTGTGCAGCCGCGGCGGGGACGGGGCCCGCTTGGGGGGCCCCTTCGGAGGCTTCAGGGGTCGCATGACACGCGGTGGCGTCTTCGGCGATGACTTAGGAGTAGGTGGTGATGTTTTCGTTGCGATCCTGTGAGGAAGATGGTAAGTTAAAAGAGGGTTTTTAGAAGAATGAATAACAGGTAAGGTCATTGAGGCGCTTTGCACACAGAGCAACTATTGCAGCAACTGGCAACTAGCTGTTTACATATATTTCAATTGGACTGCGCACACAGAGCAACTCGAGCTTCGAGTTGCGGCAATCGTCAACAGTTTTCAGTTGCTGCAATCGATGACTAAATTAGTTGCTAGTTGCCGCAACTAGCAACTTTTAAATATTGTACCGGTTTTTAAAGCTGCCGGTTTCCTCAACCATCAATCGCAACGCTTCGGGCGATTTCACAATCTCCCTCCCTCTCCGTGTGCCCGGCAATGCCAGTGTCGCTACGGCAACGGCACACGGCAACTCGGCTTTGAAAGTTGCTCACAAATTGCCAAAAAGTTGCGGCAACCGCAACATTATAGAAACTATCAACTTTTAGAGGAAACTTTTTAAGAGTTGCCAGTTGCCTTAACTTAAGTTGCTCCGTGTGCAAAGCGCCTAAAACCCCACAAACCCTAGTGTCAGAGTTTCTAAACCGCTTTAAGGGCCTCTGACATGGTTTGAGTGGAACAGTAACCAATGTTCGGCGCTATCTTAGCATATACCTATAAAAATCCTGACAACAACCGTTGGGCAGTAGCCCACCAGACACAACACCAGTCAGGTCGGAGGATCCTCCCATTTTAACGGAGGAGGCCTCTCATGCATGAGGGTTTCAAATCCGGGTAAGTACCAATGTAACTTTATCAATTTAAATGTACTTTCTTAAGTTTATCTTGGACATCACTGACATCGGTGAAGGAAAACATCGTGAGGAAACCTGGACTTACTGTTCCACTCAAACCATGTCAGAGGCGCTTGAGGCGGTTTAGAAACTCTGACACTAGGGTGTGTGGGGTCGTAAGACCTTACTGCCCACACGATAAAGAAGAAGACGGTCATGTGATGTGTCTTTTAACACTCAATATCCGTATCCGGTTGCGAAACTTAATATCCGTAAGATCTCTTGTAACACAGTACATACTTGACTCTTTTAGTGGGCGTCTCCTGCTTAGCCGGCTCCTTGTCTCTGGCACGCTTCAACCGAGGTGTAAGCGAAGGACTGTCTTCATTCTGTAACAATTAACATTTAAGCTTACTTTATGGTTTTATGAACTGCCACATTGTTCTCGAGCATGAGGTCTTAGGTTCGATTTGCAGGTTGAGCTAAGTGTTATTGGGTTTTTCCATCAGGAATGTATACTAATACTAGCTGACTCGGCCACGCGTTGCTGTGTCTGAAGTAAGTAAAGATATTGAGGTCAATAATCGAGAAAAAACTTCGACTGCTGTGCATGAGGTCTATGGGTTTGATTCCCAGGTCTTGCAAAGTGTTATTGGGTTTTTCCATCAGGAATCTATATTAATACTAGCTGACTCGGCCACGCGTTGCTGTGGCTTGTAATAAGTAAAGATATTGAGGTCAATAATCGAGATAAAAACTATCCTATCTTTTAAGTTTGACCAAATTACACACAGTAAGCCATATTTCCGGACACACAACGTGACTCGTAATTTATACATATTAAGATGGTAAAGAGGAAAGATTTGATTGTTTGTTTGTTTGCATTGAATAGGCTCCGAAACTATCAGTAGTTTCTATAAGAAACAGTTTAGTTAGTATAGATCAATAGCAACTTTAAGAATTTTTCAAATTGGTTCAGACCAATTTGAAAAATTCTTTCACTGTTAGGAAGCTAAACTATCCCCGGGTGACATAGACTATATTATATTTATTGTTGGAGGAATAGTGAGACAGCGTCATCATGGAAGGGATAGCACAAGTGGTGGTGGCTGGTGAGGTTATATAAGCGCGTGCGCGCCTCATTCGAGCCAACTTTTTCGTGCCGTCAACATACGTAAGGGGAACCTCTGCCCGATCGTAAAGTCAACCTGATTTATTAATTTCTCATTTTCTTTATTTTCCATATTTTTACACATATTTTCCTTTAAAAAACAAATAATATAGTTAAAAAAAAAATATGTATAAAAATAGCGCTTCGCCCGCAACGAGGTGGTAAAACCCAAGCTACCGGCGGTTAGGGATCCAGAGAGAGGAACCTCCTCACTATGCGTGCCGTGTCCAAGACAACCGCCTTCTGCATCTGACTCTTGATCCAGCTGTTGAGCGAAAGTTTCTCAAGGTGTTGGTCGAAACTTTTCGCTATTAAACCGTTCACTGACATGACAATCGGAACAATAATTGTCGAGTCCATACCCCACATGCTGGTCACCTCGTGAGCTAGATCTAAATATTGAATGTTTTTTTCTTTCTCAGCTTTCACTAGGTTCTCATCATGGGGAATAGTGACATCAACAAGTATTGCACGACGCACTGACCTATCAATTATCACTAAGGTTTATTAGCAGTAATAAATCTATCAGTGATAATTGATCTGTCCCAGTAGAGCGTGATCTGACCATTATCAAGAACTGGTTCAGGATGGTATTGATAATAGGGTACCTCGATTTCCACAAGGGCATATTTAAGGGCAAGTTGTTGATGGATTATCCTGGCTACTAGGTTATGTCTGTGCAAATACTCGCCGTTAGCAAGACGAGAACATCCAGAGACAATATGTCTTATTGACTCACCGGGAAGGTGACAAGCACGACATATGTCCACGGTACCATCTTTTATAATATGTCTCTGGTAGTTCTTCGTTAAATTACTTCTTTAGATTTATTATTGTTACGGAGTAGAATTATTTTGATATTTGTAATTGATTTTGGTTTTCTGTTAAAATAAAAGTGTCGTTGTTTGTAGTTAGTTTTTTTTTTTATTAAATTCCACCTCTGGTCTCTTAGATTTTATTTAGTACCAGCATTGCACCCGTGCGAAGCCGGGGCGGGCTATTAGTACCTAATAAAGCTGGTCGCAAAGCGCAACTGCTGAGTATGAGGTCTTGGGTTCGATTCCCAGGTCGGGCAAAGTGTTTTTGGGTATTTCCATCAGGAATTACTCAGTAGTAGCCTCGGAGTCTGGATTTGTGCCCGGTTGATGGCAATAGGCTCGCCCCCTATTACATGGAACTGGCTGTGTATGATTCTGTATGCAAACATTGTAAACGTTGATTTTAAAATAGTACGTATGGAGTTTCTTGCCCATTCTTCTCCACACAAAACTACCTTTTGGAAGGGGCAACTAGATTCAAATCCTTTTTGTAATTTGACGTTCAAAAGTGCCTTGTAATGTCCTAATTGAAATAAATGGTTTGACTTTGGCGAAATGTGGGTGTACTAATGGGTACACCTCAGCTTAACCCTCCGGAGATTACAGGCGTGATGTTATGTTATTTTATGTTGGTTTTTGACATTATTATAAAAATTCTCATGGGCCAAGTGGGGGTAAAAGCTAGTCTATCACAAAATCGTTTAAAATGCTCACATTTGTTTTCGTATCCTTCTTCAATATTGATTTTGGTGTCACCTTCGGACATTTGGACTTGTCCTGTAATTATAAAAATTCGTTTTTAAAATATCTGACCAAATATATCGACTTGGATCGAGTGTAGAGATAAAGTACTATAACTTGACGCTCCCTTCTTTCTTTCTTGCTTTATCGTGTGGGCAGTAAGGTCTTACGACCCCACACACCCTAGTGTCAGAGTTTCTAAACCGCCTCAAGGGTCTCTGACATGTGAGGGTGTGTGTGTGTTTTTGTCCCTAATCTACACTAATATTATAAAAAAGAAAAAAATATTTTGTTTGTTTGTTCGTAATGGATAAACTCAAAAATCACTGGACCGATTTTAAAAATTCTTTCACCATTAGAAAGCTACATTATCTGCGAGTAACATAGGCTATATTTTATTTTATTTTAGCGAGGACGAAGTCACGGGTTAAGGCTAGTAAATAAATAAATACCTTCTTCAATCGACTGAGTGAGACGTTGTCATCTTTAGAGCTGGTGCGCTGTCGGGTTACTCTCGGTGGCGTCGGAGAACGCTTGCTGAGGCGACTGGCGCGCCTGTCTGTTAGTATCCTATTCTCCAGCTGTGGACAAAGAAGAGATACACTATAATAATTGAACTATATTGAACTACGCCCAGCTCTCATGCATGAGGTTGTGAGTTCAAATCTGGGCAAGTACAATGTGAATTTTCCAATTCATATGTACTTTCTAAAGTTTATCTTGGACATCATTGGCATCGGTGAAAGAAAACATCGTGAGGAAACCTGGACTTACTGTTCCACTCTAACCATGTCAGAGGCCCTTGAGGCGGTTTAGAAACTCTGATACTAGGGTGTCCCCACACATCCTAGTGACCGTAAGACCGAATCGTAAGACCTTATTGAAGTACTGTTAAAACTAGCCGAATATAAGACTACACAGCTCTTTGTTTTTGAGGTGGTAAAAATCATCAAATGGCTCTGTGAGGGGCGGAAGGGACTGTCAGACTTTTACTGACTAAAAACCACCCTGTTCCTTCTGTTGCCCTTTACGTTCCGGGGCCACGGTATCCTGTTAAGACGTCCCGCAACAAGACTACTAAGACACAGCTCTGAGACAGACAGACAGACAGACAGACAGACGGAGAGACAAATGAGGGAGAGCAACAATTTTTACCGCTCAGGGCATTTGCCCGGCCGGCTTCAGATCAGGCCCTAGGACTTAAACATAACTGGCGAAATGTGGGTGTACTGATGACAACCTCTGCTTAACCCTTCGGGGATTACAGGCGTGTAGTTAAGTTATTCGGAAGGCCCAAGCAACGCTGGGTTGATGAAATAGAAAGGGTCGCAGGCAAAAATTGGATGAGCCTTAGTAAAGAAAGGGACAGATGGAAAAAGATGGAGGAGGCCTATACCCAAGTGGGATCCATAAATAAATAAATAAAACATACTAACATTAAAATTAAGTTAGAAATATCTACTAACAAACTATTGTGTAATTTGTAATTTTTTGTAATCTATGGAATAAAAAGGCGTTATTATTATTATAATTTTAGTTAAGTTATGAATTTTCAAATCTCGGTGCTGAATCGAGCATTGAAAATCCATCAGTGTGCCCTCGGAACCCTAAAAAGAAGTGTTACCTTGACTAGCAACTCCGGTTCTCTCTTGACTTTCGGATTCATTTTCTTGTGCTTGGAAATGGACTCGCCGTCCGAATCATCATTGATGTACACCGGTTCTGTGAGGCCAAGTATGCATTCCCCAGCGTCCGGCTGCAAAGTATTAATAAACACATCACACAAGTACCAAGGAATAGTCTAAGGGCGAGACTCCACCAAAGCGGAGACGGATTTGTGAACTTTTGCAGTCGTGTTTTTTAATTTTTTTTTTAGCTTGTGTAAAAAAAAAAAAAAAAACACGACTGCAAAAGTTGCACATATTTGTACTTTGTTTACTCATCAGTTTTTTATTTACAGTGTTATACATATATTTTTTTAACCTACTTGTCAAATTATAGACGGTAAAAATAGACACGACCAGATTCAAATTTTTGACTAGCCTACGTTACTCGGAACGGTGCAAAGATTGTAACAATACTCACTACATCTAAATCGGTACAGGCGTTTAAAAGTTATTGTGGAATAAAGAAACTCACATACATAAATTACCCCTGAACGCATAATACTCCTTTTTTTGGGGCAGTCATGTGAAACCTAAACTGGATTGAACGATCTTTCATGCTTACCGCTCCTCTAGGCATGGACTGCGGAGGCAAGCCAAGCCGCAGTCTCGTCCGCTTGTTGGTCTGTCGACACATCTCCAGGAACTCGTAGAAGTCATTCACTTTGTCGACGCACAGCTCACAGATAAGAGGAGGCATCTTGTCATCTTGGTGTACCTGGAAAAAGAACGGAAGTTATTTGTGTTAGCCTATGTTACTCGCAGATAATGTAGTTTTCTAATGGTGAAAGAATTTTCAAAATCGGTCCAGTAGTTTAGGAGTTTATCCATAACAAACAAACAAAAATACAAATTATTGCTCTTTTTATAATTAGTGGTAGATGTATGTAAATATGACAGGGGCCGGATTAGCAGGGGTCCGCTGTATTCAAATTGGAAAATATTAAAAATTACAATCTGAACAAATACGAAATAAAATCGCTCCCTGCATCTGTACGCTTAGATCTTTATAACTCATCTGCCTAGCCTTTCCTCAACTATGTTGGGGTCGGCTTCCAGTCTCACCGGATGCAGCTGAGTACCAGTATTTTACATGGAGAAACTGCCTATCTGACCTCCACAACCCAGTAACTGGGTAACACAATACACCTAGGTAAGACAGCCGGGACCAACAGCTTAACGTGCTTTCCGAGGCACGGAATGTCAGTAATGTCTAAGATAAACTTTTAGAAAGTACATATGAATAGATCTTTTTAACTATACAACGGAATTTCATACGGTTTTCATCAATAGATAGAGTGATTCAAGAGGAAGGTTTATGTATCTACATTGCACCCGTGCGAAGCTGGGGAGGATTGCTAGTATACAATAAACAAACCAGATCTAGTACAACTACATATAGGCTAAAGATTTACTTGTTATATTTAGGAATCGAACTTAAGACGCACAGTGCAGCAGCCAATCGCTTAGCCACTCCGCTAAGCGTGCCATAAAAATGTAAATAAGTTTCAGTTTTGTTTTAATTAGAAAATTTAATTTGTGGGCCCAAAAATTGTAGAAAAAAGGGATTGTCTTAAATCATTGACTCAAAAAGGAAAAATTGAATATTATTATGTGATGTTTGGATAACCTATCATAGTAGATATTAAAATGTAAAAAATACAAGAATTATGAGAAGTATATTATATCTACGCGTTGTATATAGACCTTAGTTATATTTAACTGTAATATTTTACCGTTTAAAACAGTTTTTATTCAGTTTTTGTATTACTTTCACTTATTTGTTTGACAACAAACAAAATATTTTCAAACTCCATTATTGACTGTAGGATAAGATTGGAAAAGCTTGAATTAGGTTCCTAAAGATTAGTAATATAAGCACATCCTTATTTATTCAAATATTTTTGTTATAATTACCTCAATTTGTACACAATCGCGAACCTTTTGCTTCAATTCTACTTCAGTATCATCCATGTCGACTACATTTTGTATTATAGGCATTTTGTAGCCAGCACCTGCTCCACACAGGCGACATGCTCTGTATATCTCATAAATCGTCTCTTTGTCCTTTTTAGAATTCAATGGTCGATCCATTTTAGACATTGTAGCATTTCTATGTAATTTAGCAACTATGACGACGATTGCCGCTTTTCCGCCATTATTAATGATACCACTGCTGGAAAATGTAAACCACAGCTAACAATCTAGATTAAAAAACCTGTAATTTAATTATAATCGACTAAAAAAAGTCCGCCTTTGTACTTTTTTTGTTGCATAAAGTTTAAATAAATAAATAAAAAATTGATTAAATTAATGTTCCGCAGAATGAAAAAGAAGGTGTAAAATTAATATAGTAAATCAATTTGACAACGAAGTCCTTTAAATTCATTTAAATATATTTGCTTGGGCGTAACAAAGCAGGTAAAAAGTATACGCATACCTATTATGCAGTTAACAAGCAAACAACAACAACTGAATGTTCATTAAGTTTCATAGTGAAAATGAATCAATCATAAATTCATGAAAATCTAAATAGTCGACTAGATGTGCGTCTTAAACAATGCACTAGGTGACCACTCTATATCAACCATAGACAAAAAAAACCACAAACTATCTATCGTCTATTCTCTATTTCTCCTCTTGTTCTTGTATCTGTGGACAAATTGATGTGCAGTGGATCTGCGTATGGTGTTTATTCGCTGAATTTTGCAAAAAAAGTGCTAAAATAAACGTGTTTCTGCATTATTCCTTCAAGAAAGTGTCGGCGTGTGCCGATTCCATGTTTTTCAGTGTATCTTTCCTTGTAAGTATTGCTTTTATCGACTGAAAACTGCGTCTGTTTGTATAAACCTGCCGATTTGAACAGTGTAACCGACTTTTAGTTTGCACTCATTTTTTTTTCATCATGACTGCACATTTTATTTTCTTTTCGATGTTTTTGTGGGTATTCCGAGAAACTTTTACCTCAAACGAATATTTCTGAGACCAAACATATTTTTTATAACCTTACACTTTCGGTAAAAAACGACGTTTTACTATTTCCTCTATATAAATACTCGACTGACCTCCCCTGCTTCGAATTTAGTCGCCTAATATGTCAGTTTTTGGAATGTCTTAAATTCTTGTTAGTCTACCAATATTAATTCTTCAAATAAAAACAAGTATTTTAATTTGGCAAATAAAATTTCAGTGTTATATGGTTTAAATTCGAGTTCATGAAAATTGAAATAAAGAACTTATTCTAAGTTAGTATCTCAAACACAAAGGTTATAAAAATGTAATTTTCAGGCTTCAGAGCTGTGCTTAGAATTAGGGTCTGTTTTCACCACCTTCCAATAAATTCCGATTATACTAATTCGGTTCCATTTTTGAATATTATTTGTTCAATAATATCTATGTACAGGTGGTGAAACATACCATTAAAAAGAAACAATAAAGTAATCCTTAGTTTATGTTTAGTTTATGGAGGTTAGTTTCGGCGCGAAAATTATTTTTGTTTGTATAGAACCTAAAAACATAATTTATTAGTTTTTCTGCAAACTAAGGGTCAATCAATGTATCGAAATATGCTGTATTAATTAATTGATTACTAACTTTACGTATAGAATTATTCAAAGTTATTTGCAAGTTTTCGAATTTTTTAATCTATTTTTGTTATGTTTTCTTTCAAATGTATGAAAGTGCTGTCTGCCGTGTCTAACCATATGAGGTTCCTCACTAATACTACCTTAATTGACTAGTGGTTGATGATACCACTACTAAATATGAGGTCCTGGATTCAACTACTAACCCAGACAAAGTGTTATTAGGTTTTTCCATCAATAATGTCTTAGTAACAGCCCTGTGTTTGGATTTTTGTCCAGTTGATGGCAATAGGCTCACTCTCCAATGCATAAGACTTCAACATTACTGTCAGAAACATTAGGTACTAGATAACATTTGCACCGTGTCAGGTAGCATTGTCTTAATCGATCCGGGGGTGTCGAGCATTCTGTTCTGTACTTTTTTAGCGTCTACTTAGTATAAAATCCATGGTAAAAATTTTTAGTACTGTCTCTTTTACTCACCTCCTTCCCTGATCCCCTTGTCCTTGATTGTACATGCAATTTTGAACTCTATTGTTGTGCGATTTTAGTTTGTTTTCGATCAATAAACGAAAACTACTCTGTCAAATAAACTTAGACAGGTTTCTAACAGTGAAAAGACGGAGTGAAGGGTAAAGAAACAACTAGTCAATTCTGGTTCATTTATTTATTAAATTCTTCTCTTGAAAATATTATTTTAGAGAGTAATAACATTACTTTACATTTAATTATATAAAAAAAATGATATCTTGGAACAATATAAAACTAACAAATGTTTAATTAATATAAAAGGTACCTTAATAGTAGTGCATTTAGAACCTAATTACATTAAACAATGTCACTTATGTACATTAGACTAGATGACACCATCAATCAATTGACAAACTGTTTAAGACCTGTCAAAACGCGATTCTTCCATAGATTTTGTAAGGAAATATCGAACTGTGACTTCACTGTGAATCAAGTCAATTGACTAACTATTTATTGATTTCAAAGCCACAAAAAAATCTGATTGTTTTTTTAGAAGTTTTCTTGAAATGAAAGCTTAATAGTGTCAACTATACAATCTTGGAACTATCATCAAAATATTTTTTTTTTTTGATAGTCATAACTTAATAACTATTAATTAAACATCTTGTAAAAATATTAAACTTCTAGCTGACTCGGCCACTCGTTGCTGTGGCTTGAAGTAAGTAAAGATATTGAGGTCAATAATCAAGATAAAAACTATCCTATCTTATAAGTTTGACCAAATTACACACAGTAAGCCATATTTCATCAAAAACGGTTGAATAGTTTAGGAGTCCATCACGGACAAACAACATGACACAATTTGTAAAAATATAAAACTTACAAAAAAACAAACAAAAAGCTATCTTATATTAACAAGAAGACAACAAAATGCATCAAAGTACCTTCCTTGTCCTACTTTAAAATTATCATGAAATTTGTTGTCACTGGACTGTTTTCAGCCTGATAGAGAAATATTTAAAGATTAAACTAACAACTATGTTATAACTAATAATAATAATAATTTATTCAAATAAAAATGTGTACAAAAAACCAAAGAGATAAAAAGATTTTCCATAAAATTACAGTGCCTCAAAATTAACTAAAACTAAATAATTAAAGGAGCAAGTATCGATAGTTCGGAATTGCAATGTTAGGTAGCGACCCGCCCGATCTAGGTTAATTTAAACCTGAGTTTCAGGCCATAAACACAGACCTAACCAAACATAAACTAAAACCAATGTGACTTTTTCTAACACATGTGTACTTTCTAAGCTTATCTTGGACATCAATGACATTGGTGAAGGAAAACTCCGTGAGGCCAGACTTACACTTATATAAAAAAATCAGTACATAAAATTATTATAAGTCGCCAATCCGCTTTGAGCAAGCGTGGTGATCAATGCTCGTGCCTTCTCTGTATGAGACTCTTCTCATACAGAGAAGAAAGAAAAAAAAAGAAAGGAAGGCCTCTGCCTTTGCCCTAAATTGGGACAAAAATAGGCTGGTTCTTCAAAAAGGTCAGGCAGTACTCGTAACCGGAGTGCTTGAATGACGAGATGTATGAACGTGGACGAGGCGAAAGGAGTATGTAAGGATCGTAGCATGACAAGCAGGTGGCGTTCTGTTGTTTCTGCCATGTAATAGGGGTATTATTAAGAATAATTTCGGTCGCACATCTGACCAAAGATGCGCTGCGTATTGTCGGTTTGCCATACGCGCCTCCACTATGTTGCCAGTTCATTACTCTGCAGATTGTTACTGTA
Source organism: Hoplodrina ambigua (assembly GCA_949774945.1). Lineage (NCBI taxonomy): Eukaryota > Metazoa > Arthropoda > Insecta > Lepidoptera > Noctuidae > Hoplodrina > Hoplodrina ambigua. The sequence goes on from OX458994.1 coordinate 1,397,078, forward strand.
GAAGTAGTAGTAGTCGTTAGTCTCTTATTCTGTTCTCTTCTTCTTCTTATTTTCTTCTTTTTCTTTTCTTATATTTTCCAATACCACAGGTCCAGAGACTCCAAACCTTTTGTCATAGGCGCCTCTACAAGTTGTCACTCTATTTATTGGCCAGTTCACTGTCCAAGTTTTTATTTTCCAAACCGTTACTGTCCCAAGTCATTGAATTTTTGCTGTAGTTGTTGTCCAACGGCTTGTTTTTCTGCAAAGTTAATACCAAAAACTTTAATCAGTGGTTATTATTTGTAATAGTATTACTATTACACTAAAAACGACACTCACAATATACCGTCTACCGCAACGCAGCAGTAGGCCTGGCAGTATGCCGTGCTGTGATTGGCTCAGCTCCCACATCCAGACGAAATGTGTGCGAAAAGAACGGTACTCCTAGTAGTGGCATTTATTGCAGATCGAGTGTGTGTATTCTGATGACATTACGGTGTCATCTTCGTAGTCAGCGTGGTCTTTGAGAGCAAGACTATTTAAAACCTTTTACTGTAAGGTAGGGATGTTAAGGGATGATGGTTGGTAGGTTAAAAGGAGGAGGAATGGATGTGTATAAATCGTCTAGTAGTCGAATTTCAACGCGGGCAGAGCAGTGGGCAATTTACTAACTTCTAGTGCTTTTAATCTTATTCTTTTTTTATATCTATACTTATATACTTATTATATTATACAACGTGTAACGGAAAGGGTATATATGTCACCGGAAAATAACAAGATCCGTAAGTTTATCAATTTACTAGGAAGTTTATAAACTTTCGTAAGATTCTAAACGGGAGATAAATTGTAATATTTTACGTCCACATTTTCGTAAATTTATCAATTTCCGACGTCATACGGTAAATTTATAAACTAACGAATATCTATTCGTAAGATTTTATATGGTTCGACCAATCACAGAAACTCTTTTAAATATACGATCTTTGAAATACGTAAAATAACACACTGCTCTCTGATTGGTCAATGTTCATAGTGGCAATGCTTGTGTCCATAGACTTGGCGGCCGCGAGGAAGGAGAAGTGACACGTGACAGCCAACCAATCAGATCGCGCGTAGCGTTTGGTTACTGCTTACTTATTATTTTACGAGTGAGTTCAGTAAGTTTATCAATTTACGAAAATGTGGACGTAAAATATTACAATTTATCTCCCGTTTAGAATCTTACGAAAGTTTATAAACTTCCTAGTAAATTGATAAACTTACGGATCTTGTTATTTTCCGGTGACATATACATACAAAGAGTAAGGCTTCTTCGGATGATAACTAACGATATGGCAAGGGTTTCAGCTCAATATAAAATACTCTAAGAATTGAGACCAAATTTTCGGTTTCATAATTATGTTTCTTAAATTCAAATCAAACACGTGGGTCAAAAACTTTCCATGTTACTTGCCCAATAACACGATAAATCTCTTCCGAAATTCTGCGCGCCTAGTACCGCATAGTAGCCTTCTGCAGGCGGTGTTCTTTGTTGATCATAATTTCCGAACATGTAGAGATAGGATTAAAAAACCCTTGCCATATCGTTTGTTATCATCCAAAGAAGCCTTGAAGATTGCTCTTGGTATGTATATACCCCTTCCGTTACACGTTGTATAGAGGTAAAGTTTGGAGGTAATCTCTGTATCGACTGAACCGATTTTGATAATTCTTTCGCGATTTGAAAGCTACGTTATCACTGACTATATTATATTGTCAAAACATTAGAGATCTGTAAGAAATATCACGCGAACTATCGCGGGGAGAGTGGTAGTATGGTAAAATGTCATTACTTTTTGTACAAAAAATATTATTAGGTTTTAAATCAATAATAAAATTTAATACTAATTGGTTCTTTGTTGGTTTTGCTATAACTACAATACAAATAATAATAAAAAAAATTAAAGGTTCTCCTATAAGAAACAGTGGTACAGACTTGTCTGATTTTCAACCGACTTCAAAAAGGAGGAGGTTCTCAATTCGACGCGTATGTTTTTTTTTTGTATATTTGTTCTACGATTATTCCGCCAATTATGAATCGATAACTGTTATCAAACCAATTTACAAAAAAAACTGTAAAGAAGAAATGACAAATTATCGACCTATTGCTTTGATACCGGTGTTTTCAAAAGTAATAGAAAAAATTATTTATGAATATATTTATAACTTTTTATCTAAATATAATATATTATGTGAGGAGCAATATGGTTTTAGAAAAAACAAAAATATAAACATAGCAATATTCGACTTCTTAAGTAAAATAATGCCAAATGTAGATGCTAAAAGACCAGTATGTGCTATTTACACTGATTTGTCGAAAGCTTTTGATTATTTGGATCACGTGACTCTTCTCGGAAAACTCTATGCATACGGAATACGGGGAAATGCACTTAATTTAATAAAAACTTATATTAGCGGCAGGAGACAATATACAGAGATATCGAAAATTTGCCCAAAAACTAAATATGAATTAAAATATAAATCTACTACTAGAGAAATAAAATATGGTGTGCCGCAAGGTAGTGTGCTCGGACCATTGTTATTTTTATTATACATCAATGACCTCCCACGTCAAATCGCCCAGCCCATGGTACTATTTGCTGACGACAGCACACTTCTAATAGAATGCCGTAGCAGAGAGACATATGAAAGTGACATCAACAAAGCGCTTGCCACAGTTGTAAATTGGCTTAATAACAATAACCTAATCATAAATGTACAAAAAACAAAAATTATGCACTTCTACCAGAGAACTAATTCTGAAGACATGATTATAAACTACAATGGACAGATGGTAGACAGAGTAAATATGGCGAAGTTCTTGGGAATCTTAATTGACAACAAATTAACATGGAAAGCTCACGCTGATGAAATTTGCAAAAAAATAAGCTCCTCCGCTTATGCTTTACATAATATGTAAAAAAAAAATTGACTCTAAATCACTACTAGTGGCTTATCATGGTCTGGTTGTGTCGGTCTTAAGGTTTGGCATAATATTTTGGGGCAATTGCAGCGAAAGGGAAAGCATTTTTAAATCTCAAAAGCGTTGCATTAGAGCCATGTTTGGTCTAAAAGTAACCGATAGTTGTGTCCCTGTCTTTAAACTAAATAAACTGTTAACTTTTCCATGCCTGTATATTTTAGAATTAGCTATATTTGTCAAAACAAATAAGCATTTATTTCCATCTTTAAATGATGTCAGGAAAAGAAATAACGTTATGAGATCCCAGTATAAGAGCCTACTGTACACAGGTGCATATAATACAGCACTGTTAAAAAAGAGTGTGATTTGTATGGCACCCACTGTTTATAATAAAATACCCCAAAGTATAAGAGAGCTACCGTTACATAAATTTAAAAAATACCTCTCAAAATTACTTGCGGATAAATGTTATTATTCATTAGCTGACTTTATAACAGATAAGTTTCCAAATTGAACTCATTCTCAATTTATTAATAATCATAGTGACTTGTTATTATGTTCTTTTTTGACTATTATTTGTACTTCTTTTTTATAATTGTGACATGTTTATCTTTTCTGACTATTATTTTTACTTCTTTTTTATAATTGTGACATGTTTATTCTACCTACATACAATTTAAATTTATATAAAGATTTTATTCTGTTCAGTAATTGGAAATTGTTTAATTTAAAATTCAATTTTTTTAAAGATTTGCATGCCATAATGTTCGGCAAACATGTATTAAGCACAAACACTTTGTTTATATTTTGTCATCCTACATACATGCACCTACGCGTGTGTGTATGTATACACATGTTTTTTGCGAATAAATTTATTATTATTATTATTATTTTTTATGCATTTTGTATCTCGGGACCCTGAGGTCCCGGGCCTTTGTAAGGCGTACGAGGGGCCGGGGCCAACTCGCAGAGGCCCCTTAGGTAGCTTTATATGAAAGGAGACACCAACCGACGATTATCCCTGTATGCACTAAGCAAGTGCACCCAAGAACAACCCCCGGTTGGTGCAGAACTATTACAGGACATGGAAACTAAGAGAACTGGACTATGGGTATGGGTTGCTAAAGTGACTTGGTTACCTGAAACTATGAAGTGACTATGGCCCCTGCCGGACCTATGTTTGTATACATGGATAAAATGGCAGGGGGTGACTTGCACACTCACTATATGGGCCCCCTAAAATAGTCGCTAGCACTAAGTGACGTAGCGACAAGGGGGCAACATATCTTGAGGCGCTAGGGGATGGAGAGGTATTCCACGGCTATCGGGACAATCCCGGAAGTACGGTCAAGATCCCTACCAGCGTCTTACTGGAATACTTCCTTCCCCCGAGCACGAATGCTCTCGCGGATTTCCACTCTAACCGGCCAATTAAGGCAAGATAGAGGTGGGAGGTCTGTTCCTCGTCAGTGCTCACTCTAGCCGGCCAATGAAGGCAAGCCAGAGATGAGGAACAAGACTTCTCCCGGGAGTCAGGTCCGTGGGGTCGCTACTGCCCTCCGTGGGGTCGCTACTGCCCTCCGTGGGGTCGCTACTGCCCTTATTATTATTATTATTATTGGATGATTCTTTTTTTGTTTGAAAGAGTATATTTCCGAATAGGTCCCATAGGAATATTGTCATGATCTGATGATGAACTTTGGAGATATGGAACGGAATTCCTTATAAGAAAGAAGAAGAAGAAAAATTGCTTTGCTATACGGGTCAACCCTACCACTTTCCAAAATTAAATATATCCTGTGAGATATTGTTTGAAAGGGCTTTATGTAAGGATTTCAAACATTAACACACAAGCACTAAAAAGTGTAAAATAAAAAGGTTTTTTAAAAAAAAGATGACCGCCTTCTAAAACTACAAAATAAAAAATAACTTTAGCTTGGAAGTCGGTGGCAATACCTACATAACAAGAAACTAAACCAAAGCCGCTGCCGAAGGCGGTCATCTTTTTTTTTTGTAAAAAAAACTTTTTTTCAATTTTATTTTTGCGGTGGCATGCCGAAATTCATTGGAAAACTCGCGTTGTTAACGTTACTACTACTTTGCGTTTTATTTGTATTACTTTGTAAAGATTCCGCGAACTGTCTTATATCTGGCTTGTTCGCTTGGCTCGGCGTACCAAAATGTAAACCAGTAGCATTCGACGGCTTACTAACTGACTGTGCCCCAAAAAGACCACCTCCTTGAGGCGCTGATCCAAATGTTAATGACGTATTTGAACTTTGAGGTGCTGACCCAAATGTTAATGACGTATTTGAACCATGAGATGCTGACCCAAATGTTGTGGAACTATTCGAATTTGCAGCACCGAAACCTAAAAACGGACTGACATTTTGAGGTTGCGGTATTCCGAATCGAAAGTTTTGTGTACCAGGCACACATGGATTGAGGATACTCCACGGCGTACGATGTCTTAAACCGATATCTGTAAACCCTTCTTTATGCCTCGCGTTGTATTGTATTTGGAAATTGACTTCTTCCATGACAACTTTCAAAGCTTTTTCCAAAGTATTACAGCTTTTTGTTCTAACAATTCTGAACAAATCTTCAGTTAGATTGTATAGAAAAACGTTCAAAGCTAAATTGTTGTAGATTATTCGTTTATCTGCTTTTGTTTCGTCACATGTTAACGCGGTGACTTTCGATAGAAGACTGCTTCTAATCTGTTGTATGCGTCTATAGAATTCCAAGTAGCTCTCATTGAATTTTATTTTTAAATTTTCTAGCTCTATGGCTAGACTTTCCTCTGTTCTTGGGTCACCGAAGTGTTGTGTTAAAACCTCTTTTAGTTGTTCCCAAGTTGTTACCTCTTCTGTCTCACTGAATAACGCTGCAGCTTTACCGCGAAGTCTGCTCGTGATTGCGTGGAACTCGTAAGTCGCTTGCTTTTCATTTTTTGGACCGGAAAAGTTGCTGAGTACGTAATCAACTTTTTTTATGAATAATTTCAATAAATTTTGATCGCCGTCAAATTCTGGAATTAATACTAGAATGTCATTCGATATAATTTGAATCGGTTTTTCTGATTGGGCCATTTTTTTGGTTCTATTACTAAGACTCTGTTGTTCGTCTGTCTGTACGTCACAAGGCTGTTTCTTAGGAACTTCAGTTGGTTGACTCTTGAAATTTTCACTGATTGTTTAAACTATAGTCACTATGACAACAAATAATAAACTAATTATAACAATATTAAAAAAAAAAACAAGTTTTAAATTATTACAATATTGAGTATTGGACACTGTATTGTCATCAGAACTAAAGGTGTATGCAAAATTTCAGCTCAATCGTATACCAAGAAATGGTCGAAAAATGGTTTGCAAATTTTGATGAGACAACTTACTTGCATACATACGAACAGTGCAAGCTAAATAAAAGCTTGTAAAAAATTTAATAATGTTGAAAATTTAGATGGGAGTATTAAAAAAACGTTTTTTTTTAACTACTCAAAGCCCAGCTGACATACCGATATAACAGAACAATAGATAATCAATTGTGTCTCATTACGCGGGACTTGCAAGTAACAATGTAATGATTACTGTTATTGTACGGAACCCTTCACATGTAAATCCGGATCACGCTTGGCCAGATTATTAAAATGATTTTTTTTAATTAATATTCGAAACTAGTTTTGACTGTTAAACGAATAAAACTTGATAATAACAAATCTTAGATATGAATCAGCGGATTTTTGTTTTATAGTCTAATAGCAATCGTTTATTTTGTTATTACGGATATGGAGGGTACAACTATGTTTATAAAAGCGAAAGTTTAGATGGATGTTTGTTACTTAATAACGCCAGAACGGCTGGACGGAACTGGATGAAATTTGGTACGGAGATGGATTATAGTCTGGAATAGCACATAGGGTACTTTTCAAACTGGAAAAATTTACGAGTCTCGTCGGATAATATTTGACGTGGAATAAGGTAGTAGGAAATAAAAAGGACGAGGTAGGATCAGTAAAAAGGTTAACTCACAATCTGTCCGACCATTGACTAAATAGACTTCATGTCATAGACAAAAGTCTCCAGCCAGCACTAAATGCTATCCACACACAGAGAAACACTTATAGTTCGGTTTCTATAATCCAAAAACGAAACGTTTATTTAACGAATCGTAGCTGTCCGTTTAGTAAACCACCGCTACACTGAACACAGTTTCTATATCCATAAACGACGCGTTTTGTTTAACGAATCGTAGTTTCCATTTGGTAAGAATTTCAAGAATATTAGCTGAGTTTTTATATCCAAAAACAATACTTTTAATAACGAATCGTAACTGTCCTTTTACTTGAAATCACCAGTAAACTTAAAGCTCAGTTTCTTTATCCAATAACGGAACGTTTTTTTAACGAATCGTAGTTTCCGTTTGATAAGAATTGCGAGAATATTAACACAGTTTCTATAACCAAAAACGTCTCGTTTTTTCAACGAATCGTAGCTGTCCGTTTGGTTGAAACCACTGTAACACTGAACACAGTTTCTATATTCAAAAACGTCTCGTTGTATCAACGAATCGTAACTTTTAGTTTGGTTAAAATCACCACTGCATTGATAAAACTGTTTCTATATTCAAAAACGTCTCGTTTTTTTAACGAATCGTAACTTTCCGTTTAGTTGAAACCACCACTGCACTGAACACAGTTTTTATATTCAAAAACGTCTCGGTTTTTCAACGAATCGTAGCCTTCCGTTTGGTTGAAACCACTGTAACACTGAACACAGTTTCTATAACCAAAAACGCCACGTTTTTTCAACGAATCGTAACTTCTGTTGGTAAAAAACTTGAAGAAAATTTTGTTTTTATTTCGTACAGCGTCCGTCTGCCTCGCCCAAAGAGTATAAATAAACTACTTTTTTAATATCTGGACACACAACTACGTAGAATTGTCAGAATCGATTGCACAATATTTACAAAATATTACGCAATACGCACGGCCGTGACATTCTAATTTCGACCTTTACTTGTCAGTTTTAATGACTATAGTCGCTTGTTTTGGCATTATCGACCGGTGTTACTTCATGTGTTGTCATTTTGCACACTTCGCTTGGTTTAAGGAAAAAATGGCGGCTGTATATAATCTGTTTGGCGCCAATTTTAATCAGTATTTTAAGTTGATCAGTGAAACTGGTTGATTTTTAAAACGTTGTATGAAGTTGAAAATGTACACACTATATTTCGACATACACACAACACACTTATAAAAAAAATAGAACTAAAATAAAAGTTAAGTTTAAAAAAAAATAGCTAAATAATTGTGTTAAAAAATAGTTGTAAAAAAAAATCTTTAAAAAATTGTTCAGTTTTAATATTTAAAATTAGAGCATAAATTCTCTGCAAGTAAGTTATTTTGTCCACTCTTGATAGTGTATTTTATTATTTTTTATTTAACTAGCCTCGTTGGTCTAGTGGTCGCAAGCGCGACTGCTGTGCATGAGGTCTTGGGTTCGATTCCCAGGTCGCGCGAACTGTTATTGGGTTTTCCCATCAGGAATTTCTCAGTAACAGCCTCGGAATCTGGATTTGTGCCCGGTTGATGGCAATAGGCTCGCTCCCTATTACATGGGATGATGGGACTTAAATACTCATAGAAACATAATTGGCGATATGTGGGTGTACTAATGGATACACCTCTGCCTAACCCTTCGGGGATTACAGGCGTGATGTTATGTTATGTTTATTTATCTAGCACTCTCCCAGCGTCTTTGTTAACGTGTTTTCCTTACTAAACCCTAATTTTTTGATAATAAAATACAGCCTTAGCACTCCTACTCACCCAGGGCAGAAGGACTCATTTGATGATTTTTACCACCACAAAAAAAGGGGTAGGCAGAGGTGTACCCGCCAGTTATGTTTAAGTCCCATGTAATAGAGGGCGAGCCTATTGCTGTCAACCGGGCACAAATCCAGACTCCGAGGCTGCTACTGAGAAATTTCTGATGGAAAAACCCAGTAACAGTTTGCCCGACCTGGGAATCAAACCCCACGCTAAAGTATATAAAATAAAAATAATATTTAATAATGTTTTTTTGTTTCAGAAAAATGTTGGTGAAAGTTTAATTTAGTCATAAGATAAGTAAAAAGTGAATTACAAGCAAACCAGTAAGAAAAACTTGACAAAATGTTTCAAAAACCGGCTTTCGGGTCCACCACCGCTAATTTTGGTAAGTACTTGAATCAACTAAGTCAAATTAATTCATTATCTTGGACATCACTGACATCGGTGAAAGAAAACATCGTGAGGAAACCTGGACTTACGGTTCCACTCAAACCATGTCAGAGGCCCTTGAGGCGGTTTAGAAACTCTGACAGTAGGGTGTGTGGGGTCGTAAAGCCTTACTACCCACACGATAAGAAGAAGTAGAATTCATTATGGTGCAAGCTCCACGGTAGCCCGCGAAATTCAAATTTTCCTAAGTTTTTTTGCAATTTGCAAGTCAGAATTAGGTTATAAATATTGATTAAAGTATGTTTGTTGTTTGTTTGTTGTATGATGTAGAAACAAAGATAGAAAAGGGTACGCTTAGATGGTTCGGTCATGTTGAGAGGATGAGTGAAAGACGATTGACAAATGGTATTTATATGGCAGAGGTGAGTGCCAACGCAGGGAGGGGTCGCCCTAGGAAGACCTACACTGACCTTATTGGTGAGGTCCTTCAGAAAGGTCAGGTGCGCAGTACTCGTAACCGGCGTGCTTGTATGACGAGATGTATGAACGTAGATGAGCCGAAAGGAGTATGTCAGGATCGTAGCAGGTGGCGTTCTGTAGTTTCTGCCTACCCCCATGGGAAAAAGGCGCGAGTTTATGTATGTATGTAAAGTATGAATCGCGGGCGTAAGAATTATGTATTTTCAGAATTATAACCATAGAGCAAGCCGCAGACGTCCGGTTTCCGAATCAGGTTACCGGATCGGAAGCGTATATGTACATACACACACATACATAAATTACACATACATACATTACCTAGTTACTAGGTTGTGGAGGTCAGATAGGCAGTCGCTCCATGTAAAATACTGGTATTCAGCTGCATCCGGTTAGACTGGAAGCCGACCCCAACATAGTTGGGAAAAGGCTAAGCAGATGATGACATTTAAAAAAACAAAAGTATGTATTTGTGATCCGGAAACCGGATGTCTGCGGCCTGCTTTAAAATCAGTATAAAACCTGAATAGATTAAAAAAAAATAACGTTTTTCCACTTGGTAATTTTTAAGGCACACTGTGTCTTGTATATGCGATTTCGTAGTTTATCCAAAGTCTTTCAGAGCCCTTATTGTGACGCAATTTCGCACAATATTTTAAGAAAATCATGACGTATGTATGAACGCAATCGTGACTCATACATGCAAATATTTGTATGAGTCATCTTTGCTTTATCGAAATTATTACGTAATAGCGTAGAGTTCATACTGCGGTATACAAGTTCGATTACAGCGTTGAGGAAAATAATTTCGATATCAACATAACATCACGCCTGTAATCTCCGAAGGGTTAGGCTGAGGTGTAGTCATTGGTACACCGACATTTCGCCAGTTATGTTCAAGTCCCATGTAATAGGAGGCGAGCCTATTGCCATCAACCGGGCACAAATACAAACTTCGACAAACTCCTGATGGAAAAACCCAATAACACTGCTCAACTTGAGTCGCAAAGCGCGACTGCTAAACATGAGGACTTGGGTTTGATTCCCAGGTCGGGCGGTGTTATTAGGTTTTCGCATCGGAAACGCAGTAGCAGCCTCGGAGTCTGGATTTGTGCCCGGTTGATTGCCATAGACTCGCCCTCTATTACATGGGACTTGAACATAACCGGCGAAATGTGGATGTTTAAGGGTGCACCTCTGCTTAACCCTTCAGGGATTATAGGCGTGATGTTATGTATGTTAAGTATAGATTACAACGTGAAATGTTTTCAGGTTCCTTCAATTCGGGTACCTCTACGGCGTCGCCGTTTGGGGGCTTCAAGCCGGCGACAGGTACGAGCGCTTTTGGCGCTCCGCCCGCGTTCGGCGCTGCAACTTCAACGCAGCCCACCACTGGGGGAGGTATGTATATCTTTTTTTTCTTATTCCAAGTCAAAGTAAAAGTTAAAAACATTTATTTCAATTAGTCGGCGGCTTTGGTTTTGTTTCTTGTTATGTAGGTATTGCCACCGACCTCCAAGCTAAAGTTATATTTCATTTTGTAGTTTTTGAAGGCGGTCATATTTTTTTGTAGAAAAGCTTTTTATTTTTCACTTTTTAGTGCTTGTGTGTTAATGTTTGAAATCCTTACATAAAGCCCTTTCAAACAATACCTCACACGATATATTTAATTTTGGAAAGTCGTAGGAGGGGGTTGACGTACCCCCTCCCCACTTCCTTCAGTCAGTCATCGACTACACGTATAAACAAAGCAATTTTTCTTGTTACGGCGGTTCTGCTGTGATTTTATAAGGAGTTCCGTTCCATATCTCCAAAGTTCATCATCAGATCATGACAATATTCCTATGGGACCTACTCGGAACTATACTCTTTCAAACAAAAAAAGAATCATCCAAATCGATTCATAATTGGCGGAGTAATCGTAGAACAAATATACAAAAAAAAAAAACATACGCGTCGAATTGAGAACCTTTTTGAAGTCAGTTGAAAAGATTGTTTTAAAAAGATCTATATGACGTTCAAAAGTGCCATTGAAGTAAATTTTTAGACTTTGAAACCATAATCCTTGCCCCCAGGTCTTTTCGGCGCCACCAACACATCTGGTGGTCTGTTCGGGGGCTCCACAGCGTCAACATCGACCGCAGGGTTCGGAGCCAGCACCTCGGGCTTCGGTTTTGGGGCTGCGCAGCCGACCAGCGGAGGCCTGTTTGGAAATACTTCAACAGTTGGTGGAGGATTGTTTGGGAATACTCATAATCAGACTGCTTTTGGTGCTAAACCTACTGGTAAGTTCACACCTGAAATCCGCGAAGGGGTTAGGCAGAGGTGTACCCATTCGTACAACCACATTTCGCCAGTTATGTTCAAGTCCTATGTAATAAAGGGCGAGCCTATTGCCATCAACTCTGCCCAAATCCAGAGTCCGAGGCTGCTACTGAGAAATTCCTGATGGAAAAACCCGATAACACTGCCCGTCCTGTGAATCGAACCAAAGACCTCATGTCCAGCGATCGCGCTTTGCGATCACTAGACCAGCCTTTCCCAAAGTGGGTGATAATGTCCCCTTGTGGGCACTGCAGGCCTATAGGGTAAGAGACCCAGAAAATAAATCGGGGCGTTGTGTGGAGGCTTGGGGAGCTATTTGTAATGTTATCTACTAGGTGGTTCAGGGGTGTCGTGATGGCCCAGTGGTTAAGGCGCCCGCCTCTCATGCATGAGGTTGTGGGTTCAAATCCGGGCAAGTACCAATGTGAATTTTTCAATTCATATGTACTTTCTAAAGTTTATCTTGGACATCACTGGCATCGGTGAAGGAAAACATCGTGAGGAAACCTGGACTTACTGTTCCACTCAAACTATGTCAGAGGCCCTTGAGGCGGTTTAGAAACTCTGACACTAGGGTGTGTGGGGTCGTATGACCTTACTACCCACACGATAAGAAGATGTAGGTGAAAAAAATAATCTTGTGAACCCCTGCACTAGACCAACGAGGCAGGTCCGATTTTTTGCACCTGCTTTGTTATCTCTTCGCCACCTTTGTTTGACTGGTAGAGAATGCCTAAGTCATTAAGTCCGCCTTTGTACTTTTTTGTTGCATAAAGTTTAAATAAATAAATAATAAATAAACGAGGCACTAACTAAACTAAATAAATAATCATCGTCAGGCTTCGGATTCGGTGGTACAACCACGACTGGCGCCACGACCGGCAGTCTCTTCGGCTCCACTCCCTCCACCGGAACCGGTCTGTTCGGCCAGCAGACCAACACCCTCGGAGGCGGAGGGCTGTTCTCCAACAATACTGGTGAGTGTTCAAGAGTTACATACACACATACATAAACTCACGCCTTTTTCCCATGGGAGTAGGCAGAAACTACAGAACGCCACCTGCTACGATCCTTACATACTCCTTTCGCCTCATCTACGTTCATACATCTCGTCATACAAGCACGCCGGTTACGAGTACTCCGCACCTGACCTTTCTGAAGGACCTCACTAATAAGGTCAGTGTAGGTCTTCCTAGAGCGACCCCTCCCGGCGTTGCCACTCACCTCTGCCATATAAATACCTTTTGTCAATCGTCTTTCACTCATCCTCTCAACATGACCGAACCATCTAAGCATACCCTTTTCTATCTTTGTCACTACATCTTCTTTTAATCCGCAACGGTCCCGTATAACCTCATTCCTCATTGTTCAAGAGTTATTTCAGTAAAAGATCTTCAAATATCACAAAATAAAGTCATTAAATCATTATTTAATGACAATCGGTTTATCAACACATGTGAGTTATACTCAAAAACAAAAATATTAAATTTGCGACAGATGTACATATACACAACTTGCATACTAGTAAGAAAAATAATATTAGGTCAAATTCAATCCTATCCTTCCTAACTAATATAAATGCGAAAGTAAGTTTGTTTGTTTGTTTGTTACCATATAACGCCTAAGCCACTGAACCGATCATCCTAAAATTTTGGATATACGTTGCTAGGTGTACAGGGACGAACATAGGGTACTTTTAATCCTGAGAAAAAGTACTGTTTCCGAGGGAAATCACAATAACGTACTTATGATCATAGATGGCGCCACCTGTCGTTTCGAATTGAATGGCAGGACGTGGGTAATTTTTTCTGCGACTTCGTCCGTGTCCGCGATAACAGAAATTTACGCGGACGAAGTCGCCGGCACAAGCTAGTCAGAAATAAAATGTACAAAAAGAAATTTCTATCACTGCTTAAGAAATACAAACAAAATTAAATTAAGAAGTCACAGAACTAATTATGGTAAGGGAAATATTACGTACGTAGGAGCACAACTATTTAATGGCTTACCAAATGACATCAAGGAGTGTCAATCAATGAGAATGTTTAAAACACGCTTGAAACAATACATTTTGACATTTTGACGGGCCTGTTGGTCTAGTGGTTAGTGACCCTGACTGCTAAGCCGGAGGTCGTGGGTTCGATTCCCACCCAGGACAAACTTTGTGTGGTGAGCATGATTGTTAGTTCTGTGTCTGGATGTGATTTATCTATAATATTATGTATGTATTTATAAATTATATAAGTATGTATATCAGTTGTCTGGTTACCATAACACAAGCTCTGCTTAGCTTGGGATCAGATAGCCGTGTGTGAGTTGTCCCAAGATATTTATTAGATATTTATTATTTATGAAAATGTATATTAGAACCGTCCTCAATTTGATGAAAACACTTTAATGAAAAGTAATATAATAACTGTAACTAGTTATAATTAGTAATTTAAGCTCATTGTAAGTGAACTGTGTTATTTATGAGTAAATGAATTCGTTAACCTAAGCTTAAATCGGAATTATGTCATCATTCGGATAAGCTGTGCACGCGTTACGTACAGTTGATATTTGATCGAAAAAAGAGTTAATAAATGTTAGAAGTTGAATAGTTTTGTTTGTAAAAAGGGATAACTAAGTTAAATTTACCACTGATGGAGTGTTTTTTTTTCATATTTCGATTATTAATGATATATATCATATGATATGAATGAAAGGGGAGTCAGTGATTGCATGACGGCTGACAGGACGGAGTGGAAGAGGAAAACGTGTTGCGCCGACCCCAAGTAACTTGGGACAAGGGCAGGAAGATGATGATTTCGATTATTAATATTTTTTCATTTTTTTTTAAACTGCCTCGTTGGTCTAGTGGTCGCAAGCGCGGCTGCTGTGCATGAGGTCTTGGGTTCGATTCCCAGGTCGGGCAAAGTGTTATTGGGTTTTTCCATCAAGATTTCTCAGTAGCAGCCTCGGAGTATGGATTTGTGCCCGGTTGATGGCAATAGGCTCGCCCCCTATTACATGGGACTAAAAACATAACTGGCGAAATGTGGGTGAACTAATGGGTACACCTCTGCCTAACCCTTCGGGGATTACAGGCGTGATGTTATGTTATGTTATGTTTTTTTTTTAAATTTTGAATTGATATTTCGGTGAGTTGTTTGTTATCATGAGTACAATCATGTGTATAAATATTGTACACTAATTACCAGTCACCATATACAGGGTATTTGAAAATATACCCCAAACCTTAAAAGGGTTCATTGTACTCATCATTATGAACAACTTTTACTATGGGAGCAACACTGAAATCATGAAAAAAAATACAACTGTTCGTTACAAAAATGCTACATAACAAGATCGTAATGTATGGTTCAGCTGTTTTTTTTTTTTCATGATTTCAGGGTTGCTTCCATAGTAATAGTTGTTCATAAAGATGAGTACAATGACCCCTTTTAAGGTTTCGGGTAAATTTTCATACATAAATAACATCACGCCTGTCATCCCCGAAGGGTTAGGCAGAGGTGTACCAATTAGAACACCCACATTTCGCCAGTTATGTTTTTAGTCTCATGTAATAGGGGGCGAGCCTATTGCCATCAACCGGGCACAAATCCAGACTCCGAAGCTGTTACTGAGAAATTCCTGATGGAGAAACCCAATAACACTGCCCGACCTGGGAATCGAACCCAAGACCTCATGCACAGCAGTCGCGCTTACGACCACTAGACCAACGAGGCAGTCAGAATTTAAAGTCGAGGTGTATATTTTTGTGTTCACATAATCTGTGTTATTAAATATTTTTTTCTCTATTTCTTTATGTTTGGCAGCGGGTGCGTTCGGCCAGCAGCAACAGCAGCAGACGGGCACAGCACACGTGAAATACAACCCGGTGGTCGGCACAGATGTCGTCGTCAAGTCTGGCACCTCGCAGAGTGTCAACATCAAGCATCATTGTATTACTTGTATGAAGGTCAGTGAGAGAATTTTTTGTTGTTGTAAAAAAATCTGACTGCCTCGTTGGTCTAGTCGTCGCAAGCGTGACCGCTATGCATGAGGTCTTGGGTTCGATTCCCAGGTCGGGCAAAGTGTTATTGGGTTTTTTCATCAGGAATTTCTCAGTAGCAGCCTCGGAGTCTGGATTTGTGCCCGGTTGATGGCAATAGGCTCGCCCCCTATTACATGGGACTAAAAACATAACTGGCGAAATGTGGGTGTACTATTGGGTACACCTCTGCCTAGCCCTTCGGGGATTACAGGCGTGATGTTATGTGATGTTTTGTGTAAAAAAAATCTGCCTAGCCTTTTCCCTTCTATGTTGAGGTCGGCTTCCAGTCTAACTGTATGCAGCTGAATACCAGTATTTTACATGAAGCGACTGCCTATCTGACCTCCACAATCCAGTAACTGGGTAATACGATACCCCTTGGTAAGACTGGTTGTCAGACTTTCAGGCTTCTGACGACCTGTAACAACTGTCAAAGATCCACGTTTGACAGCCGGGACCAACGGCTTAACGTGCTTTCCTTTGTAGCATTGTACATGATTCTTGTGATAAATATATATATATATTTTTAACATACACACATATCATAACGCCTGTGATCCCCGAAGGGTTAGGCAGAGGTGGTACACATTAGTACACAATTCGCCAGTTATGTTCCAGTCCCATGTAATAGGGGGCGAGCCTATTGCCATCAACCGGGCACAAATCCAGACTCCGAGGCTGCTACTGAGAAAGTCCTGATGGAAAAACCCAATAACACTTCTTTTTTTAACAAGCTTTTGTTTAGCTTGCACTGTTCTTAATTAAGTTGTCCTTTCAAAATTTGCAAACCATTTTTCGACTATTTGTTGGTATCCGATTGATCTGAAGTTTTGCATACACCTTTAGTTCTGATGACAATACAATGGTGCCGATTCCCTTGGTCATAAACTAAACTAAAATTAGACTATTTTCATCTTTTTCTGTCAAATAAAATAAGAAAGAGACTAATTTAAATAAGGGCTGTCAAATTTAGTCAATCTGACACATCCATACAGTTATAGTTGACATCTTAAAACATATGGATTAAAAATACGGAGAAGTTCAAGGCAAAACTAATTTGACATCGCTAACTTAGTTCTTTAATGTCACCGTCCTTTCCCATCGCTGAATGTTAGTAAGAGATGCCAATTCTCTAAATTTAGTTTAGTTTGTGAACAAGGGAATCAGCACCAATGTCCAATACTCAATATTGTAATAATTTTAAATTAAAGTTTGTCTTTTTTTTTACAGGAATATGAGAACAAGTCTTTAGAAGAGCTTCGTCTTGAAGACTATGTGGCTGGCAGGAAGGGGAACACTAGCGGGGTGTTCGGTGGCTTCCAGCAGCAGACGGAGAACAAACCACTCTTTGGCAATACTTGTAAGTCTATATCAAAGTATTTGATTTAGAGAAGCCACGAATATTCGGCTTGTATTCAGTATTCGGCCTCTACGGCCGCTTTTTGAAGTTTACGTAGAGATAAACTACACTAACTTGACGCGCCCTTCCACAATTCAAAACGTTTGAAAATGTTTGTAAAAGTATTGAAAAGACTCACAACGCATGTGTGCGTACTGAGACGGCTCTCGAAACAAAAACAAATCAGCGATTTGTTGCGTCAAAAATTACTCATTTTTATTAGTATGGCGCTGCACTGACATTCTCTATGAAAATGTCAGGTGCGTTGTCTTGCGCGGTCAGCTATTTATGATTAGTTGACAAACAAATCTGCCTGCTACTGAAGACGATTACTGACAACTACATACAAACTCTTTCATACGGATGTGACTACACACATTGAAATAGTAATATGGAGGGGCGCGTCATGTTAAAGTAGTTTATCTCTACCCGAAGAATGCAACAGGCGTAAGCCTCCGCTGTCTGTCGGGAACGAAAACTGAAGATATAGAACTTGTAACGGAGAGGGTATATACATACAAAGAGTAAGGCTTCTTTGGATGATAACTAACGATATGGCAAAGGTTTCAGCTCAATATAAAATACTCCAAGAATTGATACCAAATATTCGGTTTCATATACTTCTTAAATTCTAATCATAACAAACGTGTCAAACCGCACTACGTGGGTCAAAAACTTTCCACGTTACTTGCCTAATATCACGATAAATCTCTTCCGTAATTCTGCGCGCCTAGTACCGCATAGTAGCCTACTGCAGGCGGTGTTCTTTGTTGATCATAATTTCCGAACATGTAGAGATAGGATTAAAAAACCCTTGCCATATCGTTTGTTATCATCCAAAGAAGCCTTGAAGATTGCTCTTGGTATGTATATGTCACCGGAAAATAACAAGATCCGTAAGTTTATCAATTTACTAGGAAGTTTATAAACTTTCGTAAGATTCTAAACGGGAGATAAATTGTAATATTTTACGTCCACATTTTCGTAAATTTATCAATTTCCGACGTCATACGGTAAATTTATAAACTAACGAATATCTATTCGTAAGATTTTATATGGTTCGACCAATCACAGAAACTCTTTTAAATATACGATCTTTGAAATACGTAAAATAACACACTGCTCTCTGATTGGTCAATGTTCATAGTGGCAATGCTTTTGGGTGTCCGCAGCTTGTAGGTCACTCATTATGGGTACTGCTAGATAATCTTAACAAAATAAAGTTATTTTTCACAGTTGCAACACAGTTCAACATTCAAAACTAATAAAAACGCACGAGCAAACCGGTTTGTTTATGTTCCGTGGCCAGCAATGGCGGCCGCGAGGAAGGAGAAGTGACACGTGACAGCCAACCAATCAGATCGCGCGTAGCGTTTGGTTACTGCTTACTTATTATTTTACGAGTGAGTTCAGTAAGTTTATCAATTTACGAAAATGTGGACGTAAAATATTACAATTTATCTCCCGTTTAGAATCTTACGAAAGTTTATAAACTTCCTAGTAAATTGATAAACTTACGGATCTTGTTATTTTCCGGTGACATATATACCCTTTCCGTTACACGTTGTATATAGTAAATAAAGCAAAATTCACTACAAAAATGTTACACAACAGGATCGTAATGTATGGAACAACTGTTTTATTTTTTCATGATTTCAAGGTTGGTCCCATAGTAAAATTTGTTCATAATGACCCTTTTTCAGGTTTCGGGTAAATTTTCAATGACCCTGTATAGATGTAAGCAAACAAACCATAACATAACATCACGCCTGTAATCTCCGAAGGGTTAGGCAGAGGTGTACCCGTATTAGTACACCCACGTTTCGCCAGTTATGTTTTTTAGTCCCATGTAATAGGGGGCGAGCCTATTGCCATCAACCGGGCACAAATCCAGACTCCGAGGCTGCTACTGAGAAATTCCTTATGGAAAAACCCAATAACACTTTGCCCGACATGGGAATCGAACCCAAGACCTCAGGCACAGCAGTCGCGCTTGCGACCATTAGACCAACGAGGCACTTTCTAACCTAACCTAACACCTTGTATATTTTTTCCTTTCCAGCATTCGGTCAGCCCGCAACAACCAGCGCGCCCTCAGTATTCGGGGGCGGAGGCCTGGGCGGCACGGGGGGCTTCGCAGCGCAACCCTCATCGTTCTCCTTTGCTAATAACGCACAGACAACCAACACAACAGGGTTGTTCGGAGCCAATAAGCCGGCCTTTGGGGCTGCGCCTACCACTGGTAAGCAATTTTCTTAGGTTATTTTTAGGATGGGGTACGTTCTAGGTTTGTGTAAATTTTTCGAGGACAAATCTTAGCTGCGTGTGTGAATTGGATGATGAGCAAATACGAACTATGAGCTATGTCGAATGTCGTGATGGCCTAGCGGTTAAGGCGCCCGCCTCTCATGCTTGAGGTTGTGGGTTCGAATCCGGGCAAATACTAATGTGACTTTTTCAATTCATATGTACTTTCTAAAGTTTATCTTAGACATTACTGACATCATTCCGTGCCTCGGAAAGCACGTTAAGCTTTTGGTCCCGGCTGTCATATGTGGATCTTAGACAATCGTTACGGGTCGTCAGAAGCCCGAAAGTCTGACAATCAGTCTTACCTAGGGGCATCATATTACCCAGTTACTGGGTTGTGGAGGTCAGATAGGCAGTCGCTCCATGTAAAATACTGGTATTCAGCTGCATCCGGTGAGACTGGAAGCCGACCCCAACATAGTTGGGAAAAGGCTAGGCAGATGATGATGTCTTTGTACTTATATAATGTGTTTGTGTCTTTAACTAATGTAATTGGCCTTGGCCGTTTTATGCTAAAGTAAAATAAATAAATAATAAATGAATGAGGAACTTTCTACCTTGTTCCTCATAACTCTAAAAATTTAATAACAAAAACTAAATTCTGCTTCGTGTGTCAAAACTAACTTCTGCTCACGACTCCGTGTGACTTTTTTGCGTACTGCTCCACTTCCGTGGGATCGTAGCGTGATGTTATACCTTCCTCAGTAAACGGACTTCATAATATAATAAGATTTTTTCCAATCTGACTGTTAACTATAATATTATTAATTTTTATATTTAAAAAATAAAAATAATATTTTGGTAATATTATTTGTTTTCAATGATTTTAAATCTCTTTTTTGCCTTTTTTTTTAATTACATTGTTTTTTTGTTTGCACCTGCTTTGTTATCTCTTCACCACCTTTGGTTGACTGTTAGAGAATGCCTAAGGCATTAAGTCCGCCTTTGTACTTTTGTTGCATAAAATTTAAATAAACTCGAAAGATTAGCGGTCTTTGACCCTTCGTCAGTAATCGTTGTAATGAAGAATTAAATGGTACTTCTCGTTGCAGGTGGCACTGGCCTGTTTGGTGCCACAACCACTCAAGCACCCACTTTTGGCACCAACACTTCCACATTTGGGTTTGGTGCTACCACACAGAATCAGGTGAGTGAAATACAGACTGTTAGTGTAAACACCGTTGTCACTAAAACCATAGGTACTTGATTTATTATAAAAAATGTTAATCTGAATTTAAAAATAAATAAACAAAGTTTTCTTTCAAAATTAAAAAAAAAATCTGTCCGACGCCGTCCGTAAATTCATGGATACTATGCGCCCGAGTTACGTAATCACCGCAAAGGGCGTTGACCTGCTGCACTGGTCGTCCGTTATAACTACCTACATAAGTTTTAACTAATCATTGTAATATAGGTTGAAATAATTTTGAGGAAAAATGGAGATTTTACTTTAAAAAAAAAATTTTTTTTTTTTCATTGAATTTACGTTCTATTAGTGAAACCAAACCACTGGTTTCAAGGATAACGGTGTTTACACTAATACTCTGTATATGTATAATATCTCCTTATAAGCGTTTAGGCCTTACATTATTCATACAAACTTTCAAGTCCTTATTTTTCGAAATTAATAAACTGATCCGAACCGAACCGTCTAGTCGCAAAGCGCGACTGCTGAGCATAAGTGTCTAAACACACTATGTCGAACGTACGCGACCGAAGTTCCGGGGCTGATTTTACGTTCCAACGTATTCGGCTGATATGACACGCCATAAGTGCCGAACTTACGCGGGAGAAATTCAGTTGCGCAATTTTGTGTGTATATTCAGTGTTTCGAGCGCTGTCGGGGCGTCGTGTCGTGTTATCTAAACAGCCGGACAGACAAATGAAAAATAAAGTGATCCTGTATAATGTGTGTTCTACAGAATACGTTGCCGCCGAATTTCCGCTGAACTTACGCCCGACTGAAGTTCGGCTGTACGCTATAACTCAACGTAATTTCGGCATAATGTGTCGCCAGTAATTCAAATAGCATTGCAGGCGTAATCATGCCGAACTTCCGTCGCGTATCCTAGGCATAGTGTGTTTAGACACTAAGGTCTTGGGTTCGATTCCCAGGATGGGAAAAGTGTGATTGGGTTTTTCAATCAGGACTTTCTCAGTAGCAGCTAGATTCGTGCCCGGTTAATCATAATAGGCTCGCCTCCTATTACATGGGACTTTAAAAAACATAACTAGCGAAATGTGGGTGTACTAATGGACCGGGTACATAACATAACATCACGCCTGTAATCCCCGAAGGGTTAGGCAGAGGTGTACCCATTAGTACACCCACATTTCGCCAGTTATGTTTACGTCCCATGTAATAGGGGGCGAGCCTATTGCCATCAACCGGGCACAAATCCAGACTCCGAGCTGCTACTGAGAAATTCCTGATGGAAAAACCCAATAACACTTTGCCCGACCTGGGAATCGAACCCAAGACCTCATGCTCAGCAGTCGCGCTTTGCGACCACTAGACCAACGAGGCAGACCGGACCGGGTACACGTCTGCCTAACCCTTCAGGGATTACAGGCGCGATGTTATATTATGATAAGTTTCTAAAAAAAAATTACTCTTATTTGTATCACATGCACATTCTCTATTGTGTCGAATGTTTTTATATCTCTTATCTTCTATCTATGTTTACAAATAAAGCATTCTGATTGTTCCCAGCAGCAGTCTGGCGGGCTCCTGTTCGGCGGCGCCAAGCCTGCTACAAGCGCGTTCGGCGCGGCGCCCGCCAGCACGGGCTTCGGCGCTTTCGGCTCCGCTGGCGTGTTCGGCGCCAAGACGCAGGCGCCCAGCTTCGGCACGCAGGCACCTGGTGAGCTTTTATATCATCATCATCATCATATCAGCCGTAGGACGTCCACTGCTGAACATAGGCCTCCCCTACTGATTTCCAATAAGACCGGATGGAAGCTTTTATATCATTGTTTCTAATTTTAGAGTTATGAGGAATAAGGTGGAAAGTTTCTAATCCTCCGTTATAAAGTGTATACAAATGAATGAGTAATTTTGATGATGAATTAGTTACTAACAAACGACTTCAATTTCATTTTAGAGGTATGAGGAAAGCAGTGTAAAGTGCCTCTTTCCCCATTGTAAAGTGCTTAAAAAATACATGTGTAGTTTTGATGATGAATTGGCTAACAAACAATTTTTATTTTATTTTAGAGGTATGAGGAACAGGGCTGATAGTTCCTCGTCTTTGATTGAAAAGGGAGGATTTTTCGACTAGAGAGGTTTTGTGTCTGGTGGACTACTGCCCGACGGATATTTTCTGGATGTATCTATATTGCATCCGTGTGAAACAGGCGTGGGTAGCTAGTATAGGTACCGCCACGAGTGGTGAGCACAAATTTCACCTGCGCATTTGTTAATTTTTCGGTCTCTTTGGCGGAATGAAGAAGGCGGGGGGCGCCGATCTTGCAGTCGGCTGCATGCGATTGGTTCGTCAATTGATGCTCATCGTCTATTGGTCTATCGCCTGTCATTCCGCTACTGTACACTTTAGTGCAATATTAGTGAATAACGTTTAGAATTTTTAATAGTTTATTTTTCTTTTTACGTATGTAGTGGGTTTTTTTTTAAATATAGTTTAATTTCGTCATTTCGTATTTGTTGTGTTTTTGGTTTAATATAGTTCATTTTTATTATTACGTTTTATAAAAATGCTGTTTTTTTTTAAATACATTTAAAAGGAATATCTGTTAGCCTTTATTTGGCCAAAAGTGTACATGCGCGAAATCCCACGATCTGTGCTCACGACTTGTGGCACCAATTATATCTATATTGCATCCGTGCGAAACCGGCGCGGGTCGCTAGTACTAAATATAAATAACTAGGTTTTGCTTGCTACTTTGTCCGCGTAAATGTCGGTTATCGTGGTCACAGACGAAGTAGAGCAAAAATAAGTAGCCTATATCCTTTCTTGGGGTTCAAACTTACCTGTATTTCATCAAAATCGGTTCAGGTTACTTTCGCATTTGTGTACCGGCTCAGTAGTTTAATCGTGAAAGCTTAATAGACACGAGTTATTTTCGCATTTATAATATTAGTATCGATAACATCCATTGACTGCCTCGTTGGTCGCAAGCGCGACTGCTGTGCATGAGGTCTTGGGTTTGATTCCCAGGTCGGACAAATTGTTATGGGCTTTTCCATCAGGAATTTCTCAGTAGCAGCCTCGGAGTCTGGATTTGTGCCTGGTTGATGGCAATAAGCACGCCCCCTATTACATGGGATTAAAAAACATAATTGGCGAAACGTGGCTGTACTAATGGGTACACCTCTGCCTAACCCTTCGGGGATTACAGGCGTGATGTTATGTCCTATCTCGGGGTTCAGTCTTACCCCGTACCAAATTTCATCAATATCGCCTCAGTAGTTTAATCGTGAAAGCGTAACAGACACTAGTTATTTTCGCATTTATATTATTCCTATATCCATCTTTTATTATTATTATTATTCTCAGCGTTCGGCTCCATGACCTCGGGAGCGTTCGGCACCACAACGTCGAGCGCAGGCGGCTTGTTCGGCGGACATCAGAGCTTCGGCAAGCCGACCACTGCGCCCACATTTGGGTTCAACACACAGCAGCCCGGCCTCGGTGAGTATACTGTGACTTACAGCTTCGGGTATTGTCGGGAGTGTTCGGGCGTTTCCGTAGACGTTAGACGAACCGAGCATTGCGCCCATTTGAATATAACATAGCCCGGTCTCGGTGAGTGTACTGTAACACAGCTTCGGGCGTTGTCGGGAGTGTTCGGATGTTTCCGTCAGCGTTCGGCCAGCCGACCACTAAGCCCACGTTCGGGTATAACACAGACCGGTTTTAGTGAGTGTGCTGTAACATACAGTTTTGGGTAATGTCGGGAGTGTTCGGGCGTTTCCGTCAACGTTCGGCAAGCCGATCACTGCGTCCACGTATGTTTACGGTTAAAAATCATTTATTTCTCTAAGATTTACATAATCACTTAACGAGAAACAATGTTCTTATTACTAAAACTAATTATAAAAGTCCAGGGCGCACTTCGCACAGATACTAATTGGTTACTTTAATAAATCTGGGTAAGTGGGTACATCGAAAACAAATACTCTAATGCGCTCGACTTTGCACACGTCGAACGCGTAGTCTCAGTGAGTACTATTATAAAGCACCGTGCGCATTACACTAAATGATATTTTATTTATTTTGGTTGAAGCCGTTGAACATATGCTTTTTTAATATTTTTTTTAAATGTAATATTGTTTTAGTTTCTTTAATATTTTTCGGTAGGGAGTTATAAAGTTGTGCTCCTTCGTATTTGATGTTTTTAGTTCCGTGGTTTGTTCTAGGTCTGTGTGTGGTTCAAATTAATAACCTTAGAGTTTTTTAGAGAAAGAGAGAGTTTTTTTTTAAAAATGCGTCCTTACTGCATCCTTCTTAGGGGCCACGAGCGATAGAATCGCGGCGATATTATCGTCATGCTACGTATTTCCACCTGTCGCATCGCCGCGATAACATCGCCGTGTGTAGACACTTTCTAAGAGAGTGTATAGAAATACGTGGCGACGATTATATCGCTACGATTCTATCGCTCGAGAAGATGCCCCCTTAAATTATAAAAAGCGTCATAGTAAGTCTTGTCAGGAACAGGTCTGGGCGGCGGGCTAGGCACCAACACGTTCCAGA
Organism: Hoplodrina ambigua; assembly: GCA_949774945.1. Lineage (NCBI taxonomy): Eukaryota > Metazoa > Arthropoda > Insecta > Lepidoptera > Noctuidae > Hoplodrina > Hoplodrina ambigua. Next base: position 1,422,512 of record OX458994.1, read on the forward strand.
CGAAGCCTGCGGCGCCGGCCTTCGGGCAACTAGGCAACAGCATGTTCCCGCAGGCCACACAGAACAATACCTTCAAGACTGGTGAGTTGTTCTAGCTAAATAACATTACTGTTAGGGCTCCCTTTTTTAACTTTATCAATTAGTAGTTCCAGAGATTAGCGCATTGAAACAATATCTAATATATACATTATTTACAAGCTTAATACGTAATTACGTATGACTATGTATATAAATAATAACATTGTAAAACATTGATTTTAAAAGAGTACGTATGGAGTTTCTTGCCCATTCTTCTCCATACAAAACTACCTTTTGGAAGGGGCAACTAGATTCAATCCTATTTTTTTTTTTCATGTAATGACGTTCAAAAGTGCCTTATAGTTGCCTAATTTAAATAAATGATTTGACTTTGACTTTGACTTTGAATAATAAAAATGAGAAGAGGCTTTTGCCCTGCACTGGGACAATAATAGCCTGGGTATTGTTTTTCTTTTATTTAACTGCAATTTTAACTAATAAAGCTAAACATACATACATCACGCCTGTAATCCCCGAAGGGTTAGGCAGAGGTGTGCCCATTAGTACACCCACATTTCGCCAGTTATGTTTTTAGTCCCATGTAATAGGGGGCGAGCCTATTGCCATCAACTGGGCACAAATCCAGACTCCGAGGCTGCTACTGAGAAATCCAAATGCAAAACAAAATAGATTAAAAATATAAACCAGGGCCGGACTTTATTATTATTATATTATTATATTAATTTTTTTATTGAGTTTTAAAGTTTTCATGATTTTAATATAGTTTTTATGCATTTTGTTGGTAGGTCTAGAAGGCGGTCTTGGCGGCGGCATGTTCGGCAACAACAGTACACTGGGCGGAGGCCTGGGGCTCGGGATGGGCGGTATGCTCAACAACCCTGCCGCGGGCTTGAAGTAAGTTATACATTTTTTGCTCCCTTAATTTTTATTACTTAACTAGCGAACCGCCCCGGCTTCGCACGGGTACATTATGGCATTTCCGGTGTATTTTTCTTTTTTATTTTCATAAAAACCTTGTGCTAAAAATTACGAACACTATAAAAAAAGAATCAGCCAAATCGGTCCAACCGTTCTCGAGTTTTGCGCTTAGCAACACATTCAGCGACTCATTTTAATATTATAGATTATCTGCCTACACTTATAGGTAAAGCCAGACCCCTATTTTTGAAATTTTCTATCGAAAACAAGTAAAATTTTTGTGGACTGCTTACAATTTGTCACGTTTTTTTGTACGTTTATTTTGTTTGTTGCCGTACGGTGTATTTTTTACATGTGCATAAAGTTTAATATAACATCACGCCTGTTATCCCCGAAGGGTTAGGCAGAGGTGTACCCATTAGTACACCCACATTTCGCCAGTTATGTTTAAGTCCCGTGTAATAGGGGGCGAGCCTATTGCCATCAACCGGGCACAAATCCAGACTCCGAGGCTGCTACTGAGAAATTCCTGATGGAAAAACCCAATAACACTTTGCCCGACCTGGGAATCGAACCCAAGACCTCGTGCTCAGCAGTCGCGCTTTGCGACCATTAGACCAACGAGGCAGTCATAAAGTTTAAATATTTAAATAAATAAATAAATTTGTAAAACCTCCATTTTTATTTCACGCCAACGTAAACCACTGACGGCTGTTCTGTAGACCCCTGGACCACTTTGGGAACCACTGTGTTATATAGATAAACTGCTAGAACATGGCGCGCCCCTCCATTTCGCTTTTTTAATGTGTATAGTCACATGCTTAGCAAGTGTTTGTATGTAGTTTTAAGTGTAGTTGTAATCATACATAGCCGACCGCGCAAGACAACGCACGTGTCATTTTCACAGAGTATGTCAGTGCAGCGCCATACTAGTAATAATGAGTATAATGACGCCGCTAGTCGAGCAACAAATCGCTGATTTGTTTTTGTTTCGAGAGCCGTCTCGTCGTTTTGAATTTGTAGAAGGGTACGCCATGTTATTTTTGACGGGCCTTTTGGTCTAGTGGTTAGCGGCCCTGACTGCTAAGCCGGAGGTCGTGGGTACGATTCCCACACAGGACAAACTTTGTGTGACGAGCATGATTGTTAGTTCTGTGTCTGGGTGTGATTTATCTATAATATGTATGTATTTATAAATTATATAAGTATGTATATCAGTTGTCTGGTTACCATAACACAAGCTCTGCTTAGCTTGGGATCAGATAGCCGGGTGTGAGTTGTCCCAAGATATTTATTATTTATTGTAGTTTATATTTACTAATAAATTATTTCTTTGTCAGCAACAGCCTCTCCGGGTCGTCAGCCGGCGGCAACGTTCACGAACAAATACTAACATTAGCAGCGCGGCCGTACGGTGACTCGCCGCTCTTCAAGGATTTGTTGCCAGATTCCTGTGAGTATTTCTTACTAGACTTACATGTAGAAGCAACAACAATAATGTGACCAGGATTTTGTAAAAACCTTATTGAAAACAGTGTCCGTGGAGTTTCTTGCTCGTTCTTCTCCATAGAGACCTACCTACGTTTTGGAACGAGCAACTAGCTTCAACTTTCTGACTAACTGACCGACTCCTTGACAATTCAAAAGTGCCTGTAAATGGTCTAATTGAAATAAATGTTTGACTAAATAAATAAACTTTACTAATTAACTTACTTTACTTTTGACTAGTTTCTGCCCGCGACTACGTTCGCGTAGAGTCAAAGTCAAAACATTTATTTCAATTAGACCATTTACAGGCAAATCTGAATTGTCAAGCAGTCGGTCAGTTAGTCAGAAAGTTGAAGCTAGTTGCTCGTTCCAAAACGTAGGTAGGCCTCTATGGAGAAGAACGAGCAAGATTTTTACAAAATACTGGTTACATTATTCTTGTTGCTTCTACATGTGAAAACAATGAAGATGAATATAAATAAGAATCAAGACGTAAGCCATAGCAGTTAAGAGATGACCAATCCCAACTGACAGCACTCGTTCACTAGCGTGATTCTCATCCCCCCCTCCCCTTCTTTTCACAGCAACAACAGCGGAGGACGTGCTCAAACCAACGAACCCGGCGGCTGTAAAGGCGGTCCTAGACAGTTGTAGCAACGCGGCGTACCGCGTGTCCTCGCCCACTGCGCTGCGACTCACCGTCACACCTAGAACGAGCCATGATAAGGTGCTGTTGCTACTTTACACCCTCATTATCACACCCCACACTCTTAAACTCTCACCCCATACCGTTACACCCTACACCCCCACCTCACACTTATACTCACACCCCTATTCTCACACCCCACATCCTCACACCGCATACCGTCACATCTTACGCACTAAGTTCAGAGAGCCATACCATCACACCTTATGGTGTTACGGTATAGCTCTCACACCCTTTTGCTGACACCCCACACCTTACACATCCACATACTTATATACACACCCTTTTCCTACACATATAAGATCATCGTTCTTTTGTGTCTACTTTTAAGGTTCATAATATCTCGATTGTCGAAGTGAGAAACATAGCAGTCATTATGCTATTGTTACAGTACGGCACATAATTTGTCATATTTTTTTTTATACATACACATACATACATAAACTCACGCTTTTTTCCCATGGGGATAGGCAGAAACTACAGAAAGTCACCTGCTACGATCCTTACATACTCCTTTCGCCTCATCTACGTTCATAAAGATTTTTTTTTTATAATGACAAGATAAAAATATAGATGACGTTTCGCTTAACTATCAGTTATTTTTCCACGCAACCGTCCAGGCCTCTGCCGTGTTGGAGCGATGCTACCATAAAGGGATGACCATAAATTAGTCTTTTATTTTTTCACAGAAATCCCTATTCGATGGCCTAGAAGAATCGGACGCGAGTCTAGAAGACAAGTTGTGTTTGAAGCCGAGTCGCAAGCGCCTGGTGCTGCGGCCCAACCAGAGAGTCAACGACAGCCATCACGACTCCGTGGAGCACACCAATGACACGGGCAGGTTAGTTGGTATAGAGATAATCTACTGTAACATGACGCGCCCCTCCACAATTCTAAACGTTTGTTACTGTAAAAATAATCCCCGAAGGGTTAAGCAGAGGTGTACCTATTACTACAGTACACCCACATTTCGCCAGTTATGTTTAAATCCCATGTAATAGGTGGCGAGCCTATTGCCATCAACCGGGCACAAATCCAGACTCCGAGGCTGCTACTGAGAAATTCCTGATGGAAAAACTCAATTCCCAGAGATTTCTAACTATCTTTTTTTAAATTAGACATTTCGAAAATGTTCTGTGATAACTTTTTAGACCTATGTATCTTGCTGTGTAGGAAGTTTCATTAAAATCGGTTCAGTCATTTTGAAAAATAAGGACTTCAAAGTTTGTATGAAATGCGGTAGAGGTAAACTACACTAACTTGACGCGCCCATCCACAATTCAAAACGTTTGAAAGTGTTTGTAATTGTATTGAAAAGTCTTACAACGCATGTGTGCGTACTGAGACGGCTCTCGAAACAAAAACAAATCAGCGATTTGTTGCTCGACTAGCGGCGTCATTAATCACTCATCATTACTAGTATGGCGCTGCACTGACATACTCTATAAAAATGACACGTGAATTGTCTTGCGCGGAAGGTTATTTATGGTTAGTTGTCAAACAAATCTGCCTGCTACTGAAGACGATTACTCACAACTACATACAAACTCTTTCATACAGATGTGAAATGATGAAATGTGTGCCATGTTATAGTAGTTTATCTCAACGGCGTAAACGTTCTTAATAGTTATGTGCAGTAGCACCCTTCGTGTACGAGTCCGACTCACACTTGACAGGTTTTATATTCATCCATTTTGTAAGTACTAAACGTAGACACGTACACTCAGACCAGTAGGCGTACTCTTGAACAAAATCGAGAATGAGATTGGAATCGACTGCATGTTTGACTACAGCGATTGACATGAGGTTGCCATACAAATGAAAACGTAAATTACCAAATTTTAAAATATTAAATAACTCGTTAATTCTATAAATAAATGTCTTCATATATTTATTGGAATTGAAACTGGATCGGATGTACATGTAATGTCGATTCCAATCTCATTCTCGATTTTGTTCAAGAGTAAGCCTACAGTTCTTAACATGACAATTCACCGCACACCGGACTTTCAATCATCGACGTTGAGCCGAGAATTCAAAATCTAATGCACCACCCATGTGTTTATTCACAGATCTTTAGAAGAACACGCAGAGACAAACGGCGGTCTGCCGTCACGAGAGATGATGAGCGAGAAGCCGAATCATGACGAGGTTGAACGAAGACAGGACGAATACGGCTCGTTGAAGAATGCGTCTGCCGGAAGACGTAAGTATAAAATAATCTTATATGCAAAGAATGAAAGAAAGAAAAAGAAAGTGGTGGTGTGGTCATACGGTAGATGTGACTGGCAATGCAGGGAGAAAGAAAAAATGTTTATTCACACAGACCATGTGCACACAAAATTAATAAATAAATAAATATCTTGGGACAACTCACACACGGCTATCTGATCCCAAGCTAAGCAGAGCTTGTGTTATGGTAACCAGACAACTGATATACATACTTATATAGTTTATAAATACATACATATTATAGATAAATCACACCCAGACACAGAACTAACAATCATGCTCATCACACAAAGTTTGTCCTGGGTGGGAATCGAACCCACGACCTCCGGCTTAGCAGTCAGGGCCGCTAACCACTAGACCAACAGGCCCGTCGACATAAAAACCCATGTACATTAAAATAATCTAAAAACACATATTACAATAAAATAATTAAATTGAATGTAAATTAAAATAATACACAATAACACAATATAATTACACACACACATGTCAGATAATACGAGGAGAAGCGCTACATAAACTCACGCCTTTTTCCCAAGGGGTTAGGCAGAAACCACAGAACGCCACCTGCTACGATCCTTACATACTCCTTTCGCCTCATCCACGTTCATACATCTCGTCATAAATAATATTATAAAGCTGCAGTGTTTGTTTGTTTGTTTGAACGCGCTAATCTCTAGAACTACTGGTCCGATTTGAAAAATTCTTTCAGTGTTAGATAGAGTAGTTATCGAGGAAGGCTATAGGCTATATACCATCACGCTACGACCTACGGGAGCGGAGCAGTAACCAAAGACGCGGGTGTAACCGCGGCCGACAGCTAGTCTCGTCATACAAGCACGCCGGTTACGAGTACTGCGCACCTGACCTTTCTGAAGAACCTCACCAATAAGGCCAGTGTAGGTCTTCCTAGGGCGACCCCTCCCGTCCGACTACATCCGTAATTACGTCACACACAAAGGCCCAGCTGAAAACCAGCGTCAGGCACAAGTGATCTGGCATTTTATGCTGAACTGGGTCTGTTTGGCGCAGCTGTGGGGCACACAATTTCTTACTTTCTATTCTGTTCATTGCCTTTTCATTATTATTATGCCGGGCCTGTTGGTCTAGTGGTTAGCGGCCCTGACTGCTAAGCCGGAGGTCGTGGGTTCGATTCCCACCCAGGACAAACTTTGTGTGATGAGCATGATTGTTAGTTCTGTGTCTGGGTGTGATTTATCTATAATATGTATGTATTTATAAACTATATAAGTATGTATATCAGTTGTCTGGTTACCATAACACAAGCTCTGCTTAGCTTGGGATCAGATAGCCGTGTGTGAGTTGTCCCAAGATATATGATATTTTTAATTTTATTTTTTCTAAAATGTATGGATGGTCTGAAAGAAATGAATTATTAATATTATTTTTGTATGTATGTAAGTAAGTACATGTTTCTTCACGATGTTTTTTCACCGATTTAAATTATTTGTCTTTTTGTTTCCAGAAGCTGACATCAGTTCTGGCTCCGACAGACATGGAAGTTGGTAAGTAAAATAACTAAAGATTTTTTAAAATTACATAACACATCGCCTGTTATCCCCGAAGGGTTAGGCAGAGGTGTACCCTTTAGTACCTATACCTACATTTCGCCAGTTATGTTTAAGTCTCATGAAATACGGGGAGTCTTTTGTCATCAACCGGCCACAAATCCAAACTCCGAGGCTGTTACTGAGAAATTCCTGATGGTAAAACCCAGTTGGTGTTAATGGTGTACCCATTAACACCCACTAGGTTCCTCCATCCTCTGCCTAACCCTTTAGAGGTTACAGGCGTGATGTTAATCTTTAATAAAAGAACAAGATGACGTTGAGTTTGTTTTCTTCTTGCAGGTTAAGCTCTTCAAAGCTACCATGGAATGACAAGGAGCAGCCGATTGATGGAGAGCCCACGCCACGGCTGTACCCTAACCTAGGTCAGTATTATAAATGCAGAAAATAGTTAAAACTAATATTCGACTATAGATAAACTATAAAATGGCGCGCCCCTCCACAATTCGAAATGTTTGAAAGTATTTGTAATAGTATTTATTCATTAGAGTATTTACAAGACTCACAATGTGTGCGTACAGAGACGGCTCTCGAAACAAAAATATGGATCTTTCTGTATTATTATTTTTGTGTAAATTATTATTTTAGTACTTATTTTTCACTTAATGTTAATTTATTTATTTTTAGTAGTATGTATGTGTATTTTGTAGCCTAGTTAAACAGGTTCAACGTAGTTCAGGCAAATTAGCAACTTTGCTCTATTTTTAAATTGTCAAGATATTTTATGTAAATGTGCCTCTTTTTATAAAATACATAACATAACATCATGCCTGTAATCCCCGAAGGGTAAGGCAGAAGTGTACCCATTAGTACACCCACATTTCGCCAGTTATGTTTTTAGTCCCATGTAATAGGGGGCGAGCCTATTGCCATCAACCGGGCACAAATCCAGACTCCGAAGCTGCTACTGAGAAATTCCTGATAGAAAAACCCAATAACACTTTGCCCGACCTGGGAATCGAACCCAAGACCTTATGCACAGCAGTCGCACTAGACCAACGAGGCAGTCAAAAAAATAAATAAAAATATTATTATTATTATTTAAAAAAAATCAGCGAATTGCTCGACTAGCGGTGTCATTGGTTACTCATTATTATTAGTATGGCGAGTCAGCTAGTTTTCAATATTTTTTAAACTTATTTTACAGATAAAGACATACAAACTCAAGCATCAGAGCGCCGCGCCAGCTGGCTGACCACGAAACCTCTTCGCCCCCCTCTAGTCAGCAACCCTGACTCCGCTGAGAACTCTGTCAGGGAATTGGCGGTGAGATCTGACCGGTCTCACGACAAGGAGAACATTGATACGTTGTCCGGTAAGTAGCTTACGTTTTGTGGGAGGAATAAAGCTAAATGTAGGAAGGAATATTGTCAAATGTGGGAGGGAATGTTCCCAAATGTGGTAGAGAATATTATTATTGTCAAATGCAGGAGGGAATATTGCCAAATGTGTGAGAGAAATTGCTATTGCTACATGTTGGGGGGTATTGTTAAATGTGGAAGGAATACTGTTAAATGTGGAAGGGAATATATCTAAATGTTGAACAGAATATTGCCAAATGTGGAAGAGGTATTGCCAAATATAGGAGTAAATATTGTTAAATATGGAAGGGATACTGTAATTATGGAAGGGATATTGTTAAATATGGAAAGTATATTGTTAAATATGCAGGCGAGACCCAGTTATACAAACTTATACAAACTTATGTGTAAAACTACTATTATTATTGTGAAACTAAGTCGAGGATTGTTATTAAATAGTCTGAGAGAAAGTTGTGTAGTCCTAGCGGAAACAAATTTAGAATAGCTGATGGCTATCTTGCCAATAAGTGAGGGTATATTTTCTTTGTCAGTAACATTTCCATAATAGTTCATGGCCGAATGTGCTTGCGACTGTTATCAAACCATGTTTGGGAAAATATTGCCACAAAGCATAAGGAATACCCCTTATACCCGGATACCCTATAGGAATACCCCCCCATCCATAGTCCCAGCCCCACTAGGCTGCGGGGACCGGCTGCAGTTCTGCCGACACCGCTGGGGCGAGCCGGCCGGCTGCCAGCGCTGTGAGAAGATCGCGCATCAGATCGGAGGACTATACGGTGCAACTCACTTACTTGTGTAGATTGCGCCTGCGCAGGCATAGCAATAAAATCATCGACTAGTATCAATGTAGTGATAGTACATTCAATTTTTAATTTCATTCCATATACATGTACAGTCAACAAGATATATAGGTATTCAGAGTCGTCAGATATAGTTGAAGTTTTCTTCGGTACAAATAGTTTAATCATTAGCAACATGTAAATAAGTATAGTTTAGTAAAGTCACGAGAAGCAATAAAAGACTGTGGGCAAAAGACATCCAGCTCCGAGAGCCCTTTATTACATATGAGTCGAAAAACCTGTCAAAACTAAGCATTTTTAGTTGAGACGCTTACAAAAATATCCCGGGGATTAAATTATATTAATAAAAAACTAAAATATTTTTACTAGTAGGCACTATTACTTAATATTATAATGGCAATACCTTTTTTAGTTTATAACGCAATTACTGAGTTGATATTATGTTAATTTTTATTATTATAACTAGCCTGTATTGTCCTACTGCTGGGCAAAGGCCCCCCTCCAGTCCTTCCATTTCTCGCGATTTTGCGCTTCGTCTTGCCAATTCTCGAGGAAGCCCACCAAGTCGTCCCGCCATCTCCTTCTTGGTCTGCCGCGTCCCCGTCTTGTCCTTTCGGGACACCAATCTTGGGGTCTACGAGCCCATAGATGGTTCGACATGCGGCAGACGTGTCTAGCCCAGTCCCATTTTAGCTGGGCAGCCTTTTGAGCCACGTCAATTATTTGTGTTTTGGAGCTTATAATAATATTATGTTAAATTGCAATTTAAAAAATGGTTTATACTTATGTTATGCTTGTTTCAATAATGCTCAGTAAGTTAAACCCATTCGACTTAAAATAAAAAGAAAACCCCGAGATAGAATTTGATGCGCTTTGGCACAGAGACACATGGCTGTGATACCTTCCAAACAAAAGTAGTCTAAGCTGTGGCGGACTTGGGTGTGCCGCCCATACATTTTTGCCCACTATCATTTGTAAACACACTCAGGGGATCGCAATCCTTAGATCAAATACTGCGTCAGCGTGAACTTACTTCAAAATGAGGGCCCAAATGTTTACGTTCCATGCGTCAGACGCGTTCCAGTACCACAAAACATTAGACGACAGCGCTTTATATCGTTATAATATAACCCGACCAAGTGAAATAGCTCGTTAGTTTTGTATTACACGTATGTTACTTTGAGTTGGTGAGTGGCAACGCAGGGAGGGGTCGCCCTAGGAAGACCTACACTGACCTTATTGGTGAGGTCCTTCAGAAAGGTCAGGTGCGGAGTACTCTTAACCGGCGTGCTTGTATGACGAGATGTATGAACGTGGACGAGGCGAAAGGAGTATGTAAGGATCGTAGCAGGTGGCGTTCTGTACTTTCTGCCTACCCCCATGGGAAAAAGGCGTGAGTTTATGTATGTATGTGTACTTTGAGTTGATTGAATTTGGGATTATTTGTTGTCGAATTGTCGCTACGTAACTTAGTAGAAGTTATTTATTTACATAATTTATAGCTTCTCGTGACGGAGACTTTAGTACATGTTGTAAGATAAGTTTGCGTAAATATTGTATGAGATAGAATCATTATTGCATACAAGGTTGATACGACAGATGGGCTTTCCTTTAAACTGCCTATACTAGGTACCATTTTCAAGCTCTGTACCAAAAATCAAATAAATAGGAGCAGTAGTTTAGTCGCAAATGATTTTTTTAAGTTTTTGCCCCGTTTGAACACAATGTATCTTTCCTAACAGCTGATTATGTCTACGCATAGGTCATGCACCTACGTTGCCGCTTTAATACCTAGGTATCTAAGGTCAGTTAAATTTATTTTCAAAGGATGTTTGCGTTTTACTCTGATTTGTAAGCTATTTAGTTTGTTTAAAAAAAAAGTCATTTTTATTTATAACATAACATAACATAACATAACATCACGCCTGTAATCCCCGAAGGGTTAGGCAGAGGTGTACATTAGTACACCCACATTTCGCCAGTTATGTTTTTAGTCCCATGTAATAGGGGGCGAGCCTATTGCCATCAACCGGGCACAAATCCAGACTCCGAGGCTGCTACTGAGAAATTCCTGATGAAAAACCCATTTCTATTACCCACCCACCCATCCCACCCACCCACCCACCGACCACCCACCCCACCCACCCCCCCCCTCCCCCCTCTTTCACCCATTTTTATTTATATTTTATTTTAAACCGTATAGAATTAATACTAAACACGTATAGTATACGTAGCGTTATTTAATACCCCTCTGTCATATCAACTCTGTATAATATTATACATTTTTAGATCAGCTCCACATAGCGTTGCCGGTGTCAACTAGCCCATAGTTGCATAGTATATTTTACAAAAAAGGCCATGACTAAATACATATTTGTTGTGCAGTGTCGGAGGAGGAGCACGTGGCGCCGCGCGAGGCGCCTGCGCACCCCACGGGCGTGAAGCTGACGCGGCCCGGCTACTACACTATACCTAGCTTGGATGAGATGCTCGGTGAGTAAATACTGAATATTTATTATCCTCATTTATCTAATATTATAAAGAGGAAAGATTTGATTGTTTGTTTGCATTGAATAGGCTCCGAAACTACTGATCCAATGCTAAAACCTACACTATCACCAGGTGACATACTCTATAATATTACTAAAATGTTCTGTGATAACTTTTTAGACCTATGTATCCTGCTTATGAGTAGGACGTTTCATTAAAATCGGTTCATTCATTTAGAAACGAGCTACTGTAATTAAAAAATTATAAAACACGACTGTAAAAATTGCACATACATATTTGTATTTTGTTTACTCGTCAGTTTTTTTTAAGACGTTTTTTATTTACAGTGTTATATATTTTTTAAATCTACTTGTCAAATTCTAGACCATAAACATAGACACGAGCTAATTAAATTAAATTTACGTTTTAAAGTGACCACACCTGTTTCTTTTTATTTTTTATTGGCCTATGTTACTCGGAACGATGCAAGGATTGTAACGATACCCCATACATCTAAATCGGTTCAGGCGTTTAAAAGTTATGGTGGAATAAAGAAACTCACATACATATATACATACATTAACCCTGAACACGTAACACTCCTTTTTTTGGGGCAGTCGTGTAAAAAAAGCACTTGAAAGTCTGTCTGTCTGTCTGCCTCGTTGGTCTAGTGGTCGCAAGCGCGACTGCCGTGCATGAGGTTGTGGGTTCAAATCCGGGCAAGTACCAATGTGAATTTTTTAATTCATATGTACTTTCTTAAGTTTATCTTGGACATCACTGGCATCGGTGAAGGAAAACATCGTGAGGAAACCTGGACTTACTGTTCCACTCAAACCATGTCAGAGGCCCTTGAGGCGGTTTAGAAACTCTGACACTAGGGTGTGTGGGGTCGTAAGACCTTACTGCACACACGATAAGAAGATTATTATTATTCAAATCCGGACGCTTAGCGCCAAGGGCACGTTTCAGCTTTTCTGACATGGCTATCAAAATGTCATTGTTAATATTCAAGTACATTGTTAATTTTCAAGTACATTGGTGCCGATTCTCTTGGTCACAAACTAAACTAAAATTAGACTATTTCCATCTTATTCTGTCCAATAAAACAAGAAAGAGACTAATGTAAATAAGAGCTGTCAAATTTAGTCAATCTGACGCATCCATACAATTATAGTTGACATCTTAAAACGTATGGATTAAAAATATGGAAAAGTACGAGGCAAAACTAATTTGACATCTCTAACTTAGTTCTTTAATGTCACCGTCCTTTCCTTTCGCTGTACGTTAGTAAGAGATGTCAATTCTCTAAATTTAGTCTAGTTTGTGAACAAGGGTATCGGCACCATTGTTAATTTTCAAGTACATTGTTAATTTTCAAGTACATCGTTAATTTCAGCATACCTTCGTCCGGACGGGTCGTGCGTGGTGCCCCACCTCACAATCGGCCGCAAGAACTACGGCAACGTGTACTACGACTGCGAGATGGATGTCGCTGGCTTGGACTTGGATAGCTTGGGTGAGTTCTACTTAGTGTACGTAAGGTTCATTTTCGTGTGAAACTCTTGATTTTGTTTTTGGAATCATCAAGTAGATAATTAGATACTATCTATACTTATATATAATAATATAAATAACTAGGCCTCGTCCTCTCTCCTAAATTTTTTGCTGTGCCCGACAGGGTCCATTTTGATCTTTTACTTTATTATAAATGTGTGTAATAGGTTATTATGGAATGCAATAAAAAATTGAGAATTGAGAATTGAGAATCTTCCTGCCCGTGTCCCATGTTACTTGTGGTCGGCGCAACACGTTTTCCTCTTCCACTCCGTCCTGTCAGCCGTCATGCAATCACTGACTCCTCTTTCATTCACATCATTTTTCACACAATCCATCCATCTTTTCTTTGGTCTTCCTCTTGCTCTCCATCCATCCACATTCATAACTCTCCTAGTCACATGCGTTTCATCCCTCCTCTTCACATGCCCATACCAAGACAAACGATTCCCTTTCAACTTTTCTGTCACTGGAGCCACTTTCAGAATTTGTTTATAGGATAATGTGGATCTTATTTTGATGGTATATGTTTAAATTTGTGTGAAATGGTTACTGTTTTTTTTTACCCAAGTAAAGTCTAAGCGCTTTTAAAAATATTAGCAAGGCTTAAACAGGAAATAATTTGCCATTCGATTATGGGCTTTAAATCGTACGTCTTGAAATCATTTTTATAAAGACAAGACGTCTTCATTGTTTTCACATATAGAAGCAACAAGATTATAGCAACCAGGATTTTGTAAAAACCAAATAGAAAAGATTGTCCGTAGAGTGACTGCCTCGTTGGTCTAGTGGTCGCAAGCGCGACTGCTGTGCATGAGGTCTTGGGTTCGATTCCCAGGTCCGGCAAAGTGTTATTGGGTTTTTCCATCAGGAATTTCTAAGTAGCAGCCTCGGAGTCTGGATTTGTGCCCGGTTGATGGCAATAGGCTCGCCCCCTATTACATGGGACTAAAAACATAACTGGCGAAATGTAGGTGTACTAATGGGTACACCTCTGCCTAACCCTTCGGGGATTACAGGCGTGATGTTATGTATGTCCGTAGAGTTTCTTGCTCGTTCTTCTCCATAGAGACCTACCTCCGTTTTGGAACGAGCAACTAGCTTCAACTTTCTGACTAACTGACCGACTCCTTGACAATTCAAAAGTGCCTGTAAACGTTCTAATTGAAATAAATGTTTTGACTGATCTTTACATACAATGTTTTTGAATCTGTATCTCTCTTTGCAGTCCACTTCCTGAACAAAGAGGTGATAGTGTACCCTGAGGAGTCAGCGAAGCCCCCCCTCGGGGAGGGACTGAACAGACGCGCTATCGTCACTCTTGATAGAGTGTGGCCCAGAGACAAGAGCGAGAAGAGACCAATCACTGAACCTGATAGGTGAGTCATCTATTACTTATAATATGACTTCACTGCAGACCTACACTGACCTTATTGTTGAGGTCCTTCAGAAAGGTCAGGTGCGGAGTACTCGTAACCGGCGTGCTTGTATGACGTGATGTATGAACGTAGATGAGCCGAAAGGAGTATGTAAGGATCGTAGCAGGTGGCGTTCTGTAATTTCTGCCTACCCCCATGGGAAAAAGGCGTGAGTTTATGTATGTATGTATGACTTGACTGCCTCGTTGGTCTAGTGGTCGCAAAGCGCGACTACTCAGCATGAGGTCTTGGGTCCGATCCTCAAGTCGGACAAAGTGTTATTAGGTTTTTCCATCAAGAATTTCTCAGTAGCAGCCTCGGAATCTGTATTCCCGCCTGTAATCCCCGAAGGATTAGCCAGAGATTTACCCATTAGTACACCCATATTTCGCCGGTTATGTTTAAGTCCCATGTAATAGGGGGCGAGCCTATTGCCATCAACCGGGCACAAATCCAGTTCCCGAGGCTGCTACTGAGACATTTCTGATCGATAATCCAATAACACTTTGTCCGATCTGGAAATCGAGACCAAAACCTTGTGCTCAGCAGCCGCGCTTGGCTACCTTTGTCTAGTGGTCGCAAGGCGCGACCGCTAAACACGAGGTAGTCAATATAGTAGTATAAGATAAACTACTATAACATACCGCTCCCCTCCATATTAATATGGAGGGGAGCGCTATGATTTTAAAATGTCACATTTGTTTTCCTCATATACAATTTTTGGCACCTGCTTTGTTATCTCTTCACCACCTTTGGTTGACTGGTAGAGAATGCCTAAGGTATTAAGTCCGCCTTTGTACTTTTGTTGCTTAAAGTTTAAATAAATACTATTTCAACAATAATGAGTGATTAATTACGCCGCTAGTCGAGCAACAAATCGCTGATTTGTTTTTGTTTCGAAAGCCGTCTCAGTACGCACACATGCGTTGTGAGTCTTGTAAATACTTTTACAAACACTTTCAAACGTTTTCAATTGTGGAGGGGCGCGTCAAGTTATTGTAGTTTATCTCTAAATCTAGAATATTCTTAAATTCAAAAAAAAAATATCTCTTTTCCACAGACTCCTCAAAATGGAATACGAAAGCAAACTCCGGCGCGTCTGCGACAAGCATAACACAAAGTTCATAGAGTACCGCCCGCAGACCGGCAGCTGGGTGTTCCGCGTGGAGCACTTCAGCAAGTACGGCCTCACCGACTCCGACGAGGAGGAGGACGTGCCGCAGCTCATGAAGAGGCAGCTGGTCGCGCAGACCCTGCAGACCAGCGCCGCGCCTGGTGAGTGTGCTCATCTTTTAATTTCCACATTCTGTATTTATCATACTTGTACACATATTTTCTTAAAAAAGAAATACAAATATTATAGTTAAAAAAAATGTATGTATAAAAATAGTGCTCCGCCCGCAACGAGGTGGTAAAACCCAAGCTACCGGCGGTTAGGGATCCAGAGAGAGGAACCTCCTCACTATGCGTGCCGTGTCCAAGACAACCGCCTTCTGCATCTGACTCTTGATCCAGCCGTTGAGCGAAAGTTTCTCAAGCTGTTGGTCGAAAGTTTTCGCTATTAAACCGTTCACTGACATGACAATCGGAACAATAATTTTGCTAGATCTAGATATTTAATATCTAGATATTTATTATTTTCAACCGACTAAAAAAGGAGGAGGTTTTCAATTCGGTGGTGTATTTTATTTTTGTGTTACGCGATTACCCCGCCAATTATGAATCGATTTGGATGATTCTTTTTTTGTTGACTTTCGAATTGGTCCCATAAAAATATTGTCATGACCTTTGGAGATATGGAACAGAACTCCTCATAAGATCACAGAACTGTCGGAACAAGTAAAATTGCTTTGTTTATACGTGTAGTCGATGACTGACTGAAGGAAGAGGGGGAGGGGGTACATCAACCCCCCTCCTACCACTTTCTAAAATTAAATATATCGTGTGAGGTATTGTTTGAAAGGGTTTTTATTTTTTCTATTTTCAGTGCCTACCTACTTACCTCGACGTACCTCTCCCCCTCTTTCTTTAGTCAGTCATCGACTACACGTATAAACAAACCAATTTTACTTTTGTTTTTAACATTGGAAATAATCATATTTAATCATATTGTTTATTCTGTGTCTGGGTGTGATTTATCTATAATATGTATGTATTTATAAATTATATAAGTATGTATATCAGTTGTCTGGTTACCATAACACAAGCTCTGCTTAGCTTGGGATCAGATAGCCGTGTGTGAGTTGTCCCAAGATATTTATTTATTTATTTTTCTGTTATACCGGTATGATGGCCGAGCCTTGAGCGGTTAAACTTTAAACTTATAATTAGAAAGACGCTACGCCACTGTGGTATTTCCGATGACACATCCTCACAAACCCGTCTCTCTCCACAGCGCCAAAGCAGCCCGTCGCGGCGCCTTCAGCGGGTCTGGGCGGGCTCGGGTCGTCCGCGGGTCTGGTGCCCGAAGACAACCTGTTCGCCATGCAGCAGACCTCGCTCAACCTCCTCAATGGAGCTGCTAAAGGTATCTCTTCTAATAATCTGCCTAGCCTTTTCCCAACTATGTTGGGGTCGGCTTCCAGTCTAACCGCATGCAGCTGAATACCAGTATTTTACATGGAGCGACTGCCTATCTGACCTCCACAACCCAGTAACTGGGTAATACGATACCCCTTGGTAATACTGGTTGTCAGACTTTCGGGCTTCTGACGACTTTTTCTTTTTTTCGCTATTTACCATATTTTAATGGATAATCAATTTAAAACTACTATTTTAGACAAATAAGTTGGCAATCTCAGTTATATTTAACAAAATTGGCGACAAAGTTTATACAGAGCTGATATGACAGAGGGGCATTAAATTACACTACGTATGCTATACGTGTTTAGTATTAATTCGATACGGTATAAAATAAAATATAAATAAAAATGAGTTTTTGGAGCCTCGTTGGTCTAGTGGTCGCAAGCGCGACTGCTGTGCATGAGGTCTTGGGTTCGATTCCCAGGTCGGGCAAAGTGTTATTGGGTTTTCCATCAGGAATTTCTCAGTAGCAGCCTCGGAGTCTGGATTTGTGCACGGTTGATGGCAATAGGCTCGCCACATATTACTTTTAAATGAATTAAAAAAAAAACAGCATTTTAATAAAACGTGGTTTATTTTAAATGTGGGTGTACTGATGGGTGCACCTCTGCCTAACCCTTCGGGGATTACAGGCGTGATGTTATGTTATGTTATGTTGTGTAATAAAACGAAATAATAAAAATGAACTATATTACACCAAAATCACAACAAATACGAAATAACGAAATTAAAGTATATTTAAAAAAAAAAAAACATCTAATACGTAATAACAAAAATAAACTATTAAAAATTCAAAACGTTATTCACTAATATTGCACAAAAGTGTACAGTAGCCGAATGACAGGCGATAGACCAATAGACGATGAGCATCAATTGACGAACCGATCACATGCAGCCGACTGCAAGATCGGCGCCCCCCGCCTTCTTCATTCCGCCAAAGAGACCGAAAAATTAACAAATGCGCAGTTGAAATTTGTGCTCACCACTCGTGCCGGTAATTATATAAGGAACTTAGACAATTTATTTTCTGGTGGAACAATAGTGGCACTATCATCAAAATAATCTAGTAGAAAATATATAAAACTTACATGCTATAATGCTAGAAAATAAAATGTAGAGATAAACTAGTGTAATATGGCGCGACTCTCCATGTTACTATTTTCAACCGACTTCAAAAAGGAGGAGGTTCTCAATTCGACGCGTATGTTTTTTTTTTTTTTTTTTTTGTGTGTTTGTTCTACGATTACTCCGCCAATTATAAATCGATTTGGATGATTCTTTTTTTTGTTTGAAAGAGTATAGTTCCGAATAGGTCCCATAGGAATATTGTCATGATCTGATGATGAACTTTGGAGATATGGAATGGAACTCCTTATAAAATCACAGCAGAACCGCTGTAGCAAGACAAATTGCTTTGTTTATACGTGTAGTCGATGTCTGACTGAAGGAAGTGGGGAGGGGGTACGTCAACCCTCCTACCACTTTCCAAAATTTAATATATCGTGTGAGGTATTGTTTAAAAGGGCTTTATGTAAGGATTTCAAACATTAACACACAAGCACTAAAAAGTGAAAATTAAAAAGCTTTTTTACAAAAAAATACGACCGCCTTCAAAAACTACAAAATAAAAAAAATAACTTTAGCTTGGAAGTCGGTGGCAATACCTACATAACAAGAAACAAAACCAAAGCCGCCGACTTTCAAGCTAAAGTTATTTTTTTTTAATGTGTGTAGTCATATCCATAAGAAAGAGTTTGTATGAGTTGTGAGTAATCGTCTTCAGTAGCAGGCCGGCAGATTTGTTTGTCAACTAACCATAACTAGCCGACCGCGCAAGACAACGCACGTGTCATTTTCATAGAATATGTCAGTGCAGCGCCATACTAATAATAATGAGTATAATGACGCCGCTAGTAGAGCAACAAATCGCTGAATTGTTTTTGTTTCGAAAGCCGACTCAGTAGGCATAAATGCGTTGTGAGTCTTGTAAATACTTTCACAAATAATGGTGCCGATTCTCTTGGTCACAAACTAAACTAAAATAAGACTATTTCCATCTTTTTTTGTTCAATAAAACAAGAAAGAGACTAATGTAAATAAGAGCTGTCAAATTTAGCCAATCTGACACATCCTTACAATTATAGTTGACATCTTAAAACGTATGGATTAAAAAATACGGAGAAGTTCAAGGCAAAACTAATTTGACATCGCAAACTTAGTTCTTTAATGTACCGTCACCGTCCTTTCCTTTCGCTGTATGTTAGTAAGAGATGTCAATTCTCTAAATTTAGTCTAATTTGTGAACAAGGGAATCGGCACCACTTTCAAACGTTTTGAATTGCCGAAGGGCGCACTATGTTATATTAGTTTATCTCTACACGTATGTATTAACAAAAAAATATCTTATCTTAACACAAAGACAAAAAGAAAAGGCATCACAAATTCTTTCCCCTACTTAAAAATTATCAGAATTAATTGTCGTTGGATTGATAACAGTCTGATAAAGAAATATTTAAAGACAATACTTATAACTTTGTTACAATTATAACAAAAGTTACTTTTTCTAACACATATGTACTTTCTGGCATCGGTGAAGGAAAACATCGTGAAGAAACCTGGACTTACTGTTCCACTCAAACCATGTCAGAGGCCCTTGAGGCGGTTTAGAAACTCTGACACTAGGGTGTGTGGGGTCGTAAGACCTTACTTCCAAGTTCCAAAAGGGTGTAAATAGGACCCTTCATAGCTCCTCTGTCCGTCCATCCGTTTATCACAGAGCTGTATGTAGGGCCGCATCTAGCTGTTAAGTCGCTCCAGGCGAAAATAATATTCGCCGTCCTTTATACTAACACCATAATAAGTCATGAGCTTGTTATTCCGAAGATGGGATGATATAAATGTGATATAGTTTTCATTGTATAATATTCACGTAGTAAGTCTTCTTTGGTTTCTAAACATTCATGAGAGTATGTTGGACTTTGTGCATCCGCCTGGCTCCCCCCCCCCCCTTCCAACCTTAGTCCGGGCCCTGGCTGTATGCTTTGAGCCGTAATAGGCAGAATCTTGACATTTCCACAGCCTAGTGGTCGCAATGCGCGACTGCTGAGCATGAGGTCTTCGGTTCGATTCCCAGGTCGGGCATAGTGTTTTTGGGTTTTCCTATCAGGAATATCTCAGTAGTAGCCTCGAAGTCTGTATTTGTGTACGGTTGATGACAAAAGGCTCGCCCCCTATTACATGGGACTTAAACACAACTGGCGAAATGTGGGTGTACTGAGTACAACTCTGCCTAACCCTTCGGGATAACAGGCGTGATGATATGTGTGTGTTGTTTTATTTATGGATAGTGTGGTGGACGGCAATAAAATACAAATGAATGTATTATTTTCTGCATCTGGGTTCTGTAGGCTTGGAGAGTAAGACCAAAACTTTTTACCAAGAGGTGAGGATGTTCAGGAATAATGGTTAGTAGGTTTAAAGCAGGGATTCCCAATATTATTTTGTGTAGAGATAAACTACACTAACTTGACGCGCCCTTCCACAATTCAAAACGTTTGTTGTAGAAGTATTTACAAGACTCACAACGCATGTGTGCGTACTGAGACGGCTCTCGAAACAAAAACAAATCAGCGATCTGCTGCTCCACTAGCGGCGTCATTATACTCATTATTACTAGTATGGCGCTGCACTGACATATTCTATAAAAAGGACACGTGCGTTGTCTTGCGCGGTCGGCTATTTATGGTTAGTTGACAAACAAATCTGCCTGCTACTGAAGACGATTACTCACAACTACATACAAACTCTTTCATACGGATGTGACTACACACATTGAAATAGTAATATGGAGGGGTGCGTCATGTTAAAGTAGTTTATCTCTACGGAACTTGGCTAGTTTTTCAATTTCATTTTTGCGGTGGCTGGTCAAAATTCATTGGAAAATTCGCGTTGTTAGAACTACTTTGCGTTTTAGTTGTATTCCCGAACAAAGGTCCACCAACATCACCGATAAGTGGCTTAACATCTTTGCTCGGTGCATCAAAATTCAAACCACTGGCACTTGCCGGCTTACTGGCAGACGGAGAACCGAACAGATAAGCGCCTTGAGATGCGGTCCCAAAAGTTGTGGAACTACTCGAATTCGTAAAACCGAACCAAAAATACGGCTTATCATTTTCAGTTTTAAAGGTATCTGTACTAGGACCGGAGGGATTAAAGGCACCACAAGGCGAACGGTATCTTAAACCGATATTCTTGAACCCTTCTATGGGGTTATACTTCATTTGAAATTTTAACTGTGCCGTAACATCCCTCACAGCTTGCTCTAAAGTGTTAATACTCCTATGTCTCACAATTTTGAACAAATCTTCAGGTAGATTATAAAGAAAAACGTTTAAAGCTAGTTTGTTGTACAGTACCCTTTTATCAAATTTTGTTTTTTCACATGTTAACGCGGCCACTTTAGATAGAAGACTCCTTCGAATGAGTTTTATGCGTCGAGAAAAGTCTAAGTAACTTTCATTGGGGTTTATTTTTAAATTCTCTAGCTCTATGGCTAGACATTCTTCTGTTCTTGAATCACCGAAATATTCGATTAGGACAATTTTTAGTTGTTCCCAAGAAGTTACCTCTTCGAACTCACTGAATAATACTGCAGCTTTGCCGCGCAGTCTGCTCGTAACTGCGTGGAGCTCGTATGTTCTCTGCTTAAAGCTGTATGGACCTCGAAAGTTAGTTAGTACGTAATCAACTTTGTTTATAAATAATGGCAATAAATCTTTGTCGCCGTCAAATTTAGGAATTATTGCCAGAATGTCTTTAGATATAATTTTAATCGGTTCATCAATATGGGCCATTTTTAAAGTTCTATTACTAAGACTTCGTTGTCCGTCTGTCTGTCTGTCACAGGGTTGTAACTTATGAACCTCAATAGGTATATTTCGACTTTTAATTCTATTCAGTAATTTGACAGTTCAAAGAAAAATAATGTTACCATACTACAACTATTAGTGTTGGGGTAGTGAACGATTTTGCGTAAGGAACGAATTATAAGAATGGTTTAATACCAAGTTAAGTACATTATTTTAGTTCATTCAATTTCGTTCATTCTTACACCACCTCACTATCTTAGTTTCCTGAAATTTTCAGGTTGTGTATTTACCTATATGAACAAATTATATAAAATTGAAAATTAACGGACAAGCACCGTTTTTTTTTTTAATATTAATTGACCAATGACTTTTTCAATTCACATGTACTTCCTAAAGTTTATCTTGGACATCACTGACATCCGTGAAGGAAAATATCGTGAGGAAACCTGGACTTGTAATTAATATAAGTCTGTAATCGCCAATCCGCCTTGAGCAAGCGTGGTGATTAATGCTCGTGCCTTCTCTGTATGAGAAGAGGCGTTTGTCCTGCGGTGAGACAGTAATAGGCTGGTATTATTATTATTTTAATGTTTAATGCTGTTATACGGCACCCTTTTCATGCAAGCCCGACTCGCGCTTGACAGGATTATATATTTTTTTTTAATTAGTAATCGAAATGAACTTTGATCGTTATCACTATAAAATATTGATAAAACTTGATAATAATTAATTACTGATATGATTTAGACGCGTTTTCGTCCAACTAAAGTCAAATAACAATCGCTTATTTTATTATTACGTCACCGATACAATACAAACGTCTTTATAAATGCGAAAGTTTGGATGGATGGATGTCACGCCAGAACGGCTAAGCGGATTTGGATGGAATTTTGTACTGAGATAGATTTTAGTCTGGTTAGGACATAGACTACTTTTTATCCTAGAAAAAAAATCGGTTCCCGTAGGATTTTTGACGCGGACGGAAGGTTAGGATGAGATAGGATCAGTAAAAAGGTTTACTTATGATCTGCCTGACCATTGCCTACGTAGACCTCGTGTCATAGACAAAAATCTCGAGCCAGCACTTAGTGCTATCCACACACACGCAACTACACTTAACACAGTTTCTATATTCAAAAATGTCTTGTTTTTTCAACGAATCGTAACTTTTAGTTTGGTTAAAATCACCACTGCATTAATAGCACAGTTTCTATATTCAAAAACGTCTCGTTTTTTAATGAATCGTAACTTTCCGTTTAGTTGAAACCACCACTGCACTGAACACAGTTTCTATATTCAAAAACGTCTCGTTTTTTCAGCGAATCGTAACTTTTAGTTTGGTTAAAATCACCACTGCATTAATAGCACGGTTTCTATATTCAAAAACGTCTCGTTTTAACAACGAATCGTAACTCTCCGTTTGGGGTAAAATCGTCAAGAATACTTTGTTTTATTTCGTACGGCGTCCGTCTGTCTCGTACGAAGATTATAAAGAAACTACTTTCAGTGATCGCGAACGTCATAGTGCGATAACGGTAGAGTTGCCCACTAAAATCGGTAAAGTCAAAGTCAAAACATTCATTTCAATTAGACCATTTACAGGCACTTTTGAATTGTCAAAGAGTCGATCAGTTAGTCCGAAAGTTCAAGCTAGTTGCTCGTTCCAAAACGTAGGTAGGTCTCTACGGAGAAGAACGAGCAAGAAACTCCACGGCACTCTTTTAAATTAGGTTTTTACATAAAGAACAATGGGTAATTGACTGCCTCGTTGGTCTAGTGGTCGCAAGCGCGACTGCCGTGCATGAGGTCTTGGGTTCGATTCCCAGGTCGGGCAAAAGTGTTATTGGGTTTTTCCATCGGGAATTTTTCAGTAGCAGCCTCGGAGTCTGGATTTGTGCCCGGTTGATGGCAATAGGCTCGCCCCCTATTACATGAGACTAAAAACATAACTTGCGAAATGTGGGTGTACTAATGGGTACACCTCTGCCTAACCCTTCGGGGATTACAGGCGTGATGTTATGTTATGTAACAATGGGTAAAAGGCATTAAGTCCGCCTTTGTACAGTGTATTTTTTTACATGTACATAAAGTTTAAATAAATTAATTTTTGTATGGACCCCGTCCTCAGAAGTGTAGCACTTATGGGTCATGTGTAAAAAAATAGATACATAACATAAACATAACATCACGCCTGTAATCCCCGAAGGGTTAGGCAGAGGTATACCCATTTAGTAGTACACCCACATTTCGCCAGTTATGTTTTTAGTCCCATGTAATAGGGGGCGAGCCTATTGCCATTAAAAAAATAGATGTTATTCTGAATAACAAATTACTGAAAGGAATTCTAAAAAAACTAATATATAATAAAATAAAAAATTATGCAATACTGACACGGCATTAAATTTTCAACCTTTATTCTTCAGATTTAAAGACTATTGTCGTTTCTTTTGGCATTATCGACCGGTGTTACTTCATGTGTTGTAATTTTGCACACTTCCGATTGGTTTATGGAAAATATGGCGACTGTTTAAAAAGTGTTTGCCGCCAATTTTGTTCAACATAACTGAGGTTTCCATATGGCTGGTTGCAATATTACTGGTCGTGATAGCCTAGCGGTTAAGGCGTCCGCCTCTCATGCATGAGGGTGTGGTTTCGAATCCGGACAAGTACCAATGCGACTTTTTCAATTCATATGTACTTTCTAAAGTTTATCTTAGACATTACTGACATTCTGCTGCTGCTGGCTGTCATACGTGGATCTTTGACAGTCGTTATGAATCGTCAGAAGCTTGAGAGTCTGACAACCAGTCCTAGGGGTATCGTATTTCCCAGTTACAGGGTTGTGCAGGTCAGATAGGCAGTCGCTCCATGTAAAATACTGGTACTCAGCTGCATCCGGTTAGACTGGAAGCCGACCCCAACATAGTTGGGAAAGGACTAGGCAGATGATGATGATAACTGAGGTTGCCAACTTATCTGTATAAAATAGTAGTTTTAAATTGATCACCCATAAAAATATAGTGAATAGCGAAAAAAATATACAAAGTTGATACGACAGATGGGCTTTCCTTTAAACTGCTTATACTAGGTACCATTTTCAAGCTCTGTACCAAAAATCAATTAAATAGGAGCAGTAGTTTAGTCGCGAGAGCAATCACGATAACGTTCTTATAATAATAGATGGCGCCACGTGTCTTTCGAAAAGTGTGCCTGTAATAATGGTTTAATTGAAATAAACGTTTTGACTTCGAGAAGAACATGGGCTACTTCTTCCGCAACTTCGTCTGCGTCCGCGATTGCCCCCCCCCCCACAAATTCGAAACGTTTAAAAGTATTTAAAAGACTCACAACGCATGCGTGCGTACCGAGACGGCTCTCGAAACAAAAAAAATCAGCGATTTGTTGCTTGACTAGCGACGTCATTGATCACTCATTATTATTAGTATGGCGCTGCGCTGACATACTCTATAAAATGAAACGTGCGTTGTCTTGCGCGGTCGGCTAGTTATGATTAACTGACAAACAAATCTGCCGGCCTGCTACTGAAGACGAATACTTACAACTACATAGAAACTCTTTTGTAAGAATGTGAATACACACATTGAAATAGTAATATGGAGGGGCGCGCCATGTTATAGTAGTTTATTTCTACAAATACATTATTTTGTTAATATATTCATAGAGATAATAGACTAAAATTTTTTTACACTCCATATATTAAAATATACGTTTTTTGTTGCAGCTTTTGAAATGGACACGACTGAGGATAATACGGAGTCGCAGAGCTTATATTTAGATAACAAAGGTACGTTATTTTAACTAAACTGTACAGGCAAGGCTCGAGCAGTCCTGCCGGGGTTGCGGGACGTCTTAACAGGATACCGTGGCCCCGGAACGTAAAGGGCAACAGAAGGAACAGGGTGGTTTTTTAGTCAGTAAAAGTCTGACAGTCCCTTCCGCCCCGACCAGGGCGGGGTCATTTGATGATTTTTACCACCTAAATAAAAGGCTCGAGCAGTATTTATTTCATAATGAGCCTTATAACATTAAAAATAGAATTGAATATTGTGTGCAAGATATTGTACGCACGCAATAGGAATGATGAATGTTAATCAATTGACGTACTTTGTATGACCTGTCAAAACAGGATTCTCCCATAGATTTTGTATGACATTAGACAGTTGTGATGTCACCAATTTGCCAAGTCAATTGACTAACTATACATAAACATAACATCACGCCTGTAATCCCCGAAGGGTTAGGCAGAGGTGTACCCATTAGTACACCCACATTTCGCCAGTTATGTTTTTAGTCCCATGTAATAGGGGGCGAGCCTATTGCCTTCAACCGGGCACAAATCCAGACTCCGAGGCTGCTACTGAGAAATTCCTTATGGAAAAACCCAATAACACATTGCCCGACCTGGGAATCGAACCCAAGACCTCATGCACAGCAGTCGCGCTTGCGACCACTAGACCAACGAGGCAGTCTTGACTAACTATTTAATAATTTAACACCTTCACTGTCCATGCATTACATGTAATGTACTGATGAGTTAGCTCCGTAAGTCCGTGCATGACATACAATACACTATAATCACCAAGAATAGCGTAGTTCACGAGAAACTTGAAAAATCAATCAAATAACAACAAACAGATAATTCTTTCAACCTGCGAAATACGTAATCTGGCTCCCTAGGTTGCCATAATTATCTAATATGTACAAAAAATAAAAGTAAAACTTGGTATATTATATTTTCATCAAACAAAAATAATGTCAGTGTCATGTCTATGCAATTTACTTATCTATTATGGTACCGTAAAACGGGGTATATAGAAAGGCAGGGGTGAATCGAAACGAAACTTTAAAAGAGATTTTAATGTTAAAATAATATAGTTTGTTGGCAAAAAAGACTCTCCTTTTTTTTTCTGAATTATAATTTACAAATTAGTCTCATTGTTGGCGACCAACTTTATTAGTTTGACTTTAAAATCCCTTTTAAAGTTCCGTCTCGATTCACCCCTGCCTCTCTATTTACCCCGTTTTACTGTACATAATTATCTCTTTCGTTTTCCTCGCAGAGGTTTATCGATGAAACAGTCCGCCAAAATAAACACGAGATCAACGATTTGACCATGTTTGTTACACATCGATCGTGTTTCGACGTACTTGGACAACGCTATTGGTCGGCGGTTGAAGTTCAAACGTCCATGCATTGTATATAACGCACTATTGGACGTGCAATAATTGTATTGATAACTAGCGACCCGTCCCGGCTTCGCCCGGGTGCAAATTCTGACTATTCCGGTAGATTTCCTTAAAAAGTTCTTTTATAAGAACCTTGTCTGAAAAATTACGAACACAACAAAAAAAGAATCAACTAAATCGGTCCAGCAGTTCTCGAGTTTTGCGCTTAGAATAAGAATAGAATAGAAATCTTTATTTCAAGCTTAGAGCTCATAAATGCTTAGCAACACATTCAGCGATTCATTTTTATATTATAGATTGTCTTAGGACAGTGAAAGTGTTAATTACTCAAGTCTAACGTAATGAGACACAATTAATTTTCTATTGTTCTGACTTACCGGTAGGTCCGATAGTGATCAATTGAGTAATTAATAACAGACTTTAGTAATTACGTGATTGCGCTTGAATTATTACTGAGTTATTGGCGCGACTGCTGTGCATGAGGTCTTGGGTTCGATTCCCACGTCGGGCAAAGTGTTATTGAGTTTTTCCATCAGGAATTTCTCAGTAGCAGCCTCGGAGTCTGGATTTGTGCACGGTTGATGGCAATAGGCTCGCCCCCTATTACATGGGACTTAAATATAACTGGCGAAATGTGGGTGTACTAATGTGTACACCTCTGCCTAACCCTTCGGGGATTACTGGCGTGATGTTATGTTTTATGTTGAGTAATTAATTGTCATCTTTGTTGCAGCCTACGGCGTGAAAAGTCCCACCAGTGAGCTGGCTCGACTGGAACATCGGCAGAGCCACAATGTGCAACTTATGAAGGCTTCCCTATACGCTGATACAGGTATGTCAGAAACGAAAACCATAATATTTGGACCGGACTACGTGACGTGTGTGGCAACGCAGGGAGGGGTCGCCATAGACGTACACTGACCTTATTGGTGAGGTCCTTCAGAAAGGTCAGGTGCGCAGTACTCGTAACCGACGTGCTTGTATGACGAGATGTATGAACGTGGACGAGGCGAAAGGAGTATATATGTAAATGTTAAGGTCGGGCAAAGTTTTATTGGGTTTTTCCATCAGGAATTTCTCAGTAGCAGCCTCGGAGTCTGAATTTGTGCCCGGTTGATGGCAATAGGCTCGCCCCCTATTACATGGGACTAAAAACATAACTGGCGAAATGTGGGTGTACTAATGGGTACACCTCTGCCTAACCCTTCGGGGATTACAGGCGTGATGTTATGTTATGATGATGTTATGTTAAACACAAACAAATGACAAATTTAATTAATCACATTTTCAACATATGTTTTTTTACATATTTGTAATTAGAATTATTTTTTATTTTTGACTATTTTTTATTTTATTAATTTTCTCAATGTCACTAATTTTTATTATATTATTTGTATGTCATTGACAAAACATAGCGCTCTATTTACAATTTCTATGATCTTTAATGTACCTATGTTTCACAAAAGAAATGATTTCTTTCTTTGTTTCTTTGTTTCTTTCTTTCTTTTCTACTTACACCCATCATACCCCACCAAATACCACAAACAATTCTCCCACAGAAATGGAAGACGACGCGTCGGTATCGACAGGCGACCAGCTGGTTCCGGTATCGGCACCGCTGCTGTCTGTACCTTCGCATCCCCCCTCCACGATGAGGGAGGACCTCCACATATCTGAGACTGAAGCACCTATTACTGAAGGTAATTATTATTATTTATACAGACCGTTACTACCTACTACCTACATAAGTTTTAACTAATTACATCATTGTATTAAAGGTTGAAATAATTTTGAGGAAAAATGGAGATTTTACTTTTAAAAAAAGAATTTTTTTTTTCATTGAATTTACGTCCTATTAGTGAAACCAAACCACTGGTTCAAGGATAACGGTGTTTACACTAACACTCTGTATATTTATTCATTCATATAACAATTCGCATTTATCATCTGCCTAGCCTTTTCCCAACTATGTTGGGGTCGGCTTCCAGTCTAACCGGATGCAGCTGAATACCAGTATTTCACATGGAGCGACTGCCTATTTGACCTCCACAACCCAGTAAGAAGTGAAGTCGCGAAAAAGCTAGTATTTCAATATGTCCCGTGTAAATCCCCGAAAGATTAGGCAGAGGTGTACACATTAGTACACCCACATTTCGCCAGTTATGTTCAAGTCCCATGTAATAGAGTACAAATCCAGACACCGAGATGGAATGATGGGAAACTTAATGAAAATTTTCCCGGCCTGGGAAACGAAGACCTCATGCTCAGCAATCACGCTTCGCAACCGCTAGACCAACGGAATGAACTTGGGTGTCATTCGACAAACGACCTTGAGTGATGAATATAAAGTTTAAACTGACAAATAGCCTCGGAGTCAGTGTTTGTGCCCGGTTGATGGCAATAGGCTCGCCCCCAATTACATGGGACTTAAACATAACTGGCGGAATGTGGGTGTACTTACATCTCTGCCTAACCCTTTGGGGGATTTCAGACGAGTTGTTACGTATCGTTTGGTTAAGTACCAATTTTATTCGAAAAACGACCTAGAGTGGTGATGATAAGGTTCAAATTGACAAATAATGTTGATGATTTTGCCCACAGAAGTACGGATGAAGCCTCTAATAGTCCGGCCGCACACTATTGTGCTGAAGTATCACAGAAAAGTGCCACCTTTCAGACAGACCATTGCTGGTGAGTTAACACTCATTGCACGACTGCCCCAAAAAAAGGAGTGTTATGTGTTTAGGGTTAATGTATGTATGTATGTGAGATTCTTTATTCCACCATAACTTTTAAACGCCTGAACCGATTGATGTATGGGGTATCGTTACAATCCTTGCATCGTTCCGAGTAACACACTATATTACTAGCTACAGGCTAGTAGCTAGTAATATAGTTAACAATAAAAAGAATCCTGTGTGGTCACTTTAAAACGTAAATTAATACCAGCCTCAATATTTTTTTTTTTTATGAATCTGATTGTGTTTATGTTTATCGTCTAGAATTTGACAAGTAGATTTAAAATATATAACACTGTAAATAAAAAACGTCGTAAAAAAAAACTGACGAGTAAACAAAGTACAAATATGTGCAATTTTTGCAGCCGTGTTTTTTATTTTTTTTAACTATAGTAGCATGTTTTATAATTTAAATTGTTTTATTTATTTAACTTTGTTATCCCTTTTTACAAACAACTATTCAACTTCTAACATTTATTACTCTTTTTTCGATCAAATATCAACTGTACGTAACGCGTGCACAGCTGATCCGACCGAGGCCGGTCGATGACCCCTCATTTTTATTCATATTTTGTTTTTTTTTTTCGATAAATCGTTGTTATCATGAGTACAATCATGTGTATAAATATCGTACACTAATTACTAGTCACCATATACAGGGTCATTGAAAATTTACCAGAAACCTGAAAAGGGGTCATTGTACTCATCATTATGAACAACTTTTACTATGGGACCAACCATGAAATCACGAAAAAAAATCAGCTGTTCCCTACAAAAATATAACATAACAAGATCGTAATGTATGGATCAGCTGTTTTTTTTTTTCATGATTTCAGGGTTGACTGCCTCGTTGGTCTAGTGGTCGCAAGCGCGACTGCTGTGCATGAGGTCTTTGGTTCGATTCCTAGGTCTGGCAAAGTGTTATTGGGTTTTTCCATCAGAAATTTCTCAGTAGCAGCCTCGGAAGTCTGGATTTGTGCCCGGTTGATGGCAATAGGCTAGCCCCCTATTACATGGGACTAAAAACAACTGGCGAAATGTGGGTGTACTTATGGGTACACCTCTGCCTAACCCTTCGGGGATTACAGGCGTGATGTTATGTTATGTTATGTTTATGTATATTATATAATATTTTATATTAAGTATGTAGAATTTAATTATTTTGTACTTGTGTACACTTTATTTTATTATGTAAAATATTTTAGTACTTTTATTTTTTAAATCTCTGATTTTGTTGTTTTACTCTCCACCACCTTTGGTTGACTGGTAGAGAATGCCTAAGGCATTAAGTCCGCCTTTGTACTGTTGTTGCATAAAGTTTAAATAAATAAATAAATATAAAGGCTTGAGTTTGAGCTTGGAATAATTATTATGGTGTTGTCCCCAGGTCGCCTGGACGCCGCCTACATAGCAGACATGTCTGTGTGTCGCGCGCGACACTCACGCGTCGGCTTCGGTCCAGCCGGGGCACTGACCTTCGCTACGTCATACGATTCTGTCAATGATTTACCTAGATGTGAGTATTTATACAAATTCTTTTCCTTAGGCATGATTACAGCGCAGGCTTGCGGACGACGAGTAATGGGTAGCTCGCCGTCCGATCAAGGACCAAGCCCGGGTCGACGGCGCGTTCTGTTCGCGCGCGCCTCAAAGAGCTGTCAGCACAGGGACGGGGCCCCCAACGGGGCCAACGCCTGCCGGGGTTGCGTGACGTCTTAACAGGATACCGTGGCCCCGGAACGTAAAGGGCAACAGAAGGAACAGGGTGGTTTGTTAGTCAGTAAAAGTCTGACAGTCCCTTCCGCCCCACTCTGGGCGGAAGGAGTCATTATTTTGATGATTTTTACCACTTAAAAAAAAAATGATGACAGGAGAGATAAACTACTATAACATGGCGCGCCCCTCGACAAATTGTAGTTCGTTTGAAAGTATTTGTGATAGTATTTACAAGACTCACAACGCATGTGTGCGTACTGAGACGGCTCTTGAAACAAAAACAAATCAGCGATTTGTTGCTCCACTAGCGGCGTCATTAATTACAAATTATTACTAGAATGGCGCTGCACTGACATTCTCTATGAAGATGACACGTGCGTTGTCTTGCGCGGTCGGCTAGTAATGATTAGTTGACTAACAAATCTGCCGGCCTGCTACTGAAGACGAATATTTACAACTACATACATACAAACTCTTTTATATGTGTTATAGTAATTTGTGTATAGCGACAATTCAATCGACAACTAATAATCCCAAAATACCTTTAGAAATATGGATGTACTAATGGGTACACCTCTGCCTATCTCTTCGGGGATTACAGGCGTGATGTTATGTGTGTTTTAGACACTGGTGCCGATTCCCTTGTTCACAAACTAGACTAATTTTAGAGAATTGACACCTCTTACTAACGTACAGCGAAAGGAAAGGACGGTGACATTAAAGAACTAAGTTAGCGATGTCAAATTAGTTTTGCCTTGAACTTTCCGTATTTTTAATCCATACGTTTTAAGATGTCAACTATAACTGTATGGATGTGTCAGATTGACTAAATTTAACAGCTCTTATTTACATTAGTCTCTTTCTTGTATTATTGGACAGAAAAAGATGGATATAGTCTAATTTTAGTTTAGTTTGTGACCAAGGGAATCGGCACCAGTGCGTTTATACTGTGAGTACAAGCTTCTGCTCCCGACTTTCCTTGCCTCAGAATTCAGCCAAAGTGTTGCAATGGGTCAATTTAGGACTTTGGCTTACGGAAACACAAAAATGAATAAAAAAACAAATCCATACTGTGTGTGTGTCTGTCTGTCTGTTACCTCTTAACGCTTAAACCGCTTAATCGATTTTGATGAAATTTAGCATGGAGATAGGTTAAGACCCGGGGAAGGACATAGGCTACTTTTTATTACACTTCGACTTCGTCTGCGTCTGACCAAGGGAATCGGCACCACTATTTTTAGTGTAATATGCTTTGTTACAGCTGCAGAACTATCGGAGCTCGGCAGGTACGTGCGCGGCAGGGCGCCCAACGATTGGTCTGAACCTTTGCTCGTCAGGATGGCCATTGGACAACCGGAGAAGGATGATGCGATGCTGGTAAGATGATACAATTTCCCGGGGTTGCGGGACGTCTTAACAGGATACCGTGGCCCCGGAACGTAAAGGGCAACAGAAGGAACAGGCTGGTTTTTTAGTCAGTAAAAGTCTGACAGTCCCTTCCGCCCCACCCAGGGCGGAAGGAGTCATTTGATGATTTTTACCACCTAAAAATTATAATATTATAAAAAAGCTTTTAGCCGGGGCTTCGCTTGCGGCTGCCTCATTGGTCTTGTGGTCACAAAGCGCTGACTGCTGAGCATGAGGTCTTGGGTTCGATTCCCAGGTCGGGTAAAGTGTAATAAGGTTTTTTTTCAGTAGGTGTCTCGGAGTCTAGATTTGTGCCCGGTTGATGGCAATAGGCTCGCCCCCTATTACATGGGACTTGAACATAACTGGCGAAATGTGGGTGTACTGATGGGTAAACCTCTGCCTAACCTTTCGGGGATTACAGGCTTGATGTTATGTACAACATTTACATACAGTAACTATTTCTTTTCACAGGAAATGCTGAAAAAACATCTCGAAACGTTACTGGAGCACTCGACATGCACAGAGACGCACGACGAGCATTGCGCTCAGCTGCAGCTGTCGGAGAGCCCACACGACAGACGCACAGTGCTGCTGAAGTTTCTGCGACACTCCGCAGCGGCACAGAGTCGGTATAAGGTGAGAAACTAGTCTATTATTGTAGCATGTCGGTGACGCGGACACAACAGAGTGTTCTTGAAGCGGTCACGCTATCATGTCGGTTACGCGGTCACAACAGAGTGTTCTAGACGCGTTTACTCTAGCATGTCGGTGACGCGGTCACAACAGAGTGTTCTTGACGCGGTCACGCTGGCATGTCGGTGACGCGGGCACATCAGAGTGTTCTTGACGCGGTCACGCTGGCATGTCGGTGACGCGGTCACAACAGAGTGTTCTTGACTCGGTCACGCTCGCATGTCGGTGACTCGGACACAACAGAGTGTTCTTGACGCGGTTACTCTAGCATGTCGGTGACGCGGACACAACAGAGTGTTCTTAACGCGGTCACGCTAGTATGTCGGTGACGTGGTCTCAACAGAGTGTTCTTAACGCGGTCACGCTAGTATGTCGGTGACGTGGTCTCAACAGAGTGTTCTTAACGCGGTCACGCTAGTATGTCGGTGACGTGGTCTCAACAGAGTGTTCTTAACGCGGTCACGCTAGTATGTCGGTGACGTGGTCTCAACAGAGTGTTCTTAACGCGGTCACGCTAGTATGTCGGTGACGCGGTCACAACAGAGTGTTCTTGACGCGGTCACGCTAGCATGTCGGTGACGCGGTCACAACAGAGTGTTCTTGACGCGGTCACGCTCGCATGTCGGTGACGCGGACGCAACAGTGTTCTTGACGCGGTCACTCTAGCATGTCGGTGACGCGGACTCATCAGAATGACGCGGTCACGCTAGCATGCCGGCCGTCATTATAATATGTTGGTGACGCGGGAAAAAAAAATTTACTTATGTTCGAATATCTACAATATTAACAGACTTAAATATAATAATAAAGTATTAGAAAAACAAAGAAACTATAAGTAAACAAACAACTAAATGTTATCAAAAAATCTTCCGCATCGCCGTCACCTGTAAAATGTGCCCAAAAGACTTTCTGCGTTTCCACGTAGGATGGCAATGCCACGTAGGATGGCAAATATGGCAATGCCACGTTGGATGGCAATGCCCAAAAAATGGTTTTTACTTTATTAAAGAAAAAATCGTAATGTTTTGAAACGACAACTACTGCCTCGTTGGTCTAGTGGTCGCAAGCGCGACTGCTGTGCATGAGGTCTTGGGTTCGATTCCCAGGTCGGGCAAAATGTTATTGGGTTTTTCCATCAGGAATTTCTCAGTAGCAGCCTCGGAGTCTGGATTTGTGCCCGGTCGATGGCAAAGTCAAAGTCAAAGTCAAAGTCAAAACATTTATTTCAATTAGACCATTTACAGGCACTTTTGAATTGTCAAAGAGTCGGTCAGTTAGTCCGAAAGTTCAAGCTAGTTGCTCGTTCCAAAACGGAGGTAGGCCTCTATGGAGAAGAACGAGCAAGAAACTCCACGGCACTCTTTTAAATTAGGTTATTACAAAATCTTGGTTACATTATTCTTGTCGATTCTATATGTGATCACAATGGAGATGAATAAGTATAAAATGGTAGTAAAAAAAAGCCATAGCAGTTAAGAGATGACCAATCCCAACTGACAGCACTCGTTCACGAGCATGACGCATGGATCAGCACCACCTAGCTCAACCATTATGGAGGGAGCCAAATGATCCAACACACGCGCCACCATCAGCGAGACATTTGAGTGAGCATGACAAGCTCTCAACTGCCATGCTTATTAAGTCAAAACACATAGTAAAGTTACTATAAATAAAAATGCTCCATGGTACTCACATTTACAAAATTGAAATAAATGATATTAAATTATACAATACTAACACTTTCAGTGTACTTATTCGATGGATGACTTTGATATGTAAAAAATAAAATAAAAAGTAATCGTACTGATAACAGTAAAAGTTATTCAGGTCGACATAAAAAAAGGGTAAGAAACATCATTCTCTAAAGAAAAAAAAAAAAAAAATCCTATTAAGTGAGCCCGAGTGGCTGTGGAGCAGGACTAGCATTTAGCCAAGCATTTTTGTCCGTGATATAATCATCTAACTTATAATATGCTTGATTACATAGTGTGCGTTTTATGCATGTCTTAAATTTTCTCTCATTTAGTTGGAGAATATCGACTGGTATTTTATTATAGCATTTTACACAGTACCCCATAAAAGAAGTGCTTACTTTCGACAATCTGAAACTTGGTTGATCTAATTTGTTCCTATTTCTAGTATTAAAATCATGTCTATCACTAATTTTCTTAAAAAGATGAAGATTTTTTCGAACATGCATAATGTTTTCATATATATATTGACAAGGTACCGTCATGATGTTAATTTTTTTGAACAATTCCCTTAGAGACTCGCGTCTGCCAAGATTATAGATGGCTCTGACAGCCCTCTTTTGCAGAACAAAGATAGAATTTATATCTGCAGCTCGTCCCCAAAGCAAAATACCGTAAGACATGATGCTATGAAAATAACTAAAATAAACTAGTCTCGCAGTATCCACGTCTGTTAATTGTCTAATTTTTCTGACAGCGTAAGCGGCTGAACTTAACCGCCCTGCAAGAGATGTTAAGTGGGGACTCCACTGCAGCTTTGAATCGAGCGTAATCCCTAGAAAAACTGTCTTCTCAACGAATTCTAGCATGTCCTTGTTCAATATAACGTTACATTTACTCCCTCTAACATTAGGTAAAGCGAATCTTATACATTTCGTTTTTTTCTCATTTAACACTAAATTATTAACAGTAAACCAATTGTGAACCTTAAGCATAGCGTTATTTACGTCGTCAAGGTGCTGTGCTTGTCTATTTACTCTAAAAATGAGTGAAGTATCATCAGCAAATAACACCATTTGTGGTTGGTTTTCTAGTAAATGAGGTAAATCGTTTATATATACTAAAAAGAGGAACGGACCCAATATTGAACCCTGCGGAACGCCCATCTTTACTTTTAAGCTTGATGAATTTACACCGTTTATTTGAACTTGCTGTAGTCTATCATTCAAATACGATTTTACTAAGTTAAGTGCTAGATCACCGAGACCGTAATGCTCAATAGGCAATAGGCTCGCCCCCTATTACATGGGACTAAAAACATAACTGGCGAAATGTGGGTGTACTGATGGGTACACCTCTGCCTAACCCTTCGGGGATAACAGGCGTGATGTTATGTTATGTTGAAACGACTAAATCCGTTACTTGTTCACAGTTCGGCGTATCTGGTTCTTATTGTAACGAAGTATGGCGACTGTGCGACGCTCTGTGGGGAGCTGATCTTGAAAATGATGGTGAGTAATTCTCCTACAGTTGCACTACATACCTACACCTTACAAACACACCCTCTCCTACACACCACACCATGAAATGAGTGATGTGTGAAAATACACTTAACATAGCCTAAAGTTACGTGCCATCATGATGCCCGTGATGGCCCAGTGGACAGTGGCCCAAGGAGCCCGCCTCTCATGCATGAGGTTGTGTGTTCAAATCCGGGCAAGTACCAAAGTGAATTTTTCAATTCATATGTACTTTCTAAAGTTTATCTTGGACATCACTGACATCGGTGAAGGATAACATCGTGAGGAAACCTGGACTTACTGCTCCACTCAAACCATGTCAGAGGCCCTTGAGGCGGTTTAGAAACTCTGACACTAGGGTGTGTGGGGTCGTAAGACCTTACTGCCCACACGATAAAAGAAACAAATCATGAACCCTTTTATGGATGAAATAATTGTTTTGATTTTGATTTCAAGAACATTCTTTTTTACTACTTTTTTTTTATTACAGGTGTGCCCGGCACAGACCCAATATCAACAGTGAATCGACACAGAAAGTTTCTCGATTGGCTGAAAACGGCCGTCTCAGACGCCACAGACGAAGATCTATCTAAACCTACACATGGAGAAGCTGAAGATGGTAAGAAACATACTACACTATACTATAGATAAACTACTATAACATGACGCGCCCCTCCATATTTCTATTTCAATGTGTGTAGTCACATCCTTACGAAAGAGTTTGTATGTAGTTGTGAGTAATCGTCTTCAGTAGCAGGCCGGCAGATTTGTTGGTCAACTAATCATAACTAGCCGACAGTGCAAGACAACGCACGTGTCATTTTCACAGAGTATGTCAGTGCAGCGCCATACTAGTAATAATGAGTAATCAATGACGCCGCTAGTCGAGCAACAAATCGCTGATTTGTTTATGTTACGAGAGCCGTCTCAGTACGCACATATGCGTGGTGAGTCTTGTAAATACTATCACAAATACTTTCAAACGTTTTAAATTGTGGAGGGGCGCGCCGTGTTATTGCTTCATTTAGGAGTGCATCTAAATCAATTGAGATTAGTTTTAATTGGATAATCATTGGTCTAGTGGTCGCAAAGCGCGATTGCTGAACTTGAGGTGTAAGATTCGATTTCCAGGCCGGGCAAAGTGGCATTGGGTTTTTCTATCAGGAATTCCTCACAGAGTCTGGATTTGTGCTCGTTTGATGGCAATAGGCTCGCCCCCTATGACATGGGACTTAAACATAACTGGCAAAATGTGGGTATACTAATGCGTACAGTCATACACTTCTAACTAACCCTTCGGGAATTACAGGCGTGATGTTATGTCATGTTTTTCTGCAGAGGCGGACGGTCACAGCGCTCGTATCTGGACGCTGCTGCTCGGCGGACGGATCCTGGAGGCATGCAAAGTAGCGAAGGAACACGGCGATTTGAACATGGCAACACTCATCGCACAGGCTGCTGGTAAGTAAAATAAAAAAATAAATAAAAAAAAATAGTTATTTTCAGACAACATAGTCCCACAATGTGTTAGTGCATAAAATTATCTTATAGACTATGTTAGTATAATCAGCCAGACATTAAATATATATCATCCACAGATAGCTCCATCAAGCATCATGCAGGACATGTAGCTTGATAAATCTACCCGTGGTAGGCCCATCCAGCCTTTCAGCAAACATCCTCAGGATGCTCTTGGCGCTCCTTCTCACTCTGCGCAGTTAAAATCGTTAGATAGATTTATTTTTATTTGTGTAAACAAGAGCATGCAAGAAATTACATCAGTTAAATTCCAGTTATGTTTAGGGTAGGTTCACAACTGAGGAAAGATACGCCGCGTATCGTCAGTCGCGTAACGCAGAAACAGTCAAATCCTAACTAATATTATAAATGCGAAAGTAAGTTTGTTTGTTTGTTTGTTACCATTTTACGCCTAAGCCACTGAACCGATCATCCTGAAATTTTGCATATACGTTGCCAGGTGTACAGGAACGAACATAGGCTACCTTTAATCCCGAAAAAAAGTACTGTTTCCGCGGGAAATCACAATAACGTTCTTATGATCATAGATGGCGCCACGTGTCGTTTCGAGTCATGATTTAAACGAAATAATTGAAATGGGTAATTTTTTCCGCGACTTTGTCTGTGTTCGCTATAACCGAAATTTACGCGGACGAAGTTGCGGGCAAAAGCTAGTAGACAATAAAATATCCAACCATACACACCAGATAGAAATTCTGCCCACCAGATGGGGGTCCCAATCCACCAGATCTAGTGGTAATACCGCTAAGTTTGCAACACTGCAACTCTGCTAAAAAAGTTGCTTACAAATTGCCAAAAAGTTGCGGCAACCGGCAACTTTATTGCAACTAGCAACTTATACAGGAAACTTTTAAAAAGTTGCCAGTTGCCTCAACTTAAGTTGCTCCGTGTGCAAAGCGCCTAAAGACGATACGTTCGACGTATCTTCCGTCTGATGTGAACCGGCCTTATGTATCGGCGTACAAATATTTTCAATGTTACATCAAAAATCAATTATTCCATTAAAGTTAAATCGTAATATAATAATCATAACGACAAGAGCTGTCAGCACAGGGACGGGGCCCCAACAGGGCCCAACGCCTGCCGGGGTTGCGGGCCG
The DNA here is from genome assembly GCA_949774945.1 of Hoplodrina ambigua. Taxonomy (NCBI): domain Eukaryota; kingdom Metazoa; phylum Arthropoda; class Insecta; order Lepidoptera; family Noctuidae; genus Hoplodrina; species Hoplodrina ambigua. Next base: position 1,462,142 of record OX458994.1, read on the forward strand.
TCTTAACAGGATACCCCGGAACGTAAAGGGCAACAGAAGGAACAGGGTGGTTCTTTTGACGGGCCTGTTGGTCTAGTGGTTAGCTGCCCTGACTGCTAAGCCGGAGGTCGTGGGTTCGATTCCCACCCAGGACAAACTTTGTGTGATGAGCATGATTGTTAGTTCTGTGTCTGGGTGTGATTTATCTATAATATGTATGTATTTATAAATTATATAAGTATGTATATCAGTTGTCTGGTTACCATAACACAAGCTCTGCTTAGCTTGGGATCAGATAGCCGTGTATGAGTTGTCCCAAGATATTTATTTATTTTTAGTCAGTAAAAGTCTGACAGTCCCTTCCACCCAGGGCGGAAGCACGCATTTGATGATTTTTACCAGCCCAAAAAATAAAATAAAATGGGTACACCTCTGCCTAACCCTTTGAGGATTACAGGCGTGATGTTACGTATCATAATGTACTATTATTTGTCCACAGGCGATCCAACATTCCGTTCTCTGATCACCCGTCAACTGTATCTATGGCGTGAATGCGGAGCCGACGCTCTCATATCGTCCCACCGCTGGGCAACGCTACATTTGATCGCTGGGCAAAGTTCGCCCAGAGACAAGTTGCTGGAGACTGATTGGCTGAGAGCGTTACATGCTACCGCTAGGTGAGTAGGCTAAATACTTTTTACCCGACTTCAAAAAGGAGGTTATTATGGTGGAAGCTCCACAGCAGCCCTGGAAATTCAAATTTTCTTACGTTTTTTGCAATTTGCAAGTCGGTATTAGGTTTAATGCTGATTAAAGTATGATTCGCGGGCGTAAGAAGTATGTATTTACAGAATTATAATCATTTAAGTCAGCAATAAAACTCCATAGGGCAAGGTAACCCGATGGAATGACTATTTCATAAAATCTTGACATTTTAGGATTACACCGACTTATGGAGTTATTATACTGATTTTAATGGTTAATTTGAATTCGTATATATGAGCATCTAATCTGGACTGCTGAGCATGAGGTCTTGGGTTCGATTACCAGGTCGGGCAAAGTGTTATTGTGGTTTTCTATCAGGAATTTCTCAGTAGCAGCCTCGGGATTTGTGCCCCGTTGTTGGCAGCTTTGTCCCCTAATTCATAGAAATTAAACATAACTGGCGAAATGTGGGTGTACTAATGAGTACACCTCTGCCTACAATTCAAAACGTTTGTAAGTATTTGTGAAAGTATTTAAAACGAATGTGTGCGTACTGAGACGGCTCTCAAAACAAAAACAAATCAGCGATTTGTTGCTCGACTAGCGGCGTCATTGATTACTCATTATTACTAGTATGGCGCTGCACTGACATACTCTATGAAAATGACACGTGCGTTGTCTTGCGCGGTCGGCTAGTTATGATTAGTTGACCAACAAATCTGCCGGCCTGCTACTGCAGACGAATACCTACAACTACATACAAACTCTTTTATAATAATTTGATCACACACATTATAATAGTAATATGAAGGGGCGCGCCATGTTATAGTAGTTTGTCTCTACTAGTGGTCTAGTGGTCGCAAGCGCGACCGCTGTGCATGAGGTCTTGGGTTCGATTCCCAGGTCGGACAAAGTGTTATTGGGTTTTTCCATCAGGAATTTCTCAGTAGCAGCCTCGGAGTCTGGATTTGTGCCCGGTTTATGGCAATAGGCTCGCCCCCTGTTACATGGGACTAAAAACATAACTGGCGAAATGTGGGTGTACTAATGGGTACACCTCTGCCTAACCCTTCAGGGATTACAGGCGTGATGTTATGTATCTCAACTAGTATTTTACATGGAGCGACTGCCTATCTGACCTTCACAACCCAATGACTGGATAATACAAGACTTACCTCACTTGTTTCATAATATGCTTTCTACTCAACAGGTACCTCTGTCCGCACATACCATCTCTCGAGCAAGTGACCCGCACGTACGAAGGTTTCTTCACGAGCGCCAACCAAGATGGCGACGATGACGTAGACCTATCGCTCATAGACAACGATGAGATGAACATGCAACTACCTCTGCCGCCTTACGTCACTCACTATGATATTACTGTAGTTAATGTAAGTATTGTTTAATATACCTGTTTTATCTATCTGCCTAGCCTTTTCCCAACTATGTTGGGGTCGGCTTCCAGTCTAACCGGATGCAGCTGAGTACCAGTATTTTACATGGAGCGACTGCCTATCTGACCTCCACAACCCAGTAACTGGGTAATACGATACCCCTTGGTAAGACTGGTTGTCAGACTTTCGGGCTTCTGACGACCCGTAACGGCTGTCAAAGATCCACGTATGACAGCCGGGACCAACGGCTTAACGTACTTTCCGAGGCACGGAGGAGTCTCGTTGTGTAAAGATGGTCACCCATCCACGGACCATACCTGTTTTATCCATTACCTTAAAGAAATAAAAATGGCTTTTACAAAAATAGTTATTTCGTAAATATAGACTATTTAATATAAACATTGGTGCCGATTCCCTTGGTCACAAACTAAACTAAAATTAGACTATTTTCATCTTTTCCTGTCCAATAAAACAAGAAAGAGACTAATGTAAATAAGAGCTGTCAAATTTAGTCAATATGACACATCCATACAGTTATAGTTGACATCTTTAAACGTATGGATTAAAAATACGGAAAAGTTCAAGCCAAAACTAATTTGACATCGCTAACTTAGTTCTTTAATGTCACCGTCCTTTCCTTTCGCTGTATGTTAGTAAGAGATGTCAATTCTCTAAATTTAGTCTAGTTTGTGAACAAGGGAATCGGCACCTTTATTTACAAGCTTAATAACAAAAATTTAAAAAAAACAATCAGAATAAAAAAGAAAGAGAAACTAAAAAATAAATGTAAGTATTTGTTTATTACTGAATGCCTCGCTGGTCTTAGGGTCTCTTGGGGTCGGGCAGTGTTATTGGGTTTTTCCATGAGGAATTTCTCAGTAGCAGACTCGGAGTCTGGATTTGTGGACAGTTGATGGCAATAGGCTCGCCCCCTATTACATGAGACTTAAACATCTCTGCCTAACCCTTCGGGGATTATAGGCGTGATTTTTAGATAAATAACTGCCTCGTTGGCCTAGTGGTCGCAAAGCGCGACTGCTAAGCATAAGGTGTTAATGTTCGATTCCCAGTTTGGGTAAAGTATTATTGGGTTTTTTTCATTTGAAAATTCAGATCCAAATCTGAATTTGGCTTGCCTAATTTATAACTGGTGTTTTTTATTACTGCTTACCCTTTTGGGGGATACAGTCGTGATGATATTACATATATAATTTCGTTTTTTCTCATCAACAGAACGGCAAACAACGTCGCGTATTAGACCTTCGATACGAATTGATACGCGCACGCGCATTCAATACGCGACCGAAACTACGGCCGGCGTCTTATACGCCCGACCCCTTGGATTATAGCTTGTGGTAAGTAATAATAATAATAATAATGCTTGTCTATTACTGTCCCATTTCAGGGCAAAGGCCTCTTCTCATACAGAGAAGGTATGTCTTAAAGTTATTAGTTAGCTGAGTTCTGCCATCGACTTCGTCTGCGTCAATTTCAAAGCCAAACTTTTGAATTATCCTTGAAGATCTTAAAAACTGGATAAAAAGTTATTAATGCAGAACTTAAAAGAAATATCGAGTAAAAATATTAATAAATAAATCTATATTACTGCCTCGTTGGTCTAGTGGTCGCAAAGCGCGACTGCTGTGCATGAGGTCTTGGGTTCGATTCCCAGGTCGGGCAAAGTGTTATTGGGTTTTCCATCAGGAGTTTCTCAGTAGCAGCCTCGGAGTCTGGATTTGTGCTCGGTTGATGGCAATAGGCTCGCCCCCTATTACATGGGACTTAAACATAACTGTCGAAATGTAGGTGCACTAATGGGTACACATCTGATTAACTCTTCGGGGATTACATGCGCATCGGCGTAGCCAAGTTTTGATTTTGGGTGGGGCAATACTGATTCAAAGTCACAACACTATGGTATAATTGCTGGATTGTAAAACTTAAAAAAACAATTAATTATACATTTTCTTGCCTATCTTTCTACATGAAACTACCTTTTGAAAGCAGCAACTTATCACTCATGAGTCAGTCAGAGTGGGGCAAACGCCCTACTCTGTCTCACTATGGCTACGTCCATGTGCAGGCGTGATGTTATGTATAACTAAATTAATCTTTTTTTCCTCCAATCAGTTTCTTGTTGGGCACGTGGTTCGGCAACCCATCAGTAGAGAGCATCACAGGTGTAGCTGACCAGCTGGAGGCGAGCGGCGCGTGGCACTTAGCGGTGCAGGCGCTGTGCTACCACCCAGACGATATAGCGTGAGTATACATGGTGTTACAAGACAACGCATAGGCTACCAAATACGCAGAGACAAGACCAATTTTTTTTTTTGCTCTCAACATTTTATTTCTTTTGTCTGCCTCGTTGGTCTAGTGGTCGCAAGCGCGACTGCTGTGCATGAGGTCTTGGGTTCGATTCCCAGGTCGAGCAAAGTTTTATTGGGTTTTTCCATCAGGAATTTTTCAGTAGCAGCCTCGGAGTCTGGATTTGTGTCCGGTTGATGGCAATAGGCTCGCCCCCTATTACATGCGACTTAAACATAACTGGCAAAATGTGGGTGTACTAATGGGTACACCTCTGCCTAACCCTTTGGGGATTACAGGCGTGATGTTATGTATGTTATGTAATTTGAAGATTAAACTCAGATGCTTTGTTTCAGAAGAAAAAAGCAATCCCCAACAATAACATTAAAATCGACTCCATTTCTTCCCCAGTCGCGGCCACCTGATCCGCGGCGTATTATTACGCCACGCGCCTGCCAAAGCGGACACAGCAGACTTGAAGGCCAGACTAGAACTGATTAGAAGACTGAACATACCTGAGCAGTGGTTACTACTTGCTCAAGCGCACAGGGCTAAATACGAGGTAAGGAATATAAAATTTACAAAAGGATGTCAACAGGATCTGGCCAATTTTGTACAGAAGGTACACTTAGTGGCATAAAATACACTAGATTACACTGAATAATATTGCACTCTTAAATTATTTATATAGTTGCCCGGGGAAGAGAATAAAATAACTTTTTATCGTAATAAAAAGCACGCCATTTTGGCACTCTAGTAAATAAGCACTTAAAAAAAACTGTCAAGTTAACAGACGAGTACCCCGAAACGCATAAACGAACGGAATGACATGTGTCAAGTGTCAACAAAATGACATTTACGAAATGTCAACCCGCGTGACAACCAATTAGAACGCAATCGTACATGCAAATGCAACATGTTTTAATTGTATTACAGATTATTAAGTTAGATTTAAATAATTTATTAAATAGTTAAAAATGATTTATGAATAAAAGTAAAGTTATTTTCGAATTCCTCTATTTTTTCTCTACGATTTGGTGCACGTGTACCTCGAGGTACATATTTGGCCAAACATGTTTGGGATTTTGTTGACCTCCATTATTTTTAGGACTGCAATTTACCATACTTACCTTGTGGCAATTCCACCTATTTGAATCAAGCTTTTTCAAATGTCTTTTATAATGCCCACAGTAAAGAGTGAAACAGTCTAAAGAAAAACTACTATAACATGACGCTCCCCTCCATATTACTATTTCAATGTGTGTAGTCACATGCGTATGAAAGAGTTTCTATGTAGTTGTGAGTAATCGTCTTCAGTAGCAGGCATATTTATTTGTCATTAATAGCCGACCGCGCAAGACAACGCACGTGTCATTTTCATAGAGTATGTCAGTGCAGCGCCATACTAGTAATAATGAGTGATTAATGACGCCGCTAGTCGAGCAACAAATCGCTGATTTGTTTTTGTTTCGAGAGCCGTCTCAGTACGCACACATGCGTTGTGAGTCTTTTCAATACTATTACAAACACTTTCAAACGTTTTGAATTGTGGAAGGGCGCGTCAAGTTAGTGTAGTTTATCTCTACTATACACCTCTGCCTACCCATTCCGGGAAACTGGCGTGATGATATGTCGTGTTGTTTCAGCACTTGCCCGCGCTGGAAGCGGAGCACCTGGTGGGCGCGGGACAGTGGAACGCGGCACACAAAGTGTTATTAGATGAATTACTACCCGAAGCTGTGTTAGCAGGTAATTTATAGTAAAAGGGACATCGCAAAATGTCTTTTCAACCGACTCCAAAAAGGAGGAGGTTCTCAATTCGACGCATATGTTTTTTTGTATATTTGTTCTACGATTACTCCGCCAATTATGAATCGATTTGGATGATTCTTTTTTTGTTTGAAAGAGTATAGCTCCGAATAGGTCCCATAGGAATATTGTCATGATCTGATGATGAACTTTGGAGATATGGAACGGAACTCCTTATAAAATCACAGCAGAACCGCCGTAACAAGAAAAATTGCTTTGTTTATACGTGTAGTCGATGACTGACTGAAAGAAATGGGGAGGGGGTACGTCAACCCCCCTACCACTTTCCAAAATTAAATATATCGTGTGAGGTATTGTTTGAAAGGGCTTTATGTAAGGATTTCAAACATTAACACACAAGCACTAAAAAGTGAAAAATAAAAAGCTTTTTTACAAAAAAATATGACCGCCTTCAAAAACTACAAAATAAAAAATAACTTTAGCTTGGAAGTCGGTGGCAATACCTACATAACAGGAAACAAAACCAAAGCCGCCGACTTTCAAGCTAAAGTTATTTTTTATTTTGTAGTTTTTGAAGGCGGTCATATTTTTTTTTAACTTGCATAAATCGTCACGTAAGGAAAAGGCGTTATGCCCCCTTCAGGCTACAGTTCCACTCTTTCTTTCTCTGTCTTTTTCTATTATATACGGGTGTATGTGCGTGCGAGTTGATGAAAGTAAAGCAAGACTTTTAAGTTAAAAGAAACTTTTATTTTAATTAATTTACAAAATAAGAATCGCACACGTTACTAAGTTTAATTGCAAGAGATTGCGCCTACTTAAAAAAAACAGTTGACACGGAATAGTGCGCATTGCTATTATAAATCTCGCAGGCGTTTGCGTTCATCTCATATTCCATCACGAGTATCGAGATTCGAACAGCAAGCATTGTGCGCGGTCAGCTGTATAACCTCAACACAGTGTAAACTCCACACCGTGCAAAGACTGAATGTTTTTGCCACAAAAAAATAGGAACAGCTGTTTATACAGTCCCGACAACAACCGTCGGGCAGTAGCCCACCAGACGCAACATCCGTCTGGTCGGAGGATCCTCCCTCCTCAATGGAGGATGAGAAACTTTACACCCTGTTTCTCATACCTCTAAAAGGAATTTCTCAGTAGCAGCCTCTAGAGTTTAGATTTGTGCCCGGTTGATGGCATTAGGCTCGCCCCTATAACATGAGACTTAAATATAACTGGCTATATATGGGTGTACTAATGAGTACACCTCTGCCTAACCCTTCGGGGATTACAGGCGTGATGTTATGACTTTATCTTTGTGATTATGAGCATGGCAGTTGAGAGCTTGTCATGCTCACTCAAATGTCTCGCTGATGGTGGCGCGTGTGTTGGATCATTTGGTTCCCTCCATAATGGTTGAGCTAGGTGGTGCTGATCCATGCGTCATGCTCGTGAACGAGTGCTGTCAGTTGGGATTGGTCATCTCTTAACTGCTATGGCTTACATCTTTAATTTATATTTAACTTCAGTTTTATATTCACCTTCATTGTGATCACATGTAGAATCAACAAGAATTATGTAACCAGGATTTTGTAAAAACCTAATTTAAAAGAGTGCCGTGGAGTTTCTTGCTCGTTCTTCTCCATAGAGACCTACCTCCGTTTTGGAACGAGCAACTAGCTTCAACTTTCGGACTAACTGACCGACTCCTTGACAATTCAAAAGTGCCTGTAAATGGTCTAATTGAAATAAATGTTTTGACTTTGATTACCAAAGATTATATAAATCTCTTTTCACAGATGACTTACAAAGCATATCACCTCTGTTGGAACGAATGAACGAAGCCGCAGAACGGCACGAGGTCAGCGGCTGGGAGAACGGGGGACAGGCGCTACATCACTATTTACACGTCTGTGATGAGGTACAACACTAGCATTAGTAGTAGTAGAAGTGTTATTTGTCAATTTTACCTAAATATACCTGTAGTAGCTTCTGCCCGCGACTACGTCCGCGTGGAACTTGTTTATATCGTACTTGCGTACAAACTTCCCCCCCCTTTTCACCGCCTTAGGGGGAGATTTCCGGGATAAAAACTATTCTATGTCCTTCCCCGGGTCTTCAACTATCTCTATACAAAATTTCACCTGAATCGGTTCAGCGGTTTAAGCGTGAAGAGGTTACAGACAGACACACTTTTATGTACTTGGTCGATTTTTTTTAAATATTTTTTTTTTATCACAGATCCGAGGCTTAGTATCGTCAGCTGAAGCACAACGCGACAGGACGAGTATACACGCGCGACTGGAAGCGTTGCGACCAAAAGTCGCAGCCGCTTGTCGCGCCTTAGGTGGACTACAACCAAAGTAAGTTTAGCTTTCAATACTTCATCGTTTATTGCACATTTGTAACGGAGGCCATCTTAGCGGAAGCACATACGGAAGTGAAGGGCTTAGCATCATCCGGCCACCGTAGGCGCAGGCTTGCGGACGGCGAGTAATGATTAGCTCGCCGTTCGATCAAGGACCAGGCCAGGCGACGGCGCGTTCTGTTTCACGCTCGCCTCAAAGAGCTGTCAGCACAGGGACGGGGCCCCAACAGGGTCAAACGCCTGCCGGGGTTGCGGGACGTCTTAACAGGATACCGTGGCCCCGGAAGGTAAAAGGCAACAGAAGGAACAGGGTGGTTTTTTAGTCAGTAAAAGTCTGACAGTCCCTTCCGCTCCACCCAGGGCGGAAGGAGTCATTTGACGATTTTCACCAACCTAAAAAAGGCTGTGCATCCGCATTCATTATTGCAGTGCTCGAATTGATGCGGAACTTCCGCAATTGGGGATGCGGAAGCGGATATTCGCAACGTTCCTAATTACTATGAGTAACTTTACGCATGTGTCTTCCCTTTATTTGATTTTACTCGGTGTGTAATGTTGGGATTTGCATATTCCTAATAATTGTCTTAATAACTTAAACCGCTCAAGGCCCGGCTGACATACCAGTATAGATAGAACCGGTACGGATAGAACAATAGATAATCAATTGTGTCTCATTATGCGGGACTTGAGTAATTAATATGAATAATATACAAGTTGTAATTTTTACCGCCTCGTTAACCTAGCAGCGGTCGCAAAGCGCGACTGCTGAGCATGAGGTCTTGGGTTCGATTTCCAGTTCAGACAGTGTTATTGGGCTTTTCCATCAGGAATTTCTCAGCCGCGGAGTCTGGATTTGTGCCTGTAGATGGCAATAGGCTCGCCCCCTTTTACATGGGATTTAAACATAACTGGTGAAATGTGAGTGTACTATTAAGTACACCTAACCCTTTGGGGATTACGGTCGTGATGTTATGTTATGTATCTATATCGAGTACTATGACCTCACAGGAGCGCAGCGGCACGCTTCGCCCGCGCGGAGATGGGCGCGCGCCTGGTGGCGTGCACGCTGGCGGCTGGCGAGCCACCTGCTCACCTCGCCGCGCTGCTGCGTGCACTGCGCCTGCCCCCCGACACCACCTACACCGCCACGCACAAGGTACGCCTCCTCCTAACTGCTGCGCACGCGGCAATCTCCAGTGATAGGCTGCAGTGACCAAACTTCCAAAAATGTATACAAGGCGTAATTTAATTCGCTGATAACCAAAAAAAATTTAAAAAATACTTTTTAAAAACAAGTTTTATTAATGTGATGTTACTAACTATCATTTTCTACTCTTGAAGCCCTTTCATTTGATACTCATTTCAAAGGGATTGAGAAACAATATATTATCCGCCATCTTGGAATGGCGGTGATATTTCAATTATTACAATATTGAGTGACTGCCTCGTTAGTCTAGTGGTCTCAAAGCGCGACTGCTGAGCATGAGGTCTTGGGTTCGATTCCCAGGTCGGGCAAAGTGTTATTGGGTTTTTCCATCAAAAATTTCTCAGTAACAGCTTCGGAGTCTGGATTTGTGCCCGGTTGATGGCAATAGGCTCGCCCCTATTACATGGGACTTAAATATAACTGGCGAAATGTGGGTGTACTAATGGGTACACCTCTGCCTAACCTTTCGGGGATTACAGGCGTGTTATGTATATCTATGTTTTTCTATTTTTCCTTTACAGATAAGTTCCCTGCTCGCCTCACGCGCGGCTGAAAGCTGCGGCGTGACGTCACCGAGTTCTTCTGCGCGCGCAGTCGCCAGCTAGTACCACCAGCTCAAGAAGCCTTCATAAACATTGTACAAGTATCAAAACTATTATATTTGTCGTCGGCGACAAGTGACATACATAGAGATAAACTCACACATGGCGCGCTCCTCCATGTTACTATTTAAATGTAAAGTCACATCCGTATGAAAGAGTTTGTATGTAGTTGTAGGTAATCGTCTTCAGTAGCAGGCAGATTTGTTGGTCAACTAATCATAAATAGCCGACCGCGCAAGACAACGCACGTGTCATTTTCATAGAGTGTGTCAGTACAGCGCCATATTAAAAATAATGAGTAATCAATGACGCCAGTCGAGCAACAAATCGCTGATTTGTTTTTGTTTCGAGAGCCTTAATGCCTTTTTCTCATGGGGGTCGGCAGAAATCACAACGCCACCTGCTACGATTCTTACATACTCCTTTCGCCTCGTCCACGTTCATACATCTGTGAACCAACACTCATCTCTCAAAACAGTACCATTTTAATATTACAACCTCCTGAAAGCTGTAATCACAGCTTTTAAACTCTTTCCAAACGTCACCGTCTCTTTCTAACACTATTCATTAGAGCGAGACAGCAATACAATCATTTTCATCAATTTATTATACAAAATAACAGAATATTAAGCAACATTATTAAATTTAAGACATTTTTTTGTGAGAGTTCAGACGAATATTCCATAATCAGTATCTTGTTTTTTGATGTGAAACATTAAATGGCGACTCGGATGCCGTGACGCCTAACGGCATGACGTTCTACGCCATCGCTCTCGATTTCCTTGTGTATTCAATTAGAAATAGGGTAGATAACGCCACCTATCAATTGACGTACTTTCTAAGACCTGTCAAAACGCGATTCTCCCATAGATTTTGTATGTGTAACGTCACGCGCCGACTCAATTGACGGAACTATTTATTAATTTGAAAGCAAATAAAAATCAAATTTTACAGTTGATTGAAAATTAATCAGGTTTTCAGGGCTGAAATAAAGTGTTTCTTTAAAGAAGTTATGTCTTAGAATTGTTGGTCAAATATATAATTTGAACATTTAAGTTGGTTCGCATTAGGTCGCCTACAGTTTTGCCGTCGACCGACTGTCGAGTGTCGCTGTTCACACTAAATTCCTCACGCTCTAGGATGGTGCCGGTGACATTTGTCAAACTGTTGCTTTTCACTGTTAAACGTTACGGCGATTTACAATCACGATTGAATATTTTAACTGCACACTAATATCATAGTCGTAAAATACGGAATCAGTAATAAGTAAGTAAATAACTAGTAAATTAAATAATGTCACTGACTTAGTTATGCGATTCTGACATCCATAGATGAATTGCTGACATGTGTCACCCGCACCATCATAGAACGTATGGAATATAGAAACTGCCAAACCTAATTTGAACACCACCGTCGGTATTGTCGTTTTACCACAGCTAACTCACAACTGTTGCTTTGTGACGACATTGGGTCGTCACAAAACAGTTGTGAGTTGTTTGTCGGTCCGATGAAACTGTCGGTCCGATAGAACTGTCGGTCCGATGAAACTGTCTGTCCGATGAAACTGTCGGTCCGATAAAACTGTCGGTCCCATAGAACTGTCGGTCCGATGGAACTGTCGGTCCGATAGAACTGTCGGTCCGATAGAACTGACGGTCCGATAGAATTGTCGGTACGATAGAACTGTCAGTCCGATGAAACTGTCGGTCCGATAGAACTGTCGGTCTGATAGAACTGTCGGTCCGATGAAACTGTCGGTCCGATAGAACTGTCGGTCCGATAGAACTGTCGGTGCGATGAAACTGTCGGTCCGATAGAACTGTCGGTCCGATAAAACTGCCGGTCCGATAAGCTGTCGGTCCGATAGAACTGTGTCCGATGAAGCTGTCGGTCCGACCTAATATGAACCAGGCCTAAGATGTTTCACATCTGTCGGGCGTCCTGCGGCGGCCATCTTGTTAATTCTCTTGGATATTGTAAGCGAACATCGTTCGGACTCCAAATATTTGTAGAATGTAATTGTTAATATTGTTAAGACATTAAGTAAACGGTTTTTCAATTAAATAAAGATTATTTTTTAAATTATTTTTGTTTTTGAGTTTTATTTTTTTGTGTTTGTGTGTTTATATTTCCTTTTTTGAAAATAACGTTCGTTAGTTTACAAACATACAAACTTACATATGATTGTATGAATGTTTGTTACTCAATAACACTAGAACGGCTGAACGCATATAGATAAAAATTGGCACACTGATAGATTATAGTCTGGAATAGCACATAGGCTACAGTTCCCGTGGAATAATATCAGGGCCCGATCTAAGGGGAGGGCAAGCCGGGAAAATGCCCAGAGCGGCAATATTGAGCGAGCCGGGCGGTTGCACGAAGTCCAATGCGGCCTACCCAAATGTCCCTTCTTTGGTATTGTTCGTCGTGTCGTTGAGCTCCTTAAAATTCTGAGTCGATCTTGACGATTTCTGACAAATGCGTGCACTGACTGGACAGGCCGACTCAAATTTGTGTGCCTCTCTCCTCAAGAGACCACCTCGGACATTAACCTACTTGGTTCGCATATGATTTGACCAATACAAGTAATTGTATGGACTTTAAAGAAGACTTTGACCTCTGAGTTTGTTTCGGTGTTTCTTCTCAGAGCAGTCGGCTAGGAAACACTGGACTCATCTAGTTTAAAATGTGACGTGTAAAAGTGTTATTTATAACCAATTTACTTAATAAATATCATTTCATTCCAAAATACTCTCATGAATTGTATACTTGTTCAGAAGTAGACTAACGTATGTGAATATTATACAGTTAAAACAATATCACATATATATCATCCCATCTTTAGAATAACAAGCTCAGGACTTTTTTTTTAAGTGGTAAAAATCATCAAATGACTCCTTCCGCCCTAAGCGGGGCGGAAGGGACTGTCAGACTTTTACTGACTAAAAAACCACCCTGTTCCTTCTGTTGCCCTTTACATTCCGGGGCCACGGTATCCTGTTAAGACGTCCCGCAACCCCGGCAGACTTATATGGTGTTAGTGCAAAGGGCGACGAATATTATTTTGCCCGGAGCGGCTGAATAGCTAGATCGGGCCCTGGCTATACCTATATTAACGTTGACGCAGACGATTGCAGGCAAAGAGCGGGTACACACTGGGCGTTTTGAAACGCGCGCTTTGAGAACCCCGAATTCTATTGAGGTGTTCACATGCAAGCGCGCTGCTGGTCAAGCGCGCGATTAAATTTTTCGTTAGAACGCGCGTTGCTCGGGCGTCAGCTGCGCGCTTTGAGATACATGATCGGCCATTTTGTTGTACATTTCGACGCGCGCTTTTGTGTCGAGAGGACGCATTTTTCGAAAAATGGAGATCGAGCAAAGATCGAGCTGAACACCGTGCTAAGCGCGGTGTGTGTGTACGCGACCAACGCAACGCCGGGCACCTAGTATGTACTAGCTCAAAAGGTAAGTAATAAAACAACAAAAATTCATAACAATTACATTTATTCGTCTTCTTAATAACAAAACATATCGCTTATTGACATTCGCGTAAACATAAAAAATAACCTAAGCAAATGAGTTGTAAAAATAACATAACTTCACGATTGTAATCCTCGAAGGGTTAGGCAGAGCTGTACCCATTAGTACACCCACATTTCGCCAGTAATGTTTAAGTCCCATGTAATAGGGGACGAGCCTATTGCCATCAACCGGGCATAAATCCAGACCCCAAGGCTGCTACAGAGAAATTCCTGATAGAAAATCCCAATAACACTTAAATTGTAAAAATATCTTTCTATTAACCAATTAAGCTAAGAACATGATATCTTCAATCTTATAAATATTATTGCAATTATGAACACTGGTGCTTCATTTGGCATATTTTTGCAAATATTCGCGTTAATTCTCTCATACTAAATTAAATTAACGTCAATATTTGGAAAATTACGTAAACATTTTAAAAGTCGCATTAACTTTTCGAATGTTACTTAAATATTTCGATAGTAACGTCAATATTTGGAAAGTAACTCAACGTAAACATTTGGAGAAGTAACGTAAACATTTGGAGAAGTAACGTAAATATTTGGAGAAGTACGCCAAGTGAAGTAATAAGAATTATCTACCTAGTCTAGAATAACATGATCACATTACAATATTGAAGATTTTTCCATTTAAACAATACATAATAGTTATGAGGGTAAATAGTTTTTTATGTTAATATTAATATTAAAGTTACATACATCATTCAAACAAAGAGACAAACAAACTAACAGAAAGTGGCACAAATCACAGGATTATCTGATGATATTAAATAATTAACACATAATATAATATCACGCCTGTAATCCCCGAAGGATTAGGCAGAGGTGTACCTATTAGTACTCCCACATTTCGCTAGTTATGTTGAAGTCAATAGGGGGCGAGACTACTGCCATCAACGAATAACACTGTCGGATTTGTACTCGAACCGAAGACCTCATGCTCAGCAGTCGCGATTTGCGACTACTAGACCAACGAGGCATGCATATGTGAACTGTAAACTGAGTCTAACTTACCTTACTCTCTACAGAATCTTGTCTGCTTTTTTCTGAAACGGCTTTATCATTTACTTCCGATGAAGCCGGTTCAATTTTAGAATCCTTTTTCTTCTTAACACCCTGTTTATCTAAATTACTTAGCGCTTCTGCTAGCATACCTTGAAAATCCCTAACTTTAGGCTTATAGTACTTATTCTTCATCGATTCCATAACCTTCTCAATCGGAGTCTTACCGAGTAAATGTGCTAACGGATTCGTATTTACCAGTTTAGTTCCATCAGGGAGTTTCAAATCAACATTACGGCTGTTAGTCGGTTTATTTTTTTCACTCTGTTTATTCAATACTTCATCAACCTTCACAATTTTGTAGTACGGTGCTTGCGGAAGCAGGTGAGCGATCCTCAAATCCTTGTATTCCATTGGCAGCTTCGGTATGACAATTTTGTGAGGTACTTGTGTTGTTCTTGGCGGTTCCTCTGACCCTTCTAGCATTACTTCTTCTGCTACCTCCGGGATTGAGTCGTTACGGTCCATGTCATAGAAAGTGTCTTCGTTGTAATCGTTGTCTGGTACCTCGTTTTCGATTACAGATACTTGTTGGACGATCCTGACGCTCGCTGAGGCCTTCTCGTATGGGCTTGGCTTGAATTTGACAGGCATTGAAAGTTTTGTACCCGAAGGTGCGGGTTTCGTTTCAAATTTTATCATTTTAATCATCGGTTCCTTCTTAATGCCATGCACTACTTTGAAAGACACGTCATGGCTTATCACAATTTCTGGCCTGTTCTCCGCTTCTGGAGTAAAATTCTCGATGAATTTCTGTACCGACAAACGGTCGTCAACTTCCTTAATCTTTGCAGATGTCTGGGCTTCTTCGAATTCGACTTTTTTGATCGTACGTCTGAATTTCTCTGACATTGGCAAGTCATCGGTGATCTTTTCGCCTTTTTTGCGTTTTTCCAGCACATATTTTAGGGTATCTGTCAATTTTGACGATGAATGCTGTAATGCTACATGCTGGTTCAGCTTCTCCTTGCTTCGGAAGACTTTAGAGCATTTTATACACTTCTTATAATCCTTCTTAGAATGTAAGCTAACATGATGATTATAATTTTGGTATGTATAACAATATTTATTGCAAATATTGCATGTGAACCGCTTTTTGTTAATATCTAATTGTTTTTGTTTCCATTTCCCAACTCTGGGCAATCTTGGGATAGGCTTTTGTTGTTTTAGGACTCTTTTCTTGACAACTAGAAGAGATTCTTCATCAGAAGACTGTATAGAAATGATTTCTTCTGTGTCTTTCTTTTTACGGGCCTTTGGTGCTCTTTTACGCTTTAATGATGGCTTTGATGGAGTGTTTACTTCTGTCTGGTTCCCTTCAGTCTCTGTTACACTCATTTCCAAGTCAATATTTTGTAGACTCATATCAGAATTGTCTGTAGTATCATGTAAACCTTTTAGTTCTTTTTCATACAAGCATTTAGGGATAAACGGATTTTCAGATTTCTTTTCAGTGAAAAAAACTTTGTAATTCTCATCAAATTCAACGAAACCAACGCTCTGGTGCTGCAACTTAATGTGAAGTGTAAATCTTTTCCGTATCCTGAATGTCTTGTTACAAATTTTGCAAGTGTACGGCTCCAAATCCTTGTGTTTTGTGTAGAAATGACCGAAAAGCTTCTGCGGGTGTTTAAACGGAATCTTACAATAGACACACAAGTATTTGTACAAGTGCAATTCCGGTTTATGAGATCGGTCTACATGTTTCTGTAACGCAACGCTCCCAACGCATTGTTTCCAGCAGAATGAGCACGCTTTCAGTTCTACAGACAGCGGGTGCTCTCTTGACTGATGTTCCGTCAGCTCGTACATTGTATCGTAATAAGTATCGCAGGTATAACATTTTATTACCCGACATACTTTTTGATGTTGCTTATACAAATACTTATTAAATACAAGTTTACAATCCGGACACTCTACCATGATAAAATTAGACTTTCTACTGCATTTTAATATGTGCTGATTAATCGAATGTTTTTTCTTATAAACGTTAGAACATTGATCACAAACGAAAACCTTACATTTCTTATTCTTTGAGTGATCGATAAAATTCTTTATGTATGACGTAGAATAATTACAGGACACGCAGATGTAGACGGTATCGGTACATAGGGAACGTAGAACGGTCTCAGCTTTTATGTTTAAAATTGATGATAGGTAGGGGAAGTAAGGCTGTAACATATCCCCGTCATCATTGTTATCATGTTTGAGTAAATCATGGTTTTTTAAGTCACGGAGGTTGCCAAAGTTTTCAGTGCACTGAGCGCAAGAGTACGCGGACTTAAAGCTGCGATTGTGTTTCTTTTCGTGTAGCCTATGTTCGTCTTCATCAGAAAACGCACGTAAACAATTTTGACAATAAAACAAATTAGCCAAATGATCATCACGAAAATGTTCGACAAAATTAATCAAGTCTGTGTATCTTTGTGAGCAAAACCGACACTGCTTCGAGCCAGGGCTTGTTATTTTGTGTATTTGACTAAGATGTATTGACAGATCTTCCGGGTCTAAGAATTCGGCTTGGCATATAGTACAAGTGGTTTCAATGTCTGTACTATAGTTTTGTATGAATTCTTCTTCCAGCGCCTCCACTCGCTCTTCGTGCTGCTCTTCAGTAGACATTATAAAGCTTTTGATGTCACCATAACATGTATTTTTAATTTTATTTCATTATAATTTAGCTTTAAAAGTTTTTCCAACATCAAACCAAAAACAGTTTTAATTTTGACATTGACATTTTGATTTGACAAACAAACGATAACGAGGTTAGAGGTGTGACACGATGTGTAGATTGCAGTAAATAATATGATTAGTCGATTTCTACGTGGAAAACGATTCATTAAAATTACACGGCCAGCACTGTACCATCATACAACGTGCAGAGTATTACAGCAATAAAAGAATCTTCTTGGATTGCACTATTTTCTAAAAAATATAATTATTACTTAAGTGAGTGAGTAGCAATGCAACCAGACTCTCACTGACGCTACACCTGCCCAGCATACAGATACGAGAGCTCGCTTGGCCTGCAGTGTTAACGGGGTTTTTTCAATGAAGAAAAGTTTTGATTTCGTAGACACACGAGTTTCTGATAATAAATAAATTATCACTTGCAAAAACAGCTTGGCTCAAGTCCTCAAGAATCTGCTTTTACGTGTAATAAAACTCATTATCGTAATTATTCTTTAAAAAAGTTTGAATATCGAAATTAGCGGATCAAAAGGGTGGGGAAGGGGGGCTAAGGGACTCAAGCCCCGCCACCACTTTTTAATAAATCAAATTCATTCAAGCATTTACATTAAAAACACACATAAAAAAAACTTGAAAAATTTCGGAAGGGGAGAGGGTTACAAGCTAAATCTAAACATCTCACCAAAGGGAGTCTAAAAAAATCGCAAAAATCGTCTAACATAATTAATGGATGTCTCCTAAATGGTCATATTGAACTTTGACTTTATGGTTAATAACTTTTATTGAACTTAGACCCCACACATGACAAACAATCATGTATTATTCCTTATCAATACCTCTTTGATCTATTCACTTATAATTTACAAAACGTTCTTATCAAGATAAAAATAAATCCGTACTACTGTTCACGATGTCAATAAATATGTTATAAATAAATATACCGCATGAATCTTTATATTCTAGATAGCGTCTCTTACTGCCATGACATGTTATAGATCAAAGAGTAATAAAAAAATAAGTTGTAAAACCAGTAAAAACGAGTCGTAATAACAAACTTGAAAACCAGTTTGTTTTTGTTTTTTTGTTTTATTAGCACCGAACAGCTACTATGGCGCTCATTTGGTATCAGTTTCAGAACAATAATAACGGTTAATCTTACTGTTGTATCGAAGCATTGCCGACAAAAAGATTTTTCTTTAAATTCTCTTCATTTTAAGTCAGAACTATGTAGCTATACCAGGGTCCATAATTGTACTTTAGCTTTAAGCCTATGTAACCTCCTTACTTATACATATTACGTTTAGCAATAAATTAATATGAATATGAATATGAAATAACAAGTGTCTTCGACATACATGTAAATAAATAAAAAACGACATTGTTATAACTTAGGTTAATTAAATAAATACCCATGATTCATTAGGACATCGATAAATAAACCATCTTTTGCTAACAAGGTCATCCATTATAAATACCATAGCTAATTTATGACGCATAGTAACTTTGTGATTATTTTTCTTATTGTTTACTTTACCTCGTTACGCGACACGTAGCTAAAAATGACGCAGTGATTTTTATCTGTGCTAGGGAGTAATGGGGAGGTTTTGTTTTGAGGCTGGTAATTTTTTTGGGAGTTTTCGACTTTGATGACCGATTTTTTTGTTTGGATATTTTTTTCGCTGGATGTTTTAGAGCCTATTTATCTTATTTATTGGATAAAATACACCAACAGCATATCCTAGCTTTAACGTATAGAGTAACATAGAACACAGTGAGCCAAAACAACTCACTTGAATTGAAAACAGATTTGACATCACTTTGCCATCTAAAACGCTTGTAAAAACTCTTAGTAATACTGACGCTGCAGTTAATAAAAAAATATGTCTTAATATTTGAATGACGTTGTTCGATTAAGAAAAATCTGTATAGCTTTTGAAGCATTATTTTTTAAATATTCTTATTTTTAGTTATTTCAAAAGATTATGATTATTTAAAATGATTTCCCAAAATATTTGGTTTACTGTAATTTTATTTTCTTAGGTTGTTAATTTTAGGATTTCCTTTAATTTATTTTTAGTATTATAGTTGTGCATTTTTCTTACATTAATACAAATTCACCCGTTTTATAGGCAAAACTTAATTACCAGACCACCCTGGACCCCATGCATCGAATCACGTTCAAAACGTCAAAAAATTTTAGTCTGTCATGTCACCACGGGCTGTCAGTTTTTGCCCGTACTAAATAAAAATAATTAGGCTGCAACACGCTGCCATGCACAAAATCAAGACTTTCAGGTAAATAATAACACACTTTCCATATTCCCTTCTTAATTGTTAGTTAAAAACCATTTTTTGAGATATTTGCCTCATCATTATAACCTAAAAAAAATTACGTGTTTTTTTTTATAAATTTCCGTTTTTTATTTGTGTGGCAAATTCTTTTAACGGTATCTCTCATAATTAATTATTAATTTGATCGTGTTTTGTCTTAATACGTTGTGAATATTTTTATGTAGGTAGGTACTTTAAGTCATTAGGTAGGTACTTTGTTATGCACAATCTAATGTATTTATTATCTGTGGTTGTTTTGTAGTTGGATACGACAGTATTTTAAACATTTTGTTCCCGAGTAGACATGGGCAATATGTATCAATAAAAAGAAAAGATTGATATGAATCTTTCGATCACTGGGATATGTATCACTCATTTATATCTTTATATCCCATTGAATCCGCGCACGACACGAAGCGACGACGTTGCACTGATGCGCTGCTCAGCGTGGTTCGCTTCACTCAATTGATCAATTCAATCCAACGAATCAGTAAGAGCAATAGATACCCGAAAAAAATGAACCTTAAATTTTAGTTTATTATAATTATATTATTATTACAATGAAATTAATAACTAACGAATACAACATTGGTAGATTAGGTACGTTAGGTATTGTTTTTATTTATTTGTAGTAATAAAGTGTAGGTAAATATATAAATTACAATTAAGTATCTACCTACCTAATAAGTTTTCGAAAAACTTTTCAACTAGTCCTAAGCGATTTGCGCGATTTTCCTTCATCAAGAAAATCGCGCAAATCTCAAATTGGATAATTTATATCAGTTTGCGTTCAAAACCAAAAACGCCCATGATTAACACAGATTCAAAAGGACGACGATTGAACGAAATGAACAAGTTGTAAAAGATACACTGATACATTCGGATTTGAACTGATATGAAGAGTGAGTGATCAGAACGGATTGATACATATCCTTTTTATCTATCTTTCCTGAGTTACCCATCTCTATTCCCGAGTTTTCTAGTTTCTTCTTCTCCATTGCATAAACCGTTTATTTTATTTAAAATCATGGCCATTATAATTCAAGAATTCTGTTCAAGCCAATGAAAGTGTTATTCAGATAGGGTTACTGGAAAGATTAACATATTTATAGAGATCTGACCATGTTGTAAATTATTTATGACATCTATGGTATTTAAATCTTCAATTCCATGTTCGAAATTTGAATAACATGGAGGTTTTATTCTGGCTTGGTAAATTGTCATAACCTATCTTTTTTAAGATTTTGAAACGTTTTTATGTTGTCTATGAGAAGTCTAATTTTTATCCTATAATGGGCTGTTTTTCAATAGCCGGATAACTTTTATTCAAAAGATAAATATTACAGTTTGACATTTTCCATACAAAAGCTGTTATAACATAACATCACGCCTGTAATCCCCGAAGGGTTAGGACGCGGTGTACTCATTAGTACACTCACATTTCGCCAGTTATGTTTAAGTCCCATGTAATAGGGGGCGAGCCTATTGTCATCAACCGGGCACAAATTCAGACTCCGAGGCTGCTACTGAGAAATTCCTGATGGAAAAACCCAATAACACTTTGCCTGACCTGGGCATTGAACCCAAGACCTCATCCTCAGCAGTCGCGCTTTGCAACCACTAGGCCACGAGGCTAAAAAAGCGGTCAAATCGCCATATTTATCCCTTGGTTTAGAGTTATCTGTCAATAAAAAATTAGCTGGAAATTAAATATTTAGGTTGGTTAAAGCTTATTGGATATTAGTTTTATGACAGAGATTACTTTTATCTGTTATCATTAGCTATATTTTGTACTAGGTTCTGTCTGCGACGTTGTCTGCATCAATCTTAGTAACTTTAGAGCCACATTTCAGGATACCGTGGCCCCGTAACGTAAAGGGCAACAGAAGGAACAGGGTGGTTTTTTAGTCAGTTTTAAGTCTGACAGTCCCTTCCGCCCCACCCTGGGCGGAAGGAGTCATTTGATGATTTTTACTAGCTAAAAAAAAAACAAAAGAAAGCCCCATTTTTTATCCCTTTATGGGGTGAATTTTGCAAAATCATGACTTTTCGGACGTCTTCTAACTATAAACTACCTCCCTGCCAAATTTCATCTTTATATGTCAAGGGGTTTTCTATATTTCGTGATGAGGGAGTTAGTGACCATTCACAGTTATATATTTAGATTGACACTTTAAAAATAATCACAATGAAGAGAAGGACATGTTACTTTTAGCTTTGTCAAATGATTTTACACCTGTTATTATTCTTGTACAAATAGCCTCGTTGGTCTTGGGTACGATTCCTATTTCAGGCATAGTGTTATTAGGTTTTTCCATCAGGATTTTCTTAGTACTACCCTCAGAGTCTGGATATGTGCCTGGTTGATGGCAATAGGCTCGCCCCCTATTACATGGGACGTAAATATGGGTGTACTATTAATGGGTACCTCTGCCTAACCCTTCGGGGATTACAGGCGTGATGTTATGTTATTTTTCTGTGTCTGTGTACTAAATACTCTGTTTAAATGTGCTACGGTCAACGGACAGTCTATTTATAGTTATAATATTTACAGTCGGACATGATAACAAACATGACACACATACAAACATGTGTCAATTGTTAACTTTAAGTCTGTAGTCATATTGCGGACATATCCACATTCATACTAATATTATAAATGCGAAAATAACTCTGTTTGTCTGTTACTCTTAAACTACTGAACCGATTTTGATGAAAATAGTTTAAAAAATATCACAATAAGATTGAATTGAGTGGAACACAACAAACCAGGCGGGCGAAGCCGCGGGTAAACGCTAGTCTATCTATACAAATATAATAAAGAAGAAAGATTTGATTGTTTGTTTGCATTGAATAGGCTCCGAAACTACTGAACCGATTTGAAAAATTCTTTCACTGTTGGGAAGCTACACTATCCCCGGGTGACATAGGATGTATTATATTTTATAAATTAGGAATCTGTAAGGCAAATCACGCGAACGAAATCGCGTAAATAAAGTAAATAAATGTGATTCTTTAATGTCGAATATGCGCTAAAAATAGACTAGTTACTGTTTATCTATACTAATATTATAAAGAGGTCAAGTTTGTGAGTTTGTAGGGGGTAATCTCTGGAACTTTCAAAAACTTTCAAAAGAATTTTCAAAATCGGTTCACGATTTTGAAAATTCTTTCGCAAATTGGAATCTACGTTATCACTAAGTGCTATAGACTATATTTTATTGACACAAAACTAGGGATCTGTTCTTAATAGCAGCCTCGTTGTCTGGATTTGTGCCCGGTTGATGGCAATAGGCACCGAAATCGCACAATCGCAAATCGACTGTCTCATTGGTCTAGTGGTCGCAAAGCGCGACTGCTGAGCTTGAGGTCTTGGATTCGATTCTCAGGTCGGGAAAAGTGTTATTGGGTTTTTCCATCAGGAATTTCTCAGTAGCCTCGGAGTCTGGATTTGTGCCCGGTTGATGGCAATAGGCTTGCTCCCTATTACATGGGACTTAAGCATAACTTTTAAATGTGGGTGTACTAATGGGTACACCTCTGCCTAACCCTTTGGGGATTACAGGCATGATGTTATGTTAGCTAACAAAGTCGCGGCAGAGTGCAAGTGTTTAGTTATTTTAGTTTGTGATGTCATTGACCTTTTTGCTTGGTTTGTTTATCAACACAATTTTAAATTCTGTTTTGTTTTCATTAACTCGTTGACAACAGTGATGACTCAGCTAGCTCGCCCACGGGTTTCACTCGCGTTTAGTTACGTCTTGAAACAGAAAATATCGAAAACATCGTGAGGAAACCTGGACTTATACCAGCCTATTACTGTCCCACTCAAACCATGTCAGAGGCCCTTGAGGCGGTTTAGAAACTCTGACACTAGGGTGTGTAGGGTCGTAGAGATAAACAACGATAACTTGCCGCGCCCGTCCACAATTCAAAACGTTTGAAAGTATTTGTGAAAGTTTTCACCAGACTCGCAACGCATGTGTGCGTACTAAAACGGCTTTCGAAACGGCTTTTTCCCATGGGGTAGGCAGAAACTACAGAACGTCACCTGCTACGATCCTTACATACTCCTTTCGCCTCAGCCACGTTCATACATCTCCTCATACAAGCACGCCGGTTACGAGTACTGCGCACCTGACCTTTTTGAAGAACCTCACCAATAAGGTCAGTGTAGGTCTTCCTAGGGCGTCCCCTCCCTGCGTTGCCATTCACCTCTGCCACATAAATACCTTTTGTCAATCGTCTTTCACTCATCCTCTCAACATGACCGAACCATCTAAGCATACCCTTTTCTATCTTTGTCACTACTTCCTCTATATCTATATAGAGAGATTTAAAAGAATTGAAACACTCGAAACATACATACATACATAAACTCACGCCTTTTTCCCATGGTAGTAGGCAGAAACTACAGAACGCCACCTGCTACGATCCTTACATACTCCTTTCGCCTCATCTACGTTCATACATCTCTACTTAAAGAAACATTGCGAAACATTGCTTGAATACTAAAAAGCTTGTTTGAATGTACTTTTAAGAAAGAGCTGTATTACGTAATCAAAAGCTTTATAACTTTTGAAGCCTGTATAGTGTCGTGGGCGGTGACCCGTATTGCGACTCCGTGGGAGGAAGCCCGCATTGGAAGTCCGTGGGTGGTTGCTTACAACGCGATTTTCCGAAAGTAACATTTGATATTTTGATATGGCTGTTTAACCTTTCAACAGCCCCATCAAAAACGTGCCTTCTTAGCCAAGCTTTCTTCTTTCTTTATCGTGTGGGCAGTAAGGTCTTACGACCCCACACACCCTAGTGTCAGATTTTCTAAACCGCCTCAAGGGCCTCTGACATGGTTTGAGTGGAACAGTAAGTCCAGGTTTCCTCACGACGTTTTTCCTTCACCGATGTCAGTGATGTCCAAGATAAACTTTAGAAAGTACATATGAATTGAAAATGTCACATTGGTACTTGCCCGGATTTGACAACCTCAGCGGGACGTCTTAACGGGATACCGTGGCCCCGGAACGTAAAGGGCAACAGAAGGAACAGGGTGGTTTTTTAGTCAGTAAAATCTGACAGTCCCTTCCGCCCCGTCCAGGGCGGAAGGAGCCATTTGATATTTTTACCACCTCAAAAAAAAAGGCCTTTACGGAGAACAACGAGCAAGAAGCTCCACGGACACTCTTTTCAATTAATTCAAAGTTCCGGGCGAAACATAGAGTTTTCGAAAATCAAAATGCATTTATATATTGGCGTTAGGACTGGTGGCGATCATAGGCGGGTCTCTAGTAACATTTATGTGTAAATATTTCCTGTGTTAAAACAATGCATTTACAGTAATCAATTTAGCGTAAATTTCAGGAAATATGTAAGGAAAATAATGTATGTATTGCAGGACAGATTCGTGTCATGACTACACACTATGTCTGTAATAATATTATTTCCAATGGAGACTTAGAGCTAATTTTTCAATCGTCCGGTAACTCATAACGGAGAGATAAATATAACGGTTTGACAGCTTTTGTAAAGGTCAAACTGTCATATTTATTCTTTGCAAATATTATATGATTTTAAAAGAGTACGTATGGAGTTTCTCGCCCATTCTTCACCATACAAAACTACCTTTTGGAAGGGGCAACTAGATTCTATTCATCATTATTTTTCTTGTAATGACGTTCAAAATTTTCTTATAATGGCCTAATTGAAATAAATTATTCGACTTTGACTTTGACCTTGTTAAAAGGTATTTGACTATTTCTCCATAATCAGCCCTAATCTGCCCTAAGCTTAGTACGCAGCAGATATTACAGTGCACAAGTGTGTGCGCAAACACAGGTGCACTCCCTCTTCCCCCACTCTCATAGGCTCTCAATCAATTTCTAATTACAACATTCTAATTACCACTTGACTGCCTCGTTGGTCTAGTGGTCGCAAGCGCGACTGCTGTGCATGAGGTCTTGGGTTCGATTCCCAGGTCGGGCAAAGTGTTACTGGGTTTTTCCATCAGGCATTTCTCAGTAGCTGCCTCGGAGTCTGGATTTGTGCCCGGTTAATGGCAATACGCTCGCCCCCTATTACATGGGACTAAAAACATAACTGGCGAAATGTGGGTGTACTAATGGGTACACCTCGGCCTAACCCTTCGGGGATTACAGGCGTGATGTTATGTATGTATGTAGTTAATTACCACTTAAGGTGTGAGTTTTGGAAAATCTGTCCTTAACGAACGTCTTCTAACTATAAACTACCTCCCTGCCAAATGTTATCTTTAGGGACTACGCAAATATTCAGCTCCATTCAGTTTTTGTCCATAGAAAACAACGATTTTGTATCGCATGCGTTCAAACATGGAAAGCTGAACGGACGCGTACGCGTCTCATACGAAATCGGCGTTTTCTATGGACAAAAACTGAATGGAGCTGAATAATTGTACGTACTCCCCTTAAACGTCAAGCGGTTTTCGATATTTCGTGATGAGTGATTAACCTTTTGTTGTTATATATTTAGATTAATCAGCGTTAAATACTTTAATGTTTAATTCCCTCGGAAAACTGAAGAAATTATGATGTTGTTTCATTCGTTTAGCGAAATTAACCGCAGTGTTTATTTATGCTAAAATATAATATTACTTTCGACACTGCCGCGTTTGTTGACAAAGCAAAAATAATTACTGTTTTTATAGGAAAACTGCTTTACGTAAAAATCTGTTTGAAACAGTTTTTTCCTTATAAAGACGATTTCAATTGAATTCATAATGTTCTTGGAATGTGGGTGTACGAATGGGTACACCTCTGCCTAACCCTTCGGGGATTACAGGCGTGATGTTATGTGTATGTCATAATGTTGTATGGCTTATTATTCGTTAGTCCATTAGTCGTAAAGCGCGACTGCTAAACACGAGGCCTTAGGTTCGATTCCCAGGTCGGGTAAAGTGTTATCGCGTTTTCCCATCAGGAATTTCTTAGTAGCGTCTCGGAGTCTGGGTTTGTGCCCGGTAGATGACAATAGGCTCGCCCTCTATTACGTGGGACTTAAACGTAACTGGCAAAATGAGGGTGTACCTAATCCTTCGGAAATTACAGGCGTAATATTTTGTTATTATTATAATTAACGAATATTTTTCTCTTGTCATTCCAGATCTTGAAATGCAGCGATAATCACATCAACAAATTCACCATTTTATTTTCAAGTCTAAATCCTAACAAACATTTTTTGGGCACTCAAAATTTTCTATTCGGCAAAGTACGGGCAGAACGAGACAGCTGTAGCTTCAAAACTGTTATTATAAGCTTTATAAGCGCGGCCAATAGTCTTGGAATCAAGATAGAGGCATTCAGTCGTGGGTAGACAGAAAATACATCACAACTATGGATAATTTAACTGTTTTATCCTTCCGCAAAGCAGAAGACATCAAACGTCTCGCGCGACACTTCCAAAATGTCGTTAATCATCCGCTTACGCAGGAGAATAAAACCCTGCACTCCTACCTAAGGAGTCTTGATTTAACGCACAAAAAGATTTATTTACAAAAACGAGAATACGTTGAAGTAGAATATATATTTACAACAGAGAAGAAGAGTAATCTTCAACGTCAGAGATTTAACAGTCTACCAGTGAGCGAAGTTCCTGAGTTGTTAAAAGCTGAGTTATTTAATTTTACGTCGGAGGATGCGAAACAGGTGCATATTTGTACCGATTGTAATGTTGAAATTGAGTTGAATGACGAGGAGCCTCTCATGGAATCGCTCCAAAAACATTTTAATTCTGACGCCCATTTGCCTAAACTTCGGCGGGAGAGTATTGACGTAGCCGAGCCCATTATTTTGCCGAATATGTCTCGAAGACTGTCCGCCATGGGAGACACTCCATTGCCGAAGATCAAAGAACTGAGCATTACTAAGCCGGTCGAGAGATTGGAACGCAATTTCTCGTCCAAACTTAGTACTGCATTGATGAAGTTACTCCCTGACGCTTCAGAAGCCAGCGTCGATGCTGCCCTAAAATATTATCAAGATATTTATGACAAGTTATGTTCCGATGTCTCTGCTCAAGACTTTTCAACGCAGACATCTTCAGTAGCTCCTATAATAATGAGTATTAAGGATAATGTTTACCAAAATTTCGCTGCGGATGCTAATAAGAACATTGATAATGATGAGAATGAACAAACAGCGGAAAAGCCGAAGAATCAGGCCAAGAAATATCGTTACTATGGACCTATTGAGGCCTTGATTGTGAATTTGCTTGTTAACCATAAGTTGTTGTCTTTGATCGATGATAGGACTGGAAAGTTGGCCTTCTTCTGCATCGCTTGCGAGTATTATACTCTAAGATTCCATTACGATAGTGTTTTGAACCACGTGTTCAGTGAAAACCACGTGCACAACCTCTCTTGTATCCTACAGTCTGATAAAAGCATTTCCTTCTCAATGACTGAACCCACAATCGAGAAAATTAAAGAAATGAACGACAAGTTCCTTCTCAGCCACGATATTACTTACACTCCAAACGGTCTGTTCTGCCGTCTATGCAATTCTTCCATCGATTCTATCGAAGCATCCATTTTGCATATTCTAGATGAGAGACATCTCGCTAAACTCTCCGACGAGCTCTACATCCGAAGAATGAAGATGAAGGAAAACGACCCCGATCGATCGATCCCAGAAGAATGGGGCCCGAAAGACTTGAATTGGACGAAGTATTTAGCAAGCGTCGGCAAACCGCATAATAATCGTGACCATGTCATAATAGAAAACTTTATCAAGCCTTCGGGAAAGATCGGGAACTACTGTACCTGTTGTGATATGACCTTGAAGGGGCCACGGCAGGTCCTCTTCAATCATATCCGCCAAAAGAAACATTTGAGGAACGCGGCGCCTCGAAAGCTTTCGATGCTCTACAAAAACCATTGCCGTCCTTCGGAATACTTTGCAAGTTTCGGAAATTTTTACGTTTGCACCATCTGCCCGGAGTTTGTCGCCGTCCCATCTATATCAGCGATGGTAGAACACTTTGAAAGTGGTCCTCATTTTGAGACAATTTCCAAATTGATTCGTTCAGCTTTATACAACGATATTGATCAAAAATTGTTCGTTGCCAACAAGGTGAACGATGAACTAAAATGTGAAGTCTGCCAAATTACTTTCCAAGATGGGAACGATGCTGTAAAGCATATTTTGAGCAGCATCGACCACCAAACGGCGGTCGCTGAAGCTAAAATCAACGCCAACAAGGGCGATATCATCAGCGTTTACATGAAAGGCAATCATATTCTTCACAGCGAAGGGCAGACTTTCACCTGTGTAGACTGCAAAGGGGTTTTCAATTCTATCCGTTCTTTATTGACTCACCTGGTCTACGCGGGTCATTTTAAAGAGAAGCCGGCAATCGAAAGCGTGTTCCGATTTTATTTGGAGCTTAAACATAATATAAATATGTTAGCTCGGAACAAATATGTGTATTACCAGTTTGGATGCCTGAAATGTGGTGTTTGTGATTCGGATGTGGAAGAAGGTGAGACGGCTAAGAAGCATGTCGTTTCGGCGCGACATAGGGACAACATGGGGGCCAGTTACGTTAGTATGGATGCGTCGGCTGTCGAATAAGGTTAGTGGGAATTGTATAGCTATACAAATGAGTCAAATTGTCTAAATTGTATGTTTTTACAAAATAATTATGGATGTTGTTGTTGTCTAGCTGGTCTAGACAGGTCTTGGGTTTCGATTCCCAAGTCGGGTAAAGTGTTATTGGGTTTTTCCATCGGGAATTTCTCAGTAGCAGCCTTGGAGGCTGAATTTGTACCCGGTTGATCGCAATAGACTCGTCTCCTATTACATGGGACTAAAACATGACTGGCAAAATGTGGGTGTACTAATGGGTGCCTTTGCCTAACCCTTCGAAGATTACGAGCGTGAAGTTATGTTGGATATTTACACGTGCTTATGTCGGACATTTAAGCGTATACACAGAACACGCAGATCGCACCCACACGCGTGGCTCCGTCGCCACGCACCCCGGAGCGTGGCGCGGCGCAGTGAGCGAATCGCCTTAAAAATTTTCAAAATGTCTGTCTTACAATTTCTTTTTGTTTCAGGTAATGTCTGCCAACGATAGTAAGAATGACAAATGGTGTTATAATGAATCATGATATACATATAAGAGTAATTTCCAAATGAGAAATCATTTTACAATGAAATTTTATTAAATGAATTAATTTTATAACTATTAAAACGTCGTTTTATTTTGCACTGGTCTTCCTGCTTGGGTACGGTCAACAACAAAAGACGATTAACAATGTTACTTTATTATATTATCTAAATAGACACTAAAAACACAATGCACTACTTCTCAGTATTTCAGGCAATAGCTAAGGGTTTATTCCATCTTAATCGTATATTCATTTCGCATTTGCTTTATAATTTGGTCAATAATCAGGATTTAAAAAAAAAAAATGCAAATCGACTTTTGTTGCTGACTGTATCTTTTTTAGGTAACACATAAAGCTTATTATAAAAGGAAAGTGAAAAACGATTAACAAAAGGTATTTATATGGCAGAGGTGAGTAGCAACGCAGGGAAGGGACGCCCTAGGAAGACCTACACTGACCTCATTGGTGAGGTTCTTCAGAAAGGTCAGGTGCGGAGTACTCGTAACCGGCATGCTTGTATGACGAGATGTATGAACGTGGACGAGGCAACAGGAGTATGTAGGGATCGTAGCAAGTGGCGTTCTGTGATTTCTGCCTACCCCCATGGTAAAAAGGCGTGAGTTTATGTATGTATGTAAAGTGCTTCAACCAGATTTAAACCATTGAACTATGGAGGGGCGCGCCTTGTTATAGTAGTTTTTCTCTACTTGGCTAGTCTGCGGAGGATTTTTATTAGAAAAAAAAAAA
This sequence comes from Hoplodrina ambigua, assembly GCA_949774945.1. NCBI lineage: Eukaryota > Metazoa > Arthropoda > Insecta > Lepidoptera > Noctuidae > Hoplodrina > Hoplodrina ambigua. The sequence continues at coordinate 1,492,994 of OX458994.1, forward strand.
AAAAACAACGAATTACATTTTAAAATAATTTATTTTTTTAATACACTTTGGTACATAATTATCTATAGGTACACATTCTATATTAAATTACTAATCTTTGATTAAATATCAACTTTCAACTTCCTTTTATTGTAATTGTCAATTTATAAAAAAACTAACTACCAATTTTTTTTACTTGACATGTGTCACCAAAAAAAATTAGGCAGATTAAAATTTTTTTTTTTTTGTTATAATTTGACAATTAGAATAACATCTATTATTACAATTAAACACAGTGAAAGGGACATAGACCAAAGAGTTACCAAGGATTCAGTATATAATCCTAAAAAAAATAGCCAACAGGTCCATACAAAAAAAAAATACGTTTGACGAAAAATGCAATAACTCGGTTTTGAGAAAAACACGAGTAAAAATTTTATTTTTGTTTCTTTTTGAATATCCATCACTATACATAGTATCGAGTTAAGTTATCTTCGTCATAGATACGTAAGAACTGTCTGAAAAGAATATACAGATCTCGTTCTGCAGATTCCGAATATGTACAGGATTCGGCGCAAAAATCGAATTTAATTAAGTAACACTTTAACTCGTTGACTGCGGGAAAACACACACGTTGTGTTTCGACTAAAAACGCGAGTGCGGCACACACACCGTATGTGTTTTTCTATGGCGAACACGCGAACAGTGGTAGCTAGCCGCTCTTGCGTTTGGCGCAACGAATGTTCGTCCGCAGTCAAAGGGTGTAAGGACGTCAGAATAAATAGACGTAATATCTCGCTACACTCCCCCTTTCCCTTTGTGATTTATTCTAAAACTGCTACCCCCCCTTGCCCCTAACGTCACCGTCCTAGACTATATTAATTTAAATATATATTTTTTTATCATATTGTATTGATCAAAAAATGAAAAGGCGTCTCTGTAATTTGAATTAGAGCTAATATTTAATCTTTATTTCGTAAAGCAGCAGAATTTTCTACAGCCTCAACCCCTCGATTCGCCTCACGTGTTTAATGGATAATCCCTCAGGTACTGCGTCCATGGTAACAGAAAAGTTTATGTCCTTCTCACTATGAATTGACAGTCATTTTAAGAAAACAATGGTGCCGATTCCCTTGTTCACAAACTAGACTAAATTTAGAGAATTGACATCTCTTACTAACATACAGCGAAAGGAAAGGACGGTGACATTAAAGAACTAAGTTAGCGATGACAAATTAGTTTTGCCTTGAACTTGAACTCCGTATTTTTAATCCATACGTTTTAAGATGTCAAGTATTAACTATATGGATGTGTCAGATTGACTAAATTTGACAGCTCTTATTTACGTTAGTCTCTTTCTTGTTTTATTGGACAGAAAAAGATGGAAATAGTCTAATTTTAGTTTAGTTTGAGACCAAGGGAATCGGCACCATTAATGGCGATAGAAATTGGTCTGAGTCACAAATTTAATACTAAGATTTTTTTTAAATAAGTGACGATCGATCGACTGCTCTCGATTTTTAATGCGTCAAGTAAGCGTTTTATAGGAATATGAACCTTATATTTATACGCCTAAGGTTCATATTTCTACAAGCAAATGTGAATAGTCGGTTGGCAGCAATAAGGCTTACATTAGAATGACACCTTAAATTAAATTCGCTCATAGGATTATGAACTTTACGACTACTATAATAAACGCGAAACTGTGGATGGTTAGATGTTTGTTCCTCAATTACACCAGAAAAGCTGAACAGATCTGAATGAAATTTTTTATGGGGAAAAAATTTTTGACCCCTGAAAAATGTACTGTACCTTCCTTTCGGTATCAACTTTGACGCAGACGAAGTAGCGGGCAAAAGCTAGCTAATTTAAAAAAAAAAATGTGACTCAGACCACTTCTACCGCGAAGCCTCAACAAGCCTGACACACTACTCCAAATATTTAACCAACGATTCCAATTTTAAAGGTGCTCCCTCACCGGGAGCATTCACGTGTATTGTAACATTATAGATTCAACTTCGAGCATTACATTACAAAATACCTCCCTGACTAATGAGCATTTGCGTGTGATGTAACATATAGATTCGACTTTGAGTATTACATTGGAAGTGGAGCGCATTGATGTTACAAGTTGTATCAAGATATTACACATTGTATCATTACAAGGTGCGCATTGTAATGCTCGGTTCTCCTCCTTCACTGATGTAATGCTCAAATCTGTAACGTTACATTACACGCGAATGCTCCCGATGAGGGAGCACCTTAAGATATGATACAATAATTAACTCGATTTACATAAAAACTACAGACGACTAAAAAAAATATTAGTCTATTACAAAAAATAAAAATGCACAATGAGACTAAGAATTTTCTTTAAATAAATTCATTTAAGCGTAATAAAGACACAATAAATTTTGTGCAACTTGAGTTTTGTTTGTGCAATTTTTGTATCTGTTGTTTGTTAAAAATTTTGGGCTTAAATTAAAAGATGGTTGTCATATACGGACCAAGTCTGAAATATAAAAAAAAAAAAACAATACAATTTTTGTAGACAACAGCTGATTTTTTTTTTCATATTTTTTGGTTGTGTCCTTTTGTAGTACCTACCAAACTTAAATATAAAAAAATAAATTCATACAGTTTGTACGCGATAGTTGTTTTTTTTTCATATTTCAGGGTTGATCCTATAATTAAAAATATTCAGAATAGGGTACCAAGCCTGAAATACAAAAAAAAATATTTTTGCAGGCCACAGCTGATGTTTTTTTTTATATTTCAGGTATGGTTCTATAATTACAAACGTTCAGGCTATGGTAGCAACCCTGAAGTAAAAAAAAAAACATTTTTATAGACAACAGCTGTATTTCTTTGTAATATTTCAAATTTGGTCCGATAATGAAGTTTTCCTATAGACCTATAGCCGCAATCCTCAACCTGCCTTCGGATACCATCCATAAATTACGTCACAGGCTTTCTATCTCCCCCTCCTCTTTATCACTTTTATCAGCCCTCACCCCTGGTGTGACGTCACACATTTGACAATGTTACATATTAAAATTAAAATAAAACAGCAGTTCCAAAATTATTTTCATTTTCGACTGCTGTGGTCTTGGGTTCGATTCCCAGGTCGGGCAAAGTGTTATTGGGTTTTTCCATCACGAATTTCTCAGTAGCAGCCTCGGAGTCTGTATTTATGCCCGGTTGATGGCAATAGGCTCGCCCCCTATTACATGGGACTTAAAAACATAACTGGCAAAATGTGGGTGTACAAATGGGTACACCTCTGCCTAACCCTTCGGGAATTACAGGCGTGATGTTATGTTATGTTATCGCGTTTTAATACTTTTAAATGTTGTCGTGTGACGTCACAAAGCTTAGGACACCTCCCACCCCTTGTTGCACAATGCCACCCCCCCCCCCCTCCCTTAACGTGTGACGTAATTTATGAATAACCCAGCAAATAACACATCTTAAATAAACACTGAATTCTGTGCACTTAAACAATTCACTGTGCAGTCTGTCAATTAATTACAATAATATATACAATGAGACATGTGCAACTTAGTGCAATCTCTCTTAAAACGAAAACTAAGGCTAATAAGAAACAAAAAATTAGATAAAAAAATAATTTTCTAATAAAAAAGTATAATAACTTTGGTATTTATTTTTTGTCGTAATTATTATAAAATATAGAGAAGTCTGAAATATTTTTAAAAATGTCTAGTTCTATGATTTGGTAGTTTATTGACAATCGTACAACGTTGAAAAGAGCGCGCGACTATTTTCAAGTTCTCATATTGTATCAATACACTCAATATGAATGATGTAACCTATCACTCTGCCTAGCCTTATCCCTTATTAGCGTTATATGTTGAGGTCGGCGTCCAGTCTAACCGGATGCAGCTGAATACCAGTACTTTACATGGAGCGACTGCCTATCTGACCTCCACAACCCAGTAACTGGGTAATACGATACGCCTTGGTAAGACTTCCGGACTTCCGACTCGTAACGACTGTCAAAGATCTACGTACGACAGCCGGGATTAACATGCTTTCCGTAGCACGGAGGAGTCTCGGTGTGTAAAGATGGTCACCTACCCAAGGACCATTCTACGAATATTTCCTTTATCCTTGTTATATCGAGGTCGCACTGTGATTGGGTTTGAATGGTGAATGGGATTTTCTATGACATATCTTCTGAGTCTCAGATAGGCAGTCGCTCCATGTAAAATACTGGTATTCAGCTGCATCCGGTTAGACTGGAAGCCGACCCCAACATAGTTGGGAAAAGGCTAGGTAGTCTCATTTCAGGGTTCCGTACACAAACGGAACCACCAGAACCAACGGGTGTCACTGTCAGCTATCAAATCACAGTTCTAGATTATTTTGGACTTATTAATTCTTAATTATAAATATGATTTGCTAACATCAATGGTATAACACTGAGGGCGATACATTGAATCAAAAATTTAAATACCTGCCTTGCCCTGGCTTCGCACGGATTCAATGCAGATACATAAACCTTCCTCTTGAATCATTCTATCTATTGATGAAAAACCGCATTATAATCCGTTGCATAGTTTAAAAGATCTAAGCGTACAGACGGCGGTAAGCAACTTTGTTTTATACTACGTAGAGATTAAAAGTAATTTTCTAACGTTTTCGCCCTCAGTGTGACTTTTCTTAGTCTAGTATTTAACATAAGACGATATTATTACGATGCAATATTATTGCGATCGCAAAAGAAATCTGCTGTTCTATACAAAAGTGCAATATTTGCACACAGAGGAGTAGATATTCTAGACAAATTTTTGATACAGTGCTCAAAATTTCTTGGGGCCCTTCTACCTAACTGGGTTCGGGGCCCTTGTAGCTAGGGGCCCCAGAAGTACGCCCTTGTATCAAAATTTGTTGGGGCCCTTCTACCTAGCTGGGTTCAGGGCCCTTCAGTACGCCCCTGAACTCAACAGCAAAATGCACAGAACAGCAGATTTTTTACTGACGAAAATTTTCCACTCTGAGGTCTAGAATCATGTATTGTTTTTGTTTACTTAAAGTATGTGCGAAAGAAGATATTGATTTAAAATCGTAATCGTATCGTCGTCGTCCCGTCGAAGCTAAAATCTTAATATACCACGAATATATGACAATACCTTTGAAGGAAGCGACTGTTACCTACTTTAAATTGATTTTATTTACAAGAGAATTTATATTATGTTGAAACAAGCATTTTCTTGCTTCCTGTAACAAACATGGTGAAATGTTCTTAGGCATGTGACAGTTGCACAAGTTCCAAGTGGCGCCATCTAGTGACGCAAAACACGAACTATTTAGTTCGGTTGTTGTTTCATAGATGTCGCTAAACACAGTTTCCTTTTTTATTTCGCGTTTTATCTCTCATTCTGTTGATGAGGTTGGCGATGGTGTACGCTTGTGCGTCCTACTAATTGGAACTAAAATTACGCTACGATATTCCCAAACCACTGCTCACTTGGAAGTCAAAATTAGGGGTGCCAGGTTATCCCCCCTATACTAATTTTGAGAAAATTCCAAAATCCCTTCTTGGGCTCCCCCTTTTCAGTGGCGTTCGATTGTAGATTGTAGGAGAGTACTATGACCAGCAGTGGATTGTTCTCGGCTAATGATGACTACTATATAAATTCTCTTGTAAAAAAATGTTTGCATTAAATTCCGTTATCGCCTAAAATCTAAACACAACTATAATAACTACTAATAGACGTATTTACAATGTTTATTTTTAAATTTTAAAATCTCGAGTTTTATTTTTAAAACAAAAAACGGGCAGTATCTTTTTTTAAACAGTCTTTTTTGTCAAATTAATTTTAAATAAAAAAACTTTGGCTGCGCGAGTCTCTGTGGGTTAATTTAAAGAAATAAACGTATTTTTTTGTTGTTTTTGTTTTCAATAATTTTGAGATTTCCAACTGATTCTTCATGACAAATGTGACGTCACATTGCAATAGTGCCGTCTCTGTCAAATTAACTCTATCTGTATGTTACCTCATCATGCCAATACCACTGAACCGATCGTAATAAAATTTGACAAAGAGGAAGCTTCAGATCTGGTTAAGGACATAAGCTACATTTTACTCAATGATTTTATCTACATCCGCGATAATAGTTATTTACGTGGACGAAGTCTCTGAGCAAAAATGCCATTTTCACATGAAAAATCAGTTGAAATCTTCACTTTTTTGCTAAGAAATGATTTAAATCTAGGTACTTAAAATATTTTAATTATTGCATTTCAGAGCATACGCAATAACAAACTGTCGCTAATATCATTTTATTATTATTATTATTTACGTACTAACGAAAAGACTAAAGCCTCCATATATTTAAGACCATTTTATATTCCCACTGTGTCATTTGCTCAGAACAGAAGCAGTTGATAATGAACTTAAAAACATCACAGACAGAGCTGAAAATCGCGTGCAAGATATAATTCCAACCGGCTTATTTTCTTGCTCAATTATGAAATTTTTAGCTCTATATATGTAGCCTTTAAGTTCATTATCAAGTAAGCAACAAAAAGTTCAATCATATTGCGTTAGTTCGTTTTTCCTTTATGTGTATACTCTCATCATTGCGAACATTATTTTGTTGGACTATACCTAGAAAACTTCTGATTACGAAGATGTTGAGAACACATTTAATACTTCAAGTCCCACGTAATGAGACACAATTGATTATCTATTGTTCTGTCATGCCGGTATGACAGCAGGGCCTTGAGAGGTTAAAATGTTAAACTTTAAATATCCCCTCGACTGTTACATGCACTTGTAAGTACTTGCGTCACGCGCTTACGTGATTTTTCACGGCAAATATAGAAGCCGTTTCTTAACAATAATATTTGCTTAATGTAACTTAGTTTGATTGGCAGATTTGTAGTTAGCGGCTATGTGAAGTGTCTTGTTATAATACGCGCCATGAAAGACGAGACTTGACACACCACACAAACTTTATTATTTCGTAATAAATATTATAATATTGTTGAGAATTTTAATTTAAACGTCATCGAAATATCCCTGAATAGATACACAAATTATGGATAACTATTTCGGACATCCATACCCGCGCAAGCTCCTCATTACTGACGCTATATTCCTCACGCTCTAGGATGGTGCCGGTGACATTTGTCAAACCGTTGCTTTTAACTCTTGAACGTTACAGGGTTTTACAAACATGATTGAATATTTTAACTGCACACTAATACCATAGTAGTAAAATACGGAATCAGTAATAAGTAAGTAAATAACTAGTAAATTAAATAATGACACTGACATAATTATGCTATTCTAACATCCATAGATGAATTGCTGATATGTGTCACCCGCACCATCATGGGATGTTTGGAATATAGTCAAGTCTCATCTTTCGTGACGCGTATATTCACTGCATATATTCTAGCACTGACACAGTAGGAATATTGTTTACTAAAGAATTACTAATAACTAATTTAGACAGGCAACTGCGATTATTAAAACCGTGTTACATCACATTTATTTTCTTTAATTTATTTTTTTATAAATATTTATGTTGTATTTTACATAGTCATATATACAAGTTGTCTTTAAATTTTGTTGTGAAACTTTTAGGGTATGAACGTACTCATGATTGCGAGCAACGTTTATTATAGCAGCAACTCTGAATATGAAAATAAAAACAGCTGTTTCATACAATTTGTGTTTTTTTTTTATATTTCAATGTTGTTCCTATAGTAAAAGTTGTTGGTATTTATGAGTTCTATCACCTCCTAAAAGTTGCACAAACAATTAAAAGTCAACATGTATATATTTTTGTCTAATTTTCTTTTAGAGAGCTAATGAAGACTTATTTTGATAAAATGTATTTAAAATTATTTCTTTATCACCCCCTTACCTATTTCTTTTTCTTTTAATCTATAAACTAAGAAAGTACAAATGAATTCTAAAAGTCAAATTAGTACTTTTTCACAGACATCTGAAACCGAGACTTCAAATGAATATAAGTCTGAAATCGCCAATCCGCCTTGAGCAAGCGTGGTGATCAATGCTCGTGCCTTCTCTGTATGAGAAGAGGCTTTTGCCCTGCAGTGGGATAGACTCTTAATGAGTTTTTAGGGTTGCCCAAAGGGGACCTTAAACTAAGACTGTCTGTCTGTCCATCCGTATGTCACAAAGCTATATCTTATGAACCATATTAAATAAGGGGTATATTTAAAAAATCCGTATTTTTGCTTTCTATTCCTTACATCATAATTTTTCCATTTTTCAGATCAAGGTAAAGTCAAAAAAAACAGAATCTAAAACCTAAAACTCTGGTTAAGAGTCTCCCCACGTTTATCGAGGCGGAATCGGCTTAAGCCGAGTGCGTATCACCACTCTCTTTATCATCTGTTGCGACGGATGTTGACAAACGGCTCGTTTCGCCGTCGGCCGGCGTCGCGACGCGTCGTCGGAGCCGAGCCGATGCGAATGGTATTACTAACACCCTTATTAAGTAGACATAAAGGCTTTTTTGACCGGTGTTAGCCGATTCCGCGTCGATAAATGAGACCCTTAGTCTTTACAATTCACGAGGTCGCTCATAAAGCTCTTTGTAAAGGAGTACTTCCGGGGAAGTTCTATCACCATAATTATACAGGGTAAAAAATTTACCCGAAACCGGAATGGTGCCGGTGACATTTGTCAAATTGTTGCTTTTCACTCTAAACGTTACGGAGATTTACAATCATGATTGAATATTTTAACTGCACACTAATATCGTAGTCGTAAAATACGGAATCCGTAATAATAGTAAGTAAATAACTAGTAAATTAAATAATGTCACAGACCTAGGTAAGTGATTCTGACATCCATAGATGAATTGCTGACATGTGTCACCCGCACCAATATAGAACGTATGGAATATAAATTCACCGCAAGATTTTTACAGAATACGCCTGTTTTATATGAACTGAGAATAAAGTTAAACTGTTTTTATTTTTAAATACTTACGTAGTAGAAGTCAGATACATTTGTCTATTACACGTTAAGCTAAAGAAGTCTATTATAAGAGTAAGAAGATAGAAATCATGTAATATTGAGTCAGAAATTAACTAATGTTACTGAAGTTGCGTTTATACTTAACCTCCCCGCGTGTCGGCACGCGGGGCAGGACTAGCGTGATCAGACCTATGCCCTTTATTTTTTTAAGGTGGTAAAAATCATCAAATGAGTCCTTCCGCCCTGGGCGGGGCGGGACTGTCAGACTTTTACCGACTAAAAAACCACCCTGTTCCTTCTGTAGCCGTGTTACGTTCCGGGGCCACGGTATCCTGTTAAGACGGCCCGCAACAGAACTATACAACGGGGTCGCGGAACGCCTTATCAGGATACCGTGGCCCCAGAATGCAAAGGGCAACAGAAGGAACAGGGTAGTTTTTTAGTCAGTAAAAGTCTGTCAATCTCTTCCGGAACCCAGGGCGGGGGGAATAATTTGAAGATTATTACCACCCAAAAAAAAATCATACCTATATTAATACTAAATGTATGAAACCGATAAATTTCACACGCGAGCCGACACGCGGGGCAGGCATAAACGCAGTTTCGCACATAGTTGCAGAAACGGTCTTGTAAATTTTATTCGTCATTGAAAAGTTGCACTAAACAACATGTATACACGAAAAACATTTTTTAATTTATTTAAGGTGATTTTAAGTCGTGGTTGAGTGTGACTGCCTCGTTGGTCTAGTGGTCGCGAACGCGACTGCTGTGCATGAGGTCTTGGGTTCGATTCCCAGGTCGGGCAAAGTATTATTGGGTTTTTCCATCAGGAATTTCTCAGTAGCAGCCCCGGAGTCTGGATTTGTGCCCGGTTGATGGCAATAGGCTCGCCCCCTATTACATGGGACTAAAAACATAACTGGCGAAATGTGGGTGTACTAATGAGTACACATCTGCCTAACCCTTCGGGGATAACAGGCGTGATGTTATGTTTATGTGATTTTAAGTTAAGCGCTGCATTGTATACAAAATCCGTTGCGTAGTTTAAAAGATCTAAACTTACAAACGGTGGGAAGCGACTTTGTTTTACACTATTAACTAGCGACCAGCTCCGGCTTCGCACGGGTGCAATGTAGATACATAAACCTTCCTCTTGAATCACTCTATCTATTGATGAGAACCGTATTAAAATCCGTTGCGTAGTTTAAAAAATCTAAGCGTACAGACGGCGGGAAGCGATCTTTGTTTTATACTATGTACAGATGTAATATTTAAAGATACTTTTCTGCAACTGTGTGTGTTACCCAAAAAACATTACATAAAATTTTCGAGGTCCTAATTACATACTATAACTATTAACATATTCACACAAAAATATCAACATACAAATTAAATTCTATGAGTATTCTCATATTCGAAACCACGACCGCAACGTTAGCGAAGGACAAGCCAGGACACTAGCGCCATTGTGGCAAAAAGAAGAACTAAACGTGTACCCACTAGCGACATAGTGGCAAGTTTGGGAACTAAACCAGCCTCGCTAGCGCCGCGGTGGTAGTTAACAGAACTAAACTTCATATTCAGTGGCAGATCCAGTATTTAGGGGGCTTCGGTCAAATTAAAGTTTGACTCAAGAACTCGTATCACATTATCGCCTCAAGACTCTAAACTACTGAACCGATTTTAATAAAACTTTTACAGCTTGAATGTATTTCAGATTTAATTTGAAGCTGGTAAAATGGTGTGATGGCCCAGCGGTTAATACGTCCACCACTCATGTATGAGGTTGTGGGTTCGAATCTGGGCAAGTACCAATGTGACTTTTTCAAATTCATATGTACTTTCTAAGTTTATCTTGAACATTACTGACGTTGAAGGAAAACATCGTGAGGAAACCTGGACATACTGTTCCACTCAAACCATGTCAGAGGCCCTTGAGGCGGTTTAGAAACTCTGACACACCTCTGCCTAAACCTTCGGAGATTACAGCCATGATGTTATATGAGGTGGGGGATCTTGAGACCCTTATCCCCCCCCTGGATCCGCCACTGTTCACACAGGTGCCAAACGGCGAGTAAGAGAACTAAATATGACTTACGACACTGGCGCCACGGTGCGGCGGGTGGGGGTACTAAATGAACTGTCAAACCTCCATTTTTCTTCATCTTTAGTTGGCTGAGGTTTCTTTGCGCGCTGTAAAAGACACGATGGATCGTATGCCTTTTACAGATGTCTGAAAGAAAAAAATGAGAAATTCTGGAAATGAGAAGATACAGTAATTGATTAGTTAATCGTTCTAATGAGGTTAATATGGTTTAATTAACGGAATTTAACATTGGTGCCGATTCCCTTGTTCACAAACTAGACTAAATTTAGAGAATTGACATCTCTTACTAACATACAGCTAAAGGAAAGGACGGTGACGTTCCGTGACATTAAAGAACTGGGTTAGCGATGTCAAATTAGTTTTGCCTTGAATTTTTAATCCATACGTTTTAAGATGTCAACTATAATTGTATGGATGTGTCAGATTGACTAAATTTGACAGCTCTTATTTACATTAGTCTCTATCTTGTTTTATTGGACAGAAAAAGATGGAAATAGTCTTATTTTAGTTTAGTTTGTGACCAAGAGAATCGGCACCATTTTTAATTAACAGAAATTCTTTATAACACTAGTGAGGTGATGTGATGTAAAAAGCACGAGTGGGTATCGTGTAATAAGCGGTGCTATAAAAGGTGCTTTACGAGCTACGAAACTGAATCATCATCTGCCTAGCTTTTTCCCAATAATGTTGGGGTCGGCTTCCAGTCTAGCCGGATACAGCTGAATACCAGTATTTTACGTGGAGCGACTGCCTATCTGACCTCCACAACCCAGAAACTGGGTAATATAAGGTAAGATTGGTCGTCAGACATTTGACATTTATGTTAATTATATTATTTAAAATCTAATTCTACAAAAGCATTCATTCTCAGCTACAAAACTGAATAAAAGCTCTAAATAATTACAGTGTTCTAATGTTTCGAAACTAAATCGTTACTTAATAAATAGAAAATAAAAACATGAAAATGGACATTACTATCATTGACATACAAATAAAATCTAGATTTATAATTCCTTATAAATTATAAACATCACAACAAACGCGAATAACTATTTAACAAACAACCTTAAGGCTTGATTCACACATATCAGTAAAGTAACAGTTCTGGCACTGTCCCGTATCAGTCATAAATTCTTTCGTACATTCTCTATGAACGCGTTCACACTTGTCAGTGACAAGTGTGCATAAAGTTTAAATAAATAAATAAAAATAAAATGCTCTCAGTGACGACAAAGTGCTCTCAGTGACGACACAGTGCTCTCAGAGACGACACAGTGCTCTCAGTGACGACACAGTGTTCTTAGTAACGACACAATGCTCTCAGTGACGACACAGTGCTCTCAGTGTCAGTTCTGGCGCGTTCATAGAGAATGTGTGAAAGAAAAATTTATCACTGATACGGGACGGCGCCGGAACTGTGGCGAACATTGATATGAGTGAATCAGCTTAAGCCTTTACAATAAAGTCCATTTTTAAATGTTTTAAATTAAATTAAATTTTCAGAGTAAGCACTCAATTTTTTTTTCTTCTATGTTTGAATCATAATTGTTTTTGTATGTCAATGTATTCTACGAAAGAGGTCGAGTGTATAAAGTTTAAAATGAATGAAACATACCTTTTTCTTAGATCCATTGAGGTAATCTTTGTACATTTCAGATCTTAGGTATCTTGAATAGCTGTCCGACTTCATCAGGTGGTACACGTGAGCCTGGAACCAAGAATTGGAGTCAATCTTTAGAGATGCCTACTTATGGAGATGCATTAAGAATAAAGTAAATATCTGTCAGAACATGTCAGGTCCGCCATTTTGAGTATCGGTTATCAAAACTAATAATATAAGGAGTAGTATTGCGAGTATGCTGATACTTAAAATGGCGGCACATGACACGATCTGACAAGTATTTTTTTTTCTTTATTTTTTTCTTCTGTATGTCTTTGTAAGATTATGTTTTTTTTTTGTTGTTATTGTAATTGGCTTTTGTCATAAATAAATAATACACTTATAAGCCGTATTCACATAAATAAATAAATAATACACGTATTTTCAATGATCAGCCTAATCACGGCAGCTATTGTGTTAAATTATTAAAATGACTACATTTTGATGATTTTAAAATACCTTATCTACATCGCTTCAATCAACACTAATATTATACAGAGGAAAAAATTGTATTCTTGTTTGTCTGTAATGGATAAACTCAAAAACTACTGGACCGATTTTAAAAATTCTTTCACCATTAGAAAGCTACATTATCTGCGAGTAACATAGACTATAAATTATTTTATTTTTGCGCGGACGAGGTCGCGGGCTAAAGCTAGTCGTGAAATAACGGAGCTTATTAAACGCTATCATCGAAATAACGATATCGTTGCAACGTTATTTTTCTAATGTCGAAGGTAAGAGAATCTCTATGGTGTTTAGATATAAATATATATATCATGGGACAACTCACACACGGCTATCTGATCCCAAGCTAAGCAGAGCTTGTGTTATGGTAACCAGACAACTGATATACATACTTATATAATTTATAAATACATACATATCATAGATAAATCACACCCAGACACAGAACTAACAATCATGCTCATCACACAAATTTTGTCCTGGGTGGGAATCGAACCCACGACCTCCGTCCTAGCAGTCAGGGTCACTAACTACTAGACCAACAGGCCAGTCACAAAATAATCGTTATTTTGTAGTATTAATACATACCTGAGCTTGATCGAAGCAATATCTGTCCGCTGCACCAGATTCTACTTTCTGGCGAGTCAATTCCCTGCAAAAATATTAATATATACATGAAATAAAATAATAACATAACATCATAACATCACGCCTGTAATCCCCGAAGGGTGAGGCAGAGGTGTACCAATTAGTACAGCCACATTTCGCCAGTTATGTTTAGTTCCATGTAATAGGGGCGAGCCTATTGCCATCAACCGGGCACAAATCCAGACTCCGAGGCTGCTACTGAGAAATTCCTGATGGAAAAATCCAATAACACTTTGCCCGACCTGGGAATCGAACCCAAGACCTCATGCACAGCAGTCGCGCTTGCGACTACTAGACCAACGAGGCAGTCAAATAAAATAATAATAAGAGATAAACTACTATAACATGGCGCGCCCCTCCACAAATTCAAAACGTTTGAAAGTATTTATGAAAGTATTGACAAGACTCGGCTCGACTCGACAAGAGTTGGCTCTCGAAATAAAAACAAATCAACGTGCCATTGTTGCTGCACTGACATACTCTATGAAAATGACGCGTGCGTTGTCTTGCGCGGTCGGCTAGTTATGATTAGTTGACCAACAAATCTGCCGGCCTGCTACTGATTACGAATGCTTACAACTATTACAAACTCTTTCATAAGGATGTGACTACACACATTCTTCTTTATCGTGTGGGCAGTAAGGTCTTACGACCCTACACACCCTAGTGTCAGAGTTTCTAAACCGCCTCAAGGGCAACACACACACACACATTGAAATAGTAATACAAAAGGGCGCGCCATGTTATCACTATAGTGATAAACTACTATAACATGAGGAATGAGGAATGAGGTTATACGGGACCGTTGCGGATTAAAAGAAGATGTAGTGACAAAGATAGAAAAGGGTATGCTTAGATGGTTCGGTCATGTTGAGAGAATGAGTGAAAGACGATTGACAAAAGGTATTTATATGGCAGAGGTGAGTGGCAACGCCGGGAGGGGTCGCCCTAGGAAGACCTACACTGACCTTATTGGTGAGGTCCTTCAGAAAGGTCAGGTTCGCAGTACTCGTAACCGGCGTGCTTGTATGACGAGATGTTTGAACGTAGATGAGGCGAAAGGAGTATGTAAGGATAGTAGCAGGTGGCGTTCTGTAGTTTCTGCCTACCCCCATGGGAAAAAGGCGTGAGTTTATGAATGTATCATTATAGTCTCACCTGCTCGCAGCATCAATGTTAATAGGTGAGGGCGCGTCAGACGCGAGGTACTCCTTCCAGATCTCTTTGGCGCGCGTCGCCACGATGGAGACAGGCAGGGTCTTCAGCTCCTGAACAGCTAGCCAGAACCTGGTGAAAAAATACCATTTTAATATCCTACTGTCTTAATATATTTAAACTAGCTTTCTCCCTCAAAAGGCTTGCCCCCTATTATATGGGACTAAAAACATAACTGGCGAAATGTGGGTGTACTAATGGGTACGCCTCTGCCTAACCCTTCGGGGATTACAGGCGTGATGTTATGATGTTAGCTTTCTCCCGCGGCTTGGCTCACAAACAATGTTTAAAATTCGATCATGACTCGAAAGACACGTGGCGCCATCTACCATCATAAGAACGTTATTGTGATTTATCTCGGGAACAGTACTTTTTTTCGAGGTGAAAGGTACCCTATGTCCTTCATTGTACACCTGACAACGTATATGCAAAATTTCAGAATAATCGGTTCTGGGGTAACTATCGATTACGTAACTAGCGAAATGTGGGTGTACTAATGGGTACACCTCTGCCTAACCTTTCAGAGATTACAGGCGTGATGTTATGTTTAAGTGCATCAACATTGTTCACTTAGTTCGCAATAAATGTTTTGACTTTGACTTTAAAAAACAAATATTTGTTCCGTACAGGAATCGACTTTTTCAATTCACATGTACTTTCTAAAGTTTATCTTGGACATCACTGACATCGGTGAAGGAAAACATCGTGAGGAAACCTGGACTTGTAATTAATATAAGTCTGAAATCGCCAATCCGTCTTCAGCAAGCGTGGTGATCAATGCTCGTGCCTTCTCTGTATGAGAAGAGGGCTTTGTATTGCAGTGGGACAGTTATTTTTGACGGGCCTGTCGGTCTAGTGGTTAGCGGCCCTGACTGCTAAGCCGGAGGTCGTGGGTTAGATTCCCACCCAGGACAAACTTTGTGTGATGAGCATGATTGTTAGTTCTGTGTCTGGGTGTGATTTATCTATAATATTATGTATTTACAAATTATATAAGTACTAGCTTTTGCCCGTGACTTCGTCCGCGTAAATTTAGGTTATCGCGGACACAGACGAAATCGCGGAAAAAATTACCCATGTCCTGTCATTTCAATTATTTATTTAAAATCATGATTCGACAAGACACGTGGCGCCATCTATGATCATAAGAACGTTATTGTGATTTCCCGCGGAAACAGTACTTTTTTTCGGGATGAAAGGTACCCTATGTTCGTTCCTGTACACCTGGCAACGTATTATGCAAAATTTCAGGATAATCGGTTTAGTGGCTTAGGCGTAAAATGGTAACAAACAAACAAACAAACAAACAAACTTACTTTCACATTTTCAGTTGTCTGGTTATCATAACACAAGCTCTGCTTAGCTTGGGATCAGATAGCCGTGTGTGAGTTGTCCCAAGATATTTATTAGATATTTATTATATTTATAGGCAGGTTTTTTGTTTTGTTTACAGGTATCGATCCTTCGACGCATCGCTTTAGCTAATTACGTCACCTGTCTTTACTTACTTGAGATTCTCTCCACTGAACTCCTTAGATAGGAACCTCGCGAAGTGCTCCTTCCCCGCGTGGTCCTGCAGCAGCTCGCGCAGGCTGAAGGACCAGCGTCGCACGCGCCGGAGAGGCAGAGGCTCTTTACTGGAATCAAACGAAGAAAAAAACCACTCAAGTACGAGTTGGAATAGCACATGAAGGCTGCCGTATCTTCGTAGAATATTTAACATAATTACTATGGAGAGAGGTAAGTCGTGATAGCCCAGAGGTTGTGGCGTCCGCCTCTCATGCATGAGGTTGTGAGTTCGAATCCGGGCAAGTACCAATGTGACTTTTTCAATTCATATGTACTTTCTTATTTTATCTTAGACATCACTGACATCATTCCGTGCCTCGGAAAGCACGTTAAGCTGTTGGTCCCGGCTGTCATACGTGGATCTTTGACAGTCGTTACGGGTCGTCTGAAGCCCGAAAGTCTGACAACCAGACAACCATAGTTGACGGGCCTGTTGGTCTAGTGGTTAGTGGCCCTGACTGCTAAGCCGGAGGTCGTGGGTTCGATTCCCACCCAGGACAAACTTTGTGTGATGAGCATGATTGTTAGTTCTGTGTCTGGGTGTGATTTATCTATAATATGTATGTATTTATAAATTATATAAGTATGTATATCAGTTGTCTGGTTACCATAACACAAGCTCTGCTTAGCTTGGGATCAGATAGCCGTGTGTGAGTTGTCCCAAGATATTTATTTAATTTATTTATAGTCTTGGTAAGATTGGTTGTCAGACTTACGGGCTTCTGACGACTGTCAAAGATCTACTTTTGACAGCCGGGACCAACGGTTTAACGTGCTTTTCGAGGCACGGAACGATTTCTAAAATAAATAATATTCTACATTATTTTCTCGTCTCTACATACATATCATGTCTAGTACATACTAGTGCTGTAACGCGTGCTCACCTCTGCTTCTCCTGCTCCCACATGTCGGTGGTCTCGCTGATCCACGGGTTGGGCCACTCCGGCGCAGTGATGAGTCCGTCGTACTCTATGTACTGCTCACAGTACGCTATAAGCCTGCGGACAAACAAATTTTTATTAGTATTTTTTATTTACTTACTGCCTCGTTGGTCTCGAAGCGCGACTGCTGATCATGAGGTCATGGGTTCGATTCCTAGGTCGGGCAAAGTCTTATTGGGTTTTTCCATCAGAATTTTTTTAGTAGCAGCCTCGGAGTCTGGATTTGTGCACGGTTGATGGCAATAGACTCTCTTCCTTACATGGGACTTGAACATAGCTGGCGAAATGTGGGTGTACTAATAGGTACACCTCTGCCTACCCCTTCGGGGATTACAGGCGTGATGTTATGTACTTGACTAGTCTTCATTGAGGATGGCGGCTGTGACCGAAATTCCAAGATATTTATAGATAATGATGACTCACATGTCCTGCACCTTGCTGAGGCGCACGTTGCGTCGCTCGAGGCGCGCGCGCAGCATGCACACCTGCCTCCGGGCGCTGTCGATCTGCTGCTCCAAGCTGGGCGTCTTGGACAGCGGCTCCGGGATGCAAGTCACTGTGATGTCTGCTTGGGACGTCTCGCCTGTGGTCAAAGTCAAAATATTAAATAAAAAAAGTTAAAAAGGCCCTTTTGAAAGTCAAGAAAAGAAGTTTGTTGGTGGTTAAGTACTTTGGTAGCCGTTTTTTTAATTAATTTAATTAATTAAAGATATTTTTATTTTTTTTATTAAAGTACTTGTTCATTGCTTAATTAAAAATAACATAACATAACATCAGGCCTGTTATCCCCGAAGGGTTAGGCAGAGGTGTACCCATTAGTACACCCACATTTCGCCAGTTATGTTTTTAGTCCCATGTAATAGGGGGCGAGCCTATTGCAATCAACCGGGCACAAATCCAGACTCCGAGGCTGCTACTGAGAAATTCCTGATGGAAAAACCCAATAACACTTTGCCCGACCTGGGAATCGAACCCAAGACCTCATGCACAGCAGTCGCGCTTGCGATCACTAGACCAACGAGGCAGTCTAATTAAAAATATGTTTAATTAAAGTACCGTTCTCCTTGATAGTGTTATCATTCTTCTTCTGTATTTCTTCCTCGCTCTCCTGAGGATTTGTGATCGTCACTATCGGGTTGTTCTGTAAAAAAAAACAGGCATATAGGGTAATTTATAATTAACCGAAAACCTGAAAAGGGGTCATTATACTCATAATTATGAAGAACTTTTACAAATCGCGCCACGAAAGATTCAACTTGACACACCACAGAAACTTTATTATTTCTTAATAAATATTATAACATAACTGGCGAAATGTGGGTGTACTAATGGGTACACCTCTGCCTAACCCTTCGGGGATTACAGGCGTGATGTTATGTTATGTAAATATTATAATATTGTTAAGAAT
Organism: Hoplodrina ambigua; assembly: GCA_949774945.1. NCBI lineage: Eukaryota > Metazoa > Arthropoda > Insecta > Lepidoptera > Noctuidae > Hoplodrina > Hoplodrina ambigua. The sequence continues at coordinate 1,511,976 of OX458994.1, forward strand.
TTTAATTTAAATGTCATCGAAATATCCCTGAATAGATACACAAATTATGGATAACTATTTCGTACATCCACCTGCGCAAGCTCCCCATTACTGACGCTTGTCAAGTCTCATCTTCCGTGGAGCGTATTATATTTTGGGACACCATAAAAAAAACAGCTGTGATAAAAAATAGCCTATGTGTTATTCCCGACTATAATTTTATTTATCTCTATGCCAATTTTTGAAGTGAAAACTTCTTTAGCGGCGTTGAGCACTTTTTCTGTAATGGGTATAAAATCTTAAACTCGCGTCAGGACACGTGACCTGATCGAAAAAGCGTAAGACGGATGGAGAGTAGACAGCTATCCCCTCTCTACGGCGCGGCGAACATGTATGCCTGGGCCTACTGTTTCGTTTAGGCAGCGCAGGGCGCTTGATTTTTCGGAGAGATAAACTTTTTAATGTAAAATAATTGTAATAGTTTTAAAGTGTTAAATTTTTAATGTAATATAAATTGTCATGTTTGTGTACGATAGCGCAATAAATGAATATTGTATTCTACCACATAAATGATAGTACTTTTATACTGATAAAGCAATTGGTGCAAAATTATTCCCTAACCATTCCAAAATATCAAACATGCTCAACGTTAATAATCAAGTTTTCACTTCTGCCGGCACTCCCGGAGTGCAACCCGTCTTTTTTTTTAATATGACATTTAAAATTGCCTATGGCTTCCGTAAAACGGGGTGTATAGAAAGGCAGGGGTGAATCGAAACAAAACTTTAAAAGAGATTTTAATGTTAAAATAATATAGTTTGTTGGCAAAAAAGACTTTGCCTTTTTTTTTCTGAATTATAATTTACAAATTAGTCTCCTTGTTGGCGACCAACTTTATTAGTTTGACTTTAAAATCCCTTTTAAAGTTCCGTCTCGATTCACCCCTGCCTCTCTATTCACCCCGTTTTACCCGGCTATATCCCCTGCAATGGGTATTATTATTTCACGGAGATTACCTTTAGATTTTGTTGTAATATCATTTCTTGGTACTGTCGCAGCCGTTTAGCTTTCAAGAAGTTGATGCGGGACAGTTTCTTCGGGTCTATTTCAGTCGTGTTAACACAGCCGGGCTGAAATCAAAACATTTTGATATAACATAACATAACCTCACGCCTGTAATCCCCGAAGGATTAGGCAGAGGTGTACCCATTAGTACACCCACATTTCGCCAGTTATGTTTTTAGTCCCACGTAAAAGGGGGCGAGCCTAGTGCCATCAACCGGGCACAAATCCAGACTCCGAGGCTGCTACTGAGAAATTCCTGATGGAAAAACCCAATAACACTTTGCCCGACCTGGGAATCGAACCCAAGACCTCATGCACAGCAGTCGCGATTGCGACCTAGACCAACGAGGCAGTCAACATGTTGACATTAAATTAATAATTTCCAATATTTTATTCCCGCCGGCCTGCCGCGTTAGTCTAGTGGTCGCAAAGCGCGACTGCTGAGCATGACTGCTGAACATAGTTTGGGTTCGATTCCCAGGTCGGCTCGTTTCCTAGCAACGTTTGCTCAATGTTACTTACGCATTGTTACGCGTTTGTTATACCAATCGTATCCGTAGTGAACGACTATGAGATCTGTGTTTTCAGAACCCATAGGTCAAAAAATAAAATGGCGTCATTTTATACGTACCATGGGTCGGTGGACATCCCAAAACGCTCGCTCTTGACTGTCCAGAACCTTCCTCTCCAATTTATCGCGTTTCTTGTCGACCTGTAAACGCAAAAATGAAAATTGAGTAGTTGACACCATCATTATCTGCTTAGCCTTTTCCCAACTATGTTGGGGTCGGCTTCCAGTCTCACCGGATGCAGCTGAATAACAGTATTTTACATGGAGCGACTGCCTATCTGACCTCCACAACCCAGTAACTGGGTAATACGATACCCCTTGGTGAGACTAGTTGTCAGACTTTCGGGCTTCTGACGACCCGTAACGACACCATCAACACTTAATTACAAGAACACTACTTCTAAAAATACTACCAACTGCATCGTTGGTAGGCATTGGGTACGATTCCCAAGTCGGGCAAAGTGTTATTGGGTATTTCCATCAGGAATATCTCAGTAGCAGCCTCGGAGTCTGGATTTGTGCCCGGTTGGCAATAGGCTCGCCCCCTATTACACGGGACTTAACATAACTTGCGAAATGTGGGTATACTAATGGGTACACCTCTGCCTAACCCTTCGGGGATTACAGCCGTGATGTTATGTTATTATTATTATTATCTATATATGTACTACTAGCTTTTGCCCGCGACTTCGTCCGCGTAAATTTCGGTTATCGTGGACACACACGAAGTCGCGAAAAAAATTACCCATGTCATAAAATCATGATTCGAAACGACACGTGGCGCCATCTATGATCATAACGTTATTGTGATTTCTCTCGGAAACAGTACGTTTTTTCGGGATTAAAGGTACCCTATGTTCGTTCCTGTACACCTGGCAACGTATATGCACAATTTCAGGATGATCGGTTCAGTGGCTTAGGCGTAAAATGGTAACAAACAAACAAACAAACTTACTTTCGCATTTATAATATTAGTTTGGATACCTTGCTTTGCGCCTCCGCCTGCATGAATATAAACTCCCATTTCCTGCTAAACATCTTCTGCAGCCTCGCTAGGGACTCCGCCTCGTAGTCAGCGAGCTCCAAGCGAGCCTTGTTCTGCATCGTGCGCTTGCACAGGTACACAGCTGTAAATAGTAAAAAATAACATCATCATCATCATCTGCCTAGCCTTTTCCCAACTATGTTGAGGTCGGCTTCCAGTCTAACCGGATGCAGCTGAATACCAGTATTTTACATGGAGCGACTGCCTATCTGACCTCCACGACCCAGTAACTGGGTAATATGATACCCCTAGGTAAGACTGGTTGTCAGATTTTCGGGATTCTGACGACCCGTAACGACTGTCAAAGATCCACGTATGACAGCCGGGACCAACGGCTTAACGTGCTTTCCGAGGCACGGAGGAGTCTCGGTGTGTAAAGATGGTCCACGGACATGGATCCACGGACCAACCCCGGCAAGCGTAGCTTAACCTGATGGGTGACCATCTTTACACACCGAGACTCCTCCGTGCCTCGGAAAGCACGTCAAGCCGTTGGTCCCGGCTGTCATACGTGGATCTTTGACAGTCGTTACGGGTAGTCAGAAGCCCGAAAGTCTGACAACCAGTCTTACCTAGGGGTATCATATTACCCAGTTACTGGGTTGAGGAGGTCAGATAGGCAGTCGCTCCATGTAAAATACTGGTATTCAGCTGCATCCGGTTAGACTGGAAGCCGACCCCAACATAGTTGGGAAAAGGCTAGGCAGATGACAGGGGAATGTTTAAACAAAATATATTGCTTGGTTTCTTACCATAGTCAGTGTTTTCCGGTTCCCATTGATTGGATGGCCAGAAATATGGTGTCTGGAATCTGTAAAAAGAAAAAAATAATATACTACTCTTTGCTCACGACTTTGTCTGCATAGATTTCAGAATTAAGTCAAAGCAATAAATTATTCCATGGAAACTTAAAAACGGTATAAAAATAAACAAAATATTTCTTTGGGAAAGTCTTATATTTTTCTATGTATGTTCTCCGATTACTCGAAAACGCTTGAACCGATTTGGTAAATACTTTCTTTGTTTAAAAGGGTATACTTTCCAATTGGTCCCATAGAAATATTGTCATGATCTGCTCATGAACTTTAGAGATATGGAACGGAACACCTTTTAAGATCATAATATGTATGAGAGTTTCTTTATTCAACCATAACTTTTAAACGCCTGAACCGATTTAGATGTATGGGGTATCTTTACAATTCTTGCATCGTTCCGAGTAACATAGACTAGTAAAAAATAAAAAGAAACCGGTGTGGTTACTTTAAAACGTAAATTAATACCAGCCTCAATTTTTTCTTTTAATGTATCTGGTCGTGTCTATGTTTACTGTCTAGTATTTGACAAGTAGATTACCAAAGAAAATATATAACAGTGTTAATAAAAAACGTCGTAAAAAAACACTGACGAGTGAACAAAGTACAAAAATTAGCCCTCAGAATATCAGGATGGCCACCAGTCGGTTCACATTCAAGGTAAAAGCTCGCGAGCACTTACGTAAGAAGTTGGCAGACTCGTCCCACAATTAATTTGTTGTACTTCACCACCTATATATTTTTATCTCTCTCTACTTTATATATTTTGTTGTATGTATGTATATATGTATTTATTATTATATTTTATTCTCGAAAATTTTCTATATCTGTGCACCTACTATGTTTTGTCTCTGCATCACTCTAAGATAGACTGGTAGAAAATGCTCAACGCATTAAGTCCGCCTTTGTACATTGTATTTATTTTTATATGTGCATAAAATTTAACTGCCTCGTTGGTCTAGTGGTCGCAAGCGCGACTGCTGTGCATGAGGTCTTGGGTTCGATTCCCAGGTCGGGCAAAGTGTTATTGGGTTTTTCCATCAGGAATTTCTCAGTAGCAGCTTCGGAGTCTGGATTTGTGCCCGGTTGATGGCAATAGGCTCGCCCCCTATTACATGGGACTAAAAACATAACTGGCGAAATGTGGGTGTAATGATGGGTACACCTCTGCCTAACCCTTCGGGGATTACAGGCGTGATGTTATGTTATGTTATGTTAAAGTTTAAATAAAATAAAATAAAATAAATAAATATGTGCAATTTTTGCAGTCGTGTTTTTTTATTTTTTTAATTATAGTAGTTTGTTTACTTAGTAATTAACTTACCTGTAGTAAGTGTTATCATTCTTGACGGTGAGACAGTGGTCATCGATGGGGAACAGGTAACCATGGGCTGCTAACAAGTGCGCTATGTGGATGGGCTCCCAGGCCTCATCCAGACCCAGGTGGCGATTGATCCAGGCTATCAGGTCTGTGCCGGTGAAGACCTGTGAAGTACACGTTAATATAAGTTTAACCGGTCAAGCCCCTGCTGACTTACCGGTATGTCAGAACAATAGAAAATCAATTGTGTCTCATTATGTGGGACTTGAGAAATTAATTTTGTATTTTAGTAAAACGTGGGTGTGACTGCCTCGTTGGTCTAGTGGTCGCAAGCGCGGCTGCTGTGCATGAGGTCTTGGGTTCGATTCCCAGGTCGGGCAAAGTGTTATTGCGTTTTTCCATCAGGAATTTCTCAGTAGCAGCCTCGGAGTCTGGATTTGTGCCCGGGTGATGGCAATAGGCTCGCCCCCTATTACATGGGACTAAAAACATAACTGGCGAAATGTGGGTGTACTAATGCGTACACCTCTGCCTAACCCTTCGGGGATTACAGGCGTGCTGTTATGTTATTTTAGTAAAATTCGAAGAGGTAACAGTTGGACTGCCTCGTTGGTCTAGTGGTCGCAAAGTGCAACTGCTGAGCATGAGGTCTGATTTTTACACGACTGCTCCAAATAAAGGAGTGTTATGTGTTAAGGGTTAATGTATGTGCCTCAAAGAGCTGTCAGCACAGGGACGGGGCCAAACGCCTGCCGGGGTTGCGGGACGTCTTAACAGGATATTGTGGCCCCGGAACGAAAAGGGCAACAGAAGGAATAGGGTGGTTTTTTAGTCAGTAAAAGTCTGACAGTCCCTTTCGCCCCACCAAGGGCGGAAGGAGTCATTTGATGGTTTTTACCACCTCAAAAAAAAAGGGTTAATGTGTGTATGTATGTATCTGAGTTTCTTTATTCCACTATAACTTTGAAACGCCTGAACCGATTTAGATTCGTTCCGAGTAATATAGTTAAAAATAAAAAGAATCCTGTGTCACCTTAAAAAGTAAATTAATACTAGCCTCAATTATTTTTTTTAATGAATCTGGTCGTGTCTATCAAGGGCCCCTCAAGGGCGCCTCAAGGGCCTCTGACATGGTTGGTATTATGTTGACATGGCAACAAGAAAATGTTCACCTTCTTTAGTTAAATTTTTATAGAGACTTTCGCTTTCCTAATCCGCCTTGGCGGCCTTGAGCAAATGATGGAAGAGGTCATCAATGCTCGTGCATTCTTTGTACGAGAAGAGGCCTTTATCTGCAGTGGGACAATAATAGGCTGGTAATATTATTATTATTAAACACTTACCGAAGGTATCTTGGTCATGAAACTCTTCACAGTCTTAACAGGTACACCGGTACTCTCATCCTGCATCTTCTCGATGAGGGCTTCCATCTGGAATCATTACAACGAAATCAATCAATCTGCCTAGCCTTCTGTTGGGGTCATCTTCCAGTCTAACCGGATGCAGCTGAATACCAGTGTTTTACACTAGTACTCTCCCCGATACTTTGTTTGCATGATTACTTTAGGCTAAGATTTGTTATCTCGTTTACTACACTATTGTATTCGGTAAGGAAACCTGTGATGATAGTGTATGTGTGTTTTAAATAAATAAATAAAAAATAAAAAAAAAGGTTACTTACGGATCCCTAATTTTTTTATAACAAAATATAGCCTGCGTCACCCGGGGATAGTGTAGCTTCTTAACAGTGAAAGAATTTTTCAAATCGGTTCAGTAGTTTCGGAGCCTATTCAATGTAAATAAACAATCAAATTAATCCTAATCCTAACTCCTAACTAATATTATAAATGCGAAAGTAAGTTTGTTTGTTTGTTTGTTACCATTTTACACCTAAGCCAGAGAACCGATCATCCTGAAATTTTGCATATACATTGCCAGGTGTACAGGAACGAACATAGAGTACCTTTAATCTCGAAAAAAAGTACTGTTCAAGAGAGAAATCACAATAACGTTCTTATGATCATAGATGGCGCCACGTGTCGTTTCGAATTGAATGACAGGAAATGGGTAATTTTTTCGGCGACTTCATTTGTGTCCGCGATAATCGAAATTTACGCGGACGAAGTCGCGGGCGAAAGCTAGTAGCGGGCGAAAGCTAGTATTATATAATTCTAATATCTGATTTATTTTTACGAAATCATCATCTGCCTTTTCCCAACTATGCTGGGGTCGGCTTCCAGTCTAACTGGATGCACCTGAATATCAGTATTTTACATGGAGCGACTGCCTATCTGACCACAACCCAGTAACTAGGTGATACGATACCCCATGGTAAGACCTGCTGTTGTCAGACTTACGGGCTTCTGACGACCCGAAACGACTGTCAAAAATCCACGTTTGACAGCCGGGACTAACGGCTTATTAATAATAAAACTTTTTTAATTTTTTAGATGGTTCGGTCATGTTGAGAGGATGAGTGAAAGATGATTGACAAAAGGTATTTATATGGCAGAGGTGTGGCAACGCCGGGAGGGGTCACCCTAGGAAGACCTACACTGACCTTATTGGTGAGGTCCTTCAGAATGGTCAGGTGCGGAGTACTCGTAACCGGCGTGCTTGTATGACGAGATGTATGAACGTAAATGAGGCGGAAGGTGTATGTAAGGATCATAGCAGGTGGGGTTCTGTAGTTTCTGCCTACCCCCATGGGAAAAAGGCGTGAGTTTATGTATATTTCGGTCACGACTAGCCAAGTACACAGGAGATATTATAGTGCACAAGTGTGTGCGCAAACACAGGTGCACTCCCTCTTCCCTCACTCTCATAGTGCGATGGGACGGCCATCCGACACGACCGCGGAGAGATCAGGCGCTGGACCAACGGCGACACGTGCTTTCTGAGGTAGGAGGGTATCACACCACCAAGTTCCAATCTCCGGGCTGCTACTGAGAAATTCGTAATGGAAAAACCCAATAACGCTTTTTGCCCGACCTGGGAATCGAACCCAGGATACCACACTCAGCAAGCACGAGACAAACGGGGAAGTTAGCTAAGGTAACATAAATACAAATTTCACAATAATCGATTCAGAGATTTCGTCGTATAGACGTGACAAATAAACAGACAGACAGTTACTTTCGTATTTAAAATGTTATCGCGGTTTTTACTGTACTATAGTTGACAACCTAATTAACCATGCGCGTGCGCAGTTGCACGCGCAAGAATTCGCGCCGGAAGAAGCAACTGAGTCGGAATGTTTCATTTCCGGTCCAAAATAACTATGACGCCCGTAGCACCTATTTCCTTAAGGACAAAGTCCCGTTTACCTTAACATAATTACTATTATTCATACAATTAATTCATAGTTTGCAGAAAAATGAATTATAGTATTTTTTTTTATCTAGTAGTTGCTACTGCTGGGAGTGTAATTAAAAACATAATATCACGCCTGTAATCTCCGAGAGGCTAGGCTGAGGTGTACCCATTAGTACGCCAACATTTCGCCAGTTATGTTTAAGTCCCATGTAATAGGGGGCGAGCCTATTGCCATCAACCGGGCACAAATCCAGAGTCCGAGGTTGCTACTGAGAAATTCATGATGGAAAAACCCTTACCCCTACACTTAGCTTGACCTGGGAAATGAACCCAAGAACTCATGCTCAGCAGTCGCGCTTTGCGACCACTAGACCAACGAGGCAGTCATCATTATTTGTTTCAATTAGACTATTATTACGATTGGCGGCTGCACTGTGTGTCGTGTTTGATGTCTGCCCAGGACAAATACTTATATGACCTACAGATATTTTTTTTGAGTCTGGCTATTTATGCACATGAGTTTAATGTTTTTAGAATTTCTTAGTAGCAGCTTTTTACTCTGGATTTATGCCTGGTTGATGACAATAGGCTTGCCCCCTATGAAATGAAAGTTTCATGTATTAGGGGGCGAGTTTAATTTTCATGATGAAACTTTAACCTAACTGGCGAAATGTGGGTGTACTAATGGGTACACCTCTGCCTAACCCTTCAAGAATTACAGGCGTGAAGTTATGTTATAAAAATACCATGATAATACGTACCCTCCTATACACCAAGTAGTTGGGTGATTCCTCAGGTGACGGCATGTTTGACATCATGATAGCTTGTAAACTCGGTGGTACGTTTGACCCTGAGTTATCTTTCTTGTCTCTGTCCTTTTCTTTTTCTTCTTTTATACATTTTGAATTGTCTCTGAAATCAATGAGAAGGTAATGAATGTGAGTTCCTCTATAATGTATTAAAATAAAGTTGCTTCCCGCTGTCCGAACGCTTAGGTGCTTTGCACACGGGGAAACTTAAGTTGAGGCAACTATCAACTCTTTAAAAGTTTCCTGTCAAAGTTGATAGTTGCTATTATGTTTACGATTGTCACAACTTTATGGCAATCTGTGAGCAACTTTCATAGCTGAGTCGCTCAATCTACACAGTGATCAGCGTTAACGGTATAATATTTAACAGTTGCTAGTTGCGGCGATTAGGAACTAACTTAGACATCCATTGCAGCAACTGAAAACTGTTGACGATTGCCGCAACTCGAAACTCGACTTGCTATGTGTCCGTAGTCCAATTGAAATATATGTAAACAGCTAGTTGCCAGTTGCTGCAATAGTTGCTCTGTGTGCAAAGCGCCTTTGATCACTTAAACGTCGCAACGGACTTTAATGCGGTTTTCATCAATAGATAGAGTAATTCAAGAGGAAGGTTTATGTATCTACATTGCACCCGTGCAATAAAGTTTCTCATACAAAAACTCCATGGTTTAGATCTGTTTTAAGCAAAGACTTTGTTTTATAATAAGGCCTTCTAAGATTGTCTTGGACAGCACTGACATGAGTGAAGAAAAATATATCGTGAAAAAAGCTGGAATTAAAATTTATTAAAGTCTGGAATCGCCAATCCGCCTTGAGCAAGCGTGGTGATCAATGCTCGTGCCTTCTCTGTATGAGAAGAGGCTTTTGTCCTGCAGTGGGACAGTAAAAAGCTGGTATTATTTTATGAATAAGGATTTGGTTAACTTACCTTGATGGCCCCTGCTGACAGGCTTTTGATGCCGCCTTTTCCGATGAATTCATCGTCACCATTTTAATTTTCGAAATTCAAATTCATCACACAAAAAAAAATATTGAACTTTTCCAAAATTGTTTTTGATTGGCGCCAAAACGTTATGGCTAGCCAGAAACTTATAATTCTTTGGCAATTTTAATTATTTATTTTAGTGTCTTGAATATCTTCTGTGGCTTTGGCTTACGACGCCACAAATCGTTAACAAACTACAAAATGTTTGGATATTATTTAAACACTTGATCACTTCAAATAAATGTTGTTTTTAAACAATAATTTACACACAAATTATCACTTATTGATAGCACGTAAAACTCGTAATTACGAATTTACGAAAAAGAAAAACACTACACTATTAAAGACACAAAAATAACAATTTTTCTTTTCAAAATGAGGCGGAGAGTATTCTTACAGCATCTGAACGCACAAGGAAAGCCAATAAATGTTAATATTACACAGCTTTAAACACATTTTTTCGTTTTATTTGTGATTTTTTGACCCAGTTGACTAGGTGTTTTCCAGTTTTATTTTTACTGTTCAAGCACTTTAAACAGTCAGCCCGCAGTCACTGGGATCTGATTTAAGCGAAAAACCATCTTGTTTTATTTATAAAACGTAAATAATAACAACCGATAACGGAATTTAACATTTTGATAATAACACGAAATGTCAAGAAGACCATTCGCCATTTATCATCATCCCAAGTGCGAGAGCTTTTTGAAAAGAGACAATAGATGTGCAGGCTACGTGCGCGAAAGAGAAAACAAATCTATGGCAACATAACACGAATAAAGTGAAAAGGCGATGTGTCCGCAACTGAAATTCGTGTGGAATGTCCTACTAAATTTTGTCGTTTGCATAAATGAATAGATGGCGCATGTGTTTAGAAGTTTATCGAACGCCGTATTTGGTGCTATTTTTAGATCGTAAAAAACAGAGAGCTTTCTTTTTGAATTTTCTTAATCAAGACACAAGTTTCAAAAAAGCTTAAAATAAAAATATTTCTTAGCTCATACAGTATTTTAATTGATTACTTTTCACTGTTAGACATATTTCAAGTTGGTTTTTTGTCTTGACAAAAGATGGCAGCACTTGTACGTGGATATTCTATTAACGTTCATTTGTTTTATTTTATTATCAGTACATTTGTTTAACAAATTAATTGTATGGCAATTAAAACAGCTGCATAAAATATTGTTTAATATTCTTCAATAGTTTTAAATCAGGCTAGTACAGTAATGGCACTACTTATCATTTTTGCTTTCTACACTAATATTATAAAGAGGAAAAATTTGCATTTTTGTTTGTTTGTTTGTTTGTTTGTAATGGATAAATTCAAAAAGTACTGGACCGATTTTAAAAATTCTTTCACCATTAGAAAGCTACATTATCTGTTCATGTTCATTAATGTTCATTAACATAGGCTATAAATAATATTTATTTTATTTTTGTTAGGACGACTTATGCGTGGGAAGTTTTATAAGAATCGGTTATTCATTTAATAAATAAGGTCTTGAAAGTTTGTAACTCAATAACCAATAACACTTTACCCGACATGGAAATCGATACCAAGAACTCATGCTCAGCAGTCGTGCTTTGCGACCACTAGACCAACGAGGTAGTCAAATACCCAGTTCGGCCCTGGTGACAGATAGGACCCTTCGTGAGATCGAATGACTTAAGATCGAATAACGTTGGGTATCCACTTCGCTGTCCGGCCCTGGAAAACTTGGTGGGTATTACAGTTCTTCAAATATTTGGTTCCAGGACCTGCTTACCGGTTTCTTCACCGTGACGTACTGGCAATTATTATGTTTACAAACAAAAGAATGCGTGTGGTCAAAGATACCGGAGTCGCTTGACCTACGTCATCTTGAAATTTTGAAGATAGGTTATTGGTGTTACTTTTTTTATATTTTTCTAGCTTTTGCCTGCGATTTCATCTGTGTGTATGTCAATTATAACAGGCGCAGTCACAGGGCAGGGTTAAAACCTACCTGCGTACCAAATGTTACATTTACATTACATCCAGTTGAAACTAGCAAGTACGAATAACTTCTTAACGACATAATTATTCCATTTACTCCTATATCTATCTAATTAATTTAGCACTCATTGGATAATTTGTAGCACTTTGTACCTATTGTAGTAGAAATAAACTACTATAACTTGGCGCTCCCCTCCATATTACCATTTCAATGTGTGTAGTCACATTCGTATGAAAGAGTTTGTATGTAGTTCTAAGTAATCGTCTTCAGTAGCAGGCATTTGTGTGTCAACTTATCCTAAATAGCCGACCGCGCAAGACAACGCACCTGTAATTTTCATAGAGAATGTCAATGCAGCGCTATACTAAGGGACTACTCACACTTATTCAGCTCTATTCAGCTTTTGTCCATATAAAACAACGATTTTGTGTCGCATGCGTTCAGACGCGAAAAGTTGAATGGACGCGTACTAGGAAATCGGCATTTTCTATGGACAAAAGCGGAATGGAGCTGAATAAGTGTGAGTAGTCCCTTATAATAATGAGTAATTTTTGACGCCGCTAGTCGAGCAACAAATCGCTGATTTGTTTTTGTTTCGAAAGCCGTCTCAGTACGCACACATGCGTTGTGAGTCTTTTATTCTTATAATTATGTAAAGATAAACTACAACACAAAGGCGCGCTTTTTCTCTGGAGAAGATAATAAATAATATTTATTTATTTATCCTTACTTTTAAATACAACATCTTACAGATTACTCCAAGACGATGCTATACACAGAAATTAAACTATATCATAAAATGTACTTGAAATAATAAACAACAATAAAATAAAAACAATTTGTTACATTCAATTAAAACTAACTAACTAAATAAACTAAATAAATAAATAACTTTGTTACATTTTTAATAGGTATTCATAATTGACACGCATTGACATTAACAAAACGCTTAGAAGAAGAATTAGCCATGCTAAGATGACGTTGGTCTAGCGTCTTCGGTATCCTGGACTAGTGTGCTGTAGAATGCAGCGCGAAGGTCGTAGGAGAATGTTGATTGCGTTCCATTCAGACACGGAACAGTTATTTCGTTGTACATTGCATTTAGATTGTTTTTGACGTGTCTATAAGTATTTATTAAAATGAATAAGTAGTTTTGTTTAGGGTTGATTCTTTTTTTGAGCAAATTCTACTTATAAAATAATAATTATTATATTATTATAACTAGCCTGTACTGTCCCAATGCTGGGCAAAGGCCTCATAACATAACATAACATCGCGCCTGTAATCCCCGAAGGGTTAGGCAGAGGTGTACCCATTAATACACCCACATTTCGCCAGTTATGTTTTTAGTCCCATGTAATAGGGGGCGAGCCTATTGAAAAAGGCCTCCCTTTATTATTATTATTATTTATTTATTGTTATTTATATATATATATTTAAATTAATTTAATAATAAATAAATAAAATAATAAGTAATCTACATTAATATGAGAGGGGGAAAGATATGTATTTTTGTGGGGCCATGTGTGTGTATGTTTGTAAGGAATAAACTCAAATACTACTATGCCGATTTCAAAATTTCCTTCACTATTAGAATTTTGCATTATCCCTGAGTAACAATTAGCCTATATTTTTTACAAGAAAAAGTCTGTAGGTATCTAGGTACATTGCATCCGTGGGAAGCCGGGGCGGGTCGCTAGTATATTAAAATGAGAAAGTTTGTGAGGATGAATGGATGTTTGTTCCTCTTTCACGCCAGAACGGCTGAACGAATCTGGACGAAATTTTGGAATAGAAAAAGATTATAGTCTGGAATAGCACAAAGGATACTTTTAATCCCATAAAAATGTATGGTTTCTGTGGGGTAATATATGTTTACTTAGACTGCCTCGTTGGTCTAGTGGTCGCAAGCGCGACTGCTGTGCATGAGATCTTGGGTTCGGTTCCCAGGTCGGGCAAAGTCTTATTGGGTTTTTCCATCACGAATTTCTCAGTAGCAGCCTCGGAGTCTGGATTTGTGCCCGGTTGTTGGCAATAGGCTCGCCCCCTATTACATGGGACTAAAAACATAACTGGCGAAATGTGGGTGTACTAATGGTTACAACTCTGCCTAACCCTTCGGGGATTACAGGCGTGATGTTATGTTACATACTTTGACGCGGACGAAGTCGCGGGCGGAAGCTAGTACTTACTTTAACATAAAGTACGAGTGGCAACCCTCAGTCTATGGTATAGGTCTTTTACTTTTTAATTTTCAAGGTTACCAGTCAAATTAGCTTGTTGCATTACTGCCAGTGCAGATAGAAAAGTTTTCAGGGTTCCGTAGACAAAGGCGGGATGACTCAGTTGTTAAGGCGCCCGCCTCTCATGGATAAGGTTACGCGTTCGATAATAGGTAAGTAGAGATAAACTACTTTAACATGACGCGCCCCTCCATATTACTATTTCAATGTGTGTAGTCACATCCTTATGAAAGAGTTTGTATGTAGTTGTGAGTAATCGTCTTCAGTAGCAGGCTAGGATATTTGTTTGTCAACTAATCATAAATAGCCGATCGTGCAGGACAACGCACGTGTCATTTTCATAGAGTATGCGCCATACTAGTAATAATGTGTGATTAATGACGCCGCTAGTCTAGCAACAAATCGCTGATTTGTTTTTGTTTGTGAATCTTTTCAACATCGTGAGGAAACCTGGACTTGTAATTAACATAAGTCTGAAATCGCCAATTCGCCTTGAGCAAGCGTGGTGATCAATGCTCGTGCCTTCTCTGTATGAGAAGAGGCATTACTTATATTGCCTTTTTTAACGTGTGGGCAGTAAGGTCTTACGACCCCACACACCCTAGTGTCAGAGTTTCTAAACCGCCTCAAGGGCCTCTGACGTGGTTTGAGTGGGACAGTAATAGGCTGGTATAAGTCCAGGTTTCCTCACGATGTTTTCCTTCACCGATGTCAGTGATGTCCAAGATAAACTTTAGAAAGAACTACCTATGTATTTTAAATGTATTACTTTGGTCCCATTTAGTTCTAGTTTCTCTTTTTTGTACCGTTTTTTTTTAAATTAAATTAAATTTAAGAAATAAAGTTTTATTTTTGGAAAAAAATATATTTTAAATGTTGTTATGTTGTACCTACATATTATTATTTTTAAGTTATTTCTTTTGCTGTGTTTTGTACGTAAGTTGTGTTTAGGTTAATTTGACTTTGACTTTGACTTTGTGTTACAGAGTGACGTCACAATAAGGAAAGGGTAGCAGGCTGGCAGGCGGCGGGCCGGTGACCTCGCTGCTTGAAAGTAAATGACCTTAGTCGCTCCGGCTAATGCATTCTCCTGACAAAACCTCTTTGTCTTTTTGTAACAATTTTTTAGGGATCCGTAATTCCGTACCTTCTGTTATTATAAAATAAAAGTGACTGTATTTAAGAATTATTTGCAGCTTTATTTATACCACAGAGTAAAATAAGATATAGGAGATTTAAACCGACAGACCGCAGTCACAGAGAGTTAGTTCAGCTATAGACACAATTTTAACATAGACAATAGAGACAGTGTTGCCATCTTTAGGCGCTTTGCACACAGAGCAACTATTGCAGCAACTGGCAACTAGCTGTTTACGTACATTTTAATTGGACTGCGCACACAGAGCAACTTGAGTTTCGAGTTGCGGCAATCGTTAACAGTTTTCAGTTGCTGCAATCGATGACTAAGTTAGTTGCTAGTTGCCGCAACTAGCAACTTTTAAATATTGTACCGGTTTTTAAAGCTGCCGGTTTCCTCAACCGTCAATCGCAACGCAACGCTTCGGGCGATTTCACACCCTCCCTTCCTCTCGGGTTAGGATTAGGCAGAGGTGTGCCCATTAGTACACCCACTTTTCGCCAGTTATGTTTTTAGTCCTATGTAATTGGGGACGAGCCTATTGCCATCAACCGGGCACAAATCCAGACTCCGAGGCTGCTACTGAGAAATTCCTGATGAAAAAACCCAATAACACTACATAACGTTAACATTATTAACAATAACATTAACCAAACAACATACATAATAACATTATTATTTCGTAATAAATATTATAATATTGTTAAGAATTTTAATCTAAATGTCATCGAAATATCCCTGAATAGATACACAAATTACAGATAACTATTTCGTACATCCATACCTGCGCAAGCTCGCCATTACTGACGCTTGTCAAGTCTCATCTTTCGTGGCGCGTATTGTAGGTACAAAGTCGCGGCAGAATCTATCTTACTTTTGATATTTGATATCTTTCATTGCATTATATAAAGTACTAAATAATGTATTTTCTTTTTTATCGTTTGTACCTAAGAATGTGTTATCAATACACAGATTTTTGCTGATAAGATTAATGATAAATGATAACAATACATCATAAACATTATTCTAGGAATTTAGCAACACAGGGAGGGGTCGCCCTAGGGAGACCTGCACTGACCTCATTGGTGAGGTTCTTCGGAAAGGTCAGGTGCGCTGTACTTGTAACCGGCGTACTTGTATGACGAGATGTATGAACGTGGATGACGCGAAAGGAGTATGTAAGGATGATGCAGGTGGCGTTCTATGGTTTCTGCCTACCCCCTTAGGTAAAAGGCTTGAAATTATTTAGAAAAAAAAAAACGTCAAAGTAGGTTCTCTATACAAACTTTGCCTCCCTATTTCACTCCCTAAGGAGTAGAATTTCGGAAAATCCTTTCTTAACCGATACCTACGTCATACAAAGAACACACCTTCCAAGTTACAGGTCTCTACGATCAGCGGTTTAGGCAGTGCGTTGATCCGTCAGTCAGTCATTCAGGACAAAGCATTTTATATGTATAGATATACATAGATAGATAGACAAGTATAGTCTAGAACTGTAGATACAGCCTATTTTCGATATTTAAAGTCATCATTTTCAAAATGGCCGACCAAATAAATACGTCAACAATTAAAGGCCACTGACCCTACCTACGAGGATGTACAGTCAACATAATCGTTGAACAAACACAAAAAAAAAAAAAAAACATACGCGTCTAATTGAGAACCTCCTCCTTTTTGAAGTCGGTTGAAAAGAGGCAGGGTCGTCATAATTATACACGTTATAATTTTCAAAAAGTAACAATTTAAAAAATCATCTTTTCAGTACACTTTGACGAGTTAGACGAACATAAATGTACTGAACAGCTGTTTTTTTTTATTGTTACTTTTTGAAAAAAAATGGTCCCAATCGTTTCGAGTTTGATGATCGAGATGGTTTTCGGTTTCAGGACGACCTAAAAGTAATCGTGTATAGTTGAAGTTTTCTTAGAAACTAATTAATGTCTTCGATTGAAATTTAACTTAATTATAGAAATGTTTATTACTTAACTATTATTAAGTAAATGTAAAATATCTAAAATTTATAAAAAAAGAGCAGAAAGGACGAACCTCATATAACATATGAGGTACATTTTACATTTATTTTAAGGTTTTATTTAAGTTAAGGTTATTTATTGTAGAATTTAAATATATTAGAAGAATAAAATAAAATAAACTTAATCAACTATTTTTTAAATGAAATTACATTTGAAAAAAATCACCGATTTCTAAGAAAACTTCAACTATATCTAACGACCTTGGATATCTATCTCTTTTGCTGACTGTACCTATGTGATACATTTTGAACACAAAAGAAACAAAAACAAATTGTCTATGAAACCATTTGCGTAACAAATGCAACTGGTGCTATCTCTTATTGTGATGTCATATCCTTTTCCGCTGATAAATAGATAATGTAATTGATTTTGCTATTATTTAATTTTGTGCTAATTGTAAATTGCGCGTAATTACTTGATAAGTTTGCTATTATTCCTTTATTGACTGCCTTCTGACTGGTTATAAGGTCACAAGCTCGACTGGGCGGAAGGATTTTTGAGTATTAGGTACTGTGACCCCCGGCCGTGGGTAGTCACTTAGTACCGGGATATATTATTATATTATTGAAACTCTTATTGTTCATCCAACTTCGTGTATTCACTTTTAAATTAAATTATATTTGTTAATACTAAATCTAAGTCTAGGCTTGACAGCCGCTGACACGCGATCTGCCTCTATTCTAAAATCAAAGTCATATTTATCTCATATTAAATAGTTGGTATATGGCTCAACCAGCCAGGGTCTCTACAGTACCTACCTATTAGGCGACAGCGATAGTTTCATCTAGAAACTATCGCTGTCAACTGTAAATCTGACAGAATTTCTCCTCAATTTTACCATACAGGTATACCGCCTCTCATGCATGAGGTTGTGAGTTCGAATCCGGGCAAGTACCAATGTGTCTTTTTCAATTCATAGACCGATCCTGCGCGATCTGCCTCTATTCTAAAATCAAAGTCATATTTATCTCATATTAAATAGTTGGTATATGGCTCAACCAGCCAGGGTCTCTACAGTACCTACCTATTAGGCGACAGCGATAGTTTCATCTAGAAACTATCGCTGTCAACTGTAAATCTGACAGAATTTCTCCTCAATTTTACCATACAGGTATACCGCCTCTCATGCATGAGGTTGTGAGTTCGAATCCGGGCAAGTACCAATGTGTCTTTTTCAATTCATAGACCGTATGTACTTTCTAAGTGTATCTTAGACATCACTGACATCGTTCCGTTAAGCCCGGTTTCCACCGCGAGCGGAACGGACCCATTTTTACATAGCCATACAAAACTGCTTTGCTAGACAACCATACATTCCTATTATTACCATACTTGTAAATAGGTAGATAGTAATAGGAAATATTTAATTATATGCATTACATTGGCTATAATTGAATATAAAATGTTGAGATCAATATTTAAGTTAAAAGGAGTCATTTTAATGGGTCCGCTCCGTTTGCAGTGGAAACCGGGCTTTACTCGGAAAGCACGTTAAGCTGTTGGCAGGCCTCCGTCACTCCATGTACTTGCGCGCTATAAGTGCCTACCGCCCAGCCGAGCGGTCTCGGTCCGCCGGCGGATCAAATTCAGTGCGGTTTTCGCAAGCGAAGCGCGCGCACGCCGTTCAATTTTAATAGTGCTGTTCGTTCGTACGCGTGTTACTATGCCGTGTTATTATGTTTTATCTAGGTTTCTTCCACAGTCAGTACCAATATATAAAACAAAACAAACTTACAAATATAATAAAACAAACTTTAAAAAAGAGAACCGACTTCAAAACACTAAACCGTAAGAAATAATTTCTTCTTTGATGTCGGTGCTTTTTCGATTCGTAATTACTAGCTGTTAGCACTAACATAAAAAAAAACAAATTATTTCTTACGGCTTAGTGCTTTATTTGAAGTCGGTTCTCTTCTTTTAATGCTTTTTTTTTCATTTCTAGTGAACATCTCCGAAGATCATCATCAAACATCACAAATCCTTTTCTAAAAAAACCGCATCGATATCGGTTTAGCCAAACGCGAGATTATCGCGCACAAACATACATACCTACAAACCATACAAGTCAAACTTCTCAGTTTGGCCTGTATGTCTGATCACCTCCTTTTTGTTAAGTTGGTTAAATATTTTATAAATGATAAAATTTTTAACTGCCACATAAAAATCAGAACATTTTCACAGTTCTCAATAACATAGATAAAAAGTTATGTTAATTTAATTTTATCGAAGAGGCAGCCCTGCGATTACTGTGGAATCGCGCGGTGCGAAGCAATCACTGCTGTACGCTTGAGCATTTAGGCGCATTTTAGCATACAGTGGTTGTTGACTCGAGGGAGTAGGCAATTATCGTAATAGGTATTGGAAATTTTGTACTGAGTGAAGTATCTGTTACGTAGTAACTATTCAGTAATCTGTGCTGTTGGTCCCAGCTGTCATACATGGATCTGTGACAGTCGTTACTGGTCGTCAGAAGCCCGAAATTCTGACAACCAATCTTACCAAGGGGTATCGTGTTACCCAGTTACGGTTGTAGAGGTCAGATAGGCAGTCGCTCCATGTAAAATACTGGTATTTAGCTGCATCCGGTTAGACTGGAAGCCGACCCCAACATAGTTGGGAAAAGGCTAGGTAGATGATGATTGACCTTATAGGTATACCATCTATATCATATAGGTATTAGGGAACTTCGTTTTAAAAAATCTTTTTGCTCAAAATATGCCTACTCTACTTTTTTAAGTAGCGTGATGTTTGGAAAGACCTCTTTTATTAAAAGTTTGTTGACTGCGTCTTGTAAGGACAAGACTCTTGACAATTAAAACAAACAATTATACTTTCAAGTGTTTCTGATATCGAATGATAAGACATACTAACACTTTGTTATTTAGGTTAAACCATTTCACAATTTTATCGTTATTTATTTACAGTTTAAACTCGCGGCTTCGTTCCGATAAATGTCGATTGTTACGGAGATTCTTTTGCGCGGATCTCTAATTTAAAAAATAAATAAAAGTAGCCTTAGTTCTTCCTTAAATCATCAGCTATCTGCCAGTAAAAGTCTCGTCAAATTCGGTCAAGCCGTTTAGGAGATAAGCCGCCACAAACAGGTCGACAGACAAACAATTTTTTTCACTATTTTCTTTGTTTATGTACAGTGTAAACATTTATATTTATTGTATAAAAAGCTGTTACTTTGATATTACACACAGACACTTCTATTGTATTTATTTGTATAATACTTACAATGCATTCCATTTATTTGTATACTTATAATGTATTCCATTTACTAGCTAGCTGTTATCAATTTTAATGTTTATAGTATAAATATAAAAATGTTTCTTTGTTTTAAGTCATTGATTACAAGGAAGGCAGGTAAAAAAATATCGTTTTTAAAAATCTGTGTGTGTGTTCTTTATACGACGTACCTATATAGCCATCCCGTTTTTTATTTTTTTAGGTGGTAAAAATCATCAAATAACTCCTTCCGCCCTGGGTGGAGTGGAAGGGACTGTCAGACTTTAACTGACTAAAAAACCAACCAGTTCCTTCTGTTGCCCTTTACGTTCCGGGGCCACGGTGTACTGTTAAGACGTCCCGCAACCCCGACAGGCGTTGGCCCCGTTTGGCCCCGTCCCTGTGCTGACAGCTCTTTGAGGTGCGCGCGAACAGAACGCGCCGTCGACCCGGGCCTGTAGGCTTACTGTTGAACAAAATCGAGAATGAGATTGGAATCGACTGCATGTTTGACTACAGCGATTGACATGAGGTTGCCATACAAATGAAAACGTAAATTACCAAGTTTTAAAATATTAAATAACTCGTTAATTCTATAAATAAATGTCTTCTTATATTTATTGGAATTGAAACTGGATCGGATGTACATGTAATGTCGATTCCAATCTCATTCTCGATTTTGTTCAAGAGTAAGCCTACTGGTCCTTATCGAACGGTGAGCTACCCATTACTCGTCGGCCACAAGCCCGCGCCTACGCGTAATGGGATGAAACAGGGGTCCAAATTTTGTATGGAGAAACCAACTTTGACGCGGACGAAGATGCTGGCAGAAGCTAGTGATATTATAATCAAAAATGACCTTGACAAAGCAATTTAATATCGTACTTTAACATATTTTTTTAAAAACACCGATAAGAGATGACTTAATCGTAAAGTATATAATTCCAATAAATAAATATTTATCAATGCAATACGTAATTTTATTATAATAATAAATAATTAACCTTTTCGAGATTATCAGTCGGTGTGTGATAGCAACCTGCGCAAGCACATGTCAATGTAAAGCCAGAGGTTTTCTAATTATTTATGACGCGCCCCCTTTCTACAGAGAAAAAATAATTTAAAAAAAAAGTCCGACCAAGTTAAAGGAAGAGTTCAGAGATTATAAAACTGGTTTCAAAAGCTTTAATTTACAATTATTACAATATTGATTATCGGACATTGTATTGTCATCATAACTAAAGGTGTACGCAAAATTTCAGCTCAATCGGATACCAACAAATGGTCGAAAAATGGTTTGCAAATTCGAAAGGACAACTTACTTACATACGAACAGTGCAAGCTGAATAAAAGCTTGTATTATTAGAAGCTTTTATTTAGCTAAAATGAATGGGTGAATGAATGAATGAATGGGTGAATTAAACGCGCGGATATTATTTTTTATTGTAAAAAAAAATATCCGCGCATTTAATTAATTTTAGGTTACTGTCAAATATTTCACAGATAAACAAAAAATCATTAAAGTTTTTAATTGTAAAAATGTCTAACTTAAACCTAAGATAGCATAAAATTCAAATGTTTCACAGATAGACAAAAAATCATTAAAGTTTTTAATTGTAAAAATGTCTAACTTAAACCTAAGATAGCATAAAATGCCGTACTTGTAAACGCTCGCATTTTGTTAATAAGTTCCATATCTGCAATAGTGGTCCACGCCCCCCCTTGCTGGCCTCTGCCCCCCTTGGGTGGCTCGCCCCCCACTTTGAAAACCCCTGGCATAGGCTATCACAGTTTCTAATTTCTAATCAATAAATGTCACTTTATGCGTCGATGCTAAAGTCCGCTAAGTGCAATGGCTTAACAAGTTACTATAATTTAAAAAATTCAAAAACACGACTGCAAAAATTGCACATATTTGTACTTTGTTTACTCGACAGTTTTTTTACGACGTTTTTTATTTACAGTGTTATATATTTTTTAAATCTACTTGTCAAATTCTAGACGATAAACATAGACACGACCATAATCATTAAAAAAAATAATTGAGGCTGGTATTAATTTACGTTTTAAAGTGACCACAGAGGATTCTTTTTATTTTTAACTAGCCTATGTTACTCGGAACGATGCAAGGATTGTATCGATCCCCATTCATCTAAATCGGTTCAGGCGTTTAAAAGTTATGGTGGAATAAAGAATCTCACATACATACATACATACATACATTAACCCTGAACACATAACACTTCTTTTTTTGGGGCAGTCGTGTAAAAAATGTCGGCGTAGACGCCATCTTGCATCTTTATTGTTCCATACTTAAAGGGTTAAAGATTAGAAAGATACAGAACAAAAAAAAAAATATGGCTGAGATGGTGCGATGAGGTGATGAGAAAAACATGTAAGTTTTGACGTGTAATGTGTATGTTTCCGTATAATATAAATCATTGATTTTAAAATAGTACGTATAGAGTTTTTGCCCATTCTTCTCTATTCAAAACTACCTTTTGGCAGGGGCAACTAGATTCAATTCCATTTGTTTTTTTTTTTTTGTAATGACATTTAAAAAGTGCCTAATTGAAATAAATGAAATTTTGACTTTGTTTTAAGTCTTTTTACACTTTTTTTTTGCGTTCTGCACTTGATACTACTAATAATGCATCCAAATTTGGTTACAGGAAGTCAAAACAACCAGCTTAAAATAAAAATAAAAACTAGGAAGCATAAAATAACAGAGTAGGTAATATGCAAATCAAAAACGCTAAATTAATATTCCATAATAAAACTTATAAATAGTTTCGTCGCTACTCAATCGATCCACGTTCTACAATAAAAGAACGTCAATTGACCTTGACATTTCCCGCCATTATCTTTGACATTTACAATCGCGCGAAAGTTACGTTTTTAAAGAGCATAGACTAAAGGATGACACGTTTGCAAATGAGGTTGTGTTTACGAAGCTGTTTTATATTTATGGAAAATACCTAAACGTTTCTTTTTGATTAATGGTGCATGAATTGAAAGTAGGTAATGATTTTATTTTGAAGTGGCGTTTTGCTTTCTGATTCTTTTGTTGTTTGGGTCGTCTACCCGAGCTTTGAATACCTAATAATAATTAATGAAGGGATTTCTACCTGCAAAAAAAGAGAACATGTTTGCTGTATCATGTCACACGGCATTTCACGTTTATTTGTGAAGATTAAAAAGTACGGAACGAACACAGATGTCCCCATTTTAGTATAGGAAATCATAAAAGGTCTTCTTCCGCTCTGGGCGGAGCGGAAGGGAGTGTCAGACTTACTGACTAAAACTCAGCCGCGTTCCCCCTTATGCCCTTTGTGTTCCAGGGCCTACATATCACTTTACAGTCGAAAAAAAGCCTTAACTGTACGTACTAGAACTGCAATTTACATACTAATCAATCAATCTGCCTAACCTCTTCCGAAATATGTTGGGGTCGGCTCGGATGCAGCTAAATACCAGTATTTTACATGGAGCGATTGCCTATCTGACCTCCACAACCCAGTAACTGTGGAAAACGATACCCTTTGGTAAGTCTGATTGTCAGACTTTCGGGCCTCTGTCGACCCGTAACGACTGTCAAAGATCCACGTATGACAGCCGGGACCAACGGTTAAACGTGCTTTACGAGGCACGGGGGAGTCTCGGTGTGTAAAGATGGTCATCACCTATCCACGGATCAACCCCGGCAAGCGTAGCTTAACCTGATGGGTCGACCCGTGCGGCTGTTATTACTTAGACAAGAGATCCTGCTAAAGATTTAAAGATTTTAATAAATATATAAAGAACAAAAAGTATAATGTAGAGGTCCCTTCTTCTTTTATTACGAAGCGGCCATGACATTAGGAGACGGAGGCATTTGGTATTTAATTGTGATCTTTAAAATTCCGCTCACGATCATTCAAAACAGCAAAGGTAGATTTTACGAAACTTTATGGTTTAAGAACAACTTTATTTCTCATAAAGAATTAGATACTTTAATTCACTTACTGAGAAACAATACTAAAACTAAGATTAATAATCTGAGTGCACAGAGGTGCGTTTAAAAGATAACAAATCAAAATAGTTAAGAAAAAACAAAAAAACTAAAAATAAATAAATGTGGATTAGAATAACCAAGCACAACATGGACGCATGAATTAGATTTTTACACGACTGCCCCAAAAAAAGGAGTGTTATGTGTTTAGGGTTAATGTATGTATGTATGTGAGATTCTTTATTCCACCATAACTTTTAAACGCCTGAACTGATTTAGATGTATGGGGTATCGTTACAGTCCTTGCATCGTTCCGAGTAACATAGGCTAGTTAAAAATAAAAAGAATCCTGTGTGGTCACTTTAAAACGTATTTTAATACCAGCCTCAAATTTTTTTTTTAATGAATCTGGTCGTGTCTATATTTATCGTCTAGAATTTGACAAGTAGATTTAAAAAATATATAACACGGTAAATAAAAAGGTTCTTAAAAAAAACTGACGAGTAAACAAAGTACAAATATGTGCAATTTGTGCAGTCGTGTTTTTTAATGTTTTTAATTATAGTAGCTTGTTACTGGATGTGGCATTGATGGCTCAGTCTGTTATTTTTTATTTTTGTAATGTTAACTTAGATTTTGTTGTGTGATTGTGAATGTCGTGATAGCCTAGTGATTCAGGCGCCCGCCTCTCATGCATGAGGGTGTGGGTTCGAATCCGGGCAAGTACCAATGTGACTTTTTTAATTCATATGTACTTTCTAAAGTTTATCTTAGACATTACTTACATTCCGTGCCTCGGAAAGCACGTTAAGCTGTTGGTCCCGGCTGTAGTCATTCGTGGATACTTTGACAGTCGTTACGAATCGTCAGAAGCTTGAGAATCTGACAACCAGTCTTACCTAGGGGTATCGTGTTACCCAGTTACTGAGTTGTGGAGGTCAGATAGGCAGTCGCTCCATGTAAAATACTGGTATTCAGCTGCATCCGGTGGGACTGGAAGCCTACCCCAACATAGTTGGGAAAAGGCTAGGCAAATGATGATGAACTTAGATTTTGTTGACTGTAGTATTATGTAGACCTACTGTAGTAATACAGTAGGTCTACATAATTCTAGCCCATTTTTCGTTCAAAACGAATACACTAGCTTCTTCGTCCTCGTCAAAGTTAATATTGTATCCCAAGGGGACGGTGAATTTTTCCGGGATAAAAAATAGCCTGTGTGCTCTTTCAGAATCCCGTACTTTTTGCGCGAAATAGGAGTACCTGACAAACATCCATTCATAATCACAAAGTTTCGCATTTAAAATATTAGTAGGATATTACAGAAATTCCTGACGGAAAAACCACTGCTGCTCTGCAGTCGCGTTTTGCGACCACTAGATAGACTAGCGTAAACATTCCAACGTTTTTATAAATGAAATAATATAAAAATAATATGTTGGGACAACTTACACACGGCTATCTATCTGATCCCAAGCTAAGCAGAGCTTGTGTTATGGTAACCAGACAACTGATATACATACTTAGGTATTATAATTTATAAATACATACATATTATAGATAAATCACACCCAGACAAAGAACTAACAATCATGCTCATCACACAAAGTTTCTCCTGGGTGGGAATCGAACCCACGATCTTCGGCTTAGCAGTCAGGGCCGCTAACCACTAGACCAACAGGCCCGTCAAAAGGAACGGAAGGAAGGTTTTATAAGGAACTATTGTAAGTATTTTTTATTACTCGTTTTTGACAGATTTATGCTTACGTACCATAAAGTTACTAGAATTATCCCCACCCACTCCCCTAAAAGGAATGCTTTCAAAATACGAGAATTTCCCCTCAGTTCGTAATGGTCGGACCATACGTGATTAGAATTCTGTCCAGCCTTCGGCGCTAGGACGCAGAGCATTGAACCCTTCGCTATGCAGTACTTGATGCAATGCGCAGGAGTTACTTGTATAGGCGTAAACTATGCGCTTAAATTGCAAACACAACATAATATTACGCTTTGTCTCAAAGAGTTTGACAGACTTGTAATGAAGACAGAATAAGCCTGTTCACTCAAACTTTGAAGAGATTAGGGTCGAATGCGTTTGGAAATTAATACAGACGCAGGTAGAGAGTTCCTTTGCTGTGCGCGTAATAAACGGCATTGGGAAACTCTAATGAGAATAGGTGGAATAGCCACTATTATATACCTACTAGCTAGTGCCCGCGACTTCGTCCGCGTAAATTTCTGTTATAGCGGACACGGATGAAGTCGCGGAAAAAATTACCGTCCTTTCATTTCAATTCGAAATGACAGGTGGCGCCATCTATGATCATAAGTACGTTATTGTGATTTCCCTCGGAAACAGTACTTTTTCTTAGGATTAAAAGTACCCTATGTTCATCCCTGTACACCTGGCAACGTATATCCAAAATTTTAGGATGATCGGTTCAATGGCTTAGGCGTAAAATGGTAACAAACAAACAAACAAACTTACTTTCACATTTATAATATTAGTTAGGATTTTCCATATAAAATCTGTCAAAACGCCATATTGATTCCTCCGTTCTTAAAGAATTAAGTTGATATGGTATTGGTGCCAATTCCATCGTTCACAAACTAAACTAAAATTACTTTTTACTTTTTCTCTTTTTTTTTTTCTTTTTTTGAAATATATATATTTCCGCCCGTTTCTTTTAAAGTTTTAGATTAACTAAAATTGACAGGACTAATTTAATCCTGTCAATTTTAGTTAAACTAAAACTTACATGCAATTTTAGTTGACATGTCAGAAGTACTCAGAACGCAATGATAAATTAAAAACACGGAAAAGTTCAAGGCAAAACTAATTTGACATCTCTAACTTAGTTTTAAAATGTCACCGTCCTTTTCTTTCGCTGTATGTTATGAGATGCCAATTCTCTAATTTTAATGTAGTTAGTGTTTGTCTGGATTTGTGCCCGGTTGATGGCAATAGGCTCGCCCCATATTACATGGGACTTAAAAATATAACCGGCGAAATGTGGGTGTAGGTACTAATGGGTGCACTTATGCCTAACCCTTCGGGGTTTACAGGCGTGATGTTATGTTATGTGTGTGTCTACGGCTAAAGAAATAAAAAATTAAGGCATATAATAATAGGTACTAGCTATGTTATTTATGTTTGTGAACAAAGGAATCGGCACCAATATCTATCCCCTTTGTCTAAAACTTAGATCATGGCCACAAATACTTAATATTCCTCTGTATTTATATATCTACTAAAAAAAACCGGTCAAGTTCTAGTCGGGACTTACACATAGGGTTCCGTACCACAGTACAATATTTAACACTGGACTACAAACAAAAAAAGACGTTTCTTGTTGCAATTCTTTAATTTTTAACTTCATTTAATTTAATTTCGTATTTGTTATTTATGTATTTTTTTTACACAAAATAGCCAATAACTAATTACTGCATTAGTTTGAGATATAATGGTGCCGATTCCCTTGTTCACAAACTAGACTAAATTTAGAGAATTGACATCTCTTACTAACATACAGCTAAAGGAAAGGACGGTGACATTAAAGAACTAAGTTAGCGATGTCAAATTAGTTTTGCCTTGAACTTCTCCGTATTTTTAATCCACACGTTTTAAGATGTCAACTATAACTGTAGGGATGTGTCAGATGGACTAAATTTGACTGCTCTTATATTTACATTAGTCTCTTTCTTATTTTATTGGACAGAAAAAGATGGAAATAGTCTAATTTTAGTTTAGTTTGTGACCAAGGGAATCGGCACCAATGTATAATTAAGCGTCATTTCACACGCTAATATCACACAATAAGTACTCCAAACGAAAGACGAACGAACGAACAAACTTTCGAACGTTTTTCTTTTTATAGCAGACATGTTGCACACACTGTGAAAATGTCACCCGCATTTCGTCAGTTAAGTTCCATGTAATAGGGGGCGAGCCTATTGTCATCAACCGGGCACAAATCCAGACTCCGAGGCTGCTACTGAGAAATCCCTGATGGAAAAACACAACAACATTTAACCCGATCTGGGAATCAAACTCAAGACCTCAGTCGCGCTTTGCGACCAGACCAACATTTATGTTTAAAAGTAATTTAATTAGTAACAATTGAACATTTAAATAAAAAATTGACAATTATAAAAATATGCTAAACAATTAAGGGCCTACAATATCTGAAGGACGGCCCTGCCTTAAGGTACTGTAGAGGCCCTGGCTGGTTGAGCCATATGCAAACTATTTGATATGAGATAAATATGACTTTGATTTTAGAATAGAAGCAGACCGCGTGTCAGCGGCTGTCAAGCCTAGACTAAGAACTAGAAGTAAATAATATAATTTAATTAAAAGTGAATACACGAAGTTGGATGAATAATAAGAGTTTCAATTCCGTTTATGTCCCGGTACAAGTGACCCACGTCTGGGGGTCACAGTACTTTGTGATGGCGGCGCGCAGTGTTCCGTGCGCACCTCTCTAGGGGAATGTGCGGTCGCAGGACTCGCAGCCTAGGTCAGGTCGTACATGGTGAAGGGGCTCGCTAATAGCGGTCCAATACCAGTCGGGGGCGCAGACCATGAATCATGCAAATACCTGGCATGAATCATTTATGGTATCAGGAGAAACCGTGGAGTTTTAGTCTGTATGAATCCGACATAACCCTCCGTTAACCTCAGACAAGCATCCATGAGGATTTCCCCATAGAACTGCAGAACCCTAAAAACATGTGACATTATTAAAGCTAATAAATATTTTCAATATCGACTAAGACTGGTTTCACCTAACGCGACAAGGCGGCGAGCAAAGCGGCATAATATTCGACCTTACAATTCCTTTCACTTTCCGTCAGCCATGCTTAGTTAACGTAACCTAATGTTATTAAATACGTGTGCCAAGAGTTAGCAGTTCACTGGGTTTTGTTTAGGTTTCTGGTTGAAGTATTATTGTTAGACAGGGGCGGATCCAGGACTGTCGTTTGGGGGGCGTGGCCGCAACATTTTATTTAAGTAATTGATGAAATTGATGACAATAAGTACCCTAGGTAGCTACTGCTAAATTCCTGATGGAAAATCCTAATAACACTTTTCCCGACCTGGGAATTGAACCCAAGACCGCATGCTCAGTAGGACGCGCAATAGATTTCTTGTCGATGACCAACCTCACTTTCAGGATTTTTAATCAAAGTTTTTTTTCTGAATAATGCAGTAGAACAGTGGACCGACCTGGTGGAGATCGCGGGAAACCGCTGGATGCGAGCAGTGCATTAGGCAGACATTATAGCTATATTTAGGTGTGGCAGCGCAGGACCGGTCTATCTTTAGGGGAGGCTTATGTCCAGCATGTATACATGTATGTATTGTAAGTATATATATTTTTAATAATAAAACTGATTAACTTCCGTATTACGTCACACACAAAGGTCCAGTTGAAAACCAGCGTCAGGCGATGTTTGGCGCTGCTGTGGGGCACACAATAATATTTTTTTGATATTGTTTTTTTTTCTTGTGCCCTTTTTGTTTTTATTATTTTTGTGTGCACATGGCCGGTGTCAAATAAACCTTTTTTGTTTCTTTCTTTCTTTCAGCAATAGACGTAATTCTACTGAAATTATGAGACTAAAGGAAAGACACAGTCTTACAGTACAAAGGCATGTCGTCGTCATCTCCTATACGATTTGCTAAACAACTGAAACTGTATATATTTACACAATTGGCCATAGAAAAGTGATATGACGTAGGTTCTATTGGAAATTATGAGAGCGCGTAATACAAGCGTTGCACGCAGTTATATGCCTATTGATCTATATACTTACGAAAAGGCAACGGATAAAAATTAATGACTAATTGTTTTTAAGCGAAAATCTCGAGAACGGGTGGATCGATTTTGCTGATTCTTTTTTTGTTGTTGTATTCGTAATTTCGCAGACAAGTTTAGATTGAAAGAAAATTTTGGAAATTCCTCATAAATAGTCGGACTTTTGTACCCATGCGAAACCAGGACGATTCGCTACATAAATAAAAACTGCAACTATTGCAAAAATACTCACATAACTATCACAGTAATTTGTAATAGCGTAATAATGAGCCGAGGTACTTAATTATAATGTTATTGCTAAAACCAATTTGGTTTAATGATTAAGTATTGAGATTAACACGCGTAAGTACGTCGACTGCAGATAAGACTGTAAGTACAAATACAACAAAAAATTAATCCTTGCATTGATAAAAACTGGTATACCCACGTTTTGTGAACTAAAATAGATGATAAATAAAAGAGATCGTTAAGAATTTCATGAGCCTGCTGTATCCCAGAATTATATGGGGAGTTATACACAGGACCGGATCTAGGGTGGGCCAGCCGGGCCCCCAATGCCCAGAGCAAAGATGAGGGGCGGCAAAATTAAGGGTGCACGCCGATTGCACGAAGTCCAACATATTACACACATCTTACGATGTGAATATATTAAGTATACAATTAAAACAATATCACCATCTTTGAAATAGTATGTTCATGACTTAAGTATATGAACTGTAGAGGGCGGTGAATATTATTATTGCCCGGAGCGGCTTGATCGGGCCCTGGTTAATCAAAACATGACATCATGTCTGTTAGATCCCCGAAGAGTTGTACCTATTAGTACACCCACATTTCGCAAGTTATGTTTAAGTCCCTTAAAGAACCTATGGCCATCAACCGGGCTCAAATCTAGATTCCCAAGCTGCTACTGAGAAATTCCCAATGGAAAAACCCGATAACACTTTGCCCAACCTGTAAATCGGACCCAAGACGTCATGCTCAGCAGTCGCGCTTTGCGACCACCAGACCAACGAAGCAGTTTTCTTATTACTGGCGATAAATTTCATCATTGTCGAAAATCATGTAGTAGATTGATGGTTAATTTTTGTTACGAGGTTCTCCCCGTCCCATATCTGTGTCCTATCAGTCGTGACATACTATTGAACATTTGAACTTTAAAATCTAACCTTTTGAACTTCAATAGACAATATTAAAGTCTTGTAAAATTGACATTTAAGTCGTAATGTATTTATTACAAAACTTGCCAAACAGGTTTCTCAACTCGACTCAAACCGCAGCTCAGAATTACGAAAATAACTTACGTTTTGAAATTGGAATCGCAATGCTTGTAATTCTAAATTTGAATCTCATCATCATCATAATAAAAGAAAGAAAACATCGTGAGGAAACCTGGACTTACTGTTCCACTCAAACCATGTCAGAGGCCCTTGAGGCGGTTTAGAAACTCTGACACTAGTGTGTGGGGTCCCAAGACCTTACTGCCTACACGGTAAAGAAGAAGATCATAATTATACTGAACTACGCCCACTGCTGGACATAGGCCTCCCCTAAAGATAGCCACAATGCCCAGTACTGTGTTGCCCTCATCCAGCGGTTTCCCGCGATCTGTACCAGGTCGTCAGTCCACCTCGAGGGGAACCTTCCCATACTGCGCCCGCCGGTACGTGGTCGCCACTCGAGAGCCTTACGACCCCAACGGCCGTCTGCTCTACGAGCTATGTGCCCTGCCCATTTCCACTTGAGTTTTGCTATTTTGAGAGCTATGTCGGTTACCTTAGTTGCTACGGGCTCCATTCTTGTGGTGTGCTGTTTTTTGTTTGTTATGCTCCTCTTGCCAGGGTTTGTCCGTGGATAGGTGACCACGTTACACACGAAGACTCCTCTGTGCCTCGGAAAGCACGTTAAGCCATTGGTCCCGGCAGTCATACGTGGATCAGTCGTTACGGGTCATCAGAAGCCCGAAAGTCTGACAACCAGTCTTACCAAGGGGTGTCGTATTACCCAGTTGCTGTGTTGTGGAGGTCAGATAGGCAGTAGCTCCATGTAAAATACTGGTATGCAGCTGCATCCGGTTAGACTGGAAGCCGACCCCAACATAGTTGGGAAAAGGCTAGGCAGATTGACAGGTCTGCTGTTTTATTTTTGTTGTTTAAAACAGCGACAGACATTTTGGCTAGGGATTTAGCAAAATTAAAATGCATATTTTTTAGACGTTCGAAGATTAGGGGATTTAAAAAAAATATCATGATCGATAACCTATTGGATTGCGGTCAAAGCCTGATTAAAACAAAAACATTATCTGCCTAGCCTGCGACTGCCTATCTGTCCTTTACAATCCAGAAACTAGGTAATACCATACCCCTTGGTAAGACTGGATGTCAGACTTTCGGGCTTCTGACGACCCGTAGCGACTGTCAAAGATCTACGAAAGACAGCCGGGACCAACATCTTAACGTGCTTTCCGAAGCAAGGGTCGATGTCAGACTGATTAAAACAAAAACGTTGTCTTAAAAAAGTACTTTAATAATTTTATCATTATAAGGAACGATATATTATATAAAATCTCATTAATTTTATTATGACTAAGATTTTAAGTACACAATATAATACAAGAGTTTTATGACTAACATTGTTTCGACTATTAATCGCGAATTAGGGATGATTCTCATTAGAGCGGGCCGTGCCCGGGGCGGGGCCCGGACGGGGCATGGACGGGGCACGGTTTTAAATCTGTTACATATATTTTGTATGAATCAATTTATCCATGTCCCGTCCGGACCCTCTCGACGCACTTCAATACCACGTCGGCTCGTCCACGCCCCGGCCCGGGCACGGCCCCCTCTAATGAGAATCATCCCTTAGTCTGCTCAAGGGCTGATTTTTCAAAAGTCAGATAACTTTTATATGAAGAATAAATATGACAGTTAATTTTCTATACAAAAGCTGTTAGGGCTCATTTACGTCGCGTATCGCGTACGGCGTAGCGTCAAACGGCGCAAAAATTAGTACGTCAAAAATCGCTTCTCCGTAAACGCACTAATATAACGCCATAAGTTTGAATTCTGTGCGGGCAGCGCCGCAAAACGCGTCACGCATCGCCCTGCGTCTCCGTGAATGAGGCCTTAAACCGCTTTATTTATTCTTCCGATAAAAGTTATTCGATGATTGTAAACACGACTCTTAGTCAAACAAAGTATATCGTCAAAATAGTCCGAAACAATTTTAATAATAACAGTACACTCTGAAATCTTTCATTTTAGGGCTGATTTTTCAATAGTCAGATACCTAACTATTATCCAAGGAATAAATATGACAGTTTGACATATTTTCTATACAAAAGCTGTCAAACCGCCATATTAATCCCTCCGTTAAGAGTTATTTGACGATTGAAAAATTAGACCTTAAACACTTAAAAATAGGAATGCTAATGTATGAGATTTTTTTTACAAAATAAACTCAAATTATTCATAGATTAAAACAGAAAATTACATAATGTCATTAAAATTAACGAAAAAAAAAAGTAAAAGTATAATTTGAAAAAAAAAAGAAACGTTTATTTCTGTAATTTTTTGTTATGTAAATATAATTTATATGTATAATATTGCTATTTATACAAGCTAGGCCTTCTCCTAGGCTTAAACTAACCTAATATAATATACATAATAATATACATTGGCTATAGTTAGGTATTATGACACCACCAACCAATTGACGTACTTTTTATACATAACATAACATTACGCCTGTAATCCCCGAAGGGTTAGGCAGAGGTGTAACCATGAGTACACCCACATTTCGCCAGTTATGTTTTTAGTCCCATGTAATAGGGGGCGAGCCTATTGCCATCAACCGGGCTCAAATCCAGACTCCGAGGCTGCTACTGAGAAATTCCTGATGGAAAAACCCAATAACACTTTGCCCGACCTGGGAATCGAACCCAAGACCTCATGCACAGCAGTCTCGCTTGCGACCACTAGACCAACGAGGCAGTCGTACGAGGAGGACGTACTTTTTATGAGCTGTCAAAACGACATTCCGCCATAACTCTGATGTCACTTTTTTAACAACCCAATTGATTAACTATTTATTGATTTTAAAGCAACTAAAAATCGAATTGCCTCGTCCGGCTGCCTCGTTGGTCAGTCGCAAAGCGCGACTGCTGAGCGTGAGGTCTTAGGTTTAATTACCAGGTCGGGCAGTGTTATTGGGTTTTTCCATCAGGAATTTCTCAGTAGTAATGGGCACACCTCTGCTCTACGGGGATTACAGGCGTGATGTTATGTTAAAAATCTAATTATACGGCTAATTGAAAATTAATCAAGATTTCAGGACTAAAATAAAGCGTTTTTTTTAGTTTACATAACATAACATCACGCCTGTAATCCCCGAATGGTTAGGCAGAGGTGTACCCATTAGTACACCCACAATTCGCCAGTTATGTTTTCTAGTCCCATGTAATAGGGGGCGAGCCTATTGCCATCAACCGGGCACAAATCCAGACTCCGAGGCTGCTACTGAGAAATTCCTGATGGAAAAACCCAATAACACTTTGCCCGACCTGGGAATCGAACCCAAGACCTCATGCACAGCAGTCGCGCTTGCGACCACTAGACCAACGGGGCAGTCAGTTTTTTAGTTTAGTCTTTGAATTATTTGTTAATGGTGTCAAATACCAAATTTTTTTATTATTTTAGGCTACATCAGCTAAGGGTTTCATTTCGAAACAATAATTGGGGCTTATTCTACCAAAATGAACCAAGCCACGTCAAAATTACTCCCATTTTTACAAATAATTTTGCCTAACTAACTAACTATAAGAAGAATAAACGTTAAATATCCAAATATTGAAGGCTTATTCTTCTTAGAATTAGTTTTGGATGTACAGTAAGCGGTCATAATTGGAGTAGCAATCTCAGAAAGCAATAGATTTTCATTTTATAATTTACGACCTTTCGACGCCGTGTGCGAATTCTGAGATGTTCATAGGTACTGTGTTATACATAATCACTTATACACACAGATGTAGTTACGGCCTGTACCGTGTGTTCACAGCAATTCAAACCTTAGCATGCGACTGCACTTATGACCCCTTACTGTACATTGAACTGGTATTGAAGAGTTTTGTGGGTTGGTTCGTTTTAACAGAACTAAACTCAATTATCTAAATATTGTTCCCTAAGATTTTGAATTTCATTGCTGCCATAAAACTAACTCAAATAAAATTAATTATTTTTTATTATATTACATTTTTAAACATAATTATTGTGATGATTTCAATAAAATTGTTGTGAAAAATCGAGTAGCAATATGCTCGAAGAATTTTAATTTATAAATCGATAATGAACTTAAAAACAGTAGAAATAGAATCGAAAATTGCGTGCAAGATATAAAAATGCTGTGATGATAAACTTGATTAGTAGCAGTATGCGTCGAAAGCGGTTGTGTTTATCTTGTACACAATTTTGAACCCTATTTCTAGTGAACTTAAGTTCAATATCGAGCATCCTACAGATCATTTGCAATGTCCATAAGTACATACCTAATAAAGTTATTTATTTTGGCAGTAAAAGCGAAAGAAAAAGTATTTTTTTTATTCAATAAAATTCTTTGTCTAATTGGCAGTAATTTAGCTATAAAAAACTTATCTTTTAATTAACTATAGAGTAGATCTTTTGCGCGACAAAATTATAAATAATCGACCATACTTCCTATTAGATAACAAAAATAAAACAATGCGACAAAATAATATGAATTGTTTTTTTTCAATATTGTCTGTGCATCTGTCTATTCTGTATTTAAATCTGTTTCAACGAATTAATTTTGGTGAAGTAAGGTCGAGGTGAGCTGTCATCTGACCAGGGACGGACTGTGAATTTGTGGGGGCCTGGGCTGCTACTACTTGGAGGCCTGGGCCCCTACTACTTGGGGGCCTCGGTCACCACAACTTGGTGGCTTTTTTTTTGCGCGGTGCTTAATACCTAAGGAGATTTATACAGTGCCACTGCGTGTCGCGAGCAAAAAATAACTAAACTACGTAAGACTAAAACAAAATACTAGACTTTTCTACACCATCAAAAAATATAGGTAAAAAGAAAAAAATTTTTTTTCGACCTTTAAAACATCAAGCGATTATTGTCTTAATTATTATGATTAACGGCACTTTTTTGGCGAATCAGTTGAAGAACCGGCAAATCTATCTATCTGTGTTGCTAAGCGCAAAACTCGAAAACGACTGGACCGATTTGGCTGATTCTTTATTTGTTGTCTTCGTATTTTACTGGACAAGGTTTTACGAAAGAATTTTTTGGATATTTTGAATAATTTGTACCAGCGCGAAGCCGGGACGGTTCGCTAGTTAAAATAAAATAAAAATAGTCTTTTAAAAAAATCATTGATAAAAATCTAATCACGCCATTTTTAATATCTATAAAGATATCAGTTATTATATCATTTGTTGTTTTTTATATTCAAAACTGATTTCGTGATAATGAGTGCGTAATATTATCGCGCCTCGTCGAAAGGGGGTCAGCCGCGGAACAGGTTCAGTGTACAAAACAAGATTCGCTAACGACCTTGAGATTAAAAGCGAAATTGTGGCGCCAAATGAAATCAGTAACACATGAATCGATTAAAATTTCGATGTCAAAAAAAAAAGTTTAAAAGTAAAACTGAAGTTCTAATTTTAAAAGTTTGCAAATATTTAATTTTTCCCGCGAAACATTGACATGACAATGACAAGCGCGCGAAAACATTTAAAATTAGAAAACTTTTTTTTCTTTTATGTTGTTGCTATTGATATAGGTTTGCTGGTTTGCTTAGTAAATAATTACTACCAATTTTGACAACGTAAAAATTCTTTTCCAGAATATTAATGGAATAATAAAACTAAACGAGTTCTAAAAACTAATTAAAAATAATGCGTAACAAGCTAATTATTGCTTTAATTGCAAGCAAATTATAAAATAATTAATAATAATGACTTAAATTTCACATCAGTTAGTCCTTTTTATTAAAATAATAAACTTTTTTTCATAAAATTTTCCAATTTGATAAAACATATTTTTCTTTTTAAGATTTAAAATGTCCGAGAAACTTTAATAGAGCACTTTTATGACCAGAATTTTTATAACAGCAATTTTTAAACCTTTTATAAAACTTTAACAACCGAATAGTCCTTCACACAATTTTAGCACAATACTTAACTAATGATTACCATTTGCTCCGTTGGTTCCGTTTGTCCCGTTGGTACCGTTTAATCCATTTACTCCATTACCGTTGGCTGCAGACTCTTGCATACTCTTCAGGTGGTACGGACTGATTGTGAACACCTCACCGCTGACCAAGTCTTGAAGATTCTCCCCTCCGTAAGAGAGTAGGGGTGAAATCTCCACATCGATGTGGTCTTCTACAAAACCACCGGCTTCTTTAATGTATTTTCTGTGCAACCGTAAAAGATCCTCCTTAGCGGTTGACGGACAGTCTTTCTTTACAGAATCAGCGTTCTTCAGAGCGGAAAACTCAACGTCTCTAGCGACTTCTAGACAAATGAAATTCTCAGCGAACTCAAACACATCAAAAATAAACTTCTCCATTTTTATTCCATTCGGTTCTGTTGGCTTTTGACGAATACCCTCATGGTCTACGTAGGGAATCTTCTTTTTGGCAACGTGGAGCTTCAGCTTGGATTCAAAGTTACAGATTTTCGATAAGAATTGCGATGAGAAATAGTGGTTACAGATGTTTCCAGCGGAAAATGTGAGTCTACCGTCTGCGGTACGACTTTCTGCAGCCTCGTCTGTTAACTCCGAGTACTCCACGACCTTATAATGTCCATTTACACGACACACAACACCGACAGCTTCACTTGGAGAAGATTTCTGAACAACTTTGGCAGCGCAGTCCGCATTTTTGCTTTTACAGTAACCAATAAACACTGGATCCGCAACTTTTATAAGAATATTGTCAACGGAATGAGCATGCAAATGCTCTACACCACGCTCAGCAATATCTGTTAACACACCCTGAGATTTCAAAGCTCTATACAGTCCTCCGTTACCGTCTGGAGCGGAGGAAACATGATGTTTTTCATCAAGGAATATTTTCCCTTCAAAATCAAAACAGGGCAGTGTTCCCTGTTCGAAGTACACAATATCCTCCTCGTTTAGACCGAAGTAGGAATGACTTTTGAAGTAATCAGCGGTCGGTCCCTTTGTGTGTTCCGAAGTCATAATGTACCAGGTAATTTTTCCTTCCTTTCCGTACTTTTCTGCTGCCATTTGTTGGACCCTGACGATTCTTTCAGCTTGGATTTGGAATAGCGTTTTCCTGGATGGTAGTCCAACATCGTACATACCTTTTGGGTGTCCGAACCCAAGTCTGGTTGCTTGTCCACCGGCCAAGAGTAATACACCAACTTTTCCATCACTGATCTCCTTCAATCCTATATTTTCATACTCCTCGATTTTTTCATTGCTCAAATTAGGTACAGCCTCATAATGAGAGTCAGGAATTGGTTTTAAATCTTCAACTTTTTCCGAAATAACTTTTCGCGTGTCGTTTGCGCGCCTAAACAATTCATTCACTTCGGCAAGGTCGATTTTTTTTAAATCACTGATTAGCTGGTCCCGCTCTTTTTCATTTAATTCCGGCCAGTATTTAAGCAGGTGTCCTTGACCGTGCGAATTTAAATTCTCGAAAATATTATCGTAAGACATTTTTTTATCGTGTTATGTCTGACCGGCGCGATTAGAAAGCGAACACTGGCGGCTCATGGTTACGTTATGAACAAGATAACATTTTCACTGCAGTCTCCCACCACGATTGTAAAGCGTTGAATTCTCGTACACGTCGGCTGGATCTGACATTTCGACAATTTTGTATACAAATCTTGTATTTACATTTTGTGGCTGTACCTACCACGATGCTGACGTGGAAATCGATAATTCATGTTTTGTGCTGTACATTGCTGGCTTCTTACCCGTTTGGCACAAAAACCGTGTTGGTATAGCGACATGGTATCGAAAATTTGTATTTGGAAGGCCTTTTTTTATTGGTCTTAGGTGTGTTCTGAAAGTGTATCTTATAATATTCGAGTCATTTTGACAGTTTTAATTTTTTTGCTAAATTAAAGTTTCTATCGAAAGAAATGTTATTGTTGAATTATTAATTTTACTTTTGAAAGGAACTGTTTTTATATATTGGCTTCCTTTTCAAGTTACTGTTATTTTTTTTATAGGTAAATATTTTGGTGATTGTGTTTCTGAGCTCTGAAAATATTTTCAGATTTCGAACGCACCTTGTCTATGGGACGTTTTTGACATACCTAAGATCTTTTAAATTATTTTATTAATTTAAGTTTTTATGTCCGCTTTTTTACCTTAAAATATTGTTTAGATTATTTTGTAACCTAACCATACAACCATTTCCGTTCCGCAGTGTAGTCTACGACTTACGACTTAAATGGTTAAAAAATTAAATTAATAGTCTATGGTCGCCATGCGGACGTTCTGTCATCTGTCAAAAACTGATGGCTTCATTTTTCATTGTAATTTTTTTGAAAGTAGAATTCTATGGTGGAAATAATATCTTTTGTTCCGTCAATCCTCAATTTACTCTTAATCGTTATAGAATTCGTACTCGGCATAGTGTTTAGTGTGTTAAAACGTATATTATCAATACTAAAGTTGTTTCTATATTACGTTTTAAATGTAAATATGACCGAGTCGACAAAAAAGCGAAAGAGAAATTCAAATGAACAACATAACCAAACTGTTGGTCTTCGAGGTGTTATAGATGCGAACTGGCAAAAATTCTTATCAAGCAGCCTTATTATGGACAAGAAAACGGAGAAACCGATACAGGAAAACAATAAAACACAATTCGCGGGCACATTTCGCCGCGCCAGAAAAAAGAAGACTAAAGAAAACGAAAACATTCAAAACATGAAAACTTTAAACTTGACATCAAATTCTGATACCATAGTCAATAACGTAGATTTAAAAAAAAATAGTCCCCAAACAAACGTAAATGGTGCTGTGAAAAATAACAATAAAAATCGAATTACCAAGTTTTTAGCAATGGATTGCGAAATGGTCGGTGTAGGATACGATGGAAATGACCACATGTTAGCTAGAGTCTCCATAGTCAACAAATTCGGCGACTGCATTTACGACAAATTCGTGAAAGCGCGGGAAGAGGTCAAAGACTATAGAACGGACATCAGTGGAGTGAGAAAAGAGGATTTATTGAACGGTGAAGAGTTTACCATAGTGCAGAAAGAAGTTTCAGAGTTGATCAAAGGCCGTATCTTAGTTGGTCATTCGTTGAAGAATGATTTGTCTGTATTGTTCCTGTCGCATCCTAAAAGAAATATTAGAGACACGTCTAGGTATAAACCGTTTAGGAAGGTAATTATAAATCTCTTGTTCATATTAATAATACCGGCCTATTATTGTCCCATTACAGGTTTAAAGAGACATAACATTATGCCTATAATCCTTAAAGGGTCGGGCAGAGGCATACCCAATTACACACTCAACCTGGGAATCAAACCCAAGACCTCATGCTCAGCAGTTGCACATAGCAAACACTAGATCAATGAGGCGGTGGGATTATAATAATTGTTAAATATATCCAGGTTTCTTCATAATTTTTCTTTTAACAATGACAGTAATGTCCAAGATTAACTTAGAAAGTACATTATAATTTGAAAAAATCATATTGATACTTGCCTGGTATTGAACTCACAACAATATGCATGGCACCTTAACCACTGAGCCATCACAATATTCATGACAAAAAAAAATTAAACTAGTCCAAGTATTAAACTTTATAGTTTTTGTAATCTGAACTTTATTCTAACTCTTGTAAAGTTCTTAATACAAAAACTGAGTTGACATTGTCAGTTTTGTATTAAGAGCCTTAACTTAGTCAAAATAAAGTTCAAAATACAAAAACTAGCTATGATATAAGCTTCATACTTTTTATAAAAAAATTGATTCTTGTTTTTAATAAAAAAATATAAAAATTGGATTTAAATATATTTAATACCTATACTTCATTATAAAGATCTCTCATGCATGTGTCTTATTCTAATTACACTTTTAATAGTTTATCTTGGACATCACTGACATTGTGAGGAAACCTGGACTTATACCAGCCTGTTACTGTTCCACTCAAACCATGTCAGAGGCCCTTGAGGCGGTTTAGAAACTCTGACACTAGGAGTGTGGGGTCGTAAGACCTTACTGCCCACACAATGAAGAAAGAAAGATTTAAAATATTACGTATGTATTACATTTGCTGCAAGGGCGGATCCAGGGAGGGGAGGGGGTCATGAGGGTCATGACCCCCCTGGGCTAACTATTTTCTTTCAATTAGAATTATTATTGTAATTGAAAGTCTATATGACCGCCGCCTGACTTGAGGCTGGATCCGCCCTTGATTTGTTGTGAGATTGTTTTTATGACGGTATTATAACACAACTATCAACCCAGTACCTAACAAAATAAAGTCTACATTCATTTGCAACCTAATAATTTATCAAACAATATCTTAATTTCACCGTTTTCACTTTTTAGATCACCAAAGGCAGTACTCCTTCTCTAAAACGGCTGGCTAAAGAGATTCTCGGTATAGACATACAGTCCGGAGAGCACAGTTCCGTGGAAGATGCGAGAGCAGCTATGCAACTGTACTGCAGTGTGGCACGGCAGTGGGAACCTACCCTGGCTGATAAGAGAGGGAAGCGGAAAGTTAACCCTGACGATGACTAGATTCCGTTGATTCCGGAACATTTTGATGAAGTGACAAACTTAAACAAGGCTTGTTAAAACATTTTTTTTTATGTCAAGTTTAGGTAATATTACAAAAATTTAAATAAACAGTACATTTCAAACTTAATGGCGGCTCTGAAGTTTGCTGCGCGTTCTGCGCATTGGAACGTACGATGTTCCGAGCCGCCATTAAGTTTGAAAAGTACTGTAATTATGATAGCAAAAAAATAAATGCAGCAGTTTATTCATGAATCTTAGGGGATATTTCGATTTGCAAGTCATTATAATACTTATAATCACCCGTATAGTTAAAGAAACTAATTAAAAATGGCGGACATGCCCTCTTACTCGCTCCCTATAGTGTGTGAGTG
Source organism: Hoplodrina ambigua (assembly GCA_949774945.1). NCBI lineage: Eukaryota > Metazoa > Arthropoda > Insecta > Lepidoptera > Noctuidae > Hoplodrina > Hoplodrina ambigua. The sequence goes on from OX458994.1 coordinate 1,554,463, forward strand.
AAACGGCATGAAAATCTCTCTGGTTTGTCCGCCATTTTGTTTTTTAATGGCGCGAGTTGTGTTTATTTGACGTTTGCTCCCTGTATCTAAGATGTTAGTTACTTTATTGATAGAAAAAGTGTTCCTTAGACATCAATATTACTAAATAAATACATATATTTTTTTATTACGATAATGTTGTTTTATTTTTTTATATATTCCCAAACTTGTGAACCCAGCCACACTATAAAGACTTGATCAAATCACATACAACATACATACATAAACTCACGCCTTTTTCCATGAGGGTAGGCAGAAAGCACAGAACGCCACCTGCTACGATCCTTACATACTTCTTTCGCCTCGTCCACATTCATACATCTCGTCATACAAGCACCTTTCAAACAAAAAACTCTGAAATTTTAATTGGTTTAGTTGTTTAGGAGATACAATGCCACAGACACGTTAAACTTGTCAATACCCCTCAGTTTTTGTTGGGGGTTTAAAATGGTAGCCTAATAGTATAGGCTGGTTGATTGAATATAAACTTTAATGCATTACGAATAGAGTTGAAAATTGTGTGCAAACTATAATTCCATGTCCACAGTTATGGAATTTTTTACTTTGTGTCGTAGGCGTTACAGTTCATTATCCATTAATAAAAGCTGCTCAAGGATGTTAAAATAAAATAACAAAATCAAAACGAACTGCATTTTTATTATGTCATTATTTTTTATTACAAATTGTTTATAATATTATGCCACAGTTAAAATTCAATTTTTACATGTTCGCTTACTATTATACTAGCTATATATTCGTTGCTTGCTCAAAGTATTGGATGGACATTTTACAATTCAACTATCGAGTGGCGCATGCGCACGTTAGCGTTTATAAACGCGCGATTGATGACCCTCTACGGGTTTATCACGTTACCACATTATAACACGAATCATTTTGACGTATCGAGAATATTTATTTTTCTATTCCAATTTTAAACTGACATTACAGAAAATATGGCCGCTATAGTTACAGATAGCTATACTTTACTCAATGTATTGTTTGAATAATAACGTTATAACGGTATCGTTATTTCAATGGCGTCCTATAATAAGCTTCGTTAAATAAATTGCTGTAATTTTAACAATATAACACAATAATTGCTGTTATTAGTGAAATATGTCGAGATAGTGAGCCAAGCTAGAATTTATTATAGCTTGGAAGCAAGGGCAGATCCAGCTTTGGTGCCAGGAGGGGGCCTCATATCACATATTCGTGGTCAAGTCAGAAGAAGTTATAATCAAAGATACTTACCTACAAGTAAAAACTAGGTATTTTATTAATGTATGTAAGTACTTTGTAACTATTCCTAAAAACACTATTACTTATATTGGAATTTTATCGTTGCTCAGGGTGGGGGTCATAACCTCCTCCCTCCCTGGTTCAGCCCATGCTTAGAAGCGACCAAATAACAGCTATTATTAGGTTACATTGTTGAAAGTGACTGCATTTCAGTCATACATTTTTTTCAAATCAGTTTAAGTTGCTATGTATTTATCGTAAAATAACGAAGCTTATTAATACTAACATTGTGGTAACGATAACGTTATAACGTTGTTCACTATCCTGTTATCTTAAATCTGGCTGTTATAGCACCGGGTACACCAAAAAATTAGGTTAAAAAATCTGTATATCTGTTCCATATTCGAAATTCAAAATTCACTTACGTAATGTCAAAATAATTCGTGTTATTTTTGACATCTGTCAAGTCTTTATTAGACTTTTTTTGCATTAAAACAATAAGCAATCGGAATGGTTTTTTTATTCGTCATAAAAAATGGGCATTTTCACTTAAAATTGTGCTTAAATAATGTACTTACTCTTTGTCGTACAGTTAACTTCTATAATTAAGGCATTTGGGCATTTTTGGTAATTACATTTCAAGATTTCTCTTACTTTAAGGGTGAGGCTAAACTAGCGTAATTTTGTAAGTCGTGAGTCGCAGAATTTCGGCCGCAGAAATTCTGCTGCATTCGGTTTCATAAAAAAGTCCTATTTGATTCACACGGCGTCGCAAAATGAGTTGTCTGCCGACTCGCATTATTCGGACCGAATTCAGTTTGCGGGGCGATGGGGCCGACTCACGACTCAAACATCCGCTATAAACGTTAGATAACGTTGGATAGTAACTGAATAAAATACGCTCGTCTGACATCCCAACCGAATTTCAGCCAAGCAGAATGTCTGCGACTCACGACTCGCAAAATTTACGCTCGTTTGGCATCACCCTTAAAGAACCAGATGTACGAGCAAAAACAAGTATACACTTAGCAAAATTCAAAAGCGATTTTCTTGTGAAATAATGGTTGTAACTTTGTTATAAGACCCATTTCACAGTAGTATTGAATTCAAAATACTATATTCCTAAAAACAAGACATTTCAATCAATATATTCGAAGAAAATAGCTTCGTTATGTTGCTAGGTGAATACTTGTTTTTGCTCGTGACTGTATAGTTCACAAAAGAGATAGCTATGCAGCGTCGTCAGATATAGTTGAAATTTTCTTAGAAACCTATGGATGTTTTCAAATGTAATTTAATTTAAAAAGTAGATAATGAACGAGTGGATTTGCTTTGAGTAGCCATCGTGTACTTTTATTTTTTTAATCTCTAATTTATTCTCGTACAAATAGCTTGCAACTATCATGTTATCTCTTCACCGCTTTTGGTTGACTGTTAGGCGCTTTGCACACGGAGCAACTTAAGTTGAGGCAACTGGCAACTCTTTAAAAGTTTATAGTTGCTATATCGTTGCCGTTTGCCGCAACTTTTTGGCGACTTGTAAGCAACTTTCATAGCCGAGTTGCCGTATGCCGTTGCCGTAGCGACACTGGCATTGCCGGGCACACGGAGAGGGAGGGTGTGAAATCGCCCGAAACGTTGCGATTGACGGTCGAGGAAACCGGCAGCTTTAAAAACCGGTACAATATTTAAAAGTTGCTAGTTGCGGCAACTAACAACTTAGTCATCGATTGCAGCAACTGAAAACTGTTGACGATTGCCGCAACTCGAAACTCGAGTTGCTCTGTGTACGCAGTCCAATTGAAATATATGTAAACAGCTAGTTGCCAGTTGCTGCAATAGTTGCTCTGTGTGCAAAGCGCCTTAGAGAATGGCTAAGGCATTAAGTCCGCCTTTGTACTTTTGTTGCATAAAGTAAATAAGTAGTTCATAAATTAAATTAAGTTTAAATTGAAGACAACATCCATCGTTTTCTAAGAAAACTTCAACTATATCTGACGACACTGCTTACCTATCTCTTTTGTCTACTGTACCTTCAAATATTTAAAAAGGTTGCAATATGATTAGGTTACGTGCAAAATTTTGATTAAATTAGATTCAAAATTCAAACTTTCGAGACAGTTATTGCATTTTGATCTTTATACCGACTTTAATACAGTTAAAATCACAAAAATCACAGCTTATTTTCAGTTTTTTGTATTAAGAACTTTACTGTATTAGGAATAAAGATTGAAATACAAAAACTGGATAAGTTTATTTTAGAAAAGGACTGTTTTTGATTACACTTTGCACGTAAGCTCAAAAACATCGCATCTTTAAAAATATTTGAAGTTAAATCTGGCACCAGATTAGAAGGAACAATTAAATTTAATTCTGCTACAATGAACCAACCCACATTTTTGTTTTTTGATATTCCTTGACGATTACAACTCTTCCAGCTTTTTGAATCGTTTTAACTCGGAAACAGTGGCTCTTAGGTAAAAACTATTTACACATTTTTATAGATAACTAGCGCAACGCCCCGGCTTCGCACGTGCGAAAAATTCTGCAATACCCTGTGGATTTTCCAAAAAAAATCTTCCATAAGAACCTTGTCCGGAAAATCACGAACACAACAAAAAAGAATCAGCCAAATCGGTCCCGCCGTTTTCGAGTTTTGCGCTTAGCAACACATTTAGCGATTCATTTTTATATTATAGATTATCTGAACTACAATTTTTGTCTGATGTAATTTTATGATAAAACTTACCGTTTTGCTAAAAATCGCGAAAAACCCAATTTTGTTGCCTTTGACCCCTAATTAAAAAAAATCCTGGTGTCGGATCGACGAGGACTTTTTAGGTTTCGTTTATGATTGTGTTCTGAACAGTCCTACCAATTTTCAGCTGGGTGTGAATTATTGTAACTTCGGATGTCTAAATTGATCGGACTATTCATAGATTGCCTCGTTGGTCTAGTGGTCGCAAGCGCGACTGCTGTGCATGAGGTCTTGGGTTCGATTCCCAGGTCGGGCATAGTGTTATTGGGTTTTTCCATCACGAATTTCTCAGTAGCAGCCTCGGAGTCTGGATTTGTGCCCGGTTGATGGCAATAGGCTCGCCCCCTACTACATGGGATTAAAATAAACATAACTGGCGAAATGTGGGTGTACACCTCTGCTTAACCCTTCGGGGATTACAGTCGTGATGTTATGTTATGTTATTCATAGATTGTGGGTTGGCTCATTTCAGCAGAATAAACCTCAATTGTCATAAAAACGTTTTACGTACATGTTAGGTATTTTTTTTATAAATATTACAGACACTTATGTGTTATATATAAGCTGTGGAGTTTCTTGGTACTAGCGATGCGTCCCTGCTTTACACGGGTGCAATGTAGATACATAAACCTTCCTCCTGAATCACTATAAATGAAAAATCGCTTTCCGTCTGTACGCTTAGATCTTTTAAACTACGCAACGGATTCTAATGCGGTTTTCATGTAGAGTGATTCAAGAGGAAGGTTTATGTATCTACATTGCAGTCGTGCGAAGCCGGGGCGCGTCGCTAGTAACACATAATTGTCGTTAATACAGTCAATTATTTAATATTTGAAGGAAAAAAGCCATTTTTTTTTTGTAGCCTTTTTTGACAGTGCAAAAAGAGTACTAAGACGATATACAACGATTATAGAAGACATTTTGATTTAAATTAATAATAATTACTAACTAAAAAAAAATATTTCGAGTAATCTTCAAATTGATTAGGCGCTTATTGTCATAGACCGCTAGATGGCGCTGAAATAAACTTTTTAATATAGTTTTTTTTTAATAAACATTTCAGCACAAGCAACGCAATGACTAGGTATTACAAATTCTTGTGGGTCGTTTACACAATGGCCCATGCTGGTAGAAAATGTTCCAATTTTGAAATATGACATCAAGCTTTGTGACTCAAGAAGGTAATTCTTGGGCATTGAGTTATAAGCGTTCCAAACAAATATGAACCTTAATCCTTAGAACATAATGTTAATATTCCTATAACTGGAGAAAATGTCTGTTTCATTTTTGAATTAAAGAAGTGTTTTTTTCCAAACAAATATGAACCTTAAAACTTTGAACATAGTGTCAATATTCCTATAAACGAATGTAAACAAGTTCTGTTCCAATTTTGAAATATAACATCAAGTTTTTTATTCTTGGGCATTGATATAAGTGTTTCAAACAAATATGAACCTTAATACTATGCCCATAATGTCAATATTCTTATAAACGAATGTGAACAAATTTTTTATATGAATTTGAAACTTATACAGATTAAAATAAGGTTCATATTCTTCTAGAAGACTTGCGCGAGATCTTTTTTTTATAACTCTCTGACACAGCAAATAATTTGCCATTCAAATTAGGACTATAAAACGTGTGCATTAAAATATTTATATTAAGATGGAAAAAAAGGTGACGGCTTAAGGGCGGCGTGTTGACAGCTAACGGTAAGATTTTTAGTGAGTTTGTAGTTGACCAGCCTGGGCCATTGTGTACACGACCACTTAAATAAATAAAAGGTTTTTTTTTTCATTACTTTATACAATACTTTTCCTACTTATTGTGCATTTATCGATCTTTGAGTTAAGATTTACATGTTATTTTACATTATATTTTCACGATAATTTACAAAATTCAGCTCCCAGCGGCTCTGAACACGTGACGAGTCGAAACAGCAACAAATTCACGTGCCAGCGGCGTTAAAAAAACTGTACTGCTAGCGGTACTGCTAGCGAGTTTTAAACTTCAGATTCGCTCTAAAATTCAGTGTCATGTAAATCTTTCCTCTATTAAGGCTGATTATTCAATAATCACATATTCAAGAAAAAAAAAAATGGCGATTTAACATTTTTTTGTATAGAAAATATGTCAAACGGACATTTTTCTTCCGATAGAAAGTTCGGCTATTGAAAAATCAACCTTAAAGGGCAACAATATTTCAATACTATTTATATAATTAAATACTTTACTGTATATGCACCATTTTTGAAAAATATACCAATCATAACTTTTCAACAGAAATATTAACATACTAGCTTTAGTCCGCGACTTCATCCGCATAAATGTCGGACTTACTTCGGCTGTTAAGTTGGTTAGGACGAAACAAAGTGAGAGAGCTAAGGGTTTTAAGCTATATTAATTTAAAATTTCATTAAAATCCCTTCAGCAGTTTAGCGTGAAAGTTTAACAAACATACTAACAAACTTTCGTGTCAATATTTCTGTCGATAAAATTACAGTGAATAATTAAAAAAAAAATCACAACTTTTACTATTACATAACAGAAAACAGGGCAAAAGCACCGATTGTCAGCCATTCCGAATATTAACTAATTTAAAGCATCACTTTTCAAATTTTTTGATTCCGACAATTGGTGTTTCTACCCTATAGACTTTCAATAATACATAGATATTAACAAATTATATACATGCTAAGTAATAAGTACATTTTTAATACGTAATGTTGCTATCATAAAAAAAACAAGCGTTATAGTAGAATTTTTCAATTTTGTGGCAACACCTTGAAAAAAATTGGTCTACAAAAACGTACCATTTATGTTACAGAGAAAATGATGTACAAACGAACAAGCTATTTGGTATACAGAAAGATTTCTCACTCAAAGATTTCTATCTTAATATATGTATATAAATTACGCGTCACGATGTTTGTCCGGGATGGACTCCTAAACTACTCAACCATTATTTATGAAATATGGAATCGTCAGGAATTTCTCAGTAGCAGCCTCAGAGTCTAGATCCGTGCCCGGTTGATGACAATAGGCTCGCCCCCTATTACATGGGACTTGAACATAACTGGCGAAATGTGGGTGTACTAATGGATACACCTCTGCCTAACCCTTCGGGGATTACAGGCGCTGTCTGTAAACTAAATAGCTTGTTCATTTGGCATATTTAAGTAATTAAATAGAATTTTTGATAGACTGTGGGTTGGGTCGTCCTGGCTGAAATAAGCTGAAGTAACTTTACTGCCATCTATACTAATATAGCAAAATCGAAGAGATTTTTTATTTGTTTGTTTAAACGAGCTAATCTTTAGAACTACCAACTGTATTGGAAAAAATCTTGATAGGCAGATTCACGAGATATAAAGTCCCCGCCACGAGAAGCTATAAATTATATAAATAAAAAACTTCTACTATATTCCTCACGCTCTAGGATGGTGCCAGTGACATGTGTCAAACTGTTGCTTTTCACTCTTAAACGTTACGGCGATTTACAATCATGATTGAATATTTTAACTGCACATTAATATCGTAGTCGTAAAATACGGAATCAGTAATAAGTAAGCAAATAACTAGTAAATTAAATAATGTCACTGACTTAGTTATGCGATTCTGACATCCTTAGATGAATTGCTGACATGTGTCACCCGCACCATGAAAGAGCGTATGGAATATAAGTTATGTAGCGACAATACAATCGACAACAAATACTCCCAAATTCAATCAACTCAAAGTAACACACGTGTAATACGAAACTAACGAGCAATTTCACTTGGTCGGGTTATACTATAGCGATATAAAGCGCTGTCGTCTAATGTTTTGTGGTACTGGAACGCGGCTGACACATGGAACGTAAACATTTGGGCCGTCATTGTGAAGTAAGTTCACGCTGACGCAGTATTTGATCCAAGGGTTGCTATCCCCTGAATGTGTGTTTACAAAAATTATAGCTTCTCGTGACGGGGACTTAAAAAGTACGTCAATTGATTGGTGGGAGATATAAAATACTATAACATGGCGCGACCCTCCATATTACTATTTCAATGTGTGTAGTCATATCCATATGAAAGAGTTTGTATGTAGTTGTAAGTATTTGTCTTCAGTAGCAGGCCGGCAGATTTGTTTGTCAACTAACCATAACTAGCCGACCGCGCAAGACAACGCACGTGTCATTTTCATAGAGTACGTCAGTGCAGCGCCGTACTTATAATAATCACTAATCAATGACGCCGCTAGTCGAGCAACAAATCGCTGATTTGTTTTTGTTTCGAGAGCCGTCTCAGTACGCACACATGCGTTGCGTTTTGTAAATACTTTCAAACGTTTTTAATTTGTGGAGGGATGCGCCATATTATAGTAGTTTATCTATACTAATAGAGATGGCAGCAAGAGTTCAATTTGTGCAAAAAAGGGATAAAGTCATAATGTATTTACTTCTTAAAAATCTAACTTCTATACAGTGAGTGCAGATTCCCTTGTTCATAAACTACACTAAAATTAGAGGGTTGCCATCTCTTTCTAACATACAGCGAAAGAAAAGGACGGTGACATTTTAGAACTAAGTTAGAGATGTCAAATTAGTTTTGCCTTGAACTTTTCCGTGTTTTTAATCAATGCGTTCTGACATGTCAATTAAAATTGTATGGAAGTTTCAGATGAACTAAAATTGACAGGTCAAATTTATTTCCGACCCTTTCTTGTTTTATTGGACAGAAAAAGATAGAAATAGTCTAATTTTAGTTTAGTTTGTGAACACGGGGATCGGCACCAGTATCAAATTAACAAGAATATATTGTAACCAGGATTTTGTAAAAATCTAATTGAAAACAGTGTCCGTGGAGTTTCTTGCTCGTTCTTCTCCATAGAAGCCTACCTACGTTTTGGAACGAGCAACTAGCTTCAACTTTCTGACTAACTGACCGACTCCTTGACAATTCAAAAGTGCCTGTAAATGTTTTAATTGAAATAGATGCTTTGCCAAACTAAATAGAGTTCATTTTTGCTCGTCACAGCGTGTGATTAAGGTTGAGTTTTGAATAAAAGCGAGTGGAATGTGTTTTTAAAGAGGATGTTATGCGTAGTAGATGTTGTGTCGAGGTTGACGACCTATCTTCGTCATGTTCGCGCATAATTCTTGGTCTCTGAAAATAAAGAAAATACAAAAAATTAGAATTGGGTTTAGGGGTATCATATTACCCAGTTACTGGGTTGTGGAGGTCAGATAGGCAGTCGCTCCATGTAAAATACTGATATTCAACTGCATGCGGTTAGACTGGAAGACGATCCCAATATAGTTGGGAAAAGGCTAGGCAGATGATGATGACAAAAATTAGAATAGTATACCCACAGGAAGATTTTTTTATCAGGTTCCAAATTTTAATATGATGTGATAGCGCCAGTCGCATAATTTTAAAATACGGATCTCAAATAAATCTATTTGGTGACCTCTGTTATATAACTTAGTTAAGATTCTTTGATATTACAGACACATCATATTTATTTATTTGTATACAGGGTCATTAAAAATTTACCCGAAACTTGAAAAGGGGTCATTGTACTAATCATTATGAACAACTTTTACTATGGGACCAACCTTGAAATCATGTAAAAGAAAACCGCTGTTCCATACATTACGATCTTGTTGTGTAGCATTTTTGTAGGGTTGATTTGTCCCATAGTAAAAGTTGTTCATAATTATGAGTACAATGACCCCTTTTTAGGTTTCGGGTTTTCAAAGAGCCTGTATAGATCTAGATTTATGGAGGAACATTATAGGCTGTAAAACATCACACTACGACACACAGAAGCAGAGCATAACCAAAGACTCATTGATCAGATTTTTTTTAAAATAAAAAGTTGTATGTTTCTTACCTAATATCCCCCCAACCGCCATTCCCTTTGACGAGTTTCTTGTTATGTTTAGTTCCACCAGATGTCACTGTTGCACTGACCCTCGTAGGAAACATATATGGCTTGGCATTCTGCAGCAGTTTTTGTACTTTACTGATCACAGTGGACGCATTACAATTCGATTTCTTATGATGAAACCCACTGGAATAGAATAAAGTATTATACATTTTCTTTATTTTCCATATTTTTACACATATTTTCCTTAAAAAAACAAATAATATAGTTAAAAAAAATATGTATAAAATAGTGCTCCGCCTGCATCGAGGTGGTAAACCCAAGCTACCAAAAAATAAAGAATAAAGTAATTTTTACAAGCTTTCAAAGTCAAATCATTTATTTAAACTATATTCCATACGTTCTATGATGGTGCGGGTGACACATGTCAGCAATTCATCTATGGATGTCAGAATCGCATAATTTCGCAGTGACATTATTTAATTTACTAGTTATTTACTTACTTATTACTGATTCTGTGTTTTACGACTATGGTATTAGTGTGCAGTTAAAATATTCAATCATGATTTTAAATCGCCGTAACGTTCAAGAGTGAAAAGCAACAGTTTGACAAATGTCACCGGCACCATCCTAGAGCGTGAGAAATATAGTTGAAATAAATGCTTTGACTTTTACTTAAAACTCACTAAAATATTCAATCATGATTGTAAATCGCCGTAACGTTCAAGAGTGAAAAGCAACAGTTTGACAAATGTCACCGGCACCATCCTAGAGCGTGAGGAATATAGGCCATTAAAAGGCACTTTTGAACGTCATATCAAGAAAAAGTAGTATTTAATCTAGTCCGTCTAGTGCCTCTTCCAATAGGTAGTTTTGTATGGAGAAGAATGGGCAAGAAACTCCATACGTACTCTTTTAAAATAAATGTTTTACAATATTTGCGCGTCGTGATGGCCCAGTGGTTAAGGCGCCCGCCTCTCATGCTTGAAGATGTTCATTCAAATCCGAGTACCAATGTGACTTTTTCAATTCATATGTACTTTCTAAAGTTTATCTTGGACATCACTGACATCGGTAAAAAATCGTGAGGAAACCTGGACTTATACCAGCCTATTACTGTCCCATTCAAACCATATCAGAGGCCCTTGAGTCGGTTTAGAAACTCTTACACTAGGGTGTGTAGGGTCTTAAGGCCTTACTGCCCACACGATAAAGAAATAAGGAGAATGAAATATTACTCACCATTCACCAATATGAAATACTCGCGGCCCCTTACAGACGATCACTTTGAACTTATCCCTGCCAGGCAAATTTTGAGACAAGTGAAACAACGAATAGTCCCAATTGTAATCGTCGTATGCGCAGAATTGATGTTGCTGTTTCATAATATGACTCCAAACTGTTCTGTTAAACGCGAAGCCCATATTATGCATGTTTGATCGCCATGGTGTGATTTCAACCTAAAAATATTATATTATATTTTTTAGTTTCTTGCTATGTAGACATTGCCAGTATAAAAGGTATACCCCACTCCTTATGGTCAGCTCTAGATGATAAACTACAATAGCATGGCGCGCTCCTCCACAATTTAAAACGTTTGAAAGTGTTTGAGAAAGTATTTACAAGACTCACATCAACGCATGTGTGAGTATTGAGACGGCTCTAGAAACAAAAACAAATCAGTGATTTGTTGGTAGACTAGCGACGTCATTAATCACTCATGATAGTATGGTGCTGCACTGATATATTCTATGAAAATGACAGATGCGTCTTGCTCGGTCGGCTATTTATGATTAGTTGACAAACAAATCTGCCGGCTTGCTACTGAAGACGATTACTCACAACTATATACAAACTCTTTCATACGAATGTGACTAAACACATCGAAATAGTAATATGGAGGGGCGCGCCATGTTATAGTAGTTTATCTATAACAGAGCAATGAAAGCACCGATTATTTAAACCCTGTAAATAGGGTGAGTGGTAATTAGTGTATGATATTTATACACATGATTGTACTTAAGATAACAAAGAACTTGCCGAAAAAAAAAATCAAAATATTTAAAAGAAAACACTCCAACACTGGTAATTTAAATTAGTAATCCTTTTTACAAACAAAACTATTCAACTTATAACATTTATTACTCTTTTTTCGATCAAATATCAACTGTACGTAACGCGTGCACAGCTGATCCGAGCGAGGCCGGTCGATGACCCCAATTTTTTTTTTATATTTTGTTTTTTGTTTTCGGTACATCGTTTGTTATCATGAGTACAATCATGTGTGTAAATATCGTACACTAATTACTAGTTACCCTGTATAGAATAACAATTATCTTAGTACTTAAAACTAGGCATGCTTTAAAAGCAAGGCGGTCACTATTTACAGCCTAAAAACTATATTTACAAAGTATATTTCAAATTATGATCAACTAACATACATAAGTCTCATGACACGATGTAAAAAGACACGTGACATGGCCGTTAAGTACCTACACTGTCCATCGAACTAAGTACAATACGCGCCACGAAAGATGAGACATGACACACCACACAAACTTAATTATTTCTTAATAAATATTATAATAAACATAACATCACGCCTGTAATCCTCGAAGGGTTAGGCAGAGGTGTACCCATTATTACACCCACATTTCGCCAGTTATGTTTTTTTTTTAGTCCCATGTAATAGGAGGCGAGCCTATTGCCATCAACCGGGCACAAATCCGGACTCCGAGGCTGCTACTGAGAAATTCCTAATGGAAAAACCCAATAACACTTTGCCCGACGTGGGAATCGAACCCAAGACCTCATGCACAGCAGTCGCGCTTGAGACCACTAGAACAACGAGGCAGTCAAAAAGTTTAACCAAAGCGTCAATATATTGCTTTGTGAGATTGCTACACCATTTATGACCGCTTACTGTACATTTGAATACATAAAACTATTAGAAATACACCTTGCTCTACAATAGCTAAAAAACTTAAATATTTACATGCTTTTCAACCACAACCAAATTTAATCTAGCCTTGTTCTGTCAGAACAAACCGACCCACTTGAAAATTGTAATGATTTTAGATTACGATTATAATTTATTTTAAGCTCAAGTTTTGTATGTACAGTCACGAGCAAAAACATTTCCTTTACATATTGACACTTTGCGGGTAGGTTTGTTTTGACAGTTAAGCATAACTAGGTACTCAAACATTAGACTAAGCGCCTCATCTATGGAAACTATAAAAAAATGGGATTTTTAATTTAATTCTGTGAATAACTTAACATCACGCCTGTAATCCCCCAATGGTTAGGCAGAGGTGTACCTATTACTACACCTACATTTAGCCAGTTATGTTTTAGTCTATTGGGGATGAGCCTATTGCCATCAACCGTGCATAAAATCAGACTCCGAGGCTGCTACTGAGAAATTCCTGGTGGAAAAACCCAATAACATTTTGCCCGACCTGGGAATCGAACCCAAAACCTCGTGCTCAGCAGTTTTGCTTTGCGACCACTAGACCAACGAGGCAGTCAATTTTGTATATTTTATCGAGTTTAAGGTTGTACTAAGGATTTTTTACTCAATAATTTCATGCGTTATTATGAAATAAACTATTTACAAAAGTTGATAAAATGGATGCTTAGATATTAATATTTTTAAATCATACAGGAAATTTTGTTTATCAGGTTCCAAATTTTAATATTATGATACATCACATCATCACGCCTGTAATCCCCGAAGGGTTAGGCAGAGGTGTACCCATTAGTAGTAGGTACACCCACATTTCGCCAGTTATGTTTTTAGTCCCATGTAATAGGGGGCGAGCCTATTGCCATCAACCGGGCACAAATCCAGACTCCGAGGCTGCTACTGAGAAATTCCTGATGGAAAAACCCAATAACACTTTGCCCGACTTGGGAATCGAACCCAAGACCTCATGCACAGCAGTCGCGCTTGAGACCACTAGACCAACGAGGCAGTCAAAAAGTTTAACCAAAGCGTCAATATATTGCTTTGTGAGATTGCTACACCACTTTTAACCGCTTACTGTACATTTTAATACATAAAACTATTAGAAATACACCTTGATCTACAATAGCTTAAAAACTTATATATTTACATGCTTTTCCATGCGACCACTAGACCAACGAGGCAGTAATATTATGATGTTTATTAAAAATAATAAAATACGTGTTTTTTCTTTTAGTATCACTCAGTACTAAAATATTAGGATATAGCATCACATAGTTGTGGACATTATGCGCCGCGTCGAACTCAAGGCAAGTCAAGTCAAAACATTTATGTCAATTAGACCATTTACAGGCACTTTTGAATTATCAAGGAGTCGGTTAGTTAGTCCGAAAAATGAAGCTAGTTGCTCGTTCCAAAACGGAGGTAGGCCTCTATGGAGAAGAACGAGCAAGAAACTCCACGGCACTCTTTTTAAATTAGGTTTTTACAAAATCCTGGTTGACATAACTCTGAATCGACTCGCGCGCCTGGCCCCGCCCCCAAACATTAATAAATCAAAACATAAGTTGCCAAATGCACCCTTCATATTTTCAAGGGCTTAGAACCGTCCAATGGGAAAGGTATGACGTGTTCCGTATATACACAGTGTTAGTGTAAACACCGTTATCCTTGAAACCAGTGGTTTGGTTTCACTAATAGAACGTAAATTCAATGAATAAAAAATCTTTTATTTTTTAAGTAAAATCTCCGTTTTGCCTCAAAATTATTTCACCCTATATTACAATGATGTAATTAGTTAAAACTTATGTAGGTAGTTATAACGGACGGCCAGTGCAGCAGGTCAACGCCCTTTGCGGTGATTACGTAACTCGGTCGCATAGTATCAATGAATTTACGGACGGTGTCGGACAGATTTTTTTTAAATTTTTGAATGAAAATTTTGTTTTATGTTTTTAAATTCAGATAAATATTTTTAATAATAAATCAAGTACCTACGGTTTTAGTGACAACGGTGTTTACACTAACAGTCTGTAAAAGAATATTTTATTTTGAAAATTTTACATACTAATTTTTTTTTTTCAAATATGTTGTCTTTGAAAGATGCCTAATGCCTAGAAAAAATTTGGAACGTGATAAAAATGCTTCCTGTATAATATTCTAATAAATTACAGAAAAGAAGATGTTTAGCAGTCAGCATAAAAAACAAATAAATATTTATTTTACTTTTTTTTTATGGAGCAGCAAAATGCTCAGATTATCAATATTTCTTTTTCTAGTTATGAATTTGTTTTATATTGCTTTTATGCTAACTCTACAAGAAATTAAGAAGAAAATGAGAACAAAAAGCTTTTTAATCTGTCATTGTAAACGCCTAGTTTGATTTTAATAAAATCTACTACATTTTTCACATTAGCGCATGCGCCTTAAAATCCATTCTACATGCTAGGTAGGACCCATAACCTCATGCTATAATATTAAGCAAAGCAATGAAGTAAGAAACAAGCCCTGAAGGTCTTAAAGCACCACAAAAACCAAAACCATTCCGAAAAAAGTAGTAAGAAATCTGTCGCCAAGTGTGGCAACACTGAAGTGTTCTTGGGAAACACCCGGTGCGGTGAGCCCTACCAGTAGCATAGCTTGGTGGGGCAGGGGTCCATGGCGCCGGGCGGCATATGAGAGGGGGAGGGCGGCGGCAAGCGCCACTATTTTAAATTGGAAAAAAATACTCTAAATCGCCCCCTCAATGTTATGTATCAAGCAAATCCATGTATGATGAACATAAGGTCCGTTGAATAGAATATTTAAACTTTAAACTAATAATTGACTAAAATTAATTAATAATTAATTTAATTAACTCTTTAAACTAACCTGTGATGTCGACTTTTTCTATATTTATATTATGATTAGTATTGTTCTCAAGTAAGTGACGTATTATGTTTTTAATGAGAATAAAGTTTCTTTAAACCTAAACCTAACCTAATTACAGTAGGGGGGAGGGGGGGGGGGAGTTCCGGCCAGCGTCGAGTGGTAAAGACCCATGTTATGCCACTGGGTTTTCTTTGAAGATTCGTGAGAGAATATTAAAAAGCTTTTTGTCGCCATTACTTTAAAAATTACAGTATAATTCTAAAGAATTATGAAAACTGATCAAAAGTAAAAAAAAAAACACTTTTGTTCCTCTTTTTTGTTGACATCTTTTTTGTTGACTGTACGAAAGTGACCACTGAAAAGCAAAAATCAACTTTATGAATTTGCATTAAGGTTCATAATTCATAAGCAGATATATTTTTATGTGATTTTTAGTAATACTTGTTAATTTGACTGTATAAAACTAAGCGGTCACTGACAAGCAAAAGTCATCTTTATGATTTCACATTAAAGTTAAAGAGATACATTTTCAAGTGTTTTGAGTATTACTTTTTGATCAGTTTAAATTCTATCATTAGTCTAATTACCAATCTCCAAAAGGCAATGCTTTAAGCCGGCATGCCATTTATGTACAATACAATTTAATATGCGTTAGCAGCAAACCAAGGCTTAACCATGGAGAATATGGTTGATAGGCGTCTGCGCATAATCATTATTGAATGTCGTCATCAAAAGAGATAAGTATGCAGGCTCGTCAGATATAGTTGAAGTTTTCTTAGAAACCGATGGATGTTTTCAATTGTAATTTAATTTAAAAACATAAACATGTATAACATCACGCCTGTAATCCCCGAAGGGTTAGGCAGAGGTTTAAGTTTATCGGGGCGAACCTATTGCCATCAACCGGGCACAAATCCAGTCTCCGAGGCTGCTACTGAGAAATTCCTGATGGAAAAACCCAATAACACTTTGCCCGACCTGGGAATCGAACCCAAGACCTCATGCACAGCAGTCGCGCTTGCGACCACTAGACCAACGAGGCAGTCAGTAATTTAAAAAGTAGATAATAAACAGTTCATTAATTAAGTTAGGATTCAATTGAAGACATCCATCGGTTTCTAAGAAAACTTCAACTATATCTGACGACCCTGCATACCTGTCTTTTGTTGATTGTACATGAACATTGGAAAAATATTTTAGAATAATAGCCATTTTTCTTTTCCCGCCACTTCAACATTGATTGACGTTTGACATTGACGTTTGACGTTATAGAATGTTGCCAGGAACGAAAAAGAATAGTAGTTTCTACGTTTTTTACCGAATTGTCAGTATTTTGTATGTTACTGTTAAATGAAGAATATGACAATTACTTTTGATTTCAACATTTTGTATAACAATCATATTGAAGAATTTTTGTGTTCGTTTGTTTGTTTAAACGCAATTATCTCTGAAAGTACCAGTCGGATTACAATTTTTTTGTTTAGATAGACTGATTGATAAGGATTAGAATAGGCTATAAAACATCACGCTACGACTGATGGGAGCAGAGCAGTAACAAAAGCCATAATTTTGACAGGGGAAAAAAAACACGCGGATAGAGAATAGTATCACATAATGACTATCAACCATAGACTTCATTTCTACTTAACTAATTAAGATAACAAACATACTTCATACACCTAAATACTATACAATTCAAAATAAACGTTTTTTTTTTTCATAAGGGGCGATCCATTAATTACGTGAGGCTCGAAAGGGGGGGTGGCGTTTTAGAAAAAATCATGAAAATCACAAGGGGGGAGGGGGGTGTAGTGAAAAATCACATATAATTACTTTTAATGTAGAATGCGCGATTTCTAAATCGAAAAATTATTTTTTCAGCACTAAATTAGATTACATTAAATTATTAATGAAGTGTATTGATCTTACTACTCTCATAAATGCAAAAAATTTGATGGATCGATGTTTGTAACTCAATCATTTACACCACTAATTAAATAATAAATAAATATTTTGGGACAACTCACACACGGCTATCTGATCCCAAGCTAAGCAGAGCTTGTGTTATGGTAACCAGACAACTGATATACATACTTATGTAATTTATAAATACATACATATTATAGATAAATCACACCCAGACACAGAACTAACAATCATGCTCATCACACAAAGTTTGTCCTGGGTGGGAATCGAACCCACGACCTCCGGCTTAGCAGTCAGGGCCGCTAACCACTAGACCAACAGGCCCGTCAATTGCAACAGAGATACATTATAATCTGGAATAGCACAGAGGCATCTTTTTAAACTTCCCGTGGGATAATACATCAACTATAACACGACAGAAGCCAGTAATTGATAATATTTTTAAAATGTTGTGATAATTTTTACCAAAAAAATACAGGGAGTTTCTAAAACCTCACCACATATCACCAGAGGGGTTAAAAGGGGGGGGGGGCTAGAGAAGAGGGGGGGGTTAAAACTACACGTGATTAATGTACGACCCCCTAAAATAGATAGCAAATCAAAACCTTTTGCGTAGCTGTGTAAAGATGAGGGTAGACTTGGAAGTTCCACGTCGGAGAGTTCTCATGCTTCTTCCTTCGTTCTTCATTGGCCGCCTTCACTTGTTGTATGTAGTTCATGTTTAGATTCTTCTTTCGCTGTGTTTTTTTGGAGAAGCACGGTAAAGAGAGACATTGTGATATAAATTATACAATTGGGTAGAGATAAACCAGAGGTAAACTACTATAAAATGGCGCGCCCCTCCATATTACTATTTCAATGTGTGTAGTCATATCCATGTGAAAGAGTTTCTATATGTTTTGTTGTGTTTATTTTTTCTTCACGTTCCATTTATTTATTTAATAATCTAATAATATAATACCGCTCCAAACGTTACAACCCGAAACGGTCTTCAATTATTACTCTCTAGAGATAACAATAATAATAATAGTTTATTAGATACAATACAGAATTTGAGCCCTGCCTCCTAAACTAGGAAAATCCTGTATCTTAAGAGGCAGTGTCTTCGTAAGGTAGTGCAAGACAGTGATTGAGACCCGACTAAATATACAGAGTTTTTCTTAAGAAAATAAAATTTGAATGTATTGTGTGATGTTGTTTTTGTATGGTGCGTTATGTTGTGTGTTTAAGTATTCGTTACAACTACACGATTACTCACAACTACATACAAACTCTTTCATAAGGATGTGACTACACATATTGAAATAGTAATGTGGAGGGGCGCGCCATGTTATAGTAGTTTATATCTATAGGTGACACCATTAATCAATAATTTCAAGACATAACTTCTTTAAAGAAACACTTATTATCTCTTATTAGCACTATTTTAGCTCTGAAAAACTGTATTTTCAACATAACATAACATCACGCCTGTAATCCCCGAAGGGTTAGGCAGAGGTGTACCCATTAGTACACCCACATTTCGCCGGTTATGTTTTTAGTCCCATGTAATAGGGGGCGAGCCTATTGCCATCAACCGGGCACAAATCCAGACTCCGAGGCTGCTACTGAGAAAGTCCTGATGGAAAAACCCAATAACACTTTGCCCGACCTGGGAATCGAACCCAAGACCTCATGCACAGCAGTCGCGCTCGCGACCACTAGACCAACGAGGCAGTCAATTTACTGTAAAAATTAGTTATTTAATGACTTTGAAATTAAAAAATAGTCAATAGCGAATATGCATGTGATTCAAATACTATAACAATTTAATTTTCTAAAAAATGCCATTTCACTGAGAGAATTTTAAATATTTATATCTCGATTCGACGCCATTGGTCAAAGCGGATATGATGTAAATTCTATAACAACAAATGTCAATATAAGTGAAAAATATCAATGAAATAAAATGTCAATATCAATATCTCCACTTGTTTGTTTGTTGGCATAGACTATGACATCACACTAAGCGCGTCAAAATGGCGGGCGTTTAAAGTGCCCGATTCGGTTGCCCTTTTTTTAAAATACTTTTTATAACTTTTTGGGTGTTAAATATTTTTTTACCATTGGATAAACACGGTTACTTTTAAGTCGTCCTCGAACCGAAAGCCATAAACTCGATCATCGAACTCGAAACGATTGGGACTATTTTTTTCAAAAAGTAACAATAAAATAAATCAGCTGTTCAGTACACTTTGACGAGTTAGACGAACATAAATGTACTGAACAGCTGATTTTTTTAGTTGTCTGTTGCCATACAAAATCTATGGAAAAATCACGTTTTGACAGGTCATAAAAAGTACGTCAATTGATTAGTGATGTCAACTAGCATATTAAAAATCATATTGCATTAAAGCCACATACCTTATCCCCGTTCACGTGGTACTGATAAGTCTTAAGATAAGTCCCAAGGGATAATATCTCGCACTGCGGACAGCTCTTGTCTGCTGTCGACTTCAGAAGACTGAGAATGTGCAAGAAGTCTTCTGCTACGTAGTGGTCTTCTTCTAAGAAGAGTACGTAACCTAGAAATGGAAAAATTCAATTAAATTTCTTTATTTCAGACTAGACAAATATTCTTAAGCTCTTTTGTATTTAATACCACTATATGGACACACATATAGTGGTATTAAATACAAAAGAGCTTAAGAATATTTGTTAGTGCATTATACAAAAGGAACTATTTAATATAGATATGTATCCAATTCTTCCATAGAGGACTTTCTATTTTATCAGCAATAACCCTCAGGTAGCTGTTGAAACTGTCCTTTACCCTGCTCATCAACGATGCCGCTCGCTTACGGATTATGGCATGGAAACGATATACTATACAACGTGTAACGGAAAGGGTATATACATACCAAGAGCAAGGCTTTTTTGGAGGATAACAAACGATATGGCAAGGGATTTTTAATCCTATGTCTACATGTTCGGAAATTATGATCAACAAAGAACACTGCCTGCAGAAGACTACTATGCGGTACTAGGCGCGCAGAATTACGGAAGCGATTTATCGAGATATTAGGCAAGTAACGTGGAAAGTTTTTGACCCACGTAGTGCGGTTTGACATGTTTGTTATGATTTGAATTTAAGAAACATATGAAACCGAATATCAATTCTTAGAGTATTTTATATTGAGCTGAAACCCTTGCCATATCGTTAGTTATCATCCAAAGAAGCCTTACTCTTTGTATGTATAATATATACCCTTTCCGTTACACGTTGTATATACATATTACATTTACATATGAAATCCGTGTTCAGTAGCAGGCCGGCAGATGTGTTGGTCAACTAATCATAACTAGCCGACCGCGTAACACAACGCACGTTAGTCGAGCAACCAATTGCTGATTTGTTTTTGTTTCGAGAGCCGTCTCTGTACGCACACATATGTTGTGAGACTTGTCAATACTTTCAAACGTTTTGGATTGTGGAGGGGCGCGCCATGTCATTGTAGATTATCTCTACGTACCTGTATGTCCAATAGTACATTGCAGTTGATTAAAGATTCTATTGGCTTTCCACCACCAATGGTGCTTTGTCTGAGTGTACTTCGCCTCCCGGTAGTGCCCGTGTAGGTCTGGGTACAGTGCATTGTTACATTCTTGCTTTACAGCTCTGAAAGTGGGGGAAAAAATCACAATGTAATTTGCACTCTATTTTTAAGTCAATACGGTTGGTTATAGAAGACTTTTTGAGGTATGAGGAGCCTATGAGGTATCAATCGGACACAAATCCAGACAGAGGCTGCTACGAAATTCCTGATGGAAAAAACGGTAACACTGCCCGACCTGAGAATCAAACCCCAGACCTGGCGCTCAGCAGTGGCGCTTTGTGACCTCAAGACCAACGAGGCAGTTTAGTTAGTTTGTATATATACATATAATACTGATGACTGATGATTTTTAAATCTCATATTTGGTTTTCTTATATTATAAAAAAAACAGCTGTTCCTTACAAAAATGTTTTTTTTTTCTTGATTTCAGGGTTGCTCCCATAGTAAAAGTTGTTCATAATGATGAGTACAATGACCCCTTTTCAGGTTTCAGGTATATTTTCAATTACCCTGTACACATTTTTTTGCACCTGCTTTGTTATCTCTTCACCACCTTTGGTTGACTGGTAGAGAATGCCTAAGGCATTAAGTCCGCCTTTGTACTTTTTTTGTTGCATAAAGTTTAAACAAACAAAAACTTACTGTTCAAATTTGGTGTCTCTTGGACAGTCGTTGGGATCCATTCCTGGAAACTCATGGGGATGAGTCTGTATAGAGTATGGATAGAAAATCTGCATCACCTGGAAACAATACAAAAAAGATGTTATTGTTAACAGAATAAGTTATGTTTTTCTATGGCAAATAAACCAGTCTGATGGTAAGTGGCCATTGCCGCATAATATTCTCCTGAAAGAATTTCAATCACGGCGGAAAATCTAAGGAAGACTGGTCAAGCAGATTAAAATTACTGAATAAATTACCTTATGCTTTAATTCAAAATTGTAGATAACTTATAGTAAATCAATTAGCTTGAAATATACAAGGTGTAATTCCTCACGCTCTAGGATGGTGCCGGTGTCATTTGTCAAACTGTTGCTTTTCACTCTTTAACGTTACGGCGATTTACAATCATGATTGAATATTTTAACTGCACACTAATATCGTAATCGTAAAATACGGAATCAGTAATAAGTAAGTAAATAACTAGTAAATTAAATAATGTCACTGACCTAGTTATGCGATTCTGACATCCATAGATGAATTGCTGACATGTGTCACCCGCACCATCATAGAACGTATGGAATATAGGTAGGTAAAACGAGTAGGGTTATCAACTCTTTGTCTGTCAAAAATAATAGTTCTAAAAATAATAGCAATTAAAAATATAGTACATACCGTCCCGGCTGTCATACGTCGGTCTTTGACAGTCGTTACGGGTCGTCAGAAGCCCGAAAGTCTGACAACCAGTCTTACCAAGGGGTATCTTATTACCCAGTTACTAGATTGTGGAGGTCAGACAGGCAGTCGCTCCATGTAAAATACAGTTACTCAGCTGCATCCGGTTAGACTGGAAGCTGACCCCAACATAGTTGGGAAAAGGCTAGGCAGATGATGATGCTCCTTACCTTAGTAAAGTCGATACTCCTGACTAAGGCGTTGATCTCCTCATCGTAGTAGTCGTGTGAGAAGATGAGGAGTGTCCTGTCGATGTCCCTCGCTTGCGCCAGCGACACTATCAGATGCCTAAGGTAAGTTAGGCGGGTATGTACCTGGGAAAAACATACAAAAAACATATTTAAAGGGCAATTTAAAAAAAATCGATCAGTATGTATGTTTCGGGGTGAAGGGAATCAGCAAATAGTTGTTTCAGTAGTGGATTCAGGGGGCTAGGAGAACACAACGAGACGCCCCGGTCGTCGGAAGTCGCAGGACGAATCCTGGCCACAGTACCTAGGCGCGGGCTTACGGACGGCGAGCATTGTGTGGCTAGCCGATCAGAGCCAAGCCCGTTACAGCAGTGCGTTGTGTTCCACGCGCGCCTGAAAATGATGTCAGCATAGAAGACGGGGCCCGCTATGGCCAGTGCATGCCAGGGTTGCGGATTTGTATGAAAGAGTTACCGCGGTCCCGGAACGTAAAGGGCACTAGAAGGAACACGGATGTCAGACTTTTACTGACTAATTCAGTAAGAGTCTGACACAAATTTCCGGTCAGGCCAGAGCGAAAGAAAAAAAAATGATATTTTCCAATCCTTAAAAAACGGGGTCAAGCCCCTGTAGGCGCGGGCTTGCGGACGACGAGTAATGGGTAGCTCGCCGTCCGATCAAGGTCCAAGCCCGGGCCGACGGCGCGTTCTGTTCGCGCGCGCCTCAAAGAGCTGTCAGCACAGGGACGGGGCCACCAACGGGGCCAACGCCTGCCGGGGTTGCGGGACGTCTTAACAGGATACCGTGGCCCCGTAACGTATAGGGCAACAGAAGGAACAGGGTGGTTTCAGGAAAAGTCTGACAGTCCCTTCCGCCCCACCCAGGGCGGAAGGAGTCATTTGACGATTTTTACCAACAAAAAAAAAAGCCCCTGTTGCTCAATTCTGAAATCCAAAAAAAAACAATTCGCGTATACATAAACACATAGTTCTCGAACACCACTGGTCTGACCACAGCTTTAGCAAACTTTTTATCAAGGCTGTACCCAACAAAAAAGTTTTTAATTCAACCAAAACTTCTTGAATTACCAAAAGATTTATAAAAAAAAAACACACATGACATTGACAGCTGTCAAACCAAATCATTGTAGCGAAGATTATATATTATTTACAAGTGTTTATTATTATTATTATTTTACAAAACCAATATGGAGGAACAGAATGAAAGTGAAACGAGTTTTGTAAGCGTTATTATTTACTAGTCTCTGCCTGCGACTTCGTCCGCGTAATCATCATAACAGACGTAGGATGAGTAGTTCCACTTTACTCCATCAAGCCGTCACTCTGCTGTGACAAAGTAGACTGCCTCAAATGCAGTGGAATATGCCCCACTAATTTGATTTAATGGGACAGAATCCACTAGTATAAAATCTTAGCGGATTCTGCCCCATCAGGGTTGACATTGGTACCGATTCCCTTGTTCACAAACTAGACTAAATTTAGAGAATTGACATCTCTTACTAACATACAGCAAAAGGAAAGGACGGTGACATCAAAGAACTAAGTTAGCGATGTCAAATTAGGTTTGCATTTGTGACGAGATGTATGAACGTGGACGAGGCGAAAGGAGTATGTAAGGATCGTAGCAGATGGCTTTCTGTGGTTTCTGCCTACCCCCATGGGAAAAAGGCGTGAGTTTATTTATGTATCAGTGTGTGAGCCGTAGTCATCACAAAGGTAGAATAAAAGTCGTAGTAGAAACAAAAACTACAAAATAAAAACTTTAGCTTGAAAGTCGGCGGCTTTGGTTTTGTTTCTTGTTATGTAGGTATTGCCACCGACTTCCAAGCTAAAGTTATTTTTTTATTTTGTAGTTTTTGAAAGCGGTCATCTTTTTTTGTAAAAAAAAGCTTTTTATTTTTCACTTTTTAGAGTCTGGATTTGTGCCCGGTTGATGGCAATAGGCTCGCCCCCTATTACATGGGACTAAAAACATAACTGGCGAAATGTGGGTGTACTAATGAGTACACCTCTGCCTAACCCTTCGGGGATAACAGGCGTGATGTTATGTTATGTTACTTTTTAGTGCTTGTGTGTTAATGTTTGAAATTCTTACATAAAGCCCTTTCAAACAAAACCTTACACGATATATTTAATTTTGGAAAGTGTTAGGAGGGGGGTTGACGTACCCCCTCCCCACTTCCTTCAGTCAGTCATCGACTACACGTATAAACAAAGCAATTTTTCTTATTACGGCAGTTCTGCTGTGATTTTATAAGGAGTTCCCTTCCATATCTCCAAAGTTCATCATCAGATCATGACAATATTCCTATGGGACCTATTCGGAACTATACTCTTTCAAACAAAAAAAGAATCATCCAAATCGATTCATAATTGGCGGAGTAATCGTAGAACAAATATACAAAAAAAAAACATAGGCGTCGAATTGAGAACCTCCTCCTTTTTGAAGTCGGTTGAAAAAAAATACTACTACGTTCCTTCTGCCGCAGGTTCAGCAGAAGCCAGAAGAGGCACCTAAGCCTGTTAGAGTGGCCAAGAAGATCATAATACCTCGCCGAGAGAAGTCTATAGTTATCGAGCCTCCGAGGGTTCTGATCATGACTGCTGGCATTAAGCCGAAGCCTATGTAAGTGGATATATATATGAACCTATTTACAAAGAGCAGTTTCACATCCTAGAAATGTGTTTACAACTTCACTTTTTAATTTGTTCCGTAAACATAATTATGTTTTATTTATTTATTTAAATACATGTTAAAAATTGTCCTTACAGGCTAACCTAATTCGACAATCAAACCACAAAAAAACTCCTAACGTCACACTTCTATCTTGACAAATAGGAAAGTGTCGTCCTTTCGAATTCCGCCAATGTACTACTAAAAACATCTAAATCTTGCGAGATAATGGTGCCGATTCCCTTGTTCACAAACTAGACTAAATTTAGAGAATTGACATCTCTTACTAACATACAGCGAAAGGAAAGGACGGTGACATTAAAGAACTCAGTTAGCGATGTCAAATTAGTTTTGCCTTGAACTTCTCCTTATTTTTAATCCATACGTTTTAAGATGTCAACTATAATTGTATGGATGTGTCAGATTGACTAAATTTTACAGCTCTTATTTACATTAGTCTCTTTCTTATTTTATTGGACAGAAAAAGATGGAAATAGTCTAATTTTAGTTTAGTTTATGACCAAGAGAATCGGCACCATTATTGATCAATTTGATTGCCTTAACTACCGGTGCATTTTTTAATATGTCAGTACGGGCTACTGGAACTTCAAACAGCCTATTTCTAGGGGCCTGACGTAGCCTGGTATTGGGGATGAACAATTTTATTGACTCCAGTACCTCTGGGTTGTAAAGTTTCCCTCTAAAAACACTAAATACGTATTTGGCAAGAGCCAGGATGTTCAGGCAGTGAGGCAGTGTCGTCAAATATCAGTTTAATCAAAAAACGTTTATTTTTTTCAGAAAGCTGAACCAATGTCAAGTGTCTCCCCTGACCTTGTATGAGCTTGCTGCAGAGGTTGTAGACAGGTTGAACTTCCCTCAGCCATTCACATGGAACGAGGAACAGGTGGCTGACTGGATGGATGAGGTGGTTGGCCTGCCGCAGTACAGGGTATGGACTTGCTAAGTACCATATTTTGACCACAAAATCGTTACGATACTCATAATTTAGACTTTTATCATATCAGACTTGATATACCCTTTTTTACACTGTTCGTATGTATGTAAGTTGTCTCATCAAAATTTGCAAACCATTTTTCGACCATTTCTTGGTATGCGATTGAGCTGAAATTTTGCATACACCTTTAGTTCTGGTGACAATACAATGTCCAATACTCAATATTGTTATAATTTTTATTGGTTTATTTATATTTAGATTATAGGTTGGCTGAGTTCAATTAACTGCCTCGTTGGTCTAGTGGTCGCAAGCGCGACTACTGTGCATGAGGTCTTGGGTTCGACTCCCAGGTCGGGCAAAGTGTTATTGGGTTTTTCCATCAGAAATTTCTTAGTAGCAGCCTCGGAGTCTGGATTTGTGCCGGGTTGATGGCAATAGGCTTGCCCCATATTACCTACATGGGACTAAAAACATAACTGGCGAAATGTGGGTGTACTAATGCGTACACCTCTGCCTAACCCTTCGAGGATTACAGGCGTGATGTTACGTTATGTTTTGAGTTCAATTAAAAATGTTAATATTTTAATTACAGGAGTGTATTATCGATAACCATATCAATGGCAAGAGACTGCTTCGTTTAGAGGATCCTTCCGATTTAGCAGCGATTGGTATCCGCGATTTTATACACATAAAAGTAAGTACACATCTCTGTGATGACATAGTATCATGTACTACTTGTTTATATCGTACTTGCATACAAACTTCCACCCCCCTTTTTACCGCTTTAGGGGGTGATTTCCGGGATAAAAACTATTCTATGTCCTTCCCCGGGCTTTAAACTATCTCTATATAAAATTTCACCTAAATCGGTACAGCGGTTTAAGCGTGAAGAGGTAACAGGCAGACACACTTTCGCATTTATAAGATTAGTATGGATTTGTGAGTTGTATCGTTCGTTTGTCTATGCCAATGTTTCTCAAGCTTATTTGTGTAACAAGCTACTATAATTAAAAAATTAAAAACACGACTGCAAAAATTGCACATATTTGTACTTTGTTTACTCGTCAGTTTTTTTTTACGACGTTTTTATTTACAGTGTTATATATTTTTTAAATCTACTTATCAAATTCTAGACGATAAACACAGACACGACCAGATTCATTAAAAAAATAAATTGAGTCCACACCGGTTTCTTCTTATTTTTTACTAGCCTATATTACTCAAAACGATCGACGAGGAGCTCATGGCTAAGTAATAACAGCCACATGGGTCGATCCGTCAGGTTAAGCTACGCTTGCCGGGGTTGGTCCGTGGATGGGAGACCATCTTTACACACCGAGACTCCTCCGTGCCTCGGAAAGCACGTTAAGCTGTTGCTCCCGGCTGTCATATGTGGATCTTTGACAGTCGTTACGGGTCGTCAGAAACCCGAAAATCTGACAATTAGTCTCACCAAGGGGTATCGTATTACCCAGTTACTGTGTTGTGGAGGTCAGATAGGCAGTCGCTCCATGTAAAATACTGGTACTCAGCTGCATCCGGTTAGACTGGAAGCCGACCCCAACATAGTTGGGAAAAGGCTAGGCAGATGATGATGATTACTCAAAACAATGCAAGGATTGTAACGATACCCCATACATCTAAATCGTTTCAGGCGTTTTAAAGTTATGGTGGAATAAAGAAACTTAAATACATACATACATTAACCCTGAACACATAACACTCCTTTTTTTGGGGCAGTCGTGTAAAAAAACAGTTATTCGCATTAGTTACATTAACTCCACAGTCGAAATTGCCCCGTATAACTCACATTTTCTTTCAGAAAATTACATCAGAAATCAGAAGAGTGTTTGCCACAGACTACATCCTCTTCTCAAGAAGCGTTGGACTGCCGATCCGGAAGCCCTTGACTCATTGCACGTGGTTCAAGTCTAGAACTGGCCCCTCTTGGGGGATAAGAGTGAACTGGACCAGGTAAGCAAAATGAATCTTGTTGCTATTGCTTAATTTGTAGTACTTTTATATAGTCTGTGACAGCGAATCGCCGCCGGCTTACGCTGAAAACCAGCGCCGTGGATTCGTGCCTTCGTGTACGGGCCACGGCATTATGCTGAGCGTTAGCCGTTTCGCACGGTAGTGACGCATATTTCCGTCAAAGACAGTATTTTTTTCGTATTTAAACTTGGATTAAACATAAACATTTTTTTTATGTTAAATGCGCGTGAATAAACAGTTTTTCTTTCTCTTTACTTTGTACCGTAAAACGGGGTAAATAGAGAGAGGGGTTTAAACAGGACGAAACTTTAAAAGGCGAGCCTATTGCCATCAACCGGGCACAAATCCAGACTCCGAGGCTGTACTGTGAAATTCCTGATGGAAAAACCCAATAACAGTTTGCCATACTTTGAAATCGAGCCCAAGACCTCATGCACAGCAGTAGTGCTTCGCCACCACTAGACCAACAAAGCAGTCGAGGAAGATTTTTCTTGTAAATAACGTTTAAAATTGGCTTCTTTAAATAAATTATTTGAATTTGACTTTGCTTTTTATTCCAGATGTGATATTCTTCGATGGATGAAGATTTTAAGACCAAAACCACTACATTTAGATCACTGGGATTTAGTATGGTAAGTAGTTCAAACATATACTTTTTTAAATCTAAAGGTGAATAAGACTAGAACAATTTTTCGAGCATTCCTGTGCAATGCTACGTTCCTGCGAATGCTCGGTGCTCACAGCGGGTGTGCGTATACCCGTAACATTTCGTTGTATCATTGCGTTCATTCTACCTTGAAATGTCGGACTTACAAGTCGCGTGTGCTTCGTTTATTTTAATGAATTGCTCGTGCAAAGGCTCGACGAAATGTTACACCAATACGCTCGTTGGTTTGTACAAATATTGTTGTAACAAAACGGCGAGCGTGCTCGACGCCTGGTTCGTGAAGGATTATACACTAGAACATATCATAAAGCGGCTCGTTGTTCTGTTACAATTAAATGCTCTAGTCTATAAGAAGACCACCCTGCAGCCCTGTATGAAATGAAGCTTTCTCTCTGCTGTGATACAGTAACAAGCCAGGCATAAAATGAGACAGTGCTGTGTGCTATCAGTCATGTGTAGCTCCGTCTCCTTACAGCACTGGAAGACGTATTATGGCGATAATATGATAACCAAAGTTTGTGAGATGTTTGTTTCTCTTTCACGCTTGTGGCTGAGCGGAGCTAGCTGTTAGGCACACATGACCTGGCAGAGGTCGCGGAAAACCGCTGGATGCGGGCAGCACAGCACCGGTTATTCCGGCTACACTTAGGGGAGGCCTATGTCCAGCAGTGGACGTTATTCAGCTGATATAATGATATGATGAAGCACACTTATCTCATCATCTGCCTAGCCTTTTCCCAACTATGTTGGGGTCGGCTTCCAGTCTAGCCGGATGCAGGTGAATACCAATATTTTACATGGAGCGACTTCCTATCTGACCTCCACAACCCAGTAACTGGGTAATAAATACGATACCCCTAGGTAAGACTAGTTGTCAGACTTTTGACGACTCGTAACGACTGTCAAAGATCCACGTATGACAGCCGGGACCAACAGCTTAACGTGCTTTTCGAGGCACGGAATGATGTCAGTAATGGCTAAGATAAACAAACACTTATCTAATATATAAAATTCGTGTCGCAGTGTTTGTTACCTTACTCCTTCGAAACTGCTGGACCGATTTTTATGAAATTTTATGTGCATATTGGGTAGGTCTGAGAATCTGCCAACATCTATTTTACATACCAAAAAAAATAGCTAGTATCTAGACCTAGCCTAATGCATCGGATTATATTTATCCTATTTTTGTGCGTCCATGGGATATATTAAGACTATACTATTATAACTCAAAAATCAATTCTCAGGTATCTGAAGCCAGACTTCCCCATGGACCGATTCGCAAGGATCAAGAAAGCCGTGTTACCGCCAGACCAAGTGCACATACCACATTATTACCCTCCAGAAGAATACTGCAATGAATTCCTGGTAATTCTTTTACATAATTAAAAGTATATAATAAAATCACGCCTGTAATCCCCGAAGGGCTGACAGAGGTGTACCCATTAGTAGACACACATTTCGCCAGTTATGTTTAAGTCCCATGTAATAGGGGGCGAGCCTATTGCCATCAACCTGGCACAAATCCAGACTCCGAGGCTGCTACTGAGAAATTCCTGATGGAAAAACCCAATAACACTTTGCCCGACCTGGGAATCGAACCCAAGACCTCATGCACAGCAGTCGCGCTTGCGACCACTAGACCAACGAGGCAGTCCAACGCGAAAGTCGCTAACAAAGACTATAGTAAGTTATCACAATAAAAAAAATCACCCATTTTTATAAATTCCAGGCTGCAAGAAGATTTCGGATACAGGCCGACATACCAGAACAGTCACAGTTAATATGGATGGAACATCTACCAGGATCACCATCGAGAAGGGAAACAAAAAGAGATGAAGAATACATGGAGGTGCAGAAGCCCAAAAGAGTCAAGAAGAAAGTAGTAGAAGAAGTATCAAGACTCGTGCCTCCGAAAGTGACTACTGAGGGGAAGCTTGGGAAAGCTCTAATTCTGGCGCGGAGAAAAATGGCGGTTCCCAAATTCTTGCCTTGATTTTTAGTCAAAGTCAAAGTCAAAACATTTATTTCACTATATTCCTCACGGTCTAGGATGGTGCCGGTGACATTTGTCAAACTGTTGCTTTTCACTCTTGAACGTTACGGCGATTTACAATCACGATTGAATATTTTAACTGCACACTAATATCACAGTCGTAAAATACGGAATCAGTAATAAGTAAGTAAATAACTAGTAAATTAAATAATGTCTCTGACCTAGTTACGCGATTCTGACATCCATAGATGAATTGCTGACATGTGTCACCCGAACCATCATAGGACGTATGGGATATAGATGATTTAAAGGCACTTTTGAGTTGTCAAGGAGTCGGTCAGTTAGTCCGAAAGTTGAAGCTAGTTGCTCGTTCTAAAACGGAGGTAGGCCTCTATGGAGAAGAACGAGCAAGAAACTCCACGGCACTCTTTTCAATTAGATTTTTAGAAAATCCTGGTTACGTTATTCTCGTTGATTTTACATGTGAAAACAATGAAGATGAATATAAAACTTGGGTGGCACCCGGGGCAGATAACTGTGGTGTCACCTCAAGAATAAAAACTCTAAATTAATAAACATTCGGACGCACCCCTAATTTGTATGTTTGATTAAAGCGACTGCCGACTGCGTCGTTGGTCTAGTAGTCGCAAGCGCGACTGCTGTGCATGAGGTCTTGGGTTCGATTCCCAGGTCGGGCAAAGTGTTATTGGATTTTTCATTAGCAGCCTCGGAGTCTGGATTTGTGCCCGGATGATGGCAATAGGCTCGCCCCCTATTACATGGGACTCAAAACATAACTGGCGAAACGTGGGTGTACTAATGGGTACACCTCTGCCTAACCCTTCGGGGATTACAGGCGTTATGTTATGTTATGTTATGTTATTAAAGCGAAAAAAATATTGTTGTAGTCACTTGAGTTTTTTTTTTTGTGAAAAAAATAATAATTCAATAGCGACTGTACAATATTGTGTATTTGATTGCTCCCTGTATGTTGTGTATTATTTAAGGTCACCTGTATCGCTATATTAATCGTGCTGTTTTTTACTGTTTCTTTGTGTATCGTTGTATCTTTCATATGCTTGTTTAATTGCTATCTATTTTATGAGGTGTATAATTGCTCACCTGTATCGCTATAACAACAGTTTCGTTTTGTGCTGTTCCTTAAGACGTTATTATATCTATCCTTGGTTCGTTTAATTGCTCTATCTATTCTATGAGGTGTGTAATATTTCTCACCTGTATCGCTATAACGAAACTACCATCTTGTACTACTACCAAGATGACCTTGTTGTATCTATCGCTTGCTGGTTTAATTGCAATCTATATTATGTAATGTATATTATTGCTCACCTGCATAGCTATAACAACTTTGTCGTATAGTATTGTTTTGTTGTATCCTTCCCTTGTTCGTTTAATTGCTATCTGTTCTATGAGATGTGTAATATTTCTCACCTGTATCGCTATAACAAAACTACCATCTTGTACTGCTACGAAGATAACATCGTTGTAAATATCGCTTACTCGTTTGTTCGCTACCTATATTAAGTTGAGGGTATTATTGCTTACCTGTATCGCGATAACAACAGTGTCGTTTTGTACTGTTCCGATCGCTTGCTCGTTTAATTGCTATCTTTATTAAGTAGTGTGTAACATTGCTCACCTGTATCGCGATAACAACAATATAGTTTTGTGCTGCTCCGAAAATGACCTTATGTCTATCGCTTGCTCGTTTAATCGCTATCTTTATTAAGTAGTGTGTAACATTGCTCATCTGTATCGCTATAACAACAGTGTCGTTTTGTACTGTTCTGCAGATGACCTTGTTATATCTATCACTTGCTCGTTTAATTGCTATCTTTATTAAGTAGTGTGTAACATTACTTACCTGTATCGCTATAACAACAGTGTCGTTTTGTACTGCTCCAAAAATGACCTTGTTATATCTATCGCTGGCTCTTTTAATTGCTATCTATTTTATGAGGTGTGCAACATTGCTTACCTGTATCGCTATAACAACAGTGTCGTTTTGTACTGCTCCGAAGATGTCTTCGTTGTATATTGTCTGTGCATCATTGTACCTTTGGATTGCTCGTTTGATTTCTGTTATATTCTTAACTGCTACGCGTTCTGTTGAGTTCACTGAAATGAGAGGAGTATTCGTTATATCATCTCCTACGTAGGGTAGTGTAATAACAAGTAGCGATAGGCCCAGTAGGGCCTATCGAGCAGTAGTTGACCGCTAGTGCGTAAGAGTGCTTAGAAAAAAAGAAAAACCGTAAAAATTGTTGTTTACAAAATCCCAAAACAAAAATAAGTTGGAATTTAATTTAAAAACAAATACTAAACGGAAATATGCGCCACTATCGCACGATACGGCTTACGCTAAGCATAATGATGGCCCAGTGGTTAAGGCGCCCGCATCTCATGCATGAGGTTGTGGTTTCAAATCCGGGCAAGTACCAATGTGACTTTTTCAATTCATATGTACTTTCTAAAGTTTATCTTGGAAATCACTGACATCGGTGAAGGAAAACATCGTGAGGAAATCTGGACTTACTGTTCCACTCAAAACATGTCAGAGGCCCTTGAGGCGGTTTAGAAACTCTGACACTAGGGTGTGTGGGGTCGTAGACCTTACTGCACACACGATAAAGAAGAATAAAAATACCTTAATTTCATCTCAGACCAACCTGTAGAATTCCTAGGATGTACCGTCAAGTACTTGTGTAGTTCAGGAGGCACCAGCGCTAATACCTGCTCTGAAGTGTCGTTAC
The DNA here is from genome assembly GCA_949774945.1 of Hoplodrina ambigua. NCBI lineage: Eukaryota > Metazoa > Arthropoda > Insecta > Lepidoptera > Noctuidae > Hoplodrina > Hoplodrina ambigua. The sequence goes on from OX458994.1 coordinate 1,588,398, forward strand.
CATTCATCAGCTCTTCTGAAATCAATCGTATTCATTTGAGGATAAAGTTCAAATTACACTGTACTGTAGCTAGCAGTTATGACATTTTGGATAGGTTGTGACGGTGGCTTGAGGGAAAACAAGCGTTACAGAATGGTAAATAGAGTTTAATTTTGACTGTTCTTACGTTTTTGCTGAAAATTTTTAAGAAATGGCGGAGAATGTATTGGTAAAAAATATCTTTCTCTTTTCAATAAATAGATTTTCGATTTTGTTAGTAACAAAGTGACGTCACAATCTATGGGAGAAACGCATTTTGACAGATCATAAAAATTACGTCAGTTGATTGGTCTAAAGGTGCTCCCTCACCGGGAGCATTCACGTGTATTGTAACATTATAGATTCAACTTTGAGCATTACATTACAATAATACCTCCCTGACTAACGAGCATTTGCGTGTAATGTAACATATAGATTCGACTTTGAGCATTACATTACAATAATACCTCCCTGACTAACGAGCATTTGCGTGTAATGTAACATATAGATTCGACTTTGAGCATTACATTGGAAGTGGAGCGCATTGATGTTACAAGTTGTATCAAGATACTACACATTGTATCATTACAAGGTGCGCATTGTAATGCTCGGTTCTCCTCCTTCACTGATGTAATGCTCAAATCTGTAACGTTACATTACACGCGAATGCTCCCGGTGAGGGAGCACCTTAAGGGTGTAGCCAAACGAGCGTAATTTTGTGAGTGGTAAGTCGCACAATTTACGCCGCAGAAATTCTGCCTGGCAGAAATTCTGTTGGCATGCCAGACGAGCGTATTTTATTCAGTTACTATCCAACGCTAAGATCCAACGTGCGTCGGCCCCCTCGCCCCACAAACTCAATTCGGTCCAAATAATGCATATGAGTCGGCAGACAACTAATTTTGCGTCGTCGTGTGAATCAAATAGAACTTTTTAATGAAACCGAATGCAACAGAATTTCTGCGACTCACTATACTCACAAAATTACGCTCGTTTGACCTCACCCTAATACTCAATTATCTCAAGAGATGGCGTTACGTGTCTCTTACGTGTATTCGAAATTTGAAGAACATACATACATAACATCACGCCTGTAATCCCCGAAGGGTTAAGCAGAGGTGTACCCCATTATTACACCCACATTTCGCCAATTATGTTTTTAGTCCCATGTAACAATTCCAGACTCCAATGCTGCTACTGAGAAATTCCTGATGGAAAAACCCAATAACACTTTGCCCGACCTGGGAATCGAACCCAAGACCTCATGAACAGCAGTCGCGCTTGCGACCACTAGACCAACGAGGCAGTGTATTTGAAATTTGAAGAAACAACTATCATATTACATAATGAAATATCTGTCCGTCCGTACTATGCATCTTACTTCATCACGCGTCTGTGGGAAATATGTCAAGTACTCTAGAATAGCATAAATTTGGCTTACTTCCAAAATTTCTGCTAATTAAATTTTGTAACTAATTTAATAATTTGATATTTTCTAACAACGTAATGAGCAAAATGGTATTTCGTCTGTTGTAATTTTTGGTTTTGACAATATTACAATTGAATTGGTGCGGATAATGAGTGTGGGAAGACTTGTGAGGTCTTTGCCCAACAGTGGGACAGTAAAGGACAGAGAAAAAAGGAAATAAAGTCTGGCAAAAGGAAGCTGTCCACATGGGCGGCATTTATAAAAAATCGTATCGGAAAACTCCAATTTTGAACCGAATAAACTGAATTCATAGTCATTTTCCACTCATTTTGACTGCCTCGTTGGTCTAGTGGTCGCAAGCGCGACTGCTGTGGGTCTTGGGTTCGATCCCCAGGTCGGGCAAAGTGTTATTGGGTTTTTCCATCAGGAATTTCTCTGTAGCAGCCTCGGATTCTGGATTTGTGCCCGGTTGATGGCAATAGGCTCGCCCCCTATTACATGGGACTAAAAACATAACTGGCGAAATGTGGGTGTACTAATGGGTACACCTCTGCCTAACCCTTCGGGGATTACATGCGTGATGTTATGTTTCCACTCATTTTATCACGCCTGTAATCTCCGAAGGGTAAGGCAGAGGTGCACCCATTAGTACGACCACATTTCGCTAGTTATATTTCAGTCTCATGTAAGACATTTATTTTTCATAGAAGCGTCGGTTCACATCTGTCGGAAGATACGTCGAGCGTATCGTCTTTAGTATGGTCTTCTTGGACATCACTGGCATCGGTGAAGGAAAACATCGTGAGGAAACCTGGACTTACTGTTCCACTCAAACCATGTCAGAGGCCCTTGAGGCGGTTTAGAAACTCTGACACTAGGATGTGTGGGGTCGTAAGACCTTACTGCCCACACGATAAAGAAGAAGAAGTATGGTCGACGCTCTAACGCATCATCGGTTATGTGTGTATAGTTGGATGTTTTATTATCTATTTGACTGTTTCTGCGTTACGTGACTGACGATACGCGGCGTATCTTCCGCCAGATGTGAACCGAGCCTTAGGGCCTCCACCCAAGTCAGACATTTCATTGTAGGATTTCATTGTCAATTATCGGGAGAGATGATTATTTCATTGTAGGATCGACTTTTGCGTTGCCATTTCCTTCCGACAAAAAAACGGTCACCGATTGTCTGAGGTAGGCGGAGGCAATCAAATTAAAAATAACATCATTACCCCAGCTGAAAACAATGCTGAAATAGCAACATACAAATACAATACGTGTTCAGTATTACATGAAATATTTACAAATTTAAGCGTTTCGCACACAGAGCAACTATTGCAGCAACTGGCAACTAGCTGTTGACATATATTTTAATTGGACTGCGCACAAGTAGCAACTCGAGTTTCGAGTTGCGGCAATCGTCAACAGTTTTCAGTTGCTGCAATCGATGACTAAGTTAGTTCCCAATTGCCGCAACTAGCAAATGTTAAATATTATACCGTTAACGCTGATCGCTGCGTAGATTGAGCAACTCGGCTATGAAAGTTGCTCACAGATTGCCGTAAAGTTGCGGCAACCGTAAACGTTATAGCAACTATCAACTTTTACTGGAAACTTTTAAAGAGTTGATAGTTGCCTCAACTTAAGTTGCTCCGTGTGCAAAGCGCTTTATACTAGCACTAGCTGACCTAGCAAGCTTTGTACCGCCATATTTATTTTTCTTTCATAAGAACCTTCTCCACACAATAAAATACAACAAAAAAGAGAATTAGTAAAATTGAGTAGTTGACAGAATTAACCAACAATTTCAAGACATAAGTTCTTTAAAGAAACATTTTATTTTAACCCTGAATAACCGAATAATTTTATTTTATTTTTGCGCGGACGTAGTCGCGGGCAAAAGCTAAAATTATTTGTGGCTTAGAAATCAATAGTTAGTCAGTGTCGTCACAGTTCGATATTGGCATACAAAATCTATAGAAGAGTCGCGTTTTGACAGGTCATAAAAAGTAGGTACGTATATTAATACACATGATTGTACTCATGATAACAAACAACTCACCGAATAAAAACGAAAAAATATTATGAAAAAAAAAAAACACTCCATCAATGGTAATTTAACTTAGTTATCGCTTTTTACAAACAAAACTATTTAACATTTAACATTTATTACTATTTTTTCGATCAAATATCAACCGTACGCGTGCACGATTCGAGCGAGGCCGGTCGATGACGCCAAATTTTTTTTTCCTTATTTTGTTTTTTTTCTTTCGGTAAATCGTTTGTTATCATGAGTACAATCATGTGTATAAATATCGTACACTAATTACCAGTCACCTATGTATTGTATTATAAAACAAAGTTCTCAAGTGTGAAGGCAGGAAACATAAAGGTGCTCCCTCACCGGGAGCATTCACGTGTATTGTAACATTATAGATTCAACTTTGAGCATTACATTACAATAATACCTCCCTGACTAACGAGCATTTGCGTGTAATGTAACATATAGATTCGACTTTGAGCATTACATTGGAAGTGGAGCGCATTGATGTTACAAGTTGTATCAAGATATTACACATTGTATCGGTTCTCCTCCTTCACTGATGTAATGCTCAAATCTGTAACGTTACATTACACGCGAATGCTCCCGGTGAGGGAGCACCTTAAGGATCAATTAATCTGTTACATCTCAATAATGTACCCACTTTCTGTGCAAATAAATAATTATTCTATTATATTTATATTCTATTCTAAAAAATCTCAAAATCAGAAGATATACAAACATAGAACAGAACACGATTTAGCTTAATTTCCACAGTTGGTAATTAGTGACAAAATACGTGTAAACAATAAAAAGAAAAGGAGTTTCTTTTTTTAACACTTTCCAAGTTTTGACAAGTTAGAAAAAAAAACGAATAAACAAACACAGAAATTATAAAAAAAATATAACACCTTCATAAAATGGCCACATTAGTATTCCTGAATCCAATATTTGGTTATTAGTATCGAAAACGTTATCTAAATCATTATCTGCAAAGAAAATGCTCGTATTTATACAAATTTTCATGAAAAATACAAATATTTGTGCTTGGTTTTTTTTTGTGCGTTAACCTTAAATATTCATATTCATAAACAAACATAAAGAAATAATAAAATAATAAAAATGCCTATAAGACCAACTACATGGATTTGCACATTATTAAAAAAAAAGAAAATAAATAAACGTCAAGTACACATGCCACAAAAGACACTTGACAAGAGTCAGTAATGGGAACCTTTCGCTGGTATGGATGTACGAAATATCTATAATGCACGAATTAAAGACATGATTGTATCACGAGAACAAAAGATTGACCAAAAAAAAATTTTCAAAATTTATAAAAAAAAATTGGGGTCATCAACCGGTCTCGCTCGGATCAGCTGTGCACGCGTTACGTACAGTTGATATTTGATCGAAAGAAGAGTAATAAATGTTAAAAGTTGAATAGTTTTGTTTGTAAAAAGGGATAACTAAGTTAAATTACCACTGATGGAGTGTTTTTTTTTTCATTTTTTGTTTTTTTTTTTCGGTAAGTTTTTTGTTATCTTGAGTACAATCATGTGTATAAATATCGTACCTACCCTATTTACCAGTCACCCTATCCTATCCTAACTAATATTATAAATGCGAAAGTAAGTTTGTTTGTTACCATTTTACGCCTAAGCCACTGAACAGATCATCCTGAAATTTTGCATATACATTGCCAGGTGTATAGGAACGAACATAGGGTACCTTTTATCCCGAAAAAAAGAACTATTCCCGAGAGAAATCACAATAACGTTCTTATGATGATAGATGGCGCCACATGTCTGATTGAATTTTAAACTTAATTTGCGAGCGAAGCCGCGGGCGAAAGCTAGTATATTATAAAACAAAGATCTCAAAAACGGAAAAAATCTCAAAAACGGAATATAATATGTACAAAGTACAAACATATAGCACAGTATACGATTTAGCTCAATTTCCACAGTACTTGGTGACGAAATATGTAAAGAATAAAAAGATAAAAAGTTTTTGTCGTACATTTCAAGTTCTGGCCATTTAGAAAAAAAAAAAGAAGAAACAAACACATAAATTATTAAAAATAATTAAAAAAAAACCTTGATATGGCAACATTACTATTACTGAATCCAATATTGGTTTAGTATCGGTATCGTTATCTGTAAAGAAAATATTTATTACAATTTTCATGAAAAAGAAATAAAAATATTTGTGCGTGGTTACTTTTAATTTTGTGCGTTAACCTTAAAATATTCCATATTCAATTTAAATCATAAACAATATAAATATTTAAATGATAAAAATGCTAATAATACCATGAATTTACACCATAAAAAAAATATAAAGAAAATCTTTAAATGAAAAAAAAATGTCAAGTAGGTACAACACGCGCCACGACAGATGAGACTTGACAAGCGCCAGTAATGGGGAGCTTGCGCAGGTATGGATGTACGAAATAGTTATCCATAATTTGTGTATCTATTCAGGGTTATTTCGATGACATTTAGATTAAAATTCTTTACAAAATTATAATATTTTTTACGAAGTAATAAAGTTTGTGTGGTGTGTCAAGTCTCGTCTTTCGTGGCGCGTATTGTACCTTTCTTATTGCATTTCTTTACTTGACATTTTTGTCATAAAAAAATAAAATGAATGAAAGAAGAAAGCAAACCTATTTGTGCAAAAAAAAGTAGTAGAAAAAGAAAAAAATCAGATATGACATTAAATGAGATAGTTCAAAAAGAAATCCCTTTAAAAAAATTCAAAACAATAAAAAAAAAAACAATTAAAAACCTTTGTTATTAGTTGTTACACTTTTAAGCAACAGTCCTTGCAATTTTATAAAGTAATCTTTATCTGGAATAATAAAAAAATAAAAAAAACTAAGTAACGAAAAATATTTTCATGTTTTCTATTTTTTTTTTTTAGTTTTCTTATTGTGAATGTCATCATATGCTAATGGTAAGGCACTACGCAAGTACAAATATGACTTTTTTAATTCACATGTACTTCATAACTTTATCTTGGACATCACTGACATCGGTGAAGGAAAACATCGTGAGGAAACCTGGACTTGTAATTAATAACAGACTTATATAAGTCTGATATTGCCCTCTGCCTTGAGCAAGCGTGATGATCAATGCTCGTGCCTTCTCTGTATGAAAAGAGGCTTTTGCCTTGCAGTTGGACAATAATAAGCTGGTATTATAGTAAATAACTTGATTGTTTTTTTTTTGTTTCTATTGTTATGCAGTTACTTCAAGATCCATGCTTATAATGTCTTTTGTAAATTGTCTATCGGATTTCTTGAATGGTTATTTGAGTCATGAGATTCAACTGAGATCATCATTTGATTCATGTTCTCTTAAAAATAACTAAAACTAAATAACTAAAAGTAATTTTGTAAAAAGGTACAATACGCGCCACGAAAGATGAGACTTGACAAGCGTCAGTAATGAGAAGCTTGCGCAGGTATGAATGTACAAAATAGTTATCCATAATTTGTGTATCTATTCAGGGATACTTCGATGACATTTAGATTGAAATTCATAACAATTTTGTATGGTTTATTACGGGATAATAAAGTTTGTGTGGTGTGTCAAGTCTCATCTTTCATGGCGTGTATTTTATCTAGGTATTTCAGTGCTAAAGTAATATTTCATCGCGTCCATTCGCTGTACGCCAACATTCTTCTCGCTATAAAAAAAACTTTACATAAAAAACAAAAAAAAAAGAAGAATCGTACCTCCATCTCTATACATGCCTCCGCTGGACGCGGAGAGCATAATCTGTAGCCATAGACAAAACAGCCCGAGTATAACAAAAACTCTGGCAACCGACGCATATTTTAAGCGTGGCATCTCGTTTAGCACTCGACAGATGGCGCCAGTTGCATCTTACGTAGTCCGCCCATCGGCCGGTAGATGGCGCTGTTTCATATTTCGTTCAGGTCATCGTTTGTTGATGGTTGTTCTGTGGAAAAAAAGTAAATGGTTAAGAAAATAACATAAAATCACGCCTGTAATCCCCGAAGGGTTACGCAGAGGTGTACTCATCAATAGTTGCTCTATGTGCTAAGCACCTTACCTACGGAACTCTAAAAATAATCATTAAACGAACGATTAAACCAAGTACAGTCAGACCACGTTATCAACAGTTTTCATCAAATTATATTTATTTTAAGCAGTCATTTAAATACTGCTTAAACTAATTATAATTTTATCAAAACCGTTTACGTTTTATTGCTATTACATTAGATTTCATTTCAAATTCGGAATTTAAAACGGTCATGTATGAAAGGTATTCTTTTTAGGTGGTAATCAAATAACTCCTTCCGCCCTGGGTCCGGAAGAGACTGGTGCCGATTTCCCTGTTCACCAACTAGACTAAATTTAAAGTATTGGCATTTCTTACTAACATACAGCGAACGGAAAGGACGGTGACATTAAAAAACTAAGTTAGCGATGTCAAATTAGTTTTGCCTTGAACTTCTCCGTATTTTTCTATAATTGTATGGATGTGTCAGATTGACTAAATTTGACAGCTCTTATTTACATTAGTCTCTTTCTTGTATTATTGGACAGAAGAAGATGGAAATAGTCTAATTTTAGTTTAGTTTGTGACCAAGAGAATCGGCACCACTGTCAGACTTTTACTGACTAAAAAACCACCCTGTTCCTTCTGTTGCCCTTTACGTTCCGGGGCCACGGTATCCTGTTGTAGTGCGTTTATACTTATTCTGCCACGCGTGTCGACACGCGTGGGGAAGCTATCGGTTTCATACATTTAGTATAGGACTGATCATGTTAGTCCCGCCTCGCGTGGCGTGGAGCAACCTGCTACATGTATGAAACTAAAACATAACACCAGTTACACTTACAGTTAAAGTCCCATGTAATAGGGGGCGAGCCTATTGCCATCAACAGGGCACAAATCCAGACTCCGAAACTGCTACTGAGAAATTCCTGATGGAAAAACCCAATAACACTTTCCCCGACCCGAATCGACCCCAAGACCTCATGCTCAGCAGTCGCGCTTTGCGACCACTAGACCAACGAGGCAGTCCTACACTGACAACATATTACTGATTCCGTATTTTACGACTATGATATTAGTGTGCAGTTAAAATATTCAATCTTGATTGTAAATCGCCGTAACGTTCAAGAGTGAAAAGCAACAGTTTGACAAATGTCACCGGCACCATCCTAGAGCGAGAGGAATATAGGTGCATACAACACGTACACTGAGCACTACTTGCACCTACGTAACCTTCAGGCTATCACGTTTAGCATTTACAAATTTGCATGCAAATACTAACGATTAACATAAAACAAGCAAATTACAATAAAAAACTTTAATTTGTTTTCAGAAAATGTACTAAAAGTGTAATAAAGATAACTCAGTACATACAGTACTGTAATAAAACAGGTAGACACTGTAAAGATACTTTATAGCGTGGTAGATACTCATGAGTCTCATAGGCGCTTTGCACACGGAGCAACTATTGCAGCAACTGGCAACTAGCTGTTTACATACATTTCAATTGGACTGCGCACACATAGCAACTCGAGCTTTGAATTCCGGTGATCGTCAACAGTTTTCAGTTGCTGCAATCGATGACTAAGTTAGTTCCTAATTGCCGCAACTCGCAACTGTTAAATATTATACCGTTAACGCTGATCGCTGCGTAGATTGAGCAACTCGGCTATGAAAGTTGCTCAGATTGCCATAAAGTTGCGGCAACCGTAAACGTTATAGCAACTTGACGGGCCTGTTGGTCTAGTGGTTAGTGGCCCTGACTGCTAAGCCGGAGGTCGTGGGTTCGATTGCCACCCAGGACAAACTTTGTGTGATGAGCATGATTGTTGGTTCTGTGTCTGGGTGTGATTTATCTATAATATGTATGTATTTATAAATTATATAAGTATGTATATCAGTTGTCTGGTTACCATAACACAAGCTCTGCTTAGCTTGGGATCAGATAGCCGTGTGTGAGTTGTCCCAAGATATTTATTTATTATTTTATTTATTTATCAACTTTTACAGGAAACTTTTAAAATGTTGATAGTTGCCTCAACTTAAGTTGCTCCGTGTGTAAAGCGCCTAACGGCTTGTTGAAAGATGACAGTGGCATGGGGCCAAATATTCAAGCCCCGCGACCCCATTGGCTTAGGTGACAAGTGCTTGCATATCTTGATCGTCGTGTCACTGGTTCGATACTATACTGAGATATACGAGGTACAGTTTTGCACATAACATAACATCACGCCTGTAATCCCCGTAGGGTTAGGCAGAGGTGTACCTATTAGTACACCCACATTTCGCCAGTTTATGTCCCTTGTAATAGGGGGCGAGTCTATTGCCATCAACCAGGCACAAATTCGAGGCTGCTACTGAGAAATACCTGATGAAAAAACCCAATAACACTTTACCCGACCTAGGAATCGAACCCAAGACAAATTGCATGAGGTTATCAGAAATGACGTTAATCCTTAATAATAAATGAGAAGTAATCCTGTCTGTCTGTCCGACTAGATCAATTATCTCAGCGCCCCTAGGCAATGCAATTCTAAACTTCCTTCCTTTCCTGGGCCCTGCGGCCTCTACCAGATACAAAATCACTACCCGTGGCGGGGCCCCTAGGCAATTCTCATACAGCAAAATGCATAATCCGACCCTGATTCCCAGATACGGTTCAGAACAAAAAAAAATATATAGCAATGATGAAAAAAATCTTTGTGATTGATAAACATATATACATAACATCACGCCTGTAATCCCCGTAGGGTTAGGCAGAGGTGTACCTATTAGTTCACCAACATTTCGCCAGTTATGTTTACCACTAGACCAACGAGGCAGTCAGCAGTCAGGCAGCATGATAAAATAAATAAATAAACATTACACATACATAAACTCACGCTTTTTTCCAATGGGGGTAAGCAGAAACCACAGAACGCCACCTGCTACGACCCTTCCATACTCCTTTCGCCTCATCCACGTTCATACATCTCGTCATGCAAGCACGCCGGTTACTAGTACTCCGCACCTGACCTTTCTGAAGAACCTCACCAATAAGGTCAGTGTAGGTTTTCCTAGGGCGACCCCTCCCGGCGTTGCCACTTACCTCTGCCATATAAATACCTTTTGTTAATCATCTTTCACTCATCCTCTCAACATGACCGACCCATCTAATAAACATTATCTGAATATATAAAAATTAATTGCTGTTCGTTAGTCTCGCTAAAACTCGAGAACGGCTGGGCCGATTTAGCTGTTTTTGGTCTTGAAATGTTCGTGGAGGTCTAGGGAAGGTTTAAACGGTAAGAAAATATGGGGTAGGGTAGGGTATGGGATGGGTAGGGTAAGGTAGGGGAGTCTGGAATAGAACAGAGACTCTTTATCCCAATATAATGTTGCAGGGGGATAGTTTAGAGCTTTGGCTTAATTCGGAAATCTACGTAGACAAAGTCACGGGCTAAAGCTAGTAATGTAATAAAATGAAGACACTCTTAAAAAAAACAAAATTCTAACGACCTACAGAACATGTTAACACACTAAAACCATGCGCAAACGCATCACTGACATTCTTTTATATATAAAGGAAACTGCCCACTAAACCGTATCATACGACGACTGTGCCATATTCCTCACGCTCTAGGATGGCGCCGGTGACATTTGTCAAATAGTTGCTTTTCACTCTTGAACGTTACGGCGATTTACAATAATGATTTTAACTGCAACTAATATTACAGTCGTAAAATACAGAACCAGTGATAAGTAAGTAAATAACTATTAAATTAAATAATGTCACAGACTTTTGCGATTCTGACTTCTATAGATGAATTGCTTACATGTGTCACGCGCACCATCATAGAACGTATGGAATATAGTTACGTGTAAGGCACACAAATATAATTTGTGTTGAAAATGAGGAGACTATGCCCACTAGAACGTTCCGTTACCAACTAACTACGACACATGCCATGCGCGGAGCGTCAATAATTTTCAGATGAAATGCTGTTGATACGTTACGACTTCTTAATAGGGTTTTAAACGAATCCGCTGTCCGTCTCTCTGTCAGTGGGCAGTATCTCATGAATCGTAATAGGTAAAGTTGAAATTTTCACAGAATATGTCTTTATATTGCTGATATAACAATTAATACAAATAAAATGATAACCCTATTCTTGGCACGGCGGATAATTTGACACGTTGTAATTTTCGAAAATCTAGAGACGTACCCGACAGTTACATTTTAAGTATTTTTATTTTTTTTCAAATTTTCAAAAACGGTTCAGCAGGTCTTCATACAAAAACGTGTTTTATTTTCATCGTTTTTTGCACGATCTTAAGATTGTATAGTGATACGAAACAATTAATGTGCGAGTCCGACTCCCACTCAATCGGTATTTTTTCTTTCCAAGCCCGATTTATTCATAGCACGATCATAGTACGCTACGATGCAGTGGGCAGACTCCTTTATCTGTTTAATTGTTAAGTACCTAATAACAAATTATACAAATAAGTATACATAAATGTGTTAATGTACGTTTGTTATTATACAGTGTGTCGTAATTTTAATTAACTAGTTGTAATATGTTTTGGTAACCGGTTTTTAAACTAGTTTGTGTACTTTGTTTTTTAAGACAAACAGTTGAGGAAATCTCGCAATGACCCGGTTTAGGGTTCCGCTTTACAAATATTGCATGGTAGGTTCAGTCTGCCAGTGAATAGGCCACCACAACCAATCAATTTATGTACTTTTTACGGCCTGTCAAAAAACATGTCAGCCCATGTATTTATGAGTATGTATATTATATATATATATATATATATATATATATATATATATATATATATATATATATATATATATCTCTCTATCTATATATATCTTTAAAAAGATATATATATATATATATATCTTTTTCACCATCTGCGCTTTTCCCAACTATGTTGGGGTCGGCTTCCAGTCTAACCGCATGCAGCTGAGTCCCAGTATTTTACATGGAGCGACTGCCTATCTGACTTCCACAACCTAGTAACTAGGTGATACGATACCCTTTGGTAAGACTGGTTGTCAGACCTTCAAGCTTCTGACGACCCGTAACGACTGTCAAAGATCCACGTATGACAGCCGGGACCAACAGCTTGACGTGCTTTCCGAGGCACGGAATGATGGCAGTAATGTCTAAGATAAACTAACTAAACTGACAAATTGAAGTCTCTTTTTGTAATGTAAAAATAACAGGTTTTTACTAAGTGCATATGAATGTTTACATGTTACTTAAACCTAACCCAAGACCTTAATGCTTAGTAGTCGCGCTTTGCGATAACTAGACCAGCGAGGCAGTAATTTTTTATACAAGGTGGATTTGCTCTTGATTCAAGTCTAGGTCAGAGGTGACACACAAAGTCTACGATGGAGTGAGCTAACCCAGAATAAACCTGTTGGCGTGAAGTTATGTATAAACGAACTTCACTGGAATATAAGCCTTAATGTCAATGACAATAAGACCTATTACACAAAACGGATCTAACCCAGATAAGCCCCAAAATTTACATGCTCAAGGCAAGGTAAACATAATCAGAAACACATGTGGGGTGGTACTTTGTGTGGATACAGACGGACAGACGTCATATACATACATACATAAACTCACGCCTTTTTCTCATAGGTGTAGGCAGAAACCACAGAACGCCACCTGCTACGATCCTTACATACTCCTTTCGCCTCGTCCACGTTCATACATCTCGTCATACAAGCACGCCGGTTAATTTTTAGCATAACATCATAACATCACGCCTGTAATCCCCGAAGGCTTAGGCAGAGGTGTACCCATTAGTACACCCACATTTCGCCAGTTATGTTTTTTTTTTTTTAGTCCCATGTAATAGTGGGCGAGCCTATACTACTACTACTGCCTCGTTGGTCTAGTGGTCGCAAGCGCGACTGCTGTGCATGAAGTCTTGGGTTCGATTCCCAGGTCGGGCAGTGTTATTGGGTTTTTCCATCAGGAATTTCTCAGTAGCAGCCTCGGAGTCTGGATTTGTGCCCGGTTAATTTTTACTGTATAAAAATATCGACCTTTATGCCTTTATTATGTGTGATATGATAATACAGCAATCGGTCGATCGTTGATCTATGCCATCGTCGAAAAAAAAGGAAAGAAAGAAAAAGAAAGAAAGAAAGAACCAAGAAATGATCGATGGTACAATGGACTAGCCGACGTCGATCGATAGTTTCTACTACACCAATGGATCAAGCATCGATCGATGGTAGAATCGAGCTGCATAATTATTCGAGATTAGTGCCCCTCTGAGTTTTCACACCAATCGATAAACGTCGATCGATCAATTTTTTGTCGATTAGTCAAAAGTACCACACCGACATCGACATCGACGATCGATCAATGAATGTAGTAACACCCTATTATTGTGGGGATATGTGGGCAGGACCCTTTATAATTTTTAACGAAAAAAAAAAGTATGCCACGTCCATCCCTACCGACACCCGTCGCTGGACTGTCATTGCGCACACGCATTGCGTCATCAACGGATTGTATAAGACCGCAATGGACCATGATGCCGTGCTAACGAGACGGTTGAAACTTTCACTTTAAACCATTATAACTGTCATTACTGTGTACCATTTTTGAGGTAAGCAGTAAGGTACCATCATGTCAGACGAACGATGTTCACTGCTGTATACATGGTCATTGAAAATTTACCCGAAACCTGAAAAGGGGTCATTGTACTCATCATTATGAACAACTTTTACTATGGGATCAACCCTGAAATCATGAAAAAAAATCAGCTGTTCCCTACAAAAATGCTACACAACACGATCGTAATGTATGAAACAGCAGATTTATTTTTTCATGATTTCAGTGTTGGTCCCATAGTCAAAGTTGTTCATAATGATGAGTAAAATGACCCCTTTTTAGGTTTCTGGTAAATTTTCTTTGACCATGTATGTATAAAGCAGTGGACTTCGTTTGCCAGTTATATTCAAGTCCCAAGTAATAGGGTGGAGCCTATTGCCACCAACCGGGCAAAAATCCAGACTCCGAGGCTGCTACTAAGAAATTCCTGATGGAAAACCCAATAACACTTTGCTGGACTTAGGAATCGAACCCAAGACCTCATGCTCAGCAGTCGCACTTTGCGTCTAGACCAGCGGGAAGTTATACAGTCTTTCTTTATCGTGTGGGCAGTAAGGTCTTACGACCCTACACACCCTAGGGTCAGAGCTTCTAAACCGCCTCTAAGGGCGTCTTAACAGGATGCCGTTGCCCCGGAACGCAAAGGGCTGCAGAAGAAACAGGGTGGTTTTTTAGCCAGTAAAGTCTGACAGTCCTTTCCGCCTCACCCAGGGCGGAAGGACTTATTTGATGTTAAAAAGGGCCTCTGACACGGTTTGAGTGGGACAGTAATATGCTGATATAAGTCCAGGTTTCCTCACGATGTTTAAATACAGTGTGTTTTTGTATGTTGAGTTATACAGTGTATATTGCTAATAAATATTAATGAATGCAACATTGTCTTATGTGAAATGAATAATGAAGACTCCAATGCCAATGTAGTTAGAACAATTTGTGCTACTTAGTATATTTCTGTGTACTATATGCCATTGTACTAATGCCGTATTGTCGCTAAGTATTACGCAGTGTACTCATGCCTCCGAGGCCAGCGAGAGCATTAAAACAGTTATAGGATAATTTCCACCAAACGGCTCGCATCGCATCGAATCGGATTTTACAATCTTCAAACGATATTAAGTCTTGTACACAGTGTTTAAAGTCTATTTTACCATGCCGCTTGACACGCAATCGTAGCCGATAGCAAGCTAAGACGGGCGATCGGCTACGTTCGCTTGTCGTCGTATCGATCGGATCCTTTCAAAAATAGAATTAGTCTGTGAAATACTTTGAACATGTTAATCGCTTTGCTTTGCTTTGCTTTGCGCTGTGACTGCCTCGTTGGTCTAGTGGTCGCAAGCGCGACTGTTGTGCATGAGGTCTTGGGTTCGATTCCCAGGTCGGGCAAGGTGTTATTGGGTTTTTCCATCAGGAATTTCTCAGTAGCAGCTTCGGAGTCTGGATTAGTGCCCGGTTGATGGCAATAAGCTCGCCCCCTATTACATGGGACTAAAAACATAACTGGCGAAATGTGGGTGTACTAATTGGTACACCTCTGCCTAACCCTTCGGGGATTACAGGCGTGATGTTATGTATGCTTTAGTCTTAAGCAAAGCATGTATAATCTCATCTCTAACTCATGTACCACCTTATATACCATGTTTTAGGCAAATAAATAAATACAAATAAAAAAAAAACAATTTCACGTTAACACGGTAGGAATAAAACTATTTGAGTAGGCGCAGAAACGGATATATTAGCAAAAAACGGTACGGAGCCGATTGTATGCGTCAAATTGTCGGACGCGATCGGCTGTCGCCGCATCCGAAACTTTCCGATCCGATGCGATGCGACCCGTTTGGTGTGAGCGCGACTAACATTGTTCCGTGCCTCGGAAAGCACGTCAAGACGTTGATCCCGGCTGTCACACGTGGATCTTTGACAGTCGTTACGGGTCGTCAGAAGCCTGAAAGTCTGACAACCAGTCTTACCAAGGGGTATCGTATGACCCAGTCACTGGGTTGTGGAGGTCGGATAGGCAGTCGCTCCATGTAAAATACTGGTATTCAGCTGCATCTGGTTAGACTGGAAGCTGGCCCTAACATACTTGGGAGAAAGCTAGGCAGATGATCTTGCCCCACACTATAAGGAGTAGGATACGCTTTCACACGCGAGCAAAGTCGCGGCTAAGTGCTACAAGCGTGATTTGATGCTATGAAACTGTCTGTGCGAAGAAGGGCTGACACAGAAAACCATTTCCTTTATTTCACTTTGGGGGCGAGCCTATTGCCATCAACCGGGCACAAATCCAGACTCCAAGGCAGCTACTGAGAAATTCCTGATGAAAAAACCCAATAACACTTTGCCTGACCTGGAAATCCAATCCAAGACCTCGTGCTCAGCAGTCGCGTTTTGCGACCACTAGACCAACGAGGCTGGCGAAATGTGGGTGTACTAATGGGTACGCCTCTGCCTTACTCTTCGGGGATTACAGGCGTGATGTTATGTGTTATATTTTTATTCTTTACGTACAAAAATGTCCAATAATATTCAAACACATAGTAACACTACACAAATATGAATCATTGTAAAATTAGTAGTTTGTTTAGCTACAAATTTTATCCGTGCGAATTTGATACATTTAGGTAATTTGAACGCCATTATATAAACTTGTTATACATACTTATTATTGTAACGACTATTGTAATCATAATTAGACGGCTCTGGGTCTCATCTCAAAACATGCGCGCACGCAATTCACGAAAGCAACTGTCTATCTGTTTGTTTATTACCAAATCACGGACGTATTTTAACAAAGATGTAGCTTGAGATCGCGCGCGATTTAATCAAAGAAGCGAAGTTTATCTTGGACATCACTGATGTCAGTGATGTCCAAGATAAACTTCGCTAACCTAAACCGATTTTGATGAAATTTTATACAGGGTAATTTTAAATCCCAAGAAAAGGCATGGCGACTTCGACTGCCACAAAGTACGAGTTATTGGGCTTGAAGAGATAGCTGATGACCTCTCATATCGGTCATTTCGATTTGGCAAACGATGCACCAAACACCCTGTATAATCATCTGCCTGACTTTTCCCAACTATGTTGGGGTCGGCTTCCAGTCTAACCGGATGCAGCTGAATATCAGTATTTTACATGGAGCGACTGCCTATCTGACCTCCACAACCCAGTAACTGGGTAATACGATACCCCTTGGTGAGACTAGTTGTCAGATTTTCGGGCTTCTGACGACCAGTAACGACTGTCAAAGATCCACGTATGACAGCCGGAACCAACGGCTTAACGAGCTTTCCTAGGCACGTACAGTATGGCGTACGTACGGCAATAATACAGTATAGATAAATGAAAACTGTTTGTGAATAATACAGCTCTGCGTACGTCATAACTATAAGCGAACCATTATGATGGTAATGTGCTGACGCTTACTTGTGACCTTACTCTAAGCTACTTGCATTCGAAATGAAGAAAACTGTTACAGGCTGCGTATTGTGTAAGTTTAGACTGCCTCGTTGGTCTAGTGGTCGCAAGCGCGACTGCTGAGCATGAGGTCTTGGGTTCGATTCCCAGGTCGGGCAAAGTGTTATTGGGTTTTTCCATCAGGAGTTTTTCAGTAGCAGCCTCGGAGTCTGGATTTGTGCCCGGTTGATGGCAATAGGCTCGCCCCCTATTACATGGGACTAAAAACATAACTGGCGAAATGTGGCTGTACTAATGGGCACACCTCTGCCTAACCGTTCCGGGATTACAGGCGTGATGTTATGTAATGTAATGATTACAATATTGATTATCGGACATTGTATTGTCATCAGAACTAAAGGTGTATGCTAAATTTCAGCTCAATCGTATACCAACAAATGGTCGAAAAATTGTTTGCAAATTTTTAAAGGACAACTTAATTACATAATATACTTACTTACATATAAACAGTGCAAGCTAAATAAAAGCTTGAAATAAAAAAAGAATTACGCGGACAAACTAACCGCATAGGTACCCTTTAAGTAAACTCTAGGCGAGGCGATTAAAGAACTGCATTTTTAATATGGCAAGTAACCATGTTAGCTTGAACAAACAACGATTAGGGTAGACTAGAAGGGTGGGCGAGGGGAGGGGATGATGAGTCATACGACCACGAAATTTGGTCAAGGTCACGTAAAATGCCAGCTTATACCAGAGGCTTTCAAACTTTCAAACGCTTTGCACATAGAGCAACTGGCAACTAGCTGTTTACATATATTTCAATTGGACTGTCGTGATGGCCCAGTGGTTAAGGCGCCCGCCTCTCATGCATGAGGTTGTGGGTTCAAATCCGGGCAAGTACCAATGTGAATTTTTCAATTCATATGTACTATCTTAAGTTTATCTTGGACATCACTGGCATCGGTGAAGGAAAACATCGTGAGGAAACCTGGACTTACTGTTCAACTCAAACCATGTCAGAGGCCCTTGAGGCGGTTTAGAGACTCTGACACTAGGGTGTGTGGGGTCGTAAGACCTTACTACCCACACGATAACAAGAAGAAGAAGAATTGGACTGCGCACACGTATTAAGTCGAGTTTCGAGTTCCGGTGATCGTCAACATTTTTCATTGCTCAAATCGATGACTAAGTTAGTTCCTAATTGCCGCAACTAGCAACTGTTAAAAATATTATACCGGTTTAAAGTTGCCGGTTTCCTCAACCGACAATCGCAACGCGTCGGACGATTTCACACCCTCAGTGCCCGGCAATGCCAGTGTCGCTACGGCAACGGCGTACGGCGACTCGGCTATGAAAGTTGCTCACAGATTTCCATAAAGTTGCGGCAACCGTAAACGTTATAGCCACTATCAACTTTTACAGGAAACTTTTAAAGTGTTGATAATAGCCTCAACTTCAG
Source organism: Hoplodrina ambigua (assembly GCA_949774945.1). Classification (NCBI taxonomy): domain Eukaryota; kingdom Metazoa; phylum Arthropoda; class Insecta; order Lepidoptera; family Noctuidae; genus Hoplodrina; species Hoplodrina ambigua. The sequence continues at coordinate 1,607,426 of OX458994.1, forward strand.
TTGCTTCATGTGCAAAGCGCCTTAGAGCCTTCAGGGAGTTTCTTGCTCATTCTTCTCCATAGATGCCTTTTTTTGAGATTTCGTACCAAAAAGGACCCTATTACTAAGACTTCGCTGTCCGTTCGTCTGTCACCAGGTTGTATCTCATGAACCGTGATAGTTAGACAGTTAAAATTGTCACAAATGATTAATTTCTGTTGCCGCTATAACAGCAAATGCTAAAAAAAATGAATATAATAAATATTTGAAGAGGGCACCCATACAATAAACGTGTTACTTTTGCTCGTTTTAAATTTTTTTCCCCGATAGAAACCTACCTACGTTTTGGAACGAGCAACTAGCTTCAACTTTCTGACTAACTGACCGACTCCTTGACAATTCAAAAGTGCCTGTAAATGGTCTAATTGAAATAAAGCATGAGGTCTTGGGTTCGATTCCCATGACGGGCAAAGTGTTATTGAGTTTTTCCATCATAAATTTCTCAGTAGCAGCCTCGGAGTCTGGATTTGTGCCCGGTAGATGGCAATAGACTCGCCCCCTATTACGTGAGACTTAAACATAACTGGCGGAATGTGGGCGTACTAATGGGTACACCTCTGCCTAACCCTTCAGGGATTACAGGCGTGATGTGACTTTGACCGCGACACACATAGTTAACGTAATCGATCGATTCATACGGCTTGTGAGTTGGCTTTTTTTCACAGAATTAAACTCAATTATAAAGTACTTATCAACCTCGTTGGTCTGGTTAACCCGCCACCCTGATATCCGGTTGTCAACTGTAATTCACGTTAAATTGGAATAATGGACACTATAATACGTGTAGCATTAGTCGCATCAAAATTAATGAATTTCCGGTTTGGAGTGACTAGGTCTGACAACTATTGCAGTACTAGCAAGTTGGGTGTCCATTTTTGCGTTTGTCGTCCGACCAGGGCCTGAGTTGGAGGCAAATAGATTTGATAATGGTGCCGATTCTCTTGTTCACAAACTAGACAAAATTTAGAGAGTTGACATCTCATCTCATCTGAAAAATAAGGACTTGAAAGTCTGTATATAATGCCGTACATCGTAAACGATGATAAAAAGCTTTTTTTAACGTCATTCACAAGGAAAGAAAAAATGAATCTAGTTGCTTGTTGTCTACTGTACCAACACACATAAGTGGCGCCATCTGTCTAATCTCAAACTCGTCTCAGTGTCCCACATAGGGAAACAACATTCCAAACATCCAAATCGGTCCATCAGTTCTCGATGTAGGAGTACGATTGTATAGAACATACATACGAACTGGTGGAAGGTCGTATTTTAATGCACTATGTCCTACTTAGTCATACATGCCTCGTTTATGTTTTACATACAATGTACTTATGTATATAAAAGTCACACTGTTCCTTTAGATTGCAAATGGAAATTTTTTCATTTGCTTTAAAATTAGCTGACCCAGCCATTTTCGTACCATACATACATAAACTCACGCCTTTTTCCCATGGGGGTAGGCAGAAACTACACAACGCCACCTGCTACGATCCTTACATACTCCTTTCGCCTCGTCTACGTTCATACATCTCGTCATACAAGCACGCCGGTTACGAGTACTGCGCACCTGACCTTTCTGAAGGACCTCACCAATAAGGTCAGTGTAGGTCTTCCTAGGGCGACCCCTCCCTGCGTTGCCACTCACCTCTGCCATATAAATACATTTTGTCAATCGTCTTTCACTCATCCTCTCAACATGACCGAACCATCTAAGCATACCTTTTCTATCTTTGTCACTACTTCGTACCGCCATTTTTTTGTACCCTACCCTACCGATACACCTACCTCTACACTACCCCACCCCTGCCCTACCCATATCCTACTCCACCCCTTCACTACCGTATCCTGTCCTTTTTCATTTTTTTCGTGGGGAAATCCTCATGCCTCCACCTCGGGGAAGGTGGAGGGGTGTGTCGGACTCTTACCGACTAAAACCCCACGGTGTTCCTCCAATTACCTTTCGCCGGGGCACGGGGGCGCCCAGAGCATTCTTCCGCACCCCGGCAGGCATCGACCCGCCACCGCCACAGGCGGGTCCCGTCACCCCGTGCGGCCGTCACTCACCGGCCGCACTGACTCCAACAAGGCACGCGGGAAAAACCACGCGCGCCTTATTCTCGAGCCTGTCTCTGTTCGGGCCACGGACTGCCCCCAAGTCTGCCGCCCGCAGGCCCTAGCTCATGGTGGCCGGAGATAGTTCTGCGCCCTCCGACGCCTGGCGCAGGTGGGATGGAAGGAGGAAGCCTCCCGTTCCGCCGCTTCCTTGGCGGACATCACCTCCTCGCAGAAGGAGGCGACGGCGTCCCAAGCACGCTCGCTCCCGAAAATGGACAGAACCACGACCGGGAGCGATGAGCATGAGGTCTACGGAACCCTTGGTCGGTTATCTTTGCAATAAAGTTAATTTTACTCAGTAAAATCATTGCTTAAGCAAAACTAACCTAAATTACTACACAATTAAAGTATGTAATCATAAGTACTGCGTTTAGTAATTTCCTGTGCAAAATATTATGCTTCTATTTCAAGCATGTGAATGGTGCCTTGGTCTAGTGATCACAAAGGGCGACTGCCGAGCATGAGGGGCTCGATTCCCAGGTCGAGTACTGTTATTGGGTTTTTTCATCAGGAATGTCTTACTAGGAGCCTCGGAGTCAGGATTTGTGCCCGGTTGTTGGCAATAGGCTCGCCCCCTATTACATGGGACTTAAACATAACTGGTGAAATGTGGGTGTACTAATGCGTGGGTACCTACACCTCTGCTTAACCCTTCGGGGATTACAGGCGTGAAATGGTAGTACGTTACTAAGTTTCATGGACAGTATGCATAGCTAACAACTATGTCATGTGTCTTTTTCATCATCATCATCTGCCTAGCCTTTTCCCAACTATGTTGGGGTCGGCTTCCAGTCTAACCGGATGCAGCTGAATACCAGTATTTTACATGGAGCGACTGCCTATCTGAACTCCACAACACAGTAACTGTGTGTCATGTGTCTTTTTACAAGCATTTATTTAGCTTGCACTGTTCGTATGTATGTATGTAAGTTGTCCTTTCAAAATTTGCAAACCATTTTTCGACCATTCGTTGGTATTCGATAGAGCTGAAATTTTGCATACACCTTTAATTCTGATGACAATACAATGTCCAATACTCAATATTGTAATATATTTTTTAAAAAAGCTTGTTTTTCAATTTTTTTTTTTATTTGTTTGTTTATTACACCCCATATACTTGACATCCATATGAACGAAATCGGGGGCAGAAGCAAGTCTTTCATCAACAACAAATCTTAACTACCTACACCTTGACACAGATTAATGCAGGCGTAACTGCGTTTTTCGTATAAATCAATGCGTTTTTTGTTTCACATCGAGACCTATTCATTGATAGCAATTGCTTGCAAGGTCGAATCGACTGCATCAATTCTTATGCGTTTAATTGAACGAAGATTGACTGAAATGAGAATTTAATAGTCTTAATTACCACATAACATCACGCTTATAACTCCTGAAGGGTTAGGCAGAGGTGTACCCATTAGTACACCCACATTTGACCAGTTATGTTTCAAGTCTCATGTGATAGGCTAGCCTATTGCCATCAACCGGGCACAAATTCAGCATCCGAGGCTGCTACTGAAAAATTCCTCATGGAAAAACCCAAAAACACTTTGCCCGACCTGGGAATCAAAAGACCAAATGCTTAGCAGTCGTGTTTTGGGATCACTAAGCCAACGAGGCAGTCGTAAATTATCTTAATATGTATAAAAAAAATACAGATAGATACACTAAATAAAACAGTTATAAAGGAGTATGGGCATTTTTGTTTAAACCCCTGGGTTCAGTTATCCAACCCAATATGAACATGATGACGTCATGAAACACAATATGTCTATTAAAAAAAAACAATGGTATTTTTATAGTGTATTTTATTTTTTTTGTTTTTTTTTTGTTTAATATATTTTGGGACAACTCACACGCGGCTATCTGATCCCAAGCTAAGCAGAGCTTGTGTTATGGTAACCAGACAACTGATATACATACTTATGTAATTTATAAATACATACTTATTATAGATAAATCACACCCAGACACAGAACTAACAATCATGCTCACCACACAAAGTTTGTCCTGGGTGGGAATCGCACCCACGACCTCCGGCTTACCAGTCAGGGCCGCTAACCACTAGACAAACAGGCCCGTCAATTTTCAATTTTCTAAATTTTATCTTGGACATCATTGACATGGCGGCGTCAAAAAATAGAAGTCTTAATGAAGATTTTAGTTCAAATTTTATTTGTATTCTTGTTATGCAAACGACTGATAGTCTACATTGCTTTTTAGTTATTGTGAAATAACGTGTCGTGATGGCCCAGTGGTTAAGGCGCCCGTTTCTCATGTATGAGGGCGTGGGTTCAAATCCGAGCAAGTACCTATGTGACTTTTTCAATTACCTACTTTCTAAAGTTTATCTTGGACATCACTGACATCGGTGAAGGAAAACATCGTGAGGAAACCTGGACTTATACCAGCCTATTACTGTCCCACACAAACCATGTCAGAGGCCTTTGAGGCGGTTTAGAAACTCTGACACTAGGGTGTGTGGGGTCGCAAGACCCTTACTCTGCTCACACGATAAAGAAAAAAAGAAGATTGGCGGTTTATACAATTGAATTTAACAAGAATTTGCCAAGATCGATACCAAGAATGTGTTCAAACAATACCTACTCTGATTTCGTTGTTTCCATCCTACTGACAACAAGATACACCAAATAGCCGTTAGAGCATTTAAGCCGTATGGAATTTCATACAGACTTCCAAGTCCTTACTTCTTAACCGACTTCAAAAAGGAGGTGGTTCTCAATTCGGCGCGTATGTTTTTGTATGTATGTTACCTGATTACTCCGGCAATTATGAATCGATTTGGATGATTATTTTTTTGTTTGAAAGAATTATAGTTCCGAATCGGTCCCATATAAATATTGTCATGATCTGATGATGAACTTCGGAGATATGGAACGGAACTCCTTATAGGATCACAGCAGAACTATTGTAACAAGAAAAATTGCTTTGTTTATACGTGTAGTCGATGAATGACTGAAAAAAAGGGGAAGGGGGTACGTCAACCCCCCTCCTACAACTTTCCAAAATTAAATATATATCGTGTGAGGTATTGTTTGAAAGGGCTTTTTGTAAGGATTTCAAACATTAACACACAAGCACTAAAAATGAAAAATAAAAACCTTTTTACAAAAAAAGACAACCGCCTCAAAAACTACAAAATAAAAAATAACTTTAGCTTGGAAGTCAGTGGCAATACCTACATAACAAAAAACAAAACTAAAGCCGCCGAAAATGTTCTCGCGACTGCCTCGTTGGTCTAGCGCGACTGCTGTGCATGAGGTCTTCGGTTTGATTCCCAGGTCGGGCAAAGTGTTATTGGGTTTTCCATCAAGAATTCCTCAGTAGCAGCCTCGGAGTCTGGATTTGTGCCGGTTTATGGCAATAGGCTCGCCCCCTATTACATGGGACTAAAAATATAACTGGCGAAATGTGGGCGTACTAATGAGTACACCTCTGCCTTACCCTTCGGGGATTACAGGCGTGATGGTATGTTATGTTCTCACGAAACACTGAACCGATTTTCAAAAAATTTGGTACGGGATAAGTTTGAACCCCAAAAAAAGGACAAAGGTTACTTTATGATTCGCGACTTCGTCTGCATCCGCGATAGCCTACATTTACGCGGACGAAGTCGCGTGCAAAAACTAATTAAAAACAAAAAAATTGACTTTGACTTTTGACTTGACTTATTCGGTCATGCGTGCTGTACAAAGCGCAATCAGCTAATGTTTTGTTTTTAAAACCAGCATTTTTAATGTGCGTCGACAATTCGACATAGTGGTACGTGACAAAATGGCCGTTATAACTAGGGTTGGCAACATCCTACTATCCTGACTAATATTATAAATGCTAAAGTAACTTTGTTTGTTTGTTTGTTACCATTTTACGCCTAAGCCACTGAACCGATCATCCCGAAATTTTCCTTAAACGTTGCCAGGTGTACAGGAACGAACATAGGGTACCTTTAATCCCGAAAAAAAGTACTGTTTCCGAAGGAAATCACAATAACGTTCTTATGATCATAGATGGCGCCACGTGTCGTTTCGAATCATGATTTTAACTAAATAATTGAATTGACATAATATTTTTTTCCGCGACTTCGTCTGTGTCCGCGATAAACAAAATTTACACGGACAAAGGCGCGGGCAAAAGCTAGTAATATTATAAATGCGAAACTTTGTGATGATGGATGGATGTTTGTTACTCAATTACACTAAAACGGCTGTATGGAACTGGATAAAATTCGGCACACATAATTATATAGATTATAGTCTGGAATAGCACATAGGCTACTTTGTATCCCGGAAAACAAATGACTCCTTCCGCCCTACCCAGGGCGGAAGGAGTCATTTGATGATTTTTACCATTATCATTTTAGTGGGGCACTTGCCCCGCCCTGACTGGCGATTGCCCCACTCTGCCTCACCCGTAGTTCCTCAAAGGGTCCTTCCTCATGGTTAGCAGCCCTAGCTCCACAAGACAAATGTATATGGTTTGAATTTTAATCAGAGAAGTGTCTTTCCTGTGTCCAATCAACAATAAGTCGTAACGAATGGGGATAATTGATTTGAATTACGAACAGCGATCTAGATTGACCGTATAATGGCTGCCACGGATAATACTAGCGTTTACCCGCGACTCCACATACATACATAAACTCACGCCTTTTTCCCATGGGGGTAGGCAGAAACTACAGAACGCCACCTGCTACGATCCTTACATACTCCTTTCGCCTCATCTACGTTCATACATCTCGTCATACAAGCACGCCGGTTACGAGTACTACGCACCTGACCTTTCTGAAGGACCTCACTAATAAGGTCAGTGTAGGTCTTCCTAGGGCGACCCCACCCGGCGTTGCCACTCACCTCTACCATATTGACATTTGACGGGCCTGTTGGTCTAGTGGTTAGCGACCCTGACTGCTAAGCCGGAGGTCGTGGGTTCGATTCCCACCCAGGAAAAACTTTGTGTGATGAGCATGATTGTTAGTTCTGTGTCTGGGTGTGATTTATATGTAATATGTATGTATTTATAAATTATATAAGTATGTATATCAGTTGTCTGGTTACCATAACACAAGCTCTGCTTAGCTTGGGATCAGATAGCCGTGTGTGAGTTGTCCCAAGATATTTATTTATTTAAGATATAATAGGCTCGCCCCCTATTACATGGGACTGAAACGTAGCTGGCAAAATGTGGATGTTCTAATGGGTTCACCTCTGCTTAACCCTTCGGGGATTACAGGCGTGATGTTATTTAAGTGTCTAACTAATAGTCAAAACAAAGCGACACATGACAATGGTGTATTAAGGAAACATACGTTTAATATTCATTACATGCGCTTTGTCCTGTGTTGTATCCTTATTGTGGTCATCACATGACACAATTAGGTTTTTGGTAAAAATTTTTTTTTTGTGATAAATGGAAAGATCATACATTTATTACAAGTTTTATAACAAAACAATATTTTTATTTGTTTATTTATAATGATAGAAACAAAAACTTCTTCTTCTTCTTCTTATCGTGTGTGCAGTAAGGTCTTACGACCCCACACACCCTAGTGTCAGAGTTTCTAAACCGCCTCAAGGGCCTCTGACATGGTTTGAGTGGAACAGTAAGTCCAGGTTTCCTCACGATGTTTTCCTTCACCGATGCCAGTGATGTCTAAGATAAACTTTAGAAAGTACATATGAATTGAAAAATTCACATTGGTACTCACCCGGAAACAAAAACTAAGTTTTTTACATATAATATCAATATTATTATTAATAAAGTTTTTAAATACATAAAAAAACGCGTTGTAGCAATAATCATAACAACATAACATCACGCCTGTAATCCCCGAAGGGTTAGGCAGAGGTGTACCCATTAGTACACCCACATTTCGCCAGTTATGTTTTTATAGTCCCATGTTATAGGGGGCGAGCCTATTGCCATCAACCGGGCATAAATCCAGACTCCGAGGCTGATACTGAGAAATTCCTGATGGAAAAACCCAATAACACTTTGCCCGACCTGGGAATCGAACCCAAGACCTCATGCACAGCAGTCGCGCTTGCGACCACTAGACCAACGAGGCAGTCAATAATAACAATAATCCTCCAGAACTATATCCTACCTCTAAAACTAACATAAAACAAGCAAAACCAACATGATAAGTACTTCACCTCATCCAGTACATACTGATAACAGAGATAACATGCTGCAAATATAGCACCAGAGGGTTTTAGATAACCAGATTCAATGTTACTGATTATTCTGAGTTTTTTGTATTACATCACGCTTGTAATCCCTGAAGGGTAAGGCAGAGGTGTAAAAAATAATTAAAAAAAAATAAAAAACACGACTGCAAAAATTGCACATATTTGTACTTTGTAAACTCGTCAGGTTTTTTTTACGACCTTTTTAATTTAGTGTTATAAATCTACACTTGTCAAATTCTAGACGATAAACATAGAAATGACCAGATCCATTTAAAAAAAAAATTGAGGCTGGTATCAATTTACGTTTTAAAGTGACCACACAGGATTCTTTTTATTTTTAACTAGCCTATGTTACTCGGAACGATGTAAGGATTGTAACGATACCCCATACATATAAATCGGTTCAGGCGTTTAAAAGTTATGGTGGAATAAAGAAACTCACATACATACATACATACATTAACCCTGAACACATAACACTCCTTTTTTTGGGGCAGTCGTGTAATAATTACAAACAATTTGAGTGTCTATTTTCGTTTGCCGGACTCTACCAGTAGTATTAAGACTTGCCAAACATCCGGATTAAGCCGGACAGTCTGGCTTTTTGGACGTGTGTCTAGCTAAAGGTGCTCCCTCACCGGGAGCATTCGCGTGTAATGTAACGTTACAGATTTGAGCATTACATCAGTGAAGGAGGAGAAACGAGCATTACAATGCGCGCCTTGTAATGATACAATGTGTAATATCTTGATACAACTTGTAACATCAATGCGCTCCACTTCCAATGTAATGCTCAAAGTCGAATCTATATGTTACATTACACGCAAATGCTCATTAGTCAGGGAGGTATTTTGTAATGTAATGCTCAAAGTTGAATCTATAATGTTACAATACACGTGAATGCTCCCGGTGAGGGAGCACCTTAAGAAATAGGAGAAGCGTGTACGGTATACCCGAGAAACACTGACAACCAGTCTTACCAAGGGGTATCACATTACCCAGTTACTGGGTTGTAAAGTCAGATAGACAGTCGCTCCATATAAAATACTGGTATTCAGCTGCATTGTTAGACTGGAAGCCGACCCCAACATAGTTGGGAAAAGGTTAGGCAGATGATGACAAGCTTGAATTTACTTGTCACTTGTCTAAATGTCTGTAGCTGATCATATCTTACAAGTTAAATTCGACCCACTTCCCGATGTCCGATTCAGCTGAAATTTTGAGTACATGTGCAATTTACGTGACAATGCAATATAATGATGTCACAGAGCTGGTCTGATGATGGAACCGGAAAGTAGCCATAGCAACTTCAACCGCTCAAGGCCCGGCCATCATACTGGTATGTCAGAACTATAGAAAATCAATTGTGTCTCATTAAGTGGGAATTGAGTAATCAAATCTTAGTAGTTTATCTTGGACATCACTGGCATCGGTGAAGGAAAACATCGTGAGGAAACGTGGACTTACGGTTCCACTCAAACCATGTCAGAGGCCCTTGAGGCGGTTTAGAAACTCTGACACTAGGGTGTGTGGGGAGGAGAGGCTTGCGAGCGGCAAAATTGGAGCAGTTTGTCGCTTGACCAGACATAGTAGGCCTGTGATGGTGGCGCGCAGTGTTCCGTGCGCGCCTCTCTAGTGTCGCAGGATATGCACATGGTGAAGGGGATCGCTAATGGCGGTCCAATACCAGTCGGGGGCGCGGATCATGCGTAATGCATATACCGGGCTCCCGACTTATGGTAGCAGGAGCAACTGTGGGGTTTTAATCGGTAAGAGTCCGACAGACCCCTCCATTATCCCCAAACGGAGGGCATCCAAGAGGATTTCCCCGCGGAAAAGAAGTAGTAAGATTATTCTGTCTTATCGATGATCAAGGCCATGTTCTGATCTCAAATTTTACCTTCGTATCGTAATCATTCCAACGTAATCACTTTCAACTGTATTTACAAAACATCTTGGCATAATAAGTACAGTTATCTGCATGGCGATTGGGTACTTGAAACCACAAATCAAATGACGTACTTCTTATGACCTGTCAAAACGCGATTTTGTATGACAATGGTGCCGATTCCCTTGTTGACAAACTAGACTAAATTTAGAGAATTGACATCTCTTACTAACATACAGCGAAAGGAAAGGACGGTGACATTAAAGAACTAAGTTAGCGATGTCAAATTAGTTTTGCCTTGAACTTTTCCGTATTTTTAATCCATACGTTTTAAGATGTCAACTATAATTGTATGGATGTGTCAGATTGACTAAATTTGACAGCTCTTATTTACATTAGTCTCTTTCTTGTTTTATTGGACAGAAAAAGATGGAAATAGTCTAATTTTAGTTTAGTTTGTGACCAAGGGAATCGGCACCTGTGACGTCACTTTTGTGCCGACTCAAATGACTAACTATTTATTAAAATGAAAGCAAAAAAAAAAAATATACAGTTAATTGAATCGAGTAAGTCTTCCTTTTGAGAAGTTATGAATTGGAATTATTGGTTAATGATCGGGACGAAAAAAAGATTGCATGTAGCGGAGATGAGAACGTTGAAATGGATGTGCGCAGTGACCAGAATGGATAAGGTCAGGATTGAGTACATAAGAGGAAGTCTGAAAGTGGCACCAGTGACAGAAAAGTTGAAAGATTCCCTTGGGCATGTGAAGAGGATGGGTGAAACACATGTGACCAGGAGAGTTATGAATGTGGATGGATGGATGGAGAGCAAGAGGAAGGCCAAAGAAAAGATGGATGGATTGTGTGAAGAATGATATGAAAGAAAAGGGAGTCAGTGATTGCATGACGGCTGACAGGACAAAGTGGAAGAGGAAAACGAGTTGCGCCGACCCCAAGTAACATGGGACAAGGGCAGGAAAATGATGATATCAACTAGGTACCCAATTCTACGACATAGCTGTCAAAATCAAAACTGTCATCAAAACATGCGCTTGAGTGTACTTACAAGCTCAAACACGCGCGAGAAATGTATGAATGGCTGATAACAGAATAATATTTTGAAATAGACACGAGACGCTGCAGTTGCATTGATCGTGGTCCGATATGGGGGGAGCGGGGAGACAAAATTACGGGTGGTTTCGGGATCCTAAAAAAGTAATTCGAAATATCCATACAAATACCTAATAAAATTGACTGCCTCGTTGGTCTAGTAGACGCAAAGCGCGACTGCATAGCATGAGGTCTTGGGTTCGATTCTCAGGTCGGGCAAAGTGTTATTGGGTTTTTCCATCAGGAATTTCTCAGTAACAGCTTCGGAGTCTGGATTTGTGCCTGGTTGATGGCAATAGGTTCGCTCCCTATTACATGGGACTAAAAAAAACATAACTGGCGAAATGTGGGTGTACTATTGGGTACACCTCTGCCTAACCCTTTGGGGATTACATGCGACCACTAGACCAACGAGGCAGTCAATCAGGGTTTCGGGGTTTCAATTGACGCAAATCCAGCTCTTTCAATTAAGAATCATGAAAAAATAATATGGTACCCTAATCACGAACATGATATAAAATATCGACACCATGATTGTCAACTGTTTATACCCGTTGGTCATTAATATAACCGGTTACCGACGAATAATTAATGACAACCTTATCAGTGATCATAAATGGAAACATAGGTATATTTGCTTAATTAATACTCAAATCTATTAAAAGCTCATTAATTAAACTAGCGACGTCAAAGTGGTTTTCATTTTTAGCCACGTTACGTTTTTGGTTAGGTACTAGAAAAAAAGAAAGAAAGAAAGAAAGAGGAAAAGAAAGAAAGAAAGAAAGAAAGAAAGAAAGAAAGAAAGAAAGAAAGAAAGAAAGAAAGAAAGAAAGAAAGAAAGAAAGAAAGAAAGAAAGAAAGAAAGAAAGAAAGAAAGAAAGAAAGAAAGAAAGAAAGAAAGAAAGAAAGAAAGAAAGAAAGAAAGAAAGAAAGAAAGAAAGAAAGAAAGAAAGAAAGAAAGAAAGAAAGAAAGAAAGAAAGAAAGAAAGAAAGAAAGAAAGAAAGAAAGAAAGAAAGAAAGAAAGAAAGAAAGAAAGAAATAAATAAATAAATAAATAAATAAATAAATAAATAAATAAACAAAGAAAGAAAGAAAGAAAATAATTTGTTTACGAAAGCTCAAGCAAAAAATATAAATATAATATTGACAATAAATGGAAATATAGCGCGAAACGGCTGACGCTCAGCACAATGCCGTGGCTCGCAAAGGAACGAAACCACGGCGCTGGTTTACAGCGTAGCCGGCGGCATGTCGCTATCTCGGAATTATAAATAAAACATAATTTACCTATAGTTCCGAGTTTTCGAGGCACCGAACAATAATACTACACTGTTACTGCTACTGCCCTCTCTTGTTGATCGTAGCGTGATGTTATAAAGCCTGTACTATCCTCATGAATCTGGCTATCATATGCAAAAAGATTTTTTACAATCCGACTGGTAGTTCCAGAGTTTTATGCGTTTAAACAAACAAACCACGAAACTCTTCACCTTTATTATAGATTTTTTTTTATGAGTATCTTCCATAAGTCTTGATTTGAGACCTAGGGTACAAAGCCTTAGGCTGGAGCAGTAAGCATATGCAAATTCCACAGTCCTAGCCCTAGGCAGAGGTGGAATACTGCGGTGGTTTTATCCGGTAAGAGTCTGACATGCCCCTTCGGAAGGGCGGATCCAGGGCGGGGGGAGGTCATGCCCCGTCCTGGGCTAACTATTTTTTTTTAATTAGAATTATTATTGTAATAAAAACGGAGCCTGTCCTGACTAGACCTTATTATATAACCCTCCTCCTTTTTTTTAGGTGGAAAAAATCATCAAATGACTCCTTCCGCCCTGGGTGGGGCGGAAGGAACTGTCAAACTTTTACTGACTAAATAAACCACCCTGTTCCTTCTGTTGCCCTTTACGTTCCGGGGCCACGGTATCCTGTTAAGACGTCCCGCAACCCCGGCAGGCGTTGGCCCGGTTGGCCCCGACCTTGTGCTGACAGCTCTTTGAGGCGCGCACGAACAGAACGCGCCGTCGACCCGGGCTCGGTCCTTGATCGGACGGTTAGTCTACTACGGCTTCTGAACAAGTTTACAAAAATTGTATGTATGAGAGTATGATGGACTTCGTGCAACCGTCCGAAACCCTCATTTTTTCCGCTACGGGCATTTGTTTGGTCGGCCCCCCCTTAGATCAGGCCCTGTTAGGGTCGGGTTCGAGTCTAACCGGATGCAGCTGAATACCAGTGTTTTACATGGAGCCACTACCTATCTGACCTCCACAAGAGCAAGACAAACACAGGAAAACTGGATAAAAGGTTGAGGGAAAAACAAAACCATAAAAATATTAAAGACTAGCTTCTGCCCGCGACTTCATCCGCAGTGAGGTCAAGTATGCTATATGTTATGTATCAATTATGTAGGTATTTGGAAACCTTCTTGACTAATAAGGTATTTATAAGTACCCTATGTTTGCATCATTGTCATTCAAGTGAAGTGCTACCTAGTGCTTACTGATAATAAAACAAATGTTACTGAATGTTTTATTGAACATAATACTATAGAATATTATATCCTATGTTACTTGCAGATAATAGAATGGAAATTTAAAAATCGGTCTATTAGTTTTTGATTTTATCCATTACAAACAAACAAACAAAAATAAAAATTTTTCCTCTTATAATATTATTAGTGTAAATGTAGAAATACCAACAAACAGGCAAGATGTTTTTGACTTGAATACTAATACAACAGACAATCTGTTTGCGGATGTATGAATGAAGATGTTATTAAGGAAGGATATTTTTGAGCTTTTAATTTTTATTTTGTCTTTTCTTCTATTGTAAGTGTTAGTTTAATTATGATTATTGTAGTTGTTTACAACCATAGCCGTTATAATTTAAGTAAAAATAAATAAGTAGTCAAAGACTATTCAAAATATTATTGTTTAGCTAGCTTCAGCTCGCGGTTTCGTCCGAGTCAAAGTTGATCCCTATCACCTAGCGATATGAAATATACCTTTCGATCTATTCTAATAACAACCAACTATACATCAAAAAATTTCATAACAATTGGTCGAGCGGTTTTGGAGGAAAACTACAACAAACAGCGTGACATGAGATTTTTGTATCTAAAGAGGTATATTAGAGCTTTCACAGACACGCAATTTTCCTAATAAATTATAGATCTTCAATAAATTATTCAAATTTCAAGGTAAAATTTTTAAATAAAAAAAAAAAAACAAGAAACGCGTTGTCGTTTGTAAATCACAATACGGAAAAATAATACGTCGATATTTAAATAAATTTCCTTGCGCAACCAGAGTTAAATATCGACCTATTGCATCAAAAAGATTAAAAGACACTATTTGCATAATCTATGATCGAGAAGAACCGGTCAAAATATTTAAGATATTTTTTTCTTTGATTTGACCTGTTTTTTATTAGTAATATTGCACTTAAAACTAGTTAACTTACCAGGTAAACAACACTGACAGATATATTCACTTCACTTAACACTAATTCAATAAATTTTCAATATTACGTAAAAAATAATACGAAACCAATCGTACAACAGTTTTCTATATAAATTCACAGGTTTAACACACAGCACTGCGTTTTTAAGAGCTATTAACGTTTCAAAACAGTTATGCGACACTATTTCAACTGTTTACAGTCTATTACTTCTTACGATTATTTATTGATTGATATATCATCAATGAAAAATGTATTTTATTCCTTTGATTTATGTTTTTATTTGTAATGCGAGGGTTGTGTTGTGTTTATTGTTTTACTGGCGTCTATTTTAGGCCGTGCAGTCAGTCACATGATGCTAATTGAGTGAATAAACAGTTTTAAATTGAATAAAAAGTCAATGCATGCCTCTATGTAGCAGAGTGGCACATTATGTAGGTATTTTTCGACCTACTTTCGTTCGATGGTAGATGGTAGGAAAATTGACAGTTATGTCGAAGTGTGGTCAGAAACAGTAGACAAATAACTACCAAAAATGTTTTGATTTTTTCCATTTTATTGTCAGACGATATGAGGCGCAGTTAATTCGGATTGAATAATGTATATTTTAGAGGCACTAACTATATTTACTAAATTTATTTATTTCATTTAGAACAGATGCCCAATATAAGTTTCCACTAATCATGGCCGAGTCGTGAACAGACATTTTAATAGAATTTTTTAAAATATGATTGTGATGAATATAATAATTACGTCGCCTTAGCGCGCATTTTCAACTCCGCTCCGACTTTGATACGCCTTATGTCGATGTCAGTACCCAGAGGGTGCCTTCAACGTGTAGTTGCTTATTTTTATAAGATTGAAACCCTACCAGGACGGCTTTATTTTTAAGGCACCACAGAAATGTTCGGATGTGCAGCCGTATAAGCCTAGCGCGCAGAGGTGGAAGGCTGCTGTAGTGCAAATATTTACATAAGTTTATGACATTTGCTTTAGGTTCTGTTTAACACTATAATTGGTCTTTAACTATCATTAAGTAATTATGGATATTCATTTTAATAAGTATTTTTCCACGAAATAAATTTTAGTTCATTTTATAAATATTCTGCAACATGATAAAATAATAATTCTACTGAGTTAGTTACATTTCGATGAAGTGGCAATACAAAATACCAAACGTCATTAACGCTCCTCACTACGCAGAATGAAAAGTCCGCAATGTTTGTTCATATTAACGTCTATTCGGTTACAAGAATTTTACGCAACCCATTTTTTTTAATGAGATGTTTTATGATTTATTCTCACTATTTATTAAAGCTGTAATTACATGCTCTAATTTTTGTTACGCACATCAAAAATCCAATTCGAAAATCTTGGACTTTTGACTACTTTGGTGGACCTCGACCTATGTCTTATCGTCAGTGACACATAAATAAAATGACATTTACAAAAAAAAAAGTAAACCTACCTTACTTCAATTCAATACTTCAATAGTACTTCAACAATTTCGTCATTCCCAACGTTCATTGACGATTTCCGTGTGTTATTTCAATTAACAAGCCAAAAATTAGTGTTTATTACACTATAATTGACGCATGAAATAATCATTTGTCTGAAATGGCGACGCCGGCGGACGTTAGAGCGCTATTTGAAGCGAGATTAAAAGAAACATCACCACCTCCAAATTTTCATCCACTCGACTTAGAGCGGACGAGAGATGAGAAATACTTGAAAAGGGTGCTTGCACATGAAGAAAAAGATGTGAAAGCTGCTGCTGATATGCTGTGGGACATCCTAACATGGCGAAAAACTGTAGGCGCAAGTGATATCAATGAAACCAACATCAGATTAGATTATGTGAAAGAGGGGGTATTTTTCCCTAGAGGACGAGACGTAGATGGCTGCCTACTGCTCATATTCAAGGCCAAAATGCATGTCAAAGGTCAAAGGGACTACGAAGAACTGAAGAAAATCATGATCTACTGGTTTGACCGGATAGAACGAGAAGAAGGAGGTAAGAAAATTACTATGTTCTTCGATATGGACGGCAGCGGACTTGGAAATATGGATATGGAGCTAGTAAAGTACTTGATTACGTTATTCAAATTATACTATCCGTACTTTCTTAACTATATCGTGATCTATCAAATGCCGTGGGTGCTGTCCGCTGCCTTCAAAGTCGTTAAAACGTTATTACCAGCTAAAGCCGTTGAGAAAATGAGATTTGTTTCGAAAGATACTCTTAAAGATGTGGTGGCCCCTGAACAAGCTTTAGCCGTTTGGGGCGGTAAGGATAACTACACGTTTGAGTTCGTTCCTGAAAATAAATCAGACCATACTCCGAAGAAGGTAACGTTTGCGGAGCAAGGTGACAATCAACATTCTCCCGGAGAGATGTTACGCCTCGTACCTAACGATACTATCCTCTTCAAAACCGATGGAGATGAAATTTCTGGTCAGTTTACTATCACAAACATGGATGAAAGCGCGGTCTCCTTCAAGATACGGACCACAGCACCAGAGAAGTTCCGCGTGAGACCCAGCTCGGGGACCTTAGCCAGCGGTTCATCGCAAACCGTCTCAATCGTTGTCCAACCAGGCATACAACTACGTACAGTAACAAAAGATAGATTCCTCGTCATGTCTATTCAGATCCCAAAGACAGACGTAACACCCAAAGAGCTTACAGAAATCTGGCAAGCATCAACTGGCAGCAAGACAGACGAGTACCGTCTAAAATGCTTATTCCCTGAAAAAGATATACCGAAGAACGGTAACATCATCGATGGGAAATCTTCAGAAAAGCCTGATTCGGTCACAACAACGCTGAGCAACTTAGAAATAAATTATGCGACTTTACACCGTGATATGCAGCACTTGAAGCTGATGCAGTTTCTTACTTTAACGATGACCGTTTTGGTTGCGGTTATCGGATACCTGTTGTACGAGAATGTGAGTGAAGATTCGAAGTATTGTGAGCGCTTGTAGCCTTTACAGATAGTGGTGTTCTATGCCACTTTTAAAATCGACTACGTAATGGCGATTTTCATCCTAATGTTGGTTATAAATATTTATCTTTATATTTTGTACAGTAAATTGGTGTGTAAGTTAAACTTATTGGTTGTTAGGTAGATTTGTGGTTAGGTACTGTAGTTTCATGGGTAGGGCAGGGGTCGGCAACCTTTTGAGACAGAAGATCTATACTCTTCACGCTCTAGGATGGTGCTGGTGACATTTGTCAAACTGTTGCTTTTCACTCTTGAACGTTACGGCGATTTACAATCACGATTGAATATTTTAACTGCACACTTATACCATAGTCGTAAAATACGGAATCAGTAATAAGTAAGTAAATAACTAGTAAATTAAATAATGTCACTGACTTAGTTATGCAATTCTGACGTCCATAGATGAATTGCTGACATGTGTCACCCGCACCATCATAGGATGTAAATGTAACAATTTACTTTCATAGTTTTTATACAACTACAAAAAAATTAATAACAGATTTGGATGAGACGTGAATGGAAGTATATCTCAGGCATACTATACGCAAGCGGCTCGCGCACCACATGTTGTCGACCCCTGGCCAAGTGCCGACCCCTGCCCTAGGACAATAGTTGAGAAGCACATATGATGGTTTTTTTTGTTCGAATATCCGGAGATATGGTGTTTCAAGAATTTAGGTGTATTTAAACTTTTTGGTGAAAACTGAATGCATTTAAATTGGTTCTTATATTCCATAACGATCGCGGAATAGGTTTTTTATACAGAGTTTTTTTTTTTACCGCGTACTGGAATTTTATGCGTCGGTTCTACGCTAAAAGTTAAAAATCGAACGCGCATTTAAAACGCCCGTTACCGCGCGCTTTATGCGTCTCAATGTCGAGCGTTGAAAAATGGTCCATGTGTACTACTGCTAAGGTTCATTCTACGATAGGCGGATTCGAATCGCGCCGCCGCGAGACTTTTGCAGCTACTCAAACGATACTATAGTCTTATAGCAACGTGGATAGAGTTTAAAATGCTGCGATTTTTTTAAACTATTCTTCAGAATACAAAATTATAAAAAAGTACATTCCTTAAAAATTCTAAATATCAAAAGACTGTTCAATTTTTTAGAAATGAATGATGAGTCATTTTAATATTAGATTAGCGTTCTAAACAATGGTTCGCACTGAATAGTGGCATTTAAATGACAAAACACAGAAAACAAATACTCCCAAATTCAATCAACTCAAAGTTACACACGTGTAATACGAAACTAGCAAGCAATTTCATTTGGTCGGGATATAAAATGGAAATGGATCAAAAATTGACACAATTAAAAAAAAAAATTGTTTTATTTTTCAATTCAAATATCTTTATTGTGGATTATAGGTTTTACACACATTTGATATAGATCTTAATTAATTAAATTGATCAGCTATGTCTCTCCCTTAAGGCATACAATAGTCACACAGAAATACAGGTATACATTATCAGCCTTTGCCCGCAACTTCGTCCGCGTAAATTTCGGTTATCGCGGACACAGACGAAGTCGCGGAAAAAATTACCCATGTCCTGTCATTACAATTATTTTTTCATTTCAATTATTTAGTTAAAAACATGATTTGAAATGACACGTGGCGCCATCTATGATCATAAGAACGTTATTGTGATTTCCCTCGGAAACAGTACTATTTTTCAGGATTAAAGGTACCCTATGTTCGTTCCTGTACACCTGGCAACGTATATGCAAAATTTCAGGATGATCGGTTCAGTGGCTTAGGCGTAAAGTGGTAACAAACAAACAAACAAACTTTCGTATTTGTAATATTAGTTAGGAAGTTAGGATTTATTCAAATTATCTAGATCAAGGTAGGTGCCACTGAATGCATCATGACTGAGGAAAACTATATTTGAGCAGTCCATTATGATTTGTTTGTGTTTTATTTAAAAGTATTTGCAAGTCAGCTGTCTGTATACCAAATGATTTGGTCGGCTGTACCTATGTAGGAAGCCTATAAAGCCAATTTGTCGCTTCACACGTCATTTATGTCGGAACGCAATTGAAAGCAGGTCATTGGCATGGCTTTCCCACTCAATAATTCAATAAATTGAGTCTTTGGGTGTGGTTTGGCTAGACGACAGACTTATAGGCTTATTAAATATCGTAATAATGGTGGCGATTCTCTTGGTCACATCCCCTAGATTGTACCATTAAATTAATAAAACATAAAAAAAACCTTTTTTAATATACTTACGTTGCGGGAACGCCTGCTGGACAGCTACGATAGCCTGAGAAAAATAAAAGTTTGTTAGTTATTGGTGCCGATTCCCTTGTTCACAAACTAAACTAAAATTAGACTATTTCCATCTTATTCTGTCCAATAAAACAAGAAAGAGACTAATGTAAATAAGAGCTGTCAAATTTAGTCAATCTGACACATCCATACAATCTTAGTTGACATCTTAAAACGTATGGATTAAAAATACGGAATAAGTCAAGGCAAAACTAATTTGACATCGCTAACTTAGTTCTTTAATGTCACCGTCCTTTCCGTTCGCTGTATGTAAGTAAGAGATGTCAATTCTCTAAATTTAGTCTAGTTTGTGAACAAGGGAATCGGCACCAATGTCAGCCTATTGTCTCATAGCAGGGCAAAGGCCTCTTCTTATAGGTTTTTTAGATTAAATACGAACTTGTCTTGTTTCGGGCTGTTGAAAAAAATATTTTGTATTGTGCGTCACTTTCACGTGAATAAATTTTGTTCTTTCTTTCTGCCTATACAGAGAAGGCACGAGCATTGATCGCTACGATTCTAGTTTTGTCTTCATGGGAGGCTAAAGTCTCCTCTTTAACCGATTTCAAAAAAGGAGGAGGTTCTCAATTCGTCGGAATTTTCTTCTTGTTTTTTTTTTCATGTATGTTCCCTGATTACTCAAAGACCGCTGAACCGATTTTTTTTTGTTTTTTGTCAAAGAGAGGGAGGAGGGGATTGTTCCATAGAAATATTGTCACAATCTGATAATGAATTTCAGAGATGTGTAACGGAACTCCTCATAGGATCACAGCAAAACTGTCGTTACAAGTAAAATTGCTTTGTTTATACGTGTAGTCGATGACTGACTGAAGGAAGAGGGGGGTACGTCGACCCACTTACCACTATTCAAAATTAAATATATCGTGTAATGTAAAGTATTGTTTGAAAGGGCTTTTTGTAAGTGTTTTTATACATGCGGACCTAGGCTGTAGCTCAATAAATAAATCAATCACTTGTTTAGTATTTTCAGCTCCATTTCTTTAACATTTAAGTTCATAATCAATTGATGTTCTCTCTGTGTGGACCGATTGAGGACAGTTTAAATGCTTGTTTTGTTACCACTTATAGATTTTCGCTTTGAACCTACCCACTTGCGATGGCAAATATTTGCTCAAAACTTCAACGTCAACGTTCATTATGTCGTCATCATACATCCGTCGCAATATTTGTTTGAAGAATCAATAAGATAAAATTGTTCAAAGACCACTATTCATATCAATGAAACCATTTACAGGCACTTTTGAATTGTCAAAGAGTCGGTCAGTTAGTCCGAAAGTTGAAGCTAGTTGCTCGTTCCAAAACGGAGGTAGGTCTCTATGGAGAAGAACGAGCCTACCTCCGTTTTGGAACGAGCAGAGTTTATTTTTATTTTTAGTGTAGGTTTCTACTTACTTATTAAACTTGTTTTCTCTCTCTCTTGTGCGCTCTCTAACTCTTAGACAAAGTCGTCCCTTAAGTTCTTCTAAGCACTATTTTTAGCGCCATTTTGAAAAAAAAACCTTTCATACTAGCTGCTCTCTGAGATTTCGTACGATGCGTAATTTTTTTCACCTGTGTTAATTTACGCCATTGGTTACTGCTCCGCTCCCGTGGGTCGCAGCGTAATGTTACATAGCTTACAATATTCCTCATGAATCTGCCTATCATATACAAAAAGATTTTATCCAATCCGACTGGCAGTTCAAGAGATTTTCAAAAAAAATTACTTTACTTTTTTTATATTCGTCCACATAAATGTCGGTTATCGCGAACGCAGACGAAGTCGCGGTATAAAAAGTAGTCTATGTCCTTCCTTGGAGTTCAAACTTACCCCGTACCAAATTTCATCAGAATCGGTTCAATAGTTTAGTCGTGAAAACGTAAGACAGACAGAATTTCGCTTTTACAATATTAGTTAGGATTTAAAGAGCGGTGTAAAATAATTTACTACTTAGTACATTCACACCATTGCAATTTATAGCCTGAAAACCGAATAGTTTGTTAAATTGTACTTTTAGAATTCACGGTGTTTTAAAATCATATCTCTATATAGGGAATTTGAGAAATTTATTCAATTATGTGAAAAATACGGTAGTTGACACCATAGACAAATAATTCCAAGCCAACTTCTTAAAAAAAAAACGCTTCATTTAAGCCCTGAAAACCCGATAATTTTCAATTTACTGTAAAATTAGATTTTTTGTGGCTTTGAAATCAATAAATAGTTAGTCAATTGAGTTGCCAATTATGTGACGTCACAATTCGATATTGTCATACGAAATCTATGGAAGAATCGCATTTTGACAGGTCATAAAAAGTACGTCAATTGATAGTGGTGTCATCTAGCTTATATGTGGTTTAATTAGAGGTTATTAGGATTTGTTTGTCAGCTTACAAACAATGAGGTAAGCGCCACCATTTTTGTGCTATTCATTAAAATAATTAATCATTGAAAAAAAAAAGGATATTTTGGCATTCATATTAATTACTTGTTAAGCAATTAAGGAAACGTAATTATTAAATGTTTATTCGTATTAACAAACAAAAAATGTATTTAGGAAACATTTATTTTTGCTGTTTAAAGATTGTCCTGTGTTGAACGCATTTTTGTCAAATATTTCACCTTTTTCTATGAGTAAAGTCACGAGCAAAAACAAGTATACACTTTGCAACATTACGAAGTAATTTTCTTGGAATATATTGATTGAAATGTCTTGTTTTTAGGAATATAGTATTTTGAATTCAATACTACTATGAAATGGGTCTTATATCAAAGTTACAACCATTATTTCACAAGAAAATCACTTTTGAAATTTGCTCAGTGTATACTTGATTTTGCTCTGTACAACCCTGAAAAAAAATCAGCTGATGCGTACTAGGGATGTTGCGAAATTTCGCATTCGCAGCCTTTAGAAATCTATGTCAGTCCGCGGATGTAAAAAAAACTAAATCGTTTTTAATCGTTGTACGGTTGAACAAGTAATTTTTTTACAGACAACAATAAATTATCTAGGTACATTGCTACCACAAATTTAAAAAGTGAACACGGAATAGCTATTTAAAAAAGTATTTTCGAAAACAAGCTTTTATTTAAAATTATTACAACATTGAGTATTGGACATTGTATTGTCATTAGAAAAGGTGTATGCATTTCAGCTCAATATGATACCAACAAATGGTCGAAAAATGGTTTGCAAATTTTGAAAGGACAACTTACATACATACGAACAGTGCAAGCTAAATAAAAGCTTGTAATAACAATTCATAATGTGTTCACTTTTTCAGCTCGTGGTGTCTAATAATTTTGAAACCTATTTAGTGTTTTAATAGAATGGGCGCACTCGAAATATTTTTGAAAGTAGTTACAATTCGCGCCTTGACAGATGAGACTTGACACACCACACAAACTTTATTATTTCGTAATAAATATTTATAATATTGTTAACAATTTTAGTCTAAATGTCATCGAAATATCCCTGAATAGATACACAAATTATGGATAACTATTTCGTACATCCATACCTGCGCAAGCTCTCCATTACTGACGCTTGTCAAGTGTCATCTTTCGTGGCGCTTATTGTAGTCTGTTATAATACTAGTTCTGTTTTTGAATAGGTGTGTGTAAGAAAATTAAATTCCGGCTTATTTAGGGTGACTGTACATGTTTTTTACCATATAAATTAATAATTTCTTCGAGGTATAGGCTTTTAGTAATATGTATATACAATACATCGTAAAATTTTAATGGTTGTCGTCCCGTAGCGTAATGATTACGTTTTGGTTGTGCAAAATTAATACTGTTCTTTTTTTCTTTATTATAAGTCAAAGTTAAATTATTTATTTAAACATCTTATACAAGAAAATAAATGATTCTGTTGCCGCTTCCAAGAGGTTTTGTGTAGACAATGGGCAAGAAACTTCATACGTACTCTTTTTAATATTAATGTTTTACAAATACAGAATTACACGCGAATGCATAAAAATTATGACTATTATAACATAATAGGTAAAAAGTGTTACAAATTAGCAATTGACATTTAAAATTATGTTCAAACGTTCTTAAATAGTGTTCACGTGTTTACAAATATTGGAACTGTAGACGACCACTCTTAACATCTCAACCAACA
Organism: Hoplodrina ambigua; assembly: GCA_949774945.1. NCBI lineage: Eukaryota > Metazoa > Arthropoda > Insecta > Lepidoptera > Noctuidae > Hoplodrina > Hoplodrina ambigua. The sequence goes on from OX458994.1 coordinate 1,631,664, forward strand.
ATTATATAGAAAATCAATATGGATAATCAAAAACGTCTTGTTCTCGCCTCATTGGTCTAGTGGTTGCGAAGCACGACTGCTGAGTATGAGGTCTTGTGTTCGATTCCGAGGTCGGGCAAAATGTTATTGAGATTTTCCGTCAAGAATTTCTCAGTAGTAGCCTCGGAGTCTGGATTTGTGCCCTGTTTATGGCAATAGGCTCGCGTCCTGTTACATGGGACTTAAACATAACTGGCGAAATGTGGGTGTACTATCGAGTACATCTCTGCCTAACCTTTTGGAGATTAAAAGCGTGTTGATAATCAACAATGACATTGAATGTAAAGATGAAACAATGAATATTTTAATGATGTTTTTCATTTAATTACATTGAAACAAAAAAAAATACATAGTTTTTATATGTAATTCTGTTTTAATAGTACTTACTGCGGGAAAACAACCATTAAAATTTAAGCGTGTTATGTAATAAAAAATGTTTATATATGTATTAATGACTGGTATAATAAGCATTTATCTAAGTATATAAGTAAGGCCTATTTGCTACTTGAGACTTGTGATATTGTCTATGATGTAAAGAAATTCAGTGTCTTTTTTCAGCTTTTTTTTTTTGTAATTCGATAATTAAATAGTAAGAAAATAAATAAATAATATTCTCGAGATTCAAAAGTGCACCTACGTTTGTAGGGAGGTAGTAATTTGCTTTGTAGATTAAAAAAATTGAAGGTACCTACGTAACGGTTTTTAATTAAATTTAGAATCTTGTTTTAGCCCTTCATTTCAAGATGGCCGTCGTTGACAGTTACAAAATGACGTCACAGACACAAGTATCACTGACAAAGAAAAATTATAATTGTAGTTTTTTTTTAATGGCGAAATGTGCACTGGAATCGTGGCCTACCACGACCTCTTACAACAATATTATTTTAATATTACTTTGCTTTCCGCACTGTTGGATTTTCAACGCTCGGATCAGCGCTGAGAGTTGAAAATGCAACAACAGAAATTACAAAGAAGTATTAAAATAATATTGTTTTTTGAGTTGGCGGAGGGCGCCACGTTCTTAACATATGTGACGTCACAATGGTGTAGTGTCAAGGGGGACTCAATTAAGCAGTAATTTGATGTTCTCTAGAGCTTCATTCAATACACATTGATGAATATTTGCTAAGTCGATAAAAAACATGTATTCCACCGTATTCGATGTCTATAATTATTTATTGATTATCTTGTTATCACAACTTATTAGTTTTGGCCTAATTTTATCATTGATAACATGTTTATTAAGCAATATTCTTCGCTTATCGTAGTAACAGGTTGTTTTTAATCCAGCATTGTCTAGCTCACGAAAGCGCACTGGTTTGGACAGCAAAGATTTTTCATACATGTCAAAATTAATGAGTACTGAATTTCTGAATTCAAATCTATATAATAACAATGAATTGCTAAATGAGTTGCTACGCGCAAAACTCGAGAACGGCTGGATCGAATTGTCTGATTATTTTTTTGTTGTATTCGTAATTCTTCGGACAAGGTTCTTATTGAAGATTTTTTTTAAATTCCACCGGGTATGTCGATAATTTTGCGCCCGTGCGAAGCCGGGATTCGCTAGTTATTAATGATTTTTGAAATACCGTGTGTAAAAAGACGCTGTTCCCTTTTATCCCTGAATAGATACACAAATTATGTATAACTATTTCGTACATCCACCTGCGCAAGCTCCCCATTACTGACGCTTGTCAAGTCTCATCTTTCGTGGCGTCTCAAATCTTATATGATTTGTCTTTTTGCACGATTATTGTATTTAAAAAACCATTCCATAGCGATTGGCTATTACTAAAACCAAAAATAGCTTTATTCTTAGCATTTAGTTTTCTTTTTTGCTCAGAAATTCCATGATTTTTCTTTTTATTTATTTTTAACAGTGACGGATCCAGGATTGTTGTTTGGGCCCCATAGCCAGCCCCCCCCCCCTAGATCCGCTACTGATTCTTTAATTTTTTGAGTTGTGATCAAATTTAGCTTAAAAATTGCTTTAATTAAAACTCGAGGTATTTAAAATACTTCTACTAAATTACCTGAAAAAATATTAGGTGGTAAAACAAAAAATTTGGATTTTAAAATGTTTAGTACCTGTATAAAAATAGTATTAGAAAATTGGGAGTTTATGTCATTGGGTGAGGGCACCAATTGTCGTCGTCTATGTATAGATTTGTAATTTACAACAAAAAAAAAATGTAAAAATATTTTTTTGTTTTTTAATTGCAAGGATGGAAATGTGTCCTTTACCCTACTTAGTAGATCATGCACAATTAAAATATATTATTAGTTGGTAAGGGTTGTGTAGATACCTATTTGTGTATTTTTTTTTTTAATGTTATTCGGGTTAGCCTCATTCACATTGGTTCTAACGCACAAAAGCAGTTCCTTGCTATAAAAAAAAATTGTCATAGTTACGTAAAAATGATTCAACCCAAAAACCCAAATATTACATACACACACATACATAACATCACGCCTGTAATCCCCGAAGGGTTAGGCAGAGGTGTACCCAAATATTAAGTTACAAAATTTAAAGACATCGTAGAGGTCGATATTTGCGTTCAGAAAAATAATCCCACAAAGATATGACGTTTGTGTCAACACAAGGCGTGTATAATTAAAGTTGGTTTCTCCATACAAATTTTAGACCCCTGTTTTATCCCCTTTAGGGTGTGGATTTTGAAAAATCCTTTCTTATCGGATGCCTACGTCATACAAAGAACACACCCTCCAAGTTTCAGGTCTCTACGATCAGCGGTTTCGGCTGTGCGTTGATCCGTCAGTCAGTCATTCAGGACAAAGTATTTTATATGTATAGAATATAGATTTCTAATATGTGTATCTGAATTTTGGGGTTTTTTGTGTGGTTTGGTTACTTTTTATGCAATACGGGTCCATTTTCGCGCCCATTTTAAAAGTTTGAGGTTAGGTCCAATATGAATAAGGATTTAGTACTAAGATATGGCTATAGATAGTGTAACGTTATTTACTATCGCTTCATGTAACAAAGAAACAGGTTGGTTTATTGTAAAGAATATTTAATAAAAATAAAGTATAATAAAATGATTTTCATTTTTTTTTTCCGACACCTTACAAATCATTCCAAGACATAACTTCTTTAAAGAAACACTTTGTTTTAGCCCTGAAAACTCGATTAATTTTCAATTTACTGTAAAATTAGTTTTTTTGTGGATTAGAAATCAATAAATAGCAAGTTTAAAGAGTTGCCAAATAAATGACGTCACAGTTCGATGTTGCCATACAAAATCTGGGAGAATGGCAATTTGACAGGGAGCCTAACCCCTCTTTTAAAACAGTATTATTATTACTTTGCCTTTCGCACTGTTTTTTGTTCTTCGTGTACTTTCAAAACTCGGTTAAGCGCAGAGAGTTGAAAATCCAACAACAGAAATTACAAAATAATATTAAAATGGTACTTTGTCATAAAAAGTACGTCAATTGATGAGTACCTAGTATCATCAAACCTATTGACATTAAATCCTTTTTATTATCTGTCAAAACCTGCATAGGTCGTATTATTAATCGTATAATTACTTGTAGTTTTGGACCTTCCCCTAATTCGTATTTTTGTTTAAACTCACGCCTTTTTCCCGTGTGGAGAAGCAGAAACCACATAACGCCACCTGCTACGATCCTTACATACTCTTTTCGCCTCGTCCACGTTCATACATCTCGTCATACAAGTACTCGACCAATAAAACAAACAAACAAGATATTTTATTTATTTATTTCTTAGTAAAGACAACGGAAGACACAACACTGCCTACTTTCCCGCCAAATTTGAACTGAGGCGTTGGTATTACTCGTTTGAGTTTCATTTTTTCCGAAAATTGTTTCAGTAATTCCTCTTCAGTCCAGTTGCAAGATGTTATTATGAATAGACCTGTAAGAAAAAAAAATACTAGCTCATTCTCGCATTTTTCGTTTTATTATATTATCAGCCGAACAACGTCTAATGTTTTGCCTCCTCTAAGCAGGCCCCACTTCTTGAGCCCCAGGGACTGGGCCCCAGGAACGACGTGGCCCCTGGACTATAAGTACTAATAGTGCTTATAATTTTTTTTGAGGGCACAGATATTACTTGAATAATAACAAAATATTTGATTTGCAATGCGGTTTACGATTAGTTTCTAGCACCCAAGCTTATTAAATATTGGTGCCGATTCCCTTGTTCACAAACTAGACTAAATTTAGAAAATTGACATCTCTTACTAACATACAATGCAAGGAAAGGACGGTGACATTCCGTGACATTAAAGAACTAAGTTAGCGATGTCAAATTAGTTTTGCCTTGAACTTTTCCGTATTTTTAATCCATACGTTTTAAGATGTCAACTATAACTGTATGGATGTGTCAGATTGACTAAATTTGACAGCTCTTATTTACATTAGTCTCTTTCTTATTTTATTGGACAGAAAAAGATGAAAATAGTCTAATTTTAGTTTAGTTTGTGACCAAGGGAATCGGCACCATTATGTTTTTTTTTATTGATTTTATAAACGTTAGTTGAAAGAAAATCAATTTGTCAAATGTCAAAATGTTTCCGTTATTCACATCATTGTGTGAGCGGGGCCTACAATAGGTAAATACCCCATACATGAGACCTGCTTTTTACGGTTTTGTCGAAATACTAGTTCGAAATTTAAGTCCCGTTTCGCCGCTGTCGTTTGCGAGTCGACAGAAGTCTAAAAGTCTGACAACCAGTCGTACCAAGGGGTATCGTATTACCCAGTTACTGGGCTGTGGAGGTCAGATAGGCAGTCGCTCCATGTAAAATACTGGTATTCAGCTGCATCCGGTTAGACTGGGAGCCGACCCCAACATAGTTGGGAAAAGACTAGGCAGATTGATTGATTTTTGTGTTTAATTACTTACCTTCATCATCCAACATGTCGGCGACTTGTTCTATATATTTTTCTCTACACCTCTTTGGGTCTTCCGGGTTGAGCCCTATTGCATCATAGGTGCCCTTATCGTGGACTATACCGAATTTTCCAAGCTCTTTCACACAGTCTTGTGTTATATCGAAAACCTGAAAACATAATTTTTTTTTTATTAGTAACTCACAGCAATTTTTTCGAATTTTTATCTGTTAAAACTTTTAGTTTGGTCTTGGGTCGATTCCCAGGTCGAACAAAGTGTTATTAGGTCTTTCCGTCAAGAATTTCTCAGAAGCAGCCTCGGAGTCTGGATTAATGCCCGGTTGATGGCAATAGGCTCGCCTCCTATTACATGGGACTAAAAACATAACTGGCGCAATGTGGGTGTACTTATGGGTACACCTCTGCATAACCCTTCGGGGATTACAGGCGTGATGTTAATTCTAAGACTGGCTTTAAATATTGTATGAATGACTTGCCTTATAATTTATATGAGGAAATTCAGTCTTGGTCACTTTCTCCGCAAGTGTTATAGCTTCCTGACAGTAGTCCACTCCGAGGAGGTTCGTGAACCCTTCCCTGGCTAACTCTGATAATGTGTAGCCGTTACCGCAACCTGGAATTGTATGAGGAGCCACAATTATTATATTAGAAAACGTAACATTGCCTGTTTGTATGTTTGTTACCTTATTACGGCAAAACCATTGAACTGATTGTCGTGAAATTTGACAAAGAGGTAGCTAGGGATTTGATTAAAGAAATAGAAATGTTTCATAAACCTAGGCCTATTGTAAAACACACTGAAAAATCAAAGATTTTGTCGTTGAAATTGGTACTAATTGTTTAACCCTCGGGCTTCGTGAGAGTTTATGGTGCTCGCTCACCTTGCGAGCTGGTGTCAGATAGGTCACGTGAGTGAAGTCTCGGGCTTCGTGAGGGTCACTAATGACACTATCTGACTGTTTCCCTACGTATCATGGACTAACATCAAAAATAAAACCCTTCTTGTGTTGGTATCACTAAATAATTTAATGAATAAAATTGAACTCTAAAACATGAATCTATATAAAATCGGCGGAGATTCTTAACACTGCTCTCTAATTTCTCAACATAAATATAAAGTGCCATCTAATGCTCTTTATACTAACTACTCTTTTTACATAAAATATTAAAACATAAAGTGTTATTGGGGCAAAGTGTTATTGGGTTTTTCCATCACGAATTTCTCAGTAGCAGCCTCGGGGTCTGGATTTGTGCCCGGTTGATGGCTATAGGCTCGCCCCCTATTACATGGGACTAAAAACATAACTGGCGAAATGTGAGTGTACTAATGTACACCTCTGCCTAACCCTTCGGGGATTACAGGCGTGATGTTATGTTATGTTATTAAAACATATTTTGCAGTGTGACATTTATTTCTGTCATTGCCCAATAGATGGCTGAACACTAATAATGCATAGAATGGAATGGCAGCTGCTGTGAATAATTACTTTGTATAACATTTATAGCCCTAGGCACTTGCCCAGAGAGCCCAATGGAAAAGGGGAGCCTATGTGTTCCCATAACCATCTCAAAACCCTCAAAAACTCACCTAAATCAATAACAGCAGTGTTTTTATCAACTCCGCAGTCACAGATCCAGTTTATAACTCTGTTTGCGCTGTCTTCACCGAACCAAATGTCTCCGGGATCACCGTGTTCAACGAAGTTCTCTATCTCCTTGGTATAGGCCTTCTGCCAGTAGTCTTGAGTACCAAGCTCTGAGGAGTCAAGTTCTGTGTCTTCCATTTGGCTGGAATATGGGTTGATAAAGTTAATAAAATAATATCTTTTTCATCGTGTGGGCAGTAAGGTCTTACGACCCCACACACCCTAGTGTCAGAGTTTCTTAACCGCCTCAAGGGCCTCTGACATGGTTTGAGTGGAACAGTAATAGGCTGGTATAGGTCCAGGTTTCCTCACGATGTTTTTTCTTCACCGATGTCAGTGATAATAACAGTAAAAAAGATATACTCGTCAGAGGTTAGGTTATGAAATCCACAGATATGTATTAAATATTTGGGGTTGGGTATGCGATTACGTAGTTAAAATTTGAGGATTCTGACACTGTGGGGGGGTCAAGGGGACTTATCTTAAGCACCCCCAAGCAATTTTAGCCGCCGGAGCGGAGTTCAAAAAAATCGAAAAATCACTAACTATTGCTTGATTCGAAACGTAATTTTACAAAATTCTTACGTATTTTAAAGTTGCGTCTGTTAAAATGCGTAAAACGAAACGCGCCAGGTAAATAAAATTGCGGGCATTCCGCTGCTTTCGAGTTTTTAAAAAGGACAACTATAATATTAATGATAATAATAATAATATTTATGGAGACGAAATAATATTCAATATAATAAAGATAATTTTTTACAAATGATGGAAGCAATAAAATATCTTTACAAATTAAAATAAATGTTTAATTAACATTCTGTTCTTTTATTATTGTGGACAAGAGCGAGCGAAGCGAGCTCAGGACTTGTGGGCACCCCGACTCAGACAGGTTAGGTTAGAAGGGGATGGCAGGGTCCAGTGAGCGAGCGCAGCGAGCGAACAGACCCTGCCATCCCCTTCGTGGTTATTTTTTTTTAAACCACCCAGAAGTAGGAGCCCCGCGCAGCGGGGCTCCGTCGAGCCCCTCTGGCGGGGGGAAAGGCTGGATGGTGACTCTACCCCTCTTCCCGCCTTCCCTGACCCCCTTACGACCCTATTAAGGCGACACGGTAGAAATCCCTGGTAGGGCTCCGGCGAGTATCTCCGGCGGGGAAAAATGGTGGGGGGCGACTATACTACTCCCCCCCCACCCCCCTCCACCCTCCTGCTCACCCTATTGTAACTACGTAATCGCATACCTTACCCAATATTTGAATAAATGCCACAACCAGCAATCAATTTACAAATTAAAAGCATACCTGTTGTGAAAATCCGGAAATTAAACTATTTTTCTTACTTTGAGCCTTTGACAACTAAGTTTATTGTGCTCAGTAGTGATGTAAAGTATTGTTGTCTGTCAATTTCTTAGTCGATTTCTAATTCAGTATAATGATTTACAATCGATTTGAGTGAAATAATTTATAGACAGTTTTATTTTTTTTAATAAAATTGTGATGTTATATTACTTCTTAGTCCACGCCTTCAATTTTTTTCTACGTAGATGGATGGCTACGGATTTTGCGATCAACTAACTATAAATCAATACCGGTAATAATATATTTGGATAACTGTAGTTTTTAACAGATACACTAAAAAAAGTTTACACAAATTATTATTTTGATAATATAGATGAATATTTAGAAGTTTGAAAATGTAACTCGACTAAAAACATTCAGTAGCTAAAATGGAAATCACTACTTTGACACGAGATTGAAATGTGCGTTCGTTTCATTGTCACAAATATTAAAAATATTGCATTGAATCAAAAACATACCCAACAAATGTATTTATTGCTCAATAATAAAACTAAAAACTAATTTAACAACTGAAGGAAGATACACGTTTACTTAAAAATATCAAAAGCTTTTCGTTTTTAATATTTATATGTTATGACTACCCATGAGAATAATTCAATATTCAAAATTTTGATGCCCTATGAGGTTTCTTCTTTCTGTCTTTTTTTATAAATTGTACATATTTTACAATTACTCTAAGATTTTATGTTTACGTTAATTATTGTATATTGTGTTAAAATAAAAATTTTACAAATGAAATAACTAAATTAAGTATTTAAAATACGCCAAAATGAAATGACAAACAAATAGTTTAAGATGCCAATGGGTCAAAGGTACGCCGCAGCCGGCGATCGTCCGCCGCTTTCCTAATTTATTGCAAAGTCATAAGTCATATAATCATTTGCAAGCAGATTCAAATCAGGCACATTATAGGCCTTTTGGCACATATGTGCCACAATTTTTCTTATTTCAAAGAAACCAAGTAGTCCAATACATGAAATATATAATAGATATCACAATTACTACCTACAGTAAATTAGATTTAACTACAATTTTGAGGACAGCTTCCATCAAAGCAGCGAAGTCACGTAGTTAGGCTGAAATTCAAGATAAAAAGTTATGTACATACACTACTACATTTTATTATACACATTATGGTATGCAATAAATGAATATTAATACGAATGTCCGTTGCGCATTTAAAAAAGCGTACGACGGCGGGAAGCGACTTTGTTTTTTATAGAGGAAATAATAAACAACAAAGTTTTAGGCATTAACGTGTGATAAGTTAACTCTCATCCATACTAATATTAGCATCACGCCAAAACTACTGAACCGATCGTAATACAATTCGACAAATAGATAGCTTAGAATCTGAATAGGGACATAGGCTACATTTTAATCCGCGACTTCGCCTGCTTCCGCGGTAACTGACATTCACAGCGACGAAGTCCGGGGCAAACGCCAGTCCTACTACTATTTAAATGCGAAAGTTTGGATAGATGAGAATTTGTTACCAATTACGCCGGAACGGCTGAACGGATCTGGATGAAATTTGGCGCAGAGGTAGATTATAGCCTAAAATAGCAGATAGGCTACTTTTTATCCCGGAAAAATATACGGTTCCCGTGGGACAATATATCAACTTTAACGCGGACAAAGTAGAGGGCAAAAGCTAGTAGGATAATTATAAAAAAGTTTTATTAAAAAAATATACCTATGTTATTTTTGTAATACTTACAGTAACAAACCAAAAAGAATCGTTTCTAAAGATGAGTCTTGATATGAATCCCATTTCAGAAGCAGGAGCGATCGCGTGTAAGTGGAGATGTTTGACGCTACGGAAAGGCGGCCAATGATATCCAAGACGAGCGTCGGATAGAGACAAATTATTTTTCGCTAATTGTTCGTGAGCAATTGACAGCATTTTGTTAACTGAAAACAAATAAAATAGACATAATTAAGTATTGGCAAATTGAACCGTAATGTGAATAAACATAATTTTAACAATATTTTGAATACGTTAAAAAAAATATTGGACCGCATTTTGACAAACTGTATGCAGGTTTTTATGTTGCCAAGTTTTTATGACAAAATATTATGGGAAATACTAAAACATTTCGTTATGTCTAAAACTTGTTATTTCGATTATTTAGTTTTAAAACACGGTTCATTTAGTGACAGAGAATAAAAGTACATTATTTTTGGAATGAGAAAACTTTTGTCGTATTGCGCTATTAATGTTCAGTTAGAAAATTATTAATAAGTGAAATGAGCATCAAGTCTCCGCCTCCTATTATTATGTAGATTTTTTTTATACCCCACAGAAGAAAAACAGTCCATAAATAAATAAGGGAGATTGTAAATTCGAAGTAGGCCACCCCACCCATAATCGGATAATTGATAACACTTTTCATCACGTCTTAGCTAATTAAAAACTAGATTTCATCGACAAAACTACTTACCAAGATCCTTATCAGTAGGTGTTAAGCATTTAACGTCGTCAATATGCCTTTTAGGTATAATTAATAAGTGTAATTTGCTCGCTGGCTTTATATCGGGAAAAACACAAACGTCTTCATCTTCATAAATTATTTCAGTACTTTCGAACTTATTAACTATGTTACAAAATATACAAGATGACCTCTGAACTGTTTGGACAGCGGGAGCAGTCATTTTTGAGTAAAAATACCGAGAATTTCTAAGTTAGTCGACGTTGTTTTCTTTTTTCAACCCGACTTATCGCTTTATGGTTCAAGCTGTCACTGTAATATGAAGTCTACTGTCAAAGTGGCAACTGTCAAGTGTCAGTTTGACGTTTGTCGCATTTAACATGCCAAGGAGGTTAAAAAATGCTATTCCGTTCATAGCAGAATTCTCAATAATGTTTCCTTTATAAACATTGTTCATTGGCGATTCTAACAAAAATAGTAACACTGTCTGACAAATGTCATTATTAACATGAGGCGGTATTTTCGAACAGATTTAACAGAAATTATAACTCATTTTTGTTCATAATAAGCACTCATTTGATATTTTAATGGAAATATTGGAAATAAAAAAGGCATTAAATGTTTATGTCAATTTATTACTAATATAATAAAGCTGAAGAGTTTTACTGCTTGTTTGTTTAACTTGCTAATCTTCGGGAGTGACAGTCAAATTGGAAAAAAAAATGTATAAAAAAGCTAGAATTATGAGGAATAACATAACATCACGTCTGTAATTCCCGAAGGGTTAGGCAGAGGTATAAACATTAGTACACCGACTTTACGCCTGCAGTTATGTTTAAGTCCTATGTAGTAGGGGGCGAGCTTACTGCCATCAACCAGGCACAAAACCAGATTTCGAGGCTGCTACTGAGAAAATCTCGATGGAAAACCCAATAACACTTTGTCAGACCTGGGAATCGAACCCAAGACCATGCTCTCATGCAGACTCATGCTCAGCAGTCGAGTTTTGCGACGACTAGACTAACGAAACAGTCTCTAAAAAATAAACTAAGAGGTTCCCAAAAATTATAACCGAAAAACACTGTCCGACCTAGGAATTTAACTCAGCAGTTGCTTGCGACCGCGTGACCAAAGAGGAAAAGTAAGAAATTAAAAATCCCTAATCGCAAAAGTAAAAAAAATGGTGTCGAATTCTGTGATTTCCGTTCCGTTTTTATTTTTAGATAATTGTACACATCATTAACATCTCGTTACACGGATTAGCTGCAATGAATTATCCTCAATTATCTGTGGTAAAGAAATACGCGGGAACTTTGACATTTACGAAGGTACCTAGTGTAATTGATACATTAGGCGGGTGTCACACCAAGTTTGTTTCGTAAGTACGTAAAAACATAATTTAAAAGAGTGTCCGTGGAGTTTCTTGCTCGTTCTTTTCCATAGAGGCCTACCTCTTTCTGACTAACTGACCGACCCCTTGACAATTCAAAAGTGTCTGTAGGTAAATAGTCTAATTGAAATAAATGACTTGACTTTGACTTTGTAGTACTTAAGAAAGAAAAAGTCGTTTTTTTATGGTACCTAGTGGAATCAACAGTAAAGAATTTAGATTTTAACGAGATATTATTACAATTATCTAGGTATTTTTGCATACAACTTAAAAAAAACTAGTAAATACTGTACCTTGTATTATAATATTTATTTAATCAAATAGAATCAGTCAAACCACATTTCAAGAATATGGAGATTTTTTACAATCTTTTTTAATTGTGAGAATAATAATGTGCAGCAATTTTATGATTTGATATACTCTTCCTGATTTTTGGTGTGCAAAAATATGTGTGGTTTTCTTCTGCTAATTAAAGCAGCGTACTGTTACAAGGCCGACATCGTTACTCTTTTTTTTTTTTAAATCTACTTTCTACCTACCCCTTATTTATTCACTCATAAACCACGTTTACACATTTTTGATGATGATTTTAATCAAACAAGTATAGTTACACCAACTGAAAATATAAGTTCTCCCTAATCTCTTTTATCTTCCGAGATAATTGAGGGAATTTGGTTAACGCGACGGCGCGGGCGTCCAGAATCTAACTAACTGTATCGATATTGCAATTCCGCCACAGAGCGGTAATTGCAATTCAGCTTTTCTATAGAGTGCAAAATCAGACTCTGACTGCAGAGCGCAGATGTAGGCTTTATTACCTTGTAATAAATAAATAAATAAATAAATAAATATCTTGGGACAACTCACACACGGCTTTCTGATCCCAAGCTAAGCAGAGCTTGTGTTATGGTAACCAGACAACTGATATACATACTTATATAATTTATAAATACATACATATTATAGATAAATCACACCCAGACACAGAACTAACAATCATGCTCATCACACAAAGTTTGTCCTGGGTGGGAATCGAACCCACGACCTCCGGCTTAGCAGTCAGGGCCGCTAACCACTAGACCAACAGGCCCGTAATAAGGGTTATAACAGTACGTAGGTACCATTAATACGTTAGGTTTTACTTTACCCTTACTGTCTTTAATATTTTTATGTTATTAACTGTACCAGAACACAGCAGATATTCTAATATTATTAATTTATTTTAGATGTTTTATTTGACGCTCCTCGTACCTGTATGTACAAACAAACGTATTTGATTTATTTTAAAATCAGAATATAATTTCTACAAAACGGCCGTGTGTACCACTTCCTTTATCGAACAAAAAACGCGGCAATACTGACATCTGAACTGTCATTTGACACGAGCCGTGTCAATGTTTTTTTTTTCGTAATTAACAAGGCATGGGCGTGATCGCACCCAAGGGTGTTAACGCGTGCCGCGAGAATATCCTGTTTTTGGGGATGAAATTATTTTATTTTAAATTGTTTCCTCGTTGGTTTGGTCGCAAAGCGCGGCTGCTGAGCATGAGGTCTTTGGTTCGATTGCTCCTAGGTAGAGGAAAGTGTTATAAGGTTTTTCCATTAGGTAGGAATTCCTCAGTAGCAGCTTTGGAGTCTGGATGTGTTCCTGGTTGATGACAATAGGCTCGTCCCCTATTACCTAATGAGACTTAAACGTAACTGGCGAAACGTTGGTGTAGGCACTAATAGGTTTTATTAGGTACCTCTGCCTAACCCTCCGGCCCTTAGGGATTATAGGCGTGATGTTATGTTAGAATTTCCCTCTAAAATATAAAATACTGCAGACGATATTTGCGCTGACGAAGTTGCAGATTTAAGCAACTCGCTACTGAATAGCGCTTTAAAAAACCGCTAATGGTATTCAATGAATACCTCTTTTTGTTACGTTAAACAAGAAAGCTTTAACAGCTAAACGTTAATCATCATTATTTCCTTACTATAACAAACAAATCCTTAATCAAATTACAGCGCACATGTCAAGTGTCAAAATATTGACAATAAAAATAAATTATCTGCAACCACAGATAATAAAAGGGATTACAATATCGTGTTCCACAGATAATAATATAATTACATAGATAGAGAGATGAGTTAGAGAGGGGAAAGTAATTAGATTAAGAAGTGATTATAATCGATTTTTATTTAGTTTGGCGTTGCGGTTCTGTTAATTGTTTTGTTACTTCACGCCTTTTATGGGGCTGCATTATTTGGATACTATGTAGACAACAGTACAGCTCAGTGCTTCTTGAGTAGTGTATTTGTTACTTTTATTGTAAGTTTTATATTGTATGCATACGGTGTATTATACTGCTGTTTGTTATACCGATAAAATAAAATAAAAATACAAAAATAAACAAGTTATAGAACCGGCCAATTGCGAGCCGGTTTTTTTCAGGATGGGTTTCGTAACACAATAGTACAGGTCGCGTCATGTAAAAAGAACGCTGTCGGTCAAGCAGTGCATAGGCGATTTATCGGTCTATTTGGTGGTAACTAATAAGAATAACAAATATGTAGGTACGAAGCCACGATTCGCGAGCGAAAGCCTAGTTCAAAAAGATAAGGTATACAAGAGAAGGTATTAATTTTATTGTTGTGTATTTATTTTTATTTATTTGATTTAATTCTGATAATTAATGTAATTTCGTACAATTCATTTCTTTTGACTTAATTTTATTTCAATTTGACTGGTAATCTAAATTTTATTAATTTATTTATCTTTATTTCAATTTATTTGGTAATTTAATTTGATGTTTTGGTATTTATTATGATTTAAAATTATTTTATTTATATTTGAATTATGTATGGCAATGGGTGTAATTTACCTGAGAATAAATGAATTTAATTTAATTTTAATTAAAAATAAAATAATACGCACATAACTTTCGTGCGAGCGTTCTTTTAACGTGACGCGTACTGCAAATTAAGATGAAGCAAAAAGATACAGAATCCAATATTATATAACTATTATTTTTATATTTTTTGTTACGTTTGAAAGACGGACTTATGAGCAAAAACAAAAGGGCTCTATTTGGATCCTTTGGAAACGGAAATCTAAAAAAAACTAGACTCCTAGCGTATCGTATTACCCAGTTATTGGGTTGTGGAGGTCAGATAGGCAGTCGCTCCATGTAAAATACTGGTATTCAGCTGCAGCCGGTTAGACTGGAAGCCGACCCCAACATAGTTGGGGTTTTGGGGAAAGCCTAGGTAAATGTTGAAACCCAGACTTTAAGCTTCTGTTGAGTATTGGACCTGGAGATTAAACTTACAACTAGATTACACAATCATACATACATAAACTCACGCCTTTTTCCCTTGGGGGTAGGCAGAAACTACAGAACTTCCATCAACATTCCTTCCACAGCATTAATCCTACTCTCATGCCTCGTTTGCCATACCCAACATTCACTTCCACACATAAGCGTAGGACCCAGCACGCCGTTGTGAACAGCCAGTCGAGCCTTTTTTGACATGGACTGGTTGGTCACGACCGCATGTATAGCACCGTTCACTTTATTTCCCGCAGTTACTCTCCTTTCCACAACTAGATTACCTACTATAAAAAAAATATAACAAACCACAACACAGATATTGCAGCGGCTGTGTGATTCTCCTTGTTGTTTTTTTCACCAGCGTTTAGTTACGTTTTTAGTTATTGTTCCTCTCCCATCTATCGTAGCGTGATGTTATATAGCCTATACTATTTCTCCTGAATCTGGCTATCATATGAAAAAAAAGAAGATTTTTGACAAAAGAAGATTTTTGACAAAGATTTTTTGCAATCCGACCGGTAGTTCCCGAGATTAGAGCGTTTAAACAAACACGCAAACAAAAAAATCTCTTTAGCTTTATTTTCTCTTTATTTTATTAATTAAGATAATATTGATTAATATAGATTTGAGTGGAGTACTGTTTTGTGTATGTGAGTTTATATGTTCTTTAAATGCACCCACGATATAATAAGCGCCATGTGAGATGACACTTGACAAGCGTCAGTAATGGGGAGCTTGCGCAGGTATGGATGTACGATATAGTTATCCGTAATTTGTGTATCTATTCAGGGATATTTCGATGACATTTAGATTTAAATTAGTAACAATATTATAATACCTATTTATTACGAAATAATAAAATTGTGTGGTGTGTCAAGTCTCATCTTTCGTGGCGCGTATTGAATAAGAGGATTTTTTTTAGAGAATTGTGAAAGTTAAGACTATAGAGATATTATTAATCACTTAGTACAATTAAGTCTTAGTGAAAATAATAAAAGCTGTAATTCAATCACTGAGAGAAAAGGATAGATATATAAAAAAAACAACGTACAGAAAAGAGACAGACAAGGGTTTTGAAGCTCCTCCCTAATTGGGCGGGGTCATAACTTTCTGCTCTACAGTTCACCAATAAAACGAGGTTACTGAAAACGAAGAGTAATAAGTGACATTCTATTACGTATTAAAAAGTATAATATCTCTTTTCCTTTACATTAAAACTCTCAGTTAAAATATACTAGCATCTGCCTGTGGCTTCGTCTGTATTGGCTTCAGAATTAAGCCGGTGTCCTAGATTATCTGACGGTAACACTAGATCTAGATGAATATCTTTATGTGTTCCAAATTTTAGCTAATTCCGTTCAGCCGTTTATTACGCAAAAATTTAAAATTTTATTATAATGTCTCAGATTTTTGACCGAAAAGTTTTGATTGCGTATTAAATTAACAATATTATTGATTTTTTTTATTCTTTGGGTTAATATTTATTGTATTGACATATTAGTTTGACAAAGTAACATAACATCGCGCCTGTTATCCCCAAAGGGTTAGGCAGAGGTGTACCAGCAACATTAATTAAAATTTCAGATTTTTTCTCTTTTTTTTGTTACGTGTAACAAAAAAGAATGATAATGACGCTTTATAATTGATTTTTTATTGTGCCTATTTTATTTAACTATTGAGAGTTGTCTGGCTTGATTACTAAATTGCAAACATTTTATGCCTTCTGGCATATCAAAGCGCGCTATCTACTTTTCTTTTCAACCATGTCAGAGGCCCTTGAGGCGGTTTAGAAACTCTGACACTAGGGTGTGTGGGGTCGTAAGACATTACTGCCCACACGATAAAGAAAGAAGATCTACTTTTCTTTATTTCATCATCATTGTAGCAATGTTAAACAAATTAATAAATTACTAATAACTACCAATGCAAATCTGCGCCTTATTTAAAAAGCAAAGAACAAATTACACATACGTCTCTTTGCACTTAGATCGTATCGCTCCCTAATAAAGAAGCTCCGCCCACAATCCCGAACCAAAGACGAGACTTGAAAAAGCGCCCACAGTCACTAAAAACGCGCGAAATACCATGTCACTCGTCTGTCAAACGGTTTGACAGTCGTTGATGATTTTATTATTGTACAAATATTAAAATAAACAAATCAAGTGTGCTGTTGTTTATTTAAATTAATTGGAATATTTTATTAATTATTTTTGTGTAATTATTGTGCTATAGAAAAGTGGTGATTTTAAAAATATCTTAAAATAAGTTTTTGTATAGTTAAGTTCGTAGTGATGTGTGTGTAAAATTGTTTTGGCGTTTTAATCATTAATCGATCTTTTTGGTAAGTTTTTTTTTTCAATTTAGTTATTATAATATAGTAAAATAATCACCGGTTATCGGTTATTATCATTATTAAAATATTTTAAAAAAATAATTAAATATTAAATCTAAACATAAATAAAATTAAATTGCACAAAATTTTGACAGATTTAGATATTTCGGCTGCCATTTTATTTTGCTTTCTTTTTTTCTTCTTTTGTAAAGGTTATTTTTTTCATTTTTTCCTTACATTTATTATTAACTAAGTAGGTAGGTATTGAAAAATATTCATTAGGTAAGCCTAATACTTAAAATCAACTAGTTTGTCAAATAACTTCTTTCAAAATTTTTGTCGTAGGTACAGTCACCGACAAAAATCACTTCGACATCCTAAATATTTGTAACTACCTAACTATATAACATTATTAATGCTAAAGTAAGTTTGTTTGTTTGTTTGTTATTTTTATAAATCTGGCGAAATGTGGGCGTACTAATTACACCTCTGACTAACCATTCGACGATTACAGGCATGATGTTATGGAGATAACAAAAAAAAATATTTAAAAAAGGCTTTAATTTAAATCTTAAAACAATATTGATTATCGGACATTGTATTGTCATCAGAACTAAAGGTGTATGCAAAATTTCAGTTCAATCGGATACCAACAAATGGTCGAAAAACGGTTTAAAAATTTTGAAAGGACAACTTACTTACATACATACGTACAGTGCATGCTAAATAAAAGCTTGTAATCATAAAAAAGAAGCTGAAAATTATCTAATCTTTAATTTAAAAGCCAAAATCCTTAATAATTTATTAAAACGGAAGTACGAACGAACAATATTATGTTATTAAGGTCAAAATTCACGACATATTGTCTTTAAAACGTAAACTGTTTACGTTATACTCATTTGATACCCAAATGTGGCACACGTGTGTAACAAACTTTATAGTTTTATGTTTCTGAACACTGATTATTTCAATATTGATATTTTTAGTTATAATAATATGGTGGAGACGTGATGAGATGTGACTTTTTTAATTCATATGTACTTTCTAAGTTTATCTTAGACATCACTGAGATCATTCCGTGCCTCGGAAAGCACGTTAAGCCGTTGGTCTCGGCTGTCATACGTGGATCTTTGACAGTCGTTACGAGTCGTCAGAAGCCTGAAGTCTGACAACCAGTCTTACCAAGGGGTATCGTATTACCCAGTTACTGGGTTGTGGAGGTCAGATAGGCAGTCGCTCCATGTAAAATACTGGTACTGGTAGGTACTGGAAGTCGATCCCAACATAATTGGGAATAGGTTAGGCAGATAAATAATTTATGGTGCTGTTTCCCTTGTTCACAAACTAAACTAAAATTAGACTATGTCTAGCTTTTTCTGTCCAATAAAACAAGAAAGGATTAATTAATCGGAAACTTACATGCAATTTTAGTTGACATGTCAGAACGTATGGATTAAAAATACGGAAAAGTTCAAGGCAAAACTAATTTGACATCGCTAACTTAGTTCTTTATGGTCAGCAACAAACATCGATTAATACTTTTTAACGAGCTGTAAAAAAAACACATCGCATAGCCGTTGACTACGCTTACTGACTATTAAACTTAGAGCAATATAATACCTAATATTTTGACCTAGTAAAAATCATGAAATGACTCCTTCCGCCCTGGGTGGGGCGGAAGGGACTGTCAGACTTTAACTGACTAAAAAACCACCCTGTTCCTTCTGTTGCCCTTTACGTTACGGGGCCACGGTATCCTGTTAAGACGTCCCGCAACCCCAGAACAGTCGCTTTTGCCCGTGATTTCATCCACGTAGAAAACAAAACAAAAAAACTTTCTGCCCCTTTTAACCCCTTTAGGGGATTAATTTCAAAAAAGTACGAAGCACGTCTTCCGTAAATTCTGTTAAAGAATATTTGTGCAAAAAAAGTAGATTGGACCAAGGAATCACGTTGGTTGTTGGCTTTGACGGGCCTGTTGGTCTAGTGGTTAGCGCTCCTGACTGCTAAGCTGGAGGTCGTGGGTTCGATTCCTACCCAGGACAAACTTTGTGTGATGAGCATGATTGTTAGTTCTGTGTTTGGGTGTGATTTATCTATAATATGTATGTATTTATAAATTATATAAGTATGCATATCATATTTGCCCGCGACTTCGTCCGCGCAAAAATAAAATAAATTATAGCCTATGTTACTCGCAGATAATGTAGCTTTCTAATGGTGAAAGAATTTTTAAAATCGGTCCAGTAGTTTTTGAGTTTATCCATTACAAACAAAAAAAAATACATTTTTTCCTCTTTATAATATTATATTAAAATATTATTATTATTATAGTGTAGATACCATCACGCTACGTAACTAAACACGGGCATAACCGCATGTTATAGCTAGTCTACTATACAGTTACACCATGAAGACTGGCTTCTCATCAAGTGGCCACTTGAAACGTTCATACCACGAGATAAAGCTACCGTTGTTCAGATGTTACAAGCATGTGTTTCTACATTTTTTGTTGCGATCCTACGTTTCTTTTGCAGAATGAATAGATAATAACAGCTGATTTTATGCCTCGTTTGTCTAGTAGTAGCAGCACAGTGCGACTGCTAAGTATAAGGTTCGATTCCCAGGTCTTGCAGTCATATTTTTCCCTCAGAAATTTTTCAGTCCCCTCCAGTAACTATGATAGCATTTATTGATTTAAAAGAGACTTAATTAATATATACATTATTTACAAGCTTAATAATAAAAATAAAATAAAAAACAACCAGAATAAAAAAAGAGAAACTAAAATTAAATGGCATCAAAAAAATTCATCCGCATCGCTGTACATGCTTTCCGAAGCATGGGGACAACAAAACGCTATTCTTCTTATAAATGACCATCCAACACTCGTTCTCTCCTCATAAATAACATGTTATTATTTGCGCAGGCGCAGCTCAATGTCGAGTTATGGCAGCATGTCTCCTTCAGACGAAGGATTCGACAGATACGAGCCATCACCTTACTATTGCCAGCCTTCACACCAAGGTAAAAGAAACTTATGTAAAAATAAAAATACCAGAGCATAATTGGTTCCACAGCAGGGCAAAGGCCTCTTCTCATACAAAGAAGGCACGAGCATTGATCACCACGCTTGCTCAAGGCGGATTGGCGATTCCAGACTTATATTAATTACGAGTCCAGGTTTCCTCACGATGTTTTCCTTCACCGATTTCAGTGATGTCCAAGATAAACTTTAGAAAGTGAATCGAAAAAGTTGCATTGGTACTTGCCTGTTATCGAACACACAACCATATGCATGAGAGGCGGGTGCCTTAACCATTGAGCCGACAGAACTATTCAATGAAGTTAAAAATAAAATCCTGGTTACTAGGTATATTGTTGTAAGTTATGTTTTTGGTTACTGCTCCGCTCCTGTGAGTGATAGCGTGATGTTATACAGCCCAACCTATTCCTCATAAATCTAGCTATCATACAAAAAGATTTTTTCCAATCTGACAGGTAGTTCCAGAGATAAGCACGTTTAAACAGCCAAAAAAATCTTCAGTTTTAATAACTCCAGTCTGTCGTTCCCAGGCAGCCCCATGGATGGAGGAGTGTACTGGCCGGCTGCCAACAGCGAAGCACACGAGTTCGATGTCCAGGACATGTATCATGACACTACGCATTACATAGGGAGGGGATATGGTAAGCATCCTATATGTCGATTATAATTCTATTCAGTAACTTGACAGTTCAAAGAAAAATAATGTTACCATACTACAACTAATAGTGTTGGGGTAGTGAACGATTTTGCGTAAAGAACGAATGATAAGAATGGTTTAACTAATACTAAGTCTAAATTTAAAGAATTTACATCTCTTTCTAACATACAGCGAAAGGAATGGACGGTGACATTCCGTGACATTAAAGAACTAAGTTAGAGATGTCAAATTAGTTTTGCCTTGAACTTCTCCGTATTTTTAATCCAACGTTTTAAATTTCATTCAATGTCGTTCATTCTTACTAACTTTTCCTAGTAGGGGGCGCGGGTCCTGTCAAAGTCATAAATGTCAATTAGATAATTAAAAGGCACTTACACAAGAATAAAAAACTAGTACCTACTCTCCCCGCCACTACGTTCGCGTGATTTTCTTACGGATCCCTAATTTTTTGATAATAAAATATATCCCATAGCACTCAGTCTTTCTCTATCGAGTGGGCAGTAAGGTCTACGACCCCACACACCCTAGTGTCAGAGTTTCTAAACCGCCTCAAGGGCCTCTGACATGGTTTGAGTGGAACAGTAAGTCCAGGTTTCCTCACGATGTTTTCCTTCACCGATGTCAATGATGTCCAAGATAAACTTTAGAAAATACATATGAATTGAAAAAGTCACATTGGTGCTTGCCCAGGTTTGAACACAACCTCATGCATGAGGGGCGGGCGCCTTAAACAATGGGCCATCACGACTACAGTACACAGATATAACGTAGCTTACAATTTGAAAATCGAATTTTCAAAATCGGTTCAATAGATCCAGAGATTACACCCTACAACCTCACAAAAATTACCTCTTTATAATATTATAGTATATAGTCAGATAAAAAAAAGGATTGAATCTAGTTGCCCCTTCCAAAAAGTAGTTTCGTATGGAGAAGAATGGGCAAGAAACTCCATACGTACTCTTTTAAAATCAATATTTATATAAAGAATCGTACAGAATTACAAGTGAATGCAATGTTCACTTAAACATCATCACGCCTTAAATCTCCGAAGGGTTAGGCAGAGGTGTACCCATTAGTACACCCACATTCCGCCAGTTATTTTATGTCCCATGTAATAGGGGGCGAGCCTATTGCCATCTATTGCCAACCGGGCACAAATATAGATTCCGAGGCTGCTACTGAGAAATTCCTGATGGAAAAAGCAAATGTCACTTTGCCCGACCTGGGAATCGGACCAAAGATCTCATGCTCAGCAGTCGCGCTTTGCAACCACTAGACCAACAAGGCAGTGGAAAAATCTAGAAAAATGTGGCTTGATTATTTTGTTTCAGGTTACGAAGACATGCAAATGGCTGGCAACGAACCATATGACACTTACCATCACAATATGGCGCATAATTTCCCGCCAAACAACACAGGTAAGATAGAATATAAAAAATAAAAAGTGGAAAATTAAATTTAAAATTTAAACACCCTCTGCCGGCGGCCATCTTGGACCTAGCTCCCTCCTGGAGGGGTCTTAGGGGGGCTAAGGGGCTTAAGTTCCCCTAATAGCACTGAGTTTTTACCTGACAAATCTTAAAGTGAACTTGATATTATTCCAATTAAAGGTATACCATTGACGTCATTAAAATGTTCAAGTGTGACAAAAACGAAATGGGGTCATGCCCCCCTCAAACGACAATCCTAGATCCCCCACAGAAGGGCAATATGTTTTAACAAAAGTTGTTTAAAGCTCATTATTTTTTCAATCTCCTCCTAGGTCTAGATTGCGACCTCCAGTCCCTCCCCCTTCGCTACGACCGCCCCGCACCCCCCTCCTTCGTGAGGGTAGCAAAGAGAAGAACAACAGCCAACAAGAAGGAGAGGAGAAGAACGGAGAATATTAACACGGCATTCTCAGACTTAAGAGAATGCATTCCAAACGTACCGCCAGATACAAAACTTTCAAAGGTATTGTATTTTTTAAAATATTTTTATTCTGTGTACTTATTGGGGAATTCCCCGACATTGCGCTCCATTTAAAAGTAGTCTAAAGTCCTCGTCACGACATGCTATAAATTTTGTAAACACACATTCAGGTGATCCCAACCCTTGGATCAAATACTGCGTCAGCGTGAACTTTCTTCAAAATGACGGCCCAAATGTTTACGTTCCACGTGTCAGAAGCGTTCCAGTACCACAAAACATCAGACGACAGCGCTATAAATCGTTATAATATTACCCGAAAGTGAAATTGCTCGCTAGTTTCGTATTACACGTATGTTACTTTGAGTTGATTGAATTTGGGAGTAGGTATTTGTTGTCTTTTTTACGTAATTCATAGCTTTTTGTGACGGGGACTTGAGTCATATTGCGATTTATAATTCGTTTTAAATCTATCAGGTAGTGAAAGTACTCATGAATACGATCAACTTTTATAACGGGACAAGAATGGGGTATAAGGGGGGGGGTTGTTCTTGGGAGTCATATCCTGGGCTTACTATTTCCTTTAAATTAGATTTATTTATTTATATTTATTTACTTGACAATTCAAAAATAGAATTCACAAAAAACGTTTGCAAAAACACTAATCATTTTAAATTTTGACAGTTGAAAAATTCTTCTTCCAATTTCAAATAATCCGCGTTAACCTTCCTCCATTAAAAGCGACACCGACGGACATAACTCCGTCTCACTCTAGCATCTCACATCGCCAGATGGTGCGAAAGAGATCGCAGAACATCAATGGCGCGTTCTCGAATCTCAGACAGCATATACCTAACGTCCTACCTGACACAAAGATGACCAAGGTTAGTACGACTTCTGGGTTTGAGAAGAAGCTTCTGTTGGTACTTAATTAGTGACGACACTTAAAAAGGCTCTGCGGTGCACGGGCACGCTGCGCACGCATGTTGACTTAGCTTCGGTGTATATCAGTATGTTATGTATATCACGACGTCAACTGGTAAGTGACGTCATTGATACACGCGTAGCTTGCTCGGGTATGTCACCGACGCATCTCAATTCTGTGCACGCTGTACACGCGTAAGATGTGCACGCAAAGGCTATGCACGTTAGCAGCGTTATATTTATTTATTTAACTTAATGCACATTTAAAAAAAATACACTGTACAAAGGCGGACTTAATGCCTTGGGCATTTTCTACCAGCCTACCTTAGAGTAGGTGGGTTTATCAATCGAAGCAGGCCACGCGTGTGTCAGTAACGTCGTCAAACCGTTCAAGCGTGCGTAGCGTGGCCTAAATATTCGTATAAGCAGGATCCATAAATCTAAAAAGTTATCAGAGAACATTTTTGAAATGTCTTATCTAAAAAAAAATTGGTAATCTCTGTTTCTATGGAAATATATATTCAATTGGTAGTAAGTATTAAGTTGAAACATAACTTTAAGACCTATGTTTCCTGCTTATATGTAGGAAGTTTCATTAGAATCGGTTCATTAATTTCGAAAAATAAGGACTTGGAAATTAAATACGGCGTAAACGCTCGGTTCAGTAGATCCAGAGATTATGCCCTACAAACTTTACATCTTTAAAATATTATATGTAGTTTATCTTCAATCTTGTATACCAGCCTTTCTCAAAGAGGGCGATAGCGCCCCCTTGTGGGCGCTGCAGGCCTGAAGGGTAAGAGAGCCAGAAAAAAAATCGAGGCGCTGTGTAGAGGCTTGGGGAGCGATTTGTAATTTCATCTACTTACTAGGTAGTTTCTAAGTAGGTAAAAAAATTGGGGCGCTAGATAATAATTGGGCAGTAGACAAAATAATTTTGGGAACACATGTTCTATACATATAAAATGCTTTGTCCTGACTGACTGACGGATTATGATGATAGATGGCGCCACATGTCTTTCGAATCATCATAATTTGCGAGCGCATGATAATGATAGATGGCACCACATGTCTTTCGAATCATCATAATTTGCGAGCGCATGATAATGATAGATGGCGCCACTTGTCTTTCGAATCATCATAATTTGCGAGCGCTTGATAATGATAGATGGCGCCACATGTCTTTCGAATTTTCATAATTAGCGAGCGAAGCTGCGGCTAAACCTTGCTATTAGTATAGATTAAAGTACCAACAGAAATTCTCCTTACCTAGAGGTCACAGTTCCATTCTCAATTTTTAATCCGCCATTAACATTTTTTCTCCTGTTAGATCAAGACCCTGCGCCTGGCGACCTCCTACATCTCCTACCTGCTGAAGGTGTTGGAGACGGATGGAGAGCCCGCCGGGGGGTTCAGGGCGGACCTGCATCATACGCCCCCTAGAAGACGGACTGTTGAGGGGAATCAGGTGATTATTTTGTTCTTTTTATGATTAGTAGCCTTTTTTTGTGTTCGTAACATAACGCGACTCGCCGCCGACTTGCGCTGAAAACCAGCGCCGTGGTTTTAGTGCTTCCGTGCACGGACCACAGCATTATGCTGAGCGTAAGCCGTTTCGCGCGGTAGTGGCGCATATTTATTACTTGTTTATAATTTTTGCGATTTAATACTAGCTTGTTTTTTATTTTGTTTTTGTGTTCAATCTTTCTTTTACGTCATGTGCGTCATTTTCGCTTGAATAAATGGTTTTTCTTTCTTTCTTCTTACATCATAACATCACAACATCACGCCTGTAGTCCCCGAAGGGTTAGGCAGAGGTGTACCCATTAGTACACCCACATTTCGAAATAGGGGGCGAGCCTATATGGGCAGTATGGGCCTAGTATGCCGTGGTCAGCGGCCAGGCTTAATTTCAAGAAATTCTTCAAACATAACAATAACATAACATCACGCCTGTAATCCCCGAAGGGTTAGGCAGAGGTGTACCCATTAGTACACCCACATTTCGCCAGTTATGTTTTTAGTCCCATGTAATAGGGGGCGAGCCTATTGCCATCAACCGGGCACAAATCCAGACTCCGAGGCTGCTACTGAGAAATTCCTGGAAATGGAAAAACCCAATAACACTTTGCCCGACCTGGGAATCGAACCCAAGACCTCATGCACAGCAGTCGCGCTTGCGACCACTAGACCAACGAGGCAGTCATAACAATAACATAACAATATATTTTTTTAATTTATTACAACATTGACAAATATAAACTAACAGATACCAAGAAACTGTAATTAATGTTGTTTTTTTTTATACTCTGTGCGATGACGGGAAATAATTATTATCTATTCACCCATAAAAATGTTTTCCGAGTAAAATTTTATGGTTTCTGCCGTCTGCTCTATAACTAGCGAACTACCCCGGCTTCGCGCGGGTGCAATGTAGACACATAAACCTTCCTCTTGAATCACTCTATCTATTGATGAAAACCGCATTAAAATCCGTTTAAAAGATCTAAGCGTACCTACAGACGACGGGAAGCGACTTTGTTTTATACTATACAGGGTAATTGAAAATATACCCGAAACCTTAAAAGGGGTCATTGTACTCATCATTATGAACAACTTTCACTATGGGACCAACCCTGAAATCATGAAAAAATACAGCTGATCCATACATTACGATCTTGATAAGTAGCATTTTTGTAGGGAACAGCTGATTTCATTTTCATGATTTCAGTGTTGGTCCCATAGTAAAAGTTGTTCATAATGATGAGTACAATGACCCCTTTTAAGGTTTCGGGTAAATTTTCAATTACTCTGTATAAAGAAGATCAACATAAAGTTTTGTTTATACATTTTTGGTGGACGTATTCGGGTTTTACTGTTTAAAGTACCGTACCGTGTCAACGAGACCCTATTGCTAAGCTTAGCAATAGGGTTTCGTTCGTTTGCCAGTCTGTCGGCGGGCTGTATCTAAGGAACCGTAATATGTAGACGCGGACAAAGTCGCGGGGAAAAGCTAGTACTATATATTGTGATTTGCTGAGCATGCGGTCTTGCGTTTGATTCCCTGGTCGGGCAAAATGTTATTTGTGTATTGGGTTTTTCCGTCAGGAATTTCTCAGTAGCAACTTCGGCGTCTGGATTTGTGCCCGGTTGATGGCAATAGGCTCGCCCCCTATTACATGGGAATTAACACCACACCAGTACACCCACATTTGTGGGTGTACTAATGGGTACACCTCGGCCTAACCCTTCGGGGATTACAGGAGTGATGTTATGTGATATACAATAAAAGATTGAATGTCAAATGTGAAAAAAATCCAAACAGAAACTTCCTATTTTTATTATCACACGACTGCCCCAAAAAAAGGAGTGTTATGTGATCAGGGTTAATGTATGTATGTATGTATGTGAGATTCTTTATTCCACCATAACTTTTAAACGCCTGAACCGATTTAGATGTATGGGGTATCGTTACAGTCCTTGCATCGTTCCGAGTAACATAGGCTAGTTAAAAATAAGAAGAATCCTGTGTGGTCAGTTTAAAACGTATTTTAATACCAGCCTCAAATATTTTTTTTAATGAATCTGGTCGTGTCTATGTTTATCGTCTAGAATTTGACAAGTAGATTTAAAAAGTATATACTTAACATTGTAAATAAAAAACGTCGTAAAAAAAACTGACGAGTAAACAAAGTACAAATATGTGCAATTTGTGCAGTCGTGTTTTTTAATGTTTTTAATTATAGTAGCTTGTTCTACAAACTTTTACCAAACAAAATTTCCAACATACTGACTTTCAATTTAAAAATAAATGTCTACATGCATTCGAGTGCACGCCGCCGCGTTCACTCGGGAATCAGCGGCTTATCTACCAGCAGATGTGTAGTTCAAGTGCAGTACTTACTGGCGCCAGTGGATGGCGCATGACGAGTTATGTGTAATTATGTAGGTAGGTATAGCTGTTGAGAATATCAACAATAAAACCACGTTTACTTTTATTGGGTTTCTTTATAATTATATTAAAATCATTCGCGTACATTGTCTGGCGAGTGCGCCGGTGTGTTGCCAACTTCCGCCCCTGCTCTATGGTCGTCACAATGTTGCAAGGCCGGAACAATAGCGGTTTCAGAGTTTACGGGGTACGTCATTTTATAGGTACAAACTTTCAAGTCATTATTTTTCGAAAAGAATGAACAGATTTTAATGAAACTTTCTATACATAAGCAGAATACATAGGTCTTAAACAGTTAGTTGAGAAGATTTTCGAAAAAATGTAACGTGTAACGGCTAAATTCAACCGATAACTTTTCCATGGAAACAGAGAGGATCAATTTTTATTAAATATTTTAAAACCTTAAATTGGTCTAGTGGTCGCAAAGCGCGACTGCTGAGCACGAGGTCTTGGGTTCGATTCCCAGGTCGGGCAAAGTGTTATTGGGTTTTTCCATCAGGAATTTCTCAGTAGCAGCCTCGGAGTCTGGGTTTGTGCCCGGTTGATGGCAATAGGCTCGCCCCCTATTACATGGGACTTAAACATAACTGGCGAAATGTGGGTGTACTAATGGGTACACCTCTGCCTAACCCTTCGGGGATAACAGGCGTGATGTTATGTTATGTTAAATTAAATGTAAAATATGTACAATTTATAAAAAAGAAAATGGCAGAAAGAAGGAACATCATAGTTCGTCCGCGTCGCTGTCAATGGGGCAAGTGCCCAAAAGGCTGACAGCGGACTGGCTTGGATGACCAGAGGGCTGGCCTTTTCTTAGGCCAAAGAATCATCATTGCCATACAACGTGACAATGCCTTTCTTTATACGTCAAGCGGTATTCGATATTTCGTGATGAGTACATGTAGACTAGTTTTTGCTCGCGACTTCGTAGTTGTGTTTCCATACAAACTTTGGACCTCCGTTTCATCCCCTTAGAGGTTGAATTTGGTAAAATCCTTTCTTATCGGATGCCTACGTCACACAAAGAACACACCCTCCAAGTTTCATGTCTCTACGATCAGCGGTTTAGGCTGTGCGTTGATCCGTCAGTCATTCAGGACAAAGCATTTTATAAATGTACTAGCTGACTCGGCCATGCTGTGGCTCGAAGTAAGTAAAGATATTGAGATCAATAATCGAGATAAATACTATCCTATCTTTTAAGTTTGACCAAATGAAACACAGTAAGCCATATTTCATAAAAAATGGTTGAGTAGTTTAGGAGTCCATCCCGGACACACAACGTGACGCGTAATTTATATATTAAGATTTAGATTTGTAGAACGTCACTGGTAGATAGATCCCAGGTACGTCGGCAATAATGTATTATAATATATAGTTCTGTATCATTCCGTAATTATGTACAGTTTAGCACGTGGCTCTGTGTGGTACAAGATACAAGAAACAGCGATTACTGATCAAAGGTTAGAAAAACCTGACTGCCTCGTTGGTCTAGTGGTCGTACAAAGTATTATTGAGATTTTCCATCAGGAATTTCTCAGTAGCAGCCTCGGAGTCTGGATTTGTGCACGGATAATGGCAATAGACTCGCCCCCTATTACATGAGACTTAAACACAACTGGTAAAATGTGGGCGTACTAATGGGTACACCTCTGCCTAACCCTTCGGGTATTACAGGCGTGATGTTATGATGTTATGCTTAGTATAAATATAATGAATATAAATTACGCGTCACGTTGTGTGTCCGGGATGGACTCCTAAACTACTCAACCATTTTTTATGAAATATGACTTACTGTGTGTAATTTGGTCAAACTTAAATGATAGGATAGTTTTTATCTTGATTATTGACCTCAATATCTTTACTTCAAGCTACAGCAACGCGTGGCCGATACAGCTAGTGAACTTATAAAAACTACTGCACACGAAATGCCGGCGTCGTGTTACGCTGCGAGGTGTCGCATAGCTGGCCGCGGAAACGCCGATACAACACACCTTTCGGCCAAAACTCTTCCTTGAGGAAGGTCATCAAATGTTCGATCGGAACGCCCAATACAAACAACAGGAACATAAATACTTTACGTAGATTGTCAATCCCGCGATCGCCACTAACTTGGACCATCTCTCAGATAAAATTCCCGGCCGCCACATGGCCACCCATTCGCGAGTAATCAAATAATTTACAACTAAGATAAACAGATGTTTTTGTGAATTCTCTTTTCACTGAATTTCCATTAGATCTTGATTCAGCGTTTCATTGATTGAGTTGATCAGTTGTGGCACTGACCACATGTCTATCTAAATATATAAAAGCGAAAGGTCACTCACTGATCATGTAATATCAAAAACCGCTTGACGTATAAAGATGAAATTTGGCAGGGAGGTAGTTATAGTTAGATTAGATCGTTTATAGACGTCCGTTTTGAAAGAATTTTTCAAATTTCATCCCCTAAAGGAATGAAGCGTAGGAGTAAACTAAGTTACCCGAATTTAATGCAAGCAAATCCGCGGGCACTAGCTAGTAATTAATTAATTGTTGGTTTGTTTAAAGGCGCTAATCATTAATCATGTCGAATTAAAAAAAAATGTATATGAGCCAGATTCATGAGGAATAGCTATATAATTTATCACGCTATCGCCTACAGGAGCAGAGCAGTAACCACAGTCGCGAATAAATCCAAAAACTGTTCATTTGTTGTTACATCACAAAATAATTACTGTTTTGCTATTATATTTTTTTTGTACATACATACATACATATACTCACGCTTTTTTTCCCATGGAGGTAGGCAGAAACTACAGAACGCCACGTGCTACGATCCTTTCCACCTTTTTTTTTGTATTTTGTGTGAAATATTTGATATGGAATAGAACTCTTCGTGTGCAAGACCGACTTGCACTTTGACTGTTTTCAATCGACTTCAAGAAGGAAGTTCTCAATTCGATGGTATGTTAATAAATATATCGTGTGAGGTATTATTTAAAAGGGCTTTTTGTAAGGATTTCAAACATAACATAACGACAAACACTAAAAAGTAAAATAAAAAATGCCTCAAAAAAAAAAAACAATTTAAAAATATATTGTTTTGGAAGTATGTGGCAGTACCTACATAACAACAAACAAAACTAAAGCCGCCGACTTCCAAAATTATAACATAACATAACATCACGCCTGTAATCCCCGAAGGGTTAGGCAGAGGTGTGCTAGTTTGTTTTTCCAAAATTATAGTTTTTATTTTTAATTTATTTTGTAGTTTGTGATGACGGTTATCTTTTTTGTATGAAAACTCGCTTTGCGTATAGTCCGCTTATCGCTCATAGCTTGAGCCAATTTTCTAATACGATTACGCTGCGCCACATGGCCCAGCAGATCACGCGCTATCTAATATTTTATAGCCACAGTGTAGCTCTTCAGATACAATCCATTTTATTGAAATTTTTCTCGCAATTTCTTCAACCAGACGCTTCAAGTCTAATCCTGTATACAAAATATTAAAGTTTAAAAAACCGCCAAAATTGACCATTCCGCCATTTTGCGGCGTCAGCCATCTTGGATCGATTTTCATCAAATATCTTTTGAAGGGTGAATTAGTCGAGAATGTCCTTTAGCTAAGAACACTCCCGAGTCCCTCCAAGAATGTCGTGATGGCCTAGTGGTTAAGGCGCCCGCCTCTCATGCATGAGGGTGTAGGTTCGAATCCGGGCAAGTACCAATGTGACTTTTTCAATTCATTTATGTACTTTCTAAAGTTTATCTTAGACATTACTGACATTCCGTGCCTCGGAAAGCACGTTATGAGAGTCCTCAAGCTTCTGATGATTCGTAACGACTGTCAAAGATCCACGAATGACAGCCGGGACCAACGGCTTAACACGATACCCCTAGGTAAGACTGGTTGTCAGACTTGACAACCAGTCTTACCTAGGGGTATCGTGTTACCCAGTTACTGGGTTGTGGAGGTCAGATAGGCAGTCGCTCCATGTAAAATACTGTTACTCAGCTGCATCCGGTGAGACTGGAAGCCGACCCCAACATAGTTGGGAAAAGGCTAGGCAGATGATGATGACTCCCGAGTCCCTCCCGTCTTCAACTTCTCATTTTTCCAAAATACAAAAAGATACTTTTACAAATTGAGGGCAACAGTGAATATATTTCAAGCATCCGGCGCGAGCGTAAACAAGGGAAGTAAGTTGTTAAATAATAACATAAACACACGTCGCGTGCTGCTGTAAACAGACACACAGGTGTATCGAGTGTTTATATATATAATATAAGCTTAAAGATATATATTTTGGAGGAGACAGACGTTTTGGCGCTAGCACCACGTTTTCCTGTTTGGCTGTGATGAGTCGCTTTTGAATCATCATCTGCCTAGCCTTTTCCCAACTATGTTGGGGTCGGCTTCCAGTCTAACCGGATGCAGCTGAATACCATTACAACAAAACCAGTAAAACTGGTATTCAGCTGCATCCGGTAGTAGCTTCCTACAGCCTATCTAACCTCCAGAATTCAGGGATTGGGTAATATCGAAAATCGCTAAACATAAAGATAAAATTTCGCAGGGGTAGTATATAGTTAGTAGACGTCCGCTAAGAACGGATTTTCCAATTCACCCCTTTTTTTTAAGGATGGGTAATCATCAAATGACTCTTTCAGCGGAAGGGAGTGTCAGAATCTTACTGACTAAATCCCATCCGTGTTCCTTCTAGTGCCCTTTGCGTTCCAGGGCCGCGGTACCTCTTTCGAACAAATTCCGCAACCCTGGCATGCACTAGGGCCACTAGCCCTAGCATCCCATCTTCTGTGCTGACCCCTTAAGGGGATAAAACGGGGATCCGACATTTACGCGAACGAAGTCGCTGGCAAAAGCTAGTTTAGAATATTAGTAGCAATTTTGAAGCTCGAAACTTCATGAACTACTAAATTAATTATTTTTTTTCAAAATCAAGCTATAATTTAAAATTATAACAATATTGAGTATTGGACATTGTTTTGTCATCAGAACTAAAGGTGTATGCAAAATTTCAGCTCAATCGAATAATAACAAATAGTCGAAAAATAGTTTGCAAATTGTGAAAGGACAACTTACATACGAACAGTGCAAGCTAAATAAAAGCTTGTAAAAATGAAATTCTCAAGTAGCTGTACCACAAAAAATCTTTCTGCCGGCTACCGTGAACTGTTAAAGTTTTTCTGTTATTATTTAACGACCACGTAAACAGTCATAATTTAAAACACGTGCCTCTACAAATAGATAACGTCTGTCTTGTGGAACTAAAACGTAAAATTACTTAGTTTATGAGAAAAAATGACGTGGGGCGTTCCTTGTTTGTAGACGTTTTTTTTTAGGGTTCAACTTGTGTGCCAAATTTCAGCTCGATAGCTTTAGTAAAAGTGGATGAAATATTGATTGCAAAATTCCAGGACATACATACATACATACAGGTGAAGTTAAATAAAAGCTCTTAAAAATTAAAAAACACAACTGCAAAAATTGCACATATTTGTACTTTGTTTACTCGTCGTTTTTCATTGACAATGTTATACATTTTTTAAATTTACTTGTCAAATTCTAGACGATAAACAAAGACACGACCAGATTCATAAAAAAAAAAATTGAGGCTGGTATTAATTTACGTTTTAAAGTGACCACAAAGGATTCTTTTTATTTTTAACTAGCCTATGTTACTCGGAACGATGCAAGGACTGTAACGAACCCCATACATCTGAATCGGTTCAGGCGTTTAAACGTTATGGTGGAATAAACAATCTCACTTACATACATACATACATTAACCCTAAACACTTATCACTCCTTATTTTGGGGCAGTCGTGTCTGACTCACACTTGCACGATGTTTTTATGGCGATTAGCAGACGGCATCGCGCACCGCCGCGTAGGGCGGTGGCGGTAAAGCGTATTTCACCGCTCGACCGCGCGGTCGAGCGATTTACGTGTGTATTTCTTAGAGGCCAATGCGAGATAAAATCTGCTTCACCGCCAACCGCGGCGGTGCGCGGTGCCGTGTTTTAATCGCCTTATTCTTTAAGAGTCTCCAATCGAAATAAAGATTTTGAATTTGAGTTTATTTACGTCATTGTCTCTTTTGTTACAGCAAAACGCAGCAGCGGAGAAGAGAAGTAAAGGGCGCACAGGCTGGCCACAACACGTTTGGGCTTTAGAACTGAAAAGCGAACAGAATCTATAACGGAATTAAGGTTTAATTAAGTATTTCAATCAAGGCCAAAAGCGACCAACATGAAAGGCGGTTATTTTAATAAATCACTTCACACGCACGCTTGTTCGCAGCGGCCGCACGACCGTGCAACGCGTATTGATGTGTCTTTTTAAACCACTTATACAACGTGTAACGGAAAGGGTATATACATACCAAGAGCAAGGCTTCTTTGGATGATAACAAACGATATGGCAAGGGTTTTTTAATTCTATCTCTACATGTTCGGAAATTATGATCAAAAAAGAACACTGCCTGCAGAAGGCTACTATGCGGTACTAGGCGCGCAGAATTACGGAAGAGATTTATCGTGATATTAGGCAAGTAACGTGGACAGTTTTTGACCCACGTAGTGCGGTTTGACACGTTTGTTATGATTTGGATTTAAGAAACATATGAAACCGAAAACTTGGTATAAATTTTTAGAGTATTTTATATTGAGCTGAAACCTTTGCGTTATCGTTAGTTATCATCCAAAGAAGCCTTACTCTTTGTGTGTGACCCTTTCCGTTACACGTTGTATAATAAAAAGCTTTTGTCCAAAAAAAGACAACCGCCTTCAAAAACATAATAAAAAATAACTTTAGTTTTGAAAGTCGGCGGCTTTGGTTTTGATTTTTGTTATGTAGGTATTGCCACCGACTTCCTCCTTTTCCTTCAGTAAACAAAGCAATTTTACTTGTTACGATAGTTCTGCTGTAATCCTAAGAGGAGTTCCGTTCCATATCTCCGAAGTTCATCATCAGATCATGATAATATTTCTATGAGACCTATTCGAAAGTATACTCTTTCGAACAAAAAAAGAACCATCCAAATCTATTCATAATTGGCGGAGTAATCGGGTAACATACAAAAGAAAAAACATACCTACGTGCCGAATTGCGAATCTCCTCCTTTTTGAAGTCGGTTGAAAATGCAAGTTTGTGCAATAAATTCTAAAAAGATTAAATTTCAAGAAAAACTTAAAAAAAAAAGCACTTTATTTCAGCAGAACCCGAATCATTTTTAATTCATTGTAATATTACTATTTTTGTGTCTTTGAAATCAACATACATACATAAACTCACGCCTTTTCCCATGGAGGTAGGCAGAAAGTACAGAACGCCACCTGCTACGATCCTTACATACTCCTTTCGCCTCATTTACGTTCATACATCTCGTCATACAAGCACGCCGGTTACGAGTACTGCGCACCTGACCTTTCTGAAGAGCCTCACCAATAAGGTCAGTGTAGGTCTTCCTAGGGCGACCCCTCCCTGCGTTACCACTCACCTCTGCCATATAAATACCTTTTGTCATTCGTCGTTTTTGTGGCTTTGAAATCAATAAATAGTTAGTCAATTGAGTTGGCAAATTAATTGACGTGACAGTTCGATATTGCCATACGAATTATATGAAAGAAACGCGTTTTGACAGGTCACAGGACATATTTTTTACAATTCAAAGTCAAACTCAAATCATTTATTTCAATTAGGCCAATATAAGGCACTTTTGAACGTCATACACAAAAAACAAAATAGGATTGAATCTAGTTGCCCCTTCCAAAAGGTAGTTTTGTATGGAGAAGAATGGGCAAGAAACTACATACGTACTCTTTTAAAATCAATGTTTGCATACAGAATCATACATAATGATAATATTTTTTAAGTTATTTTTTTTTAAAGTTATTTCTTGGAATTGTTTTATTTCATAATTAATATAGTTATACATTATTTACAAGCTTAATAATAAAAATAAAATAAAAAACAACCAGAATATAAAAAAAGGCCAATGATAATATTCAATAATAATAACAATTTTTAGATAAAAAAAAAAACAAGTTTTTTTTTTATCCAAAATTTGCAATAATTATAGAACATTTGGGTAATTGTCATCACCAAACAATTTACATATTTTTTATGATCTGTCAAAACGCGATTCTCCTATATATTTCGTATGGCAATATTGAACAGTGCCGTCACATATTTTCCAACACAATTGACTAACTATTTATTGATTTCAAAGCCACAAAAATATCTAATTTTACAGTTCATTGAATATTAATCGG
Organism: Hoplodrina ambigua; assembly: GCA_949774945.1. Taxonomy (NCBI): domain Eukaryota; kingdom Metazoa; phylum Arthropoda; class Insecta; order Lepidoptera; family Noctuidae; genus Hoplodrina; species Hoplodrina ambigua. The sequence continues at coordinate 1,667,853 of OX458994.1, forward strand.
GTTTTTGCTGAAATTAAATTGTTTTTATTTTGATTTTTTGTTGAAATTAATGGTTAATGGTGTTAACTGGGTCATTTTCAGATTTGGGGCCAAAAGTATTTAATTCGCGAATGATAACATATTTTTATAATTATCATTAGTGTAACCAAAGTCTTCGTTAATAAATCTCATATTTATCATTAGGGAAATTTTGTTTCTCATTTTTGTCACTCAAAAACTTGATTTATGGGTATTATTTTAATAAAGAAAGGGTATCTTTGATTGTCATGTAGCTTTTTAGTTAGTGAATGCATTTACCTACCGAAACAAAAAAAGATCACCGCCTTCAAAAATCACAAAATAAAAAATAACTTTAGCTTGGAAGTCGGCGGCTTTGGTTTTGTTTCTTGTTATGTAGGTATTGCCACCGACTTCCAAGCTAAAGTTATTTTTTATTTTGTGATATTTGAAGGCGGTGATCTTTTTTTGTAAAAAAGCTTTTTATTTTTCACTTTTTAGTGCTTGTGTGTTAATGTTTGAAATCCTTACATAAAGCCCTTTCAAACAATACCTCACACGATATACCTATTTAATTTTGGAAAGTGGTAGGAGGGGGGTTGACGTACCCCCTCCACACTTCCTTTAGTCAGTCATCGATTACACGTAAAAACAAAGCAATTTTTCTTGTTACGGCGGTTCTGCTGTGATTTTACAAGGAGTTCCATTCCATATCTCCAAAGTTCATCATCAGATCATGTCATTATTCCTATGGGACCTATTCGGGACTATACTCTTTCAAACAAAAAAAGAATCATCCAAATCGATTCATAATTGGCGGAGTAATCGATGAACAAATATACAAAAAAAAAAAAAAAAAAAAAACATACGCTTCGAATTGAGAACCTCCTCCTTTTTAAAGTCGGTTGAAAAAGAATATATCATAAATTTTAAGTTTATGAAATTCCAACTTTTTTGGCCCCAAATTTGAAAACGACCCAACAACGCAATTGTATATACCTATATGTATTATTAAGATATATTTATACTCTAAAAGTCTTTACTTGTACGTACTCCCGTAGTTGAAATGGTTCAGTAGTTCCGGAGATTAATGCATTCAAACATACTTTTCAGCTTTATAATATTAGTATAGATTAATTAATGATTACTTAGCTATGCCTATGTACTTATGAATTGTAATGTAAGATAATTACTTATGTACTTAATATAATGTAATGTACCAAAGACTTATAAATAAATACTATGTAAATACTTAAATAAATTGTTTTATTTTTATTATAAACTCATGCAAGCATGAGGTTTTAGGTTCGATACCCAGGTCGGGCAAAGTGTTATTGGGTTTTTCCATCAGGAGGTACTCAGTAGCAGCCTCGGAGTCTGGATTTGTGTCCGGTTCATGGCAATAGGCTCGCCTTTTTTACATGGGACTTAAACATAACTGGTGAAATGTGGGTGTACTAATGGATACACCTCTGACTAATCCTTCGAGGATTACAGGCGTAATGTCATGTTTTGTGTCGCAACCAAAATTAGTAGTCGCTCCATGTAAAATACTGGTATTCAGCTGCATCAGGTTAGACTGGAAGCCGACCCCAACATAGTTGGGGAAAGGCTAGGCAGATTGATTTGTGGCAACCAAAGACTGTCTTTATGCCGTATTCGGTCATTAATTTGATCTCCATTTCCTTTGTATTTTAGTTCATTTTCAATTTTGTAAGTACAAAATAACATAACATAACATCACGCCTGTAATCCCCGAAGGTTTAGGCAGAGATGTACCCATTAGTACACCCACATTTCGCCAGTTATGTTTTTAGTCCCATGTAATAGGGAGCGAGTCTATTGCCATCAACCGGGCACAAATCCAGACTCCGAGGCTGGTACTGAGAAATCCCTGATGGAAAAACCCAATAACACTTTGCCCGACCTGGGAATCAAACCCAAGACCTCATGCATAGCAGTCGCGCTTGTGACCACTAGACCTAGACTAGATCGAGGCAGTCCGAAAAAAACCCGGCTAAACGTAACCCAAAACTTTTTTCAAAATATAATAGCCTATGTCACCAGGGGATAATGTAGCTTCCCAACACTGAAAGAATTTTTCAAATCGGTTCAGTAATTTTTGAGTTTATTCATTACAAACATACACACACGTTTTTATTCTAGGGGTGACACCGTTGTCCGCCCCTGGTGCCACCCATGCTGGCCACGCCACTGAGTTAACATATAAGCTGATAGCTAAAGCATATAGGTATTCCTACAATATAATGCAGCTACCTGTCTATAAATAGTAGGTACATAAGGTGTATGTATATATGTGAAACAGTTTATACTTTGCATCCGCTGCCGGGCCATGTGGCTTCGGCAAGCGCGTGCGCATAGAGTGAGTATGTTTTAGAGAAACTGTAGGACTGTCTATGTAAGCCACGCACGAAAATAGATAGAGATCTTTTGTTTTTGTGTATCACGTTCAAAAGTGCCTTATAATGGCCTAATTGAAATAAATGATTTGACTTTGACTTTGACTTTGAATATAATCAGGCTATCAGGTGAAAATTGGCATGTAGGTAGTTTATTGATAGAAGATCTCAAATAATTTCTCAGTAGCAGCCTCGGAGTCTGGATTTGTGCCTGGTTGATGGCAATAGGCTCGCCCCCTATTACATGGGACTTAAATATAACTCCTTCTTCTTATGGTTCTGACAGGCAGTAAGGTCTTACGACCATACATAGTGTCAGAATTTCTAAACCGCCTCAAGGGCCTCTGACATGGTTTGAGTGGAGCAGTAAGTCCAGGTTTCCTCACGATGTTTTCCTTCACCGATGCCAGTGATGTCCAAGAAAAACTTTAGAAAGAAGAAGAATATAACTGGCTAAATGTGGGTGTACACCTCTGACCTGACTAGACCTTCGCGGATCAGGCCTGGGCGCCTACCGCCATCTCTTATAACAATATTATTTTAACATTACTTTGTAATTTCTGTTGTTGCATTTTCAACTTTCTGCGCTGATTCGAGCGTTGAAAATCCAACAGTGTGGAAGGCAAAGTAATATTAGAATAATATTGTTTTAAGAGCTTGTGGTTGGCCCCCTGATGTTATGTATACATACATCATCATCATCATATCAGCCTATTGCCGTCTACTGCTGAACGGACCAAGACCGGGATGGTTGGCGCTCTTTGGGGGAGGCCTACGTTCAACCATATATATAAATACATACAAACAAAATATACAAAGTAGAGAGAGAAAAAAATACTTTAATGGTGAAATACAACCAATTGTGTTGTGAATTATAAGATTGTCCTATAATTTCCTAACACATGGTCACCCTAAAACCAGAAATACTCGTAATTTGTTTTATAGACTATACAAATTGAGATAAACAGCATCTTTGATGTTTAGCCGAACTATTAGCGAAAACAGATCAACTAAATATAGTATGTATTTTAGTGAAGTTTCTGGAATATAAAGAAGCGAGCAGCAAGTATAATACGCGCCACGAAAGATGACACTTGACAAGCGTCAGTAATGGGGAGCTTGCGCAGGTATGGATGTACGAAATAGTTATACAAAACTGTATCTATTCAGGGATATTTCGATGACATTAAGATTAAAATTTTTAACAATATTATAATATTTTTTACAAAATAATAAAGTTTGTGTGGTGTGTCAAGTCTCGTCTTTCCTAGCATGTATTGTAATATCATTTTAATGGTGTTGTATGGCGAAGTTACCTTGCTATGTGTAAGCATTCATTTTTTTGAGCATTTTCATTGATAAATGTTTACTTATTTTATTACTAGTGAACCGCTCCGGTTTTGCACGGCTCCTAAGTGCATTTCGTTTATTTTTTTTGTTGTTATTAAAAATTATTAATGCTTTCTTGTAACTTTTGTGGCCCTGTACGTTATTGGACATGGGACAAGGCCAGGAAAATGATAATAAACTAAAACTAAATAGGTTAAAACCATTATTAATTACATTGCGTAGTAATAAAACAAAATCAAATGATGTTCGTCAATTTATTATTTAAAACCAAAACACAATTTGTAATAAAAAAAAAGAATAAAAAAACAACATTCCAAATTCGAATTTCGAAAATCTTAAAATTAAATCGAGTTATCGGAGTCAATATTCGTTGAAGTTCATATTGAAAACATGTTACAGATCTATTCTCTACCTAATTTTACGTTAGAAAAATAACGTTACAACGTTATCGTTATTTTAAATTTAGTGTATTGTAAGCTTCGTTATTTAACCATAAATACAAAGCAAGGTAGACATTTTCTCAAAAATATAACTTTTAATAAAAATCATATTCAAATTATTTATGTTATTATTTTGAGTTTATTTTTTTTTGTTTCTACAAAGAAATTACCTAATCGTTTTGTCAATATATAAAAGATATGGGCACACTTTTTTCTTACGCTCTTACCACTGGCACATAGAAAATATCTAGAAGAAAAAAAAAAGTAGGCATATTGTCTTTAGTTTCTTCCATTATATTAAAAAAAAACAAAGTCGCTTCCCGCCGCCTGTACGCTTAGATCTTTTAAACTACGCAACGGATTTTAATGCGGTTTTTATCAATAGATACAGTGATTCAAGAGGAAGGTTTATTGTGTTATGTGTCTACATTGCACCCGTGCGAAGCTGGGGTGATTTACTAGTGCCTGAATGCCTGAACTAATTGAATAATTAAGAATTTACAATCGGTAAGTAACGTAGATTCAATATTTTATTTCATCTAACATTTTTCAATAGGAACTATGAGGTCGTTATGAAGTGAAAAATAAATGATCGTACTACAGTAATATTTAAATATACAACACTGATTGTACTTAAAACTAATCATAAATCATTGATGTCAGCCATTTTGATTTTATTTTTTTTTTTTTACAATGAATAAAACGTATTAAAAACCAAAATGGCTGCCGGTTAGCGTCATCATATTTTTCAATAATTACGTGGTAACAAAATATTCGAATGTTAATTTATTGATAAATGTGAAATAAAATCTTTTAAATTAATTAAATGATTTTGGCTTTTGTTTTGCTGTAAGGAATAAACATGTCAAAAATTTTGAATTGAAAAATCTTTTTTTTTTTTTTTTTATAGGACAGCTATTGTAAGTAGGTACATATTATAAGTTTTAGATATACCTATTTAGAATTAGTTTGACGTAATTATTGAAAGATTTGCTTTAGGTATTTCGAACGAAAAATAAACATAAATATTGTCAAGCGCGCGTTGGCGAAATATTTATAAAACAAAACTTAATAGAAAAGAGTGCCCGTGGAGTTTCCTGCTCGTTCTTCTCCATAGAGGCCTACCTACATTTTGGAACGAGCAACTAGCTTCAACTTTATGACTAACTGACCGACTCCTTGACAATTTTAAAGTGCCTGTAAATGGTTTAATTGAAATTTCACTTTGGATTAGCCGCTATGAGCTGTTAATTCAGACAGCGAGTCACAGTATCTTACGTGAAATTTTCTTTTGATTATTTCTTCGTTCGAGCTACCGAGGATGTGTGTTGGATCTAGGATTGCCAGATCAAAATTCCGGAAAGCCGGACCTCCAGCCTATTAAGCGGGACTTTTGGGTAAAAGAAGTCGTATTTTATCTTTGAATTTTAAAAAGACTACAGCGTTTTATTTTATTATTGAGATTCTTGATCAAAAAAGCAACCCAATTTCTAATAAATTAAATGTTAAAAGCTTAAAAAAACACACGGACACGCACACCAAAAGCTGACTTATCCGTCTTTATCCGGACGCCTAACAACCCTCGTCATTACAATTATTCTCTATCAACATCAGAAATTACATCCGTCCTGCTACATTTAAACCGGTCATCGAAACTGCTTTCATCTGACCCATAGCTACTTGTATCGCTGTTCCCCCATGGACCCTGGACCTGCTTTCTATTATACTCTTCAGATTTGAAGCTTCCACTGTCATCCTGGGCTACTACCTCTTGCCTCTTCAAAGTACCATCATTGCAATCTCTTTCTACGCTAACACCATGATAACTGCTTCCTTGAGCGTCCTTCTCCAAGGCTTTATGATGAACCTGAGTTACTTTTGTTCCCCCAATAGTGCTTTCAGATCTACTGTCTTCAGATTTCTTAGCTGCTGCTTCGTAAGTGTTCAGCTCTTGGCTCTTGTAAGTTCCATCGCTGGCTTGTGAAGTCACTTTCTTTTTTGATGTATGTTTACTGGCTGATGATTGTATGGTTGATTCACTAACGTGGCTGTTTCCACTGTGACCGTGGACGTTAGTGACTCTAGTGCCAGATGGGCGTGTGTTAGTGGCTGTGCCAGTACATCCATGTCCTGTATTTGTGGCAGCTGCAACACTGCTGCCAGTTGCTGTGGCAACTGAGCCTTTAGATGCTGTGGCCACACCGACTGCACTGGCAGCTGCAGCACCACCGTTACCTGTCGCAGTTGCAGCGCTGCTAGAACTTGAAGAAACGACGGTTGTGCCATCGGAATTTGTGGCGCTGCCACCGCTGGTTCCATAAGCAGACGCTGTACCTTGGCCGTTATTTGTAGCTGTTGCAGCGCTGTGACTGTTAGAAGTGACTACAGTAGAACCACCTTCTTTGGTGTTTGTAACTGAACCTGTACTTCCAGAATATGCTGTACTACTTCCATGACCTGAATTGTCATTGCAGTTGTCACCTGTTTGTGTGGCAGATGCAACAGAATGGGAGGTCGTTGTTACAGTACTAGATCCACCTCCATCGGTGTGAGTGGCAGTTCCGGTACTGTATCCAGTAGCAGTCGCTGTATTGCTACCTTGGTTTCCTTGTGCAGCCGTTGCAGCAGTTTGAGAAGTCGATGTTATGGTTCTGGAGCCTCCACTGGTGTGAGTAGCAGTCCCAGTACTGGTTCCACAAGACGTTACTGTGCTGCTACCTTGGTTTGCTTGCGCGGCAGTTGCTGCTGAATGAGCCGTTGAGGTCACAGTGTTATAACCTTCTGAATATGTGCCCCCATTACCTGCATTGCAACTGTCATCTGTATTCCCAGTTGTTGCAGATGTATAAGTGGTCGATGTAACGGTACTAGAGTCATCAGATTCTGAAGAGCTGCATCCATTTTGATCTGAAGAATTTTCGTGGTCATCAGTTGTGGTTGTTGCTTGACCAGTAGCTGTAGCAGTGATTTCGCTCGAGCCACTATCATCTGTATCCGTGACAGTTGCAGAGCTATCGCTGGATGTATCGACGGTACTCGAACCATTTTCATTGGTACCTGTGGCTGCTGAGTGACCCTCAGCAGTAGCAGTAACTTCGCTCGAGCCACTCTCATCTGTATCCGTGACAGTTGCAGAGCTATCGCTGGATGTATCGACGGTACTCGAACCATTTTCATTGGTACCTGTGGCTGCTGAGTGACCCTCAGCAGTAGCAGTAACTTCGCTCGAGCCACTCTCATCTGTATCCGTGACAGTTGCAGAGCTATCGCTGGATGTATCGACGGTACTCGAACCATTTTCATTGGTACCTGTGGCTGCTGAGTGACCCTCAGCAGTAGCAGTAACTTCGCTCGAGCCACTCTCATCTGTATCCGTGACAGTTGCAGAGCTATCGCTGGATGTATCGACGGTACTCGAACCATTTTCATTGGTACCTGTGGCTGCTGAGTCACCCTCAGCAGTAGCAGTGATTTCGTTCGAGCCACTCTCATCTGTATCCGTGACAGTTGCAGAGCTATCGCTGGATGTATCGACGGTACTCGAACCATTTTCATTGGTACCTGTGGCTGCTGAGTGACCCTCAGCAGTAGCAGTAACTTCGCTCGAGCCACTCTCATCTGTATCCGTGACAGTTGCAGAGCTATCGCTGGATGTATCGACGGTACTCGAACCATTTTCATTGGTACCTGTGGCTGCTGAGTCACCCTCAGCAGTAGCAGTGATTTCGTTCGAGCCACTCTCATCTGTATCCGTGACAGTTGCAGAGCTATCGCTGGATGTATCGACGGTACTCGAACCATTTTCATTGGTACCTGTGGCTGCTGAGTGACCCTCAGCAGTAGCAGTAACTTCGCTCGAGCCACTCTCATCTGTATCCGTGACAGTTGCAGAGCTATCGCTGGATGTATCGACGGTACTCGAACCATTTTCATTGGTACCTGTGGCTGCTGAGTGACCCTCAGCAGTAGCAGTAACTTCGCTCGAGCCACTCTCATCTGTATCCGTGACAGTTGCACAGCTATGGCTGGATGTATCGACGGTACTCGAACCACCTTCATTGGTAGCAGTGTCTGTATATTGACCCTCAGCAGTAGCACTGGTGCTGCTTGACTCATCATCGTTTGTACTTGTGACAGTTGCAGAGCTATCGCTGGATGTATCGACGGTACTCGAACCACCTTCATTGGTAGCAGTGTATGTATATTGACCCTCAGCAGTAGCACTGGTGCTGCTTGACCCATCATAGTTTGTACTTTTGACAGTTGCAGAGCTATCGCTGGATGTATCGACGGTACTCGAACCACCTTCATTGGTACCTGTGGCTGCTGAGTGACCCTCAGCAGTAGCAGTAGTTTCACTCGAGCCATTTTCCTCTGTATTTGATGCAGTTGCAGTGCTATCGCTGATTGCAGTGACAGTACTCTCATCAGCTTCAGACTCTTCATCGTCTTCGTCATCATCTTCGTCATCGGAGTCGTCATCGTCCTCCACATCTTCATCGTCTTCATTGTTGCCTGTGCTTGATGTGGCAGTTGCATGAGCATCAGCAGTAGCAGTGGTTTCGCTTGATCCATTTTCATTTGTATTTGTGACAGTTGTACAGCTATGGCTGGATGAATCGACGTTACCTGAACCGTTGGCAATGGTTGCTGTGGCAGTTGAATCAGCTCCAGCTGTAGCAGTAGTTTCGCTAGAGCCACACTTATCTGTATTCGTGACGGTAGCAGAGCTATCGCTGGATGTATCGACGGTACTCGAACCATCTTCACTGGTAGCTGTGGTTGCTGAGTGACCCTCAGCAGTAGCACTAGTTTCACTCGAGCTATTTTCCTGTGTATTTGATGCAGTTGCAGTGGTATCGCTTGTTGCAGTGACAGTACTCTCATCAGTTTCAAACTCTTCATCGTCTTCGTCATCGTCATCAGAGTCGTCGTCCTCCGCATTTTCTTCATCTCCAGTCTCATCTACAACCGTGCTTGCTGTGGCTGTTGAATTAGATTCAGCAGTAGCAGTGGTAGTGCTTGAACCATTTTCATTAGTATTCGTGATAGTTGCATAGGTGTCACTAGTTGTAGTGACTTTACTCGACCCATCTTCACTTTGAGCAGTGCCAGAGGCATTGGATTGAGCAGTAGCTGCTGTATTGCTCGAACCATTTGAATTCGTTACAGTTGCAGAGCTATGGCTAGATGAAGACACGTCTACTGAACCGTCATTGATGATAGCTGTGCCAGTTGCATGGCCCTCAGCAGTAGCAGTGGGCTCATTCTCGTCATCATCTTCATCATCGTCATCATCAGAATCTCCGTCATTGTCTACATCTTCGTCATCATCAGAATCTTCGTCATTGTCTACATCTTCGTCATACTCATCATCGTCGTCATTCTCTGTATCTTCGTCACTATCTACATCTTCATACTCTTCAGGCTCTGTGTAAGTATCAGGGCTATAGTCATCTTCGACCTCGGCATTAGACCAGCTATCGGCTTTAACTCGTCTACCATGGCCTCCGTATTGGTCGATATAATGGTCTCTTCTTCGACTAATTTCAGCGCGAGACCTGCTATGGCTGTGGGCAGAAATGTAACGTCTACGGCCATAGATTTTGCGTCCTCTACAACTTCCCCTTCTGCTGTGTCTGTAAATCTGGCTATCAGCGTGTCTATGAGCTGAAGTTCGGTATACATCGCCATAGTAATTAACATGACTGCGTCTACCACAGGTCTTGCATCTTTTAACGTACCTACCAATGTAGCCAGGCCTATAAATATAGTGCCGGGGAGCTGAAACACGGCGTCTGTAGCCTCCAGGATGGCTGTGAACTCCGCCACAAGTTTTACACCTTTTAACTTGTCTGTCAACATAGCTACGGGCATGGCTGTGAGCGGAAGCGTGGTGGCCATTGCCTCGGCTTTCGACTTGACTACCAGTATGGGTTTCAACCGCAGTGTGATACTCCTTGTCAGTGTTTCCGGGATGGTTGTCATTGGTTGCTGTGGCGGTTGCATGACTCTCAGCTGTAGCAGTGGTGTTGCTCGAGCCATTGTCATTTGTATTCATAACAGTTGCAGAGCTATGGCTAGATGAAGTAACGTTACTAGAACCATCTTCATTGATAGCTGTAGCAGATGCATGACCCTCAGAAGTAGCAGTGGTGGACCCACCTTCATTTGTACTTGAGACAGTAGCAGTAGTGTTGCTAGTTGCAGTCACGGTGTTTACGTCTCCGGTTGGAGTATCTTCATCATCGTCGTCATCGGATTCTTCGTCATTCTCATCATCATCGTCATCAGAGTCATCGTCGTCACTAGTGTCATCTACACCTGTGCTTGCTGTAGCTGTTGAATCAGCTCCAGCAGTAGCAGTAGTTTCGCTGGAGCCACAGTCATCTGTTTTCGTGACAGTTGCTGAGCTATCGCTGGATGTATCGACGGTACTCGAACCATTTTCATTGGTAGCTGTGGCTGCTGAGTGACCATCAGCAGTAGCAGTGGTGCTGCTTGACCCATGTTCATTTGTAGTCGTGACAGTTGCAGTAGTGTTACTGGTTGCAGTAGCGGTGTTTACGTCATGGGTTTGTGAATCTTCATCGTTCTCCTCATCATCATCGACGTCATCGGATTCTTCGTCATCCTCATCATCATCGTCATCAGAGTCATCGTCATCACTAGTGTCATCTACACCTGTGCTTGCTGTGGCTGTTGAATCAGCTCCAGCAGTAGCAGTAGTTTCGCTGGAGCCACACTCATCTGTTTTCGTGACAGTTGCAGAGCTATGGCTGGATGTATCGACGGTACTCGAAGCATCTTCATTGGTACCTGTGGCTGCTGAGTGACCCTCAGCAGTAGCAGTGATTTCGTTCGAGCCACTCTCATCTGTATCCGTGACAGTTGCACAGCTATGGCTGGATGTATCGACGGTAGTCGAACCATTTTCACTGGTAGCTGTGGCTGCTGAGTGACCCTCAGCAGTAGCAGTGGTTTCACTCGAGCTACACTCATCTGTTTTCGTGACAGTTGCTGAGCTATCGCTGGATGCATCGACGGTACTCGAACCATTTTCATTGGTAGCTGTGGCTGCTGAGTGACCATCAGCAGTAGCAGTGGTGCTGCTTGACCCATGTTCATTTGTAGTCGTGACAGTTGCAGTAGTGTTACTAGTTGCAGTAGCGGTGTTTACGTCTTCGGTTTGTGAATCTTCATCGTTCTCCTCATCATCATCGTCGTCATCGGATTCTTCGTCATCCTCATCATCATCGTCATCAGAGTCATCGTCATCACTAGTGTCATCTACACCTGTGCTTGCTGTGGCTGTTGAATCAGCTCCAGCAGTAGCAGTAGTTTCGCTCGAGCCACTCTCATCTGTATCCGTGACAGTTGCACAGCTATGGCTGGATGTATCGACGGTAGTCGAACCATTTTCACTGGTAGCTGTGGCTGTAGCAGTGGTTTCACTCGAGCTACACTCATCTGTTTTCGTGACAGTTGCTGAGCTATCGCTGGATGTATCGACGGTACTCGAACCATTTTCATTGGTAGCTGTGGCTGCTGAGTGACCATCAGCAGTAGCAGTGGTGCTGCTTGACCCATGTTCATTTGTAGTCGTGACAGTTGCAGTAGTGTTACTAGTTGCAGTAGCGGTGTTTACGTCATGGGTTTGTGAATCTTCATCGTTCTCCTCATCATCATCGTCGTCATCGGATTCTTCGTCATCCTCATCATCATCGTCATCAGAGTCATCGTCATCACTAGTGTCATCTACACCTGTGCTTGCTGTGGCTGTTGAATCAGCTCCAGCAGTAGCAGTAGTTTCGCTGGAGCCACACTCATCTGTTTTCGTGACAGTTGCAGAGCTATGGCTGGATGTATCGACGGTACTCGAAGCATCTTCATTGGTACCTGTGGCTGCTGAGTCACCCTCAGCAGTAGCAGTGATTTCGTTCGAGCCACTCTCATCTGTATCCGTGACAGTTGCACAGCTATGGCTGGATGTATCGACGGTAGCCGAACCATTTTCACTGGTAGCTGTGGCTGCTGAGTGACCCTCAGCAGTAGCAGTGGTTTCACTCGAGCTACACTCATCTGTTTTCGTGACAGTTGCTGAGCTATCGCTGGATGTATCGACGGTACTCGAACCATTTTCATTGGTAGCTGTGGCTGCTGAGTGACCATCAGCAGTAGCAGTGGTGCTGCTTGACCCAACATCGTTTGTGCTTGTAACAGTTGCAGTGGTGTTACTAGTTGCTGTAACGGTGTTTACGTTATCAGTTTGGGAATCTTCGTCGCTTTCTTCATCATCTTCGTCATCAGACTCTTCGTCGTCATCTCCATCATCTTCTTCATCAGATTCTTCATCATTCTCAGAGTCTTCTTCGTCATCACCCGTAGTTTCTGTATCACTATTCGTGCTATCTCCATCTCCACTCGTGCTGGCTGTGGCAGTTGAATTAGCCTCAGCAGCAGCAGTGCTATTATTGCAGCCATTTTCATTCGTATTCGTGACTGTTGCATGGGTGTCACTAGTTGTAGTGACGGTGCTTTCGTTACCAGTCTGAGAATCTTCGATGTTCTCTCCATCATCTTCTTCGCCAGATTCTTCATCGTATTCTTCACCAGACTCTTCATCACTTTCTTCATTTTGATTGTCATAATTCTCTGTTACTGTATCATTATTCGGGCTCCCTTCATCGGCACCTGCATCAGTAGTAACTGTGGTCGTGTCCATGCCGTGTTCATCTTTATTCTGATGTTCTTTACCGCAACCTTTTCTTCCACGTTTCCGATGTTTGATGTGGCTGCTAGCTTTGCTTTTGGCTGTGGCTTTGCCTCTACAGCCATGAATTTCGGTCTTACTACTGGACTCCGAACTTACTTCAGTGCGACCTTTTCTACCACATTTTTTGCCTCTACGTCCGCGCTTAACAACACGACTCTTGGATTTACCTCGCGCTGAAGTCGAGCCTGCTTGTGTAACGGTTAGGCTGCTGGCTGTGCCTTCCGCTGTAGCTTTGCCTCCACTGCCTTCAGTTTCAACCTCACTATTAGATTCAGAATGGACTTCCGTGTGATCTTTTTTACCACATTTTTTGCCTCTACGGCCATGCTTTACGACATGACTGCGAGATTTGCCTTTGGCTTTAGCTTTACTCCCATTACCCTGAGTTTCGGCCTCGCTACGGGATTCAGAATAGACTTCCGTGTGATCGTTTCCGCCACAGGTATTGCCTCCATGGCCATGCTTTATATGACTACTGGCTTTGCCCTTGGCTTTAGCTTTACTCCCATTAGCCTCAGATTCGGCCTCACTCCAGGATTCAGAATGGACTTCCGTGTGATCGTTTCCGCCACAGGTTTTGCCTCCATGGACATGCTTTATATGACTGCTGGCACTGCCCTTGGCTTTAGCTTTACCCCCATTACCCTCAGTTTGGGCCTCACTACGGGATTCAGAATGGACTTCCGTGTGATCGTTTCCGCCACAGGTTTTGCCTCCATGGACATGCTTTATATGACTGCTGGCACTGCCCTTGGCTTTAGCTTTACCCCCATTACCCTCAGTTTGGGCCTCACTACGGGATTCAGAATGGACTTCCGTGTGATCGTTTCCACCACAGGTTTTGCCTCCATGGACATGCGTTATATGACTGCTGGCACTGCCCTTGGCTTTAGCTCTGCCCCCATTACCCTCAGTTTCGGCCTCGCTACGGGATCCAGAATGGACTTCCGTGTGATCGTTTCCACCACAGGTTTTGCCTCCATGGACATGCTTTATATGACTGCTGGCACTGCCCTTGGCTTTAGCTCTGCCTCCATTACCCTCAGTTTCGGCCTCGCTACGGGATCCAGAATGTACTTCCGTGTGATCGTTTCCGCCACAGGTTTTGCCTCCATGGACATGCTTTATATGACTGCTGGCACTGCCCTTGGCTTTAGCTTTACCCCCATTACCCTCAGTTTGGGCCTCACTACGGGATTCAGAATGGACTTCCGTGTGATCGTTTCCACCACAGGTTTTGCCTCCATGGACATGCGTTATATGACTGTTGGCACTGCCCTTGGCTTTAGCTCTGCCCCCATTACCCTCAGTTTCGGCCTCGCTACGGGATCCAGAATGGACTTCCGTGTGATCGTTTCCGCCACAGGTTTTGCCTCCATGGCCGTGCTCTATATGACTGCTGGCACTGCCCTTGGCCTTAGCTCTGCCCCCATTACCCTCATTTTCGGCCTCGCTACGGGATCCAGAATGGACTTCCGTGTGATCGTTTCCGCCACAGGTTTTGCCGCCATGGCCGTGCTCAACGACGCTACTACTAGATTTTCCTTTTGCCTTAGCTCTGCCCCCATTACCCTCAGTTTGCACCTCACTACTGGTTTTGGTGTGAGTTGAAGTTCCCCCCCCTCCACATCCACCAGAAGTAGTTTTTGTTTTACTTGATGATGAACTCTTTGCTACGGTTTTTCCTCCGCCACTAGAACAAGCTGTTAAAAATTTTTTTTATTTTTGTTGTTAAAATGAAATAATTGGTTTTGTGATTTGCTTTGCTAAATAAGGCTAGTTGACACCACCAATATAAATTGACGTACTTTTTATGACCTGTCAAAACGCGATTCTTCCATAGTTTTTGTATGGCAATATGGAACTGTGACGTCACTTATTTGGCAACTCAATTGACTAATTATATTTTTTTTAAAGCCACAAAAAATACATTAAATTGGAAATTCATCTGGTTTGCACGGCTAAAATAAAGTATTTCTTTAAACAAGTTATGCCTTGGAATTATTGCGCAGGTATGGATGTACGAAATAATTTGTGTAGCTATTCAGGGATATTTCGATGACTTCTACATTAAAATTCTTAACACTATTATTTCGTAATAAATATTATAATATTGTTAAGAATTTTAATCTTTAAATGTCATCGAAATATCCCTGAATAGATACACAAATTATGTATAACTATTTCGTACATCCATACCTGCGCAAGCTCCCCATTACTGACGCTTGTCAAGTGTCATCTTTCGTGGCGCGTATTGTACGATTCGTTGAATTATTTTGACGATTTTTCTCAAACCGGCAAACCAGAGAGATACCCCCCCCCCAGTACCAGTGACCCCCTCATTAGAAGGGTCGTAGGGTATTTAAATTAAAGTTAAAATATTAAAAACTTTTTTTTTATAATTGGAATTTTGACTCAAATCTTCATAACTAGAAGGTATGGTCCAGAACAAAAAAAAATATCGCAATAATGTAAAAAACATGTAAGTGTCGGATACGGTTAGTATCTTTTTACACTATACATCATTTCAAGACATAAAAAGCTTGTTAAAAAAGAACGAAATCCGCCATCTTTGCTTTTCAAAGATGGCCGACTTCTTTTTTTTTATTCTTATCTAGTTGCATTTTAATTTGTTATGTTTAAATTATAATATTTGTTTGCATCTTATTCATTAAAACTTAAACAAATAAAACGTATTAAAAATAAGACATTAAAATGCAACAAAAAAAACCAAATCCTCCTCTTTGCGTTTCAAAGAAGGCCAAATTTTTTTTTATAAATTCCTATCCTCTAGATTGTAACATAAAAATGATAAAAACTTAAAAATTAAAACGTTTTTTAAAATTAAAATATACTTACGTTGCGGGAACGCTTGTTGGACAGCTACCATGGCCTGAGAAAAAAAAAACTTTAATAGTTATAATCTGTGCAAACTTCGAAGCTCTGTTGCTCCATTCAAAACCATTTAAAAAATAACGTTACAACGTTATCGTTATTTTAATGTGGTAGAAGCTTTGTTTTTCTTTCTTTATCGTGTGTGCAGTAAGGTCTCACACCCTAGTGTCAGAGTTTCTAAACCTCCTCAAGGGCCTCTGACATGGCTTGAGTGGGACAGTAAGTCCAGGTTTCCTCACGATGTCAGAGATGTCCAAGATAAACTTTAGAAAGTACATATGAATTGAAAAAGTCACAACCTAATGTATGAGATGCGGACTGGAAAAGCGGGCCTTAACAACTGGGCCATCACGATACATTATTTTACAATACCTAGCTATAAAACAACATAGACTATTCACAAAAAAAAAATTACAACCTTTAAATCAAAATCTTCATGATGACTTTTAACGCGCCCCCTTTCCTTAAAAAATCAAACTATCCGCGCCCACCCTAAATCGGTGCATTTCCAAAACTAAAGACTTGAAAGTTTGTATAAAATGCCTTCGCTCTCAATTGCACCGGTCCACATCCCCTTGGGTGGCGTGGCGTACTCCCACTTTAAAAGCTCCTTATTATATTCACGGCCATAAATCAGTTTTATTTTTTCAAAAGCAAAATACAGATTAAAAATAAACTTACCGCCAACACGACCAGTACCGCTAAAGCCTTCATTTTGAGTTAATGATTCAAAAAACAAAACGATACACTTTTATATAAAATACAAACAATAATAAAAATTGAAAAACATCATCTGTACAAATATTTTTATGAAAAACCTTTTTATTTATTTGTGTACAAAGTAGCGGCTTATTGCAATTCATAATTAGTTAGCATAGACTATAATGAGTGACGTCATTTTATTGAAAACCATGCTTATTAATATTAATTCATATTGCATTGAAAATAAGAAAGAAAAACGTTTTGTTTGTAGTTATTTTTGTAATGCTTTTGTTTGATAATGGCAAATAAGTCAGCAGTTCATCTAATCGTAGGTACTCGTAGTCGTAGTCAGGCCCTTCTTCTCCACAGTGTTCTCTGGGCAAGTGCCCTGGGCCCCACGGAGGGAGGGGCCCAGGCCTGCACTCGAAAAATATTGCACTATTAAGGTATTTATATGGCAGAGGTGAGTGGCAACGCCGGGAGGGGTCACCCTAGGAAGATCTACACTGACCTTATTGGTGAGGTCCTTCAGAAAGGTCAGGTGCGGAGTACTCGTAACCGGCGTGCTTGTATGACGAGATGTATGAACGTAGATGAGGCGAAAGGAGTATGTAAGGTCCGTAGCAGGTGGCGTTCTGTAGTTTCTGCCTACCCCCATGAGAAAAAGGCGTAAGTTTATGTTACATCACATCACTTAACATCACGCCTTTCATCCCCGAAAGGTTACGCAGAGGTGTACCCATTAGTACACCCACATTTCGCCAGTTATGCTTAAAAAACCCATGTAATAGAGGGCGAGCCTACTGCCATCAACCGAGCACAAATTCAGACTCCGAGGCTGCTACTGAAAAATTCCTGATGAAAACCCAATACCAATTTGTGGAGTTTTAGTAATATTTTTTAATCTCTAATTTTGTTGTTTTATCCTCGTAGGTACAAGTAGCTTGCACCTACCATGTTATCTCTTCACCACCTTTAGTTGACTGCTAGCTCTGTTGGCTGTTAACTCTTGGCTAGTCCGCCTTTGTACATTTGTTGCATAAAGTTTTAATAAATAAATTATTCCGACCTGGGAATCGAACCCAAGCACAGCAGTCGCGCTTTGCGACCACTAGACCAACGAGGCTTTTTTACAATTCAAAATATAATTAAACATTATTGAAAGTACCTATGAAATGAATTTGTCGTTTGGCGTAGAGAACACAGATTTTTGTCTATGTTAAGAGTGACTGCTCGAGAATTGAGGCCCCCAGGACCAGAGGCCCGAAGCGGGCACCCCATTCCACGCCCTTAGTCCGCCACTGTGTAAGCAATGTTTATATAAATATGTTTATTATTTATTTTTAAAAACAAATAGTCATCAAAAGTGTTGACTAGATTGAAACGTTTACAACTATGATCTAATTTAAATAAAATTACATCTGTTTAAATAAATTAATGTCAATATTGTAACTTGTAATTGCGATGCTCGTGGCTAAGTAATAACAGCTGCACGGGTCGATCCGTCAGGTTAAGCTACGCTTGCCGGGGTTAGTCCGTGGTTGGGTGACCATCTTTACACACCGAGACTCCTCCGTGCCTCGGAAAGCACGTTAAGCCGTTGGTCCCGGCTGTCATACGTGGATGTTTAACAGTCGTTACGGGTCGTCAGAAGCTTGAAAGTCTGACAACCAGTCTTACCTAGGGGTATCATATTACCCAGTTACTGGGTTGTGGAGGTCAGATAGGCAGTCGCTCCATGTAAAATACTGGTATTCAGCTGCATCCGGTTAGACTGGAAGCCGACCACAACATAGTTGGGAAAAGGCTAGGCAGATGATGAATCCAGTGATTACCATCTATGGATCCATCTATGGACCATCTATGCATTTGTATGGGATAAACACGATGACGATTCGTTACTTTATGGTTTCGTTCCTGACGGATCGACCCGTGCGGCTGTTATTACTTAGCCACGAGCTCCTCTAATGGTCTATGGTAATCACTGGATTAAGGAGTGATATTAATTTGGAGCAAAAACAAACAAATAAAACAACATTTTAGGTATAAACAACTTACTTTATATCAATAATAAGTTTCGTATGTATTAAATAGACAATAAACATTTAAAGGGCAGTGATTCAATTATATATTTTAACTTAACATTTACTTATAAAAAACTTATATATAATCTTATATCTAAAAAGTTTATTTGCCATTCAACTGGGTATATTTATTAAAAACTTAGGCAGTTTGCACACGGAGCAACTTAAGTTGAGGCAACTATCAACTCTTCAAAAGTCTCCTGTAAAACTTGATAGTTGCTATAACGTTTACGGTTGCCGCAACTTTATGGCAATCTGTGAGCAACTTTTATAGCCGAGTTGCTCAATCTGCGCAGCGATCAGCTAACGATATAATATTTTACAGTTGCTAGTTGCGGCTATTAGGAACTAACTTAGTCATCGATTGCAGCAACTGAAAACTGTTGACGATCGCCGGAACTCGAAACTCGAGTTGCTATGTGGGCGCAGTCCAATCGAAATATAATTATGTAAACAGCTAATTGCCAGTTGCTGCAATAGTTGCTCGTGTGCAAAGCGCGTTAAAGACTTCGTTCGCGTCATTTTTCTTACGGACTCCAATTTTCTAATCCTAACTAATATTATGAATGCGAAAGTAAGTTTGTTTGTTTGTTTGTTACCATTTTATGCCTAAGCCACTGAACTGATCATAATGAAATTTTGCATATACATTGCCAGGTGTATAGTAACGAACATAGGGTACCTTTCATCCCGAAAAAAAGTTCTGTTCTCGAGAGAAATCACAATAACGTTCTTATGATGATAGATGGCGCCACATGTCTTTCTAATTATTATCGAATTTTAAACTTAATTTGCGAGCGAAGCCGCGGGCGGAAGCTAGTAATATAATATAGTCTATAGCACTCAGTGATAACGTAGCTTCCAATTTGCGAAAGACTTTTCAAAATCGGTTCAGTATATCCAGAGATTACCCCCTACAAACTCACAAACTAAGCCTCTTTATAATATTACCTAAGGATAGACTAACTTTTATTATTTTGTTTAGAACGATAAGGTTGATTTTGTATTGACGGGGATTTTGAATTTTACAGACGTGTGTCTTTAGCAAAGATTTAATTTCTACCACCATCATAAAGGTAATGGTGCCGATTCTCTTGGTCACAAACTAAACTAAAATTAGACTATTTCCATCTTTTTCTGTCCAATAAAACAAGAAAGAGACTAATGTAAATAAGAGCTGTCAAATTTAGTTAATCTGACACAACCATACAATTATAGTTGACATCTTAAAACGTATGGATTCAAAATACGGAGAAGTTCAAGGCAAAACTAATTTGACATCGCTAACTTAGTTCTTTAATGTCACGGAATGTCACCGTCCTTTCCTTTAGCTGTATGTTAGTAAGAGATGTCAATTCTCTAAATTTAGTCTAGTTTGTGAACAAGGGAATCGGCACCAATGTGGACTATAAGTGTGGACTGTATACATGCATAGGTACATATGTATATAACTGTGTATAAACAACTAAACATCGTATGATGTGAATTTGGACAATTTATTTTTATTTTATTTATTTGGCTCACCAACAATTGAATACACTGATACAACATAACATAACATAACATCACGCCTGTAATCCCCGAAGGGTTAGGCAGAGGTGTAACCCATTAGTACACCCACATTTCGCCAGTTATGTTTTTAGTCCCATGTAATAGGGGGCGAGCCTATTGCCATCAACCGGGCACAAATCCAGACTCCGAGGCTGCTACTGAGAAATTCCTGATGGAAAAACCCAATTACACTTTGCCCGACCTGGGAATCGAACCCAAGATCTCATGCACAGCAGCCGCGCTAGCGACCACTAGACCAACGAGGCAGTCAAAAAAAAAAATAATAAGATGACTTCTTATACTTTTGTGTCCCCGACTACGTCCGCGTTGCGTTCTAGAGCCGCGGTATTTCGAACAAATTCCACAACCCTGGCAGAACCATTTTAGTTGATGTCAAATTCACTTTAAGATTTGTGAAGGTCCGGGGTTGCGGGACGTCCCCGGGGTTGCGGGACGTCTCCAGGGTTGCGGGACGTCTTAACAGGATACCGTGGCCCCGGAACGTAAAGGGCAACAGAAGGAACAGGGTGGGTTTTTAGTCAGTAAAAGTCTGACAGTCCCTTCCGCCCCACCCAGGGAGGAAGGAGTCATTTGATGATTTTTACCACATAAAAAAAAAAAAAGATTTGTGAAGGTAGAACTCAGATGCTTTGGGGAGGAGGGGGGGGGGGTGTCGATTCTCTTACCCCCTCCTTTGATTCGCCATTGGGTCTGGATCTTAAGTCAGACAGGACTGAACGGAGCACATTCTTATCATTCGGATTGAACCCACTTCCATTCACTTTCAATTCAGTGAACGTTTGAAAATGAATGAATGGTTTAATTGTGAAGAAAGAACGGCTTAGTTTCGTTCAGTCTTGTGTGCGGAACGGAAACGGAAGTTCACGGTACCTCCGATCTGGAAGTATTTCTAGATTTGATAAGAATCGACATTACAATTCATAGTTAATCGTAGTTTCTTTCGTTACAGGTAATGTTATGTTACTAGATACTTTTATTTATATAAATAACTCTTTGCATATTCCTCTAGGATGGTGCCGGTGACATTTGTCAAACTGTTGCTTTTCACTCTTGAACGTTACGGCGATTTACAATCACGATTGAATATTTTAACTGCACACTAATATCATAGTCGTAAAATACGGAATCAGTAATAAGTAAGTAAATAACTAGTAAATTAAATAATGTCACTGACTTTTGCGATTCTGGCATCCATAGATGAATCGCTGACATGTGTCACCCGCACCATCATAGAACGTATGGAATATAAGCAGGCGAACATTCGCTGCGTCAAGTCCGTAGTGCGGCTGGCTACACAGTTTGCCGTAGAAAAACACATAGTCGTGTGTACGCTGCACTTGTGTTTTTTAGTAGAAACAAGTTCTTTTTTGTTTTCCCGGAGTCAAAGGATTGAACATGATATAGTCAACTGAATAATAAACTAATTCAAAAATATATAATTTTAAAAACAAGCTTTAACACATAACATCACGCCTGTAATCCCCGAAGGGTTTGGCAAAGGTGTACTCATTAGTACACCCACATTTCGCCAGTTATGTTTAAGTCCCATGTAATAGGGGGCGAGCCTATTGCCATCAACCGGGCACAAATCCAGACTCCGAGGCTGCTACTGAGAAATTCCTGATGGAAAAACCCAATGACACTTTGCCCGACCTGGGAATCGAACTCAAGACCTCATGCACAGCAGTCGCGCTTGCGACCACTAGACCAACGAGGCAGTCTGAAATCATGAAAAAAAATCAGCTGTTCCATACAAAAATGCTACAAAACACGATCTTAATGTACGTCAGCTATTTTCGGGTGAATTTTCAACTAAACACACACAGTTAAATGACAAATAGACATAATTACATGTGTTTATATATAATTCTACAATACTCAACTAGCGGTCGCCATCTTGAATAACATAACATAACATCACGCCTGTAATCCGCAAAGGGTTAGGCAGAGGTGTACCCATTAGTACACCCACATTTCGCCAGTTATGTTTATGGCGAGCCTATTGCCATCAACCGGGCACAAATCCAGACTCCAAGGCTGCTACTGAGAAATTCCTGATGGAAAAACCCAATAACGCTTTGCCCGACCAGGGAATCGAACCCAAGACCTCGTGCTCAGCAGTCGCGCTTTACGACCACTAGACCAACGAGGCAGTCAAAATCCATCCATCCACGAATCCCATCCATCTGAATCCATCCATCTTTAATTACTATTAAAATAATTGCTTAATATAACAGCACGATTTTGTCGCAACAAATAACTTGCCATTCAAATAAAGGCTTTAAATAGTGTGCGTTAAAATAGTTTTTTGAATGACAAGATAATAAGGTGAGACTTGACACGGAACACAAACTTTATTATTTCGTAATAAATATTATAATATTGTTAAAATTTTTAATCAAAATGGCATCGTAATATTCCTGAATAGATACACAAATTATGGATAACTATTTCGTACATCCATACCTGCGCAAGCTCACCATTACTGACGCTTGTCAAGTCTCATCTTTAGTGGCGCGTATTGTACGATTCGTTGAATTATTTTGACGATTTTTCTCAAACTACTGTTAATTAATGTTTTTATCGCATTTTTAAAATGAAAAGGATTATAGTAGTTTAAACATATTCACAACATAAGCTGCACAATTACCAGTCTTCTGTCTTTACTGATCGTTCTGATCGACTTGAGCTCACTAATCAAATTGAGCTTAGTGATCAACACGTGCTCCCTGAAACAAAGAAGCACATTTATTAGTACATAAATATTTCACAAAAATAATTTAATAGCCTAAATACAATAGTTTAAATTAAAAAAAATACATTGATTCATTAATAATGAACCAAAAAACAACAGAAATAGAGTTCAAATTGCTTAATAATGTTCAGAATAATAAATACCGCGCGAAATTGTAAATTGCACTCAATTTTTAACTATATTATTGAATTAATTTAGTTCATTTTTTAGTGTCAATCCTATGTTGGACAGCATAGGTTTGGGACTGCTGGGCAAAGTTAGTATACATATATAACATCACGCTTGTAATCCCCGAAGAGTTAGGCAGAGATGTACCCATTAGTACAACCACATTTCGTCAGTTATGTTGAAGTCCCATGTAATAGGGGGCGAGCCTATTGCCATCAACCGGGCACAAATCCAGACTCAGAGGCTGCTACTGAGAAATTCCTGATGGAAAAACCCAATAAAACTTTGCCCGACCTGGGAATCGAACCCAAGACCTCATGCTCAGCAGTCTCGTTTCGCGACCGACTGACCAACGAGGCAGTCTGAGTCAATTTTCTTTTTACTTGGTTCTTATACAGTAAGTTTTACGTACCTTAAGATGGCGTAGCGCGCACCTAGCGGCTGTGCCTTTCGCGATGCGGTAGTTCCGGCCGACGCCTTTGAACGTGCCGCGACCGAACACCTCGACACACACGCGGACTCGACGCCCGTCGGCTAAGCGTTCCGGTTTACTGAAAGGGATATTATTATTGTTAACAAATATTAAATACCAGCCTATTATATTACTGTCCAACTGCAGGACAAAGGCCTCTTCTCATACAGAGAAGGCACGAGCATTGATCCACGCTTGCTTAAGGCGGATTGGCGATTTCAGACTTATAATACCTAAATTTTATTTTAAATGAATAGTTTTGTATTTATTTTTAATTTTATTAATTGCATTGTCAAGTTATACAAATATTATTAGTGTTTTTATGTTATTGTTGATTACCAAAATTTGTATTGCATGCTATGAGGAATATATAATATAAATGCATTTCTAAACTCTAAACACAAAATCTAAACATTTGCACGGCCGAAACGCCGAATGTAGTGAAAACCCATACATCTTAAGAACTTATTCATAGTCATGCTTTCAAATTTTTTTTTTAAGGCTTATTTTCACAGGGGGAAGGAGGAGGAGGGTTCCCCCCCACAACCCTCCTCCCCCTTCCCCCTGTGTCCTTGAAGGCTTCTAGCATAGTGCATCAGTACAAAAGTACACTCACCCAAACTTGGCGGTGTCAGGCTCAGCTTCCAGGAGTTCTCTTACAGGACTCTTGGGTGCGGCTGCACTGAAGGCTTCCAGCTCAGCGCCCATCAGGTTCACGTAAGACTTCCATACAGCACCCAGGGACATGCCTGTCGTAAAGGAAACAGGGTGTGAAACATATCACAATTAGCCGTTACCTATACATATAGATAAACTACTATAACATGACGCGCCCCTCCATATTACTATTTCAATGTGTGTAGTCACTTCCGTATGAAAGAGTTTGTATGTAGTTGTGAGTATTCGTGTTCAGTAGCAGGCCGGCAGATTTGTTGGTCAACTAACCATAACTAGCCGACCGCGCAAGACAACGCACGTGTAATTTTCATAGAGTATGTCAATACAACGCCATACTAATAATAATGAGTAATTAATGACGCCGCTAGTCGAGCAACGAATCACTGATTTATTTTTGTTTCGAGAGCCGTCCCAGTACGCACACATGCGTTGTGAGTCTTGTAAATACTTTCAAACGTTTTGAATTGACTGGCCTGTTGGTCTAGTAGTTAGTGACCCTGACTGCTAGGACGGAGATCGTGGGTTCGATTCCCACCCAGGACAAATCTTTGTGTGATGAGCACGATGATTTGTTCTGTGTCTGGGTGTAATTTATCTATGATATGTATGTAGTATCTATGATGTGTATTTAGAAATATATTAGTATATTTACCAGTTGTCTGGTTACCATAGTACAGGCTCTGCCTAGTTTGGGATCAGATGGCGATGTGTTGGTTGTCCTAAGATATTATTATAGATATTATAATTGTGGAGGGGCGCGCCATGTCATTGTGGTTTCTCTCTACCTGAATCCAAGAATATAGCTCCAGCGACAGACTCGAACAGGTCTCCCAACGCTTTAGGAACCTCCACATCTTCAGCTTGCTCCATCTCGTCTTCTTGGATCAAATAGTGCTAGAACAAAGCAGAGCCAAAGAATAAGTTTATCTTATACATCACTGACATCGTTCCGTGCCTTGGAAAGCACGTTAAGCCGTTGCTCAAGTCTGTCATACGTGGATCTTTGACAGTCGTTACGGGTCATCAGAAGCCTGACAGCTAGTCTAGGCTAGGCGAATCAGAATCAATCCTGCCTAGCCTTTTCCCAACTATATTGGGGTCGGCGTTGTCTAACCGGATGCAGCTGAATACCAGTATTTTACATGGAGCGACTGCCTATCTGACCTCCACAACCCAGTAACTGGGTAACACGATACCCCTTGGTAAGACTGGTTGCCAGACTTTCAAGCTTCTGACGACTCGTAACGACAGTCAAAGATCCACGTATGACAGCCGGGACCAACGGCTTAACGTGCAATCTTTACAAACATACCTCTTCACTTATAGAATGTCCATTCTCTTCTTGTATTTTGACATATTTCGTAAGTACTTCGTTCAATCCCGGAGACATGTGCCTGAAATATCTGAAAAAGAAAAAAAACGTAACATTACACCTGTAATCCCCGAAAGGTTTCGCAGAGGTAAACCTTCCCATTAGGACACCCACATTTCGCCAGTTATGTTTTTAGTCCCATGTAATAGGGGGCGAGCCTATTGCCATCAACCGGGCACAAATTAAGACACCGAGGCTGCTACTGAGAAATTCCTAATGAAAAACCCAATACACTTTGCACGACCTGGGAATCGAACCCAAAACCTCATGCAGCAGGAAGGAAAAGGCTAAATAGGACAAGGCTAGGCAGATGTTTACAATACGTGCCACGAAAGATGAGACTCGACACACCATACAAACTTTATTATTTCGTAATAAATATTATAATATTGTTAAGAATTTTTATCTAAATGTCATCGAAATATCCCTGAATAGATACACAAATTATGTATAACTATTTCGTACATCCATTCCTGCGCATGCTCCCCATTACTGACGCTTGTCAAGTCTCATCTTGCGTGGCGCGTATTATATTTACTTGTGAAACCCGTGTCTGGCCGCTAGAGTAGCGAATATAGTGTTATTGACTAGAGCTGAGCGCAAGTCTGTGAGCGCGCCTGGCGAGTGACGCCGCGGGTCCTCATACAGGTGGCGAGTTATTAGGTAATCTGGAACAAAAATATAACATACATAACATCACGCCTGTAAAACCCGAAGGGTTAAGCAGAGGTGTATCCATTAGTACTCCCACGTTTCGCCAGTTATGTTTTTAGTCCCATGTAATAGTTAAAGTAAAAAAAAATATATTTTTTTTTTCATTGAATTTATGTTCTATTAGTGAAACCAAACCACTGGTTTCAAGGATAACGGTGTTTACACTAACAGTCTGTATAAGATTTTTTATAATCTGACTGGAAGTTCCAGAGATTAGCGCGTTTAAACAAACTAAAAAAACAACTTAAATTCAACCGATTTTATTTTTTCCACAGAAACAGAGATTTCCAATTATCTTCCGATTATCCTGCCAATGCGTAGAAAGTTTCATTAAAATCGGTTCATTAATTTCGAAAAATAAGTACTTGAATGTTTTTATAAAATGCCGTACGCCGTAAACGCTCTAAATACGTACCCAAGATGGCGTCTCCTAAGAACTCAAGTCGTTGGTAGCAGTCTGTGAGTCGGTTGCTCTGATGTGATGCGTGGGTCAACGCTTGGAGGAGAAGGGAGCGATCCTTGAAACGATATTGAAGAGTTCTTTCAAGCGCGTCGTACCCTGTGGGGGTAAATTATTAGAATTATAATCTCCGGATGGAATTTCAATGGGGAATTTGGGGTATCTCAGTGGGGAATCTAGGGAAATTTAGTGGGGAATCTCAGTAGGGAATCTAGGAATTATCGATAGGGAATTCCACCGGGGAATCTCAATGGGGTATCTCAGTGGGGAATCTCAGTAGGGAATTTGGGGAATCTCAGTAGGGAATTTGGGGAATCTTAGTGGGGAATCAGGGGTATCTCAGTGGGGAATCTCAATGAGGATCTCAGTGGGGTATCTCAGTGGAGAATCTGTGGAAATTTCAGTGGGGAAACTGAGGAAATCTCAGTGGGGAATCTGAGGAATCTCAGTGAGGAATCGTAAAGAGGGATAATGTAATACTTACCGGACAGCATTTGGTTTAGTTCGCCTTCGGGATCTTCAATGTACCGGAGCAGAGGCGATGGAGGCGCTTTGAGCTCTCCAAATATTGGCTGTGGACGAAATTTTATAAAATTTTAATCACATAACATCACGCCTGTAATCCCCGAAGGGTTAGGCAGAGGTGTACCCATAAGTAGAGTTTTGTGTCGTGATTGCCCAGTGGTTAAGGCGCCCGCCTCTCATGCATGAGGTTGTGGGTTCAAATCCGGGCAAGTACCAATATGAATTTTTCAATTCATATGTACTTTCTGAAGTTTATCTTGGACATCACTGGCATCGGTGAAGGAAAATATCGTGAGGATACCCGGGACTTACTTTTCTATTCAAAAACCATGTCAGAGGCCCTTGAGGCGGTTTAAAAATCTGACACTAGGGTGTGTGGGGTCGAAAGACCTTACTACCCACACGATAAGAAGAAGACCCATAAGTACACCCATTTTTAATAACAATAATTAATGATTAATGGATATTCAATAAACCATGGAAGTCGACAGATGACCACCATACCTGCATCCATTGCCCCTGCGCATCTTTGTAAGGCTGCAAGGAGCCCACAGCCCTGGCCGGCCACGACCAATCTTCCTCAGGGAACATCTCCTGATGCGGAGGAGCTTCATCATCGGAACACGATGAAGATGATGATGAAGACCGCTTGTGTTCCGGTGATGATGGTGATGATGATGACTGTAACAAGATTTGAAGGTCAAGGTCAAAGTATTTAGTAGTTCTCTAGCTGACGGCCACGCGTTGCTGTGGCTTGAAGTAAGTAAAGATATTGAGGTCAATAATCGAGATAAAAACTATCCTATCTTTTAAGTTTGACCAAATTACACACAGTAAGCCATATTTCATAAAAAATGGTTGAGTAGTTTAGGAGTCCATCCCGGACAAACAACGTGACGCGTAATTTATATATATTAAGATATAAAATTCTCGTGTCGCAGAGTTTGTTGCCAAATTCCTCTGCAACGGCTGGACCGATCTTTATGAAATTTTGTGTTGTTTATCGGGTAGGTCTGAGATGATAAGGGTGACCCACCCATAAATATTTTTTTATTGTTTTGACAATTTTTTTGTTGTGTTAGGAGAAATTATGAGAGAAAATTAAATAAAAATGGCTACGTATTTCGCTGAGTCAGACAGTAGTTTTATAATAAACCGGTTGATCTTCCGTCTCGCTCTTACCTCATTCTCTCTGTCTATCCTGGTCGCTCGGCTCACATATGGATGGTCGTCATGCAAAGCCACATGGTGACAGGGCAGCACTCGGATACCAAGCCATGACATAAAGAGTAGGGCTCCGCGGGGGCCGCACTCTAGCAGATAGGCTCCTATGAGGGCTTCGACGCAGTCCGCTATAGATTTATCTGGAAGAAAATAAAAATTTATATTTTAGAATATGGTAAAAAAATCGGCTAACTGTGAGACAGATTCGCATTTAAAGGATCCGTACCTCCGTGTCCGGAGGTAAATGAAGGTTAATATATTAGTCAGTTTTTTAGGGTTGTGTAATAAAGTTGATAAAAATACAGGCAAAGTGTGCGTCAGATTCGCACACCCCAAGTTCCGTAACATTGTACAATATGTAACGCTACATACAAAAAAATTCCTTTTTTTGTTTAAACCCCCTTCATTTTTAACTTTCTTTTATATTTAATTTTTATTGCTATAGCGTCCACAGTATAGATAAACTACTATAACATGACGCACCCCTCCACAAATTCAAAACGTTTGAAAGTATTTGTTAAAGTATTTACAAGACTCACAACGCATGTGTGCGTACTGAGACGGCTCTCGAAACAAAAACAAACCAGCGATTTGTTGCTCGACTAGCGGCGTCATTAATCACTCATTATTATTAGTATGGCGCTGCACTGACATACTCTATGAAAATGACACGTGCGTTGTCTTGCGCGGTTAGCTATGATTAGTTGAACAACAAATCTGCCGGCCTGGTACTGAAGACGAATACTTACAACTACATACAAACTCTTTCATACGGATGTGACTACACACATTGAAATAGTAATATGAAGGGGCACGCCACATTATAGTAGTTTATCTTTACCTCAATTTTGATAGTACCTGGTATGCTATGCTGTGTTATCAAGTTGTATGGTATGAAGCACCCCGCAGAGTCCAAAGGAGTTTCTAGATGCTGCATTATGTCTTTACCTTCGCCCTGTAACATAAGTCGCGACTGCTGAGCATGAGATTTCGGGTTCGATGTCCTAGTCGGGCAAAGTGTTATCCAGTTTTTCCATCAGGAATTTCTCAGTAGCAGCCTCGGAGTCTGGATTTGTGCCTGGTTGATGGCAATAGGTTCGCCCCTTAATAAATGGGACTTAAACTTAACTTGAGTGTGTCGTGATAGTCCAAAGTGGTTATGGCGCCCGCCTTTCATGCATGATGTTGTGTCCGGGCAAGTACTAACGTGACTTTTTCAATTCAAATGTACTTTCTAAAGTTTATCTTGGTCATCACTGACATCGGTGAAGGAAAACGTCGTGAGGAAACCTGGACTTACTGTCCCACTCAAACCATGTCAGAGGCCCTTGAGGCGGTTTAGAAACTCTGCCACTAGGGTGTGTGGGGTCGTAAGACCTTACTGCCCACACGATAACAAGAACATAACTGACGAAATGTGGGTGTACTAATGTGTACACCTCTGCCTAACCCTTCGGGGATTACAGGCGTGTGAATACTCACATTAATCCTCGGATGCAAGGTAGGAGGTGGTTTATGGCAGGGAGGTAACCAGTTGTCGTGTGGCTCAAACTTGGAAGCAATCATGCGCGCGCCGAGGCGTTTGTTACGCCCCAAGCGATAGAGGTTCAAGTTTGACACCTGTATAAACAAAATAGATGGATATAAATTTTATAAAAAATTAACCGTTTAGATTCGAAGCTATTAACAATAACAAAAACATTCTTGATTCTTGTATGCGTGGGGTGTGTAAAAGTGTGAGGGTGTAAGGGGGTGAAAGTGTGATGGTGTGTAGGGGTAGTCATTCACCAATCAATTAATGGTAGTAAGGTTTCATGAAGAAGGATATGTGATATAAGCAATGGGGTGTGTATGTGAGTAACGGGTGTGAATTTGTGCATATGAAGAAGTGTGTAGTAGTAAGGTGTGGGGTGGGAGGGTGTGTTAGTGTCCACACGCAGAGTGAGATAGTGTGCGTCTTATAATCTCTTACCTGCTTGCTCCTCATATGGCTCAGCTTCCCCTCATGCACGGTAGGGTGTGCGCAGTACAAGTACGCAGTAATGGCGAACTTTAGAAAGCTGTCACCTATTGTTTCTAGTCGCTCTAAGTTTATGCCATCGTTTGCGTTTGACATTGTTAGTGCCTGTGGAGAGATAATTGTATAAAGCGACGGGTTATAATGTATTTTCTACCTTATTAGGTGTGTATATAAATACCTAATAAGGTTGAAAATATAACACGACCAAATTGTCGCTTAATGCAGTTTTCCTTTCACCCGTCGAAATACATTCCGCACACAAACACACACATTCCTTTTTAGGAGGTTCGAAAACTTTAAATTTCTTAACATAACATAACATCACGCCTGTAATCCCCGAAGGGTTAGGCAGAGGTGTACATTAGTACACCCACATTTCGCCAGTTATGTTTTTAGTCCCATGTAATAGGGGGCGAGCCTATTGCCATCACACACACAAACACACTTACATTAAATTTCTTGTGACTACCTATTACGGTTCAGAAGATACTGCCCTGTGACAGAAGGTGCGGATGAGCCAATAGGGATCCAATTGAAGCTTTTACGGAACCTTTAAAACACAGCCACGACTGCATCGTTGGTCGGTCGCAAAGCGCGACTTCTGAGCATAAGGTCTAAGATTTGATTTTCAGGTCGGTATTATTGGGTTTTTCCATCACGAATTTCTCAGTAGCAGCCTCGGAGTCTGAATTTGTGCCCGGTTGATGGCAATAGGCTCGCCCCCTATTACATGGGACTAAAAACATAACTGACGAAATGTGGGTGTACTAATGGGTACACCTCTGCCTAACCCTTCGGGGATTACAGGCGTAATTTTATGTAGGAAAATACAAAAAACACATGTCATTTAAATAGAATAGGGACAAAACTTCTCACCTGCAAGATAACACTAGGACTTGGCCCCGGATGTCCTTCCAACGTCGGTTGATAGTCAAAATCAAAATCCTTCCCGCATAAAAGGGAAGATAGAGGACTCCCTTCCGCGTAATAAGGCTGAAACCCCCCCTCCCCCTTACTAATCCCTTTATACCCCTCCTTAGAATCAAAACCAACATTAACCATTTTCTCATTGACATAATTTTTATCATCAATATTAATATCTTTCATAGAGAAGCAATTCATTTTTTTAATCTCATCATTTGGTAGATTTTTCTTTATTTTCGCTAGCAACACTCTTTTATTCCTCTCTATGCTTTCGACGTCAATTTGGCCGTTTTTGACAGTTAATTCTTGTGTGCCGAACGGAAATAGCTCGTCTATGGCTTCTTGTTCCGTTTTTCTACATATGACAGTGCTATGGTAAGTTTCTTTTGTCTCTGGTAGGACTTCTGTGATGTCATCCTCTTTTGTAATGAGATGGCATTTGTCTATGATGTCTTGTTTATGGTGAGAGACGGAGGCGCGGAATTTGTCTATGTACTGTGGAAGTAAGAAGGATTTTAATATCAAAGATAAATTCATTATCTATACAAATAAATAAAATTGAAGTGTTTGTTTGTAATATTTTAAAACAGCTCTTTGCTAAATGCATATAAAACGATACTGAAACAAAAAAAAACCCTTTTTTTTTAAATTTTTGTCTGCCTGTTCCAGCTATTTTCCGAAACAGCTGTACAGATTTTCAATAAATTTAACGTAAAAAAAAAAAATTAAACGTACAGTTGATATTTGATCGAAAAAATAGTAATAAATGTTAGAAGTTGAATAGTTTTGTTTGTAAAAAGGGATAACTAAGTTAAATTACCACTGACGAACTGTTCTTTTCATATATCGATTTTTTTTTCTTTCTTCTTCCGTAAGTTGTTTGTTATCATGAGTACAATCATGTGTATAAATATCGTACACTAATTACCAGTCACCATATACCGAGTTGATATGACAGAGTGGCATTAAATCACACTACGTATACTATACGTGGTTAGTATTAATACGATACGGTATCATAATCTGCCTAGCCTTTTCCCAACTATGTTGGGGTCGGCTTCCAGTCTAACCGGATGCAGCTGAATACCAGTATTTTACATGGAGCGACTGCCTATCTGACCTCCACAACCCAGTAACTGGGTAATATGATACCCCTAGGTAAGACTGGTTGTCAGACTTTCGGGCTTCTGACGACCCGTAACGACTGTCAAAGATCCACGTATGACAGCCGGGATCAACGGCTTAACGTGCTTTCCGAGGCACGGAGGAGTCTCGGTGTGTAAAGATGGTCACCCATCCACGGACCAACCCCGGCAAGCGTAGCTTAACCTGACGGATCGACCCTTGCGGCTGTTATTACTTAGCCACGAGCTCCTCCTTTTTTTTAGCTCCATAATACGATACGGTATAAAATGAAATATAAATAAAAATGTTTTTTTTTTTTTCAAAAAATCTAAAAAGCTTACAAATCAGAGTAAAACGCAAACACCCTTTGTAAATAAATTTAACTGACTTTAGATACCTAGGTATTAAAGCGGCAACGTAGGTGCATGACCTATGCGTATAGACATAATCAGCTGTTAGGAAAGATACATCGTGTTCAAACGGGGCAACAACTTAAAAAATCATTTGCGACTAAACGACTGCTCCTATTTAATTGATTTTTGGTACAGAGCTTGAAAATGGTACCTAGTATAGGCAGTTTAAAGGAAAGCCCATCTGTCGTATCAACTTTGTATTTGGCGGTAAAAATTTCGCTGAGTTAGCTAATATTAGTATAGATTATCTTACCTCTTGCGGTGCACTCCCCTGTCGTATCAACTCGTCATGTTCCGCCCTATCCTTGACGTCATCCTGTTCGTCAGGCATCGGCGCAGGATTCACTTTCTTAGTCCTCTCTATATCGAACGCTTCCGCTTCGTGAGCCGTCTTGTATTCTATTCTGACGCCCATTGAAGCTGCAAGGAGAGAAGAAAAGTTTAAGAGCGGTGACACCAACAAATCGACATAAATTAGGAATAAGACTTTACCATAACATAACATCACGCCTGTAATCCCCGAAGGGTTAAGCAGAGGTGTACCCATTAGTACACCCACATTTCGCCAGTTATGTTTTTTTAGTCCCATGTAATAGGTGGCGAGCCTATTGCCATCAACCGGGCACAAATTCAGCCTCCGGGGCTGCTACTGAGAAATTCCTGGTGGAAAAACCCAATAACACTTTGCCCGACCTGGGAATCGAACCCAAGACCTCATGCACAGCAGTCGTGCTTGCGACCACTAGACCAACGAGGCAGTCAATGAAAATACGGTCAACAAACATTTTTTTTTGTAAATGGTGCACCGGCTAGTGGTTCTCAAACATAATAATAAAACTTTCGACCAACACCTTGAGAAACTTTCGCTCAACGGCTGGGTCAAGAGTCAGATGCAGAAGGCGGTTGTCTTGGACACGGCACGCATAGTGAGGAGGTTCCTCTCTCTGGATCCCTAACCGCCGGTAGCTTGGGTTTTACTACCTCGTGGCGGGCGGAGCACTATTTTTATACATATTTTTTTAAAACTATATTATTTGTATTTTTTTTTAGGAAAATATGTGTAAAAATATGAAAAATAGAGAAAATGAAGATAAACTTTAACCTATAAAAACTGAAACCTACTTTTCCGTATTTTTAATCCATACGTTATAAGATGTCAACTATAATTGTATGGATGTGTCAGATTGACTAAATTTGACAGCTCTTATTTACATTAGTCTCTTTCTTGTTTTATTGGACAGAAAAAGATGGCAATAGTCTAATTTTAGTTTAGTTTGTGACCAAGAGAATCGGCACCAATGTCTGTCAAAATGTGTATTATTGTTTTGGTACTCACTATTAGTATTCTTGCTGCTACAAAATCCACTTGTATCCGTGTCTTCATCGCTGCCATCGAAATCCAGGTCTGTGTCATCTGAATCTAGATCGCTGTGAAACAGTAAAACGGGGTGAATAGAGAGGCAGGGGTGAATCGAGACGGAACTTTAAAAGGGATTTTAAAAATCAAACTAATAAAGTTGGTCGCCAACAATGAGACTAATTCGTAAATTATAATTCAGAAAAAAAGGAGAGTCTTTTTTGCCAACAAACTATATTATTTTAACATTAAAATCTCTTTTAAAGTTTCGTTTCGATTCACCCCTGCCTTTCTATACACCCCGTTTTACGGAACATAAATAATATTTTATTCATCATCATCATATCAGCCTATAGCCGTCCACTGCTGAACGTAGGCCTCCCCCAAAGAGCGCCAACCATCCCGGTCTGAGGCAGCCCGCATCCATCCAATATTTTATTAGGGATCCAAAAAAAATCAGCACAGTGTGAGTTGGACTTGTACAGACAACAAAAGAAATAGGCATCCAAGGTCGTCAGATATAGTTGAAGTTTTCTTAGAAACCTATGGATGTTTTCAAATGTAATTTAATTTAAGAAGTAGATAATAAACAGTTCATTAACTAAGTTAAGTTCAATCGAAGACACAAATCGGTTTCTAAGAAAACTTCAACTATATCTGACGACCCTGCATAACTATTTTTTTTGTTGACTCTACAAAAAAAACAAAATTTTTTTTTTTTTTAGGGTTGCGTAAACGAAGGTATTGTTGTGAGACCCTTTTTATTCGTGGGAATAATCTCTCACAAGACTTTTACCGACTAAAACCCCACAATTCCTCCAAATGCTGTACGAAACCCTTAGTAAAAGAAGAAGACTATCTACTAACCTAGACATGAAGGAGTCATCGCTGTCCGCCATGGAGAAGTTCTTCCCCGCGTTGTACTGGCTGAACTTGGGCCTGCCTATATTATCGCACCAATTTGTACCGCCTATAGAACATTTTCATTGCAAATCTTTATGGTTTTAGTACACATGGGTTAGTATACCTCCGCCATAGTACACATATAAGATTTGAGGAGAATTAGCAAAAACTTACGATATTAAAGACTGATTTTTAATAGTCAAATAACTTTTATCTAAATTGTACAAACATAAGCCCAACACACACAGAGAGCAAAAGCGGGACGTGAGCGGAACGGGAGCGGGAGCGGGACGGGAGCGGAACGTGAGCGGGACGTGAGCGTGTCGTCGGGTAGTATTCCATGTATTTTTATGGATGTCCACACACTCAACGCTCACGTCCCGCTAACGTTCCGCTCAGGTCCCGCTCTTGCTCTCTGTGTGTGTCGGGCTATAAACTCACATACACAAACAGCCAGACAAATAGCAGGAGTAGGTCATACAAATATTTGTTCCGTGCAGTCAATGACTCAGCCAACGTACACAAAGAGTGCCATTTTACAATATAACCTCGTGTTAGCAAGTGACCTTAAGTTAAATTTTATGGCGCAAGTATGTACCTAGTTAATTCTCTTTTTATAATTTTGCTAATTCTCCTTTTTAAATAGATTCCAAGTTCCTGCAGGCCTAGCATTGGATTTTCAAAGTTCTGCGCAAATTTGAAAGTTGAAAATCCAATGAGCGTTAACTGTGGATTTTAAAAGTAGATATTAGGTATATACGCCCACTGGATAAGCAACATTAAGCCGAAAGTTGAAAATTCAATGCAAATCCAACACGCGGTAACAGCGCCATTTTAAAATTCATACATATTTGATGGCAGACTGGATATGAACGTTAGGCCGGGCGTAAAATCTCCGCGTAAAAATCCACAGTTTCCGCGCACTGGATTGAATTTGAGACGAACGGTAGAAATCCAATGCAAATTACCTATGCGCTAACAGCGTTTTTACCGCGTACTGAATGTGTAATGTAAAGTTTGGCGTTGAAAATCCAGTGCGCGGAAACTGTGGATTTTATCGCGTAAATTTTAACCGCGCACATCATTTGTAACTTTCAGCCAGCGGGCGCCAAAAATCCAGAGCGCGGAAAAGAATCAACTTTTTCGCGCACTGGATTTTTAACTTAAATATTTGTTTAAATGACACATACCTGAAGCGGATGTACAGAAGGTCAGGTTCGGAGGGAGAGGTTCTCTTAGATCGTCATACTCCGAGGTCTCGGGTATTGATGAAGCCATATCATTACTCCATGTGCCTATTTCAAACTGGAAAGATGAAGAATTTTAATGGAAGTTTAATAAGGAGAAGGCATTCGCTTGAGTAATTTACTATAATATGGCGCTCCCCTCCATATTACTATTTCAACAATCATCATCTGCCTAGCCTTTTCCCAACTATGTCGGGGTCGGCTTCCAATCTAACCGGATGCAGCTGAATACCAGTATTTTACATGGAGCGACTGCCTATCTGACCTCCACAACCCAGTAACTGGGTAATATGATACCCCTAGGTAAGACTGGTTGTCAGACTTTCGGGCTTCTGACGACCCGTAACGACTGTCAAAGATCCACGTATGACAGCCGGGACCAACGGCTTAACGTGCTTTCCGAGGCACGGAGGAGTCTCGGTATGTAAAGATGGTCACCCATCCACGGACCAACCCCGGCAAGCGTAGCTTAACCTGACGGATCGACCCGTGCGGCTGTTATTACTTAGCCACGAGCTCCTAAATATTACTATTTCAACAATAATTAGTAATTAATGATGCCACTAGTCACACAACAATGACACGCTGATTTATTTTATATCGAGAGCCGTCTTAGTACGCTCGACTGCCTCGTTGGTCTAGTGGTCGCAAGCGCGACTGCTGTGCATCAGGTCTTGGGTTCGATTCCCAGGTCGGGCAAAGTGTTATTGGGTTTTTCCATCAGGAATTTCTCAGTAGCAGCCTCGGAGTCTTGATTTGTGCCCGGTTGATGGCAATAGGCTCGCCCCCTATTACATGGGACTAAAAACATAACTGGCTAAATGTGGGTGTACTAATGGGTACACCTCTGCCTAACCCTTCGGGGATTACAGGCGTGATGTTATGTATGTCTTAGTACGCACACATGTGTTGTGAGTCTTGTAAATACTTTCAAACGTTTTGAATTGTGGAAGGGCACGCCAAGTTATCGTAGTTTATCTCTACATGTTTTACGATTTACTTTGAAAGTCAAAAAATATATCTGCATCTGGAATAGACTTTAAAAGGTCGTTCATCAGGGTCACTGATCTAGCAGTGGCCTCTGTTAATGCTCTGCTAATTAAAAATTAACTTTAACACGTCAAAAATTGAGTTTAAAGTTTTGTGTAAGTCATTTAACTTTGTAATTTTCAGGTTACTTACAGCAGCCTCAGCAGCTGCATCTTCTTTTTCTTGTAGTATGTCGTTTATAGTTTTTTCCTTTACTTCTCCTTCTGTGTCTCCTTCTGTTCTGTTCTCTTCTTCCTCGTTCTTCTTTTCTTCTTTCTCTCTGGAATAAGAATTTAATGGTTGCATCGCTTTTGTTATGTTTACACAAACTCGGGCATGAGAGGCTAGCGCCTTAACCATTAAGCTATCACGACAGCTTTATTAAAGATAAACTACTATAAAATAACATGACGCTCCCCTCCATATTACAGTTTCAATGTGTGTAATCACATCCATATGAAAGAGTTTGTATGTAGTTGTGAGTAATCGTTTTCAGTAGCAGGCCGGCAGATTTGTTGATCAACTAATCATAAATAACCGACCGCGCAAGACAACGCACGTGTCATTTTCATAGAGTATGTCAGTGCAGCGTCATACTAGTAATAATGAGTAATCAATGACGCCGCTAGTCGAGCAACAAATCGCTGATTTGTTTTTGTGTCAACCGTCTCAGTACGCAAAAATGCGTTGTGAGTTTTGTAAATACTTTCAAACTTTTTGAATTTGTGGAGGGGCGCGCCATGTTATTGTAGTTTATCTCTACCTTACCTTAACTCTTTATCTTTGTGTTCTCTCTTAGATTCTTCATCTTCTTTCTTCTTTTCAAGTTTCTCCGAGTCTTGACTTAAAACCTGCAGTTAAAAAATAAAAATGAGAATACCTTGATTTTTTTTTATTTCACATTTTATCTGATTATTAATTTTTTTTTGTAATACCCACCATTTAAATTTGAATGGAAAATTGTTTGGCTGCAAGCGCGAGCCGTCGCCTTTTTTCTTGTCATTGTAAAAGATACTTTAAAGCACACGATTTAAAGTCCAAACTTGAATGGCAAATCTTTTGCTGTGTGTGTGTGTGCTGTTACAATATGCAATGAGTTTTGTATGGACATACCTCAGCCAAACTCCATCCAAAGTCTAAAGGGGGCCACTGGAATTTGGGCGTGAACTTTTCCGTGATCTTAGGTATGCCTAGACCCACATCTATTGCGACTGCGCGGCGGATCTCGTCAGCTATTAGTAACGCGTTGATTCTGTGGGCAAAATATTAAAGTCAAAGTCAAAATGAAAGTCAAGGTCAAGGTCAATATTAAAATAAATGGATTTTTAAGGTTTTGACAAGATAAATGTCGTTAAAAGTCAAAGTCATAGCGAAAGTCAAGGTCAAGGTCAAAGTCAAAATTAAAGTAAATGGGATTTTGAAGGTTTTGACAAGTTTTAAATAAACTTTAAATACTTCACGACCACTATAGTGATTATATATTATTTTTTACCTGTACAACACACACGGTAGCGCCACAGTCGCGAACCACAGCGGTGCTGCAAACGGATGTACTCTGCACAACTCGGGTATCAGTATCTGCTTCTGGTCGAGCCGATCGCGTTTAGCTCGCCGGGTGCGTTCTGAGGAGACGGGGAGGGCCACGCCTTTGCGATTCACATATCTGTGGAGAGAAAGATTACAAAGTAAAATAAAAATTGGCAGGGGCATGTCGGTGACGCAGTAGAATTAGCATGTCGGCGACGCTGTCAATCTGGCATGTCGGCGACGTGGTCAGATTAGCATGATCTGTGACGCATTCTCTTTAGCATTTCGGTTAAACGTAAGCATCGGAATGTCGGCGATACGGTCACACACAATAGCATGTCGGTGACGTCGTCAAATTTCCAAATCTGTAATATGCGTTCCAGTGAAGGGAAGCTGGTAGAAGGAATCGAGTCTTCGCCACTGCTAGAAAGAGGGGAATAGAAAGAAGCAGAGGGAGAGGAGGTATGCCAGAGGGGAACGAGTACGGAGGAGAGAAGGGGAGGTAGGGAACGGAGGGGAAGTTCCTCGACAAAATAACCGTAACTTCGCACTCCATAAATCCTTGAGATACTGATGAGGTTGGACTTATGGGTACGCATGGTTACAGGGTATGGTATACACTAAGAGCACAGGGGAACAAAAGAAGCTAGACTGAAGGAGGAGACAGGGAGA
Organism: Hoplodrina ambigua; assembly: GCA_949774945.1. Lineage (NCBI taxonomy): Eukaryota > Metazoa > Arthropoda > Insecta > Lepidoptera > Noctuidae > Hoplodrina > Hoplodrina ambigua. The sequence goes on from OX458994.1 coordinate 1,707,674, forward strand.
CAGAAAGTCAAAGTCAAAGTCAAATCATTTATTTCAATTAGACCATTGAAAGGCACTTTTGAACGTCATTTACAAGAGAAAAGAAAAATTATAATATCGAATCTAGTTGCCCATTCAAAAGAGCAAAAAACTCCATACTTACTCTTTTACAAAATATATATATATATGACGGAGTAGTAAGCTCCGTAGTGTTTTTAAAAGATGTCACGTTGCTGACGTCACAATTGGTGGTTTCCTGATGATTACTCATATTTGGGTCTTCGAAAGAAAACTTCACAAGTTGTAGATAAACTTCGTATATTCAACGGGCAGCGTAACGACGTAGTAAGCAGTCGCGCTATATATATATATTATTACAATAAGTAGTAGGCTAGTAGGTACATAAATTATATTTATACGAATGTGAGGAACACAATGAGGGGAGAGGTATGGAAACAGGTGTAGAGAAGTGAAGGGCGAGATATGATAGAGGGGAAGCGGAAACATGAAAAAGAGGGGACGTAGCCGATGAATTGGCTAAAAGAGGTATGAAGACAACAGTACACGGCCCGGAACCGCTGCTCCCCATACCTCAAGCCCAAATAAAATCAAGGCTACGTAAGAAAACCGAGGAAACACACCATACGGAATGGAGAAACAGTGTAACCTGCAGGCAAACGAAGACTGCAGTTCCGGAAGCATCAAAAAGACTTGCCCGCAGCCTTATTAGATTGAAACGGGACGAAATTCGGAAGATCATAGGCATCATAACCGGCCACTGTCCCCTAAACAAACACCTATTCACCATAGGTGTGACAGACAGCCCTCTGTGCAGCGGATGCATGGAGGCGGAAGAAACACCACAGCACGTGCTCTTGGAGTGCAGAAGCGTGGCAGATCAACGGGCACGGACTCTCCAATCGCCGGTATCGCTCCCCGAAGCCTGCAACAGTCTGAAAAGACTGCTGGCATTCTGGGAGGACCTGGGATGGTTGGAGTAACTCCTCAAGGAATTTTTTATACGCACAATGGCCCAATAAAGAGTCTAAGTGCGGAAACAGCCCAGGTAACCTAACCTAAGAGGGGACGTAGGAAGCTCAAGGAACTCCACAACAAAATCAATTTTTCTTAGTACCAAAAGCACATACCTCGGTGTAAGAAGGTTCAACCGGGCACTGGTGTGGTCTACGTCAAGCAGCGGCTGATCTCTCTGAATGAGACTGACTCCGTACTTAGTGCTGTAATAGTCTCTGAAGCTCTGGAGCGTCGCAGAAGAAAATGAGGAGGAACTCCACACTTCCTACTGTCTAAAGTTACTGATGAAACCGCGAAGCTGATGGATGCGCGTGTCCTCGTTTGCACAAAGGTACAGAGTTGGAGAGAGGGAGCTAGATAGCGGGGGCGAGAGGTTGTTAAACAGAGGGAAGAAGTAGGGAGGCAACGGAGGACAATGGAGGATTAGAGAATGACAGAGGACGACAGTTGAGGAAGAGGTTTAGGAAGTGGCAGACAGGAAAGTGAGGAAAAAAATGTAGGAAGGGCGGAAAGAGAGGAAAATCATGGTGGAGGGAGTGTAAGGTTGGGAGCGAAGGGAGTTCCCCAACAATATCACTTTATCTTAGTACCAAAAACACATACCTCGGAGTCAGTAGGTTCAACCGGGCACTGGTGTGGTCTACATCCAACAGAGGCTGATCTCTCTGAGTGAGACTGACTCCGTACTTAGTGCTGTAGTAGTCTCTGAAGCTCTGGTGTGTAGCAGAAGGGAATGAGGAGTCAGGAGTCAAGTTCCAGCATATTTCTGCTACCAGGAAGAACTGGAAAGAAAGAAACCAAACATGTAATAAGTTGTTGATGGGTTTACCCATTAGGAATTTTTTGAAGTCTGGAAGTCAAAGTCAAAAATCAAAACATTTATTTCAATTAGGCCATTATAAGGCACTTTTGAACGTCATATACAAAAGAAAAAAACAAACAAGGTCAGGTGCGCAGTACTCATAACCGGCGTGCTTGTATGACGAGATGTATGAACGTGGACGAGGCGAATGGAGTATGTAAGGATCGTAGCTGGGGACGTTCTGTGGTTTCTGCCTACCCCCATGGGAGAAAGGATTGAGTTTGTGAGTGATACATGAGAAAAAGGAATTGGAATCTAGTTGCCCTTTCCAAAAGGTAGTTTTGTTTGGAGAAGAATGGAAAAGAAACTCCTTACATACTCTTTTAAAATCAATGTTTACAATATTTGCATACAGAATCATACATAATTACACCTAAATGCAATGTACCTTTTATAAAAACTACTATAATATCATAATACTTATTATATATAAAAAAATATATATATATATACAGTGTCCACGTGTTTACAAATATTGGAACTACAGACGACCACTCTTGACATCTCAACCAACATGAAATAGTGTATAAAATAATGGTCTAAATGAAATAAATGTTTTGACTTTGACTTTCACTTTGACTTTGACTGACCTGCGGCTGATCCTGATTCCTGTACCACGGAGTGACAACAGCCTCCCTATACTTCTCCGCATCAAAGACAAACGTCTCCCCCTTCTTCAACAACGGATTCACCATCCTTTTCCTTCCTCTTCTCCTTCTATTGCCTTCTCTTTCCACCTTCTGCTCATCTTCTGGCGGTTCATGCCAGATTATTGGTTTTTCGATATCGGTAACTTTTTTTTCTTCGGTATGTTGATATATGAGTTCTAGGAATGACCAATCGATGTCTATTTTGTTGGTACCGTCTGGTTGGGTTGCTGGAATAAAGGTTAAGCTGTTTAATGAGGTTTGGAAAATGATGGGTGGCATTTTGAGTTTTGATTTTAAATAGCCTAGACTGCCTCGTTGGTCTAGTGGTCGCAAGCGTGACTGCTGTGCATGAGGTCTTGGGTTCGCTTCCCAGGTCAGGCAAAGTGTTATTGGGTTTTTCCATCAGGAATTTCTCAGTAGCAGCCTCGGAGTCTGGATTTGTGCCCGGTTGATGGCAATAGGCTCGCCCCCTATTACATGGGACTAAAACATAACTGGTGAAATGTGGGTTGTACTAACGGCTACACCTGTGCCTAACCCTTCGGGGATTTCAGGCGTGATGTTTATATATGATTTTAAATAGAAAATTTAAGGAATAGTATGCATATTCATTGGTGTTTGGTTTTGGAATTATTGGTTAATGGCGGATCGAACAGGTTAATCTACGCTTGCCGGGGTTGGTCAGTGGATGGGTGACCATCTTTACACACCGACCCTTTCCGTGCTTCAGAAAGCACGTTAAGCCGTTGGTCCCGGCTGTCATACGTGGATCTTAAACAGTCGTTACGGATCGTCAGAAGCCCGAAAGACGTCCAGTCTTACCGAGGGGTATCGTATTAAACAGTTACTGGGTTGTAGAGGTCAGATAGGTAGTCGCTCCATGTAAAATACTGGTATTCAGCTGCATCCGGTTAGACTGGAAGCCGACCCCAACATGATTGGGAAAAGGCTAGGCAGATGATGAAACCTGAGCCACAGCAACGCGTGGGCCGGTCGAATAGGTCTATTATAATATAATTGGCGGCACGACTCGTGAGCACAGATTGTAGGATTTCGCGCATGCACACTTCTGGCCAAAAAAAGGCTAACACATATTCCTTTTCAATGATTAAAAAAAAAAAGAATTAAAAACACAGCAATTTTATAAAACGTAAAAATAAAAATGAACTATTTTAAACAAAAAACACAACAAATACGAAATAACGAAATTAAACTATATTAAAAAAAAAAAAACATCTAATACGTAATAACAAAAATAAACAGTTAAAAATTCAAAACGTTATTCACTAATATTGCACAAAAGTGTACAGTAGCGGAATGACAGGCGATAGACCAATAGACGATGAGCATCAATTGACGAACCAATCGCATGCAGCCGACTGCAAGATCGGCGCCCCCCGCCTTCTTCATTCCGCCAAAGAGACCGGAATATTAACAAATGCGCAGTGAAATTTGTGCTCACCACTCGTGCCGGTACCTATACTTACTTTTAATGGTTGGTACTATGTAGTAGTTGTTGTGTGTAGACCCCTCGCTCTGTAATTTCATACCGCGACGACGTACTCTAAGTACTTCGGCGAACACGAAGCGCATGAACCTGTAGACAAAACCGACATTTTACTTACAATTTTAATTACAATGTACAGTAAAAAACAATGTGTTAAAAGTTTTGTATTAAATTTGAATTCATTTTATTAGAATGGAATAAAATCGAATGGAGTAGAAAAGAATAGATTACAATGTAATATAGTCGAATGGAGTATAAAAGAATAGATTACAATGTAATATAGTCGAATGGAGTATAAAAGAATAGATTACAATGTAATATAATCGAATGGAGTAGAAAAGAATAGATTACAATGTAATAGACCGGATTAGAATAGAATAGATTTGATAAAACTGGAATAAAATGGATAAGAAAGTAATACAATGGAATGGAATAGAATGGAATGGAATATAATGGAATGGAATAGAATAGAATGAAACAGAATATAATGGAACAGAATTTAACGGAATAGCGTTCAATGGAATAGAATAGAAAGAGCTAGAATAGAATGAAAACGTAAACACATAATTCGTACCTCCTAACAAGTTTGGCTCGTCGCGGCGACATTCTGACATCAGCATCGGGTACATGCTCCACGGAGACCCTCACCTCCCCGGAACGAGTATACACGGGGAACGATGGTATCTGTAAACTGAACAAATGGGGGAGATTATTGACAAATTGGTTCTGTGTAACCTCGCCTTCTGTTCGTAATTGGTTTTGTGTGCTAGTGGCTAAGTAATAACACCCTCACCGGTCAATCCATCAGGTTATTTAGGTTAAGCTACGCTTACCGGGGTTGATCGGCGGATCGGTGACCATCGTCACACACCTCGGTGAAATAAGGCTAGCTATACTGATAGCTTGCCTTTTGAGAGTCATAAAAATGAGCTCCAGGAAAGCACGCTAAGCCGTTGGTCCCGACTGTCATACGTGGATCTTTGACAGTCGTTACGGGTCGTCAGAAGCTTGAAAGTCTGACAACCAGTCTTACCTAGGGGTATCGTATTACCCAGTTACTGCGTTGTTGAGGTCAGATAGGCAGTCGCACCATGTGAAATACTGGTATTCAGCTTCAGCTGCATCCGGTTAGACTGGAAGCTGACTATAACATAGTTGGGAAAAGGCTAGGCAGATGATGATGTTATAAACTCACCTGTCCGGTTCTTGCCTTGACATAAGGATGCCAATCGCCTGGCTCGCTAGCTGAGGCGCGTGGAGTCTCCTGCCACGAGTATTATACCTCTCTGGTAACGCACACCATAGCTTTGATACTATTGCGTAGAGCATGTTGCGTTTTTTAGCTGAAAAACAAACAATCAAAATATTTTTATTTTTTTATTATTTCAGGTTCAAAAGTTTGTAAAGCAGAAAAAGAAAGAAATAAAAAGAGAGAGAAGAAAGAGAAAGAAGGAAAAAGAAAGGGAAAGGAAAAAAGAGTAACATAACATAAACATAACATCACGCCTGTAATCCCCGAAGGGTTAAGCAGAGGTGTACCCTTTAGTACACGCACATTTCGCCAGTTATGTTTAAGTCCCATGTAATAGGGGGCGAGCCTATTGCCATCAACCGGGCACAAATCCAGACTCCGAGGCTGCTACTGAGAAATTCCTGATGGAAAAACCCAATAACACTTTGCCCGACCTGGGAATCGAACCCAAGACCTCATGCACAGAAGTCGCGCTTGGGACCACTAGACAAACGAGGCAGTCAAGAAAGAGTAAGAAAGAGAAAAAAGGAAAAAGAAAGAGAAAGAGAAGGAAAGAAAGAAAAAGAAACAGAAAGTAATATGTATAAAGCAAAAAAAAAAACAGACAGAAAAAGAACTAATTAAAACAAGAAAGAATGAGATATAAAGGAAAATCGCATAACCGACGCCCTCACCTCCCCCCTCCTTGACCTTAGCCTCCTTATGCTTCTCCTTGTGTTTGCCCTCCTTCTTGGGCGCTTCTGTGTCACTCTCGATATCTATCATGTCAGGGTCAGCTCCGGGGTATATCTCCTCATCAGTCGTATCTATCACAGGCTGGCAGTCGGTGAAGGCCCAAGCAGTCTGAAAAAATAAATAAAAAAATGACTGCCTCGTTGGTCTAGTGGTCGCTAACTGCGACTGCTAAGCGTGTGGTCTTGGGTTCGATTACCAGGTTGGGTCCGAAGATGGGATGATATTTATGTGATCTTGTTTTGATTGTATAATATTCACATACGTTAGTCTACTACGGTTTTTTAACAAGTTTATAAAAATTTATGAGAGTATTTTGGACTTCGTGTAACCGCCCGGCACACTCATTTTTGCCGCTCTGGACATTTGCCCGGCCAGTCTCCCCCTTTTTTTTGGGGTGGTAACAATTATTAAAGGAGCCCTTCCGCCCTGGTTGGAGCTGAGGGACTGTCAGACTTTCACCGACTAAAAAACCATCCTGTTCCTTCTGATGCCCTTTACGTTCCGGGGCCACGGTATCCTGTTAAGACGTCCCGCAACCCGGGCAGGCGTTTGGCCCTATTGGAGCCCCGTCCCTGTGCTGACAGTTATTAGAGAGGCGCGTGTAACAAAACGCGCCGTCGACCCGGGCTTGGTCCTTGATCGGACGGCGAGCTACCCATCACTCGCCGTCCGCAAGCCCGCGCCTACTGTGGCCGGATATCGTCTAGCGACGTTCGACGCCCTCAGGGTCTCCCGCGGCCGGCCCCCCCTTCGATCAGGCCCTGAGTGCTTTCCATATCTAGCAATACTTACTCGTTTGTAATAATACTGCCTTCTCTTCGTGGAGCCAGGTCGAGCAGAGTCAGCTGTGTCCATATGTTCACTGCCCATATAGGTACACATAGTATTCACCGCCTCCAACTCTACCGCTTTGAAGTTTTCTTTGCCTGTGAAAGTGAAAGTCAAAATATTTATAACATAACATAAACATAACATCACGCTTGTAATCCCCGAAGGGTTAGGCAGAGGTGTTCCCATTAGTACACCCACATTTCGCCAGTTATGTTTTTTAGTCCCATATAATAGGGGGCGAGCCTATTGCCATCAACCGGGCACAAAATCAGAAAAAAAATCATTTATTTCAATTAGTAAGACGAAAAAAGGGCATTTTTGGGTTCAGAAATTTTTTTTTTTGAGAGTAGTGTGTCAAAAAAATAGGCAAGAAATTCACACTTATTCTTTTGAAAAGACGTTGCCCCACGTTAAGAATTTCTCCTGTATCTCACCTGGGTGCGTTTACAAACATAAACTAACATACACAAACAGACAGACACAGAACAACTATCTGTAAGCCATACAAATATTTGTTCCGTACGGGAATCGAACCTGAGACCCGCAGCGCAGCAACCAATCGTTTAACCACTGCGCTAACCGTGCTGCCCTATTATTTCATACTAGCTTTTGTCCGCGACTACGTCCGCGTGTAACTTGTTTATATCTTACTTGCATACAAACTTCCACCCCCCTTTTCACCGCCTTAGGGGGTGATTTCCTGGATAAAAACTATTCTATGTCCTTCCCCGGGTCTTAAACTATGTCCATGCCAAATTTCATCAAAATCGATTCAGCGGTTTTAGCGTGATGAGGTGACAGACAGACACACTTTCGCATTTATAATATTAGTATGGATTGAAACTGTAGATCAAGGTACTTACCAATAGGCATTAGCTGGTTGTCCAGTTCCCCAGACTTATGGAGTATCCTACACGCTTGGAGCGCCACCATCCGCCTAGCTAGCACCCTCGTTGGCATCGGGTGGCCCTGGAAACAGAAGGTTTAATAAAAAAAAAACGTTTTACACAAAAGACAAACGCCTTCAAAGATGACAAAATGAGAATAACTTTAGTTTTTGAAGTCGACAATGGTGCCGATTCTCTTGTTCACAAACTAGACTAAATTTAGAGAATTGACATCTCTTACTAACATACAGCGAAAGGAAAGGACGGTGACATTAAAGAACTCAGTTAGCGATGTCAAATTAATTCTGCCTTGAACTTTTCCGTATTTTTAATCCATACGTTTTCAGATGTCAACTATAACTGTATGGATGTGTCAGATTGACTAAATTTGACAGCTCTTATTTACATTAGTCTCTTTCTTGTTTTATTGGACAATAAAGATGGAAATAGTTTAATTTTAGTTTAGTTTGTGACCAAGGGAATCGGCACCATTATCTTATTTGTAAAAAGTTTTAAATTTTTCACTTTTTATATTCCAATCGTCGTATGATGGTGCGGGTGACACATGTCAGCAATTCATCTATGTGTATATATATAGGTATATATATATGTAGGTGTACTAATGGGTACACCTCTGCCTAACCCTTCGGGGATTACTGGCGTGATGTTATGTATGTTTGTATCTAAATATATTTTCAAAAAATGCGACACAAAGATCCCTCTTTGTGTCGCATTTTTCAAATCAACAAAATCTGATGTAAAAATGAATATCCCAAATAAATATTAAAATTTCGTCTAGCTCATAAACCGCAAAAAATCGTAGAACATATATGGGGGTGGTTTGGATAGCCCAAGAAGAGGCTTCCAAAATATTTGTTTGTACAGTCTGTTGTCAATATTAGCTGACCCTTAACGTGACGTGTTAAGAATCAATCGTTCAGGGGCAAAATGTCCAATTCTCAAAATGTCCAACTAGATGTCTCTCTTTGAGATTAGATGACTTATTGCACAAAATTGCTACATTCTCAAAGATTGGACATTTTGGGAGTTGGACATTTTGACCATTGGACATTTTGAGAATTGGACATTTTGACCATTGGACATTTTGAATATTTGGACATTTTGACACCGTTGGACATTTTGAGAATTGGACATTTTGCCCCTGAACGGGATCAATGTGGGTCAAACAATGTTGACAACAGACTGTACATCCTTGGTTTGGTCATCCTTTATATACTCACCACTATATTATATTTAACGGGACAATTAAGAGGTAATCGCAGCGTGCATATGTAAGCAGTTCTCGTCTCAGAGGACCCTGTGAGTGGCAGCTGTACCTCCTCCATCCACCACTGGGGGGCGAGGCGGGTGAACGTATCAGAGGGAAGCTTACCGCAGTACCTGGAAAAATAAAAAATATATTAATCATGGAGAAGAGTATATATAACATAACATCACGCCTATTATCCCCGAAGGGTTAGGCAGAGGTGTCTAGTACACCCACATTTCACCAGTTATGTTTAAGTCCCATGTAATAGGGGGCGAGCCTATTGCCATCAACCGGGCACAAATCCAGACGCCGAGGCTGCTACTGAGAAATTCCTGATGGAAAAACCCGATAACACTTTGCCCGACCTGGGAATCGAACCCAAGACCTCGTGCTCAGCAGTCTCACTAGACCAACGAGGCAGAAGAGTATATATATACTAATATAACATGACGCGCCCCTCCACAAAATCAAAACGTATTTAAAAGACACACAACGCATGTGTGCGTACTGAGACGGCTCCCGAAACTAAAACAAATCAGCGATTTGTTGCTCGACTAGCGGCGTCATTGATCACTCATTATTACTAGTATGGCGCTGCACTGACATACTCTATGAAAATGACACGCGCGTTGTCTTGCGCGGCCGGCTATTTATGATTAGTTGACCGAAAAATTTGCCGGCCTGCTACTGAAGACGATTACTTCTTACAACTAGTGGTCGCAAAGCGCGACTACTAAGCATTAGGTCTTGGGTTCAATTCCCATGTCAGGCATAGTGTTATTAGGTTTTTGTTGAATTTCTCAGTAGCAGCCTCGGCGTCTAAATTTGTGTCCGGTTAATGGCAATAGGCTCGCCCCCTATTACATGAGACTTAAAAATAACTGGCGAAATGAAGGTGTACTAATGGGTCCACCTATGCCTAACCTTCGGAGATTACAGGCGTGATGTTATAAAAAAAAAACTCACCTATTTATAAGAGCAATTGCTGAACTCATATCCACACTCGCCGTGCTATCACAATCATTCAAATTCTTCCTACTATCATTCCTATTAGCAAGATTCGCTTTCGCAAGCAACTGATAATACAAGTTAACATTCGTACACAAACACACACCACCAAGCTTGTCATTGAAACACTTATTGCAATAGGCACTTGATGAAACGTTATTTTGACTTTGACTTTCATTTTGACTTTGACTTTGACTTTCACTTTGACTTTGACTTTCATTAGAAATTCGAGCATCACGTGTTCCTGTATTTGCGATATCATTTTTGTCTGTTTCATTAAGTAAACTTTGAATTTCATTAGCATTTTCGCTATCCATATTTTCTTGATTTTTATTGCTGTCAATATTGACTTCAATCTCTCCTGTTTCGTTGTTTTGTAACGTTATTTCACTGGAGAAACTATTGATAGAAGTCAAATCTTCCATTTGGTTAATGAGATCGTCCATTCCGTCAGTTTTTATTGCGTTGTCAACTGTTTTTATTGCGTCATTAACCGTTTTTATTGTGTCATTAACTAAGTCCATGGCTTCATTAACTTGGGCGCTTGTTAAATTATTACAATTCTCTACATTAGTTTCAGTAATTCTGTTATTGTTAACACCTTGAAGATTATTGTCTGTTAAATCATTATTATTCCCTTCACTGTTCTCAATTGTAATAATATTGTGTCTAGAATCGTCTGTACATATATCCTTATTACTTTTACTATTTGTCTTTTTACTGACATCTTTTACAGTTCCATCTTCGTTTCTTTTACTAGATTTCTTATCAGTTTGTTGATTAAAATCTTTGTTAATGATTTTGTCATTAACTGTGTTAGTTGAATTTTGTTTTTTTGTAAGTTCTGTGTTGTTTTTTTGGGCAGTGTTTGTTGTGTTGAGGTTAATGACGTTGTCATTAGGAGAGTAAGGTTTGACAAAGTTTGTGAATGCGTCAGCGTGGTCTTCTTCTGATTGGGGAGGTTCATCTTGGATGCCGCAGCCGCATTTTCGGCTTATAATCTGTGGAACGAAACAAATAATTGGTTATTTTGAATTGTCACATCTATGCAAATAAATAAAAATGAAATGTCTGTTTGTAATAATAAAATAACCGCTTTTACGCATTTACGTATATACGGTACATATGCCAAAATAACATTTTTTACAATTTTTGTCAGTCTGTCCGTTTGTTCCGGCTAATCTCTGAAACGGCTGGATTTTGAAGGGACTTTCATTGGCAGATAGATGATGTTTTAAGGGGTAACTTAGGCTTTAATTTTAGAAAAAGATTTAGGCGCTTTGCACACGGAGCAACTTAAGTTGAGGCAACTATCAACACTTTAAAAGTTTCCTGTAAAAGTTGATAGTTGCTATAACGTTTACGGTTGCCGCAACTTTATGGCAATCTGTGAGCAACTTTCATAGCCGAGTTGCTCAATCTACGCAGCGATCAGCGTTAACGGTATAATATTTTACAGTTGCTAGTTGCGGCAATTAGGAACTAACTTAGTCATCGATTGCAGCAACTGAAAACTGTTGACGATCGCCGGAACTCGGAACTCGAGATGCTGTGTGTGCGCAGTCCAATTAAAATATATGTCAACAGCTAGTTGTCAGTTACTGCAATAGTTGCTCTGTGTGCAAAGCGTCTTAGGGCCTTAAAAAATAAAACCTCGCAGAAAACCGACATTCATGCAGATGAAATTGCAGGCTTAAGCTAATGACGGGCCTGTTGGTCTAGTGGTTAGCGGCCCTGACTGCTAAGCCGGAGGTCGCGGGTTCGATTCCCACCCAGGACAAACTTTGTGTGATGAGCATGATTGTTAGTTCTGTGTCTGGGTGTGATTTATCTATGATATGTATGTATTTATAAAATATACATAAGTATGTATATCAGTTGTCTGGTTACCATAACACAAGCTCTGCTTAGCTTGGAATCAGATAGCCGTGTGTGAGTTGTCCCAAGATATTTATTTATTTAATTAAGATTAAAATATCTTACCTGATCAAGTTCTCTGTAAGTAGCAACGTTGTGCAGTAACATTTCGGTAGTTTCCGAGTTGTTGCTACACAACAGGGCTGCTGTAGAGCGCGTAGCTCTCGCGCGGCCGCGGCAGAGACCATATGAGCGATACCTGGTGGCAAACAAAGCGAATTATGTTAAGATCGTTTATAGATAAACTACTATAACATGGCGCGCCCCTCCATATTACTATTTCAATGTGTGTAGTCATATCCGTATGAAAGAGTTTGTATGTAGTTGTGAGTATTCGTCTTCAGTAGCAGGCCGGCAGATTTGTTGGTCAACTAATCATTACTAGCCGACCGCGCAAGACAACGCACGTGTCATTTTCATAGAGTATGTCAGTGCAGCGCCATACTAGTAATAATGAGTATAATGACGCCGCTAGTCGAGCAACAAATCGCTGATTTGTTTTTGTTTCGAGAGCCGTCTCAGTACGCACACATGCGCTGTGAGTCTTTTAAATACTATTACAGACACTTTCATACGTTTTGAATTATGGAGGGGCGCGCCATGGTATTGTAGTTTATCTTTATTTACATACTTATACTGATTCCGTTATTTAAGACTATGATATTATGGTGCAGTTAAAATATTCAATCATGATTGTAAATCGCCGTAACGTTCAAGAGTGAAAAGCAACAGTTTGACAAATGTCACCGGCACTATCCTAGAGTGTGAAGACTCAAAGTCAAAGTCAAAACATTTATTTCAATTAGACCATTTACAGGCAATTTTGAATAGTCAAGGAGTCTGTCAGTTAGTCCGAAAGTTGAAGCTAGTTGCTCGTTCCAAAACGGAGGTAGGCCTCTATGGAGAAGAACAAGCAAGAAACTTCACGGCACTCTTTTCAATTTGGATTTTACAAAATCCTTGTTACAAAATTTTTGAAGAAGATTTTTTCATTTTACAAGGTCCTGACTATAGACCAACGAGGCAGTCTAGTCTAGTCAGTGGGTGTACTAATGGGTACACCTCTGCCTAACCCTTCGGGGATTACAGGCGTGATGTTATGTACTTACGATACAGGTATATCCCATCTCAGCACGAGGTTACATCGAGGTAAGTCTATACCCTCTTCTAGAGCCGACGTCGTCAATAACAAGTTACATTCGTGCATGCGAAACCTGTGGACAAACATATAGTATTATTTTAAGTCATTCGGTATCCTTAAAAATGATGCTGACGCGTCATGGTCGTGAATGGACGCTGTTAGTAGAGATTGGTAATCTTACAACTGTTATAATTTAAAAAAAAACGACCATGGTCACGACAGGACTTGGAGCTGTACCTCGCAAGTCCGCAGACTATGGTCACAGCAACTAATGCTTGGCTAAAATAGCGTAAACTGTAGACCACTGCGACCACAGTCGCGATCGTGGCGGCCGAGTGACCTGGAACATTTACATTTTTAAGACTTCCATTTACCCCGACCTTTGACTGCCTCGTTGGTCTAGTGGTCACAAGCGCGACTCCGGTGCATGAGGACTTGGGTTCGATTCCCAGGTAGGGCAAAGTGTTATTGGGTTTTTCCATCAGGAATTTCTCAGTAGCAGCCTTGGAGTCTGGATTTGTGCCCGGTTGATGGCAATAGGCTCGCCCCCTATAACATGGGACTAAAAACATAACTGGCGAAATGTGGGTGTACTAATGGGTACACTTCTGCCTAACCCTTCGGGGATTACGGGCGTGATGATGTTATGTGTCCATTTACCCCGTACCCCTGGGGACAGCGGGGGTCTCGATGGCATAAAACTGCACGAATATGTAGTTAAAGCGACTATTACTACGGAACTTCAAATCATCACCTCCTAAGTCCAACCGCGACCATGGTCGCTGCGATCAAAACTAACACAACATAAAATGTCGATCGTGGTACACTTACTTCTTCAAAACTTCCTCCTGCTTCTTGCCCTGGCGCTGACACTCGCGCGGCTCCGTGCCAGGGTCTGCAGGGGTCTCCGTGGCACAGAACTGAGCTGATATGTAGCTGAGACGGCTGTTACTACGAGACATGTCCTGGAAATTAATTTAATAATTATTAGGTGGCGTTCTGTGGTTCCTGCCTACCCCCATGAGAAATAGGCGTGAGTTTTATGTATGTATAATAATTTATTCAAATAAAAACATAACATCACGCCCGCAATCCCCGAAGGGTTAGGCAGAGGTGTGCTCGGTGCACTCACATTTCGCACAAGTCCCATGTAATAGGGGGCCATTTTGCCATGTCAATAATTTTTTGTACTGCCTCGTTGATCTAGTGGTCGCAAAGCGCGACTGCTGAGCATGAGGTCTTAGGTTCAATTCTCAGGTCGGCCAATGAGTTATTGGTTGAGGAATTTTTCAGTAGCAGCCTCGGTGTCTGTTTTTGGTTCCGGTTGATATATTACATGGGACTTAGACATATCTGGCGATATGTGGGCGTACCAATGTGTACACCTCTGCCTAACCCTTCGGGGATTACAGGCGATTACAGGCCAAAAGAACATAGTTCAAGTTGTTTTTTTTTTCAAAACCGTGTAATAGCAGTCCTACTTTTGATTACTTATCTATTAGCTTAGTTAACGTAAATTACGTTAACAATAAAAAACCGACGGAATTCATTAATTCGTGGTCGTGGTGTACAAGAATGTAAAATAAGGTAACAAAAAACAATGAATATTATTAAATTAATCATATCTTTGTTACTTCTTGTTTTTATTTTTTAATGTATTTTTTTTTCTGAATAGCCATTAGTTCTACTATCACCCATTTCAAGATAATCCATTCTTTACGGGACACCCGATATGTAATAATGACTTACTATCATAATACTGAACATGATCTTGGCAATCAACGGCTCCTTCATGTACACAATGCCACACAGCGCGTCTGGATTTTGCTGCATCTGCAGCACCCTCGCTGCATTATTTCTCTGTAACCTCGTTCGACCCCTGAAAGTTGAAAAAAAAATCTTAACTCTGCCAAAATGATTAAACCCACAATCCCTCTGTAGCGACACCTGTCGCACACCGTGTGAACTACGACGTCTAAAACTGACAATGGTTCCGATTCCCTTGGTCACAAACTAAACTAAAATTAAACTATTTCCATCTTTTTCTGTCCAATAAAACAAGAAGAAGACTAATGTAGATAAGAGCTGTCAAATTTAGTCAATCTGACACATCCATACAGTTATAGTTGACATCTTAAAACGTATGGATTAAAAATATGGAATAGTTCAAGGCAAAACTAATTTGACATCGCTAACTTAGTTCTTTAATGTCACCGTTCTTTCCTTTCGCTGTATGTTAGTAAGAGATGTCAATTCTCTAAATTTAGTCTAGTTTGTAAACAAGGGAATCGGAATACTAAATAATGCCATACCTTAATCTATATCCTGAACGCCTAGTAAAACCTATTAAACCTCTCTGTTGCACCATAATTTCGTTTCCGCGAATATCCATGCCACTAACACGACTATCTGTCTGTGTATCCGTCTTATTCGCTGTCATTTCATCTTTATCTGTAGTATCAGTCTCATTTATGGCAGTATTCGATGGCATTTTTGAAGTATCATTACTATTTTCAGTTTTATTCTTAGTATCCGTCTGTTGAGTATCCGGATTACTTAAGACAGAGTTATCATCGGTGGGAGAGTCAAGATCTTTTAAATTAGACTCATAAGTGTTAACTCTATCCTGTATTTTATTTCCTAAATTAGTGAAATCACATTCATCTATATCGTTCAACATTTTCTTTGTATTTTCACTTTTATTTACATTTTCACTTATTGAACCAGTCTCGCTATCATCCTTAGTATCCGTCTGGATACTGCTGTCAGGCCTAATAGTATTTCTAGTATCCGGCGGTTTGAATTTCTCTAAAATTTCGGCAAATCTCATTATTTTCGGGGAAGAGAATGTTTTTATTATTTCCCATTCATCTTCGTACTTGTCGAATAGTAGCTCGGCGTAGCATCGTATCTTTATAAAGACTGTAGTACACAAACACATGAGAATGAAATGTCTTTCATATGGTATTTTGATTTTAAGCTTTTCTAGCTTCGATAGCAGTGTGAATGCCGCTTTATCTGCTGCGTATGGGCCTGAAAAGAAAGAGTTTTTATTTTAACATTACCCCATATTAGAAATTTCTCTTTTTCTAACAAAAACTTAATATAAGGCATAAAAACTCGATTAAATTTCAATTAACTGTAAAGGGAAACGCCTATTCGTTAAGGAAACTTTGGCCAAGCGATGTCCAGGAAAAAGACAAATGGTAGGCATTAGAATTGACATCATAGATAAAGAAACAACTGCATTTTTTTTACATAAAACTCTGTGGGACTTAATACTATAGGATGCTTACCTAGTTGCTCCAAAACGTAAAGAAATTGTTTAAATATATTCTTGGGGTCTATGGCGGGGTCTGGAATGCTCATGAATTCGTCGTACATCTCATCGCCGTAAATCTCTGTGGGGTCATGTCTGGAAAAAAAAGAAAATTTACTACAATTATTAAATTGAACCAATTAAAAATTAAAATAACATACATTATCATCTGCCTAGCCTTTTCCCAACTATGTTAGGGTCGGCTTCCAGTCTAATCGGATGCAACTGAATACCAGTATTTTACATGGAGCGACTGCCTATCTGACCTCCACAACCCAATAACTGGGTAATACAATACCCCTTGGTGAGACTAGTTGTCAGATTTTCAGGCTTCTGACGACCCGTAACGACTGTCAAACATCCACATATGACATATATTACATATAGTAAAATAACATACATATTTTTTTTTTTTATTTATTTATTGAATTTATTTGATTGTCTGGATTTGTGCCCGGTTGATGGCAATAGGCTCGCCCCCTATTACATGGGACTTCACATAACTGGCGAAATGTGGGTGTACTAATGGGTACACCTCTGCCTGACCCTTTGGGGATTACAGGCGTGATGTTATGTTTATGTATTTAATTGACAGCCTCGTCGGTCTAGTGTACCCAAAGCGCTACTGCAAAGTATGAGGTGTTAGGTTCGATTCCCAGGTCGGGCAGTGATATTGGGATTTTCCATAAGGAATTTCTCAGTAGCAGCCTAGGAGTCTGGATTTGTGCCCGGTAGATAGCAATAGGCTCGCCCCCTGTTACATGGGACTTTAACATAACTGGCAAAATGTGGGTGTACTAACGGGTACACCTCTGCCTAACTCTTCGGGGATTACAGGCGTGATGTTACTGGATCCAATCGACTTACCGATGATCTTCAATGAACTCCAAAGCGTCTTTCACAGTGTCTTTCATGTACGTCTCCAGCTGTATGTATATTGGAGGCAGGTGCTCGTCTGCAGGGCGGGCGGAGTACTCTATGATTAATTCTCGTGGTTTTGCTGAAGATGATATTCTGGAAACAAAATGGCGGCACAATTTACATGGTGAAGTAATTGAAAAATAGAAAAAGAAATACAGAGTGTTAGTATAAACACCGATAACGGTGTTTATACTAACACTCTGTATTTCTTTTGGTATTTCTTTTAAGGATAACCTTGAAACCAGTGGTTTGGTTTCACTAATACAACGTAAATTCAATGAAAAAAAAAAACTTTTTTTTTTAAAGTAAAATCTCCATTTTTCTTCAAAATTATTTCACCCTATATTACAATGATGTAATTAGTTAAAACTTATGTGGGTAGTTATAACGTACGGCCAGTGCAGCAGGTCAACGCCCTTTGCGGTGATTACGTAACTCGGGCGCATAGTATCCATAAATTTACGGACGGTGTCGGACAGATTTTTTTAAAATTTTTTAGGAAAGCTTTGTTTATTTATTTTAAATTCAGATAAACATTCTTTATAATAAATCAAGTACCTATGGTTTTAGTGACAACGGTGTTTACACTAACGGTCTGTATAATGTGTATGTTTGTCTGTTTGTCGCGGCTAATCTCGGAAACGGCTGGTCCTATTTAGACGGGACTTTAACTAACTGATAGCTTATATTATAAGGAGTATCTAATAGCTTAAATTTTTAAAAGAATTAGGGTACCATGCATAAAAAATATAACTGACTTTCAGGCGAACGAAATCGGGGGCAGAAGACAGTACAGCTAGAAATCTAGACCTTACCTCTTTCCTCCATCAATATCCTCAGCCAGGTCCATCTGGCAGCACAGCTCCCGCTCCAACTCCTCAATCTTCCACTCCAGCTTCTCATACATATCGAAATCATCCACGTTTTCATACAAGCCCATCTCCTCATACTTCGTCACGACCATTTTCGGCAAAGCACCTGACGATTCATCTTGCATCTCTTTTTCACTATCCTGCATCTCCCTCTTTCTTAGTAGAGCGGACGCATCTTGCGTCTCTGTCTTTGGTTGTTGGTCTTTGTCTTGCATCTCTTTCTTTCTTGCTTGCTCGTTTTCTATTTCGTTTGTCTGTGTTTCGTCTTTTGAAGTCGTGTCTTTTTTGTTTGGTGTAAAAAGTGGGTAGGTTAGCGCTAGAATTATTGGTTGGTCTATCTGTGGGCACTGCTTGTACGATTTCATTATCTGTGGGTAAAAATAAAAGAAATATTATTAATAAATACTGTGTAAGTTTAGACTAATGTGTACTCGAAAGATGCAAGCTCTAGTGCCTATGTTAGATTATGTTGTTTCTTAGTTTGATAAACTTCTGATATTGTCCTGTTTTCTCTTTTTCTTGTGTGAGCAGTTCTGTATTGTTCACACCATCTCTGCCAGCCTGTTTTTATAAGCGAAGACTTGTAATTGGCTGACAGTTTTATTTACTATTCTTTTAATATGTTTTATTTAGCTGTAAGTCTTCCATAAATCATAAATAAATAAATAAATATTAAACTACACTGTAAAAGGTTATAGGTAAAAAACGGCTAATGCTAGTCGGAGACGCACACGAAAGGTTTCTTACCACTATACAATACAATATTTAGCAAAACACAACATCACGCCTGTAATCCCTGAAGCGTTAGGCAAAGGTGTACCCATTAGTACACCAACATTTTGCCAGTTATGTTTAAGTCCCATGAAGGCGCGAGTCTATTGCCATCAAAAATTATCATCCAAATCAATTCATAATTGGCGGAGTAATCACGTAACAAACATACAAAAAAAAAGAAATAACATACTGCCGATTTGAGAACCTCATCTTATTTGAAGTCGGTTTAATAAAAAATTAAAAAAAATGTTTTTTAAAACATGCTTTAATTTAACATTATTGCAATATTGAGTATCGGACATTGTATTGTTATCAGAACTAAAGGTGTATGCAAAATTTCAGCTCAATCGGATACAAACAAATGGTCGAAAAACGGTTTACAAATTTTGAAAGGACAACTTACTTCTTCTTTATCGTGTAAGGTCTTACGACCCCACACACCCTAGTGTCAGAGTTTCTAAACCGCCTCAAGGGCCTCTGACATGGTTTGAGTGAAACAGTAAGTCCAGGTTTCCTCACAACAACTCCCTCAACTTACTTACATACATACATGCGAACAGTGCAAGCTAAAAAGAAATCTCCTAGGTACACTTACATATTTCAAATCTTCGTCCCTATATATCAGATGGCAGCTGTCTACAATGAGGACGTTAATATTCCCCATCGTCAGAAATTCCTCTTCCAGAATCCGTCTCAGCACTGTAGAAGTGCAGATAAGAACCTGAAAAATACATGTAGAAATATCTAAGTTTTAATACCAGCCTATTTTTGTTCTACTGGAGGGCAAAGGCCTCTTCTCATACAGAGAAGGCCTCCGCGTCCTCTTGCCTTACTAGTCCACCCAAACCTCATTCCTCACCAGTTCATCTCTACTTCTTTTATCACAAGTCAATATTACCTCATTCACACATTCACCCTTACCTGTTTCCTCTCCCATCCACCCTAACCTCTTTCCTCACCCATCCACCCTTACCTCTTTCCTCACCCATCCACCCTAACCTCTTTCCTCATCCGTCCACCCTAACCTCTTTCCTCACCCATCCACCCTTACCTCTTTCCTCACCCATCCACCCTAACCTCTTTCCTCATCCGTCCACCCTAACCTCTTTCCTCACCCATCCACCCTAACCTCTTTCCTCATTCGTCCACCCTAACATCTTTCCTCATCCGCCCACCCACACCTCTTTCCTCATCCATCCACCCCAACATCTTTCCTCATCCGTCCACCCACACCTCTTACTTCATCCGTCCACCCACACCTCTTTCCTCACCCGTCAACCCTAACATCTTTCCTCATCCGTTCACCTACACCTCTTTCCTCACCCGTCCACCTAACCTCATTCCCCACCAGCCCACCTAACCATCTTCCTCTTCCGTCACCCTTACCTCCTTAGTCTCCAATTCAGCCATCCAGTCATAGACATCTTCGTATGCTTGTGCGGCCACCGTACCGAGGTCAGTCAGTATCTTGAGCTCAAACGCGACCACCTGCACGCGAGATGCACGGGTTATGTAGACGGAGCGCTTCTTGCCGTCGCAGAAGGAGCTGGAAAGAATACAGGTTCATTGATAAATGGATTAGCAAGTGTCTGTGTGTCTGTCACAGGGCTATATCTTCAGCAACAAGAATAATATTTTTTTTTTTAAAACACGACTGCAACAAAATTTGCACAAATTTGTACTTTGTTTACTCGACAGTTTCTTTTTACGACGTTTTTTATTTACAGTGTTAAATATTTTTTAAATCGGAGCACATACACATACACACAACCAGATAAAAAAAGAGCCTGGAACGATGCAAGGATTGTAACGATACCCCATACATCTAAATCGGTTTAGGTGTTTTAAAGTTATGGTGGAATAAAGAAACTCACATACATACATACATCAACCCTGAACACATAACACTCCTTTTTTTGGGGCAGTCGTGTAAAAAGAAACAGGTCTCTTGTATAGGTACCTTTTATTTTAAATTTTTATTTTTTCAATAGAAATACACATTCTGTGAAAATTTCAACTCTTTGTAGTCTAGCTATTACGGTTCATGAGATACACCTCGCTAACAGCCGGACGGACGGACAGCGAATGCTTACAGGGTCGTTAGCACCCTTTAGGTATGGAATCCAAAAAAACAAAAAGGAATCAACCCATATTGCAGTAAAGTCAAAGTCAAAGTCAAATCATTTATTTCAATTAGGCCATTAAAAGGCACTTTTGAATGTTATATACAAAAAAAGGATTGAATCTAGTTGCCCCTTCCAAAAGGTAGTTGGTATTAGCATTCTGTGAAACAAACACCTATTCACCATAGGTGACAGACAGCCCTCTGTGCAGAGGATGCATGGAGGCGGAAGAAACACCACAGCACATGCTCTTGGAGTGCAGAAGCGTGGCAGATCAACGGGCACGGACTCTCCAATCGCTGGTATCGCTCCCCGAAGCCTGCAACAGTCTGAAAAGACTGCTGGCATTCTGGGAGGACCTGGGATGGTTGGAGTAACTCCTCAAGGATATTTTTATACGCACAATGGCCCAATAAAGAGGCTAAGAGCGGAAACAGCCCATCTAACCTAACCTAACCTAGCATTCTAACTGGACTTACCCTCGTATCTGATAGGCCTTCTCATAAAGCAGCCGCACAGGTATAAAGCTAGCATACTCCACAGCGAGGATGTTCTTCGTAGCAGCGGCTGCAGCAAGTCGGGCTCCTCCCTCGGCTGCCGTGAAGCGGGAACAGCAGCCTTCCATCATACTAGACTGGAAATAACAAATTTATTTGTAAACACTGACTGCCTTCATTGGTCTAGTGGTCGCATAGCGCGACTGCTGAGCATGAGGTCTTGGGTTTGACTCCCAGGTCGGACGAAGTGTTATTGAGTTTTTCCATTAAGAATTTCTCAGTAGCAGCCTCGTAGTCTGGATTTGTGCGAAAATGGCAATAGGCTCGCCCCCTATTACATGGGACTAAAAACATAACTGGCGAAATGTGGGTGTACTAATGGGTACACCTCTGCCTAACCCTTCGGGGATTACAGGCGTGATGTTATGTTATGTTATTCATATGTACTTTCTAAAGTTTATCTGACATAGGTGAAGGAAAACATCGTGAGGAAACCGGGACTTACAACAATATGAGTAAGCATGCCAATCAATGTTTAATACTCAATACTCAATACTCAATTTCTTTATTGCTTCTCCATATATATACTTAGGTGGTAACTTAACCCGTAGACTGCGGGCAAACATTCGCTATGCCAAACGCAAGTGCGGCTAGCTACCAGTGTTCGCCATAGAAAAACACATGCGGTGTGTGTGCGCCGCACTCGCGTTTTTTTGTTGAAACACAACGTGTGTGTTTTCCCGCAGTCAATGAGTTAAATAATTGAGATCATTAAAGACCCTGTAGGAAAGCTTGTGCCTTCTCTGTATGAGAAGAGGCCTTTGTCCTGCAGTGGGACAGTAATAGGCTGGTATTACTTTTATTAAAGCAACATAAAAATGATGTGCCAATTGCTAGATTATTAAAAGTGAAATTTAACTCTAATTAGAATGTAATTTATTCAAAAACGTAACAGAATTTGTACATGTACTTAGTGGCAATATTTATGAATATTTTTAAATTTTAAATAATAAACGAAAACGGTGAATAAACTTTAAGAGCAAAAAAAATCGAGGTTAATAAGAATTTCAATCGAGCATAAAATTTTATCGAATACTTACGTCTGACCCTCTCTATGGCTAGTAAATCGTTAAACAGGAACACGACACTGCGTTTCTCGTGAAACAATCAAACAAATTGTTATTAGAACTTGGAAATATGATCTGAAAACGCCGACACATATTTTTGATCACATTTTCACTCCAATTTTAAAGTTTAGCCCAAAATTACAGGCAAATACGGATCTTAAATATATTTCCGGCAAATTATAAGCGTCGTAGTGATTAATTTATTCGTTATTTATAGTAACAAACAATAATTTGCGATAGCTTTGCAACCGATGATCGCAAACTTAGCACAAATTCGCGAATTCGAAACGTCTATTGTAATGTCAATGTCTTATTAGACACGCCAAAATTTGTGTTGCTAGGCTGTAAATCATAAAAACCACCTCTTTAACAATATAAAACTAAAGCCGAAAAGACTTGAAATCCCTAATTTTGTCGTTTTACTCTCATATAATAATAAAAACACAATGTTATCTTCTCACCACCTTTGGTTGACGGGTAGAGAATACCCAAGGCATTAAGTCCGCCGTTGCACTTTTTGTTGCATACAATTTAAAAGAGACTTAATTAATATATACATTATTTACAAACTTAATAATAAAAATAAAATATAAAACAACCAGAATAAAAAAAGAAAGAAACTAAAATTAAATGGCATCAAAAAATTCATCCGCATCGCTGTCCACTGGAAATGTGCCCAAAAGACTGGCCGCATTGCCACGTTGAATGGCAATGCTTAACCTCTGGCCAAGGTAAAAACCAGCCCTTGGGTCACGGGAAGAATCAACCAATCGTTTGGCCAACTCCTTGAAAAGGCCATGGGCACACGGACCCCACGACCCGAGAGTTTCCACCCCAAACTGCTCGAAAATATATTTACCTGAAAGGGTACTTTCGCCGTTTACAATTTAAATAAATAAACAATCTTATGTAAGAATTCGATTTTAATAATCTATACAGTTTTTAACACATTCAACCTGTGATAGGACAAGATAAAAACGAAAGCTTTGTAAATTGTGGCAACAAAAAAAGTTGACTTCTCTATTTTTTGAGTTGGAACCCTTTTAGTACAGATTAAAACAAAGAGGGTTTCCGAACCACCGCGGAGTTCCCCGACATTGGTCGTAAAAAGTAAGCCGGTACCACACTTCGGTGAACGTTACCAATAAACAAAATATGAATAGAGCGAAGTGCCCCGGTTTGTTTGTAAACAAACAATTGCCGACAACACACGATGCGTGGCGGTGCGTTACGACGCCCACTGCACATTATAAATAATTTCATCGGGTACACCCCGTCCACTACATTAATGAGAATTAATTCTAATTCTTGGGCATTGCTCTAAACTTCTTACTAAAGGATATGTCAAACACTCGCCAAATCTATACAAATAAATAAAATAAAATTGAAGTGTTTGTTTGTAATGTACAAAAAAATAAAAGATTTTACAAAATAAACATGAACATGGGACATTCGTGAAAGTACCTAGTAAACACAGTACTTACACGAAAAAACAATTTTTAGTTGACTGCCTTGCCTGTCTGTTTGTTCAGCATCAGCTACCTTCCAATGAAAGTCTTAAATAAATTAATCTAGATTCTAGTCCTTTCTGAGATTAGCTTGAACAAACAGATAGACAGACACACAAAAATTGGATTATTTTTTTTGCTACCGCTTTAACGTAAGACAGGATTTAATAAAAAGCTCTTATTTATACACAAGAAAACACTGCATTATACTTACACTACATCAGATAAGCTGATGATATAGTGCTGCTGAGCCCATCTATCAGTGCAATGAGGGGGCTTCTTAAAATTTGTGAAAGTTATGCAGTGGCTCATGGGCTCAAATACAATACCGATAAGAGTGAATGGTTGGTTTTTAAATCGGGTACTTTAACCTACAAACAGCTGCCTGAACTCTCACTCTCTGGGTCTCCCTTAGGTCGGGTTTCGAGGTTTAAGTATTTGGGTCACTGGGTCACTGATGACTTAAAAGACAATGTAGACATAGACAGGGAGCGTAGGTCACTGGCTGTCCGTTGCAACATGCTGGCCCGCAGGTTTGCACACTGTAGGTACTGAATCAGTGAAAGTTACGCTTTTTAAGTCCTTCTGCCAGTCGTTTTACACGTGCAGCCTGTGGACCAAGTTTACTCAACGGGCAAACAGCGACCTGCGCGTGCAGTACAATAACGCATTTAGGGTGCTTTTGGGGTTGCCGTGGCGATGTAGCGCGTTTGAGATGTTCGCGGAAGCGTGTGTCGACGGTTTTGCCGCGATCATGCGAAAGCGATGCGCTTCCATGATGGCGCGCTTCCGCTTCTCCTCCAATAGCATCCTGAATGTGTTCATGGACCGGTGGGACTCTCCCCTCATACGTAGGTGGGTAAGTGTTCAGACACACTTACCAAAATAGACTGGTGTAACATTGTACGAACAGTTCAATGGTACACTAGTTGATAATTATTGTAAATTTAATTTAATACTAACATTAGGCTAAGTTATACTACTACTAACACTATATGGATATTATTTCTGAAATAAATTATTTGAATTTGAATTTGAATTATTTTTATTTGTCTAAGTTTAAATAGCGTATATCTGGGTCCGCAATTATGATAAAATTTTGACAGTTTGCCTAAGTAGTTTTACACGTACAAAAATACAACAGACAACCATAATTAACTTACAAAGCAGCCCTTGTTTTGGTTAACTAATTACTATTCATGTATTGACGCACTGTAGTCTAAAATTAGTCCAAGCTTTAAACTATAACTCCTCATTCAATATTTCCGTCTTGAACGCAGGAACATTAAATAAATATCGCACTGTCAAAAAAAAGTTTTGTGATAAAAAGTTTTTATCAATCTTCAAGTATTGTTCTGTGAATTTAATGGTAAGAAAATTATCAATACGACTAGGTTTTGGCCGTGACTCTGTACGCGTGGAATGTCGTATCTAATCTTGTTTCTTCATATAAACTTTGGACGCCCGTTTCGGGATGAAATATACGGAGAATTTTGGAAAATTCTTTCTTAGCGCATGCCTACAATAAGTATCTGCGTGATATTCAGTGCATTCTGTTTAGCGGTTTGAGCTCTGTTGATGGATCTGTCAATAAATAATGCTTGCCTTATATTTAGACAGATACTTACTAGCTAACCGGCCTACGCGTTTCTGTGGCTTAGGTTTACAATGAAAAAATATTTAGACCAATAATTGAGATGAAATTAAAAACTATCTTTCAAGTTGGATCAAACTGCACATGGTGTGCAAATTTGATTAAAATCTGTTATGTAGTTTAGGAGTCCATCTCAGACAAACAATGTGACGCGTAATTTATGATAGTATCTTAATGAATGATACCTTAATTTGCTTCTTTAAAAGATGTACTTTAGCTGTTTGTCTATTTGTTTGTTAAACTCTACAACCTTCAATCAGACAAATCTTTACTACAAATAAATAAAATTGAAGTGTCTGTTTGTAATGTTAGCTTAACCGCTTTTTAATACATGCATACGAATGTTTATACGGTACTTATGTCAAAATAACATATATTTCAATTTTTGTCTGTCTGTCTGTTTGTTCCGTCTAATCTCTGGAACGGCTAGACCGATTTTAATGGGACTTTCACTCGCAGATATCTGATGAAATAAGGGGTAACTTAGGCATTTAGGGAAAAAAATTAGGGTTTAAATTAAATTGAGTTTTTTTTTAATAAGAATTTCTCAGTAGCAAAGTCAGTCAAAACATTTAATTCAATCAGACCATTTACAGGCACTTTTGAATTGTCAAGGAGTCGGTTAGTTAGTCCGAAAGTTGAAGCTAGTTGCTCGTTCCAAAACGGAGCAGCCTTGGTGTCTGGATTTGTGCCCGGTTGATAGCAATAGGCTCGCCCCCTATTACATGGGACTTAAACATAACTGGCGAAATGTGGGTGTACTAATGGGTTCACCTCTGCCTAACCCTTCGGGGATTACAGACGTGATGTTATGTCATGTCTTATCTGTCTGTGACCCTTATGATTACATGCGCCCATTGATTTATGATTTCGTCCCTAAAATGATAAAATATGTGTCCTGAAATATAATTAAAAAAAACGATGTGGTCTTTTTCAGATAACGCAACAAAAATGCAATGCAACTCTTCAAATGAAAACAAAATCGCGATTCCACCGAATTTACTGAAAAACTTCAATGTCTATGACATTTTGGAACCAGAGAAAAATGGCGCCAGAAATAGTGATGTGACCAAAGTCGATAAACTTGTTGATATCGATGATTGTTCACAAGACTCGGGATATCAAGACTCCGATTTGAACCCGGCGTTCTTTGACAAGACTAAGGATTTTGATTTAGTTGATTTGTATCAGAATATATTTGTTACTCCTCAGCATATTAAGAAGAAAGAGACTACAGGTGATGCTGATGAATCTTTAAGTGCTTCTAAAGTCGTTGATGCTGGTTTTAAACATTTTTTTGATATGCTAGAGTCTGGTCAAAAGATTGATTGGACAAAAAGTGCGCAGTCGAAAGAAGAAAGTGTAACTAAACATGATTATCTTGAGAAAATACCGAGAGTTTTAGTGCCAAAAGTTTTTATGGAGCCAGATTCTGATACCGAAGACATCATCAGTGAAATTTTGACACAGAAAAGCCTTGAAAGACTAGTTCTTGGTCGTGTTAATAATTCGTGCAACTCAAACGAGTCTAAAGAACGAGAGTGTCCTAAAAAACAAAATAATCCAGACGTTGTTCCAGAAATTTCTCGTTTAAATTTAAAAGATTCAAAGTTCGAAAGCGGAAGTAACAAAAACATGCTTCGTCCTTCTGAAATCGAACCGGTAAAAAGTCAAAACAACAACCCTTTACCGAATTTCACTGTTAAAGCCATACAAAAAGACGAAAAGGCTTACAAAAAGAAACGTGTATTTAAACCTGAAAGTCAGACAGTAAATTTTACAAAAGGCCCAGATTTTTACGAGAAATCTGTAGTATTGCCACAGATAATGGCGCGGTTATATGCTAGACTTGAATATTTAGACGGAAAAGCCAATCAGAAGAAGAGGTTGATTTTAGACGCTGGCGGACCAGTTAAAACTGAAAGTAGCACGTCAAACGATAAAGGGCAGGTTAAGATAAAAGTCAACAATACAGCATCATGTAACACGCCATTCGCAAAAGAGCAAACAAAACCCAAAATCGTATGTAATACATCTAAAAATGAAAAATCAAATAACGCAGCGGGAATTCATTCAGTAAAATTGAACAATGTTAACATAAAGGAAGAAGCCAAACTATGTATCAACAAAGTAACTAATGATATACGTGTCCACGTCACGGATAAACCATGCCCGAACTGCAGTAAATCTTCGACAGCTAAAAAGACTAACAATCCGAGCACATCAAGCAAAACTGCTTACGGAGAATTGTCTCCTATAGTCCTAATGGAAGATTGTAATAAGGAACGTTTCAGGGCTTGGAAGCAAAGTCAAATGTTCAAAGATTTCGTCCTTAAAGGTAAGTACGAACTTTGAAGTTCACTTTAAAGTTTGGAAACGAAAGAAAAACTAAATATTGACGACGTGGTTGGCGGAAAGTCAAAGTCAAAGTCAAAGTCAAAGTCAAAGTCAAAACATTTATTTCAATTAGACCATTTACAGGCACTTTTGAATTGTCAAAGAGTCGGTCAGTTAGTCCGAAAGTTGAAGCTAGTTGCTCGTTCCAAAACGGAGGTAGGCCTCTATGGAGAAGAACGAGCAAGAAACTCCACGGCACTCTTTTAAATTAGATTATTACAAAATCTTGGTTACATTATTCTTGTAGATTCTATATGTGATCACAATGAAGATGAATATAAAATAGTAGTAAAAAAAAATATAAAGAAATTAAAGCAATAGCAAAGGCTTTGTGATAGGTTGTTGCGCCGCGTGTCGCCAATTCTCCCTCAAATTAAACCAAACTGCCTAGCCTTTTCTCAACTATGTTGGGATCGGCTTCTAGTTTAACCAGATGCAGCTGAATACCAGTATTTTACATGGAGCGACGGCCTATCTGACTAACGACACCCCTTGGTAAAACTGGTTATCAGACTTTCGGGCTTCTGACGACCCATCAAAAATTCACGTATGACAGTGGGGACCAACGGCTTAACGTGCTTTCCGAGGCACAAAGCACAAAAATGAATAGGTATACGTATATTATCGTCACACTATTTATGTAAGCATTATTTGAATCTTGATGGCTCTTAAGGCGATCGCTTATGCATGAGGTGGCGAGCACGATCCGAGTAAGTAACAGTTTTTTCAATTAACATGTCAGAGGCCCTTGAGGCGGTTTAGAAACTCTGGCACTAGGGTGTGTAGGGTCGTAAGGCCTTACTACCCACACGATAAAAAGAAGAAGAATTAACATGTAGGTACTTTCTGTGTTTATCTTGGACATCACTGACATCGGTGAAGGAGGTCAGGAAATCTAGACTTTTAATTACTATTCTTACTTAAGAAACACCAAACATTTTCTAAAAAAAAATGTATAGTTTTTCAAAAACTTGTACAGGTATACATGAATTCAATAATTATAAAATTGAGAAGACAATTGTGCCGATTCCCTTGGTCACAAACTAAACTAAAATTAGACCATTTCCATCTTTTTCTGTCCAATAAAATAAGAGAGAGTATCTATACAGTTATAGTTGACATCTTAAAAACGTATGGATTAAAAATACGGAGAAGTTCAAAGCAAAACTAATTTGACATCTCTGAGTTCTTTAATGTCACGGAATGTCACCGTCCTTTCCTTTCGTTGTACGTTAGTAAGAGATGTCAATTCTCTAAATTTAGTCTAGTCTTGTGAACAAGGGAATCGACACCAATATTATGTAAAATAAAAATAATTTAAAGTACTACAATAGCTACCAAATGATACAGCGGAAGAAATGAGAGTTAAATTAATTGTTTTATTTGTAAATACATAGTGCTCACTTGTTTACAATATTTTGATCGTAAACGATAACTCCTAACATTTCAAAAGACTACGAATTAGTATGTGAGCCATTGTAATCACCAAATATAGAATTATACCAAAAAAAAAAAAATCATATTGTTTTAATTAGGTAATTTAGCAACCGGTTGATTTTGTCAAGACTAAATTGTTCCATGGAGCATGTCCATCATGTTTCCGAGCATTATTATTATCTTGAATAAAATCCTCTAACTCGTAATATGCTTGTTTACAAAATGTACTTTTAAATATACCTACATTTTTATTCATTTTATTTTAAATATCACAAGGTATAAATGCTTGCGCTATTGTCTTTATTTATAGTATTAAAATGATGTCTATCATTTATTTTATGAAAAATATGTATTTTTTTTCCTACATACTGGCATACATAATATCTGAAATCGCCAATTCGCCTTGAGCAAGCGTAGCGGTTAATACTCGTGCCTTCAGTATGAGAAGAGGCCTTTGCGCTGCAGTGGGACAACAATCGGCTAGGCTGTTATTATTATTTTTATAGACTAGACTAGAGATATTTTAGTACTAATAATATTTTTGTCAATCAATATCATGTAAGGACATTATTTTAAATTGCAATATTCTGGTTTATCGGAACTTACGTGTGCATAATTTTAATTTTATTAGTATAAACTTTATAGCCTAAATTGATTAATGTATATGTTACGTCTGCATCCGCGATAACCGATTTATGCAGACGAAGTCGTGGGCAAAACCTATAATTATGATGGTATTTGTTATAATCACAATATATTTAAGTTATATTATAAGAAGAAACATAATAACTTACAGTAATTTCACACAAACAATGTAACTGACACATATTTATTTGATAAAACTTAACATCAACACTTTGTATGAACTTGTTGTAGATTGTATTCAACCTAATGTCAATAAAATCATTGTTCTATAATCCACGTATTTTACTCTCGTTCGGGATATAAATAACCCGTTTTTATGATAAGGGGAATACCCGATTTATGGTCTGTAGATAACGCGCAAATCTTGCTGCAATAGATAATACGGGGCACTCCCTCTTAAGTGCGCCCAGTATATTAGCTGTCATAGACAATAGTGTGCGATGCTGTTGAAAGATGTGACATACTCTTTTAT
Organism: Hoplodrina ambigua; assembly: GCA_949774945.1. Classification (NCBI taxonomy): domain Eukaryota; kingdom Metazoa; phylum Arthropoda; class Insecta; order Lepidoptera; family Noctuidae; genus Hoplodrina; species Hoplodrina ambigua. The sequence continues at coordinate 1,738,494 of OX458994.1, forward strand.
CGATTTATAAATTTACGATAGATTTTAACGGCACGGCAGGTGCAGTGGCTGAGCGATTTAGATTCCTGCACGGAACAAATATTTGGATGGACTACAGAGTTGTTCCGGTCTGGTTATTTGTGGATGTGAGTTTAAAGATTTGTAAACGCTGTACCCAGTACCCACGTTATAGGAGAAAGGCCTAGTGTGGAGCAACGTATTAAATAAAAAGATAAAGAATTTAAGTAAGCAAGATTGTCAGACTTTATGATTTAGTTGAAGTTTTCTTACAAGTTAACAAGTCGTTGGAAGGTGTTACTACCAAGGGCGGATCCAGCCTTTAAGTCAGGGGAGGTCATATAATAAGGTCTAGTCAGGACAGGGTCTGTTTCGATTACAATAATAATTCTAAATAAAAGGAAATAGTAAGCCCAGGGGGTGATCTTGACCCTCATGACCCCCCCCCCCCCAGATCTGGAATCCTGATCTTTCCTTGGTTAGGTACTACGTTGATAAGTGGCCTACATATTTACTACCGTGTACCTATCAGTCAAAGCCCGCAAAATTTAAATCGGTATTTTTGCATTGATTTACGTAGATTGAAACTCGTAATGTAGCACTATATATTATCAATATTTGTGAAATCATCATTATTTAGAACATTAGTATAAATTTTGTAATCAAAACGCTGAAATTGCTCTAAGAAGCTAAACTTCAATGGGACCATAGACTATACAATAAGCATTTCATTTTCATCAATAAGATAATCATAATCAAATTTGATCTTGCAACTCCAAATTGACACAATGTAAATATTTATTTAATTATACTTGATAATCAAACACATAAAGGTTATTCCAGCTAATAAAATGTCGTACAATAACATTAAAATTCGTAAATCAAACAATTTATCGATTCCTACTAACCTGTTGCATCACTAAAAACTTCAAATTTTACAGACGCATTACATTGACAGTTCAAATTGCTATGCTCAGTTTTACAGCATTGTTTTATGTGCTGTCTCTTTCACACTTATAAGAAACAGAATGTCTATCTCACTCTAATGCAAATATTGTTTTTGTTGAGGTACTGTAGCGAGTTTATAATTTGTTTATTTTACAATTAATATGAAGTAAAAAATACGATTTTACACGTCTTTTATATAAGTGAATAGTAGAAAATCGTCTAAAATGGAACAGTTAATTACAATAGAGCATGAAATCAAGGAATTGCGTAAAACTTTACAGGAAAAAGAGAGGGAATTGGAAAGAATCCGTCGGGAATTATTCGAAGTAAGTAATTATTTTTTTAAAAATTAAAATTATTGTTGTACACGTATGTTGTTGCTGGTGTAATATTGCACAGCTGAGAAAATATGCGCCAAATAACTCGGATATAATATTTGTGTTTGCATCAGCAAATTTTGAGATTATTTTTTTACCGGTATTTAATTCCCATGTAGTCGTTTAAATATTCGCCAACTCTGATACCCTAGTAACACGACAAAATTAAAATCTCGACAAAATTAAAATCTCTGCAAGTATAAATAAAATTCATTATTTTTTATTTACAATAAGATTACACAGTTCAACCTCGATTTTACTAGCTGAAAGGGATTGGAAAATAAATAAATAACATCCATAACATCACGCCTATAATCCCCAGAAGGTTAGGCAGAGGTGTACCTATTAGTACTTCCACATTTCGCTAAGTTTAAGCCGTAATGGGGGGCGAGCCTATTGCCATCAACCGGGCACAAATCCAGACTCCGCTGCTGCTACTGAGAAATTGTTAATGGAAAAACCGCATAACACTGCCTGACCTGGGAATCGATCCCAAGACCTGACTCAGCAGTTGCACATAACAACCACTAGACCAATGAGGCAGTCGGCATTGATATGCACATAATTATCAGGTAGATTAAATGAAAATTATTATATATCAATTGGAAAGCATGAAACCAAAAACATAAAATTTAAATATTTAAACAGTTCAATTGTTGTTTAAACAGGTGATAACATGAGGGCAAAAGAATAAATTAATTCTTGCAAAACAACTGCACGGTTAGCATATATTACATGGGACTTAACTCATTGACTGCGGGAAAACACACACGTTGTGTTTCGACTAAAAAACGCGAGTGCGGCGCACACACACCGTATGTGTTTTTCTATGGCAAACACATGAACATTGGTAGCTAGCCGCACTTGCGTTTGGCGTAGCGAATGTTCGCCCGCAGTCTACAGGTTAAAACATAACTAAGTCTCACCAGGCCTTATTTCTCCATATCAAACTAACTCTTGGAAGGGGCAACTAGATAGCTGTTATTGGTCTCACACAGCCTTTTCCAAAGTGGGCGATAACGACCCCTTGTAGCTGCTGCAGGCCTAAATGGGGGCAGTAAGAGACCCACAACAAAATCGGGGCGTTATATACAGTTAAAAAAAATCTGCTGTTCAGTACACTTTGACGAGTTAGGGATGATTCTCATTAGAGCGGGCCATGCCCGGGGCGGGGCCCGGACGGGGCACGGTCGGGGCACGGTTTTAAATCTGTTACATATATTTTGTATGAATCAATTTATATTACACAGTGCATTATCCGTGTCCCGTCCGGGCCCTCTCGACGCACTTCAATACCACGTCGGCTCGTCCACGCCCCGGCCCGGGCACGGCCCGCTCTAATGAGAATCATCCCTTAGACGAACATAAATGTACTGAACAGCAGATTTTTTTAATTCTTACTTTTTGAAAAAAATGGTTCCAATCGTTTCGAGTTCGATGATCGAGTTTATGGCTATCGGGTCCAGGATGACTTAAAAGAAGTAACCGTTTAAAGAGGCTTGGGGAGCGATTTGTACTTTCATCTACTAGGTGGTTTTTAAGTAGGTGTAAAAATGGTGGCACTGGAAAATAATTTAATCTCAAAGTGGGCAGCAGACAAAGTTTGGGAAACCCTAGTTTAACTGTAATAAATAGTTTGACTTTGACTTTTCAGGCTCAACCAGATTACAGGGATTTTACTGCTGGAGTACCCCCAGCCGAGGCCAGTGCTCCAGAGCCATTGGCTAAATGTGGGCAGCTACCTAAATGGGCTATAGAGAGGTATGTTAGTAAGTTTTAAAATAATGTACTGTCAACAAAAGAGATTAGATAGATATGCAGGGTCGTCAGATATAGTTGAAGTTTTTTTAGAAACCGATGGATGTTTTCAAATCTAATTTAACTATAAAAAAAAGGTCAAGTGAGCAGTACTCCTAACAGCAACCACAGAACGCCACCTGCTACGATCCTTACATACTCCTTTCGCCTCGTCCACGTTCATACATCTCGTCATACAAGCACGCCGGTTACGAGTACTCCGCACCTGACCTCAGAAAGGTCAGAAAAGAGGGTTCGGGTGTTCGGGTTCTTCAGAAAAGAACCTCACCAATAAGATCAGTGTAGGTCTTCCTAGGGCGACCCCTCCCTGCGTTGCCACTCACCTCTGCCATATAAATACTTTTTGTTAATCATCTTTCACTCATCCTCTCAACATGAAATGAAATTCGATCGTGTAGTTTAAGTATTTCAATTCTTCTAACAGGTATAGTCGTCAGATCCTACTCCGCGACATAGGAATGAAGGGTCAGAGCCGCATCTGCGAGGCCAAGGTCCTTATTGTAGGCGCCGGAGGCCTCGGATGTCCAGCGGCTATGTACCTCGCGGCAGCTGGCGTTGGTAAGTACTAACAAACTATAGAATATTAGTCAACTATCCTAACTAATATTATAAATGCGAAAGTAAGTTTGTTTGTTTGTTTGTTACCATTCTTTTTCTTCTTCTTCTCGTGTAGATTGACTCAAATTTTGTCCGACCAATATTGAGCAACCTGTACAGCTCTGTCATTGGCCTCATTAAGGTCTTGGATGGTGCACGACGGGCAACTGAGGAGGTGACGCATGTCCTGTGATGATGCTCCACACTGGCACTCCGTTTGGGGGGGTCAAGAAAGCCCCATTTGACCACTGTTACCATTTTACGCCTAAGCCACTGAACCGATCATCCTGAAATTTTGCATATACGTTGCCAGGTGTACAGGAACGAACATAGGGTACCTTTAATCCCGAAAAAAAATACTGTTTTCGAGGGAAATCACAATAACGTTTCTATGATCATAGATGGCGCCACGTGTCGTTTCGAATTGAAATGACAGGACATGGGTAATTTTTTCCGCGACTTCGTCTGTGTCCGCGATAACCGAAATTTACGCGGACGAAGTCGCGGGCAGAAGCTAGTTTTCTTATAAATTATAAAATATTTTTAGATAGAACTTGTTTTATATTGCAATGTATGTATAAAACAAGATTTATTTAAAAAAAAATTTTTTATAAAAATCTTTTAAAACAATCTTTTATAATGCATTGTCTTACAATGTGCATAATTATGTAATTGAAATTCCAGCTCAATCAAACATCGGGAAGTGGGTCTCATTTAAAGTATAAGATTTGACTAGGCTTAGTAGACAAAAGCTTGTTAATAAATTACTTCATATGCTTCTCTTTTACAGGTGAGATTGGTATCATAGACTATGATGTAGTAGAAATAACAAACATACATCGACAGATTCTACACTTTGAGCTGGATGAGAATACTAGTAAGGCTGAGTCGGCAGCCGCCACACTACGAAGGTAAGATTACCAGTAGCGTAGCTAGCATGGGTGGCACCCGGTGCGGATAACTGTGGTGTCACCCCAAGAATAAAAACTTAAAATTAATAAACATCCGATACGTGAAGTACGAATTTATTACATAATGTGTCTTTCATAATTAAAATATAATATTGGGACGAGATGTATGAATGTAGATGAGGCGAAAGGAGTATGTAAGGATCGTAGCAGGTGGCGTTCTGTAGTTTCTGCCTACCCCCATGGGAAAAAGGCGTGAGTTTATGTATGTATGTATGTATTGTGTTAACGTAAGATACTAAATACAGGGTGGCCCAGATAAGGACGTCCGAAAAAAAATTTTGAAAGCCTCTCTTCTTTGTTTATCCAAATAGGGGGTGGTTTGGATAGCCCAAGAAGTGTAACATAACATCACGCCTGTAATCCCCGAAGGGTTAGGCAGAGGTGTATCCATTAGTACACCCACATTTCGCCAGTTATGTTTAAGTCCCATGTAATAGGGGGCGAGCCTATTGCCATCATCCGGGCACAAATCCAGACTCCGAGGCTGCTACTGAGAAATTCCTGATGGAAAAACCCAATAATACCAAGAAGTGTATTCTCAATATTTATTTTCTCACTGTCGGGTGTCGGGCGACCGCCCTTTACGCCCCCCCCTCCCCCCAGCTACGCCACTGCTTGTGACACACTTAGTCAAACGTGCCAATGGACCTTATTACTAAGCCTCCGCTTTTCGTCCATCTCTCTGTGAGCGGGCAGTATCTCATGAAGCATAGAGATAAACTACAATAACATGGCGCGCCCCTCTACAATTCATAACGTTTGAAAGTATTTACAAGACTCACAACGCATGTGTGCGACAAAAACTAATCAGCGATTTGTTGCTCGACTAGCGGCGTCATTAATCGCTCATTATTACTAGTATGGCGCTGCACTGACATACTGTATGAAAATGACACGTGCGTTGTCTTGTACGGGCGGCTAGTTATGATTAGTTGACCAACAAATCTGCCGGCCTGCTACTGATTTATATACTTTGTAACAAGTACATTGTACTTATATTTCAATGCATAATGTTACGCTATTGGTGTACTTTAATAAATAAACACCTGGGAACCTTCTGGTGACGCAAATGTTTAAGGTCGAAATTCCAACATATTTCCGTTTCTTTACATAACATAACATAACATCACGCCTGTAATCCCCGAAGGGTTAGGCAGAGGTGTACCCATTAGTACACCCACATTTCGCCAGTTATGTTTAAGTCCCATGTAATAGGGGGCGAGCCTATTGCCATCAACCGGGCACACATCCAGACTCCGAGGCTGCTACTGAGAAATTCCTGATGGAAAACCCCCAATAACACTTTGCTCGACCTGGGAATCGAACCCAAGATCTCATGCTCTGCAGTCGCGCTTGCGACCACTAGACCAACGAGGCAGTCATCCGTTTCTTTACACTTCATATTATGCTTTAAGCCCAGATGTTTGTAAGCATGATATTTTTTAATTATTTTCAGTATAAATTCCCGGATCAAGATAACACCATACAATTTTCAGTTGGACTCAAAGAACGCTTTGGATATAGCTTCAAAATACGATGTGATACTGGACTGTACTGACAATGTACCTACTAGGTACCTTCTAAGTGACCTCAGCTGCCTTACAAAGGTAAGTACAGTCGGCTAAACAGGTGTGCAGGGTCGTCAGATATAGTTGAAGTTTTCTTAGAAAATCTCATGTGTTTCCCCCACCCGGGGTAGGGGGGGGGTCGGTCAGACTCTTAGGGTCAATTTATACTAGCGCAGAGTCGAAGCGCATCGAAGCGTCTTTCCAAAACTGAACATAACAAATTCAACCTTAACTCCACAGCGTAACGCACACACTAATGCGCGCGCACTAATCAGCGCTGTTCACGTGCAGACGCGCGAATTACGAAGAATGCGCGCGACTTTTTGAAATCTCACAAGTAATGTGTGCGTTACGCTGTGGAGTTAAGGTTGATTTTGTTATGTTTGGTTTTGGAAAGACGCTTCGATGCGCTTCGACTCTGCGCTAGTATAAATTGACCCTTACTGACTGAAAATCAACCCGATGTTCTTTTCCTACACCTCGGACCCAGGAAGCGTACGCGCAGCTTAGCCAAAGCCACCAAAGCAAGTGGAAATTATATTTTTTGTTACTCCTCCGCTATTGTTTTCTGATTAATTTCGTTGCGGGACCCAAGACAGTTAATCGTTTCTCTGGGACTCGTCGAGCTTCATTGCCTCGACGCTTTTCTGGTGGCCTCCACTGTTGATTCTGGCTTCCAGGAGTTGCAGCGGAGGGAACAGTGTGGCGGGCTTGTGACCAAAGCCAAGAGATTCTGTTTCAATGTCCATGTTATTCATTTCAGCGTCCCCTAATATCGGGCAGTGCTCTCAAAATGGAAGGACAGCTAACAATCTACGGATATAGGAGCGACACACATACTACTGAGAAGGTGAGCGACGGTTTTGTAATTTATCCGTTATTTGATTGTAAACATTGTATATTAGATGGATGTTGGAGTAAATGGATACTGGAGTGAATGGATACTGGAGTGATACTGGAGTGAACTGACTGGACAGGCCGACTCAAATTTGTGTGCCTCTCTCCTCAAGAGACCACCTCGGACATTAACCTACTTGGTTCGCATATGATTTGACCAATACAAGTAATTGTATGGACTTTAAAAGAGACTTTGACCTCTGAGTTTGTTTCGGTGTTTCTTCTCAGAGCAGTCGGCTAGGAAACACTGGACTCATTGTGTAAAAGTGTTATTTATAACCAATTTACTGAATAAACATCATTTCAATGGATATTACTGTGCATGGATATTAGAGTGATTGGATATGAGAGTAAATGGATATTACTGTGCATGGATTTATTTAAACTTTATGCTACAAAAGTACAATGGCGGACTTAACTGGTGGCTGTTCTGATATCAGGCTATTCTTCTTTCGAATGCGGAGTGCATTCCAAAGAAGAATAGCCTGGATATAAAAGGAAGAATGTATAAAGTCTGAAGTATGAGACGTATGTATGTTACTGCGAATGGATACTGTGTACAACATGGATATTTGTATGGATGGATATTTGAATGATTGGATATTACACAGCGTAAATGGATATTTGAGTACTTTCTAAAGTTTATCTTAGACATTACTGACATTCCGTGCCTCGGAAAGCACGTTAAGCCGTTGGTCCCGGCTGTCATTCGTGGATCTTTGACAGTCGTTACGAATCGTCAGAAGCTTGAGAGTCTGACAACCAGTCTTACCTAGGGGTATCGTGTTACCCAGTTACTGGGTTGTGGAGGTCAGATAGGCAGTCGCTCCATGTAAAATACTGGTACTCAGCTGCAACCGGTGAGACTGGAAGCCGACCCCAACATAGTTGGGAAAAGGCTAGGCGGATGATGATGAAATGGATATTTGAGTGAATGGATTTTACGCAGTGTGGATGAATATTATTGTGGCTTTGACTAAACTGAAAATAATGAGTACATGGCTCTATTAGGACATATCTCCCCTACCCGGCTACATTATGCCCACTCTCCCCCAGGGTACAACGTACAGGGGACCTTGCTACCGCTGTGTGTTCCCGACGCCCCCGTCCCCTGACGCGGTGGGGTCTTGCTCGGCACATGGGGTCGCGGGGCCCGTACCTGGTGTTATAGGTAAATGGATTATATTAATTTAATAAATCAGTTGTACCTTACAAAAATGGATTACAATGCGATCAATATGCATTTATTTCTTTAATGAAAACCGCATTAAAATCCGTTGCGTAGTTTAAAAGATCTAAGCGTACAGACGGCGGGAAGCGACTTTGTTTTATATTATGTAGAGATAACCGGTGTAAATAAGAGATGTGCCGACTATGATTTTAGTCAACTAGCCGATTAGTCGGTCGCAAAGAAGCAATTTGATGCAAGCTAGATGGTATTCGGCAATTTCCATGATACTTTGTTTACAGCTGATTCGCGAGCTTACTTCGCTTTGTTTTTTGATTTATAGTTTTTACATACCATCACGCCTGTAATCTCTGAAGGGATAGGTGGAGGTGTACCCATTAGTACACCCATATTTCTAACGTTAAGGCGCTTTGCACACAGAGCAACTATTGCAGCAACTGGCAACTAACTGGCAACTAGCTGTTTACATACATTTCAGTTGGACTGCGAACACAGAGCAACTCGAGTTTCGGGTTGCGGCAATCGTCAACAGTTTTCAGTTGCTGCAATCGTTGACTAAGTTAGTTTGCTAGTTGCCGCAACAAGCAACTTTTAAATATTGTACCAGTTTTTAAAGTTGCCGGTTTCCCCAACCGTCAATCGCAACGCGTCGGGCGATTTCAAACCCTCCCTCCCTCTCCCTGTGCCCGGCAATGCCAGTGTCGCTACGGCAACGGCATACGGCAACTCGGCTATGAAAGTTGCTCACAAATTGCCAAAAAGTTGCGGCAACCGGCAACGTTATAGCAACTATCAACTTTTTACAGGAAACTGTTTAAGAGTTGCTAGTTGCCTCAACTTAAGTTGCTCCGTGTGCAAAGCGCCTAAGTTCAAGTCCCATGTAACGGGGCGATTTTTAGTTTTTATTTCACGACGTTCATGCTCGATGTGACCACAGTTTAGAGGTATGAGAAACAGATCGTATAGTTTCTCATTCTCCGTTGTAAACCCACCAGACCAGATCAGACGGGTGTTGCCTGGTGGGCTACTGCCCGACGGTTGTTGTTGGGATTCTGTTAATAATGCTTATGTTGCGACAAACTGTGATAGCGCGATGTAGGAATGGTCAGCTGTTATATAGTTCACTGTGCGATACATTATTAATCTCGGCCTAATCTTCTAAACAGGTACTTTACAGGCGATGGAAGCTCTGAAGTACATCCTAGATATGTCACCGCAGAAGTTACTCGTAGAACGGATGTTCATCTTTGATGCTGAAGATATGGTGCCTAAAACTGGTGAGTATCTTTACTAATATTTAATACTCATTTTTATATTGCATCCTAACTAATATTATAAATGCGAAAGTAAGTTTGTTTGTTTGTTTGTTACCATTTTACGCCTGAACCAATGAACCGATCATCCTGAAATTTTGCATATACGTTGCCAGGTGTACAGGATCGAACATAGAGTACCTTTAATCCCGAAAAAAAGTACTGTTTCCGAGGGAAATCACAATAACGTTCTTATGATCATAGATGGCGCCACGTGTCGTTTCTTATTGGGTAATTTTTTCCGCGAATTCGTCTGTACCCGTGATAACCGAAATTTACGCGGACGAAGTAGCGGGCAAAAGCTAGTTCCATATATATTTATGTAGATATGGGGTCGCACCAAATAAAATCACGTGCTTGGAAAAGTAACGTTGGTTTTATTTAAATCTAATCACTTTAAACAAAATAGTATTTCTTCTTAATTATACAACTCGTCTCTCGTCTTTCACACACAGCCGCCATCATGTATTCTCTCTCTCTTTCTCGCTTCCCTCTCACTCCCACTTTAACGTTCCATTTCCTGCATTCCTACTTTACTTACATTACATTATCCTTACGTTCCATGTCCGCACATCCTACATTTATTTATTTAAACTTTATGCAACAAAAGTACAAAGGCGGACCTATTATATAATATACAGGGTAATTGAAAATATACCCGAAACCTTAAAAGGGGTCATTGTACTCATCATTATGAACAACTTTTACTATGGGACCAACCTTGAAATCTGGAAAAAGAAATCAGCTTTTCCATACAAAAATGCTACATAACAAGATCGTAATGTAAGAATCAGCTGTTTTTTTTCATGATTTCAGGGTTGGTCCCATAGTGAAAGTTGTTCCTAATGATGAGTACAATGACCCCTTTTAAGGTTTCGGGTATATTTTCAATGACCCTGTATAAATTGATTAAAGTATGCGAAAAATGAATGTAATGCGCTATCTTATGGCGGCGGCCATCTTGGATAAGGAATTCGTCATTGTGTATAATATGCTACTAGTCAAGCCCTTTCATTTGATACCCATACTGAGGGAGTTGTAAGAAAATAAGTAGTCCGCCATTTTGTGGCTAACCAATGCAGCAATACGCCATTACGTCATTCTGCATAAATTAAAAAAGAAATTATAATTTTGACTGCCTCGTTGGTCTAGTGGTCGCAAGCGCGACTGCTGTGCATGAGGTCTTGGGTTCGATTCCCAGGTCGGGCAAAGTGTTATTGGGTTTTTCAATCAGGAATTTCTCAGTAGCAGCCTCGGAGTCTGGATTTGTGCCCGGTTGATGGCAATAGGCTCGCCCCCTATTACATGGGACTAAAAACATAACTGGCGAAATGTGGGTGTACTAATGGGTACACCTCTGCCTAACCCTTCGGGGATTTCAGTTGTGATGTTATTATAATGAAATTATAATTTGTTACAGTGCGCCTGCGCAAGCGCAACATCATGTGCGCGGCCTGCTCCGACAGCCCAACTATTACACATCTAGTGGATTATGAAGCTTACTGCATGTCACCTGCTAATGATAAGGTAATTTTAGACATAACATAACATAACATAACATCACGCCTGTTATCCCCGAAGGGTTAGGCAGAGGTGTACCCATTAGTACACCCACATTTCGCCAGTTATGTTTTTAGTCCCATGTAATAGGGGCGAGCCTATTGCCATCAACCGGGCACAAATCCAGACTCCGAGGCTGCTGCTACTGAGAAATTCCTGATGGAAAAACCCAATAACACTTTGCCCGACCTGGGAATCGAACCCAAGACCTCATGCACAGCAGTCGCGCTTGCGACCACTAGACCAACGAGGCAGTCAAAGTAATTTTAGTTATGATTTTTTTAATGAACTTTGCCGTACGTTCTTTGTCCTATAACACAGAGTATAAAAAATTAAATAGCAACATTCAAATCCCCGACGGCGGCCATTTTGTACCGATTTTCATCTTGGACCGATTTTCATCAAACAATATTTTGAGTTACGGGCCTGTTGATCTAGTGGTTAGCGGCCCTGACTGCTAAGCCGGAGGTCGTGGGTTCGATTCCCACCCAGGACAACATTTGTGTGATGAGCATGACTGTTAGTTCTGTGTCTGGGTGTGATTTATCTATAATATGTATGTATTTATAAATTATATAAGTATGTATATCAGTTGTCTGGTTACCATAACACAAGCTCTGCTTAGCTTGGGACCAGATAGCCGTGTGTGAGTTGTCACAAGATATTTATTTATTTATTTATATTTATTTAGTTAATTGACGCAAAAAGAAGAAGATTAAACATAGCTAAGAACACTCCCATTTAATAAACAAAAAAAAATCAAAATCGGTTCATCCGTTCTGGAGCTACGATGTCACAGACAGACACACACACAGACACTTCAAACTTATAACACTCCGTCGTTTTTGAGTCGGGGGTTATTACTGGTAGCTGCATCCGGTTAGACTGGAAGCCGACCCCAACAGGGGAAAAGGCTAGGCAGATTAACTCTAAGTTCAGGTTTCCTCACGATGTTTTCCTTCACCGATGTCAGTGATGTCCAAGATAAAAGAAAGTACATTTGTATTGAAAAATTCACACTTATAGAGATAAACTACTATAACACGGCGCGCCCCCCCACAAATTCAAAACGTTTGAAAGTATTTACAAGACTCACAACGCATGTGTGCTTACTGAGACGGCTCTCGAAGCAAAAACAAATCAGCGATTTGTTGCTCGACTAGCGGCGTCATTGATCACTCATTATTATTAGTATGGCGCTGCACTGACATACTCTATGAAAATGACACGTGCGTTATCTTGCGCTGTCTTGCTAATTATGATTAGTTGACAAACAAATCTGCCGGCCTGCTACTGAAGACGAATACTTACAACTACATACAAACTCTTTCATATGGATATGACTACACACATTGAAATAGTAATATGGAGGGCCGCGCCATGTCGTAGTAGTTTATCTATACTTTCTTGTATCGAACCCGCAACCTTATACATGATTGTCATGAGAGGCGGTTGCCTTAACCACTGAGCCACCACGACACTCCTCCTGAATAATAATAATAACAGTATTTTGGTTCTTCACGCTTTCTTGATAACAAAAAGGGGTGGTCTGTAAGTGTCTTATTAAAATATATATATATATATATGTTTGCCCTAGAATACGCTAGTTGACACCCATATCACTTTTTATGACCTGTCAAAACGCGATTCTTCCATAGATTTTGTATGGCAATATCGAACTGTGACGTCACTTGTGCCGACTAAATTGACTAACTATTTATTAATTTGGAAGGAATAAAAAATCAAAGGAGGTCAACAAAATCCCATACAACTTTGCCCAAATTTGTACCTCGAGGTACACGTGCTCCAAATCGTAGAGAAAAGAGGAATTCGAAAAATAACTTTTATTCATTAATCATTTTTAACTATTCAATAAATTATTCAAATGTAACCTAATAACCTGTAATACAATTAAAACATGTGGCAACTTTGCATGTACGATTGCGTTTAAGTTGGTTGTCACGCGGGTTGACATTTCATAAATGTCATTTTGTTTTGCTTTTGTTGATACTTGACACATGTCAATCAGTTCGTTTATGCGGTTCGGGGTACTCGTCTGTCAACTTGATAGTTTTTTTAGGTGCTTATTTACTAGAGTGTCAAAATGGCGTGCTTTTTATAATGATTAAAAGTTATTTTATTCTCTTCCCCGGGCTACTATATAAATAATTTGAGAGTGCAATATTATTCAATGTAATCTAGTGTATTTTATGCCACTAAGTGTACCTACTGCAACGACCGTATTACGAACTCACTCTTAAAGCGACAACACTATGAGATAAAAAGAAATAATAAAAAAGAGAAACTTAAAATCACCAACCAAACCACTAGTACTTAACAAGTACTCTTTGCAAAGGCTATCAGCAAAGTTGATTTCTTCAGTGATCAAATCTATCCCCCTCCTTTAAAAAAAAAAATGTCGCTATCTATCAAACGAATCCTTCAAACTAATCCTTTGGAGGCCGAGCTGATGTAGAGACCCTGGCTGTTTGAGCCATATGCAAACTATATTTGGTATGAGATGAATATTACTTTTAGATTTAGAATAGAAGCAGACCGCGTGTCAGCGGCTGTCAAGCCTAAGCTAGAACTAGAATTAGTAATTAATAATTTAATTTAAAGTGAATACAAAAAGTTTAATGTTTTATAAGTGTTTCAATCAAGTAGATTGATAAATATATCCCGGTACAAGTAACAACCTACGTCTGGGTACCTTACAGTACCTTTTGTAAAATTGGGCAGATACTGTTGATCTCCTTTACAGTTAACTGAAAATTGATCGTGTTTTTAGAGCTAAAATAAAGTGTTTCTTTAAAGAAGTTATGCCTTGGAATTATTGCTTAATGGTGTCAACTACAAATTTCGCTTTTTGATTCTGTTTATTTATGCATGTTAGATTTTGATATTTAAAAATATTTACCGATATTCCGCGATTTAACCAACAACTCTTTGACTGCGGGCGAACATTCGCTGCGCCAAACGCAAGTGCGGCTAGCTACCACTGTTCGCGTGTTCGCCGTAGAAAAACACATACGGTGTGTGTGCGCCGCACTTGCGTTTTTAGTCGAAACACAATTTTCCCGCAGTCAACGAGTAAAGCGGGTGAATCCGCGGAACAAGCTAGTCGAATATAATTCAATTTTTAAAATTAAATATTTGTTAATTACAAAGCTTTTAGCTTGCACTGTTCGTATGTAAGTTGTCCTTTCAAAATTTGCAAACCATTTTTCGTCCATTTGTTGGTATTCGATTGAGCTGAAATTTTGCATACACCTTTAGTTCTGATGACAATACAATGTCGAATACTTAATATTGTAATAATTTCAATATGGCCGCCGCTCCAAGATGGCCGATTACATATTTTTTCTCAATCCCATTGATATGGGTATCAAATGAAAGGGCTTGAAGAGTAGAAAACGATAAAGTTAGTAACATGTGTTCTTATGAAAATCAAAACTGCGAATGTTGAAGGTAAGTCTATATTCAAAATTAATTGATTTTAATACAATTGTTTTTCTTTAATTTTTTTTTTATGACATTCGCGGTCTTGACCTTGGTTAAATGGTTTTTTTTTAATTCAATACAAAAATACGACTGATAACGTAACATAACATCACGCCTGTAATCCCCGAAGGGTTAGGCAGAGGTGTACCCATTAGTACACCTACATTTCGCCAGTTATGTTTAAGTCCCATGTAATAGGGGGCGAGCTTATTGACGCGACTGATTTTGACATATCGTAAATCGTTTTAAAATCAGCGTTTGTATTTGCAACCTTAATTTCGTTGGAATAAAGTTCAAAATACATTTGGCTTAAATGTCGTCTAAAGTAAGAAATAATTTAAAAAAAAACCATTACTTCTCCAAAAAACCGTATTTTTTTATAAAAAAACACATTTCTATCCATTTTCTTTTCTTCTTTCACAGAAGAAACAAAATGGCCGCCTAAAATCACAAAGAAGAATACAAGAGAAGGAAAAACGTATGACAGGACAAAGTTACTTCGGCTTCAGAACCCACACAGAAGGAGAAAAGAAGATTTGGATCCAAGATGTTCTAAAATCAGAAAGAAGATTAGGTCCACCCTGCAAATCAGAATTCTGCTCAAAGAGTAACACACGCTATTGTAAAAAACTGTCAGAATCTGACAGATTTGACATATTCCAACACTTCTGGCAGATAGAATGGAAAGAAAAAAAGAAGTTTGTCAGATCTCTGATCGACTCTGTTCCGGCGAAACGCAGAAGAACGACCCACAAGAGTATTACATCAAGAAAGGGAGACTCCAAATTGTACCATCTACTTTTGAACACAGAAAAAGTTCCAGTCTGTAGAGTCACGTTTTTAAATACTCTAGGTCTTAAAGAGGCTATGGTACGCTGCTGGCTCGTCAAGGCACCCCCCAAAAAAACCCCCAAACTACCCCTTAAATCCCAAAATGTCGGTACCTACATAGATAGCTTACCAAAAATGACCCCTAAATGCCAATTTTGTCTTCACGCAAACACGAATGTTAAGTATATAGATTTGAATGTCAAAAATCAATTTCAATTATACAATGTTTATGTGAAAGAAATGAATGATAAAAATTTAAAGCCAGCTTCTAGGAAGACGTTTGCTAAAGTTCTGAGTAGGAAGAATTTGAGGATATTTAAGCCGAAGCATGATAATGACGTTTGCGATTTAAATAAACAGCATAATAATATAAATTATGGTTTTCAAAATGAAAAAGGGGACGGTTTTTATTATGAAGTCAGTCATTTAAATGAACAGTGGTCTTGAAGTGAAATCTTCTTTTTTATCGTGTGGGCAGTAATGTCTTACGACCCTACACGCTAGTATCAGAGTTTCTAAACCGCCACAAGGGCCTCTGACATGGTTTGAGTGGGACAGTAAGTCCAGGTTTCCTCACGATGTTTTCCTTCACCGATGCCAGTGATGTCCAAGATAAACTTTAGAAAGATTACAAGTTGTTAAGAAATAAATATATTTCTTTTATAAATGTTATTTTAGTTTTATTATACTAAGACACCCGGAGTTTGTTGCTATATCTAACGGAGTCAATGATCATTCGTAAAAAGAAGCGATCTTTATCATCACAAAGCCGACTAGTCGGCCAAACAGAAATTATTATTTCATACATTCTCTATGAACGCGTTCACACCTGTCAGTGTCAGTGACGGCAGTGCTCTCAATGTCAGTTCCGGCGCGTAACGGGGCCAATGATCACTCTTAAAAAGAGGCGAACTTTATTATCAAGAAGCCGACTAGTCGGCCAAACCGAAATTATTCTTTAATACAATCTCTATGAACGCGTTCACACCTGTCAGTGTCAGTGACGACACAGTGCTTTCAGTATCAGTTCGCCCGTGTTCATTGAGAATGTATGAAAGAATAAAGCTTGATTCACACATATCAGTGAAAGCACAGTTCCGACACCGTTCCGTCAGCATGATAATTAAAGTTGATTCACACATATCAGTGAAGTCAGTTCCGTCACCGTGATAATTAAGGTTGATTCACACATATAAGTGAAGTCAGTTCCGTCACCGTGATTATTAAGGTTGATTTACACATATCAGTGAAGTCAGTTCCGTCACCGTGATAATTAAGGTTGATTCACACATATCAGTGAAGTCAGTTCCGTCACCGTGATAATTAAGGTTGATTCACACATATCAGTGAAGTCAGTTCCGTCAGCGTGATACTTAAAGTTGATTCACACATATCAGTGAAGTCTCAGTTCCGACACCATACTGTATCAGTGATAAATTATTCTTTCATACATTCTCTATGAACGCATTCACACTTGTCAGTGTCAGTGTCAGTGACGACACAGTGCTCTCAGTGTTAGTTCCGCTGCCCTATAGGATTGACACGGAACGCGGTCGGAACTATTTATTACTATTCATGCATGTTTTTTTAAATATTGCATGTTAATATTCCCACATTAATCTTTATTAAAATTTTATGCACATGTTAAAAAAAATACAATGTACAAAGGCGGACTTAATGCCTAATTAGGGACTACGCACAATTATTCAGCCCCATTCAGCTATTGTCCATAGAAAACAACGATTTTGTATCGCATGCGTTCAGACGCGGAAAGCTGAACGGACGCGTACGCGTCTCATACGAAATCGGCGTTTTCTATGGACAAAAGCTGAATGGAGCTGAATAAGTGTGTGTAGTCCCTTAGCGTGTAATTAGCACGCTGGCGGCTAGCCGTAGCCTAAATTAGAGGCTACACTGTGCTCCTGGTGTGCAGTTGCGGTGCTGGGATTGCCATGACCTTTAAGCAGGCCGCAGACGTCCAGTTTCCGAATCAGGTTTCCGGATCGGAAGCGTATATGTACATACACACACATACATACATTTTTACATTTGTGTGTGTATTTTGTATGTGTGTGTATGTACATATACGCTTCCGATCCGGAAACCGGACGTTTGCGGCCTGCTTTACAGTGTAATTTTAATGTAGAAAACCTGCAGCCCCAACAACCTTCCTTGCAAACAGCACTTAAACAAATATAAATATAAAAATAAAATAAGCTAAATTCCACCTTCTCCCCCAGGAGCTAGACCTCCAAATCCTGCCAAAACGCAACCGTATAACAGCACCAGAGGTCTCTCGACTCCTGAAAGAGAAGAAAGAGGTCTACATAGTGGATGTACGAGCTGATGCTGAGTTTCACATGTGCCATATTCTGGGAGCGCACAGCTGGCCTGTGGACGCACTCAGTGGTGCTGTACTGGAACGACTCCTGCAGTGTGTGGAGCAGAACCAAGCGAATGGTGAGTAAATATTCTCGCTACCTTTCAGCCACGACGCTAATCTCAAAGGAGATTAGACGAGTACGCAGGAGATATTTTAGTCAGGGTCCGACCTAACATAATCCTAACTAATATTATAAATGCGAAAGTAAGTTTGTTTGTTTGTTTGTTACCATTTTACGCCTAAGCCACTGAACCGATCATCCTGAAATTTTGCATATACGTTGCCAGGTGTACAGGAACGAACATAGGGTACCTTTAAACCCGATAAAACGCACTGTATCCGAGGGAAATCACAAGAACGTTCTTATGATCATAGATGGCGCCACGTGTCGTTTTGAATCATGATTTTAACTAAATAATTAAAATGACATGGACATGGACATGAGTAAATTTTTTCCGCGACTTCATCTGTGTCCGCGATAACCGAAACTTACGCGGACGAAGTCGCGGGCAAAAGCTAGTAATTTATAAATAAAAACGACGTTACTTGTTATGAACTCGTTTACTACCAAACCCAGATACCAGAATAATGCTCGACATATTGGATACGGAAACACTTGCCCCTGTTACAGTCCGCGCGAGAGAGGTCCGCTCGCTTGTCGATCTGTCCGACAGTTCTCAGTTGTGCGTGGCATCGCTAGATGGCGTAGTGCCAAGCAAACAATGAGACCAACGGGTTAAAAACATTATCAACTGTAACATATTACCCATCCATCACCTCTGCCCATCCCTTAAAAGAAATAAAACTGTTGTTTCAAGTTCTGATATTTGCTCAAAAATGCAATGAATATTAAATTCACATAATTAAAAGAACTAAAAGACCGTATGAAGATTACACTCGAATATCTCGCTGATGGTGGCGCGTGTGTTGGATCATTTGGCTCCCTCCATGATGGTTGAGCTAGGTGGTGCTGATCCATGCGTCATGCTCGTGCACGAGTGCTGTCAGTTGGGGTTGGTCATCTCTTAACTGCTATGGCTTTAATTTCTTTATATTTTTTTACTACTATTTTATGTTCATCTTCATTGTGATCACATATAGAATCGACAGGAATAATGTAACCAGGATTTAGTAAAAACCTAATTTAAAAGAGTGCCGTGGAGTTTCTTGCTTGTTCTTCTCCATAGAGGCCTACCTCCGTTTTGGAACGAGCAACTAGCTTCAACTTTCGGACTAACTGACCGACTCTTTGACAATTCAAAAGTGCCTGTAAATGGTCTAATTGAAATAAATGTTTTGACTTTGACTACGACGGTTACAACTCCTTGCTGACAACTCGCTCCCGTTGCAATAGTTATCTGATAACTCGCCCGCGTACTATACAAGGTGGCCCAGCTAAGGACGTCTAAACGAAAATTTTGAACTCCTCTCTTCTTGGGCTATCCAAACCTTTACAGGAGGACATTATAATTCTTTTTTGGGATATTGTTCTTTACATTAGATTTTGTAGATTTACTCTTTTTGTGGTTTAAAGCAAGTATTTCCTTTTATTCTTCTAGTAATCTTCATCTGCCGCCGCGGCAATGACTCGCAATTGGCAGCAAAAATGGTACTGGACATGCTGCCAGAGGAACATCGACACAAAGTGAAGGACATGATTGGAGGACTACACGCGTGGGCGTACGACGTTGATACTACCTTCCCTGTGTACTAGAGACTATAACACCTTTACACCCCCACACACACAAACACCCCCATGGCACACCCTACCCACACAAGCACCCAGTGGCAGGCCTAGGAGAAAGATCGAAAGACTTCATACGATAAAAAAATTACGTTGATGGCAATAGGCTTAAAACAAGGCAACCCCGAAAAATTGCAACATTTTTTAATAATTTACACAGTTGGCGAAGAAGAATTCTGTTTTTTTTTACATAACATAACATCACACCTGTAATTCCCAAAGGGCTTAGCAGAATGTACCCATTAGTACACCCACATTTCGCCAGTTATGTTTAAGTCCCATGTAATTGGGGGCGAGCCTATTGCCATCAACATCATTTTTTTAATCGTATAAAATCTGCCAGTCTTTCCCCTAGAAACACCACTGCTGAAGTACCCCCTTTCACACACACACACACACCCTTACAGTTCCCAAAGGAGGTGTATTAATGTTCATTACACCCACATTCCGATAGTTAATATCAAATTCCATATGTAATAAGTGGTAATCAGTACCTACCTATCTAAATAACCCATTGTAACAACCATAGACAAATAGATCTGTACTCTAATAATAATTGCAAATCATGATGTCGAATAAGGGTCAGCAGAGAAATAGAGCAATAATAGGCTCGAGCAATTTTTCATAGGTCTAAAAAAGGAGAAAAGATGTTTCCTAGATCCTAAAACAAAGTTTTTTTTTTTTCAAATAAAGGAGTCTGTCTGTCTGTGTGTGTGTCTTTTTTTTCTCTGTGCTATTTTATTTCCACACATTGGTGCCGATTCCCTTGTTCACAAAGTACACTAAAAGAGAATTGGCATCTCTTACTAACATACAGCGAAAGAAAAGGACGGTGACATTTTAGAACTAAGTTAGAGATGTCAAATTAATTTTGTCTTGAACTTTTTGACTGCCTCGTTGGTCTAGTGGTTGCAAGCGCGACTGCTATGCATGAGGTTCGATTCCCAGGTCGGGCAAAGTATTATTGGGTTTTTCCATAGAGGCAGAGGCAGCCTCGGAGTCTGGATTTGTGCCCGGTTGATGGCAATAGGCTCGCCCCCTATTACATGGGACTAAAAACATAACTGACGAAATGTGGGCGTACTAATGGGTAAACTTCTGCCTAACCCTTCGGGGATTACAGGCGTGATGTTATGTTATGGAATCGGCTCGTCTATCCATTAAACGTAACACATTTGTAATAAAAGTAAGATGAGTAATTACTCAATTTACGACTGTATTTGTTGTGTGTTTAAGTTCATTATCAATTAATTAATGTAAACAGCTCAAGCTTATTACTGCTCATTCACATTGACCGTAATTATACAAGTAAGCAATATGTTTTTTAATATTTTCTTTTGAAAATAAATATTAAAATAAAATAAAAAAGTTTTTATTTTGCTAACTATTTGTGGTCGCAAGCGCGACTGCTGTGCATGAGGTCTTGGGTTCTATTCCCAAGTCGGGCAAAGTGTTATCGGGTTTTTCCATAAGGAATTTCTCAGTAGCAGCCTCGGAGTCTGGATTTGAGCCCGGTTGAAGGCAATAGGCTCGCCCCCTATTACATGGGACTAAAAACATAACTGGCGAAATGTGGGTGTACCTCTGGCTAACCCTTCGAAGATTACATGCGTGATGTTATGTTATGTAACTATTTTCGTTAAGCATCTCTTGACATCCGATTAACGTCAATCCGGTTAATCTTATTTGATGCATCGATATCTACAAAGTTGACGAGGATAAATGGCTAAACAAAAGACAATAAGCTTCCTTGTTGAAAGGGTTTGGCAAATCTTTATTATGTACATTGAGCAAAAGAGATAGGTATCATCATCTGCCTAACCTTTTCCCAACTATGTTGGGGTCGGCTTCTAGTCTAACCGGATGCAGCTGAGTACCAGTATTTTACAGGGAGCGACTATCTGACCTCCACAACCCAGTAACTGGGTATTACTTACGATAGCAAAGCTGAGCAAAAGATATAGGTATGCAGGGTCTAAAAAGAAAGTTTATTGACACAGACTATGTGCACACAAAAATAATAATAACAAGCTACTATAATTAAAAAAATAATAAAAAACACGATTGCAAAAATTGCACATATTTGTACTTTGTTTACTCGTCAATTTTTTTTACAGTGTCATATATTTTTTAAATCTATTTGTCAAATTCTAGACGATAAACATAGACACGGCCAGACTCATAAAAAAAAATTGAGGCTGGTATTAATTTACCACACCGGTTTCTTTTTATTTTGTACTAGCTACTACTCGGAACGATGCAAGGATTGTAACGATACCCACTACATCTAAATCGGTTCAGGCGTTTAAAAGTTATGGTAGAATAAAGAAACTCACATACATACTTTAACTCTGAACACATAACACTCCTTTTTTTGGAGCAGTCGTGTAAAAAAACATAGTCTGCTGCAATAGTCGATTAACTGTGTGTGACGTGTCAGAGTTTCTAAACCGCCTCAAGGGCCTCTGACATGGTTTGAGTGGAACAGTAAGTCCAGGTTTCCTCACGATGTTTTTCCTTCACCGATGCCAATGATGTCCAAGATAAACTTTAGAAAGTACATATGGATTGAAAAACTCACATTGGTACTTGCTACGGATTTGAACCCACAACCTCATGCTTGACAGGTGGGCGCGGGCGCCTTAACCAGTAAGATAAAACGTAACATAACATCACGCCTGTAATCCCCGAAGGGTTAGGCAGAAGCCGCAGAGGTGTACCCATTAGTACACCCACATTTCGCCAGTTATGTTTAAGTCCCATGTAATAGGGGGCGAGCCTATTGCTATCAACCGGGCACAAATCCAGACTCCGAGGCTGCTACTGATAAATTCCTGATGGAAAAACCCAATAACACTTTGCCCGACCTGGGAATCGAACCCAAGACCTCGTGCTCAGCAGTCGCGCTTTGCGACCAACGAGGCAGTCAAAAAGAAAGTGAGCAGTTAAGATAAAATTGTATTAATAAATTCTAGGTATCGATTTGCAGCACCCAAGTCTCAGTTCGGTCGCTGTGACGACCTGTGCAACGTCTCAAAATGAAGATTTGTTAGGCAAACCCGAAGTAAAAACTTGATGGAAAGATTTGTTTGATTACAATTTTTCGTCACTAAAATACTTAATCTGTGTTTAACTGTTAATCTAAAGCTGTATACCTACCTTTCTACATTGCATGCGAAGCAGGGCGAGTCGCTAGTATTGTCTAAAAGCCCAAAAAAAGAAAAGATTAACAAAAAAAGAAATCATTTACCAAGGATATTATTTATAATCTAAAATATCTTGTGTCGTAGATTAAATTACAATCTACTAATCTACAATAATTTTAGATAAAGCTTTAATACTGCTGATAATTTATTAGATTTGATATGTTAGTACAATGTCACAATCACTTGGAGAAAAATGGCGGAGATACGCGGTTGTGTATTTACAATATGTTTAATGTAAGTTATTGTTATTTATTTATTTATTTATTAGCTAGCAATCCGCCCCGGCTTCGCACAGGTACAAATTGCCGATTATTCTGGTGGATTTTCCGATAATTTTCTTTCGTAATAATAATTAGGAACATGACAAAAACATCTTTTAAACTGCGCAACGGATTTTAATGCTGTTTTCATCAATAGATAGAGTGATTCAAGAGGAAGGTTTATGTATCTACATTGCACCCGTGCGAAGCCGGGGCGCGTCGCTAGTTATTACATAGTATATAAAAACAAAGTCGCTTCCCGCCGTCTGTACGCTTAGATCTTTTAAACTACGCAACGGATTTTAATGCTGTTTTCATCAATAGATTGATTGATTCAAGAGGAAGGTTTATGTATCTATATTTCACTCATGCGAAGCTGTGGCGAGTCGCTAGTGCTCCTATAAACTCCGGACTGCTACAGAGAACTTGTTTTGTATAATTTTTTGAATGTATATTACAGATATTGTCTTAATTTACAGATTAACAATCAATTTTGTATCTGGTCATATACCATATTATAATTCTGCCGAACCAGATGCACCTACATTTGGTAAGTACAGTAGAATCCCGATTATCCGAACATCGATTATCCGAATATCCGATTATCCGGACTCATTCGTCTGGGCTCTAATTATTAATTTAAAATTTTTTTTACGGCGCAACGAGCATGTTTCGACAAGTTTACTCCCGCCTCCGACGGTGTACTCCCGCTCTCATTTGTTTGCGGGATAGTGTTTGTTATTGTTTCATTTTCTTTGATAGCGTTCAACTGAAAGGTTGTCTTTTATTTTTGTTTACGTTTTATGTTGGAAATTTAAAATGTCCAAGCGAAAAAGAGTAGTGTTGTCTCTTAAAGACAAAATGAAGATAATTGAGAGTATAAAAAATGGTGAATCTGGCAGTAAGTTGGCACAAATATATGGTGTCGGAACTTCTACGATATCAGATATTAAAAAGAATTCTGATTCCATAATGAAATTCACCTGCGCGCTTGAGCAAGAAGACGGAAGCTCGCAACGTAAAGTCATGAAAAAATCTCAAAATGAAATTCTGGAGAATGCAGTTTTTACTTGGTTCTTACAAAAGAGAGCATGCGGTCAGCCCATATCTGGACCTCTGTTATGTGAAAAAGCATTGGATTTTAATCAAAAACTTGGTGGTGATACTTCTTTCAAGGCGAGCTGTGGATGGTTAGCAAGATTCAAATCCAGACATGGAATTCGAGAACTGGAGATTCAAGGAGAAAAACTGTCTGCTAACGTTGCATCAGCCGACTCTTTTGTAGACGAGTTAAAAGAATTTCTAGATGAAAAAAAATACGATTTAGATTTTGTATACAATGCGGACGAAACAGGTCTTAATTGGAAAGCTCTACCAAGCAGATCATTAGCATCGCGACGTGAAAATGCAGCACCGGGGCACAAAGTGAGTAAGGACAGAGTTACAGTTATGGTTTGCGCAAACGCTAAAGGAACACATCGATTGCCACTGCTACTTATTGGTAAATCAAAAAATCCGCGCTGTTTCAAAAATGTTAAAATACCCTTAACTTACGCTAACCAACAAAAAGCGTGGATGAACACAGATATTTTTCTTACTTGGTATGAAAATACGTTTATTCCTGAGGTGAAGAAATTTCAAAAGGATGTGGGAAAAGAGGGCGATGTATTGTTGTTATTAGATAATGCGCCAACGCACCCTTCCGCTGAAACACTAAATCGAGAAAATGGGAAGTTCACGGTTAAGTTTTTGCCCCCTAATGTAACATCGATATTGCAACCTATGGACCAAAGTGTCATTGAAACTTTAAAACGTTTATACAGAAAGCAGCTACTGCGTCGTCTTTTATCAGCAGACGACAGTGAAATAGAAACGTTGTTAAAGTTTTTTAAAGAAATTAATTTAAAAGATTGTTGTTATATGCTGGTAGAAGCGTGGAATTCTGTGGAATTGCAAACATTAAAAAGGGCATGGAATAAATTATTAAAATTAACTCTATCTGATTCTTCAATTAAACCGCACGACGATTTTAAAGAAATAACCGAAGCAATGAAAATTCTTAGCATTGGTGAAGGGTGCGATGAAGAGAATGTTATGGAGTGGCTGAACTGCGATAGTGAAGATCCTGGATTCCAAATATTAACTGATGAAGAAATCATTGAGGATTTAAACAGTAACGAAAGAGAAGATGAAGAAGAGACTGAAACTGGGGATGTATGTCAGGTACCATCTCACGCAGAAGCTTTTGAAGCTCTAGATGTTGCTTTTAAGTGGTTTGAAAGACAGGACGAATCGGATTCCATACAGTTGTTACAACTGAAGCGCATCAGGGACTTGGCTGCGAGAAAAAGATGTGATTCATTACGTCAAAAATCTATAACAAGTTATTTCCAACCAAAATTTTAAATTACATAGGTATTATGTAATTCATTATCTATCGTTATAGCTCGTTTTTTATAAATCGTATTATCTAAGAAAAACCCATTACATAATAAAAAATTATTAAAACTTAAATATTATTTGATTTGCTTTGAAATCGGTTATCCGGATTTTCGATTATACGGAATACCCCTGGTTTTAATTGATCCGGATAATCGGGATTCTACTGTAATTTGATTTTTTCAATTAACGTTATAAGAAGAACGTTGAAGTCTAGACGTCTTTTCCTTGAGATGATGTTTCTGTATGACATATGTAGCAGCAGATATGACTGCTCAGATTTGGTTAATAAATTAAGTTACGTTGTACCTAGAACTGCTATGAGGCGCGAGGTGCGCGCTCGTCCACTATTCGCCATCCCATCTTGCCGCACTAATGCTGGAGTTCGCGCACCTCTACGACGTATGGCAGATAATTATAACTCAAATTTCTCGGATATAGATCTATTTACTTTATCATCCAACAAATTTCGAAGAGTAATTCAAAAATTAACAAAATAAATTTACTATATAACTGTAACCTAAGAATAATATTAAAAAAAATACAATCACTCGCATGCCTAGTTAGTTCTTGTATAAAAAATGGAATAGGCAACATGTGGATAACGTTGTGAGTTACACATACACTGTATACTTTAGATACTAAGGATTGTTAATTAAGATACTTTGTGTAACTGTTTGTTTTCCCAAAGAAAATAAATAAATAAATAAATAAGCGCAACAAACTTTATGAAAGTGTGAAATAAGTGGATTGCAGAATAAATAGTTTGGTAACTCCCCTTAGGAAGATTTATACGTATCGAAAAACTACAATAACATGACGCGCCCCTCCACAACACGAAACGTTTGAAAGTATTTACAAGACTCACAACGCATGTGTGCGTACTGAGACGACTCTCGAAACAAAAACACTAGCGGCGTCATTAATTACAAATTATTATTAGTACGGCGCTGCACTGACATACTCTATAAAAATGACACGTGCATTGTCTTGCGCGGTCGGCTAGTTATGATTAGTTGACCAACAAATCTGCCGTCCTGCTACTGAAGACGAATACTTACAACTACATAGAAACTCTTTCATAAGGATATGACTACACACATTGAATCTGTGATCACATGTAGAATCAACAAGAATTATGTAACCAGGATTTTGTAAAAACCTAATTTAAAAGAGTGCCGTGGAGTTTCTTGCTCGTTCTTCTCCATAGAGGCCTACCTCCGTTTTGGAACGAGCAACTAGCTTCAACTTTCGGACTAACTGACCGACTCCTTGACAATTCAAAAGTGCCTGTAAATGGTCTAATTGAAATAAATGTTTTGACTTTGACTTTGAAATAGTAATATGGAGGGGAGCGCCATGTTATATAGTAGTTTATCTATCTCTAAATTTGTTTGACTATGGTATCGATTCCCTTGTTCACAAACTAGACTAAATTTAGAGAATTGTCATCTCTTACTAACATACAGCGAAAGGAAAGGACGGTGACATTCCGTGACATTAAAGAACTAAGTAAGAAATGTCAAATTAGTTTTGCCTTGAACTTCTCCGTATTTTTAATCCATACGTTTTAAGATGTCAACTATAACTGTATGGATGTGTCAGATTGACTAAATTTGACAGCTCTTATTTACATTAGTCTCTTTCTTATTTTATTGGACAGAAAAAGATGGAAATAGTCTAATTTTAGTTTAGTTTGTGACCAAGAGAATCGGCACCATTTTTTATTTTTCTTGGTAGTAAATGACATTCCCGCCAATAAGATGAGCCGGGAGACCGCTGCTGACCGCCTGTCGGCTATGCGCGGTGTGTTGTCGCGTATGGGAGTAGATGCTTACATCATTCCTACTGCTGATGCTCATAATGTAAGTACTATTATACTAAACATGTAGGAATAATGACTGCCTCGTTGGTCTAGTGGTTGCAAGCGCGACTGCTGTGCATGAGGTCTTGGGTTCGATTCCCAGGTCGGGCAAAGTGTTATTGGGTTTTTCCATCAGGAATTTCTCAGTAACAGCTTTGGAGTCTGGATTTGTGCCCGGTTGATGGCAATAGGCTCGCCCCCTATTACATGGGACTAAAAACATAACTGGCGAAATGTGGGTGTACTAATGGGTACACCTCTGCCTAATCCTTCGGGGATTACAGGCGTGATGTTATGAATATTTATCTGTATAATTTTTTTTGAGGTGGTAAAAATCATCAAATGATTCCTTCCGCCCTGGGCGGGGCGGAAGGGACTGTCAGACTTTTACTGACTAAAAAACCACCCTGTTCCTTCTGTTAATAAATAAATAATTATAATAGATTTCACAAATTGAATTTTTATTTTTGTTGAAATAGCAGAAATCAAAGTTGTTTTTTTTTTTATAAATAATTTATGAACTGTAAATTGTTAACATGCTTAGTTTAATTGTTTACAAAATAAGTACCTAGGTATTTCAAAAAAAAAGAAAACCATTTCAAATGTCAAAACATTTATTTCAATTAGACCATTTACAGGCACTTTTGAATTGTCAAAGAGTCGGTCAGTTAGAAAGATGAAGCTAGTTGCTCGTTCCAAAACGGAGGTAGGCCTCTATGGAGAAGAACGAGCAAGAAACTCCACGGCATTACCGTACTAGTGCGAAAATGTAATGCAAAAAGCACGCGTGCGTAATACACCTTCCATAATTACCTTTTCATTTCACAGTCGCAATACATATCTCCAGCCGATGCTCGTAGAGAATGGCTGTCAGGTCTCCGAGGGTCATCAGGCACGGCTCTGGTGACCGCCACTCGAGCGCTGGTGTGGACTGATGCGAGATACTGGACGCAGTTCGAGGTGGAAGTCGATGGCACGCTTTGGACCCTGATGAGGCAAGGTAAATTCAAATTATGAAAAAACTTTCCTATAAAAACTGCGCGACTGCTGAGCATGAGGTCTTGGGTTCGATTTCCAGGTCGGGCAAAGTGTTACTGGGTTTTTTCATCAGAAATTTCTCAGTAACAGCTTTGGAGTCTGGATTTGTGCCCGGTTGATGGCAATAGGCTCGCCCCCTATTAATAAGCCTAACATAACTGGCGAAATGTGGATGTGTGGATGTGGGTACACCTCTGCCTAATCCTTCGGGGTTTACAGGCGTGATGATCTTATCGTTTGGGTATTTGTTGTTGTGTACTGCCACCGACTTCCAGAATTAAGTGTTTTTTTTTAATTTGTAGTTTTTTAAGGTGATTGTCTTTTTAATTTGTATTGTATTGTGTGATATTTATTTTTCACTTTTTAGTGCAATACAAAGAATACTTTCAAACAATACCTCACACGATTCATTTAATTTTGGAAAGTAGTCGATAAGGGTAATCTTCTCATGCAAAAAATAACTTTATAATAAGTATAATGGCGTGGGCTAATATTTATTGGTAAAAAGAAACAATAGTCATGAAACACGAATGTAATTTGACACAGAACAACTTATGTGAAACACTATTTATAAATAACAATATAAAATACACGGGAGCGAACGAGAGCCGCGGGAGGAACAAAATATCGTCCGTCTGCCTTGAAGCGGGTGCGCGCGACTGTTGCAGCGGAGGTGACGCGTGAGCAGAGCGCATGCGCGGCACTATGCCTGACACTTAACCCTGCGGCTGCGCGCGTTATGTCCGACACCTAACCCTGCGGCCTCGCGTGTGTTACATAAGTTATTTTTTGCATGAGAAGATTACTCGAAACCTCTAGGATAGATTTTGATGCTCTTCTAAAATTTTTAAGACTTAATTGTACCCTTTCGTTGGTAAATAATTTATTCCTGGCACCGTTTGGTCCAATTCCAATATTTCTAACCCACTGTCACTCGTTTCATAGGATTCAAGTTTTATTTATTTTATCTCCAGGAATAGACCTGTCTCTTCAAGATTGGCTGGTCACCCACATGCCAGCAAGATCCGTCGTGGCTGTCGATCCTACCACGTATACTAGAAGCTCTTGGCGTACCTTAGAAGTATGTATACCCTTTATTTTTCTTTTTTTGTGGAAATCCTCATGGCCTATGTGGTCATTGTACTCATCATGGGGTCATTGTACTCATCATGGGGTCATTGTACTCATCATTATGAACATCTTTTACTATTGGACCAACCTTGAAATCATGAAAAAAAAAACAGCTGATCCATACATTACGATCTTGTTATGTAGCATTTTTGTAGGGAATAGCTGTTTTTTTTTTCATGATTTCATGGTTGGCCCCATTGTAAAAGTTGTTCATAATGATGAGTACAACGACCCTTATAAGGGGTCGTTGTACTCATCATTATATTAATTTTCGTTATTTTTTTGTTTTAGACGGCATTAACAAGAGTAAATGTCACACTAGAAGCTATTTACGAGAACTTGGTGGACATGGCGCGGCAGATACTGAGCGACGGGCCCCCAGAGAGACCACACAATGATCTGTTACCCTTACCCAGAGCATATACGGGTAAGCCTTTATGTTTTGTAACTAAATTGCTTGGAAAAAGACTCTAGTGTTATAATGTAGAGTATTACACACGTGTGCTTTTTACATTACGTTATAGTACTAGTGTTGTAAGATTTTTTTTTAATTTAGATGAATGTTTTTGATTATTTTCATGTGTAATTGTTTTGTAGATAAATGCAATAAGTATGTAGGTATATTAAATAATAAAATTTGTTAAATTAATATTACTTATGTTATATCAAATTAGTTGTTTTTGTCATTATAGTATCTATCTCTCTCTATCTCTCTCTATAAACAAAAATATTAAGTATTTTTTGTTAAATTCTGAATTTTGGCGATTTCGTTAATCAACCACGTGTGCAAGCAACCGTTACGTTGAGGTTCGAAGTTAGAATTAACAAATCTGCACGCTTTTTTTTCACAAATCTTTCGTCCCAAATACAGTATTTCAAATTATATTTTATTTTCTTCCTCCTATTTAGAAAAACGTCATAAAAAACACGTCAGTATTTACATCATAACACTCTCGGCTCCAATACGCCCTGGCCTTTAACCTCAACCATAATAACAAACTTACACCACTAGTTCTATAAAATACTGTTTTCTCTTACAGGGCAGCAATCTTCTGGAAAGATATCGGAGTTAGTTGAACAAATACAAGCTAGGGGCGCTTCTGCGTTGCTCCTTACAGCTTTAGACGATATAGCATGTGAGTATATACAGATTTAGTTTTACCCGCGGCTTCGTCTGCATAAATATACATACATACATAAACTCACGCCTTTTTCTCATGGGGGTAGGCAGAAACTATAGAACGCCACCTGCTACGATCCTTACATACTCCTTTCGCCTCATCTACGTTCATACATCTCGTCATACAAGCACGCCGGTTACGAGTACTCCGCACCTGACCTTTCTGAAGGACCTCACCAATAAGGTCAGTGTAGGTCTTTCAGGGCGACCCCTCCCGGCGTTGCCACTCACCTCTGCCGTATCCGTACCTTTTGTCAATCGTCTTTCACTCATCCTCTCAACATGACCGAACCATCTAAGCATACCCTTTTCTATCTTTGTCACTACATCTTCTTTTAATCCGCAACGGTCTCGTATAACCTCATTCCTCACTCTATCGTTCAAAGTTACACCACACATACTCCGTAAGGAACGCATTTCCACAGCATTTATCCTACTCTCATGCCTCGTTTGCCATACCCTGCATAAATATGGGTAAAAAAAATTAGCAGTTCCTTATAAAACATATAAAATTTAAATATAACATCACGGCTGTAATCTTCGAAGGGTTTGGCAGAGGTGTACGTGTACCCATTAGTACACCAACATTTCGCCAGTTATGTTTAAGTCCCATGTAATATATTTTATGACTAATTTTACTATTTTCAGATACATTAAATATTAGGGGGTCCGACATTCCGTTTAATCCAGTATTCTTCTCCTATCTTCTTATTAGGATCACTCCAAATTCGGTAAGTCAATCTATATTGTTTATGTTTGACGGGCCTGTTGGTCTAGTGGTTAGCGGCCCTGACTGCTAAGCCGGACGTCGTGGGTTCGATTCCCACCCAGGACAAACTTTGTGTGATGAGCATGATTGTTAGTTCTGTGTCTGGGTGTGATTTATCTATAATATGTATGTATTTATAAATTATATAAGTATGTATATCAGTTGTCTGGTTACCATAACACAAGCTCTGCTTAGCTTGGGATCAGATAGCCGTGTGTGAGTTGTCCCAAGATATTTATAATTATTTATATAATTATGTAAAATACACACTTACTACAAAAGCTTTTTTACAAAAAAATATGACCGCCTTCAAAAACTACAACATAAAAAATAACTTTAGCTTGAAAGTCGGCGGCTTTGGTTTTTTTTCTTGTTATGTAGGTATTGCCACCGACTTCCAAGCTAAAGTTATTTTTTATTTTGTAGTTTTTGAAGGCGGTCATATTTTTTTGTAAAAAAGCTTTTTATTTTTCACTTTTTAGTGCTTGTGTGTTAATGTTTGAAATCCTTACATAAAGACCTTTCAAACAATACCTCACACGATATATTTAATTTTGGAAAATGGTAGGAAATGGAGGAGTGGTTGACGTACCCCCTCCCCACTTCCTTCAGTCAGTCATCGACTACACGTATAAACAAAGCAATTTTTCTTGTTACGGCGGTTCTGCTGTGATTTTATAAGGAGTTCCGTTCCATATCTCCAAAGTTCATCATCAGATCATGACAATATTCCTATGGGACCTATTCGGAGCTATACTCTTTCAAACAAAATAAGAATCATCCAAATCGATTCATAATTGGCGGAGTAATCGTAGAACAAAATACAAAAAAAAAAAAAAACATACGCGTCGAATTGAGAACCTCCTCCTTTTTGAAGCCGGTTGATAAAATAACCTATCAATCAGTTTGTCCAGCCTTTTCCCAACTGTGTTGGGATCGGCTTCCAGTCTAACCGGATGCAGCTGAATACCAGTATTTTACATGGAGCGACTGCCTATCTGACCTCCACGACCCAGTAACTGGGTAATACGATACCCCTTGGTAAGACTGGTTGTCAGACTTTCAGGCTGTTTTCAACCCACAGTAATAATGACCGAAAATAATGAGAGCATTCTCTGTTATATATGTATAAATTCAATTCAATTTTCTTTCAGCCGCACAGAGTGATTCTGTTCTGGTACAATGGAGTACTGGCCAATGATATTCGGACTCATTTAGCTTTAGAAGGCACTCACGTTGAAGTACAACCGTATGCTAATATATTCGACTATCTCAGAGATCTGTCGGTAAGTAACATACATGAATTTATAAACCATTTTCCTATGGGGGTAGGCAGAAACCACAGAACGCCCTGTAGGTAACGTTTAAACGCGCCACGAAAGATGAGACTTGACAAGCGTTATCAGTAATGGGGAGCTTGCGCTATGCTATTCTCTAAAAGACTAAACAACGCACTCGTCGTCGAAACTAGTATGGTCCTCAGTGGATTTTGAACTTTATGCTCTAGATCATTTAGTTGAAAATCCATTAACGACAAACTGTCTCTACGACGAGTTCCGAAACAGTTTGTCTTTAGTAGATTTTCAACGTTGTGATCTACAGTATAAAGTTGAAAATCCACTAAACACAAACCATAGTGTCAGCGCTGCCGCGGCGCTGTGCTTTTAGAGAATAGCACTACAGGTATGGATGGACGAAATAGTTATCCATAATGTGTGTATCTATTCAGGGATATTTCGATGACATTTAAATTAAAATTCTTAATAATCTTAATACCTATACTTAAATAAATAACGCGTCACGTTATTTGTCCGGGATGGACTCCTAAACTACTCATTTTTTATGAAATATGGCTTACTGTGTGTAATTTGGTCAAACTTAAAAGATAGGATAGTTTTTATCTCGATAATTGACCTCAATATCTTTACTTACTTCAAGCCACAGCAACGCGTGGCCGAGTCAGCTAGTATTATAATTTTCTTCATTTTCTTTATTTTCCATATTTTTACAAATATTTTCCTTAAAAAACAAATAATATAGTTTAAAAAATAATATTTATTAAGATATATTAAAGTTTGTGTGATGTGTCAAGTATTATTTTTAGTGGCGTGTATAATATTTTCAGATTGAATTAGGAGACCAAGAAACTATTTGGGTATCAGATGAAGCCAGCCATGCTGTGTTGCTAGCGATTGAGGTATGTCTTTAATCTTTCACAAACACCTTAACACTTCCACTGCTATATCCAGGCTGCTATATTGACTGCCTCGTTGGTCTATTGGTCGCAAGCGCGACTGCTGTGCATGAGGTCTTGGGTTCGATTCCCAGGTCGGGCAAAGTGTTATTGGGTTTTTCCATCAGGAATTTCAAACATCACGCCTGTAATCCCCGAAGGATTAGGCAGAGGTGTACCCTTTATTACACGCACATTTCGCCAGTTATGTTTTTAGTCCCATGTAATAGGGGGCGAGCCTATTGCCATCAACCGGGCACAAATCCAGACTCCGAGGCTGCTACTAAGAAATTCGTGATGGAAAAACCCAATAACACTTTGCTCGGCCTGGGAATCGAACCCAAGATCTCATGCACAGCAGTTGCGCTTGCGACCACTAGACCAATGAGACATTACGGTCTTGTTATGTAGCATTTTTGTAGGTAACAGCTGATTTTTATTTCATGATTTCAGGGTTGGTCCCATAGTAAAAGTTGTTCATAATGATGAGTACAATGACCCCTTTTAAGGTTTCGGGTAGATTTTCAATTACCCTGTATATTTCATTTACTATGTGAAATTGTTTTAATTATATAATATTCACATACGTTAGTCTACTACGGCTTCTGAACAAGTATACAAAAATTCATGAGAGTATGTTGGACTTTATGCAACTGCTCGGTACGCTCAATTTTGTCGCTCTGGGCATACCACGAAGGCTGAGGATATCGTAGAGTACATAAGGGTGAAAGTCAACTGGACCTTGAGGGTGGAGAAGTTGGAGGCGCGACATAGCACCAATTTTAACTCGTTTGCTGTTCGCGTTCCGACCCATCATTTGATGACCTTCCTCAAGGAAGAGTTTTGGCCGAAAGGTGTGCTGTATCGGCGTTTCCGCGGCCAGCTACGCGACACCTCGCAGCGTAACACGACGCCGACACTTCGTGTTCAGTAGTTTATAAGCTTATTGTTAAAATATGTATTAGTTTATAGTTATTGTACTTATTTATGTATTTGTGTTTTATGGGCTTTAGTTGCCTGAAATAAAGGTTTATTATTATACTTACCCGGCTTGCCCCCCCACAAATCGGGCCCTGATACTAGTTTTAATACGAGATTTTCATTTTGCATATTTTTCAGGAAGGTCCAGCTAGAATTCTCTCCACTTCAATATCTCCAGTTGCTTTGAAGAAATGTGTGAAGAATGATGTCGAACTTGAGGTGAATATTTTTAGCAAGCTTATATTTGACGGGCCTGTTGGTCTAGTGGTTAGCGGCCCTGACTGCTAAGCCGGAGGTCGTGGGTTCGATTCCCACCCAGGACAAACTGTGTGTGATGAGCATGATTGTTAGTTCTGTGTCTGGGTGTGATTTATCTATAATATGTATGTATTTATAAATTATATAAGTATGTATATCAGTTGTCTGGTTACCATAACACAAGCTCTGCTTAGCTTGGGAACAGATAGCCGTGTGTGAGTTGTCCCAAGATATTTATTTATTTTATTTATTTACTTTCACCTGTTCCTGTGTCTGTGGCCCAACTCTTACAATTCAAATTTGACACACTTCCCGATGTTCCATTGAGCTGAAATTTTGCTTAAATGTGCAATGTGCATGACAATGCAATTTAATGATGTCACAGAGCTGGTCTGATGATGGAGCCGGAAAGTGGCCATAGGAACTTAAGTCAAAACTTTAAAGTTAAATTTGACCTACTTCACGGTGTTCGATTGAACTGAAATTTTGAATACATGACAATAGAATACATATAAAGCACAGAAAAAAATAATTAGGGAGGAGTTTATGGCTAATTAATAACAGCTGCTCGATCAATTAGGTTAAGCTACGCTTGCCGGGGTTGGTCCGTGGATGGGTGACCATCTTTACACACCGAGACTCCTCCGTGCCTCGGAAAGTACGTTAGGCCGTTGGTTCCCTGGGGTGGCGGGACGTTTTAACAGGATACCGTGGCCCCGGAACAAAAAGGGCAACAGTAGGAACAGGGTGGTATTTTAGTCAGTAAAAGTCTGACAGCCTCTTCCGCCCCATCCAGGGCGGAAGGACTCAATTGAAGATTTTACCACCTCAAAAAATAAAAAGCCGTTGGTCCCGGCTAGTCATATCTAGTTATATCTTTGTCAGTCGTTACAGGCCGTCAAAAGCCCGAAAGTCTGACAACCAGTCTTATCAAGGAGTATCATATTACCCAGCTACTGGGTTGTGGAGGTCAGATGCCTATCTGACCTCCACAACCCAGTAGCGACTGCCTAGTCGCTCTATGTAAAATACTGGTATTCAGCTATTTACTCCGTATGTGTTTGGCTGTCACCAGGGTTTCCGAGTGGCTCACATAAAAGATGGTATAGCAGTGATCCGGTCTTTCCACTGGGTGGAACAGGAAGTGGCAGCCGGACACGACGTCTCTGAAATAGACTTGTCGGACAAAATGATAGAATTCAGAAGGTGAGTTTACCGCATACCGCATTTCCCACTGCAGACGGCCCGCATTGTTAACAGGTTTCTCTCTCTTTAAGTCAAAGTCAAAGTCAAATAAAATATATTTCAATTAGACCGTTTACAGGCACTTTTGAATTGTCAAAGAGTCGGTCAGTTAGTCAGAAAGTTGAAGCTAGTTGCTCGTTCTAAAACGGAGGTAGGCCTCTATGGAGAAGAACGAGAAAGAAACTCCACGGACACTCTTTTAAATTAGGTTTTTACAAAATCCTGGTTACATTATTCCTGTTGATTCTACATGTGATCACAATGAAGATGAATTTAGAACAGTAGTTAAATATAAAAAAAAGATGTAGGCCATAGCAGTTAAGAGATGACCAATCCCAACTGACAGCACTCGTTCACGAGCATGACGCATGGATCAGCACCACCTAGCTCAACCATCATGAAGGGAGCCAAGTGATCCAACACACGCGCCACCATCAGCGAGACATTGAGTGAGCATGACAATGTCTAGAGCCCAGAGCGCCAACAGCCAGCTCTTAAAACAATATTATGTTAATATAATATTACTTTGTAATTTCTGCTGTTGGATTTTCAACTCTCGGCGCTACTGTTTCCGTTACTGATGGGCTAATATTTTCATATATTGGGCCTCATTGGTCTAGTGGTCGCAGAGCGCGACTGCTGAGCGTGAGGTCTTGGGTTCGATTCCCAGGTTGGGCAAGTGTTATTGGGTTTTTCCATCAGGAATTCCTCAGTAACAGCCGCGGAGTCTGGATTTGTGCCCGGTTGATGGCAATAGGCTCGCCCCCTATTACATGGGACTTATACTGGCGAAATGTGGGTGTTCTAATGGGTACAGCTCTGCCTAACCCTTCGGGGATTACAGGCGTGATGTTATGTTAATGTGTTGTTTGTTGTTTTAAAAATATTTCTTCTTCAGTGAAGAAGAAAATTTCATGGGTCCATCGTTCTCCACGATCGCGGGCGCCGGAGAGAATGGCGCTATCATACATTACAGCCCCCAAAGGGAGGGGCCGCAGCGCTACATCAAACCAGATGACATGCTACTAGTGGACTCTGGAGGACAGTACTTGTAAGTATAAAGGATAAAAATTAATGTTTGTTTCTCGTGTGGGCAGTAAGGTCTTAGGAACAGGATACCGTGGCCCCGGAACGTAAAGGGCAACAGAAGGAACAGGGTGGTTTTTTAGCCAGTAAAAGTCTGACAGTCCGTTCCGCCCCACCTAGGGCGGAAGGACTCATTTAATGATTTGTACCACCTCAAAAAAAAAGACCCTATAGGGTCTTTTTGGTGGTGGTGGAGATGATTTCCTCACAATGTTTTCCTTCACCAATGCCAGTGATGTCTAAATAAACAAAAATTAATAAAAAAAATAAAAAAACATATCCTCTGGATGAGTCGAGTAACCCCCCCGCCCCCCTTCCATGGTAATGTGTCTTTTTACATCCTGTTTCCTTTAACAGTGAAGGTACCACAGACATAACAAGGACACGTCATATGAGCGCGTCTCCAACTCCTGCGCAGCGCATGACGTTCACTCGAGTTCTGAAGGGGCAGATTAACTTAGCAACCACCGTGCTACCTAGAGGCATAATGGTAAGTCAACCAAAAACCTTTACCAATTCATTTCGTTAATGGTCGTCAGAAGCTTGAAAGTCTGACAACCAGTCTTACCAAGAGATATCGTATTACCCAGTTACTGGGTTGTGGAGGTCAGATAGGCAGTCGCTCCATGTAAAATACTGGTATTCAGCTGCATCCGGTTAGACTGGAAGCCGACCCCAACATAGTTGGGAAAAGGCTGGACAGATTTTAATACGGATGTCAGGAACATTATGTTGATAAATAAAATAAATAAATAAATAATAATAAAAATCGTTTATTATCAGGCGTCGACGGCCCATAGCGTGTTAGTAATCAGTACAAACTTAAAACTATGTTATTAGTAACACACATGAGTACAAAAACAAAATAAAACACAAATACACCACAAAATACAGCCAACACTAGAGGAAGATTTATCAAGTCACATATCTGACACTGGAGACATAGACTGGCCTGTTGGTCTAGTAGTTAGTGACCCTGACTGCTAGGACGGAGGTCGTGGGTTCGATTCCCATCCAGGACAAATCTTTGTGTGTTGAGCACGATGATTTGTTCTGTGTCTGGGAGTAATTTATCTATAATATGTATGTATTTAGAAATATATAAGTATATTCATCAGTTGTCTGGTTACCATAGTACAGGCTCTGCCTAGTTTGGGATCAGATGGCAATGTGTTGGTTGTCCTAAGATATTATTATTATTTATTATTATTATTATATCTGACATGCAGCTTGATAAAACTATCCATTGTAGGCCCTTCTAGCCTTTCTGCAAACACCTTCAGAATGCTATTGGTGCTTCCCCTCAATTTGCGTACCACTGATTCCACTTTTTTGCGCATGATCGCGAAATTCAAAGAGCTGTCAGCACAGGGACGGGGCCCCCAACGGGGCCAACGCCTGCCGGGGTTGCGGGACGTCTTAACAGGATACCGTGGCCCCGGAACGTAAAGGGCAACAGAAGGAACAGGGTGGTTTTTTAGTCAGTAAAAGTCTGACAGTCCCTTCCGCCCCACCTAGGGCGGAAGGAGTTATTTGATGATTTTTACCACCTAAAAAAAACCAAAAAAAAAATATTATCGCGAAATAATCGTCAGTGTGCGCATCCGCGATTATAATTTATCTTATTCCATAATTTCAGGGCAATGTCGTCGAAGTTTTAGCCCGCAAGGCGCTATGGGACGTGGGTTTGAACTACGGACACGGCACCGGGCATGGAGTGGGCCACTTTCTGAACGTCCACGAAGGACCCATCTGGATCCTTAGCGGCCCAACAGCTGACGACCCTGGCATTGCGCCTAAAATGATCTATAGTAACGGTAAGATTTTTGGAACCTCGAAAGTTAAAATTAAATAATTTATTTCTATTAGACCATAATAAATTAATGCTAAAAAACTTTTTAAAACAAACTTTCTTAGTGTGACTTTGTAACTTGTGACTTGTAACTTTTTTATTTTCTACTCTTCAAGCCCTTTCATTCGATACCCATATCAAGGGGATTGAGAAAAAATATGTAATCCGCCATCTTGGAACGGCGGCCATATTGAAATTATTACAATATTGAGTATTGGACATTGTATTGTCATCAGAACTTAAGCTGTATGCAAAATTTCAGCTCAATCGGATACAAAAAAAATGGTTAAAATGGTTCGCATTTACATACGGACAGTGCAAGCTAAATAAAAGCTTGTAAAAACAACACACTGCTTCTGACCGCCTCGTTGGTCTAGTGGTCGCAAAGCGCGTCTGCTGAGCACGAGGTCTTTGGGATCGATTCTCAGGTCCGGCAAAGTGTTATTGGGTTTTTCCATCAGGAATTTCTCAGTAGCAGCATTTGTGACCGGTTGATGGCAAGCAGCAAGCATTGTGCGCGGCCATCTTATTTAAGCACGTACATTTTATTTAAACTTAAATTTCGTTTTTATTCCCCCGACGCGACGGCACAATCCTTTTTCTCTCTCTAAAATCACAATAATACATCTTTTTTTTTGTTTAGAACCCGGATATTACGAAGTTGGTGAATATGGTATCCGGCATGAAGACCTGGTTGAAACTATTGAAATGAATGAACAGGCTGATCATATACGAGTAAGTAAAATTTGTAATTACATACACATAACATCACGCCTGTAGTCCTCGAAGGGTTAGGCAGAGGTGTACCCAGAACGACAATAATAAGGGACGGCAAATTTGAGTGTGCCGGGCGGTTGCACCAAGTCCAACATACTCTCATGAATTTTTGTAAACTTGTTCAGAAACCGTAGTAGACTAACGTATGTGACTATTATACAATTAAAACAATATCACATATACAAAATCATCTCATCTTCGGAATAGCAAGCTTATGACTTATTATGGTGTTAGTGTAAAGGGCGTCGAATATTATTTTGCCCGGAGCGGCTGAATAGCTAGATCGGGCCCTGGGTGTACCCATTAGTACACCCGCATTTCGCCAGTTATGTTTAAGGCACATGTTATAATAGGGGCAAGCCTATTCTAGCGAAAGCTAGCAGGCTATAGGTTTATTTTATTATCAAAAAATTAGGGAACCGTAAGAAA
The DNA here is from genome assembly GCA_949774945.1 of Hoplodrina ambigua. Classification (NCBI taxonomy): domain Eukaryota; kingdom Metazoa; phylum Arthropoda; class Insecta; order Lepidoptera; family Noctuidae; genus Hoplodrina; species Hoplodrina ambigua. The sequence continues at coordinate 1,778,939 of OX458994.1, forward strand.
AAAAATTGATGGTGATCTTTTTAAAAACAAGCTTTTTTAGTGTGATGTTACTAACTTGATCGTTTTCTACTCTTCAAGACCTTTCATTTCATACCCATAACAAGGTGAATGAGAAAAAATATGTAATCCGCCATCTTGGAAGGACGGCCATATTGAAATGATTACAATATTGAGCATTGGACATTATAAAGGTGTATGCAAAATTTCAGCTCAATCGCATACCCACAGATGGCCGAAAAATGGTTTGCAAATTTTGAAAGGACAACTTACATACGGACTGTGCAAGCTAAATAAAAACACGCGAGGTTGCGGGGAGAGTGCTAGTACTATGTAGAGATATCTGGATTTAATTCTTTCCACAGGCTTCTGATTTAGTGGGAGACTTCGATGGGCGAGGAGCAGTTGGGTTCTATACCATATCCTTGGTACCTCATCAGGTAGCATGCCTGGATATAGATCTTCTTACTGATTTTGAGGTAAGTGTCAACAAAATTATACTATACAGACTGTTGTGTACTTGATTTATTATAAAAAATGTTTATCTGAATTTAAAAATATATAAACTAAGTTTTATTTCAAAATTTTTAAAAAAATCTGTTCGACGCCGTCCGTAAATTCATGGATACTATGCGCCCGAGTTACGTAATCACAGCAAAGGGCGTTGACCTGCTGCACTGGCCGTCCGTTATAACTACCTACATAAGTTTTAACTAATTTCATCATTGTAATATAGGGTGAAATAATTTTGAGGAAAAATGGAGATTTTACTTAAAAAACAAAAGATTTTTTTTTTTCATTGAATTTTCTTTCTATTAGTGAAATCAAACCGCTGGTTTCAAGGATAACGGTGCTTACACTAACACTCTGTATTCCTCACGCTCTAGGATGGTGCCGGTGACATTTGTCAAACTGTTGCTTTCACTCTTGAACGTTTATTAAATATTTTGTACTTCATTTTATTTATGTAAAAATCTTTGAGTACTTTTTGTATTTATTTTTAATCTCTAATTTTGTTGTTTTTTTTCTCGTACAATAACTTGCACCTACCATGTTATCTCTTCACCACCTTTGGTCGACTGTTAGATAATGCTTAAGACATTGAGACTGCCTTTGTAGTTTTGTTGCATAATGTTTAAATAAATTAATAAATAAAATGTATTAAGGACGGGCGCGCCAGGTTATAGTAGTTTATTTGTAGTGAACTGTGACTATCAGTTTATTTAGTCTTGTGAAATTTTTAGAGTAGGTACACTAATATTTCTTTCTTTCAGATTAAATACATAAACGACTACCACAAAAGGGTCTTGGACACCATCGGCCCAATTCTCGAAGCTAGAAGTCTTACATCAGAGTACGAATGGCTGAAAAAAGAATGCGAGCCCATCGTGCGGGGCGCCGCCATCTTGTTCAAATCTTCGCCGTTTTTGGCGGCAATAAGCGTTATTATTGTTTGGCTAGGTTATCAATAAAAATTTAGACATACATTAAGATATTATTTTGATTTTTCAATCGTCAAATAACTTTTATCAAAATATTAAATATGGCGGGTTAACATTTTCTGGGCAAAAGCTGTCAAACTGTCATATATATTCGAATGACAGATGTCATAAAGCGTTTAAAAAAAGGCGCCAAATTGCTCGCGAAAGATATTTCCTACGATTTTTGTAATTTGCGGCTCAATAGTTAGGTTGTACGATGATTAAAGATATAAAAGCGACAGTAACGAATATAATTTACAGAATATAATCATTACAATGGTTATTATAGCTCTCGGAGTCGGTGTTAACCATTAATTTGCCTATTAATGGAAACATGACATTTGCCGCCCATTTTAACCTAGGGACTTATATATTTATACTCCATTATGTAATTGTTTTAATTGATTATGTAATTAATGAATACTGCTCAAGCAAAATCTACCTATGATGTAAGAATAACCTTTTACATTTTGTGATAAATAAAGTTTTTAAATAAAATTCCATTTTATTTTTTTCATTGTCTTTTCATAAAAAAACAGATTTTCCCTAAATCAATAAAATATTTAAACAGGGTAATCAATAAAAAAATGCAGCTGAATACCTGTATTTTACGTGGAGCGACTGCCTATCTGTCCTTCACAACCCAGTAATTGGGTAATATGATACCTTTTGGTAAGACTGGTTGTCAGACTTTCTTTCAGGTTTCTGACGATCCGTAACGACTGTCAGAGATCTACGTACGACAACCGGGACCAACGGCTTAACGTGCTTTCCGAGGCACGGAGGAGTCTCGGTGTGTAAAGATGGTCACCCATCCACGGACCAACTCTGGCAAGCGTAGCTTAACCTGATGTATCAACCCGTGCGGCTGTTATTACTTAGCCATGAGCTCCTCTATACCTATATAAAATGTGTAAATAGTGTAAATAAATACTCATATAATTAAATTAACCATTTACTTAACATAATACATAATTGTTATCACGCTGTATCTACATAATTATCTAAGCTTGACTGACAGCTTATTCCTTGTTCCTGTAGTTCTTGATGTTGACCAGGACCCAAGCGGGTACGATGGACCAGCCAATGACCATCGCACTGCACAGGAAGAACATCTCCTGGAAATGAAGAAGAATATAATGTATTAAAGATATAAACTCACACAAACAATAAGACTGTCAAAGCTTGGATTTTTTTAAAATTGGGTATTTAAATCAAGACCTTGTGCATGTCTGAGCCAGGGTGGGACAAGTGCCTCACTCTGCCTCAGTGTGCTTATGTGCAAGCCTAAATGTTTTAGTAATTAAAATTATGCTGTTATTTCTAAAAAAGACATGGCAAGGGCATGTTTTCTTCTCTATTCTTAATAGTTATTCTTGTATTGACAAAATCAATTTGTGAAAGCTCCAGAACAGTAAAAAGAATGAATTGCAATTTGTAACCCATATACTGGGGGCTAAAATTTGCTACATGCATACTCCCTACTGTGGCTGGCTACACAGTCGGTCTGTTTGCCGAAGACAAACACATGCAGTTGTGTGTGCGTCGCATACGCGCGTAACATTGTTGACTGCTGAAAAACACACCCGTTCTTTCTACTAAAAACCGCATACACAACTGTTAGTGTTTTTCTATTAAACACACAAACTGTGTAGCCAGCCGCACTATGGGCTTGGCGTAGCGAATGTTCGCCTGCAGTCAATGGCTTAAGCAAGCCAATTCAAATTATTATATTTCAAGACGGTCTGAGATTTCTGCAATAGTTTTGGATCAAACCTCTTGTCTCTCTTATGTTACTACAAAAACTTTTTGCTATTCTAATTGTCCAGTCTTTTATTACAAACGATACTCTAGAATTAGACCGAATATCAGGGTTGTTTGTTATCTTGACCAATTGTCAAATAAGATAAAAATTAATATTGAGTAAGAAATATATTACAATTTATTATTTAAAGCAAGTAAACAGGATTGATGAATCATCAATAAAAACACGTTAAGTATATGATATTAAGGTAAATTCTTCAATAAATAAACTGAACGCAAGTACATACTACAACAGATAACCTATCATTCTCATAAAGAATTACGTAATTTGAAAAACTATTTTTTAAGTTCTCCAAGACTTGAATCATTGAAAAATAACACTGAATACTCTTTTAAAACATAACAAATATATAAATATGGTGTTATATGGGGATAAACACTCGAAAGATATCAAAATATACTTACAGCGGTCGTGATCTTGTTCCTCGCTGGAGTGGCGATAACACTCATGTTCCTCTGCTGAGCAACATTCTTAAGGATCTGAGCGTTGGTTTTGAATAAGCTCCTGACGGCAAACATTTTAATTTTACTGATAATTTAGCTTTGAAAAATGACACCAAGAAAAATTCTCGACAGAAAGTCGAAAAATCAATCGTAGATTAGGGATGTAGAGAAACGTTAACCTCCAAACAAGAAGTTTTAGTCGATTGCAGGGTCTTGTTTTTAGTCGAGTGACATTTTTGTACGAATTTAAAGAAAAAACGTAGAAATCATGATTATATTGCATTAAAGCAACATAAACTAGTGTTAAAAGTGCAGCAAGTTGAGCAGCTAACTCGTTGGCTACAGTTGGAACTAAACCACGCTGAAGATTGAGTGGCTTGTAATTTTTCGAACAATGCCCACCATGTGCCACCGTGAAACGAGCTTATTGCTGATTTATGAGGCGTGTCATGATTTCAGATAAAATTTTAACTTACTGATCTGCAAATAAAATTTTCTTAGTAAGTTTTTAACATCACTAATTTAATGTTGCCAAGTTAGGATTGTACAAATTATACTAAATGTTGCCATATAAAATCCAAATAGTACTTTTAGTAGAAATTATTAAGATATAGGTACACTGCGGATGAAAACATATACGTATCTCGTTTTTCATTTCGAATGGGATTTGTTTATTACATCTTGGAAATCGCTGCATGAAGGTTGTACTGTATTTTCTTGAAGAGCACCCGTTGGATCAGATTAAAAAAATCGGGCATTTTAAATTAAATAACAAAATACTTTTCTTTAATTAAAAAAAATCGTGTTAATCTGAGAACAACGAATAAACTTACTACCCCGACTAACAATAAAAAAAACGCCAATTATTTAATAAGACATTTAATAAAAACTTACATAATACAAACTTAAAATAACTTAAAAATACGACTTCTTGTATAACCAAAATGACATTCTAATGAAAATTAGTTTTAAAGCAGATTTTTTTGGAATAATTCAGAAATTCATTACTGCGACACTTCCATCAACTGGGGCGCGTCTGAAACGACAGAAAACAATTTATTGATAAAAAAATCTATACTAATATTATAAAGAATTTGTGAGTTTGTGATCTCTGGATCTACTGAGTCAAAGTCAAATCATTGATTTAAATTTGACCATTTATAGGCATTTTTAAATAGTCAAGGAGTCCGTCAGTTATTGCGAGAGTTCCAAAATAGAGGTAGGCCTCTATGGAGAACAACGAGCTAGAAACTCCACAGCACTCTTTTCAATTATGTTTTTACAAAGTCCTGGTTATATTATTCTTGTTGCTTCTACATGTGAAAACAATGAAGATGAATATAAAACAGTAGTAAAAAATAATAAAAATAAACATGTAAGCTATAGCAGTTAAGACATGACCAATCCCAACTGACAGCACTCGTTCACGAGCATGACGCATGGATCAGCACCACCTAGCTCAACTATCATGAAGGGAGCCAAATGATCCAACATACGCGCCACCATCAGCGAGACATTTGAGTGAGCATGACAAGCTCTCAACCGCCATGCTCAATAAGTAAAAACCATGAAAAAAACTGCTACTAAAAAAACCAAATGCAAACTCAATAACACTTTTGCCCGACATGGGAATCTAACCTACAACTTAGAGACCAACTGTACAGTTTTAAATTATGAAAATAACTGATAACTTACCTCCAGAACCATCATTGAACATAAATTCATCTTGATATTCTTTCAAGAACTGCTCAGAGCGGTGCTCGTCAAGGAATAAGGAGTATACCTTCTTAACATCTTCCATGCTGACCTGGTGACAAAAATACACACATACAATGTCTGAAAAAATCTAATCATACATACATAATATCACGCCTGTAATCCCCGAAGGGTTAGACAGAGGTATACCTATTAGTACACCCGCATTTCGCCAGTTATGTTTTTAGTCCCATGTAATAGGGGGCGAGCCTATTGCCATCAACCGGGCACAAATCCAGACTCCGAGGCTGCTAATGAGAAATTCCTGGTGGAAAAACCCAATAACACTTTGCCTGACCTGGGAATCGAACCCAAGACCTCATGCAAGGCAGTCGCGCTTGCGACCACTAGACCAACGAGGCAGTCTGATAAAATCTAAGTTTAAAAAATAAATCTAATTAGATGCATGAATACCAGTGTTTCACATGGAGCGACTGACTATCTGACCTCCATAACCCAGTAACTGGGTAATACGAATACGATAGAGATAAAGTACTTTAACATGGCGCGCCCCTCCAAAAATTCAAAACGTTTGAAGGTATTTACAAGACTCACAACTCATGTGTGCGTACTGAGACCTCACCAATAAGGTCAGTGTAGGTCTTCCTAGGGCGACCCCTCCCTGCGTTGCCACTCACCTCTGCCATATAAATACCTTTTGTCAATCGTCTTTCACTCATCCTCTCAACATGACCGAACCATCTAAGCATACCCTTTTCTACAAAAGAAAAAATTGAAGAAATATAAGATTTTTTTACATCAAATATATAACTGACTATTTGACTGCCTCGTTGGTCTAGTGGTCGCAAGCGCGACTGCTGTGCATGAGGTCTTGGGTTCGATTCCCAGGTCGGGCAAAGTGTTATTGGGTTTTTCCATCAGGAATTTCTCAGTAGCAGCCTCGGAGTCTGGATTTGTGCCCGGTTGATGGCAATAGGCTCGCCCCCTATTACATGGGACTAAAAACATAACTGGCGAAATGTGGGTGTACTAATGGGTACACCTCTGCCTAACCCTTTGGGGATTACAGGCGTGATGTTATGTTATGTTAATATATAACATATACGTACCTCAGATGCCTTCCTACGTTTAGCAACGAGTGAAGCAGTGGTAATAAGTTGTATGGCATAGCGCAGTGACGTCTCGGTGGCCACTCGCGTCAGCACCGTCAGCGCGTCACCTGACATTTGACAATCTTCTTCTTCACATCTGTTGGGGGAAAGACATATATTGTATGTAGCTTGCATGTCGGTGGGGCGACCTTTAGCATGTCGGTGACGCGATTACATTGAAATGTCTGTAATGCCACTAGCATGTCTGTGACGCGGTGATCCTTGCATGTCGGCGGCGCGACCTCTAGCGTCTCGGTGACGCGTTCACTTAAACATGACGTGTACCGTGTTGTACATTGACGTGTCTGTGATGCGGGCACATTAGCATGTAGGTGACGCGGTCCCACATGCACGTCGATGACGGAGCTACATATGCATGTGTGTTAGCATGTCGATGATGCAACGACTGTATAACGTTGGTGATGCGGTCATCTAGTCGATATCAGTGTCGCGTAGTGACATTAGCATGTCGATGAAACTTTCTCTTTAGTTTTTTGGTGACGCGATCACTACAGCTTGTCGGTGAAAATGTCTCTTTAGCATGTCGGTGACGCGGTCCCTTTAGTATGTTGCTGACGCGGTCAACTAGGCTATATCAGTGTCGCGACATTAGCATGTCGGAGCCGCGGTGTCATTAGCATGTCGGTGACGCGCACCATAAGTTGCGGCTAAAGAATTTTCTTTTACAAAAATGTATGCAAAATACCAACCTAATATTAAGTATCTCTCTAAGCTCTTGATGTGAATACGGTGAGGTTGGCACTATGATCATCCTGTCGAGCAGGTCCAGGGGTATTCCATGCGGCGACCTGTAGTTGGTGCCCCTGATCCGAGTGATGCCGCGGTTGGTAGCCATGATAACGACGGGCGCCGTCTCCGACTCAAGTGCTCGATTTAGGAATGAGAAGCATTCTATGTCTAGCATATGTGCCTGTAAGAGAATGAAAAACAATAATAAAACATAACATCACGCCTGTAATCCCCGAAGGGTTAGTCAGAGGTGTACCCATTAGTACAGCCACATTTCGCCAGTTATGTTTTTAGTCCCATGTAATAGGGGGCGAGCCTATTATATATTTGATGACATTTAGACTGAAATTATTTTCAATATGTATTACGAAATAATAAAAGTTTTTTTAAAGTGTCAAATCTCATTTGTCGTGGCGCGTATTGTAAAATTAATGACGCCGCTAGTCGAGCAACAAATCGCTGATTTGATTTTTTTTTCGAGAGCCGTCTCAGTACGCACACAAGCCTTGTGAGTTTTGTAAATACTTTCACGAATACTTTCAAACGTTTTGAATTGTGGGCGTGCCATGTTATTGTAATTTATCTATACTTACTTCATCAATGAATAGTACTCCAGGAATCATCTCAGCCTTCCCCTCTTCGCGCCATTCAGCCACTTTGCTATTGATCTGTTCGCGAATCTCTGATTTAATCTCACCGGTGTCACCTGGAGAAATGATAAATATATTTCATAAAAAAAAATCTAAACATCATCCGTCTAGCCATTTCCCAATTATGATAGGGTCGGCTTCCAGTCTAACCGGATGCAGCTGAATACCAGTATTTTACATGGAGCGACTGCCTATCTGACCTGCACAACCCAGTAACTGGGTAATACAATACCCCTAGGTAAGACTGGTTGTCAGAAATTCAAGCTTCTGACGACTCGTAACGACTGTCAAAGATCCACGTATGACAGCCGGGACCAACGGCTTAACGTGCTTTCCGAGGCACGGAATGATGTCAGTAATGTCTAAGATAAACTTTAGAAAGTACATATGATTTGAAAAAGTCACATTGGTACTTGCCCAGATTTGAACCCCATGCATAAGCCTCAACCTCTGGGCCATCAGGATAACCATAGAAAATGTATGAATCAAGCTTTATTCAGCCTTTCTACATTTTGTTGCAAGAAATTTAAATAAAAAAAAGACGGGTTGCACTCCGGGAGTGCCGGCAGAAGTGAAAACTTGATTATTAACGTTGAGCATGTTTGATATTTTGGAATGGTTAGGGAATAATTTTGCACCAATTGCTTTATCAGTATAAAAGTACTATCATTTATGTAGTAGAATACAATATTCATTTATTGCGCTATCGTACACAAACATGACAATTTATATTACATTAAAAATTTAACACTTTAAAACTATTACAATTATTTTACATTAAAAAGTTATACACGAACATTCGCGCAAGCGCCCTGCGCTGCCTAAACGAAACAGTAGGCCCAGGCATACATTTTCGCCGCGCCGTAGAGAGGGGATAGCTGTCCACTCTCCATCCGTCTTACGCTTTTTCGATCAGGTCACGTGACCTGACGCGAGTTTAAGATTTTATACCCATTACAGAAAAAGTGCTCAACGCCGCTAAAGAAGTTTTCACTTCAAAAATAAATATTTTTTGAGAACCATATTTCCACACTTCGCTACTAACCAGAGAACAGCGCCAGAAAGCCGTGTGTCCTCGAGTTGATGACGTCGATCTCATGCAGAGTGACAGTATGGACTACTTCTTTGCGCTTCTGCAGCTCCCCTTCTGGGCACTGAACGAAGCGGGCTTGCTGACCTACGAACAGAAACACAGAGAATTTATACTATTCTATACATATAAAATGCTTTGTCCTGAATGACTGACTGACGGATCAACGCACAGCCTAAACCGCTGATCGTAGAGACCTGAAACTTGGAGGGTGTGTTCTTTGTATGACGTAGGCATCCGATAAGAAAGGATTTTCCAAAATTCGCTCCTTAGGGCATGTAACCAGGGTCCAAAGTTTGTATGGAGAAACCAACTTTGACGCGGACGAAGCCGCTGATAGAAGCTAGTCTAGATCTTCTATCTATCTAAATATATAAAAGCATCAGGCAAAACCGCTTGACGTATAAAGATGAAATTAGGCAGGGACGTAGATAATATTTGGTAGATGTCCACTAAGAATTTTTTTTTTTTAAATTCATCCTCTAAGGGGTAACAGGAAGAACTCCTGAGGCTTTTGATTAATAGACATTTAATTGATTAAAAGTTGAGTTGAATTTATGATAAAAAATCAAATACAGTAATATTATTATTTTAAAATTCGGATATAGAATCCGGTTTTTTATTCAATTTCACACAAAAGGCTTATCGGGCTAGCAACAAGAAAGATGTATTTGTTCGAAAGAGTTACCGCGCCCCCGGAACGCAAAGGGCACTAGAAGGAACACGGATGGGTTTTAGTCAGTGAAAGTCTGACACTCCCTTCCACTCCGATTTACCATGCTTAAAAAAAAAAACCTTCACACCGAAACACAGCAGGTACTTACCAGTAGCATCATAGTCTCTGGCTCTGGCAAAACTCCTTCCCAACTTGTTAATCTTGCCAGTCGCCTTATCAATTGTTATCACATCGCCGGCTTGGACCTGTTGAAGAGTTTAGGTTTACATAAATTATGATTTTGGCAAGATTGGTAAACTTACCAACTTCGCCAAACATACCAAAGTTTACATATTCTTAGTCTGCATTGTTCAAATTTACCAGAAACCTATTAGTAGTAAGATTTTGTTAACTTTGGCAAGTTTGGTAAACTTACTAACTTCGTCAAACATACCAAACTTCATATTTTTTTATACTACAATGCCCAACTATACATGCAACATGATTTTCATTGATTTTGGCAACACTGGTAATCTTACCAACTTTACCAACATATCAAACTTTACATTTTCTTGTTATAAGTCTGGAATGTTCCTCTTACCTTCTCTTTAAGCAGTGAATCAATCATCTTAGCCCCCATATCGTAGTTAGTTTCCATGTCCGTAGTCTTGAGGGTCAGACGGCCCACCCGCGCCCCCCCTCCCCCTGCTGCCCTCTCCACTACCACCTCCACTACTTCTCCTTCTATTATCTCTGATTCTTCCCTGGAAATAAAGGTAGCTGGTTAATATTTAATATGTTTATGTATGAATAATGTCGTGAATATTTTTTTTTTCTGTCTGTCTATCTCTGAAACAGCTAGACCGATTTTGACGAAACTTTCCCTGGCAGCTAGCTGATATTTTAAGGAGTAACTTATTTAGGTTTATTGAAAAAAAAAAAATCGTCATTCACGCGAACGAAGTTGTGCACAAAAGCTAGTAATTTTTATAAATCATAAACTGATCTCCGAAATGTCAATTTTGATAGGACTTTCACTAATAGATAGCTGATGTTAACATAAGAATTTGGGTTCAGCAACAACAACCAACACCATCCGCTGACGCAGTCATTAGGTCCTCACGTGTGCAGGTGACTGCGTACGCGGTGCAAGATATTAGGTGGCCATGGTCTGCGGAGAGACGCCGCATAGGCTCTAAAGATTGGTACCGTCCGTGTACTCCCTATCTTTGGAGATTAACTTTGCCGGGGTGGACTTGATACATATTTGGTACTTACTTGATCCTAATACCAATGGACTTCCTAATAGCTTGTGTGAGAGCTTCAGTCTTGCTCATTTCCAAAGAGAATATCTCAGAACCTGGAAGCAAAAAAAAATCGCTTAAATTATACTAATAATTATCAGGTATGTAATGAACCATGCAAAAGAGTCACGAGCATTGATCACAACTCGTTGTTTATTTGTTTGAATATGCCAATCTCAGGAACTACTGGTCTAATTTGTAAAATCTCTTTGAATTTTATATTTTGTATATCAAGGAAGGTTTTATGCTATACAACATTACAATATGACCCATGGGAGCAAGTAGTAATCAATCAATCTGACTAGCCTTTGCTGATTAACTGACTACTAAGTTGAGGTCGGCTTCCAGTCAAACCGGATGCAGCTGAATACCAGTATTTTACATAAAGCGACTGCCTATCTGACCTCCGCAACACAGTAACTGGGTAATACGATACCACTTGGTAAGACTGGTTGTCAGACTTACGGACTACTGAGAACTGTCAAAATATGACAGCTGGCACCAACGGCTTAACATGCTTTCCAAGGTATGGAGGAGTCTTGGTGTGTAAAGATGGTCACCTACTTACAGATCAACTCCGGCAAGCGTAGCTTAAACTGATGGATCGACCTGTGCGGCTGTTATTACTTCATTAGCTACGAGCACCTCCCACAATGATCAATGACATAAATTAATGCATATAAAACCGCAGCTATTGTTAGTTAAAAAGTAAATGCCACTTACCAGCCATGCTTGTGAATGGTGTATCAGGACCTAAGGCCTGTGCCAGCCCCATGGCGATGGCTGTCTTTCCTGTGCCCGGCTGGCCAGCTAGCAATACTGCCCGGCCTGCTATTTTACCTAAAATATATAAAACAAGACAAGTGACATTATTTCAAAGATTGTGTGTATGTTCTTAAGATTGACTGCCTCGTTGGTCTAGTGGTCGCAAGCGCGACTGCTGTGCATGAGGTCTTGGGTTCGATTCCCAGGTCGGGCAAAGTGTTATTGGGTTTTTCCATCAGGAATTTCTCAGTAGCAGCCTCGGAGTCTGGATTTGTGCCCGGTTGATGACAATAGGCTCGCCCCCTATTACATGGGACTAAAAACATAACTGGCGAAATGTGGGTGTACTAATGAGTACACTTCTGCGTAACTATTCAGGGATTACAGGTATACAGGTGTGATGTTATTTATGTTCTTAAGATTACGTTCCTTTAATTTAAAAAAATTATAGAGCACAAGTGTGTGCAAACACAGGTGCACTCCCTCTTCCCTCACTCTCATAGTCTAATAGGACGGCAATCTGACGATCAGGGAGAGATCAGGAGTAGAACCAACACCTGTACGTGCTATCCGGACACAGTGGTTTCACACCACAAACGTTCAAACACCAGGCTGCTGAGAAATTAATGATGGATAAACAAAATTACACTTTTTGCCCGACCTGGGAATTGAACACAGGACCCCATGCTCAGCAGTCGATTTTGCGACCACGCGACCATTCTCTCAAAGTCTGATAAGATGACAGTCTGTAATTATCAAGGACAGGTCAGATGCAAAGCTACACGCTATGCTCTTTCCGAGACAAAGAGCGTCTTGCATCAACATCCTCCAAACTCTGTACTACAGAGAAATTTCTAACAATAAAACCCAATAACAATATGGCGATCCTGAGAATCGAACCCCACGCTCAGCAATCATAACACCAAAAAATTGTTTAGGCATCAAGCCACCCGTTGCCATGGCAACATGAAGTTTTTTCAATATTCAATACGAACCTTCTCGAATCATCTGTAGGATGACTCCAGCGGCTTTTCTAGCCATCTTCTGGCCCACCATACCCTGAGACACGGCTCTAGGTTCCAGGGAATCATCAAGACCTAATCCTCTTATATGTGAATGCGCCCCAATACGCTCGATGCGTGTAATTGAACGCACCTCTTGCACTTGAGCCGCTGCTATAGACTGAAAATTAAAAAATAATAATTTAAAAAGTCAAAATCGATGCATAAAATTGAAACAAAAAACATGATTTTGGTTTTAAAGTGAGGTTATGTTTGGGCGTACCGGCTTGATGGCGCGGTTTGCGTTTTAATTGGTTTTGTGTTGTCTGAATAGTACTTACAGCCATTTTGAAGGATTATCGTTGCGTTAATTCAGTATTTTTTAAAATAAATGCTGGAATAAAGAGCGTGTAAGCCGTCGCTAACACAAACAGAAAAATACTGACAGAGGAACGAAAATGACAGTATTGTACAAGGAACTTGACAATAAAAGATTCGTTTAGAAATGGTTGATACAATTCAAAATTGCTAGAAAAGAGTCTTGTTGTAATATAATTACGTCTTTTATTTGAAACTTTTGCTTACTTGCACTTAATTACTTTTTAGATATTTTAGGCTCAATAAAAGTCGTAAAGACCACTCAGGATCCGTGTCGGGAGTAGTCGTTTAATATAAAATAAACACACCTCGTTTTGACTTAGATTATTGAAAATGCAATGCCTGAGGATATAATCAAACCCACAAGCTGACTTTTGCCAATCTTCCACCTTTTATTAATCTATTCCCGCCTTATTATTTAATCTTATAAAGTTGAAATATTTGCAATGTCTAAAAAAAGAAAATGGCGGATTTAATGGTTTATAAAATATCAAAACCGGTAAATGACAGCCCATAACTCCCGTCTATTTCTAAACAGGTCGTCTATCATCCTCACCTGCATCCCCACAGCTTATAATTTATTTGAGTGACCAAGTAACCCTTTAAAAAAGTAATGATTTTGACCCTAACTGAACGTCGCTGCTTCGCTAGGGTAAGATTCTTTAATATTTAAATAAGAAGATAACCACTTACCTAATTATTAATTTTAATAGGATCATCAGGATTTAGGGAGTTTCATATAGAGACAGGAATAAACCATAAAAAAAAAGAAAAACCAACCGTTGGTCCGATTTGAAAAAATATTTTTCGTTATGTTTTTTTTTTTTGTATAGCCCGTTTATCGAGTTTTACTATATGTAACAATATCAGAATAACAAAGAATATCAATGTTTATATTTTTGAACAAATATTTGAATTTTTTCTTTCAATACATACGTTATAGGTACTGAGATAAGGTAATGGAACTACAAGTAGGCATAATCATTGCTTTCTTAAGACTATAATCGAACAACGATTCTCAACCATCTCATCTAACTGCTATAGGGTAAACGAGACAATGTCAAAAGTGCTGAAACGGTGACGTCACAATAAAAAAGCAAATAAACCATTTAAAATATATAAATGACGCGTCACGTTGTGTGTCCGGGATGGACTCCTAAACTACTCAACCATTTTTTATGAAATATGGCTTACTGTGTGTAGTTTGGTCAAACTTAAAGGATAGGATAGATTTTTATCTCGATTATTGACCTCAATATCTTTGCTTACTTCAAGCCACAGCAACGCGTGGCCGAGTCAGTTAGAAAACTTGATTATAACATAACATTTTAATAATATTTAGGTTTTCTTGATCAATGTTCTTTTTTTTACAATAACTCCGCGTGTTATAGTAATTTAAAAGCGAAAAAAATATTGCAAAAAATTGTCTCGTTTTATAAAAAGTTTGAGCAACTCTGCTAGACACTTAACTTGGTTTACTTTACCCTAATCCCTAATGTGTCAGAGAGAACAGGGGTTCTTATGCGTTTGACACATTGATCCTACAGCTCAAGAAAATATTCGATTCACCTCGATATTAATACTTTTTGCGTAGTTAAAGGTTAAGGTTTTCAGAAACCGATGGATGTATTAAAAATCAGGATCAAATCATTTATTTCAATTTTAAGACTATATAAAAAGGCACTATTATTTATAAAGATTAAAAAACAAGCTTTAATTTAAAATATTACAATATTGAGTATTGGACATTGTATTGTCATCAGAACTAAAGGTGTATGCAAAATTTCAGCTCAATCGGTGACAACAAATGGTCGAAAAATGGTTTGCAAATTTTGAGGACAACTTACTTACATACATACGTAGTACATACGAACAGTGCAAGCTAAATAAAAGCTTCTCATAAAAATAATTTAGTTGCCCCTCCCAAAAGGTAGTTTCGTATAAAAAGAATGGGCAAGAAACTCCACACGAGTAAATCTTCAATCTCCATAATAAACTATTTTTTTTTGTAGGGAAATCTTCATTGACTGCCTACGCTTTGGGGAAGGCGGAGGGGTGTGTCGGACCCACGGTGTTCCTCCAACTACCTTTGGCCCGGATACAAGGGTCTATCTATCTTCTGTCACATGTAGAAGCAACAAGAATAATGTACCTAGCCAGCATAACATAACATCACGCCTGAAATCCCCGAAGGGTTAGGCAGAGGTGTATCCATTAGTATACCCACATTTCGCCAGTTATGTTTTTAGTCCCATGTAATAGGGGGCGAGCCTATTGCCATCAACCGGGCACTAATCCAGACTCCGAAGCTGCTACTAAGAAATTTCTGATGAAAAAACGCAATAACACTTTGCCTGGCCTGGGAATCGAACCCAAGACCTCATGCACAGCAGTCGCGCTTGCGACTACTAGACCAACGAGGCAGTACCTAACCAGTATTTCGTAAAAACCAAATCGAAAAGAGTGCCGTGGAGTTTCTTGCTCGTTCTTCTCCATAAAGTACAACCTCCGCTTTGGAACGAGCAACTAGCTTCAATTTTCTGACTAACTGACCGACTCCTTGACAATTCAAATGTGCCTGTGAATGGACTAATTGAAATAAATGTTTTAACTTTGACATTCTTCCTAAACCCGAAACCAGGTATTGACAGGAATGGGTGAAAAATTAAAAATACACCAGGCTCCATCATCAGACCAGCTCTGTGACATCATTATATTGCATTGTCATGCTAATTGCACATTTATGCAAAATTTCAGCTCAATCGAACATCGGGAAGTGGCTCTTTAACTTGTAAGATTTGATCGGCCATAGACACCAAGACAGTTGAAAGTTAATAAAAACTTTTTAGATAGAATGAGACTCCCAGAATGAATTATCTCATTCTTTTTTTAAATCGTTTTATAAACAATGTCATCATTACCTCACTCTACAAATCTATGGTGCTACAAGTACTAACTATGAGTATATAGTTGCACCCTCTTGCATCCCTACTGCTCCACATACAGCTAAAATGACAGCACTACAGCGGTGGTACCATGAGATAATATTTTATATCACTTTTGAACTCTGCAAGAAATCGTCATTTTTTTTTTCAAATTTAGATACGGTCAAACGAGAAATTTTTATTTACAGACAACAATAAGGGATGATTCTCATTAGAGCGGGCCGTGCCCGGGGCGGGGCACGGATGGGGCACGGTTTTAAATCTGTTACATATATTTTGTATGAATCAATTTATATTACACAGTGCATAATCCG
Organism: Hoplodrina ambigua; assembly: GCA_949774945.1. Taxonomy (NCBI): domain Eukaryota; kingdom Metazoa; phylum Arthropoda; class Insecta; order Lepidoptera; family Noctuidae; genus Hoplodrina; species Hoplodrina ambigua. The sequence goes on from OX458994.1 coordinate 1,795,404, forward strand.
TGTCTCGTCCGGGCCCTCTCGACGCACTTCAATACCACGTCGGCTCGTCCACGCCCCGGCCCGGGCACGGCCCGCTCTAATGAGAATCATCCCTAATTATCTTTCTAATAATTGCCATCCAGATTCAGAGGCTGCTACTGAGAAATTCCTGATGAAAAACCCAATAACACTTTGCCTGACTTTTGAATCGAACCCAAGATCTCATGCTCAGCAGTCTCGCTTTACGACTACTAGACCAACGAGGTAATTCCCTGGGCGGGCAAAGTGTAATTGAGTTTTCCCATCAGGAATTTCTCAGTAGCAGCCTCGGAGTCTGGATTTGTGCCCGGTTGGTGGCAATAGCCTCGCCTATTAGGTACATGGCACTTAAAAAATAACTGGCGAAATTTAGCTTTAATAATGGGTACACTTCTGCCTACCCCTTCGGTAATTACAGACATGATGATGTTATTTTAATTTGACGTTTAAACCAAATTCTCACATTTTTCTCATTTCTTCAAAGTAAATTTTCACTTCTTAAAAATCTCGAAACTTCGATAAACAAAACCGAGCCAATAGTATCCCTTCATAAATGAACCCTATTTACCGGGATGTACTCACACCACAACAAAATTCGACCACCCCATGCACACATCCCCCAATCTTGTCTCTCTTTCTAAGCGAGCATTTTCTCATACATCTATCTCGCTCCCCCGCCAGCCTTCTGCCGGTAATCGATTTTCTCTCGCATTATTTTTCCGTTGGCTCTCGTGGTAACACAACGTGAGTGAATGCGTGTTAAAATATTGTTTGTATAAAACAAAAATATTGTAAAGAATATTTGAGTGCTTTGTGGAAAAAAAAAGTGATCGTGTTTGATATATTTCCCGCGGAAAACCGATCGGTGAGTGTTCTAATTTCGAATTTTGAATTTTTTTTTCACTGCGTTTGTGTTTGCAGAATTTTCGAACTGCGATTCTTTTCGATTTTTGAATAGGGTTTGTGTTTTGTAATACCTTTGCGTGTTTTCATTTTGATGATAATTTTGGGCATCAAAATGGACGTTGGCACACATATTTATTTATATTTTTTCATTCTTATTGATCATCAAATCGGCTATTACTTAGATAAAACTAAACAATGCTTTAATTAAGATGAATTATTAACGTCTTAGGACTTGTCTTAAATTCCTGCCTTATTTAATTTTCTATTGAAAACACAATGATCTCTTAAAACAGAGCTTCCTCTTTCCTATCCTTTTGTTGTGCCCTACAGTGTCCATAATGATATCAATTATAAAGTTATCACCTAAGAATACATATGGAAAAGCAATAAGTTGAGTATTGAGTATCTAAGTAATTTAATTTCGTGTGTACTAATTTACAATACAATACAAATAAGTACAAAAATACCCAAATCTATTATAGTATCTCGGACAGCGGACATCTCTTGTCCCACGTCAATATTCATTAGGGAGGTAAAGGTACATAGAGGTATACCTCTGTACCTAAATATATGTCAAGGTAACAATTTCTGTAAATAGTCTAATTTGGTTAAAACCTCATTGGTTAAAAGTTGAGATTAATTACTTTAATCTTACAATAATAGTGTTAACGACTGTATAATAAGCTGTTATTGAGTCAAGTTTATGCTTATCTAGCTTTTGCCCGCGGCTTCGCTCGTGTTAGATTCGGGTAACTAAGTTTACTCTTATGTTTTTTCACATTAGACTTTGGACCCCAGTTTCATCCTCATAAGGGGCGAATTTTGGAAAATCCTTTCTTATCGGACGTCTACTAACTATAAACTACCTTCCTGCCTTTCATCTTTATACGTCAAGCAATTTTTTGATAATTCGTTATGAGTTAGTAAGTGAGTTAGTGACCTTTCACTTTTCACTTTTTCTTTTCACTCACCAGGATTTTGTGAAAACCTAATTTAGAAGAGTGCCGTGGAGTTTCTTGCTCGTTCTTCTCCATAGAGGCCTACCTCCGGTTTGGAACGAGCAACTAGCTTCAACTTTCGGACTAACTGACAGACTCCTTGACAATTCAAAAGTGCCTGTAAATGGTCTAATTGAAATTAATGTTTTGGCTTTGACTTTGACTTTTATAAAGATATATTTAGAATTGTTTCCGTCTGCAACTCTGTCCGCGTCTAAGTTAATGTATTATCCTACTAGAACCGTACATTTTCCGGGATAAAAAGTAGCCTATGTGCTATTCCAGACTATAATCTATCTCCATGCCAAATTTCGTTCAGTTCTGTGCTGCCGTTCTGGCGTCATTGAGTAACAAACATCGGTCCGTCAAACAAATTCTTTCTCTATCGTGTGGGCAGTAAGGTCTTACGACCCCACACACTGGTGTCAGAGTTTCTAAACCGCCTCAAGGGCCTCTGACATGGTTTGAGTGGGACAGTAATAGCCTGTTAAAAGTCCAGTTTCCTCACGATTATCAAACTAAGTAACAAAGCAAGAAAAGCCAGCATTAGGCATCTTTCCACATCCAGGAAAAAATCTAGAACGAGCTAGCTTGTTGCATCATAAAATTGCATGGAATCAAATTTTCCAGTCGTCGTAACGAATTTTCCATTTCCGAACGACCGGAGACAGGAAATTGGCAATTTTTGAATCGTTTCCTATGTTAGCTGACAGATGAATTTATGTAAAGTAAATGATTATTCCTGTTAGATTAGATAGCTATCCCAATGTACAGTAAGGGCCTTTTTTTTTAGGCAAAAATCATCAAATGACTCCTTCCGCCCTGGGTGGGGCGGAAGGGACTGTCAGACTTTTACTGACAAAAAACCACCCTGTTCCTTCTGTTGCCCTTTACGTTCCAGGGCCACGGTATCCTGTTAAGACGTCCCGTAACCCCGGGTACAGGCATGCTACGGTTTGAATTGTTGTGAACACGCGGTACAGGTACGTCAGAGGCCCTTGAGGCGGTTTAAAAACTCTGACACTAGGGTGTGTGGGGTCGTAAGACCTTACTGCTTACACGATAAAGAAGAATATACGTAGTTAGAGGCTATGTGTCTTATTGAAAGCTCTTATTTTACATAACATAACACCACGCCTGTAATCCCGGAAGGGTTAGGCAGAGGTGTACCTATTAGTACGGCTAAATTTCGCCAGTTATGTTTAAGTCCCATGTAATAGGGGGCGAGCTTATTGCCATGACAGAAGAAATTCCTGATGGAAAAACCCAATAACACTTTGCCCGATCTGGGAGTCCCATCCAAGACCACATGTTTAGCAGTCGCGCTTTGCGACCACTAGACCAACGAAGCAGTTTTTATTTACTTTATTATGATTATATTCACGGTAAACAATTTTAATTAATTATTTTTGTATGCCTGTAATATATATGTACCTACCTATGTATCACAAGTCAAATATTTCACATGCAATAATAAACATAAATATTTTGTCCGTTCTTAAAACCAACTGCTCGATCACAGGGTTCGATATTTAAATAATTAAAACTTAAAAAAGGAACGTCATAAAAACGCATTTTTTTTTCTTTTTTACCAACCTACCTCAACTATAAAAATTATAAAGAATCCATAGACAAGGGTGATCGTTTAATGGGGCACGGGGGAATCGTGCCTAGGAGTAGAAAAGCGCGGGAAAAATAGAGGGGCGCGTAATGGCGGCGTTATTAACGCGTTGCGTAGAGCACTAGAGGGGAGCCTGAATGACTTCCATGCCATCGCCTCTTTATACTTTTTAATGGGAGTTTGTTTTTGTTGGAAATGAAATGGTATTTTTAAAAAAACGGAATTTACGGAAGTTTTATTTTTTTGTTTAATTTGCAAAAGTCCTAGGTTAAACTGAAGTTTGCTTGCCGACATCGATCGTGTAGTAGGTTTACGGTTTCTAACAAGACTTTCACAGCTTTAAATCTTAAAAAGTAGATCACATTTTACAAAATTTGCTATACATTTTCCAATAAAAAATTTTTTTAGGAGGTTCTTTAAAAATAATAACAAATTGAAATTAAACTTTTTTTTCGCGAATTCAAAGTCTAAAGTCAAAACATTTATTTCAATTAGACCATTTACAGGCACTTTTAAATTGTCAAGGAGTCGGTCAGTTAGTCAGAAAGTTGAAGCTAGTTGCTCGTTTCAAAACGGAGGTAGGCCTCTATGGAGAAGAACGAGCAAGAAATTCTACGGCACTCTTTTCAATTAGGTTTTGATAAAAACCTGGTTACAATACTCTTGTTGTTTCTGCCTATATGTGAAAACATTGAAAATTACTAAAACACAATAAAAACCGCCCGCGACCAAGTCAAAGTTATTATTATCCCACGGAAACCGTTCAATTTTCCTGTAAAAAGAATAGCCTATGTACTATTCCAGATTATAATCTATATCTGTGCCAAATTTCATCCAGATTCGTTCACCCGTTCGGGCGCGGTTGAGTAACAAACATACAAACAAACTTTTGCATTTTTTTTTTGAGAGTAAGGTAGAGATAAACTAGTATAACTTGGCGCTCCCCTCAATATTACCATTTCAATGTGTGTAGTACCTTCGTATGAAAGAGTTTGTATGTAGTCGTAAGTCATCATCATCTGAATAGCCTTTTCCCAACTATGTTGGGGTCGGCTTCCAGTCTAACCGGATGCAGCTGAATACCAGTATTTTACATGGAGTGACTGCCTATCTGACCTCCACAACCCAGTAACTGGGTAATATGATACCCCTAGGTAAGACTGGTTGTCAGACTTTCGGGCTTCTGACGACCCGTAACGACTGTCAAAGATCCACGTATGACAGCCGGGACCAACGGCTTAACGTGCTTTCCGAGGCACGGAGAAGTCTCGGTGTGTAAAGATGGTCACCCATCCACGGACCAACCCCGGCAAGCGTAGCTTAACCTGACGGATCGACCCGTGCGGCTGTTATTACTTGGGCATGAGCTCCACGAGTATGTAGTCGTAAGTAATTGTCTTTAATAGTAGGCATTCATATTTTGTTTGTCAACTAATCATAAATAGTCGACCGCGCAAGACAACGCACCTGTCATTTTCATAGAGAATGTCAGTGCAGCGCCATAATAATAATAAAGAGTAATTTTGACGCCGCTAGTCGAGCAACAAATCGCTGATTTGGTTTTGTTTCAAGAGCCGTCTCAGTGTACACATGCGTTGTGAGTCTTTTTAATACTGTTACAAACACTTTCCAACGTTTTGGATTGTAGAAGGGCGCGTCATGTTACTGCAGTTTAACTCTATAAGCATAGCATAGCAAGTACAGAAATCATCACACAGACCCCATAAAACCTCATTTTACTCTTCAAACTCCAACAGCGGAGTCCCCCATGTTGTTCATTCATTGCAAAGTTTAGCAGGAAAAGGGAAATGACGTGTACAAACTGTACCACAGACAAACTAGAGTGGGAAGTAATTACTGGATTATTTACGACTCCTGGTTCCATAGAGCACTTGCCAGCCGCTTTGAACTTTTTCACAGTTGTGGCTGAATGGAATTTTTGCTTTAGTCACTTTTGTTTTTCGAGGTAAAAGTTTGTTTTTGTCTGTGCAAAAAATGGCGCGCTTTTTTTCAGTTTTGTTTTTATCGTGTGACGAGATAAAATTAAGCGTTAGGTATTTTATATTTTTTATGACTTTTTCTCGCCGTTGCGGCCGTATGGATTGTGTAAAGGTTTTTTTTTAAATGTAATACTTATATCCTAGTGCGCTCAGGGATAACGTTTTAACTTCCTACTAGCGAAAAATTTCAGAAGCAGGCCGTCGTAGTTTCGGAGATTAGCGCGTTCAAACAAAGTCTTTAGTTTTTTAGTTACCTTGTTAGTATTGAAATAAAACTGATATTTCGATGTTTAACTTTATAATAATTACTTCTTTTAAAAAAAGCTCTACTCCGTTTAATATAACATTAGGGAAATAACGTTACAACGATATCGTTATTTTAATGTATAAGTTTTAATGTACATTATTAAGTAGTAATAAGTAATAATTTAACAATATAATTTACGTGAGTGTATTACGTCAACAAATTATTCCATCCAAGTATTTTAAAGTGATTAGTTTTTTTTTTTAATATATTCCAATCAATTACCTACCTTCAACGTAAATTTTTTCTAGAATCACATTAAATTAAAGATTTGTAGTATAATAATGGGTAGCTTGCGCAGGTATGGATGTACGAAATAGTTATCCATAATTTGTGTATCTATACAGGGATATTTTGATGACATTTAGATTAAAATAATAAAGTTTGTATGGTGTGTCAAGTCTTATCTTAAGTGGTAGGTACGTAGGTATTGTTCAGTAAGAGATCAGAAGAGCAGTAGCATGCTTTGTTTTTTTAGGTGGTAAAAATCATTAAATGGCTCCTTCCGCCCTGGGTGGGGCGGAAGGGACTGTCAGACTTTTACTGGCTAAAAAACCACCCTGTTCTTTCTGTTGCCCTTTACGTTTCGGGGCCACTGTGTCCTGTTAAGACGTCCCGCAACCCCGGGCAGTAGCATGCTAAGGTTTGAATTGCTGTGAATTCGCGGTACCTACAGGTCATATGGTTGATGAGGCAAGCTGGCTGAAAGATTTTAATTCTAAACTCTCTGACAAATGATAATTTGTAGGTATTTGGTTTTTTATCGCTGTGTTTGTTCACAGGTGAACGTCGGCATGCCGCGGTCGGTGTGAGATGGACGGCATACAGATGGAACCCATCGGCAAGTACAAGGCCGATAGGAACGGTTCTGCTAAGGGTAAGCACAATACTAACCCTATTAATAAAAAGGCGTTAATTTTTACATAATAACATGAGAGAGGTGAACCCAATAGCCCCAATAGGTATAAATGTGCCCCTTTTTATAAATAAATGATTATTATTAATTGTAGTAGAAGTTTCGGCTTGGATTTCGGCCAAAGCTGAAAAAGAAGCCGAAATAATAATAATAATATCTTTATTTTTTCTCCCCTAAACAAGACTTTATACGATATATATAAAAAAATCATTTTCAGTCAAGTGTATGTGCGGAGCTGGTGTCTATTATAGGTATAGACCTGTATTACAGATCACCAGGTCCTCACCCCATGGAATCAGCTATAACATAATAAAGAACTTAAAAAAAAAAACTAAAAAAAAAGCTATACGCATAAAACTATTTCAGTGGGACAAGACAATATTAATTTAGTATCTAAAGACGCTAAAAACGACAAAAATTCGGTTTCAGTTCCGGTTTCGGCCGTAAGAACTAGTTTCGGTAGGTACGACACTAGTTAGGTAATTAACATAACGTCACGCCCGAAGGGTTACGCAGAGGTGTACTTCTTAGTACACCCACATTTTGCCAGTTATGTTTAAGTCCCATGTAATAGAGGTCGAGCCTATTGCCATCAACCGGGCACAAATCCAGACTCTGGGGCTGCTACTGAGAAATTTCTGATGGAAAAACCAAATAACACTTTGCTTGCTTTTTTCAAAATCTTAAATACTGTCTTTATTGGTTGCTAAATAACTAGTTGACTGCCTCGATGGTCTAGTTTTGGGTTGGAGTGTTATTGAGTTTTCCATCAGGAATTTCTCAGTAGCAGCCTCGGAGTCTGGATTCGTGCCCGGTTGTTGGCAATAGGCTCGCCCCCTATTACATGGGACTTAAACATAACTGGCGAAATGTGGGTGTACTAATAGGTACACCTGTGCCTAACCCTTCACTCGTGTTGTTATGTCTTAAGGCCGAAACCGAAACAGAAACCGAAACAGAAACGGAATTTCGGCTTCGGTCTCAGCTTCGACCGAAACTTGTACTATTTATAATAATAATCATTTATTTATAAAAAGGGGCACACCTAGTACACCTATTGGGGCTATTTTGTACACCTCTGCCTTACCCTTCGAGGATTACAGGCGTGATGTTATGTATGGTACTTTCGATCTATCGGTTACTTACTATCTAATAAACGTAGAATGTCATTTCTTTTTATTCTATTTTGAACCTACAGACTATTACAATAGGTTTGTTCTATTTTAGCAGCTGCCTGGCGTAATATGGTGGACCAGGATTTAGATGATGTCGCGTTTCTGGCGGGTAAGTATTGCTTTTTTTAAATATTATTTATTTAATACCTACTATATTATTATATTTATTACATAGAAGAGTCCAAGACTTTCTTCTATATCGTGGGTGCGTTTAAAAACATTTAGACTGACAAACAACGACATCTGTAGGTAAGATTTCCTAATTTTTGTCGGTCAAAAATAATAGTTCTAAAATAGTTAGTGTTACCCATAAAAATATAGTAGATAGCGTTACGGTTAAAAAAAATGGTAGATAAAAAGTGAACAAAGAAATAGTTTAAAATGAATATTATTGCTTATAATAAAATAGACGTAGACATTGGTGCCGATTCACTTGTTCACAAACTAGACTAAATTTAGAGAATTGACATCTCTTACTAACATACAGCGAAAGAAAAGGACGGTGACATTAAAGAACTAAGTTAGCGATGTCAACTTAGTTTTGCCTTGAATTTCTTCGTATTTTTAATCCATACGTTTTAAGATGTCAACTATAACTGTATGGATGTGTCAGATTGATTAAATTTGACAGCTCTTATTTACATTAGTCTCTTTCTTGTTTTATTGGACAGAAAAAGATGGAAATAGTCTAATTTTAGTTTAGTTTGTGAACAAGGGAATCGGCACCAATGGTGCCGATTCCCTTGTTCACAAACTAGACTAAATTTAGAGTATTTACATCTCTTACTAACATACAGCGCAAGGAAAGGACGGTGACATTCCGTGACATTAAAGAACTAAGTTAGAGATGTCAAATTAGTTTCGCCTTGAACTTCTCCGTATTTTTAATCCACACGTTTTAAAATGTCAACTATAACTGTATGGATGTGTCAGATGGACTAAATTTGACAGCTCTTATTTACATTAGTCTCTTTCTTATTTTATTGGACAGAAAAAGATGAAAATAGTCTTATTTTAGTTTAGTTTGTGACCAAGGGAATCGGCACCAATATCTGTCTTACTAAGTGGTAATGTATTTTTATTTTTGGGAAATCATCGAATGAATTTGTCTACTCTGGGCGGAGCGGAAGGGGGTGTCAGACTTTTACTGACTAAAACCCATCCGTGTTCTAGTGCCCTTTGTGTTCCAGGGCCGCAGTAACACTTTCGAACAAATTCCACAACCCTGGCAGGCACTGGCCCTATCGAGGAATGTGTTCCCTTGGCATACTTGTTCTACTAACTTCACGGAAAGTCACTGATCACACGACAGAAGCAGACGGACTCTCCAATCGCCCGTATCGCTCCCCGAAGCCTGCAACAGTCTGAAAAGACTACTGGCATTCTGGGAGGATCTGGGATGGTTGGAGTAACTCCTCAAGGATATTCTTTTCATACGTACAATGGCCCAATAAAGTGGCTAAGTGCGGAAACAGCCTAGCTAACCTAACCTACGACTGAAGCAGAAGCCAGTAATCTAATCTCCAATCTGGCGCACGTAAAAGCGTTGAGGAGCATTTCTTTTCCTTTTTTCAGACACGGACAAAGCGCGCGAAGCTCGAGAGCTCCGAGACGCTCCAGTGGCGGTGTGCTCACAGCGGCGAGCGCTATGTTTGACTGCATTGCTGTTCACAGCCATGTTTTCGACCGCATTAATAGTAGTTTATGCTACTCCTCAACCGGGTAAGTTGATTTATATAAGATTTTTTTTTGGCGCCCATTTGGGACAAACTTGGATTTAAAAATTAATGCTGTAGGTCCCTTGTTCTTTCAACTCATTCTGCAAATTAACAGAAAATAAAAATCAAGCCTTACTGTCAGATACTAAAAATGGTTTCACAATTTGTTGGCGCCCAAATGGGACATAATTCTAATAAGGCACTAGATTTTCTGTTGAGCCAAGTTTTCTGATAGTATTTAAAATGTAAGAAACAGTTATGGATTTCTTCGTTTTTTTATGCCCTGGCACTTTCTAATGGCTTTCACACATCTAACATTTGAAAGTCTAGTACCTAGTTAGTTTGGTTACTGTGGTACGCCAACGACGGTGACACTATGTCTTACCGCAGCGTAATTTGTTTTAAGCTATATGAATATAACATCGATCGTATTTGGTTTCGTTATTGGCGCCCAACTGGGACATTCTGGTCCCACGTTGGGCGCCATTTAATTTTACTGAAGAATATTTTCAACATTACTTTTTTACTAACTAATGATGAATTAAAATACTTAGTTTACATTATTTGGTTACAGACTGCCCATGTGCTGGTGAAGCGACGTTAATACCAGGACAGCCACCAACGGACTCTGAAGCAAGCGTCGCCGCTTCTAACAAGTAAGTGTATCTCTCATGCAATCGGAAAAACAACTAGTTGCGAGTTGTTACAACTCTGAGATCAAAGTTAAGTTAAGTCTGCAAAGCACCTTACACGTAGTTCAGAAGAGAGTACATCCTCAACAGGGCCGGACTCACCATGTCGGGGCCCCTAAGCAATTCACATCTCAAACGAGCAATTTTTTCGACTACTGCGCAATTTATTTATAATTACGCTGTTTTATTACATTATTAAATTACAGAGGTAGGCATGGAATCACCCCATTAATTTTTTATTGAGGGTTTTTTTACGTAAATCTCTTTAAATTTAATTTTCACTTAAAGAATCATAAAAGAAAAATCATGGTTTCAAGTTAAACATACTAAAAAAATATTTTCATTCTTCAGGGAACGAATAGCAAGCAACGGCGCAGTGTTCCCTTGGCGCGGCGCTCGCCTGCCGACCTTCATCATACCTAAACATTACAGCTTGTGGCTGCATCCGAACTTAACGACTGGTGAATTGAGGGGTAAGTACATCTTGTGCTTCAAAATATTTTGACATCTAGAAAGAAAGAAAAAGAACCATAACATACCATCACGCCTGTAATCCCCGAAGGGTTTGGCAGAGGTGTACCCATTAGTACACCCACATTTCGCCAGTTATGTTTTTTTTAGTCCCATGTAATACGGGGCGAGCCTATTGCCATCAACAGGGCACAAATTCAGACTCCGAGGCTGCTACTGAGAAATTCCTGGTGGAAAAACTCAATGACACTGACCTACCTGGGAATTGAACCCAACACCTTATGCTCAGCAGTCGCGCTTTGCGACCATTAGACCAACGAGGCAGATACTTTGTAATTTTATTATTTTCTAGACTTCTGGATTTACAGTCTTGACCTTGTTTCAGGCGAAGTCTCAATCGACTTCAAAGTAGACCGAGACACGACCTTCGTAGTCCTCAACGTTCGGGACATGAATGTTACGGAACGAGCTCTCTTCAAGTCCGGAGGGTCTCTCGGACCTAAGGTCGCGAAGACTTTGGAGTACCCTCAAGCTGATCAGAGTTACATTGAGTTCAAGGTAAGCTGAGATATCAGACTTATATTAATCTGAGGGTCGGTTCACCTCTGACGGATGAGACGTCGAACGTATCTTCTTTAGTATGGTCGACGCTCTAACGCATCATCGGCTATGTGTGTATGGTTGGATGTTTTATTATCTATTTGACTGTTTCTGCGTTACGCGACTGACGATACGCGGCGTATCTTCCGTTAGATATGTACCGACACATTTTTTTTTTTTTATGTGGCAAAATTCATCAATTCACTCCTTCCGCCCTGGGTGGGGCGGAAGGGACTGTCAGACTTTTACTGACTAAAAAACCACCCTGTTCCTTCTGTTGCCCTTTACGTTCCGGGGCCACGGTATCCTGATAAGACGTCCCGCAACCACGATGTCCCGCAACCATGTACCGACCCTAATATCAATCTTAAACACGTAAATTCTTTATTGATTCTTTATCGTGTGGGCAGTAAGGTCTTACGACCCCACACACCCTAGTGTCAGAGTTTCTAAACCGCTTCAAGGGCCTCTGACATGGTTTGAGTGGGACAGTAATAGGCTGGTATAGGTCCAGGTTTACAAAGTCATATTAAAGTTATTTACTTGTATAGATTCAAAAACGTTACCTTTATTTTATGTTATAGGAGAAACTCCGGCGCAAGTTCAACTACACTCTCAGTCTTCGCTTCATCACCAAACTGGAGCGCAGTGACAAGCAACGAGGATTCTTCCTGACTGGCACTCATCGACAGTAAGTGGCCATAGATTAACCTACCTGCATGTAATTGGAAAAACAAAATATTGCCGATTATACAATTCAAATTTTAAATGGACACTTTAAAGCACATTTTAATTTATGATAGAGATAAACTACTATTACTTGGCGAGTCCCTCCACAAATTCAAAATGTTTGAAAGACTCACAACGCATGTGAGCATACTGAGACTGCTCACAAAACAAAAACAAATCAGCGATTTGTTGCTCGACTAGCGGCGTTAATTACTCTTTAATACTAGTATGGCGCTGCACTGACGTACTTTATAAAAATTACACGTGCGTTGTCTTGCGCGGTCGACTAGTTATGATTAGTTGACCAACATATCTGCCGGCCTGCTACTGAAGACGAATACTTACAACTACATACAAACTCTTTCATACGGATGTGACTACACACATTGAAATAGTAAAATGGAGGGGTGCGCCATGTTATAGTAGTTTATCTCTAAAACTTTTTCGTTACGATGTGCCTTAAACTCGATATAAACACCCCCTTTTGGTTGACTGGTAGAGAAAGCCTAAGGCATTAAGTCCGCCTTTGTACCTTTTTGTTGCATAAAGTTTAAATAAATAAATAAGACTGCCTCGTTGGTCTAGTGGTCGTAAGCGCGACTGCTGTGCATGAGGTCTTGGGTTCGATTCCCAGGTCGGGCAAAGTGTTATTGGGTTTTTCCATCAGGAATTTCTCAGTAGCAGCCTCGAAGTCTGGATTTGTGCCCGGTTGATGGCAATAGGCTCGCCCCCTATTACATGGGACTTAAACATAACTGGCGAAATGTGGGTGTACTAATGGGTACACCTCTGCCTAACCCTTCGGGGATTACAGGCGTGATGTTATGTTAAATAAATAAGCTATTGTTTTTATTTCCACAGCCGCTGCGCCGTCTCCCGTTTCTGGCTGACCCACGCTCGCTCAGCGTTCCCTTGCCTGGACGAGCCACATTTCAGAGCAACCTTTAAAGTCACCATCGTCAGAGACAGGTAAGGATTAAACCATCATCAACATATCAGCTGAAGGACGTCCACTGCTGGACATAGGCCTCTCCTAAATATAGCCACAATTACTGGTCCGGGTCATGCCTGCTTAAGATGAAGCCTATCGGCAAGTTCAAGGCCGAATAAATCCCAAGACCATACATAAACTCACGCCTTATACCCATGAGGGTAGGCAGAAAACATAGAACGCCACCAGCTACGATCCTTACATACCCCTTTCGCTTCGTCCACGTTCATACATCTCGTCATACAAGCACGCCGGTTACGAGTACTCCGCACCTGACCTTTCTGAAGAACCTCACCAATAAGGTCAGTGTAGGTCTTCCTAGGGCGACCCCTCCCGGCGTTGCCACTCACCTTTGCCATATAAATTGCTTTTGTCAATCGTCTTTCACTCATCCGCTCAACATGACCGAACCATCTAAGCATACCCTTTTCTATCTTTGTCACTACATCCTTACCATCACCTGAACTGTTAATTATTGTTTGCTTTATACTAAAATCTCATTTAAAGTATTTATCTTTTACAGATTCCATGTATCCTTGACAAATATGCCGATCGTCGCTACTGAAGAAGCTGGGTTTTATTTAGGACATCGATTGGTAAGATATTAACTAGCGACGCGCCCCGGCTTTGCACGGGTACAATGTAGATACATAAACCTTCCTCTTGAATCACTCTATCTATTGATGAAAACCATGTCGTGATGGCCCAGTGGTTAAGGCGCCCGCCACTCATGCATGAGGCTGTGGGTTCAAACCAATATGAATTTTACAATTCATATGTACTTTCTTAAGTTTATCTTGGACATTATTGGCATCAGTGAAGGAAAACATCGTGAGGAAACCTGGACTTACTGTTCCACTCAAACCATGTCAGAGGCCCTTGAGGCGTTTTAGAGACTCTGACACTAGGGTGTGTAGAGTCATAAGGCCTTACTACTCACACGATAAGAAGAAGATTGATGAAAAGCGCATTAAAATTCGTTGCGTAGACATATACAACTATAAAATGGCGCGTCCCTCCAAATTACTATTTCAATGTGTGTAGTCATATCCATATGAAAGAGTTTGTATGTAGTTGTGAGTAATCGTCTTCAGTAGCAGGCCAGATTTGTTGGTCAACAAATCATAACTAGACGACCGCACAAGACAACGCACGTGTCATTTTCATAGAGTATGTCAGTGCAGCGCCATACTAGTAATAATGAGTAATAAATGACGTCACTAGTCGAGCAACAATTCGCTGATTTGTTTTTGTTTCGGGAGCCGTCTCAGTACGCACACATGCGTTGTGAGTCTTGTAAATATTCTCTGAATTTGTTATACCTAGTAGTAGTTTATCTCTAGTTTAAAAGATCTAAGCGTACAGACGGCGGGAAGTGACTTTGTTTTATACTATGTTGAGAACTAAAGATTTCATTTTTTCTTTCAGCTTCAAGACGAATTCGCGGTAACACCACCGATGCCTCCCCACATGATATCCCTAGCAGTGTGCCGTCTCCAGCGCCGAGCAGCCCCCGACCTGCCCACCGAAGCCACGCCGAACATTACCGAAGCCACCACGACGATGCCCGAAGGCACGACGGAAGCACCCGAAGAGGAGCAACTGCCGCCCGAAATCAGTTTATACAGTGATCAACAAGTAATTTTGAATGAGTCTGGGTGAGTATTCAAAGAACTAATTCCAAGTGTTTTTGCCATAGCATAACATCACGCCTGTAATCGTCGAAGGGTTAGGCAGAGGTGTACCCACATTTCGCCAGTTATATTAAAGTACCATGTAATAGCTGTATGGCCTTAAACCTTATAAAAACACTGAAACATTTAATAAGTATGTTGCTTCTTACTCAAAAATTTTTAAAAATACGTGTAAAGCAGCAAAGGCCTTATACATTAGTAACAAGGTTAAATCAGCAGAAAATAAAATAAAAACGGTTTGGAAAATTATCAATAATGAAACAAATAGAAACAAAAGGTATAATACTGATTACACTCTGGAGACTTCTCAAGGTCTCATAAGCAGTAATATCGATGTGGCTCAGGAGTTTGCAACATTCTTTACCAATATTCCAATGAAAACCACTGAAACTTTAGATTCCTCACCCTCACTTGCGATTGACTTACTAAGAGCGAATGTTTCAGCCTGCCCTAAGGAATTTAAATTTAAACATATAAACCCGGTGGTCGTTATGAAGGCTTTTAAAGAACTTAAGATCAAGGTTACCGAAGATCTGTGGGGCATGTCTACTAATGTTTGTAAATCTATTATTGAGACATCAGCACCCTATTTAGCTTTAATATTTAATTTGTGTATAGACCAAGGGATTTTCCCGACTTTAATGAAGTACAGTAAAGTCATACCGCTCTTCAAATCCGGGGATAGCAAGGACACCAATAATTATAGACCTGTTTCGGTTCTGCCGGTTTTTAGCAAGGTGTTTGAAAAAGTAATGCTAAATCAAATGCTCAATTATTTTAACTGTAACAACATCTTACACGATCAACAGTATGGTTTCACCAGAGGGCGTTGTACTACTGACGCTGGTGTTACTTTAATTAAGCACATCTTTAATGCATGGGAGGACTCACAGGATGCCATTGGCATTTTTTGCGACCTCTCTAAAGCTTTTGATTGCGTAAATCACGAAACACTGTTGCTGAAGCTTGAGCATTACGGACTTGGTGAACTAGCACTTAGCTTAGTAAAATCGTATTTGAATGATAGACAACAACAAGTTCAAGTAAACGGTGTTACTTCATCAGGATTAAAAGTAAAGATGGGGGTTCCACAGGGATCAATACTGGGCCCATTCCTCTTTCTGGTATACATTAATGATTTACCTCATTTACTAGAAAACCAACCACAAATGGTGTTATTTGCTGATGATACCTCACTAATTTTTAGAGTAGATAGACGAGCACAACACCTTGACGACGTAAATAACGCCATGCTTAAGGTTCACAATTGGTTTACTATTAATAATTTAGTGTTAAATGAGAAAAAAACGAAATGCATAAGATTCACTTTACCGAATGTTAGAAGTACTGAACGTAACGTTATATTGAATAAGGATATACTTGAATTCGTCGAAAAGACAGTTTTCCTGGGGATTACGCTCGATTCTAAGCTGCAGTGGGGTCCCCACTTAACATCTCTTGCAGGGCGGTTAAGTTCAGCCGCTTACGCTGTCAGAAAAATCCGTCAATTAACAGACGTGGATACCGCGAGACTAGTCTATTTTAGTTACTTTCATAGCATCATGTCTTACGGTATTTTGCTTTGGGGACGGGCTGCAGATATAAATTCTATCTTTATCCTGCAAAAGAGGGCCGTCAGAGCCATCTATAATCTTGGCAGTCGAGATACTCTAAGGGAATTGTTTAAAAAAATTAACATCATGACGGTACCTTGTCAATATATATATGAAAACATCATGCACGTTCGGAAAAACCTTCAACTTTTTAAGAAAATTAGTGATAGACATAATTTTAATACTAGAAATAGGAACAAATTAGATCAACCAAGTTTCAGATAGTCAAAAGTAAGCACTTCTTTTATGGGGTACTGTGTTAAATGCTATAATAAAATACCTCTGGATATTCTCCAACTAAATGAGAGAAAGTTTAAAACATGCATTAAACGCACACTATGTAGTCGAGCATACTATAAGTTAGAAGATTATATGACAGATAAAAATGCTTGGCTTAATGCTAGTCCTGCTCCACTCGGGCTCACTAATTAGTTTTTTTTTTTTTAAGATAATGATGTTTCTTACCCCCTTTTTATTGACCTGAATAACTTGTTTCGTTATCAATACTATTACTTTTTCTTTTTTACATTCCACAGTTCATCTAACGATGAAGTACACTGAAGTGTTAGTGTTGTACAATTTAATATCATTTATTTCAATTCTGTAAATGTGAGTACCTTGGAGCTTTTTGTTTATTAAGTTACTATGTGCTTTGGCTTAATGAGCATGGCAGTTGAGAGCTTGTCATGCTCACTCAAATGTCTCGCTGATGGTGGCGCGTGTGTTGGATCATTTGGCTCCCTCCATAATGGTTGAGCTAGGTGGTGCTGATCCATGCGTCATGCTCGTGAACGGGTGCTGTCAGTTGGGATTGGTCATCTCTTAACTGCTATAGCTTACATCTTTAATTTATATTTAACTTCAGTTTTATATTCACCTTCATTGTGTTCACATGTAGAATCAACAAGAATAATGTAACCAGGATTTTGTAAAAACCTAATTTAAAAGAGTGCCGTGGAGTTTCTTGCTCGTTCTTCTCCATAGAGGCCTACCTCCGTTTTGGAACGAGCAACTAGCTTCAATTTTCGGACTAACTGACAGACTCCTTGACAATTCAAAAGTGCCTGTAATCGGTCTAATTGAAATAAATGTTTTTGACTTTGACTTTGAAATAGGGGGCGAGCCTATTGCCATCAACTCACAAATCCAGACTCTGAGGCAGCTACTGAGAAATTCCTGATGGAAACCCCAATAACAGTATTGCCTGTTCTGGGAATCGAACCCAAGACCTCATGCTCACCAGTCACGCTTTGCGACCACTAGACCAACCAGGCAGTCAAAGAGTTCGGGGCCTGTGATCCTTGAAGGGTTTGGCAGAGGTGTAACGATTAGTAGTGCCTCGGTGCGCACGTGTCGCCGTTGGTCCTGCGCCTGATCTCTCCCCGGTCGTGTCGCACCGTCCCATCGCACTATGAGAGTGAGGGAAGAGGGAGTGCACCTGTGCTTGCGCACACACTTGTGCACTGTAATATCTCCTGCGTACTTGGCTAGCCTCCATGGCCATCCCGACTGAAATTCGGTCTCGAGAATTAAGTAATTCCAAGACACAACTTGTCTACAAAAAAAATTAATATAAATGAATTGCCTCGTTGGTCTAATGGTAGTAAAGCGCGACTGCTGAGCATGATGTCTTGGTTTCGATTCCCAGGTCGGGCAAAGCGTTATTGGATTATTCCATCAGGAATTTCTCAGTAGCAGCCCCGGAATCTGGATTTGTGCCCGGTTGATGGCAATAGGCTCGCTATCCTACTACATGGGACTTAAACATAACTAGCGAAAAGTGGGTGTAGAGATAAACTTAAGTAACTTGACGCGCCTTTCCACAATTCAAAACGGTTCAAAGTGTTTGTAATAGTATTAAAAAGACTCACAACGCATGTGTGGGTACTGAGACGGCTCTCGAAACAAAAACAAATCAGCGATTTGTTGCTCGACTAGCGGCGTCAAAAATAACTCATTATTATTAGTACGGCGCTGCACTGACATTCTCTATGTAAATGACACGTGCGTTGTCTTGCGCGGTCGGCTATTTATGATTTGTTGACAAACAAATATCCTAGCCTGCTACTGAAGACGATTACTCACAACTACATACAAACTCTTTCATACGAATGTGACTACACACATTGAAATGGTATTAAGGAGGGGAGCGTCAAATTATAGTAGTTTATCTCTACTAATGGGTACACCTCTGCCTAACCCTTCGGGGATTACAGGCGTGATGTTATATAAATACCAAGGAACTAACACACACAATATTCTTGTTTCACAGTCCTCTATTGGAATGGGTGCAGAAAACGATACAACACTTCTCTTTCGAGCTAAACACTTCGTATCCGCTTCCTAAATTCGGTAAGTTTAAATTCTAGGTACAGTCGAACAGGCCAAAATATTCATTTTTTACGAGTACTCCGCACCTAACCTTTCTGAAGGACCTCACCAATAAGGTCAGTGTAGGTCTTCCTAGGGCGACCTCTCCCTGCGTTGCCACTCACCTCTGCCATATAAATACCTTTTGTCAATCGTCTTCCACTCATCCTCTCAACATGACCGAACCATCTAAGCATACCCTTTTCTATCTTTGTCTGACTTTGTCACTACACTATACTATATTAAATACATTGTAAAAGATTTGTCGTGATGGCCCTGTGATTAAGGCGTCCGCCTCTCATGCTTGAGGTCGTGGGTTATAATCCGGGCAAGTACCAATATGACTTTTACAATTCATATGTACTTTCCAAAGTTTATCTTGGACATCACTGACATCGGTGAAAGAAAACATCGTGAGGAAACCTGGACTTACTGTCCTACTCAAACCATGTGCCCTTAAGGCGGTTTAGAAACTCTGACACTAGGGTGTGTGGGGTCGTAAGACCTTACTGCCCACACGATAGAGACGATGGTAAAAGATGTCGTTACCATATCTCTTAAACCCCGTATATGACTATTGATTTCATCTGTAGCTCAATTTTTTTCCAGATATCGTGGTAGTCGAAGGCGGGAATCCTTATTCAGAAGGCTGGGGGTTGATAACTCTGTCACCATCAACTCTATCAGATACAAAGACGATAGCAAGATTGCTAGCTCAACAGGTAAGTAAATATTAGTTCAAAATTACATACATAACATAACAACACGCCTGTAATCCCCGAAGGGTTAGGCAGAGGTGTACCCATTAGTACACCCACATTTCGCCAGTTATGTTTTTAGTCCCATGTAATAGGGGGCGAGCCTATTGCCATCAACCGGGCACAAATCCAGACTCCGAAGCTGCTACTGAGAAATTCCTGATGGAAAAACCCAATAACACTTTGCCCGACCTGGGAATCGAACCCAAGACCTCATGCACAGCAGTCGCGCTTGCGACCACTAGACCAACGAGGCAGTCAAAATTAATAACATTAATAACAATGTGAATCACGAGAAGCTATAAATTATGTAAATAAATAACTTATACTAAGTTACGTAGCGACAATACAATCGACAAAAAATAATCTCAAATTCAATCAACTCAAAGTAACACACGTGTAATACGAAACTAACGAGCAATTTCACTTGGTCGGGTTATATTATAGCGATATAAAGCGCTGTCGTCTAAATATTTTTGGGGGGTAATCTCTAAACCGATTTTGATAATTCTTTCGCAAATTTGAAGCTACGTTATCACTGAGTGTTATAGGCTATATTTTATTATAAAGAAAATTAGGGTTCCTTAAGAAAAATAAAGCGAACAAAGTCGAATGGGAAGGGTGGTTTTTTTTTTTAGGTGTTAAAAATCATCAAATGACTCCTTCCGCCCTGGGTGGGGCGGAAGGGACTGTCAGACTTTTACTGACTAAAAAACCACCCTGTTCCTTCTGTTGCCCTTTACGTTCCGGGGCCACGGTATCCTGTTAAGACGTCCCGCAACCCCGGCAGGCGTTGGCCCCGTCCCTGTGCTGACAGCTCTTTGAGGCGCGCGCGAACAGAACGCGCCGTCGACCCGGGCTTGGTCCTTGATCGGACGGCGAGCTAATGGGAAGGGTGCTAATGTTTCATATAACAGAAGACTTTACTTACTTACTTATTTTTAATTAGCCTGTTCTGTCTCCTTCGGCCTCCCTCCACACTTTCCATTCTTTTTCATAATCTTTGTTTTCTCTCCCTTTCCCCAGTGGTTCGGTGGCACAGTGTCTCCTCGTTGGTGGTCCTCACAGTGGCTGCTGGAAGCTCTGACGTCAGTGCTGGCGGAGAAGGCGCCCGCCCCCCCGCACAGTGACGCACAGCGACCCGCCGACGCCCTGCTACTTGATCATGTGTTGCCAGCGCTGAGGTAAGCTGAGTTGGCGTGGTCAGAAAAAAAAATCGGCAAGCATTGGTGCCGATTCTCTTGTTCACAAACTACACTAAAATTAGAGTATTGGCATCTCTTACTAACATACAGTGAAAGAAAAGGACGGTGACATTTTTGAACTAAGTTTCCTCTTTCTTGTTTTCCTGGACAGAAAAGAAATAGAAATAGTCTCAATTTAGTTAAATATTTTGTGAACAAGGGAATCAGGATTATTCTTACCATTTTTCTATATGGATGAATGAATTATTACTGAGACTTATGTGTGAAAACTAATAATATTTTATTTTAATAGGCTGGATTCGAGTAACTCCGTACGAGCCGTGGCTTCTCCACGATTAGAGAGAGCAGACATAGAAGGGGCTACGGATGAACTGTCTTTGCACAAGGTAATGTCAATAACTAATTTGAATTTTTTAACCTTGTAATCCATTTATTCACTGACTGTCTCGTTGGTCTAGTGGTCGCAAAGCGCGACTGCTGAGCATGAGGTCTTGGATTCAATTCCCAGGTTGGGCAAAGTGTTGGTGTGGCAAGTTTTTCCATAAGGAATTTCTCAGTAGCAACCTCGGAGTCTGGATTTGTGCCATATATGGGACATAAACTTAACTGGCGAAATGTGGGTACACTTCTGTCTAACCCTTCGGGGATTACAGGCGTGATGTTATGTTACATAACAGGAATATCTCATTTGAAATAGTGTAAATTACTTGTTTTCAGGGAGCTGCAATAGTAAGCATGGCTATCGAGGCGGCAGGCGAAGCCGCAGGACGCGCCGCCCTCGCGCGTCTGTTGCGCGACCACCGCTTTGCTAGCGCTGATGCTAGGTGGGTTACTTTATCTACTACTGTTCTATCTACGTCTTTCTTTACTGCTCCGCTCCCATGAAGGGTGGCGTGATGTTATATAACCAATACTAATCCTCATAAATCTGGGTATAATATACAAAAATAAAATTTACATTCGGACGGGTAGTTTAAAAAATTAGCAAGCACGTTAAGCTGTTGGTCCCGGCTGTCATACGTTAATCTTTGACAGTCGTTACGATTCGTCAGAAGCTTGAAAGTCTGACAACCAGTCTCACCAAGGGGTATCGTATTACCCAGTTACTGGGTTGTGGAGGTCAGATAGGCAGTCGCTCCATGTAAAACACTGGTATTCAGCTGCATCCGGTTAGACTGGAAGCCGACCCCAAACATAGTTGGGAAAAGGCTAGGCAGATGATGAGTTTCAAAGATAAGCGCGTTTAAACAAACAGTCAAACAAAATACATATAATAATAATAACCTGATACATACCTGTATAGACCTCATAAATTAAGAGTAAAACAACTGAAACTAATGCTATCTCTTTCTATCCAGGGACCTCTGGCGTGCGTTAGAGCGAGACGGCGCCGACGATGGCGTGGGCGGTGCAGCGTGGGACGGCTGGTGTGAACGACCTGGCTATCCTCTGCTCTGTGCCTCTTCTATGGGAAACGACGTGCTTCTAAAACAGGAGAGGTAGGTCTTTAAAACCATGACATAATCTTTTTTAGACCTACACTGACCTTATTGGTGAAGTTCTTCAGAAAGGTCAGGTGCGCAGTACTCGTAACCGGCGTGCTTGTATGACGAGATGCATGAACGTAGATAAGGCGAAAGGAGTATGTAAGGATCGTAGCTGGGGACGTTCTGTAGTTTCTGCCTACCCCCATGGGAAAATAGCGTGAGTTTATGTATCTATGTATGTAATCCGTGAAGGGCTAGGCAGAGGTGTACTCATTAGTATACCCACATTTCGCGAGTTATGTTTAAGTCCCATGTAATAGGGGGCGAGCCTATTGCCATCAACCGGGCACAAATCCAGACTCCGAGACTGCTACTGAGAAATTCCTGATGGAAAAACCCAACAACACTTTGCCAGACCTGGCAACCAAACCCGAGACCTCATGCATGCAGAGAACAAATAATAATGGAGAACTTTGTCATTCGACTGCCTCGTTGGTCTAGTGGTCGCAAGCGCGACTGCTGTGCATGAGGTCTTGGGTTCGATTCCCAGGTCGGGCAAAGTGTTATTGGGTTTTTCCATCAGGAATTTCTCAGTAGCAGCCTCGGAGTCTGGATTTGCGCCCAGTTGATGGCAATAGGCTCGCCCCCTATTACATGGGACTAAAAACATAACTGGCGAAATGTGGGTGTACTAATTAATGGGTACACCTCTGCCTAACCCTTCGGGGATTACAGGCGTGATGTTATGTATGTTATGTTGTCATTCAGATTCCTGATGTCAGCTGAACCACCAGAGCCTGAGCCGCCAATGGTAAACTATCTCCTAACGCTGGACCTCAGGGCAGACCTGGACGAGCTGTTCTATGAGCCTGGTAAGGAAGCTTCAATTAGGAAACATTTTTCTTGATACTTATTTTGTTTTTATTTTTTCGTCCGCGTAAATTTCGTTTAACGCGAACACAGACAAAGTTGCGGAAAAAATTACCCAAGTCATTTCAATTATTTAGTTAAAATCATGATTCGAAACTACACGTGGCGCCATCTATGATCATAAGAACGTTATTGTGATTTCCCTCGGAAACTGTATTTTTTTTCGGGATGAAAGGTACCCTATGTTCGTTCCTGTACACCTGACAACGTATATGCAAAATTTCAGGATGATCGGTTCAGTGGCTTAGGCGTAAAATGGTAACAAACAAACAAACAAACTTACTTTCGCATTTACCTCTTAAATTCTTGATTTGTAAAATTTCTAAGTGTTATGATTTAGTAGTTTTCAAATAAGGTACATTGCATTCACGTGCCACTATGTATGATTCTGTATGCAAATACTGTAAACATTGATTTTAAAAGAGTACGTATGGAGTTTCTTTCCCATACTTCTCCATACAAAACTACCTTTTGGAAGGGGCAACTAGATTCAATTCCTTTTTCTTTTGTTCTTCCTTGAGGTTCAAACTTACCCCGTACCTAATTTCATTAAAATTGGTTCAGTGGTTTAGTCGTAAAATCATAACAGACCGGCAGACAAACTTACTTTCGCATTTATAATATTAGTAATAGAATTTAATCTATATGTAATTATCATCCGCTTACCATCACCCATTTTGTCCCACAGAAAACCTGACAGACTCAGAGGAAGACATCAATTCCACCACAACTGCTGCCCCACCGCCTACCACTCGCCGCCCCACCGTTAAGACCACCAAAGCACCGCCACACAAATGGATAATACCGGTGACCTTCGTTGTGGGACCCCTTGACATTGAAGAAGAGGAGAATATCACGGCGTGGAAGAATGTGACTCATAACTATCATAATGCTACTTGGTAAGTCCATAACATCACGCCTGTAATCCCCGAAGGGTTAGGCAGAGGTGTATCCATTAGTACACCCACATTTCGCCAGTTATGTTTAAGTCCCATGTAATAGGGGGCGAGACTATTGCCATCAACCAGTCACACAGACTCCGAGGCTGCTACTGAGATATTCCTGGTGAAAAAACCTAATAACACTTTGCTCGACCTGGAAATCGAAACCAAGACCTCATGCACAGCAGTCGCGCTTTGCGACCACTAGACCAACGAGGTCTTAGGTTCGATTACCAGGTCGAGCAAAGTGTTATTGGGTTTTCCATATTTATTTATCTGTCAATAGTTTCACTTTTGAAATCGGCTGTTAATTGATTAATCTTCTGTTTGTATTGTTCAGGTACGACACGGATAATAAAACTCGGATATCACGGTGGACGGAAAACGTCACTCACCTCATCTGGATGAATGATACTGAAAGTAAGTGTTTGCTTCATACATCTTTCGTCTATTTGGTTAGAGATAAACTGCAATAACATGGCGCGCCCCTCTACAATTCAAAACGTTTCAATGTGTTTGTGACATTATTTAATAGACTCACGACGCATGTGTGAGTACTGAGATGGCTCTCGAAACAAAACCAAATCAGGGATTTATTGCAGAGTCGTCTGAGTACGCACACATGCGTTGTAAGCCTTGTAAATACTTTTACAAATACTTTCAAACTTTTTGAATTTGTAGAGGGGCGCGCCATGATAAAGTAGTTTATCTCTACCTAATTCTACTCTACTAATTAATAAAAACGTTGAAAACCTAGTCGCACTATCATCAGAGACAATAAATGTCAAAAAATGAAAATAAATTATATACATTTTATGTTTAGGTTATTTATTGTAGAATAGATCGATGTATATCCTATTCCTAACTAATATTATAAATGCGAAAGTAAGTTTGTTTGTTACCATTTTACGCCTAAGCCACTGAACCGATCATCCTGAAATCTTGCATATACGTTGCCAGGTGTACAGGAACGAACATAGGGTACCTTTAACCCCGAAAAAAAGTACAGTTTCCGAGGGAAATCACAATAACGTTCTTATGATCATAGATGGCGCCACCTGTCGTTTCGAATTGAAATGACAGGACATGGGTCATTTTTACAGCGACTTCGTCTGTGTCCGCGATAACAGAAATTTACGCGGACGAAGTCGCTGGCACAAGCTAGATTTAAATAAAATTAAATTTGATCCATTTTGATTTCTTACAGTGGTGATACCGGATCTGGGTAAACACAAATGGGTGAGATACAACGTCGGGGCGAGGGGGCTGTACCGAGTGGCGCCGCAGGACAGGACTGATGGAGAGGTAACTAAGGTTAATTATTAGATAACAGAACAAATTTCCAGATGTTAATGGGTTTTTCCATCAGGAATTTCTCAGTAGCAGCCTCGGAGTCTGGATTTGTGCCCGGTTGATGGCAATAGGTTCGCTCCCTATTACATGAGACACATTAACATAACTGGCGAAATGTGGGTGTACTAATGTGTACACCTCTGCCAAACCCTTCGGGGATTACAGACGTGATGTTATGTATGTCTTTTTATAACTTTAGACGGCAGAATCAGCAGCTCAGCGGGCAGCAGAGCTGTACGCTAGCGGCGCAGCAGCTGAGAGGGCGCTGTTACTTGACGATGCGTTTGTACTGAGTCGAGCTGGTAGACTGCCGGCGAGCAGGGCGGTAGCGGCCGCTGGTAAGAAATATTCCGCTTATCTTTAATTTGGGACGCTATCACTGAGCTTTATATATTCCTGACACTAATTAATACTAGTGACACTTTGTTTGACAGTCGTTGACACTCATTGACACTGCTGACATTTTGTTTTTGACAGTTATGTTAAGATACGTAAACAGCAGTTACTACCTATGGCATTAAGTCCGCCTTTGTACTTTAGTTACATAAAGTTTAACTAAAGAAAGTAGTGTCACTCTTGTCAAGTTATTGCTAGACATTTTCGAGGACACTCATAACTCTTGTTGACATTCATGACATTCGTTGACGATAGACTCGATGACACAAATGAGACTCTTGTTGATACTTCCAATATTTTAGTTGAGATTCGCGACACCGTAATTATCATTCCTGCCTTTCCTGTTGGCACTAGTAACATTGTTATTGACACTCATTACAGTCCGTTTACACTCAAAACACTGTCACTGACTCTTCTGACACTTTCATCGATACTCATGACACTGTCGCATACATTCCTGACACTCATGAAACACAGAATCCAAACATAAAATATCCTAATTTTAACTACCATCTTTTCCAGCACGACTCAGCACGGAAACCCACTGGGCACCTTGGCGGGTGGTCCTAAACCACCTGTCCTGGTGGAGGGAACTGCTCCGGCTGGCGAGCTCAGGTCCTCATCTCAACCGACTCTTGAAGACACTGCATCCATCCCAAGTTATCGTCTACTCCACTGAGCAGCTCCAAGCTGCGGGCCTTGGAGAGGATTTACTGTGAGTAAAATACTTTTTTACAAAAAATAAATAAATTTAAAAAACCCCTTACGCC
This sequence comes from Hoplodrina ambigua, assembly GCA_949774945.1. Lineage (NCBI taxonomy): Eukaryota > Metazoa > Arthropoda > Insecta > Lepidoptera > Noctuidae > Hoplodrina > Hoplodrina ambigua. Next base: position 1,822,060 of record OX458994.1, read on the forward strand.
AGCCATCTTGGATCGATTTTCATCAAACATAGCTCAAAACACTCCCAACTAATTCATCTTTCAAACAAAAAAACAAAATCTAAATCGGTTCTCCGTTCGGGAGCTACGATGCCACAGACAATAGATCACCAAGCGATATAAAATTATATCTACACACATAACATCACGCCTGCAATCCTCGAAGGGTTAGGCAGAAGTGTACCCATTAGTAAGTACACCCACATTTCGCCAGTTATGTTTAAGTCCCATGTAATAGGGGCGAGCCTATTGCCACCAACCGGGCACAAATCCAGACTCCAAGACTGCTACCGAGACATCCCTAATGGAAAAACAGAATAACACTTTGCCTGACCTGGGAATCGAACCCAAGACCTCATGCTCAGCAGTCGTGCTTTGCGACCACTAGACCAACGAGGCAGTCATCACAATTTTCTTTTTGATCCAAAAAAATCCCTCAAAGTCAAAAACATTTATTTCAATTAGACCATTTACAGGCACTTTTGAATTGTCAGTTAGTCTGAAAGTTGAAGATAGTCGCTCGTTCCAAAACGTAGGCCTCTATGGAGAAGAACGAGCAAGAAACTCCACGGCACTCTTTTTAAATTAGAGTTTTAACAAAATCCTGGTTACATTATTCTTGTTGATTCTACATGTGACCTCTTCTTTTGCAGATGGTTAAGCGGAGCTCTATTAACAGCTGGCGTTGAATGGGAGAACCCTTCAGTGACGAAGCAGGCTGTGGAGCTATTCGACTCGTGGCTCGAGTCCAACCAGACGATACCTGATATATACCAAGAGGTGAGTCCTAACTCATGTAAGGGTCCTAAACTCATCATCTGCCCAGCCTTTTCCCAACTATGTTGTGGTCGGCTTCCAGTCTAACCGGATGCAGCTGAATACCAGTATTTTACATGGAGCGACTGCCTATCTGACCTCCACAACCCAGTAATCCCTTGGTATGACTGGTTGTCAGACTTTCGGGCTTCAGACGACCCGTAACGACTGTCAAAGATCCACGTATGACAGCCGGGACCAACGGCTTAACGTGCTTTCCGAGGCACGGAGGAGTCTCGGTGTGTAAAGATGGTCACCCATCCACGGACCAACCACGGCAAGCGTAGTTTAACCTGACGGATCGACCCGTGCGGCTGTTATTACTTAGCCACGAGCTCCTCGTTAGGGTCCTAAACTAATCTTGCCAAATGAGGCTCTCTTCACCCACCCCAAACGGAGTGCCAGTGTGGAGCACCATCACAGGACATGCGTCACCTCCTCAGTTGTCCGTCGTGCCACTACCACCTGCACCATCCAAGACCTTAATGAGACCAATGACAGAGCTGTACAGGTTGCTCAATATGGGTCGGAAAAATTTTAGTCATTCGACACGAATAGAAGAAGAAGAGGGTCTATAACGGGCGTATACGCGCTGCAAACACAGTTAAGTATGCCACCCTTTAAAGATCTGCAGTTATTACAACTCTTGAAAGTCAGAATGAACAGTGGCGATCACCAGAAAGGCGAGGCAATGAAGCTCGACGAGTCCCGGAGAAACGACTCAATTTTCTTAGATCCCGCAACGACATTTTTTTTTTCCTTGCCCCAAGTAATGTCTCACTGCTAGGCAAAGTCCTTTCAAATAATATTTTCTTGTGCCACGAGGCTTTCGAAACAAAAACAAATCAGCGATTTGTTGCTCGACTAGCGGCGTCATTGATCACTCATTATTATTAGTATGGCGCTGCACTGACAAACTCTATGAAAATGACACGTGCGTCGTTTTGCGCGGTCGGCTATTTATGATTAGTTGACCAACAAATCGGCCTGCTACTGAAGACGAATACTTACAACTACATAGAAACTCTTTTATATGGATATGACTACACACATTGATATAGTAACATGGAGGGGCGCGCCATGTTATAGTAATTATCTCTACCCACTTTGAAGATCTTCTTCTTCTTCTTCTTTATCATGTGGGCAGTAAGGTCTTACGACCCCACACACCCTAGTGTCAGAGTTTCTAAACCGCCTCAAGGGCCTCTGACATGGTTTGAGTGGAACAGTAAGAACTAAACTGAACTGAACTGAACTTTGAAGATCTATAAGCTTGTCCTTCCTTTCTCCACAGGCAGCGTTCACAGCAGGCGTGCGCACACACGGCCTGCCCGCGTGGCAAGCGTGCTGGCGCGCCCTCACGGCCTCGTACTCCGCACCACGACCGCTGTACTCGCACAGAGCTCTTCTAGTGGCTTTAGCATCACCAACAGATGACTGGCTGTTCTATAGGTACGTATTTGTTTTTGGCAAGAGTGGGAAATTGACTGCCTCGTTGGTCTAGTGATCGCAAGCGCGACTGCTGTGCATGAGGTCTTGAGTTGGACTCCACGGTCGGGAAAAGTGTTATTGGGTTTTTCCATCAGGAATTTCTCAGTAGCAGCCTCGGAGTCTGGATTTGTGCCCGGTTGATGACATTAAGCTCACCCCCTATTACATGGGGCCTAAAATCTGGTGAAATGTGGGTGGACTAATGGATACCTCTGCCCACCCCTTCTAATACTTACAAATTGTTTTGTTCCAGGTTTGCATTCTCAACGTTGTCAAACGAGGCGCAGAGAAGTCGTGAATGGAGAATATGGGTGACCGCCCTATGCTCTGCTACATGCAGGTAAATAACGTATAGAGATAAACTACTATTACATGATTCGCCTCTCCACAATTCAAAACCGTTTGAATGTATTTGTAAAAGTATTTACAAGACTCACAACGCGTGTATGCGTACTGAGACGGCTCGGCAACGACGTCATTGATTACTCATTATCATTAGTATGGCGCTGCACTGACATACTCCATGAAAATGACACGTGCGTTGTCTTGCGCGGTCGGCTATATTTTGATTAGTTGACAAACAAATCTGCCTGCCTGCAACTGAAGACGAATACTTACAACTACATACAAACTCTTTCATACGGATGTGACTACACACATTGAAATAGTAACATGGAGGGGCGCGCCATGTTATTATATATACTCCAAGTAGTATTGTCTAACTTCTTTAACCTTCCGCTAGATGGCGTGGCGCGGCCGGCGTGTGGCGTATCTTACGCCCGCAACCCGTACTGCCGCCATCAGCACTGCAAGCCGCCGCGAGGTGCTTACATCAGCCATACGATTATTATCGGGTAAGATTTTTTTTTGTTATTTGTGGAGCAACGACAGTTGGGCAACTGTTGGGCGATAGTTTGGCAACCCATAGTACCCAACCACTGGGCCGTTACGATGGAGGTCAACAAAATCCCATACAACTTTGCCCAAATTTGTACCTCGAAGTACACGTGCACCAAATCGTAGAGAAAAAATATAGTAATTCGAAAATAATTTTACTTTTAATCATAAATCATTTCTAACTACTCAATAAATTATTCAAATATTACCTAATATCCTGTAATACACTTAAAACATGTGGCAACTTTGCATGTACGATTGCGTTTTAATTGGTTGTCACGCGGGTTGACATTTCGTAAATGTCATTTTGTTTTGCTTTTGTTGACACTTGACACATGTCATTCCGTTCGTTTATGCGTTCGAGGTACTCGCCTGTCAACTTGATAATTTTTTTAGGTGCTTATTTACTAGAGTGCCAAAATGGCGTGCTTTTTATAATGATTGAAAGTTATTTTATCCTCTTCCCCGGGCTACTATATAAATAATTTAACAGTGCAATATTATTCAGTGTAATCTAGTGTATTTTATGTCACTAAGTGAACCTTCTGTACAGAATTGGGCAGATACTGTTGATCTCCTTTAACAAATATTTTATTATTTTCACACAGTTCAAAGAGTTATTCGGCGATTATCGCGGCGCGTCGGCAGCACTCGACACGATCGCCCTTAACTCTGCCTGGGTACTACGAGCCGATAGCGACTTACTACGGTATTTCAATGCCTTAGGACAACATTAAAAAATATCAGAATTTAGAGACTCTGTGTAGTGAATTTTGTAATGTGTGGCTGAGAACTGTTGCGCAATTTATGAGCAACTGTCTTTTTGTAGTAAAATTGGTAAATGTCGCGCAATTGCAAGCCAACACTGGATTTAATGTTGTCAATATATGTGAATATTGTTTCAAAACTGTGGGGCAACTGTTGCGCAATTTATGAGCAACTATCTCTTTTGTGATGAAATTGGTAATTGTCGCGCAACTGAAGCCAATAATGGATTTAATGTTGTCAATATGTGTGCATATTGTTCCAAAACTGTGGAGCAACTGTTGCGCAATTTATGAGCAACTGTCTTTTTTGTCATGAAATTGGTAATTGTCGCGTAACTGCAAGCCAACACTGGATTTAATGTTGTCAATTTGTGTGAATATTGTTTCAAAACTGTGGGGCATCAAAGGATTCCTTAGAGGTAAATGCGACATGAGATCCGCTTCACCGCCTACTGTGGCGGTGCGCGGCGCCGTGTGTTAATCGCCTGATGTAATAACAAGAGAAAAATATCTAAACAACCTGTTCAAACTTTTATTCGTTTAAAAGAGTTTACGGAACCCTAATAAAATATCAGCTGTTTGTAACGGTTTTACATTTTACTTCAAATATTTTCTGCTAATTAATCCATTAGCTCTACTACCCATAAATTGATTAATTTCACAAATCGATTCGTTCCGAGACATTATTATTATTTAATTACGAGATTAATATTAACTAATTGAGTACAAACAGGTTTTTTTTAATTGTCGATTGTATATCGACCAATGTAACTTGATAAATAACCAAAGAGAATAACATAGATGTGATTGGCGTTTACTGAATCTTTTGTAAGATGAAGAAAAATTATTTCGTGCCATTGCGTGGCAACTGCGTGGCGACTGCGTGGCAACTGCGTGGCATCTGCGTGGCACCTGCGTGTCAACTATGTGCTACATTCCGTGGTTTTCCATTTAATATTTCCTTCATTTACAATATATTATATTATAAATGATAAAATATAATTATATAATCCTTTTATAAATAATATCCTAAAACGCCATACTAGTTTTAAGTTACTTCTTACGCTACTTATATTAAATGAAACAGTATTAAAAAAAACATATATTAAATAAAATATTTATTCACTAAGTTAATTGCGCACAGATTGTTTAATTTATTAGCTATTATATTTTTAATATTGATTTACAGTCATCCATATGTTATTCCTAACATAAAAATCTATTAAATTATAATTTTTTCTATTAACAATTCAAGCAGTTGGCGGAATTAAGCCCAAAATAATTTTATGAATCAACAGAAAAAAATGAGCAACACTGGGCAACTTTGAACCAACAATAAATCGGGCAACTGTTGCTCTATACGTCAACAGAGAGTAAAATTGTAGCTTTTTTTAAATATTCCATTGTATTGCTATTTTAATTAATGTTTTCAAAAGTCAATATTAAAAATATAAAAATTAGCTTTTTAAATATATCCATAGATTTAAAAGTAAACTAAAAAAAAAAGAAACTATAATATTCTTGATTAGAATTTATTTTGCAGCTTAATAAAAAAAAAAATACAAAAGACTTCCAAAAAAAACCGACTTCGAAAACGACTTTCAATTTTTTTTTTGCAGTTTTAAAATCTATTTAACATAAACAAAAAGCTTAGAGTTTTAAAAAGTAGTGTCATTATAATTTGTGAAGTCGGTTTTAAAATTAGTAAAAAAAATACTTAGATAAATTTTTTATAACTACAAAAAATCTTTTCTACAATTTTGTACAAAACGAATTCTAATCAAACTTTTTCTATGATAGCATGCATTTAGTCGGTGTATAGAGCATTGTAAATATGTAATTTAGCGGTCAAAGTGCCATTATCAACTTTGACTGGTCAATGTTAGTAATTAATTTGGTTGATAGTGTACGAACGACGTGCAAATGGTGGGTAAAGTGTGAAATCTTTCTAGTCATTGTATAACGATACAAGGTGCATTACCTCGTCAAATTCAAGGAAATAATAACCATACTTCGACTTTTAATTCTATTCAGTAACTTGACAGTTCAAAGATAAATAATGTTACCATACTACAACTAATAGTGTCGGGGTAGTGAACGATTTTGCATAAGGAACGAATGATAAGGATGGTTTAATACCAAGTTACAGAACATTATTTAATTCTTACACCACCTTAGTATCTTTTTTTTTTCTCAAAACTTGGCAACCCTTATTTGTCAAGTTACTGAATATAATTAAAAGTCGAAATATATGCTAATAATTCTCTACACCAGGGGCTGCCTAGCTTATTTTGTCTACTGCCCACTTTGAGAATAAATAATTTTCTAGCGTCCCAATTTTTAACCTACCTAAAAATCACCTAGTACATGAAATTACAAATTACCCTCATTTTTTCTCTGGGACTTTTTCCGCCCCCCTTTAGGCCGGCAGCGTCCATAAGGGGACGTTATCGCCCACTTTGGTAAAGGCTGCTTTACACGAATCAATATTATAATAAATAGACTTTTTTTTGTTGGTGATTTTCTAATTCTTAATAGCCATCTTGCCGCTGGATTTAGGCAGGCGAGCGATAAACCCGCACGCACACAGTAACACTGCCTGCCGCATACGTAATGGGGCGATTCTGTGTTTTATAAGATGTATTATATTCTGAAATAAATTGAAAAATAAACAACCAAAAAAAAAATAGGTGTCATAATTTTATTAGATTATCTATTAGCTATTGACTGATTAACGTCTGCCTAACCCTTTGGGGATTGCAGGCGTGATGTTATGTTATGTTGTGTTGTGTCTTTCATGACAACCTCCCAAAATTTGTCGAGGACTCAAAACTGCACTGTATAAAGTGTTATTACCCACTTTGCCCACATACATTTACTTGATATTTAATCAAATGTGTCTACAATAGTAACTAGTAAACAAAAAGCCTTATTGTATTCCAAAAATACAATTCAGTAGGCAAAGTATTTACTGGATTTTTTATTACGTCATTATTAACATTAGAGATAAACTACAATAACATGTCGCGCTCCTCCATATTACTATTTCAATGTGTGTAGTCACATCCGTATGAAAGAGTTTGTATGTAGTTGTGAGTAATCGTCTTCAGTAGCAGGCCAGCAGATTTGTACGTCAACTATACATAAGTAAATAGCCGACCGCGCAAGACAACGCATCCGTCATTTTCATAGACTATGTCAGTGCAGCGCCATACTAGTAAAATGAGTGATTAATGACGCCGCTAGTCGAGCAACAAATCGCTGATTTGTTTTTGTTACGAGAGCCGTCTCAGTACGCACACATGCGTTGTGAGTCTTGTAAATACTTTCACAAACACTTTCAAACGTTTTTAATTGTGAAAGGGCGCGACAAGTTAGTGTAGTTTATTTCTACAGGCGAATGCTCCAGTGAGGGAGCACATTAATGTAGATATGTCTTGAATGAGTGTTGGTCAATGTGAAGAATGCTTAGTTCAACGTATTCAGTAGTCCACTAAAATTGTATTCGACCAAAGTATAAAAAAAATAATTTTCTATTTTTCTAAAATAAAAAACTTTACATGTTTCGTCGAAATTTTGGAAAAGATCCGACCAGTAGTTTATTGTCAGTGTTGCAAGTGAAAATATGAGTTGCATGCATGTTTGGTGTTGCCATATTTAATTTTAGAATTCGTGTGTTTTATTTTGACGAAGTAATTTAGGTGATTATCGTGAAAGTTTTTTAAATAGTTTGTCCGGATATTGTCCGTATTGTCCATCAATATTATTTATTGAAATTTTAGTGTTAAGTGTAAACAATTAAGTAAAATAATTGATCTCAAAGTGTGATTTCTTAAACTGCAGTGTTTCTGGTGAATTTCCAATAGTTTATTAATTGATATTGTAACTTAAAATAAGTCAATGTATTTCATTGTATACCTACCTACTTATATAATTGTCAAAACTTTTTAAAATTACTTAAAAAACATGTATTTTAGTACTTATTGAATGTTTTATGTTCCAACTTTGTAGTTTAAGTACTATGTGAACAAAAGAAATATGTGTAGCCATATATACTATGTTGTTTTAAATTTCTATTCATAATTGATGGTAGTAGTTAATACAGGGGTTCCCAATCTATTTTGTACTGCGACTCCCTTTAAAAGTTTTTTTTTATAGGTACAACGTCCTTTAAAATATGATATTTTTGTGAAGTTTTAGACATAACATCACGCCTGTAATCCCCGAAGGGTACACCTCTGCCTACAGAGGTGTACCCATTAGTATACCCACATTTCGCCAGTTATGTTTTTAGTCCCATGTAATACGGGGCGAGCCTATTGCCATCAACCGGGCACAAATCCAGACTCCGAGGCTGCTACTGAGAAATTCCTGATGGAAAAACCCAATAACACTTTGCCCGACCTGGGAATCGAACCCAAGACCTCATGCACAGTAATCGCGCTTGCGACCACTAGACCAACGAGGCAGTCAAAACAATATTAAAGTACAATTATTATACTACAACCAATGAAAAGGATTTAGGCGCCCTTAAAATAGCACAACAATGCCCTAAGGCGTCGCGATGCATAGTTTGGGATTCCCTGAGTTAACTTAACCCATTTTTTTTTTTAATACCGCATTGTTTTAATTTAAAATCAAATTCAATATAATTTACGGGCAAGATGCGTAATGTGGTCATTGTACACATTGTCCGGTTAAACTTTAAAAGTAAATGAAGCCATTAAGCCGAGTATTATCGAAAATTAAAATCCATTTTTTGTGGCAGTGGCTGAGGGATTGACAGCTGCACTGCTTCTCGCGGGTTCGATTCCCGTACAGAGCTAATATCTATAGATAATTGTTCCAGGCCTGGCTGCTTGTGTATGTGAGTTTCTGTGCTCGTAAAAATGCACTGACGAATCCCACGTTACACGAGAAATTGCTATAGTGTGGGGCAACGCTTTTTTTTTAAATATGTGTATTAATATTTCGAATAATGTATATTATTTTTATCTTTACCTACATTTTTTGAGTGAATGACGTTCCTAACATAACTAAATTGATAATTAAAAAAATATTATCAACTTTAACCAGCTAATCTAAATATTGTCTGCATTACGCACATTGCCCGGTGAGAACTGAAGCGTGTATCTGTATTATATTAATTTATATAAAACTACTGTGTATACATTTTATATTCGCTTTTGTAATAAATTTTCCCATTGTAGTTACTGGATTTTATTTAAAAAAGACATCTGATACTAATATTAAATGGCTGAAGAGTTTGTTTGTTTTATTGAACGCGGTAATCTCCGGAACTACTGGTCTTATTATGAAAATTCTTTAGAAAATTGGAAATTAATTGAAGGCCACGAAGGAGATGGATTTACTTCTTCAAAACTGAAGGAATGAGGCACTGAAATGGGAAGGATGGAGGAAGACCTTTGCCCAGGTGTGGGACAGGATAAACTAAAAAAATAATATGTTATCTCCGAGTGATATTTTTATATTATAACTAGCCTGTACTGTCCCACTGCTGGGCAAAGGCCTCCCTTCATTTCTTCCATTTCTCGCGATTTTGCGCTACGTCTTGCCAATTCTCGACGAAGCCCACCAAGTCGGACGAAGTGGCACGACAAAGTTAGTCTTTCTATCTATCTGTTATGCTGTCACTACTAAACCACTAAACCGATTTAGATGAAATTTGGTACGGGGTAAGTTTGAGGCCCGAGAAAGGACATAGGCTACTTTTTATTCCGCGACTTCGTCTGCGTGCATGACCGACATTTACGCGGAGTTTGCTACAAAAGTGAAGTATCACTCATTAATTTTTGCACTGGACTAGGTAATTTTAAATGAAATTTCAAAAATTACTGTCCTATAACATAACATAACATCACGCCTGTAATCCCCGAAGGGTTAGGCAGAGGTGTACTCATTAGTACACCCACATTTCGCCAATTATGTTCTTAGTCCCATGTAATAGGGGGCGAGCCTATTGCCATTTACCGGGCACAAATCCAAACTCCGAGGCTGCTACTGAAAAATTCCTGATGGAAAAACCCTATAACACTTTGCCCGACCTGGGAATCGAACCCAAGACCTCATGCGCTGCAGTCGCGCTTGCGACCACTAGACCAACGAGGCAATTACTGTCCTATGAAGCTTAAATTTGGCATGTAGCTTTTAAATAGACATCAGTTAAGAACTGTTTTGGCGTTAGAGCCGAATTATGGGGTCTTCTACAAGCAACAGGTCGTGAGGCAAAAACTATACTATGCCTAACGTCAGTGGCGCCCTCTGTAGGCGATATTTAAGACTAAAAACAACAAAAATTCAGGATAAACTACTATAACATGGCGCGCCCCTCCATATTACTATTTCAATAATAACATAACATAACATCACGCCTGTAATCCCCGAAGGGTTAGGCAGAGGTGTACCCATTAGCACACCCACATTTCGCCAGTTATGTTTTTAGTCCCATGTAACAGGGGGCGAGCCTATTGCCATCAACCGGGCACAAATCCAGACTCCGCGGCTGCTACCGAGAAATTCCTGATGGAAAAACCCAATAACACTTTGCCCGACCTGGGAATCGAACCCAAGACCTCATGCACAGCAGTCGCGCTTGCGACCACTAGACCAACGAGGCAGTCACCACTAGACCAACGAGGCAGTATTTCAATAATAATTAGTAATTTAATGACGCGCTGTTTTGGTTTTGTTTCGAGAGCCATCTCAGTACGCACACATGCGTTGTGAGTCTTGTAAATACTTTCACAAATACTTTCAAACGTTTTGAATTGTGGAGGGGAGCGCCATTGTTATAGTAGTTTATCTCTAAGCGACTGCATCGAATTACGAAAAAAGAAAATGGCCGTCTTCAAATTAAAAATTCAATTATAATTTGACATGATCTTAGATTACTCTTACCGGTTGAAGCGCGGAAAATATCTTCATTAAAAATTCATTACCGCGTTTTGCAAGAAAATAATTATTAAATTCCTTTTTTAAATTGACAACGCTTAACAGTTAGGTATACTGAGATTAGAATTTCTGAAAAAAAAAATGTTTTATTTTTCCTAAAGTGTCAAAGATGATATCGATTGCTTTTTGTTTTCTTAGTATTTTTATTATTTTTGGTAAGTTTTTAATACTTACAGTTTATTTATTTATTTAAACTATATGCACATGTAAAAAATACACTGTACAAAGGCGGACTTAATGCCTTGGGCATTTTCTACCAGTCTACCTTAGGGTGATGCAGAGACAAAACTTAGTAGATGCAGAAAATACAGAACATTTTCGATATTAAAATATAAAAATAAATACATACAGTTGGTCCTGTTATGCGTTCCCTAATAATAATATAGTCTAATCTAATATTAAAAACATACATACAAACTTACATACAGGTAAAAACCATAACCCTCCTTTTGGCCTTGCCGTAGTCGGGTAAAAATGTGAAAGTAATTGTTACTCTTTTACGACTAAACCACAGAACAGATTTTGATGAAATTTGGCAAGTTTGAACCCTATGAATGGGCTACTTTTTTTTCCACGACTTCGTCTGTGTCCGCGATAACCGATATTTATGTCGGTGGGCGAAGTCGGAGGCAAAAGCTATTTAATGGAATAAAGCTGAAACGTTTTTTTGTCTGTTTGTTTAAACACGCTTATCTCTGGACCTACCAATCGTAAAAATAATTTTGTGTATTACATATACAAAAAAGAGTAATTGTTTTTTTGTAAATAGCTTCATTTTGATGAGACGTCCAACTTTGTCTTTTAGATCAAATCCCATTGTGTAAGCTTACAGACATAGCAGGGATAGAATAGGTTGATTTGACAATTCTTATGAATACTTAATTATAATAAATAGTAAAAATGGTTCGGACTGGAATCTTAGACGAAACTGGCTATAAATACATAAACTAGCCTCTGCCCGCGATTTCGTACGCGTCAAAGTATTTATTTATTTATTTATTCATCAAACAATTTACATTGTGTCTGAATGTATACACCAAGAAAAAATAATATCAATAATCAGTCTAATAGTCAGTACTTACATCATAATAGATAACTTTATTAAATGTCACATACTATATTTTGGTTTGACGGGCCTGTTAGTCTAGTGGTTAGTGGCCCTGACTGCTAAGCCGGAGGTCGTGGGTTCGATTCCCACCCAGGACAAACTTTGTGTGATGAGCATGATTGTTAGTTCTGTGTCTGGGTGTGATTTATCTATAATATGTATGTATTTATAAAGTTTATAAGTATGTATATCAGTTGTCTGGTTACCATAACACAAGCTCTGCTTAGCTTGGGATCAGATAGCCGTGTGTGAGTTGTCCCAAGATATTTATTTATTTATTTATTTTATTTATATTATAATATACATACAAACTTTCAAACCTGCTTCATAATTAATATTTATTATTAATCTTACAGCTCAATTAACAGAAAGCCATCTTGTAATAGTGCGAGATTATGATGATGACACATTAGATCGACACACAGGCTCAAGATCAAGCCCAGATTACGCAGACCATGATAAATCCACAAGCTTAAGCCCAAACAACAAACCAAAAAGGGCGCGCAATTCAAAAAAAACCGTCCTGCACTATGGTAGGCATATTTACCATTTAGATAAGTTTCAAGATAAAATGACAACGAGACAATACAATCCGAAATTCGTTACGTTTAATTACGTCGATCTGTACCATCTTATACAGCCGAGAGGTCCAATGAATAGGGGCGCAACTAAATTCCTGAAAGACCTGATAATATTTTCTGAATCCCCAATACACATCTGCAATGGAGAAAAATGCGATGAAGATTTGAGAAAATTTAGTAAGTCTGACAAAAAAGAAGGCTGGGAAAGATCTCGAAACAAGTTTAATGGTCGTTTAAAGAGATTTCAGATTGTAGATAACAGAAAGAAACCAAAAGAACCGCAGCTTGATTCGTCTGAAGAGTATTACAAAAAGGAAAGGCCAAAGAAAAAAAGGTACAAGAAGAATTACTCTTCTGAGTCAGAGTCCAAAGAATCCAGCTCAGAAGAACATGACACGCACAAAAAACAGAAAAATAAAAGCTACTCAAATTCTAAAAGCTCAGAAGAGGAAACACGAAAGCCTAAAAGGTATTACGATTCGAATTCCGCGTCAGACAGTCCAGAAAAATCATCGAAGAATAGCGAAGAAGAATACTCGAGAAGCGAGGAAGAGTATGACAAACGGAAAAAAAATAGACATACAGATGACGGCGAGCTGTCAGATAACGAAACTAAACGTAAAACGTTTAAAAACAGCCACGAACATTTTTTCGTTCAAGGCAGTAAAATATTTTTTCTTAGAAAAGGCTCAGGAAAAATGAAACATAATGTCAAACGCAGGAGACTGGAATCTTTTTTACCTAAAAGGTATCATTGGGACCCTGATGATATTCAAGAGTTAGGATATTACTGGTTTAATGGCCCAAAAGGCATATATCCAGCACCGCAGTTGTTGCCGCCAATTCATAGAAAAAAATAAAGTCAAAATCAATGTCATTTATTTCAATTATTAGCTGACCTAACGATCTTCGTATTCTTTGTACCGACATTTTGTTTTTCTTATAAGTTTAATTTTATTTCTTAAGAACATTCTCTTTACAATAACAAACGCAACGAAAAAAGAATTAGTGAAACTAGACTAGCTTTTCACGCGTGATGCCGTGACGAAGGGAAATAGGGCTTCATTTTTATATTTATAGACACTTTTGAATTGTTTTGAAGTCGGCCGACCACAAGCAGAAAACGTTGCCACCGACGTATTTTTTATAGGTTTTATATGGAGTCGCAGCACACAGTTTATAAAAATAAATATCACCAAAATGCAGCCTTTTCAAAAAATTATTTGTAACAATAATAACTGCCGTCATAAATGTATAATGGTAATAAAAATAAACGAATAAAGAGCTTTATTAAAATGATACTAATTCTGCTTGTCGGTCACAAAGCGGCAAATTTCCCAGTAATGGGAATTTTGAGTTCATAGCAGTTCCATTACTGGGCATTTGGGTACTTGCCGCGCAGGATACCGATAGCCTCTTGGTGCGAGCGTATGGTCCGGTTATCGAGCCAGGTTTCAGCAACGTCATTCGATTTTTCGGAAAGGATTTTTTTTGCAGCATCCTGGACTGTAGACGTTGGTGATGTGACACCCCCGTGGGGCACGTGTCGCCGTTGGTCCTGCGCCTGATCTCTCCCCGGTCGTGTCGGGTTGCCGTCCCATCGGACTATGAGAGTGAGGGAAGAGGGAGTGCACCTGTGTTTGCGCACACACTTGTGCACTATAATATCTCCTGCGTACTAAGCTAGTCTCCTTTGAAGTAGACCGTTGCGACCGAAATTCAATCAGGAGAATATTATTAATGTAGGCTACAAGGTATAATAGTAGGTGTTGGCACAAGAAAAAAGTCACATTAATCATTAGTAAATTTTATTATCATGTAAATATTCGAGTGCTTAAAAATAAATTTAGTTTTCTTTACATTAATATCAATGTACATACATTTTAATTTTCAAGCTAGTCCTCGCGATTTTTATTTGGAGACAAAAAGAAAATCTACTATAACTTTACATTTGAAGGCCTATTTTTTATTCTATCTACTAACTAAATAGCGTTTAAATTCCAGTAGCAATATCATTTCAGTATCCAGAAGGCCAATACTCGTACGTCCAAAACCTAGTAGCAATCCGATCTTAATGTCAATCAATGTCAAAAACTTGTCAAAAATGTAGGCAATTTTATTTTTTGACAAATTCAGACTTAGATTTGACTGCGACCGTTGTTGAACTTACAAGATGCTCAAGAGGCAACTTGTATCTTTGGAGCTTTGGGTTTAATTCCCAGGTCGAGTATTTTTTAGGAATTTCTCTGTAATAACCCGGAGTCTGGCTATATACCTGTGGTAGATAGTAGGAACTACCTTTTTTTTAGATGGTAAAAATCGTCAAATGACTCCTTCCGCCCTGGGTGGGGCGGAAGGGACAGTCAGACTTTTACTGACTAAAAAACCACCCTGTTCCTTCTGTTGCCCTTTACGTTCCGGGGCCACGGTATCCTGTTAAGTCGTCCCGCGACCCCGGCAGGCGCTGGCCCCGTCCCTGAATAGTAGTAGGTACTATCTGACACGTGTAATACAGGTCAACAAGTCAAATGAGCTGATTTAAACATGTTGTCTAAAATGCGAAGATCGGTTGATTTAATTTTTGCGATTTCAGAGTTGGTGCCGTAGTAAACGTCAATGTGAGAGTTCAAAGATCCTTGTTTTTGTCCCCAAATAAATATAAATTCAACTATTAAGTCTAGAAATTAATTTTAAAAGTACTTTTACTAATATATATATATTTTTTACAACATTTTCTTTCAACAATTATTTTTGCTATCGGAAAACGATTTTCGTATCATTTGGAAGTCATTCAACACACAAGTTGTGCGATCAATCGCTAATAATTATTATTTAGATTCTATTCTCTCCTATTACTTACTTAAATTGGTTAGCATTGCCGTTGTGAATAACTGTGTACACACCAGTTGACACCATCAAACAATTGACTTACTTTTTATGACCTGTCAAAACGCGATTCTTCCGTAGATTTTGTATGACAATATTGAACTGTGACATCACTTATTTGTCAACTCAATCGTCTTACTATTTATTGATTTCGAAGCCAGAAAAGATCTAATTTTACAGTAAATTTAAAATTAATCGCGTTTTTAGGGCTAAAATAAAGTGTTTCTTTACAGAGGTTTGGTATTGGACTTATTGATTAATGGTGTCAACAACACAATTCTGCCAAAAAAGAATGGGATTATTAAGTAAGAGAGGGGAAACAAAAGTTATAGATACAGGTAGGACTCAATATAGATCTTTCTATACAGATATATAGTCATTGCATATCAAAAACACGCATTATGGGACGTCACTGACTTTTGTCATTCCAATTTTGAAATTTGACAGTTGACGCGCGCTTTTAATATGCTATATATATGTTAGATTTTTATTTTTCAAAGTATATTACTCGGCAGTATTATTACAATAGAATGTTCTTACGAATCTCACTTTTCGAATGCCTTATTTAAATATTTAAAAAAAGAAACATTTTTCGATTTTTCAAATACTTAAATCATGTTACTTTCTGATTGGTTAAATAGAACCTAGAACCTACCAATCACAGATTACAGCAGGTTTTTAAGAAATAGGAAGACAGTTAATTTGTTTAAAAGATTCGAGATGCAAATTATACAACGTTATACTTTGTTTATCAGAAATCTGAAAAGGGGTCATTGTACTCATCATTATGAATAACTTTTACTATGAGAAGAACCTTCAAAAGAGTTAAAAATCATGTTCACACATATAACTTGTATGGATCAGCTGAGTTTTCCTGACCCCTTTCCAGGTTTATGTCAATCAAAAACTAACGTTAAAGGGTGTAAAAAGACACTTAACAACGCCAAAAGCTACATTATTTTCCCATGCCTGGGAATTTTCCGGTTACAGAGACATTTAAAGTTCAAATTTTTTAAAGGTTTTTATACGAAAACTTGTTCTATAAGAACTCTTGTACTGTTGTAAGCATAATGTTTTGCGTGCGTTACATTACACACTTCCATAATGGCCTCCGCTCTCGTCAGACTTTTTGTAGGACTGATTATCGGCTCAGACGATTATATCATATTTTCTTAGGATCGACTTTTTGTAGAACGTGAGCAATGCAGTATTGCCGCTGTACGAAAGTTCAAAACAGTGATTCTTCACACCAAAAGAAAAAATATTTCCCAGTATTATTATTTGCTTAATGTTGATTAGTTTCATGAGAAGTACCTATGCGTAGTTAACGAATATGTTACGTGTCTTTTTACAACACATATTTTACTTGGCAAATCTAAATTCAAATTAGCATCTCGCTCTGTTGATGTTTTACCTTTTTTACATATTTAGATCGAAAATAAAAGTACCTATCGTATTCTTATAAAGCATTTTAAGTACTCAGGTAGGTACTCAATTAAATTTCCTTATTTTTAAGTATGTATACTCTGGATTAAAGGCGAATATCATAAGTTGGGAATATCCAGTGGCGTGCATACCATAGAGGCAGAAAGACACTGCCGACCCTACGTAACTCAGATAAATATTTATAATGTTGTTCTGATATATAATATTATTTTATAAACGAGTATTTATCAATAAACAAAAAAATCTTAAATCATAATTCAGCGCCATCTTTCGAGTGTCGTATAAATAACATTAACATCGATACAAAATAGTCAGCTCGTTCGTATAATTTGACGCGATTTCACATTGCGCTACGCTAACGCCGCTGACTGCCGCGGAATAGACACAAACTATTGGTGCCTTAATGTGTATATGTGTGCTCTCGTGGTCATACGGATTAAATGGGTGTGCGTTTGTATAGATACGAGGCACACATGTCACAAATAACGCACACAAACGCACCAAATAGACACTGCATGACTTGATACGCACGACAAATCACGATACTTACCGAAGTGTTCCGATCGGAAGCTAGCTGTATTATGCGACTATTTTAAAAAGTAACATAATTTCATTCAACTTTCTCTAAATAAAGCACCATTTTTTTTTGTCGTATTTTATAAACAAGTAGTTTGAGCGGCCATTAGTCGTTTGTTTGTTTTGATTTGGTCGTGAGCTTTGTTATCAGATATTTAAGATTTAACGATGTTATTAGTGTGAAAAAATTGATAATATTCACTGTAAAAGATGTTCATGTGGTGTGTGTCTAGAGGAAATAAAAAATATGCGTTTTTAAAACTATCGGTGACAAAAAGACGTGATCGTGCTTTTTTATCAGATATTTAAGATTTAACGATGTTATTAGTGTGAAAAAATGGATAATATTCACTGTGAAAGTTGTTCATGTGGCGTGTGTATAGAGGAGGTAAAAAAATATGCGTTTTTAAAACTACAGATGACAAAAAGACGTGATCGTGAAAGGTCAATGACACCGGATTTTATTTAATTTGACTGCTATTATTTAATTTTCAAATTAATATGAAACATCAAAACATATAGGTAGGTATCCGTAAAATATGTCTACAAAATCAGTCAATCTAGGCTATTTAAGGTGGCAATTACCTACATTATTATTTAAGTCGACAAGACGACGAACCAAAACCATGATAGGTACATGTTTGGTTCTTACCAAACATGTACCTATCATGGTTTTGGTTCGTACCTACCTAGTACCTACCTAGCTTAAATAGCTTTTAACTGTTCTGCCTACCCTGTCTAAAAACTCTGTGCACGCCACTGGGAATATCCCATTATATTTTTATTTATTGTGCTTTATTACTGATATAAAAACTAGGTTTTAAGTGCTTTTGAATAAATATCAAATATTTATTCCCGTGTATTTTTTCTATATTCTGCGATCGCTATTGTAACGCGAATTTCCCAGTGAAAAATATTTACGATTCCCACTAATTATGGTAAACTAAAAATCCATTATTATGAAAAATTAAATAATTAAAGTGTGAAATAAAATAAACCATGATATCTAAAAGGTCAAAAATAAACATGATTGTGGTCGTAGGACTATAAATCCTTGAAAACGTTAAGAAATCATAGTCTATAAGTAGAAAATCTATTTGTGTTTGAAGAGTAACAAAGATTTTTTCCCTTTAAGTCAGTTCCCACACCAGGATATTAAATTAGGATTCCCATTGTGGGATACTATATTCCCATTACATTGTAAATAGGCAGACTTTCTTTACGTTACCGTTTTATATCTTTTCCATGTAAGGGAACAATAGTATTTTTTTTTACTGTAAAGGTCTCTTCTGCAGGGTTTGCCATCTCCAACCAGTCAAAAAAAAGGGGTAACCACATAAGAAAAAACCAAAATAAAAACACAAAATAATGGTGAAAATAATAATATAATTCCACGGGAGTAACAACGAAAAATATCAACAAAACTACGAGACATAATTATTTAAAATATAAATTGTTTCGAATAAAATTTATAATCTAATAAATTACAATAATCATTTCGGAGATTACAGCTTAAGATTTATTTTACTAGCAACTCGCACTAGGCTGTCAGTGTCATACAGATTTGACAGAAGGTATTCATCAAAATGAAGAAATTTATTGCCATAACCTGAAAAAAGGCGCCAACTTTAACGTCAAAAAGTGACATAAGGAAAACAAAATGGCGGCTCAACTTTTGAAATTATCCTAACCGGCCGAGTTAAGTTTGCACTTTGCGTATGCATAAAAGGGGATCACTATATAACGAATGTTTGTTATAGTGTCGGCTATTTTTAAGTTTTAGTATTTATTGTGTAATTATTATATCAATGAATACTCTTTAGTATTAGCTATTTAAATACATAATGAAGTTATTATAACTCGCCATATTCCAGCGAGGTGAAAACTTACGTCGACCGTGTGGTATTCATGACCGGTTCAGAGATGAAAATCATTGCAGATATTACAAAAAAAACGCGCCAATACTAATGTCAAAAAATTACATAATGAGAACAAAATGGCGGTTCGACCAATGATATTTACCTTTTACAGAGGTACATTTATTTTAAACTTTAATCGCGTATAAAAAGTAAGTCAATTGCTTGTTGGTTTCAATTACCCAAAAGATTTTAATATGACAAAGCATAATACACCGTAACAGAACGTCATTAAAGTTGAAATTTAAAACACGTACTAACACGTAGGGGAAAGTGGTTACCCTTCGTACGCGGGGCACATTCGTACAGTCAGTATACCAAAAAAACTAAACGGCGCAGAAACACGCCTTTGCTTGTGTGCATAGACATACCGGCCACCATGTTGCTAGTGGAGTATCGCGACATTTGCACTACGGTGTATGAGCTGACAAGACTTAACGTGTTTTCGGGAGCGGTGAGTAAATTTTTTACCTATGTTTAGTTCGTAATTGCAAATAGAATTGTTATGCTTTTGACAAAATGGTGATGATTAAATAATGTTAACATTGTTTATTTTGAGCTTTAATTGTTATATTTCTCAAACTAAATTAGAATTTGTATGAAGTTATATTTTAATTTTGTGCAAGGCAATGGGGCACTTTCGGACAGCCAAACAGGGGGCACATTCGTACGCGTACGAATGTGCCCCTTTAGATTTTATTAACCACCAGTACATGAAAACTCAACTTTTATAATAAAATTATCGTGCAGACAGCCCAATAGCATATTTTTCCTTTTATGAAGTACTTCTACTAACAAAATGAAATATTTTTATTAAGTAGGTAAACCTTATAATTAATATTTTATTGCAGAATCATGGTGCGAAAATATAAGAAAGAGGGTACACGTAATCAGGAAATGGGTGAAGAGTCCACGAATTTAGCAATTGATAATATAATTCAAGGACGGTTGTCGTATAAAAAAGCCGCGTGGCTACGAATACGCGAAAGCGTTGAATTTAAAATATCATAATACAGTTCATTTAAATAATTATAATGTGCAATAAGTTCCAAAGTAACCGTCAAAATACCTACCTGCTTACCTACTTTATAAACCCAACACACAGAGAGAGCGGGAGCGGGACGAGAGCGGGACGTGTTCATTTGCCACGATATGTCGTGGACTAAATGGCCCACCGCTATTGGTCAGTCTACCGACCCACTCACATCCCGCTCTCGTCACGCTCACGACCCGCTCCCGTCCCGCTTCCGCTCTCTATGTGTGTTGGGCTTTAAGGTAAAATTGTCAAAGACTGTACCCTGACTGTAAAATCTCATACAATATGGTTGTAGAGACCTCATTTAGACTGATCGTAAAGCTTAAAATATTATTATTAACATTTTATTTTTTGTTATTTTTCTAAGGAGAGATTTATCGACTATGAGTCAAGTCAAATATTATTAAGTTAGTTCCTTTGATAAATTATTATTTTTATAACAAATAATAAATAATTAACGACTTTAATAGGCTTTTTAATTACCCTGTATGAATCTACCCCATGGCGTACGAAAGTACCCCACCTACTGTACGAACGTACCCCATACGTGGGGAACGTTCGTACAAAAATCTTGTCGTAGAAAAATGACTATAACTTTTCAACCTTTTGACAGAAAGGTTTCGGACTTTTTTGTAACAAACTACAATATATTTGTTACACTTAAGTACATAAACGAGATAAATTCGACAATTAACCATTAAGTAAAAAAATAAAATGTAAAAAGTGTACGAAGGGTAACCACCTTCCCCTACTACATTTTTAAAATGTAAGTGTGTCTTAAGCTGTAACCTCCAAAAATTTAATAAAATTGAAAGTATCTACAACATATAGGAATAATACTTAGGAGAATGGCAACATCGTATATTCAAATGGTCTCTATCAATACAGAGATTCCTTTAAAAAATATTTCGTCTGGCAACAATATATTATTAAAAAAGCTTTTGAAAAAATATTCATGTGTATGACGTTTTTAGCTTGCGGGAGGGGAGAGTGGGGATAAATTACTGGCAGATTACAAAATTAACAAATGAAATAAATAAAAAAAAAACATTATAAAATATACTTAAGACTAGCTTATGTCCGCGACTTCGTCCGCATTTACATTGGTTATCGCGACGCAGACGAAGTCGCGGATTTAAAAAGTAGCCATTTCCAGATCCCAAGCTTACTCTTTGTCTTTCATTACGATAGGTTCAGCAGTTTCCAAGTGTTGAGGTAACAAATAAACTTGACAGAGAGTAACTTTAACATAGAGTGGATAAGAAAATAAACAGTTTTATTTGACCTTAACCAAACTGGCTATAGACCAACCAATTTTTTGACAGTTTTTTTTTCATATTTAACCCCGCAAGCATAAAAAACTTTACAATATAATATCAACCAATGGGAATAAACGTTTTTATTTTCTTTTATAATTTTCAAAGATTAATTAGAAAACTATTTGATTTGGATATAAGAACAACAGGAAGTACACTTTTACAACCGGCGGTTAGTTCCGGTGGGACTATAACAAAAAAAAAATGGAAAGCAAAATCAACAAAAAAAAAAAAAATATTTTTATATTTTTGCTAGGACAACAACTGCCCAATTCACCCTACGAAATATAAATTGTGATCAATATTAATATCACTAGCTATTAGATTATTCTATTCACAATTTTTTATTTTTATTTAAAAGTTATCAGCTTTACCCGGCCAAAGTACATAGTTTAAAAACTAGAAAGGAATATTCAAGCATTCCAATATTCAAATTTCATGTTATTACGCAAATTAACCGGTCGAAGTTGATAATATTTAGACAGTTAAACGGTTATTTGAAGAAGGCAGTCAGTCAGCGACAAAACTGTGAACTAAAACACAACGGCTCCGATACAACAGACAAATTGCCATTTTAGGCTTAAAATCGTGTATATTAAAGTATTTTTTACAATGTCAAGAAAAAACGTTACTACTTGCGGACGGCGTGCTGTCAGCTTATAATTATTTTTTTTCCAGGAGATTACAGTCGAGCCCTTGCCGTGTCGGAGCGTTGGCCATTATACACTTTTGAGCTGAGTTTTTGTCTAGATTTTATATCAATTCCGTATTTTCTTCAATATTGAGCTCAAAAATTAAACTTTCAAAAATCTGAAGCGTTAAACAAGTTGTCGCTGATCATCCAGCCATTTTCTCGAATAACCAAATAAGACTCTTTTACCAACTTCAACCGGTCAATGTGCGACACAACATCTTCACCTCATAGCCTTTAAAAATACACAACAAGTAGTGGCATTTCTTTATAATATTCCTTAAAAATCAATTCCTGTACTTTTTTTCAATAATTTGATCGTATTCTTCTAAAGCTGGCAAGACAGAGCTTCAAACATTCGGGCAATGTTGGATAATGGTGGGCAAAGTGCAAAATACAAGGTGTAATATTGGAATATGAACTTTGACCATGTATTTGGTTAATCAGATTTAAAGAGACTATAGAAAACGATGTCATAGAAAAATGACTTTTCTATAAATTGTTCCTTCAGCACAATATATGACTTTAGACCATGAGTGGCTTCCCAGGTGGTGGATTTAGACCATGATTTTAGACTAAAGCTTTGAAATTTCGTCGTTTATTAAAACAAACAGCTGTTCTATACACTTTAGCGTGATAGCTTTAGCGTATCCAGCGTGTGGAGGCCAGGGTTCATTGTTCAATAATCACTTTATTTTAGTAACCAATAAAGATAGTTTTTTTTTTTTTTTATGGGCATTGCTTTATTGTATAGAACAGTTGCCTATTTTTAAGCGTTGAAAAATTTCAACTCCGTGTTGTCTAGAATCTTGTAGGTACTGGATCCATAGAAAAAGTTAGCGACAAGATGTCCCTTCTACCGTGTACAGTCAGCAAAAGAGATCATATTTAGTTGAAGTTTTCTTAGAAACCCAAGGATGTTTTCAAATGAAATTTAATCTAAAACCTTCAACATTAACGGACGACTCTGATAACTAATCTATTTTGCTGACCATACTTACGCCTCTGTAACCATTCACGAATATTTGAAGCTCAATCATACGCTAGCTTTTAACATTATTTGTTCACAAGATTATTTTTATATATATTAAAAATATGTCAGCCAAAGCATTTCCTATAGAATTTTTATTACATTTTTATTTCACTTATTCGGTAAATTTTAGGCAACATTTTCTCTGATTAGTACCATCGTGGTTTATATCCGACGTCAAAAAAAGGTTATACAGGGTGTAAAAAGACTTAACGAAGCCGAACGTCACATATTTTTCCCATCATTGGGATCTACCATACCTGGGGACCATACCTGGGAACCATCGGGTTACGGAGATATTAAAGGTTAAAGTTGTAACTGTTTAAATTTTACATGCATACTAGCTGACTCGACCACGCGTTGCTGTGGCTTGAAGTAAGTAAAGATATTGAGGTCAATAATCGAGATAAAAACTATCCTATCTTTCAAATTGGATATAACAGCTCACAGTGTGCAACTTTGATTAAAATCGGTTAAGTAGATTACGAGTCCATTCCGAACAAACAACGTGACGAGTAATTTATATATATTGCAAAATAAACTCACGCCATTTTCCCATAAACGTAGGCAGAAACCACAGAACGCCACGTTGGTCAGACTCTACGCGATGTGTCTTTTACAACCTGTATATTTAACCGGACACGAGTTATTTCTCAGCTCGTGTCGACACGAGAAAAACACGACAGTACACACAGAGAAAGGAATATCACTTCAACATTAAAATTTTAACTAAATAACGGGCAAAATGAGACGTAGTAACGAAATCTTTTATCATAGATTCATGATTCTAGACCGAAGAAAACGTGTTGCGCCGATCCCAAGTAACATAGAGCTTCTTGCACATCCTTCTCCATACAAAACTACCTTTTGGAATGGGCAACTAGAGTCAATTCTGTTATTTTTTCTTGTAATGACGTTCAAGTGCCTTATCAAGTGACTTTGACATGCGACAAAGTATTAAGATGATGATGAGTTCATGATTCTAGTGTCTTTAGAGATGACATTTGTCGTGTGTAATTCAAAATATTCAAAATATTCATATGCGTTTTTGTATACATTTTGTCTTTTAACTTTACCTTCTTATTATTATTATTTTTATTAACATGTGGACAATGTAGTGGGTTACATGTTTATAATTTTAGTATAAGGATTTATTGTGAAACTTAGCATGTAACTGTTTTTTGTCCCTAATGAATAAATAAATAAAATAAATTTGTTTCCAAGTGCAACAACCAACAAGGTAAATATTTTAATAATAAATTTATTTACCTTACACAAAGATCATAATATGCAAACTAGTGATACACATAGATAATTATACAGACACAGGACAATTCAGCAGCTGTAGCGACGGGTCCCAAACTAGGCACAGCCTGTATCTTGGTGACCCAGAATATTGAATATTAAACATTTAATTTATCTTGTTCTGCTAGCGCAAGTTTGAACGTTACAGGCAAAGTGAATTATAATATAACGAAAGTACAGGAACGGATGGTACAGAAACAAGATAAAAAAAAAAACATCTGACAGAATCAGTTATGGTGAGTTGAGGTGAGTGAGTGTGTGAAAGAGTGTATGTTGAGCGTGTGTGAGTGGTACTACCTGGCACTAGAAAATAGAATTTCCGTTTCCTCGTAAGTTTGGCCCAGCAGCCATACTTTCAGCTTTGTTTATGGAAAATAAAATAAATATGTATGGAATACCTGTCCTTTAGGGCTTCCGTACCCAAGGTAGGGTACTGACGGGACTCTATTACTAAGCCTCCGCTATCCGTCCGTCTATCAGCGGGCTGTAACTCATGAACCGTAATTGCCAAAGTTGAAATTTTCCAAGAATGAGTATATTTAAAAAAGGGAGTCGGGGCAGCGGCAGGCCTCGAAGGAGATTGCGGGACGAACTATGTTGAACTCTGTTGTTGTTGTTGTATGTTGTTCTTTGTTGTTGTTGTCCATGTTGAACTGGATGGATTTCTCCAAAACTGGAGGGATGAGGCACTGAATCGGGAAAGATGGAAGAAGTGGAGGGAGGCCATTGCCAAGGAGTGGGACAGAAAACGATAACAAAAAAAACAAAAAAATTAAACGTTAAAAACGAAAGCACGAATTACGTAATACGCTACTGCCCACAAGAGCGGAGCAATAACCAAAGCCGTAACTAAATGCGGGTGAAAAAAACGCGAAAGACGTCGTAGGCAGAAACTAGTACGCGACAAAAGTCTAGAATCGTGATTTGAATCTATGATAAAAGTTTTCTTTACAATGTCCATTCCATCCCATGCACACAATATGTCTTTTAAAACAGCCGCTTAAATATTAGTTCCATAATCCCCCGCGTGTAGATCGTGGCAGTAGTGTGCTCATATTTAGAGGCTGACGAATTCAAAATGGCGCTTGAGAAATTCAAAATGGTGTCAAAATATTTAATGTTGGTAAAAATTGTTCAACATTTTGTGTTTATTTAAGATCTTAATAGATGCGACAAAAATAGTGTCATCTCGCTCACATATACTGAACATTACATATTATCGTTCAAAGCACGATGTGTGAGCTCTCTCTTTTTAATAATGACAAGTTTTTGTTCGACATTATAAATACTATAAGACCCGATTTTAATCTTCAGCCATTTTTGTTAACGCCACAGAATTTTCAATTAAAACCTTTGGGTATAAGGCATTCTTAGTTCAGAGAGGATCTGATTATTACCCTTCCGCCTTAAAATTACCCTTAACTTACCTTTACCCCACAGCATTTTAATTAAACTTCCAGAACACCACTGCCACTTCAAAATACACATAGACAATAAAACTAAATAATTGGTCGATGGTACAAATACATGCTAAAATAAAATTAACTGGCAACACTGTAATTAAATTTTAAATTAAAACATTCCAACACAATATATTATTGTAATTTTATCGTAAAATGTCCAGTAATTATTTAATTAGAATTAGGTATTTTTATTGTTCACAGAATTATTTTATTTTCTATCAACATACATGACTCAATTTTCACAGATTATCCACTTTGACCGTCACGGTTAATGTTTAAAATGACCGTTCCCGGGTAAGTGGGAAATAATCCGTGTAAATTTTCTCATTTTAATTATATTCCAATATTAAATTTATTAAGGCTTGTAAGACAGGCAGCTGCAAGAGGAAAATAAATAAAATAACACGTACATTTTTTGATCTGAAGAAAAAGGAATATCTTTGCGATATCTATAAATACGTGTTTTATATTCTACTATGTAAAGAATAAGACTGATTTTCGATAAACCAGACCTTTCTCCTCCTGCAGCAGACCAGCTCAATAAGCCAAGCAATAACCTTCAAAGCATCAAAAATTCATAGCTCTTTTAGTATTAAAAAATACATAATTTATCAATCACATTGAAAATTTTACAGTGGCAACACTCCTCAGTCTTTTTGGTAGAAAACCCAATTTAATAATGCTTGCAACACCATAGCTAGAACGAAACCTCCGAAGAGGTCCCATGAGTGGCTGGAGGTCGGTACAATGCCTACGTTCTGTGGTCGGAACGCATTTCTTTGACCCTCGCTAATGGTGTCCACACTTCTTGATAGTCGCTCTATGGCTAAAGTCTGCTCTCTTAAAGCCGTGTCTATGGCATAAAGGCTTTGTTTGAGGGTGCGTCTGTAAAAAAATTAGTAAATTTTATTGGTTTTTTGTCTGTGGAGAGAAACTATAGTTAGGGCGTACGCTGAAACTTGCGCGGTCGCACGATTGCGTATTGAAGAATAGTATGAGCAGCGCCGGCGCAGACGCGCGAGCTTTAGCGTATGCCATGATAATGTGAGCAGCGTAAACTCGCGCGAGCGTGAACGCTATGTCCGGACCGGACACCCGCGCAAATTTTAACGTACGCCTTTACAATATTAGTTCAACAACGTAAATAGTACAAAAAACCTACCAAAAAAAAAAAAAAAAATACTCCAACCTAACATTTCGCAGAAAAACTAAAATTATGTCAACAAGAATTAGTTTTTTTCAAATTAAAACTAAATAAAACTAAAATTGAAAAAAACTAACCAAGATAACCGACCAAAAATACAATCGAACAACAAAACTAAACGACTAAACAACAAAAAAAAACTAAAACAACAACAAACGACTAACTGCGCGTTGGACACTGCGCATCTTTACACGCTCACGTCAAATTTATGCTGCGCTGTTCTAAACTACTGCTTCTGGGGTGAGTGTCGGGCAGAGGCATTCGTTTCGACGACTCTGCTTGCATATCTATCCTGCAGACGGGAGTAAGGAGAGGTTTTGAGGGGGGGGGGAGGAGTGGGGGGACTTGATAACAGGTTCCCAAACTTATTATGTCTACTGCCCACTTTAAGAATAAATTATTTTCTAACTCCCCCAGTTTAGTGTCCATGTCCAAATTAGGTACATAATCCCCAAATTAATAATAATAATATAATAATATCTTAGGACAACCAACACATCGCCATCTGATCCCAAACTAGGCAGAGCCTGTACTATGCTAACCAGACAACTGATAAATATACTTATATGTTTCTAAATAAATAAATATTATAGATAAATTACACCCAGACACAGAACGAATCGTCGAGCTCATCACACAAAGATTTGTCTTGGGTGGGAATCGAACCCACGACCTCCGTCCTAGAAGTCAGGGTCACTAACTACTAGACCAACAGGCCAGTCAAAATTAGAAACAAGTGTCTAACTTAGGTAAGAAAATCTAAAAATTGACGACGTAAGTGTCAAAATTAGGTGTGCAATACCCAAAATAATTTATTCCCCAAAACTATAGAGTTATGTGACCAAATTAGGTATGAAATCCCCATAATCAAAAACTAGTATTTAAAATTAGGTATTTATTCCCCAAAATTATGGACGTAAGTGTTCAAATAAGTTATAAAGACCCCAAAATTAGACACAAGTGTGCAAATCAAGTATGCAATTTCCTAAGTCATGAATCTAAGTGTCCATTAGGTATGTATCTTCCAAAATTATGGATGTAAATATCCAAATAAGTTATTTATACCCCAAAATTAGACACAAGTGTCCAAATCAGGTATGCAATTTCCTAAGTCATGAATTTAAGTGTCCAAATTAGGTATGTACCTCCTAAAATTATGGATGTAAGTATCATAATAAGTAATAAATACTCCAAAATTATAGACAAGTCTCCAAATTAGGTATGAAACTCCCAAAATTATAGACTTCAGTGTCCAAATTAGGTATGAAATTCCCAAAATTGTACACTTCAGTGTCCAAATTAGGTATACAGTTACTCCAAGCTACGTCGTCTCACCTGGAACTCCTGCGTTGCACAGTTTGAGTTACGGAGGGTTCTCGCAAATTAACCCTGCAAACAGGAGCTTTCACTAACATGGTATGGAAAAGTAGGGGGAAAGGAATGGAAGAATCACACAACAGCTACCTCCTTGAATTTGACGAGAACGCAATACTACATAGGGCTACTTTAGCATGTTGGTGACGCGGTTGGGAAAAATGTCAGAGACTCGGGAACATTAATGTCAGTGACCGATTCTCATTAGCATGTCGGTGACGCGCTTACGAAAGCACGTCAGTGCATCAGCCGCATCAGCTTATCGGTGATGCGATCACATTACCATGTTGGTGACACAGTCACATTAGAGTGATGCGGTCCCTTTAGCATGTTGAGGGCGCGGTCGGTTTAAAATGTCGGTGACTCGGTAACATAAATATGTCAGTGACCGTTTTTCATTAGCATGTCGGTGACGCGCTTACGAAAGCATGGCAGTGCATCAGCCACATCAGCATGTCGGTGATGCGATCACATTACCATGTTGGTGACACCGACACATTAGCGTGACGCGGTCCCTTTAGCATGTTGGTGATCAGGACGCTTTAGAATACCGGCGAGTCGGTCAAATTAATATATCGGTGACCGAACCCATATTAGCATGTCGGTGACGAAATCACTTAGGGATGTCGGTGACGCAATGTTATGGCATGTCGGTGACGCGATCAATATGATAGATAAAGTATTTTTAAAACAATACTCACGTAGAAGTCTTAGGCCTGGCCAGTTCATCATGGCTGTCAGAATCCGATACTCTTCGCGAGGACAGATCCCTTCGAAGCTCACCGGGAGCTTTCACTGATGATGCTCCGTCTCTCAAGGTCTTTATCTCGAATTCCTCTTCGTATTCTAGAAGCTCGTCTACCTGCCAGGGCCTGGAGAAGACGAGGGGATATTAGGAAGGGCGCCGTCAAATTGATACATGACAATAAATAAAACGTTTGACTTACGCTGTATTCAAATGGTTGTACACCCATCCTTGGTCAACTAAACCTGAAAGCAATAGAAAACATAGTTTTAGTTTGAAAAAAACTTCATTTTACTACCTAAAATTTCCTCCAATTACCCCCATCAGGGGAAAACCAATGTACCTGAAGGCGGATGAAACTGCAGGATATTAACATAAACATAACATAACATAACATCACGCCTGTAATCCCCGAAGGGTTAGGCAGAGGTGTACCCATTAGTACACCCACATTTCGCCAGTTATGTTTTTAGTCCCATGTAATAGGGGGCGAGCCTATTACCATCAACCGGGCACAAATCCAGACTCCGAGCCTGCTACTGAGAAATTCCTGATGAAAAAACCCAATAACACTTTGCCCGACCTGGGAATCGAACCCAAGACCTCTAGCACAGAAGTCGCGCTTGCGACCACTAGACCAACGAGGTAGTCCGGTAAGGTAGCGGGATATTAATAAACAAAAAAAAAACGTGGTTCTTTACGGGTCATTACGTGTCGTCAGAAGCTTGAAAGTCTGACAACCAGTCTTACCTAGGGGTATCGTATTACCCAGTTACTGGGTTGTGGAGGTCAGATAGGCAGTCGCTCCATGTAAAATGCTGGTATTCAGCTGCATTCGGTTAGACTTTCCAGTCTAACCGCCAACCCACCCCAACATATCGGAAGGGACTGTCAGACTTTTACTGACAAAAAAAAACCACCCTGTTCCTTCTGTTGCCCTTTACGTTCCGGGGCCACGGTATCCTGTTAAGACGTCCCGCATCCCCGGCAGGTGTTGACCCCGTCCCTGTGCTGACAGCTCTTTGAGGCGCGCGTGAAACAAAACGCACCGTCGACCCGGACTTGGTCCTTGATCGGACGGCGAGCTACCCATCACTCGCCGCCCGCAAGCCCGCGCCTGTAGTGGCCGGATGTCGTTTCGCGACGTCCGACGCCCTGGGCGTCTCCCCCGAGGATGTAAGTTACTGACCTTCAGGTGGCGAAGTATGGAGGTTCTTGTGGAACATCCTGGGCACCCACGGCGTGTCTAAGTTCCGTGCGCGTGCGCGTTGCGCCTCCTCTATGATTGTCTTTTGTTCCGTAGCTGCTATCTGTAAAGTAAAAGTTAGGTGTATTACTAAGCCTCGTTTGTCTGTCAACGAGCTGTATCTCAAATACAAATCCAGACTCCGAGGCTGCTACTGAAAAATTCCTGATGGAAAAACCGAATAACACTGCCCGACCATGATGGTTGAGCTTAACGGTGCTGACTGCTGACTCACGCGTCATGCTCGTGAACGAGCGCTGTCGATTAGGATTGGTCATCTCTTAACTGCCATAGCTTATATCTTTATTCTTATTATTTTAATGCTTTATATTCATCAGAAGCGTAGCGTACCTTGGCGGGGCCCCGTATAAAAAATTGTTCGGGGGCCCTTAGGAGAGGTAAAGATTTCTCAAAAAAGAAAAAAAATGTTTGCATAAAATGAAAAGAAATATTTATTCATCATAATTATCTATCTGTCACATTTTTAAAAACAATTCAAATTAAATATTAACTCTCCTTGCCTTTTTTCGACAAACTGATTAAATAAATCATTCATAGCTGATGATGGCTTTAGTTTTTCTCAAGTTTCTGCCTCTATGGACAATAGTGACAGGTCTGACAGGCGTTCCTGTCACATAGAAGTTCTTAAATAATTTTTTATCAGTTTTAATTTTGAGAAACTTCTTTGAGAAGTTTTTATTAATTTTTGCTTAGGCACCTTGGGGGCCCCCGTGGGTCGGGGGCCCCGTATAATTGATACGGCAGATACGGCGGTAGCTACGCCCCTGATATTCATCTTCAAACAACAACAATAATGAAACCAGAATTTTGTAAAAACCTAATTGAAAAGAATGCCGTGGAGTTTCTTGCTCGTTCCTCTCCATAGAGGCCTACCTACATTTTGGAACGAGCAACAAGCTTCAACTTTCTAACTGACCGACTCTTTGACAATTCACAAGTGCCTGTAAATGGTCTAATTGAATTAATTTTGACTTTGACTAACCTGGTCCTCCCTGGCGATAGCTTCGGACACCTTGATCCAGAGCTTGGCCGACTCGAACGCTTGCTGCTTGTCCATGCTCATGAGGTACCGCGGCAGTCTCTGCTCCTTGAGTAACGCTACATCGAAGAGGTTTGACTCTTCCTGGAGGACAAATATAGAAGGTGAATATTATAGACATCGGTGTCGTGATGGCCCAGTGGGTAATGTGCCTATCTCTCATGCATGAGGTTGTGGGTTAAAATCCGGGCAAGTACCAATGTTAATTTTTCAATTCATATGTACTTTCTAAAGTTTATCTTGGACATCACTGACATCGGTGAAGGAAAACATCGTGAGGATGGGACCTGGGACTTACTGTTCCACTCAAACCATTTCAGAGGCCCTTGAGGCGGTTTAGAAACTCTGACACTAGGGTGTGGGGGTTCTCTGTATGAGAAGAGGCCTTTGCCCTGCAGTGTGACAGTAATAAGCTAAAAATGGTAATTTGTAAGTAGAGATACTATAACATGGCGCGCCCCTCCACAAATTCAAAACATTTGAAAGTATATGTGAAAGTATATACAAGACTCACAACGCATGTGTGCGTACTGAGACGGCTCCCGAAACAAAAACAAATCATCGATTTGTTGCTCGACTAGCGGCGTCATTGATTACTCATTATTATTAGTATGGCGCTGCACTGACATACTCTATGAAAATGACACGTGCTTTGTCTTGCGCGGTCGGCTATTTATGATTAGTTGACCAACAAATCTGGCAGCCTGCTACTGAAGACGATTACTTACAACTACATACAAACTCTTTTATAAGGATGTGACTACACACATTGAAATAGTAATATGGAGGGGCGCGCCATGTTATATTTATTTATTTATTTAAACTTTATGCACATGTAAAAAATACACTGTACAAAGGCGGACTTAATGCCTTGGGCATTTTCTACCAGTCTACCTTAGGGTGATGCAGAGACAAAACGTAGTAGGTGCAGAAAATACAGAAAAATTTCGATATTAAAATATAAAAAAATATACATACATACAAACAAAATATATAAAGTAGAGAGAGATAAAAAATAAATAGGTGGTGAAGTACGACAAATTAATTGTGGGACGAGTCTGCCAACTTCTCACGTAAGTGTTCGCGAGCTTTTACCTTAAAAGTGAACCGACTGGTGGCCATCCTGATATTCTTTTTTTTTTTTTTTTTTTAAATAATTTTAGGAAAACTTACATCTAGTCATATACAATAGTTCGGGTTTAGATACCATTAAAAAGGCCAATTACAAGTTTTCACAGGTAAGAAAGTAAACATAGAATTAAATAGGTAGTAGACACAATAAACAGTTCTGAGGGAGTTCATTCCATAAGAAACAGTTATAGTAGTTTATCTGTATGCTTACCCCAGTCTTCTTGTCCTTAATATCAATCCTACCATCCCAATACCCCTCCACGACTGCTACAGTCTCCTTGCCTTTTTTGATGCGACCCTGAATGGAATTAGTTTGTTCTGCACCGCCTAGGAACGACTGTGGACATAGAAAAATTAATTATAATAAAAAAATAAATACCGCTGCCTCGTTGGTCTAGTGGTCGCAAGCGCGACTGCTGTGCATGAGGTCTTGGGTTCGATTCCCAGGTCGGGCAAAGTGTTATTGGGTTTTTCCATCAGGAATTTCTCAGTAGCAGCCTCGGAGTCTGGATTTGTGCCCGGTTGATGGCAATAGGCTCGCCCCCTATTACATGGGACTAAAACATAACTGGCGAAATGTGGGTGTACTAATGGGTACACCTCT
Organism: Hoplodrina ambigua; assembly: GCA_949774945.1. Taxonomy (NCBI): domain Eukaryota; kingdom Metazoa; phylum Arthropoda; class Insecta; order Lepidoptera; family Noctuidae; genus Hoplodrina; species Hoplodrina ambigua. The sequence continues at coordinate 1,855,739 of OX458994.1, forward strand.
GCCTAACCCTTCGGGGATTACAGGAGTGATGTTATGTTATGTATGTAAATAAATATCTTGGGACAACTCACACACGGCTATCTGATCCCAAGCTAAGCAGAGCTTGTGTTATGGTAACCAGACAACTGATATACATACTTATATAATTTATAAATACATACATATTATAGATAAATCACAACCAGACACAGAACCAACAATCATGCTCATCACACGAAGTTTGTCCTGGGTGGGAATCGAACCCACGACCTCCGGCTTAGCAGTCAGGGCCGCTAACCACTAGACCAACAGGCCCATTAAAAATCATATTTTAAAAAACAAGCTTTAATTTAAAATATTACAATATTGAGTATTGGACATTGTATTGTCATCAGAACTAAAGGTGTATGCAAAATTACAGCTCAATCGGAGACCAACAAATGGTCGAAAAACGGTTTGCAAATTTTGAAAGGACAACTTACTTACATATGAACAGTGCAAGCTAAATAAAAGCTTGTAAACAATTGTGAATGAATATTTAACATCACGCCTGTAATCCCCGAAGGGTTAGGCAGAGGTGTACCCATTAGTACAGACACATTTCGCCAGTTATGTTCAAGTCCCATGTAATAAAGGGCGAGTCTATTGCCATCAACCAGTCACAAATCCAGACTCCTAGGCTGCTACTGAGAAATTCCTGATGGAAAAACGCAATAACACTTTGCAGGACTTGGAAATCGAACCCAAGACCTCATGCTCAGCAGTCGCGTTTTGCGATTGCGACTAATAGACCAACCATATTCCTTTATTTGCAAATCAACTGTTCCATAAATTTTGACTTTAAAGATATTATTGTAATTTTGTATGAAACTGCAGATTTTTGTTTTAAGGGGAGGATAGAGGAGGGGAGATAGTAATATTAACTCACTCTTAGCTTGAATTCTACGTCCGCTTGGTAACCGGATTCCGGGCACAATACGTGTACCTGTAAAGCAAAAACAATTTTATTTGCTTGATCTTGATAAAAAAAAAGCACCTCAACCATGAGAGGCGAGCGTCTTAACCATTGGGCCTTCACGACAGTTATACCGTCCTAGCATAAAGCCCAACACACACAGACAGCAGAAGCGACACGGAAGCGGGTCTTGAGCGTGTCGCCGGGTTGTATTCTTTGTTTTAAATGGATGTCCACATACTGAACGCTCACGTCACGCCAACGTCACGCTAACGTCACGCTAACGTCAAGCTCACGTCAAGCACACGTCCCAATCCCGTCACGCAAACGTCAAGCTGACGTCACGCTCACGTCACGCTCACGTCACGCTAACGTCACGCTCACGTCACGCTCACGTCACGCTCATGTCACACTCACGTCACGCTCACGTCACGCTCACGACACGCTCACGTCAAGCTCACGTTACGCTCATGTCACGCTAACGTCAAGCTCACGTTACGCTCACGTCACGCTAACGTCACGCTAACGTCAAGCACACGTCCCAATCCCGTCACGCAAACGTCAAGCTGACGTCACGCTCATGTCACGCTAACGTCAAGCTCACGTCACGCTCACGTCACGCTCACGACACGCTCACGTCAAGCTCACGTCACGCTCACGTCACGCTCACGTCACGCTCACGTCACGCTCACGTCACGCTCACGTCACGCTCACGTCACGCTCACGACACGCTCACGTCCCGCTCCCGTCCCGTTCCCGCGCTCTCTGTGTGTGTTGGGTTAGAGACAAAACCTCTCATGAAGCTCAGAAATAAGAGGCACAAGATGACTGATAGTACCTTTCCTCCAAGCTCCATGCTCAGCGTGCCGATGACGATGCCTTTACAGTGCGCGTACGGCGCTGTCGTGATGTACGTCTCGCCCCAGTTTAGGAGATGGATGCGCGCGCATCCTTCTAAAATGGCCGACGTTGAATTACCTGAAAAACATAAAAAAAAACATACATAACATCACGCCTGTAATCCCCGAAGGGTTAGGCAGAGGACCAGAGGTGTAACCATTAGTACACCCACATTTCGCCAGTTACATGTAATAGGGGGCGAGTCTATTGCTATCAACCGGACACAAATCCAGACTCCGAGGCTGCTACTGAGAAATTCCTGACGGAAAAACCCAGTAACACTTTGCCCGACCTGAGAATCGAACTCAAGACCTCATGCTCAGCGGTCGCGCTTTGCGTCCACTAGACCAACGAGGCAAGGCAGTACCTTGTTATCTTGTCATTTTAAAATACACTTCAACGCACAAGACATAAAGCCTAAGCAATAATGGTCTTTAGTGTTTGTTTTTGTTAATAGTAATCCCTTATTGTTTGCCGCCCGCGAGCCGTCACCTTTCTTCTTGCCATTGCAAAATCGACTTTAGCTCACACGATTTAAAGCCTTAACTTAAATGGCAAATTACTTACTATTATCGGACTCAAGACTTTAAGATTACACAAGGGAACTTACCATAGAATTTGGATCTAGCGAGTAAACTACCCTCTATGACAAACCCCTCCTTTCTGTTCGTCACGTAGAACGCGGAAACGGGGGGGTGGTGGGATACCTGGAATTAAAAATATACATATTATATATAAGTAAGGGTAAGGCTGAAAGAGAAATTGTTTCTTGCTTTTCTTTTTCTTAAAAATTGCACACAAAAAATATATAAAAATTGCAAAACAGTTGCCCAATAAAAGGAATTTCTCTGTTATCGTGTGCAATTTGATCCACGCGTCATGTTGGGATTGGTCATCTCTTAACTGCCATGGCTTACATCTTGATTGCTTTATACAGAGTGTTAGTGTAAACACCGTTGTCACTAAAACCATAGGTACTTGATTTATTATAAAAAAATGTTTATCTGAATTTTAAAATAATCTGTCCGACACCGTCCGTAAATTCATGGATACTATGCGCCCGAGTTACGTAATCATTGTAATATAGGGTGAAATAATTTAGAGGAAAAATGGAGTTTTTTTTTTTGATTGAATTTACGTTCTATTAGTGAAACCAAATCACTGGTTTCAAGGATAACGGTGTTTACACTAACACTCTGTATTCATCTTCATTGTCTTCACATGTAGAAGCAACAAGAATTTTGTAACTAGGATTTTGTAAAAACCTAATTAAAAAGAGTGCCGTAGAGTTTCTTGCTCGTTCTTCTCCATAGAGACCTACCTCCGTTTTGTAACGAGCAACTAGCTTCAACTTTCTGACTAACTGACCGACTCCTTGACAGTTGGAAAGTGCCTGTAAATGTTTTGACTTTCAACTTTTTCCAATATCACTTTATCCGATCTGGGAAGCGAAACCAGGACAGCAGTCACGCAGGTCGAAGATAATACTACTTGGACCTAAGGGGTATGTCAGCTCCGAGGTTGCGGGACGTCTTAACAGGATACCGTGGCCCCGGAACATAAAGGGCAACAGAAGGAACAGGGTGGTTTTTTAGTCAGTAAAAGTCTGACAGTCCCTTCCGCTCCACCCAGGGCGGAAGGACTCATTTGATGATTTTACCAACCCAAAAAGGGGGGAGGGTTTGTCAGCTTACCTGTTCAGCAACGTAGTAAGTATAGGATTCAGGACCATGTCTCCAGCAGCATCTGAAGGTCTCCCCCAGAACTGGATTGTATGGTTTCTTCAGACCCTTAGGTTTACGGTACAACCCTGACAGGTACCAGCGGAGGACCGCCACGAATCTTTGGTATGGATCTTCAATGAGTTGGGCCCTGAAAAGTAATGATAATAACATAACATCACGGCTGTAATTCGCGAGGGGTTAGGCAGAGGTGTACCCATTAGTACAGTCACGAGCAAAAACAACTATACACTTAGCAAAATAAGTCCACTGAAAGTGCTAGTATTGTATAATTTAATATCATTTATTTCCATTTTGTAAATGTGAGTACCATGGAGCGTTTTTTTTTTTTTTTTTTACTTACTGAGTACTACGTGTTTTGACTTAATGATCATGGCAGTTGGGAGCTTGTCATGCTCACTCAAATGTCTCGCTGATGGTGGCGCGTGTGTTGGATCACTTGGCTCCCTTCATGATGGTTGAGCTAGGTGGTGCTGATCCATGCGTCATGCTCGTGAACGAGTGCTGTCAGTTGGGATTGGTCATCTCTTAACTGCTATGGTTTACATCTTTATTTTTAGTATTTTTTACAACTGTTTTATATTTATCTTCATTGTTTTCACATATAGAATCAAGAATATTGTAACCAGGATTTTGTAAAAAACCTAATTTAAAAAAGAGTGCCGTGGAGTTTCTTGCTCGTTCTTCTCCATAGAGGCCTACCTCCGTTTTGGAACGAGCAACTAGCTTCATTTTTCGGACTAACTGACCGACTCCTTGACAATTCAAAAGTGCCTGTAAATGGTCTAATTGAAATAAATGTTTTGACTTTGACTTTGACAATGACCCATTTCATAGTAGTATTGAATTCAAAATACTATATTCCTAAAAACATGACATTCCAATCAATATATTCGAAGAATATGTCATCGTAATGTTGCTAAATGTATACTTGTTTTTGCTCGTGATTTTACACCCACATTTCGCCAGTCATGTTTAAGTTCCATGTCATAGGAGGCGAGCCTATTGCCATCAACCGGGCACAAATCCAGACTCCGAGGCTGCTACTGAGACATTCCTGATGGAAAACTTTGCTCGACTTGGGTATCGAACCCAAAAACTCATGCTCAGTCATCATCATCTGCCTAGCCTTGTCCCAACTATGTTGGGGTCGGCTTTCAGTCTAACCGGATGCAGCTGAATACCAGTATTTTACATGGAGCGACTGCCTATCTGACCTCCACAACCCAGTAACTGGGTAATATGATACCCCTAGGTAAGACTGGTTGTCAGACTTTCGGGCTTCTGACGACCCGTAACGACTGTCAAAGATCCACGTATGACAGCCGGGACCAACGGCTTAACGTGCTTTCCGAGGCACGGAGGAGTCTCGGTATGTAAAGATGGTCACCCATCCACGGACCAACCCCGGCAAGCGTAGCTTAACCTGACGGATCGACCCGTGCGGCTGTTATTACTTAGCCACGAGCTCCTCATGCTCAGTACTCGCGCATAAAGTACTAAGCATAATGTTATAAAAAATTACAATGAGTGGGTTAATATAGCCAGCTTGGCAATATTCTCTTACTCCTAAGGGCTTGTCCATAAAGTTTCATTCTTTCATTCATTCATTCTTGTTCATTCACGCGCTGACGAGATACTAGGCGCCAATACATCGCGTCCACAAGCACCGCGCGTATTTATAAGACGCACATATTATACATCGCGTGCTGTACGCCAGAATCTCGACACGCGATTCGAGATAAATAAATAAATAAATATCTTGGGACAACTCACACACGGCTATCTGATCCCAAGCTAAGCAGAGCTTGTGTTATGGTAACCAGACAACTGATATATATACTTATATAATTGATAAATACATACATATTATAGATAAATCACACCCAGACACAGAACTAACAATCATGCTCATCACACAAAGTTTGTCCTGGGTGGAAATCGAACCCACGACCTCCGGTTCAGCAGTCAGGGCCACTAACCACTAGACCAACAGGCCCGTCAAAAAGTTTTAGATACTAGAGACTCCTACATTGCGTCCAGTTGACGCGCGAACTCTTGAGCGAATTCGTTCGTTGGTACGCCCCTTCTGCACGCAACTGCCGCGCGTATACGCGAGAGAGATTCACGGCTAATTCGCCTTTTTTTTACAAAGTCTTAAAGTATGGCAATACTCACTGCCCCAGAATATCAGCATGGTAGTAGTTGTCGGAGAGTTTGTCGAGGAAGGAGCGCGGCTCCAGAATGAAGGTTGGCAACACCACTTTGCTAAGATCCATGCCAGGCCGGACTTGCTTCAACAGGAACCAAAGTAGGGACTTGTTCTCTTCTGCTACTTCTTCTACCAGCTCTCCAGCCTGACAAAGAACATGAGATTATAATTTGACACTAGCTTCAACTTTCGGACTAACTGACCGACTCCTTGATTCAAAAGTAAAAGTAAATGGTCTAATTAAATAAATGTTTTGACTTTGACTTTAATAAGCTTTTCAGCTATTATGATGTTGTAATTTTTATACGACGTAACAGAATTTGCACAGGATCTGAAAGTCTCTCAAATGTACTTTCTAAAGTTTATCTTGGACATCACTGGCATCGGTGAAGGAAAACATCGTGAGGACACCTGGACTTATACCAGCCTATTACTGTCCCACTCAAACCATGTCAGAGGCCCTTGAGGCGGTTTAGAAACTCTGACACTAGGGTGTGTGGGGCCGCAAGACCTTACTGCCCACACAGTGGCGTAGCGTAGGTCTGCCACTGCTTCTTGTTTTTAAAACTGTTTTTCAAACTAGTTTTTTTTTTTATTTCCAATAAAAAAATTCGTGGCAATTGTCGCCGCCCCGTCATATGCCGCCCGGTGCCATGTCCCCCCCCTCCCCCTCCAAGCTAAAGAAAGAAAGAAAAGGAGAAGGTTACTCACCACGCCAATATCAAAATTGGTATCGGGAACATAATTCGACGCGATCTCGGCTAGAATCTCTTGCTTTTTCAGTTCAGCTGGACGCCGGTTCTGCATGCCGGTTCGGGAACCTTCGCTATCCGAGTCGGATGCAGCCCCGGCTAGCTCTGTGGGTGGGCAGAGAGGTAGGTGTGTGTGAATTAGCTGTACTACTGTGAAATTAGCAGAAGATAATTAGCTGTACCTCTAGCGTACTATTCGATATGTATGACCTTTTGTATACCTATGTTTCACAAATAAACTTTTTGACTTTGACTTTGACTTTGTCTGCACTAGCTCAAAAGTCACAGTCATAGACAGACTAGGTTTAGCTCCAGGTCTACAAGACTTAGCTCAAAAGTCAAAGTCAAAACTATGTTTCACAAATAAACTTTTTGACTTTGACTTTGTTTACATTAGCTCAAAAGTCATAGACAGACTAGGTTTAGCTTAAGGTCTACAAGACATAACTCAAAAGTCAAAGGATATTTAGCTATTGGTCTACAAGACTTAGGTCAAATCTCAAAGTCAAACTGGATTTAGCTTAAGGTGTATATAACTTAGCTCAAATCAAACTGAAAATAGCTGCTACGGTCCTGCGGTTATTCAAGGTGTTTTTAACAAAGTCGCTTCCCGCCGTCTGTACGCTTAGATCTTTTAAACTACGCAACGGATTTTAACGTGGTTTTCATCAATAGTTAGAATGATTCAAGTTTATCAGGGTTATCTAGAAGGTTAGTCCGTTGAAAGCCCTCGGCTTCGCACAGACTAATAGATACAGGTCGCTAGTTTGAATTAGTTTTCTCTGTCAGTAACTGTCACCTAACCAAAATCAGCATAAGTTCGGTCGCGACGACTCATTATCGTTAGACGTCTGTCGTCCCTAGCTGCTCCCACACGTGACAAATTGTCGTCACTTAAAAAAAAAGTACAAACTGTCATTTAAATACACAAGACACGATTATCTGTCGTCACGGCTTAGTGGGAACGCACCTTTAATCGTCCACTTTAATTTATTAACTTATTTTTACACGACTGCCCCAAAAAAAGGAGTGTTATGTGTTCAGGGTTAATGTATGTATGTATGTATGTATGTGAGATTCTTTATTCCACCATAACTTTTAAACGCCTGAACCGATTTAGATGTATGGGGTATCGTTACAATCCTTGCATCGTTCCGAGTAACATAGGCTAGTTAAAAATAAAAAGAATCCTGTGTGGTCACTTTAAAACGTAAATTAATACCAGACTCAATTTTTTTTTTTTAATGAATCTCGTCGTGTCTATGTTTATCATCTAGAATTTGACAAGTAGATTAAAAAAATATATAACACTGTAAATAAAAAACGTCATAAAAAAAACTGACGAGTAAACAAAGTACAAATATGTGCAATTTTTGCAGTCGTGTTTTTTTAATTTGTTTAATTATAATAGCTTGTTATTATCTGTTGTTACAGCGGCCATTATAATACACACTGTATAATAATTTAAAGTGTCTATTTATTACGGTTCAAAAGATTAAGCCCTGTGACAGAGGGACGAACAAATAAACGAACGGACGAGAAAGAAGAATAGGGCAACGTAAGAAAAAAAACATCATTTTTTTTTTCCTACAGCTGTCAACATGACTGTTAAAGATTTGTTTACAGTAACCTAACACTTCTCTTTGAAGTCGGCTAAAAGAGATCGCGTTATTTTTAAAGTGTATACAAGTTATTTTCAAATAGAACTTGTAAACAAATAGGAATCGTTAAAGAAGAGTTATTGTGACGGTTATGTTTTATTAAAAAAAAAAAAATGCTAAAATGGAAATACATTGTGTATTTTTAGCTGACTGTGTAACAGCGGATGATCAGATTATATAGACGGTTGAGAGGAAAAATTTAGGCGCTTTGCACACAGAGCAACTATTGCAGCAACTGGCAACTAGCTGTTTACATGCATTTCAATTGGACTGCGCACACAGATCAACTCGAGTTTCGAGTTGCGGCAATCGTCAACAGTTTTCAGTTGCTGTAATCGATGACAAGTTAGTTGCTAGTTGCCACAAGTAGCAACTTTTAAATATTGTTCCGGTTTTTAAAGTTGCCGGTTTCCTTAACCGTCAATCGCAACGCTTCGGGCGATTTCACATCTCCCTCGCTCTCCATGTGCGCGGCAATGCCGGTGTCGCTACGGCAACGGCATACGGCAACGGCTTTGAAACTTGTTCACAAATTACCAAAAAGTTACGGCAACCGGCAACGTAATAGCAACTATCAACTTTTACAGGAAACTTTTAAAGAGTTGCCAGTTGCCTCAACTTAAGTTGCTCCGCGTGCAAAGCGCCTTACCAAGCGACAATTCGGTCGTGTAGTCAATACGTATTATGCGTTACGGGCGCCCTAGTTTTTCAAATGAAGTTCTTTGACGCCAGGCGTGCCACAAGCCGTAGGAGTTAAGTGTCAGAAATCGTCACGTAAAGAAAAATCTTTGTGTCCATTCTAGGCGATCTATTATGTACTGGTGTAAGGAACTGCATTCCTTTCTTTTTATTGCAATTTAACTAGAAAGCTAATACCGTATTAAAAGACGTTCTAACTCTTGTCGAAATCTAAATTTTATTTATTAGGATCTCCAACGAAAGATATACACAAATCAAGATATAACAATAATAAACAAAAGGTGTTACATAAGTGTACTCCTTCACTTATAGGAGATCACAGCATGCATAAGTTAACAACAAGTTAAATTGAATGATTAATGTCAAAAACTTGTTCAAAGTATTGATTTGTACTCCTAACTCTATGCTAACCTAACACCTATAACCCTTTGACTGCGGACGAACATTCGCTGCGCCAAACGCAAGTGCGGCTAGCTATCACTGTTCGCGTGTTCGCCGTAGAAAAACACATACGGTGTGTGTGCGCCGCAATTGCGTTTTTAGTCGAAACACAACGTGTGTGTTTTCCCGAGTAAATACCTGTTTTACAAGTAAATAATTTGAATCTGAATCTACTGTAGGTAGTAACCGTTGAAAGATGTAATGGTAGTACATTTGCATGTTCATACACTTTTTAAAAAGGTATACTTATGTTTGCATTCCCTATAAAAATAAAAATAATTAAAAAAGTTGCGCAACTATTGAAGTTGCCGGCAACTGTTGCTCGAAACTAACCTCCATTAGTAACACAAGAATTTCTATTATCCGCTTGTTGCACCAAACACATCTTGTAGCTCCCATCTTCCGTCTTCGTAAAATCCGACAGAATGGCGGAATCAACCGAATACTTCCGATTGAGTGTGAAGATTCCTGGTTCTGAGAACTGTCTCGTCAGTTTATTCCTTCTTAAAAGGGAGAAGATGCTTGACCTTCTTCTTTCTGTCTTATCCTTCATTTTAGCTGTTAATATTATATCCGAATCATTTTCCATGTCAGGCAACGGGCATTTTTGCTGTTATAGACTTTATTCTTTGGTTATAGGGTTGAAATTCCCTTACGTTTTTGATTCGCTGAGAATCGACTTTATTCTCTGCTTGTAGTGTTGAAATTTCGGTGAGAATCTTTGCTGTGGCTCTTATGTTGACGGCATAGTGGCGATTTTTGCTTGATTACATTTTATTTTTCACTTTTAAAAGTTCGTTTTTTTTTCACACTTGTTTTAGTTTATCCTTGATACCTTTATTTGTTAAGATTTAATTAATAATGCTGAGATAAAGAAGTGTTTGCTTTTTTTTTAAGTTTTAAATAATGACGTCAGAATTTGTTAATTGACAGTCAAATTGCTTGTCATTCATCTATAAATCTTACTACAACGCAGGGCGCGTGGCCCCGGAACGTAGAGAGCAACAGAAGGAACAGGGTGGTTTTTTATTCAGTAAAAGTCTGACAGTCCCTTCCGCCCCACCCAGGGCGGAAGGAGTCATTTGATGATTTTTACCACCTAAAAAAAGAAAAAAAAAGGGTGGGGGGTACGCCCTATGAAAACCTACACTGACCTTATGACGACGATGCTTTAATGACGAGATGTATGAACGTGGACGAGGCGAAAGGAATATGTAGTAGAGTAATTCATTTTCATATGCAAAGATGTTCAATGCCTCATTAGTCTAGTAGTCGCTAAGCCACTGCTGAGCATGAGGTCTTGGATGTCCAGGTCGGGCAAAGTGTTATTGGGTTTTTCCATCAGGAATTTCTCAGTAGCAGCTTCAGAGTCTCGATTGTGCTCGGTTGATGGCAACAGGCTCGCCCCTCATTACATGGGACTTAAACATAACTGGCGAAATGTGGGTGAACTAATGGGCACACCACTGCCTAACCCTTCGAGGATAACAGGCGTGATGTTTACGTTACTAAGGCATTAGCGTATTTCATTACTTAATATGACATTGAGAACCTCACTTTTATTTATTTTACTTATAATCAAGTCAGTAATAGTTACTGAAATAACAATTAGCAAGCTCACGACAGCTCATAAAATTACAAAACGTGAATATAAAATAAGCAGTAAGGCGCTTTGCACACAGAGCAACTATTGCAGCAACTGGCAACTAGCTGTTTACATACATTTCTATTGGACTGCGCACACAGAGCAACTCGAGTTTCGAGTTGCGGCAATCGTCAACAGTTTTCAGTTGCTGCAATCGATGACTAAGTCAGTTGCTAGATGCCGAAACTAGCAACTGTTAAATATTGTACCGGTTTTTAAAGTTGCCGGTTTTCTCAACCATCAATCGCAACGCTTCGGACGATTTCACACCCTCCCTCCCTGTCCGTGTGCCCGGCAATGCCAGTGTCGCTACGGCAACGACATACGGCAACTCGGCTATGAGAGTTGCTCACAAATTGCCATAAAGTTGCGGCAACCGGCAACGTTATAGCAACCATAAACTTTTAAAGAGTTGCCAGTTGCCTCAACTTAAGTTGCTCCATGTGCAAAGCGCCTAAACGTCGTTATAAAAACGAATTGATAAAAAAAAAAAAAATACCCCCGACGGCGGCCATCTTGTATCGATTTTCATCAAACAAGCTAAGAATATTCCTGTTCATCCGTTTGGGAGCTACGATCTTCTCCTTCTTTATCGTGTGAGCAGTAAGGTCTTACGACCCCACACAACCTAGTGTCAGAGTTTCTAAACCGCCTCAAGGGCCTCTGACATGGTTTTTGAATGGAACAGTAAGTCCCAGGTTTCCTCACGATGTTTTCCTTCACCGATGTCAGTGATGTCCAAGATAAACTTTAGTAAGTACATATGAATTGAAAAAGTCACATTGACTGCATCGTTGGTCTAGTGGTCGCAAGCGCGACTGCTGTGCATGAGGTCTTGGGTTCGATTCCCAGGTCGGGCAAAGTGTTATTGGGTTTTTCCATGAGGAATTTCTTAGTAGCAGCCTCGGAGTCTGGATTTGTGCCCGGTTGATGGCAATAGGCTCGCCCCCTATTACATGGGACTAAAAAGCATAACTGGCGAAATGTGGGGGTACTAATGGGTACACCTCTGCCTAACCCTACGGGGATTACAGGCGTGATGTTATGTTATGTTAAGTCACATTGGTACTTGCCCGGATTTGAACAAACAACCTCATGCATGAAAGGCGGGCGCCTTAACCACTGGGAATTGTCTGGCTGTCATGTGATGTCTGTCTGTGGCTACGATGCCACAGACGTACAGACACGACAAACTTAACGTGTTTTATTCAAATGGATGGATGCAGTATTTGCATTATAATGGTAAACTTATCATTATCAATGATGATACTCATGATAGTGCGTACCCAATGATGTCTTATCATTATCAGTCTATGTTGATAAGGAACCGTTTCTTCCGTATTTCTGAAGGCTGTTTGATTGACAGCATTCGGCTGAGACTTGACAACCTTGTTGGTCTAGTGGTCGCAAAGCGCGAGTGCTGAGCATGAGGTCTTGGGTTTGAATAAGAATAAGAATAAGATTTTAATAAACAAAAATGTAGGTATATTCTATATAATAAAAATGAATCAAAACTCAAGAACGGCTGGACCGATTTGTTTGATTGTTTTTTTGTTGTATTCCTAATTATCCGGACAAGGTTTTTATGTAAGATTTTTTTTTTGAAAATCCACCGGGTTCATCGGAAATTTGCGCCCGTGCGAAGCCGGGGCGGTTCGCTAGTATGGAAATAAAAATGAATCGCTGAATGTGTTGCCAAGCGCAAAACTCGCGAACGGATGGCCCGATTTTGTTGATTCTTTTTTTGTTGTGTTCGTAATTTTCAGGACAAGGTTTTTATGAAAAATAAAAATATGGAAAATTCAACTGATACCCGTGCGAAGCCGGGGCGGATCACTAGTAATATAATAGAATACAATGTCGGGAAAAGTGTTATTGGGTTTATCGATTAGGAAATTCTTAGTAGCAGCGCCCGGCTTGTGCCCGGTTGATGGCAATAGGCTCGCCCCCTATTACATGGTACTTAAACGTAACTGGCGAAATATGGGTGTACTAGGTCCACCTCTGCCTAACCCTTCAGGGATTACAGGCGTGATATTGTGTATGTACGTTTTCAGTAGCGGCCTCGGAGTCTGGATTTGTGCCAGGTTGACGGCAATAGTCTCGCCCCCTATTACATGGGACGAATCTAGATTCGTGCCCGCTTGATGGCAATAGGCTCTATAACATGGGACTTAAACATAACTGGCGAAATGTGGCAGTACTAATGGGTACACCTCTGCCTAACCCTTCTGGGATTGCAGGCGTGGTGTTATGTCACAACTAAACTTTAAATTCCTCCACGATCCTTGTACTGTCGCTGTTGGCGAAATGTGGGCTATAATATACCTCTGCTTAACCCTTCGGGAGTTACAAGCGCGATGTTATGTATGTATGTTTTGACATGGTTTGGTTTATTTGGCAGACTTACACTCAATTTAGCTCAGTTATTTATTTATTTATTTAAACTTTATGCACATGTAAAAAATACAATGTACAAAGGCGGACTTAATGCCTTGGGCATTTTCTACCAGTCTACCTTAGGGTGATGCAGAGACAAAACGTAGTAGGTGCAGAAAATACAGAAAAAAATCGTTATTAAAATATAAAAAATATAAAAATAAATACATATTTACATACATACAAACAAAATATATAAAGTAGAGAGAGATAAAAAATAAATAGGTGAAGTACCTACGACAAATTAATTGTGGGACGAGTCTGTCATTATTTTTCAACACAATATAAACTTTAAAGTTAAGTGCATATTGCTCAACCTCGCTTGTATGAGTTTGAGGTCACGGTCACACAAGGCAAGTCTGAGCTAATAACTAGGCTATTAGTTATAATATCTAGACTGAGCAAGACATTATTCTTTGAAAAATAACATTTATATTCTAACTAGCTTCTGCTCGCGGCGTCGCCCGCAGTGACAGTTATCGCTAATGGTGCCAATTCTCTTGGTCACAAACTAAACTAAAATGAGACTATTTCCATCTTTATCTGTCCAATAAAACAAGAAAGAGACTAATGTAAATACGAGCTGTCAAATTTAGTCAATCTAACACATTCATACAATTATAGTTGACATCTTAAAACGTATGGATTAAAAATACGGAGAAGTTCAAGGCAAAACTAATTTTACATCGCTAACTTAGTCCTTTAATGTCACCGTCCTTTTCTTTCGCTGTATGTTAGTAAGAGATGTCAGTTCTCTAAATTTAGTCTAGTTTGTGAACAATGGAATCGGCACCATTGCCAACCATAATAAAGTAACCTACTTTATTTTGCTCCATTATACTTCACACTTTTGAATAAAAAATGTATCAAAAATACTTTTATTTCGACTTATACGTAGAATGGAATACTTTTTAGGAGATTTTCGAATGAATATCGCTTAATAGACGTGGTGCAAGCGCAAAACATTGAAATAAATAAATTTTCTGATACTTTATTTTGTTTGCAATTTTTTTTCTCGTCAGAGATCAATATTCGTTATTTTCCTATATAGGCTCGCCCCCTATATTACATGGGACTAAAAACATAACTGGCGAAATGTGGGTGTACTAATGGGTACACCTCTGCCTAAACCTTCGGGGATTACAGGCGTGATGTTATGTTATGTTATGTTAGCCCTGAAGGGGATTTAACGGGGGTCCAACTTCAACGTTTGTATAGAGAAAACAACTTCGATGCAGACGAAGTCTCGGACAGAAGCTAGTCGATAATAAAATTGGAATTCACGTTTTTCGCCCATTTTAATGTGTGTATCATGTTTAGATGTTACTTATTGTCTCTGGTTCGGGAACACAACCCCCCCCCCCTCCATCCCTTTGTCCGTTATCTTAGACATCACTGGCATCGGTGAAGGAAAACATCGTGAGGAAACCTGGGAATTACTTACTGTCCCACTCAAAACCATGTCAGAGGCCCTTAAGGCGGTTTAGAAACTCTGACACTAGGGTGTGTGGGGTCCTAAGACCTTACTGCCCACACCATAAAGAAGACTCCCACATTAATTCCTGGCTACAACCTTGATCTTTTACAGCCATCCCATATCTAATTTCTTCTCGTATAAATAAATATACTTTTATCTTTAGAAAGATCTCATTATTACATACATAATTACGTCTCAGAGATAGAGCACGATGTAATTAATTATATTATCAAGTTTATGTTAATATTATCAAAGGCAGGGCTTCTCAAACGGTGCGTCGCGACTAGGGTACTAACCGTCCCACGATAGCCGGGACGTCCTGTGTCTTAATATTTAGAGTTTAGAGGGTGTGTCCCGCGGAAGTCCGCGAAATATAGACCACCATAAATATAATAGGTTTATTCCAGAAATCCCCACCGACCTTTCCCCACCAGTGGGGATTGTTACTTTTTTTTTAGAGCTCCCCACTAGGTATATAAGCACTGCCTAGTGGGGATTTTAGGAGAAATAAGTAAAAGTCCCCCCACCAGGTGTTGTTTGTTGATTCATATTATTAAAAACAAATATGCGTTAATCAATAAACCTTTGCCCACCAAAAAATCAAACCCAAGACCTCTTGCTCAGCAGTCGCGCTTTGCGACAACTACACCAACGAGGCAGTCCAATTATTTTACTGTCATATCTGTACATAGTATAAAACAAAGTCGCTTCCCGCCGTCTGTACGCTTAGATCTTTTAAACTATGCAACGGATTTTAATGCGGTTTTCGTCAATAGATAGAGTGATTCAAGAGGAAGGTTTATGTGAGGTGTAGGTTTGTGTGTTACATTGCACACGTGCAAAGCCGGGGCGGGTCGAATTTCCAGCCTGGCGCAACGTTTTAAAAAAAAGAAAAATGGATGCGTCACATAAAAAGTTTGAGAAATAAGACATCATTGTTACATAACATACATAAACTCACGCCTTTTCCCCATGGGGGTAGGCAGAAACTATAGAACGCCACCTGCTACGATCCTTACATACTCCTTTCTCCTCATCCACGTTCATACATCTCGTCATACAAGCACGCCGGTTACGAGTACTCCGCACCTGACCTTTCTGAAGAACCTCACCAAAGAGGTCAGTGTAGGTCTTCCTAGGGCGACCCCTTCCTGCGTTGCCACTCACCTCTGCCATATAAATACCTTTTGTTAATCGTGTAAAAAAAATTATATAGATCTTTCACATAAAAAGTTTGAGAACTCCTGACCTATGAGATAATTTGTATAAGACATCATTGTTTTATTGTACAATAATGAGAATATTAAACAACTGATTAGAAGGATGAAGGTATTGTGGAATTAGTATGGAGTGTGAAAACACACACACATACTGCTAAGTAACATGAGAGGAAATTCATCATCCGCCCAGCCTTTTCCCAACTATGTTGGGGTCGGCTTCCAGTCTCACCGGATGCAGCTGAATACCAGTATTTTACATCGACCGACTGCCTATCTGACCTCCGCAACCCAATGACTGGGTAATACGATACCCCTTGCTAAGACTGGTTTGTCAAATTTTCGGACTTCTGACGAATCGTAACGACTATCAAAGATCCACGTATGACAGCCGGGACCAGCGCTTAACGTGCTTTCCGAGGCACGGACGAGTCTCGGTGTGTAAAGATGGTCACCCATCCACGGACCAACCCCGGCAAGCGTAGCTTAACCTGACGGATCGACCCGTGCGGCTGTTATTATATAACATTGAGCGGAAATTATTACTGGGAAAAGACTTTTGGTGTGAAAATTCATTGTTTATGGTAGAGAGTAATGTCACACACAAAACGTTGTGCTGACAGCTGCAACAGTACAGGGATAATTTAAAGTTTACTTA
This sequence comes from Hoplodrina ambigua, assembly GCA_949774945.1. NCBI lineage: Eukaryota > Metazoa > Arthropoda > Insecta > Lepidoptera > Noctuidae > Hoplodrina > Hoplodrina ambigua. The sequence continues at coordinate 1,872,516 of OX458994.1, forward strand.
TAACATAACATCACGCCTGTAATCGCCGGAGGGTTAGGCAGAGGTGTACCCATTAGCACACTCACATTTCACCAGTTATGTTTATAGTCCCACGTAATAAGGGGCGAGCCTTTTGCCATCAATCGGGCATAAATCCAGACTCCGAGGCTGCTACTGAGAAATTCCTGATGAAAAACCCAATAATATGCACAGCAGTCGCGCTTGCGACCACTAGACCAACGAGGCAAAAAGAAAAGCTTTTTTAGTGTTATGTTTAACTTTATCGTTTTCTACTCTACAAGCCCTTTCATTTGATACCCATATCAAGGGGATTGAGAAAAAATATGTAATCCGCCATCTTGGAACGGCGGCCATATTGAAATTATTATAAAATTGAGTATTAGATATTGTATTGCCACCAGAACTAAAGGTGTTTGCAAAATTTCACCTTAATCATGTACCAATAAATAGACGAAAAATGGTTTGCAAATCTTGAACGGACAACTACAGTGCAAGCTAAATAAAAGCTTTTAAAAAGAGATACAATTTTGCGACGACTACCTCGTTGGTCTAGTGGTCGCAAGCGCGACTGCTGTGCATGAGGTCTTGGGTTCGATTCCCAGGTCGGACAAATTGTTATTGGGTTTTTCCATCAGGAATTTCTCAGTAGCAGCCTCGGAGTCTGGATTTGCGCCCGGTTGATGGCAATAGGCTCGCCCCCTATTACATGGAACTAAAAACATAACTGGCGAAATGTGGGTGTACTGATGGGGTACACCTCTGCTTAACCAACCAATTTTAACTCATTTGTTGTGCGCGTTCCGACCCAACATTTGATGACCTTTCTCAAGGAAGAGTTTTGGCCGAAAGGTGTGCTGTATCGGCGTTTCCGCGGCCAGCTACGCGACACCTCGCAGCGTAACACGACGCCGACACTGCGTGATCAGTAGTTTATAAGTTTATTGTTAAAATATGTATTAGTTTATAGTTATTGTACTTATATATGTATTTGTGTTTTATGGGCTTTAGTTGCCTGAAATAAAGGATTATTATTATTATTATTATTATTAACCCTTCGGGGATTACAGGCGTGATGTTATGTATGTTTATACAATTTTTTATTCTGTCCCATCTACTCGGCTCACCGCCGCGCCATTGTGGAACCACCTCTAGTCACCATGTTATCACAAAAGATAATAAAGCGGTACAATTGCAATGCACAGCAGACATTTCGGTATATTTGTTCATACAAATGTTCTCTTATCTATAAGATAAGCTTATGTTTTAACGTATCAAGTACTTATTCGCATAAATGTACACTGTGATTGCGGAATAAATATATAGAATACAGGGTAATTGAAAATATACCCGAAACCTTAAGGGGTCATTGTACTCATCATTATGAACAACTTTTACAATGGGACCAACCCTGAAATCATGAAAAAAAAAATCTGCTGTTCCCTACAAAACTGATAACAAGATCGTAATGTATGGATCAGCTGTTTTTTTTTCATGATTTCAGTGTTGGTCCCATAGTAAAAGTTATTCATAATGATGAGTACAATGACCCCTTTTAAGGTTTCGGGTATATTTTCAATTACCCTGTATATTACGATTTTTTGAGGTCCTTCAGAAAGGTCAGGTGCGCAGTACTCGTAACCGGCGTGCTTGTATGACGAGATGTATGAACGTAAATGAGGCGAAAGGAGTATGTAAGGATCGTAGATCCAGTTTATGTACATTATTTAGGATTTTTACACACATACATACATAAACTCACGCCTTTCTCCCACGGGTATAGGCAGAAATCACAGAACGTCCCCAGCTACAATCCTTACATACTCCTTTCGCCTTATCCACGTTCATACATCTCGTCATACAAGCACACCGGCTACGAGTACTGCGCACCTGATCAATGTGATTTTTACTTGATTTTTCCTATACTAATTTCATTAAGAGTTGTTTTGTTTGTGTGTTTGTCTAAACGTGCTTAATCTCCGAAACTGCCAGTACGATTTACCGACGATTCACCGACCTCGACGCAAAAAAAAGTATAAAAAAAGATCGTTAATTAAAAAATCAGCTCCATCCGCTGCGAGTACATAAATGACGTCACACCACATAATGAAGTCATATATTGATGTAATAACTAGTAGATTAGAACCAGTCTTGTTGTAGACACTGTTGGTTATCAGATATTTTGACATATTCCTTTTTAATCGACGGCGGTGAGTGAAAAGGTCGTAAGTGACACTTATAATACTTTTAATATTACTTATAATATATATATTTTTTATAATACATTGTCATCTTCTGCCTAGCCTTTTCCCAACTATGTTGGGGTCGGCTTCCAGTCTAGCCGGATGCAGCTGAATATCAGTATTTTACATGGAGCGACTGTCTATCTGACCTCTACGACCCAGTAACTGGGTAATACGATACCCTTAGGTAAGACTGGTTGTCAGACTTTAAGCTTCTGATGACTCGTAACGACTGTCAAAGATCCACGTATGACAGCCGAGACCAACAGCTTAACGTGCTTTCCGAGGCACGGAATGATGTTTTATAATACATTGTATACATATATAAACTCACGCCTTTTTCCCATGGGGGTAGGCAGAAACTACAGAACGTCCCCAGCTACGATCCTTACATACTCCTTTCGCCTCGTCCACGTTCATACATCTCGTCATACAAGCGGGCCGGTTACGAGTACTACATATTTTGATTTTTTTTTCTTTTTAATCGACGGCGGTGAGTGAAATGTTTGAAAGTGACAAAATCTGACTGCCTCGTTTGTCTAGTAGTCATAACGCGACTGCTGAGCTAGAGATCTTGGGTTCGATGTTTAGGTTGGGTGAAGTGTTATTGGGTTTTTTAGAAATTTCTCAGTTTGTTTTGACAGTCCATTAAAAGTATATTCGTTTCGGTTTTTGTGTATTTTTTCTATTTCTCAATAGCAGGCTTGGTGTCTGGGTTTGTGCCCAGTTGATAGCAATAGGCTCGTCCCCTAGCCATTACATGGGACTTAAACATAACTGGCGAAATGTGGATGCAACAATAGGTACAAGTCCGCGTATCTCTTCGGGGATTACAGGCGTGATATTATGTTTTGTTGTTGGCACTTTTGAATTGTCAAGGAGTCGGTCAGTTAGTCAGAAAGTTGAAGCTAGTTGCTCGTTCCAAAACGGAGGTAGGTCTCTATGGAGAAGAACGAGCAAGAAACTCCACGGACACCCTTTTCAATTAGATTTTGGCAAAATTCTCAAATTTTGGATAAATCCTTATAAACAAAATACGATTAATTTTATACCAAATAACGATTTACGACCTTTTTCAGCTGAGTCGTCGATAAATAACCTTCATTTTAGTAACTAGCATTTAGTTTGCGTCAAGAACGTTTTTGTGTACATGTCAATCAATTGACAAGGTAAAAACTCACTGACTATGACACCCGACAGTCGTTGCGCGCCTAGTACCGCATAGTAGAGAGTAGGGAATGGGATGCAGTCACCTCCTTCTGCGAAGCTGTAATGCTAGCGAAGGAGGAGGCGGGCCGCGTGAGGGAGAGAACCACGTCACGCCCCAGCCGCCGCGGGAGACGCCCAGGGCGTCGGACGTCGCGAGGCGACATCCGGCCACCGTAGGCGCGGGCTTGCGGACGGCGAGTAATGGGTAGCTCGCCGTCCGATCAAGGACCAAGCCCGGGTCGACGGCGCGTTCTGTTCGCGCGCGCCTCAAAGAGCTGTCAACCAGGGACGGGGCCCCCAACGGGGCCAACGCCTGCCGGGGTTGCGGGACGTCTTAACAGGATACCGTGGCCCCGGAACGTAAAGGGCAACAGAAGGAACAGGGTGGTTTTTTAGTCAGTAAAAGTCTGACAGTCCCTTCCGCCCCACCCAGGGCGGAAGGAGTCATTTGATGATTTTTACCACCTCAAAAAAAAAAAATAGTAGCCTTCTGCAGGCGGTGTTCTTTGTTGATCATAATTTCCGAACATGTAGAGATAGGATTAAAAAACCCTTGCCATATCGTTTGTTATCATCCAAAGAAGCCTTGCTCTTGGTATGTATATACCCTTTCCGTTACACGTTGTATAATCAATAAAATTAGTTATCCGTGAGAAAAGCACGCGATAAAAGTCGCAGGAAGGGTGCTAGTGTTTGATAAATTGACGGTCAGCAACAAAAGTCGATTAACAATGTTACTTTTTTATATAATTTAAAAAGACATTTAACACACAATGTACTGGCTTTCAGAATTTCAAGATAATAACTAAGGGTTTATTATATAATATCTTAATTTTATATTCATTGCGTATTATTTTTAATTTTGTATTTAATAATTAGGATTTAAAAATCATAAATGTTAATCGACTTTTGTTGCTGACTGTACAATAAAGCCTCATCAGACGTGGATGCTGTACATCAAACAAAAGATTATAATACCTTAAAATTTTAGATTCAAAGATTAAAATATAATTAGCGAGTAATCTAGAGTATTAACATGTTTTGAGATAAAGTGATTATAAATTTGGATATTCTGTTTGAAGAGTAAAGATTTTAATCATAAACATCACGCGTGTAATTCCTGAAGGGTTAGGCAGAGGTGTACACATTAGCACACTCACATTTCGCCAGTTATGTTTAGGTCTCATGTTATAGGGGGCGAGCCTATTGTCATCAACCGGGCACAAATACAGACTCCGAGGCTGCGTCTGTACGCTAAGATCTTTTAAACTACGCAACAACGGATTTTAAAGCTGTTTTCATCAATAGATAGAGCGATTCAAGAGGAAGGTTTATGTATCTACATTGCAGCCGTGCGAAACTAGGGCGGGTTGATCGCTTAAAATAAATTAAAATATAATATCAGCCTATTACTGTCCCACTGCAGGACAAAGGCCTCTTCTCATACAGAGAAGGCACGAGCATTGATCACCACGCTTGCTCAAGGCGGATTGGCGATTGCAGACTTTTAATAATTTCAAGTCCAAGTTCCCTCACGATGTTTTCCTTCACCGATGCCAGCGATGTCCAAGATAAACTTTAGAAAGTACATATGAATTGAAAAAGTCACACTGGTACTTGCCCGGAAAAAAATAAATAAAAATAAGCAAAGATACATGCGCGAGCGCACGCAATTAACGTAACGTAAATTCGATCGATATTTAAATTGGAAATATCCGTTTCGCACATAATATTTACTCAGAATCAAGGTTATAATAATGAATAGATGATATAAACTGTGCATGCCGTTCGAAATCAAAGTCAAAGTCAAAACATTTATTTCAATTAGACCATTTACAGGCACTTTTGAATTGTCAAGGAGTCGGTCAGTTAGTCCGAAAGTTGAAGCTAATTGCTCGTTCCAAAACGGAGGTAGGCCTCTATGGAGAAGAACGAGCAAGAAACTACACGGCACTCTTTTAAATGAAGTTTTCATAAAATTGAAACTTTGAAGACTATATTCATCAATCATAATCCTCACGCTTAAATCCCCGAAGAGTTAGGCAGAGGCCATTAGTACACCAACATTTCGCCAGATATGTTTAAGTCCCATGTAATAGGGGGCGAGCCTATTGCCATCAACCGGGCACAAATCCAGACATCGAGGCAGCTACTGAGAAATTCCTGATGGGAAAACCCAATAACACTTTGCTCGACCTGGAAATCGAACCCCCAAGACCTCATGCACAGCAGTCGCACTTTGTGACCACTAGACCAAAGAGGTAGCATATTTTTTTGTGCATCGAAAATTCTAAACTCGCCAATCCGCCTTGAGCAAGCGTGGTGATTAATGCTCGTGCCTTCTCTGTATGAGAAGAGGCCTTTGTCCTGCAGTGGGACAGTTATAGGCTGTTATTATTATCATACTATATATATATTATATTTACTGCCTCGTTGGTCTAGTGGTCGCAAGCGCGACTGCTGTGCATGAGGTCTTGGAATTTCTCAGTAGCAGCCTCGGAGTCTGGATTTGTGCCCGGTTGATGGCAATAGGCTCGCACTTTACATGGGACTAAAAACATAACTGGCGAAATGTGGGTGTACTAATGGGTACACCTCTGCCTAACCCTTCGGGGATTACAGGCGTGATGTTATGTTATGTTTTATTATTATTATGCACAAACAATAAACTTTATATTAAATTGTTCCTATTTCATAGTAACTCTGTTGTATTTGCGTGGCGCATTGAGGAAAAGTTTATAAATAAATATAGGAAACATAGCAAGCTTTAGTAAATAACAATAATATATAACTTGTATATAAACTTAGAGTCAATGTGTAAATAAATAAATATTGGTGCCGATTCCCTCGCTCGCAAACTAAACTAATTGAGACTATTTCTATCTTTTTCTGTCCAATAAAACAAGAAAGAGACTAATGTAAATAAGAGCTGTCAAATTTAGTCAATCTGATACATCTATACAATTATAGTTGACATCTTAAAACGTGTAGATTAAAAATATGGATAATTCGAAGGCGAAACTAATTTAACAAATCTTTTTTTTAATGTGGTAATAATCATCAAATGAGTCCTTCCGCCCTGGGTGGGGCGGAAGGGACTGTCAGACTTTTACTGACTAAAACCCACCCTGTTCCTTCTGTTGCCCTTTACGTTCCGGGGCCACGGTATCCTGCTAAGACGTCCCGCTACCCCGGAATTTGACACCTCTAACTTAGTTTGTAAGTGTCACCGTCCTTCTCTTTAGCTGTATGTCAGTAAGAGATGAAAATACTCTTAATTTAGTCTAGTTTGTGAACAAGGGAATCGGCACCATTATTTCTTAAACCAAACTCATTAAAAATCTACGCAAAAGAATAAAATTGGTGGGTGTACTAATGGGTACACCTCTGCCTAACCCTTCGGGGATTACAGGCGTGATGTTATGTAGAATAAAATTGAAATGTCCGTTTGTAACATCAATATAACAGCTTGTTATTAAATGCAGAACAACAATTTTTTTTGTCTGTCTGTGTGTTCCGGCTAATCTCTGAAACGGCTGTACCAATTTCGACGGGACTTTCGCTGGCAGATATAGCTGATGTTATAAGGAGTAACTCGCCAATCCGCCTTGAGCAAGCCTGGTGATCAATGCTCGTGCCTTCTCTGTATGAGAAGAGGCCTTTGCTGAGCAGTGGGATCTTTATTCTGGTATTATTTATACAAGACTCAATATGTACAAAGAAATAAGGTTTTTTTTTTAATGAATCTGAACACCTGTATTTTACATGGAGCGACTGCCTATCTGACCTCTACAACCCAGTAACAGGGTAATACGATACCCCTTGGTAAGACTGGTTGTCAGACTTTCAAGCTTCTGACGACTCGTAACGACTGTCAAAGATCCACGTATGACAGCCGGGAGCAACGGCTTAACGTGCTTTCCGACGCACGGAGGAGACTATGTGTAAAGATGGTCACCCATCCACGGACCAACCCCGGCAAGCGTAGCTTAACCTGATGGATCGAACCGTGCGACTGTAATTACTTAGATTAACACCTCACCTTTTCTGTGACAACCAAATTTCATTCATTAAATTGAAGTAACAAAAAAAAACATGTGTTTGTTTGTTTTATTTTCATTACATATCAATATTGATCGTGTCTGGAGTTTCGCCGATCAATTTAATTAGAATTTATATAAACAAGAACAGGCTGCCTCGTTGGTCTAGTGGTCGCAAAGCGCGACTGCTGAGCATGAGGTCTTGGGTTCGATTCCCAGGTCGGGCAAAGTGTTATTGGGTTTTCCCATCAAGAATTTCTCAGTAGCAGCCTTGGAGTCTGGATTTGTGCCCGGTTGATGGCAATAGGCTCGCCCCCTATTACATGGGACGTTAACATAACTGGCGAAATGTGGGTGTACTAATGGGTACACCTCTGCCTAACCCTTTGGGGATTACAGGCGTGATGTTATGTATGTTATGTTATAAACAAGACAAATATCAATGTCATGTGACTTTTTCAATGTCATTAAGGTAGCCAGACATAAAAGAAAAAAGTATTCTAAACTTGTTTGAAATCGTCAACAAGAATTAAGCAAGGCCTGGTGATCAATGCTTGTTACTTCTCCGTGTGAAAAGGACCAACCATGCAGAAGAGCACAATTCTTCTTCTTATCGTGAGGGTAGTAAGGTTTTACGACCCCACACACCCTAGTGTCAGAGTTTCTAAACCGCCTCAAGGGCCTCTGACATGGTTTGAGTGGGACAGTAATAGGCTGGTATAAGTCCAGGTTTCCTCACGATAGGTAACACAATTAACTTGAAAAATAAATAAAACAAAAAAGCAACCCCCTATGTTTACATTCTCCAGATTCTATAATAAAAACAACCTGTATATCTCTTGTCAGTCAACAACTTTTTAAAATGTGATAATTTCAAATTTAGAACAACTATGACACACAAAAAACGATACTCGGATTCGAAAATCAAATCACTGAATTATTTTTAAAGCTTATGATAAAATATTCGTAAATTCAAATGTAGAACAACAATGACACGAAAATGGCATACGTAATCTTAAAAACTTTTTGCTTGACTTGTCAATTTTGACGTTTCCTGTCTGAAATTGAAATGTATTAATTAGCTAACTAATTAATTAAACAAACACTTCTTTAAACCTCAGCATAGTATAAACAAAAACACGCTCCGCTTTTATGTATTACTTTTAGTTTATTTACACGTGAATACGATATAACTTGTATAAAATTACAAGGTACTAAGAATGACTAAATTCTGTTCAAAGTTACACATTAAAAAACCAATCAATCTGCCTAGCCTCATCCCAACTATGTTGTGGTCGGCTTCCAGTCTAACCGGCTGCAGCTGAATACCAGTATTTCTCATGGAGCGGCTGCCTATCTGACCTTCACAACCCAGTAACTGGGTAATACGATACCCCTTGGTAAGACTAGTTGTCTTTCGGGCTTCTGACGACTCAAAAATCCACGTATGACAGCCGGAACCAACGGCTTAACATGCTTTCCAAGGCACGGAGGAGTCTCAGTGTGTAAAGATGGTCACTCATCCACAGACCAACCCCGGCAAGCGTAGCTTAACCTGATGGATAGACTTGTACAGCTGTTATTACCTAGTCACTTCACATAAACCGAAGGAGACTTTTACAGAACAAACCGGCTGTTTAAACATCTTATTACTACACCTTTTTATTTTAGTTCAAAACACAATTTTGATATCACTTATCACTTTAAAACAAAACACAATTTGAAACAAAACGCAATAATTTACACGTAATTAATGTAAGAACAAAAGTTTGCATTTTAACACGTAATTTACAAATAAATTAGTTTTATAGAACGCGCGGACGCGACCGCTTCGAACGCGATTTGGTATCGCACTAACAAAAAAAATATATACACGTTGTATAGAGTTTGAGGTGTGTGCATAACAATGATAAGATAGTATCGAACGCTTTGAAGGCGCATTTGAAACGCAGATTTTGTGTTTACCGGATTAATAAAATTAGGTGTTTCGGAAAAATGGTCGACCGGATTTAGCGGATGTGTCCGGATTTTGGGGACGCACAATTTTTTTTTGTTTTTTATTTCCTCGTTGGGATCTAAACGCGACTGCTGAGTATGAGGTCTTGGGTTCGATTCCCAAGTCGGACAAAGTGTTATTCGATTTTTTAATCCGCAATTTTTTAGTAGCAGCTTCGGAGTCTGCATTTGTGCCCTGTTGATGGCAACAGGCACGCCTCTTATTACATGGGACTTCAACGTAACTGGCGAAATGTGACCTCTGCTTAACACTTCGGGGATAACAGGCGTAATATTATGTGTGTAGTTTGTGTAACACATGGACTGTGTGAAGCATGTTTTCTTTCTTAAAGTCCAGTATTGTCATTGGTCCGGAATTCACAGCATAAAATATATATTTTTTTAATATTAAAAAAGTATTACAATAAAAGTTTTGAAATAAGAGATTAAATAGTAAGCCAAGGCTAAGATTTTTTGCCAATGTGAAAATAACACTGTATGTCTGTATGTTTGTTTTGTCCTCACTGAAAAACTACTAAACCTTGATGAAGAGGTAAGCTTGGAATGTGGATAAAGACAGACTACGTTTAGATCCGCAACTCCGTCTGCGTCCGGTATAACCGACATATGCGCGGACGAAGTCGTGGTCTAAAACTAGTTTATTACATGCCTTTGTTTACTTAATTAATTACCAATTCATTATCGGAAACTAAGCTCCATACAATCATGATAAGATAAGTAAATTACGGGCTATTCTGTGAATATACATATTATATTTTGTATGTATAGACTGCCTCATTGGTCTAGTGGTCGCAAGCTCGACTGCTGTGCATGAGGTCTTGGGTTCGATTCCCAGGTCGGGCAAAGTGTTATTGGGTTTTTCCATCAGGAATTTCTCAATAGCACCCTCGGAGTCTGGATTTGTGCCCGGTTGATGGCAATAGGCTCGTCTCCTATTACATGGGACTAAAAACATAACTGGCGAAATGTGGGTGTACTAATGGGTACACCTCTGCTTAACTCTTCGGGGATTACAGGCGTGATGTTATGTTATGCAAGACCAGTCATTGTGGCTATCTTTAGAGGAGGCCTATGTTCAGCAGTGGACGTCGTGGGCTGATATGAGATTTAAGATTGCAATGCAAACTAAATTCCAAAAATTAAGTTATAAAGTTGCTTTTTAAAAAACTCTATAATTTTTTTACATGATTATGTTGAAAAGGGTGTCCGTGGAGTTTTTAGCTTTTTCTTCTTCATAGAGGCCTACCTATGCTGTGGAACGAAAAAACGAACGAAAAATAAAGTTACATACCTAGTAAGTTAAGTAGGTTTACTTTTTATAGGTTTAAGTTTTAGTATTATATATGTTGCTACTTATCAGTTTGAGAACCACTAGCCGGTGCATCTTTTACAAAAAATGAATTGGCTAGGAGCTTTCTGGCTGTGCTCGTCTTAGTGCAAAATAAGTCAATATTGTGTTCGGAAGATACCATATTGAAACTCAGAGCGCTTCTTATAAGAAAAGCAATAATAATAAATGCGCCTATAATTAGCGGTGGCAGAAGGCACACCTAGAAGCGGCTTTTTATATAAAAGCGAAAGGTCCCTCACTCACTCATCACGAAATATCGAAAACCGCTTGACGTATAAAGATGAAATTTTTCAGGGAGGTAGTTTATAGTTAGTAGACGTCCGGTAATAACAGACTTTTCAAAATTTACCCCGTAACAGAATGAAACGGGGGTCCAAAGTTTATATGGAAAAATCAACTTGACGCGGGCGAAGTCGCGGGCTGAAGCTAGTTAGCTATTAATATTAGGTACGTTTGTTTATCACACTTACATATTCTTATCACAACTCGCCTTTGTTTGTTGTAAGTACCTCATTTAGGATGGTAATACACGACTGGTGTGTTATCTATATACAGAGTAATTGAAAATTTGCACGAATCCTGAAAAAAAAACCGGCTGTTCCCTACAAAAATGCGACACAACATGATCCTAATGTATGGATCAGCTGATTTTTTTTTCATGATTTCAGGGTAGGTGCCATAGTATGCTTTGCATCTTTATTTTTGTATTTTTTACTACTGTTTTATATTTATCTTCATTGTTTTCACATATAGAATCAAGAATATTGTAACCAGAATTTTGTAAAAACCTAATTTAAAAAGATTGTCCGTAGAGTTTCTTGCTCGTTCATCTCCATAGAGGCCTACCTCCGTTTCGGAACGAGCAACTAGCTTCATTTTTCGGACTAACTGACCGACTCCTTGACAATTCAAAAGTGCCTGTAAATGGTCTAATTGTAATAAATTTGACTATGATTTTGAGTAAAAGTTGTTCATAATGGACTCACCATAGTCACCATGAATGATATGAACAACTTTTACTCAAAAGACCCCTTTTCAGTTTTCTGGTAATTTTTAACTGACCCTGTATAGATATACCGTGTCGACGGCGCGTTCGTGTTCCACGCGCGCCTCAAAGAGATGTCAGCAAACAATTGGAGGGGCCACTAAGGGCCGATGCCTGCCGGGGCTGCGGGTTGTTCGAAAGAGATACCGCGCCCCCGGAACGCAAAGGGCACAAGAAGGAACATGGATGGGTTTTAGTCAGTAAAAGTCTGACACTCCCTCCCGCCCCGCCCAGGGCGGGGGAAGTCATTTGATGATTTCCCATCGGTAAAAAAAAGAAAAAAAAAACCCTGTATAGATGTAACTACCACTAGCATATTATTAGGGGGTAATTTATGATTAGTTGACCAACAAATCTGCCGGCTTGCTGCTGAAGACGAATACTGACTACTACATACAAACTCTTTTATATAGATATGACTACACATTGAAATAGTAATATGGAGGGGCGCGCCATGTTATAGCAGTTTATCTCTACTTGCTCGTGGCCGTTTGTGAATCCACCTCGTGCATGAGAGGCGGGCGCCTTAACCACTGGGCCATCGTGAGTAACCTTATCAGTTTTTTGTTATTTATTATATGTACCTTATCAAGTGTAAAGGTCATTGACCGCATGTGCCACCAAAATCGAAGCTCAAAAACGTGTATTAGTCAATTTGAAAGGACATCTAACTATACATATAAAATGCTTTGTCCTGAACGACTGACTGACGGATCAACGCACAGCCTAGACCGCTGATCGTGGAGACTTGAAACTTGGAGGGTATGTTCTTTGTATGACGTAGGCATCCGATACGCAAGGATTTTCCGTAATTCTATCTCTTATGGGTTGAAAAACGCGCGCCTCAAATAGCTGTCAGCACAGGGATGGGGCCCCAATAGGGTGAAACACCTGCCAGGGTCGCGGGACGTCTTAACAGCATACCGTGGCCCCGGAACGTAAAGGGCAACAGAAGGAACAGGGTGGTTTTTTAGTCAGTAAAAGTCTGACAGTCCCTTCCGCCCCAGCCAAGGCGGAAGGACTCATTTGATGATTTTTACCACCTCAAAATAAAGGGGGGGGGTTGTAAAAGGGGGAAAAGTTTGTATGGAGAAACCAACTTTGAGGTGGACGAAGTCGCAGGCAGAATAAAAATGATAGACAAAAAAAACGCATCAAAAACGTCAACAATGTGATCGCCCCTTTATTTCATAACAACACTTGCAAAGTTAGTGATTTGCATTATATTATATTTTATGTTTGTTTGCAGTGCCACATCAAAGTTACGTTAAAGAAGGTGTACTTTATACAGGGTAACCCAGATACGAAATTTTGGAGTCCTCTCTTCTTGGACTATCCAAACAATCCCCATGTATGTTCTACGATTTTTTTTTGTATTTTTATTGATAATTAATCCTGTAATTGGTCTTCGATCGATAAAAACAACTGTCTGTCTTATTGTCACCCGAAATTACTTAAACTTAATACAAAAGCAAAAATTTTGTTTTGTAAATTTCGTTGCAGATTTTCGGCTTTTAAAGATAAAACACAAAAGACCATAATTTCAAATCAGTTTCAAATGAACCTTTTGCACGTTTTTTTTTCTTATTTACGTAAATGTCAAACCTCATATTCAGCTAAGCTAGGTTGCACATGACGTCATGCTAGCCATGATTTAACGATGTTTTTGTTTTCGTTTTTAGGGTTCCGTACAAGAAGGGTACTAACCCTTTTTTTGTTTTTTAATTACTTTAATATCATTATTTCGTCAATTCATGTTTTTTATTCATTTTATTATTATTATTTTCATTTTCCAATGTTTTTTTTTGTTTCTTTTCTTACAAATTTTATTAACAATATTTTTGTTAGTTAGTTGTTAAAATAAATAAAAGTTGAATGAAAAAATGAAAAAAAAAGAAAGTCCACATACAAGACATCTGCTATTTTTCATTTTTGGCTTCATAATATAATGGTAATACTGTTTGTTTTATCTTCTCCGATGGTACGGAACCCTCCGTGTGCGAGTCCGACTCGCACTTTACCGGTCTTTTTTGTTTTATTCATATTATGCAAGAATTAGAAAATTAAATCGACAACATGAATGGCACGTTGTAAATTAGATTATAACATAACATAACATAACATCACGCCTGTAATCCCCGAAGGGTTAGGCAGAGGTGTACGCATTAGTACACCCACATTTCGCCAGTTATGTTTTTAGTCCCATGTAATAGGAGGCGAGCCTATTGCCATCAACCGGGCACAAATCCAGACTCCGAGGCTGCTACTGAGAAATTCCTGATAGAAAAACCAAATAACACTTTGCCCGACCTGGGAATCGAACCCAATACCTCATGCACAGTAGTCGCACTTGCGACCACTAGACCAACGAGGCAGTCGAGGCGAAATTAGATTATGAATATTTTAATAATGATCTACTACATTCCTCATGCTCTAGGATGGTGCCGGTGACATTTGTCAAAGTGTTGCTTTTCACTCCTTAACGTTACGGGGATTTACAATCATGATAAGAGAGAGAGAGAGAGAGAGAAGGCTATAACATAACATGACGCCTGTAATCCTCGAAGGGTTAGGCAGAGGTGTACATATTAGTACACCCACGCCCGCCAGTTACGTTTAAGTCCCATGTGATAGGGAGCGAGCCTATTGCCGATACTGAGAAATTCCTGATGGAGAACCTAATAACACTGCCCGAGGAGGCTAATCTTTATTAAAATTAGTCACCGTGACCAAAATACAGTAGTTAAAACTTGAAGAAAGACGATCAACAAAAGGTATTTATATGGCAGAGGTGAGTGGCAACGCAGGGAGGGGTCGCCCTAGGAAGACCTACACTGACCTTATTGGTGAGGTTCTTCAAAAAGGTCAGGTGCGCAGTACTCGTAACCGGCGTGCTTGTACGACGAGATGTATGAACGTGGACAAGGCGAAAGGAGTATGTAAGGATCGTTCGGGACGTTCTGTGGTTTCTGCCTACCACAATGGGAAAAAGGCGTAAGTTTATCTATGTATGTAAAACATTAAAACAAACAAAATCGAGCTATTTTTATAGCAAATCCTATGAAGGTTTTCAGCGTACATATTTGTTTTTAAAACTCTGTAAATACATGTAGTAGGTACCTTTGTAATTCTAATTACAATGTTTAAAGGTTAAAGTAACAATTCTCTCCAAATCCAGTGGTTCACAAACTGTGGGTCGCGACGCCTTTGGGCGTAGAGCTATACAGAGATCGTCAGGCGAAGGCACGAAAAAATTGTGTTGATTATAGTACAATTATTTTACTGTTATACATATTTTTTAATTGATAGAATTAACATAATAATGGCGCCGATTCTCTTGGTCACAAACTAAACTAAAATTAGACTATTTCCATCTTTTTTTGTCCAATAAAACAAGAAAGAGACTATTGTAAGTAAGGGCTGTCAAATTTAGTCAATCTGACACATCCATACAATTATAGTCGACATCTTTAAACATATGGATTAAAAATATGGAAAAGTTCAAGGCAAAAATCATCAAATGACTCCTTCCGCCCTGGGTGGGGCGGAAGCCGCGGAAGGGACTGTCAGACTTTTACTGACTAAAAAACCACCCTGTTCCTTCTGTTGCCCTTTACGTTCCGGGGCCACGGTATCCCGTTAAGACGTCCCGCAACCCCGGCAGGCGTTGGGATGGACACCTAAACTACTCAACCATTTTTTTATGAAATATGGCTTACTGTGTGTAATTTGGTCAAACTTAAAAGATAGGATAGTTTGTATCTCGATTATTGACCTCAATATCTTTACTTACTTCAAGCCACAGCAACGCGTGGCCGAGTCAGCCAGTATACAGGGTCAATACAATATACAGGGTCATTTATTTTTTATTTTTTGAAGTGAAAACTTCTTTAGCGGCGTTGAGCACTTTTTCTGTAATGGGTATAAAATCTTAAACTCGCGTCAGGACACGTGACCTGATCGAAAAAGCGTAAGACGGATGGAGAGTAGACAGCTATCCCCTCTCTACGGCGCGGCGAAAATGTATGCCTGGGCCTACTGTTTCGTTTAGGCAGCGCAGGGCGCTTGCGCGAATGTTCGTGTATAACTTTTTAATGTAAAATAATTGTAATAGTTTTAAAGTGTTAAATTTTTAAAGTAATATAAATTGTCATGTTTGTGTACGATAGCGCAATAAATGAATATTGTATTCTACCACATAAATGATAGTACTTTTATACTGATAAAGCAATTGGTGCAAAATTATTCCCTTACCATTCCAAAATATCAAACATGCTCAACGTTAATAATCAAGTTTTCACTTCTGCCGGCACTCCCGGAGTGCAACCCGTCTTTTTTTTAGTAGTTTTTTTTTCTTGATTGCTCCCATAGTAAAAGTTGTTCATAATGATGAGTACAATGACCCCTTTTAAGGATTCGGGTATATTTTCAATTACCCTGTATAATGGAAAGTCGCAGTATAAAAAGGTTTGGAAACCCCTGATCTAAATGTTGATCCGTGGGTGTTTTCGTGGTTGTAATTCTAGGAATATTGTACCAGTCTATCTCGGGTTTAATTATGTTAAAACAAATCAAACCACATCAACTTATTAGTCGTTTTTCGAAGCAAGTGATCACGCCTGTAATCCCCGAAGGGTTAGGCAGAGATGTACCCATTCATACAACCACATTTTGCCTAATTGTAAAGAGTGTCCGTGGAGTTTCTTGCTCGTTCTTCTCTATAGAGGCCTAAGGCCTACCTCCGTTTTGGAACGAGCTAACTAGCTTCAACTTTCTGACTAACTGACCGACTGCTTGACAATTCAAAAGTGCCTTCAATTGATCTAATTAAAATATATAACGTAACATAATATCACGCCTGTAATCCCCAGAGGGTTACGCAGAGGTGTATCCATTAATACACTCACATTTCGCTAGTTATGTTAAGTCCCATGTAACAGAGGGCGAGCCTATTGCCATCAACCGGGCACAAATCCAGACTCCGAAGCGGCTACTGAGAAATTCCTAATGAAAAAACCCAATAACACTTTGCCCGACCTGAAAATCGAAACCAAGACCTCATGCTCAGCAGTCGCACTTTGCGACCACTAGGCCAAAGAGGCAGTTATTTACACGCGCGTCAATAATTGCTCATGGCCTTACAGAGCACGTACAGAGTACCTGTCCGAACTGTCATACCATCTCAATGACAGCTGTCAAACGCAGTACCGTCGGCCGATTACAGCTCTATTTCAATTTGTGTACAATTTATGTTAAGTTTCTTTAGGAATAATAGTGTTAGGAAAACTAACAAAATACTATAATTAAAAAAAAAAAAAAAACACGACTACAAAAATTGCACATATTTGTACTTTGTTTACTCGTCAGTTTTTGAAGTGAAAACTTCTTTAGCGGCGTTGAGCACTTTTTCTGTAATGGGTATAAAATCTTAAACTCGCGTCAGGACACGTGACCTGATCGAAAAAGCGTAAGACGGATGGTGAGTAGACAGCTATCCCCTCTCTACGGCGCGGCGAAAAATGTAAAATAATTGTAATAGTCTTAAAGTGTTAAATTTTTAATGTAATATAAATTGTCATGTTTGTGTACGATAGCGCAATAAATGAATATTGTATTCTACCACATAAATGATAGTACTTTTATACTGATAAAGCAATTGGTGCAAAATTATTCCCTAACCATTCCAAAATATCAAACATGCTCAACGTTAATAATCAAGTTTTCACTTCTGCCGGCACTCCCGGAGTGCAACCCGTCTTTTTTTTTACGACGTATTTTATTTACCGTTTTTATATTTTTTTAATCTACTTGTCAAGTTCTAGACGATAAACATAGACACGGTTTTTTGGGCCTTTATCATGTATTTTCTTGAAGAGCCGAAAATCTGCAACGAAATTTACAAAACAATTTTTTTGTCTTTGAACAAAGTTTTTGTAATTTCGGGTGACAATAAGACAGACAGTTGTTTTTATCGATCGAAGACCATACTTTCAGGATTAATTATCAATAAAAATATTTCCAAATAATGCGACACAAAAAGAGAAAATCTACAAAATCTGATGTAAAGAAAAATATCCCAAAAAAATATTAAAATGTCGTCTAGCTCCTAAACCGCAAAAAATCGTAGAACATACATGGGAGTGGTTTGGATAGCTCAAGAAGAGAGGAGTACAAAATTTTCGTTTGGACGTCCTTAGCTGGGCCACCCTGTACAAGTTGTATAAAAAAATATTTACGACTTTTGAATATTATTTTTGACTTTATTCTATCAAGTTTTGAGAAATACTTGTTTTATATGCAAACAGTAGTGGCGATATCTTTACCGGCTTATGCGAACTACAATTGACAAATTCTACATCGCGCAAGCAAAGTTTACTACACATCGTTTACCTATGTGTACAAAGGAATTAGCGTATAGAAAGCAACACTGCAATATTCCAAGATACTTGCAACATATTGTTGAAACAAATGTGCAACTATTGTTTACAATGAATACAAAACATTAGGAAGTTGAAGGCAACATTCCAAGTTGCTTACAACATGTTGTTCAACCATGTTGTCCAACTTTTGTTTACTATTAAAACAGCATGTTCACCACAACACTGCAACAATCTAAGTTCTTTCCAACATGTTTTATAACAAAAGTAACGTGATAAAAACATTGGCATGTTAACAACAACAATGCAACACTCCAAGTGGCTTGTAAAATGTTATTCAACAATATTGTGCAAACTTTTGTTTTCATTAAAACAAAACTAGCATTTTAACAACAACACCGCAACACTCCAAGTTACTTGCAACATGTTGTTCAACAATGTTGTGCAACAATGTTTTGCAACATTTGTTTAACACGAAAACAAGTGTAAAACTAGCACTAAAAACCACCTCACCAGTCCTAACGATCTTGCCAGCCACATAAACATTCTGTGAGATAAATCTTTCATCTCTGCGCTCCAGATTACTCGCTTTGAAGTTCGCCGACGGTAGCTTATCATAGTCTATTACTGAGTACTTGTCTGGTGTGATAACAAGTTGCGGGTACAAAGATTTCCTATAACAGTCGTTCTGACAGATCAGAATGGTCACATTCGAATTTTGAAAACTGCATTAAAGCTAACCAGACCCTTTTTTGTCTATGATCATTTAAAAAATATTCCTTGCCACACGGAAAAGTTCAAGGCAAAACAAATTTGACATCTCTAACTTAGTTATACAATGTCACCGTCCTTTTCTTTCGCTGTATGTAAGAAAGAGATACCAATTCTCTAATTTTAGTGTAGTTTTTGAACAAAGGAACCGGCAGCATTATTTAACCAAAAAGTTTCAAACAACATATTATTCTCAGGGCAATTTTTTTTATAGTCAGAAAGAGATAAAATACATAAACATGACGCGCCCTTCCACAATTCAAAACGTTTGAAAGTGTTTGTAATAGTATTAAAAAGACTCGCAACATATGTGTTCGTATTGAGACGGCTCTTGAAACAAAATCAAATCAGCGATTTGTTGCTCGACTAGCGGCGTCATTGATCACTCATTATTATTAGTGTGGCGCTGCACTGACATTCTCTACGAAAATGACAGGTGCGTCGTCTTGCGCGGTCAGCTATTTATGATTAGTTGACAAACAAATATCCTAGCCTGCTACTGAAGACGATTACTCACAACTACATTCAAATTTTTTCATACAAATGTGACTACACACATTGAAATGGTAATACAGAGGGGAGCGTCAAGTTATAGTAGTTTATCTCTAACTCTTAACGGAGGAATAAATATGGCGATTTGACAGCTTTTATATAGAAAATATGTCAAACTGTTACATTTTTCCTGAGTGTGAAACGTTTCGCCAACAGTCGGTTGGCCCATGAACTATTGGTCAACAGAATCTTTCAACCACGAACTTTTCACCCAAAGCACTTTTCACCCACGAACGTTTCGCCAACATGATTTTTCGCCAATGAATGTTTCACCAACAGAACGTTTCGCCCATTCACTTTTCACCCAAAGCACGTTTGGCCCATGCACTGTTCTCCAACAGAACGGTACGTCAGTGATTGTTTAACCAACAGATTTTTTTTTTTGTCCCCATGTACTTGTTTGAAAAGTTATATTTCAACCTTTGCATTTCTTACCGAATACCTACAATATCCATTGACTTAGTTTATGTTTACTTATATTATTGCTGTTGTTAGATAAGTATAATCGATTGATATTAGTATTATTTTCTTGATTATTCTCCCTAATACTTTTTTTTTATTAATATTATTTTCTTTAGTAAAATGCTTAGTGGCGTTTTTCCCTTGGTGATATTATTGACACTTAAAATAGAACAGCCCTAACAATATCTTTGGTACCTATATAAAAAAAATGTAATTAATAGATTATATTAAGTAGGTACCTAACAACAACAGTAATAATATAAGTAAACATAAACTAAGCAGCGTTATTAAACAAGTCAATGGATATTGTAGGTATTCGGTAAGAAATGCAAAGGTTGAAATATAACTTTTCAAACAAGTACATGGGGACAAAAAAAAAATCTGTTGGTTAAACAATCACTGACGTACCGTTCTGTTGGAGAACAGTGCATGGGCCAAACGTGCTTTGGGTGAAAAGTGAATGGGCGAAACGTTCTGTTGGTGAAACATTCATTGGCGAAAAATCATGTTGGCGAAACGTTCGTGGGTGAAAAGTGCTTTGGGTGAAAAGTTCGTGGTTGAAAGATTCTGTTGACCAATAGTTCATGGGCCAACCGACTGTTGGCGAAACGTTTCACACTCACTTTTCCTTGAATAAAGTTATTTGACTATTGAAAAATCAGCTCCTAATTAAATTCCTACCTATATTCCTCTCTGGCCTCATCAGTAGACGAAGAAGTATACTCCCGAACCATCTCAACAGATGGCGCTGTCTTTATAATAATATTTTCCGGAGTGTCACAGATAACCTCAGAACCTTTATACATCCTCCTTTTAGACTTGACAAAGACATCATCGTTTTCAGAATCAGTTTTAACACCAGATTCTCGTAACTCGCTTATTCGTTTCTGACTGAAAGTCAGCGGAGTAGAGCTTCTACGTTTAGGAAAATTCGACATAAATTTCATGAAATTCTCTTCAATCAATGCTGTTGGAGACATTTTGTCCTTCGAACGCTCCCCTAAAGGTATTTTCGGAAGCTCCAAACACTTTAAAATCGGCGATTTTTTAATTTCAAATTTGTAAGGGCTTGAAGCAAGACTTTTGCTCAATTGCTTTTTTAGTTTCGGCTCCTTTTCCATTCTCATTGAGGACGTTGACGCGGTATTGCGACCTAACCCCGTCTCTTTCTTTCGCAGGAAATCTAGGAATCTGCTATCTCTCTCTGGCGTAGGAGAGTCGCTAGAATCATGGTCTTTTGTCAAAGTTTCTATTGACTCTACAAATTGCGCCCATTTTGTTTTGCGTGTTTTCATCTTTTTGGGTACTTGGTAGGTAAGTTTTCTATCGACAGAATTCGATCTTTTAGGGGAGTAATCCGATATCGACATTAGAGGTGAACTACATGAAGACGGCTCGGATATTTTTAGCGCTATTTAGCATAAAAGTGCAAAGGAGGGTAGTTGGAAAAAAATATTTTTAAATTTACCTTTTTGTCGCTTAGATATCTAAGTAGGCTCAAAAAATAATTTTGTGAGTAAAATTTTTATAACCAATTATTGATAATAATTAGAAGAGATATTCTGAATTAAGAGCGTTTAGACCGTACGGCGTTACATACAAACTTACAAGTCCTTAGTCTTCAATTTGAATGAACCGATTTTAATGAAACTAAGTACACATAAGAGGCCGCCCATTAATCTCGTGAGGCTTGGGAGAGGTTTGGAAAAAATCACGAAATATCACACGGGGGAAGGAGGTGTAGTAAGATATCGTGTATATTTATTTTTTCGTCAAACGCGCGTTTTATAAACCTAAACGCGGATGGGTCATTTTCAAATTTGGGGCCAAAAGTATTTAATTCGCGAATGATAACATATTTTTATAATTATCATTAGTGTAACCAAAGTCTTCGTAAATAAATCTCATATTTATCATTAGGGAAATTATGTTTCTCATTTTTGTCACTCAAAAACTTGATTTATGAGTATAATTTTAATAAAGAAAGGGTATCTTTGATTGTCATGTAGCTTTTTAGTTAGTGAATGCATTTACCTACCGAAAAAAAGAATATATCATAAGTTTTAAGTTTATGAAATTCCTACTTTTTTGGCCCCAAATTTGAAAACGACCCGGATAAGCATTTATTTCGGTTAACTCGTATAATTATTTATATAAAATTTATACAACAAAAAGAAAGTACAAAGGCGGACGTAGTGTTAGAAATTATACTTTACCTGTCTTTAAAGATAATATTCTAATTAAGATTCTTTGTAGGTACTAAAAAAACACGTGATTTTGGGGGGGGGGGGGTTGGCCTTAAACCTCACCATGTATCACCAAGGTAGAAGAGGGGTTAAAAAACGCTAAACAAAACATTACATGATTAATGGATGGCTCCTAAGCAGGACACATGGACATTTTGTTAAATAATAAAGCAAATATAGATACATATTTCCTAAACACAGGCTACTCAGTAGCCTATATAGGAGTACAGCGCTTCACCCGCTTACCAGACTATGTATTATTCTCATGTCCCAATGTATCAGTACTATAATCTGGTCCTTGTAAACAATAAATGAATTTTTAATTTTTTTTTTTATATTAACTTTGTTAAATTTTTTATTTGACCCAGCATTTAGCTACTATAACACCCTTTGGTTGACTGGTAGAGAATGGCCAAGGCATTAAGTCCGCCTTTGTACTTTTTTGTTGCATAAAGTTTAAATAAATAAATATAACACCATCCGCTGACACAGTCATTAGGTCCTCACGTGTGCAGGTGACTGCGCACGCGGTGCAAGATATTAGGTGGGTCTGTGGAGAGACGCCGCATAGGCACTGAAGATCGGTGCCATCTGCGAAGCCCTACTTTTGAAGACTTTAAGACACATGGACTTGCAAGTTTGCAAACTATGCAGTACAGCGTAAACCCTCTTAATGTTCTTCTTCGGACATCAGTAGGCTTACTCTTGAACAAAATCGAGAATGAGATTGGAATCGACATTACATGTACATCCGATCCACTTTCAATTCCAATAAATATAAGAAGACATTTATTTACAGAATTAACGAGTTATTTAATATTTTAAAATTTGGTAGTTTACGTTTTCATTTGTATGGCAACCTCATGTCAATCGCTGTAGTCAAACATGCAGTCGATTCCAATCTCATCCTCGATTTTGTTCAAGAGTAAGCCTACTGGACAATTTCCATAAACAATAGAATCTAGATCTAGACTGACCGTGCTCATTGAAGTGCTTTTCAAGATCCTCATGCGACAGGTTCGTTTGCGTCGCCGGCGAATCCGCCGCTACCGTCTGCTCGGGCCGGGAACGAGAACATCTGTGAACAAGTATCATTCTTCAATCAATACTCAGCCTTTTCCCAACTATGTTGGGGTCGGCTTCCAGTCTAACCGCATGCAGCTGAATTTTACATGGAGCGACTGCCTATCTGACCTCCACAACCCAGTAACTGGGTACCCCTTGGTAAGACTGGTCGTCAGACTTTCGGGCTTCTGACGACCTATAGACATAAACTAATCATGAATGATGAAAGCCACTGTTTATGGTCGTGCGCAATGCAACGCACGCAAAACATTGAACTTTCAGGTGCATACAACAGTAGAGATAATCTACTTTAACATGGCGCGCCCCTCCTTATTACTATTTCAATGTGTGTAGTCATATCCATATAAAAGTGTTTGTATGTAGTTGGCAAGTATACGTCTTCAGTAGCAGGCAGACATTTGTTGGTCGATTATCATAACTAGCCGACCGCGCAAGACAACGCACGTGTCATTTTAATAGAGTATGTCAGTGCAGCGCCATACTAGTAATAATGAGTGATTATTGACGCCGCTAGTCGAGCAACAAATCGCTGATTTGTTTTTGTTTCGAGAGCCGTCTCAGTACGCACACATGCGTTGTGAGTCTCGTAAATACTTTTACGAAAACTTTCAGACGTTTTGAATTGTGAAATGGAGGGGCGCGCCATTTAATCGTAGTTTATCTAACAGCTCCATATGATGGTCTTTTACGCCTCGTACCTGAGCATAGCGTTGCTGCATCTTAAGGCTAGTTCGAGCCCGTCCAGCCAGCAGTGCCCGGCGGCTTGCGACGGCGCGCGGAATATCAGGTGTGCCGTCGGCAAGGGCTGCACTACCGCACCTGGGGGGAGAGGGGGGACATGATTATAAACAAAGTACATAATTTTTTGACTGCCTCGTTGGTCTAGTGGTCGCAAGCGCGACTGCTGTGCATGAGGTCTTGGGTTCGATTCCCAGGTCGTGCAAAGTGTTATTGGGTTTTTCCACCAGGAATTTCTCAATAGCAACCTCGGAGTCTGGATTTGTGCCCGATTGACGGCAATAGGCTCGCGCTCTATTACATGGGACTAAAACGTAACTGGCGAAATGTGGGTGTACTAATGGCGTGATGTTATGTTGTACATATTTTTTTTTTCCTTGTTTAGTTTGTAAGCTGTATACATTTTAAGACGTCAACTATAATTGTATAGATGTGTCAGATTGACTAAATTTGACAGCTCTTATTTACATTTATTTATTTATTTATTTAAACTTTATGCAACAAAAAAGTACAAAGGCGGACTTAACCAGTCCGGACCTAACCTAACCAGGTCCGGACCAGTCAACCAAAGGTGGTGAAGAGATAACAAAGCAGGTGCAAAAAATTGTACATGAGGAAATAATCAGATAAGAAATTTTAAAATAATTGAAAACAAAATCTAAACAAGTTTAATCGTACACAAGTACATAAACTCATATATACCATATATAATATATATATATATATATATATATATATATATATATATATATATATATATATATATATATATAATATACATACTCATAAATACATACATACCTATTTTATAAACACATGCACAACACACAATCATACACACACACACACAACACATTTTTTTTTTTTTTTTTTTACATTAGTCTCTTTTTTCTTTTATTGAACAGAAAAAGATGGAAATAGTCTAGTTTTAGTATAGTTTGTGACCAAGGGCATAGGCACTATTTTACTTCTATTTCAATGCTTAATGTAAACGCTGTTGGTGTACTTTAATAAATAACCTAGTACATTTTCTTTTTTATTGGACATGACTTTCCACACCTGCTCAAGACATGACCCGCTGATTTTAAAAGGGGCAAAAACACTGACAGTTCTACCTACCCCCTTTGGCTATATTACTCACCCATGGGAAAATTAGTCCACTTGGCAGAATTTCCCACCCTTGGAAAAATTACCCACCCTTGGGCGTAATTCCCACCCTTGGCAGCGTTACCCACCCTTGGAAATTTGACCTACACTTAGTAGTGTTACCAATCCACTCACCGATAGTCTCGTTGTGCGGCCCCCGCGGTGCCCAGATGCTCTGCTCCAGCGGGTGGTACAACTTAAAGCAGAAGCCGTCTTTCTTGCTTGGCCGCTCTATCACTTGGCAGGAGGTCAGCAGAACTGTCCCCACCCAGTGGCTACTCTGTGGAGTGATGATAAAAATATATATTGAGGTGCTCGTGGCTAATATATGTAGAGATAAACTACTATAACTTGACGCTCCCCTCCATATTACCATTTCAATGTGTCACATTCGTATGAAAAAGTTTGTATGTAGTTGTGAGTAATCGTCTTCAGTAGCAGGCTAGGATATTTGTTTGTCAACTAATCATAAATAGCCGACCGCGCAAGATGACGCAACTGTAATTTTCATAGAGAATGTCAGTGCAGCGCCATACTAGTAATAATGAGTGATTAATGACGCCGCTAGTCGAGCAACAAATCGCGAACGAATGATAAGAATGGTTTAATACCAAGTTCCGTACATTATTTAAGTTCATTCAATTTTGTTCATTCTTACACCACCTCACTATCTTTTTTTGTCAAAACTTGGTAACACTTTAACTGTCAAGTTACTGAATAGAATTAAGATGGAAGCGCCGCGGTAGCCCGCGAAATTCAAAATTTTCCTTAGTTTTTTGCAATTTGCAAGTCAGTATTAGGTTTAATTTTGATTAAAGTATGATTCGCGGGCGTAAGAAGTATGTGTTTTCAGAATTATATCCATTAAAATCAGTATAATAACTCCATAAGTCAGTATAATCCTAAAATGTCAAGATTTCATGAAATAGTCATTCTTTCGGGTTACCTGGCCCTATGGAGTTTTATTGCTGACTTAAATGGTTATAATTCTGAAAATACATACTTCTTACGCCCGCGAATCATACTTTAATCAACATAAAACAACAACAAACACACACACACACATTGACTTGCAAATTGCAAAAAACTTAAGAAAATTTTAATTTCGCGGGCTACCGCAGCGCTTCCTTCTTAAAAGTCGAAATATACAGAGTGTTAGTGTAAACACCGTTATCCTTGAAACCAGTGGTTTGGTTTTACTAATAGAACGTAAAGTCAATGAAAAAAAAAACTTTTTTTTTTTAAGTAAAATCTCCATTTTTCCTCAAAATTATTTCACCCTATATTACAATGATGTAATTAGTTAAAACTTATGTAGGTAGTTATAACGGACGGCCAGTGCAGCAGGTCAACGCCCTTTGCGGTGATTACGTAACTTGGGCGCATAGTATCCATGAATTTACGGACGGTGTCGGACAGATATTTTTTAATTTTTGAAAGAAAACTTTGTTTATTTATTTTTAAATTCAGATAAACATTTTTAATAAATCAAGTACCTATGGTTTTAGTGACAACGGTGTTTACACTAACAGTCTGTATTTACATTATCTATAGCTTCTCGTGACGGGGACTTTAATTAATTAATAAATTAAGCTTACCTTAGCTTTAGGACTTTTATAGAGCAATAACAGTCCAGGCTTCAACACACACCATAGCTTTGTCCATGATTTGAGTGAGCCTCGAACCTGGAAACAAACAATATGATTAAGTAAAAGGTGGAAAAGAAAATTCATTCATTCTGAACAAGTTTATACAAATTCATGAGAGTATGTTGGACTTTGTGCAACCGCCCGACACTCATTATTTTCGCTCTGGGCATTTACCCGTCCGGCCCCCGCTTAGATCGGGCCCTAGACTGAACATGACTTAGGGGCCCCTGTATGTTGAGTTCGGCCCTGGTGGGTCCCTTCTGTAACTCTTACCTTAAGCCAATCAGCAAGCACGACAACAGAGGGGTCCTCAATGGAGTGCAACAGAGCGGACGCGGCTCTCTTCTTCTCTCTTCTATAGTGCTGTCTCTGCGCTTTGTAACTCTCTTTTCGAGAGAGTGCCGTGCTTGCCGTCCGAGATATGCCGCCGACTGCTGTTTCTGAAGACTGGAAATGTAAAACATAAATATATATATTAAGAAAAACACATAAAAACACGCCTATAATCCCCAAAGTGTTAGGCAGAGGTGTACCCATTAGTACACCCACATTTCGCCAGTTATGTAAGTCCCATGTAATAAGGGGCGAGCCTATTGCCATCAACCGGGCACAAGAGAAGAGAATACTGAGAAATTCCTGATGGAAAAACCTAATAAGATTTCGCCCGACCTGGGAATCGAACCCAAGACCTCATGCTTTGTGGTCGCGCTTTGTGACCACATGACCAATGAAAAAAAAAACTTATATTCAATCTACGGCAATACGTACACTATAATTAAATAACAATAAAATAAATATTTAAGGAGGCTTCCATATAACAGACATGATTTTTTTGCAGTTTTTATAGATAATGATAGTTTTTATAAATATCACATCGAGACTCCTCCGTGCCTCGGAAAGCACGCTAAGCCGTTGGTCCCGGCTGTCTTACGTGGATCTTTGACAGTCGTTACAGGTCGACAGAAGCCCGAAAGTCTGACAACCAGTCTTACCAAAGGGTATCATATTACCCAGTTAGTCGGTTGTGGAGGTCAGATAGGTAGTCGCTCCATGTAAAATACTGGTATGCAGCTGCATCCGGTTAGACTGGAAGCCGACCCCAACGTAGTTGGGAACAAGGCTAGGCAGATGATGATGATGAACGTTTTTATAAATGATACCTACAGAACCCTTTGTGTGCGAGTCCAACTAGCACTTGGCCAGTTTTTTAATTTTAAAATGTTCGTATTATTAATAAATAATAAATAAAAAAACATTTATTTCAGAATCATGTTCCATATTTTGTTAGTAACAGTATAATAAGCCTTTTAACTAGTGTTAGTAAATAAACTAATCTAACGTGTAATTATTATATTAAATTTGAAACTAAGTGCACACCGCTAGAGACTCTCCCATCCCAATCTACTTCACTGTATGGAGTCGTATCCAGCGTCCTAGAATCGGAGAGTCAAAGCGGTCTGCCAAAGTCCCCAGGATAGTGTTGGGGTTGGCGCGTAACCGATATAACAATGATACGCATCTCGCATCTCATTATCATCTGCCTAGCCTTTTCCCAACTATGTTGGGGTCGGCTTCCAGTCTAACCGGATGCAGCTGAGTACCAGTATTTTACATGGAGCGACTGCCTATCTGACCTCCACAACCCAGTAACTGGGTAATACGATACCCCTAGGTAAGACTGGTTGTCAGACTTTCGGGCTTCTGACGACCCGTAACGACTGTCAAAGATCCACGTATGACAGCCGGGACCAACGGCTTAACGTGCTTTCCGAGGCACGGAGGACTCTCGGTGTGTAAAGATGGTCACCCATCCACGGACCAACCCCGGCAAGCGTAGCTTAACCTGACGGATCGACCCGTGCGGCTGTTATTACTTAGCCACGAGTACCATCTCGTACTCATTAATGAGCCCGAAATATTTTTTTTGAAAAGCAAATTACTATAAGTTGCCCGTACTATTCAAATTCGGAAAATACTAAATATTTTTATATTTATTTTATGGGGATCCGTAAAAAACGTGAGCCAAAGAAGCGGGCCAAAGCTTGTAGTAAATGCATAAAGAGGGTACCCGGTATCTCTTATCAAGGCGTTATCTGTTTCCGACGTACCCTTCCGCTGTAAGCGCTACTCGGAACCAGAAACGAAATACTAGCGAGAACTTTTAGATATTTTTCTAATATTGTTTTTTAGTTGACAACATACATTATAACATCACGCCTGTAATCCCCGAAGGGTTAGGCAGAGGTGTACCCATTAGTACACACTCATTTCACCAGTTATGTTTTTAAGTCCCATGTAATAGGGGGCGAGCTATCAACAGGGCACAAATCCAGACTCCGAAGCTGCTACTGAGAAATGTCGAAATAACCGACGAATTGTGAGTGTACTAGTGGGTACACCTCTGCCTAACCCTTCGGGGATTAAAGGCGTGATGTTATGTATGTATTTTCTGTACTTCTTTATTCATACCAAAAAGAAATATGGTGGGAGAGTCACCTTATCTGAAGATGTACCGTCGGGGGGATGCGACCTGCCGTCCCCAGATGCAGAGAGTGGGCTCGCAACAGTAGACACGCCTGGAGACCGCGGTGGTGGCGTCAAGGTTGCCTCGCCTGGAATTTTACTTAAACATTATTTATCTCTCATCGTTTTGACCTTGGACTGTACTGAAGTCAAAATCAAATCCTTTATTCCAATTAGGCCATTATAAGGCACTTTTGAACGTCATTACAAGTAAAAAAAATAGGATTGAATCTAGTTGCCCATTCCAAAAGGTAGTTTCGTATGGAGAAGAACGGGCAAGAAACTCCATACGTACTCTTTTAAAATCAATGTTTTACAATATTTACATACAGAGTCGTACGTAATTACATGTGAATGCAATGTACCTTATATAAAAACTACTATTAATAACACGCAAAAGGAATTTATATTACAAATAGGAGTTGACGGTAAAAATATATTTAAAGTTAGAGATAAACTACTATAACTTGACGCTCCCCTCCATATTATCATTTCAATGTGTGTAGTCACATTCGTATAAAAGAGTTTGCATGTAGTTGTAAGTAATCGTCTTCAGTAGCAGGCAGACATATTTGTCTCTCAAATAATCATAAATAGCCGACCGCGCAAGACAACGCACGTGTCATCTTCATAGAGTATGTCAGTGCAGCGCCATACTAATATTAAAGAGTGATTTTTGACGCCACTAGTCGAGCAACAAAATGCTGATTTGTTTTTGTTTCGAGAGCCGTCTCAATACGCACACATGCGTTGTGAGTCTTTTTAATACTATTACAAACACTTTCAAACGTTTTGAATTGTGGAAGGGCGCGTCATGTTACTGTAGTTTATCCCAACATAGTGTTCACAAATTAACAAATATTGGAACTGTAGACGACCATTCTCAACAATTTAAGCAGTTGGAATAAAGTTCAAAATTCAATAACTGGCTTAAAAGGCTTTGTCTCCTTATGTAGTGAGGTGGAAAAGATCTCTTACCGTAACTAGGAGGTGTGGCTGGCGCAGTGACTGGCAATATGACGTTCAGGGGAGGCTGTGGCTGCTTCTGAAAGAAAGAAGACCTGAAGTTTTGACGAGCTAATACACAGCACACAGCGCGGATGTGGCGCGGACTCGACGCGTGTGTGGCGCGGATACGACGTGTTTGTGGCGCGGATGCTGCTCACGAATATTAGTGGTTCTCTCTCTACACGAATCAATGATAAAACAGGCATTTTTTTAGTACGTTATTTTCGAGTTGGAACTAGCCAATGCCGCTTAGTCGTTTAAGCGTAAGGCGATTAACACACGGCAACGCACACCGCTGCGGTAGGCGGTAAAGCGGATCTCATTTCGCATTGGCCTCTATGAAATCCGTCGATGCCTTACACACCGCCCAACCGCGCGATCGAGCGGTGCAATCCGCTTTACCGCCACCGCCCTCCGCGGCGTTGCGCGGTGCCATGTGTTAATCGCCTAAAAGACAGACAGACAGACTGCATTAAATTAATATTAGTACGAATTAATAAATGTCAATTTCTTAGGCATTGAAAAAATGTTTACTTACGCGTCCAGTATAGTAGGGGGTCGAAGTCTGGAACTGCGCACAATCAGCTCTAAGGGCGGGGGATGAAGGGGTCGTGGAAGGGGACGAGGGCTCCACAGCTGGGGATGACGACATTATGGGAGGGGGTCAGAACATTGCGAAGGACATTCAAGTGGCCTACGGTTGTACAGGGCTAGAGGGGCGACATTTGTTGGTGGGGGTTGAATTTTTTTTGGGGTTGAATTTTTTTCGTAATTCTCAATCGTTGTTGCCCAATTGAGACAGTGTGATTGATAAATTATTCGTTGTTGTTTTTTTTTTAATAATTATTTAAGGCAATTACGCTCGTAATTCAAAATACCTTCTAATTTTAAAATTTATTACTATTCAATGTTTTAATATTCATTCGTGAATTTAATATTTATTTCATTAAATTGGAATGAATAAAAGTTTGAATATTTATTTATAATATTATAATTTTGGAAGTATTTTCTTTTTATTTAATATTAATATTTGGAATGGCTAAGGAAGTAAAATTAAGGAAAAGGGAATATATTAGGATTTTCCTGAAACAAAAATATAATAATTTATTTATTTTATCACTACACGGAAAAATATAAGGATAATCAACATTAAATACTAGCTTTTCCCCCTGACTACGTCCGTGTGAATGTCTACTATCGTGGACGCAGATAAAGTCACAGGAAAAAGAAAACTAAAACCAAACTATCAACAAACTATATAAACAAGACTTCCGGTTGGTACAGTCAACAAAAAAGATAGACGTATGCAGGGTCGGCAAATTCAATTTAATTTAAAAACATAACATAATATCACGAGCTTTTTGCCATCAACCGGGCACAAATCCGGACTCCGAGGCTGCTTTCACTAAACTAGAACCAATTTTTTTTAAAAGTAGTAGCCTATGTGTTATTCCTGATTATAATCTATCTCTGTGCTAAATTTCATCGAGATCCGTTTAGCCGTTCTGGCGTGATTGAGTAACAAACATTCACGCATCCAAATTTTTGCATTTATAATTTGTACAAGCATTGTGCCCGCGACAAGGTCCGCGTGGAACTTGTTTAAATCGTACTTGCATACAAACTTCCACCCCGCTTTTCACCGCCTAAGGGGGTGATTTCCGGGATAAAAACTGTTCTATGTCTTTCCCCAGGTCTTAAACTATCTCCATGCCAAATTTCATTAAAATCGATTCAGCGGTTTAAGCTTGAAGAAGTAACAGATAGACACACTTTCGCATTTATAATATTACTAGCTTTTGCCCGCGACTTCATCCGCGTAAATTGTGGCTATCGCGGACACAGACGAAGTCGCGGTAAAAAATACCCATGTCCTGTTATTTCAATAATTTAGTTAAAATCATAATTCGAAACGACACGTGGCGCCATCTATGATCATAAGAACGTTATTGTGATTTCCCTCGAAAAAGGGTTTTTTTCGGGATGAAAGGTACCCTATGTTCGTTCCTGTACACCTGGCAATGTATATGCAAAATTTCAGGATGATCGGTTCAGTGGCTTAGGCGTAAAATGGTAACAAACAAACAAACAAACTTACTTTCGCATTTATAATATTAGTTAGGATTAGTATGAATTTATTAGATAACAACGTTACCCGATATTTCAACCAATATTTCAGCGATACCCCATTAGTTTTTAGGATTGCATATTGAGTTATTATCGCGTGCGATACGTTAATTACAAAGCGAAATGAATAATATTGGTATTTAAATGATAACAGTAACATTTTGTCAACACATCTAGACTAAAAATATTATAAATAGAAAAAAAATATATTTTTGTTTGTTTGTAATGGATAAACTCAAAAACTACTGGACCGATTTTAAAAATTCTTTCACCATTAGAAAACTACATTATCTGCGAGTTATTTAATTAATAACATAGAGTTATTTTATAAATAAAAACATAACATAACATCACGCATGTAATCCCCGAAGGGTTATGCAAAGGTGTACCAATTAGTACACCCACATTTCGCCAGTTATGTTTAAGTCCCATGTAATAGGGAGCGAGCCTATTGCCATCAAGTGGGCACAATATCAGACTGCGAGGCTGCTACTGAAAAATTCTAGACGAAAAAACCCAATAACACTGCCCAAACCTAGGAATCTAACCAAAGACCTCATGCTCAATAGTCGCGCTTTGCGACCACTAGACCAACGAGGCAGTCAGAGGTATTCTAGATTTAGGACTTAAACAATTGGGAACTTGAAAAAAATAAATTGATTCTTTTTATGTTTTTTAAAACTTTATTATTAATATAATAATATTGATATTTAATGCTCGTACTGCCTCGTTGGTCTAGTGGTCGCAAGCGCGTCTGCTGTGCATGAGGTCTTGGGTTCGATTTCCAGGTCGGGCAAAGTGTTATTGGGTTTTTCCAACGGGAAATTCTCAGTAGCAGCCTCGGAGTCTGGATTTGTGCCCGGTAGATGGCAATAGGCTCGCCCCCTATTACATGGGACTAAAAACATAACTGGCGAAATGTGAGTGTACTAATGGGTACACCTCTGCCTAACCCTTCGGGGATTACAGGCGTGATGTTATGTTATGATATTTAATGCAAAAAAACTATTAAAAAAATTCAATCAATTACAAACAATTAAAAATTGATAAAATTTCAAAAAAGATCACGTGACGATAAACGCTCTATGATTGCGCACCCCAGTTGTGACGTCATAATGTTGTAGCTGCCCGATAAAGTAACTCGACACCCGGCAAACTAACATTACGACGTCACACGCGCTCGTGTTTGATCGGGAATATTCGGGAACTGTCGGCGTGTTTTTGGTTCAAAAAGTAAATTTTTATTATTGTGACGGGCCTGTTGGTCTATTGGTTAGCGGCCCTGACTGCTAAGCCGGAAGTCGTGGGTTCGATTCCAACCCAGGACAAACTTTGTGTGATGAGCATGATTGTTAGTTCTGTGTCTGGGTGTGATTTATCTATAATATGTATGTATTTATAAATTATATGAGTATATATATCAGTTGTCTGGTTACCATAACACAAGCTCTGCTTAGCTTGGGATCAGATAGCCGTGTGTGAGTTGTCCCAAGATATTTATTTATTTATTATGAAATAACTTTTGAAATATTGCGAAAAAAAAAATTAAAAAAATTTTTTTTTGTAAAACTTAGATCTTTTCAAAAATCACAAAAAAAATGTTCAAAAACCCATTTACCTCTACTGTTTAATATTAAGCAAACTGCTTTCACCAGGCAAATAAGTCACATTGTTTGATTTGGACAGCTGATAGGCAATATCTTCAGCAGCTTCAATACGTCTCAACTCAACTAAACCCTCTCCAGCATTACCAAAAGCCTTCGCCAACAGAACAGCTTGCTGCGTATCCCCTTCAGCTGAAATCACTGCAGCCTTCTTCTTCTGCTCAGCTTTCTCCACCATGAATCTTGCTTTCTCAGCTTCTAATTGAGCTATTTGTTTTAACTCTACAGCTTGTAGAAACTCTCGTCCAAACGTAATATGCACTATAGCTATATCGTCCAGTATGAGACCGAATTGACGAGCCCGTTCGGTTAAACTCTCATTGACTTTGAACGAAACCATTTCTCTCTGTGTTATCAATTCGCTTGCATCGAATTGTGCTACCACAGCTTTTAGTACTTCTCCTGTGATTGATGGAAGAACTCTCAAGTCGTA
Source organism: Hoplodrina ambigua (assembly GCA_949774945.1). NCBI lineage: Eukaryota > Metazoa > Arthropoda > Insecta > Lepidoptera > Noctuidae > Hoplodrina > Hoplodrina ambigua. Next base: position 1,907,199 of record OX458994.1, read on the forward strand.
ATCTTCGCCTAAAGTTGTGTATATCTTCGGCAGTTCGTCCGCCATAGGTCTGAATAATATTCTTAATGTTATTTCTACTCTTTGGAGGTCCTTGCTTCCAGTTACTGTGGAGACGTTTCGTGGAGTCGATTTTATGTCAAAGATAATGGGTTTTTGTGCCCATGGTATGATGAAATGAGTGCCTTCACCGACCACTTGCTTCTTTATTCCGGTGAATCTGTCAAAAATTACGGCTCTCTGACCTCCATCGACGTTGTAGAGTGCGTTGTTCGCTACCCCACCGATTAGAGCAAGGCCTGCCCCCATTTGGGCTAGACGGTTGAAGATTTTTGTTGACATTTTTAGGTAACCTTCTTGGTTTTGTAGAAATTCTACTGCCGATCCTGGTTGGTTTTTCTAAAGTCAGTTTTATCTTCTTCGTCTTCTTCTTTAGACTTTCCCCACTTTAAGTGGGGGTTAACTGTAGTAATTTTGTAGCGACGGACAATCTTTCCTAGGTCAAGAACTTCTTTCTCTAATAAGAGAATTTCGATATCAATTTTACGACCACGAACGCAAATTTTATCACAGTTTTTGATTGACTAAAATTGACCCAAATTCTCACCAACTTTCGAGTTCAAAGCAAAACGATCTCTAAACACTTCAATTTAAAACATATTCCAGCAAAACAACAAACAAATGAAGGAAAAAATTAACACTCCATATTTAGCACTTTCATACGTTTAGAAAAATTCCACAAGCAATTATGAAACCACTAATTTTTCACACAAGTTCGTAATAGATATTATAACTATACTATAATTACTTCGCAAGACTATAGAAAATCTTCCATACTGTGTACCAAGACAGTGACTAAACAACACTGAAAGGTTTCAAGGTAACTTAATTAACAGGTAATTTATCACTTGGCGTTTATGACATACTCGCCACTGAACTATAGTTAGTCTAGGAGGCAGTCAGGTTCAAATTAACGTTATCATTTAGCATATTGACGTTACTTTTTTTTCAAAACAATAAATAAATAAATATCTTATAAATATCTTGGGACAACTCACACACGGCTATCTGATCCCAAGCTAAGCAGAGCTTGTGTTATGGTAACCAGACAACTGATATACATACTTATATAATTTATAAATACATACATATTATAGATAAGTCACACCCAGACACAGAACTAACAATCATGCTCATTACACAAAGTTTGTCCTGGGTGGGAATCGAACCCACGACCTCCGGCTTAGCAGTCAGGGGCGCTAACCACTAGACCAACAGGCCCGTCGAAATGTAATTTTTATAGCACTGTTTTTAGGATCATTATGAAGCGTATTTACGGACGCGAGTTTTTTTTTATAAATACGGTTTAGTTTGACTCGCCTCAACCGTAATGACTAACTTACCTTACTAGTATAATAATGTACTATTTTTTATCATAATATTTCGTACATCCGTACCTGCGCACGGTGCTCATAAGGGACCTCCTATAAGGAAGCCTCCACGAGGGAATCGCGGCGATATTGTCGTCGTGCCACGTATGTCTATATACACTCTCTTGAAATGCACGTGTACTAAAGGGTACACCTCTGCCTAACCCTTCGGGGATTACAGGCGTGATGTTATGTGTATGTTACTCTCTTAGGACGTGTCTACACACGGCGATGTTATCGCGGCCATGCGACGGGTGGATTAATGCGATTGAAACGTCATAGGATCGCCGCGTGCCTGTTGTTAAAGGCGGTGCGTCCGCTGCGCGCTCGCTGCGCTCTCGCAGCAAGAGCGCGGCGAGCGCGCTGTCACACGCAATCGAGAGAAAAGATTACATAAAGACCTTTCAAACAATACCTCACACGATATAATTAATTTTGGAAAATGGTAGGAGGGGGGTTGACGTACCCCCTCCCCACTTCCTTCAGTCAGTCATCGACTACACGTATAAACAAAGCAATTTTTCTTGTTACGGCGGTTCTGCTGTGATTTTATAAGGAGTTCCGTTCCATATCTCCAAAGTTCATCATCAGATCATGACAATATTCCTATGGGACCTATTCGGAGCTATACTCTTTCAAACAAAAAAAGAATCATCCAAATCGATTCATAATTGGCGGAGTAATCGTAGAACAAATATATACAAAAAAAAAAAAAAAAACATACGCGTCGAATTGAGAACCTCCTCCTTTTTGAAGTCGGTTGAAAAACTACTAAGTACTACTCTTTTAACAAAACTATTGCAGAACACCTGATAGCGAGAACGTGGCGTTCCGTTACGAGGCGTAGCGGACACGTAGCGAGTCGCGACGATACGCTGGCGGAATAATCGCTCGTTCGTGGAGACTACCCGACGATAGAAGCGTGGCCTCGCCGCGATTCTTTCGCTCGTGGAGGCGGTCCCTTACTGGCGCTTGTCAAGTCCCTTTCTTGGCTATTCCACATTGACTTCGGTCGCCTTGACCGAAATTCGGTCAGGGAAATATTTTATTACTATTTTTACCGTCCTTCAAAAAGGTCAGATTGTTGTGTGACCTGACCTTTTCGAAGGACGATACTAATAAGGTCAGTGTACATCCTTCTAGGTCATGACATCCTTAAGTTTTTACGACATCTACAAGAATCTTAATACTATTGTAAATGCGAAAGTTTGGATGGATGTTTGTCACTCAATCACGGGAGAACGACTGAATGGATTTGGATGAAATTTGGCACAGAGATAGATTATAGTCTGGAATAGTACATAGGCTACTTTTTATTAACACGCTTTTATTAGCTTGTAACTAAATATGTATGTAAGAAAATCTTGGAATCTTAATTTGACCCACTTCCCGGTCTTCGATTAGGATGAAATTTTGAACACGCTCACGAGTTATGATGACAATGGTGCCGATTCCCTTGTTCACAAACTAGACTAAATTTAGAGAATTGACATCTCTTACTAACATACACCGAACGGAAAGGACGGTGACATTAAAGAACTAAGTTAGATGTCAAATTAGTTTTGCCTTGAACTTTTCCGTATTTTTAATCCATACGTTTTAAGATGTCAACTATAATTGTATGGATGTGTCAGATTGACTAAATTTGACAGCTCTTATTTACATTAGTCTCTTTCTTGTTTTATCCCGGAAATCACCCCCTAAGGCGGTAAAAAGAGGGGTAGAATTTTGTATGCCAGTACGATATAAACAAGTTCCACGCGGACGTAGTCGGGGGCAAAATTTAGTATAGTATAAAAAGTAGGAATCCATAAGAAAAATCACGCGAACGAAGTCGCGACCGGTTGGTAGTATTTTATTTTAATAATAAAGTAGTAGCCTAGCTCTTAAACTATAAACGCATTTTACGACATGGTATCAAGCGTGACATGTATCACAAACAAGCAAACAATTCCATAGGCTATAAAAATATAATATAACATCACGCCTGCAATCCCCGAAGGGTTAGGCAGAGGTGTACCCATTTGTACACCCACCACTCGGAGTCTGGATTTGTGCCCGGTTGATAGCAATAGGCTCGCCCCCTATTACATGGGACATAAACATAACTGGCGAACTGTGTAGGTACTATAGGTACACCACTGCCTAACCCTTTGTGGTTTACAGGCGTGAAGTTATGTTATGTTAATTTCACCAGTTATGTTCAAGCCCCATGTAGTAGGGGGCGAGCCTATTGCCATCAACCGGGCACAAATCCAGACTCCGAGGCTGCTACTGAGAAATTTCCGATCGAAACACCCAAAACATTTTGCCAGACCTGGAAATCGAACTTAGACACGGACAAAGTCGCGGTCAGAAGCATAACTAATCCAGTTTTTAAAACATGCATTAAAGATAAGCTTTTTAAATTCAATATCAACATTTATATCCTATAAATAAAGTCACAAAGTTACTGATTAGGATAAACCAATCATCTTCTGTTATCAGAGTCATTGATAACAATCAATTGACACCGGCTTATCAGTATAATCTGGGTTCTACTCATCGTACAACGACATTCAATTTTAATCAATCTGCTTAGCCTTTTCCCAACTATGTTGGGGTCGGCTTCCAGTCTAACCGGATGCAGCTGAGTACCAGTATTTTACATGGAGCGACTGCCTATCTGACCTCCACAACCCAGTAACTGAGTAATACAATACCCCTTGGTAAGACTGGTTGTTTTGCCTATGGTCCGAGACAGCGACACGCCGCCGGCTTACGCTGCAAACCCGCGCCATGGTTTTCGTGCCTTCGTGCACGGGCAACGGCATTATGCTGAGCGTCAGCCGTTTCGCGCGGTAGTGGTGCATATTACTTAATACAAACTTGTTTTTATTACACGACTGCCCCAAAAAAAGGAGTTTTATGTGTTCAGGGTTAATGTATGTAGGTATGTATGTGAGTTACTTTAATCCACTATAACTTTTAAACGCCTGAACCGATTTACATGTATGGGGTATCGTTACAATCCTTGCATCGTTCTGAGCAACAAAGGCTAAGGTAAAGAAACCGGTGTGGTCATTTTAAAACTTAAATTAATACCAGCCTCAATTTTTTTTTATGAATCTTGTCGTGTCTATGTTTTTCGTTTAGAATTTGACATGTTGATTTAAAAAAATATATATATAACACTGTAAATAAAAAACGTCGTAAAAAAACTGACGAGCAAAGAAAGTACAAATATGTGCAATTTTCGCAGTCGTGTTTTTTAATTATTTTAATTACTAGCTTTTTCCCGCGACTTCGTCCGCGTAAATTTCGGTTATAGCGGACACAGACGAAGTCGCGGAAAAAATACCCATGTCCTGTCATTTCAATTCGAAACGACACGTGGCGCCATCTATGATCATAAGAACGTTATTGTGATTTCCCTCGGAAACAGTAAATTTTTTCGGGATTAAAGGTAGCCTATGTTCGTACCTGTACACCTGGCAACGTATATGCAAAATTTCAGGATGATCGGTTCAGTGGCTTAGGCGTAAAATGGTAACAAACAAACTTACTTAGTTTCGCATTTATAATATTAGTTAGGATAGTAGCTTGTTTTTATTTTATTTTTATAGTCATGTTTTTTCTTATGTTAATTATGTGTTCAAGACCAAACTTATTGTTAAAGTCAAAAAATATTATTGTTCAAAAGTTGTCTCATGGCTCGATAGATGGCGTTGTCGCGTTTAAAAGCGAGCTATGGTTTCGTTACCAATGAAACTATAAGGCAAAACTGATTTGTAAGACTATATAATATACCAGCTTAGATCAGTACACAGGGGCGGTTTTATTTATATTCACCCCATCTTGTGTGCTAGTAGGTCAGCAGATCACCTAGTAGCTTAGCTAGGAAACAATATGCTTCATTTTCTTTCTTTCTTTTTCTTCCTTTCATGTCTGCCTAATCACTGGGTCATCACGACCAAAATGATAATATAAAAGAAGCGACAACAGAACCTATAAATAATCAATTAGTAATACAAGTACTGTAGTCCGTTATCTATGGAGAGGGGCAACGCTTAGTCACGTACCTGATATGATAACACAAAAACGCACGGCAAATTGAATTTTCCACTTCAGTTTTTTTATAACACAACATCACGATTGTAATCCCCGAAGGCTTAGGCAGAGGTGCACCTATTAGTACACACCTAGTAGTTTAACATTTACATTTACATATTTACATAAACTCACGCCTTATTCCCATGGGGGTAGGCAGAAACCACAGAACGCCACCTGTTACGATCCTTACATACTCCTTTCGCCTCATTTACGTTCATACATCTCGTCATACAAGCACGCCGGTTACGAGTACTCCGCACCTGACCTTTCTGAAGAACCTCACCAATAAGGTCAGTGTAGGTCTTCCTAGGACGACCCCTCCCGGCGTTGGCACTCACCTCTGCCATATAAATACCTATAATACTTTATGTTTAGATCCCATGTGATAGGGGGCGAGCCTATTGCCATCAACCAGGCAAATTCAGACACCGAGGCTGCTATTGAGAAATTTCTGACATAATACTCAATAACACTTTGCCTGAACTGGGAATTTAACCCAAGAGCTCTTGCTCAGCAGTAGCGCTTTGCGACCACTAGACCAACGAGGCAGTTTTTACGTGGCCTAGTAATAACAGCCGCACGGGTCGATCGAAAACTGTTGACGATTGCCGCAACTTGAAACTCGAGTTGCTCTGTGTGCGCAGTCCAATTGAAATGTATGTAAACAGCTAGTTGCCAGTTGCTGCAATAGTTGCTCTGTGTGCAAAGCGCCTTTGTCACCTATCAACAGCTACGATTATCATCTTCCTGCCCTTGTCCCATGTTACTTGTGGTCGGCGCAACACGTTTTCCTCTTCCACTCCGTCCTGTCATCATCATCATATCAGCTGTAGAACGTCCACTGCTGAACATAGGCCTCCCCTACAGATGTCCAATAGGACCGGTTGGAAGCGGCGTGCATCCAGCGCGATCCCGCGGTCCTCATCAGTCAGGTCCGTCCTGTCAGCCGTCATGCAATCTCTGACTCCCATTTCTTTCATATCATTCTTCACACAATCCATCCATATTTTCTTAGGCCTTCCTCTTGCTCTCCATCCATCGACATTAATTCACTATTTGAACAGCTACGATATTTGTTCACAAATAGTGCTTAACATAATACCAGCTCAATAAATATTTCCAAGGTCATGACCTAGGTCGCAGCTGGGGCAGACGGCTTGAACACCGTACAACCTTGGAACACGCTAGGCTGGTTACTACGTCTAGAGTCATCAAGGTCAAAGAAAAATGGGCTTGTGAATTTTTTATGAACCATTTCTCAATAATTAAGTCAAAGTCGAAAGGATTTATTTCAATTAAACCATATAAAGCACTTCCCTAACTAATTTTTGACGCGCCACACATAACATCACGCCTGTAATCCCCGAAGGGTTAGGCAGAGATGTACACATTCGTACACCCATTTTTCACCTGTTATGTTTAAGTTACATGTAATAGGGGGCGAGCCTATTGCTATCAACCGGGCACAAATCCAGACTCCGACGCCTGAGCATGGGGTCTTAGGTTCGTTTCCCAGGTCGGGCAAAGTGTTAGGGATGATTCTCATTAGAGCGGGCCGTGCCCGGGGCGGGGCCCGGACGGGGCACGGTTTTAATCTGTTACATATATTTGTATGAATCAATTTATATTACACAGTGCATTATCCGTGTCCCGTCCGGGCCTGCTCGACGCACTTCAATACCACGTTTGTTGCACCGTGCCCCGTCCGGGCCCCGCCCCGGGCACGGCACGCTCTAATGAGAATCATCCCATCATCTGGCGACATGTGGGTATACACCTCTGCCTAACCCTTCCGGGTTTACAGGCGTGATGTTATGTGTAAAAAATAATCATACGTGGTCCGATCCATCATTTCTTATGCAGACGTGTGGTATCACCTTATCGTTTGATGTACCTTATCAGTGACTTAATATATCTCTAACCTACTTAACAATAATGCATCGAGTAAAGCAAGCAGCAATGACGGGCCTGTTGGTCTAGTGGTTAGCGGCCCTGACTGCTAAGCCGGAGGTCGTGGGTTCGATTCCCACCCAGGACAAACTTTGTGTGATGAGCATGATTGTTAGTTCTGTGTCTGGGTGTGATTTATCTATAATATGTATGTATTTATAAATTATATAAGTATGTATATCAGTTGTCTGGTTACCATAACACAAGCTCTGCTTAGCTTGGGATCAGATAGCCGTGTGTGAGTTGCCCCAAGATATTTATTTATTTTTTATTTAATGTGACTTTTTCAATTCATATGCACTTTCTAAAGTTTATCTTGGACATCACTGACATCGGTGAAGAAAAACATCGTGAGGAAACCTGGACTTACTGTACCACTCAAACCATGTCAGAGGCCCTCGAGGCGGTTTAGAAACTCTGACACTAGGGTGTGTGGGGTCGTAAAACCTTACCGCCCACACTATAGAGAAGAAGAAGAAGCTAAGCTTTTGTCCGCGACACCGTCCGCGCGGATTTTGATCTTTTAAACTACGCAACGGATTCTAATGCGGTTTTCATCAATAGATAGAGTGATTCAAGAGGAAGGTTTATGTATCTACATTGCACCCGTGCAAAGCTGGAGCGCGTTGCTAGTAAGAATATAAAATACAAAGTTATCGCCCTTGGAAGACCCACTGTCCTTATTGATGAGGTGCTTCAGAAAGGTCAGGTGCGCAGTACTCGTAACCGGCGTGCTTGTTTGACGGCATGTATGAACGTAGATGAGGCGAAAGGAGTATGTAATGATCGTAGCAAGTGGCGTTCTGTGGTTTCTGCCTACCCTGTATGCAAATATTGTATAAATACTGATTTTAAAAGAGTACGTATGGAGTTTCTTGCCCATTCATCTCCATAAAAAACTACCTTTTGGAAGGGGCAACTAGATTCAAACCTTATTTTTTTGTATATGACGTTCAAAAGTGCCATATATTGGCCTAATTTAAATAAATTATTTGACTTTGACTTTGAAAGGCGTAAGTTTATCTATATGTTGACAAGAAAATTCCCGCAGACAAACTCGTATCGGAATCTAGTTTAAAATAAATCTGATTCTATTTTTATGAAAACTATTTTATCTATTCTATTTGTGATGAAATGCGTTACTTTACAACGCTGCTAAAAAAAAAACTCGATCAATCTGGCTAGCCTTTTCCCAACTATGTTGGGTTCGGCTTCCAGTCTAACCGAATGCAGCTGAGTACCAGTATTTTACATGGAGCGACTGCCTATCTGATCTCCACAACCCAGACTGGGTAATACGATACCTCTTGGTAAGACTGGTTGTCAAACTTTCGGGCTTCTGTCGACCCGTAACGACTGTCAAAGATTCACGTATGACAGCCGGGACCAACAGCTTAACGTGCTTTCAGAGGCACGGATTGTGTAAAGATGGTCACCCATCCACGGGCCAACGCCGGCAAACGTAGCTAAACCTGATTGATTGTCCCGTGCGTCTGTTATAACTTAGCCACGAAAAAATGAATAAACATAATTATTTCCAATTAAAAATCGACTCAAGCCTCAGGGGCGTAGCTACCGCCGTATCTGCCGTATCAATTATACGGGGCCCCTGGCCTACGGGGGCCCCCAAAGTGCGTGAGCAAAAATGAATAAAAACTTCCCAAAGAAGTTTCTCGAAATTAATACTGATAAAAAATTATTTAAGAACTTCTATGGGACAGGAACGCCTGTCAGACCTGTCACTATTGTCCAAAGAGGCAGAAACTTAAGAAAAACTAAAGTCATCATCAGCTATGAATGATTTAATTAATCAGTTTGCCGAAAAAAAGGCAAGGAGAGTTAATATTTAATTTGAATTGTTTTTAAAAATATGACAGATAGATAATTATGATGAATAAATACTTCTTTTACTTTTATGGAAACATTTTTTCTTTTTTGAGAAATATTTACCCTTTCTAGGGGGCCCCTAGAAAGGGTAAATATTTCTCAAACAAATTTTTATACGGGGCCCCGCCAAGGTACGCTACGCTTCTGTCAAGCCTACCGGTAGGTTCAAGGCAAAACTAATTTGACATCGCTAACTTAGTTCTTTAATGGTGCCGATTCCCTTGTTCACAAACTAGACTAAATTTAGAGAATTGTCATCTCTTACTAACATACAGCGAAAGGAAAGGACGGTGACATTAAAGAACTTAGTTAGCGATGTCAAATTAGTTTTGCCTTGAACTTTTCCATATTTTTAATCCATACGTTTTAAGATGTCAACTATAATTGTATGGATGTGTCAGATTGACTAAATTTGACAGCTTTTATTTACATTAGTCTCTTTCTTGTTTTATTGGACAGAAAAAGATGGAAATACTCTAATTTTAGTTTAATATGTGACCAAGAGAATCGGCACCAGTGTCACCGTCCTTTCCTTTCGCTGTATGTTAGTAAGAGATGTCAATTCTCGAAATTTAGTCTAGTTTGTGAACAAGAGAATCGGCACCAGTATTAAGATTGGATTACTTGATAAAAGCCTATACACTGTAGGAAAAAAGGTTTCATTTGTTTTATTTACTTTGAATTTTTGTCTCATTGATTTGGCGCCCCTATGAAACTGCGGCCCGGGGCAAGGGCTTGCACCCTCTTAGATCCGGAGCTGCGACGCTCGGCTGATATGAAGATGATAATTATTCCGTGTCCGGTATTTTGTGTATGACGAGTTTAAAGATAACATCAAAAAGGAGGAGGTTCTCAATTCGACGCGTATGTTTTTTTTTTTTTTGGTTATTTGTTCTACGATTACTCCGCCAATTATGAATCGATTTGGATGATTCTTTTTTTGTTTGAAAGAGTATAGTTCGGAATAGGTCCCATAGGAATATTTTTATGATCTGATGATGAACTTTGGAGATATGGAACGGAACTCCTTAAAAAATCACAGCAGAACCGCCGTAACAAGAAAAATTGCTTTTATGATAAACTGTTTAATTTACCTAAATCTGGATAATTCTTTCATGTTTTTTATTAGTAAATAAACTGTCTGGATCGTAAATATTATCGTTTCGTTGTTTTGGGCATCTGTTTGACTTGTCCCTCAGGCAAGGTAGCGACTTACTATCGACTAATTTCTCGCTCAAAAAACGTACAATAGACACACACGCTTCTGCTCCTGACATCACCCGCGTTAGAGTTGATATCCAAGGTGTTAGATAGAACGAGTGACGTACTTCAAGGCAGTATTGTACTTAGCCGGGGTCGCGGGACGTCTTATCAGGATACCGTGGCCGCAGAACGTAAAGGGCAACAGAAGGAACAGGGTGGTTTTTTAGTCAGTAAAAGTCTGACAGTCCCTTCCGCCTTACCCAGGGCGGAGGGAACCATTTGTCGATTTTTACAATACAAAAAAAATATATAGTACTTTTAATTAGAAACCAATGTTGAAATCACTAAAAAAAATCAGCTGTTTCCTACATTGGGTTGAGTTATGACGCCTATGTCATACAAAGAACACACCCTCCAAGTTTCAGGTCTCTACGATCAGCGGTTTAGGCTGTGCGTTGATCCGTCAGTCAGTCATTTAGGGCAAAGCATTTTATATGTAACATAATAGATGTAGAGATGATAAGGTTTTCATGGCTCAGTGGTTGAGGCGTCCGCCTCTCACGCATGAGGTTGTTCAAATCCGGGCAAGTACCAATATGACTTTTTCAATTCATATGTACTAAGTTTATCTTAGACATTACTGACATCGTATCGTGCCTCGGAAAGCACGTTAAGCCGTTGGTCCCGGCTGTCATACGTGGATCTTTGACAGTCGTTACGGGTCGTCAGAATCGTATTACCCAGTTACTGGGTTGTGGAGGTCAGATAAGTATTCGCTCCATGTAAAATACTGGTATTCAGCTCCATCAACATAATTGGGAAAAGGCTAAGCAGACGATGATGAGGTGTAGAAATGTTCATCTGTGTGCGCATATCTCTTAAACAATTTGTATGACAGGCCTACGAAACATTCGTGGTAAAAAAATTAGTATGTATGAGTACATTTTTGATCTAGAAACACAATTGATACAGCTAATTTAGCTAACTATGTTAGTGCATTTATCATTATTTGTTTAGTGGCTACTAATAATTGACCTATATTTGATCGACGCAATTGCTTTAAGGGTCAGCAGTAACAGAACTATATTATTCTCAAATGAATATCTTATGGAGAAAAAATATTTTTTATTTTGCTCGCAAAACGCGACTGCTTAGCATGAGGTCTTGCGTCCGATTTCCAGGTCGGGCAAAGTGTTATTGGGTTTTCCCAACAGGAATTTCTCAGTAGCAGCCTCGGAGTCTTTGTGACTGTTTGATGGCAATAGGCTCGCCCTCTATTACATGGGACTTAAACATAACTGGCGAAATGTGGGTGAACTAATAGGTACACTTCTGCCTAACCCTTCGGGGATTACATGCGTGATGTAATATTGTTAACAATTTTAATCTAAATGTCATCGAAATATCCCTGAATAGATACACAAATTATGGATAACTATTTCGTACATCCATACCTGCGCAAGCTCCCCATTACTGACGCTTGTCAAGTCTCATCTTTCGTGGCGCGTATTGTACAAGTTTTACTGAACGATGGACACAAATTTATGTCAAATCGTCTTGTTTTTGATAAGATTGGGTAAGACATCTCGGGGTCAAGGGAGTAAGCGTTCCTTTCTGATAAACGGGTTTAGATAAATGCACTAATATAATACACTAACTTCTGCCGGCGTCTTTGGTCGCGTTAAATTTGAGTAACTTAGTTTACTCCTACGGTTCTCCGAAGATTTTCACTTCTTTGGACCTCAGTGTCATCCCCTTAGGGGATTTCTGCTAACTATAAACTACGGAAGAAACACCACAGCACGTGCTCTTGGAGTGCAGAAGCGTGGCAGATCAACGGGCACGGACGCTCCAATCGCCGGTATCGCTCCCCGAAGCCTGCAACAGTCTGAAAAGACTGCTGGCCTTCTGGGAGGGCCTGGGATGGTTGGAGTGACTCCTCGAGGATTTTTCACACGTACAATGGCCCAATAAAGGGGCTAAGTACAGAAACAGCCCAGCTAAACTAAACTAACTATAAACTACCTACCACCTTGCAAAATTTCGTCTTTATATGTTAAGCAATTTCTCAGTACCAGCCTCAAAGTCTGGATTTGGGTCCAGTTAAGGGCAATAGGCTCGCCCCCTATTACATGGGACTTAAACATAACTGGCGAAATGTGGCAGTACTAACTATAGTACACCTGTGGCCTAATAGAAATAAATAATTTGACTTGACTTGGAAGAAGTGCACCTGTGTTAGCGGCAAACTTGTGTACTTTAACATCTCCTGCGTACTTAGCTAGCTAGTCTTTCTTGGGATTCACCGATGAATATTGTTACAAATTTATAGTAAATTTAACTGTGCAATTGCTATCATATTTATCAGAGATGGAATTCTTTATCAATATTCAGTTTTTGTGATAACACAGCATATACCCAGATCTGTTATGTTATAACTATGAACAACTGAAATTATTGCTAAATGTTATTTGGTCATCATCATCTGCCTAGCCTTTTCCCAACTAAGTTGGGGTCGGCTTCCAGTCTTACCGAATACAGCTGAGTACCAGTATTTTACATGGAGCGATTACCTATCTGACCTGCACAACACAGTTACTTAATACAATACCCCTAGGTAAGACTGGTTGTCAGACTTTCAAGCTTCTGACGACTCGTAACGACTGTCAAAGATTCACATATGACAGCTGGGACCAACAGCTTAACGTGCTTTCCGAGGCACGGAATGATGTCAGTGATGTCTAAGATAAACTTTAGAAAGTACATATGAATTGAAAAAGTCACATTGGTACTTGCCCGGATTCAAACCCACAACCTTAACTGCAAGGCCAAATCCAAATTAACTATTATACCTATATTTTGACTGCCTCATTGGTTTAGTGGTCACAAAGTGCGACTGATGAGCATGAGGTCCTGAATTCAATTCCCAAGTCAGGGCAAAGTGTTATTGGAATTTCTCAGTAGCAGAATCGGAGTCTGGTTTTATGCCCGATTGATGGTAATATACTAGCCCTCTATTACATGGAACTTAAACATAACTGGCGAAATGTGGGTGAACTAATGGATACACCTGTGCCTTACCCAGTTTGGATTACAAGCGTGATGTGATGATATGTTACATTTAGGGATTGAAGCCCTCTGATCGTAGGGTCCATGTGCCTAGTCTTATTAGAAGTCCTAATGACAGGTTGGCACTTGCCGTGACCCATAGGCTGGGTTTTACCTGGACCAGAGGCTAAGCATTGCCATCCAATGTGGCAGTACCACTAATCTTTTGAGTACCTATATTTCTAGTTGCTGCCAAATTTTTTAATGATAATTGTTTTTTTATAAGTTTTCTAAGTCTGTAAATATTGTATGTTATGTAAATTAAAGCTAACTGGCATTTAAAAATTGTTTCAAAAAAATCTTTTTTTCTTACATATTTTTTCCTTGTTGTAGCTTTTTTATAATAGATATCAACATAGTTAGAGATTAAAAAGTAGCCTAAGACCTTTCCCAGATCCTAAGCTCAGACACAGTCAAATTTCATTGAAATCTGTCCAGTACTTTTGCAGTAATGTGGTAACAAACAGACAAAACTACATAATCATAACAATAACATAGTTACCAAAAATTAAGCTCATTAAGTAACGCAAAACCGTTCAAAACACAGTAAAAATTATCTAATAAGAATCTTATTAAATTGTCGAGAGCCGTTGACCTAAAACGACAGCCCAACTAATTCAATTAAAAAAAAAACCTTGCGTGATATAATATTACCGCATCACTAAAAAAAAAATAAGCCAATTTAATTTAAAAAAAGAATACTCACAGTGTATACCACTTATATTCCAGATATTGTTCATCAAATTTCTTTTGAACGAGAAAAAATCGTTTTGATTACGCCCGCACACATTTCTGGACTCGTTTGGCTAATAAATAACAATCTAGAGAATTAACGTCCGGCAATTGTCGCACGCACAATGTAGAAGGCGACGCAGACGGCTAATTATAAAGTACTATGCCAATTCATACGATACAACCAACGGCTTAATAATAAAGCGAAACACTAGTCATTTACGAACACAGATAAAAACGGAAGAACGCACGCACGACACAACAATTTTAAAGGGAATGCACAGTTTATTGTCCTGATTGCGATAGCCGTATTGTTTATAACTGTGTCGCAATAATGTAAATTTTTATTGAAATCTATGCTTCAAGGCACAAAATTAATCCTTTTTCTGATTTTGCTGTCTGACGTGACGTATGTGGCGCTGCGCGCTGAAATTTTATAGTTGGTTTTTTTAGTCGATTATATACTTGAAGTCATTTTTTGCATTTCATTTTGCATTTTATTTATTTATTTGTCGCGTATGTTTGTTTCTTCCTGTCGCAGGTCGATCGTGCGTTTGTGTATACGCTATTTTTCCTATGCGATGACATGCGACTCTCGATGAATCACCTCATATTAACGCTCAATGCTTGTTATCTAAATTTCTACTTTTATACTTTCACACGAGTCCTAGTTTATTACGTAATGAGTTCGCAGTTCTTTAAACTGCTTGATTTCCAAATATTTTAAATGTCTTTATTTAGTCGAGTATCATTAATGCAAACTAAATAATGCGCAAATGTACAACACTAGAATACGCAATTTCCATAGACAAAACAGAAGCAACCCAAATTCGTAAAATAATCGCGTTCCTAAGTTTTAGAAAAATTGAAACTTGAGAAGTTAATAAAAAATATATTGTGTGAATTTTATACATGCCAATGAATTTGAATGGCATATTAACCCATTTTTTAAGGATTTAGCAATTTATTTATTTCCTATACTGTTTTTAAATACACGAAAGAATATGTACATTTGTATTTTTTGACTGCAACCATAAAACCATCGCCAATTCTTGAAGGAATCAGGTGATCGATCGATTTTGATAGCTGTCATCTGTCATACGATAACAAAATCCTTTTGTTTACAAAAACAAGGAATTTAATGTTATTATTATTGTAAAACTCAAAAAACTTGAATGAAAAATGTCTTCGTTTCTATGCTTTATTTGCCACAACACAGTGAATTCGGATACTAATGAGGAGACACGGGACAAATACAGAGAAGTCGTCGGAATGAATGTAAAGACATTCTTATATTATTTACAGAAATATTTTTATTTACTTTCCGTAATTCTCTAAATAATCTTCAGCATTTGATTGTCTATCATGGTATTTACATGATATTGGCAAAATAGACCACAGGATCGCGCTGAACGCTAGTTGCTTCCAATCAGTCCTATTGGAAATCTGTAGGGGAGGCCTATGTTCAGCAGTGGACGTCCAACGGCTGATATGATGATGATGATGACGAAACAAACTTCTCCTTTCTCTCTTTTTACTCTCTACCTTTTTATAATCATAATATATACAAATTACATGTCACATTGTTTGTCCAAGATGGACTCCTAAACTACTTAACCGATTTTAATCAAATTTGCACACCGTGTGCAGTTTGATCCAATTTAAAAGATAGGATAGTTTTTATCTCAATTATTAATCTTAATATTTTTTATTGCAAACCTAAGCCACAGCAATGCGTGGACCGATCAGCTAGTATTTGCATAGATAAGTTAATTTATACATTTGAATGTTGATTTCAGCTCTGTCCAGACTCGCATCTATGTTATATCTGCTGCCATATGTTAAACAAACTATGGCTATTTAAATCTATATGTTTAAAAAGGAGTTTGGAATATCCAGTACTATTCAGGTGAGCTACTGAGCTTTTAATCCGTTGACTGCGGACAAAAATTCAAAGTCTAAACATTTATTTCAGTTAGACCATTTACAGGCAATTGTCATGAAGTTGGTCAGTTATAACACGGTCACATTAACTTGTCACATTTCTGGAAATGTGAGGCCCTGCCCGCTTCCCCCCGGCATGCCCGTAGGTCGCCTGGCAAGAGTCAGTATCTTTGTTACCGATACGCGCGTCGATAATTTGGCTAGATTTCTGTTGTTGTTATATTGTTTTTGGATATAACGTCATCAATGCCAAGCGTCAAGTTAATGTGACGGCGTTGTAGTCAGAAAATTGAAGCTAGTTGCTTGTTCCAAAACGCAAAACACAACGGGTGTGTTTTCCTGCAGTCAACAGGTTAGTAATTAGACCAGCTAATTGTCCTACTGCAGGGCTGAAGCCTCTTCTCATACAGAGAAGGCACGAGCATTGATCACCACGCATGACCAAGGCACGTTTCTGACACTAAAACATTCACTGACATCGGTGAAATAAAACACCATAACAAAACCTGGCACTTATAATGAAAATAAGTCTGAAATCCGCCAATTCGCCTTAAGCAAGCATGGTTATTAATGCTGGTGCCATCTCTGTATGAAAATACAAAAATTAAAAAATTTCCCAGCAGTGGGAACCCCATAACCCCGTATCATTTACCTTATTTACAGTGAAAAAGGTACATTAAATTTACAACGCATAGAAATTGAAGCCGTCATAATATGTACTGAAGAAAATTGCCTACCGACTAATATCTCTCAAGTATATGCCGATAATAGAGATTATAGTACCCAAAGTAATGATTACACCAAATTAGAAAAAGGTCATAACGATTTTGATGATTATTTTCGCGATGACACGGCTAAGGACACGGAAATCGATAGAGTGGAAGAATTTGAGAATAGTGACAGACAATTTGAGAATGATGATCAAGAGTTCATGGGAAACGATGAAAAGTTAATGGGAAACAATGAAAAATCAATGGGAATTAATGAAAAGTCAATGGGAACGTGTGAAAATTTCGATGTAGATCATTATTCTGATGAACACATGTATGATGATAAGTTAAACAAAGAACAAAGTGAAATACAGAATGAAGATGACAATGAAATAAATTATGAATATTATGAAGAAGAACGCAATGAATGCATTGATGAAATTAGAAATGAATTTGGAAGTGATAACACTGCTGGAGAATTAGGTAATTATATATATTAGTAATTATATATATATTGATTGAAATATATTTAACACTGACTGCCTCGTTGGTCTAGTGGTCGCAAGCGCGACTGCTATGCATGAGGTCTTGGGTTCGATTCCCAGGTCGGGCAAAGTGTTATTGGGTTTTTCCATCAGGAATTTCTCAGTAGCAGCCTCGGAGTCTGGATTTGTGCCCGGTTGATGGCAATAGGCTCGCCGCCTATTACATGAGACTAAAACCATAACTGGCGAAATGTGGGTGTACTAATGGGTACACCTCTGCCTAAGCCTTCGGGGATTACAGGCGTGATGTTATGTTATGTTATATTTAACACTTGTTAAAATACAAAATATACAATGTAAAAAAAAAAACAAAAACCTGATCTCCCGGGAGAAGTCTTGCTCCTCATCTCTGGCTTGCCTTTATTGGCCGGCTAGAGTGAACACTGACGAGGAACAGAGCTAGCCCCCATCCCCCCCCCCCCCCCCGTCACAAGGGCTCTTGATCCCAAGGTCCCGAGAAAAATAAAGTAAAAAAAAATATTTTTTTTTTCAAATTCCAGAAACAGCAAAGAAGAAAAAATCGAAAAAAAGTAAAAAGAAAGACTTTGAGAAGATTCTGCTGTCAACAGAAGAGCAGAAGGCGGAATTAGAAGCGCAGAGAAGGAGCAAGAAGTATTTAGAAGCAGAGTTTAAGTGTTACAACTGCGCTTTGGGATTTTTGTTTAAAGATACATACCAAACTCATATGATGCGCCATGAAGAGGTAAGTCAAAGAAAAACGTTCAACACCCTCGTTGGTCTAGTGGTCGCAAAGCGCGACTGCTGAGCATGAGGTCTTAGGTGTGATTCCCAGGTAGGGCAAAGTGTTATTAAGTTTTTCCATCAGAAATTTCTCAGTAGCAGCCTTGGAGTTTTGTGCTCGGTTGATGGCAATAGGCTCGCCCCCTATTACATGAGACTTCAACATAACTAGCGAAATGTGGGTGTAATAATGGGCACACCTCTGCCTTACCCTTCGGGGATACACCACTAAAAAAAAGCTTGTTTTAAAAAGGATTTTTTGAATGTACCTACTTTCTAAAGTTTATCTTAGACATTACTGATATCATTTCGTGCCTCGGAAAGCACGTTAAGCCGTTGGTCCCGGCTGTCATACGTGGATCTTTGACAGTCGTTACGAGTCGTCAGAAGCTTGTGAGTCTGACAACCAGTCTTACCAAGGGGTATCGTGTTACTCAGTTACTGGGTTTTGGAGGTCAGATAGGCAGTCGCTCCATGTAAAATACTGGTATTCAGCTGCATCCGGTTAAACTGGAAGCCGACCCCAACATAGTTGGGAAAAGGCTAGGCAGATGATAATGATTTTTTTTTTCTAGTCCAACGGTGAGTACCGCTGTATGCTCTGTTCCCTCCGCTTCGCGACGGGTGCCGTCCTCCGCTCTCACACCGCCCTGCATTCCGTACGCTACCGGTGCTCCCGATGTCACGAGTACATTAGGGCTCGGCAGACTCACACGCACGCGAAGTATTGTCACAATAAAGCGTCCGCTGCTACTTGCCATCTGTGTGGAAGGGTTTTTATGTAAGTATAAATCTCCATAGGTATTGTTTTCTAACACTCTCGACGACGACGCGTAAATGCCGGACTCCCATTTCATCCCCTTATGGCCCTTATGGGGGGGGGGTGAATTTTTCTTTAAACACCGAGACTTCTCCGTGCCTCAGAAAGCTCGTTAAGCCGTTGGTCCCGGCTGTCATACGTGGTTCTTTGACAGTCGAAACAAGTCGTCTGAAGCCTTTTCCCGACTATGTTGGAGTCGGCTTCCAGTCTAACCGGATGCAGCTGAATACCAGTATTTTACATGCAGCGTCTGCCTATCTGACCTCCACTACTCAGTAACTGGGTAATACGATACCTCTTGGTGAGACTGGTTGTCAGACTTTCGGTTTTTTGACGGCCCGTACCGACTGTCAAAGATCTACGTATGACAGCCGGGACCGACGGCTTAACATTTTTCGAAGCACGGAGGAGTCTCGGTGTGTAAAGATGGTCACCCATCCACGGACCAACCCCGGCAAGCGTAGCTTAACCTGACGGATCGACCCATGCGGCTGTTATTACTTAGCCCACCACTCGCAACCTCATGCATTAAATCACATAAACATGTTGCTGCAACAAAAGTGTTACGTTACAGGGACGCGAGCGGGTTGCAGCAACATTTGAAAAGGTTTCACATGACTAAGAGCAGCAACAGAACTTACTCGTGCAGCGTTTGTGGGAAGACCTATAACAACCAGGCAGCTGTGAGGACTCATATGATGTAAGTATTAAGTGAAGTCCCCGTCACGAGAAGCCATAGGCTATATTTCCGAAAAAATATCGAAAGGTGAAAGAAAAAATTTATCAAGCGACAATTTAGTCATGTTTTATATCCATATCATAACATAACATCACGCCTGTAATCCCCGAAGGGTTCGGCAGAGGTGTTAGGGTTTTTCCATCAGGAATTTCTCAGTAGCAGCCTCGGAGTCTGGATTTGTGCCCAGTAGATGGCAATAGGCTCGCCCCCTATTACATGGGACTAAAAACATAACTGGCGAAATGTGGGTGTACTAATGGGTACACCTCTGCCTAACCCTTCGGGGATTACAGGCGTGATGGTATGTGTTTTTTTTTTTATAAAACTACTATTTCTGACAGATAATGTGCTGGCAACCCTGACTGTGAAACTACCTTAAGTATTGTTTTTTTCCTATTCCAGAAAACATATTCACCGTAAATTCAGTTGCGACCAATGCCCTTCCATCTTCAGCAGTCCGTACACGCTGACAGAACATAAGAAGAAGCATACCAACCCAGAAGAATTCAAAGAACATTACTGCACAACGTGCGGCGTCGGGTATTCTAGCAGGAAAAGCTTGTTGGCGCATCAGAGACAATCTGTCAACCATCAACAGAGAGCGTGAGTTTGCCACTATAAAAAATTTTGATGGCCATTGTTGGCCAGCATGGCCCATTGTGTAAGTCAGTGGGCTAGCATGGCCCATTGTGTAAGGTAGTGGGCCTGCATGGCCCATTGCGCGTTGTAGTGGTCCAGCGACGTCGATTGTGTAAAGTAGTGGGCCAGTATGGTCCATTGTGTATTGTAGTCGGCCAGCGTGGTCCATTGTGTTAGGTAGTGGGGCAGCATGTTCCATTGTGTTAGGTAGTGGGCCAGCATGGCCCATTCAAAATAATATAGTTGGCAAAAAAGACTACTGTTTTTACTGAATTATAATTTACAAATTGGTGTCCATTTTTATTTCTTTATTATTTTATTTATTTACTTACATCAACTTGAGTGACTTGACTTGTTGGCGATGAATTTTGTTAGTTTAACGTTAAAATCTCTTTTATAAAGTTCCGTCTCGATTCACCCCTGCCTCCCGATTCAAAACGTTTTACCCGGAACCTTCTCTTTACAATAATAAACACAAAAAAGAAGGTAAATAGGAATTCATTCTTATATACAACATAGATAATATTATGTTACTAGTCTGTTACCTATTGTTTTTAAAAATTAATGTAAATAATGACTCAAATTCCTCACGCTCTAGTCTAGGATGGTGCCGGTGACATTTGTCAAACTGTTGCTTTTCACTTTTGAACGTTACGGCGATTTACAATCACGATTGAATATTTAACTGCACACTAATATCATAGTCGTAAAATACGGAATCAGTAATAAGTAAGTAAATAACTAGTAAATTAAATAATGTCACTGACTTAGTTAAGCGATTCTGACATCCATAGATGAATTGCTGACATGTGTCACCCGCACCATCATAGAACGTATAGAATATAGTCTGTTAATATTGTAGATATTACTTAAAAATTATATAAATATTGGTGCCGATTCTCTTGGTCACAAACTAAAAAAACTAAAATTAGACTATTTCCATCTTTTTCTGTCCAATAAAACAAGAAAGAGACTAATGTAAATAAGAGCTGTCAAATTTAATCTATCTGACACATCCATACAGTTATAGTTGACATCTTAAAACGTATGGATTAAAAATACGGAATAGTTCAAGGCAAAACTAATGTGACATCGCTAACTTAGTTCTTTAATGTCACCGTCCTTTCCTTTCGCTGTATGTTAGTAAGAGATGTCAATTCTCTAAATTTAGTCTAGTTTGTGAACAAGGGAATCGATACCAATGCCTTAGATATTACTATAGTACTTGTGTTGACTTATTTCAAAATTCATTGCAAGGCCCGGATAGCTCAGTCGGTAGAGCATTGGACTTTTAATCCAAGAGTCCAGGGTTCAAGTCCCTGTTCGGGCGATTCTTTTTGTTCATTTATATTTACATTTTTATAAAGTACCAAATTTACTTGATTGTCAAATTGTTGAAATCAAAAATATGACTGAGCTTCAAAGTGGATAAAAAACGTATTTTACATTAAAACAATCCGTTTTTTACAAGCTTTTATTTAGCTTGCACTGTTCTTATGTATGTAAGTTGTCCTTTCAAAATTTGAAAACCATTTTTCGACCATTTGTTGGTATTCGATTGAGCTGAAATTTGGCATACATCTTTAGTTCTGATGACAATACAGTGTCCAATACTCATTAATGTGATAATTTCAATATGGCCGCCGATCCAAGATGGCGGATTACATATTTTTTCTCAATCCCCTTGATATGGGTATCAAATGAAAGGGCTTGAAGAGTAGAAAACGATAAAGTTAGTATCATCACACTAAAGTTTTTTTTTTACAGATACGAATGCCCAATTTGCAATAAAGCCTGTCCTAACGAGCGCTCCCTGACCTCACACATATCTACAGTCCATTCCGCTACAAAACAGTTCCAATGTTCAACCTGCAACGCGAGGTACAGCAGCCGGAAGTCGTTGACAAGACATGCGCGTGCGCATATAACGCCGCCGCAAACCAAGCTAGCCGTGTGCCATCTTTGTGGGAATAGTTTTAAGGTAATATTTGTTTCTTTTTTTACAAATACGTAATATTTTTGTTGGCTTTGATACCCACCGTCATACCATCACGCCTGTAATCCCCGAAGGGTTAGGCAGAGGTGTACCCATTAGTACACCCACATTTCGCCAGTTATGTTTTAGTCCCATGTAAAAGGGGGCGAGCCTATTGCCATCAACCGGGCACAAATCCAGACTCCGAGGCTGCTACTGAGAAATTCCACACTGTTGGCTTTGATGTAATCGAAAAAACGGTCAAGTGCGAGTCGGACTCGCGCAAGAATCGTTCAGTACAACCGTACATACAATAATTAACACTATATACAAAAAAAAACACGTTTCTAGGATGGGGAATCCTTTAATTTTTAAAACAGCCACAGTTATACTCATTCTGTAAAAACTTTCAAGTATATCGGACAGCAGAGTCTCAATAATAGTCTTGGGGTACAGGGCCTGATCTAGTTATTAAGCCTCTCCGGGCAAAAAATAATATTCGCCGTTCTTTAAAGTATTTACAAGACTCACAACGCATGTGTGCGTATTGAGACGGCTCTCGAAACAAAACAAATCAGCGATTTGTTGCTCGACTAGCGGCGTCATTGATTACTCATTATTACTAGTATGGCGCTGCACTGACATACTCCATGAAAATGACACGTGCGTTGTGTTACGCGGTCGGCTAGTTATGATTAGTTGACCAACAAATCTGGCCTGCTATTGAAGACGATTACTTACAACTACAAAAAACTCTTTTATACGGATGTGACTACACACATTGAAATAGTAATATGGAGGGGCGCGTCAAGTTATAGTAGTTTATCTCTACTAAATTCATCGTAAGGGTTAAATTAGTGTGCTCATGCTTTTTATTATGTGTGCAATGTATAAAGCAACCATTTTTATTTAATTTTCAGGGCAAAAGCAAACTCAACCGCCATTTAAGAGAAGTATGTGAAAAAGATAAACTTGAAGAGGAATTATCATCTTATTATGAACAACAAGTTATTTAGTGATGTTAACATAACATCACGCCTGTAATCTCCGAAGCGTTAGGCAGAGGCGAGCCTATCTATCAACCGGTCACAAATCCAGACTCCGAAGCTGCTACTGAGAAATTTCTGATGGAACTCAATAACACTGACCGACCTGGAAATCGAACCCAACTGATCAGCAGTCGCACTTTGCGACCACTAGACCAACGAGACATTTAGCAATCCAAATTAGACATTAAGGAGTCTCACAGAACCTCAGTCTCAATGCTGACTAGTCAAGTACGCAGGAGATATTATAGTGCACAAGTGTGTGCGCAAACGCAGGTGCCCTCCCTCTTCCCTCACTCTCATAGTGCGATGGGACGGCGCGACACGACCGGGGAGAGATCAGGCGCAGGACCAACGGTGACACGTGCTTTCCGAGGCACGAGGGCACATTACCACCTTAGAAACTCCGGGCTGCTAGATGGTCAGTGATTATGTTGCCAACAAAACTTAATTTGAACTGTTGCTATCTTTTTCTCTCCGATGAAACTAGAAAGAGACAGAAGTAAAATTAATTCTGTTCGAAGATAGTTTGAAATTAACCATATTCTTACTAACACAGACTTATGTTACATAAACATAACATAACATCACGCCTGTAATCCCCGAAGGGTTAGGCAGAGGTGTACCCATTAGTACACCCATATTTCGCCAGTTATGTTTTTAGTCCCATGTAAAAGGAGGCGAGCCTATTGCCATCAACCGGGTCCAAATCCAGACTCCGAGGCTGCTACTGAGAAATTTCTGATGGAAAAACCCAATAACACTTTGCCCGACCTGGGAATCGAACCCAAGACCTCATGCACAGCAGTTGCGCTTGCGACCACTAGACCAACGAGGAGACTTATGTTACTTGAATAAAAAGACAGTATTTTATTACGAAATTTTTATTTTATTTTCAAATATACAATTCACATTTATATAGTTCATTTATATTAGAGTAGCTGGTAATTAGTGAACGATACTAAAAAACCCCCTCCCCCCACTACCCTATTTGCCACAACTAATTACCAGCCACCCTATAAAGAAAAAGAAAATCAAATTATTATAATGTTAACATGGCGAAAAAGCAAAAAAACAAAACCGCTTTTTATCATTTAACACAATATGCTTTTTAAGATAATTTGGTTGGTGTCTGATTTCACATAAAGCTACCTACCTAAGATGGAAGCGCCGCAGTCGTCCGCGAAATTTATATTTTCTTTACATACATATACATAACATCACGCCTGTAATCCCCGAAGAGTTAGGCAGAAGTGTACACCCACTTTTCGCCAGTTATGTTTTAGTCCCATGTAATAGGGGGCAAGCCTATTGCCATCAACCGGGCACAAATCCAGACTCCGAGGCTGCTACTGAGAAATTCCTGATGGAAAAACCCAATAACACTTTGCCCAACCTGGGAATCGAACCCAAGACCTCATGCACAGCAGTCGCGCTTGCGACCACTAGCCCAAGGAGGCAGATTTTTTTTTACATTTTTTGCAATTTGCAAGTCAGTATTAGATTTAATGTTGATTAAAGTATCATTCGCGGGAATAAGAAGTATGTATTTACAGAATTATAACCATTAAAATCAGTATAATAACTCCATAAGTCGGTATAATCCTAAAATGTCAACATTTCATGAAATACTCATTCTTTCGGGTTACCTGGCCCTATGGAGTTTTATTGCTGACTTAAATGGTTATGATTCTGAAAATACATACTTCTTACGCCCGCGAATCATACTTTAATCAACATTTAACCTAATACTGACTTGCAAATTGCAAAAAAAGTAAGAAAATTTGAATTTCACCGACTACCGTGGAGGTTCCGACCTAAGGGGCCTATGCGAGTTAGCTTCGGCCCCTCGTACGCCTAACAAAGGCCCGGGACCTCAGGGGCCCGAGATACATAAATTATGAAAAAAAAAATAGCATGTATTAGTCAACAGTATATCGATTGAAAATTAACTTAATTAATGAACTGTTTATTGGTGCCGATTCTCTTGGTCACAAACTAAACTAAAATCGACTATTTCCATCTTTTTCTGTCCAATAAAACAAGATAGAGACTAATGTAAATAAGAGCTGTCACATTTAGTCAATCTGACACATCCATACAATTATAGTTGACATCTTAAAACGTATGGATTAAAAATACGGAAAAGTTCAAGGCAAGACTAATTTGACATCGCTAACTTAGTTATTTAATGTCACCGTCCTTTCCTTTCGCTGTATGTTAGTAAGAGATGTCAATTCTCTAAATTTAGTCTAGTTTGTGAACAAGGGAATCGGCACCATTATCTACTAAATTGAATTACATTTGAAAACATCCATCGTTTTCTAAGAAAACTTCAACTATATCTGACGACATTGGTTTACTCGTCTCTTTTGAGGACTGGACATACGAGATATTTAACAATTTGAGTTATAATAGGGGAGCCTAAGAGGGGATCTGGGATTTACTCAAGCGCGGCAGATTAATATAAGGGGGATACCTTGTACAGTCACGAGCAAAAACAAGTATACACTTAGCAACTTTACAAAGCTATTTTCTTTATATACAGACTGTTAGTGTAAACACTGTTGTCACTAATACCATAGGTACTTGATTTATTATAAAAAAATGTTTATCTGAATTTAAAAATAAATTAACAAAATTTTCTTTCAAAAATTAAAAAAAAATCTGCCCTACACCGTCCGTAAATTCATGGATACTATGCGCCCGAGTTACGTAATCACCGCAAAGGGCGTTGACCTGTTGCACTGGCCGTCCGTTATAACTACCTACATAAGTTTTAACTAATTACATCATTGTAATATAGGGTGAAATAATTTAGAGGAAAAATGGAGATTTTACTTTAAAAAATTTATATATATTTATTCATTGACATTCTATTAGTGAAACCAAACCACTGGTTTCAAGGATAACGGTGTTTACACTAACACTCTGTATATTGATTGAAATGTCTTGTTTTTAGGAATATAGTATTTTGAATTCAGTACTACTATGAAATAGGTCTTATATCAAAGTTACAACCATTATTTCACAAGAAATCGCTTTTGAATTTTGCTAAGTGTATACTTGTTTTCGCTCGTGACTACCCTGTAAGTACCTCCAACTATTTCACCGCGTCTAGGACAGCAGATTTTTTTTAAACCTTCATATTGAAGATATCCCTGCACAAAATTGTCAGATTATGGGTCAGCACGACAAGGACATCAAACTGAACTGTCTGTATATTCCCGCCACCAATAAAAAGGTACCATCTGTAACCATTTTTTCTTTTTAGCATCTAATATTGACAATCCCAAAGGTCGCCATGACGCTCGAGTAAATCTACATTTATATTTCGACTTTTAATTCTATTCAGTAACTTGACAGTTCAAAGAAAAATAATGTTACCATACTACAACTAATAGTGCTGGAGTAAGGAACGATTTTGCGTAAGGAACGAATGATATGAATGTTTTAATACCAAGTTATGTATGTACATTATTTAAGTTCATTCAATTTCGTTCATTCTTCACCACCTAACTATGTTTTTTTTTGTCAAAACTTGGTAGGTAACCCTTTATCTGTCAAGTTACTGAATAGAATTAAAAGTCGAAATACCTAGAAGACTACGAAAAGACATAATAAAGATTTGAAGAATTAACATACATGTATAATTTTATAGAAATTCATTCTGGTGGGATACTAATAAGTGCTAAAAAAAACATTTTTTCTTAACATGTAAATAAAAAAATAACTATTAGAAAACCATACTAATATTATAACTGCGAAAGTGTGTGTCTGTCTGTTACCTCTTCACACTTAAACCGCTGAATCGATTTGGATGAAATTTGGCATGAAGATAGTTTAAGACCCGGGGAAGGACATAGAATAGTTTTTATCCCGGAAATCACCCCCTAAGGCGGTGAAAATGGGGTGGAAGTTTGTATGCAAGTAAGATATAAACAAGGTCCACGCGGACGTAGTCGCAGGCGAAAGTTACATATACATAATAAAATTAACTTAACCGAATTTCCAACCTGTAGTGCTATTCTCTAAAAGCACAGCGCCGCGGCAGCGCTGACACTATGGTTTGTGTTTAGTGGATTTTCAACTTTATACTGTAGATCACAACGTTGAAAATCTACTAAAGACAAACTGTTTCGGAACTCGTCGTAGAGACAGTTTGTCGTTAATGGATTTTCAACTAAATGATCTAGAGCATAAAGTTCAAAATCCACTGAGGACCATACTAGTTTCGACGACGAGTGCGTCGTATAGTCTTTTAGAGAATAGCATAGCTGAATGGAGACTAGCCAAATTCGCAGGAGAAATTACAGTGCACAATATGAGAGCAAATATAGGTGCACTCCCTCTTCCCTCACTCTCATAGTCCAATTGGACGGCAATCCGACACGACCGAGGAGAGATCAGGCGCAGGACCAACGGCGTAATGCTTTGCGAGGCACAGGGGTGTCACACCACACACTTTACCTGACCTGGGTATCAAACCCACGAACCTACGAGACTAAAGAGTTAGTAGTCGAATCTGCATATTATGGTAGTCAAAAAGTAATTTGAAAAATTGTATTCTTAAACTATTAATTTCCAAAATTGAAAGCTTGTACAAGTTTCATAACCGTTTTTAACTTCAGTTCATTCAAAAAAATTCATATTCATGCATTTTAACAAAACAATAATAGTATAATATACAATCAAAAAAATTTATACATAACTAAGTATATAATATAACATGAATACAGACTTAAACTAAAAAAAAAAGTCAGAAAGCTTACTTGTGACCGCCACAACAAAAAAAAAAAGCAAAACTGTGCCCTCAGCGCCACGCTACGAATTCGAAACTTTATAATTAGTATTTGTTTTTGTCATCTATGTTAATATAGAAAAAATATAAAGAAAGAAGATCAACTAATATAAAGGAGTTCAACAAAATCCCATACAACTTTGCCCAAATGTGTACCTCGAGGTACACGTGCACCAAATCGTAGAGAAAAAATAGAAGAATTTGAAAATAATTTTATTTTTATTCATAAATATTTTTTAACTATTTAATAAATTATTCAAATATAACCTAATAACCTGTAATACAATTAAAACATGTGGCAACTTTGCATGTACGATTGCGTTTTAATTGGTTGTCACGCGGGTTGACATTTCGTAAATGTCATTTTGTTTTGCTTTTGTTGACACTTGACACATGTCAATCAGTTCGTTTATGCGTTTCGGGGTACTCGTCTGTCAACTTGACAGTTTTTTTTAGATGCTTATTTTCTAGAGTGCCAAAATTGCGTGCTTTTTATAATGATTAAAAGTTATTTTATTCTCTTCCCCGGGCAACTATATAAATAATTTAAGAGTGCAATATTATTCAGTGTAATCTAGTGTATTTTATGCCACTAAGTGTACCTTCTGTACAACATTGGGCCGATACTGTTGATCTCCTTTGCATGAGTAAAGAAACATAATTAACAAAGGAAATTAAAAAAGAAAAACAATGTTTTTTATGAGATTTATTTACGCATTTAAAGTCTGTCTAGAGATAAACTACTATAACATGACGCGCCCCTCCATATTACTATTTTAATGTGTGTAGTCATATCCATATGAAAGACTTTCTATGTAGTTGTATTCGTCTTCAGTAGCAGGCAGATTTGTTGGTCAACTAATCATAACTAGCAAGACCGCGCAAGACAACGCACGTGTCAGTTTCATACAGTATGTCAGTGCAGCGCCATACTAATAAAAACGAGTAATTAATGACGCCGCTAGTCGAGCAACAAATCAGTGATTTCTTTATGTTTCGAAGACCGTCTCAGTACGCACACATGCGTTGTGAGTCTTGTAAATACTTTCAAACGTTTTGAATTTAAAGGGCGCGTCATGTCATTGTAGTTTTTCTATAGTCGCGACCGTGGCGCTCAAACGTTTTGAATTTGTGGAAGGGCGCGTCATGTCATTGTAGTTTATCTATAGTCGTGACCGTGGCGTGCTGGCCACATTTTGCTTTGTCATCTATGCATGACTGTGACGGTCAAAGGAAAAAAAAGCTTAAAATAAAACTAAAGTAAAATAATACATGCACAATATCACGACTTGTAATGTCTATAAAGATATTTCTATTGAAATGCTTAACATGTAAATGTATCAAGAATATTTATGTCAAAACGTGGCTTGGTCGCCATTTTGAGTATCAATTGTACGTAGAACAACTTTAAACACCCAAAATTCCATAACCCTACTTCCATACTAATATTATAAATTTGAAAGTGTGTCTGTCTGTCTGTCACATCTTCACGCTTAAACCGCTGAATCGATTTGGATGAAATTTGGCATGGAAATAGTTGAAGAACCGGGGAAGGACATAGAATAGTTTTTATCCAGGAAATCACCCCCTAAGGCGGTGAAAAGGGGGGTGGAAGTTTGTATGTAAGTACGATATAAACAAGTTCCACGCGGACGTAGTCGCGGGGAAAAGCTAGTATTATAAATAAAGTAACTGTCTGCCTGTCTGTTACGCTTTCACGAGTAAACAACTGAACCGATTTTGATTAAATTTGGCACGTGGTAAGCTTGAACCTTAAGGAACGATATCGGCTACTTATTTTTCTGCAATTGCGCCTACGAAAACCGACATTTATGTGGATGACGTCGCAGGCATATATGGGGTGGTACCAGGGGCGGACTGTGAATTTCTGGGGCCCTGGGCTAGCACTACTTGGGGGGCCTACCTTAAATTAATAATAAAGGTGTTGCCATTTTGACAAAGAACTGTTTGCCATAATGATGTATAGATTTACGGTACCTAAAGGAAACAAATTAGGCCAATAATAGTTAATCATTACAACCGAGACTAAATTGTAGTAATGGAGGCGAGAGTGTAGTGATAAGATACCTACTCTTATACTTTTTTCTTCAATGAGGGCCCTTATAATCATGGGGGCCCTGGGCTGCAGCCCAAAAAGCCTATGCATAAATCCGCCCCTGGGTGGTACTTTGTGTTGATACAAACGTCAGAATAATTATCTTTGTTAATCTTTTAGTAATTTTTACTGAACAAAAATATCGACCTTCTTTTCTTTTAGCCCACCAGACAACAACCGCCTGTTCAAAGGATCCTCCCACTTCAATAGACAATGAGGAACTATCCTTGACGGGCCTGTTGGTCTAGTGGTTAGCGGCCCTGACTGCTAAGCCGGAGGTCGTGGGTTCGATTCCCACCCAGGACAAACTTTCTGTGATGAGCATGATTGTTAGTTCTGTGTCTGGGTGTGATTTATCTATAATATGTATGTATTTATAAATTATATAAGTATGTATATCAGTTGTCTGGTTACCATAACACAAGCTCTGCTTAGCTTGGGATCAGATAGCCGTGTGTGAGTTGTCCCAAGATATTTATTATTTATTTTATTATTATCCCCCCTCTTCTCCCTGTTCCTCATACCACGGAAACTGACATCCCAAATTCAATCCGAATCATAAACAACTAGAGTTTCTACTCTCCTAACTTTTTGAACAAGAGGTGGCTGTTTTAAATACTTATTGATGTTAATCGTAGTATTTGTACCTTCCTTAAGACTTAGCACGGAGATTTCCGTGCCATGGTCTGCCCTGGCGTGGGCACGGACGTCGGCATACTTCCTAAAAGACTTATGGCATATGGGACAGTCAGCTTTCTGCTTCCTCTCCTGGTGTACTTCCCACATATGATCCCATTTCAACTTTAAGTTATCAAATCTTTCATTACAAATAATGCAACGAAATCCTAGATTTGCTTTTTCATGGAAATATCGTACGTGACGTCGGTAACAGGTTTCGAAGTAGAATATTTTGTTACATAACTTGCAAGTTATTGGTTCCGTAGTCTGGTGTTTCTGTGGAAGATGAAAAAAGACATATTTTATTTAAAGTATTTATATGGAAAAGATACATACAGATTTATGGCGTATTCAGATGACACGCGCCGATCACGCGCAGGACCCGCGCACGCGTTGTGCCCGCCTTAGGGCCTTATCACACTAGCGGTTTGCGAGCGGCCGCGGGGCGGGGCGGGCGCGCAGCGAAGGCGTCGCGAACAGGCCGCGGCTGCACAGCGAAGACGTCGCGGTCGCGTGGCAACGTTTTCGTTGCTTGTTTGTAGCAAGTTAACGACGCACAATACACTCCACGCTTGGAGTCCACGCGGCGATTTCGTTGCGCGTTCGCAACTAATTCGCTGCGCGCCCGTAACGTTTTCGTTGCGCGCCCGCTCCGCTTTGAGGACGCTCGCAATTCGCTAGTATGATAAAGCCCTTAAACCCGCGCACGCGCTGCATCCGCCTCGCGGCTTTGGCGCACTGCCGGTTACCGAAACTTTTTGGCAATTTGTAAGCAACTTTCATAGCCGAGTTGCCGTATGCCGTTGCCGTAGCGACACTGGCATTGCCGGGCACACGGAAAGGGAGGGAGGGTGTGAAATCGCCCGAAGCGTTGCGATTGACGGTTGAGGAAACCGGCAGCTTTACAAAACCGGTACAATATTTAAAAGTTGCTTGTTGCGGCAACTAGCTACTAACTTAGTCATCGATTGGAGCAACTGAAAACTGTTGACGATTGCCGCAACTCTAAACTCGAGTTGTTCTGTGTGCGCAGTCCAATTGAAATATATGTAAACAGCTAGTTGCCAGTTGCTGCAATAGTTGCTCTGTGTGCAAAGCGCCTAATACTACTTGTGAAGTGACTGGACTACTTCGTACATTAGGCATCGTGGTTTCTAGCCATAGCGCGGGCACAAGGCGTACGCGGGGATGGCGCGAAGCGGGTGCTGAGCGTGCGCGTGTAGACCTCGATAAATGCAATTTGAGATCTATTGATGGATTATAACACTCAAATTCTTATTTAACAAATTTCAACGCGAGTTGGACGCGATTGGCGTGAGCTGAGCGTGCGCGTGTCGTGTGAACGCGGCTTGAGGCGATTAGTACACCGCCGCGCTTCACGCAGCGTCGCAGAAACCACAGAACGTCACCTGCTACCATCCTTACATACTCCTTTCGCCCCGTCCACGTGCATACATCTCGTCATACAAGCACGCCGGTTACTGCGCACCTGACCTTTCTGAAGAACCTCACCAATAAGGTCAGTGTAGGTCTTCCTAGGGCGACCCCTCCCTGCGTTGCCACTCACCTCTGCCATATAAATACCTTTTGTTAATCGTCTTTCACTCATCCTCTCAACATGACCGAACCATCTAAGCATACTCGTGACTATATTATGCATTTTTTATTTAACTATTTAGGGTCTACAAAAAAAGATAAACAAATCATGGCATACAAATAATGGACAACATCAAACAAAGGTATTATGTAAGTGTACTCCTTCACTTAAAAGAGCCCACAGCATGCACAAGAAGACGCTTTGCACACGGAGCAAACTTAAGTTGAGGCAACTATCAACACTTTAAAAGTTTCCTGTTCAAGTTGATAGTTGCTATAACGTTTACGGTTGCCGCAACTTTATGGCAATCTGTGAGCTACTTTCATGAAGCCGAGTTGCTCAATCTACGCAGCGATCAGCGTTAACGGTATAATATTTAACAGTTGCTAGTTGCGGCAATTGAGAACTAACTTAGTCATCGATTGCAGCAACTGAAAACTGTTGACGATCGCCGGAACTCGAAACTCGAGTTGCTATGTGTGCGCAGTCCAATTGAAATATATGTAAAAAGTTAGTTGCCAGTTTCTGCAATAGTTGCTCTGTGTGCAAAGCGCCTAAAGTTAACATTCAGATAACAAGAAAACATAATAAAAAAAATAAAAAGACATCTTGACACAGATTTTTGTTTGTAAGAGATAAACTTAAAAACTATTACACAGATTTTGAAAATAATTTGACCTATTGAAAGCTACATTATCAGCAAGCAACATAGGCTATTTCTGCCGTGCATGAGCCCAAATATGGTCTTGTAATTTTTTTATGGCAACATATTTTATGCTTTATAAATACGCGTACAATGAACATAACATAACGCCTCTAATCCCCGAAGGGTTAGGCAGAGGTGTACCCATTAGTACACCCACATTTCGCCAGTTATGTTTAACTCCCATGTAATAGGGGGCGAGCAAAATGTTCTCAACTAACTTTATAGACCTATGTTTTCTGCTTATGTGTAGGAAGTTAAATTAAAATCGGTTCAATTATTTCGAAAAGTAAGGACTTCAAAATTTGTATAAAATGCCGTACGGCATAAACTCTCTTAATGATTATGTGATGTGTCTTTTGAAACCTCGTAAACCTTAATCCCACCCAAAAACATAACATAACATAACATCACGCCTGTAATCCCCGAAGGGTCAGGCAGAGGTGTACCCATTAGTACACCCACATTTCGCCAGTTATGTTTTTAGTCCCATGTAATAGGGGGCGAGCCTATTGCCATCAACCGGGCACAAATCCAGACTCCGAGGCTGCTACTGAGAAATTCCTGATGGAAAAACCCAATAACACTTTGCCCGACCTGGGAATCGAACCCAAGACCTCATGCACAGCAGTCGCGCTTGCGACCACTAGACCAACGAGGCAGTCCCAAAAACATTTCATGTAAAATGTTGCCAAGACAACCACATAACCACGGTAATATTATAATACAGTACTCCAACTTCATACAAACGGACGAAACGCGAGCTATACGCGCCTCAATCTCGGGGTGCGCTCGCGGCGCAGACAGTCACGGCTGTACCGCAGTGTCGAACGGACGGTGTGTTGTTTTATTAACAACTAGCTTGTGCCCGCGACTTCGTCCGCGTAAATATCTGTTATCGCGAACACAGACAAAATCGCGGAAAAAATTACTCATGTCCTGTCATTTCAATTCGAAACGACAGGTGGCGCCATCTATGATCATAAGAACGTTATTGTAATTTCCCTCGGAAACAGTACTTTTTTTCGGGATTAAAAGTACTCTATGTTCGTTTCTGTACACCTAGCAACGTATATCCAAAATTTTAGGATGATCGGTTCAGTGGCTTAGGCGTAAAATGGTAACAAACAAACAAACAAACTTACTTTCGCATTTATAATATTAGTTAGGAAGTTAGGATAACCGCGCAATTTTTTCTCTAAAAACCAGTTAATAAGACGAGTAGACATGTTTTTTTTAAATTAAATCTACCAATCAAAAAACAACACGCATTTTTATTGAACACTTCCTATTCAATATACAAAGTATTTCATTTATTTATATAAAAAGGATATTTACAATCACAAAACTAAATAGAAACAGAAAGTAGGCAAATGTAATTAAAATACTGGAGACGGGCAGCCCTAACGCATGTTTACGTACCGCGCGGCTGTAGGCATTTATTTCTATAATGCGGCCGAGTTAGCGATGATTCTCATTAGAGCGGGCCGTGCCCGGGGCGGGGCCCGGACGGGGCACGGACGGGGCACGGTTTTAAATCTGTTACATATATTTTGTATGAATCAATTTATATTACACAGTGTCCCGTGTCCCGTCCGGGTCCTCTCGACGCACTTCAATACCACGTCGGCTCGTCCACGCCCCGGCCCGGGCACGGCCCGCTCTAATGAGAATCATCCCTTACACTACTGTATTATAATATTACTGTGACATAACGTTTACCCTATGAAAAAGATATCAGATCTCATGTAGTACCAAGCTCTGAATCTACACGGCCTATCTCTACCGATCTGAAAGTA
This sequence comes from Hoplodrina ambigua, assembly GCA_949774945.1. Taxonomy (NCBI): domain Eukaryota; kingdom Metazoa; phylum Arthropoda; class Insecta; order Lepidoptera; family Noctuidae; genus Hoplodrina; species Hoplodrina ambigua. The sequence continues at coordinate 1,942,451 of OX458994.1, forward strand.
GCTCACAGATTGCCATAAAGTTGCGGCAACCGGAAAAGTTATAGCAACTATCAACTTTTACAGGAAACTTTTAAAGTGTTGATAGTTGCCTCAACTTAAGTTGCTCCGTGTGCAAAGCGCTATAGGAGACCACAGCATGCACAATAAGTTAACAATTAGCTAACAAATTTTAATAAAATTTCATAAATAAAGAAAATTAAATCAAAATATACATTAAACTATTTGTGTTTTGTAAGGTTGGCAGCGCTAAGTACAGATAGGACACATCTACTGACCGGCGCTGGCAGACATCCCGATTCGTGCGGTTTTCCTTCGCGGCAAGCTTTCATAGTTTTCGCGGCCTGAACATTATGTTTCTACAAAAGAGAACACGAACTCTTTATCTTTTTCTTTATCACTTTGAGAATAAATTATTTTCTAGCACCCCTATTTTTTCACCTACTTAAAACCACCTAGTAGATGAAATTACAAATCGCTCCCCAAGCCTATATTCAATTTTTCAATTCAATTCAATATTTCAGACTAGTGTGTCCATATAGTGTTAGTAAATACAAAAGAGCTTAAAAATCTATGTTAGTACATTATACAAAAAGGAAAGGAACTATTTAATATGGATATGTATCCAATGCCTCCATAGAGGACTTTCTATTTTATCAGCAACAACCCTCAGGTAGCTGTTGGAACTGTCCCTCACCCTGCGCATCAGCGATGCCGCTCGCTTACGGATTATGGCATGGAAGCCATCTACTTGAGCGTCCGCAAACATCGCTGAGGCGCTGCAATAGCGAGAAAGTCCCATCAGCAACCTGAAAGCATTGTAGTACTGGACCCGCAGGGCGCTGACGACCCTCTGTGTGTAACTGAACCACAGGCTACAGGTGTAGTAGGATTGGCAGTAGGCCCTAAATAACGTCTTTTTGACCTCTGCACCACACCTATATACAACGTCCTGATTTTTTTTCTCTTCGGGTCTCTTACCGCCCCCCTTTAGGCCTGCAGCACCCACAAGGGGGCGTTATCGCCACTTTGGGAAAAGCTGGCCTAAGGCATCAAAGCCTTTCTACTTTTTGTTTTTTCTTACATTAGCACCTACTATGTTTTCTCTGCATGCACCCTAATAGTACGGCTACACGGCGCGCAAACACGCGAGCAGAGCCAGGCTCAAAATAAGGCGCTTTGCACACAGAGCAACTATTGCAGCAACTGGCAACTAGCTGTTTACATACATTTCAATTGGACTGCGCACACAGAGCAACTCGAGTTTCGAGTTGCGGCAATCGTCAACAGTTTTCAGTTGCTGCAATCGATGACTAAGTTAGTTGCTAGTTGCCGCAACTAGCAACTTTTAAATATTGTACCGGTTTTTAAAGTTGCCGGTTTCCTCAACTGTAAATCGCAACGCTTCGGGTGATTTCACACCCTCCCCTCTCCGTGTGCCCGGCAATGCCAGTGTCGCTACGGCAACGGCATACGGCTATGAAAGTTGCTCACAAATTGCCAAAAAGTTGCGGCAACCGGCAACGTTATAGCAACTATCAACTTTTACAGGAAACTTTTAAAGAGTTGCCAGTTGCCTCAACTTAAGTTGCTCCGTGTGCAAAGCGCCTAAAAGACCCACGCTACTCCACTGCCTATAGGTAGATGCTCAAGCTATTAAGTCTGCCTTCGAACAGTGTAATTTTTTTACATGTGCATATATATTTTTTTCTATACTTTACTATACATACAAATAAATAAAATTGAAGTGTCTGTTTGTAATATTAACTTAACCGCTTTTTACTACATGCATATGAATGTATAAACAGTACTTATGCCAAAAATAACATTTTTTTTTAAATTTTGTTGGTTAGTCTGTCTGTTTGTTCCTGCTAATCTCAGGAACGGCCGGACCGATTTTGACGGGACTTTCACTGGCAGATAGCTGATGTAATAAGGGGTAACTAAGCTTAGGCTACTTTTATTTAAGTAAAAGAATTAGGGTACCACATAAAAAAAAAATGGTGTACTCATTAGTACACCCACATTTCGCCAGTTATGTTTTTTAGTCCCATGTAATAGAGGGCGAGTCTATTGCCATCAACCGGGCACAAATCCAGACTCCGAGGCTGCTACTGAGAAATTCCTGATGGAAAAACCCAATAACATTTTGCCCGACCTGGGAATCGAACCCAAGACCTCATGCACCGCAGTCGCGCTTGCGACCACTAGACCAACCAGGCAGTGAACCAACGAAGTCATAGACATAAGCTAATAAATAAATAAAAACATACCTCCATATGCTTCTCCAAAGAAGATTTACATTGAAACTTTTTACCACACAGATCACACACAAGCACTTTCAAATTATGCACTTTTTTGTGCTTTGTAAAGTTACTAGAATCACTGAATGTACGATCACACAATTCACACTTATACACTGGTAGAGATGCGTGGTCCCTCATGTGTTGCTTGTATCTCTCCGGTGTATTGAAACCGATTTCACAGATCTGGCAACGCAGTACTTTGAAGATAAGTCTGTGTTTGTAGGCGTCAACCAGCAAATGTTCAATGATGTGGCGCTTGCATTCGTTTATACGCTTGAATCGATGATGACAGTGGTTGCATTCTTTTGGCTGTTTCGACAAGCGAGCTGGAAAGAATAAAATTGACAATTAGGCATAAGGATCTGACGGAAGATAACATCATAAAATCACGCCTGTAATCCCCGAAGGGTTAGGAAGAGGTGTATCCATTAGTACACCCACATTTCGCTAGTTATGTTTTTAGTTCCATGTAATAGGGGGCGAGCCTATTGCCATCAACCGGGCACAAATCCAAACTCCGAGGCCGCTACTGAGAAATTCCTGATGGAAAAACCCAATAACACTTTGCCCGACCTGGGAATCGAACCCAAGACCTGAAGCACAGCAGTCGCGCTTGTGACCACTAGACGAACGAGGCAGTAAGGATAGCAGCCTATTGCCACTAAACGAGCGTAAATTCAGATACCGAGGACTCACTGAAAAATTCGAAACAGCTAGACAGATTTTAACGGATTTTTTTTACTGTCAGATGATAGCTGATATTACACGGAGAAACATGTACCTACAATTTTTTTAGAAAAATAATTATAATTACGCAAATAAAAAACCCTTAACATTTACGCGAGCACAGTCACAAGCATTAAGCCTCTTATTCATGGTAAAACATATTTTGTTGATCAACATTGTTGATAAACGGCGAGAATGCTGCTGGAATCTTTGTTCAAATCAATATGGGCTGTCCACACACGTCAACATTTGTTGATAAGCTGATGTGCATCTGGGCTTCTCCCAAATGCAAACATCGCTTTGTGCCTATTGGCCTAGTTCTGTTCTGTCTCCTGCTTGTTTGGATGGAATTGGAAATTATATTTTTTTTCTCACTCCTCTGCTATTCTTTTCTGATTAATTTCGTTGCGGGACCCAAGACTTTTGTTTCTCTGAGACTCGTCGAGCTTTATTGCCTCGGCGCTTTTCTGGTGGCCTCCACTGTTGATTCCTGCTTTCAGGAGTTGCAGTGGGTGGGAACAGTGTGGCGGGCTTGTCCCATATAAAAAAAAATGTTGACAGCAACTCCGCAACATGTTTATACAACTATGTCGCTAAACAAATGTTTACCATGAAAACAATGTTTTAGCTAGAAAAAACTACTCACCAATGCTTTCCTTAATCTTCATCTCATGCATTTTATCCTCAGCAGGCCTTTCAACTTCAACCGGATCAACAGGCCGATCAGTCAAATGCAACTCCCAATGTTTGAAAAAATCTTTTATCTCAACTGTCTCCCCGCATATCCTACACTGATGATCAGGTTTTGACGTCCCAGAAGACGTTATGAGTTTCACACGGATGAAATTCTGCTTCACATGCGTATGGAAGTGTTGAGCTAAAATTGAGTAGGTACCGAATTGTTTTACACATCGAGGACACGAGAGGTGCTTGAAACCATGTTCTGCAAAATGTACTAAATATTTCTTTAATGACACGAAACTTTTATCGCATTTCGTACATGTGTAATTCTTTTTCGAGTTTTTGCCACAATCATATTCCATGTGTGTTCTGTATAGTCTGTGGTTTGCTGTGTACCCACAAACGGAGCATCGGTATGATCTTTTGTGCTTCTTGCTTTCAATGTCTGCTTCTGAAACGGATTCTTCTTTTTTCTTCTGTTCTGGTGATTGTAAATTCTCATCATTGTCTTGCTCTTGACTTTCGTCTGACGTTACCAGAATGTAGTCTTCTTCTTCTTCTGCTGATTCTTGCTTTATTAATAAATCTTCTATATCGAAGTCCAGTTTTATAATATCTTCTTCGTACTCTTCTGGTTCTTCTTTTACTTCTTGTTTCACGTTTATTTGGTGTTCAAAGTCTTTTGTTTGATATTCTGGAATGAATATTTCATTCTCAACTTCTTCAAATTCTTCTTTTATGACCAGTCTTTGACTATCTTGTGAGTCTTCTGGACCTTCTGAGTTTTCTGGCACTTCTGGGTCTACTGGCTCTTCTGAAAGTGTGAAAATATTTGTTATTAGAGATCATACCACTCTCCACAGGAGTATTAAGCAAAGGTGAACATTTCACCCACAATAGTGGGTACTTTATTTATTCCACCAATCAATTGATGTACAGTCAGCAAAACAGATATGTCTGCAGGTTCGTCAGATATAGTTGAAGTTTTCAAAGAAACCGATATATTTTCGGTTTATTCTTCGTTCGGCCCACTGAGTTTCGTCCCACATAAAAAAATCCTGGTTCGTCCTAAGCAATATGCTTCCTTCGTCCCAAATTATAATTTTAAATATTTTATTCTTGTTTCGTCCTATTTTATATTCCTTCTACGGCCCATATTTTTTTTTGTATAAGCTAAACTTACTTTTATGTACAATCTGCAAAAAAAATTAATTTGAATATATCTCTTAGTTTAGTTTACTGTTGCTTAAATTTTTAGTTTATTAATGCTGTTTTTTAAAATGCTTGTTTTATGCATGATTGTTAGTAATAATCACAATTTTTTCGACTTTTCGTTAGTACTTTTTACCAGTACTTTTTGTTACTAGGAATGCAGAAATTAACTGGAACTAGATCCTTAAGCGACTTACTACTTAGCTCGATAATGGTTAAAATACAGGTTTTGAAATTGAATTATTTATTGTTTTAAAAAGTACCAGGGTGACAGAAATGAACAGAAGGTAGGCCCCTAAACGATCTCAATAGAAAGGAAAACAAACATATTAATTCACATACACAAACAGCCAGACCCGAAACAACTACTTATCTGTATTTGACGTATTTGTAAAAATTTCAAATACGTATCTTTTTTGTTTGTTGACCGTACCTTTAAAGTACTTGTAATTTGGGACGAATCACCACTTCAATAGTCATATGGGACGAACTAAGAATTTTTTGGAATGTGGGACAAAACTTCGGGACGAACGAAGAATAAACCGTCCAGCACCCTCAATTTTGCCGCTTTGGGCAATTGCCCGACTGCCCCCTCCCTTAGATTGGGCCCTGTCCATCTCCCTCCATTCAACCGGACCCAAGGCGGCTGCCCGTACTGTTCGACGTGCTCTTTGACGTCGAAGGGGGAGTTAAACACCTCACTCTTCTGGCTCCTCCCCCTGACCTGACCTGAGGAGGCCTGCAGAGTCGGGCTGGTACCGGTCAGGGATCACGGAAGGCGCGTACGTTCACCTGATCCCCGTCGTAAGTGTGACAAGAGAACACCGGGATAGTTCTTAGCCAGTAAGAGGATATCCATAAACGTTATTTAATCTGGAAAAGCACATAATCCTCAGCATCTGCGCATGCGACGAAAACATACCTTTAACTTTAACGTTTCCCATTGCAAATTCTGTTTCCGATTCATAGTCTTCTTCCATCAATTTTTTTTGAAAAGCTGGTACCGATCCTTCGCTCTCTGGTATCGAGTCTTCACTGATCGATACCAAGTCTTGTACTTCTGGTACCGTTTGGTTCGTTGGTATTGTTTCAGGTTTTGCTATACTCCCAAGACAAGACGACGGTATTAAAATCTGAAACGGAAAAAAAAATTGAATTTTATTTAAAGGAATTATTAAAGGGGTAAAATTGTTTGCTTGTTTGGAATTAAACAACCATTTAAAAAAAAATCTTTCACTGGTAGAAAGCTACGCTAGTGGCGGGTGCGCGGACGAAGTCACGGGGAAGAATCTAGGTCATAATACAAGCATCGATATCCATTTAGAGGTTCAGGAGAATCTCATAATGGAAAAACTCAATGACACTACCCAAATTGGGACAATTCCCAAGTTGGGTTAAGTACATACATAAACATAATAAACTCACGCCTTTTTCCCATGGGGGTAGGCAGAAACTATAGAACGCCACCTGCTACGATCCTTACATACTCTGACCTTATTGGTAAGGTCCTTCAGAAAGGTCAGGTGCGGAGTACTCGTAACCGGCGTGCTTGGGTTAAGTGTCATTTCGTTTTCCCAGGACCATTCGGCGGCCGCGCTTACGCCCACGAGACTGTCAACTACCATTCAATGGTGTCCTTATTGCAAACTAACCATATCATTTCTACATTAAAATAATAATAATAATCATTTATTAACAAGTAACAAGACTCATAGTGTTAGTAACAATATATACTTATAAACTATGTTAGTAAAACATAGACAACGCAGATGACGGCAGATGATGACTACTGCAAGGTTACAGGCTCAGCCGAAATCTTGCAGCAGTGGTTAACAAAAACACAATCCAACCTACTTGCTATCATAGACAGGATGCTGTTGGCACTGCCCCGCACCCTATGGACCAAGGATGCACATCGCTTTCGCATCGTCGCGAAAAAGCAGTTTACGCGAGCTTCAGCCTAAAAGCCCTTTTAGAGTTTCATCGTAGCATCAATATTCACACATCATAACATAACATCACGCCTGTAATCCCCGAAGGGTTAGGCAGAGGTGTACCCATTAGTACCTACAGCCACATTTCGCCAGTTATGTTTTTAGTCCCATGTAATAGGGGGCGAGCCTATTGCCATCAACCGGGCACAAATCCAGACTCCGAGGCTGCTACTGAGAATTCCTGATGGAAAAACTCAATAACATTTTGCCCGACCTGGGAATTGAACCCGAGACCTCATGCACTGCAGTCGCGCTTGCGACCACTAGACCAACGAGGCAGTCACACAATTTTAAGTTACTCAAAACAATCTACAAAAAAAAATACTCACATTTGGAAAAGTACTTGGTTGTTTTTCATCTTTGTCCTCATGTTTCAATGCCCGATGAGCTAACGCATTATTATTACTAAGAAACACTTTCAATCCTTCACATTCAACGCACTTCTTCACTAACATATACTTGTCCGTGTGTTCTAACATATGATTATATTTCTGACAACCATGTTCTATAATCACTTGACAAATTTCACATTGGTACGCTGTAATTGATCTCTCCAAATGACTATCCAAGACTTTTGTACTTGAAAACCTCATTGAACAGTGCGGACACTCCAAATAAGCGCACTCATCGTCACATTTGTGCAAAAAGCCACAGCTATAGCGTTGTTCACACACCTTGCAGTATTTATAGCGTACCATTATTGGGATGTCTGACCGAACTGAGTGGGATAATACTAAATGGTCGGTCAAATCGTCTTCTGTATCAAATCTCGATTTACAAATTTCACATTTGATTGGTTTATTATGTTCTTTGCATACTATACACCATGGAAAATGGTCCCGTAAACCCATGCAACTGAAAAAATGTTTGGAACAGCCTTCGCTAATGTAGTACCGTCTTTGCTGCCTTAAATCCAGCTCATGAGCATTGTAGTCCTTACCGCATCGGTAACAGAGACCCGGAGTGTAAATATCTTTGATCACAATTAACTTCTTATGGTACGCTATCACATTTGCTTCATGCATTTCATACTTCTCAAGGCCTATCGAAACGAAAACATCATTGGGATGTGTCTCAGACATGTGATCCCGGAATTCTGAAAGATACCAATATGATCTTGTACAGATATAGCATTTATAGAACAGCGGATCTTCTCTGTGGAAGCTCCGGAACTGCCACGTTCTCCATTCCTCTAAAGCATCTTGTATTCGGATCTCAAGCCATCCCGGGTTCAAAATCTGTGGTTGTTCATGGCCTATTGTGTTTCTAACATTGATGTTTAGGATTTTGTCAGCGATGTTGGTTGATGTTTTGAGAATTTCATCGGCTGCTTTTAATACGATGTCACGGGTCAGTACTATTGGTATCGGACAAATTGTTTCAGGTTTCTTCAAAGTTTCTTTGTCATGTATTACGTAGTCTTCAAACTTTTTGTCAACATCTTCTTCATCATCGCAAGTCTCTACTTCAATATTGATTTCAAATTTTCTTGGTGATTTTGATTTTTGTTCCGTATCTTCTTTAGCAGAAGCGTTAATTTTCTTTAAGACGCTTGTGTCGTACTCTTCTTCTGGTTCTGGAGTTGGCTCTGGTGATTTGTTAACTTTTTTATTGTATTGTCTTTTAGTTTTCAGCTGTTTTGCAGGTGGAATCTGAAAATGATATAAACAAATATAAATTATCGTAACATAACATCAACATCACGTCTGTAATACCCGAAGGGTTTAATACACTCGTTTCGCCAGTTATGTTTAAGTCTCATGTAATAGGGGGCGAGTCTATTGCCATCAACCGGGCACAAATCCAAACTCCAAGGCTGATACTGAGATATTCCTAATGGAAAAACTCAATAACATTTTACCCGACCGGGGATTCTAACCCAAAACCTCATGCTTAGCAGTCGCGCTTTGCAACCACTACACTAACGAGGTAGTCATACACAGGAATAAAACATGTTTTAATTTAAATCATTAACAAGTCGCAAAGCACAACTGTACTTTGGCTTTAAGCATTATGTAACATTATTAATTATACACATTCATCATCTGCCTAGCGTTTTCCCAACTATGTTAGGGTCAGCTTCCAGTCAAACCGCATGCAGCTGAATACCAGTATTTTACATGGAGCGACTACCCATCTGACCTCCACAACCCAATAACTGGGTAATACGATACCCCTTGGTAAGACTGGTTGTCAGACTTTCAAGCTTCTGATGACCCGTAACAACTGTCAAAGATCCACGTATGACAGCCGTGCTAAGAGCTTAACATGCTTTCCGAGGCATGGAATGATGTCAGTAATGTCTAAGATTTATAACATTAGAAAGTAGATATGAATTGAAAAAGACACATTGGTACTTCCCCGGATTCAAACCCACAACTTCATGCATGAGAGGTGGGCGCCTTAACCGCTCATCATGTCATTTTTATACACACTATAATATGAGATGTTTGATTCATAATTTTGCAAATCATTTCTTCAGAATATTTCAAGATAGCTCAGTGATTAAAGCACCCGCCTCTAATGCATGAGGTTGTGGGTTTAATACCAGTCAAGTACTATAACTTATTCAATTCATATGTACTTTCTAAGTTTATCTTGGACATCACTGTCATCGGTGAAGGAAAACATCGTGAAGAAACTTGACTTGTAAGATCTAAGTTTGAAATCACCAATCTGCGTTTAGCAAGAGTGGTGCTCAATGCTCGTGCCTTCTCTGTATGAGAAGAGGTCTTTGTCCTGCGGTGTGACAGTAATAGGCTGGTAATATTATTTTTAAGATTAAAATATTGAGAAACTTTCTTATTTGCTGTTCAAAATGTACTTTTAAACCCAGTCTCTCATCAAATCATTATCCTTCTGACATCTTTCATACATTCACATTCATACAAAAATAAACAAAGTAGATAACGTTTGTACTGGAAAAAAATTGTATGAATTAAAATATATATTTGTTTTGACTACAATAATGTAACTATTTTGACTTAAGTACATACTTACAAAAATATTGTTTGAAAAATTGAAAACTATTATACATGTAGCTTAAATAATTAGTAGCCTACACATTAATGAATAACAGAGTTTTATTTAGCTAATTAATAAGTCTCTCAACAACTAAACGGCGAAAGTGGTTATGCAATTTGATCTTTTATTTTAGGCAGTTGTCATCTCATACAAGACACAAAATTCAGTTTTAAAACTATAAAAAGTCACAAAATATCAACTCAAATTGTGTGACTCAGTGAAAATACCCACACAAAATTGTCAAATAACGAAAAACAAAACATTTTTTTTTCTAATTTCTCGTAGGTAGATAGTACGGACATGACCTGTATCTACCCCCACAAAAATATTGCAAAATAATGTCAATATTTATCTAGATAACAGTGTATTATGGCTAAGATATCATTAGAATTTCGTTTTTGCTGTTTTTTACAAATGACCTACAACAGTAGCAGCTTAAAAACTAGCCATCAGACTTCATAATGCACGCGTGCAAAGTTTTATCAAAATGGTGGTATTTCCTACCTGTAATTCAATATCAAATTCATCTTCACTCACAGTAATCTGTCGAGGCACTAATTTCGACTTCCTGGATCTTTTTCTCGATGTCTCCGACATTATCACACTTTAAAACATTCCACATGCAATTAAAATACAACAAAATTGAGTTTTAAAACTGTTCAAATTCGTATGCAGTACAGTACGCGACCAAAATGAAAGGCGAAGTAAATTCCAAAACATGAAAAGACCTGGCCAAGTTTAGATGTGAAATACAAAATCATGTACTGATCGGATCTCTCTTTTTAGCACACGAGTTTTCACGTAGACACTAGCGCCAGTGTTAATGGAATCTGTGTATTTCATGTTTTTTTGACAGTTTAGGTTAGGAAAGCATGTCGGGTAGTCGGTGACAAACTCCCAAACGTTCCGTTTCGTTTAATTCATTCGATAAATAATTTAAAAAAAATAATGTTATCAGTGTCTTAAAAATCTTGTAAATAAAACTTATTTAGTGATTTACATTTTTTGTAAACGAAAACATTGTTTGGCGATAAATTATTGATCAAAACACTACTCACTGGGCCTGTTTTATGCGATTTCTGGACAAAAGGTCACAACAAAGGTAACAAATAGGGAATTGTTAAATTGTTTTGTGGCTCTTGCAGGTGACTGTCACAAACAGTAAGAAGCCAGAATTATACCGTCTTCAAAAGTTCTCTGAGGAGGAAAAATATCCTTTACGCAATGAAAGACTTAAGTGACTGTTGATAGAACTATCCCGTAAACAGTATAAAATGTCTTACGTTTTCTTATAATAATATGGCAATTACAAAATTAAATGAATCAATTGAATTAAGGCAATTATTATTTTAATTATTATTTGGCAAGGGTGAATATTACAGGCGTGATGTTATGTTATTTATTTTAATCTTAAATGGACGGTCCATATAGAAGAAACCACGGGCTATAGTCAAAAAACCCATGATGTGGATTTTTTATTTTCTATACAGTTTTAATCATACTAGCAGTTTTATTAGTTTCAGCAATGGACACCCAAAACGAAGTTCTAAATAGTAAGGAACTATGCACTTGTTGCGTTCTATTTGATTCCTACAATTTACTGCAGGTACGCAATGTCCAACGTCAAACGAAACGTTACAAAAATCACCTTGTTTTTTATATTATCTGTGTTGGTGTGACACATAACCTCAAAATGGAATTCTAACATCCGATACAAATTATTTTTAATTAATAAAAATGAGTATGTTTATCAGAAACTACAAGCCTAATGGCTTGGCAACAGTTTATAATGCTAAACTATGGCGTTTAAATTCAACAAGAGCCGGCAGTGCACTTAAAAAAGATGAAGAAGAAGAAGAATTCAGAGTTCTCGATATTACGAAGAAAAGGGATAGATTTCAGAAGAGAGTCATTCGTAGAACTGACATACAGCCTGATAGGGCTGATAGGATGGCTACAGACCAGGTATTCCTACAGTTACAAGATTAAAATTCGGTACTAAAATATTAGCCGACTGTCTAAAAATGTTAGTAGTTAAGCTTCTCATAAAGTCCCTTTTTACAGGGACGGACTTGGAGATTTTGGGGCCCTAAGCTAACAAAATTTAATGGCTTAACTAGTTAATCAAACGAATTGCCATTTTGTCTAAACCCTAAGATGACCCACTGGCCGCTACATTCTCCAAACATCATGATCCCATGGGACCCATTAATTTTTCCAGGATAAACAGTAGTCTAAGTGCTATTTCAGACATGTATCTCTGTGCCAAATATCATCAAGATCCTTTCAGTCGTTCTGGAGTAATTTAGTTACAAAGACATATTTATGCAGACTTTCCCATCAATGCTAATATTATAAATGTAAAAATAACTCTGACACAACTAAACCACTGAGCCGATTTTAATGAGATTAAGACAGTCTACTTTTTATTCAACTTCGTCTCTGTTTGTGATAACTGATATTTATACGGCCAAAGTCACTGCCTAAAGCTAGTAGGCAACTAGATTCAATTCTATTTTGTTTTTTGTGTTTGACGTTCAAAAGTGCCTTATTGGCCTAATTGAAATAAATGATTTGACTTTGACTTTAGTTTAGAATATCAAAAAGAAAATTGGCTATTAGATTAATAAATTCTCCAAAAATTATCATGCTTATATATTAAATTAAATTTCTCTTATTCCAGAACTGGGGCAACGTCTGGCCAGGACCGAAGACTTTTCATCCATCATCCGTCCCTCTCCCTCTTCGTCAAGGTTACGTCCCTAAAGGCCAAGCACCGCCTGGCAAGAAAGCAAACGCAGAACTCATGAAAGTACCTAATTTCCTACACCTTACTCCACCAGTCATCAAAAGCCAATGTGAAGCCTTAAAACAGTTCTGTACGGAATGGCCAACGCTTTTGAACTCTGAAGAAGCAATCGAAAAGCATTATCCTTTAGAAATCATAACTTCAGACTACTGCCACTCCAGTCCAACCATCCGCAATCCTTTAGCAAGAATCGTTACTCTCCGCATCAAATTATCAACGTTAAACTTGGACAAGCATTCAAAAGACAAGTTTATACGTTTAGTCGGTGACAGATATGACAAAACCACAGATTTGGTGACGATAACAGCTGACCGGTGTCCGATTAGAGCACAGAACTTGGATTACGTGAACTATTTACTAACCGCTTGCTATCATGAAGCGTGGAACGTTGAGGAATGGGAGAAAGATAAAACAGAAGACGATATGGAGTATTATGATTGGAATAACAATGCCTCGAAGAAGAGTTTAGTCGATTGGCATTTACGTACCAAAAATGAGAGCAGAACGTTAACTGCCGATGAGTATAAAAACTTTGATATCTCAGAAATTCCACACGCAGAAGAATATAAGAATGCTGTATCAAGTTTGATGAATGATGGAGAAAGTGATGTGACAGTGAAGAAGTATGGAGAAGCTGTGAGAAAGGTGTTAGGATTGCCGGAGAAGACTGTAGTTTAAGTTAACTTGTACAATAAAATGTAATTAGTAGGTTTATTCGTTTTTATTATTATACTATTTATCAAATATTTTTAGCTATCTTTTTCTTTTTTGTCATCGGTGTCATGGTGGCTTCTTATGGCCGTGGGTCCATAACCGGACATGGGCAAGTAGATAGATTTTTCTATTTTATATGTACAATACGCGCCACGAAAGATGAGACTTGACACACCACACAAACTATTTCGTTATAAATATTATAATATTGTTAAGAATTTTAATCTAAATGTCATCTAAATATCCCTGAATAGATACACAAATTATGTATAACTATTTCGTACATCCATACCTGCGCAAGCTCCCCATTACTGACGCTTGTCATGTGTCAGTTTATCTTGGACATCACTGACATCGGTGAAAGAAAACATCGTGAGGAAACGTGGACTTATAAATACAAGTCTGCGTGGTGATCAATGCTCATGTCTTCTCTGTATGAGAAGAGGCCTTTGCCCTGAGGCCATGCTGTGGGTCCGTAATAGGCTGGTATACTAGTAAAATATACTAACAGTCTAAAACGATATCATCCCCTTCTATTTAAAGTATAATATAAAACTAGCGACCCGCCCCAGTTTCGCACGGGTACAATGTAGATACATAAACCTTCCTCTTGAATTACTCTATCTATTGATGGAAACAGCATTAAAATCCGTTGCGTAGTTTAAAAGATCTAAGCGTATAGACGGCGGGAAGCGATCTTTGTTTTAGAGATTAATTTCATTAGATTTTGGATTAAATTCATGCATACAATACATAAACTTACGACTTTTTCCCATGGGGGTAGGCAGAAATCACAGAACGCCACCTGCTACGATCCTTACATACTCCTTTCGCCTCATCCACGTTCATACATCTCGTCATACAAGCACGCCGGTTACGAGTACTGCGCACCTGACCTTTTTGAATAACCTCACCAATAAGGTCAGTGTAGGTCTTCCTAGGGCAACCCCTCCATGCGTTGCCACTCACCTTGGATTAAATTCAAGGGAAAGAAAATTAAACAATATAATTTTTTTAAAACACATTTATTTTATTTTATTTTCTGTACAATATTTTCAACATTTTTACATCTACCTACATGATTCCTTAAAAAAAGGATTTAAAAAGAAAAATAATCTTCTAACTTTACAATGGAAATTAAAACTAATTATAACGTATTTAATCCATACTAATATTATAAATGCGAAAGTGCGTCTGTCTGTTACCTCTTCACGTTTAAACCGCTGAACCGATTTAGGTGAAATTTTGTATAGAGATAGTTTAAGACCCGGGGAAGGACATAGAATAGTTTTTATCCCGAAAATCACCCCCTAAGGCGGTGAAAAGGGGGGTGGAAGTTTGTATGCAAGTACGATATAAACAAGTTCCACGCGGACGTAATCGCGGGCAAAAGCTATATAGTTAGTAATATTCTGCCGAACCGAATTACGGTCATGGCGGCCGATGTCAATGGAGACTAGACAAGTACGCAGGAGATAATTATAGTGCACAAGTGTGTGCGCAAACACATATGTACCACCGGTGTCTGTTTTGTAATGACAAAATAACAGTAATTTATTAGAAAAATTAGACTTTTTACCGGGTACATAAATTATACGAAAAAAACTTTTAATAAATTTGGTTGTCTGTCTGTTTGTACTGGCTAATCTTCGAAACGGCTGGACCGATTTCAACCGGACTTTCACTGACAGTTAGCTGATGTAATAAGGAGTCACTAAGGCTACTTTTATTTTACAAAAGATTTAGGGATCCGCAGAAAAAAAAAACGAAATTGAAGTAGAAGTCGCAAGTAAAAGTGGATAATAAATATTTAAGTTTGCATGGAATTAAAACATTTAAGAGCAGAATAAGCGACCAAACTGTAACAGCTAACGCAATCGACTACGATTTTATTCAAAATTTCACTACAAAACTTTAAAACACACTTTTTTTCACGACTACCCTCAAAATTTTCTTGACTCGGATTCCACTTTTTTCTCCATATATCGGTTATAGAACTCTTTTTGAGGAGCTTTTCGTCTTCCTGGGAGGTTTGGGTCTGGCTAAGTACCTCCCGATTTTTTAAATATTTCTTTAACAAAATTTCTAATAGATGAAATATGTATGTTATATTTTCAATTTGATCTATGTTAATTAGTTCATATGTAGAATCTATTTCAGTAATTTCAGAATGAAAATTTTCTAGAATTTTCGTAATGATTTCAATACTATGTTTTTGAATATGTATCGATTTGTTAAGAAGTAATATTCTTTGTAAATTTTCGTCTTTTTTCAGAAACTGTAAAAAAAATATTGTTAAAATATAGGCCAAGTGCGAATCGCATTTGTAGAGTGGGGTTTCCGTACCGCAAAAACTTTATTACGCTTTTTTTTTATTTACTATAAATGCTATATGCTAGTCGTTATCGCCCTATGGTTAAGGCGCCCTCCTCTCATGAAGTTGCGGGCTCAACACCGAGCTATCATTGTGCAGTTTCCAATTCTTATGTACTTTCTAAGTTTATCCTGGACATCACTGACATTGGTGAAGGAAAACATCGTGAGGAAACCTGGACTTTTAAAATAAGTCTAAAATCACCAATCCGCCTTTGGCAAGCGTGGTGATCAATGCTCGTGCCTTCTCTGTATGAGAAGAGGCCTTTGCCCTGCATTGGGACAGCAATAGGCTGGTATAATCATTAGTCCCTTTCCGTAGTCGATTAAAATATTCTTACCTCGCCCTCTTCACTGCTATCCCCCTCATAGACTTGTCGTAATAATATATTGACAGTTTCTAACAGTTCTTCTAGGAACGATGGATATTTTTCTTTCTCATGCAGTCTGTCTATAAATTTGCCTAGTACCTGAAAAAAAAAACAGAAAAATTGAGAGCCTTCTTCTCCTTCTCATCTTCTTCTTTTACGTGTGGGCAGTAAGGTCTTACGACCCCACAACCTAGTGTCAGAGTTTCTAAACAGTTTTGAGACTCGAACTCTCAGATAAAGTATCGCGCTGCATCTCAGTGCGCAGAGATGCTCGTAGCTAAGTAATTACAGCCGCACGGACCGACCCATCAGGTTAAGCTACGCTTGCCGGGGTTGGTCCGTGGATGGGTGACCATCTTTATACACCGAGACTCCTCCGTGCCTCTGAAAGCACGTTAAGCTGATATTCCCAGCTGTCATACGTGGACCTTTGACAGTCGTTACGGGTCGTCAGAAGCCCGAAAGTCTGACAATCAGTCTTAGCAAGGAATGGATCAGTCATAACGGTGAATCTGAGCTTGGATGTCTGATCTCAATGATCTGTAGGGGAGGCCTTAAGTCCAGCAGTGGATGTCAATCGGCTGATGAAGAAGGGACTTTTTACACTGAATATTTAACGGAATGATTTGCTGACCTGTGCTATTTCGTTGGTTATATCTCTAGAACTCGCCACTAGAGGGCACTGCATTATGTAGTTAAATAAACAACATCCTGATTGGTTCAGCCAATTTCCAGATAATTGTAGAGCTGAAAAATGATTTTTATTAGATACGATTAGAGGCTTATAGTATACTGGCTTCTGCCCCCGACTTCGTCCGCGCAGAAGTCGAAGAAGGTTATTTAATAGGATTTTTAATTAGTTAGGGGGTAAGTTTTGGAAAATCCATTGTTATCGGATGTCTACGTCATACGAAGAACACAACCTCCAAGTTTCAGGTCTCTACGATCAGCGGTTTAGGCTGTGCGTTGATCCGTCAGTCAGTCATTCAGGACAAAGCATTTTATATGTATAGATAGATATTATAAAACTAGTGAGGTAGATTTATTATTACGGTCGAGCCTGCGTCATTTAGTTTTTCCTTTTATTTATCGGAAGGCATCTTGCAGGTTAGCCTATAAGCAGCCACGAACGATTGCCATACCGGACTATCGTGTGATGCTTTAAAAATTACAGCCTCTAGCCAGGGCTTGAGACCAATAAACTAAGCAACTACACGCTAAGGGCACCCCCTGTGGGGTATTGACCTCGGCCGGGCTCTATCGGATCTGCAAGAGTCGGGACGGGTCCTAATGTGAGTACTGATAAATACTCCACGCGTTTCATAAGACGTTTTTCGACACACTAGAGAGGAAAAAACATTGTTATAAATAATTTGGGTTAACAATGAGAAATAATTTAAGACCTTGGCTTAATTCTAAAGTGTACGCAGATGAAACCACGGGCAAAAGCTAGTTAGAGTTATACTTACCGCTTCTGTTGCTACTTCTTATTTGAGAATCACTTCGGTATCCAGAATCAGTAGAATATCCATCGCAAGACATTCTTCTTTGACGGTTTAAAAACGATTTTATTTTATTAAATTCTTCTAAAACTTTGTACGATATTATTTCTTCTGTATCATATTCTTCTTCTGTTATTTTGTATTCTTCTCTTCTGACTTTGTTTTGAGAAGAATCGTTTGCAAGTTGAGAATTTTCTGCTTTTGTGTCATTTATGTTTGTTTTGTCATTTTCATTTTGAGTATTACGATTTTCTATGTCAATTTTTTTATTATAACTGAAAGGTGCATCAGTAATTTGTTCCTTATCTCTTATAGCTTTAGAGTTCATATTGCTTTCATCAGAAACTCTGTTAATAGTTTCATTTCTATCAATTATTTGTATTTCATCAAAATATTCATCAATATTTTGAGAATACGGGTTTAAATTTTGAATATTTTGAATTTCTTTGTCTGTATTTGGAAAAATATTCATGTCTTTCATAGTTCTTTTTGTTTTAGTATCTAATTGAGAATTACCATTTTGAATTTCATCAAAATTGTTATCGTTATTTTGACTAAACATATTCATAGTTGGAATATATTCAAATGCATCTCCATATGTCGATTTTTCAATAGTTTTACTACCTAAACTATTTCGTTTACTATCAATTTGAGTCTCACTTTCAATACCATTCAAATTGGCGGCTGCACCGCCATTTTGTTCACGAATATGTTCATCAGAACCCGTGTTAACATTCTTATTTTTATTGACACCATATATATAGTTATTAGCTATAACAATATTATCCTGGCTTGGACTATAATGAGTGTAATTTTGAGTAAACCTAGGTACTGTATAAATAACTGTTTTTTGAGAATCGTAGTATGTTAAATCCATGCTTTCATGAATTACAAGTTTATTTGTTAAATCTTGTATTTCTTGATCAATAATTTGTTTGGAATTAGAAGACTTATTATCAATAATTGTTACTCCATCTTTGAATTCGTTGCTGAGAGTATTTTTAGATTCAGATTCTATGATTTTCTGACTAATATTGTGTTTATCTTGGGATGGCAATATATTTTCAGAAGATTCAGTCTGTAAGCTTTTACAGTACGTTATTTGTGATAGATTTTCAGGTATGGCGTTTTGCTGGAAAAATAGTAACATAATGTAAAATATTACATCACACATTTCGCCAGTTATGTTAAAGTCTTATGTAATAGGGGGGACTTACTGTTACACTCAAACCACGTCAGAGGCCCTTGAGGCGGTTTAGAAACTCTGACACTAGGGTGTGTGGGGTTGTAAGACCTTACTGCCCACACGATGAAGAAGAAGATAGGGGGCGAGGCTTTTTCCATCATCATCATCATATCAGCCATAGGATGTCCACTGCTGAACATAAGCCTCTCCTACAGATTTTTGCCATCAACCGGGCACAAATCCAGACCCCGAGACTGCTACTGAGAAATTTCTAAAGAAAAAACCCAATAACACTTTGTCCGACCTGGGAATTAAACCAAAGATCTCATGCTCAGTAGTCGCGCTTGGCGATCACTAGTCCAACGAGGCGAAATGTGGGTGTACTAATGAGTACACCTCTGCCTAACCCTTCGGGAATTACAGACGTGGATCTTATGTAAAAAAATAATATAACTGGCGAAATGAAGGTGTACAGTCACGAGCAAAAACAAGTATACACTTAGCAACATAACGAAGCTATTTTCTTGGAATATATTGATTGAAATGTCATGTTTTTAGGAATATAGTATTTTGAATTCAATACTACTATGAAATAGGTCTTATAACAAAGTTACAACCAAAAATTCACAAAAAAATCGCTTTTAAATTTGCTGAGTGTACACCTACTTATTTTTGCTCGAGACTGTCGCACCAATGATTATACACCTCTGCCTAACCCTTCGGGGATTACAGGCGTGATGTTAAGCTAAATAATATCATCTGTTATTATACTACTGCAGGGCAAAGGCCTCGTCTCATACAGAGAAGGCACGAGCATTGATAACCGACAGATAATGAAAGCATTGAGCACTGCGCTTGCTCAAGGCGGATCGGCTTATCTCTACATAGCATAAAACAAAGTCGCTTCCTGCCTGTACGCATAGATCTTTTAAACTACGCAACGGATTTTCATGCGGTTTTCATCAATAGATAGAGTGATTCAAGAGGAAGGTTTATGTATCTACATTGTACCCGAGCGAAACCGGGGCGCGTCGCTAGTTATTACACAGTATAAAACAAAGTCGCTTCCTGCCTGTACGCCTAGATCTTTTAAACTACGCAACGGATTTTAATGCGGTTTTCATCAATAGATAGAGTGATTCAAGAGGAAGGTTTATGTGTCTACATTCTAGCGTGGCGGGTCGCTGTATAGTAAGTAATTAATACAAAGTCTGAAATCGCCAATCCACCATAAGCAAGCGTAGTGATCAATGTTCGTGCCTTCTCTGTATGAGAAGGGGCCTTTGCTTTAGAACAAAAATAAGCCGAATTGTCATTGGTTAATTGAACACAAAATATATTATTAAAAATGCCTCTATTGCCTCGTTGGTATAGTAGGTGACCAAGTGTTATTGGGTTTTTCCATCAGGAATTTCTCAGTAACAGCCTCGGAGTCTGGATTTGTGCCCGGTTGATGGCAATAGGCTCGCTCCCTATTACATGGGACTTGAAACATAACTGTGCGAAATGTGGGTGTAGTAATGAGTACACCTCTGCCAAACCCTTCTGGGATTACAGGCGTGATGTTATGTCATACATACCTGTTCATTATCCGCATTGCCATCTAAATTCTCATCATTATTCACAAATTCCGGTTCAAAGTCTTTCAAAATATTCACACTATCATTGATATCATCATCTTCCATTAAGAAGTCATCACTGCACACTGTGACGTCATCGTCATCCATTTTGAAATCAATTTTAGATTTTAATTCTTTTAAATATTTTTCTGTGTTTTCCGTTACTGGTTTTGATTTTAATACGGCTAGTGCTGCGGCTAGGCGATGCTTTTGATAAATATGATTGGCTGGAAATGGCAAAATAGTTGCACGAGTTGATCAATCAGGTTAAGCTACGCTTGCCGGGGTTCGTCCGTGGATGGATGACCATCTTTACACACCGAGACTCCTCCGTGCCTCGGAAAGCACGTTAAGCTGTTAATCCCGGTTGTTAGTTACGGGTCGTCAGAAACCCGAAAGTCTGACAACGAGTCTTGCCAAGGGGTATCGTATTACCCAGTTACGCGTCACGAAAGATGAGACTTGACAAGCGTCAGTAATGGGGAGCTTGCGCAGGTATGGATGTGCGAAATAGTTATCCATAATTTGAGTATCTATTCAGGGATATGTCGATGACATTTAGATTAAAATTCTTGTAATATTTATTACGAAATAATAAAATTTGTGTGGACCAAGTCTCATCTTTCGTGGCTCAAGTATTGTACTGGGTTGTGGAGGTCAGATATAGGCAGTCGCTCCATGTAAAATACTGGTGTTCAGCTGCATCCAGTTAGACTGGAAGCCGACCTCAACATAGTTGGGAAAAGGCTAGGCAGTTTGTATGTTAAAATAATGTTAATTCTAAAAGGCCACCTTCATGATAACTCGATGAAAAACTTAAAGTAGGTAGGTATCTCTACATAGTATAAAACAAAGGCGCTTCCCGCCGTCTGTACGCTTAGATCTTTTAAACTACGCAACGGATTATAATCCGGTTTTCAGCAATAGATCATAGAGTGATTCAAGAGGAAGGTTTATGTATCTACTTTGCACGATGGCACCCGTGCGAAGCAGAGGCGGGTTGCTAGTGTCATATAAAATTAAATTAAAACCGATTCATGTTCAAAACTTTTACGTCTCGTATTTTTCAAATTTTCCAAATTCCATTCTAAAAATCTCTTGAACAAATATTTTTATGCAAAACTCTACTGAAGACTTACCATAATCATCGAAACTCATTCTGTTCACAAATCTTAATAACAATTAAACGTCATTTTATAATTAAAATTGGATCTAATTAGCACAATAAAGATTTGCCAAACAAAACTAATATTCGCGCCACGGCGCCACAGATTTTCTTCACTTGTTTTTTTTTTAATTTTCTGGCTATTGCGCATTGGTTATTCTATATTGTGCCTGAGTTTAACATAAATACTTTGTAAATTAGTATTAATTTGTGAGATTGTTATTATAACCAGTTGATTATTAGGTATTAATTCTACAACTTACGCTTGCAATAGGTGCCAGTTAGTGACTTAATGAAACGCAAGGCTAGTTAGTTTCTCCAATTCTCACTGTGTGGCGTAATGGCGTCTTTGTGTTTATGTGAATTCTGTCTAAAACTATAATTACTTATATTATGTAATAAGCTAATATTTGAATGTCTGTTGTACATTTTTCTAACAAAAACCCTATTATGGTAGGTGAGCTTGTCATAAAATACTAAAATATTTATTTTAACCAAAGAGGATTTCATACTCTAAATTTGACTACAAACCTTTTTGGATGAGAACTCACGAACTGTGCACATCTGATCTGACAACCACACAACACAATCACAACCGCATGTCAATGTCATATGTCAAAATCATGTCAAGTGTCAAGTTCAATCAAAATAGTAACTAAATAAAATAATTCACACAAAATGTATTTAAAAGCATCATCGACGTCCAGAAATGGCTCTTTACACAATACTATTCGGTATAAGTATATTTATGATAGCTCTGGTCATAGCCATTATAAAAAAAGTGTTTTTCCGCTGGCAAGAAGATCATAAGATAGAAATTGAAAGCTCTACTGTAGCGACAGTTCAACGACCGGGTTAGTAATTTTACTTAAAACTAGTTTCTGCCCGCGTCTTCTTCCATGTTGGTTGCGGGACGTCCTAACAGGATACCGCGGCCCCGGAACGTAAAGGGCAACAGAAGGAACAGGGTGGTTTTTTAGTCAGTAAAAGTCTGACAGTCCCTTCCGCCCCACCCAGGGCGGAAGGAGTCATTTGATGACTTTTACCACCTAAAAAAAAAAACCTTCTTCCATGTCAATCTTCTTCCGTTTTTATCACACGAGTTACGTCTTTAGTTGCTGCTAAACTCCTGTGGCATACTTATAGCGTGATGTTATGTTAATGTGCAATTTTGCATCTCCATCGTCAAATTAGTTGAATAGTTTTTTCGATTTCTAACCAGCCATCTTGTCGCTGGGTTAAGCAGGCGAGCGATGAACCTGCACTCAGACAGACAGAGTCGCGCAACAATGCCTACTGCGTACGCAACTGGGCGATTCTGTTCTTTGAAAGAGGTGTATTCTGAAATAGGCCTCCCCTTAAGATAGCCACAATAACTAAATTGCATACTTTAAAGCAAGTTCCAGAAATATAGAAGTTCATATAGAAGCTGAACCTAATTTTAGTTATTTTCTTTCAGCTGTAAGCGCAATGATATTCACAGAAAAATGTTTATTCAAAAAACGGAGTTACACTGAAGATGTAGTAGTTTACAACGTCATTAGCAAGAGCGATCTAAGTTTTACAAAGCAATTTGATACCTATAGTTTCATAACTTGAACCGTTACACCGTTTATTATAACGTTAGACAAAAGGCGTATTTACGTAGCGGCTAATAGTTTATATTGTTTTGTATTTATGATGAAATAACGAAGCTTACATGCTAACGTTGAAATAGCGGTAACGTTATAACGATATTTGTCTAACGTTATATTGAATGGTTGGATACATAGTTTTATTTTAAGCGTTTTTTTTTATCAAACATTGAAATGTATATACTCAGGAAATATTTTTTTAAAACTAAATATATTACTTATCATTATCTATAACTGGAGTTTTCGCGCCTTTTATTGAAATGTCAATTCTGATTGTCTATGGCCAATCAAATCTCACAAGTTGGTTTTGAGCCACTTCTCGATATTCGATTCAGCTGATATTTTTTTGTAAATGTGCAATTTGCATGAAAATGCAAATTATGTCACAGAACTGGTATGATGATGGAGCCGGAAATTGGCTATAGGAACTTAATCAAATCTTACATGTTAAATTCGAACTACTTCCCGATGTTCTATTGAACAAAATGGAATTTTGAATACATTACACAGAAAAAAAAATTGAATTGAAAATATTTATTTCAGACCAAGCACACTATTATTGGTACAAGTCCAAATTATGTTAGTAGGTAGATACTTATGGCTATTGTTAGTAAAATTTAAAATAATCATTATTTTGGACATGCATGAGCGACCAGTGCCTTAGGATCTGGCTGACCACTCTGTCCGACACCACGCTCAGAAGCGTGTTGGTGCTACCCTTTATCCAAGACCACATTGCGAAGCACCGCCTGAAAGCCGTCCCTGCTGTGGTCAGCGAACATACCAGAGGCACTGCACTGCCATGGGAGCCCCAACAAATCTCTGAACGCGTTGTCATACTGGACGCGCAGAGCATTGCAGGCTTTTTTAGTGTAATCGCTTTGTTTTTATTTAGGTCATGTTTTTTTTGTTTGGAAAGTTCGTAATCATCCTCCCCCTGTCTGCAGCCTCTTTCTGCGAGTTGACCGTTTCGCAGAAGAGACCACCGCGTGCCAAGACTATTTAGGGAACCATGACCCTAGGCTGTTGCCTAGCAGTGGGTGGGTAAGCTGGTCATCATAATTATCATCTGCCTAGCCTTTTTCCAACTACGTTGTCAAATTCCAGTCTAACCGCATGCAGCTGAATACCAGTATTTTATAAGGAGCGACTGCCTATCTGACCTCCACAACCCAGTAACTGGGTAATACGATACCCCTTGGTAAGACTGGTTGTCAGATAATAATAATAAACTGGTATTTTAATTATAATTTATTGTATAACGTTAATAGTGTCTTTAGGCCTAGTATGTCGTATCTTCTTTTTATGTGTATTCGATCTTGAAGCTCGATTTAGGAAACATTTTACTCCATAAACACTGTTAATCTTGATGATGTCAGATTCTGACAAGAGTTCGGGGTTCTCGCCTAGTTCCTTCATTATAGAGCCGTCTCGATCCTGAGAAAATAAAATCTCTACATAGTATAAAACAAAGTCGCTTCCCGTCGTCTGTACGCTTAGATCCTTTAAACTGCGCAACGGATTTTAATGCGGTTTTCATCAATAGATACGAGTGATTCAAGAGGAAGGTTTATGTATCTACATTGCACCCGTGCGAAGCCGGGGCTTGTTGCTAGTAAATAATAACATCACGTATGTTATCCCCGAAAGGTTAGACAGAGGTGTATCCATTAGTACAACCACATTTCGCCAGTTATGTTTAAGTCCCATGTGATAGGGGGCGAGCCTATTGCCATCAACCGGGGATAAATTCAGATTCCGAGGCTGCTACTTACTGAGAAATTCCTGATGGAAAAACCCAATAACACTTTGCCCGACCTGGTAATCGAAACCGAGTCCTCATGCTCTTTGCGACCACTAGACCAACAGTCCAGATTTCAAACTTATTATAGTTAATACTCGCTTTTGCTCGCGACTTCGTCCGCGTAAAAATAAAATATAGCCTATAATACTCGCAGATAAAATAGCTTTCTAATGGTGAAAGAATTTTTAAAATCGGTCCAGTAGTTTTTGTGTTTATCTATTACAAACAAACTAAAATACAAATTTTTCCTCTTTATAGTACACTAGTGTAAGTTTTAAATCGCCGATCCGCCTTGAGTGCCTTCTCTGTATGAGAAGAAGCTTTTTCCCTGCAGTGGGACAGTAATAAACTGGTGTTATTATAGTGAAATACCAGTAGTTTGTAGGTGGCTACAGTTGATAGTCTTCTCTTGCCCGGTTTCCGCCAGAACCGTATCGCAGGGTGTGTAGCACTCTTGTAGTCATACGGCAGGTCTAAAGTGGCTTCATCGCCCATTTTCTCAAAGTGGTGGAGTTTATCTAGACAAAAAATACATTATTTATTCATTACTAGCTAGCTTACTACTCGCGACTTCGTCCGCGTAAACGGTTATTGCGGACACAGACGAAGTCGCGGAAAAAATTACTCATGTCCTGTTCTTTCAAATTATTTAGTTAATATCATAATTCGAAACGACACGTGGCGCCATCTATGATCATAAGAACGTTATTGTGATTTCCCTCGGAAACAGTACGTTTTTCGGGATTAAAGGTACCCTATATTCGTTCCTGTACACCTGGCAACGTATATGAAAAATTTCAGGATGATCGGTTCAGTGGCTTAGGCGTAAAATGGTTACAAACAAACAAACATACAAACCTACTTTCGCATTTATAATATAAGTTAGGATTTAACATACATAAACTCACGCCTTTTTCCCATGGGGCTAGGCAGAAACCACAGAACGTCCCCAGCTACGATCCTTACATACTCCTTTCGCCTCGTCCACGTTCATACATCTCGTCAGACAAGCACGCCGGTTACGAGTACTCCGCACCTGACCAAGAAGAACCTCATCGATAATGTCAGTGTACGTTTTCCTAGGGCGTCCACTCCCTGCGTTGCTATAAATATACCTTTTGTTAATCGTCTTTCACTCATTCTCTCAACATGACCGAACCATCTACATACTCTTTCAAATCGTTGTCTGTCAGTGAGGTATTTCACTCCTTCCACGACGTCAAAGAGGGGCGCGCGTGGAACAATGGCGCGCGTGGGGGCGACGGGCGTCCCCAAAAATGATGTCATACCTGCTCTAACATGTCGATTATGCACCCTGATATGCTTGTCCCTGTCATGGCGGGAGACTTCGAAGTAGAACCCCAGCATCGACATCACCATCATGGCTGTGAGCTGCTTATGATGACCACCTTCGAAGAGCTCTACGCTGCCGAAATTCTGGAGACAAGAAGAGAAATATTTACATTTTAATTTTTTTTTTACCTCTATCTCAGGGGTCACCAAATGGCGGACGGCGGTCCGCATGCAGACCATCGACACATTTTGTGCGGAAGGCGAGAACACATCTATAATTAGTGCCACGAGTCGTGAGCACAGATTGTAGGATTTCGAGCATGTACACTTTTGGCCAAATAAAGGCTAACACATATTCCTTTTAAATGTATTTAAAAAAAAAAAAAAAAAAAAAACACATCATTTTTATAAAACGAAATAATAAAAATGAACTGTAAGTATTAAACCAAAAACACAACAAATACGAAATAACGAAATTAAACTATGTTTAAAAAAAAAAACACTAATACGTAATAAGAAAAATAAACTATTAAAAATTCAAAACGTTATTCACTAATATTGCACAAAAGTGTACAGTAGCAGAATGACAGGCGATAGACCAATAGACGGTGAGCATCAATTGACGAACCAATCGCATGCAGCCGACTGCAAGATCGGCGCTCCCCGCTTTCTTCATTCCGCCAAAGAGACCGGAATATTAACAAATGCGCAGTGAAATTTGTGCTCACCACTCGTGGCGGTACCTATACTTGCCACTATAGTCGCAGGCAGAAGTATAAGTGTTTCATCATTATTATCATCTGTCAAGCCTTTTCCCAACTATATTACGTTGGGATCGGCTTCCAATCTAACCGGATGCAGCTGAATACCAGTATTTTACATGGAGCGACTGCCTATCTGACCTCCACAACCCAGTAACTGGGTAATACGATACCCGGTAAGACTGGTTGTCAGACAAATAAGAGTGTTTTTAACAGGGAAATCTCTGAAAATACTAGTCTGTTTTTCAAATTCTGCAATTCGGCAATTCTGTAGCTTTATAGAAAGCTATTCTATTACCAAGTGCTAAGGCTATATTTCATGTATATATTTGAGTTCCACGAGGACAAGTCACGGATGGAAGCTACTTACAATATAATCAGCTTATTACTGTCCCACTGCTGGACAAACGCCTCTTCTCATACAGAGAAGGCACGAGCATTGATCACCACGCTTGCTCAAGGCGGATTGGCGATTTCTGACTTTATTAAAAACGAATCTTTGTTCTCAACTTCGAAGTTATTGTCAAAGAATTCGTTTTTATCTGACGTCTCATACCCTATTTACTACCTCTCCCTGCCAAACAGCTTCCTAGATCAAGCAGTTTTCGAGATTTTGTGTTAAAGTTAGTGAGTGAATGACCTACTTTCGAGTAAGTACAGTCACGAGCAAAAACAAGTATACACTAAGTAACATAACGCAGCTATTTTCTTCGAATATATTGATTGAAATGTCTTGTTTTTAGGAATACAGTATTTTGAATTCAATACTTCTATGAAAGAGGTCTTATATAAAAGTTACAACCATTATTTCACAAGAAAATTTCTTTTGAACTTTGCTAAGTGTATATTTGCTATAGCTAGTCTCTACATAGTATAAAACAGTCGCTTCCCGCCGTCTGTACGCTTAGATCTTTTTAATGCGGTTTTCATCAATAGACAGAGTGATTCAAGAGGAAGGTTTATGTATTACATTGTTCCTGTGCGAAGCCCTAGCTTGTCGCTAGTTGCAAATAAAAGAATTTTTAAATCAATTGTATTCCATTTATTTAAAAGTAATGTAACAATAATGGAATAACAATATCATAAAATAGAAGATAAATTGTTCATTATCTATAATCTACTTCTAAGACTAAAGAATATCACAAAAATATTTGAGCTAAAAAAAAAATTGACACTACACTGTCAAATTGGGCATTTGACATTACCAATCAATTGACGTACTTATGACCTGTCAAAACGCAATTCCCGCGTAAATTTTGCGCGGCAAAAGTAATCTGCGATGTCACTTTTGTTCCGACTCAATTGATTAACTATTTATTGATTTTAAAGCAACTAAAATTCAAATTTTACTGTTTATTGAAAGTTATTCGGGTTTTTAGGAATAAAATTAAGTGGTTTTTTTATTGTAAAGTAGTCTTGGAATTATTCTTTAATGATATCAAATACCCAATTCTTCTATTCGAGAAATCTTCTAGAAGGAATGCTTCTAGAATCTACTATTTCATTATTCACTATCGTGAACTTCTTCAATAGTTATTGGTTAATGGGATCAAATACCCAATTCTTCTATTCGAGAGTTTTTCTAGAAATAATGTTTCTAGAATCTTCTACTTCATTCTTCACTATCGTGAACTTCTTCAATAGTAGTACATTCATGTTCTTGAATTTCTTGATAATTCTCACTCCGCTGCCGCTTCGCTCGATGCATCCACGGCTGGTCGTAAATTTTCTTCATCACACCCGACCATCTCCTCATGAGTTCCGTCATCTGTCTCTCAAATTCTTCTCTTAAACAATCCACGTTTGTGTCCAACCATTCTAGAGCTGTCTCCCATTCTCCTTTCATGAACTCCTTCTCTTTTTCCGTCAAAATCTCACTCTTCTCTGCCACATTACGTTTTACATCGTAAACGTATGATTCTAATTGGTTTCTCACTTCTAATCTTCTTTTACTTTCAATATCATCTTCGCGGTAAGTTGTAGCATCGGATATCATCTGTCCTATTTGCAGTTGGTTTAGTCTATGCTCGTTGCGAATGGTAACACTTTTTGTGTTGCCAGTGCTTCTGTCTTTGGCTGTCACGCTTAAGATGCCGTTGGCGTCTATGGCGAATGTGACGTCGATTTTTGCAACGCCTCTAGGAGCTGGTGGTATTCCAGTTAGCTCGATGACTCCTAGTAGATTGTTGTGTTTTGTTAGACTACGTTCGCCTTCAAAAATCTCTATAGTCATACAATTTTGGTAGTCGTCTTGAGTGGTTATTTCTCTGGTCTTCTGGCAAGGTATTGGTGTGTTTCTTTCTAAAACTTTGAACATCATTCCCCTGGCTGTTTCCACTCCAAGGGATAGAGGAACAACGTCGACTAGTAAGAGGTTTTTGATCTTTTCGTGGCGATGACCACTTAATATTGCAGCTTGTATAGCTGCGCCACAAGCTACAGCTTCATCAGGATTCAAGCTGGTCGTCAAATTCTTTCCTTCGAAGAATTCTTTTAACATACTTTGTATCTTTGGTATTCTAGTGCTTCCACCAACTAAAATAATCTTCTGTATATCCGTTTTCTTAAGCTTCGCGTCTGCTAACGCCTTTTTTACTGGTTCTAAAGTATCCCTAAATAAATCAGAGCATAACTCTTCGAAAAGAGCTCGTGATATTCTCCCTAGATAGTCGATGCCATCACAGAGAGTTTCAACTTCGACTGTTGCTTCAGAGTAAGAGGTTAGGAATCTCTTAGCTCTCTCCGCAGCTGTCTTCAATCTCCGCAGAGCTTTAGCATTCCCTAAAATCTCCGTATGATACTTTTTACGGAAATCTTCAGCGAAGTACGCGACGAGTCGATTATCGAAGTCTTCGCCACCAAGTCTGGTGTTACCTGCTGTTGCTTTTACTTCGTAGACGGAACCATTGATGGAGAGTACTGAAACGTCAAAAGTGCCTCCACCAAGATCGTAGATCAGGACGTTTTTGTCCCCTCTTCTATCTAGCCCGTACGCTAGAGCAGCGGCTGTAGGCTCGTTCGTGATTCGCAGGACTTCCAGCCCTGCAATTGAAGCAGCTGCTCTCGTCGCCTGCCGCTGCGAATCATTGAAGTAAGCAGGCACTGCAATCACAGCCTTATTTACTTTAGCACCAAGGTAGCTTTCAGCTATCTCTTTCAACCTGAAAAGTACCATACTGCTGATTTCTTCAGGCGCGAAAGATTTCTTCTCACCCCTGTAATCAACTAAAATCATAGGCTTACCGTTTTGATTCGAAACTTGAAACGGCCAATGGCGTAAGTCCATTTGTACACCAATGTCGTCGTATCGTCTGCCAATCAAGCGTTTCGCGCCAAATATTGTGTTCCAGGGATTGAGCGCGGCCTGATTTCGGGCCTCTTCGCCGATCAGGCGCTCGGTTGGTGTAAACGCGACGTAAGATGGTGTTGTTCTGTTTCCTTGGCCGTTTGCTATCACTTCCACGCTTCCGTGTCTCCACACTGCCACACAAGAATACGTTGTGCCCAAATCAATGCCCACAGCAACCATTTTTTGGGCAAAACTTAAATAAAACCAACAAAATAATCTCTCAATTCACAAACTTCAAAAGTACTGCAATTGCCGCTCTGTCAGTGGTATATATACTCTCGGCCAATGGGTGTCCAGAATATTCGATGGCATCGACCAATCAGAACGCGAATAGGGGAGAATGTTCCGGAATGGGGTGGCCAGCGCTTGAAATAAAGTTAACCTCATTTCGTGATAATTATTGTTGACGTTTTAAAGTGCATTATTGTTTTATATTTATGTAGGTCAGAATTATTTAACGTTTTAACCAATTTAATTTCTAAACGCCAATAACTTTAAGGGGCAAAAACGACGCAGGCTGAATGCAATACTTCTACAACACATGAAAAATATTCTTGGAACTATTAAAAATAATAATAAAATATTTTTTGTTTTTATTTTTTATTTTTCTTTTTATATTGTATAGTGTAGTGTCATTATAACATTACTTATAGCATCGCTTTGACTTCCCTGTCAGGGTGTTACTATATGCGTGTAAAAAAATAAAACAAAAAAATATTGAAGAATTATCTCTCAATATGAGCAAATTATGATTTAAAAATGATACTAAACCTGCGCTATACAGTAATAAGTCATCAATATTGCATAAGAAAACCAGAGAGAACTAAACATCGCATTCATAATCAAATTACAGAAAATAAAGACCTTTAATCTATTCAAACTACCCCTAAAAAATCTAAATTTCGTAACGTGGCCACCCTATTCATTCTTTCTCCATTGACGTCACTACAGCTTGCCATTTCTCCGTCCTTCACACTCTCACGGCTTTAGCCGTAAACGGTATTGCTATCCCTTTTTAATGTTTATATAGCTGTCCCTTTCACACCCTTCGGCAATTATCTAGTGCACTCTTTTTAATTTAACGTTGCACGTGGTTTTTTTATGACAATAATAACAAAAATTTCGTAATTTTTCTATTTGAATATCTATATTTTTTTGTTTTGTCGTTTCGGTCATGTTGAGAGGGAGAATGAAAGTCGAATAAAAAAGGTATTCATATGGCAGATGTGAGTGGCAACGCAGGAAGGGGTCGCCTTAGGAAGACCTACACTGACCTTATTAGTGAGCATAACATAACATCACGCCTGTAATCCCCGAAGGGTTAGGCAGAGGTGTACCCATTAGTACACCCACATTTCGCCAGTTATGTTTTTAGTCCCATGTAATAGGGGGCGAGCCTATTGCCATCAACCGGGCACAAATCCAGACTCCGAGGCTGCTACTGAGAAATTTCTGATGGAAAAACCCAATAACACTGCCCGACCTGGGAATTGAACCCAAGACGTTCTTCAGAAAGGTCAGGTGCGCAGTACTCGTAACCGGCGTGCTTGTATGACGAGATGTGTTAACGTGGACGAGGCGAAAGGAGTATGTAAGGATCGTAGCTGGGGACGTTCTGTGTTTCTGCCTACCCCCATGGGAAAAAGGCGTGAGTTTATGTATGAATGTCTAGGTATTGTGTCTTTTTAGTTTCCGTACTATATATTTTTGTACATAGGTATATTAATAGTAATTACAGATTTTATTTTTGTTTAAAATACGTGTAAAAAAATGCTCAACTCGCAGGAAAATGGTAACACCAAATTGTTATGTCATTATTATTTTTGTTTTTACGTAGAGTTGAATTAAAATCGAATTAATAAGTTATTTTGATAGTTCCAATATTTGTAAACAAATGAACACTATGTATATTAGAACTGTCAGTTCTAATTCTAGTAATATTTTTTACAAGCTTTTATTAAGCTTGTAGTTCGTATGTAGTAAGTTGTCCTTTCAAAATTTGCAAACCATTTTTCGATCATTTCTTGGTATGCGATTGAGCTGAAATTATGCATACACCTTTAGTTCTGATGACAATGTCTGATACTCAATATTGTAATAATTTTAAATTAAAGCTGGTTTAAAAAAATATTTTTTTTACATAATTTAGTTTTGTTCATTACTTGAATATTACGTATACGATTAGTAGATTTTATGCAAGGTACGTTCTATTCACGTATAATTATAATTCTGCATAAAAATATTGTAAAACATTGATTTTAAAAGAGTATTTAAAGAGTTTCATGCCCATTCTTCTCCATACGAAACTACCTTTTG
Organism: Hoplodrina ambigua; assembly: GCA_949774945.1. Lineage (NCBI taxonomy): Eukaryota > Metazoa > Arthropoda > Insecta > Lepidoptera > Noctuidae > Hoplodrina > Hoplodrina ambigua. The sequence continues at coordinate 1,975,287 of OX458994.1, forward strand.
GAAGGGGCAACTAGAGTCAATTACTTTTTCTTGTATGACGTTAAAAGTGCCTTTTAATGATCTAATTGAAACAAATGATTTGACTTTGACTTTAAGCTTGTAAAAAGAAAAGAGATTAATTTCGACAGAATCTTCTGTCCCCATGTTATTTATGTCATATTGTATTTTAGATCAATGAATGATATTTTTGTCGCTCCACAGATGAAGCAATTTTAATTTAGAGTTGCGGCAACAGGCAACTCTCAACTTGAATATTAACCTTTTGAACGCCAGGCCAGTAACCCTGACGCCAGGCCAGTATTTTTGTCAAATGACAATGATAAAGAATAGGGATTCAAAAACTTGATTACATTGTTTATTTCATAGTATGGTGCGACGTGTATTTTGTCATATATTTGTGACGTTGGCGTCCAGGGTAAGATTTCGTTTGTCACATATATGTGACAATGGCGTTCAAAAGGTTAAAATACCTAGTTTAAAATACTATTTTATTTTTCATATTAATTAATAACAATTAAAAAGGAAATTATACTAATGATTTTCAACATGAATTATTTAATTCATACTAATATTATAAACGCGAAAATAACTCTGTCTGTCTGTTACGCTTTCGCGACTAAACCACTGAACCGTTTTTGATGAAATTTGGTACGGGGTTCGTATGAACCCTAAGAACGTGCGTCCGCGATAACCGGCATTTACGCGGACAAAGTCGCAAGTAAAAGCTTAGTAAGATATAGGTATGACTGGACAAGTTTTGTATAGCGTATATGCGCCACGAAAGATGAGACTTGACAAGCGTCAGTAATGGGTATGGATGTACGAAATAGTTATACATAATTTGTGTATCTATTCAGGAATATTTCGATGACGTTTAGATTAAAATTCTTAACAATATTGTAATACAAGCACTTTTTCCGCGGCTTCGTTCCCGTGATTTATCTTACGGATCCCTATTTTTTTTTAAATATAATATCTATAGCCTATGTCACCCGGGGATAGTGTAGCTTCCCAACAGTGAAAGAATTTTTAAAATCGGTTCAGTAGTTTCGGAGCCTATTTAATGCAAACAAACAAATCTTTCCTCTTTAGAATATTATTAGTAGTAAAATTACTAAATAATAAAGTTTGTGTGGCGTGTCATGTCTTATCTTTCGTGGCGCGTTTTGTATAGTCCTTCTTAGAGTTTCTCGCCCATTCTTCTCCATACAAAACCACCTTTTGGAAGGGGCAAAGTAGATTCAATTCTTTTTACTTTTGTATATGACATTCAAAAGTGCCTTTGGCCTAATAGAAATAAATAATTTGTCTTTGACTTTGACTTAACTGCTTACCTGCTTTCCCCCGACCCTGCCTGTCACGAAGTCAGGACTGTTATCCAGGATCAGATAGTCTTCAAAACCTTCGGCTTCCTTAGCGTCAACCTCGCGAAGCTTCACGCACGTCTTCTGCGTCAAAATGGTGTTCACCTCTGCCAGCCTGTCGCGAAGGTCCTCAAGGTCATCTGGGGGGTGATGGGGAGGTAGTGAATGGACACAGTAAGTCTTACGACCTTACGACACCATAGTGTCAGTTTCTAAACCGCCTCAAGGGCCTCTGACAAGGTTTGAGTGGGACAGTAATAGCCTGGTATAAGTCCAGGTTTCCTCACGATGTTTTCCTTCACCGATGTCAATGATGTCCAAGATAAATTTTAAAAGGTTCAATAAAAAAAAAAGGGATAGATATGCAGGGTCGACAGATATACTTGAAGTTTTCTTAGAAACTGATGGATTATTTAAATGTTATTTAATTTAAAAAGTAGATAATAAACAGTTCATTAATTAAGTAACGTTTCAATTGAAGACATCCATCGGTTTCTAAGAAAACTTCAACTAAGTATATCTGACGACCCCGGTTACCCCCCTTTGTTGACTGTACATATGAATTGAAAAAGTCACTTTGGCATGTACTTGCCCGGCTTTGAACCCACAACCTCATGCGTGAGAGGCGGGCGCCTTAACCACTGGGCCATGACGACACAACGACACAAAACGTTGAAAATAAATGATTAGATTTCGACTCTAGTTGAATAAACTATTATTGGCGCGCCTCTCCATATTACTATTTCAATGTGTGTAGTCATATCCATATGAAAGAGTTTCTATTTAGTTGTAAGCATCGTCTTCAGTAGCAGGCCGGCAGATTTGTTAGTCAACAAATCATAACTAGCCAACCGCGCAAGACGACGCACGTGTCATTTTCATAGAGTATGTCAGTGCAGCGCCATTCTAATAAGAATGAGAGAGAATCAATGACGCCGCTAGTCAAGCAACAAATTGCTGATTCGTTTTTGTTTCCAGAGCCGTCTCAATACGCACACATGCATTGTAAGTCTTGTAAATAGTTTCACAAATACTTTCAACGTTTTAAATTTGTGTAGGGGCTGTATATTTTATTAGTTTATCGATACTTACAGTCTGGTAAATCTTTAATAACATAAATTAAGTCGCCATGAGGCCATCTTCGTTCCGCATAGAATTCAACATTCAGCTTGCTTAAATCTACAGTTGTAGGCACGACAGTCATCTTATATGACTCTTGTTGCTTTTGACGTTTTGCCTTCTTCGGAAACCTTTGAAAGAAATGATTTATTACTTAAAGAGTTCTTTACTCCGTACGGCAATTCAAGCAAACTTCAAGTCCTTATTTCTTGAAATGAATGAACCGATTTTAATAAAACTTCAAGCTTACATTAAGCAGGATACATAGGTCTAAGAGTTTTATCTTAAACATCCTTTCTATTCTTATTATAAAATATGAGTAAGTATTTATGAGTATGTATATATTATATATCTTAATATATATAAATCTCGTGTCACAATGTTTGTCCTCAATGGACTCCTAAACCACTTAACCGATTTTAATAAAATTTGCACACCATGTGCAGTTCGATCCAACTTGAGAGATAGGATAGTTTTTATCTCAATTATTGGTCTTAATATTTTTTTATTGCAATTTTGAGCCACAGCAACGCGTGGACCGGTCAGCTAATATATTATATATGGTATATATGAGTTTATGTACTTGTGTACGTTTAAACTTGTTTAGATATTTGTTTTTAATGATTTTAAAATTTCATATTTGATTATTTCCTCATGTACAATTTTTTGCACCTGCTTTGTTATCTCTTCACCACCTTTGGTTGACTGGTAGAGAATGCCTAAGGCATTAAGTCCGCCTTTGTACTTTTTTGTTGCATAAAGTTTAAAAAAATAAATAAATAAAACAGGGGTTCCTAAACTTATTTTGTCTACTGCCCACTTTGAGAATAAATTGTTTTCAAGCGCCCCCATTTCTCACCTACTTAAAAACCACCTAGTAGATGAAATTACAAATCGCTCCCCAAGCCTCTACACAACGCTCCAATTTTTTTTTCTGGATCTCTTACAGCCCCCTTGAGGCCTGCAGCGCCCACAAGGTGGCGTTATCACCCATTTTGGGAAAGTCTGCTTTATGCCGTACGGCATTTCGTAAAAACTTTCAAGTCCTTTTAATATTCGAAATTAATTAACCGATTTTAATTAATCTCCTTAGACAAGATTCTTCTTGATTCTTCCCGTGACCCAAGGGCTGGTTTTTATCTTGGCCAGAGGTTAAGCATTGCCATTCAACGTGGCAATGCGGCCAGTCTTTTGGGCACATTTCCAGTAGACAGCGATGCGGATGAATTTTTTGATGCCATTTAATTTTAGTTTCTCTTTTTTTTATATTCTGGTTGTTTTTTATTTTATTTTTATTATTAAGCTTGTAAATATTGTATATATTAATTATGAAATACACCCAATAAATGTTAGCTAATGTTTGAACAAAAAAAAAAAAAAAAAGCTTAGACAAGATCTGTCGTAATAAGTAAAATTGCTTTGTTTATACGTGTAGTCGATGACTGACTGAAGGAAGAGGGGTTTTTTTTTAGTTGGTAAAAATCATCAAATGGCTCCTTCCGCCCTGTGTGGGGCGGAAGGGACTGTCAGACTTTTACTGACAAAAAACCACCCTGTTCCTTCTGTTGCCCTTTACGTTCCGGTGCCACGGTATCCTGTTAAGACGTCCCGCAACCCCGGCAGGGAGAAGGGTACTACTACTATCCAAAATGAAATATATCGTGTGAGTGTTTGAAAGGGCTTTTTGTAAGAATTTATAATACTTGGGGTGACACCACAGTTAGCCCCGGGTGCCACCCATGCTAGCTACGCCACCGCCTTCGTGTTAAGAGTTTCTGTCATACTTACGGTTCTTCTGAAATATCGGATTCTGATTCCTTTGTAACTGTTTTTAGAGTTTCTTTCTGTGCTTCCTTAACTTTAACTTCAGGTGTCGTGCTCTCCACAGTCTCTTCTGAACTCTCCGACTCTTGTATTGCTAGTTCCACACTCTTCTGTTCTTTGTCATCGTATAGAGATATGTCTGATTCTTCTGTATCAGTAATTTCTGAGCTATCCCGAGAACTCTCTGTTCTGAGAATAGATTTAAGTTGTATTTAAAGTAAAGCGACTGCCTCGTTGGTCTAGTGGTCGCAAGCGCGACTGCTGTGCATGAGGTCTTGGGTTCGATTCCCAGGTCGGGCAAAGTGTTATTGGGTTTTTCCATCAGGAATTTCTCAGTAGCAGCCTCGGAGTCTGGATTTGTGCCCGGTTGATGGCAATAGGCTCGCCCCCTATGACATGGGACTAAAAACATAACTGGCGAAATGTGGGTGTACTAATCAGGGTACATCTCTGCCTAACCCTTCGGGGATTACAGGCGTGATGTTATGTTAAAGTAAAGTATAACATAACATCACGCCTGTAATCTTTGAATCATCAATCACGAGCAAAAACAAGTATACACTAAGCAACATAACGCAGCTGCCTATTTTCTTCGAATATATTTATTCAAATGTCTTGTTTTTAGGAATATAGTATTTTGAATTCAATACTACTATGAAATAGGTCTTATATCAAAGTTACAACCATTATTTCACAAGGAAATCCCTTTTGAATTTTGCTAAGTGTATACTTGTTTTTGCTCGAGACTGTGCACCCACATTTCACCAGTTATGTTAAAGTCCCATGTAATAGGGGGCGAGCCTATTGCCATCAACCGGGCACTAATCCAGACTCCGTGGCTACTACTGAGAAATTACTGATGGAAAAACCCAATCATACTTTGCCTGACCTGGGAGGCTGGGAATTGGACCCAAGACCTCATGTTCAGCAGTCGCGCTTTGTGACCACTAGACCAACGAGGCAGTCAAATTTTTATTTATTGGTATAGCGGCAATAGTAATAAATATTGTATGAAAATTTCAACTCTCCAGCTTTTACGGTTTATGAGATACAGCCCGCTGACAGATGAACGAACAGCGGAATCATGCCTTTTGCACACGGAGCAACTTAAGTTGAGACAACTATCAACACTTTAAAAGTTTCTTGTAAAAAGTTGAGAGTTGCTATAACGTTTACGGTTGCCGCAACTTTATGGCAATCTGAGAGCTACTTTCATAGCCAATCTACGCCACGATCGTAATATTTAACAGTTGCTAGTTGCGGCAATTAGGGACTAACTTAGTCATCGATTACAGCAACTGAAAACTGTTGACGAACACCGGAACTCGAAACTCGAGTTGCTATGTGTGCGCAGTCCAATTAATGTATAGATATAAACAGCTAGTTGCCAGTAGCTGCAATAGTTGCTCTATATGTAATGCGCCTTAGTAATAGGGTCTTGTTAGCACTCTAAAAATTAACTTACGCATATGTCTGCTCCATAGACACTCTTCTAAATGGTTCCGTTCGATCTCCTGCGACTGTCGTCTGAGTTTTAGCATTCTGTATCTCCTTCAACCTCTTTCTTCTCATCTCTTCAAATCCTCTTTTAGAAAATACTTTCTTTATTTTAGAATTTGTTTTAGAGGACACCTTTTCTAGTTTTCCTGCTGCATCAACTTTTTGTTTTTCTACAAGTCTAGCCATTTTCATTTCTTTAATTTTACGTCTAGAAAGTATGGTTTTATTGTCTTTTATATTCGGATCTGTCGTTGATACTTTTAGCTGTGAATTGCCCGACAAATTTGCTCTCTGTATTTCAATAAGCCTTTCTTTTCTCATTGCTTTGATTCTCTCTTTAAGATTTGAGTCTTTAAACTTAATATTTACTGAAGGTTTTAATATAGTAATAGTGCTTGTTAGTTTGAAGTCTTTTGAAGAATCTGGTTCGCTTGCTGTAACTTTGGCCACTTCTGGAGACTTGGGTGGACTTGTAGCAGTCGTTACTTCACTCAATGCTTTTGAAAATTTAGATGTGGTAATAGAAGTCGTTGATTCTTTTATAACGTTTAAAGATTTCAGTGTGCTTACATTTCTTGCTGCATCTTTCAATGCTGTTAAAGAATTGGGTGTAGTAACAGCTGTCCTTTCTTCTTTTAATGTCTTTGAAGATTTGAGTGTTATTTGCGTGTGTTCTTTGGCTGCTTTTGAAGATGTAAGTGTGGCAGCAGTCTGCGTTGTTTGTTTGAGTGTTTTTGAAGATTTAGATGAGCTTATAGCAGTAGTTACTTTTGTATATGCTTCTGAATGTTTCGGTGTGGTAATAACAATGGTTGGTTCTGAAGATTTGAGTGTGGAAACATTATTCGTTGCTTCTCTCTTCCTTCTATTTAGTTTCAAAGGTTTCGTTACATTAGCTGATCTTTTCTCATCACCACCCTCTTGATGTTTAGTAGAAATCCTAATTTCCCCTGTTCCAGATATAAATCGATAAGGCTTAGGGCATCGAGCATCATTATCTACTCTACATTGACGTTGATAAGCTTCTATAGTCTCTGAATTTTGACAGAACTCCTTCGTATTCTTTTCTGCATCATCGACTACGGCTTTAGCAAAATCTTTGATGACTTTCAAGGTGCCAAAGACATCAGCGTAGATCTGCCTTTTCCGTAGATCTCTTTTGTGTTTAAATTCGATATCTGTTGAAGTGTTGCTTGTAATATTGCAATATTTGTCTCTGGCGTTCTTCAGAGCTTGAGAAGACAGTTGGTAAATCATCTCTACTATTATATCTGTTTGTTTTGCTATATTTAGAGTTTTTAGACTCTCTGGTAAATCATCGTCGTCATCATCTGCTGTAACAACTTTTGCTAATGACTCAGTTTTTTCATCATGTCTGTCTTCAGTTACTCCAGCTAATATTTCGGGCGGAGGAGTTATGTTTGGGTTGACTCTTAAGCTCACGTTTGCAAGAGGTTCAGCGACCTCCCTTTTCCGTCTGCCAAGTCCAGGGTAAGCTTGGCAGAGCACCAATTTTTCAGCACGATCTCTATTACGACATTCGGGTCCGTAGATCAATTCGATTTTCTTTATATCCGAGTCTGAGAGACCGTTTTTGTTTGGCCGCATGGTTGGTATCTGGAAGATGGGAGAAGACGTATTATTATATTCTGAAGAATAAGTGCAGGGCCCGATCTGAGCGATCAACACACGGCACTGCGCGCCGCCGCGGTTGGCGGATCTCATGTCGCATTGGCCTCTAAGAAATCTGTTGATGCCTAATACACACCGCCCGACCGCGCGGTCGAGCGGTGCAATCCGATTTACCGCCAGCGCCCTCCGCGGTAGTGCGCGGTGCCGTATGTTAATGCCGTAGCTCAGGCCCTGAACAAGAAAGAGGCAGTCACAACAGTATCCAAAAAACGCTAGCCGGGGAGTTTCTTGCTCGTTCTTCTCGATAGAGGCCTACCTCCGTTTTGGAACGAGCAACTAGCTTCTTTCTTTCTGACTAATTGTCCGACTCCTTGACAATTCAAAACTGCATGTGTAAATGATTTGAGTTTTCTAAATTTTAAATAGAAAACCCGACTTTCTAAAACTTCTTTTACCTTAAACATGATAGTTCTGTGTCCATTCTTGCTGTAATCTCGTTCCCCGAAATGCATAAGACTGTTAACATCATACGGGATCGCCCGCAACGGTGGAGGTAGTATACTGTCCTTTGTAAACAGCTCTATGTAACCTGTTGGAATCAACTAAATATTAATAAAATATAACATAACATCACGCCTGTAATCCCCGAAGGTTTAGGCAGAGGTGTGCCATTTAGTACACCCTCATTTCACTAGTTATCTTTAAATCCCATGTAGTTGGGTTTTGCCATCAGAAAATTCTCAGTAGCAGCCTCAGAGTCTCTGGATTTGTTGCCCGGTTGATGGTAATTAATAGGCTCGCCCCTATTACATAGGACTTAAAGATAACTGGCGAAATGTGGGTGTACTAATGGGTACACCTCTGGTCCGACTACGAGTGACGTCGGCTTCGACTACGAGTGACGTAGACTTCGACTACAAGTGATGTAGACTTCGACTACGAGTGACGTAGACTTCGACTACGAGCGACGTAGACTTCGGCTACGAGTGACGTAAACTACGACTACGAGTGACGTAGACTTCGACTACGACTGACGTAGACTTTGACTACGAGTGACGTAGACACCGACTACGAGTGACGTAGACTTCGACTACGAGTGACGTAGACTTCGACTACGAGTGACGTAGACTTCGACTACGAGTGACGTAGACTTCGACTACGAGTGACGTAGACTTCAACTACGAGTGACGTAGACTTCGACTACGGGTGTCGTAGACTTCGACTACGAGTGACGTAGACTTCGACTACGGGTGACGTAGACTTCGACTACGGGTGACGTAGACTTCGACTACGAGTGACGTAGACTTCGACTACGAGCGACGTAGACTTCGGCTACGAGTGACGTAAACTACGACTACGAGTGACGTAGACTTCGACTACGAAAAACGTAGACACCGACTACGAGTGACGTAGACTTCGACTACGACTGACGCAGACTTTGACTACGAGAAACGTAGACACCGACTACGAGTGACGTAGACACCGACTACGAGTGACGTAGACTTCGACTACGAGTGACGTAGACTTCGACTACGACTGACGTAGACTTCGACTACGAGTGACGTAGACTTCGACTACGAGTAACGTAGACTTCGACTACGAGTGACGTAGACTTCGACTACGGGTGTCGTAGACTTCGACTACGAGTGACGTAGACTTCGACTACGGGTGTCGTAGACTTCGACTACGAGTGACGTAGACTTCGACTACGGGTGTCGTAGACTTCGACTACGACGTCCTCTGCCTAACCCTTCGGGGATTACAGGCGTGATGTTATGCAAGTTCTTTAAAAAAAACACTTCATTTTAGCCCTCAAAACCCGATAAATGTTCAATGAAACGCAAAATTAGATTTTTAGATGTTCTGAAACCAATAAATTATAAATCAATTTCGTGAGCTAGTAAGTGACGTCACAGTAAGATATTGCCGTACAAAATGTATAAATAAAATAAATATCTTGGGACTACTCACACACGGCTATTTGATCCCAAGCTAAGCAGAGCTTGTGTTATGGTAACCAGACAACTGATATACATACTTATATGCATAATTTATAAATACATACTTATTATAGATAAATCAGACACAGACATAGAACTAACAATCATGCTCATCACACAAAGTTTGTCCTGGGTGGGAATCGAACCCACGACCTCCTGCTTAGCAGTCAGGGCCGCTAACCACTAGACCAACAGGCCCGTCAAGGGAGAATCGCGTTTAGACAGGTCATAAAAAGTACGTCAATTAATTTGTAGTGTCAAATACCCAATTGACATCTCTTACTAACATACAGCGAAAGAAAAGGACGAAAGAAGATTAATAAAAACAAATTATCTACCAACATAGCAACATTTTTAATAGACAAGACAATAAAAAACAATTACAAAGTCAAAGTCAAAGACAAATCATTTATTTCAATTAGGCCAATAAGGCACTTTTGAACGTCATACACTAAAAACAAAATAGGATTGAATTTAGTTGCCCCTTCCTAAAGGTAGTTTTGTATGGAGAAAAATGGGCAAGAAACTCCATACGTACTCTTTTAAAATCAATGTTTACAACATTTGTTTACAGAATCATACATGACATGGCACGTGAAAGCAATGTGTGTACCCTATAAAAAAAAACTAATTATTCATAATAATTATAAGGCACAAATTAAGAATTTAAAAGTTAAAATATGTTCAAATATACATAGTTTTCACGTGATTACAAATATTGGAACTACAGACGACCACTCTTAACATCTCAACCAACATGAAATAGTGTGTGAGTCCGCGCAATCTATAACACACTTTAAATCAATAAATAAAAATAAAACAAAAATAAGTATTAAGAAAAATGAAAAAAAAAACATTAATAACCATTTTGATTTTGTCTAGAATGTGTCATTGTCCCATGGAGCAGGACCAGCATGTTTCCAAGCATTCTTATTATGAATATAAACAACTACACAAGCAAATATTTAAAAAAAAAGACGGGTTGCACTCCGGGAGTGCCGGCAGAAGTGAAAACTTGATTATTAACGTTGAGCATGTTTGATATTTTGGAATGGTTAGGGAATAATTTTGCACCAATTGCTTTATCAGTATAAAAGTACTATCATTTATGTGGTAGAATACAATATTCATTTATTGCGCTATCGTACACAAACATGACAATTTATATTACATTAAAAATTTAACACTTTAAAACTATTACAATTATTTTACATTAAAAAGTTATACACGAACATTCGCGCAAGCGCCCTGCGCTGCCTAAACGAAACAGTAGGCCCAGGCATACATTTTCGCCGCGCCGTAGAGAGGGGATAGCTGTCTACTCTCCATCCGTCTTACGCTTTTTCGATCAGGTCACGTGTCCTGACGCGAGTTTAAGATTTTATACCCATTACAGAAAAAGTGCTCAACGCCGCTAAAGAAGTTTTCACTTCAAAAATTGTAGAAATAAATTATTTTGACTTCTCATAATAGTACCCAGTCGAGTTAAGTTTGTATTACCAAAATACATAATTAGGACTATAACAAAAAGTTGTTAGAAAACATTTTCGAAATGTCTTATTAAAAGAAAGATAGTTGGAAATCTTTGTTCCTATGGAAAAGATGCTTATGTGTAGAAAGTTTCATTAAAATCGGTTCATTCATTTCGAAAAATAAGGACTTGAAAGTTTATAGATATATAAACTACTAGCTTTTGCCCGCGACTTCGTCCGCGTGAATTTCGGTTAAAATCATGATTTGAAACGAGACGTGGCGCCATCTATGATCGTAGGAACGTTATTGTGATTTCTCTCGGGAACAGCAGTTTTTTTCGGGATGAAAGGTACCCTATGTTCGTTCCTGTACACCTGGCAATGTGTATGCAAAATTTCAGGATGATCGGTTCAGTGGCTTAGGCGTAAAATGGTAACAAACAAACAAACAAACTTACTTTCGCTTTTATAATATTAGTTAGGACTTTAACATGACGCTTCCCTCCATATTACTATTTCAATGTGCGTAGGACACATCCGTATGAAAGAGTTTGTAAGTAGTTGTAAGTAATCGTCTTCAGTAGCAGGCCGGCAGATCTGTTGGTCAACTAATCATAAATAGCCGACCGCGCAAGACAACGCACCTGTCATTTTCATAGAGTATGTCAGTGCAGCGCCATACTACTAATAATAAGCGATTAATGACGCCACTAGTCAAGCAACAAATCACTGATTTGTTTTTGTTTCGAGAGCCGTCTCAGTACGCACACATGCATTGTGAGTCTTTAAAATACTTTTATATACACTTTCAAACGTTTTGAATTATCTCTAATTTACAGACGTAATAGTCGATTCCTATCTAATTTGTTTATCATAAAAACTGTAGCTACAAATAGATAACAGAACAATAAAGCAATAACAAAAAAAAATAATCAGTTATAATCAATTTATCAAATAAATCTTCAACATTTTACATAATCAAAACAAAACCTTATGTACATGGCATAACGTTAGAATTGGCGTCGCCGTAGGCTCACAAGGCGGTGATCCTGCTCCACCAGCGATGTCTAAATGTGTATACTTGACGTTCTTCTCTTCTAAACCTGCTACTTTTATAAGAAATCCACCAGCTAATTGATGATGGCGGGCCTTCGCATCCATATCAACTTGTAACAAATCATCGCCTTTACATTTACCATTATTGACAGACAAATCTTCCGGTCGAATGAACGACACTTCAAATCCTTCACCAACTCTCGCGCCGCTGAACTGTAAAGCGCTCGCATGATTCGTTCCTCTAGCGCTGTAATTATCTAAAGCTGCTGTATAGTTACCGTAACACATTCTAGCATGACCTGTTAGCGTTGCTATGGTGTATAAATGTGGATTTAATTCACCATCAGCTATGACACCCATTTTGTACAGCGCATCTGCCATTGCGAATCGTCCTTCGGCATCTGTGTTAGTCACTCTTACAGTTTTGCCGCTTCTTGATACCAATAACTCATCAGGGACGTAGGAATCTTCTCCTATAGAGTTTCTGCAGAGACAGAGGACTCCAATGACCTTTAAATGAGGTGGTTTTAGTAAAGAACATGCTTTGAGGAAGCCTGCGACGGCTGCAGCGCCGCTTTTGTCTCGACTCATGCCAGCCATTTTGCCGGAAATCTTCAAATCTGCGCCGCCAGTGTCATAAGTGACTCCTTTACCAACTAGCAACAAAGTTTGGGTGACTCTAGCGTTGTCAGAAGGTTTATATTCAATTTCGACGACTCTAGCTTTGTGTCTGTCAACCTGATAGGCGGCTCTCGACACAGCAGCTAGCAAAGGATATTCTTCTGTAATAATTTTTTGATCGTCAATAATTTTGAGTGATATATTGCTGTCTGCAGCAAATTCTGTTTGTACGTATTTCACGATGTTGGCTGGAGTCATTCTTTCTGGGTCTCCACCAGCTATATCTCGAGCGAAAACTCTAGATTTTTCCAAAGCAATAGCGTTACGAACGGTCTTTTCAAAGCTTTCGCTTAATTTTTCTTCTGAATGGAAACCGATTTTTAGGAAATTCTTCGTGTTATCTCTTTCTCTGGTCTGTAGAGGTATGTATAGGGCTTCTAGAGCGCCAAGAATACAGACTAACTGTCCATCGGGGAAGTTGACAACGTTTTGAACGACGAGCAGAGGTTTTTTCGCGCCAGCTTCTAGTGCTCTAACCATACCTTTTTGTGCAGCTTCTTTAACCACCCTCGCATCATGATACGGCGAAATCTTCCCAGTTGGAGACAGCACCAGTCTTCCCCCAGACACATAATCACAGTTCCACACAGTAGCTACTTTGTGAACATGCTTATCAACTTTGGAAATTTTATCAATAAAGCTTCCTATATGTCTCGGTAAAGGTACTTTTTGATCTTCAGGATACAAAATTAGGATTACGGCGTCGTAATCAATGGATTGTATATTAGTTTCAATGAATATATTTTCGTATAGTTTTAATTCTGCGGCAGACATTTTTGTTGAACGATTGTCACAATACTGATTACTTTATTGTAATAAGTTATCGTGAATTAAGTATTTTATTTATCTTGTATTTGAAGTTTGCTTTTATCAGTGTTGTTTGTGAAGATATTGTTGTGTTATCTTTGTTAATTATGTATGTATTGTTTGCCCCGACTTTGTCTGCGTAAAAGTCGAAGTATTATTATTTTGACGGGCCTGTTGGTCTAGTGGTTAGCGGCCCGGACTGCTAAGCTGGAGGTCGTGGGTTCGATTCCTACCCAGGACAAACTTTGTGTGATGAGCATGATTGTTAGTTCTGTGTCTGGGTGTGATTTATCTATAATATGTATGTATTTATAAATTATATAAGTATGTATATCAGTTGTGTGGTTACCATAACACAAGCTCTGCTTAACTTGGGATCAGATAGCCGTGTGTGAGTTGTCCCAAGATATTTATTTTATTTATTTATTTATATATTTAAACTTTATGCAACAAAAAGGTACAAAGGCGGACTTAATGCATTCTCTACCAGTCAACCAAACCGAGCCAACCAAGTCTATATTTTAATGGTGTAATTATTATTTTTTTTTCAATATTTAGTTTTGCTGATTTTTCTATAGTCAGATAACTTTAAACCAAAGTATAAATATGACAGTTTGACATATTTTCTATACAAAAGCTGTCAAACCGCCATATTTATCCCTCTGTAACTGACGATTTAAAAAATAGCCCTAACTTGCACCTACCATGGTTAGGTTAGGTTAGTTTAGCTGGGCTGTTTCCGCACTAAGCCTCTTTATTGGGCCATTGTACGCATGAAAAGAATATCCTTGAGGAGTTACTCCAACCATCCCCAGGTCCTCCCAGAATGCCAGCAGTCTTTTCAGACTGTTGCAGGCTTCGGGGAGCGATACCGGCGATTGGAGAGTCCGTGCCCGTTGATCTGCCACGCTTCTGCACTCCAAGAGCACGTGCTGTGGTGTTTCTTCTGCATTGCATTGCAACTACCATGTTATCTCTTCACCACCTCTGGTTGACTGTTAGAGAATGCCTAAGGCATTAAGACCGCCTTTGTACATTTTGTTGCATAAAGTTAAAAGAAAAGTCGAATGAAAAGTAGTAGCCTATATCCTTTATTGAGGTTAGAAAGTACCCTGTAAAAAGTTTCATCACAATCGGTTCAGTGGTTTAGTAGTAAAAGCGAAACATACAGACACACAGAGTGAATTACTTTCGCCATTTATAATATTAGTAATGGATTATTTTTGTTATTGCAGGTTTTTTAAAACTATCATATAATTGACCTTTTGCAGGTCAAAGTCCTCTTCTTATACAAAGAAGAAATGAGAATTCATCAGCCTGTTCCATGTTTCGCTTTCACGACTAAAGTAGCATAACATAACATCACGCCTGTAATCCCCGAAGGGTTAGGCAGAGGTGTACCGATTAGCACACCCACATTTCGCCAGTTATGTTTTTAGTCCCATGTAATAGGGGACTGCCTCGTTGGTCTAGTGATCGCAAGCGCGACTGCTGTGCATGAGGTCTTGGGTTCGATTCCCAGGTCGGGCAAAGTGTTATTGTGTTTTTCCGTCAGGAATTTCTCAGTAGCAGCGTCGGGAGTCTGGATTTGTGCCTGGACGATGGCAATATAGGCTCGCCCCCTATTACATTGTAAAATATTGATTTTAAAAGAGTACGTATGGAGTTTATTGCCCATTCTTCTCCATACAAAACTACCTTTTGGAAGGGGCAACTAGATTCAATCCTTTGTTTGTATATGACGTTCAAAAGTGCCTTATATTGGCCTAATTGAAATAAATGTTTAGACTTTGACACAAAAATAAATAAAAATAAACTTACTTGGTTCAATATTTTCGATCATAACATCGATGTATATATCTCTACTCATCCTGTTATGTTCAAACGGTAAGCCGAGAGCTCTCATGATTATCATGTCCAATTCTGAAGACTTTAGACACTCGTAGCCGAGATGAATTAACTGTTGAGAGAAAACATTGATTAATTTTGATCTTCTTTATCGTGTGGGCAGTAAGGTCTTACGACCCCACACACCCTAGTGCAGTAGCGTACCTAGGGACTAGGCGGGGCGGTGCCCCGGGGCCCTCAAGCTCAGGGGGCTCTCGAATCTTTACCAGAAAATCTCAAACGAACCGAAGTTTTGAAAGTTTCTCCCATTTTCAAAATAAATTCATTTTTAAAGCACATATTTGTATATTTAATAATGTTACTTGATAAACCGTAACCAGTTAAAAAATAGCAGTGGGGCCCCATTTTTCTATTTGCCCCAGGGCCCTAATAATGTAGAAAGCACGCGTGCGCAATACGCCACATTGTGATTTGAAAATGGTGTTAATATATAGTCGAATACAGTGATACTCTAATAATTATTGTACCATGTTAATGTACCTATATTCTAGCAAATAAATCATTCATTCATTCATTCATTCATTCATACATATATCACTTACATGAGGACTATAGTTGGAGTGTCCCATCGTCAGGATCCTGCATCTTCGAATACCCTCAGGGTTCACAAACGTCAACACATGCTGACCTTCAGTAGGAGCTGTCATAACGGGCATGAATTTAATGCACGTTTTGAATGCAAACATCGATAGTGACGTCATAATGGCCATTGCTTGTTCGTGGTCTGAAAAAAGAAACTTATATAATCATCGTTATATAATATATAATATTTATTTATGATCACGCCTGTAATCCCCGAAGGGTTAGGCATTAGTACAGCCACATTTCGCCAGTTATGTTTAAGTCCCATGTAATTGGGGGCGAGCCAATTGCCATCAACCGGGCACAAATCTAGACTCCGGAAGCTGCTACTGGGAAATTCCTGATGGAAAAACCCAATAACACTTTGCCCGACCTGGGTATCGAACCCAAGACCTCACGCACAGCAGTCGCGATTTGCGACCACTAGACCAAAGAGGCAGTCATTAGAATATTTATTTATTTATTTATTTATTACTAGTTACTACCCGCGATTTTGTCTGCGTAAATGACGGTTATTGGCGATCTAATCATGTTTCCCCATACAAACTTTTGAGCCTAGTTTCATCCCCTTAGAGCAGGCTTTCCCAAAGTGGGCGATAACGCCCCCTTGTGGGCGCTGCAGGCCCAAAGAGGGGCGGTAAGAGACCCAGAAAAAAAAACGGGGCGGTCTGTAGAGGCTTAGACTGATTTGTAATTTCATCTACTAGGTGGCTTTTAAGTAAAATAATTTATTGTCAAAGTGGGCAGTAGACAAAGTAAGTTCGGCAACCCCTGCCTTAAGGGGTGAATTTTGGAAAATCCTTTCTTAGCAGACGCCTACCAAGTATAAACTACCTCCCTGCCAAAATTCACAACGAAATGTTACTTATCCACTCAAACCATGTCAGAGGCCCTTGAGGCGGCTTAGAAACTCTGACACTAAGGTGTGTGAGGTCGTAAGACCTTACTGCTCACACGGTAAAGAAAGATGACAACGAAATCTTATTAACTACTTACCAAAATGGTTGGGATCTATGAAAAATGGCACGGTAGCGTTCGGCCAATAAACGAACGTTCGCATAGTGATCACTGTAAAAGAAAATTTCAAATTATATTGTGACAAATAATAGGGTAGACGCACCACCAGTCATTTGACGTAATTTTTATGACCTGTCAAACTGTGACTTCACTTTAAAGCCACAATTGATTAATTATTTTGAAATCCATTTAAAATTTATATTTTACTGTTAATTTAAAATGAATCGGGTATTCAGGGCCAAAATACGGTGTTTTTTTTAAAGAAGCTGTATTTTGGAATTATTGGTTCTAATATTCGATTGCTATGCTGTGTTGACCACATTAACGGCCGATTTTTCAAATTGCAGTTAAACTTAACACAAGTAATGGCGGTTTGTACGGCAAAAGCAAATTTTGACGTTACTTTTTTGCTAACTGATTTAACTATTATTGATTTCAAAACCACTAGAAATCTATTTTCACAGTTAATTGAAATAATTGTAATTGAAATGTCTATGTCTTGGAATTATTTGTTAATTATCCACACGCCCCGGCTTCGCTCGGGTGCAGTGTAGATACATAATCCTTCCTCTTGAATCACTCTATCTATTGATAAACTCCGCATTGAAAACCGTTGCGCAGTTCAAAAGATCTTGGCGTACAGACGGCGGGAAGCGACTTTGTTTTATGCTATTTAGAGATTTAAGTCAAGTAGGTATCCAATTGGATAACTGACACCACCAATCAATTGTCATACTCTTATTGAGTGTCAAAACGCGATCCCCCATACATTTTGTACGGGAATATCGACCTGTGACGTCACTTATTTGCCAACTCAATTGACCTATTTATTGATTTCTAAGCCACAATTAACAGTTTTATAGTAAATTGAAAATTTCTCGGGTTCCTGCCGAAACAAAGTTTCTTTTTTTTAGTACCTAGTCTTGAGATTATTAATGGTATTAATTACCCAACTGTCATACTTGTAGTATGCTATCAAAAGCGATTCTGCCATAGATATATAAGAATTTTTTTAACACCAGAAAACGACAGTTAACTTACGCTTCCCATTCAACGTCGGATCCAGCGGTTCTGAATTGCATTTTGATATGTAACTGATAAACAATTGGAAATAAATTAAATATTTCAACATTGCCCTAACATGAAACTCGAAAGAGAAACGAAAAGATTTCGTTTTTATTTTATTTTTATGAGTTTTTTTTTTTATTGTGAACAATTTATTGTAGCAAATAAAAACATGATTCTTTTAGGAAATAGGTAAGTACCTACCTAACTACATACCATACAAAGATTTTTATTAGTTACTAACTTGGACCAAGCCCGCGACTTCAGTTTGTTATTTTTGCTTAAACAAAAGTAGCCTAATTTACTCCTCATAATATCAACTATCCGCCAGTGAAAGCTTTGTCAAAATCGGCTTAGATTTTCTGGAGATTAGCCAGAACAAACAGACATGCAGACAAAATTTTAAACATAGGTTATTTTTTTCGTGTAAATAAATACAGTGTAATTATTTCCTTACCTCGGAAAGCATGTTAAGTCGTTGCCATATTCATGTATATTATATGTTCCATATTCATTCATATTATTATTAGGTATGTGCTGCCATATTTCTTCATCTTTGACAGTCGTTACGAGTCGTCAAGTCTGACAACCAGTCTTACCAAGGCGTATCGTATTAGCCCAGTTACTTTCGAGATTTTGACGACCTGTAACGATTTTCAAAGATCCACGCATCACAGCCGGGACCCATGCTTTCCGAGGCACGATGGAGTGTCTGTGTGTAAAGACGGCGAACTCCGGCAAGAGCTTAACTTGATTGATCGACCCGTGCGGCTAAAGCCTCGTATTCATGCTAAACATTTGTTTAGCATCATAGTCAAAACATTTATTTCAATTAGACCATTTACAGGCACTTTTGAATTGTCAAGGAGTCGGTCAGTTAGTCAGAAAGTTGAAGCTAGTTGCTCGTTCCAAAACGGAGGTAGGCCTCTATGGAGAAGAACGAGCAAGAAACTCCACGGCACTCTTTTAAATTAGGTTTTTACAAAATGGTTGCATAAACATGTTCCAGAGTTGCTGTCAACATATTGCGGGCAACAAGTATTGCAGAGTTGACGCTCGGCGAGCGAAAACATCAGTTTATCAACAAATGTTGAAGTGTATGGACAACCCATATTGATTTGAACATAGTTTCCAGCAACGTTCTCGCCGTTCATCAACAATGGTGCCGATTCCCTTGTTCACAAACAAGACAAAATTTAGAGAATTGACATCTCTTACTGGCATACAGCTTGACAGTCGTTACGGGTCGTCAGAAGCCCGAAAGTCTGACAACCAGTCTTACCAAGGGGTATCATATTACCCAGTTGCTGGGTTGTGGAGGTCAGATAGGCAGTCGCTCCATGTAAAATACTGGTATTCAGCTGCATCCGGTTAGACTGAAAGCCGACCTCAACATAGTTGGGAAAAGGCTAGGCAGGTGATGACTGGCATACAGCTGAAGAGAAGGACGGTGACATTAAAGAACTAAATTAGCGATGTCAAAATAGTTTTGCCTTGAACTTTTCCGTATTTTTAATCCACACGTTTTAGGTGATATCCTAAAACGTGTGGATTAAAAATACGGAAAACTATCACTGTATGGATGTGTCAGATTGACTAAATTTGACAGCTCTTATTTACATTAGTCTCTTTCTTATTTTATTGGACGGAAAAAGATGGAAATAGTCTAATTTTAGTTTAGTTTGTGACCAAGGGAATCGGCACCATTGTTGATCAAATGTTGCTAAACAATGTTTACCATGAATACGAGGCTTTATTTTACTTAGCCGCTCAGGTAGCAGTAATGATGTAAATAAATACCAGCTTATTACTGTCCCACAGCTGGACAAATGCCTCTTCTCATACAGCGACGGCACGAGCATTGATCACCACGCTTGCTAAGACGGAATGGCGATTACAGACTTATATCAAGTCGAGAGTAAGACGAATGGTAAATCTTATGTTATTTTACATACATACATACATAAACTCACGCCTTTTTCCCATGGGGGTAGGCAGAAACTACAGAACGCCACCTGCTACGATCCTTACATACTCCTTTCGCCTCGTCCACGTTCATACATCTCGTCATACAAGCACGACGGTTACGAGTACTCCGCACCTGACCTTTCTGAAGGACCTCTCTTATGTTATTTTATAAGAAATAAAACCACATTTTTGTGTCAATATATATATTTATCAACTCCCTCACTTCGCGACAGGTTTAGCGGGCTTCTTGGATTTCTTGGAAGCCGGTTTCTTAACACCTTTCGCTTTCTTAGGTGGAGGGGGGGCAGTTTTCTTCGCTACAGGCTTCTTAGGTTTCTTCAGCGCAGCAGCCTTCGAAGCTTTGATCCTGCGCTGGCGCAGTTTCTCGGCTTTCACCGCGGGATCGGCTTCGGGAAGTTTGATCTGTAAAAATGAGTTTGTTAGTTGAGGAATTTAAAGGTCTGTGGTGAGCGGAAAGGGGGGTGATCAGAATGTGTCAACGTTTAAGTAATCATGGTTCTCATAACCCAATGCTCTGATAGAGAGTATCATCATTTGTATGTTTTTTAAACTTTTTTAAGTCGATTTTTTCTAAGGAAACTTTTGTTACCGCGTCATCGACATGCTAAAGTGACCGCATCACCATCATGGCCAGTCAGACCCGAAACAACTGTTGCTGTACGTAAGCAAATATTCGTTCAGCGCGGGAATCGAAACCGCGACACGCAACGCTGCAGCCAATCTTCATTTAAGCATGGCTAAAATTTTCAAAATCGTCTAAATTAATAAGTCATGTGTACTTGCTAGTTCCTATTCGGAGCGCTTTAAAAGTAGAAAATATACAACGACCGACGTGGTCTGTTTTTTTGACTTTGACTTTCAACTTTCTGACTTTGACTTTCAACTTTCTGACTTTGACTTAATACTTACTCCGCGCTTCTCAGCCAAGGCCAAAGCCCTGACATTATTCCTCCTATCCTGGTCGAGGACTGCTTTCCTTCTGAGAACAGCTGAGTAAGGGTTCAACCTCAGCATCGCCTTGGTGTTGGTCAAGGGGTTCAGTTTCCTGGTAGCACGAACCACGCGCTTGCTGTGAATAGAAAGAGGGGGGTGAGATACTGTTGGGAGGAGGGGGAGGTGTGATGTGGGGGGGTAGAGTAGTTCAGTATTTGTCAACGTTTAAGTAATCATGGTACTCATAACCCAATGCTCTGAAAGAGAGTATCATCATTTAGAATTTGCGATTGAAGGTCTTCAACATATCAGCAAGACTGTCCGCTGCTGCCTCTTTTAAAGATAGCCACACGGTCCTGCGCTGCTACGACGTATTTTTGTTTGTAATGGATCGTGTGGACAGTAAGGTCTTACGGCCCCACACACCCTAGTGTCAGTTTCTAAACCGCCTCAAGGGCCTCTGACATGGTTTGAGTGGAACAGTAATAGGCTGGTATAAGTTTAATGCGACTTTTTCAATACATATAACATCACATAAACATAACATCACGCCTGTAATCCCCGAAGAGTTAGGCAGAGGTGTACACTCACATTTCGCCAGTTATGTTTTTAGTCCCATGTTCAATTCATATGTACTTTCTAAAGTTTATCTTGTACATCACAGACATCGGTAAAGGAAAACATTGTGAGGAAACCTGGACTTATATTTACGGAACGAAGTCTAAGGCATTGGAATCCGTAAAGAAATTCCACTAGGACGAAATCTAGAACAAAAGCTAGTAATAATGACTTGATTGACATGATTCAAGATTTTCCAAATTTTAATGTCTCTTTTAACTGTGCTTCTTCTCTCCTACTATTTTGCTGTGCTCTACAGGGACCATAATAATCTCAATATTAAGTTACCACTTAAGTATACAAATGGAAAAGCAGTAAAGATATTGAATATGCTGCCTGTTTAAGTGCTGTGCACACCTGTAAGTGACTAATTCACTCTAGCTATGTTGGGATATTGTTTGGGGTACTGTAACAATTAAACTTAATTTTTTATTGTTACAGTACCCCAAACAATGTATTAGTGAATAAGTCGTTGGAGTGCCATAATCAAATAAACAAATAATATTGATGACTATACGTACTTGGGCGCGCGCAGAACCTTCCTAATCTCGTCAGACTTCAGCAGACGGCTCAGGTCAGTGTTTGCCATCTTGGGCTGAGGCAAATTGAAGTTCTTCTTCTCCTTAGACGGAGTCTTCCATGAACCGAACAGGGAGTCTGCAGAGTTAATTTAAAAAAATTAAAGATTTGTTCGATCCGGTTAGTAATTAGTACAGATTAGTGCATTTAAACTAGAGATGAAACAGATATTCGGCTACTATTCGATATCTGACCTATCCGGCCAATATTTGTTACTCACTATCGGGCCGGATACCGAATATGAAAAAAGAAAATACAATAATTTCTCAGTAATACAAGATAAAACATGACACAATAGTTAATTAAAACCATTATAATTTAATAAAAAGTTTTATTACTGTCAATAGCCTCTTGTCAAACATAGAAGCCGAGTATCCGGCCATCCAGCTTGAAGTTTGCCGAGTATCCGGTATCTAGTATCCGGCCAAACTACTATCCG
This sequence comes from Hoplodrina ambigua, assembly GCA_949774945.1. Lineage (NCBI taxonomy): Eukaryota > Metazoa > Arthropoda > Insecta > Lepidoptera > Noctuidae > Hoplodrina > Hoplodrina ambigua. Next base: position 1,997,872 of record OX458994.1, read on the forward strand.
TTTAAACTCTAATTTTAACGAATAAAAAATCTAATCAGCTTTATTATTTTAGTACAGATAATCTTAATATATATAAATCTCGTATCACAATGTTTGTCCTCAATGGACTCCTAAACCACTTAACCGATTATAATAAAATTTGCACACCATGTGCAGTTCGATCCAACTTGAGAGATAGGATAGCTTTTATCTCAATTATTGGTCTTAATATTTTTTTATTGCAAATTTGAGCCACAGCAACGCGTGGACCGGTCAGTTAGTATATTATATAGATAGTTGTATTCCACAGGTCGACACACTGACAGACAAGTTGTCTATGTCAATGTTTCCTAAGGGAAATATGATATACCCCTCAATATTCGTAACTCGATTCGCATAGAGCGAAACGAGTAAGGCTTATAGGGGAAATGTTATATTTGGATCTGGATTTGTGCCCGGTTGATGGCAATAGGCTCGCCCCCCATTACATGGGACTTAAACATGACTGGCGAAATGTGGATGTACTAATAGGTACACCTCTGCCTAACCTTTCGGGGATTACAGGCGTAATATTATATTACTTTTGCCTGCGACTAAGTCTGCTTTAATGTCGGTTATCGGCCATGTTTGTTTTTGGCGCGGCACCGTAATTCTGTTTACATAATAGGTTAAGCCGTTTCGGAGAATAGCCGGAACAAATAGAGAGGCGGACAGACAAAAATGCCATTTTTTTTTAAATTACTGTAATTGATTTATCTGTTATAAATTAACAAATCTATTCTAGTTAAATGGTTTGTTTCAATGAGCTAATATCTAGAATTAAGCAGTAGAGTTGAAAAAAAAAAACTTGTATATGATAGCCAAATTCATGATGAATAGTTTAGGCTATATAACACCACGCTACGACCCACAGAAGCTGAGCAGTAACCCGAGACGTAACTTAACGCGGACGAACAAAAAACGAGCGAGCCCATAGCCATCAACTGGGCACAAATCCAGACCCCGAGGCTGCTGCTGACAAATTCCTTATGGAAAAACGCATACATACATAAACTCACGCCTTATTCCCATGGGGGTAGGCAGAAACTACAGAACGCCATCTGCTACGGTCCTTACATACTCCATTCGCCTCATCTACGTTCATACATCTCGTCATACAAGCACGCCGGTTACGAGTACACTGCACCTGATCTTTCTGAAGAACCTCATCAATAAGGTCAGTGTAGGTCTTCCTAGGGCGACCCCTCCCGGCGTTGCCACTCACCTCTGCCATATAAATACCTTTTGTCAATCGTCTTTCACTCATCCTCTCAACATGACTGAACCATCTAAGCATACCCTTTTCTATCTTTGTCACTGCATCTTCTTTTAATCCGCAACGGTCCCGTATAACCTCATTCCTCACTCTATCGTTCAAGTTACACTACACATTCTCCGCTAGCACAAACCCATGTTACTTAAATAAATAAATAATTAATAAATGTTTTGACTTAGACTCACCAAGCCTGTCGAAAGCGGACTGGGTCCAGATGCAGAAGCGTCCGAGGTGACCACCGGGCGCCAGCTTCAGCAAGTTGAGCTTGTCCACGTTCAGCATCTCGACGCCGGGAATGTTGCGGAAAGCGCGGGTCAGACCCTGTGGGAAATATCATAATGTTCACATGTCTACAAAGTCATTATAGTCCCCATAGTGTTATATTCAAGTCTGTGGATCTTCTATATGTGAAAAAGTACACTTCTTTCTTAATTAATACCTTTCGTTGACATGTTAATTATTTATAGAGATAAACTACGATAACATAGCGTGCCCCTTCACAATTAAAAACGTTAGATAGTATTAGTGAAAGTATTTACAAGACTCACAACGCATGTGTGCGTACTGAGACGGTTCTAAAAACAAAAACAAATCAGTTATTTGTTGCTCGATTAGCGGCGTCAATAATCACTCATTGTTATTAGTACGGCGCTGCACTGACATACTCTATGAAAATGACACGTGCGTTGTCTTGCGCGGTCGGCTAGTTGAGATTAGTTGACAAACAAATTCAAGTGCCTGTAATTTTATTTATTATTTATTTATTTACAACGACCTTACATCTACCATTACAGTTTCCCAATTCGGTAGTGTAGTTATTAGTGACAATTACATACAATTACAACAGACAGTTACGATACATACAATTACATAACACACAATTTATAGTCTATTACTAGACATAATTGGTCAAATTGATTTTGTTTTTCTTTTACTTTAACTATACAACCGCTAGCTACCAGCGCGTCGCCTGGGTACTGTCACGTTTCTTATCATGTCATTGTAAGAAATAATTTAAGTACTAATGATATTGTAGCGACACTTATGATCCGCTTTGCGTAAAACGCACGCAGTTCGGTTGTGCCGCGTCGATATGACCCCTACACGAAGCTCAAGCTATGAATCACTTTAGCCAAACGCTGCCGGGGTGAGGTGGATCCGTGAGGAAATTCACGCGGACAAAGTCGAAGGCAAAAGCTATCGCCTATAAAAGTAATTTACAAGACTCACAACGCATGTGTGCGTACTGAGACGGCTCTCGAAACAAAAACAAATCAGTGATTTGTTGCTCGACTAGCGGCGTCATTGATTACTCATTATTATTAGTACAGTCATCAGGTATCAGTATCAGTACATGCTCTATGAAAATGACACGTGCGTTGTCCTGCGCGGTCGGCTAGTTATGATTAGTTGACCAACAAATCTGCCGGCCTGCTACTGAAGACGAATACTTACAACGACATAGAAACTCTTTCATAAGGATGTGACTACACACATTGAAATAGTAATATGGAGGGGCGCGCCATGTTAAAATTGTTTATCTATGTAGATTGTAGATGCTGTAACTCCTCACCTGGTCTTTGTGGTAGATGATGAGGGGTCCCTTGCGCTGAACGCGGCGACGATTGCGCATCTTACCTTTGCCAGCGCGCAGACGCTGCGATTTGTACACCTAAACAAAAGAGAATAAGATTACATCAAAGTGTATAAAACATCTTAAATGAGTAGTTGTCACAATTAATTTCAAGACACAATTTCTAAAAAAAAAAAGACGGGTTGCACTCCGGGAGTGCCGGCAGAAGTGAAAACTTGATTATACATACACGAACATTCGCGCAAGCGCCCTGCGCTGCCTAAACGAAACAGTAGGCCCAGGCATACATTTTCGCCGCGCCGTAGAGAGGGGATAGCTGTCTACTCTCCATCCGTCTTACGCTTTTTCGATCAGGTCACGTGTCCTGACGCGAGTTTAAGATTTTATACCCATTACAGAAAAAGTGCTCAACGCCGCTAAAGAAGTTTTCACTTCAAAAACTTTATTTCAGCTTGCGGGTTAGGCAGAGGAGTGCTATTACAAATTTTATATTGTGTGTTAAATATTGTGTGGTGGTACGGAACACTTCGTGTGCGAGTCCGACTCGCAATTGGCCGGTTTTTTGTTATCATGCAACTTGAAGCTAACATGTACATAATATAACAGGGTTAGGCAGAGATGTACCCATTAGCACAGCCACTCAAAAAGTCAAAAAGTCAAAACATTTATTTCAATTAGACCATTTACAGGCACTTTTGAATTGTCAAGGAGTCGGTCAGTTAGTCCGAAAAATGAAGCTAGTTGCTCGTTCCAAAACGGAGGTAGGCCTCTATGGAGAAGAACGAGCAAGAAACTCCACGGCACTCTTTTTAAATTAGGTTTTTACAAAATGCTGGTTACAATATTCTTGTTGAGTCTATATGTGAAAACAATGAAGATAAATATAAAACAGTTGTAAAAAATACTAAAAATAAAGATGTAAACCATAGCAGTTAAGAGATGACCAATCCCAACTGACAGCACTCGTTCACGAGCATGACGCATGGATCAGCACCACCTAGCTCAACCATCATGAAGGGAGCCAAGTGATCCAACACACGCGCCACCATCAGCGAGACATTTGAGTGAGCATGACAAGCTCCCAACTGCCATGATCATTAAGTCAAAACACGTAGTACTCAGTAAGTAAAAAAAAAACGCTCCATGGTACTCACATTTACAAAATGGAAATAAATGATATTAAATTATACAATACTAGCACTTTCAGTGGACTTATTTGTTATATAATTGTGGTATGTATATAAAAAAAAAAAACAGTACTCGTACTGATAACAGTACAAGTTATTCAGGTCAACAAAGAGGGTAAGAAACATCATTCTCTTAAAAAATAAAAAATAACAATCCTAGTTAGTGAGCCCGAGTGGCTGTGGAGCAGGACTAGCATTTAGCCAAGCATTTTTGTCCGTGATATAATCATCTAACTTATAATATGCTTGACAACATAGTGTGCGTTTTATGCATGTTTTAAATTTTCTCTCATTTAGTTGGAGAATTTCAAGAGGTATTTTATTATAGCATTTTACACAGTACCCCATAAAAGAAGTGCTTACTTTTGACAATCTAAAACTTGGTTGCTCTAATTTGTTCTTATTTCTAGTATTAAAATCATGTCTATCACTAATTTTCTTAAAAAGATGAGGATTTTTGCGAACATGCATTATATTTTCATATATATATTGACAAGGTACCGTCATGATGTTAATTTTTTTAAACAATTCCCTTAGAGATTCGCGTCTGCCAAGATTATAGATGGCTCTGACAGCCCTCTTTTGCAGGATAAAGATAGAATTTATATCAGCAGCCCGACCCCAAAGCAAAATACCGTAAGACATGATGCTATGAAAATAACTAAAATAGACTAGTCTCGCAGTATCCACGTTTGTTAATTGTCGAATTTTTCTGACAGCATAAGCGGCTGAACTTAGCCGCCCTGCCAGAGATGTTAAGTGGGGACCCCACTGCATCTTTGAATCGAGCGTAATCCCTAGGAAAACTGTCTTCTCGACGAATTCTAACATGTCCTTATTCAATATAACGCTACATTTACTACTTCTAACATTGGGTAAAGCGAATCTTATGCATTTAGTTTTTTTCTCATTTAACACTAAATTATTAACAGTAAACCAATTGTGATTGTGACTATCGTCAGTTAAGTCCTATGTAATAGGAGGCGAGCCTATTGCCATCAACCGGGCACAAATCCAGACACCGAGGCTGCTACTGACAAATTCCTGATGGAAAAACCCAATAACATTGCCCAACCAGGGAATTGGACCCAAGACCTCATGCTTAACAGTCGCGCTTTGCGACCACTAGACCAACCAATTCACTGTATTTTTTTTTGTAGATTTGAAATCAGAAAAAAGTTAGTCAATTGAGTTAGTAAATAAGTGACGACACAGTTCGATGTCACCATACGTTTTGACAGCCCATAAAAAGTGTGTCAATTAATAGATGGAGTCAAATATCCTATTAGGTAGTAAACATCAGGTTAAGCAACGCTTGCTGGGGTTGGTCTGTGGATGGGTAACCATTTTTACACACCGAAACTCCTCTGTGCCTCGAAAAGCACTTTAAGCCGTTGGTCCCGGCTGTCATACTTTATCATTTTTGACAGTCGTTACGGATCTTACCAAAGGGTACCGTATTACAAGACTTGACAAGCGTCAGTAATGGGGAGCTTGCGCAGGTATGGATGTACGAAATAGTTAGGCGCTTTGCACACGGAGCAACTTTTGCAGCAACTGGCAACTGGCAACTTTCTGGCAACTCGCTGTTTACATGTAATTCAATTGGACTGCGCACACAGAGCAACTCAAGTTGCGAGTTGCGGCAATCGTCAACAGTTTCCAGTTGCGGCAACTAGCAACTTATTTAGTTGCTAGTTGCCGCAACTAGCAACTGTCAAATATTCGATTTCACACCCTCCCTCCCTCGCCCTGTGCCCGGCATAGTGTTGCCATTAACTTAGTGGTTTTTCCCACTAAGTAAACAATTCTTTTTGGGGTAATGTGTAAAATTCTATAATAAAATACTTTTTGATATTCCCCAACTAAATGAGAGAAAATTTAAACCATGCATAAAACGCACACTATCTAATCAAGCATTATTATAAGTTAGATGATTATATCACGGACAAAAATGCTTGGCTAAATGCTAGTCCTGCTCCACAGCCACTCGGGCTCACTAAATAGGATTGTTTTTAAGAGAATGATGTTTCTTACCCTCTTTTTTGTCGACCTGAATAACTTGTACCGTTATCAGTACGATTACTTTTTCTTTTTTTACATACCATAGTAATCTAACGGATAAGTACACTGAAAGTGTTAGTATTGTAAATTTATTTCAATTTTGTTTTTGAAAACCATCAACCTAAAACTTGCCCACTAAAAAATCCACAAGCCACCAGATACAAATTCTGACCACCAGAAGGTGGTCCCAATTTACCAGATCTAGTGGTAATACCGCAAAGTTTGCAACACTGCAACTCGGCTAAAAAAGTTGCTCACAAATTGCCAAAAAGTTGCGGCAACCGGCAACTTTATGGCAACTAGCAACTTTTACAGGAAACTTTTAAAAAGTTGCCAGTTGCGTCAACTTAAGTTGCTCCGTGTGCAAAGCGCCTTATCCATAATTTGTGTATCTATTCAGGGATATATCGAAGACATTCAGATTAAAATTCTTAACAATATTATAATATTTATTACGAAATAATAAAGTTTGTGTGGTGTGTCAAGTCTCATCTTTCGTGGCGCGTATTGTACCCAGTTAACAAAAGAATGAATGCAATGATATGATTATATGTTTTCCACAGTTTACGTCCGCGTTGAACAATGCTATTCAGCCGGATGGTTGGCTTGGAAGTTTGATTTATCTCCATAGACATAACGACAGATATACAGATCTGTAATTAGCTTTTAAGGAGATATTTGCACATGGAAATGATCAGGCGCAGGACCAACGGCGACACGACACCAAGACACAGAGTATCACACCTTCGAATTCTAAATTTCGGGATGCTACTTATAAAATCCTAATGAAATACTAATAAGAAAACCGCCTTAAAAAACTACAAAATAAAAATTACTTTAGTTTTGGAAGTCGGCGGCTTTGGTTTTGGTTTGTTGTTATGTACTGCCACCGACTTCCAAAACTCAAGTTATTGATATTTTATAGTTTTTGAACACCTCGTCCTTTTTGAAGTCGGTTAAAAATATCCAATATTCAATTCAATTTCTTTGTTTCAGACTAGTGTGTCCAATAGCACTATATTCAACCCATTTTGTTTTTCGTTGGGATTTTTTCCTGGATACCTTCCTTCTGGGAAGAAAGGAGTGGTATCTCCGGACTCTTACTGACTACAACCACACGGTTCTTCCTGCTACCATAAGTCTGGAGCCCGGTATTCGCTAAAAATTTAAGAACCCTAGAACTCCATGACTTTATTAGTGAGGTTCTTCAGAAAGGTCAGGAGCGCAGTACTCGTAACCGACGTGCTTGTATGACGAGGTGTATGAACGTGGACGAGGCGAAAGGAGTATGCAAGGATCGTAGCAGGTGGCGTTCTGTGGTTTCTGCTCACCCCCATGGGTAAAAGGCGTGAGTGTATGCATCAGCGTAGCCAAGTTTTGATTTTGGGTGTGGCAATACTGACAAATATAAAGTATTAGCTTTATTGTATTCAAATGTACAAAACAGAATGGTATAATTTCTGGATTGTGAAACATTTTCTTTTTAAGTGCAATTTGTTTAAAATATTAGTTTTGATAGATAATTTAAATATTAAATAATTCACCCATGAGCCAGTGAGAGTGGGGCAAGTGCCCCCGTCTGCCTCACCGTGGCTACGCCCATGAGTGTATGTATGTATGTGTAGGACTCCATGAAACAGCTCTACTACTGCTAAACACTGTATAGGTGAACGAAACAAACCTTGAGGACATCAGACCAAGCCTTGATACGTCTCAGGAAGATGACTGCCTGTTTGGTCTTGTTGATCTCCTGAACCTTGTCGGAGACCACCAGGGGCAGCTCGGGTACTTTTTCAATGATGTGACCTGAATAAGGAAAAAAATGGGTTTATTGATTTTATCCGAAAGTGGTTGAGACAAAGAGGACTGTTTTTGTGATGATATGTATGTATGTTTGTCTCAAAGTTACCTTCAAGAGGCTGAACATGTTTTAAAAAACGTTGTTTTGACTAATAAGGTAATTGTAGGGTAGCCTAAGATGCTAAATGTGGATTTACTCGAGCGTCGTGCGAAAGAATTTTCAAACGATAACCTATATTTATGCAGACCAAATCGCGAGCAAAAGCTAGTGGATCAATAAATTGTTTAACATAAAAATATAGCCTATAAAACTCGGGGATAACGCAGCTTTACATTGGCAAAAAAAAAATTCAAAATCTGACCCGTAGTTCTAGAGATTAGCGCGTCCCAACATAAAAACAAACTCCACAGTTTTATAATATTCGTATAGACTTGCTTTTGCCCGCGACTTCGTCCGCGTCAAAGTTGATTTCTCCATACAAACTGTGGGCCCCCGTTTCATTCTCTTAAGAGGTGAATTTTGGAAAATCCTTTTCTTAGCATTTCCTAATCCTTACCTTCCTGCGAAATTTCATCTTTATACGTCAATCGGTTTTCGATATTTCGTGATGTGAGCGACCTTTCGCTTTTTATATTTAGATAGAATATAGATAACAAAATGTACTTTATTGCTCACGATTTAAAGAGCTTATTCAAATGACAATTTAATTGCTGTGCCAAGAGTGGTACTATTATAATGAGATGACTTTTAATTTCAAATGTTTTCCACAGTTTACGTCCGCGTTGAACAATGTAATTCAGCCGGATGGTTGGCTTGGAAGTTTGATTTATCTCCATAGACATAAAGACAGATATATAGATCTGTAATTAGCTTTTAAGGAGAAATAAATGAAGGAACTTCAAGGTGAAAGCGCTAGGGTAGTCCGCTAAATTAAAAATCTTATTTTTTTGCAATTTAGCTTAGCTTTTCGCTACATACAAAAATAAACTAATTTCTTTGATGGGGAACCCACCTATTTTGTTGAATTTTTGTTATTATTGTTACAGCGACAATAGAGTCAAGAGCAAAGCCATCTTATATTAAAAAAGGAGGTAATACACATTCTGTGAAAATTCCAACTCTCCTACCTATTACGATTCCTGAAATAAAGCCAACTGTCAGACAGATGGATAGACCAGCCTAGTAGCCTAGAGATCTTCAGCCTAGTATCGGCAAAAATACGGGTTTCGGCTGCCGAAACCACATTCGGTTTTGCGCTGCGATCGAATATGTTCGGGGCACTGAGCTGCGAGCGACCAAGTGTTATTATGCTGCGTCCGCGCTCAGTCGTGTGTCGTCTCAACACTTGCTTTGCTTGTTTAATTATGATGATGTTTTGTTTATCTTAACCACGTAAACATTACCATATATGGAAGTTTCGGTTTCAGGCGAAATCGAGTCGAGAGGCCGTTAAAATAAGTTTCAGTCGAACCCTATAGGGTCTCATTGGTGCCGATTCCCTTGTTCACAAACTACACTAAATTAAGAGAATTGACATCTTTTACTAACATACAGCGAAAGGAAAGGACGGTGACATTAAAGAACTAAGTTAGCGATGTCATTAGTTTTGCCTTGAACTTTTCCGTATTTTTAATCCACACGTTTTAAGATGTCAACTATAATTGTATGGATGTGTCAGATTGACTAAATTTGACAGTTCTTATTTACATAAGTCTCTTTCATGTTTTATTGGACAGAAAAAGATGGAAATAGTCTAATTTTAGTTTAGTTTGTGACCAAGAGAATCGGCACCATTGGCAGCCTTAGGGTATGGAACCATAAAAATGAAGTAGTGACATACCTCTAGCCTGGACGAGAGCGGGGACTCCGCTGGCGGCTACAGCAGCGGCGACGGCAGCGCGCCTCTGACGTAGATTGACGCGACGGTGCCAGCGACGCCACGGCTTGGTCGGCGCGAACATGCGACCTCCACGACACATGTTACCGAACGCACCCTGGCCGGACCTGGATGGAAGACATTTTGATTTTTATATCTATGTATGGCAAATCACGTTTAGGCAAGCGTAGTGTGGGACGCCTTGCTTCACGGTGGACCGACGATTAAGGGATGATTCTCATTAGAGCGGGCCGTGCCCCGCCCCGGGCACGGCCCGCTCTAATGAGAATCATCCCTAAAAGTAAAAAACAAAAGTCTAAACATTTGTTTCAATTAGACCAGGCGATAACACCCCCTTGTGGGCGCTGCAGGCATAAAGGGGGAGGCAGGTAAGAGACCCAGAAAAAAAAATCGATGCGTTGTTTAGAGGCTTGATTAGTAATTTCATCTCCTAGGTGGTTTTTAAATAGGTGAAAAAATGGGGGCGCTAGAAAAAAAATATTCTCAAAGTGACAAAAGACAAACAATGTGACAATGACAATGACATTCTAATGACAATTTTAATTAATCTGTATAATAATTTAATTTGATTGATTTTGTTTGTATGTCATTGTTGACAAAACATAGCGCACTATGTATTACAGCTTAAAACCATTTTATGTTACCTAAGTTTAACAAACAATTAAATGATTTATGATTTAAAGTGGGCAGTAGACAAAATAAGTTTGGAAACCCATGTTTTAGAATCACACTGTGAAAACCGCATTAAAATTCGCTGAAGATCTCTTAAGCGCGCAGAAGACGGGAAGCGACTAAGTGTAAAAAAAAAGGTGTATTCTAACATATCGAATGCGTCTACCCATAGAGAGTAGACGTCCGCGCTATTAGAACGTTGATGTACCCCGCCATTGTCACTAATTACAGTAATTGTACTGTAACAGTTTTAAACGGGGACCTGTGTGCGTTAATAACCGTACTTCAACGAATGTTCTCTTCATAGTAAATGGTGCCGATTCCCTTGTTCACAAACTAGACTAAATTTAGAGAATTGACATCTCTTACTAACATACAGCGAAAGGAAAGGACGGTGACATTCCGTGACATTAAAGAACTAAGTTAGAGATGTCAAATTAGTTTTGCCTTGAACTTCTTCGTATTTTTAATCCACACGTTTTAAGATGTCAACTATAATTGTATGGATGTGTCAGATTGACTAAATTTGGCAGCTCTTATTTACATTAGTCTCTTTCTAGTTTTATTGGATAGAAAAAGATGGAAATAGTCTAATATTAGTTTAGTTTGTGACCAAGAGAATCGGCACCATTGTTTGGTGGAGTAAACTAACTTGAAAGGTCAATTGGGCAGTTGACACCACCAATCATTTGACATACTTTTTATGACCTTTCAAAACGCGATTCTGTCAAGACTGTGACGTCACCTATTTTTTATAATAATAATAATAAACCTTTAAAAAAACTAAGGCCCATAAAACACAAACACGCCCATAAAACATAAGTACGTAACTATAAACTAATACAAATTTTATATAATAAACATAATTATAAGGGTTTCACCAATCTTACCTGTGGGTACCACCACCACGGACACGGGGGATACGTGCTACAGCACGTCCGGTACCCCATGACTCAGCACTGGTCTGGTGACCTAAGTGACAAAGAAAAATTTTTTACTAATTTTGACCTTTGACCTTCAATTAACAGTCAAACAAGATAAATATGGTGAAAATATCCAGAAGAATAGGGGAAAGTAAGAGTTCTTTGTTAAGTTTTAAAGATTTTAAATTTTGACCTTGACCTTGAAAGTAAGTAAGTAAGGTCACACAGCTTAGAGTATGATGAAAGAAATTGAAGGACAAAAGAATGGTTGTTTAAAAAAAAAAAAAATAATAAGCTGTAAAACATGATTTTGACCCCTGTTGATCGGCCTTCATTAATTTTAAGTGACAATTTTTGATCTTAAACACAGGAAAGGTAAAAATTTACAATTCAAAAGCATATTTTTATATTTTCAAGCTTTTATTTAAAATATTTGTAGTAAAAACTCTGCACCCGTCCCCACTACATAAGTAGGTCCAGAACGCCATGTCTCTACGTTGATGTTGCACTAATCCGCAGTAACGCTCCACGGCAATATCATCCGGGAGTGTGGACATTTAGTGCCAAGTCCAGCTTTGGGAACTCAAGTTACAAGCTTCTCCATAAGCCAACAGCTACTAAGAAATTAGGAATACTTGGTAAAATTCAAAAGCTGTCACCAAATAAATGTTGTATGTTATGTGCCTCTTTCTTCTTAGGACAGAAGTCTATGAGAAAATTGCTCTTAAATTTTCGAGGTGTCCCAATTTTTAGCAAAAATTAAAAGGCTTATTAAAGTTTTTTCTTATATGAAAACTTTGCTCCGCACCAGGAATTTTTCCAGTATCGTGTATGCGTTAACAAATATATCACAAACAAAATCAGACAGACCGAGAACTATCTGTAAATCATACAAATATTTGTTCCGTGCGGGAAATTATTCCGCAATACGCAGCTCCTAAATATAAATTTCAAAAGCAACTCACCAGCCTCCTTGCTGACGGAGTACGGCTGCCTGCCATTCTTGGACATGGACACGTGCACATCGTTGACGAGGTCAGGTCTGATGGGCGACTTGAACACGAACGGGAGAGGGAGGGAGGCGCCAGCGACTGCCTCGCTCTTCTCCGTGTAAACCGACACAAGAGGTCGGGCGACTGATAGACTCTGAAATAAAATGTAGGGTTAATATTGATATTTCTGCTTTTGTAGAAACAAGATTAGTTGCGAAAGCACAAAATATTTTTTTTTTAAAGTTGGCCATTAAAGTATGCCCGGCTGATGTGAGACAACATGTTAACATTCACACAGAAAGTCTAGGGCTTTGAAGTAGTGGGGTCATTACTGTATGAAAGGGTCATACTGTTTGAACAGCACGGCATTAGTCATTTTCACGATCATTGAGTCTTTTATACCTAAATCAACTTATACAGTGTAAGAACTTAGAGGAAAATATATTGCTAATGTATCATTCAAAGTAGCATGTAAATTCAAAATTGTTCATATTGTTCAAAAATTCAGTTGTCTGTTAGTTTGTTACTACATCAGAACAAAACCATTGAACCAATCGTATTTAACTTAAATGACAGGTAGCTGTTAAGAACACAGGCTACATTGAATTCCATGACAACGTCTGTGTCCGCCATAGCGTGCGCAGGCGCAGTCGCGAGTAAGAATCGGTGACTAATAGAGATGTGTTCCACAAGTCGACACACAACTAGTATTATACCAGTCATCTTTCCTACGGGAACTATTTAATTTACCCCATAAAATTGTACCTAGGAGACTATATTAGTGCGGCTAGGAAGAGTACAGGGGAACTAAGAAATTAGTAAAACAAAATTAATTAAGCACCGTAAAACGGAGTGAATAGAAAAGCAGAGGTGAATCGGAAATTCGGAACGAAACTTAAAAAGAGATTTTAATGTTAAAATAATATTGTCTATTGGCAAAAAAGACTACTGTTTATACTGAGATATAATTTACACGTTGGTCTCCTTGTTGACGACAAACTTTATTAGTTTAACGATAAAATCCCTTTTATAGTTCCGTCTCGGACTCGATGTACCCCTGCCTTTCTATTCAGCCCGTTGCACAAGTAGTAAAAAAAAATCCGGATGTAACCATATTTTACGCTTATAGTGCATAAATTGTGAGGAAATGAGAAGTATAAGGGTTAAAGCACCACATTGAGATGTTTTGAGGTTGTTTTCTATGGAAATGTCAAGGATTTCCACATTAATTTGGCCACCGACCAATCATAACCTCAAAATTATAACACACTTTCAAAACAAAAAAATGTTTGTAAAATAGGGTTTTCTTTAGATATTTTGCAGTAAAAGATTGTTGAATATGGTTTGGCATCGTTTTGTGACATGCTCGCGATGTTTTACGATAAATAAACAAGGGGATGCCTTGATGGCGTGTGGCGTTCACCGAACGAATAAATTCACATTTCAACATCAAAAATTGATTTAATTTAGCCAAGCAACAATAGCTGATCCCATAATAATGTTGAATTACTCAAAATAACTTACGAAACACCATCATAATCTTGTTATTTTGCGAAATGTAAAAGCAAACACGTGTTTTTACCACGGTAATAAATTACTTCAACTACACACTTTCACTTCATCAGATTGATCCACTTAACAATATTAGACGTTAGAAAATCACATCAGTTTGCATAAAACTTACCATTTCGCTTTACAAGCGAAGTTATTCCTCCAAAAAACACTATAGGCGGCGGTAAAGACCATCCGCCATGCCACGGAGGAGTAAAAAGACCGGAAATTAGAATGGTTTTTTGACAGTACGAAAAGGCAGTGACCAGCTCAAAAAATGATTTGTTTTTATAAAAGACTAGATTTGATTGTTTTCTGAAGTCACTAGCTATGTAACTGTTTATTTTATTGAATGAAGAAAAATCAATTGAATTTAAAATATTAATATGTACTAATTATTGCATGTTCAGCAATAATTTATTAATTAACCCGGCTAAAACACCGATAGACAATTAGCGTAGTGTTCACATCACTAAAAGGCCAAGACATTTTATGTAAAGCCAATGCCATAGCCAAGCAATAGTCGACTATTGACAAATTATGTCATTTCAAAATACGGGATTACATTTGTTATTTATCTACAAAGTATTTTGAAATATTAATTTCCCTTTGTGAATGTATTATATAATTTTACAAAGAAATCTTAAAACAAAGAAAGTTTGTTATTGTAAAGTGCACATCAAATATTATACAGCAAACCTGCGCTTGCAGGATGTGTACTGAGAATTCGTGTATGCATGAATTAAAACTGTAAAAATCCTTCAGATAGGCAGCTGAATCGCATACTGCAAGTATTAATAGTATATGCCTCCCTATGCTAGTACATTTCGTAGCTGGGTAACACAATGCCTAAAAGCAGCAAAATGTTTTATCCGCTTTTGCAAAAGAAAGCTCACACTAAACGTTGTTGCTATTATTAATAAGTACTATGCCGCTCAAGTTGAACAAATAATCCATAGCCAAAGCCAATATTCCAGCTTGCGATGTAGGCTAAGACTTCACCGAGTGATTTAAAATGCGCCCGCATGCGGTGGTGACAATACACGTACATTTTGCTACTGTTCTTTGTGAACGCATATCTGACGGAAAATGAGTGTGCATCATCAGTCGCGTTATTCAAATAGGTATATAAAAATATGAACGTTAGCTCAGAACATTCAAATATATAATATGGTTCAGTTCTTGATTATAGACCGAAGTCACAGGCATAAGATAACAGATAATAAAACATCTAAACTTACAGTCATACCCATACTAATATTATAAATGCGAAAGTGTGTCTGTCCGTCTGTCTGTTACCTCTTCACGCTTAAACCGCTGAATCGATTTTGATGAAATTTGGCATGGAGATATTTTAAGACCCGGGGAAGGTTATAGGCTTCGACTTCGTCTGCGATAACCGACATTTACGCGGACGAAGTCGCGGGCAAAAGATAGTAAATCATAATGCGTTACTGCGTCGACTGTACTTACAACGATATGTCTCATGCATCTTCTGTCAGGTGTGCGTCCACCATTTTGCGGTTTCCTACAGCTACCATGAGTCTAGAGCCTGGTACCTATTTGCTAGACGCATGACCCGCACCCTCGATTGGTTTTAGACCACCATTGGCCTTTTGCCATGTGCGGCTTGTCCTAATACTTTTCCAATCTTATAATAATCGCATTTCAACAGCTCATAAATGGATGAAAAGCCAAAATGCAGTTACAATGCAGAGACAACAACACAAGAGCCGGCACAGAAAGATCAATTAGCAAGCCAGAAAGAACAAACGGCTATAACAGAAACGGAATCTAAAGAGACAAAACCGCCGAAAATTCAACCGATTCATACGATGGACCAGTCGACAGATTCGAAAGACCAACCTGATATTTCGAAAGAACAAACAAATCTTCCGAATATTCATATTACATCTACGAAACTTGCACCATCGTCACCAGAAGAACAAGTAATTTTGCCAATAGTGCATTTTTATTCTTCTTTAGACGAAGTGCCCTCGTCGAAGGTGCAAACAAATATGGAAATACACATTCAAACAGCGAAAGATGAATCTGTTTCTAAAGATCAAACAACTTCGCCAATAACACACACTGGTTCTGCTAAAGATGTATCGTCTTCGTTAAAAAGACGACAAACTACGGAAATTTCTATTAATACACCGAAAAATGAATCGGCTTCGTCAGAAAAACTAATAAAATCGCCAATTAATTACATGGATACCACTCAAGATGCATCGCTTTCGTCAACAGAGCAAATAACTACAGAAATTCACATAAATACAACGAATGATGAATCGGCATCAGAAGAACAAGTAATTATGCCAATAGTTCACTTTGATTATTCGACAGAAGAATCGCCTTCGTCAAAAGCACAAACGTCTACAAAAAATTACGTTATTTTAGCGAAACGCGAGACGGTATCGTCAGATAAACTAATGAATTTGCCATTAATTTATATAGATTCTACTAAGGATGAATCATCTTCGTCAAAAAGAGGACAATCTACGGAAATTCCTGCAGCCACATTCAAAAACGAAGGAGAGTTTTCGTCAAAAGCTCAAACAACTATGGTAAATATCGTTAATACCACAAAAGACAAATCGGCTTCGTCAGAAGACTTAGCAACTGCACAGAACAATCAAATAGCTTCAACAAGAGGCGAATCGCTTGCCCCGAAAAATGAAGCAGTTGCATCAACAGCAAATTATTCTGGACGACGATCTCCAAGAAATTACGCGTCAGGAAATTCTTTACAGGTTGAAAAAGAGGCATCAACAACTCTTTCTTTTAATACGAATAATTGTTACTTTGTTAGTTCCAATGCTCCTTTGAAAATTAATTCTTCTACGCAAAGTCCGAATACCTCGCAGCCTGCGTCCCGATTGCCAGCGTCCGTCGCCGTTGGAACTCAACCACCAAGTTTATTCTTACAAGCTTTATCTAAACTCGACGATAGTTCCTTAACCTTATCAGTTGTTAGTCATTTTGGGTTACAGGCATCTCCAAATTTGAGTACAGTCTACAATATCGAATCTGGGGATATAACGCCACCTGACTCACTGTCTAGTGCCCCGCCAACTTATTCGTTTGTCTTACGCCAGATGGCAGTTAGAAGACGACCCAGATTCATGGGTACGTTTATACCGTCTCCTTCTTTCGTTCAGCAAACTCCACCACCCACCTATACGGGTGCTTATGATGTGTATATCGAACCAGCGATTCCTCCGCCCCCTCCGAGGGTCTATACTTATGGGTTTACTTCAATGCCTATAGTGTGCCCTGAATGTGGATACACGGGTATGACAGTAGTAACAAGTCATGTAACTATTTGCACGCATTTGTGTGCATTTATTTTATGTTTACTCTGCTGTTGGGTATGCGCCCCCTTGCCGTACATACTGAGGTCATGTAAAGACGTTTATCATTATTGTAGAAATTGTAGAAGTTTCTTGGGCATGTATTGTCCAACTAATCCCGAGAATGTTTATCCGAATGTTTAGTTTTACAGTAATTTATACCGTAATTTTGACTTGGATTTAGTACTTATAAAGCATATGTTTTTTTCTAGTAAGTGTAACTTTCATAAAGTTTTTAGTTTTCTTACAAGATTTATGTTTGATTCGCAATCGATTTCAAAACGAAATCAAATGATGAATGTGAGCCATAGACAATAAATATTTAAATAAATGTCTGTTTTATTTTATTTTATTATAAAATACGAAGTTTTATTGCCGACTACATTTTGAATTATTACTTAATTTATTTAGAATATTATAACAAATTGTTTTCTGGTGTTGCATGTAACACTAGTGATTTGCAAACATTTTCGCAAAGATCCGAAATGTGATTCAATTAAAGATGCGTTCATATTTAATACGTCTAGAACCATTGTAAACTTTCGATCAACTGAATTAAAAACATGTCCAATTGTACATGTAAAAATGGAAAATTATGTCTCAATTTACATGGTTATGTTTAAAAAGCTTTATATTTGAGATTTTGTTTGAAAATTGCATTTAATTATTGTTAATTTTGAATGCGTTCACTGTCAGTGATGTTTCAGCGCCCTCTAGCGTCAAAATGTCCTGTGTAAAATTAGAAGTCACAGCCTTCCGTAAGTTCCGTGTGTGTTGCGGAAAAATCCCTTTTTGGGCGTCCGACCACATGTGTGAATAGTGAACAAAATATGGTTCTATTATGATTTTATGTTATTAGAAGCGTATTTCACAGTGATCGGTACACGACTTCGATAGATTAAGTGCGTACGAATCGTTCGGTGTGCCAGAAAAGTTGGAACAAGACGACGGAAGTGCATTTTTTTCGATGTAAATACGGTCCAACCAGGGTCAGTCCGGTGTGGTACGAGAGGTTCGCGCATATTTCCCAGCCACCGGCCGTGTGTGCGCGCCACTGGGACGTGTGAGTTACTCGTGAATAATTCGACCTTCGCACTGTTCGATCGGGCCGTTTTCATCGGGAAAGTTCGTTCGCGATTAGTGGGTTAACCCCATCATGCCGTCGTGTTGAGGGGCATGGAGGCGCGCTCGTGATCGTCTGTCGGCGCGGAGCGCGCGCCCGGGCTTACATAACGAGGGCAGCGGCGGCATGGCCGCCCGCGTGTCCGCCGAGGGCGCAGGGCCCTCTTACGCGTCAGTGTTGAACTTTAGAGGCGGTGACAGCAACAAGGAGAACATTGAGGCCGCACCGGGCGAAGTGTCTGACGCGCCTCCGACGAAGCAGGATGACGAGGAGGAGGAGGGGTTCGTGCCTGTCATATCGCACGGACGCCGTCCTGGGAAGGGGCGAAGGCACCCTGAGCGTAGGGCTCCGCCTCGCCCTCACAAGGCCCCCGCGCCGCACACGGAGCCGCAGCCGACGCCGGAGCAGCAGCAGCAGTCGTCTGAGAGCCAGCCGAAGAAGTTTGTAGAAGCGCCAATACCCAAAGTCAATCCTTGGCAGGTGAGTGGTGTTATGTAAACAAAACAATGTCATAACATTAATGATGCAATTTGGTTCTAATAGTAGAACTAATAAAGTATAAAACTGTTTACGTACTGTATTGTACGTACATTTCCAATACCTGTACATCGGTCTTTTCGTATGACTTTCTTTCAGGTTACATTGACTGCGGCAATCGCATGTTATGCCTATAACACGGTGTTGTTATTGTTTTTCTATATTCTTATTAGCATTTGCGAGGAAGATGTTATTCGTACACATTAAATACCGTTGTCTTGTTTACGGGTTAACTCATCAACGGTGACATTTAATTTGGTATCATAGCTTCGCATTTAATACTAACAAATTAATCTTCATTGCAACTCGAGAATAATCTGTCAACCTCATATTTAGTCAGTATTGTAACCTCAATTTATGTTTTTCCTAATAATAGTTGTTGTCCATTGAATTTGCATATTCTAGGCTTTATATTTATAAATGATTGAAGGTATATCTATCATGTATCTACCTGTGGTACAGACCACTGGTGTAGACATAATATATTTTCAGTCTATGATTATTTCAATGGTAATGGTGTAATAGACTTTACCCTCTTGCAAGTTATTGCACCATATTTTATCTTAATTTAAAACTACCATAGAGTAGTTTTCAAATGTTAAAAAGTTTAAAAATATTAGTCTATGGTAGTTAGTTTCGAAGTTTACAAAACAAAACTTTGTTTATTTCTACATTGATGTTCTATGCTTACTTTTTATTACTCAAAACTATAAACGCTTTTTTTTAAATAGTCTTTAAGAAATCTTGAATGAAATTTTCTCAAACATAATTGTTTCTCTGTCTTTCCTGACCATAATAATGCATTATGTCATGTCAATAGAGAAATTCTGTAATACCTAGATATAATAGGTACTGATAAAGACATTTACAATATAGTTTATTCAATATTTGAATCAGTTTTGAAACTTAGATAGCTAAATAAAAATCTTAAAATAATACTGCTATTATTAGGGGCCAAAACCTATCTTACTTGCAAGCCTCGTGCTGGTCGGTTGCAGTCACTGACTAATTCACATTTCAAACAAAAGAAACATACTCAAAATTGGTTCATTCGTTCAGGAGCAACAGTGCCACAGACAGACACGCATGCCTATGTGTATGTCTGTCTGTGGCATTGTTGCTACTCTTTTTTGCTATTGTTGTGTCTGTGGCATAGCTACGTCAAACTTATAACACCCTGTCGTTTTGCGTCAGAGTTTAAAAAAGATGATCTTAAATCATAGACTCTAAAACAAGATGAACAAGAACACACTCATAATCTGATGGGACAGAAACAGAACAAAACTTTACAAAACAGTTGCATTGTGTAACTAATGTTTTATGTCACATCAGGAGGTGTAAAACCTTTTTTTTATCACTCAATTGTTAATTCAAGTTTTCAAGCAAATACTTCCTTATGACAAGGTAAAATTTATTTTTCTGAATTAATTTATAAACATGTGTAGATAACTCTTAAGAATTTTATATCAGGGTTGATAATAATAATCTTATTATAGTATTTGAATGTGTAATCTATAAACTTTTATATTTTTTTTATAAATATACAGTACAATATTTACAGGCTTAATTAAAAAAAAGGAAACAATCAGTAAAAAAACTAAATGGCATCAAAAAATTCATCCCCAGCACGGTCAACTGGAAATATGCTCAAAAGCCTGGCCGCATTGCCATGTTGTAAACCAATCCTTGGGTCACATGGAGTGTCAACCAACCGTTTGGATAACTCCTTGAAGAGGCCATGGGCACATGGACTCCACGACTCGAAGGTTTCCACCCCAAAGGGCTCGAAAATATGGTTTCCAGTAAGGGTACTAAGGCCTTTTGAGGGTTTCTGTATTTTTATTGTTAAATATGAATCTAATTTATAATGCTAATTTTACGGTCTTAGATTCTAAACTAGACCATATCGAGACTTAGACCTAGGTACTCAAGATTAAAGTTGAAAATAAAAGTTGTTTGCCTCGTTGGTCTAGTGGTCGCAAAGCGCGACTGCTGAGCATGAGGTCTTGGGTTCGATTCCCAGGTCGGGCAAAGTGTTATTGGGTTTTTCCATCAGGAATTTCTCAGTAGCAGCCTTGGAGTCTGGATTTGTGACCGGTTGATGGCAATAGGCTCGCCCCCTATTACATGGGACTTAAAGATAACTGGCGAAATGTGGGTACACCTCTGCCTAACCCTTCGGGGATTACAGGCGTGATGTTATGTTATGTTATAAAAGTTGTTTGTCAGCAATAATTTTTAGGGTTCTGTATTGCGAGGGCGCCAACTAGGCTTTATTTATTAAGCCTCAACTGTCGCGCCATCTGTCAGCGGTCTGTATTTCATGAACCATATGTAGAGAAATAAAAGTTTCACAGAGTATACATGTATTAGTAATTCCGCTATAATTAAAAAAAATTACATAACTTCACGCCTGTTATTCCCGAAGGGTTAGGCAGATCTTTATCCATTAGTACACCCAGAACTAGACTGTCTCGTTGGTCTAGTGGTAGCAAAGCGCGACTGCTGAGCATGAGGTCTTGGGTTTGATTTCCAGGTGGGGGAGTGTTATTGGGTTTTTCATCAGGAATTTCTCAGTAGCAGCCTCGGAGTGACATTTTGTGCCTGGTTGGTGGGAATAGACTCACCCCCTATTACATGGGACTTAAAAAATATTAAACTAAAAAAATTAAACATGCCTTATGTACTTTATTTTTATGGTTTTACCTTTGTTATATATTTGGTTCAGCTCATTGATATTCTTGAGTTAGTTTTGATGAGGTCTAGTTGCATTTTTAAACATTAAATTAATACAATAATAATACTAGCCTATCTTCTTCTTATCGTGTAGGCAGTAAGGCCTTACGACCCTACAAACCCTAGTGTCAGAGTTTCTAAACCGCCTCAAGGGCCTCTGACATGGTTTTTAGCCTATTACTGGCCTATTACTAGCCTATTACTGGCCCACTGCAGGGCAAAGGCCTCTTCTCATACAGAGAAGGCACGAGCATTGATCACCACGCTTGCTGAAGGCGGATTGGCGATTTCAAACTTATTAAATATGACGAGGTTTCCTCGCGATGTTTTTTTTACCATTGTCAGTGATGTTCAAGATAAACATACAAAGTACATATAGAAATTATTTCAGGAACGTTACGGGAATCCACTAAACCTGATTTGTTTAATTTGATCGGTATCTAATCCACAACCGTATGTTATAAGAGGCGGGTGCCTTAACCACTGAGCCATTTTTGAAAAAGAATTAGTAATCGCGCAAATAAAATTTAACATCGTGATAATCGACATTCACGCGAGTGCGGTCGCGGGCATATGTTAGTAAACATTAAATTCACATACAAAAACATTTAGACATTTAGCAACTTTTGTGCCCGGTTGACGGCAATAGGCTCGCCCCCTATTACATGGGACTAAAAACATAACTGGCGAAATGTGGGTGTACTAACGGGTACACCTCTGCCTAACCTTTCGGGGATTACAGGCGTGATGTTATGTTAAAAACATTTAGACTCAGAACTATAACCTGCGCCATACAATTTTTTTTGTTTTTCGTTTGGGAATTGATCCCGCGTTACGCGGCATGGCAGCCAATCGCTCACCCACTGCGCCAACCGAGAAGTGGTATTGTCGCAATGCAGCTGCAGAGCTGTTCAGTGCAGTATCCTGTTTCAAGGTCTCAAAATTTATAGAAGTTGAAAAAATCTTACTTTTACTATTATATACTATAACTGTCCATTATCTGCCTAGCCTTTTCCCAACTATGTTGGGGTCGGCTTCCAGTCTAACCGGATGCAGCTGAATACCAGTATTTTACATGGAGCGACTGCCTATCTGACCTCCACAACCCAGTAACTGGGTAATACGATACGGCTCGTAAGACTGGTTGTCAGACTTTCGGGCTTATGACGATCTAGATCTTATGTCGCGGACAGAAGGCTAGTCTACACTCAAGGTATTAATTAATATAGTAAAGAGGAAAAAAATATATTTTTGTTTGTTTGTTTTTAATGGATAAAAGCAAAAACTACTGGACCGATTCTAAAAATTCTTTCACCATTAGAAAGCTACGATATCTGCGAGTAACACAGGCTACATTTAATTTTTGCGCGGATGACGTCGCGGGCAGAAACTATGTACTGATAATAAAGAAAACTAACAATGTTTTTAATTCATTTTGCATTCATCATAAATTGTTATTCCTACGACGTTGACGTACGTATTAGGTGAATGTTATGAATTAAAACGTTATTGCTTCAGCGTTTGTTACTGTTTAGGTATTTCAGTGTTGAAGGAGCTGTTAATATTGTCATAGACAAGCGATTTTACTTTATTGTAAATTGCCTGTTTGATGGCTATAGGCTGGCCACTTATTTCATGGGACTGGAAGGTAACTGGCGAAATGTGGGTGTACAAATGTGTACACCTCTGCCTAACCCTTCGGAGTTAACAGGCGGTTTACTTGTTTACTTGTTGGCGGGTCTACTTGTTTTAAAAAAATCGTGACGAAAACACGGTAACTCACCAAATTAAAACATTTGTGTCAAATATTATTGATTTATGCTAATTATAGAAACACACATGTTTTTACGTCGTAAGAAACGTTAGTATTATTATCATAAACTTAGTTCTGTCACCGACTTCGTTCACGTGATTATTTTCACCCGTTCAATTTACGTGTTTCGTTACTGTTCTGCTCTTGTAGGTCGTAGCGTGATGTTATATAGCCTATACTGTTACTCATGAATCTGGCTATCATATCATCATCTGCTTAGCCTTTTCCCAGCTATTTTGTGGTCGGCTTCCAGTCTAACCGGATGCAGCTGAGTACCAGTATTTAACATGATGCGACTGCCTATCTGACCTCCACAACCCAGTAATCGGGTAACACGATACCCCTAGGTAAGACTGGTTGTCAGACTCTCAAGCTTCTGACGATTTGTAACGACAGTCAAAGATCCACGAATGACAGCCGGGACCAACAGCTTAAAGTGCTTTCCGAGGCACGGAATGTCAGTAATGTCTAAGAAAAACTTTTAGAAAGTGCATATGAATTGAAAAAGTCACATTGGTTCTTGCTCGGATTTGAACCCACACCCTCATGCATGAGAGGCGGGCGCTTTAACCACTAGGCCATCACGCCATTTCTGGCTATCATATTATACTAAAAGGATTTTCTAATCGGAATGGTGGTTTCAGAGATTACCGCGTTTAAACTTAAATTTAGCTCTCATTTTTTATTTGAGTAGCTCTTGGTACGTATTATAGTACTTTACATGACTTATTTCAAAGTCATTCCGCCAGTTATGTTTAGGCCTCATGTAATAGGGGGCGAGTCTATCCCCATCAACCGAGCACAAATCCAAATTCATAGGCTGCTACTGAGAAATTCCTGATGGAAAACTCAATATCACTGATCTGGGAATCGGACCTTCGAACTGAAGACCTCATGCTCAGCAGTCGCGCTTTGCGACCACTAAACGAATGAAGCAGTTCGCGACGCTTTCGTAAATTTGTGGAATTAATGTACCTACTACTTATTGTAAAACATTTTTTTTTTATTGAGTATGTATGGAGTTTTTTGCCCGTTCTTCTCCATACTAAACTACCTTTTGGAATGGGCAACTAGATTCAATACTATTATTTTATTTTCTTGTAAATGGCGTTCAAAACTTCCTTTTCATGTTCTTGAAAAAAATGATTTGACTTTGACTTTATACAAACAAATAATCTATTCCATCTTTATTATATTATGTAGCATAGAATTATAGATTAATCGGTCACAGTCGTAAAATTAACTAATCATCTGATCAAGTCTTTTATTGCGTAAGTAATTACTTAAAATGCAAATATGTAAATAAAAATCGACGCAACATAATTCACATACATACATACATAAACTCACGCCTTTTTCCCATGGGGGTAGGCAGAAACTACAGAACGCCACCTGCTTCGATCCTTACATACTTCTTTCGCCTCGTCCACGTTCATACATCTCGTCATACAAGCACGCCGGTTACGAGTACTGCGCACCTGACCTTTCTGAAGGACCTCACCAATAAGGTCAGTGTAGGTCTTCTTAGGGGGATTGATAAAAACTCTAGATTTATCTAAACTAGATAATATACAGTCCCTAAAATATATAAGATTTAATGCTACATGAATATAGTATAAAACAAAGTCGCTTCGCGCCGTCTGTACGCTTAGATCTTTTAAACTACGCAACGGATTTTAATGCGGTTTTCGTCAATAGATAGAGTGATTCAAGAGGAAGGTTTATGTATCTACATTGTACCCGGGCGACGCCGGAGCGGATCGCTAGTAAAGAGAAAAAGATTTGTTTTTGTTTTTATTGGATAAATTAAAAAACTACTTTAAATTCGAGCGAGTATCATAAAACAATAATAATAATAGCAGCCTATTACCGTCCCACTGCAGCACAAAGGCCTCTTCTCATACAGAGAAGGCATGAGCATTAATCACCACGTTTGCTCAAGGCGGATTGGCGGTTTAAGAATTTTTCATTACAAGTCCAGGTTTCCTCACGATGTTTTCCTTCAACGATGTCAGTGATGTCTAAGATAAACTTAGAGAGTACATTTTGAATTAAAAAAGTCACATTGGTACTTCCTTGTGCCCGGTTGCGAGCCCACAGCCTTAACCACTGGGCTATTACGACATTTTAATTATTATTATCTGTATATAATTTTCAAAAAAATTGGGATCCTTAAAGAAAATCCGGGCGAAGTCACGGAAAAAGGCTAGTATGACTAATATTTGCGTCATTATACAGCATGATATAACATGTGATCATTTTAAGAGGTTATGTTATAACGTTATCGCAAACGTTTCGTATCGCGATGTAGTACATAGACTAAGCATTTTTTTTTTTTCAATTTTATTTTTAGATTTTTTCGCGCGGCAATTTTGACATTTGCTTTTTAAGATGGCGCGTGTTTTTTTAAGTTGAAACTTGACGCGTAATTTTTTGACGTTGTAATAAGTGTTTTAAGTATGTTATAATTAGGCAATTTAATACAAAATCACGCTTACATTTATTCCCGTAATTATTTTGCTTCGTAAAAACTTAAATCTCAACAAATAAGAATAATTTGTAAAACACACATGTATTTAGTTTACTCCTACTGCCGATAGATGGCGCTACTTGTACTGTTGAATGAATGAATATGTATTATCTTGTAATTATTTTTTTTGTCTTAATCTTATTAGTTACAATCAGCAATTATTACCGACGTCAAATACTACAAAAGTCGACTGCTTTAGTTAGGTTTTTGTAGTGGTCGCTTAAGAAAATCTTCGGCAAGAAATGTGCCGCGTATTTCTGTCTGTTTCTCGTGGTCTACGAAAGAGATGGAATTCCTTATAATCATACCTTTTTACATTGCCTTAGATCAGGACTTCACAACCAGTGGAGCGCGTCCTCCTATTGGGGCGTAGAGAGATGCCACTTTGGTAGACCCCACAAGTTTTTTTTTATACAGAGCCCGTGCAGGGCTAGCTACACCATTGGTTTTTAGGTTAGGAGGATACAAAACCCTCTCCAAGTGCTGATGGTGACTAGCAGGGTGGTTTTTTTAGTGTGTTGAAAACCCTACACTCTTTAATCTTATACCCAAAGAAAGGGAGACTATTATAGGTCTACCCTCTTACCGCTCCCCCGGAAAAAAGGTGCTTGTGTGTTTTGTGCTGTACCTATTTGCTGATGGTGACAACAATGGTAGTTTTTTTAGCCCGAGTCGTAGTGTTCCACGCGCGCCTCAAAGAGATATCAGCACAGAACACGGGGCCAGCTAGGGCCAGTGCCTGCCAGGGTTGCGAAATTTGTTCAAAAGAGTTACCGCGTAAGTCAGTAAAAGTCTGACACTCCCTGACCCTCCGCCCAGAGCTGAAAGAGTCATTTTATGATTTCCCATCCTTAAAAAAGGAATGGGGGTCGCGGCCTACCGAGAAGGAGATGGTGGAACGCTTTAGATGGCTTCCTCAGGAACTGGCGAGAGGAGGCACAATACAGAGGAAAGTGGAAGAAATAGGGGAGGCCTTTCCCCAGAAGTGCGACAGTGACGGCTAGCAAAAAAAAAGGAGGTGTGGCAAGAATTCCACACTTCCCAATCTTATCCCCAAAGATAGGGCCACTTTTGAAAGATACCCCCAACGAAAAAAGTGCTTATGCATTTTAGGTGAACAACCTAACCATTTAAATGATCGTTGCAATCTTTTAATTCAGTTTATCAACTTGCTACCTGATATGATACTTATCATTGAACATGTGATTGTAAAAGCATTGGTAAAGAATATTAACTACTTGTTACTGAAGCGGCGCTAAGCCATTGTTCAGACGGGCGGTTTTTTGACGCCGCGTTTTTTTGTGTTTGCACTGGATTTTGAGCTTTAAGTGTTGAGGTGAGGGTTGAGAATTTAACAGTGTTATACGTAATCCCTCGCGTTTTAAAAAGCGCTCGTCGCGTAAAAAGCCTACTTATACCGACCTCTTCCTTTCAATTTTTGGTTTCCAGCAACGCAGCAGTACGCCTAGCAGTACTGCTGTACCGTGATTGGCTTAGAACAATAGTTACCAAAAAACTTGGATCATTCAATTTCCTCCGTTATCCACTTCATGCGTCTCGTTATTCCTAGTGTGGAAATGTCTAATAGGTTTCCTGTTATTTAGCTATATAATTTTCCTCCATGAAGAAGGAAAATTCTTTAAATACTGGTATTGGGATTTTTAGCGATACTTGCATGTGATTGGATGCCCTCAATACTAGAAAGTTAGTCATCGTAATGCTTTCATATGCTTTGTTGAAGAGTCAAAGCACAATAACTCTTATTCAAACCATTTATAGACGCTTTGGGATTGTCTAAGTGTAGGTTAGTTAGTTAAAAAGTAGGTAGGTGTCTATGTAGAAGAACGGAAGGGACAGCCAGCTACAAGGAGCAGACGCGGGTCGAGAGGTCACGAGTATGACCTTACCTTACCTTAAATTCAGCCAAAAAGTTTTGGACATTGAAAGTGTATTTGAGCGAAGTTGACTCTTCCTGAAATCTCAAGCTGCGACCGCACGCATTTCCCCAAATCTCGGACTGCGACCGCGCCTAGCCCCCCAAATCTCGGACTGTGACCGCGCCTCTCCCAAATCTCGGACTGCGACCGCGCCTCCCGCCAAATCTCGGACTGCGACTGCGCCTCTTGCCCCAAATCTCGGGCTGCGACCGCGTCTTTTTAAAAATGAACAGACAGACGCATGCATAAAAAACGTCGCCTTTTATTGCAGACATTAAAGATAATTAATCTATAAAAATAATTGAATTTTAAGTAGCTTCCTAAGTGAAATATACTTACTGTTTTGATAAGATATTGATTTACTGCGATATTGGTCGATTGGAAATTCCTACTTATCAAGAAAATCCTTCACAATAGATTATCGCGACACACGTCATGTAATTATCGAAATTAATTTATTGAATTATCCATTTTAATACTGCACGAGAGTTCTCAAGTCAGAGGAGCTCGTGGCTAAGTAATAACAGACGCATGGGTCGATCTATTAGGTTAAGCTACGCTTGTCGGGGTTGCTCCGTGGATGGGTGACTATTCTTTATGCTCCGTGCCTCGGAAAGCACGTTTAGCCGTTGGTCCCGGCTGTCATATGTAGATTTTTGACTGTCGTCAAAAGCTCGAAAATCTGACAACCAGTCTTACTAAGGGTATCGTATTATCCAGTTACTGGGTTGTGGAGGTCAGATAGGCAGTCCATGTAAAATACTGGTATTCAGCTGCATCCGGTTAGACTGGAAGCCGACCCTAACATATTCGGGAAAAGTACAAATTTTTCGAAAATAATGAACTTATTTTAATGAACATTTATAAGCAGGATACATAGGTCTGTATAGTTAGTTGACGTAAACGCTTTCCGGAATCGCAGAACGTCTTAACAGGATACCGTGGCCTCGGAACGCAAAGGGCAACAGAAGGAACAGGGTGGTTTTTAGTCAGTAAAAGTCTGACAGTCCCTTCCGCCACACCCAGGGCGGAAGGACTCATTTGATGATTTATACAACCCCAAAAAACAAGCCGTAAACGCTTTTAACATCCCAGCACATCTCTGCTGGAAACACAACCTAAGCTGACGTAATATTTAAGTCGTTTTCGCAATAGCCTTAATCCAACATGACGTCATAAGCTTCCTTCCAAACGATTCTGGTCTGAAACTGTCACTTTCCATAAACATTCAGGCACAAAATATGGTAATTTCGTGAATTTTCCTTACATAGACCACTTGTTGGTGTAATTTATTTGTGGATTATAAATTAATAAATTAGTGTTTGGGTGTTATGTTAATGAGGTCGAAGAGTAAAAGGTTTTATGGCACTTTTGCCCGTGACGCATCAAGCCTGTTACCTCCGAAGGGTTAGGCAGAGGTTTACTCATTAGTCTTCTTTATCGTGTGGGCAGTAAGGTCTCACGACCCCACACACCCTAGTGTCAGAGTTTCTAAACCGCCTCAAGGGCCTCTGACATGGTTTGAGTGGAACAGTAAGTCCCAGGTTTCCTCAAGATGTTCTCCATCACCGATGTCAGTGATGACCAAGATAAACTTTAGAAATTAAATTAGTACAACCACATTTCTCCATTATGTTTAAGTCCCTTTTGCGACGTCGACCAGTTCTTCCCAGTCGACTGGGGAGAATTATAACGTAACATAACATCACGCCTGTAATCCCTGAACGGTTAGGCAGAGGTGTACTGAGTACACCCCCAGTTCGCGAGGTTTGAGAGAATTATGAATTTGCCAGAATATACAAAACATGACTTAGCAGTAATTTCCAGTCTCATACATATTGTGTGTAGGAATTTTGTGTCCAGTCACTGCTAACCACTTTTGTAGACGTTAGTGCGTCCACCTCATCTCGCGTTGACCTCTACCTTACAGAGAATGTGAATCACTTTTCAGCGTTTGTTTTTGTTCATATTTGACAGATATTATTGGAGCAAAACGAAATTTTGAAATTCGTCTAGTAATTTTGACTGTCTCGTTGGTCGCAAGCGCGGCTGCTGTGCATGAGGTCTTGGGTTCGATTCCCAGGTCGGGCAAAGTGTTATTGGGTTTTTCCGTCAGGAATTTCTCAGTAGCTGCCTCGGAGTCTGGATTTGTGCCCGGTTGATGGCAATAGACTCGCGCCCTATTACATGGGATTAAGAACATAACTGGCGAAATGTGGGTGTACTAATGGGTACACCTCTGCCTAACCCTTCGGGGATTACAGGCGTGATGTTATGTTATGTGTTATATTATTAAGAGGTTAAGTTCGTGAGGCGGTACAGTGTAGGGAGTAATCTCTGGATCTACTAAACAGATTTTAAAAATGCTTTAGCTAATTGGTAGCAACGTATATTTATCATCTTCCTGCCCTTGTCCCATGTTACTTGTGGTCGACGCAACACTTTTTCTTCTTCCATTCCGTGCTGTCATAATCATCATATCAGCCGTAGGACGTCCACTGCTGAACATAGACCTCTCCTACCGGACCGGTTGGAAGCGGTGTGCATCCAGCGCGATCCCGCGGTCCTCATCAGTCAGGGCCGTCCTGTCAGCCGTCATGCTTTCACTGACTCCCTTTTTCTTTCATTTCATCCTTCACACAATCCATCCATCTTTTCTCTGGCCTTCCTCTTGCTATCCATCCATCCACATTCATAGTACTTTTTGGTGTCGTAAGGTAAAAAGAACGCGAAGGTGAAATACTATTTTTGGCAAAGGGACACTGGCTGTGGTCACAGAAACTGACCAAAAATAACTCAAATTCAATGACAATCAGGGTTCTTACGTCATGAAGACGTTGACACCAAGTGACGTGTTCCTGGACTTGAGCCAACGTTCAGGTGGTGTTATCTACGATATTATTTAACCGTAATGTTTGTATAAAGGGTAGGTAGGTGTACCTGGACTTACTGTTTCACTCAAACCATGTCAGAGGCCCTTGAGGCGGTTTAGAAACTCTGACACTAGGGTGTGTAGGGTCGTAAGGCCTTACTACCCACACGATAAGAAGAAGGTCTCTATGGAGAAGAACGAGCAAGAAACTCTACGGACACTCTTTTTAATGGCAGTCGATCTCATCATCTTCCTGCCCTTGTCCCATGTTACTTGGGGTCGGCGCAACTCGTTTTTTTCTTCTATTCCGTCCTATCAACTGTACTATCACACTGCATAAGCTGCATTCTTAAATATGGCTAAAATCAAGGCAAAAAAGAAAATACTAGCCTGTTAAATTGTCTAACTGCTGGATAAAGGACTCTTCTCATACAGAGAACGCACAAGCATTGATTACCTTGTTAGCTCAAGGCGGATTGCCGATTTCTTTTTTATTACATACATTAACCGGCGTGCTTGTATGACGAGATTTATGAACGTAGATGAGGCGAAAGGAGTATGTAAGGATCGCAGCAGGTGGCGTTCTGTAGTTTCTGCCTAGCCCCATGGGAAAAAGGCGTGAGTTTATGTATGTATGTACATTACATAAATTCACGCCTTTTTCCCCATGAGGTGTTGGCAGAAACCACATAACGCCACCTGCTACTGTCCTTGCAAAAATTGCTTTATGAGATAGGCAGTAGTGATTTTATGAGGGGATTTATGATGATGATAGAGGGAAACTAACGCATGTCCAATTTCTGTCTTTCAAAGACTTTTATCCGCAGCTTTAGCAGCTATTCGGCAATCCTTAATCATATTGGACACGGTCCAAGCTGCCACACCCGGCACTGCGGCGTATTCTATCTTAGTGCTTGCCTTAGGGACTAGCATAGCATACGAAAAATCTTGTAGGTATGTGTTGCAAATATCGACCTCCAGGCGGATGAAGTCGTGGGCTTATAACTAGTCTTAACTTACCATCAATCAGTCAAGTCTTTTCCCAATTATGTTGAGGTCGGCTTCTAGTCTAATCGGATGCAGCTGTGTACTAGTATTTTACATGGAGCGACTGCCTATCTGACTTCCACAACCCAGTCACTGGGTAATACGATACCCCTTATTCTTATCTTACTTTAATTACTACTAAAAGTTTGGATGAATGTAGGTTTGTTAATCACGCCAGAACGGCTGCTCGGATGTGGATGACATTTTGGGAAGAGTATAGTTTGGAGTAGCATATAGGAAGAATGTAGAGTTCCCGTGGGATAATATATCAACTTTGATGTGGACGAAGTTGCGTGCAGAATCTAGTTGATAAAAATATCAAGATATTCCAATGATTTGAAGAATTTTACGTTATAGACTAAGGGTTCGTTCGATTTTCTGTAAAAACCTAATTTAAAAGAGTGCCGTGGAGTTTCTTGCTCGTTCTTCTCTATAGAGGCCTACCTCCGTTTTGGAACGAGCAACTAGCTTCAACTTTCGGACTAACTGACCGACTCCTTGACAATTCAAAAGTGCCTGTAAATGGTATAATTGAAATAAATTTTTTGACTTTGACTTTTGACTTTTCCATACTCTAAAATCCTTTAGGACAGAAGTTCCGAAACTGCGGGTCGTGACGTCAAAGCCATCTTGAAAAATTCGCGCGACGTTACGCACAGGACAGACGGTCATTATTTCTCTGTTGATTATTATCTTAAGAGTTTTCTTTAATCCAATAAATAAAGCAATCTTAATGTCTACTAAGCTACACACAAATATTTGACTATAAAACGGCGTCGAAAAAAATTGACAACCCGGAAAGCGAGTCGCCGTATGAAAAACATTGGGAACCCCTGGTTTAGGATGTATATAAGCAGGGGCGGATTTATGTACAGGCTTTTTGGGCTGCAGCCCAGTGCCCCCATGATTATAAGGGCCCTCATTGAAGAAAAAGTATAAGAGTAGGTATCTTATCACTACACTCTCGCCTCCATTACTACAATTATTTAGTCTCGGTTGTAATGATTAACTATTATTGGCCTAATTTGTTTCCTTTAGGTACCGTAAATCTATACATCGTTATGGCAAACAGTTCTTTGTAAAAATGGCAACAACTTTATTATTAATTTAAGGACTGCCTCGTTGGTCTAGTGGTCGCAAGCGTGACTGCTGTGCATGAGGTCTTGGGTTCGATTCCCAGGTCGGGCAAAGTGTCATTGGGTTTTTCCATCAGGAATTTCTCAGTAGCAGCCTCGGAGTCTGGATTTGTGCCCGGTTGATGGCAATAGGCTCGCCCCCTATTACATGGGACTAAAAACATAACTGGCGAAATGTGGGTGTACTAATAGGTACACCTCTGCCTAACCCTTCGGGGATTACAGTCGTGATGTTATGTTATGTTATGTTAATTTAAGGTAGGCCCCCCAAGTAGTGCTAGCCCAGGGCCCCAGAAATTCACAGTCCGCCCCTGTATATAAGGTTCACTAAAAAGCAAAATAGGTGACATGGATGTTCCTACATACATTTATGTGCATGTATATCTTGACGTGTCCTCCATTAATGACAAATTATATTCTCTAAGAACATCATAGTTAACCGCCCATTTCATATATTTAGATATTAAATAAGGTTATTACACAAACGTTCCAGTTTTTGACCTTGGCAATTGAAGGCGTGTGTTTAGAGCTTATTCTGTTTCTTTAAAGCTATGTCGTTTCGATGTCATTACGATTTAGTATTGAGTGATAGCTTTTGCTTCTTACTGGATCGTGAAATCGTGATACCAGTTTATCAGTGTTGTTCTGCAGTGGTGCAGATAATAATAACATAACATCACGCCTGTAATCCCCGAAGGGTTAGGCAGAGGTGTACCCAGCACACCCACATTTCGCCAGTTATGTTTTAGTCCCATGTCAAAGGAGGCGTGCCTATTGCCATCAGCCGGGTACAGACCAACGAGGCAGTCGGCCTCGTTAGTCTACATCACACATAACATCACGCCTGTAATCCCCGAAGGGTTAGGCAGAGGTGTACCCATTAGTACACCCACATTTCGCCAGTTATGTTTACGTCCCATGTAATAGGGGGCGAGCCTATTGCCATCAACCGGGCACAAATCCAGACTCCGAAGCTGCTACTGAGAAATTTCTGATGGAAAAACCCAATAACACTTTGCCCGACCTGGGAATCGAACCCAAGACCTCACGCTCAGCAGTCGCGCCCTGCGACCACTAGACCAACGAGGCCTCGTTAGTCTAGTGGTCTCAAAGCGTGACTGCTGAGCATGAGGACTTGGTTTCGAGTCGTAGCTCGGGTGAAAGAGTTATTAGGTTCTCAGTAGCAGCTATGGAGTCTAGATTTGTGCTCGGTTGATGGTAATAGGATCGCCCCCTATTACATGGGACTTAAACATAACTGGCGAAATGTGGGGGGATAATAAAAGGCTGGTAGAATTTACTATTGACAAATGCTTCAGTACTCATATCACCACATTGGGAGATGCTGCCGTCCGTCTTCGTAACGTCTAGCTTTTCATCATCAATTCAATCACTTACTAACAGCAAACCATGCCTCACATAAAATAAGCTTTGTGGGTTTTTAAGATTTGGGCTGGTCTCAGAAAAGTGGACAGATATTCACCCAAGCATGTCGTCCTTATCATCGCTTGCTATCAGATCATCAGATGGTGTAACGAGAGCTTCTGTCTTTGTGTTAATTAAGCTAGTCTCAATAATTTTAACAGCCGTTGCTGGAGGAGACTCATTACAAGTTATTAGGTTATTTTCACCCCAGTATGTATTACCATCGCCCTATTCATCGTTTGCTATCAAATCATTTAATGGTGTATCTCAAGTTTGTGCCTGCTTGTGACTTTATTAAAACTACTACTGCGCTAAAATTTAAAAATTAACAGCCTATACTGCAGGAGACTTGTTAAACGTGAATAGGAACGTGGACCATACCATTATCGCTTGCTATCAGATCATCAGATGGTGTAACACGGCTTGTGTCTTTGTGATAACTGAGCTTAACAAAAAAAAAAATTACAGCTGATGCTGTAGGAGACTTTGTACAAGTCATTATGTTATCTTCACCCAGTCATGCATCACCATCTTCCTTATCATCGCTTGCTATCAGATCATCAGCTATGAATTAAGCTAGTCTTTATAAATTTAACAGCTGATGCTGGCCCACAGCAGGGTGAGAGAAAAAAAGTGCCCGTGGAGTTTCTTGCCCGTTCTTCTCCATAGAGGCCTACCTCCGTTTTGGAACGAGCAACTAGCTTCAACTTTCTGACTAACTGACCGACTCCTTGACAATTCAAAAATGCTTGTAAATGGTTTAATTTAAATAAATGTTTTGACTTTGGAGCTTGTTACTAGGTCTTCTCCATAGAGGCCTATCTCCGTTTTGGAACGAGCAACTAGCTTTAGCTTTCTGACTAACTGATCGACTCCTTGACGATTCAAAAGTGCCTGTAAATGGTGTTAATGAATTAAATGTTTTGACTTGACTTTGGGGCTTGCTGTTAGGTTATCTCCATCAAAGCATGCATCATCATTATAAATATTCAATGATGTAAAGCAAATCTATCACAGCCTATCCAATACGAATAATACGGTCAGCTTGAATCTAAAATTCTAAAGAAAAATATTCATTTGTTTCAGACCACAGAGACTCCATTGCAGGTATGTTTAATTTCTACCCTCATTTTTGGTGGTTTAAATTTTATTAAGACGCGGTTGCGGGGGTTTTTTTTTAATTTAACCTAACGGGTACAAAGGGTTGACTGACTTAACAGTGCACAGCCGTAATAACTGGAACTAGGAACGTGAAATTTTTCACGCGACTTTCTTTTAAGATGTAGGCGAGCATTAAGATAGGATTTTCGGAAATTCAACCCCCAAGGGGGTGAAAAGTGAAAAGGGTTGTTTCTTGGCTTAATTAACATGAAACGTAGCACTTATACGAGCCTAGTCAAATAATAAAATTTGACGTTATTGTTTTTTTAAAGTACTCAACTACTAGGGTTTTGGGGGGGAGTTTAATTTGTAGTGGAAAGTATGAAATCTACGCGAAGTCGCAAGCAAAGTGCTCGTATAGTATAATTTTAATAGTTAGGTGCGTATGATTAAAATTACTAATTAAAATCCGTATTTAATTTATACCCCTGGCAGTCGATGACAAGGTGAAACAGACGATGAATCATGTTTATGCGCTTGTAGAGATAATCAAATCGAGAAAACTCAAAAGTTAACGCAGGGGGGCGAATGGTCAAACTAAAGAGAGTTTAGAGGTATTAGATACAGGGTCTAAAGTATCTCGTCCTCAGTTGGAAAGACAGGATCCTCCGACCAGACGGGTGTTGTGTCTGGTGGGCTACTGCCCGACGGTTGTTGTCGGGATTTTGTAAATATGCTAATGTAGGAAACGTCAGCTGTAGTTCGTAAATTCTGCGACAGATGTCGCTACAACAGACAAAAATAAAAAAAAACGAGTGTGCTTATGACCACACGACTGAAGTGAAACTTAACCAAAGAATCACCGTTCGCGTAACGCTAGTAAACTCGCAAACGAACTACTGACTGAAATATATATATATTTCATTTACTAGCTATAAGAGAAAGAGAGAGAGAAAATGTGCGCGCGCACTGCTCTCTCTTGCTCCTACACTGTGATACAGACAATAAGCCTGCAGTGTGCTTAGATATACGGAACGTATTTGGCTATGAGAGGAAGAGAGAAAGAAAATGTGCGCGCGCACTGCTGTCTCTTGCTTATATCCCCCACTTAACTTCCGTTCGCCTTGCCCGATCACACTTTTCGTAACGCTTACGTCACGCGTTCGCCAGCTTACTCCCCAAGTCGAGCGTGCGTAAAGAAGTTTCACTTCAAAAACATTGTTGTTTAAACACATCATCATCTGCCTAGCCTTTTCCCAATTATGTTGGGGTCGGCTTCCAGTCTAACTGGATGCAGCTGAGTACCAGTA
This sequence comes from Hoplodrina ambigua, assembly GCA_949774945.1. NCBI lineage: Eukaryota > Metazoa > Arthropoda > Insecta > Lepidoptera > Noctuidae > Hoplodrina > Hoplodrina ambigua. Next base: position 2,034,770 of record OX458994.1, read on the forward strand.
TTTTACATGGAGCGACTGCCTGACCTCCACAACCCAGTAACCGAGTAATACGATACTTGGTAAGACTGGTTGTCAGATTTTCGGGCTTCTGACGACCCGTAACGACTGTCAAAGATCCACGTATGACAGCCGGGACCAGCTTAACGTGCTTTTCGAGGCACGGTACGATGTCAGTGATTGTCTGACCTCCACAACCCAGTAACCGAGTAATACGATACTCTTGGTAAGACTGGTTGTCAGACTTTCGGGCTTCTGACGACCCGTAACGACTGTCAAAGATCCACGTATGGCAGCCGGGACGAGCTTAACGTGCTTTCCGAGGCACGGTACGATGTCAGTGATGTCTAAGATTGTTTTTAACGTAATATTCTAATATGCCAACGTTTCTATCGTAATTTATCTCTAGAATACAGCTAGTATCTGAAAATAGACTAACATAAATATATGACTGTAATACTCGTAGTACTGATGTGTGGCCATGACAGTTAATGGCGTGCTGCTTTGTCGTTCGGCCAAGTGTAAGGTCTTATTCATGAGCTGTTAAAAGATAGGTTAGCCTTTTTACAAGCGTTTATTTAGCTTGCACTGTTACATAACATCACGCCTGTAATCCCCGAAGAGTTAGGCAGAGGTGTACTCATTAGTACACCCACATTTCGCCAGTTATGTTTAAGTCCCATGTAATAGGGGGCGAGCCTATTGCCATCAACCGGGCACAAATCCAGACTACGGGGCTGCTACTGAGAAATTCCTGATGGAAAAACCCAATAACACTTTGCCCGACCTGGGAATCGAACCCAAGACCTCGTGCTCAGCAGTCGCGCTTTACGACCACTAGACCAACGAGGCAGTGCTTGCACTGTTCGTATGTAAGTTGTCCTTTCAAAAATTTGCAAACCATTTTTCGACAGTTTGTTGGTAATCGATTTTTAATTTAAGCATTTATTACTTTGACATTACAAACACACCTAAATTCTATTTATTTGGATAGATCATTCTTACATTGCACGGAATACCTCTAAGGAGACATGACATCAAAATTCAAAACAAAAAAACAAAGTACGTAGATGAAATAGAATAAAAAAAAACAACTAGGATGTTTATCTTACGTCAAAATCTTTAATATTACATCACTTATGTTTCCCGGTTTTACTCGTTTTGGCGAGCAGCCAGGAGTGATGAAAAAAAGGTCTGAAACGTACGTTCCTCTGTAGTTTTGTTCTGGTTTAGCTTTTGCTCGTGACTTCGTCCGCGTAAATGTCGGTTATCGCGGACGCAGACGAAGTCGCTGAATAAAAAGTAGCCTATGTTCTTTGTTGGAGTTCAAACTTACCCCGTAACAAATTTAATTAAAATCGGTTCTGTATTTTAGTCGTGAAAGCGTAACATACAGACTTTCTTATTTGTAATATTAGTATAGACTAGCGAACCGTCCTGGTTCCACGCGGGTGCCAAATCCTGAAACTTTCAGTGTATTTTCCAATAAAAAACCTAGTCCAGGAAATAACAAACAACAAAAAAAAAACATTTTTCTAAATTTGTTCAGCCGTTCTCGAGTTTTGCGACTTCGACCACGTGGTGTTTTTTTCTAACTTTGGTTACTGCTCCGCTCCCATTGGTCGTAGTGTGATGTTATTTAGCTAAAACTATTACTCATGAATCAGGCTATCATTTACAAAAATATTTTTTCCAATACGACTGGTAGTTTTAAAGATTTGCGCGTTTAAACAAACAACAAAAAAAAAAATCTCCATCTTTTTTTATTTCTTCATATTAGTACTAGAAATATAGCCTATGTTACTCGCAGATAATGAAGCTTTCTAATGGTGAAAGAATTTTTAAAATCGATCCAGCAGTTTTTGAATTTATCCATTACAAACAAGCAAACAAATTTTTCCTCTTTATAATATTAGTCTAGATTTCTTATATGAATGAATAAATGAACACTGTTAGACCATATTACTGCACCCATCGCCCTAACCCACAGAGTACGTTCCAACGAACTATTTCCTTAAAATCGATTCACAATCGCTCCTTCTGATAAGAGCTGATAAGCGTAACACTTCCGGCAAGTGCGTATAGAACTACACTGCTGTTTGACTTATGCCTTTTTCTTTTAAAATTGTATCGACGAAATTGCAAAATTAATCTGTAATTATGTTCGTTGGTCCGGCCATGTTGAGAGGATGAGTGAAAGACGATTAACAAAAGGTATTTATGGTAGAGGTGAGTGGTAACGCAAGGAGGGGTCGCCCTAGGAAGACTTACACTGACCTTATTGGCGAGGTTCTTCAAGAAGGTCAGGTGCGCAGTACTCGTAACCGGCGTGCTTGTAAGACGAGATGTATGAACGCGGATGAGGCGAAAGAAGTATGTAAAGATCGTAGCAGGTGACGTTCTGTGGTTTCTACCTAAATTTATGTGTATGTATATAAGTTTGAAATCGCCAATCCGCTTTAAGCAAGTGTGGTGATCAATGCTCGTGCCTTCTCTATATGAGAAGAGGCCTTTGCCCAGCAGTGGGACAGAAGGCTGGTATAGCAACAGAAGACCTGGTGAACGATGGTATAATTAAAATAATCTCACTAATAGACTTTACATATTTACATGATTACCAAAGAAATTTAGCACGCATCGCTTCGTTGCACTCCACTTATTAAAATTAACGTTATTTTTTAATTAATATTAATTTAATGTACAAAGGTTATTGGAGATTAAAGATTGTTTGACATGCGATGAGATTTTAGACAGTAAAAGATATCGGAATACAAAGTGTGTTTTTGAAACACGTTAAGCCGTTGGTCCCGGCTGTCATACGTAGATCTTTGACAGTCGTTACGGGTCGTCAGAAGCATGAAAGTACTATTTTACGAAGAGCTCATGGCTAAGTCATAACAGCCGCACGGGTCGATCTATCAGGTTAAGCTATGCTTGCCGGGGTTGGTCCGTGGATGGGTGACCATCTTTACACACCGAGACTCCTCCTTGCCTCGGAAAGCACGTTAAGCCGTTTGTCCCGGCTGTCATACGTGGATCTTTGACAGTCGTTTCGTACAGATCGTCAGAAGCAGTCTTACCAAGAGGTATCGTATTACCCAGTTACTAGGTTGTAAAGGTCAGATAGGCTGTCGCTCCATGTAAAATACTGGTATTCAGCTGCATCCGATTAGACTGGAAGCCGACCCCAACATAGTCGGGGAAACTCTAGGCAGATTGTTTTTGACGACACGGCTGTGCGAGTGAAATAGCATGATAACCTTCCTAGTTTGGCCTCCATTTTTAATTCGTTTCGTTAAACGCGTGAGTTGAATACCTAGAAACGTACTAATAACAATACATCTTTGACCATTAAAAAAATATTAAGTACATACATGTTTCTTATAGCAATAAATTGCTCGTACACAACTTACTGATAAGAAAAACCTTGGCTGATATAAACAGTGATAAGTACGAGTCATCGATCATAGAAGTTACTAAACTTTAGATTGTGGAGTAAAACCCCGTTTACACCGCGCCAGTACTCTCCATACCGAAATTCTTCTCCATAGAGTCAGTAAATCTGAGTAAATCTAAATGAAGTCTGAAAGTGGCGACGGAAAAGTTGGAAGGGAATCGTTTGTCTTTGTATGGGCATGTGAAGAGGAGGGGTGAAACACATGTGACCAGGAGAGTTATGAATATGAATGTGGATGGATGGAGAGCAAGAGGAAGACCAAAGAAAAGATGGATGGATTGTGTGAAGAATGATATGAATGAAAGGGGAGTCAGTGATTGCATGACGGCTGACAGGACGGAATGGAAGAGGAAAACGTGTTAAAAAAAAAAATATCTTGGGACAACTCACACACGGCTATCTGATCCCAAGCTAAGCAGAGCTTGTGTTATGGTAACCAGACAACTGATATACATACTTATATAATTTATAAATACATACATATTATAGATAAATCACACCCAGACACAGAACTAACAATCATGCTCATCACACAAAGTTTGTCCTGGGTGGGAATCGAACCCACGACCTCCGGCTTAGCAGTCAGGGCCACTAACCACTAGATCAAAAGGGCCGTCCGTGTTGCGCCGACCACAAGTAACATGGGACAAGGGCAGGAAGATGATGAGAGTCAGTAAAGGAGTGTAACTCTCCTGCGTCTGTATTTCTGAACGCGTTCGACACAAATCTCTTCAAAGTTAGAATTGGCAGGCTTCTTCTATGTAAGCTAACACCGTCGTAGACTTTGTCTCTGTCACCTCTGACCTAGACTAGAGTCGAAAGCAAACCCACCTTGTTCAAAAAAGAAAGTCTTAGAGACCTACCAACGTTTTGGAACGAGCAACTAGCTTCAACTTTCTGACTAACTGATCGACTTCTTGACAATTCAAAAGTGCCTGTAAATAATAATAAATAATAAATATCTTGGGACAACTCACACACGGCTATCTGATTCCAAGCTAAGCAGAGCTTGTGTTATGGTAACCAGACAACTGATATACATACTTATATAATTTATAAATACATACATATTATAGATAAATCACACCCAGACACAGAACTAACAATCATGCTCATCACACAAAGTTTGTCCTGGGTGGGAATCGAACCCACGACCTCCGGCTTAGCAGTTAGGGCCGCTAACCACTAGACCAACAGGCCCGTTAATAGGTCGAAAGAGCCCTTACTGAGAAAGTTGCCAACAAGAAAATGGTCTTAAACACGTCTCTATTCAGCGCTATTTACCAGGATTTAATATAATATGTAAATATATAAAAATCTAAATCAGAACAACTATTACAGACATTACTCAATATAACAATCTCAAGTCAATAACCTGTTGCGATATTTGGCGGCAAAAAAAATGTCCGCCATCTTTGTTTGACGACACCATTTTAGTTTTATCTTGTTGGGCCTTAGAGTGAGCAATAAAAAACGCTACTTAGATTTATTATTGGAACTAGCTTCTGCTCGCGATTTCGTCCACGTCGCTGTGATTATCCCAAGGGAACACAAAAACTTAATACATACATACATAACATCACGCCTGTAATCCCCGAAGGGTTAGGCAGAGGTGTATCCATTAAGTAGTACAGGGTACATTTCGCCAGTTATGTTTTTTAGTCCCATGTAATAGGGGGCGAGCCTATTGCCATCAACCGGGCACAAATCCAGACTCCGAGGCTGCTACTGAGAAATTCTTGATGAAAAAACTCAATAACACTTTGCCCGACCTGGGTATCGAACCCAAGACCTCATGCACAGCAGTCGCGCTTGCGACCACTAGACCAACGAGGCAGTCACCTTAAAAAAAATACTAAACCTAAATGTTGAGTTAGATTGATGTTTATTCGTGTAAAATTTCAGCTAATTCAGTTTAGCTGTTCAAGAGTGACAGGGTAACAAACATCCATACATGAATCCACCATCTCAGACAGACAGACAGACAAACAGACAGACATCCTCACAAAAGAGAAATCTGTAATACACTAGCGAATTGCCCCGACTTCGCACGGGCGAAATAGAGTAGGTTTTTTTCTAAAAAAAAATCTTTGGCCGAGGAATTAGGAATATCAAACATAATAAGCCGTTCTCGAGTTTTGCGCGCAACAACTCACTTTTATTATAAACTACCTTCTGCCCGCGATTTCGTCCGCGTGGAAGTCAAGTATGCTATAAAATATATCCTGTGTTACTCGCAGATAACGTAGCTTTCTGATGGTGAAAGAATTTTTAAAATCAGTCCAGTAGTTTTTGAGTTTATCCATTACAAACTAACAAAAATACATTTTTTTCCTCTTTATAATATTAGTGTAGAAGTGTAGATAGATAGAAAAGATTACCTGACCTGGGAATCGAACTCGGAACCCTAATTTAAGCAGTCGCACTTGCGACCAGTTAACCACTGGGCTGTCACGCGTCACTTATTTAGGGTGCATCAATAAAACATTTATAAAATCGTGCCAAGAAGATCGTGTTACCTAATTACGTTTACTGGTATTACAGAGTTGAAGAGTATATTTGAACGAGCAAATCTCCGAAACTGCTAATCCGATTCTGAAAATCTTTCACTAATAGGAAGCTACGTTATCCATGAGAGATATAGGCTATATTTTATTATGGATTCTTATGGACAATTCACGTAGACGAAGTCGCTGGCAAAAGCTAGTCTAAACTAACAAAATAAAGAGAAAAAAAATGTATTTTTGTTTGTAATGGATAAACTCAAAAACTTCTGAACCAATTAAAAAAAATATTTTACCTACAGAAAGCTACATAATGAACGAGTAACATCGGCTATCTTAATATACATAAATTGCGCGTCACGTTGTTTGTCCGGGATGGACTCCTAAACAACTTAACCGATTTTAATCAAATTTGCACACCGTGTGCAGTTTGATCCAATTTGAAAGATAGGATAGTTTTTTATCTCAATTTGATCTTAATATTTTTTGATTGCAAACCTGAGTCACAGTAACGCGTAGGCCAGTCATTTTACTATAAAAAAATTAGGGATCCGTAAGAATATACTCACGGACAAACTCATAAAAGCTAGTAATACTATAAAAATATAAGCTATCCTTTTACAACCGGACCTACACGAGCCGGTTACCATCGTTTTACGTCCACCTTTGTACTTGACATTACTGAAGGACATCCACGATTGGGGTCAATGTACCTACCGAGGTTGTCCTTCAAAAATCAGGTGAGTTGCTACTCGCGATCGCGTGTAAAAAAATATTCATGAATTTGGACGACATGGGGGCGACAGACTTCTAGATTGATGGCGGGGTTTTATTTCGTTTGTCATTTATTTATAGGGTGTTAGTTAGTGTTGCCTAAGGCGCTTTGCACACGGAGCAACTTAAGTTCTATCAACTCTTTAAAAGTTTTTTGTAAAAGTTGATAGTTGCTATAACGTTTACGGTTGCCGCAACTTTATGGCAATCTGTGAGCAACTTTCATAGCCGAGTTGCTCAATTTACGCAGCGATCAGCGTTAACGGTATAATATAAATTTAACAGTTGCTAGTTGCGGCAATTAGGAACTAACTTAGTCATCGATTGCAGCAACTGAAAACTGTTGACGATCGCCGGAACTCGAAACTCGAGTTGCTCTGTGTGCGCAGTCCAATTGAAATGTATGTAAACAGCTAGTTGCTGCAATAGTTGCTCTGTGTGCAAAGCGCCTAAATCTATCTATCCTATTTATATTATTACGCGTCATGTTGTTTGTCCGTGGTGAACTCCTAAACCACTTAACCGATTTCAATCAAATTTGCACTTCGTGTGCAGTTTGATCTAACTTGAAAGATAAGTTTTTTATCTCAATTAATAATCTTATATTTTTTGATTGCAAAGTTGAGCCAAAGCAACGCGTGGGCAGGTCAGCTAGTTGTGTATAAAATTCTTTGTCGAAGGAATGAAAATCTATATTAATATTATAAGAGGAAAGATTTGATTTTTTGTTTGTATTGAATAGGCTCCGAAACTACTGAACCGATTTGAAAAATTCTTTCACTGTTAAGAAGCTACATCCCCAGAAGTTATCCCCGGGTGACATAGGCTATATTATATTTAAAAAAAAATATTTATTTATTTATTTCCAACTTACATCTATCATTACAGACTACTCCATTGCGATAGTGTACATCATTAACCTTATCTTAAAAATAGATACTACAACTTATAATTTAACCTAAAAAAAAAAAGGATCCGTAAGAAAAATCACGCGAATGAAGTCGCTGGAAGCACAGATTACTGAATAGTTACTACGTAACAGATACTTCACTCAGTACAAAATTTTCAATACCTATTACGATAATTGCCTACTCCCTCGCGTCAACAACCACTGTATGCTAAAATGCGCCTAAATGCTCAAGCGTACAGCAGTGATTGCTTCGCACCGCGCGATTCCACAGTAATCGCAGGGCTGCGTCTTCGATAAAATGAAATTAACATAACTTTTTATCTATGTTATTGAGAACTGTGAATATGTTCTGACTTTTACGTGGCAGTTAAAAATTTTATCATTTATAAAATATTTAACCAACTTAACAAAAAGGAGGTGATCAGACATACAGGCCAAACTGAGAAGTTTGACTTGTATGGTTTGTAGGTATGTATGTTTGTGCGCGATAATCTCGCGTTTGGCTAAACCCATATCGATGCGGTTTTCAGAAAAGGATTTGTTACCTTTAGGAGAACGTTTTAAAATAAGTATAATACTTCTTAGTTTGATGATGATCTTCGGAGATGTTCACTAGAAATGAAAAAAAAAGCCTTAAAAAAAGAGAACCGACTTCAAATAAAGCACTAAGCCGTAAGAAATAATTTGGTTTTTTTTTATGTTAGTGCTAACAGCCAGTATTAAGAATCGAAAAAGCACCGACATCAAAGAAGAAATTATTTCTTACGTTTTATTGTTTTGAAGTCGGTTCTCTTTTTTAAAGTTTGTTTTATTATATTTGTAAGTTTGTTTTGTTTTATATAATGGTGCTGACTGTGGAAGAAACCTAGATAAAACATAATAACACGGCATCGTAATACGCGTACGAACGATCAGCACTATTTAAATTGAACGGCGTGCGCGCGCTTCGCTTGCGAAAACCGCACTGAATTTGATCCGCCGGCGGACCGAGACCGCTCGGCTGGGCGGTAGGTACTTATAGCGCGCAAGTACATGGAGTGACGGAGGCCTGCTGGAAGTATGCTAGTTTTATAATAAGCTTTTACCCGCGACTTCGCGTTGTATTTTCACCTGTCTTAAGTCTTTGGTTATTGCTTTTTTATTGTATATGATAGCCAGATTCCTTACGAATAGTATAGGCTATAATCACGCTACGCCCTACAGGAGCGGAACAATAATCAAAAACGTTACTGGACTCGAATGCTAAATAATCAAAAAGATTCTTGCAAGCAAAACTCAGTACAAAAATTTACCCCATACAACCGTTTCGCACAATGCTTTTATGGTATTTTAGGGTAGAAAAGGCCCCTGTATGCTAGCCGTGCTAGGGTACTACCCCTTCCATAATAAGGGGATTATTATTAGCAATGGTACGCTGTACGCCAGTCATCGTATTACTAATGTTAGGGTAAGTTTTGTCCGATTTATTTAATGTCTAGAATTTCAAATTATTCAAAGTTTTGTTGTTTTCATTACTATATTATTTTGACAAGCTTTTATTTACTTTCCCCTGTCCGGGTGTCTGTGGCCGATCAAATCTTACAAGTTAAATTTGACTCACTTCTCGATGTTCGATTGAGCTGAAATTCTGTTAAAATGTGTGATTTGCATGACAATGCAATATAATGATGTCACAGAGCTGGTCTGATGATGTATAAAAATCTCCTGTTTGGAATTTCAACATTCTGATTGGCTCCTTGACAATTCAAAATTGCCTTTAAATGGTTTATCTATACGAAGTAGTAAAAAAGAACTGTTTAGTTTATAATGAAAAACAAAAAACACTCGTACGAAAACTAATTTTTTTCTTCTAAAAATTATAGTATGAAACAAAGTCGCTTCCCGCCGTCTGTACGCTTAGATCTTTAAAACTAAGCAACGGATTTTAATGCTGTTTTCGTCAATAGTTAGAGTGATTCAAGAGGAAGGTTTATGTATCTACATTGCACTCGAGCGAAGCCGGGGCGGGTCACTGGTTGTAAATAAATATAGACGTAGTTTAGAAGAAAATAATTCCTCAGTTTTTGATCCATTCGAGGTCAATTAAATACTAATCAACAAATTGTTGATTGTTATATTCACAGTTTCACGTTTTTGGGCAGTGAGCCAAGCTTGTAGAACTAAGGGTGTCAAGTCATCGGTTCTCGTGGGATAATATGTAATTAATTGTGACGCGGACAAAGTTTCGGGCGGAATCCTGTAAAAATATTTAAATTAACATAACATCACGCCTGTAATCCCCGAAGGGTTAGGCAGAGGTGTACCCATTAGTACACCCACATTTCGCCAGTTATGTTTTATAATTCCATGTAATAGGGGGCGAGCCTATTGCCATCAACCGGGCACAAATCCAGACTCCGAGGCTGCTACTGAGAAATTCCAGATGGAAAAACCCAATAGCACTTTGCCCGACCTGGGAATCGAACCCATGACCTCATGCACAGCAGTCGCGCTTGCGACCACTAGACCAACGAGGCAGTCATTTAAATTAACAATGATTACAAAAATATCAGCTAAAAGCTGACACTGAGACTTTCTTATCACATTATGATTATAACATAACATCACGCTTGTAATCCCCGAATGGTTAAGCAGAGGTGTACCCATAACTGGCGAAATGTGGGTGTACTAATGTATGATGTATGTAATGTAAAATTATAATAATCCAACCTCAGAATTCGGATTTGTGCCCGGATGATGGCAAAAGGCTCGCCCCCTATTACATGGACCTTAAACATAACTGGCGAACTGTGGGTGTACTAATGGGCCCTCCTCTGTCTAATCCTTCGGGGATTACAGGCGTGATGTAATGTTATGTTAAAAATAAAAATAAAATATCAATCATAAAATTGCTCATTTTTTAAGTCTAGCTAATTGTCAAAGACAAAAACCGGGAGTCAAAAACGTGTTTAAAAGACATTTCAGTTGCACTTCTGACCATTAGACCGTTTCAGTAACCGTTAAAATTTAATTTCTGGAGCCGGTAATACTGTTTTCTTAATTAACCGCTAACCGTCGCACGCGCAGGTGTCGACTCCCACCTCGTGGCCTCCGACGAGACCCGACAAAAACCGAAGTGCGCATCGCTTTTTATTTCGAACGCCGAACGTTGTCCTGTAAAAAAAATCGGCTAAGTGTGAGTTGTACTTGTGCAAGGGTTCTGTACTGTTTGTGAAAGACACATTATTTTTAACTTAACTTAGTTTGATTTAGTTTGAGTAATTAGCGGGGAAACCTGGACTTCAAATAAAACACATACATAACATACATAAACTCACGCCTTTTTCCTATAGGGGTAGGCAGAAACCACAGAACGTCCCCAGCTACGATCCTTACATACTCCTTTCGCCTCGTCCACGTTCATACATCTCGTCATACAAGCACGCCGGTTACGAGTACTGCGCACCTGACCTTTCTGAAGAACATCACCAGTAAAGTCAGTGTAGGTCTTTTTAGGGCGTCCCCTCCCTGCGTTGACATTCACCTCTGCAATAAAAATAAGCCTGAAAGCGTAATGTCAAAGTCAAAGTCAAAACATTTATTTCAATTAGACCATTTACAGGCACTTTTGAATTGTCAAGGAGTCTGTCAGTTAGTCCGAAAGTTAAGCTAGTTGCTCGTTCCAAAACGGAGGTAGGCCTCTATGGAGAAGAACGAGCAAGAAACTCCACGGCACTCTTTTAAATTAGGTAATGATCAATGCTAGTACCTACTCTGTATTTTAAGAGGCTTTTGCTCAGCAGCGGGACAATATAACAGGCTTGTAGGTGTATCTTCTTTTTTGTCTTGATATCAGCTATATTTAACGTTGCAGCTGATGTGAAACAAAAGGGCGTGATAGTACGGTTGATAGGACGGGATGGAAGAAGAAAACGAGTAGCGCCGACCCCAAGTAACGTGGGACAAGGGCGGGAAGATGATGAGATCGTCTGTCATTAAAAAGAGTGTACGTAGAGATTCTTGCTCGTTCTTCTCCATAGATATCTACCTACGTTTTGGAACGAGCAACTAGCTTCAACTTTCTGACTAACTGACCGACTCCTTGACAATTCAGAAGTGTCTGAAATAATGTTTAAACGTTGCCTCACACTAGGTTTTTTTCCTGTATCGTGGGTGCTTTTACAAACATACACAAACAGCCAAATCCGGAATAACTATCAGTAGGTCATACAAATATTTTATCCGTGCAGGAATCCAGCCAATCGCTCAGCCACTGCGACAGCCGTGTCGTCATGCTGCAAATGCTTTAACTTGACAATGGTGCCGATTCCCTTGTTCACAAACTAGACTAAATCTAGAGAATTGACATCTCTTGCTAACATACAGCGAAAGGAAAGGACGGTGACATTAAAGAACTAAGTTAGCGATGTCAAATTAGTTTTGCCTTGAACTTCTCCGTATTTTTAATCCATACGTTTTAAGATGTCAACTATAATTGTATGGACGTGTCAGATTGACTAAATTTGACAGCTCTTATTTACATTAGTCTCTTTCTTGTTTTATTGGATAGAAAAAGATGGAAATAGTCTAATATTAGTTTAGTTTGTGACCAAGAGAATCGGCACCAATTGACCTTTTCTTTCGGAACCCTACAAACGTTATTTTATCCATCACAGTGCTGTCTCACTCCTTTGTTAGTTCTTTAGTGTTGCTATCTCTTTCGCACGCGATTATTCAGCGATGCCTTGATCCGTGAAGTTGATTATTTCAGTTTCTCCTCACGATTGAACGACGATGTTTAGTTATTGTAATAATATAACATAACATCACGCCTGTAATCCCCGAAGGGTTAGGCAGAGGTGTACCCATTAGTACCTACACCCACATTTCGCCAGTTATGTTTTTAGTACCATGTAATAGGGGGCGAGCCTATTGCCATCAACCGAGCAAAATGCGGGCTGTAATTTGTTATCAAAATTGTGTATTCCAGATGTTATTAGACTGTCTCGAAGGTCTAGTGGTCGCAAAGCGCTACTCTTCTTCTCTATCGTGTGGGCAGTAAGGTCTTACGACCCCACACACCCTATTGTCAGAGTTTCCAAACCGCCTCAAGGGCCTCTGGTTTGAGTGGAACAGAACTAAAAAAAAAAAAAAACAGATTTCAATAGATTTCAAATAATTAATACAGAATTCATAGCTTAACATAACATCACGCCTGTAATCCTCGAAGGGTTAGACAGAGGTGTACCTACTAGCACATCTACATTTCGCCAGTAACGTTTAAGTCCCATGTAATAGGGGGCGAGCCTATTGCCGTCGACCGGGCACAAATCCAGACTCCGAGGCTGCTACTGAGAAATTCTTGATGGAAAAACCCAATAACACTTTGCCAGACCTGGGAATCGAACCCAAGACCTCATGCTCAGCAGTAGCGCGTTGCGACCACTAGACCAGGCAGCAATTCTTAGCTTATCAAGCAATAATTGAGTCGATCGATTAAAACCCAATAAGACAACAAAATTGCTTAATACTTACCTTCGTTGACATTACCAGGTGTATGGCAGAACCGGTCGTTTCAATTTTCATTTAGCACTTGATATGCGAATTTGAACTTTATTACTCAAGTTATAGAGAGCATTTGAGTTTGCTAGTGCGGTTGCGTGTTGACATATTGGGTAGTTGGGTGTGGTACGAGTTGATAAGCGGAGCGATTGAAATTATTTTTAAATGTAGCAGTTTTTTTTATACATTTTGAGTGCATGTGAATTGAAAAGTCACAGTACTTGCCTGGATTGGAACCCACAGCCTCATACATGTGGGGCGGGCGTCTCAATAAGTGGGCCATCGCGACATTATTACAACGATAGTTGACTACAAGACATTAATTAGATATAGCCTCTGCTCACGACTTCGTCCGCGTGGAAGTCAAGTTTGTCTTATGACATATCCTATGACATCGGCATTGTGTAGCTTCCTGTTAGTAAAAGATTTTTTGTAATCGTGCCAAGATGGCCGGCATTAAATTTAATTTTTAATTTAATTTATACTATGTAGAGAAATCGCACACTCCATTAACTTGGACTACAGATAAGTTTTTCGAAACAGTAAACTAGTTTTTGATATCAGAACTCGATTTGGTGGTGGTATTTAAAAAAATATCATGTTCAACAGACAGGTATGATGAAGAAAGAGCATATTACATTGTCTTGGAGTCAGTTTTATGGAAAATTTTACGCCATTGGGGTAAAAAGACACACTACAATCGTTTGAGCCTATGCACACCACAATTACAGCTATTATTAGATACAGACGCGATACGCACGCGAGTTAGACGCGTAGCCTTTTGTAGACCTTTGCACACCTGTATAAATTCAAATACGCGTTTATATCGATACAGACGCGCGTGTCTATCGCTACAAACGCGATGATAACGCGCGTGTGTATCGATACAAACGACAACAAACTGCTCTGTAGAATAAAAGCGCGCCGTCACCGGCGCGTTTAAAAAACGTGGTTTGCACAGGCCCTTAGGCGCTTTGCACATGGAGCAACTTAAGTTGAGGCCACTGGCAACTCTTTAAAAGTTTCCTGTAAAAGTTGATAGTTGCTATAACGTTGCCGGTTGCCGCAACTTTTTGGCAATTTGTTAGCAACTTTCATAGCCGAGTATGTATGCCGTTGCCGTAGCGACACTGGCTTTGCCGGGCACACGGAGAGGATGGGAGGGTGTGAAATCGCCCGAAGCGTTGCGATTGACGGTTGAATAAACCGACAACTTTAAAAACCGGTACAATATTTAAATGTTGCTAGTTGCGGAAACTAGCAACTAACTTAGTCATCGATTGCAGCAACTGAAAACTATTGACGATTGCCGCAACTGGAAACTCGAGTTGCTCTGCGTGCGCAGTCCAATTTAAATGTATGTAAACAGCTAGTTGCCAGTTGCTGCAATAGTTGCTCTGTGTGCAAAGCGCCTTACTACACCATACTGCCTACTTTCTAAGTTTATCTTGGACATTACTAACATCGGTGAAGGAAAACATATAATACGTTTAAATTTGTCCTGTATGACTGTGTGACGGATCAACGCTTAGCCTAAACCGCTGATCGTAGAGACCTGAAACTTGGAGGGTGTGTTCTTTGTATGATATTTTATTTAACGGGGAATCCCATTAAGTATATCTAGGTACAGTCAATAAAAGAATCCAACAAAAGGTATCCAGGGTCGTCAGATATAGTTGAAGTTTTCTTAGAAACTGATGTTTTCGATTGAAACTGAGCTTAATTAATGAACTATTTATTTTCTCCTTTTTAAATAAAATTACATTTGAAAACATCCATCGGTTTCTAAGAAAACTTCAACTGTATCTGACGAGCCTGCATACCTATCTGTTTAGTTGACTGTACAAGATTATATGACTCGTTGTGGCCACTACATATGTTGCTGCTATAAGGAAAATTCTACACTGATATTTGCTTACTGGGAATTACCGATACCTAAGTTCACACAGTGCACGTGCATTTAAATAAGGGCTAAAGTAGACTAACTGCTTCTAGCTGCGACTTAAGCTCAATTTACATGAGTAAGGAATGAAGTTAAACTAGACCAGGGGTAACCAAACTTTATTTTTTCTACTGCCCACTTTGGGAATAAATTCTTTTTTAGCGCCCCCTTTTTGTCACCTACTTAAAAACCACCTAGTAGATGAAATTACAAATCGCTCCCCAAGGGACACAAACAAAAAACCGGGGCTCTGTGTCCTCTACACACGGTTATTTTTCTGGGTCTCTTACCGCCCCCCTTTAGGCCTGCAGCGCCCACAAGGGGACATTATCGCTCAAAAACTCAAAAGCTGTACTACACCGTTGCCGATTAAAAAGAGGATGTAGTGACCAAGATTGAAAAGAGTATGCTTAGATGGTTCGGTCATGTTGAGAGGATGAGTGAAAGACGATTAACAAAAGGTATTTATATGGCAGAGGTGAGTGGCAACGCAGGGAGGGGCCCTAGGAAGACCTACACTGACCTTATTGGTGAGGTTCTTCAGAAAGGTCAGGTGCGCAGTACTCGTAACCGACGTGCTTGTATGATGAGATGTATGAACTTAGACGAGGCGAAAGGATCGTAGGGCATTCTGAGTGTTACTGCCCACTCTTATGTTAAAAAAGGGTCAGTTTATGTATTAAATCAATTTATGTACTATTTGTGAGCTATCAAAAAGCGACTCTACGTCCCTTCCACCTATTATGCTCTAAAAGACTTTATTTTTAATACTTTTTGCCTGAACTACTTCTTCTTTATCGTGTGGGTAGTAAGGACTTACGACCCCACACACCCTAGTGTCAGAGTTTCTAAGCCTCCTCAAGGGCCTCTGACATGGTTTGAGTGGGGGAGTAATAGGCTGGTATAAGTCCAGATTTCCTCACGATGTTTTTCTCCACCGATGTCAGAGATGTCCAAATAACCTAAATACATAAAACTGATGAACTGTCTCTCTTGTCTCCAGGTTCGAGGTGGCAGTACAGGTGCTCCGCCACCGGCGGCTCCAGCTATGATTGAGCAGGAGAAGAGGTCGCCACTGCAGCCCCAGCAGCAGGGCAGAGTTCAACCAGGTATGATCTTCTCCCTCAGTTTTAGTTGGCTAATTGATAATGAATTTAACTGCTATAGAACTAGAGGTTAAATTGGCGTGCATGGTAATCTATCTCATATAAAATGCTTTGTCCTGAATGAGTGACTGACGGATCAACGCACAGCCTAAACCACTGATCGTAGAGACATGAAACTTGGAGGGTGTGTTCTTTGTATGATGTAGGCATCTGATATGAAAGGATTTCCCGAAAATCTACCCCTTAGGGGGTGAAAACGGAAGGCAAAGTTTGTATGGGACAACGTTATTTCTTGGTTCAATCTACTTCAAAAAACAAAAAAAAACAATCCAATGTGATTTTTTCAATTCATATGTACTTTCTTAAGTTTATCTTGGACATCACTGGCATCGGTGAAGGAAAACATCGTGAGGAAACCTGGACTTACTGTTCCACTCAAACCATGTCAGAGGCCCTTGAGGCGGTTTCGAAATTCTGACACTAGGGTGTGTGGGGTCGTAAGACATTACTACCCACACGATAAGAAGAAGATCTACTTCAAATTTTGCACAAGCATTCTTTAACAGAATTGGTGGAAGGCGTACTTCGTATTTTACTAAAATTCATCCCCTAACGGGGTTAAAAAGGTGTAGAAAGTTTTTTTTTAGGGAATTTTCGATTTCTACGCTGACGAAGTTGCGGACAAAAGCATCATCATCTGCCTAGCCTTTTCCCAACTATGTTGGGGTCGGCTTCCAGTCTAACCGGATGCAGCTGAGTACCAGTATTTTACATGGAGCGACTGCCTATCTGATCTCCACAACCCAGTAACTGGGTAATATGATACCCCTAGGTAAGACTGGTTGTCAGACTCTCAAGCTTCTGACGATTCGTAACGACTGTCAAAGATCCACGAATGACAGCCGGGACCAACGGCTTAACGTGCTTTCCGAGGCACGGAATGTCAGTAATGTCTAAGATAAACTTTAGAAAGTACATATGAATTGAAAAAGTCACATTGGTACTTGCCCGGATTAGAACCCACACCCTCATGCATGAGAGGCGGGCGCCTTAACCACTAGGCCATTACGACATTCCATTTCCATTTCGACATTCAAGTTGCGGACAAAAGCATAGATAGTAAAATTTCCATTGTAGACCTCTATGGTCTCTTCAAGCTATTAATTCTTCATATTTCTTCCCAGAACCTCCAGTTGTGTCGGCGCCTCCACTTCCTAAGCCAGCGATAGTGAAGGCTCCTAAGAATGCGAAAATTAATCAAAAGGTAAGATTTTTATATCTTTTTAGAAAGAAAAGAAAGAAGAAACACTGCTTATTCACGCGAAAGTGACGTTAAAACATAAAAAATTGAATCGGAAACCGAAAACAAGTATGAAATCTGAAAAATATATAAAAAATAAAATACCGCGCGAAACGGTTGACGCTCAGCATAATCCCGTGCACGAAGGCACGAAACCACGGTGCTGGTTTTCAGCGTAAGCTGGCGGCGTGTCGCTGTCTTTAACAAATAAAACTTTATTCATCTAAAGTTCCCTTCTGATGCAGGCGGAGTGAGAGGTCCGCTCCCTCTCGCTCTACGGAATATTTTAGCCTGTACACCAAATAGCTGATTTGTCTGTACTTTCACTGACAACCTTGCGACACTTGTATCAAGGTTGGACGGACGAAATGCAGTTTTTCAATCAATTATTATA
The DNA here is from genome assembly GCA_949774945.1 of Hoplodrina ambigua. Classification (NCBI taxonomy): domain Eukaryota; kingdom Metazoa; phylum Arthropoda; class Insecta; order Lepidoptera; family Noctuidae; genus Hoplodrina; species Hoplodrina ambigua. The sequence goes on from OX458994.1 coordinate 2,052,695, forward strand.
ATTAACGGAAAGTACGGAAACTATTATAATTTACGCGGGATTATAGTGTGACAAACAATTTTGGTAGTTGCACGAAATTTAATTTAAAAAAAATTGAAATACTGGTGTTATGAAGTCCAAAGCGATTTAAATAATCATGAGTAGCAGGAGCAGGAGTATCTATGACTTATGTGAAAAACCGGCCTGGCTTTTAATGACGTATCACTACATGTTTTAAATAAAAATATAATATATAAATAAAGCGAAGTCACTGACATCGGTGAAGGAAAACATCGTGAGGAAACCTGGACTTACTGTTCCACTCAAACCATGTCAGAGGCCCTTGAGGCGGTTTAGGAACTCTGACACTAAGGTGTGTGGGGTCGTAAGACCTTACTGCCCACACGATAAAGAAGCCAAAATCAAAAACAAAAATTGCAAACCTTTTTTCGACTCCGATATCCGATTGAGCTGAAATTTTGCATACACCTTTAGTTCTGATGACAATACAATGTCCAATACTCAAAATTGTAATAATTTTAAATTAAAGCTTGTTTTTTAAAAAAGTATTTATTTTAATTATTTTCTTTCATTCAAGTATCAAGATTTTAAATAAAATTTTAAAGTGAACATCAACTGTACCGTAAAATAACTCGAAACAGTAATTTTCTTAAAAAATAAAATGGTAGGTATTTAAATTGGTATTGTGTTTATTCGCCACCATTATTTTAGATTTATGTTAAATTGATTTCATGCATTATTCCTTTATTTTGTATGCAATTATTTGCTACTGTTATATACACTACATATTAACAATTATACGTTACATAATAAATACTATGGTGTTGCCAGGTATGATAACTATAAATAATTAAAAAATAAAACAATTATTCCTGGATTACTCAATAAAATTGTATAGACCTTTAATAGCCGCACGAGTCGATCCATCAGCTACACTTGCCGAGGTTGATCCGTGAATGAGTGACCATCCTTACACACTGAGACTCCTCCGTGACTCGGAAAGCACGTTAAACTGTTGGTCCCGGCTGTTATACGTGGATCTTTGACAGTCGTTACGGGCTGTCAGAAGACTGGGAGTCTGACAACCAGTTCGACCAAGGGGTATCGTAAACCCCAGCTTCTGGATTGTGGAGGTCAGATAGGCAGTCGCTCCATGTAAAATACTGATATTCAGCTGCATCCGATTAGACGGCGATGTGGGCCATCGCCCACGGCCTCGCAGTCTTAAAGGCCTCGCACCCCAAAGGCAGGACGAGAAAAATTTTTAGTCGTTAAAAAAATCGTTTTCAATACTTTTTCAAATCCATATTTATGCATTACCAGAGGGTCTCGCAAAATGTATGTAGCCCACATGAATTTAAGGTCTTACGCAGCCTCTGCTGGAAGCCGACCCCAACATGTTGAGAAAAGGCTAGACAGGATGAAAATTTTACTTTGCATTGAAATGAACACTGTTGAGGAGATGAGTTAAAGACGATTGACAAAAGGTGAGATAAGTGGGTGGGTGGATAAGGCAGAGGTGAGTGGCAACGCAGGGAGGGGTCGCCCTAGGAAGACCTACACTGACCTTATTGGTGAGGTCCTTCAGAAAGGTCAGGTGCGGAGTACTCGTAACCGGCGTGCTTGTATGACGAGATGTATGAATGTAGATGAGGCGAAAGGAGTATGTAAGGATCGTAGCAGGTGGCGTTCTGTAGTTTCTGCCTACCCCCATGGGGAAAAAGGCGTGAGTTTATGTATGTATGTATTAAACACGGTTTCGTTTTCCTTCTAACATCTAATGCCACGTTTGTTATAACGTGCTTACCATGTAATGGTACCAATTTGTGTATCGTTAACTGGTTCTTATAATGTTTTAATTTAATTTTAATGCGTAGGAATAATTGATACACAGATAAACAAAAAAATATATATAGAAAATATGAGTACGTTCTTCAGAAAGGTCAGGTGCGCAGTACTTGTAACCGGCGTGCTTGTATGACGAGATGTATGAACGTGGACGAGGCGAAAGGAGTATGTAAGGTTCGTAGCAGGTGGCGTTCTGTGGCTTCTGCTTACTCCCATGGGAAAAAGGTGTGACGTTATGTATGTATATATGTATATCAAAAAATCGCGATACTATCTCTACATAGTATAAATCAAAGTCGCTTCCCGCCGTCTGTAAGCTTAGATTTTTAAGCAACGCTACGGATTTAATGCGATGCAAGAGGTCTTGAGTTCGATTCCCAGGTCGGGCAAAGTGTTACTGGGTTTTGTCATCAGGCGTTTCTCAGTAGCAACCTTGAAGTCTGGATGTGTGCCCAGTTGATGGCAATAGGCTCGCCGCCTATTACATGGGGCTTAAACATAACTGGCGAAATGTGGGTGTACTAATGGGTACACCTCTACCTAACTCTTCCGGGATTACAGGCGTGATGTTAAGATTTCATTCAATTTTTTTTGAAGGAATTGTTCTAACTCATCTCTTAAGAAAACAGAAGCGTGATAATATAGAATAAAATCCACGCATTACTAAACAAAAATGAAACATTCACCCGAGTATACGATTTGTATAACAACTTAACTTTTTGATCAATATTGGACTTCATTTACTTAGTAATAGGGTCGATTTTTATATGTATGACATTTGTGTCTTTTGGTCTGGTCTATAAAGCATATTATTGAACTGAAGGGCGATATAATTTTTGCTATTAACGATAGTGTCCATGCAATCTGAATTATGATTGACATTCAATTCATGAACAATTGCTTTCCTATAGTTAATTATGAGTATTACGGCATTTTATATGAACTTCCAAGTCTTACATACATAACATAACATCAAGCCTATAATCCCCGAAGGGTTAGGCAGAGGTGTACCCATTAGTACACCCACATTTCGCCAGTTATGTTTTTAGTCCCATGTAATAGGGGGCGAGCCTATTGCCATCAACCGGGCTCAAATCCAGACTCCGAAGCTGCTACTGAGAAATTCTGATTGAAAAACCCAATAACACTTGGCCCGACCTGGGAATTGAACCCAAGACCTCATGCACAGCAGTCGCGCTTGCGACCACTAGACCAACGAGGCAGTCTACCAAGCCTAACGAACGAAGAACGAACGAAGTCTAACTTCCAAGTCTTTTTTATTATATTTTATGTGCTGCCTCGGAGTCTGGATTAGTGCCCGGTTGATGGATATAGGCTCGCCCCCTATTACGTGGGACTAAAACCATAACTGGCGAAATGTGGGTGTACTAATGGGTACACCTCTGCCTAATCCTTCGTGGACTACAGGCGTGATGTTAAGTTGTTACGCTTTTATTTAGCCTGCACTGTTCGTATGTAAGTAGTCCTTTCAAAATTTGCAAACCATTTTTCGGCCATCTGTTGGTATGCGATTGAGCTGAAATTTTGCATACACCTTTAGTTCTGATGACAATACAATGTCCAATACACAATATTGAAATAATTTTAAATTAAAGCTTGACTTTATAAAAAAAATAAAAAAATTCTACGCATAAGCATTTACATACATACATACATAACCTTAACTTAAATAAAACCCTAAAGTAAATGTAAAATATGTACAATTTATAAAAAAAAAGAGCAGAAAGGACGAACCTCATAAGGCATCAAAAAATTCGTCCGCGTCGCTGTCAATGGGGCAAGTGCCCAAAAGGCTGACAGCATTGCCACGTTGTATTGCAATGCTGATTCTTTGGCCTAAGAAAAGGCCAGCCCTCTGGTCATGTGAAGAGTCGACCAGTCGCTTAGCGATGTCTCGAAAAACAAGGTGAGCGCTCGGACCCCATGGCCCCAGTGTTTCAACCCCAAACGGCTCAAACATATAACTTCCAAGAAGGTTGTTATATTTGCGCCGCTTGAGGTTTTCGGCACCAGCTGCGGCTGCCCCAGCACAGCACGTCGTGCTGGGAAGGTGGGATGGCGCAAGGGTGTCGACACATGTTGCATCCCACACCAAAGGCCTACCCAACTTCCAAGGCATTATGGTCATCCCATCTGGTCTCTTTCCATCGTCGCGTGCCAAGCCAATTGGTTCTAGAACAGCTGGCACTCCGGCGGAAGCAAGAGCACGACGGATTATGTCGTTGATGCTGGCGTGCCGTGCCATCCGGCCTGCGCTCTTACAACATGATAGGCCATGGTGTCCGAGGCAGTCGACTGCTTCACCGCACTGACAGCGATGCGCAGCCCCACAAGGAGCGCCCAGACGCAAGCATGTAGCGAGCCGAAATGTAGTGTCATCCAGCATAGTGCCTATGTTGGATGACGGAAGTGCCTGAAGCCAAAGACCCGACTCCCACTCACCCACAGCCAGTAGGCGGGCGCGCTCGGCAGAATTGGTGGACGTATAAATAAGGTCATTTCGTACCAACCTGCATAGCGGCTCGTCCCACTGTCTCTGGGAAGATGGGATCACGGGCCGATCTGTATCCGGGCAAGCTACTTTCCAGGCGTTCACTGCTTCGGTCAAGCACGGCACCTCAAAGTTAACCAGTGACGAGGATAAGATTTTACTGGTTAACTGTTCAGTGCTGTGGACAGAAGACAAGAATGCCGGTAAGCTAACACTAGAAATTTTGCGGATGCCGAGACCACCAAAACGAATTGGTAGTGTGGCTTGAAGCCACGCTCGGTCATCCAAGGCCACATTCAGTACAGAAGTTAAGGTGTTTTTAATAACTTCGTCAATTTTGTTCAAGAGGTGTGGCTGCTTCCATAAAGGTGAAGAGCGGAGGTAATACATAAAATTTGGGCCAAAACAACAATATTTAATAAGGGTAAATGCGGAATGTAAATTAATTTTGGAAAGCCGATCCGAAACATCATTAAAATGACTAATTTTTTCCTCAATAAAAGGTAAAAAACTGTCTTCCAAAATTGGGGACCCTAGGAGGTGCAATGAACTTTTTTCTAAAATTTTAATTTGTGGGGCTATTGCATTAAATTTTTCTATTGTCGATAGTCTGTCGGTAGAGTCAGAAAGGTAAATTTCGCATTTTGAAGGGTTAAGGTCCAAGCCAATAGATTTAAATTCCTGTTTAAGTTGTTGTAAATCTTCCAAAACAGTGTCCACATCACCTCCTAAAGTCCCATCGTCCAAATACCATACGTTAAATTTGGAATTTAGTCTTTGTATATACATACAAAGATATATATATATACATACATACATAGGTCTAAAAAGTTATCAGAGAACATTTTAAACTGCTCTTCCACACTTTATTCTACAAATTAAATATGAAGGTTTAATAAAAAATACAACTTTGAGGATTTTTTTTATGTCTGACTGTCTGTTCTGGCTAATCTTCTAAACGGCTTCACCGATTTTGACGAGACTTTACTGGCAGATAGTTGATATTATAAGGAGCAAATAAGCAATCTCTTATATCTTAAAATAAGAATTGCAAACGCTTCTCTAGTAAGAGTAGAGACTCTAGTTGAGCGGAAAGCGGAGCGGTAGAGTACCGTAGAAGAGTAGTAGATTTTCTTAAAAATACCGACGTAAAAGCAGACGAAGTCGCGGGCAAAAGCTAGCAAAAAAAAACCATTATATTATTGTTGACCTAAGATGCTGTAGTACTAGATGGTGCAGTGTAGATAAAAAAATTGTTAAAATTCTTCATGATAAAACGTAAACTGTCTCTCAATTACTAAGAATCAAGGCCATCCATGACTCGGTTTGCTGCGCAGAAACAGGTTTCAATTTAGCTACGTGTCGTGTATGTTGTTATTTGTAGGGTTGGGACAACGCCGGGGCGTGAAATGTCGATAGTCGATGTTTTTCCGATTTGTGGCGGAGTAAACATAAACATAACATCACGCCTGTAATCCCCGAAGGGTTAGGCAGAGGTGTACCCATTAGTACACCCACATTTCGCCAGTTATGTTTTTAGTCCCATGTAATAGGGGGCGAGCCTATTGCCATCAACCGGGCACAAATCCAGACTCCGAGGCTGCTACTGAGAAATCCTTAATGGAAAAACCCAATAACACTTTGCCCGACCTGGGAATCGAACCCAAGACCTCATGCACAGCAGTCGCGCTTGCGACCACTAGACCAACGAGGCAGGCTTATGTAACGAATAAATTAAATTGGTTTCCAATTTAATTTATTCGTTTAATTTATTATTATTATGCCCAAGATCTAGTTTAAAAGGTCATGTTATAATTAGAAACAATGCAGTCATGCTAATAACTGCCTTGAAGATGAACATATGCAAAACAACTGACCGTAGTTTCGTACGTTCATGAAATAGAACACGGATCTCGATTTAGATTTTCTGATTGATGTATTTATATTCTGTCATATTGGAATGTCTGTCGTACGATACGATACGAACTGCTTCATAGACTTAATGGACAGTATCATACAAAAGTAGTCTATATTCCATACGTTCTATGATGGTGCTGGTGACACATGTCAGCAATTCATATAAGGATGTCAGAATCGTATAATTATGACAGTGGCATTATTTAATTTACTAATTATTTACTTATTACTGATTCCGTAATTTACGACTATAATATTAGTGTGCAATTAAAATATTCAATCATGATTGTAAATCGGCGTAACGTTCAAGAGTGAAAAGCAACAGTTTGACAAATGTCACCGGTTGGTACCGGATGGTACCGCTCTAGGATGGTTCCTAGAGCGTGAGGAATATAGAGATTAATTCAGTATTCGCTTGGTAATACTGTTTACTGTTAACCACTGTGACGTCACATTAAATATAGAACTGTCCGGTGCACATTTCGCCTCTTGTGTATCACGCTACGAGTCCGCACATTTCGCGGTTTCCGTTCTCGTTATACTTCCGCGCCCCTGTATTCCTCAGGCGGAGGCTCAATTAAGTGGTTTAGATATTGACTATATCTAAACCACTTAATTTTTGAAATTGACACGGTTTGCGCAGTGGCTGAGCGATTGGCTGCTGTGCTGCGTGTCGCGGGTTCTACATATAGATATTCCGGGTCTTGCTGTTTGTGTATGAGAGTTTATGTTTGAATGTGCACCCACGATACAGGTGAAATTCGTAACATGAGGCGGTTAAAAAAAAAACATGAATTTTATACATATGGTAACAATACCTAGGCTTGTGGTTCACATAATTATCATTTTGATAATAAGTTATTTGACGGATCATAAGCCAAGGTATTAGTGTCCCTATCCTGTCTACAAAAATTCATAGAATTTTATTACTTATTGACAAAAGTATTACTACTTTTGTATGCAGTATATGTTTTGGGTAAATCAGCTTAAGAAAATATGAAATAATAACACGCGTGTAAAAAGTCGCTTAATATAGCTGAATGTTATATGTTGTTCCCATAATTGCGTTAATGTTTTTGGTTTAGACCATACCTGGGAACTTTTTGGTTACGGAGATATTCAAGGTCAAAGTTCCAACTTTCGATGTTAAAGTTGTGTTGTAATACAACAATATTATTTATTTATTCTAAACAATAAAACCATTACAAATGTCACCACAAAATCGTTTCAATACACATAAAATTAATGCCAATCAGAAAACCGAGAATAATCGATAATCGGATTCGCGTTCCATAATAACATGTCGCCTCACTACTAGTTGTTCGGCAATCGTCGGTTCGGGCGGTCGCGCGCTCGGCGCGAATAATTTAAAAATAAAGAATTCTATATTCGAATTAACAACATTCTAATTTTAAATCTTATAGATATTCTTTAACGAACTTTTACGACATCGAGTGTTTTCCTACAGTGGATTTAAAGTTGCGAAGTGTTTTGTGTGAGAAAATTACTTGGAATAATAAATAAACAATTTGTACGTGGTTTTTATTGCTTACATTCGTTCCGGTGACACAAATTATAAACGGTTTTTATTTATAATTGTTCAGTTTCAAGAATATTTTGTACAGTACAAGTACGGCCGTTTAATACCGTGTGCTTAATTGAAATTACGATAAGACTATTGTTTAACATTATAATTTTGTATTGCGCGTTGGATAATCGTGGTTTTGCAGCGTATGTTCACGCATGCGCGCTTGTGGTGTTAGCAGTTACAATTCTAGTGTTTTTATGAACGTTTGTATACTTGTTTTAAGTGTCACGGCTTTTTCTAAAATCGAATTATTTCCGTTTAAATAACTCGGCAGATTATTTTAAATAAATTCTGTTCTTTTTTTGAATGTAATTTATTATCTGTGCAGAGGTAGTGACAGAGCCTTAATCTGTCAAAATTGTGTATTTTTTTTAACAGAGACAGTTGAGTGTTAGTAATAGGGTCTTGTTTTTACCCTATGGGTGCGGAACCCTAAAAATGAATGGCTAAATGTGTTGTTAAGCGTGTGATTAAAGAAGGTTTTTACGTACACCTGTACGAAGCCGGGGCGGGTCACTAGTCTTAACATATATAAATTACGCATCACGTTGTTTGTCCGGGATGGACTCCTAAACTACTTAACCGATTTTAATCAAATTTGCACACTGTGTGCAGTTTGATGCAACTTGAAAGGTAGGATAGTTTTTATCTCGATTATTGGTCTTAATATTTTTTTATTGCAAACCTGAGTCCCAGCGACGCGTGGGCAGGTCAGCTAGTAGGTTAAAAGTCTTATGCCCTAGCCGGAATCTTTAAATGATTATTTGGTGTTACAGATTAAGATTGAAACAATCTCAAATAATGTCAGTCTTGGCGACATCAAAAATTTTTTTAAGCGAATTTTTTTTTTCGCTTTCGATCTTAAATCCTTATCAAAGTCAAATTCAAAACATTTATTTCAATTAGACCATTTACAGGCACTTTAGAATTGTCAAGGAGTCGGTCAGTTAGTCCGAAAGTTGAAGCTAGTTGCACGTTCCAAAACGTAGGTAGGCAAGAAACTCCACGGCACTCTTTTTAATTATCATCATCTGTGTTGCCCAACTATGTTGGGGTCGGCTTCCAGTCTTAACCGAATGCAGCTGAACACCAGTGTTTTACATGGAGCGACTGCCTATCTGACCTCCACAACCTAGTAACTGGATAATACGATAGCCCTTGGTAAGACTGGTTCTCAGACTTTCGGACTTCTGACGACCCGTAACGACTGTCAAAGATCCATATATGACAGCTCCCGGCTGCCAACGGCTTAACGTGCTTTCCGAGACACGGAGGAGTCCCGGTGTGTAAAGATGGACACCCATCCTCGTTATACAGCCGAGATCAACGGCTTAACGTGCTTTTCAAAGCACGGAATGATGTCAGTGAAGTGTAAGATAAAGTTTTTTCTTGGTTTTATCCTTATGTATGAGGAAAAAACACATCAGCAAATTAGTTTAGTTGATTCTGGTGCAGGTAAAAACCATTGAGGTCCTAAGATTTTAAATCAAGTCTTTTTTTGTTTTTTATTTTTTTTATTTTTATAAACAGCTTACAATAGGAACGTTCATAATTAATTTACTAACTTCTGCCCGCGATTTCGTTCGCGTCAAAGTTGTTTTTTTTTTTCATGCAAATTTTGTACCGCCCGTTACTTCCCCTTGGGGGGTGAATTTTGGAAAATCTTTTCTTAGCGGATGTCTACTAACTATTAAACTACCTCCCTGCTTAATTTCATCTTTATACGTCAAGCGGTTTTCGACATTTCGTGATGAGTTAGTGAGTGACCTTTTGCTTTTAAATATTTAGATTTTTTATTTTAGCTGTGCCTCGTTGGTCTATTGGTCGCAAAACAAGACTAATGAGCATGAGGTCTTGGGTTCGATTCCCAGGTCGGGAAGTGTTATTGGGTTTTCCCATAAGGAATTTCTCAGTAGCAGCCTCGGAGTCTGGATTTGTGCCCGGTTGACGGCAATAAGCTTGCCCCCTATTAAATGGGACTTAAACATAACTGTTGATATGTGGGTGTACCAATGAGTACACCTCTGCCTAACCCTTCAGGGATTACAGGCGTAATGTTATGTATGTAGGAAAACGTCATATTTCGCATTCAAAATTCTAGTTTTAATTTTATATTTGGACTTCGAAAGTCCTTGAACTTTTTCGTATCACGTTACAAAAAGGTGGCGCCAGATAGACACAGAGATATTATTACGTTCGTGTTAATTTGTGCTTAAAAATCTAATTAATTCACTTGTAAAAAAAAAATTAAAAAATATAATATGGTACTTTGTATACAGATACCTTGTAGGTACTTTTAAGCAATTGTGTGAGTATGACTACCTTTTGGAGGGGCAACTAGATTCAATTCTATTTTTTTTCCATGTAATTACGTTCAAAAGTGTATAGTGGCCTAATTGAAATAAATGATTTGACTTTGACTTTGACTTTGTGTTTACACAATTAAGTATGCTGTAAGCTTTATAAAAAGGTCTGAAAAGATAGTTGAGAACACTTTCGAAATGTCTTTTTTATTAAAAAGACTGCCTCGTTGGTCTAGTGGTCGCAAAGCGCGACTGCTGAGCATGGGGTCTTGGGTTCGATTCCCAGGTCGGGCAAAGTGTTATAGGGTTTTTCCATCAGGAATTTCTCAGTAGCAGTCACGGAGTCTGGATTTATGCCCGGTTGATGGCAATAGGCTCGCCCCCTATTACATGGGAACAACGAAACGAAATAACGGGTACACCTCTGCCTAACCCTTCGGGGATTACAGGCGTGATGTTATGTTATGTTTTCTTTCTTTTCATCCAAAAAAAGTATACTAGCGGTTTTTTCTTCCTATCACCAACTGTGCACTTTATGTAAGTACCTACAACTGTGCACATCTTTCGACACGTGAAACAAAACTACTATTATCAATCTTCCAACTCAACGCACGTTAATCACTTACGTAATAGGTATTTTGTAATGTGTGCTGTTATCACGCGTTATCACAAGATTGCACGTTTCATATCGAATGACAGACTGACTTACTTTGCTGTGGAGGTTTTCACAGTATCATTTTGCGATGGAAAATAAAAGAAATATAAAAAAAAAAAGACGGGTTGCACTCCGGGAGTGCCGGCAGAAGTGAAAACTTGATCATTAACGTTGAGCATGTTTGATATTTTGGAATGGTTAGGGAATAATTTTGCACCAATTGCTTTATCAGTATAAAAGTACTATCATTTATGTGGTAGAATACAATATTCATTTATTGCGCTATCGTACACAAACATGACAATTTATATTACATTAAAAATTTAACACTTTAAAACTATTACAATTATTTTACATTAAAAAGTTATACACGAACATTCGCGCAAGCGCCCTGCGCTGCCTAAACGAAACAGTAGGCCCAGGCATATATTTTCGCCGCGCCGTAGAGAGGGGATAGCTGTCTACTCTCCATCCGTCTTACGCTTTTTCGATCAGGTCACGTGTCCTGACGCGAGTTTAAGATTTTATACCCATTACAGAAAAAGTGCTCAACGCCGCTAAAGAAGTTTTCACTTCAAAAAAACTTCGAACGCGGCCATCTTGGATTTACATCAAACATTGCTAAGATAGCTAAGATCTCATGCTCAGCAGTCGCGCTTGCGACCAGCAGTTTGTGCCCGGTTAATGGCCATTACATGGGACTTAAACATAACTGGCGAAATAATGGGTACACCTCTGCCTAACCCTTTGGGGATTACAGGTGTGATGTTATGAGAATACAAAACGTGTCTGTCAGACTCTTACTGACTAAAAACCACCCCGGTATTCCTTTCCCTCACGCTTGGGATCACGGTAACGTACGCGCCTTCTACGATCCCCAGCTAGTGCTGGCCTCCGAGGGCCTGCTCAGGTCAGGAGGGAGTTAGGTGTGGAACACTATAAGCCGCCACCTCGAGTCCGGTTTAATGAGGGGGGCGACGGAAGTGAGAATAGCTCCCTGTATCAATTCGTAATGTTATTTTAATACTTCTCACATTTTTTGACACGTGCCTGTGTGTATGTCAATTATTTTGTTATGGCGGCATATCGCGCGTGTTTTTAATGTTTACTGTTAGAAGTACCTCATGGCCTTGGCATCGTGTGGCCGACTGTCAGGTATCAACTGTAACTAATGTTTATCGGAACTTTATGAAACAAACTGCAAAATATATGAAATAAGATTTCTTGTATTAAATTCTAACGCGCTCGCAATCGTACGTCAGTGGAAGAACTCACACTTAGCACTCGGATAGATAGATTGTGTGAAGAATGATATGAAAGAAAAGGGAGTCAGTGATAGCATGACGGCTGACAGGACGGCCCTGACTGTTGAGGACCGCGGGATCGCGCTGAAAATTTGCGGGATTTTTTTCACCCGTATTAGGTTAGTATTTTGGTTACTGCTCTGCTCCCGTACGTCGTAGCGTTATGTTGTATACCTTATACTATTCCCTATGAATCTGGCTTTCATATACAATAAGTGTTTTTCGATTCCGACTGTAAGTTTCTAAGATTTTCGCGATTAAACAAATAAAAAAAAATCCGTTTAAAATATTAGTTTATGAGTTTATGGAGTATATTTTTGCTGTTATCATGGATTTTCGTAGCGTGATGTTGTATACCTTGTACTATTCCTTATGAATCTGGCTTTCATATACCATAAATGTTTTTCGATTCCGACTGTAAGTTTTTAAGATTTTCGCGATGAAACAAACGAAAAAAATTTTTCGTTTAAAATATTAGTTTATGAGTAAATTATGGAGTATATTTTTGCTGTTATCATGGATTTACATGGTTCTAGACCACAACGTGTTGACATTTTTGGTGGCTTATTAAAAATCGGCCAAGTGCGAGTCTGACTTCCACACGAAGGGGTTTGTATCACCGATAACCTAGGCGGGCAGCATCGCCATCCGTCCATACCGAAAATTAAGTCACTTTGTAAAGAAAAAAAATCTAAAATGTTTCAAGTTTTCTATAATATTATTATATGTTGCAAAAATATATAAAATATACATAATTAGATATTTAAAAATCTTCTTGTTCCTAGGCCAAATGAAAGGAAAAACAATTAAGTAACAACATTTTTGAGAGAGAAAAAAAACCGGCCTCTTTAAGTCTTAGTTTTCCATTACCATAAAAAACTCATTAAAATTAATTTAGGCTGAATTAATTTTATTTTTTTTGGGGACCGTACCCAATTTTTTTTAAGTTTGTTTTGCAGACCATACAACATAGGCGCCTTAAACCAATTATCCTTTTATTAATATGATTATGTGCTTATGATAAGGGTTATCTATATTGTAGCTATATGTATTATGTACCTATATGCTAATGTGGACAACGACCTTGAATAGTATATGTATAATTGTTAGGTTCATTCGTCATGCATACGTGCGTATTATACTAATCTATACTAGGTTTAAAGGTTCCCACGAGAACCGTACATTTTTCCGGGACTATTGTCCCAGGAAAAATGTTTTAAAAAGCTTACGTACTCCATACTATAATCTCTCGCTGTGCCAAATTTCACCCAGATCCCTTCAGCCGTTCTGTCGTAATTGTGAATCAAACTTCGATACATTCAAATTTTATTTGAAATTAAAGAATTTGTTTGCTTGTTTGTTTGAACGCGATAAGGTTCAGAACTACTGGTTCGATTTTGAAAGTTCTTTCGATATCCGATTGCGATTTTACCTACTTTTATTCAGTCATTCTCATTCCCTCATTCAGTTTAATTAATGTATTAAAATCCCTCATGTACCTCAGCTGAGAGACTTTTTTAGATGGTAAAAATCATCTAATGACTCAATTACACTCACGACCACAAAAAATGGGCCATTCAAATGTAAATTCCACTTTATAACACAAACAGCTGATAAATATAACAGCTAGCTATATAAATACACTGTAAGTACACAAACACACATATTTACCGCCCTCTTTAAGTGACAATAACAATTATAGTTAACTTGGTGGTTTGCCAGATCTAAATTTGTTTATTGTCTAGACAACCGTTGTCAGGGATCGCCATCTTTTTTTTCCGGGTTAAGTCTCAGCTGGTTGCGGGACGTCTTAACAGGATACCGTGGCCCCGGAACGGAAAGGGCAACAGAAGGAACAGGGTGGTTTTTTACTCAGTAAAAATCTGACAGTCCCTTCCGCCGCACCCAGGGTGGAAGGAGTCATTTGTTGATTTTTAACACAAGGTGAAAAAACACGAACGAAGTCGCGACTAAAAGTTAGTTCAATAATAAAACCACCTGATTTTATTCCACTTTCGTAACTTAAAAAGTTCAATGTATTATTCCACGAGTTTTTTATTTTTTTATAACATTTTCGCAACTCGCGTATTGCGTAAGATTTTGTATCAAGTTGATTTTGTTTTGTATCTTGACTTAGTTGATGCAATCGTCTGGTTTTTAATGGAGATTGACCTTAAGTGGGTATGTGAAATAAGGCTTGCTGCACACTGGATTGTAACTGACGCGCGGTTGCGCAATTTAATATACTTGTATGGCATTTGTGTCTGAATGCCGTGATGGCCTAGTGGTTAAGGCGCCCGCCTCTCCTGCATGAGGGTGTGGGTTCGAATCCGGGCAAGTACCAATGTGACTTTTTCAATTCATATGTACTTTCTAAAGTTTATCTTAGACATTACTGACATTCCGTGCCTCGGAAAGCACGGTAAGCCGTTGGTCCCGGCTGTCATTCGTGGATCTTTGATAGTCGTTACGAATTGTCAGAAGCTTGAGAGTCTGACAACCAGTCTTACCTAGGGGTATCGTGTTACCCAGTTACTGGGTTGTGGAGGTCAGATAGGCAGTCGTTCCATGTAAAATACTGGTACTCAGCTGCATCCAGTGAGACTGGAAGCCGACCCCAACATAGTTGGAAAAAGGTTAGGCAGATGATGATGATATGGCATTTGTGTGCCATTTTTATTTTTGTGACAATTTTAATTTCTCGTTTTGTCAACTGCTGCTTGGTTAGATTCTCAGGTCGATCTTAGTGTTATTGTGTTTTTCCTTGATTAATTTCTGACCTCCGACTTAAAAGATAGGGTTCAGCCAAATAGATTTAGTTGATATTCACAAACAGAAAAAGCCTTTTTCTTCTTTATCCCTTGTTTTTACTGCCTCGTTGGTCTAGTGGTCACAAGCGCGACTGCTGTGCTTGAGGTCTTGGTTCGATTCCCAGGTCGGGCAGTGTTATTGGGTTTTTCCATCAGGAATTTCTCAGTAGCAGCCTCGGAGTCTGGATTTGTGCCCGGTTGATGGCAATAGGCTCGCCCCCTATTACATGGGACTAAAAACATAACTGGCGAAATGTAGGAGTACTAATGGGTACACCTCTGCCTAACCCTTCGGGGATTACAGGCGTGAAGTTATGTTTATGTAGCACCACTTAACAGTACAATAAACTTAGAAACCCTAGGCAATACATTAAGTAAATTATAATGAGGCAATAAAATAACCCTCAGCCACTATTTGGTAGGAAATTATGATAACAGAGTTTAATATTTCTTTTTGTTTACAAGTTTACGCGTTTAGTAAAATAAGGAGGCTTCACACGCAAACGTTTATGATGGAAAACCTTTGTAAACTGTTATTATTGTCATATTTTTTGTATAACTAGCTTCTGCCTTCGAATCTGTCTGTGGAGAAGTCAAGTATGCCTTGTAACATAACATATGACACTTAGCAATAGTGTAGCTATCTATTGGTTAAGGATTTTTGTAATCATACCAAAAATAATTTCACAATTTTGCTTCTCTGTAATACTACAGAGTCTCGTTCGACTGCCTCGTTAGTCTAGCGGTCGCAAAGTGCAACTGCTGAGCATGAGGTCTTCCCAGGTTGGGCAGTGTTATTCGGTATTTTCATCAGGAATTTCTCAGTAGCAGCCTTGGAGTCTGGATTTCAGCCCGGTTGATAGCCAATACCCTCGCCTCGTATTACATGGGACTTTTACTGGCGAAATGTATGTGTACACATCTGCCTAACACTTTAGGGATTACAGCCGTGATGTTACGTAATATATATTAGTTGACATTACAATACAAACGATTACGTCAACAATATATTCTATTTAAAGGGACGTATGACAATGTATTAAGGGTTATCAACCTTTGCCAAGTACTATCAAGGTTTCGAATGATAACGATGCACTTGTTATGATAGTATCTCTCTCTTTGAGGAAAACAGCGCACGGTAGGTCTTTTAATTGTACTGATTAGTTGTTACTGGTCTTATCAGTTTATCAGTTACTGTCTTTTGCCTGAGGTTATGTCGGCGTAGATTTCGTACTTCCCCTTTTTGGGAAAACAACAACTGTCAACGTGTCGTGATGGCCCAGTGGTTAAGGCTCCTTTCATGCATGAGCTGGTTTAAATCCGGGCGAATGCCAATGTGAATTTTTCACATTGGTACTCGCCCAACTGTCCCACTCAAACCATGTCAGAGGCCCTTGAGGCGATTCAAAAACTCGAAAGATGAACTGTCTTCGAAAAAAAAAGTGTCGAGACTCATAACATAACATAACATCACGCCTGTAATCCCCGAAGGGTTAGGCAGAGGTGTACCTATTAGTACACCCAGATTTCGCCAGTTATATTTAAGTGTCATATAATAGAGGGCGAGCCTATTGCCATCAACCGGGCACAAATCCAGACTCCGAGGCTGCTACTGAGAAATTCCTGATGGAAAAATCCAATAACACTTTGCCCGACCTGGTAATCGAACCCAAGACCTCATGCACAGCAGTTGCGCTTGCGACCACTAGACCAACGAGGCAGTCAATCAAATTCGTCTTCTTTTATTTTAGAATGTCATCGTAATCTACCTATTCAAATTCTTCCTTCCACTCTCATTTCAAATCGTTCTTTCCACCTCTCACTCACACATAGCATCCTATCTCTTTCGCTCACTTTACGTTCCATTTCCACATATGATATAGTCATACCGCGCGTCATCAAATCGCCATAGTAGGAGCATACCTTTAATTAATATGAAACGATCGAATTTTAATATTGAGAACATTTTTGTTAAGGTCGTGCCATTGGGTTAGTGAACTACCGTGATCTTTAAAGTTTAAAAACTTTACATTTAAAACAGTTTGTTCAAGGAAATATGATTGACGATTAACAAAAGGTATTTATATGGCAGAGGTGAGTGGCAACGCAGGGAGGGGTCCCCTAGGAAGACCTACACTGACCTTATTGGTGAAGTTCTTTAGAATTTCTTCGTAACCGGCGTGCTTGTATGACGTGTATGAACGTGGACGAGGCGAAAGGAGTATGTAAGGATGGCGGTGAAATGGGAGGTGGAAGTTAGTATGCAAGTACAATATAAACAAGTTCCACGCAGCCAAAAGCTAGTGCAATATAAAAGCTTGTTTAAAAAATACCAACTTGTTTTAAAGAAAGTGTCATTTTCGCGAACGAAGTCGCGGTCACAAGCTAGTATGCCGTCCGCGAGGGACATTCAATGGTTTCCTTTATCCTTCAATCTTATAAAGCTCAAATATCAGTAGCATTGTTATTACTGAAATGAAATTTTCGTATCATATTTCTAACAAGCCTCTGCCCGCGGATACGGTTCATTTTTTCCAAAAAAAAAAACCTATGTGCTGTTCCAGACCTATAGTCTATTTGTGTGCCAAATTTCATTGAAATCCGTTCAGCCGTTTTGACGTTATTGAGTAAAACAAACTTCTATCGATGACAATTTCGCATTAATAATTGTAGTAAAGTTGTTTATTTAAATTAGGACACGCCTCGGCTTCGCACGGCTGCAATGTAGATACATATACTTTCCTCTTGAGTCACTGTATCTATTGATGAAAACCGCATTAAAATCCGTTGCGTAGTTTAAAAGATCTCAGCGTACAGACGGTGGGAAGCGACTTTGTTTTATGCTATGAATTGCCAACTTTCCTATCTTGTAAGAAGAAAAAATTAGCATCGTTGGTCTAGTGTAGGTCTTGGGTTTGATTCCCAGGTCGGGCAGTGTTATTGGATTTTTCCATCAGAAATTTCTCAGTAGCAGCCTCGGATTACTGCCCGGTTGATGGCAATAGGCTCGCCCCCTATTACATAAGACTTATACATAACTGGCGAAATGTGGGTATACTAATGAGTACATCTCTGCCTAACCCTTCGTGGATTATAGGTGTGATGTTATGTATGTAAGAAGAAAAAGGCCAATACTATCTTAATTCCAGACAGTTCTTATAAAACGACAACTTTGCTGTATACTTTTCGTAACTACAATAAACCTAGACTTGTAATTACACGTGGTTGCTGCTGTGTTGCCGTCTCTTTCTGACGTTCGGGCTCAGTATCTCTGTCTCCGTCTACGACCTTATACGTCTTGATTAGATAATATCGTTGTACTGTTTCTTGAATAGTGTTTGTGATTTGTTCATTTTTTTAGGTTCAATTCTTCTAAAATTTTGATTGTAAATCGCTTTAAATTCCGTTGCGTAGTTTAATAGATCTGAGCGTATCGACGGCGGGTAGTGATTTTTAACCGACTTTAGAAAGGAGGATGTTCTATCCTTCACGCGTTCCGCCTCCTCCTTCGCTAGCATGCTTGCGAATTGCTTCGCAGAAGGTGGTGACTGCATCCCATTGCCTTTCGCTCTGGAGCATGGCCTGAACCAGGGCCGGCCGCGAGAGGTCGCCGCCGTCTATCGCTTCCGTGAGGACACGGCGGTGCTCTGCCCAAGCGGAGCAAACCTGCACCGTGTCCTCCGAGTGATCCACACATCCACACAGTGGTGACACCCGGGCGTTTCCTCCCGCTGAATCCAACACGGGAACCGAAACAACCGTGTCCGGTGAGGACCTGCGTCAGGTGGAAGGAGAGGACGCCGTAGCGCCTCTACAGCCACTCCTCAACGAGGGGTCTTACCGCTGCAATTGCGGAGTCCCCGGTTTGGTGACCACTGATGTGTAGAAAATGTAGAGAAGGGATTGTGGGATAGCTCGTTTGACCAAAACCAAGATGAATTGGCGATAGGCCCGCACCCTATTACATGGGAATAAAAACATAACTGGCGAAATGTGGGTGTACTAATGGGTACACCTCTGCCTAACCCTTCGGGAATTACAGGCGTGATGTTATGTTATGTTTATGAATTGCAAATCTTAACATCTAACCAAATATTATTTCTTAAATCTTTAAAACCTGAACGACATTTTTCAACACAAACATGTTATAAAAATAACCAAATAAAATGTTGATTGCGCACGATTCGATGCAACGCATTCGCGTGGTCGGTGCGAGCGAGACACTACGTGTAGGTGTGAAGTGTAAGCGAGACGGATTTATTGCAGTTGTTGCTACGCAGCACTCGATATAAATATATCTTTATCTTACGGTTTGATTGGAAGTATATTTTTTTGAGAAAAAACTTATTGGTCTGCGGTGATGCTTGATGGCTTCTGAAAAGATAATTTTTGTGGTTTTTTTTTGATAATTTTTGTGATAATTTTTGTATCAAAATGAGTAGTATTTGATTATCTTACTACTATTATTAATGTATAAAGTTTGTAAGGATAGAGCGAAATTTGTGACTTTTTTGAGATCTAAAAAAGATAGTTGAGATCATTTAAAAAAAAATATGTTACAGCTAAACTCGAACGGATATTTAAATGAGAGATTTCAAATTATGTTTTTTTGATAAGACATTTTGAAAATGTTCTTAACTAACTTCCCTATTACTTGGGACTTAAACATAACTGGCGAAATGTGGGTGTACTAATGGGTACACCTCTACCTAACCCTTCGGGGATTGCAGGCGTGGTGTTATGATGTTCTCAACTAACTTTTTAAACCTATGTATCCTGCTTTGTGTAGGAAGTTTCATTAAAATCGGTTCATTCATTTAGAAAAATAAGGACTTGAAAATTTGTATGAAATGATTTCTGATATACGGCGGAATCACTCATACATTTTCTACTCGACATAATTATGTATGTTGAAAGAACACCATTTTTTTTTAAATTAAAATTCCATTCATTTATCTCAATCGACCTTCGCCTCTCGAATCTGGTGACATTTATCTGTGCAAACCTTTAAAAAACTTGCTAGACGTGAAATATTTTGTCGCGCGATTTCGTATTACGTTTCTCAGTAGCAGCTTCGGAGTATGGATTTGTGCTCGGTTGATGGTAATAGACTTGCCCCCTGTTACATGGGACTTAAACATGGCGAAACGTGGGTGTACTTGAAAAGAAAATAATATTTATTCAAGAGAAAATAACGCGAATAACATACAAAAAAAATGAACACAAAAGCAAAATAAAAACAAGTTTGTATTCAATAAACATAACATGGGACTAAAAACATAACTGGCGAAATGTGGGTGTACTAATGGGTACACCTCTGCCTAAACCTTCGGGGATTACAGGCGTGATGTTATCTATGGTATTTAATAAAATAAAAAATAAAACAAGTAAATAGAAGTAAGAAATATGCGCCACTACCGCGCGAAACGGCTAACGCTCAGCATAACCGTGGCTCGTGCACAAAGGCATGAAAATCACTTCGCTGGTTTTCAGCGTAGCCGGGAACTGATGGGTACACCTCTGCCTAACCTTTCGGGGATTACAGGCGCGATGTTACGTATGTACAGTCAATGTAATGTTAGAAAACCAGGAAAATTTTAATCTTACATGAGACGACTGCCTATCTGACCTCCACAACCCAGTCACTAGGTAACTAGATACTGGTGCCAATTCCCTTGTTCACAAACTAGACTAAATTTAGAGAATCGACATCTCTTACTAACATACAGCGAAAGGAAAGGACCGTGACATTAAAGAACTAAGTTAGCGATGTCAAATTAGTTTTGCTTTAAACTTCTCCGTATTTTTAATCCATACGCTTTAAGATGTCAACTATAACTGTATGGATGTGTCAGATTGACTAAATTTGACAGCTCTTATTTACATTAGTCTCTTTCTTGTTTTATTGGACAGAAAAAGATGGAAATAGTTTTATTTTAGTTTAGTTTGTGACCAAGAGAATCGGCACCAATGATAAAGTTGTCAGACTCTCCGGCTGTTGAGTACTCGCAAACTGTCGTGCATGTAACCCATAAGGTTATGAGGTCTAAAGCTAAACTGCAACCAATCTGATCCAATAAAGATAGCAAGAGAATGAGCAGCCATAGCATAACGTTGGAAAGTTTTTGTATTGTACGTTGCATATAGGGCTGCTAAACCTGTTATAATATATCGTTCCCGCCACGAGAAGCTAGTCTATACATTTATACAAATAAATAAAATGGAAGTGTCTGTTCTTCTTTATCGTGTGGGCAGTAAGGTCTTACGACCCCACACACCCTAGTGTCAGAGTTTCTAAACCGCCTCAAGGGCCTCTGACATGGTTTGAGTGGAACAGTAATAGGCTGGTATAAGTCCAGGTTTCCTCACGATGTTTTCCTTCACCGATGTCCAAGGTAAACTTTAGAAAGTACATATGAATTGAAAAAGTCACATTGGTACTTGCCCGGATTGGAACCCACCATATCAAGCAAAGACAGAAGAAAAAAGATCAGAAGAAAGATCTTTTGACAGACAAAGAGCTGGTAACCCTACTAACATGAGAATGCGTGCATATGAATTGAAAAAGTCACATTGGTACTTGCCCGGATTGGAACCCACCATATCAAGCAAAGACAGAAGAAAAAAGATCAGAAGAAAGATCTTCTGACAGACAAAGAGCTGGTAACCCTACTTACATGAGAATGCGTGTGACAGGGACGAGTCCCGTTTTGTATTTACATAATACGTTTGTTTGTTGAATAGATAATACCGTTTGTATGTGGTTACTGGTTTAGGAGGTCAAGGTAGCAAACGAAATGTTTGGTAGAAGTTAGCTGGCTGAGACTGCCTCGTTGGTCTAGTAGGTTTTTCCATCAGGAATTTCTCAGTAGCAGCCTCGGAATCTGGATTTGTGCCCGGTTGATGGCAATAGGCTCGCCTCCTATTACATGGGACTAAAAAGATAACTGGCGAAACGTGGATGTAATAATGGGTACACCTCTGCCTATGTATATGCCCTTCGGGGATTACAGGCGTAATGTTATGTTATGTGTAGCTGGCGGAGATCGTCACGTAAGAATAAGGCGTTATGCGATCAGAAGACCTCTCTCTTTATCTTTGTCTATTTCTATTATAGATTTGTGTGAGTATAGAGATTTGAGCAGCAAGCATTGTGCACGGCCAGCTGTATAATCTCATTTCTAAATACGTGTAAATTTGATTTGAGTTTTGTTTTTTGTTTTAATTCATACGGGATTTATATTGTAGAATTATTGCAATTTTATGACTTCGTTCCCATCACGCCTGTAATTACCGAAGGGTAAAGCAGAGTTGTACCCAATTACCTATTAGTACATCCTAGATTTTGCCAGCTTATGACTTACATGGTGTAATGGTGTGAGTGTAAAGGGCGACGAATATGGCTTTTAGCCTTTAGCGGCTGAATAACTAGATCGGGCTCTCATCATCATCTGTCTAGCCTTTTCCCAATTATGTTGGGATCGGCTTCCAGTTTAACTGGATGCAGCTGAATATCAGTATTTTACATGGAGCGACTGACTATCTGACCTCCACAACCCAGTAACTGGGTAATACGATACCCCTTGGTAAGACTGGTTGTCAGAATTTCGGGCTTCTGACGACCTGTAACGACTGTCAAAGATCAATGTATGGCAGTCGGGCCGGGGTACAACGGCTTAACGTGCTTTCCGAGGCACGGAACGATGTCAGTGATGTCTAAGATAAACTTAGAAAGTACAGATGAGTTAGATTGGGCTCTGAACACTAAAAAGCCGGGCTTCCTGAAAACACAATGTAGATAACTCGACCATCTAACCTCAGCTAAAGAATGATTTTCAAACACAGTTTGAACTAATAAGACGAGAAGTTATTAAAATATTTACCATTGTTCAGTGAACAATGCCAACAGACACGTCTATATCATAAACAGTGTATCGTCATGCTGTAACACTGTTGGTACGACGAAGCTTAGATATTTATGGATATACAGGAATGTTAAAGAAAAAAAAATGTTTTGATTCTGCTTTGATGACGTCGTTTTAATAGGTAGGGCTGGCGTCAGGGTTTCCTCGGATTTGTCCTAGTTTAGAGGCGGCGGCGTAAGTGTGAGAAGGGAACAACGGTGTGGTTTGTAGTTAGGAGTCTGACAGACCATTCCGCCATCCCCAAGGCGGTAGACATCCATGAAAATACATACGTACAAAAACTCACGCCTTCCTCCCATGCGGGTAGGCAGAAACCACAGAACGTCCCCAGCTACGATCCTTACATACTCCTTTCGCCTCAACCACGTTCATACAAGCACGCCGGTTACGAGTACTGCGCACCTGACCTTTCTGAAGAACCTCACCAATAAGGTCAGTGTAGGTCTTCCTAGGGCGAGCCCTCCCTGAGTTGCCACTCACCTCTGCCATATAAACCTTTTGTCAATCGTCTTTCACTCATCCTCTTAACATGACCGAACTATCTAAGCATACCCTTTTCTATCTTTGTCACTTCTCTTTTAAATCATCCATGAAAATAAAAAGGTTTTTTGAGAAAGTTTAATCCCAGAAAATTTTCCGATTCCTATAGGATAATATATCAACTTTAAAAGCTATTTACCAATAAAAAGAATAAGACACAACCAAACCAAATCCGGCTCAAAAATCTATCACCAAAACCTGTTTCAAAATTCTAATTTACCAACCAAGTAACGGATACGATTTGACTAAATGACCGTACGAACCGGTCTTCGCTTATCAACTGACATATTTAACATATTATTATATAAGCTAGGTATATAGGTAGGCAGTGATACTCGGGACCTTGACCCATGTGTGTGCCTACATACATTTCAGATATCTGCTTGAATAATGTCGGTGAAGTTGTAGTATTAATGCTGTGGTAATGAATTCCTTGCGTATGTGTGGTGTAACTTTGAACGATAGAGTGAGGAATGAGGTTATACGAGACCGTTGCGGATTAAAAGAGGATGTAGTGACAAAGATAGAAAAGGGTATGCTTAGATGGTTCGGTCATGTGGAGAGGATGAGTGAAAGACGATTGACAAAAGGTATTTATATGGCAGAGGTGAGTGGCAACGCAGTGGGGTCGCCCTAGGAAGATCTACACTGACCTTATTGGTGAGGTTCTTCAACAAGGTCAGGTGCGCAGTACTCGTTACCGGCGTGCTTGTATGAACGTGGATGAAGCGAAAGGAGTATGTAAGGATCTAACAGGTGGCGTTTTGTGGTTTCGGCCTACCCCGATGGGAAAAAGGCGTGAGTTTATTTGAGTGACGTTATTGTGAATTTAATATAACGGGTATGGAAAGACTGTTTATGGAGCCAAAAGTTTTATTTTCTCATTACTTAATTGACTGCCTCATTGGTATAGTGGTCGTGAAGCGCGACTGCTGAGCATGAGGTCTTGGTTTCAATTCCTAGGTAGAGCAAAGTGTTATAGGGTTTTTCCCTCAGTAGCAGCCTCGGAGTCTGCATTTGTCCCCGGTTGATGGCAGTAGGCTCGCCCTCAATTACATTTATAACTGGCGAAATGTGGCTGTACGGCTCACCTCTGCCTAAGCCTTCGAGGATGACAGGCGTGATGTTATGCATTACAATTTAGTTCGTTCAACAATAAATACCACCTATTACATGGGACTTAAACGTACCTAACTGGCGAAATGTGGATGTACTAATGGGTACACCTCTGCCTAAGCCTTCGAGGATGACAGGCGTGATGTTGTTATGCATTACAATTTTGTTCTTTCAACATCAATTACTAAATCACCAGATGAAAATTTAAATTTGTCAAATTGTAACCATTCAATTTGGAATTTTATTGAGTTGCATCGACCTGGTAGTGACATTCTGGCGTACTGCCAGCTGCCTAGTAAAAAATTCATGCCAAGCGCGAGCCGGAATCGTTTGTTCAGGCTTTGTTGATTGCTGAAAATTTTTCTTGAAATATAACATGTTTTACGTGTGTTGATGTTTAGTTGTTAATAATAATATCTTAGGACGACCAAACACATCGCCATCTGATCCCAAACTAGGCAGTTCCTGTACTATGGTAACCAGACAACTGATAAAAATACTTATATATTTCTAAACTAGCTTTTGCCCGCGACTTCGTCCGCGTAAATTTCGGTTATCGCAGACACAGACGAAGTCGCGGAAAAATTACCCATGGCCTGTCATTTCAATTCGAAACGACACGTGGCGCCATCTATGATCATAAGATCGTTATTGTTATTTCCCTCGGAAACAGTACTTCTTTTCGGGATTAAAGGTACCCTATGTTCGTTCCTGTACACCTGGCAACGTATATACGCAAAATTTCAGGATGATCGGTTCAGTGGCTTAGGCGTAAAATGGTAACAAACAAACAAACAAACTTACTTTCGCATTCATAATATTAGTTAGGATACATACATATTATATTTAATTTATACCCAGACACAGAACAAATCATTGTGTTCATTACACAAAGATTAATCAAGAAATCTTGTAGTATTGTCCTCTATTACTTCATCTGCCTAGCCTTTTCCCAACTATGTTGTGGTCGGCTTCCAGTCTAACCGGAAACAGCTGAATACCAGTATTTTACATGGAGCGACTGAGGAAGAGTAATAAGTAATGCATAGAGTAAGTAATAGAGGGCATTTGTGGGCAATGTGTGATGGTAACCATAATCTTAAAGAGCTCAACCAATCACGGCGCAGCAGTACTGCTAGACCTACTGCTGCATAACGTGTGGTAATATATTGATTTTAGCTCAACGAATTTCCTTAAAACACAAAAGTAATGATTTTTGACTGGCCTGTTGGTCTAGTAGTTAGTGACCCTGACTGCTAGGACGGAGGTCGTGGGTTCGATTCCCACCCAGGACAAATCTTTGTGTGTTGAGCACGATGATTTGTTCTGTGTCTGGGTGTAATTTATCTATAATATGTATGTATTTAAAAATATATAAGTATATTTATCAGTTGTCTGGTTACCATAGTACAGGCTCTGCCTAGTTTGGGATCAGATGGCGATGTGTTGGTTGTCCTAAGATATTATAAATTAAACACAAACATAAGTGCTTCACAAAAATTCACCCCCATTGTCTAAGAGACTTTCAGCTATGCCATGTTACATTTAAGAGTTAGTTTTCAATGGCACTTCATCCACCTGCCTATTGCTGTCCCACTGCTGGGCAAAACCCTCTTCTCATACAGAGAAGGCACGAGCAGTGATCACCACGCTTGCTCAAGGCGGATTGGCGATTTCAGACTTTATTAGTTAAGTCCAGATTTCCTAACGATGTTTTCATTCACCGATGTCAGTGATGTCCAAGATAAAACTTAAAAAGTATCTACTTTCTATATGAATTTAAAAAGTCTCGTTGGTACTTGTCCGTTTGGTTTTGTTACATTATTAATAGCTTAGCATTATTATTTTTTATCGCATTGTTTAATTTATGTTCTGAGCCATTAAAAAACAATAAATTGTTGACGACTTATTGCAATATAATTACTTTTTCTTTTCTGACGTCAATACATATAACATCACGCCTTTAATTCTCGAAGGGATAGGCAGAGGTGTAACCAATAGTACACCCACATTTTGCCATTCAAGGCTCATGTAATAGAGGACGAGCCTGTTGCCATCAACAGGACACAAATTCTCTCTCTCGACTCCATACTACTACTGAAAAATTACTAATGGATACACCCAAAAACACTTTGCCCGACCTGAGAATCGAGCATAAGACCTCATGCTCAGAACTCAACAGTCGCGCTTTACGTTTCGGGTACGGTTACGGATATGTAATTATTTCGGATTATCCGTTAGTTTCGGATAGTTTCGGTTACGGATTGAAGTAAAAATATAAACACAAAAATAGTATGTAATAATTTGGTTTTATTTATATGTTTTATCTAGTCCAGCTTATCATTTGTTATTATAATCAGTCATTTATGTAAATAATTATTTAGAGCAATATTCAAGTGGCGCGCGAGCGGTGAAACAAAAACCTGTCGAAACATGTCGTTTTATTTAGACTCCGCCCTTATTCGAAACTATCTGAAACTTGTGAAACGGTTACGGATATATTTTCGGATATCCGATAAGGGGAAACTGGGGGGATGCTTAGATGTTTCGGTCATGTTAAGAGGATGAGTGAAAGACGATTGAAAAAAGGTATTTATATGGCAGAGGTGAGTGGCAACGCAGGGAGGGGTCGCCCTAGGAAGACCTACACTGACCTTATTGGTGAGGTCCTTCAGAAAGGTCAGGTGCGGACTACTCGTAACCGGCGTGCTTGTATGACGCGATATATAAACGTAGATGACGCGAAAGGAGTATGTAATATAATAGATCGTAGCAGGTGGCGTTCTGTAACTTCAGCCTACCCCATGGGAAAAAGGCGTGAGTTTATGTATGTATGTGGATATCTGATAGTTACGATTACAAAGCTCCGTAACATCCTTGCTTGCCAGTGACATGCGCATGCGCAGATGCCTTTGCTCAAAGCCTGATATTAAAACTACAGTTACAAATAGTATTTTTCTTCTACCGTTACCTATTAAAACATCGGCTGCAATAGTGCAATGGCATTCATTACGTGCTAGCCTCAGGCATTTCATAATTATAAAAAAGAAACTAGTTTGTGACTCGCAAATTCATTTGTTTTTTTTTGACTCGCCTTTAGTTACGTCTTGCTCCTATGGGGTTAAGCGTAATGTTTTAGCTTAATACTGTTCCGCGTGGATCTGGTTATCTTTGAATGGTAGTTTCAGAGATTAGCGCGCTCACACAAACCAAAAACTCTTTAGCTTTATTATACTACTTTTTATACAATAAATGTACCCGTCCCGGCTTTGCCCGGGTGCAAATTTTGACTATTCCGGTAGATTTTCTTAAAAAGTTCTTTTATAAGAACCTTGTCTGAAAAATTACGAACACAACAAAAAAGAATCAACTAAATCGGTCCAGCAGTTCTCGAGTTTTGTGCTTAGCAACACATTCAGCGATTCATTTTTATATTATAGAGATAGAATATGTGTAAGTTTGTAAAGATGTTTGAATGTTTGTTACTCAATCACGCGTAAACTATTGAACAGATTTGGATGAAATTTGGCACATAGATAGACCATTTTATAGATTAACACATAGGATACTTTTTATCCCGGTAGTGTGTTCCCTTGGGATAGTAATAGTTCAACTTACTTATCGGAAAGTTACTTATTAAGTAGTCAAAGCGTCTGAGTTAATATATTATCTCACGAAAACCGAATATTTCTCCAGGATACGAAGAAGCCTATGTGCTATTCCAGACTATAATCTATCTTTTACCTAATTTTATCCAGATCCGTTCAGCCGTTCTTGCGTGATTTATTAACAAACAACCTTCCAAACTTTTGCCTTTATATTTAACTAGCTTTTTGCCCGAGACTTCGTCCGCGTGAATTTCGGTTATCGCCGACGCAGACGGAGTCGCGGAAAAAATTAGCCATGTCATGTCATTTCAATTCGAAACCACACGTGGCGCCATCTATGATCTTAAGAACGTTATTGTGATTTCCCTCAGAAACAGTACTTTTTTCTGGATTAAAGGTACTCTATGTTTGTCCCTGTACACCAGGTGTACAGGGACAAACATAGAGTACCTTACCAACGTATATGCAAAATTTCAGGATGATCGGTTCACTGGCTTAGGCGTAAAATGGTAACAAACAAACAAACTTACTTTCGCATTTATAATATTAGTTAGGATTTTTTTTTAGTTGTAGGATATTAAAAAAATATCTGTAACTAATATGTCTGATTATTTAGCCTAAGGCGTTAGGTCGTTCGGCTTGATTGTGTAATCTTTACATAATTAAAAAAGCGAAAGGTCACTCATTCAAGACACGAAATCTCTAAAACTAAAATGCTGTCAACCGAATTTCGGTCACGTTAGCCTAGATCCTTATACAGTGGGCGCTCTTTGGGGGAGGCCTTTCGGCAGTGGACGGCTATAGGCTAATATGATGATGATGGAGCCTCTCCCAATGGACACTACCGAAGTACGCAAGAGATATTACAGTGCAGGAATGTGCGCAAACACAGGTGCACTCCCTTTTCCCTCACTCTCATAGTCCGATGGGACGGCAATCCGACACAACCAGGGAGAGATCAGGCGCAGGACCAACGGCGACACGTCGTGAATTAAAAAAAAATAAAAACACGACTGCAAAAATTGCACATACTTGTACTTTGTTTACTCGTCAGTTTTTTTTACGACGTTTTTTATTTACAGTGGTATATATTTTTTAAATCTACTTGTCAAATTCTAGACGATAAACATAGATACGACCAGATTCATTAAAAAAAATATTGAGGCTGGTATTAATTAACGTTTTAAAGTGACCACATTGGATTCTTTTTATTTTTAACTAGCCTATGTTACTCGGAACGATGCAAAGATTGTAACGATACCCCATACATCTAAATCGGTTCAAGCGTTTCAAAGTTATGGTGGAATAAAGAAACTCGCACACATGCATTAACCCTGAACACATAACACTCCTTTTTTTGGGGCAGTCGTGTAAAAATTAATGAGCCGATTTTAATTAATAATGATTAGTAAACGCAACATACACAAGTCTAAAGAAAGGGTAGATAACATTCTTGATAAAGAGTTTTGTACCTTAAGTAGAGCCAATTAAAGTTGAAAACTATGTTAACCTCTCTTCTGTCTTACCTCTTATTTTTTAGTTCAGGGGTTTCCAAACTTATTTTGTCTACTGCCCGGTTTGAGAATAAATCATTTTCTAGCGCCCCCATATTTTTACCTACTTAAAAACCACCGACTGACTGCCATTTCGCCAGTTATGTTTTTAGTCCCGAGCCTATTGCCATCAACCGGGCACAAATCCAGACTCCGAGGCTGCTATTGAGAAATTCCTGATGGAAAAACCCAATAACACTGCCCGACCTGGGAATCGAACCCAAGACCTCATGCACAGCAGTCGCGCTTGCGACCACTAGACCAACGAGGCAGTCTTCAAGAATATTATAATCAGGATTTTGTAAAAACTTAATTGAAAAGAGTGTCCGTGGAGTTTCTTGCTCGTTCTTCTCCATAGAGGCCTACCTACGTTTTGGAACGAGCAACTAGCTTCAACTTTCTGACTAACTGAGAGACTCTTTGTCAATTCAAAAGTGCTTGTAAATGGTTTCGTTGATATAAATGTTTTGAATTTATATTAAAAGAAACGCGTGCGTAACATAACATAAAATCACGCCTGTAATCCTCGAAGGGTTAGGCAGAGGGTCTATCCATTAGTGATGACACATTTCGCCAATTATGTTTAAGTCCCATGTAATAGGGGCGAGCCTATTGCCATCAACCGGGCACAAATCCAGATTCCGAGGCTGCTACTGAGAAATTCCTGATGGAAAAACCCAATAACACTTTTCCCGACCTGGAAATCGAACCCAAGACCTTATGCACAGCAGTCGCGCTTGCGACCACTACACCAAAGCTCACCGAAGCTCGTCAGTGACTCAGAAAGTCCCAATTTATAGTCCCGTGTAATAGGGTGCGAGCCTATTGCCATCAACCAGACGCAAATCCCAAATCTAGACTCCGATTCTGCTGCTGAGAAATTCGTGATGGAAAAACCCAATAACAATGCCCGACCTGGGAATCGAAACTAAACCTCATGCTCAGCAGTCGCGACCATTAGACCAAGCAGGCTTGCGCTCTTAAAAAAAATGATCACCCATCCATATATCGACCGCGTCAAGCGTACCCATTCGTTGTTTAATCAGATCGTATGTCCCGTTGAACCAAATTAAGCGCCATTAAAAACTTACACGTTACCCAAAAATCCCATTTAAATGCGCACACGCATATAGCGTGGCAATTTTCTTTAAATATACAATACAATATATTAATATTAAAACAGAATTACGTAGAGCTCTCATTGTGCCGATTCGTTAACCTTGGCTTAATCAGCGAGCGGACCCCTGCAGCGAGTGAGCGAGACAGCAATATGTCCTCACAAGTTAGAGAGAGATAGCGCTACCGGCGCACACGACGTGCTCGCCACGCGGCTAAGTTAGGTTATGCTTTCTAGGTTATGTCATGTGCTTCATTCCAAATTTTAAAAACCAGAGTGTCGCACGCGTTTTTTTTTTCTACTTCTAGGGAACGACACGATATAGGTACTCTATGGTTTGAACTTGTCAAGGATAAATAGTATTTCATAACCTTATTTTTGAACACGTGATTCTAGTTTGTTTATGGTGTTATGGGACAACGCCATTTGACGGGTCAAAGTGATCGGAACACGTTGTACGTTGGCCCCTGTTTTATTATAATTCCGTTGTTTTAGTGTTTTCGTGTAATATTTTGTAAGCTGCGCAGGAGTTGATTCAGTTTTTTTTGTGATAGGTTGTTTTGTTGTTGAGTGATGTTTTCAGTGGTTGTTTAAAAGTGTGTATGGATGGATGTTTGGATGAAAAGTGTCCGGAGAGGGGTAAGCACGATGTTTAATTGTATTTTTTTTAATGTAGAGTCATTTTTGAAGGTTAAGTTGGTATTATAAGTACCTAGTGTTTATCGATAAGTACCTATGTAATATATTGTTTTATCTTAAATACATATTAGTATATTAGGTTTTACACCTGTTTAAATATTTAATTAATAATCATGTTACATAGGTAGCAATCAAGGTCAATGTCAAATATATAAATAGGACCAATAAAAGACACTTTCAAACGTCATTTATACTTTTTAAACTAAAATTATAAAGAAGTAAAGTTTGTGAGTTTGTAGGGGGTAATCTCTGGATTTACTGAATCGATTTTGAAAACTGTTTTGCAAATTGTAAGCTACGTTATCACAGAGTGCTATAGGCTATATTTTATTATCAAAAAATTAAGAGTCTAAAAAATTACGCGAAAGAAATTGCGGGGAGAGTGCCAGTATAATAAAAAAGAATTGAATTAGGTTAGCCTTTCGAAAAGGTAGTTTCGTATGGAGAAGAATGAGCTAGAAACTCCGTACGTACTTTTAAAATGCTTTACCATAGATTCTTCAGACTATCAAACTTCTACTTATACAGAGACGGACATAACAGTAATACGAATCCCAAACACGAATATTTAGATTCTTTCTCTATCGTGTGGGCAGTAAGGTCTTACGACCCCACACACCCTAGTGACAGAGTTTCTAAACCGCCTCAAGGGCTTCTGACATGGTGTGAATGAGACGGCATGAGATTGACCCATCTTTTGTATGGGATTCAGTGTAAAATTGTAACTATAACACTCGTACCTCATAGAGTCAATAGGGGAGACACTACAATGTATTTTTTTAACCCGAAGCAACACAGCTGTGCCTCGATGAATAGTTCTTCATGGAAGGGACATCGCGACATAGATTTTTATCATAGATTCACTATAATATAACATAACATCACGCCTATAATCCCCGAAGGGTTAGGCAGAGCTTCACCATTAGTACACCCACATTTCGGTAGTTATGTTTAAGTCCCATGTAATAGGGGGCGAGCCTATTGTCATCAACCGAGCACAAATTCAGACACCGAGGCTGCTACTGAGTAATTCTTGATGGAAAAGCCCAATAACGCCTCGTGCTCAGCAGTCGCGCTTTGCGACCACTAGACCAATGAGGCAGTCGCGTCGTGTTAGGCGCTTTGCACACAGAGCAACTATTGCAGCAACTGGCAACTAGCTGTTTACTTACATTATTTCAATTGGACTGCGCACACAGAGCAACTCGAGTTTCGAGTTCCGGCAATCGTCAACAGTTTTCAGTTGCTGCAATCGATAACTAAGTTAGTTCCTAATTGCCGTAACTAGCAACTGTTAAATATTATACCGTTAACGCTGATCGCTGCGTAGATTGAGCAACTCGGCTATGAAATTTGCTCACAGATTGCCATAAAGATGCGGCAACTGTAAACGTTATAGCAACTATCAACTTTGAGGTCTCTTGTCACACGTTGTTTTTTGGCGTTAAATACACGATTAATTCGCCGCACGGTCGTCAGTGTTGTATGGGCCACTGTGAGAGCTTGTTTAACATTCACGGTTAAATCGCCGTGTGTAAGCTCGGCGTGCCGTGACGTGGCGCCACCGTGTGTGTCATCTAGCTTTCACAGTGACCCATATAACACTGATGACCGTGCCTACACACGGCGAATTCACCGTAGATTTGAAAACCTCTGTGGCCAAGAGGCCTTACAGGAAACTTTTGCAGTTGCTCCGTGTGCAAAGCGCTTTAGGTATCATTCGAAAGTTTCTCGATTTAGCAACACATACCAAGAGTGTTATAAGTCTTGTGCCACAAGATAATTAGTGCATTGGTATTCAAATATTGCATTAGACCTGACAGGCTAAGTTAGTCATTAATATGAGCTTAAAATAACTGGTTTTGTCTCTCGCAACTGACTAGGTAGGTGAAGAAACCTCGTTGATCATTTAAGGTGTGCCTAAACGGGCAACACTTGTTGCAATACTGGCGTCTGCCTTCGACTTTGGCCGCGTGAATGTGGGGATCCCATGTTTCATCCCATAATTTTTAAAAGAGATGAAATCATCAAATGTGTTTTTCCGCTCTGGGGGCTTAGACAAAGTAACAATTGCAAAACGATAACGAAGTTGGAAAAGACTAAAATGTATGGGATTGACATAAGCCGTGTTAAGTCACGTGGTCAATCGACAAAGCGATGACCACATGAAAGACTAAAATGTATGGGATTGACATAAGCCGCGTTAAGTCACGTGGTCAATCGACCAAGCGATGACCACATGAAAGACTAAAATGTATGGGATTGACATAAGCCGCGTTAAGTCACGTGGTCAATCGACGAAGCGATGACCACATAAAAGACTAAAATGTATGGGATTGACATAAGCCGCGTTGAGTCACGTGGTCAATCGACGAAGCGATGTTACTTTGTCTAAGCCCTCAGAGCGAATCGAAAGAGTGTCAGACTCTTTCTGACTAAAACCCATCCGTGTTCCTCCTAATGCCCTTTGCGTTCCAGGGTTAATAGGGAGTAATAAGATGGTATTATATTATTGTTATTTAATATATTTTAGCACGTATTTTAGCATTTGTTAGACCCACACATTGTCGAGAAAATGTGTCCCGTTTAAGAAGTACATTAAGATAAACAGCTTTGATAAGAAAATTGACATAGTAATTATATTTTGATTAATAGAATTTGTAATTAGCTAATGTCCACTTGCACCACTAATAACTAAACGCATTTAGCTTTAAACGTGATTGAAATTTATCATGGTATTTCTGTCAACTTCAAACAATTTAACAGAGATGCAGTGATGTCCTATATTCCATACGTTCTATGATGGTGCGGGTGACACATGTCAGCAATTCATTTATGGACGTCAGAATCGCATAACTAAGTCAGTGACATTATTTAATTTACTAGTTATTTACCTATTTATTACTGATTCCGTATTTTACGACTGTGATATTAGTGTGCAGTTAAAATATTCTATCGTGATTGTGAATCGCCGTAACGTTCAAGAGTGAAAGCAACGGTTTGACAAATGTCACCGGCATCATCTTAGAATATAAGGAATATAAGTATCGTACGCGCCACAAAAGATGAGACTTGACACACCACACAAACTTCATTATTTCATAATAAATAACAAAATATTGTTAAGAATTTTAATCTAAATGTCATCGAAATATCCCTGAATAGATAGGTACACAAATTATGGATAACTATTTCGTACATCCATACCTGCGCAAGCTCCCCATTACTTGTCAAGTCTCATCTTTCGTGGCGTGTATTGTACGCAGCACCAAATATCAAAGCGAGAGCATTTTTAAAAATAATTACAGGCACTTTTGAATTTTCAAGGAGTCGATCAGTTAGGAAGTCGAAGCTAGTTGCTCGTTCCGAAACGTAGATGAAATATGTCCATATCAGTTCGCTTTCATGTTCGTCTTGCTTGTTTTCGTCTGACACATGCTTATAGCGCAATAAAGCATGCGCTTAAACTAGTTCAAAACAGCGCATGCCCGTAGCGCACGCTGATCTGTCTATGGTAGGCGCACAGGTGTGAAACTTTGAACCCCAAGAAAGTACAAACGCTACTTTTTATTCCGCAACTTCGTCTGCGTTCGCGATAAACGACATTTATGCGGCCGCAATCCCGGGCAAAAGCTAGTTTGCCTTTTATGATTGACCTGGGAATCCAACCCAAGACCTCATGCTTAGCAGTCGCGCTTTGTGACCACTAGATCAACGAAGATTTCTTTACATATATTTAACTTGTAACATTAAAATGTCACAAAACAGGTTTACGTTTTATGCATTTCCTTGATTTAGAAATGTCAGATTAGAATGGTGTTACCATATTTTGAGATGTGGTCTATTCATACTTAAGTATTTTATTACTAGCCGCTCGGTGTGACTTTGTCTGCATGGTTTATTTTTTTCACTAGTGTTAAGTTACGTCTTTGGTTATTGCTCCGCTCCTGTAGGGCGCAGCGTGATGTTATATAGCCTATAATATTCCTCATTTATTTGGCTATTATGTTCAAAAATATTTTTTTTCCAATTTTTTCACTGGCAATAGGCTCGCCCCCTATTACATGGGACTAAAAACATAACTGGCGAAATGTGGGTGTACTAAAATAGGTAAACCTCTGCCTAATCCTTCGGGGATTGCAGGCGTGATGTTATGTATGTAAAAACGTTAGTGAAATTCATCTTGATTAATCCGATGTGCCACCAGAACGTTAAGCAAAAATCAAAACCTAATTACAAACAAAACTAAATAACTCAAAACTTAACAGATCAAGTAAAAACCAACCATAACTCGAAAAGACAAAGTGCACTACACATAACTCGTAAAGCACTAAAATAAAAGTGATAAAATCTCTTCAAAACCAAGTGAAACCTAAACGACTCATAATCAAAGAACACTACCTAAAAACTAGAAAACTGTTGACCTCCCAAGATGATACAGTGATAAGTGAGGACATAGTGTTGGATGCAATGACGGCCGGTGTGGCAGCGAGGCGCAAATCCAGGCCTAGGAGGAGCTGGGCCAAGGTCGAGCATGATGGACAGGTACTGTTGAAGAAATAAGGACGATATTATGGTGAATGGGCTTTAGTTTGTATTTTTACGATAGATTTTTAACAGTTATGAAGCCCTGTATTCTTTATCGTGTGGGCAGTAAGGTCTTACGATCCCACACACCCTAGTGTCAGAGTTTCTAAACCGATTCAAGGGTCTCTGACATGGTTTGAATGGGACAGAAACAGGCTGGTCTTTCAGGTGTCTGTCAGACTCCTGACTGAATACCTTCCCTGGTCTTTCAAGCTATGCGTCAGACGCTTACACTTGGGATCCTGGCAGCGTACAGGCCTTTCGTGATCACCTGCGGGCTTCCTCAGGTCTGAGACTGGAGTGAGGTGTTCCACTTCCTCTGCGATGTCTAAGAGTGGCGAGCTTCGATCCCTACAACTAAAGAAATCTATACTGTTATGTTTTAGACCCGCAGAGGGCTCTTAAAATCTTTCGGCGAAAGATCCAACAGTAGTTATAGTAATATTCGGTGGTTTATCAACTTATCATTATCAGATCGATCTGAAGACATCTCACAGCTGGGCACAGGTCTTCCTCAAGGTTTTCCAAACAAACCCCGCATCAATTGCATCCAGCGACTCATTAGGTCATCGATCTACCTTGTAGGGAGCCTTCCAAGCCAGTGTCTTCCGATGCTTGCTGCCTCAGTGCCCCATAATCCATCATTTACCCAGCGCACTGCCACTTGACCCTGGATAAACTCGATGCTTGAAGGTCCCCTAAACTTCTGGCGTTACCACATTCTCTAACCAACTGTTTCTCATTGTCTCCAGGCATCAGACTTCACGGATATAGGCGACTGGCCGACCCTCGGCGCCGCCGTCTCCGGTGGAGCCAGGTGTCACTCCACACCACCTCCCCATGATGCTGATCCGGCGCATCATAATGGGACTGCGGTAAGATATTTTTATTTATATATTTTTTACTTTCTTCAAAAAAAAACAAAGGCGGTTAATGCCTGCCCTGTAGTCAGCCTTTCCCAAAATGGGCGATAACGCCCCCTTGTGGGCGCTGCAGGCCTAAAGGGGGGCGGTAAGAGACACAGAAAAAAAATTGGGGCGTTGTGTCGAGGCTTGGGGAGCGATTTCTAATTTCATCTACTAGGTGGTTTTTAAGTAGGTGTAGAAATGGGGGCGCTAGAAAACAATGTATTCTCAAAGTCTTAGGCATTCTTTACTAGTTAAAGTCAAAGTCAATCATTCATTCTTTACTAGTCAACCAAAGGTGGTGAAGAGATAACATGATAACTGTCAGTTGGGATTGGTCATCTCTTAACTCTATGGCTTACAACTTTATTTTTAGTATGACTACTGTTTTATATTTATCTTCATTGTGATCACATGTAGAATCAATAAGAATATTGTAACCAGATTTTTGTAAAAAGTAATTTAAAAGAGTGCCGTGGAGTTTCTAGCTCGTTCTTCTCCATAGAGGCCTACCTCCGTTTTAAAACGAGCAACTAGCTTCATTTTTCTGACTAACTGACCGACTCCTTGACAATTCAAAAGTGCCTGTAAATGGTCTAATTGAAATAAATGTTTTGACTTTGACTTTGGCATGGTAGGTGCAAATTCCAACATTTGCAGAAAACAAAGTAGCTTATGCGTTTACAGAAACACATCTTACGCATACACACAAATGCTATAAGAATTCTATTACCAAGCCAGCAACAACGAGTACATGACGAACCAATAGTAATCAGAACGCGAGATAAGAGTCCGCCATTGTTTATATTACGATTTGAAATTGGAATAGCGATGACCTTGAGAAGGTTAACCGATTGCGCGCCACTTAAATGTTTATTTGAATTTTTAGAATGCAGTTTTTTTTTTTAATGTTAAACGGTTGGTTTTTCGTTTCTGGATCTTAGGCTTTTTAGACTGGCTGACTTTTTCAGCTGTTCTCTACATAATTAAATTACATAATTTAACAACTCCTTTTCTCTTATTCTGCCTTATAATTGGAACGCCCGTAATAGTTTTTAATTTTTACATTTTTTTTTTAATGTGTTTATCGCACGTAGCATTAATTATCTTATTGTATAATAGTGATCAGTGGATAATAGTGTTGGTTGTACAATAAGTGCTATAATTTAAGTAATTAGTGTATAACATGCCATTGTACTACTGTTTTTTAACCCTAATAAATAAATAAAAAATATATTTTTTATTTATTTCTTGACTGCCTCGTTGGTCTAGTGGTCGCAAGCGCGACTGCTGTGCATGAGGTCTTGGGTTCGATTCCCAGGTCGGGCAATGTGTTATTGGGTTTTTCCATCAGGAATTTC
The DNA here is from genome assembly GCA_949774945.1 of Hoplodrina ambigua. NCBI lineage: Eukaryota > Metazoa > Arthropoda > Insecta > Lepidoptera > Noctuidae > Hoplodrina > Hoplodrina ambigua. Next base: position 2,091,043 of record OX458994.1, read on the forward strand.
TCAGTAGCAGCCTCGGAGTCTGGATTGGTGCCCCCTATAACATGGGACTAAAAACATACTGGCGAAATGTGGGTGTACTAATGGGTACGCCTCTGCCTAACCCTTCGGGGATTACAGGCGTGATGTTATGTTATTTGACGAAAACCCGATTAACCACAAGCTTATATATTAGTGCCCTTAACATAAAAACGAAAGGTCACTTATTCACTCACTCATTCACTCAATCACTCATGACGAAATATCGAAAACCATTTGACGTATAAACTTGAAAGGCAGGGAGGTAGTTTATAGTTAGAGATAAACTACAGTAACATGACGCGCCCTTCCATAATTCAAAACGTTTGTAATAGTATTAAAAAGACTCACAACGCATGTGTGCGTATTGAGACGGCTCTCGAAACAAGAACAAATCAGCGATTTGTTGCTCGACTAGCGGCGTCAAAAATTACTCTTTAATATTAGTATGGCGCTGCACTGACATTCTCCATGTAAATGACAGGTGCGTAGTCTTGCACGGTCGGCTATTTATGATTAGTTGACAAACAAATATGCCTGCCTGCTACTGAAGACGATTACTTACAACTACACACAAACTCTTTCATACGAATGTAACTACACACATTGAAATGGTAATATGGAGGGGAGCGTCAAGTTATAGTAGTTTATCTCTAGTAGACGTCCGCTAAGAAAGAATTTTCCAAAATTCACCTCCCAAGAGAATGAAACGAAGGTCCAAAGTTTGTTTGAAGAAATCAACTTTGACGCGGAAGAAGTCGCGGTCAGAAGCTAGTAACTATATATTATCCCGTAATTTAGGCCTCATATCTCTTCACAATAGAGATGCTGGGTTACGCAATACGGGAACAGTAAATATTTAACAATAAGTAGGTTTTATTGAGAACGTTATTGCGATGTTCTTGATTACTTGTTGAGAAAAACACTTGTGTTTGATATAGGTACATAAGTTAGTGTTATATTAATTCAAAGTAAATAGTACACTCTCATACTTTCTTTCTATGTTTATCGTGTGAACAGTAAGGTCTTACGGCCCCACACACCCTATTGTCAAAACTTCTAAACCGCCTCTAGGGCCTCTGACATGGTTTTTGAGTGGAACAGTAAGTCCCAGGTTTCCTCACGATGTTTTTCCTCACCGATGCCATTGATGTCCAAGATAAACTTTAGAAAGTACATATGAATTGAAAAAGTCACATTGGGACTAGCCCGGATTTTAACCCACAACCTCATGCATGATGAGAGGCGGGCGCCTTAACCACTAGGCCATCACGACTACAATCATACTATCATCATCATCATCATCATATCAGCCGTAGGACGTCCACAGCTGAACATAGACCTCCCCTACCAATCATATCAATCATACTATCATTATACTAAAATGCAAATATTTGTGTGGAAAGATGGATGGATGTTTCACAGTCATGCCAGAACAGCTGAACGTATCACATTACATCACGGATATAATCCCTGAAGGATTTAGCCATGACTACACCTCTACCTAAGAGGTGCTGCCTGAGACATTCCGGATGGAAAAACCCCAACAACACGTTACCCGACCTGAGAATTGAACCCAAGACACGCTCAGAAGTCTTTTTACCAAGTGTAGAGATAAACTACTATAACATGGCGCGCCCCTCCATATTACTATTTCAATGTGTGTGGTCACGTGCTTATTAAAGAGTTTGTATGTAGTTGTAAGTGAATACTTACTCCTACAAACAAATTCTCAATCGAATGTCTTCAGTAGTAGACCTGCAGATTTGTTGGTGAACTAATCATAACTAGCCGACCGTGCAGTACAACGCACGTGTCACTTTCATGGAGTATGTCAGTGTAGCGCCATACTAATAATAATGAGCAATTAATGACGCCGCCAGTCGAGCAACAAATCACTGATTTGTTTTCGTTTCGAGAGCCGTCTCAGCACGCACACATGCGTTATGAGTTACAAATATTTTGTTTTATAAGTTTTGAATTTTGGAGGGGCACACCATGTTATTATAGTTTATCTCTACATCATGAATTGCAATAAGTGATTTGAAATTTCACCATAACTAACCATATCAACATCGTGTTACAGGACCAAGACCGCAAGCCCCCAGAAGAACCTCATCATCAGCAACCCTCGAAGCCGGAGAAGGTGGAACCCACGCACAACCACCAGCACAACGATAAGCACCATGAAAAGCATATTGATAGAGCTAAGAGTTCAGGTTGGTTCTTTCATTATAGCTTGACCATTTTTCAAAGATAAAAAAAAAGAGAAAGAATGAAAGAAAATATATACAAGGCGAAAGAAATAACGAGTGAAGTACTTTAAAAAAAAACTCAACGATAAGCGGATAACAGAAGGTGGACCTGCGCATGAGTACTCGAGTTCTTTAAATTACAAAAAGAAATAAAATTAGTAATCCTTTAAAATTGACACTCCTTATGATATTTTTGACTACCATGACTACATTTATTAAATATTTCTTCACCACGATCCCAAAAAATTGCAATTTTTAAAATCAAAATCGGTTCATCCGTTCGTGAGCTACGATGCCACAGACTGACACAGACGTATCAAACTTAGATATATTGCGTCGGGGATTAAAAAATCAAAACTCTTGTTACTATCTAGGTTTTAATCAAATTGTAACGTTATCTTCAGGTGCAGGCAAAGGCGGCAGCAAGTCGGGCAAGCACAAATGGGTGCCTCTGGACATCGACGTCAAAGCTGCCAGGCCGGGCAAGCATGGACCACAGCATTCGACAAGACCAGAAAACGGTATGTGGTCACCCAGATATCGACTCCAGTCATTCTCGGCTAAAAATCAGGCCGAGTCCTCGGCCTGTAGATTGTTTGTCCAGCAAATTAAATTTCCCGTCACGAGAAGCTATATATTACATACATACATACATACATAAACTCACGCCTTTTTGCCATGGGGGTAGGCAGAAACTACAGAACGCCACCTGCTACGATCCTGACATACTCCTTTCGCCTCATCTACGTTCATACATCTCGTCATACAAGCACGCCGGTAACGAGTACTCCGTATATAAGCTATAAATTATGTAAATAAATAACTTCTCATATGTCTTGGGTTCGATTCGATTCGTCGGGCAAAGTGTTATTGGGTTTTTCCATCAAGAATTTCTTAGTAGCAGCCTCGGAGTCTGGATTTGTACCCGCTTGATGGCAATAGGCTTGCCCCTATTACATGGGACTTAAACATAACTGGCGAAATATGAGTGTAATAAGGCACACCTCTGCCTAACCCTTCGGGGATTACAGGCGTGATGTTATGTAAATGTTATTATGTCATATTATCCCGTAATTTAGGCCTCATATCTCTTCACAATAGAGATGCTGGGTTACGCAATACGGGAACAGTAAATATTTAACAATAAGTAGGTTTTATTGAGAATGTTATTGCGATGTTCTTGATTACTTGTTGAGAAAAACACTTGTGTTTTAATTATAAATCCCAATATAAAAATGATTACTCCTGCCTCGTTACCAGACTGCCTCGTTGCCTCGTGTATGAGGTCTTGGGTTCGATTCCCAGGTCAGGCGAGGTGGTATTGGGTTTTTCCATCAGGAATTTCACAGTAGCAGCCTTGCAGTCTGGATTTGTGCCCGGTTGATGGCAATAGGTTTGCTCCCTATTAAATGGATCATAAGAACTGGCGAAATGTGGGTGTACTAATGGGTACACCTCTGCCCAACCCTTCGGGGATTACAGGCGTGATGTTAAGTTATATAAATGTTAATATACTTCCTTTATCAACAGACACAGTATCCCTAAACGGCGAGGACTCCCGATCACGCGGGGGCCCACGATCCAGGGGCGGACGCGGCGGGTCTCGCGGCGGCAGACGCACGGCCCCGCGGCCCGCGTCCGCGCTGCCGTCCCTGCCGACGCCACATCATCACACACTCTACCATCATTCGCATGACTTCCCACACCATCCCGATTTAGCTCAGGTAAGAATAGAGAAGGTCGGAATGATCTGAAGAAGGTAGGAATGATCAGAAAGTCAGATACCAGATATTATCTCACTGATTGGTCGAAGTCAAACAGTCAAAGTTAGTCGTTTGTCTCTCGGACGTAAGCACGACTGCTGACCGCTTGATCCTGGGATCGTTTTCCAGGTCGGGCTTTCCGTTACTGGGTTTTCCACTAGGAAATTTCTCAGTAGCAGCCCGCAATTTGGAAGTTGATGGTGTGACACCCCCATGCTTAAGAAAGCACGTAAATCCGTTACTTTACAAAGCGGAAAAACAGGACTCGCTGTATTAGAGATAAACTACTATAACGTGACGCGCATTACCATAAATTAAAAATGTTTGAAAGTATTAGACTCACAACGCATGTGTGCATACTGAGACGGCTCTCGAAACAAAAACAAATCAGTGATTTGTTGCTCGACTAGCGGCGTCATAAATTACTCATTATTATTAGTATGGCGCTGCACTGACATACTCTATGAAAATGACACGTGCGTTGTCTTGCGCGGTCGGCTAGTTATGATGAGTTGACCAACAAATCTGCCTGCTGATCACGAATACTTACAACTACATAAAAACTCTTTCTTATGGATATATTAAAAATTTAAATATTTATTTGACACTTAGAAAACATGTTACAAGTCAGTAATCATAAAATAGCACTGTATGCATGTATAACCACTTTGATTTTAACCCCCAAACTATATTACTACACATATTGAAATAATAATATGGAGGGGCGCGCCATGCTATAGTATTTTTTTTATAAAAAAATATTGGAAACCCCTACCATGAGTGTTTTAACAATAACAATCTGTGTGTGTTAACTATTACCTATATGTATTTTTCTCCGTGTAAGGGTAAGACGTGTTAGCTGCACACGTCTTACCCTTGGTATACATATTGTATGTACAATTGTATACATATGTATACCAAAACGACGTCCCTATCCCAAAACCTGAATTATTATTTTTCCGTTTTCATTTTGAGTACCATTTTCATTTATCTTTGGCTGCATTACTGCTTATCCTGTAGTTAAAATAAATCATTATAGTTTATAACGAGCTTATAGTAGGAGAGCCCGTGGGGATTTTGAAATTTACTCAATATTAATAAAGGGGGGATACCTTGCATCCTGTTATATCCCTCACGCTCTAGGATGGTGCCGGTGACATTTGTCAAACTGTTGCTTTTCTCTCTTGAACGTTACGGCGATTTACAATCACGATTGAATATTTTAACCGCACACTAATGTCATAGTCGTAAAATACGTAATCAGTAATAAGTAAGTAAATAACTAGTAAATTAAATAATGTCACTGACTTAGTTATGCGATTCTGACGTCCATAGATGAATTGCTGACATGTGTCACCCGCACGATCATAGAACGTATGAAAAATAAGTACCGTCACCATGTACAGGAAGATTTTATCATGTTACAAAGTTTTTAAAGGCATTAGGTATCTTTCAAAGACACCATCTTTGTCAAACTAATTTGACATCTCTTAACTTCGTTTAAAAATGTCACCGTCCTTTTCTTTCGCTGTATGTTAGTAAGAGATGCCATTTCTCTAATTTAAGTGTAGTTTGTGAACAAGGGAATCGGCACCGTTATCTCCGAGATTTATAATAAATTTGCTTGTCACAATGCTTAGCGACCATAACCTAAAAATGGGACACGTGGTACTCAAAATAAGTATTTCATTCATGTGGTTCAGTTTTCAACATTTATGGGACATTATATTTATGTGTTTACTAACATTTTTTTATTACTGTTCTTGCATGGATATTATATTTTTTTTTATATTACAAAAGGAGATCAACAGTATCTGCCCAATTTTGTACAGAAGGTACACTTAGTGGCATAAAATGCACTAGGTTACACAGAATAATATAGCACTCTTAGATTATTTATACAGTTGCCCGGGCAACTTAAAAAATAACTTTTAATCATTATAAAAAGCACGCCATTTTGGCATTCTAGTAAATAGGTAACCATCTAAAAAAAACTGTTAAGTTGACAGACGAGTACCCCGAAACGCATAAACGAACTGATTGACATGTATCAAGTGTCAACAAACGCAAAACAAAATGACATTTACGAAATGTCAACCCGCGTGACAACCAATTAAAAAACAATTGTACATGCAAAGTTGCCACATGTTTTAATTGTATTACAGGTTATTAGGGTATATTTTAATAATTTATTAAATAGTTAAAAATGATTTATGAATAAAAGTAAAATTATTTTCGAATTCCTCTATTTTTTCTCTGCGATTTGGTGCATGTGTACCTCGAGGTACAAATTTGGGCAAAGTTGTATGGGATTTTGTTGACCTCCTTTAAATTGATCTAACTTTGATACAAGATTTAAAAGTTTATAATATTGCATTATGTGGGTACTGTTTTGTAAAGAGCATTTATGTCGTACGGCATTTTATATATAAACTTTCAAGTCTTTATTTTTCAAAATGAATGAACCGATTTTCATGAAACTTCCTACACATAATCAGAATATAGTTGTCAAGAGAACATTTTCGAAACATTCCACAGCTAAACTGCCTCGTTGGTCTAGTGGTCGCATGCGCGACTGCTGTGCATGAGGTCTTGGGTTCGATTCCCAGGTCGGGCAAAGTATTATTGGATTTTCCATCAGGAATTTCTCAGTAGCAGCCTCGGAGTCTGGATTTGTGCCCTGTTGATGGCAATAGGCTCGCCCATTATTACATGGGACTAAAAAACATAACTGGCGAAATGTGGGTGTACTAATGGGTACACCTTTGCCTAACCCTTCGGGGATTACAGTCGTGATGTTATGTATGTACGCACAGCTAAATTCGACCGATTTTAATTTTTCCATCGAAACAGAGATTTCCAACTGCTGTTGCTGCTGTCATACATGGAGCTTTGACAGTCGTTACGGGTCGTCAGATGCCTGAAAATCTGACAACCAGTCTTACCAAGGGGTATCGTATTACCCAGTTACTGAGTTGAGGAGATCAGATAGGCAGTCGCTCCATGTAATATACTGGTATTCAGCTGCATTCGGTTAGACTGGAAGCTGACCCCAACATAGTTGGGAAAAGGCTAGGCAGATGATGAGAGATTTTCAACTATCTTTTTTTAAATAACACTTTTCGAAAATGTTCTTTGATAACTTTTTAGATCTATGTATCCTGCTAATGTGTAGATATGTTTCTATATAAGTACCCATGTAAATATTTATTGTCTGACCTTAAAAATAGCATGTTTCAGTGATTGCGATATAGATGTATTTTTTTATATGAATGGTAATTACTTTTAATTAATTAGTGGATGCATATTTTCACTAATAGTGGTGGGTTCTTTATTTGGTGTTCATTTCATTTGGTCATTGTTTTTTTTATTATTTTATTTTGTGAGTTTGGTTGTGAAAAATAATTCAAAAAATTTGGAGTTGATCTTTGAGCTTAAAATGATTTTTTAATGTCAAGTAATACAAAGGAGTGTCTAAACTAAGTAGCTGCTTAAAAAAAAGGTTGAAAATGTTAATTAATAACAAAAAAAAATACAGATTAAACATACACTCCTGATATTTTAAAGACGTGTTAAAAATAAATCAAACACGATTCAAAACTACTTTGAATTTGAAAAAAGAAGCCTATTTTTCACAAAAAAATAATTTAAAAAAACCGTGATTACCAGTCACGACCAACCAAGCTCACTCCCCTCCCTGGCCCCCCTCCCGCGCAGCTCCGAGTATCAGCGGCTGGCGTGGCGCAGGTGGTGGTGCCGTTCGGCAACCTGGCGGCGCTGGGCGCCCCGCTGGCGCCGCCGCTGGCGCAGGCCTTCTACTACGGAGCCGCCGCAGCCACGGCCGCTCCCTACGGCATGGGGCTCGACCATGCCACGCTCAAGGACTTGATCAAGAAACAGATGTGAGTATCGTGCTTTTTATTTTTATTTTTTATTAAATACTAATTAAAAATGTAAATTATAATTACAAATACAATTGTAAATTACAAATACAATTGTAAATTACAAATACAATTGTAAATTACAAATACAATTATAAATTACAAATACAATTATAAATTACAAATACAATTATAAATTACAAATACAATTATAAATTACAAATACAAATTATAAATATAAATTGCAAATTACATTTACAAATATAAATTATAAAAAACAAATTACATTTACAAATACAAACTACAAATTACAAATACCGCTATTTGTATTAAATTTGGCCTCTGCCCTGCAAAGCAACAAGAATAAACCAGCTTATTACTGTCCCACAGCAAGGCGAAGGCTTCTCCTCATGTAGAGAAGGCAACGACCATTGATCACCACCATTACTTGTTTACCGTATACATTTATGTATAAGAAAAATAAATTATGTTATGTTGTATTCTGATTTGTTAATAAAAAATCTATCATTCGATATAATCTATCATTCGACGGGCCTGTTGGTCTAGTGGTTAGTGGCCCTGACTGCTAAGCCGGAGGTCGTGGGTTCGATTCCCACCCAGGACAAACTTTGTGTGATGAGCATGATTGTTAGTTCTGTGTCTGGGTGTGATTTATCTATAATATGTATGTATTTATAAATTATATAAGTATGTATATCAGTTGTCTGGTTACCATAACACAAGCTCTGCTTAGCTTGGGATCAGATAGCCGTGTGTGAGTTGTCCCAAGATATTTATTTATTTATTATTTACTAGCTCACGTTAATTTAGAATTTGCCAATCAATTCGGGTTGTACTCTGCTTGCGTGCATGAGTGAACCCTTCATTTTCTGACACCCTAGTACTTTTTTTGAAAAATCCAGAATGTTTACCTTTCCACTGACTAATTCTATTGCTATAAGTATAGATATACCTTTTTTATGTCACCCTAGTACCTTTTTTTCTTGGGTAATCGTTTATTGGTTATAATAAGCCCGAATTATCAATAATCAATTTTATGACACCCTAGTTGAAGCTGGTTCGACACTCAAAACTCACAAAATGTATTAGGTAGGTATTTAAATTTAAAATTCGAACATGATTCGAAAGACATGTGGCGCCATCTACCACCATAAGAAGGTTATTGTGATTTCCCTCGGGAACAGTACTTTTTTTCGGGATAAAAGGTACCCTATGTTTGTACCTGTACACCTAGCAATGTATATGCAAAGTTTCAGGATGATCGGTTCAGTGGCTTAGGCGTAAAATGGTAACAAACAAACAAACAAACTTACTTTCGCATTTATAATATTAGTTAGGATTTATTTATTTAACTACTCCACAGCGAATACTACTTCAGTCCGGACAACTTGGCTCGCGACTTCTTCCTGCGCCGCAAGATGGCGGCGGACGGAACGATCCCCGTCACGCTAATCGCGTCCTTCCACCGCGTGAGGGCGCTCACTGCAGACGTGCAGCTCGTGCTTGACGCTATCAGAGATTCTGATAAGCTGCAACTTATTGGAGGGTTTAAGGTACTTATTATTATTTACATATAGAGGCACAACACAGAGGAAAGTGGAAGGAATGGGGGGAGGCCTTTGCCCAGGAGTGACGGCAATAACGGCTAAGAAAAAAAAAAAAAAAATGGATGGGAACTGCCTCGTTGGTGTAGTGGTCGCAAAGCTCGACTGCTGTGCATAAGGTCTTGGGTATGATTCCCAGGTCGGGCAAAGTGATATTGAGTTATTCCATCAGGAATTTCTCAGTAGCAGCCTCATAGTCTGGATTTGTGCCTGGTAGGCAATAGGCTCGCCCCCTATTTCATACTATTAAATTAAACATGACTATCAAAATGTGGGTGTACTAATTGGTACACCTCTGTCTAACCCCTCGGGGATTGCAGGCGTGATGTGTTTGTAAGAAAATTTAGAACATACATAAACATCACGCCTGTAATCCCCGAAGGGTTAGGCAGAGGTGTACCCATTAATTAGTACACCCACATTTCGCCAGTTATGTTTTTAGTCCCATGTAATAGGGGGCGAGCCTATTGCCATCAACCAGGCACAAATCCAGACTCCGAAGCTGCTACTGAGAAATTCCTGATGGAAAAACCCAATAACACTTTGCCCGACCTGGGAATCGAACCCAAGACCTAATGCACAGCAGTCGCGCTTGCGACCACTAGACTAACGAGGCAGGCGAGAAAATTTAGAAAGAAAACCCAAAAAATTAACCTATCTAACCACTAAATTTCCACCACAGGTACGCACAGCCTTCGAACCAACAAAATGGCCGATCCTCGACATAACATCAGGCACGAACACCGAAGAAGAGAAACCCGACAAACCGAACGTCCCCGAAGACAAGCCGAAGACAACCGAGGACAAGCCGGCGTCTCCCGAAGATGACGTCAAAGACAAAGAGACTGCTTCCGTGAAAGAGGAAGCGCCGAGTATAGAAACGGTGAAGAATGAGGAGGGAATGATGCCCAATATTGAGGCGAAAAGTGTGGAATTGAAGGACGAGAAGAGTGTCGCCATTGTTGTTGTTGATGGCGCAATAGTCGCTACAACACTACAGCAGATAGAGGTATGTCAATTTTTAGTTTTTAAACACCTAGGTTAAGCTCGCGTTAACTTTTTGGGAGTTGGGAACCACAGTAGCAAAAGTTCCTCAGTTGAGTAGACTTTTTTGAGGAATGGAGGAACATGATAGTAAGTTCCTCTGTTGAAAAGTCTTGTATGAGGAATGGACCTACACAGTAGTAAGATCCTCAGTTGAGAAAACTTGTTTGAGGAATATAACAACACAGTAGCACAAGTCACTCAGTTGAGAAGATGCTTTTAATGAATGGAAGAACACGATAGTAAGATCCTCTGTTGAGAAGTCTTGTATGAGGAATGGACCTACACAGTAGTAAGATCCTCAGTTGAGAAAACTTGTTTGAGGAATATAACAACACAGTAGCACAAGTCACTCAGTTGAGAAGATGCTTTTAATGAATGGAAGAACACGATAGTAAGATCCTCTGTTGAGAAGTCTTGTATGAGGAATGGACCTACACAGTAGTAAGATCCTCAGTTGAGAAAACTTGTTTGAGGAATATAACAACACAGTAGCACAAGTCACTCAGTTGAGAAGATGCTTTTAATGAATGGAAGAACACGATAGTAAGATCCTCTGTTGAGAAGTCTTGTATGAGGAATGGACCTACACAGTAGTAAGATCCTCAGTTGAGAAAACTTGTTTGAGGAATATAACAACACAGTAGCACAAGTCACTCAGTTGAGAAGATGCTTTTAATGAATGGAAGAACACGATAGTAAGATCCTCTGTTGAGAAGACTTGTTTGAGGAATAGAGACTCACAGTAGCACAAGTTCCTCTATTGAGACAACTTTTATGAGGAATAGAGTAAAAAGGTCCTCTGTTGAGAAGGAGAGAAAGAGTTATTGGTCTATCTCTCTTGTGCTGGAATAATGATTTATTGTAGATTTATTTGGGGCTCATTGTATTAGGACTATGAGAGTGACGGAAGAGAGTGCACCTGTGTTGTTAACAATTTAAATGTTCTTCCATACATTTTGATCGTTATTTTTTTGTATGGAACAGCGTACCATGATCTAGTTGTAAATGATAGTTAAAAAAAATATGCTCCTGACCGAATTTCGACCACGGCGGTCAATCTCAATGGAGACATGACAAGTACGCAGGAGATATTATAGTCTTCTCGGTCTTGCTAACGTTGGTCTGTGTTTACCAGTAACCTAAAAAGGAATCATTGTATATATCATAACTAACAACTTGTACTATGGGACCAACCCTGAAATTACGATTAAAATCTATTTAAAAAGATTTTTTGTTTAAAAACAAGCTCTTATAATGCGTTGTCATGCAATATGCATATGTATTTAAGATTCCAACTCAATCGAACACCGGGAAGTGGTTCAAATTTAACTTGTATGATTTTATCAGCCACAGACACAGGGACAGTTGAAAGCAAATAAAAACTTGTTAAAATCATCTAATCAAATCCATATACAGACTGTTAGTGTAAACACCGTTGTCACTAAAACCATAGGTACTTGATTTATTATAAAAAATGTTTATCTGAATTTAAAAATAAATAAACAAAGTTTTCTTTTAAAAATTAAAAAAAAATCTGTCCGACACCGTCCGCAAATTCATGGATACTATGCGCCCGAATTACGTAATCACCGCAAAGGGCGTTGACCTGCTGCACTGGCCGTCCGTTACAACTACCTTCATAAGTTTTACCCAATTACATCATTGTAATATAGGGTAAAATAATTTTGAGGAAAAATGGAGATGTTACTTTTGTTATTTTTATTTTGTTATGTTATTTTTATTTTTCATTGAATTTACGTTCTAATAGTGAAACCAAACCACTGGTTTCAAGGATAACGGTGTTTACACTAACACTCTGTATATTATTTTATAAATTATTGCATTATTGAGTATCGGACATTGTATTGTCACCAAAACTATAGGTGTATGCAAAGTGTCAGCTGAATCGGATACCAAGAGATGGTCGAAAAATGGTTTACACATTTTTAAAGGACAATAAGACCAGTGCAAGCTAAATAAAAGCTTGAAAAATCACGGTACTTGCCCGGATTCGAACCCATGCTTGAGAAACGGGCATAGAGCTGAGCAATCATAAATTTATAAGCAGCTGATTTCAGTGTTTGTCCCATAGTAAAAAACTGGTAAACAAAAAATATAATTGTACAGCCAAGTTCAGTAGCAAACACAAGTGCACTCCCTCCAACAGTCTAGCGATAAACTTAGAACTACATTGAAGGTATAAAAGTATGAAAATCGCAAGGTAAAATCGACCATACACCGTGGCAACGTGTGCGGTGTTACCAGATGCCTGCTACAAAGGCGTACGATGGAATATACATGCGACACGGCAACACAACGCTTCATGTGGCAACACGCGGCCGATTGCCGACGCTTGTATACGAATATTATGGAGCCTGTACGTTTGTCATACCTAGCAAGAGCGCTCGGACTTGAAATTATTTGAACATTGATATAAAGCAGGGATGGTGAACCTTTTTTGGTGAATGTGGCATTTTTTTTTTTAATTAAAACAGTAATGTGATTATATTTTATTCTAGATTTTTTTCTGTACCTGTATGTTTTGTCTCTGCATCACCCTAAGGTAGACTGGTAGAAAATGCCCACGGCATTAAGTCCGCCTTTGTGCAGTGTATTTTTTAGCCTAAAGTTTAAATAAATAAATAATGTATAGGTACCATTCCGATGTTCATGTCATTTCGATGTGATTTCCGATGACAGGCGACAGTGACACATAAGTAGGATGTTTAAAGTTTAAAAAGTTTGTTAATAACTTTAAAAAAAATGTTACTTCTAATATCAATTGAATTTAAGTTTTTCACAGAAAATGTAAGAAATTTCGAAAATTTTCTCAACTAAATATAAGCAAGAAACATATATGTATCTTGCTTATGTGTAGGAAATATCATAAAAATCGAATCATTCATTTCGAAAATAAGGACTTGAATGTTTGTATGAAGTGACGTACGGCTTAAACGCTCTATAATCTATAAAATATAGCCTATGTTACTCGCAGATAATGTAGCTTTCTAATAGTGAAAGAATTTTTAAAATAGGTCCCGTAGTTTTTCAGTTTATCGATTACAAACAAACAAACAAAAATACAAGTTTTTTCTCTTTATAATATTACTGTAGATAAAAAGGTTAGTATAATTTATTTTGTTGTAAATTAAATTCGAATAAATACGTAGATTTGTCAATTATAGACTTGCCCGAATTTATTTATTTAAAACCTTAAACTATCATAACAGGGTTTACCCTAATGCGACAGCTAAGAACTTTAACTAAACAAAAATTATAACACATTAAAATCTAGGTAGGTAATTATTTTGTCGCGTGCCACCATAGGCACGCGTGCCATTGGTTCGCCATTCCTGTTATACATGATGTATTAAGACACTTAACGAAGCTTAAAGTCATATGTTCTTCTCATCATTGCGATCACTTTTTTGTTTTGGACCATATCTGGGAAAGTAATGGTTACGGATATATTTAATGTCAAAGTTTTTAATAAAATTTTAAATATCCCCACGACCTTTGTAATGTTTTAAGCGCATATTGCGCTGTTTAAAACAGTGATTTTTCACACCGAAAATACTCGTTTCCCGGCAAAAATGTTTGCTCAATGTTACCTAAATTTCGTCTTTTAATTCTATTCAGTAATTTCACAGTTTAAACAAAAATAATGTTACCATACTACAACTAATAGTGTTAGGGTAGTGAACGATTTTGCATAAGGAACGAATGATAGGAAGTGTTTAATACCAAGTTAAGTACATTATTTAAGTTCATTTAATTTCGTTCATTCTTACACCATCTCACTGTCTTTTTTTGTCAAAACTTGGTGATTTTGCGTAACGAACGAATGATAAAAATGGTTTAATACCAAGTTAAGTACATTATTTAAGTTTATTTAATTTCGTTCATTCTTACACCACCTCACTATCTATTTTTTTGTCAAAACTTGGTGACACTTTATCGGTCAAGTTACTGAATATAATTAAAAGTCGAAATATAGTTTGATGAGCAGTATTCTTAGTTACCGGATAAGTAATGTGTCTTTTTACACCACGTGCAAAAAAACCTAGTTACACACAGCGATTCAAAAACGACCTCAAAAACTTAGCGTACATTTTGAGATTGTGCGGTCATTTTCATTAGCGTTTAAATTATGACTTTGTGGAAAGGGCGTAAAGTCGAAATTGTTTTAAATTACTAATGTGGTTAAAGATAGATCCAAGAGTACTTTTGAGTAACTGTGTATCTGGATATTTTTGTAAATCAATAACTTCGATTTTTCAATTGGAAATTCGACTATATTCCAAAGCATTTAAGTTTAATTTTATTCGACAATCACAAAATGTATCACCCATTGATAAGAATGTAGGCTTCAAACTAAATGAAAAATATGTGTTAAACCGATATTTCCAATTTTAAAGTCGATCAAATTTACGTAAAGATTACTCTGCGCGCTCTTGCTAGGCTCATTATTATTATTTCAACCAAAAATCTGATTGTCTGGTATACTACTGTCGCATGTTGTGTTAGGCTCATCTATAATGGTCAAAAGAACCAACCCACATTTAAAAAAAAACTTCGATTTACCAAAATAATTAATATAAAAGTAAAATATTTTCTAAGTAAAAGTTTTGGATGTATACATTGAACTGTTATTGCTTTAATTGTGGGTTGGATCGTTTTAGTAGAACGTGAGCTTATTTATTCTCTAGACACTTGATGTGAATGTGAAAATTTCAAGACAAATCTTTAAAAACACTATTTTAGCCCGATTATTTTTCAATGAACTGTAAAATTCGATTTTTAGTTGCTTTTGTGAACAATAAGTTTACAAAAGCACTTTTTAATTGTCAAGGAGTCGATCAGTTATTCAGAAAGTTGAAGCTAGTTGCTCGTTCTAAAACGGAGGTAGGCCTTTATGGAGAAGAACGAGCAAGAAACTCCACGGCACTCTTTTCAATTAGGTTATTTTATGACTCGCCTTATGCATCAAAGAAGAGAGTTTCTATGTGGTGTCTAGAGGATAAATAGTTGATATTAATGTCGCCTTTAGACGTTTAAGAGCACCTTAGTGCGGCGACCACGCTCTTATATACTATCTGATTTGAATTCACTGCGGATGTCTCATGGGGTCAAAGTATTCAACAAGCCAAATAACGGTTTAAGCATCACATGCCATACTAAGCCTGTAAACCCCGAAGGGTTAGGCGGAGGTGTACTTTTTTTTTAGGTGGTAAACATCATCAAATGACTCCTTCCGCTCTGGGTGGGGCGGAAGGGACTGTCAGACTTTTACTGACTAAAAAACCACCCTGTTCCTTCTGTTGCCCAGTACGTTCCCGGGTACCCATTAAATCATTAATATTTTGCCAGTTATGTTTAAGTCCCATGTAATAGGGGGCGAGCGGATTGCCATCAACCGGGCATAAATCCAGACTTCGAGGCTGCTACTGAGAAATTCATGATGGCAAATCCGATCACCAGTACTTACTCTTTTTAAATGTGGACCTACCTTTAAATGTAAAAAAATATGGTCTGTTCCATACATTTTGATTGTGTTGTTGTACTTAAATTTTTGTATGGACCAGTAGATTATTCACTTTTGAGGATTGGTCCTATAGTGAAAGTTGTTAGTATTTATGAGTACTTTGACCCCCTGAAAGTTGTTCGGTGAATTAAAAGTCTACTTGTATGTATGTATGTCTATTTCTTTAGCACACAATTTTTTTGTGAATATAGCTTCTTAATATGGGCGTAGCCAGGTGTCGATATAAGGTGAGGAAATAGATAATAACTTTCTTCAAGTGAAAGAGTTTTAAATGTAGTAACAGTATTTCTTGATGTTACTGACAAACAAGCAAACAACTTTATCTCTTTACTAGCTATTGCTAGCTAGGCACGGAATAAAAAGTAGCCTATATCTTTTTTTGGGGATCAAGTTTTATCAAAATCAGTTCAGTGGTTTTGCCGTGAAAGCATACCAGACAGATACATAGAGTTACTTTCGCAGTTATAATAATTTTAAGGATAATATTAGTTAAGAAGAATTTTTGTTTTGCTGAAACTACAAGAGATCATGCATTAACTAGTCTCGGTGGGGAAAACACCCCACTTTGCCCCACCATGTCGTTAATATATGTATAGATAATATTTTGTAAATAACATTCTTATTTTTGGTTAATCGAGCCTATGAGAGATCATGCATAATACAGTCTGAGTGGGGCATGTGCCTCATTCTATCCCACCATGACGTTTATATTAATATAGATAATGATTGTTAAGAACATTCAAATGTTTGGTTAATCGAGACTACAAGAGATCATCTTGCATAAAGCAGTTTGGGTGGGACATGTGCCCCACTCTACTCCACCATGCCTACGCCCATGCTTTTTAATTGCCCTGTAATCTTACCTTTTCAGTACCTAATACTGAAAAGGGTCACTACGGCAGGGTACATTAAATTTCTTGAATTGTCGCGAACACCTATTTTCTTTAGATAGACGTTTCGATATAATAGAATACATTTGTATTAATACACTTCCGGACACAAAAATCGACCCACTCTATATTTTGTTGCAAATAAAATAAAAATCATTTACTACAGACAAAACGGCAGTGTTGTTTGTACCAAACATTTTGCTTAAACTAATGTTACTAATTTAAAGCAAAATTGTAATGCATCAAGTTTCTTTGCTTTGGAAAGTTTTATAATAGTTTTTTCCATTCTGTTAATTACGTATAAATAATAATACCTGATTAATAAAGTTGCAAATTGTGTGTTATATTGCACGTAATTAATCAATAGCCAATATGACTGCTTAATAACTGCATAACAATTTTTCATTGCTTATAATTATCCTGGAAAAATCCTCATCTTCCTTCGTGTGGACATACCGGTGGGTTATGTCGGACTCTGACTGGTCTTACCAAGGGTAATCGTATTACCCAGTTACAAGGTTATGCAGTCGCTCCATGTAAAGTACTGGTATTCAGCTGCATCCGGTTAGACTGGAAGCAGACCCCAACGTAGTTGAGAAAAGGCTGTTGGGAAAAAAAGTCAGGAGTTTAATTATCACGT
This sequence comes from Hoplodrina ambigua, assembly GCA_949774945.1. Classification (NCBI taxonomy): domain Eukaryota; kingdom Metazoa; phylum Arthropoda; class Insecta; order Lepidoptera; family Noctuidae; genus Hoplodrina; species Hoplodrina ambigua. Next base: position 2,108,704 of record OX458994.1, read on the forward strand.
GACAAATTACCTACTCGCTCCCAACAGAAGCTTTAATTACCACGTAATGAGACATTATTAATTTTCTATTGCTCTGTCATACCGGTATGACGGCCGGGCCTTGAGCTGTTAATACCCACGATAACAATGCACAGTGGCTCAATTTTAGTGTCCGGGAGTGTAATGTAGAGCATGAAATGTCAAATACATGTCATATTTTTTTTTGCTTACGCATTTTGACAGCGGAAATTTCAAATGTCGTAAAGGACAAATCTTGTCTTTTTAATACTGTGTCTAGGACAGCGTTAAAGAGACTTATTTGATGGATTCTTTTGGGGGTCTCATCTTTCGTGGCGCGTATTGTATCATTAATACAAAAAGTCACTTAGACATTTGAAAGTTTTACTGTCGATTTTTTACATTAGTAGAGAACGCTTAAGAGTTCTTTGGTTTTCTAAGGGTTTAATAAACTGGTCATCTATGATTAAAATGAAACAAGCGCTTTCCTGCGACTTTCACGTGAAAATTTACGAATTTTCCTATAAAAACATCATCACTACATTCATTTTATATTAATTGATATTTTTCTTTTCATAAAAAAATCTGCTCTTTCATACATTTTGGTCTTGTAGCTGTTGTACTTTTGTATGGAACAGCTGATTTTTTTTACGCAACGGGGCCATTATGTTCTTTGAAAGAGGTGTATTCTGAAATACTGTAAAACATAAATATTAAAAAAAAAAACAAGTATTTACTAATCATTGAACAAGGCGCTTACCGCCATCTCTTATAACAATATTATTTCAATATTACTTAGTAATTTCTGTTGTTGCAAATTCTACTCTCAGCGCTGAGTCGAGCGTTCAAAGTCAAAGTTAAATCATTTATTTCAATTAGGCCATTATAAGGCACTTTTCAACGTAATTACAAAAAAAAAAAAATAGAATTGAATCTAGTTGCCCCTTCCAAAAGGTAGTTTTGTATGGAGAAGAATGGGCAAGAAACTACATACGTTGGAATTCCAACAGTGCGGAAGGCATTGTAATATTCAAATTATATTGTTTTAAGAGGCGGTGGTTGGCCCTTTGGTGTCGTAATTTTATTTGATTATCTCTTGAAAGACAAGAAAGCAAAACTTACACCCTGTATATAGATCATACCAAAAACCCTTCAACCAAAGAACTCACGCGCATTTTCAAATCAGCTTTAGCGCGAAACCATTCTCAATGTTAGACCAAATAATAAATTAGAATCGCCATTAATTTGTCATAATTCCACAGACACAGCTTACCCCAGAAGATGAGAACAAACAGACGAATACGCAAGATGTAAAAGAGAAGGCAGAAGGCGAGGCCGACACTGATAAGGTCGTTGACCCCGCTGACGACCCGCCTTTACAGTCTGAAGCGAATGATGATAAGCCTGGAGAGAAACGGTAAGTTTTTATAAGTCTCATTATAAATTCGGCCTCCGTTTAAAAATATCGGCCTCCTCAATATGCAATTTCGGCCTCCTGAATAAGCAACAACGGCCTCCTGAATAAGCAATTTTGGCCTACTAAATAAGCAATGTCGGCCTTGTCCATCAGAACTCGGCTTTCGTCTGAAGTTATTTCGACCTCGGCTTTAAAAATTCAGTGTCCACATGAAGTTATGTTAGCCATCCTTAAAAATTCGGCTTCCAGATGAAGCCGTTTCGTTACTGTCCTTAAAAATCCGACCTCCAACGGAAGCTATTTGGCCACGTCCTTACGAATTCGGCCCCCAACAAAATCAAATTCGGCCTTGTCCTTTAATTATTTGGCCACCTATTAAAGCAATTTAGGCACGATGTTGAATAATTCGGCCTCGTCCTTAAGAATTTGGCCTATAATCGTATCTTCAAGTTGGTTCGCACCGATGGATAAGGCAGAGATAGGCTTAAACACATAAAAATGGTGCTTACTGACTTGATAAACCGTTTATTCCAGTCGTAAGAAGCAGATGGTGGGTATCTTCCCGCTGCCGACTATGGGGGGTCCCCTAGTAGCTCCAGTTTCGTCCCTGCTACGAGCCGTGCCACCGCCGCCGCTACCCAGGTATTACTTATTTAATATGTAATTTGATAGTAGATATTTTATAACAATCAAATAATATTAAAACAACGTACATTATTATCACGCCTGCAATCCCCAAAGGGTTAAGCAGAGGTATACCCATTAATACACCCACATTTCGCCAGTTATGTTTAAGTGTCATATAATAGAGGGCGAGGCTATTGCCATCTTTCGGCCACAAATCCAGACTCCGAGGCTGCTACTGAGAAAAATATTAAAAAAAATTAAACAAAAATTCTTCCACATCGCCGTCAACTGGAAACATGTCCAAAATCCTGACCACAACCGTCGGGCAGTAGCCCACCAGACACAATACCCGTATGGTCGGTAGCTTTTTCTTCGCCCCGAAACGGGGCGCGAGGAATCGGTGACGGGTCGATTGCCCCTTGCCGGAGCCAGCAGTGTCACGATCCCTAAAAGTAGGGACCGGGCGTTGGGTTTACCTCCCCTCTCCCGGCGAGGAGGGGGGGTATGTTTGCACCTAGGCGCTTACTAAGTCTCCCGTCCCCGACGCACGTCAGTGTCTATGTTATGTGATCGTCGGAGCGCCCTAAGTTCTCCGTAAGAAATCCCTGGTGACCCAGGGAAGACCCAGAAAAAGTCGATCAAGCAACGAGGGCGTCGGTTTTGGTTGACGCTGACTCACGATCGCCCGTATGGTCGGAGGGTCCTCTTTTTGTCGATGAGGAGCTACCACCCAGTTTCTCACACCTGTATGTTTGTGTGTGTTGCAGGATGTTCCGCTCGGGTCGCGGCGGGCTGGCGGGGGGCGCGGCGCCTCACGACCCGCTGAACCCCGACGTACCGGAGTTTGTGCCGCTCGCACGGAGACACGGTCATTATATTATATTACTTATATTTCATTCTCAGGTAAAACATTATGTTCTCGACTGTATGGAGAGTAGCCAAGCAAGCAGAAGAAATTATAGTGGCGCACTCTAAGTTTTACATTTAGTAGAAATAAACTACTGTAACATGGCGCGCCCCTCCACAGATTTAAAGCATCGTAATTGTAACTAATATTATAAATGCGAAAGTAAGTTTGTTTGTTTGTTTGTTACCACTTTACGCCTAAGCCACTGAACCGATCATCCTGAAATTTTGCATATACATTGCCAGGAACGAACATAGGGTACCTTTAATCACGAAAAAAAGTACTGTTTTCGAGGGAAATCACAAAAACGTTCTTATGATCATAGATGGCGCCACGTGTCGTTTCCAATTGAAATGACAGGACATGGGTAATTTTTTCCGCGACTTCGTCTGTGTCCGCGATAACCGAAATTTACGCGGACAAAGTCGCGGGAGAAAGCTAGTTTGAAAGTATTTGTGATAGTATTTACAAGACTCACAACGCATGTGTGCGTACTGAGACGACTGTCGAAACAAAAACAAATCAGCGATTTGTTGCTCGACTAGCGGCGTCATTGATTACTCATTATTACTAGTATGGCGCTGCACTGACATACTCTATGAAAATGACAGGTGCGTTGTCTTGCGCAGTCGGCTATTTATGGTTAGTTGACCAACAAATCTGCCTGCTACTGAAGACGATGCTTACAACTACATACAAACTCTTTCATACGGATATGACTACACACATTGAAATAGTAATATGGAGGGGCGCGTCATGTTATAGTAGCTTATCTATATGTTATTAAGTTCAATTCCATTTAACATTGCACATGACATTTTGTAATATTTTACTATAATTTTCTTTCTATTTTTGTTTTTTCAGTGAATGTGTGGTGTGTCTTGCTATTAATTTTTCTTTTTAATAATATATATATATATATAACTTCACGCCTGTAATCCCCGAAGGGTTAGGCAGAGGTGCACCCATTAGTACACCCACATTTCGCCAGTTATGTTTTTAGTCCCATGTAATAGGGGGCGAGCCTATTGCCATCAACCGGGCACAAATCCAGACTTCGAGGCTGCTACTGAGAAATTCCTGATGGAAAAACCCAATAACACTTTGCCCGACCTGGGAATCGAACCCAAGACCTCATGCACAGCAGTCGCGCTCGCGACCACTAGACCAACGAGGCAGCCTAGTCGAGGCTTTTTAATAATATTGTTTTTTTTATGTATTTTACAGAAGAATATAACGACAAATCGGACAGTCCAGACGAGAGACCACGCTCAGGCAACGCCAGTCCCAACTCGGAACACGTTTGGACTGAGGTGAGCATTTTAGTCTTTTCTTTCTTTATTATAAAAATCTCGCGTTCCGATGTTTGTCTCCAACTCCGGAACTACTGAGGCAATTTGTATGAAATTTGTCTTCCTGGCTGGATAGTTTTTATCTCAATTATTAACGAGCGTTTATTCTGTACGGAAATTTAAACAAACTTTCAAATGATTGATTTGAATTTTGATTGCTTTTATGAACCAAATTTTATAAAACTTTCTATTCATAAGCAGGATTTACATGATACAGGATACGTTTTCGAAATGTATTATTAAAAAAAATTACTTGGAAATCTCTGTTTCTATGAAAACCTTAAAATCGGTCGAATTTAGCTGTAACTACTATTTCTCATGATTTTGGCTATCATTATACAAAAAGATTTTTCTATTACGCAGTTATAAACATTAGCGCGTTTTAACCACCCAAAAAAATTTTTTTTGCTTATTATCTAAATAATAAAAGCGAAAGGTCACTCACTCACTCATTCATCACGAAATATCGAAAACTGCTTGTCATATGTTATGTATGTGCATCGAGCATAGGTAGGCGAAGCGGGCTGCGTCCCCCCTCCCCGCGCCTGGGCATGTTCTCGAATAAATCAGTGTGCAACTTACTAGCGAGCATTCGCATAACGACGTCAACAGTATCGCCCTCCGTCGGATTGACGCTTTGTCCGTTTCCGCGGTTATGTTGTTGGCAATAAACCACTGATGTAACCGCGATTTATAACTGTCCCACTCTTGGGACTGGTGATCAAAGCTGGTGAGGACACCATACGTCGCTCCCGTAGACATTTTCGTAATAAAAATGTGAGTCCGCTCGTCGCCACGTGTTATGTATGTAGGTACTGGGGATATATATCAAACTCGCTCGCTAGTAAGTTGCACACTGATTTATTCGAGAACATGCCCCGGCGCGGGGAGGAGGGACGCAGCCCGCTCGCCTACCTATGCTCGATGCACATACATAACATCATATAAAGATGAAATTTGACAGTGAGGTAGTTTATACTCGATAGACGTCTGCTAAGAAACGGTTTTCCAACATTCATCCCCTAAGTGAACGAAACGGGGGTTCAAAGTTTGTATGAAGAAATCGACTTTGAAGCTTAACAACATGAAATATATATATCAGAATATCAGGATGGCCACCAGTCGGTTCACTTTTAAGGTAAAAGCTCGCGAACACTTGCGTAAGAAGTTGGCAGACTCGTCCCACAATTAATTTGTCGTACTTCACCACCTATTTATTTTTTATCTCTTTCTACCCTATATATTTTGTTTGTATATATGTATATATGTATTTATTTTTATATTTTAATATCGATTTTTTTCTGTATTTTCTGCACCTACTACGTTTTGTCTCTGCATCACCCTAAGGGAGACTGGTAGAAAATGCCCAAGGCATTAAGTCCGCCTTTGTACAGTGTATTTTTTACATGTGCATAAAGTTTAAATAAATAAATGAATATATCACGCTACAATATTAATTCTGCACTGTATGTCCACTGTACACAATGACAATGTTGTGTTCAGTTACTGCGAATGTGAGTGCTACATGAACAGAGTCGGCTAGGCGTTCCGTGCTGTCGGCCTAGGCAGAGCGGGTGCATTGTTGACGCGACAACATTATCATTCATCACTAGCTTTTGACCGCGACTTCGTCTGCGTAAATGTCAGACCCCCGTTTCATCCCCTGAGGGGGTGAATTCAGGGAAATCCTTCCTTATCGGCTGCCTTCGTCTTCTTCTACAAAGAACACACCCTCCAAGATTCAAGTCTCTACGATCAGCAGTTTAGGTTGTGCGTCAACCAGTCATAATATAACATTACGCCTGTAATCCCCGAAGGGTTAGGCAGAGGTGTACCCAGTACACCCACATTTCGCCAGTTATGTTTAAGTCCCATGTAATAGGGGGCGAGCCTATTGCCATCAGTCAGTCATTCATAGGTATAGAAGATTTGTATGGATAGGCAGAAGTTTTTATTGTATCCAAGATAAAAATCCCTTAAAAAAAGAGATTAATAATAACAAAACATAACATCACGCCTGTAATCCCCGAAGGGTTAGGCAGAGGTGTACCCATTCGTACACCCACATTATGTTATGTTTTTGAGTCCCATGTAACTAACAAATTATTCTATATTCTTCAGGTAAAACGCCGCACGAAGGCAGGATCCCGCGAGCGAGCCCCCGCAGTCACCGACGAGGAGCAGCGCGAGGAGCTCCACTTCCAGCTCGATGAGGAACTGGACCTGCCTCCGCCCAGACATAACACCTTCACGGATGCATGGTGAGATGCGTAAAACTAAAAAACAAAGATAGAGCATATTCAATTAGCTGGGCGAACCTTACAAATGATGGGAAACTATATCTAATGGTCATAAAATTAAAAATCGAGCAAATGAAAGAAAGAAAAACTGTTTATTCGCGCGAAAATGACACACATAACATCAAAATAAAAATAAAAAGTTGTGGTTCAATAATTTTTCTTATTTTTTTAAATTAAGCACAAATACAAAATAATTAAGATATATGCAACTCTAAGAGCTGGTTTATAATTATTAGGTCGAACCGACAGTTTTATCGGACCGACAAACAACTCGCAACAGGGGATCTACTCTCTTTCTCTGAAACGAAACTTCGCAAAAACGAAATTGAAACGAAATTTCGTTAATGATTCTACTCTATCTTATTTTCGGACGAACACAAGAAGTTCGGATCCATTGACAATTTTCCTGAATGAATGGAATTAACAATATCGTGTGGGTCTTTTTCGTGTAGCCATTTCATGTAATTTTCTTACAAAATTCACACAAACGAATATCAAAAGTAAACACTTTTGGTTTCGTCAATTTGAGGTTATAATTCCGAACAATCATCTGTCAAATTCAAATTTTCGTTCGGACTATTTAAGAATCAGAGTAGGTTTAGAGAATCTAAACGTCAAACCATTTACGTTCGCAACGAAATTTCGAAACTTCGTTTTTCTTCGAATTAGAGTAGACCTCCGGCTTTGTGACGACTCCGGGTCATCACAAAACAGTTGTGAGTTGGCTGTGGTAAAACGACTGTAACGACATCGGTTCATATTACACCGGATCGGCAGCTTCTAGTGTGAACAGCAACACCCGAGTCGGTCAACGGTGAAACTGTCGGTCCGAAATTTGAAGACTGGTTGTCAGACTTTCGGGCTTCTCACGACCCGTAACGACTGTTTGTGGCGTAAGCGTGTCGTCAGGTTATGTTCTTTGTATTTATATGGATGTCCACACAGTGAACGGTCACGTCCCGTTCCCGCTTTTTGTGTGTATCGGGCTTAATCTAATTTTCATTCTTCTTCTCCACAGGTCTGACGAGGAATCCGACGCGGAGTTCACGGACAAAGACGTCGGGCGCCTGCTGATCGTGACGCAGACGCCGGCGCGCCAGCCCAAGCACGACGGGCACGACCGCCAGGGGGACTGGAACACGCGCACCAAGATCACGCAGGACCTGGAACAGGTACGGCTGCCGGAGACGAGCATTTCATGGATGTGGTGTACATCCATGCTCAGGCTCATGCTCAGGGGAGGGCGGAGGGGTCTGTCAGACTCTTACTGACTAAACTATCACTAACACTTACGCCGGGGATCAGAGGAACGTACGCGCGTCTGCGAACCTCCTCAGGTCAGGGGACGAGTTAAAAGTCAAGTCAAAAAACATTTATTTCAATTAGACCAATTACAGGCACTTTTGAATTGTCAAGGAGTCGGTCAGTTAGTCCGAAAGTTGATGCTAGTTGCTCGTTCCAAAACGGAGATAGGCCTCTATGGAGAAGAACGAGCAAGAAACTCCAGCGCACTCTTTTCAATTAGGTTTTTACAAATTGAGGTGTCAAATTTAGTCAATCTGATACATCCATACAGTTATAGTTGACATCTTAAAACGTATGGATTAAAAATACGGAGAAGTTCAAGGGAAAACTAATTTTACATCGCTAACTTAGTTCTTTAACCTTTTGAACGCCATTGTCACATATATGTGACAAACGAAATCTTACCCTGAACGCCAACGTCACAAATATATGACAAAATACACGTCGCACCATATTATGAAATAAACAATTTAATCAAGTTTTGGTATCCCTTTCTTGCATTAAGTTCATTTGACAAAAAAAGGGCTTGGCGTCTTGGGTACGGCGATACGTTTATACTCTGGCGTTCAAAAGGTTAATGTCACCGTCCTTTCCTTTCGCTGTATGTTAGTAAGAGATGTCAATTCTCTAAATTTAGTCTAGTTTGTGAACAAGGGAATCGGCACCATTGTCAAGGAGTCGGTTAGTTAGTCAGAAAGTTGAAGCTAGTTACTCTTTTGATTTCAATTGTATTGTCTTATTTTTTCCAGGTTATAACAGATGGTCTCAGACGATACGAGGAAGACTTATGGAATGACACAGATTATCCCTCGGTGAGTTACTTAATTCTTACTACATTCTGGCCGTGTCGAGGAGCTCGTGGCTAAGTAATAACAGCCGGTTCGATCCGTCAGGTTAAGCTACGCTTGCCGGTGTTGGTCCGTGGATGGGTGACCATCTTTACACGCCGAGACTCCTCCGTGCCTCGGGAAGCACGTTAAGCCGTTGCTCCCGGCTGTTATACGTGGATCTTTGACAGTCGTTACAGAAGCATGAAAGTCTGACATCCAGTCTTACCTAGGGGTATCATATTACCCAGTGACTGGGTTGTGGAGGTCGGATAGGCAGTCGCTCCATGTAAAATACTGGTATTCAGCTGCTTCCGGTTAGACTGGAAGCCGATCCCAACGTAGTTTAGAAAAGGCTAAGCAGACGATGAAAATTAACTTTCCGTAAAGTAAAGTGAACTACACTCGCGAGCAAAAGTATGGAATCACTTACTTGGAATTGATTCCTCGCGATCTTGAGTACTTAATAACTAGTTATGAATAATAAAAATAGTACCATTTTAAAGGTTAAACTGTTAACTTTAAATTGATACCAAATTCATTCATTATCCTTATGTTTTCCCAACTAAAACTGTCGTTGCGTTTATACGTAACCTGACTGCCCGCATTATATAATATTATCTTACACTAGACTAGCTTCTGCCCGCGACTTCGTCCGCGTCAAATTTAATATCTATTGTTCTGTCATACCGGTATAACAGTCGGGCCTTGAGCACTAAATATTATAAATAAATAAATAAATATCTTGGGACAACTCACACACGGCTATCTGATCCCAAGCTAAGCAGAGCTTGTGTTTTGGTAACCAGACAACTGATATACATACTTATATAATTTATAAATACATACATATTATAGATAAATCACACCCAGACACAGAACCAACAATCATGCTCATCACACAAAGTTTGTCCTGGGTGGGAATCGAACCCACGACCTCCGGCTTAGCAGTCAGGGCCACTAACCACTAGACCAACAGGCCCGTCAAAATAATGTTGTATTATATAATGTTGTTCCCCCGCAGTCGTACGGCAGCCAGACGCAGCAGTACCGCACGGTGTCGCTGATCAGCCGCGAGCAGTTCGAGGCGGCCGTGCCGCACGAGAAGCACGCCAACCCCGCCGAGCCGCCGCCCCCGCCGCCACGACGCGGACACGTGAGTCTTACACACCTTATTCATACAATCTTAAATATACTATACTACATATAGTATAATATACTATATGCTGATGCTCTTGTTGTGTTGTGATCTGATTGGTGACAACACACCTGTTTAGTAACTAACTTTCTTACTTTAATATTATTTATTATCTGTGTTCCTACAGAATTGTTGTCTCACTCTTACGTGAGCTATCTCGCCCCTTCCGTTCGTGTCTCTGAGCAGCACGCTTGCCTCTCTTAATATTAATTCATTTTAAAATGTTCAAACCTAATTTAACTGTCAACAGCATACAGAAAGTGTCAAATATGTAAAGTGCTTATCGTTTAATATAGTGATTGTGAAACGGATCATGGTTTTATTAAAAATAACAAACAACACCTACTTTGGAAGGTGAGCGCTGTCCAGGGTTGGTTGGTGTGACCTTTCGGGTTCATTCTTCTTTTCTTCTTAGCCCTCTCTGCATGCGTCCGTTTCCTTTTTTTTTTTTAAATTCAATGTTATTCCGTGGACAATAGTGTGGGTTATGCGTTTTTAACTGATATGCTTAAACTTAATTTTATTATTGTAACGTGTAACTGTTTTTTGTCCCTAACAAATAAAATAAAATACGCGTCGCGTTGTTTGTCCGGGATGAACTCCTAAACTACTTAACCGATTTTAATCAAATTTGCACACAGTGTGCAGTTTGATCCAACTTGAAAGATAGGATAGTTTTTATCTCGATTATTGGTCTTAATATTTTTTTATTGCAAACCTGAGCCACAGCAACGCGTGGGCCGGTCAGACAGTATAATACATTTTTGCACGACTGCTGAACGCGGGTTTGATTCGGTAGGGCAAAAGGATTTATTGGTTTTTTAAATTAGAAATTACGCAGTTTAGGACTTGCTGTTTGACACCCACGGAAATTATGTATAATCATGTAATGCTTTTGTGTCGGGTTGCCGTCTCATCGCAGTATGACAGTGAGGGAAGAGTTAAACTTATAGTTAGTTATATTTTCATGATTTACCAGTATAGAGGTTACAGTTAGTAGACTGCCTCGTTGGTCTAGTGGTCGCAAGCGCGACTGCTGTGCATGAGGTCTTGGGTTCGATTCCCAGGTCGGGCAAAGTGTTATTGAATTTTTTAGTAGCAGCCTCGGAGTCTGGATTTGTGCCCGGTTGATGGCAATAGGCTCGCCCCCTATTACATGGGACTAAAAACATAACTGGCGAAATGTGGGTGTACTAATGGGTGCGCCTCTGCCTAACCCTTCGGGGATTGCAGGCGTGATGTTAGGTTACAGTTAAATGAATTTCAACTAACAAGTAAGTTAGAGAGATGCAACCCTTAGATAGCATAGGCTTAGATTTTTTGTTTTCCCCAAATAAAAAAAACGAATTCTGCACTGTATGTCCACTGTACACAATGACAATGTTGTGTTCAGTTACTGCGAATGTGAGTGCTACACGAACAGAGTCGGCTAGGCGTTCCGTGCTGTCGGCCTAGGCAGAGCGGGTGCATTGTTGACGCGACAACATTATTATTATAAAGTGGATTTTTTGCTAGGAAACGACTTATTTTTAGTGTGAAAAATCTTTGTTTATGCCAGCGTGCAATGTAAAACGCGTCAGGATATTAAACGAAGGGAGAACCCATTTTCCTGCCATTGGACTGCCTCGTTGGTCTAGTGGTCGCAAGCGCGACTGCTGTGCATATTCTAGACGATAAACATAGACACGACCAGATTCATTAAAAAAAATACTTGAGGCTGGGATTCATTTACGTTTTAAAGTTACCACACAGGATTTATTTATTTTTTTAAAAAGAAATCCTGTGTTACTCGGAACGATGCAATGATTGTAACAATACCCCATACATCTAAATCGATTCAGGCGTTTAAAAGTTATGGTGGAATAAAGAATTTCACATACATACATTAACCCTGAACACATAACACTCCTTTTTTTGGGGCAGTCGTGTAAAAACGTTTTTTTTTATATGTAGTAGTATTAAAGATTGAATCGACCGGCGCAGTCGACGCTATTTTGCTTTCAAAATGTTGTGCTGACGATTGTTAAAATGTATTTTTATGCAGGTTGAACAGCAATCAGACTTGCAAAGCAAATACAAGCGGCCGCGACGCACCGCGCGTTTCTACGCCGCCAACAAGGACCCACACGCTACCGATGTTATGTGAGTTACTGTAGTAATATTATTAATTTTGACGGCACTGTTACTGCTGTGGCTGAGCTTGGCCGCAAACTGACCACCGACCACAACCACGAAACGCCGCCACCGACGTATTTACGTACTGCCTCGTTGGTCTAGTGTTCGCAAAGCGCGACTGCTGAGTATGGGGTCTTGGGTTCGATTCCCAGGTCGGGCAAAGTGTTATTGGGCTTTTCCATCAGCAATTTCTCAGTAGCAGCCTCGGAGTCTGGATTTGTGCCCGGTTGATGGCAATAGGCTCGCCCTCTATTACATGGATGGAACTTAAACATAACTGGCGAAATGTGGGTGTACTAATGGGTACACCTCTGCCTAACCCTTCGGGGATTACAGGCGTGATGTTATGTCTTGGAATTATTGGTTAATGGTGTCGACTACCCGCTTATGGGAGAAAACACTGACTCCTGTAACACAGGTCTTTGAACCTAGATAAGGAGGCAGGGACTTCATAGCAATTGAGTATTTAACAATATAAAAATTAGTAGCCCACCGACATCGAGAACAAAGTCCAAGCTACCAGTGGTCAGGGCTCCTGAGAAAGCAGTCTCCTAAAAATACGCGCTGTGTCCAGGAGTACCGCTTTCTTAATCAAGCCCTCGAACCAACCGCCCAACGAGAACCTCCTTAGGGTGTTGGTCGAGGCTCTTGGCTGTTATGCCATTGGCCGTCACATTATTTTTGTTTTCTTTAGGTGAGTCTTATGCCCAGCCGTTGGTCACCGTTCAGCTGATAAGATGGTGATAATGACTACATATTAACATGTTTCACCACAAATTACAGAAGCAGCCGAAAGCACAAGACCAGACACAGTCTCAACCCGCCCGTGGAGCACCATGTCGGCTGGATCATGGACATACGTGAGCACAGAGCGAGGACGCACAGCACTGGGTGAGTTACAACTTAATTGAAACAGTCCAGCAATTTAAAAAAACAATCCCTGAAATGTATAAACAGTTGCAGTAGCTTGAAAACAATCTTAGTAACCCAAAAATAGTCTAAGCAATCTATAAATAGTCCCATAAATCTAAAAACGGTTCCAGCAAACTAAAAACATTCCCAGAGAACTAAAAACAGACCCAACAACTTCAAAACAGACCCAGCAACCTAAAAACAGACCCAACAACTTCAAAACAGACTCAGCAACCTGAAAACAGACCCATCAACTTGAAAATAGACCCATCAACTTGAAAATAGACCCAACAACTTGAAAACAGTCCCATCAACTTAAAAATAGACCCAGCAACCTGAAAACAGACCCCACAACTTCAAAACAGACCCAGCAACCTGAAAACAGACCCATCAACTTGAAAATAGACCCACACCTGAAAACAGACCCAACAACTTCAAAACAGACCCAGCAACCTAAAAACAGACCCAGCGTCCAAAAAGCATTCACAACAACCTGAAAACAGACCCAGCAACTAAAAATAGACCCTAATACTTGAAAACAGACCCAACAACTTGAAAATAGACCCAGCAACCTGAATACAGACCCAACAACTTGAAAACAGACCCATAAACTTGAAAATAGACCCAGCAACCTGAAAACAGACCCAACAACTTGAAAACAGACCCAACAACTTGAAAACAGACCCAGCAACCTGTAAACAGACCCAGCAACTTGAAAATAGACCCAGCAACCTGAAAACAGACCCAGCTACTTGAAAATAGACCAAGCAACCTGAAAACAGACCTAACAACTTGAAAATAGACCCAGCAACCCGAAAACGTACCCAGCAACCCGAAAATAGACCCAGCAACCCGAAAACGTACCCAGCAACTCGAAAATAGACCCAGCAACCCGAAAACGTACCCAGCAACTCGTAAATAGACCCAGTAACCCGAAAACGTACCCAGCATCTCGAAAATAGACCCAGCAACCCGAAAACGTACCCAGCAACTCGAAAATAGACCCAGTAACCCGAAAACGTACCCAGCAACTCGAAAATAGACCCAGCAACCCGAAAACGTACCCAGCAACTCGAAAATAGACCCAGCAACCTGAAAACAGACCCAACAGCCTAAAAGATGTGGAACAGTTGTTTTTTTTTTATAACATATGTTAAAGGAGATCAACAGTATCTGCCCAATTTTGTACAGAAGGTACACTTAGTGGCATAAAATACACTAGATTACACTGAATAATAATGCACTCTTAAATTCTTCTTCATAAGTTCCCGGGGAAGAGAATAAAATATCTTTTAATCGTATTAAAAAGCACGCCATTTTGGCTCTCTAGTAAATAAGCACCTAAAAAAATCGTCTTTGGAGGTCATGTTACGATTTCCCTTCACTGTCCTTCCCGTATGTTCTGTAACGTCAGTGTGTTCGTCCCCAGCTCGTCTCTCGGCACGTCGCCGACGCTGGGCTCGTCGTGCGGCTCGGCCCCCGGCTCGCTGCCCACGTTCCACCACCCGAGCCACGGGCTGCTGCGCGAGAATCACTTCACGCAGCAAGCTTACCACAAGTATCACTCGCGCTGTCTTAAAGGTAACTAAAGTATAATTTAATTAATTTATTTAGTAGCGAAACGCCCCTGGTTTGCACGGGTGCAATAAATAATAATAATAATAAATAAATATCTTGGGACAACTCACACACGGCTATCTAATCCGAAGCTAAGCAGAGCTTGTGTTATGGTAACCAGACAACTGATATACATACTTATATAATTTATAAATACATCCTTATTATAGATAAATCACACCCAGACACAGAACCAACAATCATGCTCATCACACAAAGTTTGTCCTGGGTGGGAATCGAACCCACGACCTCCGGCTTAGCAGTCAGGGCCACTAACCACTAGACCAACAGGCCCGTCAAATGTAGATTCTTCTTCTTATCGTGTGAGCAGTAAGGTCTTACGACCCTACATACCCTAGTGTCAGAATTTCTAAACCGCCTCAAGGGCCACTGACATGGTTTAAGTGGAACAGTAAAGTCCAGGTTTCCTCACGATGTTTTCCTTCACCGATGTCAGTGATGTCCAAGATAAACTTAAGAAAATACATATGAATTGAAAAATTCACATTGGTACTTGCCCAGATTTGAACCCACAACCTCATGCATGAGAGGCGGACGCCTTAAGCACTGGGCCATCACGACATGTAGATAGAGATAAACTACAATAACATGGCGTGTCCCTCCAAAATACAGAGCGTTTGAAAGTATTTGTGAAAGTATTTACAAATCGTCACCAAGACCCACAACGCTCTCAAACAAAAATAAATCCATCGATTTGTTGCTCGACTAGCGGCGTCATTGATCACTCATTATTACTAGTATGGCGCTGCACTGACATACTCTATGAAAATGACACGCGCTTTGTCTTGCGCGGTCGGTTAATTATGATTAAATGACCAACAAATATAAAAAAAAAAACGAATTCTGCACTGTATGTCCACTGTATACAATGACAATGTTGTGTTCAGTTACTGCGAATGTGAGTGCTACACGAACAGAGTCGGCTAGGCGTTCCGTGCTGTCGGCCTAGGCAGAGCGGGTGCATTGTTGACGCGACAACATTACATATAAATTATATAATATTTCGTAGCGGACGTCTACTAACTATGAACTACCTCCCTGCTAATTAGAAGATATCCCAGAATATCGAAGTATACAAATATATAACAAACTACCTGAAAATATACGGTCCACGAGAAAACCATGTTTATTTAAAGCTAGGTTAAAGTCATTACTAATAAAAAAATGTTATTATAGTATTCAAGAATTTATGGAAGACAAAATGTTAAAATAGTTTTATGTAAACCTGTGTGTTAATTTAATTAATTAAATATAATATTTTCCTTATAATATATACATATATATATATATAGTTAAATTTAAGTTATAAAAGTATTTAATTGCAAAAGTTCCTAATATATTATATAAAAATATATGTATATTACTTATATATTATGTGATATTAGATAATAAATACAAGCTGCAATATTATTATTAGTCTTAAGTTATCTTGCTGCGCCCTAACAGGGTAATGTACTCACTAGTTCTAAGCCTAGCGTGTAAACTATGTTGTGTACAGTGTGCATTAAATAAAATAAAAATAAATTTCATCTTTATACGTCAAGCGGTTTTCAATATTTCTGAATGACTGAGTGACTTTTAGCTTTTATATATTAAGATTTACTTTCATTTCAGAGCGCAAGAAGTTGGGCATCGGCCAGTCACAAGAGATGAACACCCTGTTCAGATTCTGGTCGTTCTTCCTACGAGATCATTTTAACCGCACCATGTATAACGAATTCAGGTAATTAATACATCTTTTTATCATCTTTCTTTGGCGAAATGTGGGTGTACTATTGGGTACACCTCTGCCTAGCCCTTCGGGGATTACAGGCGTGATGTTATGTATGTAATACATCTTTAATCATCATCATCATCTTTTTTTTACCAAGGGGTATCGTATTACCCAGTTACTGGGTTGTGGAGGTCAGATAGGCAGTCGCTCCATGTAAAATACTGGTACTCAGCTGCATCTGGTTAGACTGGAAGCCGACCCCAACATAGTCGGGAAAAGGCTAGGCAGACGATGATGAGATATCTAGCTCTGTAGTCAGGGCTTCACTTAAACTATTAAATTGTTAAGCAAATAAACAATTCTTATTCTAGTCTAATTATGATTGTTACTCCTTGTTATCTTAACCGACGCCAGTTATTTATTTATTTATAAAGGCTTACCAACTAAGACACATACAGACAATCTTAACAATATAACAAGCAACAGTTAATGTATGCTCTTAAATTACAGGTAGTATAACATGTTATAACATCATAACATCACGCCTGTAATCCCCGAAGGGTTAGGCAGAGGTGTACCCATTAGTACACCCACATTTGGCCAGTTATGTTTTTAGTCCCATGTAATAGGGGGCGAGCCTATTGCTAACGCCAGTTATATCAACCACTTTGTATAATGTTACAGAACACTAGCCAACGAGGACGCGACCGCCGGCTTCCGCTACGGACTGGAATGTTTGTTCCGCTTCTACTCGTACGGGCTCGAGAGGAAGTTCCGCCCGGAACTGTACCAGCATTTCCAGATTGAGACCATGGCTGACTATGAAAAAGGTAACATAAAGGCTCACCGGGAGCATTCACGTGTATTGTGACATTATAGATTCAACTTTAAGCATTACATTACAATAATACCTCCCTGACTAACGAGCGTTTGCGTGTAATGTAACATATAGATTCGACTTTGAGCATTACATTGGAAGTGGAGCGCATTGATGTTACAAGTTGTATCAAGATATTACACATTGTATCATTACAAGGCGCGCATTGTAATGCTCGGTTCTCCTCCTTCACTGATGTAATGCTCAAATCTGTAACGTTACATTACACGCGAATGCTCCCGGTAAGGGAGCACCTTAAAGTACTAGCATTTGCCCGCGACTACGTCCGCGTGGAACTTGTTTATATCGTACTTGCATACAAACTTCCATCCCCCTTTTCACCGCCTTAGGGGGTGTTTTCCGGGATAAAAGCTATTCTATATCCTTCCCCGGGTCTTAAAGTATCTCTATACAAAATTTTACCTAAATCGGTTCAGCGGTTTAAGCGTGAAGATGTAACAGACAGACAGACACACTTTCGCATTTATAATATTAGTATGGACTCTCCCCGCGACGTCGTTCGCGTGAGTTTGGTACTTGCGTGGATTTGAACCTACAGCCTCAAGCATGATATGTGGGTGCCTTAATCACTGGGTCATCACGGCATAGTGGCAATTTAAGTGATGGCAGATCTACCTAAGAGGTGCTATTCCAAAAAAATAATGTCTTAAAACCTATTTTTTTCGTCCACAGGTCAACTATACGGTCTGGAGAAGTTCTGGGCGTTCCTGAAGTACTACAAGCACACCGGGGCGCTGCAGGTGGAACCTAAGCTCCAAGGCTACCTAGAAAACTTTCAGAGCATTGAAGACTTCCGAGTACTCGAGGTGAGTCTAGTCATTTTAGAAAAAACACACACACAACATACAAACTCTGACTCTTTTAACTTTGTAAACTTTCAGCAGGCAGGTTGTCAAGGAGTCGGTTAGTTAGTCAGAAAGTTGAAGCTAGTTGCTCGTTCCAAAACGGAGGTAGGCCTCTATGGAGAAGAACGAGCAAGAAACTCCAGGAACACTCTTATCAATTAGGTTTTAACAAAATCCTGGTTACATAATTCTTGTTGCTTTTATATGTGAAAATAATGAAGGTAAATAGCATAATAAAAAGGATTTTTTCTTACGGATCTCTAATTTTTTGATAATTTGCAAAATAATTTTCAAAATTGGTTCAGTAGATTCAGAGATTACCCCTTTATAACCTCACAAACTTATAATATTAGTATGGACAAAGAATATTTGTTTACCAGACACTTTTCGATCAACGAGCAAGAAACTCTAACCTTAAAAATCTGTATGTTTCCTGTCCGCAGCCGCAGCTGAACGAGCTGCTAGAGGCGGCAGGCGCGCGCGCCCCCGGGCGCGGGCCGCACGCGCGCCCCTACCTGCGCACGCGCTCCGTGTCCGAGAGCGACCGCGCCGCCGCCGCCGCACGCTCGCACGGGTACGCACACACTAACTATAGCAGCCTCTCCCTAAGTGGCCGATAACGCCCCCTTGTGGACGCTGCAGGCCTAAAGGGGGCGGTAAGAGACCCAGAAAAAAAATTTGGGCGTTCTGTAGAGGCTTGGGGAGCGATTTATAATTTCATCTACTAGGTGGTTTTTAAGTAGGTGAAAAATGGGGGCGCTAGAAAATGATTTATTCTCAAAGTGGCCAGTAGACAAAATAAGTTTGGAAACCCCTGATCTATAACAGGGCGGGCAGGGAGGTTACTACCTGTTTAGTGTAGCAGTGGCTGAACATGAGTCGGACAAAGTATTATTAGGTTTTCCCATCAGAAATTTCTCAGTAGCAGCCTCTGAGTCTGAATGTGTCCCAGTTAATAGTCGCCCCCCTATTACATAGAACTTAAATATAAGTAACGAAATGTGGGTACACCTCTGCCTAACCCTTCGGGAATTACAGGCGTGATTTTATAGTATGTACAATCAACAAAACATAGATATACAGGGGCGTCAGATATAATTAAAGTTTTCTTAGAAACCAATGGATATCTTCGATTGAAACGTATTATAACATAACATAACATCACGCCTGTAATCCCCTAAGGGTTAGACAGAGGTGTGTACCCATTAGTACACCCACATTTCGCCAGTTATGTTTAAGTCTCATGTAATAGGGGGCGAGCCTATTGCCATCATCCGGGTACAAATCCAGACTCTGAGGCTGCTACTGAGACTTCCTGATGGAAAAAACCCCAATAACACTGTGTATTATCTACTTTGTAAATTAAATAAAATTTGAAAACATCCATCGCCTTGTAAGAAAACATCAACTGTATCTCTCGACCTTGCATACCTATCTGTTTTGCTGACTGTACTCATATTTGAACACCATGCTCCACACACCTACACCCTGCACGTTGTGTACAGTAAGTACGTGTCGGGCAGCCGGCCGGCGACAGGCGCCAGCAGTAGCGGCAGCAGTAACAACAACCGCGGCCGCGCCGGCTCCTGCGGCGCGCAGAGCGTCGTCGCCAACGCTAGGCCTAGACGTGAGTATTTATTTATTTATTAAAACCACAACATTAACATTATCCCCGTTTTCGCGTGATTTTTCTTACGAGTTCCTATTTTTTCCTCAAATTATGTAGTACGACTGCTGAGTATGACGTCTTGGGTTCGATTCCCAGGTCGGGCATAGCGCTATTGGTTTTTCCCATCGGGAAATTTTCAGTAGCAGCCTCGGAGTCTGGATTTGTGCCCGGTTGAAGGCAATAGGCTCGCCCTCTATTACATGGGACTAAAACATAACTGGCGAAATGTGGGTGTAATGTGGGTACATCACTGCCTAACCTTTCGGGGATTACAGGCGTGATGTTATGTTATGTAATTTTTTTGACTACATCAGAAGATAAGCGTGTCCATTCAAAAAAAACTCTTAATCCTTTTAACATAAAGTTCCTTCTTCCGCAGCAACGCCAAAAATGAAGCCAGACCCCGAACCCAAGCAGCTCGCAGCGAAGCAGTGATTGTTGTACATAGATAACGACTCAAGTGCATAGTGCTTAATCACCCACGTGTAGTAACAAATTTATTAAGATGCATTTTCTTTTTCTATATATACTTTTATTAATTATAGTGAGTGACACTTTGTGATTCGTTGTGGCGATATTTGATGATTGTTTACGGAGCCTAGGTGAGTTGGGTACTTTATTTCTTTAATAACTTTTCAATTTTATTGAATACTAGCTTTCGCCCGCGGCTTCGCTCGCGTTAATTTAGAATCTGCCAATCAATTCGGGTTGTACTCGGCTTCAGTGCATGAGTGAACCCTTCATTTTCTGACACCTTAGTACTTTTTTTGATAAATCCACAATATTGACCTTTCCACTCTGACTAAAACTTTTATTTCTACTGCCATAGAGATATACCTTTTTTATGACACCCTAGTACTTTTTTTCCTTGGGTTATCGTAAGTTGGTTGTAATAACCCCGAATTATCAATAATCGATTCTATGACACCCTAGTTGAAGCTGGTCCATCAACAGTAATCGACACACAAAACTCACAAAATGTATTAGGTACTTAAATTTAAAATTCGAACGTGATTCGAAAGACATGTGGCGCCATCTATCACCAAAAGTAGGTTATTGTGATTTCCCTCGGGAACAGTACTTTTTTTCGGCATGAATCGGATGATCGGTTCAGTGGCTTAGGTGTAAAATGGTAACAAACAAACTTTCTTTCGCATTTATAATATTAGTGAGGATTATTAATTTTATTTCAAAATCAATGCTTAGCTCTTCAAGGATTACGGGCGTGATGTTATGTTATGTTCAAAATCAAATAAACCATTAAAACACTTTTGGATTCCATTCACATGGGAAAATATAGTTTTCTTTTTGTCTCTTTCAAAAGGTAATTTCATATGTAAACGTGTTGTTTTAAAAATGTAGACTCAAATGTATAATTTTAAAAAAAGTTTATCTCCGAATCCATAAACAATTGCGAAACAAACTTCCAGAGACTTTCAGAGGAGAGAGACTTTCAGCATTTTCTTTTTGTTACTTTGCCCATCCTGTATAAACTACGTATCTGCCAAATTTCAGCTTCATAGGTCTAGCAGTTTTCGAGATTTCAGGTTTAGTGGGTGAACAATTGACTTCTTTTATAAGATACCACTCCCCTGACACTCTATAATAAACTCATTAACTGTAGTACTGCTAGACGTACTGCCAGGGCGAACCTTAAGTAAATTGTGCTTGAACAAGTATCTAATACTGAGTTTTCTTTTCTTTCCAGCTTATATGCATCGACAATAAGCAACGATGCGCTCTTATGTTCATGCGTTATCAATTTGACATCTACCTATATAGCTAGAGTAAGTATGTACTACCACATAACTATATATATTTATATATTTTTGACATTGTATAAAAGTAACGACATTCATCTTGAAAAAATTCAAAATGACATAAAAAAAAAAAAATATTCTGTCGTAGTCTTTGGTAGGTTAAGTATTTTTTATCTGTGGCGACTATGGTGCTGCGACATCGACAATCCTCGCATTTTTTTTTTTTCGTCCGCCATTTTGGGTACTCGAGTCGTGTGTCTCGAGGATTAAGCAATAATTTTAATTAAAAAACTTGAGTGAAGTATTCAAGTGAGTGTCTTTTTGGGTGTTAATAAGATTTTGTATGTAAAAGTCGGGTTGAATATTTTAACTCCTAAATGTATGGTACTCATTCAAGTTTTTAATATTTAAGAGTATATACATTTCACTGATACAATACGCGCCACGAAAGATGAGACTTGACACACCATACAAAGTTTATTATTTCTTAATAAAGGTTAAGAATTTTATTCTAAATGATGACATCGATAAATCCCTGAATAAATTATGGATAACTATTTCGTACATCCATACCTGCGCAAGCTCCCCATTACTGACGCTTGTAAAGTCTCATCTTTCGTGGCGCGTATTGTACTCGAGTCGAAGTCGCGTGAATATTCTAAACTCGAGTCGGAACCGATTCCTACTCGTTCTCGAGTCACAATTACTCGATTTACCCTAAATTCAAACGTTCGGATCTCTAGAAAAAAAAGTTTAAAAAAACTAGACTGTATGCTGGAATCATTAAAAAAAAATGTTTTGTATAATTGTACAGCCGAGTAGAGTCATGTATAAAAATAATTAAAGAAAAATGTATAAATGGCAGAAGACTGGAATTTAATTCTGTATTTGCGAGAAAAATTACAAAAACGTTGGGAGTAATGTTTTTAAAGGTTGGGTGATGCTAACTCGATATTGAAAATACTTAATGAATTTTTTTTTTAGTGTGTACTGTTATTATTTTTTATGCGGACCGTACGATTTTGGCGTTGTGAGTGTGAAGAATTAAAAGGCGTGTGTTTTGGTTAATAGAATTTCAATTATGTATTAAAAGGAATGGAAATTGAATTATGCTAATGATGCTATTTCGGATCCGGAACGGTTTCGGATCCGGAACGGTTTCGGATCCGGATCGGTTTCGGATCCGGATTGGTTTCGGTTCCGGACCGTTGCAGATCACGCACGTTATAAAATTAAAATATCTCAAATATTAATAATTTTGAGCTGGCGATACTATCACAGTTTTCCAATCGATCAATAAAAATAAACTGATGTCAAATTCCTAATTTATTTGTCTCATTTGGTTGTCGTTCTGTCAAAATCAGATTCTAGCTGTAATATGATTTTTTGACGCCGTTATTTTCCAGTACTATAAAGAGAGATGGAAAAATACATGATAGCGTTGTCCTTTTTTTTTTGTCATGGAATAAAAATGGCTATTATATGTTACGGCCTTGTTTTGGGATATCCGATAGTAAAATCTCAAAAAAAATACACACTGTCATCAAGTAAAATTCGTCTGGCTTTTGAAAAATCAACTCTTAAACTTCACAACAACGTTGAAATTCTATTTCCTTATAAAGCATGAATTGATTTTCGTTAACCGAAAAACCGCCATGATTAATAACGAATGTTCGATAATCGGTTTGCAAATTACTGCCACTTGTATTTATAATATTGAAACTATGAGCACACAGATACCTTAGTACGTTAACTGTCAAAACATTGGAATGGAAATAAAATGGTTGTCATACTCTGTTCATTTCATAATGATCGATTTGACAGGTGTCAAAAATGACAGATGTCTAAAGTGACAATCGTGAAAATGACAAAAAATTACAATTTGACAAGTATCAAGTATTATTATGAAATGAACATAGTATTTTCAGTGTCATAAAAATCATTGTAAAGACCGAAAAGAAAACAGAGAAAAGCGGCTGAATTCCAGTATTTTACACACATAGATTTGAGACTAGCTTCCGTCCGCGACTACGTTCGCGCGGAAGTAAAATATACCATAAAATACAGCCAATGACACACGGCAACAGTATAGCTTCCAATTAGTGAAATAATTAATGTAATCGCACTGGTAGTTACAGAGTTATAACAATAAAAAACTTTACCTCTTAATATTTAGTATATAGAAGTCTTAGATTATAAACATAAACGATATATACTTTTAGATATCATTCTAGTTCAATGCCTTGATAATAATAATAATAAGCTCGTAACTGCCTTACGCAATGATATTGATTAATGTGACAGGTTGCCCCCCACTCGCCCCCTTTTGCGTGCGAAATAATCTTACACGTAGGACACTGGCGTGGGGTTGTGTTGTGTATGTCAAATGGACAGATGTCAATCTGACATTGACAGACGTCAATGTCACTTTGAAGTTGACATCTGTCAATGTCAGTTTGAACTATCTCTAACGGTTATAGTCTATGGTACCTACTTTATAGAAAAATTGTGATGTTTCTTCCACGTAAGCCTTCCACATAGCCTATTCCACTTAGGAGATGAAGTCATAAAACATAATTTTGGTGCTATTTCATAAAATTGTTTCGGACAGCCATTTTGTTTCTATTCCAATGGTTTTGGGACGATTTTCAATTGGTTCGTGTATGTACCCTACTGTCCGGGTAATGAATTTCAAGAATATGTATGTATGTGTGTTAAGTTACGTGAAATTTTATGTGTAATATTTCTATAGCAATATTCGTAATAATGTAAGCAATAATACTGATATAGACAAATTATTCTAAATTTTAAATACTTCGCGAGATAAGAAAAATCTTTCTAAACATTACTTGTAGTAATAAAAATGTGTGTACCATTCAAATTTTAATACTGAAATGATTGAAAATCGTTCCTTTTAAATACAAATCGATAATTAAACACTAACTTGCTCAAGTTTTTCTTTATGTATGAGTGTGTTTTGATGGTATGTTCAAAGTTGTTAATCCGAATTGAATTGAACAGACAGCGCCCCTGGCGGTGACATACGGTACTAATAGTACCGACAGGCAGCGCCCCTAGCGGTGACATACGGAACTAAACAGACATTCAAAATCATAAATGCTTTAAAATTCTTGCCAGGTTACCTTTTTTTTACAATACGAATTAAAATCTTATCTTGTTTCTCTACACAAACTTTTGAACTCCGTTCATCCCCTTAAGGGGTTAATTATGAAAAATCTTAGCGCATGTAGCGTCATAATAACTTTAAGCGTGCCTTTCAGAGGTTTGAGCTGTGTGTTTATCGATCAGTCAGTTAGTAACGGTTGCCTTTTATATATATATAGTTAACACTGTTTCTGTGCATTCAATTCGGATATAATGTCTAGCCAATATAAATATTAAAATATATATTTAAATAAAATACTGTATAGGATTCATATAAAGAACGGTGTGCGAAAAGTCTCTTTTAATTTTTTTCTAGTATTGTAGTGTGCTTTTATTTTTATTTTATTTTTGTTGTGCTATGCGTTCGTGGTATGTCTATACAAAAAAAAAATAGAAAAAAAAAATGGCTGCTTCTTATCGATTACGTCGATATTACTTCAGCTTTAGACGTTTATTCTTCCAAAAAAATAATATTATGAAAGCTTCTTTAAATTTTACGACTGATACAGCGCTTGTGTTTATTAAAAAATATGTTTTTATATGACATACCGCGTGCGCAGAGCTGTTCTGTTTAATTATATATATAAAACTACCTTAGGATTATGAATAAAATAAAAAAAAAATACAAATAGTTTGCTTAGATCGCTTCGACACCCGACGAAATAGTTCCTATACGATTATTGATTAATGTTGTTTTTTAAGGTTTTACTAAAAAAAAAATTGTTGGCACGAAAATCTTGATAGTCTCTTTTCAAAGTTAATACAGTTTGGCAGCAAAAAAATGTATGTATTTTTTTTTACTGGGTTTTAATAATTAAATTGGACAATTATTTTTAATGTAATATTTTTATTTTATGTTAAATTCAAAATGGAGTTTTTTCTTTTAATCGAATTTATAAGTTAAAATAATTGGGCGTTAGTGTTAGTACAGTAAACGATGATTTAAAAGCTTGTGTTTTATACCTTATTAAAGGTACTATATGAATTATTTTTAAATAAAATGGTTTTCGAGATTTTTGTGTCAATGTGAACCTGTTTATTTTCTCCCGTCCTTTAAATTAGAAGCATTATTGTTAATTACCATAGACACGAATGTATTTCATTGTATTGTGACAAATTAGGATTGAAGCGATCGTGGGCTGCGACGTTTTATTTATATGCGGGTCACGCGCGGGTCTCATGCGGGTCACTCGATTTATGTCGCCAAAAACTTTGGATTTGTAATGAAAATTTGTCTGAGAGCACTTTTTAATTTCGGCGTTTAGTGCTGGGTTTTTGCGGGCACTGGAGTGTGAATATCGTACTGCACACGTACTGGTGTTTTTTTTTTCGTACTGCTTGGAAGGGACTTCTTGGCGAAAAGCTTACCATGGATTTGGTACATGATAGACACTTGGTGGGATTCATTGTCATCAAAAACGGCTTTTCTGTGCATTTTCACCGTGTAGTTGCTGTATTTATGTTTGTAACAGCTGTTTTTGTTACGGACGGCTAATTTAATACCTAAGAGGGTCTAGAATCAGGTACTGTATCCATTGTGAAAGATTTCTTTTCGATTTTCCTTTCACGCGGTAGAATTGATGCGTTGAGAGCGCAGTGCGAAATTCGTACCGCGCACGCTTAGCGGCATGACGACAAACGTTCACAAGTCTATTTTATGGAAACGGGCAACTGTTCGTGCCCGGTTGATGGCAATAGGCTCGCCCCCTATTACATGGGACTTGAACACATAACTGGCAAAATGTGGGTGTACTAATTGGTACACCTCTGCCTAACTCTTCGGGGATTACAGGCGTCATGTTAAGCAACTGTTCGTGTGCAATGGTTACTATTCCAGTCCGGCAATAAACGCATAAATTTTAAAGTGCATATCAAATGATTCTCGATAAAATTTTTTTTGAAATACTCATACAATTTTGATTATTGTGAATTTTCAACAAGTTTTTTTTACACTACACAATCGTATTTTTGTGTGATTTATTTACGAAGGCATTTTATTTAAAGCAAATACTCAGTGTCTTAATTGAATATGTTTTTTTTCTGGTCAAAGCGTCTGTTCAAGACCCTAGTGTAACTTTTGGGAAAAATTTCGAACGATATTTGAATTTTGACAGTTAGGAACAATGCGATACTAGCGCCATGAAATCTCATAGCGGCTATTGTACTAATGAGGATTCCTTATTTATCATCATCATCTTATCAGCTGAACGATCCACTGCTGGACATAGGCCTCCCCTAAAGATAGCCACAATGACTGGTCCTGCGGTTTCCTGCTACCTTTACCAGGTCATCTGTTGACCTCGATTCGTTAGCAAGCTAATGAAATTTATAACGAAATTGGCATGTTTAGTTCCGTTAATTACCGTTCAATATTGTAGCAAAATGGCGCTGTCAACTGTCATTGTTTTCAAAATGGCGTCTTGTCTATATATCTATGGTACTTGCGTGCTATTGGCTAAAATCGTGATACCTCTTCCACAAAAGCCATTAATATAGAGATTTATCAATCTATCATGATTGATAGTCTTCTATACAGTAAGTACCACATGTGTAACAATTCATTCCAGACACCATAGCGCGAATATCTTGGTCAGTTATGTAAAAAACGCAGCAGTTCGTGTACACATTTGTGTATGGAAAAGATTTTTATTTATTTTGAAAACTTAGAAAGAAATTTTTTATCGCTAGGCGGTCTAAAATCCTTGGTTAGTCTGTCATATTGTCCTTTCCACCGCTTAATAACCTAGCTGGGACGCTTTTGTGGCTTCGTTCACGAGGTAGTAGTACTTAAATGTACGTAGGACGCCCCTAGGACAGTCACCCCCCACTACTATCATGCAGACTTGCTAATATTCCACGGCATGAACTATGTCTAAAGTCAATTCAGTACTCTTCAATTTGAAGATTGGGCTTCAAAGATCGACTTATTGTCAAGTCAAAGAAAAAGTATCTAAGCCAAATTACTGGCCATCTTTTTAACTAGGTTAGGTGGTTAGGTTAGCTGGGCTGTTTCCGCACTTAGCCTCTTTATTGGGCCATTGTACGTATGAAAAGGATATCCTTGAGGAGTCACTCCAACCATCCCAGATCCTCCCAGAATGCCAGCAGTCTTTTCAGACTGTTGCAGGCTTCGGGGAGCGATACCGGCGATTGGAGAGTCCGTGCCCGTTGATCTGCCACGCTTCTGCACTCCAAGAGCACGTGCTGTGGTGTTTCTTCCGCCTCCATGCATCCTCTGCACAGAGGGCTGTCTGTCACACCTATGGTGAATAGGTGTTTGTTTAGGGGACAGTGGCCGGTTATGATGCCTATGATCTTCCGAATTTCGTCCCGTTTCAATCTAATAAGGCTGCGGGCAAGTCTTTTTGATGCTTCCGGAACTGCATTCTTTGTTTGCCTGCAGGTTACACTGTTTCATTACATCTTTTTAACTATTCCAAATTTGAATTCACTAAAATATTATGGCTTTTTTATTAAAATATAAGCTTTTGCTCGTGTCATCGTTCGCTTTAATATTGGACCCCCATTTCATCCCCTCAGGGGGTAATATTGCCAAATTTTACCGCAATCTGTTCAGTGGTTTGTGCTGTATGTTGATGGATCTGTCAGTTAGTAACGGTTGTCTTTTATAAATTAAGAATCTGTACATAATTGAATTTCGAACGTTTTCCCAAGAGTTGTTCGAAAAAGTTTCCCGCGTATAAATAAAACAGCATGAATTTCTTATGGCGGAATATTCGTTAAGTTTTTTTTTTTAAGTTCATTTGTTGCAATTTTTTTTCATATTGTAAGCGCGCCAAAGGTGTTTAAGACAAGTGTTAAAAAACACTTAGGATTACTGTATAAATGAAAAAGGAAAAAAAAAATATCTTGCTAATATACTAAGGCTTGGTAATTATTGTGAAATTGTGCAAAATGGCACTTAGATGAACAATTTTGATACTTGCAAATGTTAAATCTATTTGTCTGTTTGTCTTATTGCAGAGTAATAAAGTAGGGGCGACATCTCCAGTGCATTCAATTTTTTTTTGTTGTCAATTTTTTTTTTCGATAAACTTTGGTTGTTGTAAAATAATATAAAGAAAAAAAAAATAATTGCGTAGATGTTTCAAAAAAAAAAAATTAGTCAATGTAGGTAGGGTTAGTTCAGAAATTAAGTAAAAATTGTTTTTTTTTTTAAGATTTGCTTCGTCGAGTGGCGTAGACAGTCGTGTGTATTGATTCACGATTTTTAAAAGAAATTTGCATTTTCAGCTAACACTGTCTTGTCGCTAGGCGCAGCAAGTAAGGCTGTAAGTTAAATATACATATTATATTTGAAGTAAATAAATTAATAATAAAACGACAATTTTGTGACTTTTATTTTCAACCTTATTTGCATACGGGATGTCAGGTGCTCGTAGCTAAGTTATAACAGCCGCACGACTGATAATGGTGCCGATTACCTTGTCAACAAACTAAACTAAAATTAGACTATTTCTACCTGTTTGACTGCCTCGTTGGTCTAGTGGTCGCAAGCGCGACTGCTGTGCATGAGGTCTTGGGTTCGATTCCCAGGTCGGGCAAAGTGTTATTGGGTTTTTCCATCAGGAATTTCTCAGTAGCAGCCTCGGAGTCTCGATTTGTGCCCGGTTGATGGCAATAGGCTCGCCCCCTAACATGGGACAAAAAATAAACATAACTGGCGAAATGTGGATGTACAAATGGGTACACCTCTGCCTAACCCTTCTGGGATTACAGGCATCATGTAATGTTCTACCTTTTTCTGTTCAATAAAACAAGAAAGAGGCGGAAATAAATTAGACCTGTCAATTTTAGTTAATCTGAAACTTCCATGAAAATTTAGTTGACATGTCATTGAATAAAAATACGGAAAAGTTCAAGGACAAACTAATTTGACATCTCTAACTTAGTTCTTAAATTTCACCGTCCCTTTCTTTCGCTGTATGTTAGTAAGAGATGCCAATTTTAGTGCCGTTTGTGAACAAGGGAATCGGCACCATTGTTTCGAAAAAATGTGCTACAGCTTATTAATTAGACTGAATTTAAGTTTTCAATAGAAACGGAGATTTTCAATTATTATTTTTTTAAATAAGACATTTCCAAAATGTTGGTACAGTTGTAATCGAAATTAAAAAGAATCAATTATATTTTACGCCGGTAAACTGTGCGAATGGTGGGAGCAAAACCTCGGCGCGACGGATGCAGTGCATGATTATTTTGAGGCAGGCCTGGGCCCCTGACGTTCGTGGGGCCGTGAGTGCCCAATGGAAAAGAGGGGCCTCGCTGGAGCTTTCATTCGTTAGGCCAGCATTCTCATTTTGCAGGTATGAAGGGGGGCGGTAAGAGACCCAGAAAAAAATCAGGGCGTTGTGAAGCGATTTGTAATTTCATCTACTAGGTGGTTTTTAAGTAGGTTTAAAAATGGGGGCGCTAGAAAATGATTTATTCTCAAAGTGGGCAGTAGACAAAATGTTTGGGATCCTGAACCTGGAATGCTTTTATTACCGAAGGGCAAGGCAAGCTGCCTTGACGACTTGACGTTTTACTAACAAGTGACATGTCAATTATTTGTAATCATCGTTCATTCAACCTTTGTGATGGAGCAATTGTGTACTTGACTCCACCAGTCAATTGACACACTCATAGTCCGTCTTTGTACAGTCTTTCTTTTAAGTGTATAAAGTTCAATAAATAAATATTTTTTATAACGAGCGAATCTTGAGCATGAGGTCGGGCAGTGTTATTAGGTTTTTCCATCAGGAATTTCTCAGTAGCAGCCTCGGAGTCCAAATTTGTGTCCGTTTTACGGCAATAGGCTTGCCCCCTATTACATGGGACTTCAAAATAACTGGCGAAATGTGGGTGTACAACTCTGCCTAACCCTTCGGGGATTACAGCCGTGGTGTTATGTATAAGCTGTCAAAGCTGGTGCCCTGAAACTGAGTCGGGATCGCGGCAGGCCACGAAGGAGATATGGCGGCACGAACTGGATTTATCCAAAACTGGAAGGATGAGGTACGGATACGGAAAGGATGGAAGGAGTGGAGGGAGGCCTATACCCAGGAGTGGGGCAGGATAGGTTAACAAAAAAAAAGAAGCTGTCAAAACGCAATTGCCGCCATAGATTTTGTATGGCAGTAATGAACTGAGACGTCACTTATTCAACTCAATTGACCAACTATTTATTGATTTCAAAGCAACAAAAAATCTAATTTTATAGTTAATTGATAACTAATCAGGTTTTTTGGGTTCGAATGAAGGGTGTGTTTAGAGTACCTAAGTCTTGTCAATGATCTCTCCTCTAATAGGTACCCATTACAACGAAACGAATAATTCATACTTGCTAACTTCGATCATTTTCGATAGTAGGTAAATACGGCCTTAAATAGCTTAGGATTTTATTATAAAAATATTGAAATTCCGATCTGTCCAATGTCATACGTACCGCATAGGTACAAAAGCGCATAATTATGTGTTTGCGCAAAAATAATGCCGATAGATACCTACCTACCTAGATAGATAGGTACCTATAAAAATAGTTTATTATGTTGAATCAATAATCTTATTTCATACATATTCCTGAGTCGGATATCAAAATCTTAAACTAATCGTGGTTAAAAAATGATTGACTTCTACTCTAAAGCGGTTAACTAACAATGAATTACATATAGTTCCAATGAATTCCATAAAATAATCTCCGTCGTTTTTAGTCTAAATATAGAATAAATTATTATTCTATAATTAGGCGTTGCGCAACACGTGCGCACACCAAAGCAAACTGAGTTTGACCATGTTTGGTTCTAATTTTGTTTTGTTTTATCTTTCAATGTCGACCAACATCATTGTCAATCATTGACATAATAAAGTCAAATAAAATGACAAAAATAATGTCACGGATGACGGCATTGACATGTGACATGCATTATTGGTGTCATCTTGACAAAAAAAGATGATTTAAAACATTTTACATGCATTTTTGTTCCAACTGCATTTAGCTGAAAATCCTGAAAAAAGAAGTAATCAATATGTCGACGATCAATGAACTAGGCGTTACGTAACATCCGGTTGCAAGCAAAGATTGTCGATGGTGACCTCATTTTCGCTAATATTGACTAAATAAATATTTGATCAACAGGAATATTGTTAGAAATTGTTTTTATGACTCTGAATTTTGATTATGTTAAATAAAATAATGGTAATTTAATTCGTTTTTCATTTTTTTCCTCTCTCAACATAGCTTATCATAGATCAGATCGGAACGAAGAGTAAATCATGCTGTCTATGGCGAATAATTTTTACAGGTAACATTAAATATCGAAAATCGTTATTAAAATGCACGAATCGATTTGTATATTAAATATTTATTTGTTATTCAATACTGTTAGCATTAAAGGTACTTTTGCGTGCTTTTGGAATCATTAAAACCATACTCCGAACGATATAATTCATTATAAATCATTTATTTTCTGAAACCCAAATTTCGATTTTGTTATTGTTTAAGCTTTTAAACCATTGTTTTACAGAAGAAAAAACTTTCAGATATGTAGTAATGGCTGAAGGCGTATTTTGGCATCATAAAATTAGTTTGAAAAGCATTTTCATCTCTAAACTTTGCAAAAAATCTTTGTTTTACATGATTAACTTGAAGGTTTCACAACGATAGCTTCGTGTTTCTTATTTTGGAGATCTTTGGATAAGAATAATAACTTGTATTTTTATTAAAATATAAAATAAAACTTCGATTAAATATTTTGAATCAATTCATTAAAAATAATATTTCTGAATCGATTAATCGATGCCACAAACCAATGTTGCCAGTACATTTTGCCGCGCAATTACATCACCATTTCATGGATGGCACGCGTTTGACGCATTTGTTAAAATTTTCGACTTTTCGTGACAGCACGTCAATTTCGACATTTGATTGATAATTTTCTAAAGATCCATCAAATTAGTTTGTTTGAAAGTTAGTTTGGGCGCTAAATGTTATTATTTCGCTGTTTTAACTTTATTACTATGATGTGATCGCGAGGTGTCCATTTTTGGTTGCGCGCTTCCATTCCACTATGAGTGCTCTAAAGTGCGTTGTCGAAGGCTGCAATTTAGAGTACGATGTAGTCTGCAGCTTCTCCTTCTACAAGTAAGTTTGTTATGGTCATATTATTTCTCTAATATAAAATTTATTTTTATCTTTTGTGCTACCGAGATAGTGTCTATGGTCAGCTTGTATGACCTCGAAAAAATTGAACTGGTTAAATTATTGTAAACATAATTAGCGTTCTAAAGATTTGCTCCAGTATTTTTCCATTACAATTCTTATTTTGCCCATAAAAAGCTTAAGAAACACATAATTCATAATTAAGCTAATTAAAACATTAATATTATTGGTTAAAAACCGTATTATTGAAACCTATTTGTGCAAAAATTTCAATCGGTAATCATTATTTTTCTCTTTGGTGTTGTTCAGTCATGCAAAAAACACAGTAATTTTACAATGTAAAATTAATTTGCAATGTTAAGTACGTTTTTTTAGATATTTTTAATTTGATATGCTATTTTAACCTTAAAAGTAACACAGCATAAGGGTTATTTCATCCATAGTGTATTTTTTACCATCCAATTCATTTAAACAATGTCTGTTAGTTGGCACAGAGCCTATCTTTTTCATTTCGTTATTCTTATCAGTATATAACACATAATGATTAGAAATTTTTATATAAAAATGAACCAAAATTACTACATCACAGGTTATGTTATTCCTAAGCGGAATTGACAAAAATGTTAAACAAAAAATTTCGACACAGATCTGTAGTAAAATTTCTATTAAAAAAATATCTTTCAGGTAGAAAGCCACTTTATTTTGGATACTAAAATCTAAAAAAAAACCTTTATCATACACATATTTATAACTAAAAACAGATTTAATTGTCAATCTTTTAACATGTTCATAAATTATGACAAAAATTTACACAGAAAATATAGCAAACTTTCATATTTATTCTTCTGAGAAAAAGTTCTCTGACTATAAAATTAGACCTTAATCTAATCTAAAACAGTCCCAGAATTAAAAACATTATTAAAGGTATATCACAAGTTACCGCGATGCTCTTCTCTGTCTAACCCTTCAGGGATAACAGGCATGATGTTATGTAAAAGACCATCAAAAATAACACAAGACAGTCTCCAAAATTATCATCCAGTTTTTGTCCTGTAGTGGTCTGAAGAGGCTGCTAACCTTCTGCCATGATCTGGGCTTGGTTGGAGGAAAACAAACAAAGACACACACAATGGTTCAATCAAGGGGTCAGTGCGGAGACAGCCAGACCTATATAACTATGATTATCCGGTCATTGGTGCCGATTCCCTTGTTCACAAACTAGACTAAATTTAGAGAACTGACATCTCTTACTAACTTACAGCGTAAGGAAAGGATGGTGACACTAAAGAACTAAGTTAGAGATTTCAAATTAGTTTTGCCTTGAACTTTTCCATATTTTTAATCCATACATCAACAGATCAGATGTCAACTATAATTGTATGGATGTGTCAGATTGACTAAATTTGACAGCTCTTATTTACATTAGTCTCTTTCTTGTTTTATTGGATAGAAAAAGATGGAAATAGTCTAATTTTAGTTTAGTTTGTGACCAAGAGAATCAGCATCATTGAGTAACAATACTCCTTGGTAACAATGGTTGTTAAACTCTGGAGAAAATGGTATGCATTTATGACACTTTTCTTGACCTGGGAATGGAAACCCAAAATCTCATGCTCAGCAGTTGTATTATGCAACCACTAGAACAACGAGGCAGTGAACAAGATTTAGAACGAATTTCATAACAGTATCCATAATAATATTATAAATGCGAAAGTGTGTCTGTCTGTCTGTTACCTTTTCACGCTTAAACCGCTGAACCGATTTAGGTGACATTTAGTATAGAGATAGTTTAAGACCAGGGAAAGGGCATAGAATTGTTTTTATCCCGGAAATCACCCCCTAAGACGGTGAAGAGGGGGTGGAAGTTTGTATGCAAGTACGTTATAAACAGGTAAAAGCAAGTTATTAATATATCTACCTGGGTGATATTCTGATAAGTTATCATTATCACACACATATATTGTCATAAATTATTAACAGCAAAATAGTGATTACTGTATTTATTTTAAGCATACTTTTGTTAATTGACATTAATTAATGATTGAAACTGTTTTATACACATAGACATACATACAAAATGTTGTTAGTGTGTATTTTTAACCGACTTAAAAAGGAGGAGGTTCTCAATTCGGATGTTTGTTTTTTTTTTTATTAGAAAGTTAAAGCATAGGACATACAGAATGTGGTTTTGAATAGGAATTAATAATGGTAGCTATATATGCCAGGTATTAGAGATAAGATTTTTTAAATCTATAATTAAATTTTAATTAATCTTCATTTTGGCCAAATGTGGGTGTTCTAATGGGTCCTCTGCCTAACCTTTCGGAGTTTGCAGGCGTGATGTTATGTTAGTCTACTATGGCTTCTGAACAAGTATACAAAAATTCATGACAGTAATTTTTTTTTATAAGTGTTTTTGTTGGACTTCATGCAAACCGTCCGTCACCCTCAAGTTTCCACTGGGCATTTGGCCGGCTTGCCCCCCCTTTAGATCGGGCCCTTCTAAAAATAGGCCTGCCTTAAGGTCACTTGAAGAGTTGACCAGCCGCTTGGTGGTTTCGAATAAAATGTATAAATTTTGTCCGCAGTGCCAATATATCGACCGACAATGAAAACAAACGCCAGGATTGGATCGAGGGTGCCATGCACGAGGAGAGCGAGTGCCTCTGGAGACACGTCAGTCTTCAGTTGTGTGGGTAAGTCAACTCCTCATCATGTTATTTTTTATCTGGTCGAGCCCGGGCTGACTTACCGGTAAGTCAGAACAATAGAAAATCAATTATGACTCATTATGTGGGACTTGAGTTATTAAATTTAAAATTACTGCTGTTTGTTGGAAAAAAACATCGTGAGAAAACCTGGACTTATACCAGCCTACTACTGTCTAACTCATATCATGTCAGAGGCCCTTGAGGCGGTTTAGAAACTCTGACACTAGGGTTTGTAGCGTCGTAAGACCTTACTGCCCACACAATAAAGAAGAAGACTGCCTCGTTGGTCTAGTGGTCGCAAAACGCGACTGTTAAACATAAGGTTTTCATAAGGAATTTCTCAGTAGCAGCTTCTACTGAGAAATTCCTGATGGAAAAACCCAATAACACTTTGCCCGACCTGGGAATCGAACCCAAGACCTCATGCTCAGCAGTCGCGCTTTGCAACCACTAGACCAACGAGGCAGTCAGTCCTGTCATTTCAATTCGAAACGACACGTAGCGCCATCTATGATCATAAGAACGTTATTGTGATTTCCCTCGGAAACAGTAATTTTTTCCGGGATTAAGGTACCCTATGTTCGTTCTTGTACACCTGGCAACGTATATGCAAAATTTCAGGATGATCGGTTCAGTGGCTTAGGCGTAAAATGGTAACAAACAAACAAACAAACTTACTTTCGCATTTATAATATTAGGTAGGATTTATTACAAAATTGTAAAGTTTTTTTGGTGTGTCAAGTCTCATCTTTCGAGGCGCGTATTGTACTAAATGTGTACACCTCTGCTTAACCCTTCGGGGATTACAGGCGTGGTTTTATGCATGTATATATAAACTGACGTGTTTCCGTGCCTGATACGTTCATAGCACGGCCATAGCACGGTGTCCTTAAGATCTACTTTTGTCTGCCCAGTTACCATTTCGAGTTGGACAACCAAGGTTTGTGGATCGACTCCCCAATGCTGCCTGAACTCCTGACCCATCAGGAGAAGTCGACTCCAGTAATACAATCACCAAATGATAAGAAACGTAAGTATTGTCTTTAAAATTCTTCTGTACGTGTGTTAGTGACTGAACTACTAAACGGCTGGATCGATTTTAATGTTTTTTTTGTGTTTGTTTGAGTGTTTTGGTTTAGGTTTATAATTAGAACCGTTAGATGGCGCTGTAAGTCAACGTCTACTGGGTATTATTATTATAAAATATCTTCTGCCCGCGACCTCGTCCGCGTCAAAGTTGATTTCTCTATACAAAATTCTAGAATTAAATTAGAAAAACGGTTTTAGCGGACGTCTACTATATTCCATACGTTTTATAATGGTGCGAGTGACACATGTCAGCAATTCATCTATGGATGTCAGAATCGCATGACTAGGTCAGTGACATTATTTAATTTACTAGTTATTTACTTACTTATTACTGATTTCGTATTTTACGACTATGATATTAGTGTGCAGTTAAAATATTCAATCATGATTCAGAAGCGTAGCGTACCTTGGCGGGGCCCCGTATAAAAA
Organism: Hoplodrina ambigua; assembly: GCA_949774945.1. Lineage (NCBI taxonomy): Eukaryota > Metazoa > Arthropoda > Insecta > Lepidoptera > Noctuidae > Hoplodrina > Hoplodrina ambigua. Next base: position 2,145,800 of record OX458994.1, read on the forward strand.
ATTGTTTGGGGGCCCTTAGGAAGGGTAAGGATTTCTCAAAAAAGAAAAAATATTTGCAAACTGATTAATTAAATCATTCATAGCTGATGATGACTTTAGTTTTTCTTAAGTTTCTGCCTCTATGGACAATAGTGACAGGTCTGACAGGCGTTCCTGTCCCATAGAAGTTCTTAAATAATTTTTGTCAGTTTTAATTTCGAGAAACTTCTTTGGTAAGTTTTTTATAAATTTTTGCTTACGCACCTTGGGGGCCCCCGTAGGCCGGGGGCCCCGTATAATTGATACGGCAGATACGGCGGTAGCTACGCCCCTGTCATGATTGTAAATCGCCGTAACGTTCAAGAGTGAAAAGCAACAGTTTGACAAATGACACCGGCACCATCCTAGAGCGTGAGAAATATAACTATAAACTACCTCCCTACCAAATTTCATCTTTATACGTCAAGCGGTTCTCGATATTTCGTGATGAATCAGTAAGTGACTTTTCGCTTTTAAATATTTAGATTAAATACAAGTAATTTTTTCATTCGCTAGCCATGACTATCGGTTTTTGCTGACGCAGACGAAGTCGCGGATTAAAGACTAGCCTATATCCTAACCCGGTTTCTAAGCTATTTCTTTGTCAAGTTTCTTTACGATCGGTTCAGTCGTTTTGTAGTGATTAAGCAACAAACAAACAGACAGACGGAGTTACTTTAGCATTTATAGTTAAAAATAGGATAAGAATTGAGCTTAATTCTGCTAAAATGAGCCAATCCACAGTTCTCTATAGTTAAAAAATGTGTTACCATACTATTTAGTAGAAATATTAGCACAGTGTGCGGTCAGGTCAATTTCTCAGTAGCAGCCTCGGAGTCTGGATTTGTGCCCGGTTGATGGCAATAGGCTCGCCCCCTATTACATGGGACTTAAACGTAACTCGCGAAATGTAGGTGTACTAATGGGTACACCTCTGCCTAACCCTTCGAGGATTACAGGCGTCTTTCAATTTTATCATTTTTCATATGAAAAAATATTGTCATTCATTACATAAATAAATGTTAATTTTTTAAATAATAAACATAATTTCGCGGAACTTAATTTTAAAATAGCTGTTTTAGGCGCTGCGCAAGCGTAGACACTTGAGTGTCTTGTGCCTGACACAAGCAACCGGCGACCAGCTGTGAATATTTCATTATCATTATCTTAATATAATATATAAATTACGCGTCACGTTGTTTGTCCAGGATGGACTCCTAAACTATTTAACCGATTTTAATCAAATTTGCACACCGTGTGCAGTTTGATGCAACTTGAAAGGTAGGATAGTTTTTAGGACTGCCTCGTTGGTCTAGTGGTCGCAAGCGCGACTGCTGTGCATGTGGTCTTGGGTTCGATTCCCAGGTCGGGCAAAGTGTTATTGGGTTTTTCCATCAGGAATTTCTCAGTAGCAGCCTCGGAGTCTGGATTTGTGCCCGGTTGATGGCAATAGGCTCGCCCCCTATTACATGGGACTTAAACATAACTGGCGAAATGTGGGTGTTCTAATGGGTACACCTCTGCCTAACCCTTCGGGGATTACAGGCGTGATGTTATGTTATGATAGTTTTTATCTCAATTATTGGTCTTAATATTTTTTATTGCAAATCTGAGCCAAAGCAACGCGTGGGCCGGTCAGCTAGTATACTTATAAAAGTCATGTAAAGTACCACCAAGAGCTACAAAATTAGAAAACACTGAAAGTGTCCAGTAGTAGAGATAAACTACTATAAAATGGCGCGCCCCTCCTTATTAGATACTATTTCATCGGCGTAGTCATATCCTTATGAAAGAGTTGTATGTAGTTGTAAGTATTCGTCTTCAGTAGCAGGCCGGCAGATTTGTTGGTCAACTAACCATAACTAGCAAGACAACGCATCTGTCATTTTCATAGAGTATGTCAGTGCAGCGCCATAATAGTAATAATGAGTGATTAATGACGCCACAATTTGGTGATTTGTTTTTGTTTCTTTGTGAGTCTTTTAAATACCATCACAAATACTTTCAAACGTTTTGATTGTGGAGGGGCGCGCCTTGTTATTGTAGTTTATCTCTACAATACGTACCAATAGCTACAAAATTGCATCCGGCAACTGTATCCAGTGAATGTCGCCGGACACAGCAACTACGTGGTGTTCTGCGTCGGTAACAAGGTATCTATGTTTGCGCACCGCCTTAATGTCATGGCACATTATCCTAGCACCGCAACGGCACCGATCCAAACCAGCACTTTACATGTCATTCAAATTAGAGCATTAACTCGTGTGTAGTATAAAATATTTCATAATGTCCCAATAACTAATTTAAAAGAGTGCCGTGGAGTTTCTTGCTCGTTCTTCTCCATAGAAGCCTACCGCCGTTTTGGAACGAGCAACTAGCTTCAACTTTCTGACTAACTGATCGACTCCTTGACAATTCAAAAGTGCCTGTAAATGGTCTAATTGAAATAAATGTTTTGACTTTGAGTTTGACTTTTGTCAACATAAAAAAGCCAACGGCGGGCAGTCAACGCACTTGCCGCTACCATACAACTCGTCTCGCAGTCCGCGCGCTGCCAGCGAGCAGACCGCGTGCTTAGGCGCTTTGCACACGGAGCAACTTATGTTGAGGCAACTATCAACTCTTCAAAAGTTTCCTGTAAAAGTTGATAGTTGCTATAACGTTTACGGTTGCCGCAACTTTATGGCAATCTGTGAGCAACTTTCACAGTCGAGTTGCCGCATGCCGTTGCCGTAGCGACACTGACATTTCCAGGCACACGGAGAGGGAGGGTGTGAAACCGCCTGCCGCATTGCGATTGACGGTTGAGGAAATCTTTAAAAACTGGTATAATATTTAACAGTTGCTAGTTGCGGCAATTAGCAACTAATTTTGTCATCGATTGCAGCAACTGAAAACTGTTGACGATCGCCGGAACTCGCAACTCGAGTAGCTATGTGTGCGCAGTCCAATTGAAATAAACAGCTAGTTGCCAGTTGCTGCTATAGTTGCTCTGTGTGTAAAGCGCCTTACAGGGCGTTGCAATCGTGCAGACCGTGCGCGGACTGCGAGCTTGCGCCTCACTTACGACGCGTAGTTGGCACGCTGGTGGCCAGCCGTAGCCTAAATTCGAGGCGGCGCCTTACTGCTGCTGAACAGTTTCAGTGCTGGGATAATATGCTTTAGACATCTCCACGCGGCCTCTGCAAACGTTGAGTATCGCTGCTTAATTCAATAAGTTAGAAAGAAAACGAAAGAAAGAAAATTTGAAATTAGAATTTAAATTACATAAATATTTCATGCATGCTCATTTGAATTTTTGAAAACAAAATTTAGAGAATATTATATTTATTGACACACTATGTGTATAGAAAAAGGTTTAATTTCATCTTAAAGCTGTTTTACTGTCCAAGGGCCTCTGCCTGGCTTCGGCTCCTTATACGCCTTCCAAAGGTCCGGGACGCTAGGTCTCGAGTTACGAATAATAATAAGAAACGGTAAGAGATTGAGAAATAGAAACGTTATTATATGCCCCACAGCTGTGCCAATTAGGCCCAGTTCAGAATAAAAGTCAGACCACTTGTGTCTGACGCTGGTTTAGTTAGTTTGTGACATTTCTGCATCATTGCAGGCGCTGGCAGGGGACCATCCTATCAGAGTCTATTCGAAAAGTTCATAGGAGGAGTCCCCAAAGGTACTGGCAACTTGTTACAAGCAGACTTACATCAGTTTTTATTTAATTTCAAAACTAAATTAATAATATTTTTTTTTGATGGTAGGAGCGTTTTAGTTGTCAGCGATACTCGGCACCGGGTTCTGAATGAGCTTCTTTGTGCTTGTCAACTTTGAAATAGTGCCTATGAACTTTGAAATAGTTCCTTTAAACTTTGAAATAGTGCCTATGAACTTTGAAATAGTTCCTTTAAACTTTGAAATGTGGCTTATGAATTTTGAAATGATGCCTATCAACTTAAAAATAGACCTTTTACGTTTAAAACATGGCCTATTAACTTTAGAAAGGTCTATGAATTTTAAAATGAGGCTTAATAACTTTAAAATATTCCCTATCAATTTTGAAATAGGGCTATTAGGTTAAAAGAATAGCCTTTGAACTTTAAAATGTGGCTTGTTAAATTTGAAATACTGCCTATCAACTTTAAAATAGGCGTTTAAGTTTAAAATATGGCCTATGAAATTTAAAATGATGCCTATGAATTTTGAAATATTCCCTATCAATTATGAAATAAGGATATTACTTTTGAAATAAGGCCTATCAATTTTGAAATGTTGCTTGATTTTGCTGTAGCCTGTAACGGCGACTTTTAGCAGCCCATTGAGCGCATTAAGCTAAAATTATACTTAAATATGGTAGAAGATTACTTTAATAATTAAAATACTAAGTACTTTGAGCGGTAATTGTTGTAAAAAATATGATTTACACTTAAAAAATGAAGTAATTAATTAAGTTTTGCTGTAGTTAAATGGATTTTTATGATTATTTTATTTTAAATGCATGAAACGTTTATAATTATGCAATTATATAAGCATTATATCATATAGAGTTTAATTAAATTACCTGGAGAAACTTTACAGACTTCAAATCGTAGGAATACTAGCTTCTAGACGCGGTTTCGTCGGCGTCAAAATTTATGAGAACCGTACATTTTTCCGGGATAATAATCAGCCTATGTGCTATTTCAGACTATAATTTGTCTCTGTGCCAAATTTCATCCATCCAAATTTCATCCATCCAAATTTCATCCATTCAAATTTTAGCATTTTATTGGTAAGAATTTTATGTTACTTAGGGGTATCGTGTTACCCAGTTTCTGGGTTGTGGAGGTCAGATAGGCAGTCGCTCCATGTAAAATACTGGTATTCAGCTGCATTCGGTTAGACTGGAAGCCGACCCCAACATAGTTGGAAAAAGGCTAGGCAGTATATATTGATTACCATAACATTTGTGAAGTTTTGACCAGTTAATTTAATTTTACCTTGTAATACATGTATTAGAGAATTTTTATAATAAAATATTTTTGTGGATACATACCAAATTTTTGATATTTCTCATAAAACAAGATTGTGTATTCCATTTTTTATGGTATTAGAATAAAATACTATAAAAAATGCTTATTGCTTCGTTGGTCTAGTGGTCGCAAAGTGCGACTGCTGAGCTTGAGGTTTTGGGTTCGATTCCCAGATCAGACAGTGTTATTGGGTTTTTACATCAGGAATTTCTCAGTAGCAGCCTCTGAGGATTTGTGCCCGGTTGATGGCAATAGACTCGACCTGACCATGGGACTTAAACGTAACTGGCGAAATGTGGGTGTACTAATGGGTACACCTCTGCCTAACCCTTCGGTGAATACAGACGTGATGTTATATATGTTTCAATTTGATCATTTTTTATGTGAAAAATCTTGTCAAAATTCTTGACGTCACACCAAAAGGGTGCCAAAAGGCTGATAAATGTGACAAAAACGGAGGGAGGGAGTAAAAATCATGATATTTATGTGACGTAATTTTTACACGGCCCCTAATCGGGAAATAACACATCATATGCTAAAAATAACGATAACGTTATAACGTTATTGTTTCTTCTAATAATATATTGAAGTTCACACTAATGAATATAAAAGAAGTGTTATTTTTTATTGTTTTTTGTTATATCCAATGATGCTGTGCCCTAACAGGGTCGACAAACTGTACCTTAGCTTTAATCATTATGTAACATCTATTATACAGGGTAATTGAAAATTTAAAAAAACCTTAAAAGGGGTCATTGTACTCATCATTATGAACAACTTTTACTATGGGACCAACCCTGAAATCATGAAAAAAGCAGCTGATCCATGCATTACGATCATGTTGTGTACGCATTTTTGTAGGGAACAGCAGAGTTTTTTTTTTCATGATTTCATGGTTGGTCCCTTAGTAAAAGTTGTTCATAATGATGAGTACAATGACCCCTTTTAAGGTTTCAGGTAAATTTTCAATTACCCTGTATACAGTATTGTATGAAAATAAATTAATACAAATACAAATAGAGTTTATATAGTGTAAAAAAAAAGAAAATTTTCTTTTTGTCTGCAGTGGCCGAAATAATTCGTATGGAGCATAACTATAGCGTGGAACCGGTGAAGGAGACCACTGAAAGCGTCTCCCGACTCAATGTGAGACAGCTGGTGGATACCCTGGGTTATCTGTAAGTATTCTTTGAGCTCGTGTCGCAGGTTAAGCTACGCCTGCCGGGGTTGGTCCGTGGATGGGTGACCATCTTTACACACCGAGTCAAAGTTAAAGTCAAAAGTCAAAACATTTATTTCAATTTGACCCTTTACAGGCACTTTTGAATTGTCAAGAAGTTGGTCAGTAGTCCGAAAGTTGAAGCTAGTTGCTCGTTCCAAAACGGAGGTAGGCCTCTATGGAGAAGAACGAGCAAGAAACTCCACGGCGCTCTTTTAAATTATGTTTTTACAAAATCCTGCTTACATAATTCTTGTTGATTCTACATGTGATCACAATGAGACTCCTCCATGCCTCGGAAAGCACGTTAAGCCGCTGCTCCCGGCTGTCGTACGTGGAAAGAAAGGAAGAAAAACTGTTTATTCATGCGAAAATAACACACAACAAAAATTTTTACAAATAAGTGTGTATTAAATCTAATAAAATAAATACAACTAACAAATATGCGCCACTACCGCTCGAAACGGTTGACGCTCAGCATAATGCCGTGGTCCGTACACGAAGACACTAAAACCACGGCGCTGATTTTCAGCGTAAGCCGGAGGCGTATCGCTGTCTCGGACTAAAGATAAAACATCATTTACTTATAGTTCCGAGGCACAGAGCAGTAATTCTCTCACGAGTTCTGTGGCCGTTGTTGACACAGCGCTCTCGCGAGCATGGAGCTCGTGGCTAAGTAATAACAGCCGCACGAGTAGATCCATCAGGTTAAGCTACGCTTGCCGGGGTTGGTCCGTGGATGGGTGACCATCTTTACACACCGAGACTCCTCCGTGCCTCTAAAAGCACGTTAAGCCGTTAATCCCGGCTGTCATACGTAAATCTTTGAAATAAATAATATAGAAAGTGGATAAGTTTATCATGAACATCGTGAGGAAACCTGGACTTATACCAGCCTATTACTGTCCCACTCAAACCATGTCAGAGGCCCTTGAGGCGGTTTAGAAACTGTCACAAGGGTGTGTGGGGTCGCAAGACCTTACTGCCCACACGATAAAGAAGAAGATAAGCTAATATTATAATTTTATCACCAGATCCATGAAGAATCTTCAGAGGAAGCAGCTGTGGGTTGTGAAGGTGGAAACTGACAAGGCTGAAGCCTCCATCACCCAGTCGGAGCAGGTCATCACCAAGATGCCTGACCCTAGGCAGATTATTGAGGTAAATATTTACTTTACACTGGCAGCCGTGAGCAAAAATTTTAAAAATAGTATCCCACCACCCAGGGTGGTTGCGGGACGTCTTAACAGGATACCGTGGCCCCGGAACGTAAAGGGCAACAGAAGGAACAGGGTGGTTTTTTAGTCAGTAAAAGTCTGACAGTCCCTTCCGCCCCACCCAGGGCGGAAGGAGTCATTTCATGATTTTTACCAACTAAAAAAAAAAGGGTCCAAGCTACCGGTGGTCAGGGCTCCTGAGAAAGGAATCTCCTAACAATACGCGCCGTGTCCAGGAGAACCGCTTTCTGTATCAAACCCTTGATTCAACTGCCCAACGAGAGAGAGCCTCGTTGGTCTAGTCGTGGCAAAGCGCGACTGCTGAGCATGAGGTCTTAGGTTCGATTCCCAGATCGAGTAAAGTGTTATTGGGTTGTTCAGCCTCGGAGTCTGGATTTGTGTCCGGTTGATGGCAATAGGCTCGCCCCCTATTACATGAGACTTAAACTTACCTGGCGAAATGTGGGTATACTCTGCCTAACCCTTCGGGGATTACAGGCGTGATATTATGTTTGTACTTTTTTTATGAAGGAATAAAGGGAGGCCCTTTCCCAGGAGTGGGACAGAAAAGGCTTATAAAAAATAATTCTTCCAGATTTATTGGATACTTTGTTCTGCTCACGACTTCGTCCTCGCAAATGTCGGTTATTGGCGATCTAACCTTGCTCCTCCATACACACTTTGCCCCCTTTCTGAAAATCCTTTCTTATCAGATGTCTACGTCATACAAAGAACACACCCTCCAAGTTTCAGGTCTCTACGATCAGCGGTTTAGTCTGTGCGTTGATCCGTCACTCAGTCATTCAGGACAAAGCATTTTATATGTACTTTTAGGATCAGAAGCCGGATTTTATTAAAAACAAAACAAATAAGCAACACAAAATACAATAATTTCTTAAAATGTTCATTTGTTAAAATGTTAAATGTAATTTTTTGTTTCATTAATGTCTTTAATTATATTGTATTTTAAAAATAACAAAATAACGAAATCTTAATAATCGTAATTAGCAAACAGCCGTTAATTACACAAAACAATAAATCACAAATAGGTACTTAGACACTATGAAACGGACTCACTGCAAATAGCGCCAACACCTCACGATAACCTTTCCGTACGAAAGCCAACCAACAAATGGCTTCTACTAGTAGTCGCTGTGTCCCCTTACGGGGGCACGGCAAGCGGGATCGGGGCGAGGCCCCCTGCCCGCGGAAGCTATACCGTGGCCCGTAACAACGGGCCCGTCATTGGGGTGCCTTATAGGCATATTTGTGTGGATGCTAGGTGTGTCTGGGGGAGCGCCGGCGCGTTGTGCCTCGTCGCACAACGCCGCCTGCTTCACGGCTCTCCGGCGGTCCGCCTCCGCCGGATGAGACCCCCAGTTACCTGGGGGAGGTCCAGCAGAAGGCGACCAGCGGCAGGAGAGTCGGCTTTAGTGGCGCGCCCTCAGATGATTTAGGGAGGTCCCCCGCCATCCCGCTTCCAGGTCTAGCCGGTTACGTTCAGGCAGGGGGGCCGGAGTGTGTGTGGGGGCGGTATTGTGCTGTGTGACACCGCCCAGTGAGCACGAGTACAGAGCGCGTCCGCGCTGCGAAAATGGCTTCTACGGCGGGCTAACCTCGCTTTTATAGTGATCGTGTGATGACGTCACTAAATGCAGTGAACGATCCCTGATTATCCTAACAGTACAAATTTTAACAGAACCTGTCCTCCACAGATAATCCCACAAACCTCAACATCCACCGCAGAACCACAGAACACAGAGGTGCTCCAAATCATGGATGACAACACAATTTCAGACAATTTCATCTACGAGATTGCTGAAGAGCAAGAAATCACCATGGAAGAGGTGAAAGAAATTCCAGCAACATCCACCGAAAACCCAGAATGGACTGTCAACATCTTACCGGATGACACAAAGCCAAAATATGCTTACATTAAACACTGTGCAACCGGCAAGAAGAAGAGACATTTTACAGCGGATATGAATGAAATAACTCTTCAAGGTGACTTCGAGAATTACTACATCCTCCCCGATGTAGATCCATCTGTTGGTGTGGAAATAACAACTAGTTATGAGCCGGAAAATTACATAGTTGAGGAGTACCAGCATTTGGTCCTAGATGAGAGACCGAAGAAGAGATCCAAAGATGACTCGGGACGGAAGAAAAAAAAACGACTGTCTCAAAATCCTCAAGTTAAGGAAGAACCCAGTGATTGGGTGATTGAAAACAATATTGTCTATGAACAGGATGAAGACTACGATGATCCGAAGAAGGTTGCTTCTCGGGTGAGAAGAAAAAATAAGAAATATTTAGGCTATGATTTTGTTACTTAAGAATTCGTATTTGAGTCGGCATTTGATTTTGAATTTTGCTAGGGTAGATTGGATTTTAAGATTAAAAAAGAAAAAAAAATGGAAATATGTCGTTTTTTTGTTGGTAGAAGAGTCTTTTTTAGATAAATTTCTCGTACACTATAAAACACCGTTTTTGTAAGCTCCAAAAGATGAGACTTGACACACCACACAAACTTCAGTATGTCGTAATAAATCTTAATATATATAAATGTCGCGTCACGTTGTGTGTCCGGGATGGACTCCTAAACTACTCAACCGTTTTTTATGAAATATGGTTTACTGTGTGTAATTTGGTCAAACTTAAAAGATAGGATAGTTTTTATCTCGATTATTGACCTCAATATCTTTACTTACTTCAAGCCACAGCAACGCGTGGCCGAGTCAGCTAGTACAGTAATATTGTTAAAAATTTTAATCTAAATGTCATCGAAATATCCCTGAATAGATACACAAATTATGGATAACTATTTCGTACATCCATACCTGCGCAAGCTCCCTATTACTGGCGCTTGTCAAGTCTCATCTTTCGTGGCGCGTACTACATTGCTGTGCTCGAAAAATCTGCCGCCCGCAAGTCGTCACCTTTTTTTATATTGTCATTGAAAAATTAACTTTATTGCGCACGATTTAAAGCCCTAATTTGAATGGCAAATTTGTGATAACGGTGTTAAAGTGAACGTTGAACTTTAATCTTTATTAAATATAATAATGAAATTAATTTCAATAATCTCGTATTGAAAAATCTCTAATTTTGACTTAAAAGTACTTCTGCCAATAAAAAAAATGGTGTATTTTTCGTTTTGTTAATTTTGCCCCTTTTTGCTTTAAATTTGGGCATAAGTCTATCTCATAACCATGAGTTATACTTTAAAATCACCATATTATAATTACTGGTGTTTTTATAATATTTATAATAATAATATAATAATTGGTAGTCTATTCATAATATACAAACATAATTGGCGAAATGTGGGTGTACTAATGGGTACACCTCTGCCTAACCATTCGGGGATTACAGGCGTGATGTTATGTTATGCATAAATATCATAATATCTCCCAAACTATCCAACAGGGCATCTTCTCATTCAGAGAAGGCACAAGCATTGATCACCACGCTTGCTCAAAGCGGATTGGCGATTTTAAGTCAAGCACTTTTGAACGTCATTTACAAGAGAAAGGAAAAAATATAAATTTTAAATCTAGTTGCCCCTTCCAAAAGGTAGTTTCGTATGGAGAAGAATGGGCAAGAAACTCCATTACATACTTTTTTCAGACTTTTAAGTCCAGGTTTCCTCACGATGTTTTCCTTCACCGATGTCAGTGATGTCCAAGATAAACTTTGAAAGTACAATACGCGCCACGAAAGATGAGACTTGACACACCACACAAACTTAATTATTTCGTAATAAATATTATAATATTGTTAAGAGTTTTAATCTAAACGTCATCGAAATATCCCTGAATAGATACACAAATTATGGATAACTATTTCGTACATCCATACCTGCGCAAGCTCCCCATTACTGACGCTTGTCAAGTCTCATCTTTCGTGGCGCGTATTACAGGCGATTACAGGCGTGATGTTATGTTGAATTGTATGATGAATTGAGTTGGCAAATAAATGAAGTCATAGTTTGTTATTGTCATACAAAATGTATGGGAGAATCGCGTTCTGAGAGCTTAGAAAGAGTTCGTCAATTGATTGGTGGAGTCCAGTTTAACCAGTAATTTTATTTTAATTTGTACAATTAAAATATTACATATAAAATGTGTGTTACAGTTGCCTCTTGACAAACTAAACTAAAATAAGACTATTTCCATCTTTTTCTGTCCAATAAAACAAGAAAGACACTAATGTAAATAAGAGCCATCAAATTTAGTCAATCTGACACATCCATACAGTTATAGTTGACATCTTAAAACGTGTGGATTAAAAATACGGAAAAGTTCAAGGCAAAACTAATTTGACATCGCTAGCTTAGTTCTTTAATGTCACCGTCCTTTCCTTTCGCTGTATGTTAGTAAGAGATGCCAATTCTATAATTTTAGTGTAGTTTGTAAAGAATCGGCACCATTGTTTCTAAATAAAACATAATAACAACATTAATCAATCAATAACATTTTTAATCACCGGCGTGCTTGTATGACAAGATGTATGAACGTAGATGAGGCGAAAGGCTTATGTAAGGATCGTAGCAGGTGGCGTTCTGTAGTTTCTGCCTACCCCCATGGGAAAAAAGGCGTGAGTTTATGTATGTATGTTTCTAATCCTCTTGTTCATAGACTCCATTTTGGATCTTTCATGACTTTACATAAACAAGCATTATCATTGCAAATTAATTAATAATTATATTTAGATAATTAGTTTCCAAATATATTCCTATAATTTGTATAGAATTTATAGTCGCATCGGACTATGAGAGTGAGGGAAGAGGGAGTGCACCTGTGTTAAATACGCGCCACGAAAGATGAGACTTGACACACCGAACGAACTTTATTATTTCTTAATAAATATGATAATATTGTTAAGAATTTTAATCTAAATGTCATCGAAATATCCCTGAATAGATACACAAATTATGTATAACTATTTCGTACATCCATACCTGCGCAAGCTCCACATTACTAACGCTTGTCAAGTCTCATCTTTCGTGGCGCGTATATCTCCTATATACATGTCGAGTCTCTATTGACCGAAATGAGGTCGTAAAAACATTGTTATAGAATTCAAAATCAAATGTCGATATCGTAATAAGATTTTGTTTATATTTTATGCATTCAAGTGCTTTGTTTTTTTTAGGTTCAACAGTTATGGAGTTAAATATTTGACTGCTGGTTAAAATATAACCAAAAATGGTCTGAAAGTGTCTACATTTTTAAATAATTATGTTAATTTTTAGTAAAGGGGGAATTTAGCTAAATTTTTTATACCAATCCTTGGAATAAATTTGTCATTTATCAGTTTTTGTATGGAAAACCTGATAAAGCTTGACTGCCTCGTTGGTCTAGTGGTCGCAAAGCGCGACTGCTGAGCATGAGGTCTTGGGCAAAGTGTTATTGGGTATTTCCATCAGAAATTTCTCAGTAGCAGCCTCGTAGTCTGGCTTTGTGCCCGGTTGATGGCAATATTCTCGCCCCCTATTACATGAGACTTAAACATAACTGACGAAATGTGGTTGTACTAATGGGTACACCTCTGCCTAACTTCGGGGATTACAGGCGTGATGTTATTTAGTTTTTTTTTTAGTAGCTTGCAGTCAAGTATGAAACGATTATCAGTGCCTACCTATAATGTTTTCATTTTCATGAATTATAAGAAAATTTAGCGAAAATAAAATCAAATGTTCTGTCATGTATATTTGTTTTGACCAATAATGTTATGTGTTGGATTAAAAAAATATTAATTTTACTTCTCTATCGTGTGGGCAGTAAGGTTTTACGACCCCACACACCCTAGTGTCAGAGTTTCTAAACCGCCTCAAGGGCCTCTGACATGGTTTGAGTGGAACAGTAAGTCCTATTTCCTCACGATGTTTTCCTTCACCGATGTCAGTGATGTCCAAGATAAGCTTTAGAAAGTACGTATGAATTGAAAATGTCACATTGGTACTTGCTCGGATTTGAACCCCACAACCTAATGCATGAGAGGCGGGCGCCTTAACCACTGGGCCATCATAACACACAATATAAAATAAAGATAAAATTTTAATGTTACTCGCTTTTTCAGACCTCGGTTTTCAGCCACATTTTTGGTTAATGCTCCGCTCCTATGTACCGCAGCGTTATGTTATTTAGCCTATGCTATTCATCATGAATCTGGATATCATATACAAAAAAAAGGACCGTACAGTATAGCCTTATTAAATTTATGGTGCAATCGCTTTTTGACAGTTTATTAAAAGTATGTTAAATGTTTTTTTTTTTGTGTTTATTACCCAATTATATCATTGTCAAAATACTTATATTTATTTCTCAGTAGCAACCTCGGAGTCTAGATTTGTGCCCGCTTGATGGCATAAGGCTTACCTCCTATTATATAATAAGCAATGCGGATATTTATACGAAATCTATAACAAACAAAAAAAAAATTTTTGTCTGTCTGTTTGTTCATTGTCATCTCCAAAATGCCTGGACCAATTTTGCCGGAACTTTCATTGGCAGTTAGCTGATGTTAGAAACGGTAACTTAGGCTACTTTGGCAATAAACTCGCCTCCTATTACATGGGACTTAAATATAACTGGCCAAATGAGGGTGTACTAATGTGTACACCTCTGCGTTACCCTTCGGGGATTACAGGCGTGATGTTATATATTTCTTTAATCCAACACAAATTCAATCATAGTTAATAGATAGTATCATGGTATATATTGTTGTATAATTTTAAAACCATGAATAAAAACAGTGTTTTACAAATAAATACTTTTTCTTTTTATTGGTTTCTTATTTCATGTGTCCCTATAATACTCTAACCTGAAAATGTTTATAATGGTGCCGATTCCCTTGTTCACAAACTAGACTAAAATAAGACTATTTCTATCTTCTTCTGTCCAATAAAACAAGAAAGAGACTAATGTAAATAAGAGCTGTCAAATTTAGTCAATCTGACACATCCATACAATTATAGTTGACATCTTAAAACGTACGGATTAAAAAATACGGAAAAGTTCAAGGCAAAACTAATTTGACATCTCTTAGTTCTATAATGTCACCATCCTTTTCTTTCGCTGTATGTTAGTAAAAGATGCCAATTCTCTAATTTAGAATTGGTACCAATACCAGCCTAGTATAGTCCCACCGCAGCTAACTAGCAACCCGCCCTGGCTTCGCACGGGTACAATGTAGATACATAAACCTTCCTCTTGAATCACTCTATCTATTGATGAAAACCGCATTAAAATCCGTTGCGTAGTTTAAAAGATCTGAGCGCACAGACGGCGGGAAGCGACTTTGTTTTGTACTAGGATGTAGAGAAAGGTCCAGGTTTCCTCACGATGTTTTCCTTCGACGATGTCAGTGATGTCCAAGATAAACTTTGAAAGTACATGTGAATTGAAGAAGTCACTCTAGTACTTTCCCGGCAATTAACCCACAATGTCATACAAGAGAGGCGAGCGCCTTAATCACTTGTCACATCACGACATTTTCATTCTTTTAGTAGCGCGGTAAAATTTAAAAACAATAATATACAAACTACCGTATTTCTTTGACGCTTGTGAATACCAAAAGAGTTTAACAACCAAATATTAATTAAACGGAAGGTAGACTAAAAAAAATACAGACAAAAGGCATCAAAATTATTTTGCAATAAGAAAGTGTCTTTATCAGTGTAGGTTTCAGATACTTATGTTGTTTTTTAATGTTTGTTTTGTGAATGAAGATTCTTCAGCCATAGGTAAGTTATTTTTATAAATGATTGTTGTTTATTTGTTGTGTGTGTGTCGAAAAATAACCTATTAATCATAAATTCAGTCTGCCTAGCCTTTCCCCTACTATGTTTGGGGTCGGCTTTCGTTTAAGGTCAAAGAGTCCTGCCGGGGTTGCGGGACATCTTAACAGGATACCGTGGCCCCGGAACGTAAAGGGCAACAGAAGGAACAGGGTGGTTTTTGGTCAGTAAAAGTCTGACAGTCCCTTCCGCCCCACCCAGGGCGGAAGGAGTCATTTGATGATTTTTACCACCTAAAAAAAAAAAAAGGGTCAAAGAGTCCCTTTCTCAAAATGTCCAACGCTGTCAAAATGTTCAATAATAATTCCCAAAAATTTTAGTTTCTCTTTTTTTTTTTATTTTGGTTGTTTTTTATTATTAAGCTTGTAAATCATATATATAGGTATTATTTTAAAGAGTATAATAAAATTTAATTAGTTAGAATAAATTTAAAATAAACTACTTGAGCTAGAACTTTATAAAAAAGCAGTGTCTTTGTTCAAAATAGTTTCTATTAAATACCTATATTTTTACTTTTAAAGTAGGTAAAAAATTACGTATTGGATCAGCATGTTTTAAGTTTAGAAATATAATATTTCTATTTCATAACAATAACGTCACCACATTAACTGTCAATTACCAAAATGTCCAATTCTCAAAACGTCCTACTCTCCCCAAAATGTCCAATATTTGAGAATGTATTTTTGTTTAACAATTTATCAAAGCACTGTTTTCAAGCTTTTATTTAGTTTGCACTGTTCGTATGTAAGTTGTCCTTTCAAAATATGCAAACCATTTTTCGACCATCTGTTGGTATTCGATTGAGCTGAAATTTTGCATACACCTTTAGTTCTGATGACAATACAATGTCCAATACTCAATATTGTAATAATTTTAAATTATAGCTTGTAAAAAAAAAAACTTATGACATACCAGTAAAATACTGAAGAATCAGAATATGTTTTATTTCTAAGTAGACAACTTCGATCAGAAAAGACGACAACAAATCCGAAATCGCTATTTTTTGTCATAATGTAATAGGCTTAAAGAAAATGTTTAAATTAATGAAAATAACAAACACTTTTACTTAAAATAAATTTATCTACATCTTAAAACAATAACTTATACTGAGTGTTAGTGTAAACACCGTTAACCTTGAAACCAGTGGTTTGGTTTCACTAACAGAACGTAAATACAATGAAAAAAAATATCCTTTTTTTTTAAAGTGAAATCTCCATTTTTGCTCAAAATTATTTCACCCTATATTACAATGATGTAAGTAATTAGTTAAAACTTATGTAGGTAGTTATGACGGATGGCCAGTGGAGCAGGTCAACGCCCTTTGCGGTGATTACGTAACTCGGGCGCATAGTATCCATGAATTTACGGACGGTGTCGGACAGATTTATTTTAATTTTTGAAAGAAAACTTTGTTTATTTATTTTTAAATTCAGATAAACATTTTTATAATAAGTCAAGTACCTATGGTTTTAGTGACAACGGTATTTACACTAACAGTCTGTATACAGATCCCTCCTTTTTTTAAAACAGTGGTTCGGTTTGGTCGTTTCCCAGCAATACTGTTTGCTCATCATCATCATCTTCCTGCCCTTGTTGCTCAATAGTACTTAGATGATAAAGATGAGACTTGACAAGCGTCAGTAATGGGGAGCTTGCGCAGGTATGGATGTACGAAATAGTTATCCATAATCTGTGTATCTATTCAGGGATATTTCGATAACGTCTATAGTTTCAATATTTGTAAACACGTGAACAATATGTATATTTTAGCATATTTTTACATTTATAATTTATAATACTTTTTAATTATGATACATTGCTTTCATGTGTCATGTCGTGTATGACTCTGTATGTAAACATTGATGTTAGAAGAGTATGAATGGAGTTTCTTGCCCATTATTCTCCATACAAAACTACCTTTTGGAAGGGGCAACTAGATTCAATTCCTCTTTTCTTTTTGTATAATAACGTTCAAGAGTGCCTTGAAAATTCTTAACATTGGTGCCGATTCCCTTATTCACAAACTAGACTAAATTTAGAGAATTGACATCTCTTACTAACATACAGCGAATGGAAAGGACGGTGACATTAAAGAACTAAGTTAGCGATGTCAAATTAGTTTTGCCTTGAACTTCTCCGTATTTTTAATCCATACGCTTTAAGATGTCAACTATAATTGTATGGATGTGTCAGATTGACTAAATTTGACAGCACTTATTTACATTAGTCTCTTTTTTGTTTTATTGGACAGAAAAAGATGGAAATAGTCTAATTTTAGTTTTGTTTGTGACCAAGGGAATCGGCACCATTATTGTAATATTTATTACGAAATAATAAAGTTTGTGTGGTGTGTCAAGTCTCATCTTTCGTGGCGCGTATTGTACACACCGTATAAATGTTGTGTGTTTAATAGTCAGCAGCTGTGTTAGCCAAATAATCTCTTCTTCCAATGTTCGAAGCTTGTTTGTTTTGAACTGCCTCCAATTTTGGACATTCTGCGAAAAAAAAGATATTTTTTAATATTTTGTTACAGCCTCGTTGGTCTTGGGATCGATTCCCAGGTCGGGCAAAGTGTTATTGGGTTTTTTCATCAAGAATTTCTTAGTAGCAGCCTCGGAGTCTGGATTTGTGCCCGGTTGATGGCAATAGGCTCGCCCCTTTACATGGGACTTAAACATAACTCTCGAAATGTGGGTGTACTAATGTGTACACCTCTGCGTTACCCTTCGGGGATTACAGGCGTGATGTTATGCTATATCACTTTAAAAATAAATTATTTTCTAGCGCCCCCATTTTTCACCTACTTATAACTTTGATGAAATTACAAATCGCTCCCCAAGCCTCTACACAACGACCCGATTTATTTTGTGGGTTTCTTACCGCCCCCCTTTAGGCCTGCAGCGCCCACAAGGGGGCGCTATCGCCCACTTTGGAAAAGGCTGTGCTATATAGATGTTATAGTTACCTGTAATCCTGTGGCCCAAACCGCCACAATATGAGCAGCCCTGTCCATCCGGTACTGGCACATCCGGCTCTCCAATCATGTCTAGCAAAAATGATGGTACCTGCAACAAAAAGGCGCAACAAAATTAATGTCTTTTTTTTAAATAAAATAATGACGTTCCTTCTAACTCCCTCCACAATAATGGGATGAACATGCAACTTTAGACTTTAAAATCGTTTTCGCTGTATTTTAGTAAGAGATACCAATTCTCTTAGCCTAGTTCAGGGGTCACCAAATGGCGGACCGTAGTATATTGTGCGGACCTTAAGAGTTCATAATATTCCTGCCCTTGTCCCAAGTTACTTGTGATCGGCGCAACACGTTTTCCTCTTCCACTCCGTCCTGTCAGCCGTCATGCAATCACTGACTCCCCTTTCTATATCATTCTTCACACAATCCATCCATCTTTTCTTTGGTCTTCCTCTTGCTCTCCATCCATCCACATACATATTCATAACTCTCCTGGTTACAACAGTTGGTTGTTTTGTCCCCCTACCTTCTGCTGTGCTTCTCTCAGCAAATGCGCCAGATCTCTCAGTACGCTGTCGTCGGCTGCCCTCCCCAGTAGCGTGGTGGCGACCCCCTCGCCCCCCGCGCGCCCCGTACGCCCTATACGATGCACGTAGTTCTCGATATCTTCAGGCATGTCATAGTTTATCACGTGTTGAATGTTTGCGAAGTCGAGACCTGGAAAAAACAAATAATATAATTATAATACTAGCCTATTACTGTTTTACTGCAGAGCAAAGCCCTCTTCTCATACAGAGAAGGCACGAGCATTGATCACCATGCTTGCTCAAGGCGGATTTCAGCAGGGGCGGACCGTGAATTTGTGGGGCCCTGGGCTAGCACTACTTGGGGGCCTACCTTAACTTAATAATCAAGTTATTGCCATTGTGACAAAAAACTGTTTGCTATAACGATGTGGGTATAGATTTACGGTACCTATAGGAAACAAATTAGGTCAATAATGGTTAAGTAATTATGATATTATAATAGAGCTAAGTTACTCATTACAGCCGAGACTAAATTGCAGTACCTAATGGAGGCGAGAGATAAGTTCCTAACTAGTGCTAAGATATCTACTCTTATATAGATATGTTTTTCTTAAATGAGGGCCCTCATAACCATGGGGCCCTGGGCTGCAGCCCAAAAAGCCTATACATAAATCCGCCCCTGGATTTCAGACTTAACTTCAACGGCAACCACATATCAATGTGTATTACATGTTTGCTTTGTTTCACAGCATTAAAACGTATTTAATAATTCGGGGACAATGGTATGCGACTGACTGCCTCGTTTGTCTAGTGGTCGTAAGCGCGACTGCTGTGCATGAGGTCTTGGATTCGATTCCCAGGTCGGGCAAAGAGTTATTGGGTTTTTCTATCAGGAATTTCTCAGTAGCAGCCTCGGAGTCTGGATTTGTGCCCGGTTGATGGCTATAGGCTCGCCTCCTATTACATGGGACTTAAACATAACTGGAGAAATGTGCCTAACACTTCGGGGATTACAGGCGTGATGTTATGTATGATGTTATGAAATGGTATGCGCTGTATGTTTATTAAATCTCATTTTTAGTTTCATTCTACTATGATTTAAAAAAAAATGATTTTGTTCATGTAAATACCGTGTAAATATTCATATTTATTTACATTACAAACGAACACTTCAATTTTATTCATTTGTATAGATTCTGTATAAATATATGCATTGATTATTGCGGATACGGAAGTTCCGCAATTTTGTTCATGTAAATACCGTGTAAATATTCATATGTATTTACATTACAAACAAACACTTCAATTTTATTCATTTGTATAGATTTTGCAAAAATATCTGCATTGATTATTGCGGATACGGAAGTTCCGCAATTGCAGATACGGATGCGGATATTCGTAACACGTCTAATAAAATACCTAAACGTTTATGTATTTTGTGTTAGCTACGTTACCTTTGCTAGCGACATCAGTAGCAACGAGTACATCTTTCTCCCCCCTCCTGAACGCCTCCACCGCCCGCGATCGTTCCTCCTGGTCCTTACCACCATGGATGGCTACTGCTTCAACTCCTGAAATATTAAAACAGTTTAAATATACAAGTTTATTGAGTTTTACCATCAGGAATTTCTCAGTAGCAGCCTCGGAGTCTGGATTTGTGACCGGTAGATGGCAATAGGCTCGCCCCCTATTACATAGGATTTAATAACAGGCGAAATGTGAGTGTACTAATGTGTACACCTCTGCCTAACCCTTCGGGGATTACAGGCGTGATGTTACTGGGTTATTAAATCAGGAATTTCTCAGTAGCCGCCTCGGAGCCTGAATTTGTGACCGGTTGATGGCAATAGGCTCGCCCCCTATTACATAGGACTTAATAACTGGCAAAATGTGAGTGTAATAATGGGTACACCTCTGCCTAACCCTTCGGGGATTACAGGCGTAATGATATGATATTTAAAAAAAGATGAAAGGGACTTTTCAGACCTATGTATCCTACTTATGTGTAAAATCGGTTCATTCATTTAGAAAAATAAGTAGAAAAAATTAGTGGGACCCATAATCCCCCCCTCACTCCCTTTTTTTTTTAGGTGGTACAAATCATCAAATGACTCCTTCCGCCCTGGGTGGGGCGGAAGGGACTGTCAGACTTTTACTGACTAATAAACCACCCTGTTCCTTCTGTTGCACTTTACGTTCCGGGGCCACGGTATCCTGTTAAGACGTCCCGTAACCCTGCCCCCCCCTCCCCCTGGATCAGCCCTTGCATAAACGCTCTTAAAGGTTACAACAAGGTTTTTTGTAAAAACCTAATTTAAAAGAGTGTCCGTGGAGTTTCTTGCTCGTTCTTCTCCATAGAGGCTTACCTACGTTTTTGAACGAGCAGCTAGCTTCAACTTTCGGACTAACTGACCGACTCCTTGACAATTCAAATGTGCCTGTAAATGGTCTAATTGAAATAAATGTTTTGACTTTGACTTTGACAACTACCCAATTAGTTGGAGAACATTTGTTTCACTCACCTTTAAGCAACAAATATTCATGTATAGCATCAACATCCTGCTTCCTTTCAGCGAAGACCAGGACCGGAGGAGGTGTCTTTTGAAGACATTGGAGTAGATGAACTGTCCTGGCTTCAGCCTTGACAGGCTCTAGCTCCTGGCGCACGTTCAGGGATGCTGCGCCTGCGCGGCCCACGTTGACCGTCACCGGTTTCACTAAGGCTGACCTTCAGACATATATTCATATTTTTTTAGCATTACAAACAATCGCATTGATTATTGCGAATGCGGATACGGAAGTTCCGTAATTGCGGATGCGGAACTTCCGTAATTATGGATGCGGAACTTCCGTAATTATGGATGCGGATATTCGCAACATGACTAAACCTAAACGTAATGACCTAAACGTTTATGTACTCGCGATGCGAAAGGAGTATGTAAGGATCGTAGCAGATGGCGTTCTTTGGTTTGCGCCTACCCTCATGGAGAAAAGGCGTGAGATTATATATGTATATATGTGTAAAATTACCTGGCAAAATTCTGGATTTTCCTCGGCATGGTGGCACTGAAGAGTAGAGTCTGTCTCTGGCCAGCGAAGTAAGAGAATATTGTCCTGACGTCTTCTTCGAAGCCCATGTCTATCATCCGATCAGCTTCATCCATGCACAGGTAACGACACACGTTTAGACGTACCTACAGAAAAAACACGCATTTAATAAAAATAATTTGGTACTAGCGTAGAGATAAACTACTATAACATGGCGTGACCCTCCATATTTCAATGTGTGTAGTCACATCCGTATGAGTTACTGAGATATTCTTGATTGAAAAACCCAATAACACTTTACCCGACCTAGGAATCGAAACCAAGACCTCGCGCTTTGCGATCACTAGACCAACGAGGCAGATAAGAACAACCAACATTTAATAGGAAAACTAAACACAAACCACTAGGTTCTTGAGAAAAGCAATTATTCGCCGACCTTACATAACATCACGCCTGTAATCCCCGAAGGGTTAGGCAGAGGTGTACCCATTAGTACACCCACATTTCGCCAATTAAGTTTAATTCCCATGTAATAGGGGGCGAGAATATCGCCGACCTTGTGATTATAATTATGTCCTCTGCCTATCCCCTCAAGGATTACAGGCGTGATGTTTTGTTTATGTGAACTCACCATTTTCTTATCGAGCATGTCCATCAATCTCCCAGGAGTCGCCACCATGATGTGGACCCCTCGCTGTACCACCTCCATACATTCTGACACCGCCACGCCTAAAAAATCAAGTTAAAATGCGATTTCTAATACCTTTAGATATATGAGACACAGGGTGTAAAGTTTCTCATCCTCCGTTGTAAAGACAGGATCCTCCGACCAGACGGTGTTGTGTCTGGTGGGCTACTGCCCGACGGTTGTTGTGAAGATTTTGTATATATGCTAATGTCACGACAAACTCTGATATCGCGATGTAGACATTGGTGCCGATTCCCTTGTTCACAAACTAGAATAAATTTAGAGAATTGACATCTCTTACTAACATACAGCGAAAGAAAAGGACGGTGACATTAAAGAACTAAGTTAGCGATGTTAAATTAGTTTTGCCTTGAACTTTTCCGTATTTTTAATCCATACGTTTTAAGATGTCAACTATAACTGTATGGATGTGTCAGATTGACTAAATTTGACAGCTCTTATTTACATTAGTCTCTTTCTTGTTTTATTGGACAGAAAAAGATGGCAATAGTCTAATTTTAGTTCAGTTTGTGAACAAGGGAGTCGGCACCATTGACACCGCTGAATCGATTTTGATGAAATTTGTCATGGAGATAGTTTAAGACCCGGGGAAGGACATAGAATAGTTATTAGTTTAGTTATTTAATAAGACTTTTATAATATGTATTAGTTTATTTTTATTTTTATATAAGATTATTTTGTGTGTATTTTTTCTATGAGCCACAGTTGCCTGATAATAAAACGATTTATTATTATTATAGAATAGTTTTAATCCCGGAAATCACGCCCTTAGGCGGTGAAAAGAGGGGTGGAATTTTTATGCAACTACGATATGAACAAGTTCCACGCGGACATAGTCGCGGACAAAAGCTATTATGTATTTAGACTTACCTCCAATAGCGAGACAGCTCCTAATTTCAGGGTTTCCAGTCATCTTCAGTTGTTTCACGAAGTGTTGTATGATGTCGTGTGTTTGTTTCGCTAATTCTCGTGATGGACATATGATTAGACCGTATGGACCTTCGTTTCTGTACAATTAAATAACCATATTATTTTTTTTGGTGTTTAATAACTCAAGTCCCACGTAATGAGACACAATTGATTTTATATTGTTCTGGCTTACTAGTAAACCGGTTAAGTCCGGAACATCAGAAATGTAAAAATAACTAGTAGATATTAAAACGAATAGAACATACATAACATCACGCCTGTAATCCCCAAAGGGTTCGGCAGAGGTGTACCCATTAGTACACCCACATTTCGCCAGTTATGTTCAAGTCCCATGTAATAGGGGGCGAGCCTATTGCCATCAACCGGGCACAAACCTAAACTCCAAGCTGCTACTGAGAGACTCCTGATGGAAAAGCCCAATAATACTTTGTCCTACCTGGGAATCGAACCCAAGACCTCATGCTTAGCTTGGCTTTGTGACCACTACACCAATGAGGCAGTTTATTAGATCTTACTACTTGTATAAATGCAAAACATTGGCTGAATGGATGTTTGTTGCTCAATCACGACAGAACGGCTGAACGGATTTAGATGAAATTTGGCAGAGAGATAGATTATAGTCTTAAATAGCACATAGGACTACTTTTTATGCTAAAAAAAATTACGGTTCCCGTAGAATAAAATATTAACTTTGACGCAGACGAAGTCACCGGCGGAAGCTAGTTAAAAATAAAAATGGTCTATTACTGCGAACGTTTAAATTCAAAAGTAACAATAACAGGCAAAGTCATAGTCATAAAAGTCACAAAAAGTCTAATAGTTACGCATCTAAATAAATTTAATTCAAAAAAGTAACTTACAACGAAGGTCAGAAAAAAAAACTTGCTAAGATGTCATAAAAATCGGCAGAGTCAACTAAGTCGGAAAAGTCAACCAAGTTTTAAAAGTCTAAAACACACTCACTTGATGAACGGCATCTTGATCTCCTGCTCCAAACACATCATGATAATAGGTAGTGTGAACACCAGGGTCTTGCCAGAACCAGTGAAGGCTATGCCTATCATATCTCTGCCGCTTAGTACAGCTGGTATTCCTTGGACTTGGATCGGTGTGGGTTTCTTAATGCCTTTAGCTTCCAAGCCTCTGAGGATACCTGGAAAGACAGATTTGGTCATATACATATTTATTTATTTAAACTTTATGCAACAAAAATTACAAAGGCGGACTTAGGCCTTAGGCATTCTAGTTCCGGGGTTGCGGGACGTCTCCGGGGTTGCGGGACGTCTTAACAGGATACCGTGGCCCCGGAACGTAAAGGGCAACAGAAGGAACAGGGTGGTTTTTTAGTCAGTAAAAGTCTGACAGTCCCTTCCGTCCCACCCAGGGCATGATTTTTAACATCTAAAAAAAAGGCATTCTAGTTAGCTTAGTTAGGTGGTTAGCTAACCAAATTCTAGTTAGTTAACCAAAGGTGGGAAATGGATGACATGGTAATGATACACTATAATAGTACACACTTAATACGTAGTGAGAAACTATAATAACATGCCCTTCCACAATTAAAAATGTTTGAAAGTATTTGTGAAAATATTTACAAGACTCACAACGCATGTGTGCGTACTGAGACGGCTCTCGAAACAAAAACAAATCAGCGATTTGTTGCTCGACTAGCGACGTCATTAATCACTCATTATTACTAGTATGGCGCTGCACTGACATAATCTATGAAATAACACGTGCGTTGTCTAGCGTGATCGGCTAATTACGATTAGTTGACAAACAAATCTGCCGGCCTGCTACTGAAGACGATTACTTACAACTACATACAAAGTCTTTCATACGGATGTGACTACACACATTGAAATAGTAATATGGAGGGGAACGCCATGTTATAGTAGTTTATCTATAATATTGCACTAAAAGTGAAAAAATAAAATCTTTTAACTTTCTCTATCCTAAATAGCTTAATAGCTAGCTAACTAGCAAACTTAAAACGTTACTATCTCCCTTATACCTTTAGGAAACTTCATATGTTGAAAAGTCTTGATCGGAGGTGGCACGTCCTCTCCCTCCACTAATATCCTGAGCTGCCTCCGGACCCTCTCGTGGCGTTCCTCTGACAGCTCCAGGATACAGCGAGGTGGACGCCATGATGTTTTAATTGGATCTTCGTACTGTATTCCTGAAAGGTTATACATGGATTGTAATCTGACTAGCTTAGGGATCGGCAATCCTTTTTTCTCTATCGCGTGCCCACACGACAGAGACGTAGAAGTAGAATGTACAACCCAGGTGACAGAGCTACTCAACTCGGCCTCTTCCATGGTTTGAGTGGGACAGTTATAGACTGGTATAAGTCCAGGTTCCTCATGATGTTTTCAGTACTCTTTAAAGTGGAAGAGCCAAAAGGTTCAATTTCAGTTGCCGACAGGGGCGATGTGGCAGAGAAATGAAATTGGGTACATGGAAGTATATCTGCGTATGCAAGTGTAGGTAGGTTAACAATAAATTTTTAACGTATCTAAGCAGAGAAACCTACCTATCCCGCTCCCCTACCTTACCTTTAGCTAACTCAGCGACACCCATCAACGCTTTACTCTGCGCCACACTCTCCAAGATATGCTCCTCTTCTCTGGCTTGTCGCTCTGCTGCAGACAGAGCCCGAGCTTCTGCAATCCTCTTGAGTTCACTGTGCTGGTCCAGTAATGAGACGTTGTAGCGTCTTCCCCATTCTTCTTGAGATGCTGAGAAAGAAAAATCTTAGTTTCATAACATAACATCACACCTGTAATCCCTAAGGGTTAAGCAGAGGTATACCTTTTAGCAAACCCACATTTCACCAGTTATGTTTAAGTCCCATGTAATAGAGCCTAGTGCCATCAACCAGGCACAAATCAAGACTCCAAGGCTGCTACACTTTGCCCGACCTGGGAATCGAACCCCAGAACTCATGCTCAGCAGTCGCGCTTTGTCAACACTAAATCAAAGATGCAAAAAGGTCCAAAAAAAACCAAAGTAAAAAAATATTTATATAACCTCAAAAAATTGTGTTACTCACTTTCATCGTCAGGATCATTGTCACTGGAACTCTTCGGCTCTGCAGCAGCTTCAGCAGCAAGCTGTCCAAGCCTTCCTAGTTTCATTAACTGCTGTTTCTTACGTTCTTTTACGGGAACGTACGGTTCATAATTATCTATGTCTTCTTCCGATTCTGAAGAGTTTTCTTCACGTCTGTAACGTTTTACAGGCGGTGGGTTGTCTTTTTTATCTTCCATTATTGATTTCAATGCTAAAATTCAATAATTGTATTGTGAAAAACAATAAACAATTTGTTGTAAATATTTATCACAGTTTTAGCAATAATAATTTGACACTGACTGGAAGACAGTTGACGTATGTGTCAAGTACATTCCATTGTACGCATCGAACATAATTCTAATGAGTAAGATTGTCTTTATTTGTAAATTAAAATATTGATTTTGCGGATTATTCTATCTAGTGCTTTAATAATAAACCTACTAGAATATGAAACTGATTGTCTCATTTCGTTTCTAGATAGCAAAATAGATAGATGCTTTGCAAATCGATAAGTTTTGTTTACAAAGTTCGTTAAGTTTGATAAATGCACTCTACAAAGCTCTTCTATTAGTTTACATTCTTCTGACAAAAATGCAAACTATTTACATTTCATTTCACATTAATTAAGCGTTTTCTGTAACTTGTACAATGATTTATTAAGTAAAATTGGTTATGTTTTTGAAGGAATTTCATTGATTCCAAAATTGCAGGAACTTGAATGCAAAATTGCAAATTCTCTGTCAAACAATCACACGATCAACGTGTTGTCATCTGTCAAATTGTCAAAATATGCAAGTGACACGTAACTTTATATAATTAAATTACCTATTTATGACCTCCAAATGTGTGAAAACGTGAAAATTTTCTCATCAACCGGTCAATAATATAGTATACAACATGTCAGACAAAAGTTTCGGCGACTGCCCGAGCAGGAACATTGTCAAAAACCCACTTCTGTCCAGCGCCGTGACTGGTCTTTCAATAGAGGATTTGACGCATAACGCGGTTTTGGTTCCCGTTGCGGCTACCCAGGGACTGATCACGAGATCAGGTGAGTACTATTATTTATTTTTATCCTATTTGTACGCTACAAACACGTTTTTCATGACGTTAGGCGATGAAGGAAGCCAAAATAATCGACATAGTTTTTCGCGATCCCAATGTCATATTTCGCGATTTTCACGAGAATTCTTGGCTGTTAAACGTTTTTCAGTACTTGTTATAGTGTTAAAAGGTTTGTGAGTGCAGTTTATTGCTAAAAACAGTGTAAATTACGTGTGAAGTGTCTGATTTGTTACAAAACTCGAGTGTTTGTGATGTCTTTTCTTTATAAATCCTACAAAAATGCACCATTCGAATACGGTTTTACGCCGGAACTGAGATTTTCGTTTCGTTCCAAATTCAAAAGCATGGAAAAATACTTTTATGATGCTACACTAGTAAGTAAATAAATAATAAAAATAATGCCAAATTGTCTTTGGTCATTTGACCAAGTAGTTTTGATTACAATGTAGTTATGCATTATGCCAGATTAAGCTTATTATTAGTTATTTAAAATGCTAAGTTTATCGTCAATTGCTTAACTTAACATATCATTTCATTGATCTTAGAGACGGTGATGCAAGGTTGAATATATGCTTATATATTTTCCATAAATTATGCTATGATCTTGTAAATTGCTGAGCTGTGAGTGGCTTGTAGTAAGAGATTCCTTCAGATCATAATTATAAGCTCATAGCGAATCTACGAACCTTTACATTTTATCTAGTAACAGTTTGTCTCAGTGACACTGTCACAATTTGGCCAAGTTCAAAAATTATCCCTTCGACAACAAAACGGAGATGTCCCTCTGTCCATTCTAGTAGTATTGCATATACTTACACTATAATAGTAGTAGGAGAGGATTATCTGTAAATTTGCTTGCGGAACATGATAGTTATCTTGAAACAGCCTTTTGTGGGTTCAAATCCAGGCAAGTACCAATGAGACATTTTCAATTCATACTTTCAAAAGTTTAACTTGGACATCATTGGCAATGATGATGGAAAACATCGTGAGGAAACCTGGACTTACTGTTCCACTCAAACTATTTCAGAGGCCCTTGAGGCGGTTTAAAAACTCTGACACTAGGGTGTGTGGGGTCCTAAGATCTTACTGCCCACACGATAAAGAAAGAAGTGGATATCCAAAATGAAATCTTTTTATATAAAATTTGTCTTAGGATTAATGCTGTGGAAATGCGTTCCTTGCGGAGTATGTGTGGTGTAACTTTGAACGATAGAGTGAGGAATGAGGTTATACGGGACCGTTGCAGATAAAAAGAGGATGTTGTGACAAAGATTGGGTATGCTTAGATGGTTCGGTCATGTTGAAAGTATGAGTGAAAGACGATTGACAAAAGGTATTTATATGGCAGAGGTGAGTGGCAACGCCGGGAGGGTCGCCCTAGGTAGACCTACACTGACCTTATTGGTGAGGTCCTTCAGAAAGGTCAGGTGCGCAGTACTCGTAACCAGCGTGCTTGTGTGACGAGATGTATGGACGTAGATGAGGCGAAAGGTGTGTGTAAGGATCGTAGCAGGTGGTGTTCTGTAGTTTCTGCCTACCCCTATGGGAAAAAGGCGTGAGTTTATGTATGTATGTATGTAAAACATGTTCTAATAAGTACAAACACAACATAGAAAAATGAGTACAACCATTCTGAAGTGATGTTCTTTCATTCACGCGGCAATTGATTTTCATTTATTTTTACTGGCAACACATAATGGGGTCTTTGAACTTATTATTATGAGCAATGACTCAGACTTGTTATTAGTATGACTGCCTCGTTGACCTAGTAGTCGCAAAGCGCGACTGCTGCGCATGAGGTCTTGGGTTTGATTCCCAGGTCAGGCAAAGTGTTATTGGGTTTTTCCTTTTGGAATTTCTCAATAGCAGGCTCGGAGTCTGGGCTTGTGGCCCTTTGATTGCAATAGGCTTGCTCCCTATTGAATTGGACTTAAACATAATGGGCGAATGTTGTGGTTGTAGTAATGGGTACACCTCTGCCTAACCCTTCGGGGATTACAGGCGTGATGTTATGTTTGTATGTTATAAATAATGTTGAGGGCAATGATCGCAAACGCCATGTTAGGTGCAAGGTTCAACAAAACCAATGTATTTATTAAAATACTAGCTTTTGTCCGCGACTCTTTCTGCGTAGAACTCATATATACTTGAAAACTAATCCTATCCTATTTTTATTAATGAAGAACCTTTCAAATTGTACCAGTATTTGGAGATTAACTCTTACAAATAAACTTTACCTTTAAATAGAATAACTTTAAAAAAAGATTGACGTTAATCGGATGTCAAGAGATGCTTAACGCAAGTAGTTAATATTTATCTTCATTGTTTTCACATATAGACTCAACAAGAATATTGTATCAAAAATTTTGTAAAAACCTAATTTAAAAGAGTGCTGTGGAGTTTCTTGCTTGTTCTTCTCCATAGACGCCTACCTCCGTTTTGGAACGAGCAACTAGCTTCAACTTTCTGACTAACTGACCGACTCTTTGACAATTCAGAAGTGCTTGAGTCAAAACATTTATTTCAATTAGACCATTTAGGTCTAATTGAAATAAATGTTTTGACTTTGACTTTGACTTTGAAATAATACTAGCACTCTCCCCGCTGCTTCGTTCGCGTGACTTTTCTTACTGTTCCTTATTTTTTTGATAAATAAAACATTGCCTGTAGCATTCAGTGATAATGTTGCTTCTGATAAGCGAAAGAATTATCAAAATCGGTTCAGTAGATCTAGAGATTACCCCCTACAATCTCACAATCTTTACCTCTTTATAATATGAGTATAGACTAGCTTCTGCCCTCGACTTCATCCACGGAGAAGTCAAGTATGCCATGGTCAAGTTTCTGTCTGTGAAAGATTTTTGCAAACAGATCAGTCACTTGTACTTCCGGAGACTGTTCCTTACAAACAAACAGACATTACCTCGTTATAATATTAGTATGAAGTGTAGTAACCCTTATCGATAGTGTTGCAAGCCTTTTTATGATCGGTAATAAAAGAAAACACATTAAAAAAATTCAATTTCATGTTTATTTCATACAAAAAATCTTAGATTTTCATTTTACAAAATATGGCTTGTTTTTTTCTTTTACAAACTATAATATTAATTTATTGTACTACCCGTATTAGTAAATAATTAACTAAAAATACTTAGTTTAAGTAGTGTAGGGTAAGGGGAGGGGGGGGGTTTTGGAGCAGCGGA
The DNA here is from genome assembly GCA_949774945.1 of Hoplodrina ambigua. Classification (NCBI taxonomy): domain Eukaryota; kingdom Metazoa; phylum Arthropoda; class Insecta; order Lepidoptera; family Noctuidae; genus Hoplodrina; species Hoplodrina ambigua. The sequence continues at coordinate 2,176,601 of OX458994.1, forward strand.
CCGGTCATTGTGGCTGTCTTTAGGAGAGGCCTATGTCCAGCAGTGGACGTCTTTCGGCTGATATGTTGATGATGATGAAAGTTCAAGTTAGGTAGGAAAATAAACTTCACCAAAAATGCTTTAGGAAAAATAAACAAAAAAAGAGAATATCATCATCATCTGCCTAGCCTTTTCCCAACTATGTTGGGGTCGGCTTCCAGTCTAACCGGCTGAAGCTGAATACCAGTATTTTACATTGAGCGACTGCCTATCTGACCTCCACAACCCAGTAACTTGGTAATACGATACCCCTTGCTAGAACTGGTTGTCAGACTTTTTGTATTCTGACGACCTGTAACAACTGTCAAAGATCTACGTATGACAGCCGGGACCAACGGCTAAACAAAAAGAGAACATCAAAAATTAAAATTTAAAAAATACTTTCAGTTTTACATAGAATTAACAATTAGAGTAATAGAGGCATAGATTTTACAATTCAATTTAGTAACTATTAATTGCTTGAGAAGTAACAAAAAAAATTCAAAATGTTTGTGGTTTTGGAAATGTTCTGTATTGAAATTATCGTTTAATGGTGTATACTGTCCAATTTTAACCACTCACTTGGACTTACTGTTCCACTCAAACCATGTCAGAGGCCCTTGAGGCGGTTTAGAAACTCTGACACTAGGGTGTGTGGGGTTGTAAGACCATACTGCCCACACGTTAAAGAAAGACAACTCAACGCCCGGCTGTCACACCGGTATGACAAAACAATAGACAATCAATTGTGTCTCATTACTTAGGACTTGAAGTATTTATTGTTTTTGAATCACCCTTCCCCTACGGGTTATTCTAAAATCTAAATCTAATGCTAATAAATAAAAACACAATATTTGTCAAATATTAAATTAAATAATAAAACAAACATGGCGGCAAACCGTTAAAAAACTAGTTATAACTGGTTCTAACTGTCACTCTAGCAGTACTGCTAGTAGTTGACTCTACAACGTAATAACACTTCGGCTCAGACATTGAAATGTGAGCTTTATTGCGTACACCATACAGCTACTTGATTTTTGTGAAGACATAAGTCTACACAAAATTATCCTTCGAATCTTCAGATGCCCATCATAGTATCTATTACCTAAATAAAGGAAGGAGTAAAAAGACACATCACATACCTGATAACTACGCATACTGACCTTCATAGTCAAAGTCAAAGTCAAAGTCAAAACATTTATTTCAATTAGACCATTTACAGGCACTTTTGAATTGTCTAGGAGTCGGTCAGTTAGTCAGAAAGTTAAAGCTGGTTGCTCGTTCGAAAATCCTTTTATCAGTTGCCACACGCTCCAAGTTTCAGGTCTCTAAGAACAGCGGTTTAGGCTGTGCGTTGATCCGTCAGTCAGTCATTCAGGACAAAGCATTTTATAGGTATAGAAGTTAAATTTCAAGTAACGTTAAAATAAAAACTTAGAACTTTGAACTTTAAAGTCTCCGTAACCAGATACCCAGGTATTGTCTAGAACAGGGGTCGGCAACCCTCGGCCCGTGGATGTTTTGTTAATATAAAATCAGTTACCCAATTAGGTACTTTGTAGTTTTCATTTCTGTATGAAAAACAGTGGTTATTTTTCTAGCTATAAAGCCTAAACATATAAGTATTACGTGTACGAATTCAATCCGTATGTTTTTGACTGTCTCGTTGGTCTAGTGGTCGCAAAGCGCGACTGCTGAGCATAAGGTCGTGGGTTCGATTCCCAACTCGTGCCAAGTGTTATTGGGTTTTTCCATCGGGAATTAACAAGCTCAATGTTAACAAGCTCTTATAGTGACCCATACAACACTGATGACCGTGCCTACACACGGCGAATTCACCGTGGATTTTTACGCCGATTAAACATGTGTGGACAAGAGGTCTAAAGGTTGCCGACCCCTGGGCGCTTAGACAAAGTAACATCGCTTCGTCGATTGACCACGTGACTTACGCGGCTTATGTCAATCCCATACATTTTAGTCTTTCATGTGGTCATCGCTTCGTCGATTGACCACGTGACTTAACGCGGCTTATGTCAATCCCATACACTTTAGTCTTTCATGTGGCCATCGCTTCGTCGATTGACCACGTGACTTGACGCGGCTTATGTCAATCCCATACATTTTAGTCTTTCATGTGGTCATCGCTTCGTCGATTGACCACGTGACTTAACGCGGCTTATGTCAATCCCATACATTTTAGTCTTTCATGTGGTCATCGCTTCGTCGATTGACCACGTGACTTAACGTGGCTTAGGTATGTCAATCCCATACATTTTAGTCTTTCATGTGGTCATCGCTTCGTCGATTGACCACGTGTCTTAACGCGGCTTACGTCAATCCCATACATTTTAGTCTTTCATGTGGTCATCGCTTCGTCGATTGACCACGTGACTTAACGCGGCTTATGTCAATCCCATACATTTTATCTTTCATGTGGTCGTCGCTTCGTCGATTGACCACGTGACTTAACGCGGCTAATGTCAATCCTATACATTTTAGTCTTTTCTAACTTCGTTATCGTTTTGCAATTGTTACTATGTCTAAGCCTGGTCTAGAACAAAACAATGATCCCAGTGATGGGAAAAACACGTAGTCTCGGTTTCCTTAAGTGTCTTTTTACAACTTTTTAGTTATAACTTAACTTAATCTAAAGGTAACTTAATATTAACTTAATCACTTCAGCCAATCACAAACCGTTACTTATTTCACTTTTCATTTAATAATACGTTCAATTTGACTTTCGCTGTGTACAGTAGTTTAACTTGATTTTAAAATCGTTAAGGGGTAATTTCAATCAGATAACTCTTAACGCAGGGATAAATATGGCGGTTTGACAGCTTTTGTATAGAAAATATGTCAAACTATCATATTTACTCTTTGGATAAAACTTATCTGGCTATTGAAAAATCAGCACTAAGTTCAAGGCATAAGAGTGCCAGCACATTTCTTCGAAGAAGATTTTAACAAAGATAGTAGGAGGGAACTCGCTAAGTTATTTAAAAAAATGTGTTCTTTGTTGTCAAAAATTAAAATTTTGTAACCTTTTTCTGAACTTTGCATCTCAAAAAAAACAAGCGATAATAACTCAGAGAAATTAGAAGGAGATTTCTTTATCTTAATTTGGTAAAACCATTATTATGTCTTAAAAACCATACTAACCAGCGCCGTGGTTTTAGTGCCTCCGTGCACTGGCCACGGCATTATGCTGAGCGTAAGCCCTTTCGCGTGGTAGTGGCGCATATTTATTTTTGTATTTTTATTTTTTAGATTTAAACAAACTTGTTTCTCCTTTGCTTTTGTGTTCAATTTTAATTTTTTCTTTACGTTATGTGCGTAATTTTCGCGTGGATAAACAGTTTTTCTTTCTTCTTTCTTTCTTTGTTTCTTCTAAAACTGCTGGTTAAAAGCGCGACATAAAAACAAAATGGCGACTTAACTTCGACTTAAGCATAAATTTTACCAAATAACTCCTTTCTCCTGCTACTTACACGAGATTATATTCCATACGTTCTATGATGGTGCGGGTGACACATGTCAGTAATTCATCTATGGATGTCAGAATCGCATAACTAAGTCAGTGACATTATTTAAATACCAGTTATTTACTTCCTTATTACCGAATCCGTATTTTAAGACTATGATATTAGTGTGCAGTTAAAATATTCAATCATGATTGTAAATCGCCGTAACGTTCAAGAGTGAAAAGCAACAGTTTGACAAATGTCACCGGCACCATCCTAGAGCGTGAGGAATTTAATTAGCAGATTTAGAACTCCCAATGCCTTTTTAATGACTAACATAAGTCTTAAGACTAAAGATTGCATGTAGCGGAGATGAGAATGTTGAGATGGATGTGCGGAGTGACCAGAATGGATAAGGTCAGGAATGAGTACATAAGAGGAAGTCTGAAAGTGGCGCCAGTGACAGAAAAGTTGAAAGGGAATCGTTTGTCTTGGTATGGGCGTGTGAAGAGGAGGGACGAAACGCATGTGACCAGGAGAGTTATGAATATAAATGCGGATAGATGGAGAGCAAGAGGAAGGCCAAAGAAAAGATGGATGGATTGTGTGAAGAAGGATATGAATGAAAGGGGAGTCAGTGATTGCATGACAGCTGACAGGACGGAGTGGAAGAAGAAAACGCGTTGCGCCGACCACAATTAACATGGGACAAGGGCAGGAAGATGATGATGTTGATGAAGTCTTAAGACTGTACTCGACCATTTTTGTTGGCCCCTAAATTTTTGTCGCAAGTATAAACTACTGCAGCACTCCGTAAAACCTATGATATGTTGTCTCTTTCCGACTAAGTTCTAGAAGTATTGTATGAAGGAAGTTCCCTCGCTCCTCTCCGCTTCCTGACGCACCAGACTATGAGGAAGATGATCAGGATGATGAGGGCTAGTGCTAGGAACACTCCGAGAACGATAGCTGCTATCGCCGCTTCCGTCAAGTAGTCTGAAAGTGAGAGGATATGTTTTATTAGTTGTACATTTTAAATGAACGTTTTTTATTGAAGTTACACATAAACTCACGCTTTTTTCCCATGGGGGTAGGCAGAAACTACAGAACGTCCCCAGCTACGATCCGTACATACTCTTTTCGTCTCATCTACGTTCATACATCTCGTCATAGAAGCACGCCGGTTACGAGTACTGAAGACCTGTCCTTTTTGAAGAACCTCACCAATAAGGTCAGTGTAGGTCTTCCCAGTGCGACCCCTCCCGGCGTTGCCACTCACCTCTGCCATATAAAAACCTTTTGTCAATCGTCTTTCACTCATCCTCTCAACATGACCGAACCATCTAAGTATACCCTTTTCTATCTTTGTCACTACATCCTCATTTAATCCGCAACGGTCTCGTATAACCTAAGGATAGTAGCACGTGGCGTTCTGTGGTTTCTGCCTACCCCCATGGGAAAAAGGCGTGTACTAGCTTTTGCCCGCGACTTCGACGTCCGCGCAATGAAATAAAATATAGCCTATGTTACTCGCAGATAATGTAGCTTTCTAATGGTGAAAGAATTTTTAAAATCGGTCCAGTAGATTTTGAATTTATTTATTACAAACAAACAAAGAAACCACAAATATTTCCTCTTTATAATATTCGCGCGACTGCTGTGCATGAGGTCTTGGGTTCGATTCCCAGGTCGGGCAAAGTGTTATTGGTTTTTTCCATCAGGAATTTCTCAGTGGCAGCCTCGAAGTCTGGATTTGTGCCCGGTTGATGGCAATAGGCTCGCCCCCTATTACATGGGACTAAAAACATAACTGGCGAAATGTGGGTGTACTAATGGGTACACCTCTGCCTAACCCTTCGGGGATTACAGGCGTGATGTTATATTGTTATGCTCACCAATAAGGTCAGTGTAGGTCTTCCTACAAGTATATATTATAAACTTACCTGGAGTAACAGTTTCAAGTCAAAGTCAATTCAAAAGTCAAAACATTTATTTCAATTAGACCATTTACAGGCACTTTTGAATTGTCAAGGAGTCGGTCAGTTAGTCCGAAAGTTGAAGATAATTGCTATGGTGAAGAATGTGTTATGTTATGTTTATAATATTAGTTTAGACGTATGTAGTATCTATAGTTTGTTAACAAGAGAATCGGCACCAACGTTACGGTTTAAAAACCCTGTAATAAAAACACTAGCAAACATCATGAAGCACGAAATCGTTCACCTAACTAGTGTTCCCGTTTCCCCGGCCCCTCCCATCTACGTACCTATAGCGTAGACACATCTGTGTCGGGAGGGGAATAAATCAATACTCGGTGCACTCAGATGGCATGCGATTTGACATTTACTACGAGGTCACGAGTTGAAACAGGTGGATATCGGCTGCTGGGTCAAGGTTTTCATATACTTAGTGATATGATAGTTGAATTTCTTTGTTTGTATTGCATTAAGTCAAAGTTATAGTATTTATTACAATTGGGCTGTTGACACCATTAAGCAGTATAACTTCTTTAAAATAAGTAGAAAAAAAAACAACAACCTACTATAATTAAAAAAATACCGCGACTTCGTCCGCGCAAAAACAAATAAAATATAGCCTATGTAGTAGTTTATGAGTTTATCCATTACAAACAAACAAACAAAAATATAATTATTTCCTCTTTATAATATTTATTTATTTATTTATTTAAACTTTATGCAACAAAAAAGTACAAAGGCGGACTTAAAGCCTTAGGCTTGATATTAGTGTAGAAAACCATTTTCGTTATTCGTTCTTCACGCAAAATCGTCGGTCAGTTAGTCAGAAAGTTGAAGCTAGTTGCTCGTTCCAAAACCGTTGAGGCAAGCCTCTATGGAGAAGAACGAGGAAGAAACTCCACGGCACTCTTTCCAATTAGGTTTTTACAAAATTCTTGTTGCTTCTACATATGAAAACAATGAAGATAAAAAAGAACGTAAAACAACAGTAAAAAATAATTAAAATAAAGATGTCAGCTATGGCGCTACCCCAACACTATTAGTTTCGGTATGGTTACGGCTTTACGAGATTTCCGAGACACGGCGGTGTCACACAACCACTTTCCAAACTCCGAGCTGATTTTGAATGGGAAAAAAACCCAATAACACTTTGTCCAATCTGGGATATCAGCTCAGCAGTGACACTAGCTACCATGAAACCAGTACATCATCAGGATACTTACTAGAAATATCAATGGTATAGCTGTTCGTATTGCCATACGCGTCGACAGCGTTCAGGAGGACCCTGGGCGCGCAGCATGTAGCTCTGTATGTGGCCACCACCTCCTGCCGAGTCCCTGATGTGAAGTCTCCGCTGTACATCACGCCAACTGGTGACGAGGTTAGGCGGAGTAGACCTAGAGACCAGAAAATTCGTTAAAGTCAATGTCAAAAGTTTATTTGTGAAATATAGGTATACAATAGGTCAGACATATAAAATAGTATACAGGCTGTAAGTGTAAACACCGTTGTCACTAAAACCATAGGTACTTGATTTATTATAAACAAAGTTTTACTGAATTTAAAAATAAATAAACAATTTTTTCTTACAATAATTAAAAAAAAATCTGTTCGACACCGTCTTTAAAATCATGGATACTATGCGCCCGAGTTACGTAATCACCGCAAAGGGCGTTGACCTGCTGCACTGGCCGTCCGTTAAAACTACCTACATAAGTTTTAACTAATTACATCATTGTAATATAGGGTGAAATAAATTTGAGGAAAAATGGAGACATTACTTAAAAAAAAAAAGTTTTTTTTTTTCATTGAATTTTTGTTCTATTAGTGAAACCAAACCACTGGTTTCAAGGATAACGGTGTTAACACTGATACTCTGTATACAAATGTGGCTGTACTCATGGGTACACCTCTGTTTAACCCTTCGGGGATTACAGGCGTGATGTTATGTTTTAGTAACAGGTTGGTAAAAGTACAGGTTTCCTCACGATGTTTTTCCTTCACCGATGTGACATTGGCACTTGCCCGGATGAAAGAAACATATTAATACTACTGGATTTGGTCTCATGCTTACCAGACAGCGCATCCCTCGCCACAATGGTAGTAGACCAGGTATGCTGCGCGCAGTTATCACCAGTCCTCCCAAGACAGGTTCCTTGGAAGGTATGACGGACGTCAGGAGCCCAGGTGTCGATAGGATCCGCTGAGTTCGCGACGTACACGTAGGCAGATAGGGACACTTGCTCGTTACCTGGAGAAAGGGGGGGGGGAGATTAGTGCTGTTCGACGTATTAGCTGGGATTTTGTCGTTAAGAGCGTTGAAGCCGTACGGCATTTCACAAACCGTCAAGTTCGTATTTTTCGAAATGAATTAACCGATTTTTATGAAACTTCTTAGCACCGCGTACCTCGCAACGCACGCCTCGATATAAGTTTGCTTCTTAAAAATTTATTTATTTATTTAAAAACAACCAACATACACTTACGGTATGCACCAGACGTAAAATAAAACCAGTGCATGCTCAGGTCGAATATGAATACACATTGTGAAGCATGAGGAGCTTGTGGCTAAGTAATAACAGCCGCACGGGTCGATCCGTCAGGTTAAGCTACGCTTGCCGGGGTTGGTCCGTGGATGGGTGACCATCTTTACATACCGAGACTCCTCCGTGCCTCGGAAAGCACGTTAAGCCGTTGGTCCCGGCTGTCATACGTGGATCTTTGACAGTCGTTACGGGTCGTCAGAAGCCCGAAAGTCTGACAACCAGTCTTACCTAGGGGTATCATATTACCCAGTTACTGGGTTGTGGAGGTCAGATAGGCAGTCGCTCCATGTAAAATACTGGTATTCAGCTGCATCCGGTTAGACTGGAAGCCGACCCCAACATAGTTGGGAAAAGGCTAGGCAGATGACGATGATTGTGAAGCATGCGATGAACGCCGTTCGCTGCGCGTGCCTCGCAAATTTTCGCTATGTCTGTATCCGCCTTTACTTTGTACGGCTATTTATATAGAGAAGTTGGTATGATTAAATCAGATCTTACCATAGGCTGTAAAAGTGATAGTATCTCTCAATCCTGGCTGCGCATTAGCTGGGATCAATAATCTGACTATCACGTTGGTCGTCTGCCCCGGTGTCAACACTTGTCTGAAAGAGAAAGAGAATCATGGCTATGCAGGTTGTTAAAAGACATAATCGCATAGTCGGTAACTATGCATACTGCCCTACAAACTATATTCCTCACGCTCTAGGATGGTGCCGGTGACATTTGTCAAACTGTTGCTTTTCACTCTTGAACGTTACGGCGATTTACAATCACGATTGAATATTTTAACTGCACACTAATATCATAGTTATATTCAAAAATTATTGCTGGGAAATAACTTTTCTTTTGTTTTTTTTTTTTTATAATGAAATTAGCTACCCAGCGAACTTCGTACCGCTATTTTAAAATGATTTTTTTTAAAAAAAACCTTCTCCTTACAATAAAAAACACAACAAAGAAATTTTTTTAAAATTTGGCCAGCCGTTCACGCGTTATGCCGTGAACAAGGGGAATAGGGATTCATTTATATATACAACGTGTAACGGAAAGGGTATATACATACAAAGAGTAAGGCTTCTTTGAATGATAACTAACGATATGGCAACTCAATATAAAATACTCTAAGAATTGATACCAAATTTTCGGTTTCGTATGTTTCTTAAATTCAAATCATAACAAACGTGTCAAACCGCACTACGTGGGTCATAAATTTTCCATATTACTTGCCTAATATCACGATAAATCTCTTCCGTAATTCTGCGCGCCTAGTACCGCATAGTAGCCTACTGCAGGCGGTGTTCTTTGTTGATCATAATTTCCGAACATGTAGAGATAGGATTGAAAAACCCTTGCCATATCGTTAGTTATCATCCAAAGAAGCCTTGCTCTTTGTATGTATATACCCTTTACGTTACACATTGTGTATAGATAGATTGATGACTTACGATGAAGGATTGATGCCAGTCAGGAACCTGAGCTCCCCTGACGCTCCGAAGTTGAATCTGATCGATTGGTCCCTGTAGTTAGTCACCTCGAAGTGTAGCTGTAAGGAAAACAAAACATAGTACACATTTGACAACCGTACTAAACGTTGTGCTTAACTTAAGAGCAGTGTGTTATGAAGTTTTGTTTTCAATCCCCGACTCAATAACGACGGGGTGTTATAAGTTTGACGTGTCTTTGTGTGTCTGTCAAAGTCAAAGTCAAATCATTTATTTCAATTAGACCATTAAAAGGCACTTTTGAACGTCATTTACAAGAGAAAAGAAAAATTATAATATTGAATCTAGTTGCCCATTCAAAAGGTAGTTTCGTATGGAGAAGAACGGGCAAGAAACTCCATACTTACTCTTTTAAAAAATATATGTATGATTTACAATAAGTAGTAGGTACATTAATTCTATTTATACGAATGTGAAGACGATGTACCTAAAATAAAAGTCTAACAAAGTACTACAATACGTACCAAGTGCTACAAAGATTAAAAAATTGAAATGAAAGCTAAGAGCTAAGCTCGTAGCTCCAGAACGGATGAACCGATTTTGATTTTGTTTGAAAGATGAATTAGTCGGGAGTGCCGGTGTGTGTCTGTGCCATGCTATGTTCGGGGCCGCCATCGGGGGATTTTCAATTTTTTTTAAATTTATCTTTTGCTAAAAAGGCCATGAGCATCTTTGAGTGAACCCTGGGCCCACTCCTCAGCATCAGTTTACAGTGATAAGACCCATGTCATATGAAAGCTCTAAGCGTGTACTTCATTTCATTATATGGCAGCGGAGTTCAAATTCATCGCGAAAATGGTGTTTTGGTACCCGACCTTTCTGAAGGACCTCACCAATAAAGTCAGTGTAGGTCTTCCTAGGGCGACCCCTCCCGGCGTTGCCACTCACCTCTGCCATATAAATACCTTTTGTCAATCGTCTTTCACTCATCCTCTTAACATGACCAAACCATCCAAGGCGCTTTGCACACAGAGCAACTATTGCAGCAACTGGCAACTAGCAACTAGCTGTTTACATACATTTCGATTGGACTGCACACACAGAGCAACTCGAGTTTCGAGTTGCGGCAATCGTCAACAGTTTTCAGTTGCTGCAATCGATGACTAAGTTAGTTGCTAGTTGCCGCAACTAGCAAATTTAAATACTGTACCGGTTTTTAAAGCTGCCGATTTCCTCAACCGTCGATCGCAACGCTTCGGGCGATTTCACACCCTCCCTCCCTCTCCGTGTGCCCGGCAATGCCAGTGTCGCTACGGCAACGGCATACGGCAACTAGGCTATGAAAGTTGCTTACAAATTGCCAAAAAGTTGCGGCAACCGGCAACGTTATAGCAACTATCAACTTTTACAGGAAACTTTTAAAGAGTTGCCAGTTGCCTCCACTTAAGTTGCTCCGTGTGCAAAGCGCCTAAGCATACCCTATGTATGTCTTTGAATTATTGGGTAATTAATGGTGTCAACTACTCAATTCTCATGGTATTATGCCCACGCAGCATTTCCCCGTTCGCTCTATAATCTAGGCGATTCATGTTTTCTATAATTACCTGTAAATTTTCGCCTGGTGCCCCATACAGTCTGCTGGCTAGACCAATGTGGACTGCTGTCAGCAATATTCCTTGTTGATTCATCACCTGTGAAATAATTATAATAGTCCATTTCTAGCTTCTGCTCAAGACTTCGTCCGCGTCAAATTGATTTCTCCATACAAACTTTGAACCCCTGTTTCATCCCCTTAGGGGGTGAATTTTGAAAAATCCTTACTTATCAGATGCCTACGTCATACAAAGAACACACTCTCCAAGTTTCAGGTCTCTACGATCAGCGGTTTAGGCTGTGCGTTGATCCGTCAGTCAGTCATTCAGGAGTTCAGGACAAAGCATTTTATATGTATAGCATTAAAATAACATCACGCCTGTAATCCCCGAAGGGTTAGACAGAGGTGTACCCATTAGTACACCCACATTTCGCCAGTTATGTTTAAGTTCCATGTAATAGGGGGCGAGCCTATTGCATGGAATATAAATATAAAATTAATCATATATGAATAATTATCAACCGGACACAAATCCAGACTCCGAGGCTTCTACTAAGAAATTCCTAATGGAAAAACCCAATTTCACTTTGCCCGACCTGGGAATCGAACCCAAGACCTCATGCTCAGCAGTCGTGCGACCACTAGACCAGCGTGTATGGTATGAGGGAGGATATGTATAGATAGATAAGATTTCTTAGATGAGGAACGTAGATGAGGCGAAAGGAGTATGTAAGAATCGTAGCAAGTGGCGTTCTGTGGTTTCTGCCTACCCCCATGGGGAAAAGGTGTGAGTTAATGTATGCATGTAAGTTTCCTTATCAGTACCTGTGACACAGATCTGCCACTGTAAGGCTGGGCACTGTCGTTATACATCAGCTGAGCGTTGTAAGCCTTAGAGTTCATATCCTCAGTCCTCTCCAGGTCGTTTGAGGAGTCCGTTAGCATTACATTTGCTGATCTGCCCATTCGTATCTCTGGCTGGTTCAGTGGTCCCGACAGCCGGATGAAGGGCTCTCCTGAAAAGATAAATATATAGCTTAATTTCTAAGAAAGAATGAAAGAAAACCTGTTTCATCGTCATCATCATATCAGCCGTAGGATGCCCAGCTGAACATAGACCTCCCCTACAGATTTCCAATAGGACTGGTTGGAAGCGGCGTGCATCCAGCGCGATCCTAACAAACTATTCTATTATTCGCGTGAAAAACTGTTTATTTACGCGAAAATGACAAACATAACATAAGATTTTTTTACTATACTCCTTGGTAAGACTTGTCGTCAGACTTTCGGGCTTCCGACGACTCGTAACGACTGTCAAAGATCCACGAATGACAGCCGGGACCAACGGCTTAACGTGATTTCCGAGGCGCGGAAATAAAATAATAAATTTACCTTTTAAATCTCTCCCGACGATCTTGGCGTAGACCTTGGGTCCTTTCACAGGTGGTATCGCGACATCAGCCACCAGTTCCACGATGGGATCAATCTCTTCGTTCTGACCGTCTCCTGCTATGGGCTGGTAGCTGTAATAGGAATATAAGCTAGCTAGCTTTTGAACTTGTTTATATCGTTCTTGCTTACAATCTTCCACCCCCCTTTTTACCCGCCTTAGGGGGTGATTTCCGGGATAAAAACTATTCTATGTCCTTCCCCGGGTCTTAAACTATATATATATACAAAATTTCACCTAAATCGGTTCAGCGGTTTAAGCGTGAAGAGGTAACAGACATACAGACAGACGGATACACTTTCGCATTTATAATATTAGTATGGATTGAACTGCCTCGTTGGTCCAGTGGTCGCAAAGCGTGACTGCTCAGCATGAGGTCTTGGGTTTGCTTGCCAGATCGGGCAAATGTTTATTGGGTTTTTCCATCAGGAATTTCTCACAAGCAGCCTCGGAGTCTGGATTTGTGCCTTTGTTGGCAATATGCTCGCCTCCTATTACATGGGACTTAAACATAACTGGCGAAATGTGGATGTTCTATTACGTACACCTCTGCCTAACCCTTCGGGGATTACAAGCGTGAAGTTATGTATGTATTAATTAAAATACAATAGTAACTTAATCAGTGTAATGTGTGACCTTGGTTAAGCATATAATTTTTGCAAGACTTCCATCTTGGGTATCCTGTCTATATCAGTGCAGCGCCATACTAGTAATAATGAGTGATTAATGATGTCGCTAGTCGAGCAACAAATCGCTGATATGTGTTTGTTTCTGGAGCCGTCTCAGTACGCACACATGCGTTGTGAGTCTTTTAAATACTTTTACAAACATTCGTACAGTAAAACGGGGTGAATAGAGAGGCAGGGGTGAATCGAGACGGAACTTTAAAAGGGATTTTAAAGTCAAACTAATAAAGTTGGTCGCCAACAATGAGACTAATTTGTAAATTATAATTCAGAAAAAAAAGGAGAGTCTTTTTTGCCAACAAACTATATTATTTTAACATTAAAATCTCTTTTAAAGTTTCGTTTCGATTCACCCCTGCCTTTCTATACACCCCGTTTTACGGTACGTTTTGATTGTGGAGGGGCGTCCTATGTTTTTGTAGTTTATCTTCTCTAGAATAGTATACACACCTGAACGGAAGCTTGGCCAATTCAGTGCTGTATTCGTCGACCAATTGTGACTCTCTAACGCTTGCCACAGGACCCTTGACACGGAATTTGAGAGTATCTAGAAATAAAAACAAAAAACATGATTAGAAAACTCCTAATCCTTGCATCAGAAAGCACGTAAAGCTAATGGAACTGCGCTTGATGTATACCTGGTGTCGGATTGCCGTTCCATCGGACTATGAGAGTGAGGGAAGAGGGAGTTTTCTTTTATTTTTTTCTTACACACATACATAGCATTACGCCTGTAATCTCCGAAGGGTTAGGCAGAGGTTTTCGGACATTTCGCCAGTTATGTTTTTTAGTCCCATGTAATAGAGGGCGAGCCTATTGCCATCAACTGGGCACAAATGCAGACTCCGAAGCTGCAACTGAAAAATTCCTGATGGAAAAACCCAATAACAATTTGTCCGACCTGGGAATCGAACCCAAGACCTCATACACAGCAGTCGCGCTTGCGACCGCTAGACCAACGAGGCAGTACCAAGTTGGTATATCAAATCATCAAAAAAGTCCTTCCGCCCTGGGTGGGGCGGAAGGGACTGTCAGACTTTTACTAACTAAAAAACCACCCTGTTCCTTCTGTTGCCCTTTACGTTCCGGGGCCATGGTATCCTGTAAAGACGTCCCGCAACCCCGGCAGTACCCTGCGTAGTTCAATTCATTACAACTTTTCTTTCTTTCTTTATCGTGTGAGCAGTAAGGTCTTACGACCCCACACACCCTAGTGTCAGAGTTTCTGAACCGCCTCAAGGGCCTCTGACATGGTTTAAGTGGAACAGTAAGTCCAGGTTTCCTCACGATGTTTTCCTTCACCGATGTCAGTGATATCCAAAATAAACTTTAGAAAGTACATACATATACATAAACTCACACATTTTTCCCATGGGGGTAGGCAGAAACTACAAAACGTCACCTGCTACGATCCTTACATCCTCCTTTCGCCTCATCTACGTTCATACATCTCGTCATACAAGCACGCCGGTTACGAGTACTGCGCACCTGACCTTTCTGAAGAACCTCACCAATAAGTAAAAAGGCAAAAGGAGAAAGCACAATTGAAAATGTCATGTTGGTACTTGCCCGGGTTTGAACCCACACCTTAACCATCACGACAAACAATTGACTTAACTTCTGAGTAGAGGAACTCAGATAGGCAGTCGCTCTATGTAAAATACTGGTATTCAGCTGCATTCAGTTAGACTGGAAGCCGACCCCAACATAGTTGGGAAAAGGCTGGACAGATGACGGGGTCACCAAATGGCGGACCGCCAACGTATAATTATGTGCGGCCTTAAGAAAACAGTAAACTTCACACCGAAAAGTAAGTTTAACTCGTTGACTGCGGGAAAACACACACGTTGTGTTTTGACTAAAAAACGCAAGTGCGGCGCACACACAAACGTGTGTGTTTTTCTACGGCGAACACGCGAACATTGGTAGCTAGCCGCACTGGCGTTTGGCGCAGCAAATGTTCGTCCGCAGTCAAAGGGATATGTCAGAATATATGTGAATAACAAAACGATAACTTCTAGCATTAATTTAGCCTAGTTTTCTTTAGTAACTTAGACGGATTTTATTTGTTATGATCTACCTAATAACTTTCAAATAAAGACCACTAATAAAACTAATGTTGACACCTGTCGTAGACGTTTGATGTCGCTGAAGGTGTTAAACACCTCACTTCCCCCTCCCCTGATCTGAGGAGGGTAGGGTAGACGGAGGCGGGCTAGCACCAACAAAAAACCACAAAAATAAACAAAGGTCTAGGTTCTTAGGCCAATAGCAAAACGTTATTTGAATACCCTTGCCAATCATTAATGATCTGCGTCTTGATTGATAACCATAGACAACTAGACAATTGATAACCTATTAACTTGACTGACGTCACATTCCTTATTTAAACATGAGTGACGAGCCGTCGACATGCGTTAGATTAAGGTGTGTGGTCATTGTTTTATGGATGTTTTGGATGTTATAAATGTTTATGGGTTGATTTTTATTTTATGGATTTTTGAGTTGAGATGTCAGTTTGTATTGATGAAAGGGTTTGCGAGATGTTTTGGATGTTGTGGATGTTTGTGAGTGAAGCTTGAATTTTAGAATGCAATCATTTTATGATATAAAGATGACCTTAAAACCGTGAAGTTTAAAAATAGTCGTAAACGATCTTTTGGTAAATGGATGTTTGTGACTGAAACAGTTCTTAGGATATATGACGTTACAGTGATTAACAGTGAACAGTGTCAGCAGTCAAGGACTCTATTAGGACCTACGTCAGACAATCGGTGACCGATTTTTTCCGATCCGATAAAATAGGTTTTACAAAACCTTACTGCCTCGTTGGTCTAGTGCCCGGTTGATGGCAATAGGCTCGCCCCTATTACATGGGACTAAAAACATAACTGGCGAAATGTGGGTGTACTAATGAGTACACCTCTGCCTAACCCTTCGGGGATTACTGGCGTGATGTTATGTTATGTAGAAAACCTTAGTCCTAGATTTCTTGTCGGAGAGAAATGCAGCGTACTGCAACGGCAATTGTAGGTACAACGCACACGTACTACAAAAAGTTGGTCCGACGAAACTATAAAATAATCGTCCGATCCGATAATAATCAGGCCTACAAAAAGTTGACGTTTTAGGAGACCCGCGAGCGGTTTAGCTGTAGTAGAATTGGCCTTCAGAGTATTAAGGTCCCTACATCCTCGCCAGATCCCTGCAGTGACCCCTCAGGACTTGTTAAATTGTTAATTCCGTTCATTCACCTCAGTAATCATTCCGCCGCAAACAAATCCGTTCAAATAAAAAAAAAATGAGTTGTCTGTTTGTAAAATCAAAATAACTGCTTTTTTTTTACTAAATGCATATGAATGTTTACTTGAATACAGAAAAAAAATATTGTATTTTTTGTCTTTCTGTCTGTTTGTTCGCTTGGGCTTATATCCAAAACGGCTGCACCGATGTTGACTGTACTCTCACCGACAGATAGCTAATGTTATAAGCAATAACTAAGAAAACTTTTACTATAGAAAAATGATTAAGGATACCGCGCAATAAATAAATAACCCGCGGAAAACCGACATTCAAGCGGCTGTACATCACGCCTGTAATTTCCTATGGGTTAGGCAGAGGTGTACCCATTAGTACACCCACATTTCGCCAGTTATATTTAAGTCCCATGTAATAGGGGGCGAGCCTATTGCCATCAACCGGGCACAGATCCAGACTCCGATGCTGCTACTGAGAAATTCTTGATTGAAAAACCCAATAACACTTTGCCCGACCTGTGAATCGTACCCAAGACCTCATGCACAGCTCAAGCGGACGAAGTCGCGGGCAAAAGCTATTAAGCATGTTATGCGCTTATCTAATCAGTCTAAAGTTTTTTATTTTTTTATTATCATGGTTTATCTTAATACTACATAAGCATTAACTATTTTATGATCGCGAAATTGGTTACTAGTCATCATCATATCAGCTGACCGACGTCCACTGCTGGACATGCATAAATAAACTCACGTCCTTTTCCTATGAGGGTAGGCAGAAACCACAGAACGTCCCCAGCTACGATCCTTACATACTCCTTTCGCCTCGTCCACGTTCTTACATCTCGTCTTACAAGCACGCCGGTTACGAGTACTGCGCACCTGACCTTTCTGAAGAACCTCACCAATAAGATCAGTGTAGGTCTTCCTAGGGCGACCCCTCCCTGCGTTGCCACTCACCTCTGCCATATAAATACCTTTTGTTAATCGTCTTTCACTCATCCTCCGCAATGTAGATACAAAAATCTTCCTCTTGAATCACTCTATCTTTTGATGAAAACCGCATTAAAATCCGTTGCGTAGTTTAAAAGATCTAAGCGTACAGACGGCGGGAAGCGACTTTGTTTTATACTATGGAGAGATTTAGTCTAGATTCGTTCATTCAGGACAATCAACTCATTCTTTATTCGTTCTTTGTTTGTTATCATTTCAAGTAGGCATGACAATAACTTTGATAACAAACTCAAAACTAAAAACAATCCACACATGTCTATACAGGGTCATTGAAAATTTACCAGAAACCTGGAAAGGGGTCATTGTACTCATCATTATGAACAACTTTTACTGTGGGACCAACCCTGAAATCATGAAAAAAGTCAGCTTTTCCACACATTATGAACTTGTTGTATAGAATTTTTATAGTGATCAGCTGATTTTATGACAAACTGTGGCGCGGTCAGAAGCTAGTAAATAAATAAAACTGAAGTGTCTTTGGTTACTGCTCCGATCCCGTCATTCACAGCGTGATGTTATATAGCCTAAACTATTCATCACAAACCTAGCTATCTTACACAAAAAGAATTTTTCAAATCCGACTTACAGTTCCAGAGATAAGCACGTTTAAACAAACAAACAAACAAAACTTTTCAACCTTTTCATATTAGTATAGTTTATTTATAGATTATTAAAAAAAAAAAAATAACAAAACACTATCGTTGTGACCCAATTATTAAAAAATGGTGTTTTATTATAATAATAATCAAAATAAATACATAATGTATTATTTCTCTAATCAGTACAAACCTTTATAAATAACTAAACTGATAGTGGGCGCCGTTTTATATAATTTAGTTGATAACGTTTTATGGAGAAGCGCGCTCGTGTGTTTGTGAATTATTAACAATTATTAACTAGTGCGTGTGTCCCAGTGATTACAGTTTTAATAGACAAGTGTTTTGTGTTTTTTTTTAAAGTGACAGTTCAAGTCAAACGTAAAATTTGAATTAAGAATTTCGTTAAAATTTCATTTCGAAATTTTAAATTTTTGAAATGCGTTCGATTTTTTGACACAGTATTATGTTAAGCAGTAAATCAACTGTTGTTGTCCTTTATAAATATGGAATTGGATAGAGATATTTTAATTTATTCATACATATAGTGTTTTGATTACACAGTAAACCAGTGGCCGCGAATTTGTTTTAGCGTAAGTCCGATTTCGAAAATTATGAGATATGACCTTGACATTAAAAAAAAAACTCGTTTTAACAAATAATTGCAACGAATGAAATGATCGTAATTGTACAACAAGCGAAGTTTACAAAACACGGTTCGGGAATTACCCGATTTTCCGACGTAAAATTGTGCTAAAATTTTTGTTTGTCTGTCCGTCGGTCTGTCTGGTTATTCTGATTGATCTATGAAACTATTGGACCGATTTTAATGGGACTTTCACAGGCTTGATACCAGATGTTATATGTAGTAATTTAGGCTAGAATGCTAGATGTTATTTTAGACTTTTGTTGTTTTTTTGACTGCCTCGTTGGTCTAGTGGTCGCAAGCGCGACTGCTGTGCATGAGGTCTTGGGTTCGATTCCCAGGTCGGGCAAAGTGTTATTGGGTTTTTCCAACAGGAATTTCTCAGTAGCAGCCTCGGAGTCTGGATTTGTGCCCGGTTGATGGCAATAGGCTCGCCCCCTATTACATGGGACTAAAAACATAACTGGCGAAATGTGGGTGTACTAATGGGTGCACCTCTGCCTAACCCTTCGGGGATAACAGGCGTGATGTTATGTTATGTGTTATTTTAGAACGTTAATAAGGGTTCCGCGCGAAAAACACATAGGATTCTCAAGTGTAAGATAGGATATAATAATATTTAGAAGCCGAAGAGATAAGTTTGTTTTTTGGTCTAATCTCCGAAAACACTGGTCCGATTGTAAAAAATCTTTCGCTTATAGGAAGCTACGTTATCCTTGAGTGATATAGGCTACATTTTATTACCAAAACAAGAGTTAATCTAAATATATAAAAGCGAAGGGTCAATCACTTACTCACTCATCACGAAATATCGAAAACCGCTTGACGTATAAAGATAAAATTTAGTAGAGAGGTAGTTTATAGTTAGTAGACGTCTGCTAAGAAAGGATTTTTCAAAATTCACCTCTTAAGAGGATGAAACGGCGTTCAAAAGTTTGTATGAAGAAATTTGATGCAGACGAAGTCGCGAGCAGAGGCTAGTAAGAATTTAAACGTAAATAAGTAGATGTAGTGACAAAGATAGAAAAGGGTATGCTTAGATGGTTCGGTCATGTTGAGAGGATGAGTGAAAGACGATTAACAAAAGGTATTTATATGGCAGAGGTTAGTGGCAACGCCGGGAGGGGTCGCCCTAGGAAGACCTACACTGACCTTATTGGTGAGGTCCTTCAGAAAGGTCAGGTGCGGAGTACTCGTAACCGGCGTGCTTGTATGACGAGATGTATGAACGTGGACGAGGCGAAAAGAGTATGTAAGGATCGTAGCTGTGGACGTTCTGTAGTTTCTGCCTACCCCCAAGGGAAAAAGGCGCGAGTTTATGTATGTATGTATGCATAAGTACGTACATCGTAGGTACTTAGATCAATAAGCTTTTAGGATATATTAAAATGTAACATGACGTCATATCGATTCGTAGTCCGAAGGACGAACATTTTTTGTTAGTCTTTTATTCATTATGAACTTTGTACGCAAGTACATGCCAAAGGTTTCTTGCGATTAAAGGATTATAAACCTAGACACAAAGATTATAGAATTGACTTTTGGACATACGCAAAAATCAACAGTTTAATGAATCACGCAGTAGTTTAGCGATAATTTGTAAACTTCTTGGGGCTAGTTGAACTTTGGTCTAGTTGCTTGTTTAGTCATGAGTGAGTTAGTATCTTTAGCGTATATTACACGTGTTTAATTAATGATGATTATCATAAATGACACGTACGAAGTTTTATTACAACTAAGGCGCTTTGCACACAAAGCAACTAACGCAGCAACTGGCAACTAGCTGTTTGCATATATTTCAATTGGACTGCGCACACAGAGCAACTCATGTTTTGAGTTCCGGCGATCGTCAACAGTTTTCAGTTGCTGCAATCGATGACTAAGTTAGTTCCTAATTGCCGCAACTAGCAACTGTTAAATATTATACCGGTTTTTAAAGTTGCCGGTTTCCTCAGCAGTTAATCGCCATGCGTCGGGCGATTTCACACCCTCCCTCCCTTTTCCTGTGCCCGGTAATGCCAGTGTCGCTACGGCAACTGCATACGGCAACTCGGCTATGAAAGTTGCTCACAGATTGCCATAAAGTTGCGGCAACCGCAAGCTTTATAGCAACTATCAACTTTTACAGGAAACTTAAAGTGTTGATAGTTGCCTCAACTTAAGTTGCTCCGTGTGCGAAGCCTCGTAGGTCTAGTGGTTGCAAGCGCGACTGCTGTGCATGAGGTCTTGGGTTCGATTCCCAGGTCGGGCAAAGTGTTATTGGGTTTTTCCATCAGGAATTTCTCAGTAACAGCCTCGGAGTCTGCATTTGTGCCCGGTTGATGGCAATAGGCTCGCCCCCTATTACATGGGACTAAAAACATAACTGGCGAAATGTGGGTGTACTAATGGGTACACCTCTGCCTAACCCTTCGGGGATTACAGGCGTGATGTTATGTTATGTGTGCAAAGCGCCTAGTTGTTAGGTTTCCGCAGTGCTGCCAGGGTTGTGAGTTTTGTTCGAAAGAGTTACCGCGGCACTGTAACGTAAAACGCATTAGGAGGAACAAGAATGGGTTTTATTCAGTAAGCCAGAGCTAGAGCGGAAGAAGTCATTTGATGATATCCCATCCATAAACAAACACACAGTTTCACAGACAACAAGGACTACTTTAGCGTACTTCTACACGTAATGTGGAGATGTTTTGTCCTTATAGGTGTTTTAAAAAGTATGTGGTAGTGAAAAAATAATCACGATTAAGGCATCCGTAATCCGTATGTGAAATATTAAATTTAAGTGCTAATTATTAGAGTCAAATGCTTGGTTTTGGAAGTAAAAAAATCTAGCTTAACACAAAGGAAATTTTTTATCCTGTTTCCTGAGTTTTCCGTGCGATATGTAGGACTTATGCGCAGACAAAGTCGCGGGCATAACTTAGTCTTTACATAGTATAACACGCTATCCGTCGTATGTAGGTTTATATCTTTTAAACTACGCAAAGGATTTTAATGCGGTTTTCATTAATAGATAGAGTGATTCAAGTGGAAGGTCATCTACATTGCACTCGTGCGAAGCTGGGGCGGGTCGGTAGTCTATCTATACTAATAATATTATAAAAAGGAAATATCTATACTAATAATTTAATTGTTTGTTTGTGTGGCAACGCTGGGAGGGGTCGCCCTAGGAAGACCTACACTGACCTTATTGGTGAGGTTCTTCAGAAAGGTCAGGTGCGGAGTACTCGTAACCGGCGTGCTTGTATGACGAGATGTATGAACGTGGATGAATCGAAAGGAGTATGTAAGGATCGTAGCAGGTGGCGTTCTGTAGTTTCTGCCTACCCACATGGGAAAAAGGCATGAGTTTATGTATGCGTTAATTGTTTGTTTGCATTGAACAGGCTCCGAAACTACTGAACTGATTTGAAAATTTCTTTCACAGTTGGGAAGCTACACTATCCCCTGGTGACATAGACTATATTAAATTATAAAACAAATTAGGGATCCGTAAGAAACATCATGCAAACGAAGTCGCGGAGACAGTGCTATTTATTATAATTAGAAGTGCATTTAGAATCTAACAGGGGACGCATGTTAGATTATAAATCCCGGAAAGGCATCTTATCTATTGAATGTTATTCAACGGACGTAAACATCGCGGCCTCGATATTGGGTTAGGTCAGGTCTAAAGGTCAGGTCAGCTGCGCCAAAAAGAGACAAACAGAGGCTTGGACTGTGCAAACTATTCTTGTACTCCAATAATAATATTTTAGGACAACCAACACATCGCCATCTGATCCCAAACTAGGCAGCCTGTACTATGGTAACCAGACAACTGATAAATACATATATATACATATTATAGATAAATTACACCCAGACACAGAACAAATCATCGTGCTCAATACACAAAGATTTGTCCTGGGTGGGAATCGAACCCATGACCTCCGTCCTAGCAGTCAGGGTCACTAACGATTAGACCAACAGGCCAGTCGATTCCGAATACTATCTGGATGGCTCGCCATTTTATTTTTAACCAGCTTTTGCCGACATCTTCGTTTGCGTTAAATTCGGGTATTTTTTTTTTGTTTAGGTGGTAAAAATCATCAAATGACTCCTTCCGCCCTGGGTGGGGCGGAAGGGACTGTCAGACTTTTACTGACCAAAAAACCACCCTTTTCCTTCTGTTGCCCTTTGCGTTCCGGGGCCACGGTATCCTGTTAAGACGTCCCGCAACCCCGGCAGGGAAATTCGGGTACCTTAGTTTACTCTAACGTTTCTCGCTAAGTTTTTCTATATGAACTTTGGACATCCATATTATCCATTTAGGGGGTGAATTTAAAAAAAAAACTTTCTTAGCGGATGTCTACTAACTATAATCTACCTCCCTGCCAAATTTCATATTTATACGTCAAGCGGTTTTCGATATTTCGTGATGAGTTGAGTGAGTGGCCTTTTGCTTTTATATATTTGGAAGATTTTAATAAGGAAAGAAGCAATAAATTTTTATAAAGTAATTAATCCGGAACTAGTATTTTTTATTGGTAAAATACGTGCCACGAAAGATGAGACTTGACACACCACACAAACTTTATTATTTCGTAATAAATATTATAATATTGTTTAGAATTTTAATCTAAACGTCATCGAAAAATCCCTGAATAGATACACAAATTATGGTTAACTATTTCGTACATCCATACCTGCGCAAGCTCCCCATTACTGACGCTTGTCAATCTCATCTTTCGTGGCGCGTATTATACGCAAAATAAAACTGTAAAAAAAAACGACAAAATGACAAATATTAAATTGACATTCGTATAAAAAAAAACAAAATTGATTTACTGCTAACAACTAATCTGTGTGAAAAAACATGAATGGGTCATTTTAACTGTATTTTTTTTGTTTATTTCGTATAACTGTGTTTTAAGTTTATTGAGGAAAACAACAGAACACATGTTTTGTTAATATAATATTATCCTTTCTACCAATTCGAGTTTTAGGGTGACGTCATTCAATTCAAAATGGTTGACTAACATTCTTCAATGAATTTTAGTTCGGCTTCCCGCCGTCTGTACGCTTAGATCTTTTAGACTACGCAACGGATTTTAATGTGATTATCATCAATAGACAGAGTGATTCAAGAGGAAGGTTTATATATCTACATTGTACCCGTGCGAAGCCGGGGCGGGCGCTAGTACAATACAATTCTAGAACATTTGAGCTTAGGTCTGTCAAATGGACTACACTTTCTCAATAATTAGTTATTGAGTTGTTCCTTACGGAATTTCACTATAGCAGCCACGGAACCTGTATTTGTGCCCGGTTGATGGCAATAGGCTCGGCCCCTATAACATGGGACTTAAACATAACTGTCGAGACGTGGGTGTACTAATGCGTACACCTCTGCCATACCCTTCGGGGATTACAGGCGTGTTGTTATATATCATAAATCGACAAAAAAAAACAATTTCACTTTTCGTTATGGCAACATTGACGGATAAAATCATTTATTAAAAGTGGCCATATTTGGTTTTGTTTTGACACTTGATAAATTCGCGTATGTGATTACAAAATGCGCCAAAAATACTAAAACAACATTTCTAAAGAAGTGAATCCAGTTTCCTTATTTTGTTAAAAAACCTAAGTTTACATCGTATTACAGAAATCGACATAAGCGTGCAACAAACCTCCTCAAACACCATAATTAGACTCAATGATTTTGGCATAATAATCAATTCGTGGCTGTCGTAATAACTTGTAACTAAAAAAAAAAACTGGTCAGACTCTCTGGCTTTATACGACATTTAAATTTGGTATCTGGCTGTATGCAAGACTGTCCTTGACTCACATAAGGTGCGCCGCCATCTTGGATCTTGAAGGCGGGAACTGTCAACTTGACATTTAGAGGTTAAACTTTTTTTTTTATTGCAAGGGTTTATACAGGTAATCGGTAATTAAGTTTTTAGTTTAATGGAAGTTTTTATTCCATGTAATATAGTTTTTTTATTGATTAACTGTGTATGCCCTTTTAGTTTTTATTGCATGATTTTTTTCCATTTTTTTTTGCATGAGTTTTTTAAGGTTTTTTTGTGTGTGTGTTTTTTTTAAACTGTGTTTTTTAGGAAAGCATTTAGGAAGTGTTTTTCAAAATTTTAAAGCCGGTACTGGAATCTCCGACCTTCTTTATTAAGTGTTACTGAAAAATTCCTGTTCGAAAAACCCAATAATAGCCAAAATAATACCCAATAGTCTTAGAGTAATAAAAATGATATTTAAGAAGAAAAAAAGAAAGAAAGAAAATTTGTTTATTCACGCGAAAATGACGCACATGACATAACATAAAAGAAAAAAGAAAAATTGTACACAAGCAAGGAGAAACAAGTTTATGACACCTACTTATAACCGGCGTGCTTGTATGACGAGATGTATGAACGTAAATGAGGCGAAAGGAGTATGTAAGGATCGTGGCAGGTGGCGTTCTGTAGTCTCTGCCTACCCCCATGGGAAAAAGGCGTGAGTTTATGTATGTGTACTTATAATTATGTTATTATTTTGATTGATTTGATTACAATATTTTGTTGGCCGTGACGCGTTATTATATTATAATACTTAACACGGCGAGTGCTATTTTTTGTGTGTTTATTTTTTTCCCGATGACATTAGGCTGGTTACAGATAAGAAAGAAAAATATACATAAATGGAAATGTACCGAATGTTTTTTTTTAATGTGGGTTTATTTATTAAAGACAAGTGGCTTCGGTTACGTCTTTGGTTATTGCTCAGCTCCTTTGTGACGTAGCGTTATGTGTCCTTATGAATCTGGTTATCATAAACAAAATGAATTTTCAAATTCGCCCGACCGCGCGGTCGAACGCTGCAATCCGCCTTACCGCCACCGCACTCCGCGGCGCGCGGCGGTGCGCTGTGCCGTGTGTTTATCGCCATAAGTGGTTTCTTATCAATAGATAGAGTAATTCAAGATGAGCGTTTATGTATCTACATTGCACTCGTGCGAAGCCGGGACGGGCCGCTAGTGGTCTCTGAATTGCCATCTAAGTTGGGTTTACTTTCAGCCATTCGGATCCGAATGTATACTAAATGTATATTAAATGTGTCATCATCTGCCTAGCCTTTTCCCAACTATGTTGAGGTCGGCTTCTAGTCTAACCGGATGCAGCTTCAACCAGTATTTACATGGAGCGACTGCCTATCTGACCTCCACAACCCAGTAACTGGGTAATACGATACCCCTTGGTAAGACTGGTAGTCACATTTTCGGACTTCCGACGACCCGTAACGAATGTCAAAGATTCACGTATGACAGCCGGGATCAACGGCTTAACGTGCTTTCCGAGGGACGGAACGATGTCAGTGTCTTGTAACTTAGAAAGTACATATGAATTGAAAATGTCACATTGGTGGTCATTAATGTATACTAAATGTATACGGAATGTATACAGCTAAGTGTGTAACTAGCCTTTTATTTATTTTTTGTGACTATATTTCTCTTCTGAAGTGTTGTGCAAAGATTATTTATTGTGGTGTTATTTACTTTTTTTATTGAGTATTTATTATACAGGGTGTCCGGTTTTCAATGGATTATCTTGAAATGGATCATGGTAGAACTAATGACTAATCTGGAAAAAAATACAAATAAAAAAAAAACAACTAGTCCCAAAGATATGATTCATTTAATAAGATTCGTTGTTTTTTGTGACCTTTTTTTACATTCTTGTACACCACGACCACGAATTAATGAATTCTGTCGGTTTTTTATTGTTAACGTAATTTACGTTAACTAAGCTGATAGATAAGTAATCAAAAATAGGACTACTATCAAACGGTTTTGAAAAAAAACAACTTGAACTATGTTCTTTTGAAAAAAATCGTGAACAATTTTCTTTTTGAGCAAGTTTAAACGTCCGTAGCTTAAAAAAGATGTATCGAAACACAAGTGGCCAATAATTTTATAAGATTATGTGTTTATAGCCGATTTCAAAATGGTATGATTCAGTTTTGTACCTAATATAAATAGTGAATTATTGCTATTCGTTTTCAAAAGGAGCGAAATTTGGGTAAACAACAAAGTTTCAGATATTAGAATATTTATTTACATTAAATGTATCTGGTCATTGGGGTTTAATAAAAAACAGCATTTGATATTAATGACACTGTTTTTAACCGCTAAGCATGAGGTTTTGGGTTCGATTGCCAGGTCGAGCAGTGTTTTTGGGTAAAGTGTTATAACTGGTGAAATGTGGCTACACCTCTGCCCTTCGGGGATTACAGGCGTGATGTTAAGACTGTATTCGTTGTAAATTACATTCGTTGTAAATTGTCTGCCACCCACTCTGATTCAGACCCTACATTTTAGAATAAATGCTCTCCTATGTAGTCGTATATCACGTCGATCGCTTATTTTTGATATGGTTGACTGGACACGGCTACCTAAGTCTTTCAAGGATCGACTTAGCGTAATAATTTTCCTTAAGACAACCCAAATAAAAAAAAAAACACGGTCACACCATATTTTCATCATATCACATCCCACAAGTCGCATTACAGGTTAGGTTAGGGTTAGGTTAGGTTAGCTGGGCTGTTTCCGCACTTAGCCTCTTTATTGGGCCATTGTACGTATGAAAAGGATATCCTTGAGGAGTTACTCCAACCATCCCAGATCCTCCCAGAATGCCAGCAGTCTTTTCAGACTATTGCAGGCTTCGGGGAGCGATGCCGGCGATTGGAGAGTCCGTGCCCGTTGATCTGCCACGCTTCTGCACTCCAAGAGCACGTGCTGTGGTGTTTCTTCCGCCTCCATGCATCCTCTGCACACAGGGCTGTCTGTCACACCTATGGTGAATAGGTGTTTGTTTAGGGGACAGTGGCCGGTTATGATGCCTATGATCTTCCGAATTTCGTCCCGTTTCAATCTAATAAGGCTGCGGGCAAGTCTTTTTGATGCTTCCGGAACTGCATTCTTTGTTTGCCTGCAGGTTACACTGTTTCTCCATTCCGTATGGTGTGTTTCCTCGGTTTTCTTACGTAGCCATGATTTTATTTGGGCTTGAGGTATGGGAAGCAGCGGTTCCGGGCCGTATACTGTTGTCTTCATACCTCTTTTAGCCAATTCATCGGCTGCATCGTTACCCAGTGAGTTACTGTGCCCTTTTATCCATTGCAGGGTTACCTTGTTTGTATTCGCAATGTGTTGGAGTGTATTATGACATTCCAAAACGAGGGCAGAGTTTATAGTGTTGTTT
Source organism: Hoplodrina ambigua (assembly GCA_949774945.1). Classification (NCBI taxonomy): domain Eukaryota; kingdom Metazoa; phylum Arthropoda; class Insecta; order Lepidoptera; family Noctuidae; genus Hoplodrina; species Hoplodrina ambigua. The sequence goes on from OX458994.1 coordinate 2,204,526, forward strand.
TGTAGCGCTTGAAGCACCGATGCACTGTCTGAGATAATTTTAATGTTGAGATCTCTGACGTCTCTGGCTGCAACTGCTTGAGCCGCTCTGGTGATGCCAATGCATTCTGCTTGGAAGATCGTGTTAAGTTTACCTAAAGTTGTTGACATTTTGATGTTTAGGTCGTTTGAGAAGACGCCAGCTCCAGTACCATATTTGGTTTTGGACCCGTCTGTGTATATCCGAACTTCATTGATGCCAGAGTAGTCTTCGGCTTCCGCCTTAAGTTGGATATCATATCTTCGATCAAAGATGTGGTGACATGAAGTTCTGTCCATGGGTGCCTCTACCAGCTCCCTCCTACTACCTCCTACTACCTCTATCTCTGCCGCATTACAGGTTAACCAAGCTTTCCTATTAATTACTAACGTCTACAAATCTTTTTATTTAAAACCTGATGGTCAGGTTCATCTAATGTTCAAATTTGTTACAATATTGCAAACTTTGTTGTTTAACCAAATTCCGCTCCTTTTGAAAACGAATAGCAATAATTCGCTATTTACATTAGGTACAAAACTGAATCATACCATTTTGAAATCGGCTATAAACACATAAGTTTTTAAAATTATTGGCCACTTGCGTTTCGATACATTTTTTTTAAACTACGGACGCTTAAACTTCTTCAAATAGAATTTTTTTCACAATTTTTTCCAAAAGAACATACTTTAAGTTGTTTTTTTTCAAAACCGTGTAATAGCAGTCCTACTTTTGATTACTTATCTATTAGCTTAGTTAACGTAAATTACGTTGATAATAAAAAACCGACGGAATTCATTAATTCGTGGTCGTGGTGTACAATAATGTAAAATAAGGTAACAAAAAACAATGAATATTATTAAATTAACCATATCTTTGGTACTACTTGTTTTTATTTTTTAATGTATTTTTTTTCTGAATCGCCATTAGTTCTACTATCACCCATTTCAAGATAATCCATTCTTTACCGGACACCCGATATACATACGTAATAGTGATGTCATACCTACATTGCTATTGGATATTTAAGTTTTGTTCTTTTAAAAAAATCCTCCCCCCCCTCGCCCCCTATTACATGGGACTAAGAACATAACTGGCGAAATGTGGATGTACTAATGAGTACACCTCTGTCTAACCCTTCGGGGATTACAGGCGTAATGTTTATGTATTCTTTTAAAAAAGTTTTTCAATTTTTTATTACTAGCTTCTTCCGACTTCGTCCGTGTAAATGTTGGTTATTCAGAAACATTTATTTCAATTTGACCATTTACAGGCACTTTTGAATGAAATGAAATGAAATGAAATGAAATGAAATGAAATGATATTTATTCAGTAAATTGGTTATAAATAACACTTTTACACGTCACATTTTAAACTAGATGAGTCCAGTGTTTCCTAGCCGACTGCTCTGAGAAGAAACACCGAAACAAACTCAGAGAATTGTCAAGGAGTCCGTCAGTTAGTCCGAAAGTTGAAGCTAGTTGCTCGTTCCAAAACGGAGGTAGGCCTCGGAGAAGAACGAGCAAGAGACTCCACGGCACTCTTTTCAATTAGGTTTTTACAAAATACTGGTTACTTTATTCTTGTTGCTTCTACATGTGAAAATAATGAAGATTAGTATAAGATATTGGCGATCTAATCTTGTTTCACCTAAGGGGTAGAATTTCCGGGGTTGCGGGACGTCTCCGGGGTTGCGAGACGTCTTAACAGGATACCGTGGCCCCGGAACGTAAAGAGCAACAGAAGAAACAGTGTGGTTTTTTAGTCAGTAAAAGTCTGACAGTCCCTCTCGCCCCACCCAGGGCGGAAGGAGTTATTTCATGATTTTTACCACCTTTAAAAAAAGGGTAGAACTTCGAAAAATCTTTCTTGTCGGATGCCTACGTCATTCAAAGAACACACCCTCCAAGTTTCAGGTCTCTACCACAGATTACTGAATAGTTACTACTCTCTACGATCAGCGGTTTAGGCTGTGCGTTCATCCGTCAGTCAGTCATTCAGGATAAAGCATTTTATATGTATGTACAGTTTTTTTTTTTTGTTAGTAATCATTATTGATGATCCCGTTTGCAAATAAACAATGCAATGCTCAATCTATACAATTAATATCCATACAAATCGCTCGTTTTGATTCATTAATTGAATCTCGATTTAATTACCTACTTTAAAAGCTTTCAATACGCACAAAAAGTGCTTCAATATTCAGAGTTCCGTAGATGTATGGCATATGTTTCGGTTTGAATATTGAGACAGATCTCCGGGATGTAGTACAAAAATATTAGTATTTTTTGTACTTTTTCAAAACACTGAAAAAACTAACTTTCATGCATATCTTGTGTAACAGACGAGTGTTGAATGTTTCTTAGAAAAAAATATAAATATCATGATCTGCCTAGCCTTTTCCCAACTACGTTGGGGTCGGCTTCCAGTCTAACCGGATTCAGCTGAATACCAGTATTTTACATGGAGCGACCGCCTATTTGACCTCCACAACCCAGTAACTGGGTAATATGATACCCCTAGGTAAGACTGGTTGTCAGACTTTCGGGCTTCTGACGACCCGTAACGACTGTCAAAGATCCACGTATGACAGCCGGGACCAACGGCTTAGCGTGCTTTCCGAGGCACGGAGGAATCTCGGTGTGTAAAGATGGTCACCCATCCACGGACCAACCCCGGCAAGCGTTGCTTAACCTGACGGATCGACCCGTGCGGCTGTTATTACTTAGCCACGAGCTCCTCCAAAAAATATCAATATATAAAAAAATATAAAATATCTTTAACATTAGTTGAATAAATAAACAAGCTACTGTAATTAAAAAAATAAAAAACACGACTGCAAAAATTGCACATAATTTGTACTTTGTTTACTCGTCAGTTTTTTTTTTACGACTTTTTTTTTTACAGTGTTATATATTTTTTAAATCTATTTGCCAAATTCTAGACGATAAACATAGACACGACCAGATCATTAAAAAAATAAATTGAGGCTGGTATTGATTTACGTTTTAAAGTGACCACACCGGTTTCTTTTTATTTTTTTACCAGCCTATGAAAGATTTGATTGTTTGTTTGCATTGAATAGGCTCCAAAACTACTGAACCGATTTGAAAAAAAATTTCACTGTTGGGAAGCTACGCTATCCCCGTGTGATATAGGCTGCATTATATTTTCAAAATATTTAGGGATCTGTAAAATGTGTGAAAAATCACACGAACAAAGTCGCAGGGAGAGTGCTAGTTTCATCATCATCTGCCTAGCCTTTTCCCAACTACGTTGGGGTCGGCTTCCAGTCTAACCGGATGCAGCTGAATACCAGTATTTTACATGGAGCGACCGCCTATCTGACCTCCACAACCCAGTAACTGGGTAATATGATACCCCTATGTAAGACTGGTTGTCAGACTTTCGGGCTTCTGACGACCCGTAACGACTGTCAAAGATCCACGTATGACAGCCGGGACCAACGGCTTAACGTGCTTTCCGAGGCAGAGTGCTAGTTTAAATAAAAAAATAAAGGAATGTTTCCTTTATGTAAAATACTACGGAACCAAACGAAACAAGTAACAAACTTTTAGCCGTCCATTAACCGTTTTCTTAAATTGATTATATCTTCTTTTTTAAAATCCCATTTCAAGATATGCAAACTTGAGTATTTTTTACTAAGTACATAACAAAAAACTTGATTACTGAGTTCAATATACGAACTGGTTTAGCGTTCGATCGTTACGTAATTATAATTACTGTGTTCGTATGTGTGTGTTGAAAGGCTGTCTCGAAAACTGCTTAATGATTTTTGATGGGATCATTTAGTGTTCGTCGTAAGTTTTGGGGTTTTGTGAAAGGTTTTTTGTTAGTTTAGATGTTATATTCCAGCCTTTGCGTAGGTGGGCGATAACGATTTCATAGCCGTGTTGCCGTATGCCGCTGCCGTAGCGAAACTGCATTGCCGGGCACAGGGAGAGGGAGGGAGGGTGTGAAATCGCCCGACGCGTTGCGATTGACGGTTGAGGAAACCGGCAACTTTAAAAACCGGTATAATATTTAAAAGTTGCTAGTTGCGGCAATTAAGAACTAACTTGGTCATCGATTGCAGCAACTGAAAACTGTTGACGATCGCCGGAACTCGAAACTCGAGTTGCTATGTGTGCGCAGTGCAATTGAAATATATGTAAACAGCTAGTTACAAGTTGCTGCAATAGTTGCTCTATGTGCAAAGCGCTTTATATACTCCTTTTCTTCGTCATACAAGCACGCCGGTTACGAGTACTCCGCACCTAACTTTTCTGAAGAACCTCACCAATAAGATTGCCTCGTTGGTCTAGTGGTCGCAAGCGCGACTGCTGTGCATGAGGTCTTGGGTTCGATTCCCAGGTAGGGCAAAGTGTTATTGGGTTTTCCATCAGGAATTTCTCAGTAGCAGCCTTGGAGTCAGGACTTGTGCCCGGTTGATAGCAATAGACTCGCCCCCTATTACATGGGACTAAAAACATAACTGGCGAAATATGGGTGTACTAATGGGTACACCTCTGCCTAACCCTTCTGGGATCACAGGTGTGATGTTATATTGTTATGCTCACCAATAAGGTCAGTGTAGGTCTTCCTACAAGTATATATTATAAACTTACCTGGAGTAACAGTTTCCACGTCAAAGTGTATGTTAGCTCTTGCCGACACGCAGAGGCGGTAGTCACACGTGTCGCAGCGCACGCTCAAGTGCCACATGCCGACAAAACCTGCCTGGACCTCTGGCCTCTCTGGAGATGTTGGCATGACTGTCAACCTGTGAAAGAAGCAGAAGAAATAATAACTTAAAAATCGGACAAGTGCTAGTCAGACTCGCTCACAAAAGGTTTCGTGCCACTGTATAAGATTTAAGATTGCATACAGGATGTAAAAAGACTCTAGAAGATAAACTATAAATACAATAGCATGGAGCGCCCCTCCACAATTCAAAACGTTTGAAAGTACTTGTGTTAGTATTTTAAAAACTCACAATGCATGTGTGCGTACTGAGACGGCTCTCGAAACAAAAACAAATCAACCGATTTGTTGCTAGACTAGCGGCGTCATGAATCAATTATTATTACTAGTATGACGCTGCACTGACATATTCTATGAAAATGACAGGTGCGTTGTCTTGCGCGGTCGGCTAGTTATGGTTAGTTGACCAACAAATCTCACAACTACTTGCAAACTCTTTCATACGGATATGACTACACACATTGAAATAGTAATATGGAGGGGCGCGCCATGTTATAGTAGTTTATCTAGAGCACAAAATTACAAACAAATTGCTCGTTATTGCGATAATATACCGCTTTGCCGGCTTGGGAACCGAACCCCAAGACCTCATGCTCTGCAGTCGCGCTTTGCGACCACTAGACCAACGAGACAGTCAACTATAACAATATAACAATAATTTTATAACTAAACATCCTTACATATATGTTTACGTAACTGGCGAAATATGGGTGTACTAATGGGTACACCTCTGCCCAACCCTTCGGGGATTACAGGCGTGATGTTATGTTATGTATAACTTAACTTTGAATAGTACCACGTATTCGGGAAGTAAAGTTAAAAAACAACAATCTTGTTCCAATACTTACATGTTTGAATCGAACTTAGTTCCCGGAAAGATGAGGTAGACATCTCTCGGAGACGAACCCTCGGTCCTGGACGAGGATGAGAAGGAGGCTACTGATGTCGCGTTGTACAGGTCGATCTGAGGGGCTGGGCAGAAAGATAGGCTGTTAGAACATATTGTATACTTTATAATTCTGTTTTAATTAATAAACTATACAGGGTCTTTATAGTCGTGATGGCCCAGTGGTTAAGGCGCATTCCTCTCATGCATGGGTTCAAATCCGGGCAAGTACCAATGTGACATTTTCAATTCATATGTACTTTCTAAAGTTTATCTTGGACATCACTGGCATCGGTGAGGGAAAACATCGTGAGGTAACCTGGACTTACTGTTCCGCTCAAACCATGTCAGAGGCCCTTGAGGCCGTTTAGAAACTCTGACATTAGGGTGTGTGGGGTCGTAAGACCTTACTGCCCACACGATAAAGAAAGATGGTCTTTGAAAATTAATAAATAAAATAAATTAATAAACAATAACCCCTTTTCAGGTTTCGGGTAAATCTGTATATTAAGATTTTATACATGTTTACGCCTCGACTGCCTCGTTGGTCTAGTGGTCGCAAGCGCGACTGCTGTGCATGAGGTCTTGGGTTCGATTCCCAGGTCGGGCAAAGTGTTATTGGGTTTTTCCATCAGGAAATTCTCAGTAGCAGCCTCGGAGTCTGGATTTGTGCTCGTTTAATGGCAATAGGCTCGCCCCCTATTACATGGGACTAAAAACGTAACTGGCGAATTGTGGGTGTACATTTGGGTACAGCTCTGCCTTACCCTTCGGGGATTACAGGCGTGATGTTATGTATGTATGTTTACGCTAGTGTCTGTACAATGAATAAAGACCCTAACTTTGCCAGCAATCTTCTTGTCAAAACACAACACACTGTGTCCACCGGAACCCGCTCATTTCAACATAATAGTCATCATCATTTCGATAGAAACATACTCATTTTCGTTGTAATTTGTTTTGTGTTTATAATGACTCTTATGGTACTGTAAACATGAAGGTTGAAAGCATTTTGTACTGATTATGGAAGATGGAAGTTGATAGAGGATCTCGTGGCTAAGTAATAACAGCCGCGCCGGTCTCTCAATCAGGTGCTACGTTCCGTGGATGGGAGGCCATCTTTAGGCTGGGCGCAAACGTTCGGATTCCTGGGCGCCTACCGCCATCTCTTATAACAATATTATTTTAATATTACTTTGTAATTTCTGTTGTTGCATTTTCAACTTTCAGCGCTGATCCGAGCGTTGAAAATCCAACAGTGGAAGGCAAAGTAATATTAGAATAATATTGTTTTAAGAGCTTGTGGTTGGCCCCCTGATCAGAAAACCGGACGTTTGCGCCCAGTATGACACACCGAGGCTCCTACGTGCCTCGGAAACCATGTTAAATAAAGTCGTTTAAAAATAGGGCTCAGCTTATATGGCTAAAGAAAGAGACATAAAATCGCTACTGCGACAAAAGCTCGCGAACACTTAAAATTGGCAGACTCGATTTTTATTTCTCTACTTTATAGATTTTGTTTATTTGTATGTATGTATGTATATACAGAGTGTTAGTGTAAACACCGTTATCCTTGAAACCAGTGGTTTGGTTTCACTAATAGAGGGTAAAATCAATGAAAAACAAAAAAAAAATTTAAGTCAAATCTCCATTTTTCCTCAAAATTATTTCACCCTATATTACAATAATGTAATTAGTTAAAACTTATGTAGGTAGTTATAACGGACGGCCAGTGCAGCAGGTCAACGCCCTTTGCGGTGATTACGTAACTCGGGCGCATAGTATTCATGAATTTACGGACAGATATTTTTTAATTTTTGAAAGAAAACTTTGTTTATTTATTTTTAAATTCAGATAAACATTTTTTGTAATAAATCAAGTACCTATGGTTTTAGTGACAACGGTGTTTACACTTTAACAGTCTGTATATGTATTTATTATTATATTTTATTCTAGGATTTTTTTTCGTATCTGTGCACGTACTGTGTTATGTCTCTGCGTCGCCCTAAGGTAGACTTGTAGAAAATTCCCAAGGCATTAAGCCTTTGAATAGTGTATTTTATTACATGTGCATAAAGTTTAAATTATTAAAAATACTGACTATCATTCGGTGGGTACAGCACAGCATGTTCCACCGCACCCTCGATGAAAACCCTCAACGCTGTAACTCCATTTTCAACTGGAACTCCTAAAGATATGGCTTGGCCACCTCCACGACGGACTAGCAGCAACTGTAGAGAGAAGATACGTTTTATAATCAAGGAAATGGCAGTATCAGACTGTAAATCAAATCAAATACAAATCATTTATTTGCATAAAACAGGTTCAGAGGATGTTTCAAAAGGTAGAGCGGTACACTGTTAATAACCATGTGAGGTGTGCAAATATAAAACAAGAATTTTATACAGTTAATTTCAAAATTTAAGTCCAATGTCATTGAAAATAAAACTAATCGTAAATACAGAACAGTCAACAATGGTGCCGATTCCCTTGGTCACAAACTAAACTAAAATTAGACTATTTTCATCTTTTTCTGTTCAATAAAATAAGAAAGAGACTAATGTAAATAAGAGCTGTCACATTTAGTCAATCTGACACATCCATACAGTTATAGTTGACATCTAAAAACGTATGGATTAAAAATACGGAGAAGTTCAAGGCAAAACTAATTTGACATCTCTAACTTAGTTCTTTAATGGTGCCGATTCTCTTGGTCACAAACTAAACTAAAATTAGACTACTTCCATCTTTTTCTGTCCAATAAAACAAGAAAGAGACTGATGTAAATAAGAGCTGTCAAATTTAGTCAATCTGACATATCCGTACAATTATAGTTGACATCTTAAAACGTGTGGATTAAAAATAGGGAAAAGTTCAAGGTAAAACTAATTTGACATCGCTAATTTAGTTCTTTAATGTCACGGAATGTCACCGTCCTTTTCCTTTCGCTGTATGTTAGTAAGAGATGTCAATTCTCTAAATTTAGTCTAGTTTGTGAACAAGGGAATCGGCACCATTGTCACGGAATGTCACCGTCCTTTCCTTTCGCTGTATGTTAGTAAGAGATGTCAATTCTCTAAATTTAGTCTAGTTTGTGAACAAAGGAATCGGCACCATTATGGAATTAAAAATAATAAACAACATAAACAAAACATCACGCCTGTAATACCTGAAAGGTTAGACAGAGGTGTACCCATTAGTACACCCACATTTCGCCAGTTATGTTTAAGTCCTACGTAATAGGGGGCGAGCCTATTGCATACATACAGGTCAAACACATAATCCTCCCTTTTGGGCTGCACCACAGTCGAGTTAAAACGTGTGTTAATTTTAATTTAATGCTGAGCATGAGGTCTTTGGTTCGATCCCTAGGTCGGCCAAAGTGTTACTGGGTTTTTCCATCAGGAATTTCTCAGTAGCAGCCTCGGAGTCTGGATTTGTGCCTAGTTGATGGCATTAGGCTCGCCCCCTATCACATGAGACTTAATCATACCTGGCGAAATGTGGATGCACTAATAGGTACACCTCTGCCTAACTCTTCGGGGATTACGGGCGTAATGTTATGTTTTTATGAATACTTACATCAAACTTTTCCAATCCCAAATCGTTGTTAAGTCTTCCCCGCCTGCCTAGCTTAGGATCAAGAGGATTCCACTGCTCAAGTTCAGTTTCCGCTGCCAGATTGCTGGATCCTTCCATATCCTAGAACAAGATTATCATTCTTTAAAACAAAAGGTTTTTGGAGATGCGCGCTGTATCTCATGAACCGTTATAGGTGCCTCGGAAAGCACGTTAAGCTGTTGGTCCCTGCGTACGATACGTGGATCTTTGACAGTCATCACGAGTCGTCAGAAGCTTGAAAGTCTGACAACCAGTCTTACCAGGGGTATCGTATTACCCAGTTACTGGGTTGTGGAGGTCAGATAGGCAGTCGCTCCATGTAAAATGCTGGTACTCAGCTGCATCTGGATAGACTGGAAGCCGACCCCAACATAGTTGGGAAAAGGCTAGGCAGATGATGATGATCTCATGAACCGTTATCGGTAAAGAGTTGATAATTAGAGGGTTCTGTAGTGTTGAATATTGTCCAGTAGTGCAGAACCCTTTTACTAGCACTTGGCTGGTATTTTTCAGTTTCTAAAGAGAGGGATTTTACATTACCCTTCCGGATTTCTAAATTAAGCCACTGCATTTTTATGGGTAGTATTTATAATGGCGTAACTACATACATACATAAACTCACGCCTTTTTCCCATGGGGGTAGGCAGAAACCACAGAATGCCACCTGCTACGATCCTTACATACACCTTTCGCTTCATCCACGTTCATACATCTCGTCATACAAGCATGTAAGGGTATTTATTTATAATGGCGTAACCAATAAAATAATAATATCAGCCTAGTATTATCTCACTGCAGGACAAAGGTCTCTTCTCATACAGAGAAGGAACGAGCATCGATCATCACGCTTGCTCAAGGCGGATTCAGATTTACGTATATTCATTATCCAGGTTTTCTTACGATGTTTTCCTTCACCGATGTCATGTGATGTCCAAGATAAACTTAGAAAATGCCTCACAGGTACTGGCTTATCTTATCCAGGACCTCAGGATATTTTTGAAACTAGTTTTAAATGATAAAATTTAAAGAAATTGTTGGTCTTAAAATCGTCTTTCAATTCTTTATGTTAATTTCTGATATTTGGGTACATGACACCGTTCAAAAATAATTCCAAGACACAGAAAAAAAAAACACTTTACTTTAGCCCGAATTGACTTTTAGTTTATTCAAAATCAATAAATAGTTAGTCAATTAAGTTGGTGATAAACTGTCGTCACAGTTCGTTGTTGCTATCCGAAATTAAATTGAGTGACTGCCCCATTGGTTGCAAGCGCGACTGCTGAGCGTGGGGTTCTAGTTTCGATGCCCATACATACACACATAAACTCACGCCTTTTTCCCATGGAGGTAGGCAAAAACCACAGAACGTCCCCAGCTACGATCCTTACATACTCCTTTCGCCTCATCCACGTTCATACATCTCGTCATACAAGCACGACGGTTACGAGTACTGCGCACTTGACCTTTCTGAAGAACCTCACCAATAAGATCAGTGTAGGTGTTCCTAGGGCGACCCCTTCCGGCGTTGCCAGTCACCTCTGCCATATACATACCTTTTGTTAATCGTCTTTCACTCATCCTCTCAACATGACCGAACCATCTAAGCATGCCCTTTTCTATCTTTGTCACTACATCCTCTTTTAATCCGCAACGGTCTCGTATAACCTCATTCCTCACTCTATCGTTCAAAGTAAGTTCAATAAATATTTATTTATTTGAATTTAACTATAGAATGTTCAAATGGTTTCTGAATATATACTTTCGATACTAAATGGTTCTTAAATGAGGTTTTGAAGAGTGCTAAAATGTTATTGGGTTCCCCATATCTTGTTGGAATTCTATCATTGAATATATTATTTATTGGTTCCGTACCCGAAGAGTTGAGAGTGCTGTTGATCCCGGCTGTCATACGTGGATCTTTGACAGTCATTACGGGTCCACAGAAGCCCGAAAGTCTGACAACCAGTCTTACCAAGTGATATCGTGTTACCCCAGTTACTGGGTTGTGGAGGTCAGATAGGCAGTCGCTTCATGCGACCCAAATGTAATTGGGAAAAGGCTAGGCAGATGACGATGACCCGAAGACTGTCTGTCAGCGGGCTGTATCTCACGAACCGTAATAGTTAGAGAGTTGTAATTTTCACAGAACGTGTATTTATATTGCTGCTATCCCAACAAATCATTTAAGTTAAAAATGAAATGGAGTCCCCATACGAGAGACCCGTTTTTTTTTTGCAATTTTGACTTTATACTTTAATGGCAATGCTATTATATCTTCTGCGATGGTACGGAACCCTTCATGTGCAAGTCCGACTCGCACTTGATCGATTTTTATTTAATCTAAACATAAACAATGCTTTGTCCTGAACTCCTGAATGACTGACTGACGGATCAACGCACAGCCTAAACCGCTGATCGTAGAGACCTGAAACTTGGAGGGTGTGTTCTTTGTATGACGTAGGCATCCGATGAAAAACGATTTCCCTAAATTCACTCCCTAAGAGGGGGTACAAAGTTTGTATAGAGAGTTCAATAGTGTAAATTACTTTACCCCCAATTTAACGCGAGCGCAGCCACGGGTAAAGCCTAGTATTATTATAGATTTTAGTGTTATACCACTTTCCTTTTTGCATTTCACACGTTACTTCAATAAATTCCTTTCGTAGGTATTTATTTTCTATGTATATTGTAACTTTCTAACTATTTTCATTTATTATCTAGGTTTTAAGTGCTTCAAAATAGTCGTTAGACAGCTAAATTGGTTAGTTTGTTGGAATATTGTGGCTTTATGGTATTCTAAATGTTATGTTTTAAAATGTTAGAAGGCTGTGAGAGATTTTAGCAGAAAATCATAAATGTGAAAGCGAAAAGTCACTCATTCACTCGCTCATCACGAAATATTGAAAACCGCTTGGCGAATTAAGATAAAATTTGAAAATTTGTCAGTAATAGGGAGCTTGCGCAGGTATGGATGTACGAAATAGTTATCCATAATTCGTGTATCTATTCAGGGATATTTCGATGACATTTAGACAAAAATTCTTAACAATATTGTAATATTTATTACGAAATAATAAAGTTTGTGTGGTGTGTCAAGTCTCATCTTTCGTGGCGCGTATAAATACTTCCGGATTAATTACTTTATAAAGATTTATTGCTTCCTATTCAGTCTATCGTTGACGAAGTCGCGGTTAGACGCTAGTAAATATATAAAATTACGAACCCTGGTCAATAACTAGGTTAGCTGGGCTGTTTCCGCACTTAGAAACTAATAAATACTTGTTTTTAAACTTGCTTATATTTGACAGTATTTCAGAATACACCTCTTTCAACAACAGAATCGCCCAGTTGCGTTACGGTAGGCAGAATAAATTGATTAAAAACACGGAAAAGTTTAAGGCAAAACTAATTTGACATCTCTTAACTTAGTTGTAAAATTTCACCGTCTTTTTCTTTCGCTGTATGTTTGTAAGAGACGCCAAATCTTTAGTGTAATTTGTATATTGTTTGTTGGACATCATTGACATCGGTGAAGGAAAACATCGTGAGGAAACCTGGACTTATACCAGCCTATTACTGTTCCTTTCAAACCATGTCAGAGGCCCTTGAGGCGGTTTAGAAACTCTGACACTAGGGTGTGTGGTGTCGTAAGACCTTACTGCCCACACGATAAAGAACAAGAAGTGTATTTCGTGAACAAGGGAATCTGCACCAATATCTATCTAATCTTTGTTACTTACCATAACTTGTAGAGGATAGGGCATCACCTCCCCCTCAGTATGCTTGGAGACGTTCCTCAACTCTTGGAGAGCTTCTTCGGACTCCTCTGAAGGATGGTTGGGGTCCGTCCATATTGTGTAGACCTGATGGAGATGGAAATTCAGTTATAAAATCCATATGAAAGAGTTTCTATGTAGTTGCAAGCATTCGTTTTCAGTAGCAGGTCGGTAGATTTGTTGGTCAACTAATCATAACTAGCCGACCGCGCAAGACAACGCACATGTCATTTTCATAGATTATGTCAGTGCAGCGCCGTACTAATAATAATGAATAATCAATGACGCCGCTAGTACAGAAAGAAATCGCTGATTTGTCAGATTTCTCAGTATGCACACATGCGTTGTGAGTCTTGTAAATAGTTTCACAAATACTTTCAAACGTTTTGAATTTGTGTGCGCTATGTTTTTGTAGTTTATCTTTACCCCCGTGCCCCGTAGCAGGCGTTCTATGGTTTCTGACTACCCCCATGGGAAAAAGGTGGTAGTTTAAGAATGTATGTGTAGACTTGCAGCTCCTTACCTTCAACCGCTTCTCCACCAGCGCTCTCAGCGCTAAAGGCAGCCTCTGAGGGTCGCCAGGTCCTTTGTCTGTGATAACGAACAATGCGCTGTCGTACGGTACCAGTTTGGCAGCTGTTGCCAGAGCTCTCATGGTACCATCGTTTGTCGTATCCGTGTTTACTCCCTGCGAAAAAAGAAAAACATTTATTTAAATTAGACCATTTACTTTGAATTGTCAAGCAGTCGGTCGGTTAGTCAGAAAGTTGAAGCTAGTTGCTCGTTCCAAAACGGAGGTAGGCCTCTATGTAGAAGAACGAGCAAGAAACTTCACGGCACTCATTTAAATTAGGTTTTTATAAAATAATGAAGATGAATATAAAACAGTAGTAAAAATAATAAATGTGTAAGCCATAGCAGTTAAGAGATGGCCAGTCCTAACTGACAGTTCACGCATGGATCAGCACCTCCTAGCTCAACCATCATGAAGGGAGCCAAATGATCCAACACACGCGCCACCATCAGCGAGATATTTGAGTGAGCATGACAAGCTCTCAACTGCCATGCTCATTAAGTCAAAACACAAAAGGCTAGTACACACTGGGCGCGCGGCGTTGCGTTGAGCGCGCGTTGGGCGCGTACACACACCGCATTTAGCACGGCGTTCAGCTCGATCTTTGCTCGATCTCAATTTTCGAAAAGTACGTCCTCTCTACACAAAAGCGCGCGTTAAAATGTACAACAAAATGGCCGATCATGTATCTCAAAGCGCGCAGCTGACGCCCGAGCAACGCGCGTTCTAACGAAAAATTGTAAACGCGCGATTGACGCGCGCTAGAACAGCAGCGCGCGCTTGTATGCGTACACTTCAATAGAATTCGGGGTTCACAAAACGCGCGTTAGCAAAGCGCGCGTTTCAAAACGCCCAATGTGTACCCGCTTATAGTAGCTCAGTAAATCATCATCTGCCTAGCCTTTTCCCAACTATGTTGGGGTCGGCTTCCAGTCTCACCGGATGCAGCTGAATACCAGTATTTTACATGGAGCGACTGCTTATCTGACCTCCACAACCCAGTAACTGGGCAACACGATACCCCTAGGTAAGACTGGTTGTCAGACTCTCAAGCTTCTGACGTTTCGTAACGACTGTCAAAGATCCACGAATGACAGCCGGGACCAACGGCTTAACGTGCTTTCCGAGGCACGGAATGTTAGTAATGTCTAAGATAAACTTTAGAAAGTACATATGAATTGAAAAAGTCACATTGGTACTTGCCCGGATTCGAACCCACACCCTCATGCATGAGAGACGGGCGCCTTAACCACTAGGCCATCATGACATACATAGTAGCTCAGTAAATAATTTGTTTATAGTTATTTTACCTGATATTTTAGCAGAAGTTTCGACAATGCCTCTGATACGGTTTTCTCACCGCTTGAAGCACTTTTTGGATGAAGATTATGTCGCGATCTCCAATTTACACCTGTGGACAAAAAGACATATAGGAAAGACATAATAATGGACATGTAAGTGTTATTATGTCGTGGACTGCCTCTTTGGTCTAGTAATTGCAGTCTGAGGTCTTAACCCGTAGACTGCGGACGAACATTCGCTGCGCCAAACGCAAGTGCGGCTAGCTACCACTGTTCGTGTTTTCGCCATAGAAAAACACATACGGTGTGTGTGCGCCGCACTCGCGTTTTTAGTCGAAACACAGCGTGTGTGTTTTCCCGCAGTCAATGAGTTGTTCCAAGTCGGGCAAAGTGTTACTGGTTTGGCGAAGTTCGTTTCGCCATTTTGTTTATTTTTTTGTATGAAAAATAGAAGATGGCCTATTTTCAGACCTACTCGATATGCATACAAATTTCATAAAAATAAGTCCAGCCGCTTCGGAGGAGTTTGATAACAAACACTGCGACACGAGAATTTTATATATGAGAACAAATTGAAGTGTTTGTTTGACAGCCTTGTTGGTCGCAAAACGCGACTGCTGAGCATGAGTTCTATGTTCGATTTCCAACTCGAACAAAGCGTTATTGGGTTTTTCTATCAAGAATTTCTCAGTAGCAGCCTCGGAGTCGGGATTTGTGACCGGTTGATGGCAATAGGCTTGCCCTCTATTACACGGAATAAAATTACTGGCGAAATGTGGATACACCTCTGCCTAACCCTTCGAGAATTTTAGGCGTGATGTTATATTGTAGTAAAGGCTATATGATATGACACGCAGGAGCGGAGCTGTAAAAAAAAAACGAAGCAAGCGAAATGGTGAAATTGAATTTAGTTTATCCGAATTCGCGACTCACGCTTACCTGGTGGTTTTTTATGAACCAATCAGCGAGTTTTTGCTGTTGTACTTGTGTTAGAATTTACCAATTGGGGCGTATCGGATACATTACATAATTACGAATACAAGGTCGGCGAATTGCCTTTCTCAAGAACCTAGTGGTTTGTGCTTAGGTTTCCCTTTAAATGTTGGTTATTCTTATTACACGACTGCCCCAAAAAAGGAGTGTTATGTGTTCAGGGTTAATGTGTGTATGTATGTATGTCTGACTGCCTCGTTGGTCTAGTGGTCGCAAGTGCGGCTGCAGTGCATGAGGTCTTGGGTTCGATTCCCAGGTCGGGCAAAGTGTTATTGAGTTTTTCCATCAGGAATTTCTCAGTAGTAGCCTCGGAGTCTGGATTTGTGCCCGGTTGATGGCAATAGGCTCGCCCCCTACTACATGGGACTAAAAACATAACTGGCGAAATGTGGGAGTACTAATGGGTACACCTCTGCCTAACCCTTCGGGGATTACAGGCGTGATGTTATGTTATGATGTTATGTTATGTGTATGTATGTGAGTTTCGTGTTCCACCATAACTTTTAAACGCCTGAACCGAATTAGGTGTATGGTATCGTTACAATCCTTGCATCGTTCCAAGTAACATAGGCTAAAAAATAAAAAGAAACCGGTGTGGTCACTTTAAAACGTAAATTAAAACCAGCCCGAAATTATATTTTTTTATGAATCTGGTCGTGTCTATGTCGTATAGAATTAGAGAAGTAGATTTAAAAAATATATGACACTCTAAATAAAAAACGTCGTAAAAAAAAACTGTCGAGTAATTAAAGTACAAAAATATGTGCAATTTTTGCAGTCGTGTTTTTTATTTATTTTTAATTATAGTAGCTTGTAATAAAACAAGCACTCTCCTTGTTTCATAAGAATCTCTGATTTTTATTATAAAATATAGCCTATGTCACCCGGGGATAGTGTAGCTTCCCAACAGTGAAAGAATTTTTTAAATCGGTTCAGTAGTTTCGGAGCCTATTCGATGGAAACAAACAATCAAATTTTTCCTCTTTATAATATTATTAGTACAGATAAAGACCAGCATTTGATAACTGCAGCACTTGTCCTGTCGGACATACACAATATGGAAACACGATTCGATTTTCCACATCAAAATTAAATTCTTTCATTTGTTAAAGTCACAAAAATATCGGCCATTTTGAAAAAAAAAAGCGATTGGACATTTAAACGAAAAAAAAAACATACGCGTCGAATTTAGAACCTCCTCCTTTTTGAAGTCGGTTGAAAATACAAAACCGACACGATTTTCATAATTTTATTTTGTAACGATTACACTTAATGATTTTAATTATGCTTGTCACTAGGTGCAAAAATCATGAAAAATATGCTGAAAAACAGCCTGAAAAATTCTTCGAGCTAATTATTGACTATGGAAAATTGTATTTGTTACCCAATATAGACATTAAGTCAATGTTTATTAGGGTGCTTTCACATTGTCAGCATTGCCGATAGCGACGGTAAAAAAAAAAAACAAAAATTACAAATATCGGGACTGCTTGTCCCGATATTTTTTTTTTCGACGTTGCAGTAGTAATGTAAAATTTTCGTGTGCTGTGTTTTACAACTCACGACTATGACATGGTTGGCGCAGTAGCTGAGCGATTGTCTGCTATACTGCGTGTCGCGGGTTTGATTACACGGAATAAATATTTGTATGGCCTACAGATAGTCGTTCCGGGTTCTGTTTGATGGTGTATGTGAGTTTAGATGTTCTTAAACGCACCCGCGATACAGGACAAATTACTAATGAGGGGCATAGTTTTATTTTAAATATAAAATTTAAAAATAAAAATAATATATAATTGAAAAGAGTTAAGTGTTTTTACAAAATCGCGCTTTCAAAAAATAAATCCCGATTTTTTCACTAAAATATTTTAAAATTCCCGATTTTTCGAAAAAAAATCTCTCTACGTTTATCAACACCCTAACAAAACATGACAGAAACAACACATATTGTCAGTAAAAATGTGATTTAAATGACAATTGCGCATGACCAATTGTTTGTTCACGTTAAAATACCATAAAATACATAATACGGCTATACGTCAACATGACGTCACAAATATTTTGTTTATGATCGATGTGTCGCAGTATAAATAAAAATACAGTATCTAATTTGCTATTCAAATCAGGGTTTTAAATTGTGTCCTTTAAAATAACTTTTTCGATGAAAAGTTCTTAACAAAGTATTTTTTTTTAAAACAAGATTTTATATGACATTGTCGGACATTTAATTCGGAATTCCAGCTTAATCGAACACCGGGAAGTGGGTCAAAAACTTGTAAAATTTGATTAAGTTCCTATGGCCACTTTCCGTCTCCATCATCAGACCAGCTCTGTGACATCATTATATGGCATTGTCACGCAAATTGCACATTTACGCAAAATTTCAGCTCAATCGAACATCGGGAAGTGGCTCAAAATTAACTTGTAAGATTTTATCGGCCACAGAAACCGGGACAGGTGAAAGTAAATAAAAGCTTGTAAAAAGGCTCCCGATATTTTCTCAGGATTGGGTACCGTAAATGTGAATTTCTTCTCTTTAGGAGTTAGGTTTAAATGAGAAAAAGCCTTTTTTTATTTACCCCCATTAATGCATGAGTCTAAACGGTACTTTGAATTTTATTTGTATTGTGTGAACTTAATTTTTTTTGTGTTAATATAAGAAAGAAAAAAAACGCATTAGTGCGAGTCGTAGTAGTACACGAAGGGTTCCGTACCATCATACATACAGTCTTTAACACTACAATAGAAAAAAACATTTTCTTGAATCCCTTTTCATTTGAATGTTATTTATTAAATTGTAATGCAAAAAAGTACAACGATGGACTAAGCATTCTTTACCAGTTAACCAAAGGCGGTGAAGAGATAACATGGCAGGTGTAAATTTAATATATTTTATATTTATTGTTAACTTATATGCTATCATAGCGACCATAAAAATACACTAGCTATTACAATACGCGCCATGAAAGACGAGACTTGACACACCACACAAACTTTATTATTTCGTAATAAAAAATATAATATTGTTAAGAAATAAGTGTCAAAATGTCATTGAAATATCCCTGAATAGATACACAAATTATGGATAACTATTTCGTACATCCATACCTGCGCAAGCTCCACATTACTGACGCTTGTCAAGTCTGATCTTTTGTGGCGCGATCAAAAGACACATCTCTGTGACAGAAGGACGGACAATAGTCTTAGTAATAAGGTTCCGTTTAGCACCCTTTGAGTAGGGAACCCTAAAAATAGTAAAGACATTGTACCCACTGCATGAGTTCAAACATTTTCACATATTGTTTTTTTTTTTACTGACAATGGTCTTTTAGCAAAAAAATAAAGATCTGTGCATGAATTAATTTAATTTTTAATGTTTGTATGTTAATTGCTATTGTTCTGCTATTAATTGTTTTATTGTAATTGTTACAGGTAAGATTGATGTTATTTTTTTCTTGCTGTTACTACGTTGATGCGGTAAGTCAGTTTAAAATATTTTTATCAAAAATTTAACGTTTTAAGTTGATTATTTTCTTTATAAAATGTGCAATGTCTTTAAGAGTGATACCAGTCGATTACTGTCCCACTACAGGGCAAAAGCCTCTTCTCATATAGAGAAGGCACGAGCATTAATCAACGCGCTTGATCAAGGCGGGTTGGCAATTTCGAACTTATATTAATTAGGTCCAGGTTTCCTCACGATGTTTTCATTCAACGATGTCAGTGATATCCAAGATCAACTTAGAAATTACGAACGGACAACTAAGTGATTCTATAAGGTTTTTTTTTTTTTCTTTTAGGTACTGAACCTTAATAATGTTACGTAGCTGACTAAACGTTTATCGTTGTTATTGATGACACAATTGCAGCTGTAAAGGATAATACAGGGTGTGAGATTATTAAAAAAGAGAATCGTCCGTGTGCAGTTTGACATTGCTCACGGCGCCGCAGCAAGCCGGTACCAAACGCATGCATTGAAAATGCCCCTCAATTGTTTTGAAGGAAAAATCCCGAAATTTCGGAATCATATGCGTACCATTTTATTCAATCATATTTATATGATTTTTATTGGTCGTTGATTTGTATCGTATTACCCAGTTACTGGATTGTGGAGGTCAGATAGGCAGTCGCTCCATGTAAAATACTGGTACTCAGCTGCATCCGATTAGACTGACAGGCGACATCAACATAGTTGGATAAAGGCTAGGCAAATAATGATTGGTCGTTGATTTGTTCGTCCAGGTATTGGCGTGATTTCTTGACACTTAGAGTATTCCAAAATAGTCAATCAGTACTCTAATTTAGTCGATCCCGACAATTCCGGATTAAAAACTAAATTATACAAATTCTGATCAATCTGTGTCCAATAATTCGATCCCTAATTGCCAGGGGTGGGGTGAAAAATCCTCGAGACTCGAGACTAAAAACCATTCCATACTTGCACCGGGAAACCCAGGAATGTACGCGCCTTCCGCGATCCCCAACTGTTCCCGAATTTTCGGGAAAGTACGTTCCTTGTTTAAATTAACTATGCACTATGTATACAAGCCGATTTTTATACACCAAAACTGGTCATTGTATCTTAATGATTTATGAGCAATTATTCCCTCCCCCTATTACCCCCCCCCCCCTCCTTGCCTCCTATCACATGTGACTAACATTACTGGCGAAACATGAGTGTACTATTAGGTTCACCTCTGCCTAACTCTTCAGGGATTACAGGCGTGATGTTATGTAATTTTTAATATGGGTTCAAACCTGAAATCATGAAACTGTATGAAGAGTAGGTAAAATAACACACTTTCAGGTTCTACTTAAATTTTCTACACCATGTATATATTTGTCACAAGCTATAATTATAACGCCAAGAAATACGGCAAAAAACTATAAAACCTTTGTTACGTTACGTGTGAAGGACACTTTATGTCCTGTCGCGTTGAGTTCCGGGTTCGATGTCAGAGTCGTTACTTTGTTAACTTAACTAGGTCATAGTACAAAGACAGGTTTTATGTTAAATTATTGCTGAACTGAGTTTGTTGTTGAGATACTAAACGATACGAAAAATAATTTGCGCTGATTACTATAAACTGGTGATTCTCAACACAAATCGAGGACTACACTAGCGGGCAAAGATTCGTGTCGCGTTAGCGCGTTAAAACATCGTGTAGGAGCATACGCGATGTTCTTATCTCCATTAGGCTGGCGAAGATTCTGCCGGATTGTGTTGGTCTCTGTTGCGCGGCATAACGTAGGTGTAGCCACCTAAGCGAATATTGTCGCGACAAATCCCTTTGAGGCGCGCCAGTTTGCCGACAGAGCCCCGATAGTTAAATTAATTCTATTGTAATTTAATTTATTCTAATTAACATAACATAACATCACGCCTGCAATCCCCGAAGGGTTAGGCAGAGGTGTACCCATTAGTACACCCACATTTCGCCAGTTATGTTTTTAGTCCCATGTAATAGGGGGCGAGCCTATTGCCATCAACCGGGCACAAATCCAGACTCCGAGGCTGCTACTGAGAAATTCCTGATGGAAAAACCCAATAACACTTTGCCCGACCTGGGAATCGAACCCAAGACCTCATGCACAGCAGTCGCACTTGTGACCACTAGACCAACGAGGCAGTTTATTCTAATTTTAATTTAATATACTTGTTCAACGGAATCTTAGTTATTTAATTTGATACATTATACAAGTGTTCCATTTTACAATTCAATTTACCTATGATATTATTATTTAATATTAATTTAATTCAATAATCAATTGTTTTCTATTGTCCTCATATTTATTTATTTTAGTGTATTACTTGTTTTAATTGCATAATTTACTTACGAGTAATGTAGTGCATTCTGTGCTTTTTTGTAAGTGATGAGGCGCTTACACTTAACTTTGTTATGTACAAATTATATAGTAACATCGTTGAAAAGCGTAATAATACATAAATATAATATATCGTCTTCACCCGAATATACCGCGTTGCAACGATCTACCCGCCCACATCGCGTTAACACGAATATTCGTCGTAGCTCGCTAATGTAGTCCCAGCATAAGGCTTTACACAGACGGACTGCGTTTCAACTGCACTCCGACTGCCAAATTGCAGTTTGAACGCAGTTGGCACGACTACAGTGAAACTGTCAACCAACTGCACGCCGACTGCAATCGGGCTGCACATGGCGTGCTCGCAGTCGTTGAAACTGCACGCGAACTGCACGGTCGGTTGGCAGTTTAATGGCAGTCATGGTAACTGCATTCAAACTGCAGTCGGAGTGCAGTTGAAATGCAGTCCGTCTGTCTTGAGCCTTAGTGTGTTAGTTCGACTCACGCTTAGCTTGTTTTTATAGCACTCAATCATTCTAATTAGATCCTTATACACAGATATTTGACATCAATAACGTTTTTTTACTTAACTAATTGACACTTACCTGTAGGTTATAAAAATACTGTTTGTTGGGTATTTTCCAAGCTCAAGTAGTCTTTTTTTAAACATAACATAACATCATCATCTTCCTGCCCTTGTCCCATGTTACTTGTGGTCGGCGCAACACGTTTTCTTCTTCCACTCCGTCCTGTCATCATCATCATATCAGCCGTAGGACGTCCACTGCTGAACATAGGCCTCCCCTACAGATGTCCAATAGGACCGGTTGGAAGCGGCGTGCATCCAGCGCGATCCCGCGGTCCTCATCAGTCAGGTCCTGTCAGCCGTCATGCTATCACTGACTCCCTTTTCTTTCATATCATTCTTCACACAATCCATCTATCTTACATACTATATAACATAACATAAAAAAAAACTAAAATACTGGTATTCAGCTGCATCCTGTTAGGCTGGAAGCCGACCCCAACATAATTGGGTAAAAGCTAGGCAGATAATGATGAACATAATATCACGTATGTAATCCCCGAAGGGTTAGGCAGAGGTGTACCGATTAGTACACCCACATTTCGCCAGTTATGTTTTAGTCCCATGTAACAGGAGGCGAGCCATCAACCGGGCACAAATCAAGACTCCGAGGCTGCTACTGAGAAATTCTATATAGAAAAACCTAATGCTTTGCCCGACCTTGGAAATCGAACACAAGACCTCATGCTCAGCAGTCGCCTTTGCGACCAACGAGGCAGTCAAGCAGACACTGTAATTTCATTTAATATATAAAATTTTCATGTCGCAGTGTTTGTTACCAAACTATTCCGAAACGGTTGGACTGATTTTCACGAAATTTTGTGTGCATATCGGGTAGGTCTGAGATTCGGCAATCATATATTTTTCAAACAAAAAAAAAATACAAAATGGCGCTGGGTCAGGTACATTCCTCACGCTCTAGGATGGTGCCGGTGACATTTGTCAAACGGTTGCTTTTCACTCTTGAACGTTACGGCGATTTACAATCATGATTGAATATTTTAACTGCACACTAATATCATAGTCGTAAAACACGGAATCAGTTATAAGTAAGTAAATAACTAGTAAACTAAATAATGTCACTGACCTAGTTATGCGATTCTGACATCCATAGATGAATTGCTGACATGTGTCACCCGCACCATCATAGAACGTATGGAATATAGTATATTTGTATATCTTAAGTAAATATGGCTTACCATTTGAATCATATCCCATGATCAGAACGTGAGTCAGGTTCAAAGTCGGTACGGTCAGGTCACTCCAGACTGCCAGGGCTCTCGCCAGCGCTGCTGCTCTCAGAGGCACCATGATACCAGCTGGGGGACGCACCCAGCAGTCCTGCAGCCACCCCCTGACAACAGACCGTGTGGTCTGAGGCTTGAGGTTCGGGGGATGGGTGTCGAAATTGCGCTTGTCTAACGGTGGTTTTGTATCTGAAATAAATTGAGATTGTTTAAGTATACGTAGTACAACTGACTGGGTTGACTGCCTCGTTGCTCTAGTGGTCGCAAGCGCGACTGCTATGCCTGAGGTCTTGGATTCGATTCCCAGGTCGGGCAAAGTGTTATTGGGTTTTTCCATCAGGAATTTCTCAGCAGCAGCCTCGGAGTCTGGATTTGTGCCCGGTTGATGACAATAGGCTCGCCCCCTATTACATGGGACTAAAAACATAACTGGCGAAATGTGGGTGTACTAATGGGTACACCTCTGCCTAACCCTTCGGGGATTACAGGCGTGATGTTATGTTATGTTATGTGTTACATAGTACAAATAAATCTTAAAACATAAAAGCGAAATGTCACTCACTCACTCATCAAGAAATATCGAAAACCGCTTGACGTATAAAGATGAAATTTGGCAGGGAGGTAGTTTATAGTTTATAGACGTCCGCTAATAAAGAATTTTACAAAATTCGTTACCTAAGTTGATGAAACGGGGTTCCAAAGTTTGTATGGAGAAATTGACTTTGACGCGGACGAAGTCGTGTGCAGAAGCTAGTACTATAATGTAACTAGCTTTTGAGCGCGACTTCGTCCACGTAGATGTTAAAAAAAGCGGTTTTCAAATTTTAAGTTGATAACATGGGTCTTAAACATAACTAGCGAAATGTGGGTGTACTAATGGGTACACCTCTGCCTAACCCTTCGGGGATTACAGGCTTGAAGTTAACATAACATCACACCGGTAATCCCCGAAGGGTTAGGCAGAGGTGTACCCATTAGTACACCCACATTTCGCCAGTTATGTTTTTAGTCCCATGTAATAGGGGGCGAGCTTATTGCCATCAACCGGGCACAAATCCAGACTCCGAAGCTGCTACTGAGAAATTCCTGATGGAAAAACCCAATAACACTTTGCCCGACCTGGGAATTGAACCCAAGACCTCATGCACAGCAGTCGCGCTTGTGACCACTAGACCAACGAGGCAGTCTAGCAGGCAGGCTTGAAGTTGTGCTGACTTATACCTGGCCAGTCGTGGGCAGAAACAACTATTAGTACAGAGACGTAAGAAACGGAGATCTTCTTACCAATTTCGGCCTTAGGATTCCTCTGTCCAGGTACCTCGACCTCTTCTTCAGACTCTTGCATCTTAGGAGACGATTCCTCATCATCCATTGCTCTTGTCGTGGTCTGTATTGGTATCGTTTCAGTCTGTAATGGTGTTAATTATGATAATTAATGTCGTGATGGCCCATGTTAGACACCTTTAAACATGCACGAGGCTGTGGATGGACAAATATTAATCTTGCTTTTTCTTAAGAGAATGGTGCCGATACCCTTGGTCACAAACTAAACTAAAATTAGACTATTTCCATCTTTTTCTGTCCAATAAAATAAGAAAGAGACTATGTAAATAAGAGCTGTCAAATTTAGTCAATCTGACACATCCATACAGTTATAGTTGACATCTTAAAACTTGTGGATTAAATATACGGAGAAGTTCAAGGCAAAACTAATTTGACATCGCTAACTTAGTTCTTTAATGTCACGAAATGTCACCGTCCTTTCCGTTCGCTGTATGTTAGTAAGAGATGTCAATTCTCTAAATTTAGTCTAGTTTGTGAACAAGGGAATCGGCACCATTAGAGCACCTATACACAAAGCGAAGGCAGAGACGCGATGCGGCCAGCGTTATCAAAAGCCGCACGCTTTGCCGCATAAAGGAGCCGCCGGCATGGCCGCTCGGGTTGCAAGGACTGTCCGCTATGGACAAAACATCTGCTCATGCTCCGCGGCATTCTGCGGCACAAACGCCCGGCTAAAGCCGGCGGCCCTGCTGCTGGCACATTGTGTAGGAGTCTTGAGTCTTTAGGGTCAATTGCGTTCGAAAAATTAGGTCAACTATCAAAATACGTTAAACTTATCTGTAAGTGCCCTGAGCTGATAGATTCAAGACTGCCCTAACAAGACCCAAAGTATAATTGATTTCACTAGCCTACATATACAGAAAAACCTAACGCGATTTAAAAATGAACACAGATACCATGTAATAAAATATTATCATTCATCGACAAATTGTTTTTGCTAATCGTCTTACTGATGAGAAAATTCTCAACCGATATCAATAAAATTGCTAACTCAAAACAAATGAGCGCTCAGTTCAGAGGGAACGGTACGTTGCATGGCTTCCATTCAAGTAATGATAACATATGACATTACTAGATTCATTACAAATCTCTCAAGGGATACTTAACTCGTTGACTGAGGAAAACACACACGTTGTGTTTCGACTAAAAACGCAAGAGCGGCGCACACACCGTATGTGTTTTTCTACGGCGAACACGCGAACAGTGGTAGCTAGCCGCACTTGCGTTTGGCGCAGCGTGTTCGTCCCCAGCCAAAGGGTTAAACATCACGTCTGAAGTTCCTGAAGGGTTAGGCAGAGGTGTACCCATCGGTACACCCACATTTCGCCAGTTATATTTAAGTCCCATGTAACAGGGGGCGAGCCTATTGCCTTCGGGTACAAATCCAAACTCCGAGGCTGCTATTGAAAAATTCCTGACGGAAAAACTCAATAACAGTTTGCACTACCCTTCGAGAATTACAGGCGTGATGTTAAAAGTTAGACATTTAAATATTTTCGCAATGAAAATCTTTAATTTTAATATTTTTTTTGTTGACAGATAATCTTTCTTTTTGCTCTTTATTTTTTAGGGATGTTTATTCTTATATGGCATGTCGGTCCCATCATTACCTTACCTAAGTTTCGAAATTTCA
Source organism: Hoplodrina ambigua (assembly GCA_949774945.1). Taxonomy (NCBI): domain Eukaryota; kingdom Metazoa; phylum Arthropoda; class Insecta; order Lepidoptera; family Noctuidae; genus Hoplodrina; species Hoplodrina ambigua. The sequence goes on from OX458994.1 coordinate 2,231,092, forward strand.
TCACAAGCATGCAAGATTTGACATAATTTTTTGCCGGATTGGAAAATTATCGTGGATGTCCTTTATTCTAAAGCCATCCCTGATGTTCTCTCCCTTACGCTGGAGATCTCTGAAGCGTACGCGCCTTCCGCGATCTCCAACTGGTACAAGAGGCTTCTTCAGATCAAACTGCCCTAAGACCGCAACCTGCACCCTTCAAACCAATCTAAACCTAAACAACAAGCCCTATATTTCAATTTACCTTAGCCACTGCATCAATATTGTTACTCAAATTTGAATGGATGATCTTGTCTGTATCATCAACGACGTTGTTCACACTAGACGCTGTAACATCAACATTGTTTTCATCCGTTACTGTTTCTATCAGATCTTGCTCAGCAGTTTTCGAGTCGCTATCTTCATTTTTTCTCTCATCTTCTTCTGTAACGTTTATTTCTGTTGTAGTACTAAGTTCTTCTTCATCTATTGGTACTGTTCTGTCTTCAGTCGTTTCAGGACTATCCTTAACTGCTTTTATTTCTTCTGATGCAAGACTTGATTCTTGTGCGTAAGCGAAAATGAAGTTTGTTATGATGAGAAGAAGGATTGTTTTTGATGCCATCTTTTGTGTTATGGCATTCTTTGGTGTGGTGTTCTGTGGACAAGGAATTTTTAGGTTAATAGAGTACAATTTAGTTTTAATTTTGTAAATGTGAGTATCATGGAGCCTTTTATTTATTAAGTTACTAGCTTCTGCTCGCGAATTCGTCTGTGTCGGTTATTGGCGATCTAATTTACATACAAACGTTGCCCCCCATATTTTCATACCCTAGGGGGTAGAATTTCGGAAAATTCTTTCGTATCGGATGCCTACGTCATACAAAGAACACACTCTCCAAGTTTCATGTCTCTACGTTCAGCGGTTTAGGCTGTGCGTTGATCAGTCAGTCAGTCATTCAGGACAAAGCATTTTATAGGTATAGAAGATAGATTATGTGTGTACTGAGCCTGGCGGTTAACAGATTGTCAAGTTGACTCAAATATATGTTTCGCTGATGGTGGCGCGTGTGTTGGAACATTTGGTTCCCTTCAAGATGGTTGAGCTAAGTGGTGCTGATCCAAGCGTCATGCTCGTGAACGAGTGCTATCAGTTGGGATTGGTCATCTCTTAACTGTTAAGGCTTACATCTTTATTCTTATTATTTTTTTTTTACTTGTAGAAGCAACAAGAAAATTGTAATCAGAAATAGGTTTATTATGAATTTGACGTGATTCAGACGACTCTTGGTTCTTAGACAAGACATGTTGACAAAATTATTGGTCTTTAAAAAAATGCTTAGGTAATCCATTTTAATAGCTATATGTATTAGCTTGAAGGCATATTATTCTATGAGTTCTGCTCTTATTAACTTAATATAATTGGTTGTAATATTACCTTTAATTATATATACGACTTTAGTCCTTTCAAATAATAACTGTGTCACTAGGAAACTTTAGTGAAGAATTATGAAATACTTGCTTTTGCCCGCGTCTTCGTTTGGGCAAAAATAAAATAAAATATAGCCTATGTTACTCGCAGATAATGTAGCTTTCTAATGGTGAATCGGTTCAGTAGTTTTTGAGTTTATCCATTACAAACAAACAAACAAACAAAAATACAATTTTTTCCACTTTATAATATTAGTGTAGACATACGCTACCTCGTTGGTCTAGTGTTCGCAAAGCGCGACTGCTGAGCATGAGGTCTTGGGTTCGTTTCACACGTCGGGCAAAGTGTTATTGGGTTTTTCCATCGGGATTTTATCAATAGCTAGAGTCTGGATTTGTGCCCGTTTGTCGGCAATACGCATGCCCCCTATTACATGGGACTCAAATATAACTGGCGAAATATGGGTGTACTAACGGGTACACCTCTGCCTAACCCTTCGGGGATTACAGGCGTAATGTTTTGTTATTTAATTAATCACCCAAGCAAAGTATTGGCATATAACTGGTTATTTTTTTCACACAAAAAAGTCTTTAAAGCAAAAAAATAATAAAAATTATTGATGTAACACTGGTTTCTTTATTCATGGGGAAGTACCCTTTTTTTTTAGATGAGTAAAACTCATCTAAAAAAAAGGGTATTCCATAAAATATTTCCTCAATTTGACCCTTAAATCAATGACGTCATAATTACAAACATTTTTCCATAATCTAAGTTAGCATTACCTAAGAGAGTTTATGCCGTACGCCATTTCATAAAATCAAGTCCTTATTTTTCGATATGTATGAACAGATATAAATGAAACGTCCTACACATGACCAGGATTCAGGTCTGAAAAGTTGGTTAACAACATTTTCAAAAAAATGTGTTACAGCTAAATTCGAGCGATTCCATAGTAACAAAGATTTCCAATTTAAATTTCTATACTAATATTATAAAGAGGAAAGATTTGACTGTTTGTTTGCATTGAATAGGCTCCGAAACTACTGAACCGATTTAAAAAATTCTTTCACTGTTAAGAAACTACACTATCCCCGGGTGACATAGGCTATATTATATTTAAAAAAAAGTTAGGGAACCGTAAAAAATAATACGCGTACGAAGTCGCGAAAAGAGTGCTAGTTTTAAACAAGACATTTCTAAACATAACATAACATCACGCCTGTAATCCCCGAAGGGTTAGGCAGAGTTGTACCCATTAGTACACGCACATTTCGCTAGTTATGTTTTTAGTCCCATGTTATGGAGGCGAGCCTGTTGCCATCAACTGGGAACAAAGCCGCTGAGAAATTCGAAGGAGAATTCGACTAAATAATCAAAAAACTTTTAACAGACTTTTCTTCTCCGTACGAGAAGAGGCCTTTGCTCTGCAGTGTTATTAAGGAACATTAAAACTAAGATTATTTCATCAAATCTCCGCTACCAACAGATGTGAAGCCTACTTAGCCACCAATCAAAATAATTGAGATGCAATCCTGCATCCGAATGATTGGTCTTACGAAATGATACCCAAATTTTAAAGGTGTATACTTTAGATGGACCACCTTGTGTTCCGTAAACGGCGTATGGGATATAATGCAAATATAATTCACATAAGCAGGATACGATGATATTATAGATCTAGAAAGTAAATTGAGAACCTTTTAGAAATGGTTCAGGATTAATGGACATATGTATATATGTGTGTCTTTATTCCACTATAACTTTTAAACGCCTGAACCGATTTAGATGTATGGGGTATCGTTACAATCCTTGCATCGTTCCGAGTAACATAGGCTAAAAGAAACCGGTGTGGTCACTTTAAAACGTAAACAGCCTCTATTTATTTTTTTAATGATTCTGGTCGTGTCTATGTTTATCGTCTAGAATTTGACAAGTAGATTTAAAAAATATAAATAACACTGTAAATAAAAAACGTCGTAAAAAAAAAACCGACGAGTAAACAAAGTACAAATATGTGCAATCTTTGCAGTCGTGTTTTTTAATGTTTTTCATTGTAGTAACTTGTAAAGTATCTCAGTCTGTGTGTATACCTCTTAAACTAAACAATTTGGACCCTCAAGGCGATGACTCACAACTCATTATGTCAGTATGTGGAACCCTGTTTTTTGGGGACCCAAATATTTAGGGTTCCTTGTTAGTACGAAGAAAACGATTAATTGTTGAATATTTGTTATTATGATTCATCATCTTCCTGCCCTTGTCCCATGTTACTTGGGGTCGGCGCAACACGTTTTCCTCTTCCACTCCGTCCTGTCATCATCATCATATCAGCCGTAGGAAGTCTATCTAGTCTCTCACTGCTGAACATAGGCCTCCCCTAAAGATTTCCAATAGGATCGGTTGGAAGTGGCGTGCATCCAGCGCGATCCCGCGGTCCTCAACAGTCAGAGCCGTCCTGTCAGCCGTCATGCTATCACTGACTCCCTTTTCTTTCAAATCATTCTTCACATAATCCATATTTTCATATTTTTTATTATGAATAATGCGTTTATACCACCGGGTTTTCGTATGAAAACTTTGAAATTAATGTGTCTTAGAAAGTCAATGGTGCCGATTCCCTTGGTCACAAACTAAACTAAAATTAGACTATTTCCATCTTTTTCTATCCAATAAAACAAGAAAGAGACTAATGTAAATAAGAGCTGTCAAATTTAGTCAATCTGACACATCCATACAATTTAAAACGTATGAATTAAAATTACGGAAAAAATCAAGGCAAAACTAATTTGACATCGCTAACTTAGTTCTTTAATGTCGCCGTCCTTTCCTTTCGCTGTGTGTTAGTAAGAGATGTCAATTCTCTAAATTTAGTCTAGTTTGTGAACAAGGGAATCGGCACCAATGTCAAATCTTTATTTCAAACTAGCGACCCGCGCGGCTTCGCACGTTTTCAATGTAGATACATAAACCTTCTTTTGAATCACTCTATCTATTGATGAAAACCGCATTAATATCCGTTGCGGAGTTAAGACAATGAATCAGTGTGTGAGCCAATTTTTGTGTATGTATACAAATTATTATTGTACTATGGTCCAAGACACGCCCGCAAAAAAATCGCTGAAAACCATCGCCGTGGTTTTCGCACCTTCGTGCACGGACCACGGCATTATGCTGAGCGTCAGCCTTTTCGCGCGGCAGTGGCACATATTTCTTATTTTTATTTATTTGTTTTTAATTTTTTTAGATATAGATAGAATACCGACTCATTTTTATTTTGCTTTTTTATACATTTTTTTTTCTTACGTTGTGTGCGTCATTTTCGCGTAAATAAACAGTTTTTCTATCTTTCTCTTTCCATAGTCATAAAATAAGTAGTAGTAGTATTCCATTTATTTATTTAATATATATATATATATATAATTACATTTTTAAATATTATTATAAAAAGATATAAAAACATTTAAAAATATAAAAAATAGTATCCCACCGGGCGTCGGGAACAGGGTCCAAGCCATAGAAGTATTATTATTAATAATAGTAGTATTAATTTAAAAAATGTGCGGAACCCACAACATTAAACTCAAGATACTACCTGCCTAACGTTTTTTACCATTATCTCCAATCTTAATTAACCACGTGGCGTTCTTATTATTTTTTTGTTTCTTTCTTTTTATTCGTTGTGATTTGAATAGTAAACATTTATTTGGTATTGATAGTTTTGTAGATTTTTCCTGTTATACATACATATAATATCAGTTTTACTGACTCGTTGGTCTAGTGGTCGCAAAGCGCGACTGCTGAGCGTGAGGTCTTGGGTCCGATTTCCAGGTCGGGCTAAGTGTTATTGGGGATTTCTCAGTAGCAGCTTTGGAGTCTGGATTTGGGCCCGGTTGATGGCAATAGGCTCGCCACCTATTACCAGACCCTTACAGACCATTTACAGGCACTTTTGAATTGTCAAGGAGTCGGTCAGTTAATCCGAAAGTTGAAGCTAGTTGCCTGTTCCAAAACGGAGGTAGGCCTCTATGGAGAAGAACGAGCAAGAAACTCCACGGCACTCTTTTTAATTCGGTTTTTATAAAATACTGATTACATTATTCTTGTTGCTTTTACATGTGAGAAAGTGACCTTTCGGGTTTATATATTAAGGATAATGATTTTGATAAAAGTTTATCTTGGACATCACTGGCATCGGTGAAGGAAAACATCGTGAGGAAACCTGGACTTACTGTTCCACTCAAACCATGTCAGTGGCCCTTGAGGCGGTTTAGACACTCTGACACTAGGGTGTGTGGGGTCGTAAGACCTTACTGCACACACGATAAAGAAAGAAGTTGATTGTACTACAATCAATGCGCCCTCAGGATAGCACCATGACACCCCAAAGCGTCGCGACACACAGTTTGAGAACCCTTGATCTAGCCATTAAACGTAGACAGGTGTAGTAACTGCATCTATTACGCAACGATCGCCGGCAACTAGTTGCATGACAACTGTGAGGTCGTTATTACAATGTCATAGAAATGAGATTGTGTTGTAGTTTTTTGTGGTCGCAAGTTTAAGGTGTTACCATTTTTGTATGGAAGGTGGGAAGTGCTGACAGTGGGATCAAGTCTGCCAATACAGTAATGCCAGAATGAGTTTATGTGTATACTCCTGACCAAATTTCGGCCACGGCGGCTTATCTCAATGGAGGCTAGCCTATGGTTCACAAGTGTGTGCATAAACACAGGTGTACTGCCTCTTTCCTCACTCTCATAGTTCGATGGGATGGCAATCCGACACGACTGGGGAGTGATCAGGCGAAGGACCAACGGCAACTCGTGCTTTCCGAGACACAGCAGTGTCACACCACCGACTTTTAAACACACGGTTGCTACTGAGAAATTTCAAATGAAAAAAAAATCTTAGCAGTCGCGCTTGCTACCACGAGTCTAACGAACTTACTCATTAGCAATCACATAAAGACCTATTACTAATCAATCCACCATAGCATCTTATGAAAGGTTGATTGAAGCAATCAAGCGTTTAAATCTCACCTTTCTCCTAAACATAGATTTGTCTAAAACACCGTAATACCTGACAGCAACCGTTGCACAATTATCTCTAACAAAAAAGCAACCGAAGCAATTATGTAGTTATATGATGAGTCAATGATTTCTTTTTTCTATTTTTATTGGAACTACTGTTTAATTAGAAGATTACTCTTAATAATGAACTAACACTCTCCCTGTGACTTCGTTCGCATGATATTCTTACGAATCCCAATTTTTTTTAATACCAAAATATAGCCTTTGTCGCCCGGGGATAGCGTAGCTTCCCAACAGTGTAAGAATTTTTTTTATTCGGTTCAGTAGTTTCGGAGCTTATTCAATGCAAACAAACCAACAATTAAATCATTCCTCTTTCTAGCATTAGTACTCTTTATAGATATAGACTTACTGGGCCCCGTGGTTTCACTCGCCATAATTTGAGGGAAAAAATCTACTAAAATTCCCGATTTTGCAACATTTAACATTGATGCTCCGCTCCTATTGGTTGTGGCGCGATGATAAGTAGTTGATAGTTTATAGCCTTCCACGATAAATGGACTATCTAACACAAAAATATTTTATCAATTCGAATCAGTAGTTCTTGAGCTTTGCGCGAAAGCATTCGATATCCATAACTATATTCCAAGCTAGCTCAATGTCATATTACATTACGATCGGTTTAGTAATTGCCATGATGCGGTAACAAACAAACACACACTTTCGCATTTATAATAGTGTGAATTAATGAATGGGAATGCTCTTGACCTCTATTAGGATCTATAGGTCAGGCCTCAACACCTGTTGCAAATCTGCTGTCAAACATGTTTACTATTTGACCAAAATAACATTAACCTTTCATTTATTTTGACATGACAGTTGAAAACCGTTTAAAATTAGCTTATTTAATCGAAATAGTTAAAAAACGACGGTAATTTTTTTTGGTCCTTTTGGTCCTTTATGCTATTTTTTGGTCCTAAGTGGCATTTTTGGTACTGAATATAATTTTTGGTACTAGATGATATTCTTGCGTTCCGGGGCCACGGTATTCTGATAAGACGTCCCGCGATCCCGGCTAGCGTTTGGCCTTGTAGGAGCCCCGTCCCTGTGTTGACAGCTCTTTGAGGTGCGCGTGGAACAAAACGCGCTGTCGACCTGGGTCTGGTCCTTCCGACGGCGAGCTGCCCATCACTCGCCGTTCGTAAGTGGTCGGATGTCGTCTCGCGACGTGTTTTGAAAACCCCTGAAGTAGACGAAGTCACCGGCAGAAGATAGTCATATTTAATTATGCTCTTCTCACATACAAACAGTTTATAGAACGATGCATGTACCAGACTGGTTATGTTGATTTCATACGATACAAGCAATTATAAAATACGCATACAAATAGTCATTTAAATAGATGTTTATTTTCATGGCGTCGTGTTGAACATAGGTGTGAAATTAGAAGTAATAATAATGTTTCTCGACCGAATTTCGGTCGGTAAAACACAATGGAGACTGGCCAAGTACGCAGGAGATATTGTAGGGTACAAGTGTGTGCGTAAATACAGGTGCACTCCCTCTTCCCTCACTCTCATAGTACGATGGGACGGTGCGACACGACCGGGGAGAGATCAGGCGCAGGACCAACGGCGACACGTGTTTTTCGAGGTATTTTGTCATTATAAAAAAGTTTTTAAACATAACATAAAATCACGCCTGTAATCCCCGAAGGGTTAGGCAGAGGTGTACCCATTAGTACACCCACATTTCGCCAGTTATGTTTTTAGTCCCATGTAATAGGTGGCGAGCCTATTGCCATCAACCGGGCACAAATCCAGACTCCGAGGCTGCTACTGAGAAATTCCTGATGGAAAAACCCAATAACACTTTGCCCGACCTGGGAATCGATCCCAAGACCTCATGCACAGCAGTCGCGCTTGCGACCACTAGACCAACGAGGCAATACCACATAGATTACTTTTTATCCCGGAAAATATGTAACTACGACTCCCATTAGATAATACATCAATTTTGATACAGACTAAGTCGCTGTCAGATACTAGTACCTCATAAACTTTACTTAATGATGAAACTAACTTAAGCAATGGTCAAATAAAGGCCAGTTTTGGCCAGTTTGTTAAAACCGACTTCCCGTAATAGACCAGTGAGTTTGGTAGTAAACATTGCATAAAAGATTGCCGGTTGAGGTGCGTGTGCGCACGTCGTGTGACAGCTGAGTAGTGAAGGTCGCGGGTATCTGTTGGTTACGAGAAGCACGGGACCGGTATTTGAGTGATGGCCCAGTGGTTAAGGCGCCCGCCTCTCATGCATGAGGTTGTGGGTTCGAATTCGGGCAAGTATCAATGTGACTTTTTCAGTTCATATGTACTTTCTAAAGTTTATCTTGGACATCACTGGCATCGGTGAAGGAAAACATCGTGAGGAAACCTGGATTTACTGTTCCACTCAAACCATGTCAGAGGCCCTTGAGGCGGTTTAGAAACTCTGACACTAGGGTGTGTGGGGTCGTAAGACCATACTGCCCACACGATAAAGAAGAAAGAAAGCATTGCCAAACGCCTGCCGGGGTCGCGGGACGTCTTAACAGGATACCGTGGCCCCGGAACGTAAAGGGCAACGGAGGGAATAGGGTGGTTGTTTTAGTCAGTAAAAGTCTGACAGTCCCTTCCGCCCCACCCAGGGCGGAAGGACTCATTTGATGATTGTACCACCCAAAAAAAATTACGAAATCTTTAAGTTCAAAATTTATTTCTGGAAATATTATTCAATCGTTTCTCCCAATCATGTACCACGATAAAAAGTGAATAACAACGAAAAATAATAAAAAGAAAAACAAGTTTTTAAAGTCGAGAGAAAGTTAGCATTTACCAATATTGGTTGAGTAGCCCTATAGTTACAAAACGCAACGTCATCAACTGATTACGTAACTCGCAATATTTTAAACTCCTCAGTAATAACATACATAACATCACGCCTGTAATCCCCAAAGAGTAAGACAGAGTAGTACCTACACCTACATTTTGCCAGTTAAGTCCCATGTAATAGGGGACGAGTCTATTGCCAACAACCGGGCACAAATCCAGTCTCCGAGGCTGCTACTGAGAAATTCCTGATGGAAAAATCCAATAATACTTTGCACGACCTCGGAATGGAACCCAAGATCTCATGCTCATAAGTCGCACTTTGCGAGAGTTTTTCCATAAGGAATTTCTCAGTAGCAGCCTCGGAGTCTGGATTTGTGCCCGGTTGATGGCAATAAGCTCGCCCTTACATGGGACTTAAACATAACTGGCGAAATGTGGGTGTACTAATAGGTACACCTCTGCCTAACCCTTCGGGGATTACGGTCGTGATGTTATGTTACTCGTGGAATATTCTAACCTCTAATATACTCGTAGATTTTTATTCTGTTCATGTATTTCTATTACATAATGACATCCATCTATGTAGGTATACAAATTTAATAAATCTAAAGAGATTTTTTGGATGTGTGTTTGTTTAAACGCTCAAATCTCTGGAACTACCTATCCGATTGGATAAAATCGTTTTATATATTATAGCCAGATTCATAAGGAATAGTATAGGGTATATAACATCACGCTACGATACTTAGGAGCGGAGCAATAATCAAAAGCGTAACTTAATACGGGTGAAAAAAATCACATCAACCAAGTCATAAGTAGCTAGTCTAAACATAAATTTTAAACATAGGTACCTATCATTGGTCTTGTGGTTAAGAAGAAACAATAATATGTATTATCGTGTTTTGTAGTTTGTGAATAGAATATTTAATGAGTTAAACTTCGAAGTTGTAATGTAATCCATATTTTCCTTTTAAAATCATCATTTTATGCCTAGCTTTTTCTCAACTATATTAGGGTCGGTTTCCAGTCTCACCGGATGCAGCTGAATACCAGTATTTTACATGTTGCGACCGCCTATCTGACCTCCATAACCCAGTAACTGGATAATACAATACCCCTTGGTAAGACTGGTTGTCAGACTTTCAGGCTTCTGACGACTTGTAACGACTGTCAAAGATCCACGAATGACAGCCGGGACCAACGGCTTAACGTGCTTTCCGAGGCACGGAACGATGTCAGTGATGTCTAAGATAAACTTTAGAAAGTACATATGAATTTAAAAAGTCACAATGGTACTTGCCCGGATTCGAATCCACAACCTCATGCATGAGAAGCGAGCGCTTCGACTATTGGGCCATCGGGACATTTTTTTACTATACATATTTATTATATAAACAGACTATACATTTGTATAAAAATAACATCTCTTGCATTAAACATAAGGTGTTAAATTAAACAAATCGTGATTAGAATATCTAGGGTTTTAGCATTCAATGTATTAACAGGAAAACTTAACGTAAATATTTTTATTTATGTATGGCAACACTGTGCCATCAATTTCCCATGCATTATATGATGGTGCGGGTGACACATGTCAGCAATTCACCTATGGATGTCAGAATCGCGTAACTAAGTCAGTGACATTATTTAATTTACTAGTTATTTACTTACTTATTACTTATTCCGTATTTCACGACTATGATATTAGTGTGCAGTTAAAATATTCAATCATGATTGTAAATCGCCGTAACGTTCAAGTGTGTAAAGCAACAGTTTGACAAATGTCACCGGCGCCTTTCTAGAGTGTGAGGAATATAAGGCCAGCTTCTATCTGCGACTGTTTTGCTCCCGTCTGTCGTAGCGTGATGTTATATAGCTTAAATTAAACCAAACTATTCCTTATGAATCTGGTTATCATATACAAATAGATTTTTCCAATCCGAATGGTAATTCCAGAGATTAGCGCGTTTAACTAATAAAAATAGGCAGAAACCACAGAACGCCACCTGCTACGATCCTTACATACTCTTTTCGCCTTATCTACGTTCTTACATCTCGTTATACAAGCAGCTTAGAAACTCTGACACCAGGGTGTGTGGGGTCGTAAGACCTTACTGCCCACACGATAAAGAAAGAAGAATATTTTACAGTGGTACGGAACCCTTCGTATGTGAGTCCGACTCGCACGTGGCCGGTTTTTTAACTTATGAAAAACAACAGAGTTCATTCTTTAGAACGTTTTTGTTTTCAAAAAAAGCATTGATAAACAATTTTTGTCATTTGCAAAGACGAATTCCTGTGAAGGACATTTATTTATGTGTATCAAATTCCGTTTCTTAAAATAATTAGCTTCTGTCTGCGACTTCGTCTGCGTTTGTTCCTCTATACAAATTTTGAACCCCCGATTCATTCCCTTAGGGGGTAAAATTTGGAAAATCATTTCATAGCTTTTACCACGTTTAAAGTGCAGGTGTAGGGACTGGCCAATGCAGTAAGTGGGCCATCGTTTGATCAGGAGCACCACACTCGCACTGGGTATCGATGGGATCTATAATCCCCCATTTTGCTAGGTTATGTTTGCAGCGGCCTACTTGGTTGTCATTTTAGGCTAAATAAATATACAATTGATCACGTATATTCTAATACCTTGACACGATATTTCCTTCTTATAAAATTGTATCTTGCTTAATTTGTTTAATAATTCCGTTTACTTTTCAATTGAAATGTGATTGCTTTGTGTGTTTAGATTATATTTACCTAACAAGCTTTTGCGCGCGACTTTGCCAGCGTTGTTTTTTTTTGTCTGCGGGCGAATATTCGCTACGCCAAACGCATGTGCGGCTAGCTACCACTGTGCATGTGTTCACAGTAGTAAAACACATACGGTGTGTGTGCGCCGCACGCGCGTTTTTTAGTCGAAACACAACATGTGTGTTTTCCCGCAGTCAACTGGTTACAAGGTCTGGTGGTCGCAAAGCGCGACTGCTGAGCATAAGGTCTTGGGTTAAATTCCCAGGTCGGGTAGTGTTATTGGGTATTCCATCAGGAATTTTTCAGTAGCAGGACTAGGACTCTGGATTTGTGCCCGGTTGATGGCAATAGGCTCGCCCTCTATCACATGGGACTTAAACATAACTGGCGAAATGTGGGTGTACTAATGGGTACACCTCTGCCTAACCCTTCGGGAATTACAGGCGTATTTTATTGCTTACAATAAATTATATTTCGTAAACATAATAAGTAGCGGTTCAATGAAAGTTAATTGACAAAATAATTGCCAATGTAAAAAAATATATTATGTATACAAGCAATTCAAATAGGTTTATTGTTATACATACATCGGGTTTTATATCGAAAGTGTTGCAGTTCTACGAAATGGTTATGCAATTGAATTAAATATTTACTTTGTTATGTACAATGGTGCCGATTCCCTTGTTCACAAACTAGACTAAATTTAGAGAATCGACATCTCTTACTAACATACAGCGAACGGAAAGGACGGTGACATTAAAGAACTAAGTTAGAGATGTCAAATTAGTTTTGCCTTGAACTTCTCCGTATTTTTAATCCACACGTTTTAAGATGTCAACTATATAACTGTATGGATGTGTCAGATTGACTAAATTTGACAGCTCTTATTTACATTAGTCTCTTTCTTGTTTTATTGGACAGAACAAGATGGAAATAGTTTAATTTTAGTTTAGTTTGTGACCAAGAGAATCGGCACCAATAACCGTCGTTTACGCGGACGAAGTAGTAGGCAGCAGCTAGGATCTTCTAAATTTAAAAAATAAATAACTTTCAAACCGTTATCCACCACGACATTTTTCGTACGAAAACAAACATCTGATACCAAACAACACAAAAGACAACACAGCAATTTCCGAGAAACATGCACACAAACAAACACATAACAATAAAGAGGAGTTTATTCGTTTAATTTACATGTACGATCCGGTTTTAAAGATATATTAAAACAAAAGATACGCTGACATTCTCGCTTATTGTGGAGTATGAGGTAAGCAGAGTCGTTATTAAGTTTTTAAAACACAATCTCGTAAAAAGCTCGGTAACAGATGAAAGTTAAATTATGAGCGTTTACGTCTTACGCCATTTCATTTATTTTTTAAAACAAGCTACTTTATTAAAAAAAAAACACGACTGCAAAAATTGCACATATTTGTACTTTGTTCACTCGTAATTTTTTTTTAAACGACGTTTTTTATTTACAGTGTTATATATTTTTTAAATCTACTTGTCAAATTTTCTAGACGATAAACATAGACACGACCAGATTCATTAAAAAAATAAATTGAGGCTGGTATTAATTTACGTTTTAAAGTGACCACACCGGTTTCCGGCTGTACGCCCGAGCATACCCGGGCGTCAGCGCGGGTTGCTATAGTTCGCTATGGACAACTACTGAATGGAATGATGTTCAATGGCTTTATGCAAGATTCTGCGGCGATTGTGTTGATTTAGAAGTTTAATTTTTTAACGGCTTCAAGAGGCTGTAGACCTGATTATATCGTTTTCATTTCAACTCGATACCGCCATCCGTTCCCGAGTTAAAGGGTCTTGACGGACGGACGGAAAACAAAGTGATTCTACAAGGGTGCTGGTTTCTACAAGCTTTTATTTAGCTTGCACTGTCCGTATGTAAGTTGTCCTATCAAAATTTGCAAACCATTTTTCAATCATTTGTTGGTATCCGATTGAGCTGAAATTTTGCATACACCTTTAGTTCTGATGACAATACAATGTCCAATACTCAATATTGTAATAATTTCAATATGGCCGCTCTTCCAAGATGGCCGATTACATATTTTTTCTCAATCCCCTTGATATGGGTATCAAATGAAAGGGCTTGAAGAGTAGAAAACGATAAAGTTAGTAACTACACACTATAAAAGCTTGTTTTTAAAAAGTATTTTTTTTTCTTTTGAGGTACGGAACCTTAAAAACATAATATAACATCACGCCTGTAATCCCCGAAGGGTTAGGCAGAGTAGTACACCCACATTTCGCCAGTTATGTTTTTAGTCCCATGTAATAGGGGGCGAGCCTATTGCCATCAACCGGGCACAAATCCAGACTACGAGGCTGCTACTGAGAAATTCCTAATTTAAAAACCCAATAACACTTTGCCCGACCTGAGAATCGAACCCAAGACCTCATGCATAGCAGTCGCGCTTGCAACCACTAGACCAACGAGGCCTAGAACCCCAAAAAAACAAAGCTAAATTCATCAAAACAACACAGCAATGAGGATGTAAGCCCAGTATTTTCCCAGACCGCGTTTTACGTCCAGAATTATATTAGTACCTAGATTTATGATAGCACTGTCAACATTTGGTTCGCCGCAGTCCGCTGTAAGAATACTAATGAAACCAAGGACATAATCTTGTATGCAGGCACCGATTTTTCCGGGAACGAGATACAATTTTAATGTGATGAAGTGTTTTTTTGTTTTGTTGTTGGGAAGGGCAGAGATTGTCAACATTTTTTTTTCGAGCTTCTGATCTATTTTATGTTAAAAAAAAATGTTGCTCCGTACTAGGACTTTTATTTATTTTTATTATATTTATATATTTTTTTCCATTTATTTATTTTAAATTAATTAAATATTAAAAAAAAAAACATAAATATTTTATATTAATTGTGTGTTATTTCGTGTTTCCATCAGGAATTTCTTAGTAGCAGCCTCGGAGTCTGGATTTGTACAAATGGCAATAGGCTCGCCCCCTGTTACATGGGACTTAAACATTACTGACGAAATGTGGTAAACTAATGGGTACACCTCTGCCTTGACCTTCGAGGATTACAGGCGTGATGTTATTTATGTGATTAAATTAATGCAAAGATTTGCAATGTCAATCTGTGTAGCAGATCAATTTATGTTATTTAATATTATAATTTATTTAAATAAAACTTAATACATTGATTAATATAGTCATTTTTAAATTTATTCGTTATTTTACTATTTTAGCAAGATCGATTATATTTTTCTTGTTTATGGCGTGTTTTTTTTAGGGTTCCTTACCTCAAAAGAAAATACCAGAACCCTTGTAGAATTATTTTGTTATCCGTCCGTCCGTCAAGACCGTAAAGTTTTAGGTGGTAAAGATCATCAAATGAGTCTTCCCGCCCTGGGTAGGGCGGAAGGGACTGTCAGACTTTTACTGACTAAAAAACCACCCTGTTCCTTCTGTTGCCCTTTACGTTCCGGGGCCACGGTATCCTGTTAAGACGTCCCGCAACCCCGGCTCCGTCAAGGGTCTTTAACTCGGGAACGCGGGGAGGTATCGAGAAATTAAGGTGGCAAACGGGACCGCGTTACTAAGACTCCGGTATCTGTCGTCTGGCTGTGTATTTTGTAATAGCTAGAGAGTAGAAATTTTAATACAAAGTGTGTGTTACTAACATAACATCACGCGTGTAATCCCCGAAGGGTTAGGCAGTGGTGTAGCCATTAGTATACTCACATAACGCCATGTTTTTTGTTGTTTTGTACAACAAATAATAAATATAAAATACATGAATTAATGGATTATAAGAAAAACGGAAAACCGCTGGAGACCGGTCATTGTGGCTATCTTTAGGGGAGGCCTATGTCCAGCAGTGGACATCGTTCAGCTGATATGATAATGATGATGAAGAAAAACGTGTTGTTTTTTTTTTATTAATGGTGAGGTTCTTCAGAAAGGTCAGGTGCGCAGTACTCGTAACTGGCGTGCTTGTATGATGAGATGTATGAACGTGAACGAGCCGAAAGGAGTATGTAAGGACCGTAGTAAGTGGCGTTCTGTGTTTTTTACCTACCCCCATGAAAAAGGCGTGGGATTAGTATGTGATATTAAAAATTGGACGTAAAATACGGAACCCTTCGTGTGCGAGTTCGACTCGCACTTGAACGATTTTTTGTTACTTCACAATTTTAAGTATTATAAATTATATTTGCGAAAAAAAACTGTATAAACACGATTTATAAATTATAATAATATAGTAACTAAATAATTCAGTACCATTTATACAAAAAAAACTATTTTGATTAGAAAAATATACTTGTATCTTTTTTTTTCTTTATCCAAAACAACAATAATAGACTTCTACCGCTTATGATCGCGACTTCGTCTGTATAAATGTCAGTTATCGCGGATGCAAACGAAGTCGCGGATTAACAAATAGCCTATGTCTTTCCTTGAAGTTCAAGCTTAGTCTGTACCGAATTTTATCACAATCGGTTCGGTAATTTAGCCGTGAAAGCGTAACAATCAAACTCACTTTTACATTTATAATACTAGCTTCGTAGCTATCGTCTGCACAGGTTTCAGTATTGAACCAGAGTCCTAAATTAGCCCTCACGAACACAAAAACGGGATAAAGAGTACCCCTTGTGCTATTTCAGGCTATACTCGTACCTATCTCTGTGCCAAATTTCATCCAGATTAGTGCAGCCGTTCTGACGTGATTGAGCAACAAACATCCATCCAATATAACATAACGTAACATCACGCTCGTAATCCCCGAAGGGTAAGGCAGAAGTGTACCCATTAGAACACCCACATTTTGCCAGTTATGTTTAAGTCCCATGTAATAGGGGGCGAGCCTATTGCCATCAAACGGGCACAATCCAAATTTTCGCATTTATAAACTGTAGCAATAAAATTAAGTATGGATACCATTTTATAAAGAAAATTATATATTTATACATATAAAATGCTTTATCCTGAATGACTGACTGACGGACGGATCAACGCACAGCCTAAACCGCTGATCGTAGAGACCTGAAACTTGGAGGGTGTGTTCTTTGTATGATGTAGGCATCCGATAAGAAAAGAATTTTCCAAAAAATCACCCCCTAAGGGGTGAAATGGAGGTCCAAAGTGTATATGCAGAACCGTACTTTTGTTTGTTGATAATATTTTTTTTTACATCGTGTTTTTGAACTTTTTTGTCCCGGATATTGATTTGGGAAAAAGATTGGTATTTTTTACCTGTAGTTTTTGTCCGATAAGATATTATCTAAAGTAATAAAGATTCGAAATAAAGGTCTCATGCCATTCATTGGAATTTGAAGTAAAGTTTGAGAAGGAACGTTGAAGTCAGTAAGCGGTCATAAATGCAGTAACACGCTTTTTTTTTGGGTGGTAAAAATCTTCAAATGATTCCTTCCTTCCACCCTGGGCGGGGCAGAAGGGACTGTCAGACTTTTACTGACTAAAAAACCACCCTGTTGCTTCTGTTGCCCTGCGTTCCGGGGCTACGGTATCCTGTTAAGACGTCCCGCAGGCGTTTGGCCCTGTTAGGGCCCCGTCCCTGTACTGTAGTAGCATGCTAAGGTTTGAATTGCTGTAAACACGCGGTACAGACCGTACCTACATCTGCGTGTTAAGTGATTATGTATTAACACAGTACCTATGAGCACCTAAGAATTCGCACACGGCGTGGAAAGCTCGTAAGTTAAAAACTGTCAATATACTTTGTGAGATTGCTACTCCACTTATGACTGTACCTACTTGTTGCGAAGGGGTTTTTTTCTAAGAGGGAATAATTATTATATATATTGAATTAATCCCCGAAGGGTTAGGAAAAGGTGTAACTACTTATTAGTACACCCACATTTCGCCAGTTATGTTTAAGTCCCATGTAATAGAGCATATTGCCATCAACTGAGCACAAATCCAGACTCCGATATTGCTACTGAGAAATTCTTACTGAAAATTCATAATAACACTTTTCCTGACCTGGGAATGGAACCAGCTAAGACCACTTGCGACCACGCGACTCAAGGGGTTAGTTAACCTATATTGAGAACCTAACATAGTAGCATCAGTTTGTTTATCAATAAGTCTATTGTTCAAAACCTTAACAACATATTGAACTGTTGTGCCTAAGTCTAGATTGAATATTTATAAACATACTTCAACATATCACAGACACATTTAAAAAATTAGGCTAATAAATATTTTTCAAAGTTTATACATACATACATACATAAACTCACGCCTTTTTCCCATGGGGGTAGGCAGAAAATACAGAACGCCACATGCTACGATCCTTACATACTCCTTTCGCCTCATCTACGTTCATACATCTCGTCATACAAGCACGCCGGTTACGAGTACTCCGCACGTGACCTTTCTGAAGGACCTCACCAATAAGGTCAGTGTAGGTCTTCCCAGGGCGAGCCCTCCCGGCGTTGCCACTCACCTCTGCCATATAAATACCTTTTGTCAATCGTCTTTCACTCATCCTCTCAACATGACCGAACCATCTAAGCATACCCTCACAGTTTATCTTGGACATCACTGACATTATCACGTCTTGTGTTCGATTCCCAGGTCGGGCAATATTTTAGTGTATTTTTCTATCAGGAATTTCTTTTTTCTTTCTTTATAAACATAACAACACGCCTGTAATCCCCGAAGGATTCGGTAGAGGTGTACTCATTAGTACACCCACATTTCGCCAGTTATGTTTAAGTCCCATGTAATAGGGGGCGAGCCTAAGTTTTTAATAGATAGAGTGATTCAAGAGGAAGGTTTATGTATCTACATTGCACCCGTGCGAAGCTGGGACGGAACGCTAGTTAAATTATAATTTTGTGTTTTTGTTAGCAAAAAATCTTTATTATCTCAACATTAAAATCCCTTTTAAAGTTTCTTCTCGATTCACCCCTCATGAGGTTGAGGGTTCAAATTCGGGCAAGTACCAATGTGAATTTTTCAATTCATATGTACTTTCTAAAGTTTATCTTGGGCATCACTGGCATCGGTGAACGAAAACATCGTGAGTAAACCTGGACTTATTGTTCCATTCATACTATGTCAGAGGCCCTTGAGGCGGTTTAGAAACTCTGACACTAGGGTGTGTAGGGTCGTAAGGCCTTACTACCACACGATTAGAAGAAGAAGACCCCTTATTCATCCTGTTTGACTGTATGTCTATTTAAACCCCGTAAATTCAAAACAAAAATTCGAAAATTAAAAATCGAACAAGCCATTCTATCGGCAAAAGATACACAAAAAAACGGTCAAAAATAAAAATTTATTAAGTCTGATATCATTGACCAATAAGCAGATACCTAATTTTAAAAACAGAACACGGAAAATAACCGAACTTACAAGTTTTTTTTGACGTTCCAAATTCAAATTAAACTACACAAAACTTGATAGACACTTGATACACTTCAATATCGAAATATTCACTGCACAGCACCGTTTACACACGATATATTTCGTAAATAAAAAATAAATGTTGCCTAACGTCCGTCTCTTGCGAGCGTCGTAGACTTACTGACTGCGCAAACGCAGGTGGCTCGTATAAGATCAATGAAGGATGGTGTCATGCAATAAGGCTTTATTATTTGCTATCGCTATGTTTGGAAGGTTTCCGCTCTCATTTTTGTTGCTTGAAGTATTTTCTTTTTTGCGATAGTGTTAAGGATAATTTTAGTTTGGAATCAATTTTGGTGATTTTGTGGTAATTTTTATTTTTGTCGTTTATTTTTATTTTTGTCTTTTTTTAGTTTGGCCAGTAAAACGGATTTAATGGGCTTAATACGTTTAAAAATGCCATATAATTATAACTAGGGTTACGACAACGTTTTCTTTTAGACGCGGTGGTCTACTCCTGCGAAATAATCCCGCAGAAGGAGGCTGCTTAAAGGGAGAGGGAAATCACGACCCCTCTCTCGGCTCGCAGCAGAAGTACTGGATGTCAGCGGAGGGAGGACAATGCCTTCTGGCCCTCTTAAATGTGTCTAGAAGATAGGTTAGTTCAACAAAACCTGAGGTGACGGCGCGTAGTGTTCCACTCGCGCGTCTCCTTAACGTAGTGAGGAAAATCTAACCTCTAACCGTTTTTTTTTTTATTTTTTTTAGTTGGTAAAAATCATCAAGTGACTCCTTCCGCTCTGGGTGGGGCGGAAGGGACTGTCAGACTTGTACTGACTAAAAAACCACCCTATTCCTTCTGTTGCCCTTTACGTTCCGGGGCCACGGTATCCTGTTAAGACGTCCCGCAACCCCGGCAGGCGTTGGCCACGTTGGGGGCCCCGTCCCTGTGCTGACAGATCTTTGCCTGCAGAGGCGCAATCAGTCGGGGATTGCCGTGTTCCCTTCTCTCACTTATTCTGGCGATCTCGGGAGCATACATGCCTTCAACATTATGTGAAAATCCACCACCCTGCAGAGGGAAGAGGGGTCTTTCAGACTCTTGCTATCTAAAAACTATCCCGGTGTTCCCCGCACACTTACGCCAGGGAGTGAGGTGTTTGACTCCCCCTGCAATGTCAAAAAGACGCATGGAACCTTACGCGCGTTTACTGCCTCGGGTCCAGTTAAATGGGGGGCGACGGACGTCCCTAAGTACGCCGCCCTTGGACGTGTGTAGTGCCTCGTATTAGCAGCTAATTATGACTTAATTTTTGATCCGTTTGTTGAATACAAACGTAACAGTTATATGACCTAAAAACCCTGCCCTAAAGGGTAAGCAACTTTGAGCTGCCCAAATAAAGGTGAGCAGTGAAAGTCACACATTTTCTGTGAAACTCACCGGATACGGTTATCAGCCCTATTTAGGTGCGACACTTATCTCTGTGGAGTCATTAGTTGGTCAATAGTTATAGTCATTGTGTGATATTGTGACATACTAAGCTAGCATAGGCTTAACAGGTGTGGAGGATTTGTTTTTTCAAAAATACCCAAAAAAAATATCATCAAATGACTCGTTTCGCCCTGGGTGGGGCGGAAGGGACTGTCAGACTTTTACTGGCTAAAAAACCACCCTGTTCCTTCTGTTGCCCCTTACGTTCCGGGGCCACGGTATCCTGTTAAGACGTCCCGCAACAGGTGTGAAGGCTTTTGGTTTGACTTTGATGACTGCCCCGTTGCGTTGGTATATGTCAAAGTCAAAGTCAAAAGTCACGGGTTAGGCCAGGGTTTCCAAAGTTATTTTGTCTAATAAAGTGGGCAGCACTTTAAGAATAAATTATTTTCTAGCGCCTCCATTTTTCAAATACTTAAAAACCACCTAGTAGATGAAATTACAAATCGCTTCTTAAGCCTCTACACAACGCCCCGATTTTTTTTCTGGGTCTCTTACCGCCCCCTTCAAGCCTGCAGCGCTCACAAGGGAGCGTCATCGCCCACTTTGTGGAAGGCTTGGTTAGGCGGAGGCAGAACCATTAGTACACCCACATTTCGCCAGTTATTTTAAGTCCCATGTAATAGGAGGCGAGCCTATTGCCATCAACAGACTTCGAGGCTGCTACTGAGAAATTCCTGATGGAAAAACCTAATAACACTTTGCCCGACCCGTAAATCGAACCCAAGACCTCATGCTTTGCAGTCGCGCTATGTCCAAGTTCGAGTTTTGGAAGTCGGAACAAACAAAACTGAAACTGCCGACTTCCAAAACTACGGATATTGTTTATTTTCTAGTTTTTAAAACGGTTGTCTTTTTTGTAAAAAATATTTTTTAATATCAGTGTGGAATAAACTTGTTTTTTAAGATCGGACTACATTTTTGTATATTTTTCTAACACACTATTGAATATGCAAAACTTTTTTTTTGTACTAAGAAATTCTATGACCTTTTGTTAAGTGTTTTCAATAAAAGCCTTTCGTAAACGAGTCTCGCTTTTGATACGAACCTGTTAATGATTAGGAATCAATATGATCCTTTGTGAGGTTCAACTGGCTTTGATATAAAAAATACAATGATCCATGCGTCATGCTCGTGAACGAGTGCTGTCAGTTGAGATTGGTCATCTCTTAACTGCTATGGCTTACATCTTTAGTTTTATTATTTTTTACTACGGTTTTATATTCATCTTCATTGTGATCACATGTAGAATCAACAAGAATAATGTAACCAGGAGTTTGGTTTCTTTCTGCTTTCTTCTCCGTTTTGGAACGAGCAACTAGCTTCAACTTTCTGACTAACTGACCGACTCCTTGACAATTCAAAAGTGCCTGTAAATGGTCTAATTGAAATAAATGTTTTGACTTTGACTTTGACACTCATAAGCCTGAATATCTATCTATCTTCTTCTTATAAACATACTAGATTTAGACCACGGCTTCGCTCGCAAATTACATTAAAATTCTATCATGATTCGAATGACATATGGCGCCATTTATCATCATAAGAACGTTATTGTGATTTACAGTGCTTTTTTTCGGAATTAAAGGTGCCAACGTATGACAACGTATATGAAAAATTTGAGGATGATCGGTTTAGTGGTTTAGGCGTGGAAAGATAACAAACAAACATACAAACTTACTTTCGCATTTATAATATTAGTTAGTTAGGAAGTTAGGATAAAATGCCTTGTCCTGACTGACGGATCAACACACAGCCTAAACCGCTGATCGTAGAGACCTGAAACTTGGAGAGGTGTTCTTTGTATGACGTCGGCCTATGATAAGAAAGGATTTTCTGAAATTCTATCCCTTAGGGGATGAAATGGGAGTCCAAAGATTGTATAGAAAAACTTAAAAACATAGGTAGAAGTCTCCATAGAGAAGACCGAGCCGAGACGACATCTTTATTTTTTTTTATTATTTTTACTACGGTTTTATATTCATCTTCATTGTGATCACATGTAGAATCAAGAAGAATTATGTAACCAGGATTTTGTAAAAACCTAATTTAAAAGAGTGCCGTGGAGTTTCTTGCTCGTTCTTCTCCATAGAGGCCTACCTCCGTTTTGGAACGAGCAACTAGCTTCAACTTTCGGGCTAACTGACAGACTCCTTGACAATTCAAAAGTGCCTGTAAATGGTCTAATTGAAATAAATGTTTTGACTTTGACTTTGACTTTGACTGCGAGAAACTCCACGGACATTTTTTTATATTAAGCTTTTACAAAGTGCTTGTTACATTATTCTTGTTGCGTCTATACGTGAAGACAAAGTAGGTGATAGCCATATAAAACAACAAGCTTTTGCCCGCGACTTCCTCCACGTAAATTTCAGACCTCCGTTTCATCTACTTAAGGGTGAATTTTGGAAAATCCTTCTTTAGCGCATGCCTGCGTCATTATAACTATCATCATCTTCTTGCCCTTGTCCCATGTTACTTGTGGTCGGCGCAATACGTTTTCCTCTTCCACTCCGTCCTGTCATCATCATCATATCAGCCGTAGGACGTCCACTGCTGAACATAGACCTCCCCTACAGATTTCCAATAGGACCGGTTGGAAGTGGCGTGCATCCAGCGCGATCCCGCGATCCTCATCAGTCAGGGCCGTCCTGTCAGTCGTCATGCAATCTCTGACTCCCTTTTCTTTCATATCATTCTTCACACAATCCATCCATCTTTTCTATGGCTTTGCTGTTGCTCTCCATGCATCCACATTCATATTCATAACTCTCCTGGTCACATGCGTTTCATCCCTCGTCTTCACATGCCCATACGTCATAATAATCTTCTGCGTGCTAAACAGCGCAATGCGTTCAGTGGTTTGAGCTGTGTGTTCATAGGTTAGTAATTCTGTAACGGTTGTCTTTTATATACATAGACAATCAAATGCTATTGTATAATTTATTATAACAACTGTATAAATACTTAAATAATGTATTGTCTACCATTTATTAAAACATTTAGTATAAATGTATTTTATTATGTAGCTACGTTTTAAACGCTTTGTTTATGAGATTAAGACCTGATTTTGCAATAGACAAATCATTTTTACACCCATACATACATAAACTTACGCCTTTTCCCCATGGGGGTAGGCAGAAACCACGGAACGTCCCCAGCTACGATCTTTACATACTCCTTTCGCCTCGTCCACGTTCATACAAGCACGCCGGTTACGAGTACTGCGCACCCGACCTTTCTGAAGAACCTCACCAATAAGACCCCACGTTTCTACACCTGTCTACGTTTAATGGCTAGATCAAGGGTTCTCAAACTGTGTGTCGCGACGCTTTGAGGTGTCATGGTGCTACCCTGAAGTGGTCGCGCGGCGGTACACACAAATCGCATTGATTGTAATACAATCTTCTTCTTTCTTTATCGTGTGGGCAGTAAGGTCTTACGACCCCACACACCTTAGTGTCAGAGTTTCTAAACCGCCTCAAGGGCCTCTGACATAGTTTGAGTGGAACAGTAAGTCCAGGTTTCCTCACGATGTTTTCCTTCACCGATGCCAGTGATGTCCAAGATAAAAAGAAGATAAAATTGAAGAAATATTGTACGATGGTACGGAACCCTTCGTGTGCGAGCCCACATGACCGGTTTTTGTCTAAGTTAGTAAAAGAAGCTAAATGAGTGTGAACTGATTTAGAAAATAAAACGCATTTATGCAATTGTATCATCTGTTATTGGGTTTTCCATCAGGAATTTCTCAGTAGCAGCCTCGGAGTCTGGATTTGTGCCCGGTTGATGGCAATAGGCTCGCCCCCTATTACATGGGACTTAAACATAACTGGCGAAATGTGGGCGTACTAATGGGTACCTACACCTCTGCCTAACCCTTCGGGGATTACAGGCGTGATGTTATGTTTATGTATGTAATAAAATTCTATCACCTACAGGTTCTTACAAAACAATGATTAAAGTCTTTGTTACTTAACAATTAGTAAATACGAATCGTGTCTGATAAGCGCTCTGATACTGATAAGAAATTTTAAAAGAAACACGTTTATTGATATTAAGTTCAAGATGAGTCATTTTGTAATTAATTGGAAAGTTATAAGACAACATAACATCACGCCTGTAATCCCCGAACGGTTAGGCAGAGGTGTAACTATTAGTAAACCCACATTTCGCCAGTTATGTTTAAGTCCCATGTAACACTGTTACTGAGAAATTCCGGACGGAAAAACCCAATAACACTAAAAATAAAATATAGCTGGCGAAATGTGGGTGTTCTAATGGTTACACTCCTGCTTAACCTTTCGGGAATTACAGGCTTGATATTACGTTTATTTTGAACAACGTCCACCGCTGGATATAGGCCTCCCCTAAATATAACTACAATGACCGTCCCTACGCTGCCTGCATCCAGCCGTTTACCGGTTGAAAAAAATAAGAAAGATTAGTCGTACATTTTCTTCTTGCGTCCCTCTCTTACAAACACATCCTTGCGTACTACTAAAAACACTCTCTCACTCTTTTAAATGACTGAATTAAATCTTTAAACTAAAGTAAACAAGTGCACATTCTAACCTCCAAGGATAAATACTCGTAATTCATCATCTGCCTAGCCTTTTCCCAAATATGTTGGGGTCGGCTTCCAGTCTAACCGGATGCTTCTGAATACCAGTATTTTACATGGAGCGACTGCCTATCTGACCTCCACAACCCAGCAACTGGGTCATACGATACCCCTTGGTAAGACTAGTTGTCAGATTTTTGGGACCCGTAACGACTGTCAAAGATCCACGTATGACAGCCGGGACCAACGGCTTAACGTGCTTTCCGAGTCACGGAACGGGTTTTTTCAATAGGAATTTCTCAGTAGCAGCCTCGGAGTCTGGATTTGTGCTCTATTGATAGCAATAGGCTCGCCCCCTAATACATGGGACTTAAACATAACTGGCGAAATGTGAGTGTACTAATGGGTACACCTCTGCCTTTTATACATTTAAAGTTAATAAAATGTAGAAATGATTGCAATAGAGTGCGTCCCTGTCCTTATTTCAACAAGCAATTGAAATGTTCCTTGAGATAACACACCTTGTTTTAGCGGAACTTTAAACAAGTCATTGCCAACTGCCACAGGATTTAAAGTTATAACTTAACTTAGCAGCTTTATACTGAATGTTTATATCAATTCATACAAATAAATAACATTAAAAGTGTATGTTTGTATACATAACAGCTTTCTTCTACATAACATAACATCACGCCTGTAATCCCCGAAGGGTTAGGCAGAGGTGTACCCATTAGTACACCTACATTTCGCCAGTTATGTTTTTAGTCCCATGTAATAGGGGGCGTGCCTATTGCCATCAACCGGGCACAAATACAGACTCTGAGGCTGCTACTGAGAAATTCCGGATGGAAAAACCCAATAACACTTTGCCCGACCTGGGAATCGAACCCAAGACCTCATGCACAGCAGTCGCGCTTGCGACTACTAGACCAACGAGGCAGTCAACTAGTATATTTGAAGTTTAAGTATCGTTTAGACCTTAAACTCAATTTATGATATCAAGTTGAAGATCGTTTGCTCTGTTCAATCTATCACAGTGACCATCAGCAGTCAGTGAGCTTTGTTGTACAGATGCGAGTCAAGTTGAGCGAGTTACTTGCGCCAGTGTACTTGACCGTGTAAGCTGGCGAGGTCGAGTACTAAGTGACTTAGAACTTGCGCGCTTTATAAAAGCTCAGGGGTTTTCCTTTTGCAAAACTTTAAAATAATACCGGCTTTTATATCGATTAAGGCCTCTTTTCATACAGAGAAGGCACGAGCATTGATCACTACGCTTGCTCAAGGCGGGTTGGCGATTTTAGACTTATTTTATTTTAATTTAATTACTTTGAAGGGCCTGTTGGTCTAGTGGTTAGCGGCCCTGACTGCTAAGCCGGAGGTCGTGGGTTCGATTCCCAGCCAGGACAAACTTTGTGTGATGAGCATGATTGTTAGTTCTGTGTCTGGGTGTGATTTATCTATAATATGTATGTATTTATAAATTATATAAGTATATGTATATCAGTTGTCTGGTTACCATAACACAAGCTCTGCTTAGCTTGGGATCAGATAGCCGTGTGTGAGTTGTCCCAAGATATTTATTTATTTTATTTAATTGTAAGGTTAATTTTATTCTGTATTGGTATTATAAAGAAGAAAAAAATCGATAATAAATTAAGTTTTTTTTGTTTGGTCTCGTGGTCGCAAAGCGAGACAGCTGAGCATTAGGTCTTGGGTTCGATACCTAGGTCGGGCAAAGTGTTATTGGGTTTTACCATCAGGAATTTCTCAGTAGCAGCCTCGGAGTCTTTATTTGTGCCCGGTTGATGGCAATAGGCTCGCCCCCTATTACATGGGACTTAATAACTGGCAAATGTGGGTTTCTAACCTCTGCCTAATCCTTCGGGGATTACAGGCGTGATGTTATATATGTTTACAACATAATCTTCTAACAAACATACCTCCTCAAACATGACAAGTCCCATCGTATACGCATAGGCTGCGCATACGCACCTCACATAATTACGTGTCTATTACGCATGGGTCAGTGACCTAACACTTTCTCAACTAATGATCTGTACCTTTGACGGAAGTAATGTACACATAACATCAAGCCTTTATTTATCAAAG
Organism: Hoplodrina ambigua; assembly: GCA_949774945.1. Lineage (NCBI taxonomy): Eukaryota > Metazoa > Arthropoda > Insecta > Lepidoptera > Noctuidae > Hoplodrina > Hoplodrina ambigua. The sequence goes on from OX458994.1 coordinate 2,258,683, forward strand.
GCGTAAGCAGAAATCTGGAGACTGTAGTACAGCTGCATATCATCAGTTACGTTAACATAACACCACGCCTTTAAACCCCCGAAGGGTTAGGCAGAGGTGTACCCATTAGCACACCCACATTTCGCCAGTTATGTTTAAGTCCCATGTAATAGGGGGCGAGCCTATTGCCATCAACCGGGCACGAATCCAGACTCCAAAGCTGCTACTGAAAAATTCCTAATAGCAAAACCCAATAACACTTTGCTCGACCTGGGTATCGAACCCAAGACCTCATTCTCAGCAGTCGGGTTTGCAACCACTAGACCAACGAGGCAGTCATATATTTAGAGATAAATCTTAAATCGCCAATCCGCCTTCAGCAAGCGTGGTTATCAATGCTCGTGCCTTCTCTGTATGAGAATAGGCCTTTGCCCAATAGTGGGACAAACAAGACGTTCAGCAGTTTTGTGACCAAGAAACAAACTATAGCATGACTAATGTTTAAATTGGCACTACAGGTCTACAGCGGATATTCACAGAAGTTATTAAGTTATGATACTTATTTCCGGTACACAGTAATTACGAAATTATATTTTATTTACGACAAGCTATTATTATCAAATTAAACTATTTTTTGCTAGTTATTTATTATTCATATAAACTTGACATTTTGTATTACAGTATCAGTACAATCCCCGAAGGGTTAGGCAGAGGTGTACCCATTAGTACACCCACATTTCGCCAGTTATGTTTTTAGTCCCATGTAATAGGGGGCGAGCCTATTGCCATCAACCGGGCACAAATCCAGACTCCGAGGCTGCTACTGAGAAATTCCTGATGGAAAAACCCAATAACATTTTGCCTGACCTGGGAATCGAACCCAAGACCTCATGCACAGCAGTCGCGCTTGCGACCACTAGACCAACGAGGCAGTCAATCAGTCAGTCAGTCTTAGCAATAACAGGAACAAGAACTGCGAGTTTAAGTACACATTTAAACCGATGATGACTGCCGTGAGCCGGCGCGGCGCACCGCAGACGGCACCGCGCCGCGCCACGACGCCACGTCGTCAGATATAGTTGAAGTTTTCTCAGAAACCGATGGATGTTTTCAAATGTAATTTAATTTAAAAAGTAGATAATAAACAGTTCATTAATTAAGTTAAGTTTCAATCAAAGACGTACACACCTATGCATTTTGTTGACTGTACATGGACTTCGTCCGCGTAAAAGTTGATTCCTCCATATTAACTTTGTACCCCTTTTAGGGAGTGAATTTAGGGAAATCATTTCTCATCGAATGCCTACGTCACACAAAGAACACACCCTCCAAGTTTCGTGTCTCTACGATCAGCGGTTTAGGCTGTGCGTTGATCCGTCCGTCAGTCAGGACAAAGCATTTTATATGTATTAGGTTTTCATAATAAGCTTTTCCCAATAAGGGCTCACTCAAGTAAACAATACTTAAGTATTTACTTAAATAATGATAAAAAGTTACAAAATATATGTGGACTATGTCACTATGGTATTGTGTAATTAGACCATGGTATGTGTATCTTCAAAGCGGTCACCACAAGGCGTGGGCAGATAAGAAGGGTACCGCGAAAAATTTCCATGTCACTGGTGTGTTTGAAAACTGGTAATTTTTGTTAGTGTCGATATTCTTACTTTACTTTCTTTTAAAAAAAAACGTTGCACTGCACTAGGAATTTCTCCTGTTTCGTGGGTGCGTTTAAAAACATATAAACACACATACACACACAGCCAAACCGTAACAACTATCTATATACCATAAAAATATATTAAGGCACGTGCTTTGACTGACACCCCGGAAATTAGATGTACATAAACTCACGCCTTTTTCCCATAGGGGTAGGCAGAAACTACAGAACGCCACCTGCTACAATTCTTACATACTCCTTTCGTCCTTCAGAAAGGTCAGGTGCGCAGTACTCGTAACCGACGTACTTGTATGACGAGATGTGTGGACGTAGATGAGGCGAAAGGAGTATGTATGATCGTAGCAGGTGGCGTTCTGTAGTTTCTGCCTACCACCATGGGAAAAAGGCGTGAGTTTATGTATGTATGTATGATTTAAATGTTTCAGTCTTTTCTTTTTCGGATACGTTGGATTCCATGTTTCTCGTTCACTACTCGTGCGTAATGTTAGTTACGCTGTACCAAAACTCGATCCCCCTAAGATTTAAATTCCTATTTATAGCCTTGGTCATGCTCCAACCTTATTAAACCTACCAACCAATACTCTAAAAACAAAAGATAGTCATTTTCCAAAAGCACGAAATTCACACTTCATCCCAAACGTGACTCAATAACTGTGCCTTTACGTACTTGTGATTCAATTGTTTACCCAGCAGTAACATGGTAGACTCGGATTATCTATACTGCACCTATGTCCTGGACAGCTCATAGCATAACGGTGTAGATCAAACCATGTCAGAGGCCCTTGAGGCGGTTTAGAAAATCTGATACTAGGGTGTGTGGGGTCGTAAGACCTTACTGCCCACACGATAGGGAAGAAAGAGGCCATTTACAGACACTTTTGAATTGTCCCTTGTCAATTCAAAAGTACAAACAACTACAACCGACTCCTTAGTCGGTCAGTTAGTCAGAAAAATGAAGCTAGTTGCTCGTTCCAAAACGTAGGCCTCTATGGAGAACACGCTTATTACTCTTGAAAGAAAGAAAGAATATCTTTTTAACTTATTCTACTTTTTTTTTTCTTGTAATCCCCGAAGGGTATGGCATAGGTGTACTCATTAGTTCACCCACACTTCGCCAGTTAGGTTTAGGTATAGTGGTCGCAGAGCGCGACTGCTGAGCATGAGGTCTTGGGTATGATTCCCAGGTCCGGCAAAGTGTTATTATGTTTTTCCATCAATGATTTCTCAATAGCAGCTTCGGAGTTTGTAGTGTGCCGGGTTGATGGCAATAGGCTCGCCCCCTATTTCATAGGACTTATACATAACTGACGAAATGTGAGTGTACTAATGACTACACCTCTGCCTAACCCTTCGGAGATTGCAGGCGTGATGTTATTTAAACGTACCATATCTTGAATGCATATTTTATTACTGTCTTTATAAAATCTTGGTGAATTTTGTGACATATAAATTACTTGTTTTCAAGGTTGTTGAATGCAATACATATATTTTTTAACTTTATCCTTAAGGCAATGCGCAAACGCAGACACCTTTTGTTGCCGACACGGGACACCTCGCGGTACGTTTATTATCGTGAGTAGATATAATTATGTTTTTTACATAAACATGAAACATAACATCACGCCTGTAATCCCCGAAGGGTTAGGCAAAGGTGTACCCATTAGTACAACCACATCTTATTAACCATAACTTAGTATAGATAGTACCAATGTGACTTTTCCAATTGAAAATGTACTTTCTAAAGTTTATCTTGGACATCACTGACTTCGGTGGAGGAAAACTTCGTGAGGAAACCTGGACTTATACCAGCCTATTACTGTTCCACTCAAACCATGTCAGAGGCCCTTGAGGCGGTTTAGAAACTCTGACACTAGGGTGTGTGGGGTCGTAAGACCTTACAGCCCACACGACAAAGAGAGTTAGAGTGTAGATACTGATAAGATACTCAGTACTGGTTGCCAGTTGCGGCAACTTTAAGTGTCTAAGGCGCTTTGCACATAGAGCAACTATTGCAGCAACTGGCAACTAGCTGTTTACATACATTTTTAGTTGGACTGCGCACACAAAGCAACTCGAGTTTCGAGTTGCTGCAATCGTCAACAGTTTTCAGTTGCTGCAATTGGTGACTAAGTTACTTGCTAGTTGCCGCAACTAGCAACTGTTAAATATTATACCGGTTTCCTCAACCGTCAATCGCAACGCGTCGGGCGATTTCACACCCTCCCTCCCTCTCCGTGTGCCCGGCAATGCTAGTGTCGCTACGGCAACGGCATACGGCAACTCGGCTGTGAAAGTTACTCCCAGATTGCCATAAAATTGCGGCAATCGTAAACGTTATAGCAACTATCAACTTTTACAGGCAACTTTTAAAGAGTTGATAGTTGCCTCAACTTAAGTTGCTCCGTGTGAAAAGCGCCTTATTCTCGTGAGATGAATAGGTGTGTAATTCCATTGAGTAAATTTTTGTCCTTGTCTTTTTTTTTATAAATGCTTTTATTTGATTGCTATCGTTGTTGGCGCACAAGGTATTTTAAAATCGTGCGCTTTACTTAACAAACGTCTAGTCTATACTTAATATAATAAATCTGAATAGTATTTTTTGTTTGTTTTAATGCGACTGCCTCGTTGGTCTAGTGGTCGCAAGTGCGACTGCTGTGCATGAGGTCTTGGGTTCGATTCCCAGGTCGTGCAAAGTGTTATTGGGTTTTTCCTTCAGGAATTTCTCAGTAGCAACCTCGGAGTCTGGATTTGTGCCCGGTTGATGGCAATAGGCTCGCCCCCTATTACATGGGACTTAAACATAACTGGTGAAATGTGGGTGTACTAATGGGTACACCTCTGCCTAACCCTTCGGGGATTACAGGCGTGATGATGTTATGTAAAATACATACAGTGCATAGTAATGCAATGTATGTATTTTAATTAAACAAGCACGCCGGTTACGAGTAGGTAACCGGCGTGCTTGTATGACGAAAAAAATGAACATAAATGAGGCGAAAGGAGTATGTAAGGATCAGGATAAAGGTAGCAGGTGTCGTTCTGTGGTTTCTGCCTACCTTCATGGGGAAAAGGCGTGAGTTTATGTATGTTTGTACATTCATTTCGTGACGTCTCGCGAGGCTGTCGTGTCTTATGTGACCGATCATCGATGGAAATGTACTATAACCGTCCGTCACCGTCTAAATCAGCTTTAGCCGTCGCCTCGCCTAACGTATTCTTATTACATACATACATACATAACATCACGCCTGTAATCCCCGAAGGGTTAGGCAGAGGTGTACCCATTAGTACACCCACATTTCGCCAGTTATGTTTTTAGTCCCATGTAATAGGGGGCGAGCCTATTGCCATCAACCGGGCACAAATCCAGACTCCGAGGCTGCTACTGAGAAATTCCTGATGAAAAAACCCAATAACACTGCCCGACCTGGGAATCGAACCCAAGACCTCATGCACAGCAGCCGCGCTTGCGACCACTAGACCAACGAGGCAGTTGTATTCTTATTAGAAATAAGTTTTATCTCCATTTATCATCACACAAAGTTTTGAACCATATGTTTATCAGCATAACTAACAAAATCCTTTTCTTTGTTACAGATCATCAAATCGGGTCCAATATTCGTACCCTGGGGCACTCCGAACATGAATTTACGAATTTCCCATCAGGCGACTCTAACACCAACGTTTTTTCACCCCTTACCACTTCACCTGCCTACCCCCCACCATTAGACCAACCACAACCCCCCCAACATGATAGAAAACCGGAAATTACGACATCAACCGTGTCAAAGGCTTCAATGAAATCCGACGACGATTTTGACGTGAATGAGTACTTTGCAAGGCTTCATGGGACTAGGTACGTTAGTGCTCCAATAAACAGTAATCCTGATCAGAATGCTAACCTGTCAGCCACAGAAGAGAACTTAGAAGAGATAAATTTAAATGATGAGAAGAATGTTGAAATACAGCAGAGTCTAACAGCAGATATAGCTCAGAACTTCTCACAGCTTCCAACAGTTCTGCCTCACGTTGCTAGCGCAGTATTCAGCTCTTTTTCAAATATGCTGAACTACAAGAGTAGAGAGCAGACTCCTGATGATAGGACTCCAGGGTATCAGAGTCAGGAGGTGGCATTTCAAAGCCCAGGCCTAGGGCCAGCAGCTGGGTTCGTAGGACAGAACCTTGAGATGGCTACACCATTGGCTGAGGAGGTGGCTAAAGAGGTGGCACCGCCACCGAAGGAGCTTCCAAATTCTGGTGAGTGGTCTTTTAATTCAGTTATTTTTATTTTCTTTATTCTATAAAATACATATCAATTACATTTTTTACAAGCTTTTTATGCACTGTATGTATGTAACTATGTATGTTCGGATGGCATCTTACAACTAAATCTTGAAGCAGATATATTCAACCGATTTTGGTGAAATTTTGCACGTATCTGAATATCGTGTGACAAAGCAATATAATGATATGACATGAAGCTGATCTGATGATGGAGCTGGAAAGGTGGCCATAGGAACTTGGTAATAAAACGACATGAGCACAAAAGCTTGTTTTAAATAAAGTACATACATAATCATCACGCCTGTAATCCCCGAAGAGTTAGGCAGAGGTGTACCCATAAGTACACCCACCCACATTTCGCCAGTTATGTTTTTAGTCCCATGTAATAGGGGGCGAACCTATTGCCATCAACCGGGCACAAATCCAGACTTCGAGGCTGCTACTGAGAAATTCTTGATGGAAAAACCCAATAACACTTTGCCCGACCTGGGAATCGAACCCAAGATCTCATGCACAGCAATTGCGCTTGCAACCACTAGACCAACGAAGCAGTTAAATAAAGTACTATTACTATTATTTTATTAATCTTAATATATGAATGCGAAGTCACAAGAGAGGTAGTATATACATAGTTAGTAAACGTCTGCTAAGAAAGGATTATTCAAAATTCTTCTCCTAAGAGGATACAACGGGTGTCCAAAATTTGTATGGAGAAATCTACTTTGATGCGGACGAAGTCGAGGGCAGAATTTAGTATCGATAAAAAAATAGTAGCCCATCGGCATCGGGAACACGGTCCAAGCTATCGGTGGTCAGGGCTCCTGAGAAAGGAATCTCATAACAATGCGCGCCGTGTTCAGGAGTACCGCTTTCTGAATCAAGCTATTGAACCAAACGCCCAACGAGAGCCTTCTTAGGTGTAGGTCGAGGCTCTTGGCTATTATGCCATTGACCGTCACGACTATCGGCAGAATGATTTATTATTATTATTATATCTGTATTGTGTGTGTGTATGAAGTCTCATGACGGCTCAGTGGATAAATTCGTCTTTCATACAAGAGCTTGCGGGATATGTAGAGATAAACTAATATAACTTGACGCTCCCCTCCATATTACCATTTCAATATGTGTAGTCACATATGTATGAAAGAGTTTATATGTAGTTGTGAGTAATCGTCTTCAGTAGCAGGCTAGGATATTTGTTTGTCAACTAATCATAAATAGCCGACCGCGCAAGACAATGCACCTGTCATTTTCATAGAGAATGTCAGTGCAGCGCCATACTAATAATAATGAGTAATTTTTGACGCCGCTAGTCGAGCAACAAATCGCTGATTTGTTTTTGTTTCGAGAGCCGTCTCAATACGCACACATGCGTTGTGAGTCTTTTTAATACTATTACAAACACTTTCAAACATTTTGAATTGTGGAAGGGCGCGTCATGTTACTGTAGTTTATCTCTAACATGATTTTTCTTTGCACTGTCAAGTTACTGAATAGAATTAAAAGTCGAAATATTTATCTTCTTCTTATCGTGTGGGTAGTAAGGACTTACGACCCTACACACCCTAGTGTCAGAGTTTCTAAACCGCCTCAAGGGCCTCTGACATGGTTTGAATGGAACAGTAACTCCAGGTTTCCTCACGATGTTTTCCTTCACCGATGCCAGTGATGTCCAAGATAAACTTTAGAAAGTACATATGAATTAAAAAATTCACATTGGTACTTGCCCGGATTTGAAACCACAACCTCATGCATGAGAGGCGGGCGCCTTAACCACTGGGCCATCACGACACGAAATATAAATAAAAGCTTATAATAATTACCGAGTCATTAGATAACACACATACAGACTAACTTTCGCACGGAACATCAGTGTTAGTTGTAACCTATAAGCGATGGTTTCCATTGACCTTTCGAAAGGTCATGGTGTGTATTACCGTGGGAACAAAATACCATGCTTTAGAAGCTATGGTTTGATGGCCAAATATGATTGGGGGCAAGTAGTCACTACGCCTGTAATCCCCGAAGGGTTAGGCAGAAGTGTTCCCATTAGTACACCCACATTTCGCTAGTTATGTTTAGGTCTCTTGTAATAAGCCATCAACCGGGCACAAATATAGACTACGAGGCTGCTACTGAGAAATTCACATAACATCACGCCTGTAATCCCCGAAGGGTTAGACAGAGGTGTACCCATTAGTACACGCACATATCGCTACTAAGATATCCCTAATGGAAAAATTCAGTAACACTTTGCCCGATCTCGGAATCGAACCCAATGCCTCATGCTCAGCAGTCGCGGCTTGCACCCAGTAGATCGTCAAGGCAGTGTTATCGAAATTATTTTTTGTGTGATGACTTTTTGATGAAAGCAGTTGTGAGTTGTTTGTCAATCCGACCGTGAACCAGGCCTTACACGAGCGAAGCCGCAAGCAAAAGCCAGTAACATTTATGATATATTTGACTTAATTTCCACGTGGACTGAGTCGCGGACAGAGCCTAGTTATCACTTAACTGATAACTGGACAGAGAAAGTGGTTATTACTACTTCATAAAAAATGCCGTTTACATAGGCTTACCACAGACGGGCTACACGCTGTAGCAACATAACGTTGCCGTCGAGATGCGAGCAACGGTTTATTTATTTATTACTAGCAATCCTCCCCGGCTATGCATAGATGCAATGAAGTTACATAAACCTTCCTCTTGAATCACTCTATCTATTGATGAAAACCGCATTAAAATCCGTTGCGTAGTTTAAAAGATCTAAGCGTACAGACGGCGGGAAGCGACTTTGTTTTATACTATGTAGAGAAGAGATACTAATAAACAAAATAGACGTGCTTATACGGAACTCGTCTCTTTCTTTAACGTGTGGGCAGTAAGGTCTTACGACCCCACACACCCTAGTGTCAGAGTTTCTAAACCGCCTCAAGGACCTCTGACATGGTTTGAGTGGAACAGTAAGTCCAGGTTTCCTCACGATGTTTTCCTTCACCGATGTCAGTGATGTCCAAAAAAACTTTAGAAAGTACTTAAGAATTGAAAAAGTCACATTAGTACTTGCCTGGATTTGAACCCACGACCTGGGCTAACAAAATTGCCGACACTCAATCAGCACAAGGGGCTGTCTCACTTTTCCGCTACTTAATAGCCACATTCAGCCACAGTGGGCAACTTTTTGTTGCTGTACTGTGTAGCCCGTATGAATATCTCTGTTCCAACACTAACCAGTGCAACTAGGAACCAATTATAATGAATAATTGTGAATAAATGAATAACTGGTTGGGCTTGTCGGAAAACAGAAGAAAATTGTCTATAATCTGGCTTGTACCGGTTTTTCTTGATCGATGTAATTTGTACTGGAGTAAGATCTCTAGATTTTTATTTTATTACTAGCCGTTGCCCGCGACTACGTGCGCGCAAAAATAAAATAAAATATAGCCTATGTTACTTGCAGATAATGTAGCTTTCTAATGGTGAAAGAATTTTTAAAATCGGTCCAGTAGTTTTTGAGTTTATCCATTACATTAAATATTTTTTTTTCCTCTTTATAATATTAGTGAAGATTAGTGTAGACTAGCTGCTTCCTCCGTCTTCGTCCGCGTGGTTTCTTAACCATGTTAAGTTACGTATTTGGTCACTGATCCGCTCCTGTTGGACGTAGCGTGATGATATAGGATAATAAAGGAATATCAAACTTAATGAGACTGTTTCTAGAATGTCGTGATACTCGTGATGGCCTAGTAAGTTAAGTTTAGAAAGCCTAACAGATAGAGTTACTTTCGAATTTATAATATTAGTATAGTATTATAATAACGCCGGGAGGGGTCGCCCTAGGAAGACCTACACTAACCTTATTGGTGAGGTCCTTCAGAAAGGTCAGGTGCGGAGTACTCGTAACCGGCGTGCTTGTATGACGAGATGTATGAACGTAGATGAGGCGAAAGGAGTATGTAAGGATCGTAGCAGGTGGCGTTCTGTAGTTTCTGTCTACCCCCATGGGAAAAAGGCGTGAGTTTATGTATGTAATATTAGTATGTTTAATTTCTCTTTACTTATGAAATGTTTTCTTTTGTTACAGGTTTATCGAACTTCAGGATAACAACTAAAAAAAAATACGCTCAAATACCAGGATTGAGCTCCGGAACCAACTTTGAAACGTCACAGAAAATTGAACTTAATCCACTCACTAAGAACGTTAAAAATTATTTTGTACCTTCAAACGCCGAAAATATCTACACGGAACCAGTGAGCACTGCAGCTCAAGACCCTAATAGCAGCACGGAACAAAATCGTCCAAATATACAAGAAACTTACAACATATTCAGTTCAATAAGTGATTCTGGTAGTCGAGCAGGCGATTATCAACCTTCAGTGTTTAATGTTCCAAAAGAAATGGAACAAAAACCGTTTGAAGAACGCTTGCCACCGCCACCGACTTTTGAATTACATGGGACAAGTGCAGCTAACACTGCAATACCTCCACCGCCCATGTTTTCTTCACCAAGACCTACCAGTCAAGCTGGCAAGTCAGTTCTACCCCCATCTGTAGCAAGGCGTTTAGGATCAAACCACCCGGTAATCAAACCACAAACCATGCAATCGATAAACACAGAAAATATATTCGTACCAACATTTGATCCATTGTCGTACCCAACTGCAGCGCCAACACAGCCAATCGGGTCTACTTTCACCGATATACATTCCGAATCTGCTTTTGGAACTCAAACGTTGGTCACAGAGCAGCCAACAGCACAGATTCACGATATACAAGCTGGTAACATACCACCGCCGGCGCAATTTACGCAGCAAGCTTCACCTGGGTTTACAGCCCCACCATTGGCTCCTACAGGTGTTATAGCACCCCCCAGCAAAGCACAAACAAGACCACCACAGAAATTTACTACACCGCCAATCAATATGATGCCAACAAGCATAGCAGCACCACCAATGTTTGCTCCAACATTGCCAGCGAAAACGCCAACAATGTTTGCACCATCTACCGTACCGATAGATGGAAAAGCAAACTCTGGAACTGAGTCGTCTATAAGCAATATATTTTCACCAACATCGGCAGCTGCCCAGAATATTTCGCCTCCTGGATTCATACAGCCACCACCAATTGCTTCTTTTCCAAGCGGTCCAATATCATTCTTTACTCCACCGCCTCCTACAGACGCGCCATCTTTTTATAGCCCAGTGGTGCAGGAGCAGCCGAGACCTGGCCAAGCATTTACCTCAGAGCCGCCGAAACCTCTGATAGAACCACCGAAGGCCAAGGGCGCTGTAAACTATAGAATGAACAAAAAAAGACCCCAGTACTACTCAGGGCCAATAGAGGGCGTTGGTTCTATTAGCAACAGCATCAAGCCTGTGATACCGTCCATAGATTCTGGAACATTCCAAGGTGCTCTGTTTACACCTGAGCAGCCCCAGGCTGATCAAAACGTGTCATCTTCTATGCCATTTGATTTGAGCAAGCAAACTGAAAGTGTACCTTTGGTTCCTCAGTATAACGTTGCTAATCCTTCAGTGCAAGCTCCAGCTGCTTTTGATATCACCCAGCCAGCTCCTGGATACCCACACATTGATATCACTCATCACATTCAGAATACTGAGCCACTTTATAATACAGCTTTTGATTTGAGTCGACCGACAACTGACAGTTACGAGCAACAAGAAGAGCCGAAAGAATCCAAAGGATTTGGCATAATTGGGTCACTCAAATCTAAACTCAGCAGCATTGATATCAATAAGATTCAACATAGCGTGACGACTTTCTTTGATCCAGCTTACAAAGACACCGCAAACGAGGAAGCAGCTGCTTCTAACGCACAGCAAAATGCACCTTATTCTAATGTACCGTACGAAGCACAGTCGGCTCAAACTAATCTAGAAATATTTGTGCCAAACGTCCAACAAAATACTCAGCCGTACAACTACGATTTTGAACAGCATCAGAACGCTATTTATCTGAATAACGAATATTACAAGTATCCGAATTTCCAGAATCAAGGTCAGCCATTCGCTGGACATTGCTCTAATAGTCATCACTATCCGAGCCATTCTCCGCATCCGAAACCATTTAATAGTAATACGCAGCAAAGTTATAATGATCAGAATACTAATGTAATGTTCCAACAACAAACTTTCAATCAGTCAACACAAGGACAAACAGAAAACAGATCTTCAAATGAAACCGTTAATCCTGAAGATGCGACCAGAACATTTGAAGAGAATCAAGAGTTCAATGCTGAAAGGAACATGGATGATAATGTAGCTAGAGCTGAACCTGAAGTCGCCAGGCTAGTCCAAAGTTCAACTTCTATAGAAGAAAGTTTTGCCCCTAATTACTTTGATATGGAAAACTTGAGTGCACAGAAGCCTGCAGAAGTTGCCGCCGCTAAAGTGACTCATGATGCTTTTCAAGTTACGCAAGACAGGACTTTTATAAGCGAATCATTTGATCATATAAAGCATGACACACAGGAACCAAAGCCAGAACCGATAGCAATGTTCGATCCTAATACTGTCAATCTTTTTGCTAAAATGACGATTGATAACAAAGAGCGTAAAGGAACGCCGCAAATGTTTGCAAACAAAAACTTTAAAGACACAGAAGTAAAAAACATATCAACGTATGGTGCGCAAAGTCTAGATTCCTTTGCAAACAGCGAAACAAATAATGAGATAAATGAAGATGGATCTTTAAAATCACTCCCAACAATACCTGTTGATAAGGAAGAGAACACACAAAAAGGAAATGAAGAAATTAAAACGCATAATTTATTTATGAGCACAATTTTTGATAGTAAAGAAATTAATAAGCCGAAAGATAGTTTGTTAAATTCTTTAACCAAAGATGACGTTCCTATACTTGGTGTGTCATCGGTACCGTTGTTTGGACTCAGCACTATGGTTACTGAAAAAACAGCTGACATAACTACAAGTCTGTCAGATAGAAATTCAAGCATGAGTTTCTTTGATCATACACAGAAACTAGAAGACTATGGTGCTAAGAACGCTGAAGCTTTGAATAGAAATGCAACCTTTAGCTTCTTTGAAAGCGTAAACAGTCAAACACAAAAAGGAGAAGAACACGACAATAATTACATGTTATCAGGAAAATCTAGCGCAAGATTCTTTGAGAAAGAAACTAGTAACCAAGATACAAAAGATAATACACCTCAAAAACAAGAAGATAGAGATCAAAATGAAAGTAACAACCAAAATATTGATACAGAAAATCAAGGAGATGTAGAAAATGCTTCCGAATTAAGCATATGTGAGACTTGCAGAGAAGTCAACAAACCGGATGATAAGGAAGATGACCAGAACGTCACGAACCAACTCATAGATAACATTACTTCTCGTATTCAGCTGTCAAATCCAGTTGAAACAACTTTAACTGAGCCTTCTGTTCCCGAAGCGACCAATAATGAACAGGTAAAACTTGACGCTGGACAATTTGATGAAATATCACATATTACTGAAGAAACTATAGAAACGATACAAGTCCAGTCAGCTACCGAGCTCCTTGAAGATGTAGATGAAATTAAATCCATGAATTACGGATGGACTGAAAGCGCTCTTAAAGAAGATTATAATTTCAATGTTGACCCCAATTCAATAGGGTTTTATGGGAGCAATTCTCTCTTCTTCGATAAAATCCCAACCAGCACAGATGAAATTAAACATCAGGAAGACTTATTGGTTAGACAAATGAGCGCGCCTTCTGCTCCACCAGCCGAAGAAGAGGAAGAAGAAGAAGATTCGAAGTCTGATGAAGCAGGAACTTTAGATGTAAACTCAATAGAGCAGGACGCAAATAAAGACTTTCCACTCTTCGAGGAATTTGTGATTGAACCCTCGGACAAAGATGATGATGATAAGGACAGATCAGAGAACGAACTTGATTCGTTCACGAACAGAGTAGAGAAATACAAAAAGATGGATCCAGCTGAAGGCATTGACCACCAATCGCTGTTCTACGACATAGCACCACAACCAATCAGCATGGTCTCCTATTTCGACACAGGGAACTATGCAGTAGAAGCACATTACAGAAACACCAACACGAGACCCGCTCCAAGTATACCACCAGGTTTCGAAGAGGAATACAAGAGAAGAGTAGCGTTAGCGAAGCAGAGAGAAGAGAAATTAAGGAATGAGATGAAGACTGTACCTGATTGCTCAACTCAGACTAGGACAACATCCGTGGCGACATATTGCTCATCCCGTATAGCTCCTAGCTATACCAAAGTCCAGCCTATCATACCAGTCGGATTCAATATCGAAGCTAACATAACCAGTTTAGTTGATGATCAAAGTGAACCTCTGCCAGAACTCCCGACTTCTCCTGCTACCATACTAGCCAAAGCGTTACAAAAAGAGAAGGCACAAGACATTGCAAAGGACTCCATTCTGACATCAGAAGAGAAACAAATGAAACTGCCGCCGATTCCAAACGTTTTTGATACTAATCCTGCTGAGAAACAAGATTCGAAGATACTTAAAATCTCTTTTAAGGCTGAGGAAGAAACGCCACTGCCAGAGCTATTGACAGCTTTCAGTTCAAAGGCTGATGAAAAGCCTGCTACGATTTTGCCACCATTCTCTGCTTACATTACTCCAAAACCTGACGAAAGTCTTGAAGCAATGTTACCAGCATTTGCAGCTTTTGGTACTTCGATACCAGATGAGAGAGCTGGAATGATAGTGCCTCAATTTGGGGCATTTACTTCATCAAATCTGGACCAAATACCTGGAACAATAATACCACCATATGCAGCATTTCCGTCTTCAAATCTGGACCAGGATTCTGGACCAATTGTGCCTCCGATTGGACTGTTTTCCACTTCAAAGCCTGATCAAAAATCTGGAACAATAGTACCTCCATTTGCAGCGTTTCCTTCTTCAAATCTGGACCAAGAACCTGGACCAATCGTACCTCCGATTGGACTATTTCCCACTTCAAAGCCTGATCAAAAATCTGGAACAAAAGTACCACCATATGCACCATTTTCTCCTTCAAATCTGGACCAAGATCCAGGACCAATTGTACCTCCGATTGGACTGTTTTCCATTTCAAAGTCAGATCAAAAACCTGGAACGATAGAGTCTCCATTCGCAGCCTTTTCTTCTTTAAATTTGGAAGAAAAACCTGGAACAATTGTACCTCCTATTGGAGCTTTTACTACTTCGAAAGCAGATGATAAATCTGGAAAGATAGTGCCTCCAATTGGACCATTTACGACCTCAAAACCAGAAGAGAGACCTGGAAAGATTGTCCCCCCTATTGGGACATTCATTACGTCAAAAGCAGATGAAAAGCCTGGAACGATTCTACCCCCATTTGCAGCCTTGACTCAACCACAAACGGAAGAAAAATCAGCACCAAAACTGCCAGATCCCATGAACTTCTTCTCCGACACGACCGCAAACAGTCCTCCTGAAAACTTCAGCCGACTCGCTAGCTACTTCAGTTCGCCCCCAAAAACGGACCACGCGAAATCTTTTTTTGAATTAAGCCAAAGTCAAAATCATTACAGGCACGCCTCATCCACGGAAAAAACCAAAATCATTGATCTAATGAACGATTTAACTTCAGTTCAAAACATAACTATAACTAAAGAACAAACCATTAAACACGTAAACTATTTTACTGTCGAATACGACTCTGTGTTACCGGATTTTAGTAAAATTGAAGCGAGCAAAGATAAACTTGAATTGGTAGAAGATATAGAAGGGATAGATTTCCATACTCTCTTTACTAACTGTAGGGACTGTGCGAAGATTTTCGATAAGAATTTTAAAGTTAGGGCGGCAGCTAATGATAATCCTGACGCTGGGCAAGTGAATACTTCAAAAATGGAACCACACAAAGAACCCGGTCGCAATTCAGTGACTGTTGATTTCGGTGAAAAGTCTCTACCAGATGATTATAATGAAGGCATCGCAGGAATGACTGAGGTAGGAGGTTTATTGCTATTAGAGCTTATTTTTCAATAGTCAGATAATGGTGCCGATTCCCTTATTCACAAACTAGACTAAATTTAGAGAATTGACGTCTCTTACTAACATACAGCGAAAGGAAAGGGCGGTGACATTCCGTGACATTAAAGAACTAAGTTAGAGATGTCAAATTAGTTTTGCCTTGTACTTCTCCGTATTTTTAATCCACACGTTTTAAGATGTCAACTATAACTGTATGGATGTGTCAGATGGACTAAATTTGACAGCTCTTATTTACATTAGTCTCTTTCTTATTTTACTGGACAGAAAAAGATGGAAATAGTCTAATTTTAGTTTAGTTGGCGACCAAGAGAATCGGCACCAATTTCCACTTCTTTAGTTTTTTCTTACTCCTGCGCTATTCTTTTCCGATTAATTTCGTTACGGGACCCAAGACAGTTAATCGTTTCTCTGAGACTCGTCGAGCTTCATTACCTCGGCGCTTTTTTGGTGGTCTCCACTGTTTCTTTTTTTCTGGCTTTCAGGAGTTGCAGTGGGAACAGTGTGGCGGGTCCCAAATTAATTAAGTAAAAATAGAAAACTTTTATCCAATAAATAATATGACAGTTTCACATATTCTCTATACAAAAGCTGTCAAACCGCCATATTTATCACTCCGTTAAGCGCTCTTACGCAGTAGCGGTGAACCGCGGGGGCGGTTGCATATTTAACTGGAAAAGCGGCTAGCCGCGCGCTTAGCCGCCCCCGTGGTTCACCGCTAGTGCGTAAGAGCGCTAAGAGTTATCTAACGATTGAAAAATTAGCCCTTAGTTAAATTTTATTATACAGGATAAATAAGATTATAGGAATCAGGAAATAAGAATTCTTTTAAATATATATTTTTTTGTAAAATTCTTTCAATTACAACAGATTTTTTGAAAGTGTAGAATACTACTTACAAAACTACTTTTTACTTTGTATTACATTTTTAAGTCGCTCCATGTAAAAAGTATTTTACATGGAGCGAGGTATTCAGCTGCATCCAGTTAGACTGAAAGCCGACCCCAACATAGTTGGGAAAAGGCTAGGCAGACGATGATGATTGCATTTTTAAGTCGTATTTTTTTTTTTACTTTTGTGTATGGCGTAGTGTGAGGGTGTGTGTCATGTGTTTGTTTGTAATGTTTTGGTCAGAATGGTCAGGACTCGTAACCGGCGTGCTTGTATGACGAGATGTATGAACGTAGACGAGGCGAAAGGAGTATGTAAGGCGCTTTGCACACGGAGCAACTTTTGCAGCAACTGGCAACTGGCAACTTACTGGCAACTCGCTGTTTACATGTAATTCAATTGGACTGCGCACACAGAGCAACTCAAGTTGCGAGTTGCGGCAATCGTCAACAGTTTTCAGTTGCGGCAACTAGCAACTTATTTAGTTGCTAGTTGCCGCAACTAGCAACTGTCAAATATTCGATTTCACACCCTCCCTCCCTCGCCCTGTGCCCGGCATAGTGTTGCCATTAACTTAGTGGTTTTTCCCACTAAGTAAACACTTCTTTTTGAGGTAATGTGTAAAATTCTACAATAAAATACTTCTTGATATTCCCCAACTAAATGAGAGAAATTTTAAACCATGCATAAAACGCACACTATCTAATCAAGCATTATTATAAGTTAGATGATTTTATCACGGACAAAAATGCTTGGCTAAATGCTAGTCCTGCTCCACAGCCACTCGGGCTCACTAAATAGGATTGTTTTTTTAAGAGAATGATGTTTCTTACCCTCTTTTTTATCGACCTGAATAACTTGTACCATTATCAGTACGATTATATTTATATTTATTTTTCTTTTTAATACTACAGTCATCTAACGGATGAATACACTGAAAGTGTTAGTATTGTAAATTTATTTCAATTTTGTTTTTGAAAACCATCAACCTAAAACTTGCCCACTAAAAAATCCACAAGCCACCAGATGGGGGTCCCAATCCACCAGATCTAGTGGTAATACCGCTAAGTTTGCAACACTGCAACTCGGCTAAAAAAGTTGCTTACAAGTTGCCAAAAAGTTGCGGCAACCGGCAACTTTATGGCAACTAGCAACTTTTACAGGAAACTTTTAAAAAGTTGCCAGTTGCGGCAACTTAAGTTGCTCCGTGTGCAAAGCGCCTAAGGATCGTAGCAGGTGGCGTTCTTTAGTTTCTGCCCCATGAGAAAAAGGCGTGACTTTATGTGTATTTTTACCCTAATTACTGGTCATTTCAGAACCGTTCAGCGACGGAGTACACCCCAGTTAAACACCATTGGTTCTACAGAGTCGATGTAGAGGATAATAAGTCGATATGGAGGGGCTTCTCCGTCATGGACTCGAGGGCTCTGGAAACTGCTTACTTGAATCGTGAGTATTGCTTTTATTTTGGTTCCGTACTGATGACCATCATCGTCAGGGCCCGATCTAGATATTTACCGGTCCGCGCAAAATAATATTTACTGCCCTTTAGACTAACACCATATAAGCCATGAGCTTGCTATTCCTAAGATGGGATGATATAACATGTGATATTGTTTTAATTGTATAATATTCACATACATTAGTCTACTACGGCTTCTGAACAAGTAGGCACCTTTAAACCCTCATCTTCGCCGCTCTGGGCATTTTGGCCAGTTGGCCCCTCCCCTAATCGTCGTCGTGACGGCCCTGTGGTAGAGGCGCCCGCCTCTCATGCATGAGGTTGTGGTTTCGAATCTGGGCAAGTACCAATGTGACTTTTCCAATTCATATGTACTTTCTAAAGTTTATCTTGGACATCACTGACATCGGTGAAGGAAAACATCGTGAGGAAACCTGGACTTACTGTTCCACTCGAACCATGTCAGAGGCTCTTGAGGCGGTTTAGAAATTCCGACACTAGGGTGTGTGGGGTCGAAAGACCTTACTGCCCACACGGTAAAGAAAGAAGCTCTTTGGTGGAGCAGTAAAATTATACAATCCATTGTTTTTTCCAGCTGATCTCAACGAACAGACCCTGGTGGCGACTGACGGAGGCCGATATGACGTGAACGTGATTGGCAGACTGCGGATACCTGTGTACTGGAGTGACAAGCCGAGCAATGTCAGAAGGTATGATTTCCAATGGCGCCATTTATTTATTATTATGAATAGTGAATAGTCCCCGACTACGAAAGTGGCTGGATACTTGGCACTTTTTGCCGAATAGTCGCCGTCTACAAAAATGGCCAGATAGTTGGCACTCTTCGCCGAATAGTCGCCGTCTACGAAAGTGGCCGGATAGTCGGCGCCCTTCACCTAATAATCGCCGACTATGAAAGTGTCCGGATACTCAGCACTTTTTGCTGAATAGTCGCCGACTATGAAAGTGACCGGATACTCGGCACTTTTTGTCGAATAGTCGCCGACTACGAAAGTGGCCGGATACTTCGCACTGTTTGCCGAATAGTCGCCGACTACGAAAGTGGCCGGACTGGAAACATAGTCGGGAAGAAGCTAGATAACATGATTGACTTTGAAACTGTAGCAAATTAAGTAATAATTATTCCTTTGTTTCATCATTCACAGATGCAGTTGGTTCTATAAAGGCACCACAGACGCCAGATATGTGCCGTATACGGAAGCTGTGGCTGAAAAACTAGAGGTACTATCATAATTATAGTACTGTAATATTATAATACCCTTTTTTTGGGGAGGTAAAAAATCATCAAACGAGTCTCTCCGCCCTAGGTTGGTCGGAAGGGACTGTCAGACTTTTACTGACTAAAAAACCAACCTGTTCCTTCTGTTGCCCTTTGTAATGAGCTTTGTAATGTAGTTAGCTAATAATTGAGTAATAGGGGTATTGTATTACCCAATTACTGGTAAAATTAACATAGGCTAGTAAAAAATACAAAGAAACCAGTGTGGTCACTTTAAAACGTAAATTATTAATACCAGACTCAATTTTTTTTTGTGAATATTGTCGTGTCTATTTTTATCGTCTAGAATTTGACAAGTAGATAAAAATATAATAATAATAATAATCGTTTATTTGGTACAATAACATGTACAGTAAGAAACAAATTTAAAACGATGGTAGCTGCAAGAGTTAAAAACTCTGGCGCAGCTTACCAACGCCCTGCTCCAGGTGAGAGGATAAGCTGTTCCAGGCTAGTACTTAACACAAGGATTTTAAACAAGAATAGGTAAAACAAAATAAGGAAAAAATTAATAATAATAAAATATTTTTTATTTATTTATTTATTTATTTATAACACACATACACTATCATCACAGGTTTACTTACCTAATACAATAGTGTAGTATACGAGATACAAATCTTAGCCTAAAGTAATGTTACAAATTGCGGCCCGTGTGAATTCGCTCAGAGTACAATTGAAGCAGTCAATCTGTTGTGACATCATGTTGAGTGTACGCAACGCTCGCGTCAGCGGCGCGCGCTGCAGCAGGTTGGTGCGAGCGGGCGGCACCCACAGCAGCGGCGGCCGCCTCCGGCGCCCCACATGCCCGTCAGGTACACACAACGTAATTGTGCGTAGAACGCCAGGGTTGTGTATTTTGCCACGCATAACCTTAAATAAATAAGTGGCGAGAGCAACTTCCCTTCTCGCTTCCAGCTTGGTATAGCCTACCATGCCCAGCACAAAAAGAGTTGGATACAATAGTGGATACCCTGGATATACACCATACTGCTTTGAGTACAAGAATCTCATAAATTTGTTCTGGATACGTTCTAACATTAATTTATATTTGACTTCATGCGGCGACCAGACAACAGCATTGCATTCCAAATGACTTTTTACAAGCGCTTCGTACAGCGATCTCAGAGCACTGATGTTCGTGAACTGGTTTCCTAGCCGTAAGACTAACCCTAAATTGCGATATGCCTTTTTGCAGACATTAGAGACATGCTTACGGAAATTCAAATCCGTAGTAAAGCGCACGCCTAAGTCCTTAACCTCTGAGACACGTTGTAGCCGCGTTCCGTCCATACAGTATTGATAGTGGCTCGGGTCGCGCGCGCGGGTAAATGATAACACCGAACATTTGTCTACATTGAAATATAACTTGTTACTAAGACTCCACTCTACTACCCTGTTAATATCCTGCTGCAATATGTCGTGATCAGTTTCTTGTTTGATTTTAAGTACTAATTTTAAGTCGTCAGCAAATAATAATGGTGTGGATTTATTGACTACTATCGGCAAGTCGTTAATTGTTAAAATAAAGAGAAGAGGCCCTAAATTACTTTGGGTGTGAGTGTATATGTTAACTTTTAAAGTAAGAAAGAGTTGCCGTTAAGTGTGTGCCGGAAGTAAGAATGCCCGACTCTAGGGTGGGGGTAAGGGGGGAAGTTGTGATGTTGAGTGAGGGTGAGGGCGGGTGAGTATAGGAGTGTGATTGTAAAAGTGTGAGTGTAGAAGTGTGAGTGTAGGAGTGTGAGTGTAGAAGTGTGAGTGTAAAAGTGTGAGTGTAAAAGTGTGAGTGTAGCGGTGTGAGTGTAAGAGTGTGAGAGTATACGTGTGAGTGTAGGAGTGTGAGTGTAAGAGTGTGAGAGTGTGAGAGTATACGTGTGAGTGTAGGAGAGTGAGTGTAAGAGTGTGAGAGTATACGTGTGAGTGTAGGAGTGTGAGTGTAAGAGTGTGAGAGTGTGAGTGTATAAGTGTGAGTGTAGGAGTGTGAGAGTGTGAGTGTATAAGTGTGAGTGTAGGAGTGTGAGAGTGTGAGTGTAGGAGAGTGAGTGTAGGAGTATGAGTGTGAGAGTGTGAGTGTAGGAGTGTGAGTGTAAGAGTGAGTGTAGGAGTGTGAGTGTGAGTATAGGAGTGTGAGTGTAAGAGTGTGAGTTTAGAAGTGTGAGTGTGAGAGTAGAAGTGTGAGTGTGAGTGTAGGAGTGTGAGTGTAAGAGTGTGAGTGTGAGAGTAGAAGTGTGAGTGTAAGAGTGTGAGTGTAGGAGTGTGAGTGTAGGAGCGTGAGTGTACGAGTGTGAGTGTAGGAGTGTGAGTGTAAGAGTGTGAGTGTAGGAGTGTGAGTGTAAGAGTGGGAGTGTAGGAGTGTGAGTGTGAGAGTAGAAGTGTGAGTGTGAGAGTAGAAGTGTGAGAGTTTATAGGGATGTTACAGTGTATATAACACTAAATAAAAAAACTGACGCGTAAACAAAGTACAAATATGTGCAATTTTTGCAGTCGTGTTTTTTATTTTTTTAATTATAGTAGCTTGTTAATAAAATAATACTCTTTGCAGGAGGAATACCGCCATGGCATGACGACATCGGAATGGCACAGACGTCTGGTACTCCCGAACGGAGAAGTAGTCGTGATGCATGGACCCAGTGTGATGGTGCATTTTCTACACAGCGACGCGTTCAGCTCGCCTCCGGTAAGTAACGCCATGTTACTGTAGTTTATCTCTACATTTCGTATCCGAATGTTATCTTAACCGAAACTTTAGTAAAAAAAAATAACTATTCCTTTTATCCTATCCTAAAACCGACAAAGCTCTTGATATAAAAATCATATTTTGATCAAAAATTCGACACAATGAAATTTCGTCAATGAATATAATTTCAAAATTATATAAGTATAACTCAAAATTAATGCCTTTATCTTATCTACAAAATATCAAAACATAACATAACATTACGCCTGTAATCCCCGAAGGGTTAGGCAGAGGTGTACCCATTAGTACACTAACATTTCGCCAGTTATGTTTTTTTTAGTCCCATGTAATAGGGTGCGAGCCTAATGCCATCAACCGGGCACAAATCCAGACTCCGAGGCTGCTACTGAGAAATTCCTGATGGAAAAACCCAATAACACTTTGCCTGACCTGGGAATCGAACCCAAGACCTCATGCTCAGCAGTCGCGCTTTGCGATCACTAGACCAAGGAGGCAGTCTACAAAATATCATCAAGTTTAATTACTTTTTGACCAAAAAATGATTCGATTATTGTTTGGAGCACAATATCCGAGACGCCATCTTAATAAACCTTACCCTACTAACCGATTACCCTTTACCCTTACCCAATCTAACCCTTTCCCCAGCTATTTTCATTCGGTAAGCGCGTATACAGGAATCCACCTAAGATTAGAGTTTCAAGAGACCAACCTCTGAAGATCGATCACCTAATTCTACTGGTCCACGGCGCCG
Source organism: Hoplodrina ambigua (assembly GCA_949774945.1). Classification (NCBI taxonomy): domain Eukaryota; kingdom Metazoa; phylum Arthropoda; class Insecta; order Lepidoptera; family Noctuidae; genus Hoplodrina; species Hoplodrina ambigua. The sequence goes on from OX458994.1 coordinate 2,281,749, forward strand.
GAGAGTATAAGTGCCAGAAGGATAAACATGTTAGTAATAACATCACGCCTGTAATCCCCGAAGGGTTAGGCAGGGGTGTACAGTCACGAGCAAAAACAAGTATACACTTAGCAACATAACGAAGTTATTTTCTTCGAATATATTGATTGAAATGTCATGTTTTTAGGAATATAGTATTTTGAATTCAATACTACTATGAAATAGGTCTTTTTTTTTAGGTGGTAAAGATCATTAAATGCCTCCTTCCGCCCTGGGTGGGGCGGAAGGGACTGTCAGACTTTTACTGACTAAAAAACCACCCTGTTCCTTCTGTTGCCCTTTACGTTCCGGGGCCACGGTATCCTGTTAAGACGTCCCGCAACCCTGGCAGGCGTTGGCCCCGTCCCTGTGCTGACAGCTCTTTGAGACGCGCGCGAACAGAACGCGCCGTCGATCCGGGCCTGGTCCTTGATCGGACGGCGAGCTACCCATTACTCGTCGTCCGCAAGCCCGCGCCTGCGGTGGCCGGAATTCGCTTCGCGACGTCCCAGAAAAAAAAAAAAAAAAAATGAAATAGGTCTTATATCAAAGTTACAACCATTTTTCAACCGACTTCAAAAAGGAGGAGGTTCTCAATTCGACGCGTATGTTTTTTTTTTTTTTTTTTGTGTTTTTTTTTTTTGTATATTTGTTCTACGATTACTCCGCCAATTATGAATCGATTTGGACGATTATTTTTTTGTTTGAAAGAGTATAGTTCGGAATAGGTCCCATAGGAATATTGTCATAATCTGATGATGAACTTTGGAGATATGGAACGGAACTCCTTATAAAATCACAGCAGAACCGCCGTAACAAGAAAAATTGCTTTGTTTATACGTGTAGTCGATGACTGACTGAAGGAAGTGGGGAGGGGGTACGTCAACCCCCCTCCTGCCACTTTCCAAAATTAAATATATCGTGTGAGGTATTGTTTGAAAGGGCTTCATGTAAGGATTTCAAACATTAACACACAAGCACTAAAAAGTGAAAAATAAAAAGCTTTTTTACAAAAAAAAGATGACCGCCTTCAAAAACTACAAAATAAAAAATAACTTTAGCTTGGAAGTCGGTGGCAATACCTACATAACAAGAAACAAAACCAAAGCCGCCGACTTCCAAGCTAAAGTAATTTTTTATTTTGTAGTTTTTGAAGGCGGTCATCTTTTTTTTAACAAGAAAATCGCTTTTGAATTTTGCTAAGTGTATACTTGTTTTTGCATATTAGTACACCCATATTTCGCCAGTCATGTTTAAGTCCCATGTAATAGGGGGCGAGCCTATTGCCATTAGCACAAATCCAGACTCTGAATTTGCTACTGATATTTTTTTTTTTTAAGTATTTTTATCTCCGATATATTTCGTTATGATTGATATGTACCGACTCTAATGCTTATTTGTTTTATCCAGCAATCATGTTCCCGACCCCGCGTCGTGCGAAGGGGTCATGATGAATCAGAGATTGAAGACACAGAGCCGTCCAGCATCGATCATTTGCTGCTGCTCTGTCATGGCGTCGGGTCTGCGTGTGACATGCGCTTCCGTTCCGTCGAGGAAGTCGGTAAGTTGACATGAGGATGGGTAATATTGCCTTGTGTGGGTAATGTTGCTTAGTGCGGGTAATGTTGCTTGGTGTGGGTAATATTGCTTAGTGTTGGTAATTAGGTACATTACTACACTGTAAGGGTAATATTGTCATGTAAGGGTTATATTGCTAAGTCAGGATAATATTGTAAAGTGTGGGTAATACTGTCGTGTGTGGGTAATATTACGAAGTGTAACATATATTACCAAGGGCGTGTAATATATCCAAATGTGGGTTTTATTGCAAAAAATGGATATTATTGTCATTTTTAGTCTACATTGCCAAGTTGGGCGGAGGTGTGTGTGAACGCACTGACTATTGTTGTAAATGTCGCATAAATGTTGGACCCCCATTTCATCCCCTGAGGGGGTGAATTTTCGAAAAATCGTTCTTGGCGGCCGTCTACTAACTATTAATCTACCTCCCTGCCAAATTTCATCTTTATACGTCAATCTGTTTTCAATATTTCTTGAAGATTAAGTGGAGTAACCTTTCGCTTTTATATATTTAAATAACCATAAACATAAAATTTGTATTTGTCCACAGTCGAAGATTTCAGATCGACCAGCTTGCAACTGGTACAGTCGCACTACAGGAACTCGTTTGATCAAGGCATTGTGAGCCGTGTTGAGGTAAGCATACCGCACATGCCTTTTTTCTTGCCTATGCTATCCTTTTCCCTATTCCTAGGCAAAGGATTCTTCCAAGTCTTCTCAGTAACCTCAAGTCAATTCTCGTGGTTAAAAAATATTTTTAGCACACTATGAGTGATTAAGTTCAATTGCAATAAATCACCTTTATACATTCTTCACATTACTCTTATACTGTATAATAGATGTTGCTACTAAACATAATTTTATCACTGATGTAATAACAAAAGTATATAAAAAAAAAACCTGTTCTGCTATTATGTAAGAATTTCCCTCTGTGATTTTAGGGGAAGTGAGTGTGAGATCTTTGAGTTATTCTCTAGCATTGATGATAGCTCATCTCAAACTCGCTTCAACTAAATTCACTAAAGAGGAGATTTTTATAGAAAAGACTGCAAACCTAAATAAATTATACCTTACATCTTATAAAATAGCAGATTTTATGCAATATGCATAATTCTGTATACAAATTATTGTAAACCTATTAACTTAAAAGATTAAGTGTGGAGTTTCTTACCCATTCTTCTCCATACGAAACTAACTTTTGGAAAAACTAGTTACCCAACTAGATTCAATTCATATTTAATTGTATTTGACGTTTATAATATTGGTCTAATTAAAAAAAAAATGTTTATTTCATCAGTATATGTAAATAACATCGTTAAATTGGAGTCACCTTTTAAGCAAAGATTTTCTTGTATTAGGTGCTTCCGCTCCTCAATTTTACATTAACAATGCTAATTGAATTAAACAAATTTACTTGACTTGAGATAGATAGTGCATATCTTTGTTTTTTCTTATTCCTCCGCTCAAGTGTCAATTCTCATTTCCAGGTGCTCCCCATATCCTGGCACGCGACTCTGCACTCCGGTGAGACAGGAGTGGATTGTCGCCTAGCTCAGATCACGTTAGACAGTATACCCAGACTACGCAACTTTACCAACGAGACTGTGCTCGACGTGCTGTTTTATACCAGCCCTGTGTTCTGTCAGGTATGTGTCAAATTCAAAGTCAAATTAGCCAAGCATTTTTGTCCGTGATATAATCATCTAACTTATAATATGCTTGACGACATAGTGTGCGTTTTATGCATGTCTTAAATTTTCTCTCATTTAGTTGGAGAATATCGACTGGTATTTTATTATAGCATTTTACACAGTACCCCATAAAAGAAGTGCTTACTTTCGACAATCTGAAACTTGGTTGATCTAATTTGTTCCTATTTCTAGTATAGATGTAAAGTGAGCAATAAATGTGTGGGATAATAATGCTTAGTGCGGGTAATATTGCTATGTGCGGGTAATGTTGCCATGTGCGGGTAATATTGCCATGTGTTGGTAGTATTGCCATGTGTGGGTAATATTACCAAGTCAGCGTAAGTTCGCCACGTGTGTGTAACATTGCCATGATGGGTAATATTGCCATGCAGGGGTAATTACCAAGCGTGGAGTAATATTACCAAATGCTAATTAATTTACAATTAAATTAACGAAAATTCGTTAGCACCCTTTAGGTGTGGAACCTAAAATAATTATGTGTATCGTGCAATCAACCCTTTGAGCCAGTTATTCGATTTTGAACTTTACTTCAACTACAACAAAGTTCACAATACAAAAACTGACTTCAAAACCAAACCTAAGTTGCCAAATTTGTATAAAGAACTTTACGTTCATGAAAATTAAGTTCAAAATACAATAACTCTATTTTCCCTTCCACAGACGATCCTCAACACAGTATGTAACGAATTGAATCGTATCTACCAGCTGTTTCAACAGCGGAACCCCACCTTTACTGGGGGGGTCTCTTTAGGGGGCCACTCTTTAGGCAGCGTTATATTGTACGACCTGCTTTGTCATCAGACTGATGTAAGTACCATTATCACAAATATTAAGTGATACTATAGATAAACTACTATAACATGGCGCGCCCCTCCATATTACTATTTCAATGTGTGTAGTCACATCCGTATGAAAGAGTTTAATATGTAGTTGAAAGTAATCGTCTTCAGTAGCAGGCCGGCAGATTTGTTAGTCAACTCATCATAACTAGCCGACCGCGCAAGACAATACACGTGTTATTTTCATAGAGTATGTCATTGCAGCGCCACACTGATAATAAATGAGTGATTAATGACGCCGCTACTCGAGCAACAAATCGCTGATTTGTTTTTGTTTCGAGAGCCGTCTCAATACGCACACATGCGTTGTGAGACTTGTAAATACTTTCACAAACACTTTCAAACGTTTTAAATTTTATTTACTAACAAAATTATTATTGACTGCCTCGTTGGTCTAGCAGTTGCAAAGCGCAACTGTTAAGGATGAGGTCTTGGGTTCGATTCCCAGGTCAGGCAAAGTGTTATCGGGTTTTTCCATCAGCAATTTCTCAGTAGCAGCCTCGGAGTCTGGATTTGTGCCCCGTTAATGGCAAGACGCTCGCCCCCTATTACTTGGGACTAAAAACATAACTGGCGAAATGTGGCTGTACTAACGCCTAACCCTTCGGGGATTACAGGCGTGATGTTATGTTATGTTAAATGTTTTCACTTTGAAGGAAGAAATATTTTAATAAATAATTAACTTTTGCAGGTAGCAACAGACGCCACTAAAAACGACAAGAACTACGTGCAAGGCACGGCGGGCACCGGACAGCCGTTCGTGTGCTATCCACAACTAGCGTTCGCTCCCGACGCTATGTACGCACTTGGCAGCCCAATAGGTAAGATGGATATTTCATAATCTATACATAAACAAGTTACTATAATTTAAAAAATTCAATAACACGACTGCAAAAATTGCTTATATTTGTACTTTGTTTACTCGTCAGTTTTTTTTACGACGTTTTTTATTTACAGTGTAATATATTTTTTTAATCTACTTGTCAAATTCTAGACGATAAACATAGACACGAACAGATTCATTAAAAAAAATAATTGAGGCTGGTGTTAATTTACGTTTTAAAGTGACCACCGAGGATTCTTTTTATTTTTTACTAGCCTATGTTACTCGGAACGATGCAAGGATTGTATCGATACCTCATACATCTAAATCGGTTCAGGCGTTTAAAAGTTATGGTGGAATAAAGAATCTCACATACATACATACATACATACATTAACCCTGAACACATAACACTCCTTTTTTTGGGGCAGTCGTGCAAAAATGCTTTGCATATCGTGATGGCCTAGCGGTTAAGACCCGCCCCTCGTGCATGAGGTTGTGGATTTGTATCCGGGCAAGTACCAATGTGACATTTTCAATTCATATGTACTTTCTTAAGTTTATCTTAGACATTACTGACATCATTCCGTGCTTCGGAAAGCACGTTAAGCCGTTGGTCCCGGCTGTCATACGTGGATCTTTGACAGTTTGACGCGGACGTAAGCTTGTATTAAAATAGAGGCTTACTAAACAATAATTTATAATTACCCCAAAAAAAGGAGTGTTATGTGTTCAGGGTTAATGTATGTATGTGAGTTTCTTTATTCCACCATAACTTTTAAACGCCTGAACCGATTTAGTTGTTTGGGGTATCGTTACAATCCTTGCATCTTTCCGAGTAACATAGGCTAGTAAAAAAGAAACCGGTGTGGTCACTTTAAAACGTAAATTAATACCAGCCTCAATTCATTTTTTTCCATGAATCTGGTCGTTTCTATGTTTAATGTCTCGAATTTGACAAGTAGATTAAAAAAATATATAACACTGTAAATAAAAAACGTCTTAAAAAAAACTGACGGGTAAACAAAGTACAAATATGTGCAAGTTTTGCAGTCGTGTTTTTTTTAATTTTTATATTATTTTTCTTTTATTTTCAGCTATATTCGAGTGCATACGCGGCGTCGAGTCTTTGGGGGCGAGCTTTTCTCTGCCGACGTGCAAGAACTTTTTCAATATATTCCATCCCTATGACCCAATAGCGTATAGGTAAGCTTTTATTTAGCTTGCACTGTTCGTATGTAAGTTTAAAATATGCAAATAAGTTTTCGACCATTTGTGGGTATGCGATTGAGCTGAAATTTTGCATACACCTTTAGTTCTGATGACAATACAATGGTGCCGATTCTCTTGGTCACAAACTAGACTAAAATTAGACTATTTCCATCTTTTTCTGTCCAATAAAACAAGAAAGAGACTAATGTAATTAAGAGCTGTCAATCTGACACATCCATACAGTTATAGATGTCATCTTAAAACGTATGGATTAAAAATACTGAGAACTTCAAGGCAAAACTAATTTGACATCGCTAACTTAGTTCTTTAATGTCACCGTCCTTTCCTTTCTCTGTATGTTAGTAAGAGATGTCGATTCTCTAAACTTAGTCTAGTTTATGAACAAGGGAATCGGCACCATTGTCCAACACTCAATAATGAAATGATTTCAATATGGCCGCCGATCCAAGATGGCGGATTACATATTTTTTCTCAATCCCCTTGATATGGGTATCAAATGAAAGGGCTTGAAGAGTAGAAAACGATAGAGTCACACTAAAAAAGCTTTTTTGATCTTATTTTTTTATATTTGTTTCAGAATTGAACCCCTAATCAACCCTCAGCTGCGGGGGTTGAAGCCACAGCTAATACCACACCACAAGGGAAGAAAGAGGATGCATTTAGGTAAGTACTTATCAGGGCTATTCTGCAAAGTTGACAAGGGTCTGGTTCCCAGGTCGGGCAAAGTGTTATTGGGTTTTTCCATCAGGAATTTCTCAGTAGCAGCCTCGGAGTCTGGATTTGTGCCCGGTTGATGGCAATAGGCTCGCCCCCTATTACATGGGACTAAAAACATAACTGGCGAAATGTGGGTGTACTAATGGGTACACCTCTGCCTAAACCTTCGGGGATAACAGGCGCGAAAGATTTTCTTTAAAGAAGTTATGTCTTGGAGTTCTTGGTACCAATTACCCAATGTGTGAACTACATACATACATAAACTCACGCCTTTTCCCCATGGGGGTAGGCAGAAACCACAGAACGCCACCCGCTACGATCCTTACATACTCCTTTCGCCTCATCCACGTTCATACATCTCGTCATACAAGCACGCCGGTTACGAGTACTCCGCACCTGACCTTTCTGAAGGACCTCACCAATAAGGTCAGTGTAGGTCTTCCTAGGGCGACCCCTCCCTGCGTTGCCACTCACCTCTGCCATATAAATACCTTTTGCCAATCGTCTTTCACTCATCCTCTCAACATGACCGAACCATCTAAGCATACCCTTTTCCATCTTTGTCACTACATCGTCTTTACAAGTGAACTAATTTATTTTAAAATAGACGATTTGATGGAATTTTCCACAGAACTGAAAGACACCATGGCGAGGGTGGGCGCGGACCTGAAGCAGAAACTGGTGGAGTCGCTCAAGAGTACGTGGAACAAGTGGAAGTCGCAGCCGGCCACTGATGGACAGCTTGAGAAGGTACGTGAGAATGTTGGACGTTTTTTTATGAGAATCATCTATTGAAGCAATTTTACAGTTAAATCGACCAGTCTCATGCCGCCATGTTCTCTACGCCAACGCTCTTGACTCCCACGTAAATGCGCACGCGCATACTATACACTTTATTCCTTCTCTGTGTGAAGTGCTTCATTTTTGTTTGTTTTTTTTTTTACTTTCAAAAGAATAGAGTGTGGCATAGTTTTTATTTTTAATTATTGAAGCAACAAGAAATTTTAAGTAATTTTGACCTTATACGCTTTGGATAAAGTACTTTTTAAACGCTTAGAATTCAAAAATATCAAAACTATAAATTCTCAAACTGCGCGCTCAATTTTACGTGTTTTAGTGTCTGATTGTGGTCATAATTTAGTAAACAACATTTTCTTAACCATGAAAATAATATTTTTTTTTTTAATTTAATTAAAGGTTGTCGAAGAAGACATGGAGAAGGAGCAGCTCACAGATGACAAAGAAGAATTGGCGAGAGAAATTGAACTGGTAAGAAAAGATTCTTTATTCGCCAAAAATGTCATTAAAATATGTCTTTACCTAATGTTATTAATGGCCAATAGCCGTTGCATGTTAGACTAAATAAATAAATATTTTCGAGCCGTTTGGGATGGAAACTCTCGGGTCGTGGGGGCCCTTGGTCTTTTCAAGGAGTTGGCCAAACGATTGGTTGACACTTCCCGTGACCCAAGGGCTGGTTATTACCATGGCCAGAGGTTAAGCACTGCCATTCAACATGGCAATTCGGCCAGTCTTTTTTTTATTTTTTATTATTCCATTTATTTATTTAAAATACATATATAATTACATTTTTAAATATTTTTATATAAAAAAAGATATTTTTTTTTATAAATCACATTTTTTTATTATTATTAAGCTTGACTGCCTCGTTGGTCTAGTGGTCGCAAAGCGCGACTGCTGAGCACGAGGTCTTGGGTTCGATTCCCAGGTCGGGCAAAGTGTTATTGGGTTTTTCCATCAGGAATTTCTCAGTAGCAGCTCGGAGTCTGGATTTGTGCCCGGTTGATGGCAATAGGCTCGCCACCTATTACTTGGGACGTAAACATAACTGGCGAAATGTGGGTGTACTAATGGGTACACCTCTGCCTAACCCTTCGGGGATTACAGGCGTGATGTTATGTTATGTTTTTTTTTATTATTATTATTAAGCTTGTAATTAATGTAAATATTATTTTAATTCTTATTTGAATAGAAGAATATTCCTTTTTTTACTTTGACTTAGACTTTCAACGTTTTTTTTTCCACAGGCAAATCCACATATGCTGGGCCGTCTGAACAGCGGTCGTCGCGTAGACTATGTACTCCAAGAAGCACCATTGGAGATGATCAACGAGTACCTGTTCGCTATGAGCAGCCACGTTGGGTACTGGTGAGTGAATTTATTTTTATTTTTACTACCTACAGCCTGCGGCTTCGTCCGCCTTAATATCGATGTATTATAATAATATCTTAGGACAACCAACACATTGCCATCTGATCCCAAACTAGGCAGAGCCTGTACTATGGTAACCAGACAACTGATAAATATACTTATATATTAGATTAATCACACCCAGACACAGAACTAACAATCATGCTCATCACACAAAGTTTGTCCTGGGTGGGAATCGAAGCCACGACCTCCGGCTTAGCAGTCAGGGCCGCTAACCATTAGACCAACAGGCCTGTCAGGGCCGTCATTTATTTGAGACTAGCTTTCGCCCGCGGCTTCGCTCGCAAATTTAGTTTAAAATTTGATCATAATTCGAAAGACATGTGGCGCCATCTATGATCATAAGAACGTTTTTGTGATTTCTCTCGGTAACAGTACTTTTTTTCGGAATGAAAGGTACCCTATGTTCGTTCCTGTACACCTGGCAACGTATATGCAAAATTTCAGGATGATCGGTTCAGTGGCTGAGGCGTAAAATGGTAACAAACAAACAAACAAACTTATTTTCGCATTTATAATATTAGTTAGGATTAGAAGCCTATCTGTTTCTCCAGATTATTATCTACTAGCGTTTGCCCGCGACTACGTCCGCGTGGAACTTGTATATATCGTACTTGCATACAAACTTCCACCCCCCTTTTCAACGCCTTAGGGGGTGATTTCCGGTATAAAAACTATTCTATGTCCTTCCCCGGGTCTTAAACTATCTCCTTGTCAAATTTCATCAAAATCGATTCAGCGGTTTAAGCGTGAAGAGGTAACAGACAGACACACTTTCGTATTTATGATTTGATGATTTTTATGCCAAATTTCGACCAAATCCGTTCAGACGTTCTGGCGAAACTGACTTTTTATGCTAGAAAAATGTACTCCGCTATGAATCTTGTTCGAATGTTGTCCAAAACCCTTATGGGGATGAACTGAACCAAAGTTTGAATGGAGAGTACAATAAGTGTGTCATCATCTGCCTAGCCTTTTTCCAACTATGTTGGGGTCGGCTTCCAGTCTCACCGGATGCAGCTGAATACCAGTATTTTACATGGAGCGACTGCCTATCTGACCTCCTCAACCCGTAACTGGGTAACACAATACCCCTTGGTAAGACTGGTTGTCAGATTCAGCTTCTGACGACCCGTAACGACTGTCAAAGATCCACGTATGACAGTCGGGACCAACGGCTTAACGTGCTTTCCGAGGCACGGAATGATGTCAGCAATGTCTAAGATAAACTTTAGAAAGTACATATGAATTGAGGCGTGCTTGTATGACGAGATGTATGAACGTAGATGAGGCGAAAGGAGTATGTAAGGATCGTAGCAGGTGGCGTTCTATAGTTTCTGCCTACCCCTATGGGAAAAAGGCGTGAGTTTATGTATGTATATGAATTGAAAAAGTCACATTGGTCTTGTTATCCTCAGGGAGTCAGAAGATACGATGTTACTGATGCTGCGCGAGATCTACTCCGCGCTGGGAGTGCAGCCAGACTCCACAGTGCCACAGCAAAACATGACGGTCCAAAGAACGAGAACACCTAAACAAGTACGTATTACCTGAGACTTTAAGTTTAAAATGGCTTAACCGCCTTTTTATCATAGCTCTAAACAAATTCTATTTAAAATATGCGTATCTGTACATTGATCTATTGGTCGCAAAGCGCGACTGCTGTGCATGAGGTCTTGGGTTCGATTCCCAGGTCGGGCAAAGTGTTATTGGGTTTTTTCCATCAGGAATTTCTTAGTAGCAGCCTCGGAGACTTTGTGCCCGGTTGATGGCAATAGGCTCGCCCCCTATCACATGGGACTAAAAACATAACTGGCAAAATGTGGGTGTACTAATGGATGCACCTCTGCCTAACCCTTAAGGGATTACAGGCGTGATGTTATGTATGTATGTTAAGTGCATTGTTGTAATAATTAACTTCAAGTCTTTTTTTTTTTTTATATTGTGTAATTTCAAATAAAATATGTTGTTCATGAATGAATGACTAATGACTAATCAAGAGCGTTTACGTCGTATGGAATTTTATACAAACCTTCAACATAACATCACGCCTGTAATCCCCGAAGGGTTAGGCAGAGGTGTACAAATCAGTACACCCACATTTCGCCAGTTATGTTTTTAGTCCCATGTAATAGGGGGCGAACCTATTGCCATCAACCATGCACAAATCCAGACTCAGAGGCTGCTACTGAGAAATTCCTGATGGAAAAACCCAATAACACTTTTCCCGACCTGGGAATCGAACCCAAGACCTCATGCACGGCAGTCGCGCTTGCGACCACTAGACCAACGAGGCAGTCAACCTTCAAGTCCTTATTTTTTCAAATAAATCTCTAGTAGTTTATCTCTACCTACTTACCATTTAATTTAATTTTTGTTTCAGGATGAAACCATAATCGTCAATCCTTCAGGTAATTTAAACTATTTATTAATATTTTTTACTAAGAAATACGTTATAAGGGTGAAATGTGGGTGTACTAATGGGTACACCTCTGCCTAACCCTTCGGGGATTACCACAAGATTAAAAAGTGATCACAATTTGACAATGAATGGCAATGTAGCAAAAAGATAATTATTTTTGTCTCTTAACTAAATAGCTTGTTTGACCGTACATATATTTCGACTTTTAATTCTATTCAGTAACTTGACAGTCAATGGTGCCGATTCCCTTGTTCACAAACTAGACTAAATTTAGAGAATTGACATCTCTTACTAACATACAGCGAATGGAAAGGACAGTGACATCTGCTCTTATTTACATTAGTCTCTTTCTTATTTTATTGGACAGAAAAAGATGGAAATAGTCTAATTTTAGTTTAGTTTGTGACCAAGGGAATCGGCACCAATGGGTTACCAAATTTTACAAAAAAACACCACCTCACTATCTTAGTGAGGTGGTGTAAGAATGAACGAAATTGAATGAACTTAAATAATGTACCTAACTTGGTATTAAACCATTCTTATCATTCGTTCCTTACGCAAAATCGTTCACTAACCCAACACTGTTAGTTCTAGTATGGTAACACTATTTTTCTTTGAACTGTCAGGTTACTGAATAGAATTAAAAGTCGAAATATAGACAAAAAATTGTATAATTATTATTTTTTTCTTTATTTTTTCAGAATGTCCATCGACAAGCCACGGATCGATTTGATGCGTTGCATAGATAAAAAATAGTTTAATTTTTATATTATTATACTCGTTTATTGAAAAAAAAAATGCATTTTTTTCAAAAGTTCGGTTGTTATTGTAAACCTGTGTCTTGCTTGATGAAAGCGATTTAAAATCCGCTATCGCTTATGGCAAGGTGCGGCGTTATTTACTCAAAATTTGGGTCCTGTCTTTCTACGGAGACACATTACTTTAAATAGATATGAAATAAATATTGGGTAAAAATCCGATTCCTTAAAAAAAAATAATGTAACGGATCGTTACTCATGAGTTACGGACGGTAAGTTATAGGAATCGGGTAAATAAAAGCCTAACGAAACGTTTCTCGTGAGCAACGGACGGTAGGTTATAGGAATCGGATAAATACCCTCCATTATCACTATGAAATATATATATATTGTCATTGTAAATTTTTATTAATTCTCATATTTTTATCTCACACTAGTTAGTTTTAATTAATTATTACCATTCAAGATATATTAGACAACTGTAGAAAATTCGGCCTACTCGCCCCCCTCCCCCTTTCCAGTGCCGAAAAGCAAATTAAGCATTAAGCACAACCATTAACCAATGTGTTCAGGTCAGGGATGAACTAGGTTGAACCGAAATCGCGTTCGTAATAATAAAACAACAATACGGTTTGGACTTAATGGGATTTTTAATCAACAAAAAAAACTAACATCGTGAGGGTCATTAACTGGGTGCAAATCTTAACACCGTGATTTAGGAATCGACGGTAAATAAAAAGCGCCATCTATTGGTGAAGATTGGAACTAATCTCAACACAATGATTCCAAGACATAACTTCTTTTAAGATACTCTTTATTATATCCCTGAAAACCCAACTAATTTTCAATTTAATGTAAAATAAGATTTTTTGTGGCTTTGAAATCAATAAATTGTTAGTCAATTGAGTTGCCAAATCGAATTCGGAATTTCTCAGTTTGATGGCAATAGGCTCGCCCCCTATTACATGGGACTAATAACATAACTGGCGAAATGTGGGTGTACTAATGGGTACACCTCTGCCTAACCCTTCGGTGATTACAGGCGTGATGTTATGTTGCCAAATCGCGTTTTGACAACTCATCATCTTTCTGCCCTTGTCCCATGTTACTTGTGGTCGGCGCAACACGTTTTCCTCTTCCACTCCGTCCTGTCAGCCGTCATGCAATCACTGACTCCCCTTTCATTCATATCATTCTTCACACAATCCATCCATCTTTTCTTTGGTCTTCCTCTTGCTCTCCATCCATCCACATTCATAACTCTCCTGGTCACATGCGTTTTGACAGGTAATTAAAACTATCGGATATCCGAAATAAAAATATATCCGTTTCACAAGTTTCGGATAGTTTCGAATAAGGGCGGAGTCTAAATAAAACGACAGATTTCGACAGGTTTTTGTTTCACCGCTCGCGCGCCACTTGAATCTTGCTCTAAATAATTACTTACATAAATGACTGATTATAATAACAAATGATAACCTGGACTAGATAAAACCTATAAATTAAACCAAATTATTACATACTATTTGCGTTTATATTTTACTTCAACCCAATATCCGTAAACGAAACTATCCGAAACTAACGGATAATCCGAAATAATTACATATCCGTAACCGTATATCCGTATTCGGATCCGAAATATCATATCCCATTTCTAATTAAAACAAAAATATCTGTCAAATGGGCACACAGATTTCTAATATAACTTGTTGGGTACCAGATACTATCCGTAGATAGACACGTAGTTTATTGAAAACGATTCGACATTTTATTAGTATAGGTTGTAATATGTTTCGGGGTAGATGGTGTGGCTTTTAATTTTGGCTTTTGACTGTCAGAAACGAATTTAAAAACAAAATTCTCTATCAGGACGAATTTCCTGATTTTGTTGCACACACAACTGTATATAGTAGAAAGAGAAGGAAGAACGGCTATAGGGGGCATAACGCTTTTTCCTTACGTGACGATTTCTGCCAGTTAACTTCAACCGCAAGCTATGTTAAGAATATTCGTTCCAAAATATCTAAATGAACTTTCGGTCTTGCTCGATTTCGGAATCAATCAAAGACTTGTTTAATTAAAAAAAACTTAATAATTAAAATTTCGTGATGGCTCAGTGTTAAGCATTCTTTCATGCACAAGGTTGTAGGTTCACTACCTAGCACGAGCAAGTACCAATGTGACTTTTTCAAATTCATATGTACTTTCTAAGTTTATCTTAGACATCACTGACTAGATGAAGGAAAACATCGTGAGGAAATCTGGACTTACAATTAACGTAATTCTGAAATCGCTAATCTGTCTTGCAAGCATGGTGATCAATGCTCGTGCCTTCTCTGTACGAGAAGGTGCCTTTGCCCAAAAGTGGGACAATATTAGGCCGGTATTATAATTTAAAAAAAATACAGTCAGAAGCCAAAAAAAAATCTATATCAAATCAGATGTAAAAAAAAAAATTATAAATAAGTTCAGTATTTCACGAGAAAATAGAAAAATAAATATAAAAAAAATACGCAAAAAAAAATTTAAAAGATGATTGTATAATATTATTCACAAAAGATATTTGTTAAATTAAGAAATATCTTTATAAAACTGTGTTTTAATATAAAGATAAATATAAGAATTTCAACTCTTTAATATAACTTAAACTTTGACGCCATTCAAGTATTATGTAAGCAAATTTCTTTCATATCGTGACTGCCTCGTTGGTCTAGTGGTCGCAAGCGCGACTACTGTGCATGAGGTCTTGGGTTCGATTCCCAGGTCGGGCAAAGTGTTATTGGGTTTTTCCATCAGGAATTTCTCAGTAGCAGCCTCAGAGTCTGGATTTGTGCCCGGTTGATGGCAATAGGCTCGCCCCCTATTACATGGGACTAAAAACATAACTGGCGAAATGTGGGTATACTATTGGGTACACCTCTGCCTAACCCTTCCGGGATTACAGGCGTGATGTTATGTTATGTATGTTCTTTCATATCCCCCCCCTTTTAATTAAAAGTGAGCAAGTGTTTTCTACCCCCTCCTCTATCTATAATGATACGTTAAACGTTGAAAAACGTTCTTATAAGTTAAGCCCCCTTACATTAAAAGTAAGCAAATGTTTCCCCCTACCTGCCCACTCCTCCTCCTCTCCTAGACTTATACATAAACCATCTATCTGCCCAGCCTTTTCCCAACTATGTTGAGGTCGGCTTCCAGTCTAACCGGATGCAGCTGAATACCAGTATTTTACATGGAGAGACTGCTTTAATGACCTCATTTTTCCTAAATTTTCATACAAAATTTGAACCCCAAAATTTCATCCCCATAGGGGGTGATTTTGGGAAATTCTTTCGTAGCGGACGTCTACTAACTATAAACTACCTCCCTGCCAAATTTCATCTTAATACGTCAAGCGGTTTTCGATATTTCGTGATGAGCGAGTGATCCTTCGCTTGTATATATTTAAAAGGTCTAAAAATCTTATATATAATACTTGATTGGTCCTTTCGACATACTATAACGCCTTTTATTCTTAAAAGGTAAGTAGAAATGTTAATACGCGCACATTTCATCAAGATATGCAGAATTTAGTAACACCAAAACAGCAGTATGCTTCTACTGCTGGATAATGAACTGTAAAACTATAAGAATAGAGTTCAAAATTGCAATTTGTCTATCTTTTCACATTTCGGTGGAATGTGCAGTGTATTGGTCTTAGTTATATTAAAGAGTTTTTTTAAGAAGAAATTTTTAAATTAATTGGCAATATTTCTTATATTCATGAATTAACTGACCCACTGACTGCCTCGTTGGTCTAGTGGTCGCAAAGCGCGACTCTGTGCATGAGGTCTTGGGTTCGATTTCAAAGTCGGGTAAAATGTTATTGGGGTTTTTTAAACCTATGTTATTTGCTGATAATATAGCTTTGCAGAGGTGAAAGAATTTTTAAAATCTGTTCAGTAGTTTTTGTGTTAATCTATTTCAAACAAAAATCTTTATTACATTAGTTTAACACGCTATAAAATAGTATGAAACAGTTGGTTTCTCCATACAAACTTTGAACCCCCTGTTTCATCCCCTGAAGGGGTGAATCTAGGAAAATCCTTTCATACGTCATACAAAGAACACACCCTCCAGGTTTCAGGTCTCTACGATCAGCGGTTTAGGCTGTGCGTTGATCCGTGAGTGAGTCATTCAGGACAAAGCATTTTATATGTATGAATAACAGACTTGGTTCTATAGTAAACAAGCTTCTGCCCGCGTCTCCGTCCGCGTATTTATTAGTTATCGCGGACGCAGACCAAGTCGCAGAATTAACAGTAGCCTATGTCCTTTTTTTGGGGTTCAAACTTATCACGTACCAAATTTCATTCAAATCTGTTCAGTGGTTTATTCGTGAAAGCGTATAGAATAGTATAAAGCTAGGTTTCTAAACTTATTTTGTCTACTGCCCACTTTGAGAATAAATTATTTTCTAGGGCCCAATTTTTCACCTACTTAAAACCTAGTAGATGAAATTACAAATCGCTCCCCAAGCCTCTACACAACGCCCGATTTCTGGGTCTTTTACCGCCCCCCTTAAGACCTGCAGCGCCCACAAGGGGGCGTTATCGCCCACTTTGGAAAAGGCTGGTATAAAGCATATAAAAATGGAAGTTATTCGTAATTATGAGTGTTTTCAACTCCTAAAATATTGCCAATTAATTTGAAATCACTTATATAGTTAGCTCACAAAAATTTAATCGTTGACACTTACAGTTGTCTACCTAAATTAATGTTTAAATATGTTGTCAAAAACCTATACAGCAAAAAGTGATTAATTAGTTATTTTGTTAAAGAATTTAGCTTTAAAAACTGTATCATTAAACAAAGATGGTCTAATTTATTTTTTATTATAAAACTAGCTACCCGCCCCTACTTTGGTCGCAATGTAGATACATAAACCTTCCTCTTGAATCACTCTATCTATTGATGAGAACCGCATTAAAATCCGTTGCGTAGTTTAAAAGATCTAAGCGTACAGACGGCGGGAAGCGACTTTGTTTTATACTCTGTAGAGAATAACATAGTTGGCATATTGATAATCTATGTACAGTACTTTGGTTTAAATATAGCACATAACTTCTGTCCCTGACTTCGTCTGCGTAAGTCAAATATACCGTAAAACAGTCTATGACACTACAATAGTGTTGCTTGCTGTCTAAAAGTAGCATTCAGATGTTGGCGACCGGCGACCGCGACCGGCGACCGACGCGACCAGGTCGCGCGACTCACTGCTTAGTATGAATTTTTTAAGAAACACTAAATAACACAAGCCGGTCGCGTCGCGCGTCTTGTGGTCGCTTGGTCGCCGTCGTCGGAATACTACCTTGAAATCGAAACTTGATGTGTTATATTTACGTCTAGGTAATCAATAATTATAATATCTATTATTACTAATTTAATAAAACTGAAGAATTTTTATTTGTTTACTTGTTTAGACACGCTAATCTCTGAAACTACCAGTCCGATTTGAAAAAATCTTTTTGTATATGATAGCCAGATTTATGAAGAATATACAAGCTATATAACATCACGCTACGACAGACGGGAGCGGAGCTGTAAGCAATGGCGTAAAATACGCGGGTTAATAAAAGCACGCGGGCCATGTCGCGGACAAAAGCTAGCGTGTTGGCTAGATTAATGTTAAGTAGTAACAAAATATGTTACAATTTTATTAACGAATTTTGCCTTCGACGCTGCCTGCGTTCATTTTCTTATAGTCCTTGATGGAACGGTCAGCAGTGCCATGCAAGATACGAGTCCAGAAAAAAATTTAATGTTTGATAATAAATTCAAATATTGGATACGATAACTTATATTATATTATCTATTATATTATCATTATCTTATATTATACTAGATCTTCTTTCTTAATCGTGTGGGCAGTAAGGTCTTACGACCCCACACACCCTAGTGTCAGAGTTTCTAAACTGCCTAAAGGGCCTCTGACATGGTTTGAGTGGGACAGTAATAGGCTGGTATAAGTCCAGGTTTCCTTACGGTGTTTTTTCTTCACCGATGTCAGTGATGTCCAAGATAAACTTTACTTGTACTAAATAAAATAATTTAACGATGAAAACAGTTTGGGATTCGGAAAGATCTGAAGGGGTCCGAAGAAAATTGCGCAGTGTCGCGGAAAAGATCTAGTATAATATAAGACTACTATTATAGCACTCAGGAATAACGTAGCTTCTAATCAGCGAAAGAATTTTCTAAATCTGACCAGTAGTTCTGGAGATTAGCGCTTTTAAACAACAAAAAAGCTACCCCCGATGGCGGCCATCTTGAACCGATTTTCATCAAACATAGCTAAGAACTCTCCCGACTAATTCAGCTTCAAACAAAAACAATCAAAATCGGTGCATCCTTTCGGGAGCTACAATGCCACAGACAGACAGACACGTCAAATTTATAACATGCCGTTGTTTTTGAGTCGGGAGTTAAAAAAAAACTCTACAGTTTTATGATATTAGTAAATACATATTGTTTCGTGTCAAGAATACACATAGAGACATACAACTTATTAAAATGATTTAATGTTGTCAACTATGACTAACCATAAAGATTATAGATAAATTGACATAATTATTACCAGACTTAAAAAAAAAAGTATGAAAACAAAATTACTGAGTTATTATAAATTCTGATTGTTTTAGTTCAAAAGTCAATTTATTTTTAATCTTTAAAATATTTTCTTTCGTAAATTATTGAAATAAAGAAAATATTATTCTATCTTTATATTTTGAAAGTTATTGCGCAAAATTGTCATTCACTTGAGAGTGGTCACACCGATTTTAATGTCATGTTATTTTTTTCTTTGACGGGCCATAAATATAGAAATACTTTTAAAACCATTTTTTTTTCATAGTATCCATAAATTAAATCACACGAATTTTATGCTTTTTTTTCACTCCCCCCCTCTGTTCTTGTCACAGGTGGTCACATTTAGCAGCCCCCCTCACCCTCCTGTTGTGACGTCACACATTCTACATAAATACATACACAAACTCATGGGGGTAGGCAGAAACCACAGAACGCCACCTGCTACGATCCTTACATACTCCTTTCGCCTCATCTACGTCCATACATCTCGTCATACAAGCACGCCGGTTACGAGTACTCCGCACCTGACCTTTCTGAAGAATCTCACCAATAAGGTCCAACAACCTTTGCCATATAAATTCGTTTAGTTAATCGTCTTTCACTCATCCTCTCAACATGACCGAACCATCTAAGCGTACTCTTTTCAATTTTTAACAAAAATTACATCCTCTTTTAGTTGATATAAAATTAAATGAATTAAAACAGTAGGTTCAAAATGATTTTTATTTCCATTTCAAATATTGAGTAGGTAATATTTTAAGTTCAGTTATAGTAAAAGTTTCGCATTTCAATACTTTAAATGTTGTTCTGTGACGTCACAAAGCTTAGGACACCCTCCACCTCTTCAAACAATACGCGCCACGAAAGATGTGACTTGACAAGCGTCAGTAATGGGGAGCTAGCGCAGGTATGGATGTACGAAATAGCTATCCATAATTTGTGTAACTATTCAGGGATATTTCGATGACATTTAGATTAAAATTCTTAATAATATTTATTACGAAATAATAAAGATTGTGTGGTGTGTCAAGTCTCATCTTTTGTGGCGCGTATTGTACACCGGTACACAGTCAGATTTGTTGAGCCCCTCCCCTCCCCTTAACGTGTGACGTAATTTATGGAAGGAAACGTCAGTGCCCTGAGATTTTGTTAAATTACCAAAAAGTTATAATATTTTTTTTTCACAAGATGGCGGATTTTGAGGTTATGTCAATTTTGCGTTGCGTTCTCATAATTATTCTAGTTTAAGTTTACAAATAAATGGATTCCAAGACGCAGAGCTATTTATTTTTATTAAAAAGAATTGTTATCATTATTTTTGTTTCTAATTTTTTTCTCTCATCTTTATTTATGTAAACAATCATGTAAACGAAATTGTTAACATTAAAATAAAAATTTATATTTTACTAAATTTTGTTTTATTTGAAACTGCTTGAACATTGGTGCCGATTAGAGGCGTAACTACTAAGGGGCTAGACGGTGCCGTGCACCGGGCCCCCTAAACTCAGGGGGCCCTCGGATTCTGAAAACCTGAACTATCCAAAAATTCTTGCTTCAGAATGTAAATAAAATAGGTTGCAACACATCTTCTGTTCGAAATAAACCTAGTTATTAGCCAATAACTTGTATGTTTGGTGCAAACTGTAAGTATTTGATATTTGATTGTTTTTAATGAAATAATAACATTAGGGACTCAGATTTTTTTTACCTAGCTACTCTGGTGCCGATTGACTTTTTCACAAACTAGACTAAGATTAGAGAATTGGCATCTCTTACTGACATACAGCTAAAGAAAAGGACGGTTACACTTAAAAACTATATTAGAAATGTCAAATTAGTATTGCCTTAATTACCTCAAGTCCCACGGAATGAGACACAATCGATTTTCTATTGTTCTGGCATACTAGTATGACAGCCGGGCCTTGAGCAGTTAAAGTTTTCCGTATTTTTATTCAATTATACATTCTGACATGTCAACTATTTAACAAAATTGTATAAAGTTTAAAATCAACTAAGATTTCCAAAGAAAAAGACGAACGTTCTGAAACCTCTGATTATTAAACGAAATCTTGTAACGGGGGTAGACAATTTATTAGAATTGCACTTAACAAAATCTACCCACACAATGATATAATTATTTTGACAGCCAAGCGACGCATCGTACAGTCGTGTAGTATGTATCCCTTTTTTACATGCGTGAGGTGCAAACTTGACTCGATCTGGTGGTAGTAAGTGGCGACAATCCAAGCAGAGAATAGGTAGAGATAAACTACACTAACTTGACGCGCCCTTTCACAATTCAAAACGTTTGAAAGTGTTTGTAAAAGCATTGAAAAGATTCACAACGCTTGTGTGCGTATTGAGACGGCTCCCGTAACAAAAACTAGCGAGAGTAGACTAGCGGCGTCATTAATCACTCATTATTACTAGTATGGCGCTGCACTGACATACTCTATGAAAATGACACGTGCGTTGTCTTGCGCGGTCGGCTAGTTATGATTAGATGACAAACAAATCTGCCGGCCTGCTACTGAAGACGATTGCTCACAACTACATACAAACTCTTTTATACGGATGTGACTACAGTCTACACACATTGAAATAGTAATATGGAGGGGCGCGTCATGTCACTAGCGAAGGGTTGGAGCTGCTTGGAGGTGGAACTTCGCTTGAAGGTGGTCGAAGTGCAGCGGATGTAGTGTTCTCCACAGACAACGACTTCGTGAGTAAGGTAGGTAAACAATTAGGTATCTATAAATTAACAATTCTTTAAATTTTTGTGTTTTAGTGAACATTTTATTATTAACAGCTGCCCGCCGCTTCGTCCGCGTAAAAATTAATTAATTAATTGAAGCCCCGTTTCATTTTTGAACTATTATTTTTGAAAATGATTTCCTAACAGACGTCTACAATACGCACCATAAAAGATGTGACTTGAACCTCAACACAAACTTTGTTATTTCGTAATACTTAAATATAATAATATTGTTAAGAATTTTAATCGAAATGTCTTCAAAATATCCCTGAATAGATACACAAATTACGGATAACTATTTCGTACATCCATACCTGCGCAAGCTCCCCATTACTGACGCTTGTCAAGTCTCATCTTTCGTGGCGCGTCTTATAATAATACCCCTTGGTTTTTGGTATAAGTTGGTTGAAATATAACGATAATTGTTGGAAGTATCTGAATAAGGTAAAACGCTGAGAGCTTTCATCGCAATATAAGATAATATTAAAAAAAAAAAATTTAAAAAGAACTTGTTTTTAAATCCTCTCTTTTAAGTCACTAGTCTATGCTAAATTACAAGAAAAATTCCCGTCAAGCCAAAAATTCTGTCAACATAAGTCATGTGAAAATTAAAGTGACAATATTTTCTAATACATACAAAATTTTTATCGTTTTATCCAACATTTAAAACAACAAACCATGGATTTGCATCGGAAAAAACAGAGCAAACGTGTTAAGAATTACGACAAATACAAATCGTGGTACAAACTTGATGTCGACGGAGATTTTATTACGAGAAATTGTAACTTAACCGATAGAACGCCGGCGAAAAGACCAAATCAAGTCAAAAACACAGTCCCAAAACGAATATATATTCGCAAAATAGACGTTCCACTTGAAAATGTGAAGCCAGAATCTTTGAATGAAACCCACGAATTTATCATAAAAACGAGCATTAATTTGTGTATAACAATTATAATGACGCTAGCTGCATACTGCGGTTTCTCCTACGTAGTGCCGTCACTCCCAAAGCTATTAATGTCGAATAATCTTCGTTCAATAGAGGCAATGTTTTAGTGAAAACTTTGTGATACGTTTAAGGTGAAAGCGATAAGGAAATCCGCAAGATACAAAGTCAAATTCAAATCGTTTATTTCAATTAGACCATTAAAAGCAGTTTTAAACGTCATTTACAAGAGAAAAATAATTATATTACTGAATCTAGTTGCCCATTTCAAAAGGTAGTTTCGTATGGAGAAGAACTGGCGAGAAACTCCATACTTACTCTTTTTAAAATTCGTTCTGTTATACGTTTTATTGCATCATCAGCCAAACGACGTCCACAGCTGCACATGGGCAGCGCACCAGTCATTGTGTCATTATGGCAGTTTTGACAGCTCATTAAGTCGTCCCTAGTATCATCTTATTTATCCGTCAAACGACGTCCATTGTCAGACATAGGCCTCCCCTAAAAATAGCCACAATGACCGGTCATGCGCTTCCCGCGTCTAGTAGTTTTCTGCGAACGCTACCAGGTCGTCAGTCCACCTCGTGGGGGGCCTTCCCACACTGCGCGTTCCAGTACGTGGTCGCCACTTGAAAGAGCCACTGGCGCCGATTCCCTTGTTTACAAACTAGACTAAATTTAAAGAATTGGCATCTCTTACTAACATGCACCGAAAGAAAAGGACGGTGAAAATTAAGAACTAAGTTCGAGATGTCAATTAAAATTGTATGGACGTGTCAGATTGGATAAATTTGACAGCTTTTATTTACATTAGTCTCTTTCTTGTTTTATTTGACAGAAAAAGATAGAAAGTCTAATTTTAGTTTTGTTTGTGAAGAAGGGAATCGGCACCAGTAGGTATTAGCTTGTATGGTAATAAAAACAATAAGACCCGACACTGATATAGGTACGGGTCGTAAAAAACAGAGAAATCGTTAACTACGAATACTGCTCATTAATCAATTAAGCAAACATTATTGCTGAAAATTGACTAAAAACTTAAAAATCACTGTTCATAACGTGTAACATAACACACGTAAAACATAGTGATTTTGAGTGCAGTACAGGAGTCGTGGGGATATTTTAAGTTTAGATTTAACTGCCTCAGCCCACGTTAGACTTTTTGTAAGACCGATTATCGGATCGACAGACGATTATTTCATAGTTTCGTAGGTCCGACTTCATGTAGGACGTGTGCGTTAGGAAGGAAGAAACAAAACACTGACCACGTGCACACAAAAATAATAACAAAAAAATAAAATTGTTTGCTGCACAGCTGTCCTAAACAGGCTCAGTTCTGCATAAAATGCCAGACCACTTGTGTCTGACGCTGGATTTCGACTGGACCTTTGGTGTGACGCGTTGCACTATTGTCATCAGAACGTTCCGTTTCTCCGACGAAAAAATCGATCTGAATAATCTGACTCAGGTAGAGGCCCTAAGCTAAAACTTGTTTTCGTAAAAAAAGTAAAAACTTTAACCATGAATATCTCTATAACTAGAACGAGAATACTTTCTGGTTATTTTTTTTATCACCATACAATGTAAGAATCGGTTTAAAATTGCAAAGACGTTTGAAATTTTGAATTTTGCGAACTTCTTTAGCGCAAACCATTAATATGAGTTTTAAAATGAAAATATACAAAAAACGACTGTACTGTTTAATAAAACCTGTTAAATAAAGTAAGATGAATCAAACGTATTTAATTGTTTTTTTTTTACGTAGAGTTATACTACAGTAACTTGACGCGCCCTTCCACAATTCAAAAAAAGTAATGAATAGATCCACAACGCATGTGTGCGTTCTGAGACGGCTCTCGAAACAAAAACAAATCAGCGATTTGTTGCTCGACTAGCGGCGTCATTAATCACTCATTATTACTAATATGGCGCTGCACTGACATACTCTATGAAAATGACACGTGCGTTGTCTTGCGCGGTCGCTTATTTATGTTAAGTTAACAAACAAATCTACCGGCCTGCTACTGAAGACGAATACTTACAACTACATAACTCTTTCATAAGAATGTGACTACACACATTGAAATAGTAATATGGAAGGGCGCGTCATGTTAAATAAGTAGTTTATTTCTACCTTTTCTATCTCGTAGTGCCAGTATCGTAATGCCCCAGTGGTTAAGGCCAAAGCCAACTACCTATCAATGTGACTTTTTCTATTCTTATGTACTTTTTAAAGTTTATCTTAGACATCACTGACATCGGTGAAGGAAAACATCGTGAGGAAACCTAGACTTATAATCGAAAACCGCTTGACGTTTAAATGAAATTTGGCAGGGAGGTACTTAGTTTGTAGTTAGTATTATACGCGCCTCGAAAAGATGAGACTTGACAAGCGTCAGTAATGGGGGGCTTGCGCAGGTATGGATGTACGAAATAGTTATCTATAATTTGTGTATCTATCCAGGGATATTTCGATGACATTTAGATTAAAATTCTTAAAAATATTACAATATTTATTACGAAATAATAAAGTTTGTGTGGTGTGTCTCGTCTTTCGTGGCACGTATTGTACCCAGTTGTGGAGGTCAGGAGGGCGGTCGCTCCATATAAAATACTGGTATTCAGCTGCATGCGGTTAGACTGGAAGCCGACCCCAACATAGTTGGGAAAAGGCTAGGCAGATTAATCTTATAGGGGTCAACTGCCCAATTCTCGCTTCTACCAAAGTAGGAAAAAAATAAAACAAGAAAATAGTACTTAGCAAATAATAATTTTATTGAGACAATTTTCACAAAATAAATGCCTTTTGAGACCGATCCTATGCCATGTACATTTCAACAATAACAATGACAACTATATTATAATAAAAAGCGGCAAATATTTCGAACAAAAATTCATTGATATACAAAAAACTTCGATTTATAATTCGACCAATAATTCTATTCAGTAACTTGACAGATAAAGGTTTACCAAGTTTTGACAAAAAAAGATAGTGAGGTGGTGTAAAAATGAACGAGATTGAATGAACTTAAATAATGTACTTAACTTGGTATTAAACCATTCTTATCATTCGTTCCTTACGCAAAATCGTTCACTACCCCAACACTTAGTTGTAGTATGATAACATTATTTTTCTTTGAACTGTCAAGTTACTGAATAGAATTAAAAGGAGGGCTGATATTTGAATAATCAGATAACTTTTATCCAAAGAATAAATATGACAGTTTGACATATTTTCCATACAAAAGCTGTCAAACCGCCATATTTCTACCTCCGATAAGAGTTATCTGACGATTAAAAAAATACCCCTTATTTTGTTATATCACAAAAAAAATATTCTTGAAAGTTCAAATAATACTAATTTAAAACAATTTCGACCTTATGGCCTTTGAATAAAGTTGTTTTTTAAACGCTTTCTCAGATTGTGCGCAAAATTTTTGAAGACGATTTTGTATCTTGGTTTTTTGAATATCAACGATAAAATA
Source organism: Hoplodrina ambigua (assembly GCA_949774945.1). Lineage (NCBI taxonomy): Eukaryota > Metazoa > Arthropoda > Insecta > Lepidoptera > Noctuidae > Hoplodrina > Hoplodrina ambigua. The sequence goes on from OX458994.1 coordinate 2,307,898, forward strand.
TTATAATTTAAAGTCAGTTTCCTATATCTTACTAATTGCTGTAAGTTAAATGCGTGCGCTAGAAAGAGATGGAGCTATACGGCTGGTATATTTCCATCTCTTTTCCCCAGACAAGATTTTTTTTCGGTTTTGCGAAAATCGGTAAGCAGGCTGTAGACACCTTCATATGACATACTCTATAAGATCTGTCAAAACGCGATTCCCCATAGATTTTATATAGCAAAAGCAACTGTGACGATTAGCTATTTATTGATATCAAAGTGAAATTTTTTTGACAGCGACGCGGACAAATTTTTTGATGCCTTAAGAGGTTCGTCCTTTCTGCTCTTTTTTTTTTATAAATTGTACATATTTTACATTTACTTTAGGGTTATATTTAAGTTAAGGTTATTTATTTCAGAATGTAAATCAAAGTGACAAAAAATCATTTTAGTATTTCTTACAAATTTTCAAGTCATTATTTTTCGAAAAGAATGAACCGATTTAAATGAAACTTCCTACACATAAGCATACATAGGTCTAAAAAGTTAGTTGAGAACATTTTCTAAATGTCTTATTGAAAAAAAGACAATTAGAAATCTCTGTTTCTATGGAAAACTCATCAATTTTTTGAAAATTTTCTCATGTAACTTCTTAGAGCTATGTATCTCGCTTATGTATAGAAAGTTTTATTAAAATCGGTTAAATCATTTCGAAAAAATAAAGACTTGAAAGTTTGTAGTATTTTTTTGTTTTGAAAAGAGTGCCGTGGAGTTTCTTGCTCGTTCTTCTCCATAGAGGCCTACCTACGTTTGTGAACGAGCAACTAGCTTCAACTTTCTGACTAACTGACCGACTCCTTGACAATTCAAAAGTGCCTGTAAATGGTCTAATTGAAATAAATGTTTTGACTTTGTATGAATTTGTGAAAATTATTAGGATTTTTTGTCTACTATAAAGTGCTTTTTTTAAAAGAAGTCGTATCTTGAAATTATTAATTAATTATGTCTATTACCTACAACACCATAGAGAAAACATCACAGAGCTTATATTGGTGCCGATTCTCTTGGTCACAAACTAAAGTAAAATTAAACTATTTCCATCTTTTTCTGTCCAATAAAACTTTAAAAGAGACTAATGTAAATAAGAGCTGTCAAATTTAGTCAATCTGACACATCCATACAGTTATAGTTGACATCTTAAAACGTTTGGATTAAAAATACGGAAAAATTCAAGGCAAAACTAATTTGACATCGCTAACTTAGTTGTTTAATGTCACCGTCCTTTCCGTTCGCTGTATGTTAGTAAGAGATGTCAATTCTCTAAATTTAGTCTAGTTCGTGAACAAGGGAATCGGCACCATTAACAAACACAATTAGTTTTAAGATAAAGAAAACCAGATATTTGAGAATATTTTAGAATAACTTTCAACACTAATTATGTATATAATTATGTACTTACTTAAAACAAATCTTTCTAAATAACTACTATTAAGAGTTTTTTGAACTTAAATCTAGCACATCGACTTAAAAAAAATGCCTATTATTATCCAACTGCAGGGCAAAAGCCTCTTCTCATACAGAGTAGGCACGAGCATTGATCACCACGCTTGCTAATTCAGACTTATATTAATTACAAGTCCAGGTTTCCTTACGATGTTTTCCTTCACCGATGTCAGTGATGTCCAAGATAAACAAAAATATACAATCAACAAAAGAATTAGGTATATAGGACTTAGAAACCGATGGATGTCTTCAATTGAAACTTAATTAATGAACTGTTTATTATCTACTCTTTAAACTAAATTACATTTGAAAACATCCATTATATTCCATACGTTCTATGATGGTGCGGGTGACACATGTCAGCAATTCATCTATTGGTGTCAGAATCGCATAACTATGTCAGTGACATTATTTAATTTACTAGTTATTTACTTACTTATTACTGATTCCGTATTTTACGACTATGATATTGGTGTGCAGTTAAAATATTCAATCATGATTGTAAATCGCCGTAACGTTCAAGAGTGATAAGCAACAGTTTGACAAATGTCACCGGCACCATCCTAGACGAATATAGTGTCTAAGAAATCTTCAACTATAGCTGACGACCCTGCATAACTATCTCATGTTGACTGTACATAAGAATTGAAATAGTCTCATTGGTTATCCGGTAACCGAACCAACCACGGCATCACGATGATCGACTCTTTACAAAGACGATGTTTCTTTTTTAAATCGATGTGTCAAATTTACGTAAAAAAAAACTGAACATATTTGAACACTATTTAGTTTTTTTTTTTTACAAAAATAACAACCTCAAATCGTAATTAGTGTAAAAAGACACCGCACAAAGTCGAAATTCACATTTTCTTCCTATCCCCCCTATGACCCCCACCTTATGACGTTCAAAAGTACCATAAATAAGGGAAATTGGGTTCAATTTACTTTGAATATAATTGTTACTTTTTGGAAGAGGACAATAAATAAATACTACTGTTTATACGAAAAATTGTTTTGGATGTTTTTATTTACAAAACGTCCTGATTGAAATAAATAATTTGACTTTAACTTTGACATCATTGCGATCATTTTATTTCAAGCTTTTATTTAACTATGTTCGGGTCAAATCTTGCAACTGAATTTTAAAGCAGTAGGCTTACTCTTGAACAAAATCGAGAATGAGATTGGAATCGACTGCATGTTTGACTACAGCGATTGACACGAGGTTGCCATACGAATGAAAACGTATATTACCAAATTTTAAAATATTAAATAACTCGTTAATTCTATAAATAAATGTCTTCTCGATTTTGTTCAAGAGTAAGCTTACAGTTGCTTTCAACTTAATGAGCTGAAATTTTGCATGCACATTTAGTTTGGATGACAATGCATGTTAAGTGACGTCATTCTAAATCCAAGATGGCGGACTAGTTATTTTATGCACTCCCATGATTTAGGTATCAAATGCAAGGATTTCAAGAACCTTACCTACCTACTTTTTTATTTATCTTTTCACTACCTTCTCGTTATGTTTATTGTTATATTGTGAATTTGTGATATTAATACTTTGAGCTTAATGTCATTTTAATTTTATTGCTGTGCCCTAGTTAGTCCATAATTGTTATTAAGCTTTAAGCCTTTTCTAACACCTACTTCTCACATTATGACATAACATACATAACATAACATCACGCCTGTAATCCCCGAAGGGTTAGGCAGAGGTGTACCCATTAGTACACGCAAATTTCGCCAGTTATGTTTTTAGTCCCACGTAATAGGGGGCGAGCCTATTGCCATCAACCGGGCACAAATCCAGACTCCGAGGCTGCTACTGAGAAATTCCTGATGGAAAAACCCAATAACACTTTGCCCGACCTGAGAATCGAACCCAAGACCTCGTGCACAGCAGTCGCGCTTGCGACCACTAGACCAACGAGGCAGTCAACACACATACTTCTTACATTATGGTACGCAAATAAATGAATATGAATCTACTATAGTTTTATTGGTAATTATATTAAAACTACTATTTTTGACAGACACAGAGTACCCTAGTATATGCGTAGCTAACGGTTTTGTGATGTGTCTTATTACAACTCGATTTCCTGTAAATAATTTATACTTTAATACCGATTTTATGCTCTGTCTCTGATATTCTTGCGATTTCTCGAGAGAATATCTTATGCTGTGGTAAAACTATTAGCCAGACTGCAAGTTGGTACAGGGACAGACTCTCCAGGATGGTCCATACTTGTAATATATCATTGTGTGAAGCCAATTGCGGTATGTATATCGATACTGAAGCGATAACTTCACTGATACCGATATTAGTACCGAGATTTATATATTACTGAATCCGCGAAGATACTGATACCAATACCAGAAAAAAATACCGATATTTATATTAGTAAAGGGTACCGATACCAGTACCGATAAAATTCCGGTATCGAGACAAAAATCGGTATCGGTACTAAAGAGTAAATTGACATAAGATTTAACTTTACTACAAGTCCTTTACATACGCTACATAATAACAATACATGTATAATATTCCAATTTGTTATTTCTACTTAAAAAGATAATTCATAGGTTTTGAAGCGAAGCTTGTGGAACCACTATTTAATAAGACTTTTAGATAAATAATTATTACAAGTAATTTTAATAAAGGGACTAAAGCTTTCTCTTAAATATGAATGTGGATGGATGGAGAGCAAGAGGAAGACCAAAGAAAAGATGGATGGATTGTGTGAAGAAGGATATGAATGAATGGGGAGTCAGTGATTGCATGACGGCTGACAGGACGGAGTGGAAGCGGAAAACGTATTGCGCCGACCACAAGTAACATGGGACAAGGGCAGGAAAATGATGATGGTGAGACTAAAATACTACTAAATTAATAAAATCTAATGTATATTTTGAGCGAAAATTAGAAATTTTTAATTACGCCAAGACGGGCCCCTGTATAAAAAATTTAATTGTAACTGCGACGAAGCCCAAAGGAAAGGAAGTTTGTTTCGGGAAGATAAGATTTTCCCGAAACAAACAATTTGTTAATTTATTTCCCGAAATTTTACCAAAAAGTTTGAGTATAGCGCTCAGTGATAACGTAGCTTGCAATTTGCGAAATAATTTTCAAAATCGGTTCAGTAGATACAGAGATTATACCCTACAACCTCACAAGCTTTACATCTTTAAAATATTAGTATAGATAGGTTATCTAAAAGAATTATTAAACAGTATAATAGTTAGTTGCGTTTCAAAAAGTGTGCGTTTAAGAGTTTCAGAACGTTTATTCGATTGTTACTTAGTCACTTCCATATCTTAAGTGCCTCCAATCCCGGGAATATAAGTTTTTGTACCGAATTTTACATTTTTCCAATTAAATTCGTATTGTATACAAAATTAATACGATTTTAATTGCGCATTCGAACAGATCATCATTTATAAATTTTTCCCGATTTTTATTCCCGGGAATGGCAGAGCACTTAATGGCAGTGAAATACAGATTAAAAAAGAACATGTCTTTATAATATTTATGTTGATAAGGCAGAATCATTAAGTGTGAAGTTAAAAAAACTAGAAGATGCCGTTTTTAAATATACTTCCGCCCTCAGACTTACAATTCCAAGATGGCCGACAAAATCGCAGAGTATACCAAAAGACAACTGCTTTATTGGGAGTCCAACTTACTATATTACAAGCCTATTAATGTCCCAATGCAGGGAAACGGATTTTATTCGAAAGAGTTACCGCGGCCCTGGAACGCAAAGGGCATTAGGAGGAACACGGATGGGATTTAGTCAGTAAGAGTCTGACACTCCCTTCCGCTATGCTCAGAGCGGAAGAAGTCAATTGATAATTTCCCATCCCTAAGAAAGGGCAAAGGCCTCTTCTCATACAGAGAAGGTACGAGCATTGATCACCACGCTTGCTCGAGGCGGATTGGCGATTTCAGACTTTTACAGAAATTATGGATAACTATTTCGTACATGCATACATGCGCAAGCTCCCCATTACTGACGCTTGTCAAGTCTCATCTTTCGTGGCGCGTATTGTACTCTATGGAAACGGGGACTATCCAAGTTAGTTATAGCTAGAATTTTCTTATTTTGGTTTGTCAGACCACGTAAAATTAGAGGTTTTAATTGTTAAAGTACGCAATTTAGTTATTCGATAATCGGCCATCTTGAAATTATGAGTCTGAAGTTTTTTTTTTACATTTTCACATATTTTTATGAATGCTTCTTAAAAATTATAAAAGGTATAAAAAAAATTAAAGATAGTTTTTAACTTAGAACAAGCAATTAAATGTGAAAGTTATGATATTTATAGTTTTCCTAATTTTATAACTTTTGCAAGCAAGTGTCTTCATTTAAAAAATGGTTTACCGATTTTTGAGTTAATTTTTCGGTACTACTATTTGATCTGACTCCGGCAATCAGTCTTACCAAGGGTATCGTATTACCCAGTTACTGGGTTGTGGAGGTCAGATAAGCAGTCGCTCGATGTAAAATACTTGTATTCAGCTGCATCCGGTTAGACTGGAAGCCGACCCCAACGTAGTTGGGAAAAGGCTAGGCAGATTGATTGATCAAAATACATAATTGTACTCATGTTATGAAACAAAGAAATGATTTGTTTAATATGCTAAGCGCATGACCCCAATCACCCCAATGGCGTGAGCAAGCGTGCGTTCCGTACGGTTAACAGTTAAATAAAAAAACAATAGTGCAATACGTCGCTTTGCAAAATATGGTAAGACTGGTTGGCAGACTGTCAGGCTTCTGACGACCCGTAACGACTGTCAAAGATCCACGTACGACAGCCGGGACCAACAGCTTAACGTACTTTCCGAGGCACGGAGGAGTCTCGGTGTGTAAAGATGGTCACACATCCACGGACCAACCCCAGCAAGCGTAGCTTAACCTGATGGATCGACCCGTGCGTCTGTTATTACTTAGTCATTTGCACCTCATAATTGCTAGACACCCTATTATATTCAATTTACCCTTGATCGATATTGATTTTGCTTGTTTTGTTTGACAGTTGAAATAATCGGGAGATTCTTTGCTATATTTGATAAAAATCGGTACAAGATCAATTTTTTTTTTTATCTCAGTAATTTGAAGACACTTGCCTCCCTCAAAGGGACCTACTCCATAACAAGGGAAGCGCTTGCGTAGGATACTGACGAGTCTTGCATACTCAGACACTGAGAAGATTGAGCGTACTTCAAGAACTTCAGCGCCATCCGGGGTGGATTCACCTGGCTGCGGAATGTTTCTATAGCCTGAAAAAAAATATTGAAAGTCAAAGTCAAAGTCAAATTCATTATTTCAACTAAAGTTAGCATTCCTATGTAGACGACTCCGTCGCTTAGAAATAAACCACAATAACTTGGCGCGCCCCTCCACAATTCAAAACGTTTGAAAGTGTTTGTAAAAGTATTTACAAGACTCACAACGCATGTGTGCGTACTGAGACGGCTCTCGAAACAAAAACAAATAACCGATTTGTTGCTCGACTAGCGGCGTCATTGATTACTCATTATTACTAGTATGGCGCTGCACTGACATACTCTATGAAAACGACACGTGCGTTGTCTTGCGCGGTCGGCTATATATGATTAGTTGACAAACAAATCTGAGGGCCTGCTGCTGAAGACGATTACTTACACACAAACTCTTTCATACGGATGTGACTACACACATTGAAATAGTAATATGGAGGGGCGCGCCATGTTATAGTAGTTCATCTATACCTCCGTTTTGGAACGAGCAACTAGCTTCAACTTTCTGACTAACTGACCGACTCTTTGACAATTCAAAAGTGCCTGTAAATGGTCCAATCTAAATAAATATTTTGACTTTTGACTATTATTATTACATAACAGTACAGAACGTCCCCAGCTACGATCCTCACATACTCCTTTCGCCTCATCCACGTTCATACATCTCGTCATACAAGCACGCCGGTTGCGAGTACTCCGCACCTGACATTTTAAAGGACCTCACCAATAAGGTCAGTGTAGGTCTTCCTAGGGCGACCCCTCCCGGCGTTGCCACTCACCTCTGCCATATAAATACCTTTTGTCAATCGTCTTTCACTCTCTCAACATGACCGAACCATCTAAGCATACCCTTTTCCATCTTTGTTGCTACAGGTAATTTGAATATGTATAGACTTTTATTACTTTTTTGACTATTATGATTAGTATCAATACTTACCTGCAAGAGTACTCCTATGGGATGTCTGCCGCATATCGTGTTACCGTACTTGTTGAGGTATTCAGTGAAGACGCGCGGGTCCATCTTCTCTATTATATCCATACCCTAAAAACATATTGAAAATGATGGATTATCCTTTAAAATGATGGATTATCCTTTAAAACTAGATTCTACATTATAATTTGTCTATCTTGTACAGTCAACAAAAGATATTAGTATGTAGGGTCGTCAGATATAGTTGAAGTTTTCTTAGAAAACGATGGATTGGATTTCTTCATTTATCTACTTTCCTTTGCGTTGCATTGCTTCTTAACAAATTTCATGATTCTAGGTCAACGGGAAGTCCCCTATAGGATTTGATTCCCTAACGAGCGTTAAAATATGCGCCATAAACGACCTTATCTTTAGATTGCGTTGACTTAGAAGATTAATTTTTTCACTGCTCTCATAGGTAGCAGGTAGCAGACCTGAATATTTGGTATTAATTTCAGCTTGATACCTCCACGCGCTCCTCAGAAAAAGTGCCTTGACATACGGACAGACAGACAACAAAATGATACTATATTCCTCACGCTCTATGGTGGTGCGGGTGACACATGTCAGCAATTCATCTATGGATGTCAGAATCGCATAACTAAGTCAGTGACATTATTTAATTTACTAGTTATTTACTTAATTATTACTGATTCCGTATTTTACGACTATGATATTAGTGTGCAGTTAAATATTCAATCATGATTGTAAATCGCCGTAACGTTCAAGAGTGAAAAGCAACAGTTTGACAAATGTCACCGGTGCCATCCTAGAGCGTGAGGAATATAGGAGGGTTCCGTTTTAACCTTCTATTTTACGATACCCTAAAAAAATACAAAATAAATAGTATTCTAACCTGCCTATCCAACCACTCGATACTTTGATAAATCGGTCCCCTCGAGTTGTCCTTCCAGGTATACCGGAACCTGGAGCCCCAGTGGCAGAAGTCTGAGGATATGACGAGTAGGTTCTGAGGGTCCGCCAGGTAGGGGGCGAGGATGGAACCGTACTTCGATTCCTTTTCAGGGGACAGAGAACCGACCAGAATAGGTATTATTGTGAAGCCAGTTTTATATCTGAAAAGTAAATCATAAATCATTTATTAATTTGCGGTATTTTTTTTTGACACATGTCAGCAATTCATCTATGGATGTCAGAATCGCATAACTAGGTCAGTGACATTATTTAATTTACTAGTTATTTACTTACTTATTACTGATTCCGTATTTTACGACTATGATATTAGTGTGCAGTTAAAATATTCAATCATGATTGTAAATCGCCGTAACGTTCAAGAGTGAAAAGCAACAGTTTGACAAATGTCACCGGCGCCATCTTAGAACATATGGAATATAATTCAATTAATGCTTGAATACGTACTCTTCCATGACTTTCGCTATGAAGGGCAGTTGCATCTCGATTGAATGTTCATCTTCATCCGTCTGAACATCCATCCATTCGAACTGACGGGTCGCCTCCAGTTCAGCATAAACTGTAGAAAAATATCTATATATTAACACCGCCAATTCAACGCGACGTTAGCATGACATCAGTGCCGGGGTTGCGGGACGTCTTAACATGATACCGTGGCCCCGGAACGTAAAGGGCAACAGAAGAAACAGGGTGGTTTTTTAGTCAGTAAAAGTCTGACAGTCCCTTCCGCCCTGGGTGGGGCATTTGAGTCATTTGATGATTTTTACCACCTTAAAAAAATCCCGACAACAACCGTCGGGCAGTGGCCCACCAGACACAACACCCGTCTGGTCGGAGGATCCTGTCTTTACAACTGAGGATGAGAAACTTTACACCCTGTGTCTCATACATCTAAACCAGGGGTCACCAATCAGTTATATTGGACAGTGACATAATTTTCAAATACGGACCCCTGCTCAAGTGATTCAAGAGGAAGGTTTATGTATCTACATTGCACCCGAGCGAAGCCGGGGCGGGGCGCTAGTTAGCAATAAAGGTACTTACTCTGCTTGTCAATGGTGAGATCATAGAGAGGGGTCTGGTACTTATCGACCGGCGAGAGGGCGCAGCCTCCGAGCCTCATGTGATGAGAGGGACCCAAGATGAATATACGCTTGCTGGAAGAAATATACATACATGACATCACGCCTGTAATCCCCAAGGGTTAGGCAGAGGTGTATTAATACACTCACATTTCGCCAGTTATGTTTAAGTCCCATGTAATAGGGGGCGAGCCTATTTCCATCAACCGGGCACAAATCTAGACTCCGAGGCTGCTACTAATGAAAAAACCCAATAACACTTTGCCGGACCTGGGAATCGAACCCAAGACCTCACGCTCAGCAGTCGCACTTGCGACCACTAGACCAACGAGGCAGTCAATTCAATCACCTATGATATAATATTTTCTAATTTTTTTGATGAGAGAGAGAAACACCCAATAGCAGTTTGGCCTGACCTGGGACTCAAACCCAGGACCTAGGATCAATGAAATACTCAAATGCAAATACTCACACAACAACGGGACTAACTTGTCTGTAGGCAAACGCTGAGCACGCGCCGCAGTACGAATAGCCAGCATGTCTGTAATGTAAACATGCCATGTTATTTATGTAGAAGAAATTGAGCTCTTTTTAAATATGTTTAAGCTTGTATTTGGAAAATAATTACCCGTTTGGCGTTTGGTAGAGATAAACTACAAAAACATGGCGCGCCCCTCCATATTACTATTCAATGTGTGTAGTCACATCCTTATGAAAGAGTTTGTATGTAGTTGTAAGTAATCGTCTTCAGTAGCAGGCCGGCAGATTTGTTGGTCAACTAATCACAAGTAACCGACCGCGCAAGACAAAACACGTGTCATTTTAATAGAGTATGTCAGTGCAGCGCCATACTAATAATAATGAGTAATTAATGACGCCGCTAGTCGAGCAACAAATCGCTGATTTGTTTTTGTTTCAAGAGCCGTCTCAGTACGCACACGTGCGTTATTGTAGTTTTCTCTGAGTTTATATACTTACGGCGCAATAATAGCTCTTGCCGGTCCATGGGTGAGATCAGCCTTGGATAACCAGAGGTCCAACTGCCGGGAGAGCTCGTTACCTGGAGAAAAACGTTGTAGTATTAGTTTAAAAAGTGCCTTCGTGTGCTGGCCACGGCATTATGCTGAGCGTCAGCCGTTTCGCACGGTAGTGGCGCATATTTCTTATTTGTTTTTAATTTTGTGTACATTTTTTTTCTTTTTACGTTATGGGCGTCAATTTCTCGTGAATAAACAGTTTTCCTTTTTTCTTTGTTTTAGTAACAAGCTGATGGTTGCTACTTCGGTCACGTAATCAGTCAAGGCGAAATCACTTATAAAAAGTACCATTTTTTTTTAAGGTGGTAAAAATCATCAAATGACTCCTTCCTCCCTGGGTGGGGCGGAAGGGACTGTCAGACTTTTACTGACTAAAAAACCACCCTATTCCTTCTGTAGCCCTTTACGTTCCGGGGCCACGGTATCCTGTTAAGACGTCCCGCAACCCTGGGCAAAAAGTAACTTACTTTCTTGAGGCTCAAGCTTAGTCTGTACTTAATTTTATCAAAATCGGCTCAGTAGTTTAGCCGAGAAAGCGTAACAAATAAATAGATAAACAAACCCACATAGTTGGGAATGAATACACTAAATTAAATAAATATTTTTCAAAACAATCTTTAATTTAAAATTATTACAATATTGAGTATTGGACATTGTATTGTCATCAGAAATAAAGGTGTATGCAAAATTTCAGCTCAATCGAATAACAACAAATGGTCGAAAAATGGTTTGCAAATTTTGAAAGGACAACTTACATACGAACAGTGCAAGCTAAATAAAACCTTGTAAAAGGAAAATGCAAGATGAACGTGAAAGCGCACTGCTGTGGACAAATTTGGTGTAAAATATACTTCTTAGAACACTGCCTGCCTCTTCGGAGACGTACGCCAATATCACTGAAGTGTTCTTCAAAGATAAAACTGTGATTAAACTTTGTAGCTATATACTTGCCACTTATAAAACTAATGTAAGCACAGTCGAGTACTTAGATACTTCAAATAATATGTGACCATGACAATTACAACAAAATCTAATATTATTTTATTATATTATAATTAGGTACTGACTTTTGACTTTTTTTTTGACTGCCTCGTTGGTCTAGTGGCTGTAAAACGCTACTGCTGAGCATGAGGTTTTCGGTTCGATTGCCAGATTGGGCAATATGTTATTGACATTTTCCATCAGGAATTTCTCTGTAGCAGCCTCGGAGTGTGGATTTGTGCCTGGTTGATGGCAATAGACTCGCCTTCTATTACATGGGACTTCTGGCGAAATGTGAGTGTACTAATGGGTACACCTCTGCTTAACCCTTCAGAGATAACAGGCATTATGTTTTGTAATGTAATTTACTATTATACAAGACACTTCTAGAACAGCTATCTATGATAAATTAATGTATGTTACTAATTAAAATGTTTAAGTAAAGATTCATTTATTCAATTTAACAGAGAAAATGAAACCATTGTTAGTAAATTGAAATAAATCATTTATTACAACAAAAAAATTAAATATATTTTAACTAAACATCAAGACACAAAATATTTTTATATAGATCCACTTTCCAGAATGCTAAGGCGCCCTCGTCTTATGTTTGGGTAAGCACTAATGTGGCTTAAACAATTTCATAAGTAGAGATAAACTACTATAACTTGACGCTCCCGTCCATATTACCATTTCAATATGTGTAGTCACATCCATATGAAAGAGTTTGTATGTAGTTGTGAGTAATCGTCTTCAGTAGCAGGCTAGGATATTTGTTTGTCAACTAATCATAAATAGCCGACCGCGCAAGACGACGCACCTGTCATTTTCATAGAGAATGTCAGTGCAGCGCCATACTAATAATAATGAGTAATTTTTGACGCCGCTAGTCGAGCAACAAATCGCTGATTTGTTTTTATTTCGAGAGCCGTCTCACTACGCACACATGCGTTGTGATCTTGTATTTGTGAACGATTTGAATTGTGGAGGGGCGCGCCATGTAGTTTATCTCTAAGCGACGGAGTCCTCTATCGCGAACGCTAACATAAGAATGCTACCTTTAGTTGAAATAATGAATTTGACTTTGACTTTGAATATTGACTCTGGCTTCCTTTTGTACAAGTTCCGTAATTTTATTGTATGGTTAACAATTTCTAAATATAGACACTACAAGCCACTTATTAGCCATGTTTTATGAATAAATTGATTAAACTACGCCGAATCAATCATCTTCTGCATCATTGTCATCATTCTCAATCATCTTGGCTATCTTCTCCGACGCTTCCTTCAACAACTGTTCACTGAACATTGGAAATTTCATCGCAAACTCCGTTTTCAGGCTATCAAGATCAAATCTATCTTTTTCTAGATCTAAAATATTTGTCTGTGACTTTCCGTATTCCTTGAATTTTTCCAAGTCTAAATTAGACTCTTTTTTAATAACGTCCAAGCCTTCAATCGCATCGTTGACCGCATCTAAAAGTTGCTGATGACCGGACATGTGATTGTAACCGAAATCTACGTTGCTCAGTTCTATTTTGTCTAGGTAGTCTTGTTCCGTAGAATGGAGATCTTTGAGAAGTGAATCTGCATCAGATTTGTCCGTTGCTTCCAAGAATTCTGTGTTGATTTGTGATTTCATGTCAAGTAGTCTGAAAATGTAAAAGGTTTTATTAGGATACTAGTTCTAGTTATTTAAACACTGTGAGCTTAAGTCTTACTACCATATTGTAAATTTTTTGTAAAGTGTGCTTTTTAATTATCAAGATTATGTCATTAAAAAATATTGCTCAATATTCTTTTTCCAAAATTTGCCTACTGTCATGGGCCATTAACACTGTGGACGAACATTAGCTACGCCAAAGTAAGTGCGGCTAGCTACTACTGTACGCGTGTTCACCATAGAAAAACACATACGGTGTGTTTGCGCCGCACTTGCGTTTTTAGTCGAAACACAATGTGTGTGTTTTCCCGCAGTCAATGAGTTAATATAAGTCCAAGCTAGTGCACACTAATAACACAAAAATTAAAGTCTAAGGTCAGTGGAAGATCCAAGATTATTTATCCCCTAGTCGCTAGCTAGCCCCCCTTGAAATGGCTCCGCTACTGCAAATACTATAAGAGCTTAAGCAAGACCTTAATACTGACTTGGTCTTCGAACATAATTTCTGTACAATACAGCATTATGATGAGTGGTAGCCTACTTGCAGCTAATTTCTATATTGTACCTACCTAAGCTGTATCTAACAATAATCAAATAGGTTTTTTATTTTTTATTAATGTTCAACAAAACTCACCTCTTTTGTTCAACAACAAAGGTTATATTCTTCAGTCTCTTGTTAGTTTTATCCAATTGGTCCATAGTTTTCTGGAATCTATCAGCTAATTGGGTCATCTGTAAGTCCATTGCAGTTTCTTCGCGTTCAATTTTCTCGTCAATTAGACATTCTTCAAGCATTGCTCGTAAAAATTTGCCGTAAGCGACTTGGCGGTTCTCGTTGTCAAAATCCGGGATTCCTTGCTGATCCTGCTTCAAAATTGTTGTATCCGCATCAATTGTTGTTATGTTTGCATTATTTTTCTTTGGGCGAGGTATGTTTTTCTCTTTGCTCGCTACGATTTTTGTGCGTGAAGTTGTTGGCATACTAACAGTTGATGGCCGCTTACTTTTTAGCGACGTTTTCGATGGTGCGGCCGATATTTTTGTTTTATCGGACATTTTGTTAGATAATTGGAAGTATTTGGTTAAGTTTGTAAAAAAATCTGCGCTTAGCAGTTAAATTGACGTTTGTTTGAAATGGCTGCCCCTGGGTGCTGTCAATATTGTCATGGCAACCGCGATTTCCGTTTTCGTTCGGAAATTTGAATGTCACGATAAAATAAACTCAAACTTTGTGTAAAAACTAAATAATTATATTTTTACAAAACGAACCGATTACTTGTGTTTTTTGAACATGATTTAGTATTTAATATTCTTAGAACTTTAGTCACGCTTATTCTTGGAATATCACCAAGTATGTGCGATGACTTGCAAATTATTTATGGACACACATCAAAACACTTATTTACATAATAAAAACAGTAAAGGCATGAAAACAACGCACCTTTATTTGATCGGTGACGCTAATTTTATGAAAAAATAAACAAAAAAGTAAAGTAAATATCTGTAAATTCCGAACGAAACCAAAAACACTTCGGAACAGAAAAAAAAATCAATTGACTTTTTATTTTTAGACCAACGATAGGTCAACAGGTCAACTTTTTTTTTTCAAAATCAATACCGCGGTCATTTCAACACAACTTAGGGTATATTATAATAACATTTTTAAACTAAAATAATTTAATAGCAATCATTTTTCTCACAACATTCTTTGTTTTGTTTTGTTAAACAATGCGTAAGAAAGTCATTATTTATAGTTTCAAGAAGAAATATTCGAGCGTTTTTAGGAATAGTTATGTGCAATTCATGCCAAGACAAAAGATATTTGAAAACAAAGGTCAATAACCTTTTGACTTTTAAAGGTTCCTTCAGGTTTCGTAAAAACCTTTAAAAGACACGAAATAACTTTAAGGACTACCTCAAAAAAAGGTTTTAATGAATATTTTTCACGATAAAAATAATATATTAATCCTGTATAACACAAAACTTTATCTGGTTTACTTACCATTCTCCGTGTACCAGCTGCCCGCGTGCGAAGCGTTGCGAAAGGTCATCTTCGTATTTTTCTGAACAATTAATTAAATGATGATTAAAAAATAGGTAAATAAATTAAAGATAACTTTCACAATCACAAAAATAATACTTTTTGACGTTGATGTAAATACACCACAGACAATTTTTTAGCACTTGTTGTTTTTTTTATTTTAATTTTCGCGATGAGCATTTGCGAAGTAAGCTAGACAGAAGAGAAGTTGTTTTTGGTCGCTCCGAATTACTTTTGTTTATAATTCGTCGTTTACATCTTCTTCAAGACCAAAGAAACTTTACTGTAGGTACAGCGTAAAATATATACTACCAGCTAGCAAATATGAGATTTGATCGTGTAATTACTTTAGTAGAAACTTTGGCCCCAAACACAATAAATACTTAGCAACAGCGTTAATTACAAACCGTGGCCCATCTTATCAAATTCTGCGGGCCTTTTATTACCCATACCCTGAAAAACGCCTTCATAAATCTTCTAAACCCATAAGCTTTACCTCTGTTATGAACATTATTTGATAAAATTGAATATGTGGCATCGACAGAAGAAGATTTACTCACAGTCTTGCCGTCGATTGGTATTTACTTGACATTTGAGATCTCTATGTCTATGTCACCGGAAAATAACAAGATCCGTAAGTTTATCAATTTACTAGGAAGTTTATAAACTTTCGTAAGATTCTAAACGGGAGATAAATTGTAATATTTTACGTCCACATTTTCGTAAATTGATAAACTTACGCTAAAAATTGATAATGTGGACGTAAAATATTACAATTTAATATCTCCCGTTTAGAATCTTACGAAAGTTTATAAACTTCCTAGTAAATTGATAAACTTACGGATCTTGTTATTTTCCGGTGACATCTATAATACACAGCGAATAAAATTCAGTATATGGCCAGGGCCACCATGCCGTCATACACTCTGGCATGACATCTCATGACATGGAGAATATAGTACAGAGAGATCGACTCACTTGCTGCTTCTTGGCATGCGAGATTTCGCTCACTGTGGCCAGTAGGAAAAACGCTAACAATTTGATCATTTCGAATTTTGTCCTACCTATGCCACTTCAGCTTCACTGATTATATGCGTGGCGTAACTTGCGTTTTTATTACTTTTCAGCTTACAGACGTTTATAAAGTTAGATACAATTCAGCGTAATTACTTAATATTTGCTATTCAATTTTTCAGCTTTATTTTACTACAAATTATTTACAATTTTTAAACCAAAATAGAGTACCTAATCCATACTAATTTATTTAGCTGTTTTTTTTTTATCACTGAACGAATCGACGGCCGTCATTCAGTTCATTCGTTCAGCATATGTCAATTGTCATGTCAATATTGAATAGGTATTCCGGCGAGTGATGATATGTAAAAATATTTATTAAAAAACAATTAATAATTGCATTTATTTTGAAGCATTTGTAGTTTTACGATCTAATTGAAAACATTCCTGTAGAAAGTGTCAGTCATTAAAATGCTTACTTCGAGATGTAAGTAAAAAAAAATCGTGTTTCGATTTTACTTTTTTTACATTTCAATTTTCACAATTTTATTGTACTACACGTGTCTTGTTTTTACTGGACTTTTCAGTTTAATTTATCAGCGCTTACCATTAGCCACAACTGTATAAATAACATATTATTTAAACTGCGATAAGACTATATAAACATGTATGACCTAAAAAAAATTTGTAGTTATGTAAAAATTTCGTAATCTTTATTGGTAAAGAGTAAAGACACTTTCGATTATACTATTCTTGAAAATAATAATACCATGATAATATTTAGGTCTCGTGGTATAAGAGCACTACCTAAGCGTGAGGTTTTGGATTTGAATCCCAGATCAGGCTACTCCAGGTCAGGTTGTCATTGGGTTTTCTGTTAGAAATTTCTTAGTATTGATACTCAGAAGTTCTTAACCTAACTGGAAGAGACCAACGTCTTCATATGCTTTCTGACGCACAGTGCGTCGCACCACCGACATTAAACTCCGGGTTACTACTGAGCAATTCCTAATGGAAAACCTAAGATTACTTTTTGCCCGACCAGAGTATTGAACCTAGGACCCCAGGCTTAATAGTCAGATGTCAGTCTACCTGGATACCAGTATTTTACATAGTTCAACTGCCTATCTGACCTCCACAACCCAGTAACTGGGTATCACAGTACACCTCACCAAGACTAATTTGCCAGTCACGGTTCTGACTACCCATGACAACTGTCGAAGATCTACGCAAGACAACGGACACCAGTATTTTCAGTGTCAACTTTTGGTTGCAGGTCGCACAGCCTTTACCCGTATATCGAGGACAGCATGCTGTTCCACGGCTCCAAAGACTACTCCTCAAAGTGATGAGAAACCTAAGACTGCTGTAATTTTGCTCAACATGGGTGGACCTACGGATATTAATCAGGTAAACCTGACCATCTAATCAACACAAACACCACCACACACACACTCACACCCATCACACACACACACATACGCACACCCATCACACACACACACATACGCACACCCATCACACACACGCACACCCATCACACACACACACGCACACCCATCACACACACACACACTCACACACCCATCACACACACACACTCACACACATCCACACACATCACACACACACACACTCACACACATCACACACACACTCACACACCCATCACACACACACACACGCACACCCATCACACACACACACACTCACACACCCATCACACACACACACTCACACACATCCACACACATCACACACACACACACACACACTCACACACATCACACACACACTCACACACCCATCACACACACACACACACACACACTCACACACCCATCACACACACACACACACACACACACACACACACTCTCTTCTCACACTCATCTGCACTACTACACTAACATTATAAAAAAAAAGATTTGTATGTTTTTGTGTGCATGTGTATTTTTGTAATAAATAAACTGTAAAAGTACTGTGCAATTTCAATATTTTTTTAACCATTAGAGAGCTACGATCACCCTGAGTAACATAGGCTAAATTATATTTTCTAAAAAGTTAGGAATCCGTAAGGAAAATCATGCAGACGAATTAACGGGGAGAGTGCCAGTAAATATATATAAACGCAAAAGGTTACTGACTCATTCATTTCGAAATTTCTAAAACCGCTTGACATATAAAGATGAAATTTGTCAGGGAGGTAGTTTAAAGATGAGTCAGTGTCAGGGAGGTAGTAGACATCGGCTAAGAAAGGATTTTCCAAAATTCTCCTCCGAAGGGTATGGTATGAGGTCCCAAAGTTTATATTATTTTATAAGTTTATATTTTATATAAGTTTATATTATTACTAACTTGCTGCGAGAGGCACCGTTCACCAGCGCGCACCGCACTCACAATCTTGTTGCTGATGACATTGATATATTCTGTTGCTCTTTGGGTGAATTTACAAGAACAGCTACTTATAGAATTTGTTATGGTTAAATAGCGGAACTATATAATTCTTTTTTCTTTTAGTATGCATTGGGTCTAGCCTGTAAGGATATTTGTATGTTTAAAGAGAATAAATAAATAAATTATTATGGAGAAATCAACTTTGATGCAGACAAAGTCGCGGGCTGAAGCTAGTTCTCTTACAACATACAATCACAATGACTTTTAAATTACAATAAAATTACTGTAAAGTCATCATTATCAGTAATAATAAAAAAGTTATCTATTTAGATAGTAATAATATTAAAAAGTTGAAAAGTTTGTTTGTTTGAACGCGCTAATCTCAGAAACTACTGGTCCGATTTGAAAAAATCTTTTTGCGTGATGTAACCCGTTTATCGAGGAAGACTGTAGCAAAATAACATCGCGCTACGACTTGCAGGAGCATAGCAGTAATACAAGACGTACTTTAAAGTGGGTAAAAAAAAAATTGGTTTTTTTTTTCAGGTTGGTGATTACCTTCACCGCATTATGACAGATCGTGATATGATCCAGCTGCCTATGCAGCAGAAATTGGGACCCTGGATAGCTTCCAGAAGAACAGAAGAGGTACAGAAGAAATACATGGAGATCGGTGGAGGATCTCCTATACTTAAATGGACTAAAAGTCAAGGTACGTCTAAATTCTTAAAGGCTTTTTAGAATAGAGCGTATTTACAGCGTACGTTGCGTATACGCTGCGTTAACGTCGCGTTCACGCTGCGTTCCTAACCTTGAATTATGAAAATAGAATCTAAATAAAAATCCTGTTTTTCTTTTGATGACCAGGCCAGTTACTGGTGGAATCGTTGGACAAGTTTCACCCACAGACGGGGCCACACAAGTACTATGTCTGCTTTAGATATGTACCTCCATATACTGAAGATGCTTTTACTCAAATCGAAAAGTAAGTATTACGTATACTAGCTATATTCCTCACGCTCTAGGACGGTGCCGGTGACATTTGTCAAACTGTTGCTTTTCACTCTTGAACGTTACGGCGATTTACAATCATGATTGAATATTTTAACTGCACACTAATATCATAGTCGTAAAATACGGAATCAGTAATAAGTACATAACTAGTAAATTAAATAATGTCATTGACTTAGTTATGCGATTCTGACATCCATAGATGAATTGCTGACATGTGTCACCCGCACCATCATAGGAGGTATGGAATACAGTAGATTTGGTGTTATATTATAGTTTATTTTAAAGCGTTTAAAGTTTCGATTGCCTTGTTTGGTCTAGCATGCGGTCTTGGGTTTGATTTCAAGGTCGGGCAAAGTGTTATTGAGGTTTTCCATCAGAAATTTGTCTGTAGCAGCCTCGGAGGCTGGATTTGTGCCTGGTTGATGGAAATAAGCATGCTTACTTTTACATGGGACTTAAACATAACTGGCGAAATGTGGGTGTGCTAATGAGTACACTTCTGCCTAACCCTTCCGGGATCACAGGCGTGATGTTATGTTATCGTTTTATCAGTATGAAAGAAATTTGGAAAACTCGAAGAGTGGGTCAAATTATGTATTAGTTGTCTAATACATAATTTGACTTTGACTTCTGACTTTTTTTTTACAGGGATGGTGTCGAACGAGCGGTCATATTCTCTCAGTACCCGCAGTACAGCTGCGCTACTACTGGCTCCAGTTTGAACGCCATTGCAGACTTTTATAAAAACAGGTGTGTAATTTATTTAACTAGTATTATACGCGCCACGAAAGATGACACTTGACAAGCGCCAGTAATGGGGAGCTTGCGTAGGTATGGATGTATGAAATAGTTATCCATAATTTGTGTATCTATTCAGGGATATTTCGATGACATTTAGATTGAAATTCTTAACAATATTATAATATTTATTACGAAATAATTAAGTTTGTGTGGTGTGTCAAGTCTCATCTTTCGTGGCGCGTATTGTACTTTCTAAGTTTATCTTGGACATCACTGACATCGGTGAAGGAAAACATCGTGAGGAAACCTGGACTTACTGTCCCATTCAAACCATGTCAGAGGCCCTTGAGGCGGTTTAGAAACTCTGACACTAGGGTGTGTGAGGTCGTAAGACCTTACTGCCCACACGATGAAGAAGAGAAAATTATTATTTTTTATTATTTATTTTCTTTTTGTATGTTTTTTTTTCCGCAGGCCGTTACCGAACATACAGTTCAGTCTAATAGAGAGGTGGTCGACACATCCCCTCTTAGCGAAGGTATTCGCGGAGAGAATTGATGATAAACTTCAACAGTTTGAGCCGGACATCAGAGATGAAGTACTGATCCTGTTTACAGCGCACAGCTTACCTTTAAAGGTTTGTATATAACAGGAATCAAAGTCAAAGTCAAAACATTTATTTCAATTAGACCATTTACAGGCACTTTTGAATTGTCAAGGAGTCGGTTAGTTAGTCCGAAAAATGAAGCTAGTTGCTCGTTTTAAAACGGAGGTAGGCCTCTATGGAGAGGAACGAGCAAGAAACTCCACGGCGAATGGCGAACTAAGGGCCCGCGCCCCTAGTGGTAGCACGCGACAAAATAATTCGGGCACGTCTAACATAAGGAAAATGCATACATAACATCACGCCCGTAATCCCCGAAGGGTTAGGCAGAGGTATATCCATTTAGTAGTACACCCACATTTCGCCATTTATGTTTTTAGTCCCATGTAATAGGGGGCGAGCCTATTGCCATCAACCGGGCACAAATCCAGACTCCGAGGCTGGTACTGAGAAATTCCATGATGGAAAAACCCAATATCACTTTGCCCGACCTCGGAATCGAAACCAAGACCTCATGCACAGCAGTCGCGCTTGCGACCACTAGATCAACGTGGCAATCTTTTTCATTTTTATTTAAATAAACATGTAATAGAGATTACTACTTAGATTGACTGCCTAGTTGATCTAGTGGTCACAAAGCGCGACTGCTGAGCATGAGGTCTTGGATTCCATTCCCAGGTTGGGCAAAACGTGTTGTATTTCTCAGTAGCAGCTCGGTGTTAGTAGTGTGACGTGCGCGCTATTAATTATTTACCAATTTGTGTTACAGGCTGTATCACGCGGTGACACATACCCTCACGAGGTTGCAGCAACAGTTGCGAACACAATGTTGCAATTAGGATTACCAAATGCTTACAGACTGGTGTGGCAGTCGAAAGTAGGTCCGTTGCCATGGTTACAGCCTTACACTGATGATACTATTAAGGTAAGTCTTATGAAGACTAATTCTACTATAGATGAAACATGGCGCGCCCCTCAACAATTTCAAATTATTTGAAAGTATTTACAAGACTCACAACACATGTGTGCGTACTGAGACGGCTCTCGAAACAAAAACAAATCAGCGATTTGTTGCTCGACTAGCAGCGTCATTAATCACTCATTATTAGTAGTATGGCGCTGCACTGACATTCTCTATGAAAATGACAGGTGCGTTGTCTTGCGCGGTCGGCTAGTTATGATTAGTTGACAAACAAATCTGCCGGCCTGCTACTGAAGACGAATACTTACAACTACATACAAACTCTTTCATGCGTATGTGACTGCACACATTGAAATAGTAATATGGAGGGGCGCGACATGTTATAGTAGTTTATCTCTAAATAAAAGAAGGTAAAAAGGTGACGGCTCGCGGGCGGCTAGCAATTAACGGTTCTTTTGTTTCAGGCTTACGCTAAACAAGGCGTGAAATATCTTCTGCTGGTTCCAATAGCATTCGTCAATGAACATATTGAAACTCTACACGAGTTGGACATTGAATATTGTGATGAAGTCGCCAAAGAGGTAAGATAGTCATTTTTTTTACAAGCTTTTATAATATAATAGTAATATTTTTATTTGCCTGAAACACGGTACAAGGTTGGTATGTACAGGGCAGAGTTCAATATATTTAGCTTGCACTGTTCTTAAGTATGTATGTAAGTTGTCCTTTCAAAATTTGCAAACTATTTGTTGTTATCCGATTGAGCTGAAATTTTGCATACACCTTTAGTTCTGATGACAATACAATGTCCAATACTCAATATTGAAATAATTTTAAATTAAAGCTTGTTTTTATTTTTTTTATCACATATTATTAATCACGCCTGTAATCCCCAAAGGGTTAGGCAGAGGTGTACACATTAGTACACCCACGTTTCGCCAGTTATGTTTTAAGTCCCGTGTAATAGGGGGCGAGCCTATTGCCATCAACCGGACACAAATGCAGACTCCGAGGCTGCTACTGAGAAATTCCTGATGGAAAGCCCAATAACACTTTGTCCGACCTAAGATCGAACCACATAGAACTTTTTCTGAGTCTGTAATCGCCAATCCGTCTTCTCTGTATGAGAAGAGGCCTTTGCCCTGCAGTAGGACAATAAAAAGCCGGTATTATTAATATTTTAAAATCTTTTTCAGGCGGGGATCATACAAATTGAGAGAGCGGCCACGCCAAATGTTCACGCAACGTTCATAGAAGCCCTGGCAGACATTGTAGTACAGAATCTCGACAGTGAGCAGAGAATATCCAAACAATTCTTGACGAGGTATTTTATTTTATTTGTACAGTAAAACGGGGTGAATAGAGAGGCAGGGTGAATCGAGACGGAACTTTAAAAGGGATTTTAAAGTCAAACTAATAAAGTTGGTCGCCAACAAGGAGACTAATTTGTAAATTATAATTCAGAAATAAAAGGAGAGTCTTTTTTGCCAACAAACTATATTATTTTAACATTAAAATCTCTTTTAGAGTTTCGTTTCGATTCACCCCTGCCTTTCTATACACCCCGTTTTACGGTAATGTCTGTGTTGAGACTATCGACGCCTGCGTTAAGTTGACTAGCAATATGTGATTTGTATGTTTGCTATGTATTTTTCTACAGGCGCTCTTTCGTCCATGATTTATTGTGCCTCACAGACACACAATGAATGCGGTTAATTTAGGGCTATTTTCTCAATCGTCAGATAACTCTTAACGGAGGGATAAATATGGCGGTTTGACAGCTTTTGTATAGAAAATATGTCAAACTGTCATATTTATTCTTTGGATAAAAGTTTAATTACCTTCGTTCTCATTCCATCAGTTTGTTAATACTGCCTCGTTGGTCTAGTGGTCGCAAAACGCGACTGCTGAGCATGAGGTCTTGGGTTCGATTCCCAGGTCGGACAAAGTGCTATTAGATTTTTGCATCCGGAATTTCTCAGTAGCAGCCTCGGAGTCTAGATTTGTGGCCGGTTGATGGCAATAGGCTCGCCCGCTTTTACATGGGACTTAAACATAACTGGCGAAATGTAGGTGTACAACGCGCCACGGTAGATGAGACTTGACAAGCGTCAGTAATGGGGAGCTTGCGCAGGTATGGATGTACGAAATAGTTATCCATAATTTGTGTATCTATTCTTGTGTATATATCTTTGAAGGGCCTGTTGGTCTAGTGGTTAGTGGCCCTAACTGCTAAGCCGGAGGTCGTGGGTTCGATTCCCACCCAGGACAAACTTTGTGTGATGAGCATGATTGTTAGTTCTGTGTCTGGGTGTGATTTATCTATAATATGTATGTATTTATAAATTATATAAGTATGTATATCAGTTGTCTGGTTTCCATAACAAGCTCTGCTTAGCTTGGGATCAGATAGCCGTGTGTGAGTTGTCCCAAGATATTTATTTATTTATTTATTTATTATTCAGGGATATTTCGATGACATTTAGATTAAAATTCTTTACAATATTATAATATTTATTACGAAACAATAAAGTTTGTGTGGTGCGTCAAGTCTCCTCTTTCGTGGCGCGTATTGTACTACTGAGTACACCTCTGCCTAACCCTTCGGGGATTACAGGCGTAATCTTTTGTTATATTTTCCAGGTGTCCGCACTGTGTGAGTGCAAGATGTGAAGAGTCGAAAGAGTTTTTCAAAGTACTATGCGGCGCTAACAAGAAGGCGACGAAAATACATGAAACCGTCGATGTTGACTTACAAAGGAGCTAAGAAAATACATATTTATTAAATTAAAGGGATACGCAACAATTATTTAAATAACAGTGTTTAAAGACACATTATAGCCGTTAACTAGAGATAAATACTATAACATGGCGCGCCCCTCCATATTACTATTTCAATGTGTCAGTCACATCCGTATGAAAGAGTTTGTATGTAGTAAGTATTCGTCTTCAGTCTTCTTAACCAAAAGGTACACAGTTATGGACTCTAAAAAAATGTTATTAGCCATTTCGTAGTGGCGGCCATCTTGGATTTGAAAATTTATCATAATGTATAGAATTCTACTTGTCAAGTCCTTTCATTTGTGTAATTGTTGAGTAATTTTATGTAATTCGCCATTTTATGGAGGTAGCCATCTTATTCCATCTTGTTCTATGATGGTGTGGGTGACACATGTCAGCAATTCATCTATGGATGTCAGAATCGCTTAACTAGGTCAGTGACATTATTTAATTTACTAGTTATTTACTTACTTATTACTGATTCCGTATTTTACAACTATGATATTAGTGTGCAGTTAAAATATTCAATCATGATTGTAAATCGCCGTAACGTTCAAGAGTGAAAAGCAACAGTTTGACAAATGTCACCGGCACCATCCTAGAGCGTGAGGAATATAAGAACACTCCTGTGAGTCCCGCCTAATTAACATTTTAACAAACAAAACAAAACAAACAGTTTATCCGTTCGGGACCTACGATGACACAGACAAACACACACAGACACGTCATACTCATAACACGCCGTGGTTTTTGGGATAATGGGAATAATTATGTACCTTTCGGCTATGTTATTGTTTTTTTACACCTGTTACATGGCAGCTTGCACAATAGACTACTTTATAATAACATGAACAGAGTTGATTTTTGAAAAATAAAAACTAAAACATATATTATGACAATCAAATCTGAACTGTATGTCATATGGATTAGGTTACAAATCCCGTGGCTATGATAATTGATCTTTGTTATTATAAATGATCGCAATATTAGAAAGAACATGTAGGTTTCAGCTTCTTTTAAGGCGCTCTTATGTGTCTTGGCACTAGTTATTTGTAAGGTTTCTATAATTTGACAATAATACGCGCCATGAAAGATGGGACTTGACAAGCGTCAGTAATGGGGAGTTTGCGCAGGTATGGATGTAAGAAATAGTTATCCATAATTTGTGTATCTATTTAGGAATATTTCGATGACATTTAGATTAAAATTCTTAACAATATTGTAATATTTATTACGAAATAATAAAGTTTGTGTGGTGTGTCAAGTCTCATCTTTCGTGGCGCGTATTGTACGAGCCTCTAAAAACCAAAAAAACCTCATTAGGTTTAGGGTTTTGTTTCCTATTTTTTTTAAACCCTTTGCGGTGTTACAGTCCTCTTACGAATTTTAAAACATTTGTTTTTTGTGATCCAAGATCTCGGCGTCGCTTGGCTTACGTCATTATAGTATAAAGGTAAGGTAGGACAATAAACAGAGCAACTTTTAGCCGTTGTGATGTGATTGAATAACAAACATACAGGCTCGCATTATCAAAATAGTATTCCCCTATGTACTCTCTCGCAACCCTGAGCTGACTGCTGAGCATAAGGTCTTGAGTTAGTGTTATTGGGTTTTTCCATCAGGAAATTCTCAAAAGCAGCTTCGGAGTCTGAAATTTTGCACGGTTGATGGCAATAGGCTCGCCCCCTATTACATGGGACTTAAACATAACTAGCGAAATGTGTGTAGGTAAAAATGAGTGCAGTACCTTTTCGGGGATTTCAGTCGTGAATTGAAAATATTGCTTAAAATATCAGCTGTAAATGACGTAATTCTCGCGACTGCCGGGTCTTAGACTATTAAATTTGTTAAAATATCAGCTGTAAATGACGTAGTTCTCGCGACTCCTGGGTCTTAGACTATTAAATTTGTATCTTATGATTTTACAGAAAATATATTGTGATTATTGTAAATAGGTGTATGGTGGTTTTTGTTGTTAATAAATGTCGTTGTTTCATAATAAATACATAATGTTGTTTTTGTAATCCATTTTGTAAGTTTTTTATTCACTGGCAATATGTTCATGAATTTTTTATCAATAAATTTCATTGTAGATATGAAGTATTTTTACTTGGTGCTCGTGGCCATTGGCGTAGCCACGGTGAGGCAGACTGGGGCGCTTGCCCCACCCTGACTGGCTCATGGGTGATTTATTTGATATTTAAGACAATACATTATTATTGTTATTACAAGCTTTTATTTAGCTTGCACTGTTCGTATGTAAGTTGCCCTTTCAAAATTTGCAAACCATTTTTCGACCATTTGTTGGTATCCGATTGAGCTGAAATTTTGCATACACCTTTAGTTCTGATGACAACACAATGTCCAATACTCAATATTGTAATAATTTAAAAAGTAAATTGGTTTTTAAAAGTGTTTTTTTTTATTGACGGCACGGTTGGCGCAGTGGCCGAGCGATCGGCTGCTGCGCTGCGTGGCGTGGGTTCGATTCCCTCACGGAATAAATATTTGTATGGCCTACAGATAGTTCCGGGTCTGGCTGCTTGTGTATGTGTGTTTATATGTTTGTAAACGCAACCACGATACAGGAAAAATTCCCAGTGAGGGGCAACGTTTAAAAAAAATAGTTTATTACTTGAATCGGTTCATTCATTTTGAAAAATAAGGACTTAAAGTTGAAAAAAATGCCGTAGGTTAGGCGTAATCGCTCTTTAAATTAGCCTTAAAGTAACTAGGCCACTACCAAACGATATCTAATAAAATGACATCCTTAGGCGTTTTTTCTATTCTATTCTATTCTATTCTAGGCGCTTTGCACACAGAGCAACTATTGCAGCAACTGGCAAATAGCTGTTTACATACATTTCAATTGGACTGCGCACACATAGCAACTCGAGTTTCGAGTACGGCAATCGTCAACAGTTTTCAGTTGCGGCAATCGATGACTAAGTTAGTTGCCGGTTTCTTCAACCGTCAATCACAACGCTTCGGGCGATTTCACACCCTCCCTCCCTCTCCGTGTGCCCGGCAATGCCAGTGTCGCTACGGCAACGGCATACGGCAACTCGGCTATGAAAGTTGCTTACAAATGGTCAAAAAGTTGCGGCAACGGGCAACGTTATAGCAACTATCAACTATGTGCTAGGCTATGTGTCGTGATGGCTCAGTGGTTAAGGCGCCCGCCTCTCATGCATGAGGTTGTGGGTTCAAATCCGGGCAAGTACCAATGTGAATTTTTCAATTCATATGTACTTTCTAAAGTTTATCTTGGACATCACTGGCATCGGTGAAGGAAAACATCGTGAGGAAACCTGGACTTACTGTTCCACTCAAACCATGTCAGAGGCCCATGAGGCGGTTTAGAAACTCTGACACTAGGGTGTGTAGGGTCGTAAGGCCTTACTGCCCACACGATAAGAAGAAGACTATCAACTTTTACAGGAAAAGAAAGAGTTGCCAGTTGCCTTAAATTAAGTTGCTCCGTGTGATTAGCGCCTTAACATGTGCTGTGGTAACCTAACTGATTATATATTTAGCGCGCATGTGACATATTGACCATTTTCACGTAATATTACGTGTTACGACTGTCAATGTGATAAGCGAAAGTTATTTGTATTACCTACTTGAGTACTGGCTAATAAAATAAGTAGGCAAGTACCTATGCGTAACTAGCATACTCTTTACGCGTGTTTATTTTTTTTTATCCACGTTAAGAGCGTTTATACCGCACTAGCTTTCGCCCGCGGCTTCGCTCGCAAATTAAGTTTAAAATTCCTTCACGATTCGAAAGACATGTGGCGCCATCTATCATCATAAGAACGTTATTGTGATTTCTCTCGGGAACAGTACTTTTTTTCGGGATGAAAGGTACCCTATGTTCGTTCCTGTACACCTGGTAATGTGTATGCAAAATTTTAGGATGATCGGTTCAGTGGCTTAGGCGTAAAATTGTAACAAACAAACAAACTTACTTTCGCATTTATAATATCTATTAGTTAGGATGGCATTTATTATAAACTTCCAAGTTCTTATTTTTCGAAATGCATGGACCTATTTTTACGAAATTTTCGGTAAGGTTTAAGTCCGGCCCTGTGCATACGAACGTACTTACTTATAAAGGTACTATGAGGGCCCTGGTCACTAAGCAACACCCTATGCACTGGCTAAGTGCCACTCTACTATTGATTAAGTACTGTGAGACCCTGGCTGGTTGAGCCATATGCAAACTATTTGTTATGAGATAAATATGATTTTGATTTTTAGAATAGAAGCAGACCGTGTGTCAGCGGCTGTCAAGCCTAGACTAAGATTTAGTATTAACAAATATAGGTGCCGATTCCGTTGGTCACAAATTAAACTAAAATTAGACTATTTCCATCTTTTTCTGTCCAATAAAATAAGAAAGAGACTAATGTAAATAAGAGCTGTCTAATTTAGTCAATCTTACACATCCATCCATATAGTCGACATCTTAAAACGTGTGGATTAAAAATACGGAGAAGTTCAAGGCAAAACTAATTTGACATCTTTAACTTAGTTTTTATTGTGAAACTAGCTGACCGATCCACGCGTTTGCAATCAAAAAATATTAAGACCGATAATAAAATTGAGATAAAAACTATCCCATCTTTCAAGTTGGATCAAACTGTACACGGTGTGCAAATTTAATTAAATTAAATCGGCTAAGTAGTTTAGGAGTCCATCCCGGACAAACCACGTGACGCGTAATTTATATTATTAAGATTTTGTTTTTACAGCGGCTATAGAAATACACACTGAAAATTTCAAGTCTCTACCTATTACTACTGTGCTATTACGGTTTATAAAATATAGCCCGCTCAAAGACAAACAACGGTGGCTTAGTCATGGGACACATGGGGTCCCGTCGAGACTATTCGGGTCCCTACAGAGCCCTAAGAATTATATCAAAATAAAGAATTCGGTAAAAACTATATCAGCAATAATACCACTGCTGACAAAACCTTTTGACACGTAAGAAATTGTCCACACGCTTGTTAAACCTACCGATGTCATTAAAGTTAGTAGGTAGGTACCTAATCATCACTCAATTTGCTCGTTCCTTCTTCATATTAAGTAGCTGTGCCTTCTTTCCGCTGTTTCATCAATAAAATATTATAAAAATGTCTATGTTTGTATTATCGTTATTTATTTGGCTTAACTTACTCTATTTTGTAAACAAACAAACTTTTACTTGAGCAGTAAAATTCTTATTAGATTACAAAACGCGAGCGCGGCCCATCGAGCAATGAATCATAAGTCGTACCGCAAAACAATCAATAAAATAACCGATTCACGTGACGCTACAAACGTATGGAATTTCGTAAATGTTTATCTTGTTTTAGACAATGAGAAAATAAGAAAAAATTCAACAGAAAGGCGTAAATAGTTGAAAAGAAAAACAAAAATCGTTCGCTACTAATTTAAAAACGACATAAAATTCTTAGTAAATCAATTGACAATCTGACGCGTATATCTTACTTTAATAATAATAATAATAATAATAAAATTTCTTTATTCGGACAACTTTGATCCATAGGTACATGAAAAAACTAAACAAAACAACTAAAAGATAAACTAATACATAATAGTGAGCAGGGACTTGGTCCGCTGCACTAACACCCATGTCAGGGGACAATCGTGCCTAGTGGCAATGGCATTCAAGATGCTGTGGCGACTTCCACGCAACCGAGTGATAAATGACGCGGTCTTTTTGCGCCATAAAGCTGCAAAGCCGTCTATGTGTGCATCAGCAAACATTCCTGATGCACTACAGAAACGTGGTAGTCGCAACAGCGCCCTGAACGCATTATTAAATTGGACCCGCAGAGCATTGTACGCCCGTTGCGTGTAGTTAGCCCACAGACTCCCCGTGTACAATGAAGTGCAGTATGCATTAAATAAAGTAATTTTGACTGCGTCTGTACACCGGGAGAATCTGCGCGCCAACATATTCGCCCGAACTGACAATGCTCTGCGTTCCCTCTCCATGTCACAATCATCTTTTAAATCATCGGTCACCCAGTGCCCGAGATACTTAAATTTGTGTACTCTGTTTAAAGACTCACCATTCAGAAAAAGTGGTTGCACAGGTGGAGCCTTGGGACCTGATTTAAAAACCATGTAAACCGATTTATTTACATTGTACATGAGACCGTGTGAAGCTACAAAGGTTTCACAAACTGCGAGTAGCTTCCGGAGAGCTCCGATTGAGGGGGCCAGCAGCACCATGTCGTCCGCGTAACTGAAATTGTTGCAACAAACACCGTCCACATAGCATCCGACATGCACACCGCTAAGCTCCTCAATCAGGGCGTTTACGTACAGGTTGAAGAGCAAGGGTGAGCTCAACCCTCCCTGTCGCACCCCACACTCCAACCTGCTCGCATCCGAAAGTTCACCCGCCCATCTCACACGGTTTTCCTGGTTGAGATACCAATACCTCAGGAGTGATGCCAACTCCGGTGGGACCCCGGTCCCCGCCAATTTCTGCCACAGAACGTCATATGCCACCAGATCAAAGGCCTTGCTGAGATCCAGGAAACAGGCATACACAGGAGTATGTCTATCCGTGTAATACTTGACAGTGTGCTTCAAACTAAATATTGCAGTTTCTGTGGACAACCCAGGCCGGAACCCGAACTGGGCGTCGTGCAAATTAATGTGTTTGGAGAAATGTGAGTTGAGCACACTGTCAAGTACTTTGGCAGTTATTGTTGCCAAAGAAATTGGCCTATAATTGGTCTTGTCCGCCATATCTCCTGTCCTGTTCTTGGGTATAGGCACCACCAGAGTCTGCATCAATCCGTGAGGCAGGTATGCATGGCTTACGCACAGATTAAACAACATGGCAAGCACTCGAGGTAGATGGATACCGGCATTTCTCAGATGTTCAACACTGAGCCCGTCATGGCCTGGAGATTTTCCACCTGTCATATTTCCTATAGCAATTTTGACATCTTTTGCAAGAATGACCGTGGAAATAGCTGTATGACAGGCATCAAACTCCCGACACGGCGAACCCAGCGGAGACTTAATGGAGTAATATTCCCTAAACATGTTGGCTATTCCTTTTGCACTAGAGACACCCTCGACACCTACAGGAATACTAGGCTTAGTATTGGCATTGTTGGTACACTTCCAAAATTTCTTAAAATCTGACTTAGCATGGTGTTTGGCTATTATGTCCATTTTGATTTGATCCTGGTTATTCTGACACCACTTTAATTTACCTTTGAACTCTTTACGTGCCTGTAACATCTCACTGTATGTATCAGTACGAGTTGATCTACCACTGGATACCCATATTCTGAACTTAAGCCTAGCATTCCTGTAGGCCTCGGATACATGCTTATTCCATCCTGCTAACAGTTTTTTACGACTACTTTTATTTGTAACATATGAGGCACAAGCAGCCTCACATAAAATATCTACTACATTTAAATACATATTATCTATTATTTGCTTATGGCTATATATATCACAACGCTTACCACTACAATACTGAAACTGCATCGGAAAGTCAAT
This sequence comes from Hoplodrina ambigua, assembly GCA_949774945.1. Classification (NCBI taxonomy): domain Eukaryota; kingdom Metazoa; phylum Arthropoda; class Insecta; order Lepidoptera; family Noctuidae; genus Hoplodrina; species Hoplodrina ambigua. The sequence goes on from OX458994.1 coordinate 2,340,397, forward strand.
ACATTTTAACTTTGAATTACATATATCATGGTATATACTAACTTGAGATCCGTTTCTATCCCCCCAACATATCTTATTACGTGGTGGGGTTTCAACTTTGTCTTTTATTCTAAGTTAGAAAAGGACAGAAAAAAGGAAGTAATATGGCCGACCGATCCGATCCGATTGACATCAGCTGTTGTAATGTAACTCACTTCACTCTTCGCACGAGTCATTCATTCATTTTATATTTAGTTAGTTTCTTCGCGAATTTCACAAAGAGCGCGCGTGTAATTACGTTCCCATTAATTTAAAATGTAAACAAACAGTTTTTTATTACTACTGCTGAGTGAAATATCTCTTTTATTAGCGAAAATGTACCTAAACATAGGCGTTGTGTTGTGTTTTGTGGTGTTACAGTGCTTGAATAGTGTTTTTTGCGAAACAATAAGTGAACATAATCATGTTCACTGCACACACGAACACCCAAAAGCTGACGAAGTAAGTAATTATAAAGAAATAATGTTTTTTCAATGTGTATTGCTAACTTTTTCGAGGTTATGTCAAACCACTCCTGTTTATTCGTCGTGAAACTGAAGCAATTGTTTTAGTTAAATACTTACCTACGTTTATTTACTGTTGTAACTAGTCTGATGTGATTAAATCTTATTGTCCTTAATTACGACTTTGTTTATTTTCCGATGGCTCAAATACTTGTTTAAATTCATTCATGAAGACGTGACGATTTACTGAGAAGAAACGAATTTAGTCTATTATTCAAAGTTGTTTTTTTTTTCACGACAAAGTTTTACTATATTCAGTCAAGGTACTTTTTTAATTCTTAGTTTGACGTTTAGGTTTATAATACTTTGGGCCTGTTACGTCAAAATTTGAACTCTGGAAAAGTTTAAATAATAACAAAATGACATAATTACGTGATTGTTCCGTGTTGACAATTAACGTAGAGATATGTCTGGTGTAAACAGGCTAGGTTACTTTTAATATCAGCTATATGAGTACCTAACTACCTAACTACGTAGATATGCATAAAACCGAAGGCGACATAACAAATCTATGTTTTCATTTCATTAATCTAAGTGCAATGATTACGAAGTAAAGCACGCTCATTAATATTTTTACGATCATAAACCTATCAAACGCAAAAACAAATCCACGCATCCAATTATGTCTAATGATGGGGCTACACTTGCGTTTTCATTTTTCGATTTGGCATATCGCAGTTCGACCTATGAGGTTGTCGACTGTTTAACTGGATTATCCTGTGCAGCCTTGAAAATTAAAGCTTTTCACCCAGGGCATAAAACTTGTAAAATATCGTAATTTTTATTTAGAATTTTTGACATTTAATATGAATTTTTTTACTAATTTATTCTCATAGATTGTCTTCAACGGGCCTGGTTACCCAAAAATAAATGTTTGTTTTTTGCTTACTTTATAAACTAAAAAACCGCAGGCTAAGGGCAAAATCACAATATGGGATATGAACCTCGCCTTAGGGCGTTGCTACGGACGCCCGATTACGGTCTACGGGTCTTGATTTAGGGCAGGAATTGCGAAAATTACGTGTGAAAATGTGACGTGCCATTAAAGAATATATCTATGAAATGGAGAAAAATAAAACTAAATGCCAAGTACCAAGCATCGTAATTTTTACTATTTTATGTTTATTTACTAACGTTAGTATTTTTGTGTCGCAAATTAGTTGCGATCTTCTTTTCGAGACGATGATTTAAGACAAACCCTTTTATTTTTACTGTACTTGAGCTCAGTAGGTGGCCAGATTTATCGCGGCATCAGTAGCATTTGTTAACATTCTCTAGTGAAGTGCTACAACCGTGGCCCAGGAACGTAAAGCGCAACAGAAGGAACAGGGTGGTTTTTTAGTCAGTAAAAGTCTGACAGTCCCTTCCGCCCCACCCAGGGCGGAAGGACTCATTTGATGATTTTTACCAGGCTGAATCGGATCTTTAACACTGCGTAAATCGTCATCTTTATCCTTATCATCACGACACTAAGCAATGACATTTGAGTTTCGTATGTTTTGCTCGTTAAAAAGTAATTGTGCATAAAAGTGGTTGTCACATTCGCAATTTCGTAGGTAAGAGACATTTACAGCCATTGCGCTTCATTCAAAAGCAGTCGTTCAAATCGATCGATAAGTATACATAATTAAACTGAATGACATTTTTAGTAGTTTAATAATCTACAGTTTATTTTGTCTGTTTGTTTAAACGCGCTATCTTAAAAACTAAGTACTGGTTTGATTTTGAAAAATCTTTTTAAGTTATGTAGCGCGTTTATCAAGAATGTTATAGGCTTTGAAACATGACGCTACGACACATGAAAAACCACCCTGTTCCCTCTGTTGCCCTTTACATTCCGGGGTCACGGCGCCCTGTTAAGACGTCCCGCAACCCCGGACATAGAGATGCCTTACATACAAACATACGTAGAAAAGGGGAATACCCAGTTGATGACGCTGTCTGTAAATGATTTGTAATGGTGGAGCCGCACCTACGTATTTTGTCACTAGCAGCACAATACACGCAGGTCGCAGACTCAGCAAATCATAGCAAAATATCGAACTGCCAGACTGCGTGTGTTTGTAGGTGATAGCCATATTTACGAGAAATAATATAGGCTATAAAACATCAAGCTGCGACCAACAGGAGCGGAGCAGTCACTTTAGACGTCACTAAACGCGGGTGAACAAAACTACGCGGACGAAGTCGGGAGCAAAAGCTATTAATAATAAAAGCTAAAGAATTTTTTTTTTGTTTGTTAAATCTCTGGAATTATCAGTCGGATTGGAAGAGTTATTTTTGAAAACAGCCAGATACATGAGGAATAGTATAGGCTATAAAACATCTCGCTACGACTTACGGTTGCGGAGCAGTAACCGAAAACGTAATTCTAACTGTATTATACGCGGAACAGTAACCAAAACGCAACTGTATATTCAGAGTAGGATACCCAAGCGCTTTGGTACTTATTATTTCCATGGCAGTACTCAAAAAAAGCAGCTGTCAAGTCAGTGAATAGACAATAATACGGAAGTTAAAAAAATAGAAATAAAAATCAATTATAAATTACAAAGTTACATATTGTGCATACTTCTGTTAGAATATGACATTATAATTGCTCGAAGCACGCAAAATAATGCAATTTTCATGCAATTTATTCAAATTACGATGCTTGTGGCCGTTCACGGTACATTTGTATCGCGTGAGGCTTTATAAAATGCAAGAAATAAGTATCTACTATATTATCTACCTATGTTTATGTAAAATTAATTAATGTAGGTGTAATAGGTTTACTTAGGTGGCATAACGCGCGGAATTCCTTTGCCATAAAACACGAATAGGTTTTAGCCGCCATTTCTTCCGTATGTTTTTTCTTAGAGGTTTTTAATTTTTTCGAAAATAACATATAGCTTATGTAACTCGCTGAAAATGTAGCTTACCATAGGTGAAGGAATTTTTAAAATTGGGTTTAGTGTTTTTCCATTACCAAACAAAAATCAAATCGTTTTTCTTCGTAATATAAGTTTACTTAAAAAAAATCAAGATGTAATTATGGACATCTGCCAAAATACTTAGGCGCGAAATAAAAAAAAAAACTTACGTCTCGAATTCATAATTGCTTGAGACCCATCGATAACTAATTAGTTATCGATGTTAAAGTCTTATAAATACGCAAGAAATAAGTAGGTATCTAGTATCTACTATATCTACCGATCTATGTTTAAGTAACATTAATGTAGGTATAATAAGTTTTCCTAGGTAGCATAACGCACGGAATTCCTTTGCCATAGAAGTTAAATCTCTGCATAGTTTATAACAAAGTCGCTTCCCGCCATCTGTGTACGCTTAGATGTTATATAAACTACGCAACAGATTTTAATGCGTGTTTAATCAATAGATAGAGTTATTCAAGAGGAAGGTTTATGTATCTTACATTACACCCGGCGATGCTTGGTCACTGTAATGTACATAAAAAAACAATTAGTAGATAATATGGATAGCGGTCCATAAATATTAAAAAAAATTTCGCGGTATGCATTGACAGATGTCAAATACGTTCCTTAATGCAGCGATGTTTTTTGTTTTGAACGAATTCTTTGATGCCCTAGCTATAAGCTTCCTACTATCTTTACTTTTATAAATTGTACTTACTTTGTAATTTTATTTTAATGTTTAGGTTAATTATCATAAAGGAATGAACAGTCTTGATTTAAATAAATAAACAGACAACTTATATCAGAGCTGTAATTTTCAAATAACGTAAAAAATGTCTAACTCCGCTCCATTGAAAGAATCATCATCTTAGTATGTTTACATCGATTGATACTACAGACATTATATGACAGGAAATGTTTGTGGAATAACCATTTACGAATCTTATTAGTATTGTCAAACAAGCCATTTGCTATACAAGCAGCTAAATTGCAAGTACTTTTAAGGCAAATTTTTCAATCGTCAGATAACTCATAGCGAAGGAAAAAAATATGGCGGTTTGACAGCTTTTAAATATGTCAAACTGTCATAATTTTATTCTTTGGACAAAAGCTATCTGATTATTGAAAAATCAGACAATGTTTCGAGTGTGTCAATTCTTTTAAATCACTCTAAATAGGTTTCAAAATTTTTAGACGCAACAAGCTTAAAAAGTGAACACAAAATAACAATGAATAGCAATGTAGTAGAAAGAATTATTGTTGTCTGTAAACTAAATAACTTGTTCGACCGTACCTTGATATACAGATTATACACTTGTAATGTTGATTATGCAAATTATGTAATAACAAGTCTTTACATAGTTAAACATAGGATTATGTGCAGTGTGCAGTAGGTAATAAACGTAAATACTACCAGGTATTATGTTATCACAATGACATGGTCAAGGAAAACATCGCGAGGAAACCTAAGGGGCTTCGCCATCTCTTAAGCAGTACCATTTTGATATTAAATTGCGTCAAAAAAATATTTTTTCTCTTTTTCGGGTGGAGTTCCTTGACACTCTTTATTTTTACCCCTTTTGAAATCGAAAAAAAAAATATCTTATTTTTTCGTAAAAAGATGGCAACCCTTTACTTTTTTTTTTGTCTCAGGTAAGTGCTCCTTAATTCATCATCATCATTATATCAGCCAAATGACGTCCCATGCTGGACATAGGCTTTCCCCTTAATATAGCCGCAATGCATTAAGTCCGCCTTTGTACTTTTGTTGCATAAAGTTTCAAACATAAATGACCGGTCCTGAAGACCGAAAGAAGATGTAGTGACAAAGATAGAAAAGGGTATGCTTAGATGGATCGGTCATGTTAAGAGGATGAGTGAAAGACGATTGACAAAAGGTAAATATGGCAGAGGTGAGTGACAACGCCGGGAGGGGTCGCCCTAGGAAGACCTACACTGACCTTATTGGTGAGGTCCTTCAGAAAGGTCAGGTGCGGAGTACTCGTAACCGGCGTGCTTGTATGAACGTAGATGAGGCGAAAGGAATATGTAAGGATCGTAGCAGGTGGCGTTCTGTAGTTTCTGCCCACCCCATGGGAAAAAGGCGTGAGTTTATGTATGTATGTATGACCGGTCCTGCACTGCTCGCATCCAGCCTTACTTTAGTCAATCTTTATTTATCCCCTTTTGAAATCGTATTTGTTTTAGCAAAAAAATATGAAAGAGTTGGGACCTTCCATGACGTCTAATCCCAACTGTCTCCCTAGTAACCACGAAAACATCTATGCCACAATTATTGCAGTATCTGTTAAATCCAACTATGCCCATCAAAGTCTATAACAAATAATTTATTATAGATATAAAGGTACTCCACAATGCGCGTATCACAATCGACAAAGTTCAATAACACAAAGATCTTTTGTAAAGCCAGTATCAGACTGTAGGTAGGTCATACCAAACAGGTTTTATGTGCATCAACGAGTTAGCGAACTTATCTTGCCGCAGTTTATTCAACAATTGAACGCAAAGTCGTGAAACCGAACGCACGTTCTTTTGAAATTGGAATTTGAAATAAAATTGGCGGTGATTCATCTTTATGGTAATAATCGAATTAAGAAGGTATTTTTCTAAGAAAATATTTTAAAAACAAGCTTTAATTTAAAATTATTACAATATTGGACATTGTATTGTCATTAGAACTAAAGGTGTATGCAAAATTTCAGCTCAATCGGATACCAACAAATGGTCGAAAAATGGTTTGCAAATTTTGTAAGGACAACTTACTTACAAACGAACAATGCAAGCTAAATAAAAGCTTGTAAAAATAGATGCCATTTAATATTTTTATTAGCCCGCGTAAATTTAGGACCTCCGTTAAGTGGTGAATTTTGGCATATCCTTTCTTAGCGCATACAATGCCTATATTTCGACTTTTAATTATATTCTACTCAGTAACTTGACAGTTAAAGGGTTACCAACTAACCAAATATTGACAAAAAAAAAGATATTGAGATGGTGTGAGAATAAACGAAATTGAATGAACCTAAATAATGTACTTAACTTGGTATTAAACCATTTTTATCATTCGTTCCTTACGCAAAATCGTTCACTACCCCAACACTATTAGTCGTAGGTAGTAAGGTAACGTTATTTTTCTTTGAACTGTCAAGTTACTGAATAGAATTAAAAGTCGACATATAAGTCGTAATAACTATCAGCGTGCTAAACAGGGCAATCCGTTCAGTGGTTTGAGCTGTGTGTTGATGGATTAGTCGGTGACGGTTGCCTTTTATATTTATGTAGATGTCCTTTTCTATTCAAAATTGCCTCCTAATTTACGATAATTGGATAAGCGTGATCAGATAATTTGACGTTCAAAACCTTGCTAACCGAACACCGATTAATATAAAACGTGTTTTAACTAATACTAGCTGAACTAGGATTGCCCTACTATAATATTATAATATCCTGTACTATATTTCGACTTTTAAAACTATTCAGTAACTTGACCGATACCCTTTATCGGTTACCAAGTTTTGCCAAAAAAAAAAGATAGTGAGGTGGTGTAAGAATGAAAGAAATTGAATGAACTTAAACATTGTACATAACTTGGTATTAAACCATTCGTTCTTTACGTTAAATCGTTCACTACCCCAACACAATTAGTTGTAGTGTGGTAACATTTTTTTTTTAACTGTAAAGTTTCTGAAAAAAAAAATATACAACGTGTAACGGAATGAGCGCAAGACCTCAAACACCCCAATTAGTATATGAAATAATAAAACGAAAATAAAATATGAAAAGTTAGCCACACCAAGTAAAGTTTTAGAGCAGATTTGAATGCGGTCACAGAAATACTTCTGTTACCGTAACAAATAATAAAATTAAATAAAAGGGGGCCTCTCCATTCAAGACACCTGTTTACGTTTTTGGCTCAATACTCTAATGTTATTATATCTTTTACGTACAAAAACTTTGGTGTGCGAGTCCGACTCGCACTTGCCACGTTTTTATTTAAACCACAGACAAAACAAACAATGATTGGCATAACCATAGATGCTCGTTACCTATTTATTTACGTTCGCAATCCTTTCAGCTGTCTATAGCATACTCGCTTTTATGTCGCCTACGCATTGGATGTCAGGGCTGTGAACTGCGTAGGAAGGTGTAACACAGGGTTGCCCCTACCAACCAACTGTACTTATAAACTCGGCTACACTAATCTTGATATAATATAAAAATTACGTTGTTTGTCCGGGATGGACTCCTAAACTACTTAACCATTTTTAATTAAATATGGCTAACCGTGTGTAATTTGGTCAAACTTAAAAGATAGGGACAGTTTTTATCTCGATTATTGACCTCAATGAATCTTTACGTGGGTGTACTAATACACCTCTGCCTAACCCTTCGGGAATTATAGGCGTGATGTTATATTATGTATTTTTTTTTAAAGAATGACGGTAACCCTAGTAATACGACACCATCATTTAACAAGTTATTTGATATTGTTTTGTTTTTTCTTTACAGTCATGGTCACTCGACACTATCCATAACGATAACATCCCCTTAGGATATTGAAAACGATCACCACAGATCATCTAACAATAATATCCGTTAGTATCCGACCAGTGGCCGATCCAGAATTTACGTATATTTTATACGACTTTTATTATAATTTTTATGTATTACTCAATACTCAATACTCAATACTTTATTGTATTCCATAATGTATACAAGGCTGGTAGGTAAATTATAGAGAAACAATTATGGACTCTGTCGGGCACAGCAAGTTAGTGTTTAGAGGAGAGGATGAAGCGCTTTTGGTTTAAAAACATAATAGTATTGAAATTAAGTAAGTAAACCTTATATTTAGATATTTAAGTAGATATTATTTATGAGTAGATTTATATTAATTTTGTTTATTATTAATATTTCTATATTTATTTATTTATTATTAATAGATATTTTCTAAATTATATATTAGGTAATTATTTTATATATTTATTTATATATTAGCTGTAATTTATTATTAACTAAATAGTATTGTGTATTTTAAGTGTATTTGTGTATTTTTTTGATGGGCCATAGTTGCCTGATAATAGATAATGTTAATAATGATCTCAATTATTTAAGTTACCACCTAAGTATACATATGGAGAAGCTATAAAGATATTGAGTATGGAGTATCAATAAAATGATTTACTTTTTATTTTATTTTATTGTTTATTTATTATAATAAAATTTGAGAACCGTAAGAAAAATCACGCGGGCGAAGTCGCGGCGAAAGTGCTAGTGGCCAATAACCTAAATTTATGCGGACGAAGTCATTGCAGAAGTTAGTATAGATTAAAGATTACACACAGAATTGCCATCTAACGATGTCTTTGAACACGATTCCTTGTCAATTTATATACCGCGTCCCTGTCTGAGAGACTGTTAACCCTGTATGTGACGACAAAACCCTTTGTTCAACAAAAATCTATTTTCAAAAATATTTCCCTCCATTTTTCTCGTGTATATGTCACCGGAAAATAACAAGATCCGTAAGTTTATCAATTTACTAGGAAGTTTATAAACTTTCGTAAGATTCTAAACGGGAGATAAATTGTAATATTTTACGTCCACATTTTCGTTAATTGATAAACTTACTGAACTCACTCGTAAAATAATAAGTAAGCAGTAACCAAACGCTACGCGCGATCTGATTGGTTGGCTGTCACGTGTCACTTCTCCTTCCTCGCGGCCGCCATTGCTGGCCACGGAACATAAACAAACCGGTTTGCTCGTGCGTTTTTATTAGTTTTGAATGTTGAACTGTGTTGAAACTGTGAAAAATAGCTTTATTTTGTTAAGATTATCTAGCAGTACCCATAACGAGTGACCTACAAGCTGCGGACACCCAAAAGCATTGCCACTATGAACATTGACCAATCAGAAAGCAGTGTGTTATTTTACGTATTTCAAAGATCGTATATTTAAAAGAGTTTCTGTGATTGGTCGAACCATATAAAATCTTACGAATAGATATTCGTTAGTTTATAAATTTACCGTATGACGTCGGAAATTGATAAATTTACGAAAATGTGGACGTAAAATATTACAATTTATCTCGCGTTTAGAATCTTACGAAAGTTTATAAACTTCCTAGTAAATTGATAAACTTACGGGTCTTGTTATTTTCCGGTGACATATACAAAAGAAAAAGTGTATTATTGTCTATGGAGTGATGGACGGTAACCAGCCAGTCTCTTTATGAAAAGAAAAAGTGTCAAATGTCAAAATAATATCGGATAAGGTTGTATGTTCTTTTGTAAAATGCAAACAAATAATATTCCATCTTATAGTAGGTGTTTTGTATACCTGTCAATTGAAATGTGTTGGTTTGCAATATTAAATTTACATTAATAAAACAATTAAAATGTTCTCTGTCTGTTTCGGATAATATACGAAACGGCTGAACTGATTTTGACGGGACTCTCACTGGCAGATAGCTGATGTTACAAGGATGAACATAGACTTTATAGAAAAAGTATTAGAACTTCCGTCCTCCCTAAAGCGGTCCTATGTTAAAATAATGACTTTGACAGTTAAGCAGTTACACTTTCCCGCCAAAAACTAAGTCTAAATTCAAATTCTAAAATGAGATGCTTTCTTTTAAAGCATCCATGCTAATATCATAAATGCGAAAGTAACTGTCTGTTACGCTTTCACGAGTAAACCACTGAACCGATTTTGATGAAGTACAGGGTAAGTTTGAAGTTGAACCCTAAGAAAGGCTACTTTTTATTCAGCGATTATCGAGATTTACGCGGGCGAATACACGAGCAAAAGTTAGTAATATTTTAGGAATGTCTAAAATCTCTGACAAATAAGGAAAGTGATCTTACATAATGTGATCTACTGAGTGAACAATGAATGGAAGAACGAATGAACAGTTTCGTGAGACGATAGTTAATTATGTAAAGTAAAAAAGGTGTATTTGTATTCGTGTGATCTTTGTTAAAGATCTAATCTCAATTGTAAAAAACCTGTTCGTTTCTTTGTTCAAATTGTTAGAAAGATTTTGATTAGTGCGTACAATATTTTAACAAAATTGATATTGGATTAACTGCAGTTGCAGGGGTTGCCACCCCTAATTAATAATAAAGTATTTATTAACGTATTTTCTATGGGCAATAAAGGACGTGAAAATTTATTTTATCTTACCTATTTCAACTTAAAGTAATTGTTTATTAAAAAGAATAAAAAAAGAAAAGCGACTTTTTGTGTGCGTCATTTAACAAATGACCACACAACCTTTCAACCTGTTTGATGGACCTAATGACTGCGTCATCGGGTGGTGACTGGTGATATCGTTTTTTAATTTAAGGCCAAACAAAAAACTGACAATATTTATAAGTATTCTATATTTGCGATCGATACGCTAAGAAGAAGAAGAATAAATAATACTCTTTTTTTGTCAGACGTTTTATTTAGTATTAAACATAATTTACAAGTTCAATGACAAAAACAAAACAATCAGAATAAAAAAGAAAGCGAAACGGCAAAAAAACGCATAAAAAAATTCATCCGCATTGCCGTCCACAGGAAATGTGCCCAAAAGACTGGCCGCATTGCCACATTGAATGGCAATGCTTAACCTCTAGCCAGCCCTTGGGTCACAGGAAGTGTCAACCAACCGTATGGCCAACTCCTCTTTTGTCAGATGTCAGTGATGTCCAAGATAAACTTAGTAAGTACTAGCTTCTGCCCGCGATTTCGTCCGCGTAAATTTCAGTTATCACACACACACACAGACGGAGTCGCGGAAAAAATTACCCATGTCCTGTCATTTCAATTATTTAGTGAAAATTATGATTCGAAACGACACGTGGCGCCATCTATGATCATAAGAACGTTATTGTGATTTCCCTCGGAAACAGTACTTTTTTTCGGGATTAAAGGTACCCTATGTTCGTTCCTGCACACCTGCTAACGTATATGCAAAATTTCAGGGTGATCGGTTCAGTGGATTAGACGTAAAATGGTAACAAACAAACTTACTTTCGCATTTATAATATTAGTTAGGATATGAATTGGAAAAGTCACGTTGGTACTTGGCACATAGGTATTTAACCTACAACCTCATGCATGACATGCTCTATAAGCATACAATACACTAACATACCTAATTACAATACTAGTTTAGATAAATTATGGATTCATAGTACGACAAAAACTTTCCATTAAATGCCCAGTCATATTCATATTAATTTATTTGCATTCCATAATGTGTCATACTTAACATCACGCCTGTAATCCCCGAAGGGTTAGGCCAAGGTGTACCCATTAGTACACCCACATTTCGCCAGTTGTTTTTAAGTCCCATGTAATAGGGGGCGAGCCTATTGCCATCAACCGGGCACAAATCCAGACTCCGAGGCTGCTACTGAGAAATTCCTAAAGGAAAAACTCAATACTACTTTGCCAGACCTGGGTTTCGGAACCCAAGACATCATGCTCAGCAGTCGCGCTTTGCGACCACTAGACCGACGCGGCAGTCGAGTTATTTAAAAAGAAATGTTTTAAACATGAACCGGGCTGGTAAACAAGTGCCCATATAACACAGGTGACATAACAATGTCTCTGAATCCAGTTCCCTTCAAGGGCCATAGGTCAATTAACTGCTATGAACTAGAAATTCCGTTACATCATAGAATAGTTTAATTAACTAGCTTCTGCCCGCGATATCGTCCGCGCCAAAGTTGATTTCTCTATATAAAACTTTGGACCCTCGTTTTATCCCCTTGGGGGGTAGAATTTTGGAAAATCCTTTCTTCAATTTCCTTTTTGGGAAATGAAAGCCATTTATGAAGTTTTTTCTTAAAGTTTACTTCTTAAGTTAATATTTTACTCCGTTCTTATTTACGTAACCAGCTTCTGCTAGCGACTTCGTCCGCGAAACTGACGATTTACTGCGAGGTTTTATTTATTTGCTTGAAACCCTAATTCTTCTTCTAAAATAAAAGTAGGCTAAGTTATTACATCAGCTACCAGTGAAAATCCCGTTAAAGTAGGTCCAGCATTGTCAGAGATTAGCCAGATTAAACAAACAGACAGACAAAAAAAAATGTACCGTATGAACATTCATATGCATGTATAAAGCGGTTATTTTAATATTACAAACAGACACTTTAATTTCATTTATTTGTATAGATTATGGTGCTTCCCTATAGTTATAACCGGTTAACCGCGCCGCGTTTGCGGCTGGGCGGTTTTCAAACGCAAGACTAAAACTTTTTGTTTTTATAACATTAAGCCTGAGGCCACACTGCGGTTTTGTAAAGCGTGCTTACTAAACCGCTAAGCCTGACTGGCCACCACACGGATAGCCACAAAACGCCGCCACCGACGTATTTCCTGTAGTTTTCGTACATTTTATATAGACTCGACACACACGGTTGACGTCGGTGGTCGCCACAACGACGCTTCTAACTTCAGGTGGCGGCATCTGTGGCTGTCGCGTGTGGTAAGGTTGCCAAAACTCCCGGATTGCCCGACTCTGGTATTATTTTATTTGCGAAAATAAACGTTAACATTACAATATTTGATGGTTAAGAACTTAAAACTGAAAAAACCCGAGGTGCAATGGTATCTCCGGATCTCTAAAATGGCACGCATCCGTCGCTCGCACTTCGCTATTTCGCTATGCCGACTTTTCGAAGATGTCGGTTTAAATAGTAAAAAATTAATTTGTCGTTATTACATGCTTATTTATTTATGCCTTCTTCTTCTACAACTACTATTACAGATTAGCGATCCGATGAGATAATAAACAATATGCTCTAATAAATGATGGAGAATTTATTTCAAACCCATGCTTGATTATTTTTTAAATTCTCCCGGGTTTTTCCTTCCTGGAGTTGGCACCCTACGTATGGCCCATGTGCGGTCAAGCTTGGTGTAAGCCTTTCAGGACAGAAATTAGTCGCGGGCTACCGCTTACGACCGCGGTTGTTTGCGGTCAAGTAGTTTTCAACATTTCTTTTTTTATCTATGACACATACATACTAATATTATAAATGCGAAAGTATGTTTGTTACGCTTCTACGACTAAACTACTGAACCGATTTTTATTAAATTTGGTACGGGGATAGTTTAAGACCCGGGGAAGGACATAGAATAGTTTTTATCCCGGAAATCACCCCCTAAGTCGGTGAAAAGGGGGGTGGAAGTTTGTATGCAAGTACGATATAAACAAGTAGTTACCACGCGGATGTAGTCGCGGGCAGAAGCTAGTATTTAGATTTTTATAAAATTTGGTAGGTACGGGGTAAGATCAAACCCCAAAGAAGGACATAAGTTTCTTATTTCTCCACGACATCGTCTGCGTCCGCCATAATTAAAATTTGCTCCGACTGCCTCGTTGGTCTAGTGGTCGCAAGCGCGACTGCTGTGCATGAGGTCTTGGGTTCGATTCCCAGGTCGGGCAAAGTGTTATTGGGTTTTCCATCAGGAATTTCTCAGTAGCAGCCTCGGAGTTTGGATTTGGGCCCGGTTGATGGCAATAGGCTCGCCCCCTATTACATGGGACTAAAAACATAACTGGCGAAATGTGGGTGTACTAATGGGTACACCTCTGCCTAACCCTTCGGGGATTACAGGCGTGATGTTATGTTATGTTTATGCTCCGACGAAATCGTGGACAAAAGTTAGTTTACCTATAATAATTTATACCATTTGTGGCCACGTTTATTGCTACGTCAGATGCGTTGTTTAAGGTCGTCAAGGGTGCAGGACGTGCAGATGCATGGACAATTAGGAATTTAGATTTTTCATACAATAAAAATAAAAGATTTATTAAAAGAACACACCGGGTTGAAATTTTAGAAAATAAAAATTTTGTCTATGACAATATTACCTTAGCGATCAAACCGCTAATGTGGACACGCCTTTATCAAACCATTTATTTATGACTGTAACGTTAAGCTAATATTTAATTCTCAAGTACAAGGCAAGTAATTACATAAATTAGCTGAGTAAATACTTAAAACGAAGAAGCGTTAACTAATTAAGCAACTTCTTAATTAAGTCATTGAGCGTCACGGAACCATTTCGTTTTCAAACGAATAAATTAATGTCTTAAAGAAAACAAACATTTAAAATTGGAATGTATTTTACACGTGTTACGAAATATTGAGATGGACATATGGAGATGCCCTAAACTTTTGATTGTATGAATATACTAGCTCTTGCTCGCGACTTCGTTTTCGTGAATTTTCTTTACAGATCCCAATTTTCTTTTCAAATGAAAAGAAGCCTTGTTACTCTCCCCTAATGTAGTTTTCCTTAAGTAAGATTTTTTAAAATTCGTTGAGTAGTTTTTTTTTATTAATCCCTAAGAAGCAAAAATACAATAAATTTTCCTTATAGTATTAGTTTAGATATACCTGTCAGAATATTATGTTATGGCCGCCATTTTGAGTTTCAGTTATCATTTTAAATAAGGTTCATATTCGTATAAAATACGTCAATCACCGGCCATTTTGAGTTTTAAGACGACAGTTGTTTCGAAAATAGGTCTCCTCCATAGATACATGTCAGTGGAAACTCTGTTGATTGTATAGACAACTTACTTTACTTTTAATTTTATAAGGAAGTAAACATTAGCGAGAATTTCTTGTTGTTTATTTTTATATTTTGATATAATCCTATTTTGTAAAATGTTCGAAGAACAATGAATAAGATTACACGTGGAATTTTCTCTAAACAGGAAGGAAAATATTACCTACGGTGACTTTAAAATAACAACTTTCATAAATACGTAGAATATTGAGTCAATAACAGATTATACAGATTGAATGAGTAATATTGTTAGAAAAATGGCGGGAAAACCAGAATGTGTCATTGATATGTCACGTGCAGTTCAATTGCACCCTTGTCAAATTAAAGAAATTAACTATAATTGTGATTCTCAACATTTCTTTACTGAAATAAAAGGTTTTTTCATTAAGAATTCTCATAAGAATAATGTAACCAAAAACTTGAAAAACTTGAATTGAAAAGGATGTCCGTAGAATTACTTGCTCGTTCTTCTCCATAGAGACCTATCTCCGTTTTGGAACGAGCAACTAGCTTCAACTTTCTGACTAACTGACCGACTCCTCGACAATTCAAAAGTGCCTGTAAATGGTTTGATTTAAATAAATGCTTTGATTATGGTAATTATAGTTTTAAGAATGGACTGAGCATTTCTTAAGGCACGCTTTGCCGCACAAAGCCGCTATCGACAATTAACAACTGAAATGATACTCCGCGGCTTTGTGCAAGTTTCTGCGGCACAAACGCGCGGCAAAAGCCGGCGGCACTGTGTGTTTAACCAGCTGTCAAGTAAATACGGGCAAAAAATGTGTGAGAGAGACAGAACTATCGTTCTTGTCGTTAGCTCGTCTGTGGGTCATCAAATTACTTACAAATGAGTACTCGGATTCGGAACCCGATGCCCTTATTACACATCGTAGTGGAGTACGAGCTGTTGCCTGTTAGTTCGAATGAACTCGACTCCTTGCGTCCGCCCCGTCCGAAACTATAAAGTCAGACGCGATTTTCTAAAAACGCATCGATTTTTTCAGAACATCCCGAATTTCAATATGCGCGGTTTCTGTCTACATATAAAATGCTTTGTCCTGAATGACTGACTGACGGATCAACGCACAGCCTAAACTGCTGATCGTAGAGACCTGAAACTTGGAGGGTGTGTTCTTTGTATGACGTAGGCATCCGATAAAAAAGAATTTTCCGAAATTCTATCCCTTACGGGGTCAAAAACGGGGGTAAAATTTGTATGGAGAAACAAGATCAGATCGTTAATAACCGACATTTTCGCAGACAAAGTCGCGGTTAGAAGTAAGTTAAGCAAATAAGAACGGAGTAAAATATTAACTGAAGTAAACTTTCAGAAAAAACTTCTTAAATTGCTTTCATTTCCTGAAAGGAAATTGAAGAGGATATTCCCTTCATTATTTTAATATCATAATTGAAATCTATTATGTAGGTAAGTTTGACAGTTTGATGTCTTTTAAAGAGATCGGGTGTCGACATAAAACGCCTCAAGTTTTTATTATTCGTGATGGCTTAGCGGTTAAGGCGCTTCTCATGCTTGAGGTTGTGTGTTTGAATCCGGGCAAGTACCAATGTGACTTTTTCAATTCATATGTACTTTCTAAAGTTTATCTTAGACATTACTGACATCATTCCGTGCTTCGGAAAGAACGTTAAGCTGTTGGTCCCGGCTGTCATACGTGGATCTTTGACAGTCGTTACGAGTCGTCAGAAGCTTGAAAGTCTGATAACCAGTCTTACCGGGTATCGTATTACCCAGTTACTGGGTTGTGGAGGTCAGATGGGCAGTCTCTCCATGTAAAATACTGGTACTCAGCTGCATCCGGTTAGACTGGAAGCCGACCCCAACATAGTTGGGAGAAGGCTAGGCGGATGATGATGATGAAGTTCTCATGAAGTAAGAGTTCGAAGCCGTCAGACGTCAATTTAGAATAGCCTAAGCAATGCCACGGTAGTACAAGTAAAGGAAGAAATCTGAAACTGAAACTATTCTGTAGTTACACCACAATACAATTACTTACTTCTTTTTGCGATTTTAAACTTATTTTTGTAAAAACCTAATTGAAAAGAGTGCCGTGGAGTTTCTTGCTCGTTCTTCTCCATAAAAACCTACCTCCGTTTTGGAACGAGCAACAAGCTTCAACTTTCGGACTAACTGATCGACTCCTGACAATTTAGAAATGCCTGTAAATGGTCTAATTGAAATACCTAAATGTTTTGACTTTGAGTTTTTTTGAAAGTTATGATATTGTAGACAGAACTCTTCGTGTGCAAGTTCGACTCGCACTTGGCCGATTTTTCTATAACAGCGAAGAGGTGAGTTCCGAGAATTTGGAAATGTCTGTTAGATGGGTCGCAAATCTCAATCCAATCATTTTTTGTAACCACTGGTCTAAAATCTAGGAAATCCAATCTCCGGTTTGTGATAACCTTTTATATTTAGTCTGTTATCAAAATAACATAACAAAAACGATGGGCATTTGTTATTTTTGTAACTAAACGTGACAATATATTTATACAAATCCATCCTAATTACTCTGTATACAAATAATAATATTATAAAATATTGTTTTTAAAGAGTACGTATGGAGTTTCTTGCCCATTCCTTTCCATACAAAACTACGTTTTGGAAGGGGCAACTAGATTCAATTCGACGTGCTTGCATGACGAGATGTATGAAGATGAACGTAGATGAGGCGAAAGGAGTATGTAAGGATCGTAGCAGGTGGCGTTCTATGATTTCTGCCTACCCCCATGGGAAAAAGGCGTGAGGTTATGTATAACTCTGTCTGTTAGTTACTTATGCTTTCACGACTAAACCATTGAACCAATTTTGATGCAATTTCGTACGAAGTACCTAAATTAGAACTCCAAGAAAGAAGGCTACATTTTATTCCGCGACTTCGTCTGTGTCCGCGACAACCGGCATTTACGCGGACGAAGTCGTGGCTAGAAGATCGTTTCTTTATAATTTGTAGAAAACAATGTTATTATTAATAGTATCTACTTATTTATAAGTTTCGAGTTAGATAACTCATTGAGTTGTGTAACATGTAAACATCATTATGTATTTGACTAGCGTCTGTCATTTGCTTTGGTTAAGGTAGCCTTTCGAACTGAGCGTCACAAACGCAGCGTCTGTAGCGTCACTAACATCGCACTACAACAGCGGCACTGTGACGTCACTGACGCCGCGACAGTGACGCTGCGCTCGAATGACGTTCCCTAGAATTTCATACATTTGCATAGAACATCTATCTGTCGCACTGTCGCGGCGTCACAGCCGCGGCGCCAATGACGCCATAGACGCTCAGTTCGAAAGGCTACCTTTAAGCTCCGCTTCCGTGCCTCGTAGAGTGATGTTATATTATATATAGCCTATACCTACTATTGGTCATGAATCTGGCTATCATACACAAAAACACTTTTTCCAATCCGACCGGTAATTCCAGAGATAAGCGTGTTTAAACAAACAAACAAAAATACTATTCAGCTTCCTAATCTTATTAGTAAGAATTGAGTACCTAATTGTAATTTTATCGCAAAAATATTAACATGTCGTAAATCTTACAAGAATGTCATTCAGTCGCCATGACGCAATATTCCCGCGCTTTTATCGAAACCGCCATTTTGTTTTTACTACGCTCTATTATCTATACATCACAAGTAAAGGAAATAATCTGGAGAATTTACGTAAACTACGTGATTTAAGTTTTGTAATATCTACCACGGAAGTCCGGACTTCATGGTCGAACTTCCGTCTGCAGATGACTTCAAAGTTAAGTGTAGTAGCCATTATATAAGTTAGAACAGAAAGTTTACTCGCACGGTTAGAAACAAAAATAGTTCAACATTAAAGGTTTTTGACTATTGGGTTTTTCCATCAGGAATTCATTAGTAGCAGCCTCGGAGTCTAGATTTGTGCCCGGTTGATCGCAATAGGCTCGCTCCCAATTACATGGGACTTAAACATAACTGGCGAAATGTGGGTGTACTAATGTGTACACCTCTGCATAACCCTTCGTGGATTTCAGGCGTGATTGATTATGTTATCTATTTACTTTAGGCGAAATATTCTCGAAAAAGCTTGTCGAAAAAATGACTTATAACATCAGAATGTTTGGACCAAATAGTAATTGAATATTCGGGAACTCACATTCCAATAACTCTAATGCTGGGGCTACATTAGCGGTCTACGACGAATATTCGTAGGTGTGGCCGGGCTTGTCCTTGATTGGAGGGCGAGCTACCCATTACTCGCCGCTTAAATTCGCATGTCCGCGCCTACGGTGGCCGGCCGGATGTCACCTCGCGACGCAAGTCTCTCGTCGCGCGTCCGACGCCCTGCGCGTCTCCGGGGTCGCTGGGGCTTGAGCTGGAGGATGTCCTCTCCCTCACGCGTCCCGCCTCCTCCTTCGATACACGATGTTTTAGCGCGCCAACGCGACACGAATCTTCGCCCGCTAATGTAACACCAGCATTAAGAGCGAACACGCTTTATATTTACCTCAAATATTCGAGATTAGTTGAATGTCGAATGCCAATTATAATGAATAAATATTAACTCTACGTTTTATTTAAAACTACCTAGCTTTCCGTGACTTTGTCCGCGTAAATATAGACACAATCGCGGAATAAAAAGTAGCCCATGTCCATCCTTGGGGTTCAAACTTACCCCGTACCAAATGTCATCAAAATCGGTTCAGTAGTTTAGTCGTGTAAGCGTAACAGACGGAGTTACTTTCGCATTTATGATATTAGTATGGGCAAGCTGTTTCTTACGACTTCTGTTGGTTATTGCTCTGCTCCCATAGGTCCTAGCGTGATGTTTAATAGCCTATAGTATTCCTCATGACCCTGGCTATCATTTCCAGACTAATTTTTCCAATCAGACTGGTAGATACAGAGATTAGCGCGTTTACACAAACACACAAACAAAAAACCTCTTCATCTTTTTTATATTAGTATAGATTTATAAAACCAACCAAAAGGATTATACAACGTGTATATAAATGTCAAGGCCGTAAAACCTATTTCAAATTTCGTCAAAATTTGAAATAGGTTTTACGGCGGTTTGCGAGTTTCCGAACGAATTAATAAACGTCATTTATTAATTCGTTCGGAAACTCGCAAACCGTTTGTTTGTGGTTTGTCCGTTGGCTAGTCCAAATGTAATAAAAGGAGAGTCCATCATGTCTCCCTAAATTGTCAAATTAAAAAGTTAAAACCTTTCATTAAGTGGTCGACGTTTGAAATTAATTAATTTCTTGCTAATTTATGGAATTATTTGGTACTAGCTTTTGTCCGCGACTACGTCCGCGTGGAACTTGTTTATATCGTACTTGCATACAAACTTCCACCCCACTATTCGACGCCTTAGGGGGTGATTTCCGATATAAAAGCTATCTAGCTAGTCAAATATAATAATGTATACATGTTACACAACTCAATGAGTTAGTTAACTCAAAACTTATAAATAAGTAGATACCTACTATTAATAATAACAATTTATAAAAATAACTAGTTTTTGGTCGCGATTCGTCCGCGAAAATGTCTGTTATCGCGGACGCAAATGAAGTCGAAGTCTAATAAAAAGTATGTCCTTCCCCGGGTCTTAAACTATCTCCATGCCAAATTTCATCACAATCGGTACAGCGGTTTAAGCGTGAAGAGGTAACAGACAGACAGACACACTTTCGCATTTATAATATTAGTATAGTTAGCGTAAACGTGTAAATGTCGGAACCCCATGTTTCATCCCCTTTGCTAAAGAATGTTCATGCAAAATTTTAAGCAGATTGGATTGGACCAAGGAATCACGTTGTCCCATACAAATTTTGGCCCCCTTTTTCATACCTTAATGGGTAGAATTCTCTAAATATCTTTTCTTATCGGATTCGGGTGTTTTGTTAATTGTTTAATAGTTCATTACGGTTTACATTGACATATAATCTATAGATTATTTCTTATATTGTTAAGTGCCTACTTATCTTTATATATAAATACCTACCTACTCAAAAGGATTACATAACATCCTACCTAAACGACCTCGTCTCTAAAATTAAATCTAAAATTGGATTGAATTCAAAGGAACTCGGTACTTAATTCCATCTGATGAATTAAAATGATATGAGAAAATGGTTTTATTCGGGTTTTTTACCCAAAGGGTTCAAACGGCGTCCTATTGCTGTCCCTAATCTGTCTGACTGTGTGTCCTTTTGTCACAGGACTGGATCCAGGGGCGTATTCACATCATTTCATTTCATTTCATTTCATTCACAGAAAAAGGTGCCTAGGGCACGTATCTAGGGTTGCCAACTTTTTTTACAAGAAATAAAGTATATTCAGGTCTATGAAGATTATTAAACAGTATTTTAGCAAAACAAACAGTATTTATTTATTATTTTTAAATACATATTTTTTGGAGCGTCGTATTTTTCGAAAAAAAATTGTGAGCGTCTAAATGTAACACATAATAATGTGTCTGCATTTTGATGCTGTAGTGCAGTATTTTGTATACTTTTTTTTTGTTAAACAGTAAAAAGTATAATTTAGTGAAAAACAATAGAATACTGTTTAAAACAGTATAGTTGGCAACCCTACACGTATCATACCTATATTCCTCACGCTCTAGGATGATGCCGGTGACATTTGTCAAACTGTTGCTTTTCACTCTTGAACGTTACGGCGATTTACAATCATGATTGAATATTTGAACTGCACACTAATATCATAGTCGTAAAATACGAAATCAGTAATAAGTAAGTAACTAACTAGTAAATTAAATAATTTCACTGACTTAGTTATGTGATTCTGACACCCATAGATGAATTGCTGACATGTGTCACCCGCACCATCATAGAATGCATGGAATATAATTGAGCCCCTTTGTAAATTATCTTAATACTCAATAATGGGTCTCGACTGTTACCTAACAGAAATCTAGATTTCTGAACTTATTAGATTTGTTTTTTAACCATGAAAACATCAATGAACAAGCAAACAAATAATAAAAAAGACAGAGTAAACAATAAACCATTGACTTAAAAGTCTCGTAACCAGATTAAAAAATAACAACACAATTTTCCTAATAATTTCTTGTCACAAAAAATGCGCGCCAAAATATCTGAGCACTCTAAATTCCGCAAACATTTCACATTTTTTTATCAAAGCTAAAATCACTTTCGCTGTAAATGTCTACTAATAATACGGCTCAAAAGTCTGTTTGTTTAACCGCTCAAGCCCCAGCTGACTTACCAGTAAGACGGAACAATAGAAAATCATTTGTGTCTCATTACGTGGGACTTGACTAATTAACTGCGCTAATCTCTGGAACTACGTCGTGTTGGAAAAAATCTTTTTGTACATTATAGCTAGATACATAAGGAATCAAGATAAGAATGCTTGGAAACATGCTGGTCCTGCTCCATGGGACAATGATACATTCTAGACAAAATCAAACTGGTTATTAATGTTTTTTTTTTTTGTTTTTCATTTTTCTTAATACTTAGTTTTGTTTTATTTTTGTTTTATTTTTGATTATTGATTTTGAAGTGTGTTATAGATTGCGCGGACTCACACACTATTTCATGTTGGTTGAGATGTTATGAGTGGTCGTCTGTAGTTCCAATATTTGTAAACACGTGAAAATTATGTATATTTGAACATATTTTAACTTTTAAATTCTTAATTTGTGCCTTTTAATTATTATGATTAATTAGTTTTTTTTTTATAGGGTACATACATTGCTTTCACGTGCCATGTCGTGTATGATTCTGTAAACAAATATTGTAAACATTGATTTTAAAAGAGTACGTATGGAGTTTCTTGCCCATTCTTCTCCATACAAAACTACCTTTTGGAAGGGGCAACTAGATTCAATTCTATTTTGTTTTTTGTGTTTGACGTTCAAAAGTGCCTTATTGGCCTAATTGAAATAAATGATTTGACTTTGACTTTGACTTTGAATAGTTTAGGCTATATAACATCACGCTACGACAGACAGGAGCGGAGCAGTAATGAAAGGCGTAACATTAGAGCGTTTACGCCGTACGGCATTTCATATAACCTTTCAAGTCCTCATTTTTCGAAATGAATGAATCGGCTTTAATAAAACTTCCTACACAAGCAGGATATATAGGTCTAAAAAGTTAGTTGAGAACATTGCATAGAAGATATAGATAGCATTGTTCACCAGCGCGGGCTTTCAGACGGCGGGTGATGGGTAGCTCGCCTTCCGACCAAGGACCAGGCCCTAGTCGATGGCGCGTCCTATTTCGAGCTGTCAGCACATGGACGGGGCCCCAACAGAGCCAAACGCCTGCCGGGGTTGCGGGACGTCTTAACAGGATACCGTGGCCCCGGAACGTAAAGGGCAACAGAAGGAACAGGGTGGTTTTTTAGTCAGTAAAAGTCTGACAGTCGCTTCCGCTCCACCCAGGCCGGAAGGACACATTTGATGATATTTACCACCTCAAAAAAAATAAAAAATATGACGGCCTCTTCTCATACAAAGAAGGCACGAGCAATGATCACCACTCTTGCTAATGGCTTTTTTATTTTAATATCGAAAATTTACTGTATTTTCTGCACCTAATACGTTTTGTCTCTGCATCACCCTAAGGTAGACTGGTAGAAAATGCCCAAGGCATTAAGTCCGGCTTTGTACAGTGTATTTTTTTTTACATGTGCATAAAGTTTAAATACATAAATAATAATGGCGGATGAAAAAGACGCGGGCAAAGTCGCGGGCTTGTATTGAATTACGCTAGTAAGTGCGATGTCCGTAACTCACATTGTATTCCGTAATATTACGTTTTGAACTGAAGACAGTGAAAGTTACCTATTGTTGATCGTAATTGAGGCTTGAATTACTTTTGTTATCTTCACTATTACGTGGCGATACTTTTTGTTAGATGTCGTATTCTTAAACTTGATTAACAACAACATAACATCACGCCTGTAATCCCCGAAGGGTTAGGCAGAGGTGTACCCATTAGTACACCCACATTTCGCCAGTTATGTTTTTAGTCCCATGTAATAGGGGGCGAGCCTATTGCCATCAACCGGGCACAAATCCAGACTCCGAGGCTGCTACTGAGAAATTCCTGATGGAAAAACCGCAAACAGCAGTCGCGCTTCCGACCGACTTCAAAAAAAGGAGGTTCTCAGAATGACTACAAGTCATATTTGTATGTTTGTTCGACTGAACGGACTTTGATGCGGTTTTCAGAAAACCTTGTGCCTCGTATTGCGCGATGTGTGTCGCAATGGCTCAAAGGTTGAAGCACCCGCCTCTCATGCAAGAGGTTGTGGGTTTAAATCCGGGTAAGTACCAATTTAACTTTTTTAATTCATATGTACTTTCTTAAGTTTATCTTGGACATCACTGACATCGGTGAAGGAAAACATCGTGAGGAAACCTGGACTTACTGTTCCACTCAAACCATGTCAGAGGCGCTTGAGGTGGTTTAGAAACTCTGACACTAGGGTATGTGGGGTCGTATATGACCTTACTGCCCACACGATAAAGAAAGAAGCCTCGAATCGCAAATCTAGCAAACCAAGGCCAATTTCGTCTTCATTCCTGATTGATCAAAGTCTTAAACGTATTTATTTGCCTCGCGTAGCGTTTAAATAAGCGTTGAATAGCACGAATCAAGGAACGGTATTAACTGTCAAATGCGTCTTTGAATAACTAATTAATATTTATAGGAATAGATTTGTTAGCAGTCCTGTTTCATATAATTCAGTGGTTCCCAAATTTATTTTGTCTACTGCCCACTTTGAGACTAAATTATTTTCTAGCGCCACGATTTTTTTTACGTACTTAAAAACCCACCCGCCACCTGTGTCATGATGGCTCAGTGGTTGAGGCGCCCGCCTCTTATGCATGAGGTCGTTCGAATCCGGGCAAGTACCAATGTGACTTTTTCAATTCATACGTACTTTCTATTAAGTTTGTCTTAGACATCATTGACATCGTTCCGTGCCTCGGAAAGCACGTTAAGCTGTTGGTCCCGGCTGTCATGCGTAGATCTTCGACAGTAGTTACGGGTAGTCAGAAGCCTGAAAGTCTGATAACCAGTCTTACCAACGGATATCGTATTACCCAGTTATTGGGCTGTGGATGTCAGATAGGCAGTCGCTCCATGTAAAATACTGGTGTTCAGCTGCATGCGGTTAGACTGGAAGCCGACCCCAACATAGTTGGGAAAAGGCTAGGCAGATGATGGCTTAAAAACCACCTAGTAGATGAAATTGAAGCCTCTATACAACGTCTCGACTATTTTTCTGAGTTTCTTACCGCCCCCCCTTTAGGCCTGTAGTGCCCATAAGGGGGCGTTATCGCCCTCTTTGGGAAAGGCTGGTCTAAAACAACTGAAACGATAATTTGTCCTTGTTTATAGTAATTTCCACATAGGCATATGACAAATTTAATTGTGATGCTATCAAAGTTCTCAAGCTGTTACACATATATAATTATGGGCGTGAGAAATATTCCCTAGCTATTTTATACGATATTAGCTTTAGTATAACTTTACCGATGTCAGAGATGTCTAAAAAAAACTATGGTTGGAACTTTGCTGACGTCAGAAAAGCCGATTAAGGCTTCGGGGATGTTCGGCAATTTCCGTAACGCTTCGTTTTAGGTGATTCGCGCGCAATTCGCAACCGCCGCGCGTCGCCACTCGAAACAAATGTCAAATACATTAAAGTTTGTATAATATTTACATTTTTGACATGTAGTATGTATTTTCCTTATACATATTTTATTGAGAAATACATACAGAGTAAGAATCCGGATAGTCGGCGCTCTTTGCCGAATAGTCGCCGACTAGCATATCGAATTAGACGAAAACACTATTATTAGGCGGCCATTTTGTGTCACATGACATTTCATTCACTTTCGAAAAAAGACAACATGAAAATCGGAGTCTTTGTTTAAATAGGGCTAAAACGGCTCTCATGGCCCCAAAATTATACATATAACATAACAAGGTACCAAAGGCATAGAAAGATTAATGAACAATTTTAATAAAAGCATGAAGAAACTTTTAATAAATAAATGCTACTACCTATAACCATCATCATCTGCCTAGCCTTTTCCCAACTATGTTGGGGTCGGCTTCCAGTGTAACTGGATGCAGCTGAATACCTGTATTTTACATGGAGCGACTGCCTATCTGACCTCCACAACCCAGTAACTGGGTAATACGATACCCCTTGGTAAGACTAGTTGTCAGATTTTCGGGCTTCTGACGACCCGTAACGACTGTCAAAGATCCACATATGACAGCCGGGACCAACGGCTTAACGTGCTTTCCGAGGCACGGAGGAGTCTCGGTGTGTAAAGATGGTCACCCATCCACGGACCAACCCCGGCAAGCGTAGCTTAACCTGACGGATCGACCCATGCGGCTGTTATTACTTAGCCACGAGCTCCTCCTATATGCTACTACCTATAATGTTGCCGACTATTAAAATGATGTACTTCAGACATTTTACTGTTACGAGTATTTTCTTTAATGACTAATGACTTATTATTGCCTTTGTACGCCTTGCTAGGCAAAATTATGATGAAACTTTATTTTTGTCATCATTCCAACTGATTTTAAACCTATGCTAAGTGACATCACTTAATTGTCAATTCAATTGACTAACTATTTATTGATTTCAAAACAACTAAAAATCTAATTCTATATAGCTAACCGAATCGAGTTTTCAGGACTAAAATAAAGCTTTTTTTAAGAAGTTAATGTCTTGGAATTATTGGTTAATGGTGTCCAATTCTGTAAATTTTAAAATCGTAACTTAACTTTGCAACAATCAAAGATGGCGGCCGATGCATATGATTAATTAGTCGATCGTACTCGACGTCGTGTGAAGCGTAGACTCTGCAATAAAAATGCCAGGCCGCTACTGGACCGTGCGATATCTAGCGTAGATTTCACGACATTAGGGTTCCGTGGTTGGTATATTAAATTCTCTCATTATCTTGTAGTTATAAATTTAATTTGCTTCTGTTACGTAGACAATTCCAACGGTTATTCCAGCTATAAACTGCATTTCAACAAATGATTGTTTATTATGTACTGAACTGCATCGAAGTTAAGTAATATCGATACCGGAAATATGAAATAACGTAAGGGACATTTGGTCGAAAATGAGTTATATACATCATTGGATTCAGATTTTTTTGCTCTATCGATTGGTATATTTAAAAACTTGATATCTCAATAAAAATGTCCCTTACATCATGAATTTTTCATAGGGCTACACCATTCTTTTTCTGAAATATTGCTGTATATAACATTTTAGATTAATATTTTTATTAAAACTAGTGTAAGTCTCTTTACTCGCAATATTTGGTATTTACATTCAAACAAAATCCGAGTACATTTTACAACAGGCCATATAAGTTATTCAATAATTTGAGATCTTTTAGTATTTGTCTTATACATTAGTGTTCCCTGAAAATGTACAAATAACATGTACCTTACATTAAATCGTGACTCAAATTATCGTAATCATATTGACCCTTAGCTTAATTTGTCAGCATCGAAACTAAATTGACCTGTCCTTTACATCACACTAGAGTGCGTTAGCCGTACAATTTCTCAAAATATTTATCTAAACGAATTATGATTATGCGTCTCTGTCACTCACGCAAAACTGTGCAACTTGACTGAGCTACATAGCAATACGGATTTTGTGTGTGCTTTCGCTTGTGCAGTAGTGACACTTATTTCCTTTGTGCAGTAGTGACGCTTACTCACATTTCGCCGGCAATCTTGCACCATGTGAGTCGATAACATTGTTTGCGTTCGTCTAAAAGTTACAATATTTTTTTTTTAGGTGGTAAAAATCATCAATTGACTCCTTCCGCCCTGGATGGGGCGGAAGGGACTGTCAGACTTTTACTGACTAAAAAACCACCCTGTTCCTTCTGTTGCCCTTTACGTTCCGGGGCCACGGTATCCTGTTAAGACGTCCCGCAACCCCGGCAGGCGTTGGCCCCGTTGGCCCCGTCCCTGTGCTGATAGCTCTTTGAGGCCCGCGCGAACAGAACGCGCCGTCGACTCGGACTTGTCCTTGATCGGACGGCGAGCTACCCATTACTCGCCATCCGCAAGCCCGCGCCTACGGTGGCCGAATGTCGCCTCGCGACGTGAGGTGGTTCTCTCCCTCACGCGGCCCGCCTCCTCCTTCGCTAGCATTACTGCTTCGTAGAAGGAGGTGACTGCATCCCATTCCCTCTCGCCCCGAGCATGGCCTGAACCAGGTCCGGACGCGAGAGGTCGCCGCCGCCTATCGCCTCCGTGAGGACAAAGCGGTGATCTGCCCAAGCAGGGCAGTCCTGCACCGTATGCTCCACCGTGTCCTCCGGGCGATCCACACAGTTAATGCACTACCTTAAGGAACTTGATTCCAGGGGGGTTACAACTATGTTATTCTATTGGATAACTGTACGCAGAACAATGATTTTCTCAATGTTCAAATATTTTTGGGATCGTTCTGCGAATATACAAACGATTCAGATTAATAACTTATTGGCTGGCCATGCATACATACCAGTAGACAGCATGTATGCTGTAATTAAATGGGAAATTAAAACACTGATTGTTTCGGCACCTTCCGAGTGGCCAACGTTTATTGGAATCAGCCAGAAAAAGACCTCATGCTTATCAAGTGAATGTGTTAGGACATCAGGATATCATTGACTTCAATGATTTTGCTGAATCAGTTGTTACTCCTGCTACTCTCAAAAGACCTGCATTTCAAGAAAATTCGAGTATGTACATTTCAAAAATCGAACTTAAAGATAATGGAAGTAAAATAAACAATGTTAGAGGATGGCACAACTCACAAAATAGAACTTTGCAAAGAAATGCAAACTGGAAGAAGGACAGTAAAAGGAAAAGGGAAGGGCAAGAGCCTTGCAAAAAATAATCAACCCGTATTAGAAAGTACCAGTAATCTAGCTGGGCCCAGTCGCATTGACAGCTTGCTATTTCTGTATAAGGAAAGACTGCCAAACTCAATTTCAAAGTTTAAAGATCTCAAAAAATAATGCGACTATGGTATAATCCCAAATAGGTTTCACAATGAATATTTGAATCTTCTTCCTAATAAGATGCTGTGCATGAGGTCTTGGGTTCGATTCCCAGGTCGGGCAAAGTGTTATTGGGTTTTCCATCACGAATTTCTCAGTAGCAGCCCCGGAGTCTGGATTTGTACCCGGTTGATGGCAATAGGCTCGCCCCCTATTACATAGGACTAACAACATAACTGGCGAAATGTGGGTGTACTAATGGGTACACCTCTGCCTAGGCCTTCGGGGATTACAGGAGTGATGTTATGTATGTACTTAACATAATTATTAAAAGAGAGTGAATTGCGTACAAAAAAGAGAATTAATAAGTAAAAATAATAGTTTTGATTTATTTTATTTTTTATCCTTTTATGTCAGCAAGTAGTTTTCAAGTAGTTTCAAGTATAATGTCATAGGCATAGTGGGTCAAGAATGTAAAAAAATCTATTTTTTAAATTACTTAACCGAATTAATCAATATATAGTTCATGCTTAAGAGACCTTTACTTTGAGAAACTGTAAACGTTAATTTCCTTTAAAGTCCCATACATCAATGCTGGTTATTTACATCTAAAATTTTGTTAACGTATATCACGCGAATTCATTATTTTTTAACGTAAGGGACATGCTATCTTTAAAACTATAGGCTTTATTAAGTTTTTACTAGTTCAACTTAAAAGAATGAAAAAATCTAAGAAACTTTGTCCTAGACATTTTATACATAAAACCTATAGTTACAAAATTATAGTCGGTTTTGCAAAAAAAAAAACTTATTTTTGCTCTCCTGAAAACCTTAGTTTTGTCCCTTACGTTATTTCATATTTCCGGTATCGATATGGTAGTGAAAATCTTTCGCGGTAACGTGCATCAAAATCATGCAGTATCGCAGAGACGGTGTCTAGCAGTAACGGGCATCGAAATTTTGTAGCATCGTATTAGCATTTATCGATATTTTGTGCGTCGAAATTCCGTATTCTACTCAAACCATGCCATATTTTTTTGACGGGCCTGTTGGTCTAGTGGTTAGTGGCCCTGACTGCTAAGCCGGAGGTCGTGGGTTCGATTCCCACCCAGGACAAACTTTGTGTGATGAGCATGATTGTTAGTTCTGTGTCTGGGTGTGATTTATCTATAATATGTATGTATTTATAAATTATACATATAAGTATGTATATCAGTTGTCTGGTTACCATAACACAAGCTCTGCTTAGCTTGGGATCAGATAGCCGTGTGTGAGTTGTCCCAAGATATTTATTTATTTTATTTTATTTTATTTTACGATCAGCACAGTAATTCCGTGATTGACTTTAAATATTAACAATCTTAAAGCCTGACCTGGAAATCCAATCCAAGACCTCATACACAGCAGTTGCGATTTGCGACCGCTAGACCAACGAGGCAGTCAGTATTTTTTTTTTATGTTGTTTTAAATATTGTATTGTGGTACGGAACTCTTTTTTTTTCTATATTTTTTTTGAGCCCAGTAGGTGGCAACGTTTATCGCGTCATCAGTAGCGTTATGTTAACGTTAAAAGTGCAGATTGTAACAACTCTAACTCATCATCATCTGCCTAGCCTTTTCCCAACTATGTTGGGGTCGGCTTCCAGTCCAACCGGATGCAGCTGAACACCAGTATTTTACATGGAGTGACTACCTATCTGACCTCCACAACCCAGTAACTGGGTAAATACGATACCCCTTAGTAAGAGTGGTTGTCAGATTTTCGGGCTTCTGACGACCCGTAACGACTGCCAAAGATCCACGTATGACAGCCGGGACCAACAGCTTAACGTGCTTTCCGAGGCACGAAACGATGTCAGTGATGTTTAAGATAAACTTAGAAAGTACATATGAATTGAAAAAGTCACATTGGTACTTGCTTAGATTCGAACCCACAGCCTCATGCATGAGAGGCGGGCGCCTTAACTACTGGGCCGTCATGACATGTCACAATATGTGTAACAATTCTAACTGTCAAGTTGTAAATTCCATCCCGTTTTCTATAATTCAATAGCTGATTATTCTGTCTGCAGATGGCAATGACTTTGGAAAAGCTAATAGATGTCTCACTTTCACTCCTGTCGTAATAATAGTGATCAATATATTTATCCGTATATCACAAGCAACGTTTGTCGTAACATAACGTTTTTAAATAAAAAGAAGAAACAAAAATTGTTGTCACAGACAAGTGCACAGAAAAATAATAAAAACGGACTCAATTTTTTTAAAGTTTTTATTTTATTTTATTTTAAGAGTGGTCCGTTACTAGAAAATGCTTAAATTATTCACTAAGCCAAATAAAGGTACGGTTGAATAACTGAGCATCTTCTGAGCTGCATCTTGATTCTGGCACCCTTGCCTTAGACACAGCGTGCACTGAAAACTAAAACTATGAAGTCAATAAAATATACTTCTTTTTCATTTTACGAGACCGAAATGACATAATATTATTTAACAATGTTAATAAAACAATAAAGAAAATACATTACGTTTCTACAGAACCCTTTTTAAAACAAAGATTTATTTTTTCATTTTTGAAGCGTCGCTTTTCATCCATAAACATTGACATCGGCAAAAATGTTCGTTCATTTAGCTCTCTGTTGGATCTTTTTTATCTGTGCCCCTCGCATTCTGTTCAAAAATGCCTTTATTGAAATCGATCATGGAAAGATGAACCTTTTCAGAATATTGGAATATTAATTCGAAATTTGAATATTACAGTGCGTTTAAAAAGGCGCATTTCATTCACACTTCGATGAGTTATTTTTTAACTTATTTGAAATGGTACTCAAAGCCACCATTTTAAATAATAATATTATTATCTACTGCAATTAACTCGGGTTTATCAAAATTCGACCTGTGTGAAACTTACGATAGACAAAAAAAAAAAAAAAAAATGGCGGGAAAACTGACATTTGTCACCATTCCCGGGAAAAAAAAAATTCTGCAATCTTTTTCTCAAGCTTCAACTAGTCATTAAGTTGTACCGAATTATAATAACTGTAATTAAAACCGTTTTAAACGTTTATCTACAAATTACGTAATAACTTTTACTCTTACTACAGATACGTTACAAAAATATTTTATATTTCTAAACGTCAGTCAAAACAAAAGTAAAAAAGACAATGGTGTTTATATTTCAAATGTTTGCGAACGTAACCAACTGATCGTAGTGCAAGATGAAAATTAAATCACGGTACGGCACGCGTTGTTAACTTGTTATTAAAATGTGAAATCTAATTACGGTTTATGTTGTAAGATATGAATGACTTGGCGCGAAAGTTGACGTCTGTCATTTGTCATTCTGCAACTTTTTTATCTAATTTTTTTTTTCAATTCTGTCTTTGATTTTTGTGACTTAGCATCAGGTCCTTTGGGCCCCCAAAAATATGTATTGATAATATATTGTATATATATTGCGCATAACTCGAGAATAGCTGGACCGATTAAGCCGATTCTTATTTTGTTATGTTCGCAATTTTCCAGACAAGGTTCTTAAGGATTTTTTAAACATCTACAGGAAAGTTCGGATATTTCGCTAGTGACGTAATCGTTTTGACGTTTGACAAAAGTATTTTAGAATAAAAGTCATCGTTTTCCTTTTATCTAAACGTTGTTTTAATGTGTAGAACATTAAATTACACGCGCTTACGACCATGACGGCTGGCGGCACACGTCTGCCTCCATTTTCTACTCATCTCGTTAAATCATCAACCGGTAACCACTCATAGATTATAGAGATAATTGCGTCAACCACGCATGCAAGATACGTCAATTAAATCATAAAGACTTTCATTAATTTAAAACTTTTTAGTTTTTTTTTGCTTAAGTATGGCGTTTTGCTGTCAAATCCATAGGTACTAATATTAAAAGTGCGAAAGTAACTATGTCTGTTTGTTACGCTTTCACGACTAAACCACTGAACCGATTTTGATGAAATTTGGTACACGGTAAGTTTGAACCCCAAGGAAACACATAAGCTACTTTTTATTCGTCCGCGATTAACGACTTTTAAGCAGACGAAATGACGGCATTAGCTTGTAAATTAATAAATGAAAGTTTGAGATGTCCCTCATTGTGACAACTTTGTCTATAGGCGACGACGGAGGACACAATCATGCAATGCGGGCGAGTCCTTTGTAAACATGACCTAATGGCTAAAAGGCTTAATTCAAATAACCTTAATTAACGAAACTTCAAAGTGGTTTGACTGCCTCGTTGGTCTAGTGGTCGCAAAGCGCGACTGCTGAGCATGAGGTCTTGGGTTCGATTCTCAGGTCGGGCAAAGTGTTATTGGGTTTTTCCATCAGGAATTTTTCAGTAGCAGCCTCTGAGTCTAGATTTGTGCCCGGTTGATGGCAATAGGCTCGCCACCTACATGGGACTTGAACATAACTGGCGAAATGTGGATGTCTTAAGCACACCTCTGCCTAACCCTTCGGAGATTACAGGCGTGATGTTTTGTTATGTTATGGTACGGAAACCTTCTTTTTTTTAAAAGCTTTTTTTTATTAAAATGTAAACTAGGCAAAGGCCTCCCAACCATATTCAGCCGGTTCCATCAAAAAGAAAAACGTGTTTTAAAAAACAAGTAAATAAACAATAAAATGCTATCGTTTGACCCACAGTTTAATAAACTACTTTCGTTCAAGCCAAGTGGTCTAATACACGAACTAGCAACACAGTACAAGTACTTGCAATCTGCAAGGTTGTGTTGCCAAATAGAAAATAACTGTACTTAGGAACAATGGCGCGAAATATCGGTGTTCCGTAATAAAACCTTTTTGCACAAGGTTATGGGTGAAAAATTCGTGTGAAAATATTTTATCTGTGCTAATCAAATTATGATTGACCTCTTTTCTTGTCATTTCTCGCATTTCTATTCTACGGATCTATGGTCGATGGTTTTTATAAGAATGCTAATTCCTTACTATGTATTTTAAATGCAAAAGTAACTGTCTGTTTGCCTGTTTGTTACGCTTACACCACTAAACCACTGAACCGATTTTGGACGGAGAAGGTTGAACTCCAAGGAAGGACTGCTCAACCATCTTGAAGGGAACCAAATGATCCAACACACGCGCCACCATCAGCGTTTGATTAGTACAATTAGTATAAATCTATATCTTCTATATAATAAAAATGAATTGCTAAATGTGTTGCTAAGCGCAAAACTCCAAAACGGCTGGACCGATTTAGCTGATTCTTTTTTTGTTTTATCCGTAATTTCCCAGGCAAGGTTCCTATGGAAGATTTTTTTTTAAAACCCAGCCGGGGCGGTCCGCTAGTAATTTATACAATAGGTATGTTAATTAAATTCTGTTGTAAATACATAAACCATATTTTTGTTATGTTTATTTATTGTTTTTATACATAATATAAGCAAACTGTCTTGTTGTTATTTACTTATTATTGTTTTTTAAACGCTGTTTTTCTTTTATGCCCGCGTTTACGCATTTACGCCGTATTTCATACAATCTTTCCGAGTCGTTATTTTTTGAAATGAATGAACCGATTTTAATTAAACTTCCCACTCATAAGCAGGATACATAGGTCTGAAAAGTTAGTTAAGAACATTTTCATAAAATTGTGTTCCGAATTTATGTTTTTCTTAGAAACTGAGATTTAAAATTGGCGCCGATTCCCTTGTTCACAAACTAGACTAAATTTAGAGAATTGACATCTCTTACTAACATACAGCGAAAGGAAAGGACGGTGACATTAAAGAACTAAGTTAGCGATGTCAAATTAGTTTTGCCTTGAACTTTTCCGTATTTTTAATCCATACGTTATAAGATGTCAACTATAATTGTATAGATGTGTCAGATTGACTAAATTTGACAGCTCTTTTTTACATTAGTCTCTTTCTTGTTTTATTGGACAAAAAAAGATGGAAATAGTCTAATTTTAGTTTAGTTTGTGACCAAGAGAATCGGCACCATTATCTTTTTTTTTAATAAGACATTTCGACATGTTCTCAACTGATTTTTTGGACCTAATATGGCAGATGTGAGTGGCATCTCAGGGAGGGGACGCCCTAGAAAGACCTATACTGACTTTATTGGTGATGTTCTTCAGAAAGGTCAGGTGCGCAGTACTCGTAACGGTCGTGCTTGTATGACGAGATGTATGAAGTGATGAACGTGGACGAGGCGAAAGGAGTATGTAAGGATCGTAGCTGGGGACGTTCTGTGGTTTCTGCCTATCACAATGGAAAGGCGTGAGCTAGTAAGTACGTCGGAACCGATTTAGCTGATTCTTTCTTATTGTGTTCGTAATTTCTCAGAAAATGTTTTTACCAAAGATTTTTTTTTTAATTTTCAAAGATTTCTTTTTCGGTAATTTCCTCCCGTATAAAGCCGGTAGCGTTCGTGAGTTATAAATAGGAATTCGCAATCAAATTAAGCAGTTCCAATGAATTCTCATTAACAAGTCAACAACTTGCGTGAGGATATAAATAAACATGATTTATCGATAAAAATCTCTCGATTCATTAGTCGATTTCAATATTGACTACATTAAAACGTATCATCCTTAATTTATGTTAACGTTTTTGAAAGCTAGATCTCTTTTCTCTGATAGATTATTGACGTTAATTAGGCGAAAATTTCTATAGAAACTAAAATCTGGCCGGGGATAATTCGTCTATGAATTATCATTTGAGTTAAGAACGAATTGATTGACATTTGACAGTGACAGTGACACTGACAGTTCATTTGACAACTTTATTATAGTTAGTACAGTTGCCGGCACAAACGCGCCACGAAAAATGGGATTTGACAAGCGTCAGTAATGGAGAGCTTGCGTAGGTATGGATGTACGAAATAGTTATCCATAATTTGTGTATCAATTCAGGGATATTTCGATGACATTTAGATTAAAATTCTTAACAATATCATTATATTTATTACGAAATAATAAAGTTTGTGTGGTGTGTCAAGTCTCATTTTCGTGGCAAATCTACATGCGTCAAACCCGTACTATGCCAACTGTACGGTCGTCAAAACTCCGAAAGTCTGACAACCAGTCTTACCAAGGGGTATCGTATTACCCAGTTACTAGGTTGTGGAGGTCTGATAGGCAGTCGCTCCATGTAAAATACTGGTATTCAGCTGCATCTGGTTAGACTGGAAGCCGACCCTAACATAGTTGGGAAAAGGCTGGGCAGATTGAATTTGCGAAAAGTAAAGTTAAAATAAAAAAATGTTTAACGTAACATTGTTTTAATAACTGTACCAGCTATTACTAATGCTGTTTTGAATAACAAATGATATAGCTTGAAGGTCATGCCACAGAAATTAGTCTCGTTACATGACAAAATAAAACATTTTGTAATTTTACGCTTATGACAGCTGCGCACGGTTTGGCGGCCATTGATGTGAAACGTCAAAAGTTAGGATAGTAATCGATAGTAATCGATACTACCAATCGATTGACGTACTCTCTAAACATACATACATAAACTCACGCCTTGTTCCCATGGGGGTAGGCAGAAACTACAGAACGTCCCCAGCTACGATCCTTACATACTCCTTTCGCCTCATCTACGTTCATACATCTCGTCATACAAGCACGCCGGTTACGAGTACTGCGCATCTGACCTTTCCGAAGGACCTCAGCAATAAGGTCAGTGTAGGTCTTCCTAGGGCGACCCCTCCCTGCGTTGCTACTCACCTCTGCCGTATACGTGCTTTTTATGACCTGTCAAAACGCGATTCTTCCATAGATTTTGTACGGCAATATCGAACTATGACGTCACTTATTTGGCAACTCAATTGCCTAACTATTTATTGATTTTAAAGCCACTTAAATCTAATTTTACAGAAAATTCAAAGTAAATCGGGTGTAAAGTGTTTCGGTTAGCAATTCGTATTTAATTAAACAACCTATTATTGTCCATAGGCCTCTTCAACTTG
Organism: Hoplodrina ambigua; assembly: GCA_949774945.1. Taxonomy (NCBI): domain Eukaryota; kingdom Metazoa; phylum Arthropoda; class Insecta; order Lepidoptera; family Noctuidae; genus Hoplodrina; species Hoplodrina ambigua. The sequence continues at coordinate 2,377,469 of OX458994.1, forward strand.
TTCAAGGCGGATTTGCGATTTCAGACTAGTAGCGAGTAAATACTGTACCTACATATACCTCAATAAATATTATGTATGTACTCAATTAAATAACAATGGTGCCGATTCCCTTGGTCACAAACTAAACTAAAATTAAACTATTTCCATCTTTTTTTGTCCAATAAAACAAGAAAGAGACTAATGTAAATAAGAGCTGTCAAATTTAGTCAATCTGACACATCCATACAATTATAGTTAACATCTTAAAACGTATGGATTAAAAATACGGAGAAGTTCAAGGCAAAACTAATTTGACATCGCTAACTTAGTTCTTTAATGTCACCGTCCTTTCCTTTCGCTGTATGTAAGTAAGAGATGTCAATTCTCTAAATTTAGTCTAGTTTGTAAACAAGGGAATCGGCACCAATGTCTTCAAGCCACATAAATCTAATTTTACAGTAAATTGAAAATAAATCCGGTTTAAATGGCTAAAATGAAGTGATTCTTTAAAGAAATTATGCCTTAGAATTTTTGGTTAATATACGATCGTTACGATACAGTGAATGAATGTCTTTAAAAAACTTCGACTAAGTTAACGACTGTCTTATTTAAATGACAACAAATGTTTTAATATTATTCATATGTGTCGTATTCATATGCAGACGCTAGTTTTATTTTAAACTAGCTTCTTACCGCGACTTCGTACGCGTTTTTTTTCATCAGCGTTATGTTATGTCTTTGGTTACTGCTCCACTCTCATTGGTCGCAGCGTTATGTTGTATATTCAGACGAAGTCGCGGAATAAAAGTAGCCTATGTCCTTTCTTAGAGTTCAAACGTACCCAGTAGCAAATTACATCAAAATTGGTTTAGTGGTTTAGTCGTGAAAGCTTTACAAACACACAGTTACTTTAGCATTTATGAATAATACTAGCTTTTACCCGCGACTACGTACGCGTGGAACTTGTTTATATCGTACTTGCAAACAAACTTTCACCCCCCTTTTCACTGCCTTAGGGGGTGATTTCCGGGATAAAAACAATTCTATGTCCTTCCCCGGGTCTTAAATTATCTCCATGCCAAATTTCATCAAAATTGATTCACCGGTTTCAGCGTGAAGAGGACAGACAGACACACTTTCGCATTTATAATATTAGTATGGGTAGTTTAGCTATATGTTTCGTAACAATATTTTTATAATGCGTTATATTATTTAGTCATGCAGACTCAAGTTTTACTTTATATTAATGTTTTTGACTTTTGACATTCAGACTTTACATTTAATTAAATTGTATTGTTGTTGTGTGACAAGATGATAACACTTTATTCTAATAAGACATTAAGAAAATGTTCTCAACAAACTTTTTAGATCTATGTATCCTGCTAATGAGTAGGAAATTTCATCAAAATCGGTTTAGTAGTCTAGTCTTTAAAGCTTATAGACAGACAGATTTACTTTCGCCTTTATAATATTAGTACCTATGCATATTTTTATTAAATAAACTTCTTAATATTGTTTTGTGAATTCTGTTTTTTATTTAGACGTAAATTACGCGCCACGAAAGATGAGACTTGAAGCGTCAGTAATGGGGAGCTTGCGCAGGTATGGATGTACGAAATAGTGTTATCCATAATTTGTGTATCTGTTCAGGGATGTTTCGATGACATTTAGATTAAAATTCTTAACAATATTATAATATTTATTACGAAATAATAAAGTTTGTGTGGTGTGTCAAGTCTCATCTTTTGTGGCGCGTATATTACGAGACACTTTAGAATTCCGTGGTTGACAGGCATCGTGTTGCTTGACATACACACATAAACTCACGCCTTTTTCCCATGAGGGTAGGCAGAAACCATAGAACGTCCCCAGCTACGATCCTTACATACTCCTTTCGCCTCGTCCTCGTTCATACATCTCGTCATACAAGCACGCTGATTACGAGTACTGCGCACCTGACCTTTCTAAAGAACCTTACTAATAAGGTAGGTCTTCTTAGGGCGTTACCTCCCCTCCACCTCCCCTTCGTGAATCCTCAAGGATTAAGAACACTTTAATAAAATTTTCATTAAAGGTCTCAGGTCCAAATTAGGAGGTGTACAAAGGATAATTCTTAACTCTAATCTTGATTGTGCCTAAGACTGAATCCGATACAAATCCGATTTCAATATCCGAATTTCTTTAGATAGATGGATTGCGAATCTAATGCCTTTTATTGTGATGTTAGTCCTGAATAAAACTCTTCGGATTTGGAGATGATGCTCAGCGGATATACTCCAACTAGGATTAGAACTAGGATCTACTTAGGCGGTTTGCACACAGAGCAACTGGCAACTAGCTGTTTACATACATTTCAATTGGACTGCGCACACAGAGCAACTCGAGTTTCGAGTTGCGGCAATCGTCAACAGTTTTCAGTTGCTGCAATCGATGACTAAGTTGCTAGTTGCCGCAACTAGCAAATATTAAATATTGTAATGGTTTTTAAAGTTTCACACCCAGGGAGGGTGTGAAACTTTAAATCGCGTTTAAAACCCTCTCCGTGTGCCCGGCAATTCCAGTGTCGCTACGGCAACGGCATACGGCAACTTGGCTGTGAAAGTTTCTCACAGATTGCCATAAAGTTGCGGCAACCGCAAACGTTATAACAACTTTTATAGGAAACTTTTAAAGAGTTGCTAGTTGCCTCAACTTAAGTTGCTCCGTGTGCAAAGCGCCTAAGTGTACAGACTACAAAAGATATAGGTATGCAGGGTCGTCAGATATAGGTAATTGAAGTGAAATTTTTCTAGCAACCGATAGATGGGGAATTTTAAGAAAAACTTTCTTAGCGGACGTCTACTAAATACAAACTACCTTCCTGCCAAATTTCGTCTAAACGGTTAAACGGTTTTCGATATTTCGTGATGAATGAGTGAATGAGTTTTCGCTTTTATACATTTTAGAATAGCTTTTGCCCGCGATTTCGTCCGCGCAAAAATATAATAAAAATATAGCCTATGTTACTCGCAGATAATGAGACAGACAAACAAACTTACTTTCGTATTTATTTTATAGGTAGGAAGTTAGGATTAGAATTATCTTATGCGAAGGAAATGGCCGACAAGAGTCGCGAAAAAAACAAAAAATAAATACGTCTTATCGTTCCAATGTTTTTTAAACATGTATCCAAGACGACTCGAGCAAGAGATGCAGATAAAAAAGACGGGTTGCACTCCGGGAGTGCAGGCAGAAGTGAAAACTTGATTATTAACGTTGAGCATGTTTGATATTTTGGAATGGTTAGGGAATAATTTTGCACCAATTGCTTTATCAGTATAAAAGTACTATCATTTATGTGGTAGAATACAATATTCATTTATTGCGCTATCGTACACAAACATGACAATTTATATTACGTTAAAAATTTAACACTTTAAAACTATTACGATTATTTTACATTAAAAAGTTTATCTCTCCGAAAAATCAACTATACACGAACATTCGCGCAAGCGCCCTGCGCTGCCTAAACGAAACAGTAGGCCCAGGCATACATTTTCGCCGCGCCGTAGAGAGGGGATAGCTGTCTACTCTCCATCCATCTTACGCTTTTTCGATCAGGTCACGTGTCCTGACGCGAGTTTAAGATTTTATACCCATTACAGAAAAAGTGCTCAACGCCGCTAAAGAAGTTTTCACTTCAAAAATAAACAAACAACATTCAAGAATACAGAGGTTATTTAACTTAATGTTAAGGTTAGGTTACACAGTTACACTTATCGCGGAATGTAACGTCGCGATATATGAGGACATTATTTTAAACGATGTCGTAATATTAGACTTGTATTTCCCTGAGGGAAAGAGGAGCTCGTGGGTAAGTAATAACAGCCGGGTCGATCCATCAGGTTAAGCTACGCTTGCCGGAGTTGGATGGGTGACCATCTTTACATACCAAGACTCCTCCGTGCCTCGGAAAACACGTTAAGCCGCTGGTCCCGGCTGTCATATGTGGATCTTTGACAGTTGTTAAGGGCAGTCAGAAGCCTGAAAGATTGACACCCAGTCTTGACAAGGGGTATCGTATTACCCAGTTACTGGGTTGTGGAGGTCAGATAGGCAGTCGCTCTATGTAAAATATTGGTATTCAGCTGCATGCGGTTAGACTGGAAGCCGACCCCAACACAGTTGGGAAAGGCTAGGCAGATTGATTTGATTGTCGCTGAGATGAACGTTTTTAGTTACGAGAATTTTCTTTCTGGTAGCTGCCTGATATAAAAAAACACTGACCAACATAGAAACCGTATCCAAGACCTCATGCTAGGCAGTCGCGTTTCCCACAGCATCCAAACTTACATTATAAATGCGAAAGTAACTCTGTCTGTCTGTTACCTATTCACGCTTAAACCGCTGAACCGATTTAGGTGAAATTTTGTATAGAGATAGTTTAAGACCCTGGGAAGGACATAGAATAGTTTTTATCCCGGAAATCACCCACTACGGCAGTGAAAAGGGGGGTGGAAGCTTGTATGCAAATACGATGTAAACAAGTTCAAAGCTAGTATTATAAATACGAATGTAACTCTGTATGTTTGTTACACTTTCACGACTAAACCACTGAACCGATTCTTATGAAATTCGGTACGGGGTAAGTTTGAACCCCAAGGAAGGGCGTAGGCTACTTTGTATTTTGCGACTTCGTCTGTGTAACCGATATTTAGTAAAGTTAGTAATAGACATCATTTTCAAAGTTAAGTACGACAAAATGTCTTTCAAATCATTATTCATTGCATCATGTTTATAATGATGGTGTTTCTTGTAGAGGCAAATGCCATCAAATTATGTCTTAACTAGCCTTTGCTTGAGGCTACAAACGCGTCAGTCTTGGCTGAATTCTGTCATGTTTTGAAGACTTTTGAAGGGAAATCTTTTCAACAGTATTTAGCAATTTTTGGTAGGAACAAAACTTATCTGTCTCGTTGGGCTAGTGGTCACAAACCGCGATTGCTGAGCATTGCGCCTTGGTTTCGATTCCCAGGTCGGGCAAAGTGGCAAAGTTTTTCCATCAGGAATTTCTCAGTAGCTGTTTCGGAGTCTGGATTTGTGCTCAGTTGATGGTAATAGGCTCGCGCCCTATTACATGGTACTTAAATTTAACTATGCAGTACACCTCTGCCTTCTCTGCCTAACCCTTCAGGGATTACAGGCGTGATATAATGTTCGTAAAATATTTAATTTTAATTTTAGTTCCATATTTCGCCACCGCTACAGCAGCGCTCCGACATTGTGTCCCCAGCATTACTGAGCATCTTTTAATGTTCTTTTTTTGAAATCTGCGCGGAATGTCATTGCGTCGTGTGTGCATTTAGAGGTTATAAACAAATATGGTGGTATTATTATTGCATGGAGGCTTTAAAACTGGTTTGTCATTGCCTTAGGATGTACTGTCATGGTCAAATAACTTATAAATTCCGACTTTTAATTCTATTCAGTAACTTTACAGTTATAGAGTTACCAAGTTATGACAAATAAAAAAGATAGTGAGGTGGTGTAAGAATGAACGAAATTGAATGAACTTAAATAATGTACTTAACTTGGTATTAAACCATTCTTATCATTCGTTCTTTACGCAAAATCGTTCACTACCCCAAAACTATTAGTTGTAATATTTCTCTTTGAACTGTCAAGTTACTGAATAGAATTAAAAGTCGAAATATAAGTACTAATATTATAAAGAGAAAGTTTATGAGGTTGTAGGGAATCTCTGGTCCTACTGAACCGATTTTGAAAATGATTTCGCAAATTAGAAGCTACGTTATCACTAAGTGCTAAAGGCTATATTTTCAACCGACTTCAAAAAGGAGGAGGTTTTCAATTCGACGCGTAATTTTTTTTTTGTATATATTTTCTACGATTACTCCGCCAATTATGAATCGATTTGGATGATTCTATTTTTGTTTGACAGAGTATAGTTCCGAATAGGTCCCATAGGAATACTGTCATGATCTGATAATGAACTTTAGAGATATGGAACGTAACTTTAGCTTTGAAGTCGGCACTTCCAAGCTAAAGTTATTTTTTATTTTGTAGTTTTTGAAGGCGGTCATCTTTTTATATAAAAAAGCTTTTTTATCATCAAAAATCAGGGATCCGTAAGAAAAATCACAAGAACGGAGTCGCGGTGAGAGTGCTAGTGTCAGAATAAACAGATCGACGATTTCAGACCTTAATTAAATTGTGTAAGTTTCATTCTTGTCACGTAATTTGTACACGTGTATACTCTGTTGTTTAAACAAACACTCCTTTTGAAAACGAATAGCAATAATTCACTATTTACATTAGGTACAATAATGAATTGAACATTTTGAAATCGACTATAAGCACATCCTAACTAATATTATAAATGCGAAAGTAAGTTTGTTTGTTTGTTTGTTACCATTTTGCGCCTAAGTGACTGACTCGATCATCCTGAAATTTTACATATACGTTGCCAGGTGTACAGGAACGAACATAGGGTACCTTTAATCTCGAAAAAAAATACTGTTTTCGAGGGAAATCACAATAACGTTCTTATGATCATAGATGGCGCCACGTGTCGTTTCGAATTGAAATGACATGAGTAAGTTTTTCCGCGTTTTCGTCTGTGTCCGCGATAACCAAAATTTACGCGAACGAAGTCGCGGGCAAAAGCTAGTAATCTTATAAAATTATTGGCCACTTGAGTTTCGATACATTTTTTTTAAGCTACACTCCAAGAAATTGTTAAATTTTAGTATAGGTTAATCGTAGGTTAGGTTAGGTTAATTAATATAGGTAGGTTACAGTATTGTTTTTAACTTTTTAGTGCTTTTAGGGTTTTTTGAAGTTGGTTTTTTTTTGCATTAAGATACATAAGACTGGGTTTCCCCACGATGTTTTCCTTCACCGATGTCAGTGACGTTCAAGATGAACTTAGAAATGATAATGTAATTTCCATTAACGTCATTTTATTATTAAACGTGTAGAAATCTCTTATCTGACGGATCAACGCACAGCCTAAACCGCTGATCGTAGAGACCTGAAACTTGGAGGGCGTGTTCTTTGTATGACGTAGGCATCCGATAAGAAAGGATTTTCCAAAATTCATCCTATAAAGGCATGAAACGGGGGTCCAAAGTTTGTATGGAGAAATCAACTTTGACGCGAACGAAGACGCGGACATTAGCTAGTACTATAAAGAGTATTGTTTGCATGTGTGTGCATGTATAAAACCAAAAAAAAAATAGCTTCATTTTAATATTTTATTTCTATTTAATCATTGGAAAAATAGACCTTATCACACATAACATAACGTCTATAATCCCCCAAGAGTTAGACAGACATGTACCCATTAGTACACCCACATTTCGCCAGTTATGTTTTAGTCCCATGTAATAGAGGGCGCGCCTGTTGCCATCAACCTGCCACAAATCCAGACTCCAAGGCTGCTACTGAGAAATTCCAGACGGAAAAACCCAATAACACTTTGCCCGACCTGGGAATCGAACCCAAGACCTCATGCTCAGTAGTCGCGCTTTGCGGCCACTAGACCAACGAGGCAGTCAATTTCTAATATTGTTAAATTAAATTAATAGTGTATGCCATGGTACATTTTTGAGATTATACTACTATTACATGGGGCTAAAAACATAACTGGCGAAATGTGGGTGTACTACTGGGTACACCTCTGCCTAACCCTTCGGGGATTACAGGCGTGATGTTATGTTATGTAATGTGTTGTAAAATAAAACATAAACTTTGAATCATTTTTGTGTGCGTCTGTACCCAGTTCGGGTACTCTCGTAAAAGTGACATTTGAAAGGTCATTAACACCACGCTGCGTTTGCGCACCGTTACTCGCCGTACCTTATTTACTACGCTCAAGTTTCTTGCAATTATTACAGTTTTTTTAGTAATCAATTCCTTGTAAAAAAAATTGGGATATTACATTCCGCTCTAGTTTAGCTGTTTCGGAGATTAGCCAGAACACACAGACGAAAGACAGATAAAAAATCTGTTTGTGTAAGTACAGTGTAAACATTTTTAAGCATTCAGTGAAAAGCTGTCATTTTGATTTAACAAACAGACATTTCAATTTTATTTATTTGTAAAGACATGTAATGACATGATAACCTCCTTACATACATATCATTTTACTGATTTGAATGACTGACACTGACAGGAAGAGAGATGTCAGTGCGGTGTGTTGACATGTTGTGCACGTCATTGTGATATTTAGAGGTTGGAAAACTATTGTGTTAGATAAATTACTTGAAGATAAAAAGGAGACGATATTCGTGAAATTATAAGCTTTGAATGTTGTTCTTTATTTACAGTATGTAAAGTAATATTTTGTGAATATGTAGGTGCCTACTTGTAATACCATTTGTAATAAAATACTTACAATAAAAACTTTATTTACAGAAACGCAATTGAGTTTATTTACGGATGTCGGTTATTTTAAAATAAGATATCTTTAACAACATTCAAAGCTTATAATTTCTCGAATATCGTCTCCTTTTTATGTTTAAGTATTTTATCTAACACAATAGTTTTCCAACCTCCAAATATCTCAATCTCAATCAAATATCAATATAAATAAAAAAAAGATCGATTCGTTACAGATAGGGCCCGCATTTTCACAATTATTATCAAGGTTTTGATTTCTTTCTGTGACAATACTGGAGGCACGAAAATTGTTCCGTAATTTCACTGCCAATGGCATGAAATGCAGTATTTATCGGTTGCTTAGCAACGCTGTTTTCATTCAATGGTCGGTCAATCACCTTCGGATTTCGTTTTCACTTGATTTGTACTTCATTTTTAAAAGACTAGCTTTCGCCCGCGGCTTCTCTCGCAAATTAAGTTAAAAATTCGATCATACTTCGAAAGACATGTGGCGCCATCTATCATCATAAGAACGTTATTGTGATTTTTTTTCTAGTTAGGATGGAATTAGAAAAACAAGCAATTATAATTAAAAAAAAAAAAAAACACGACTGCAAAAATTGCACATATTTATACTTTGTTTACTCGTAAATTATTTTTTTCGACGTTTTATATATTTACACTGTTACATATTTTTTAAATCCACTTGTCAGATTCTAGAGGATAAACATAGACACGACCAGATTCATTAAAAAAATAAATTGAGGCTGGTATTAATTCACGTTTTAACACATCAGTTTCTTTTTATTTTGTACTAGCCTATGTTACTCGGTACGATGCAAGGATTGTAACGATACCACATACATCTAAATCGGTTCAGGCGTTTAAAAGTTATGGTGGAATAAAGAAACTCACATACATTAACTCTGAACACATAACACTCCTTTTTTTTGGGGCAGTCATGTAATAACTGTCAAATGACGACAGTAATTCTGTTATACTTACTTCTACTTAAACATCACGCCTGCAATCTCCTAAAGGTGAGGCAGAGGTGTACCCGTTAGTACCGACACTTACATTTCGCTTGTCGTAAGTGCTATATGGGGCGAGCCTATTGCCATCCATGCACAGATGCTGTTACTGAGAAATTCCTGATGGAAAAGCGCAATAACACTTGGGAATCTAACCCAAGCTCAGCAGTCCAGCTTTGCGACCACTAGACCATCGAGGCATTCTTAGTACTGACATAAAATTCATATTCATATTCATTTCATTCCATAATGTGTATAAGGTTGTTACATAAGGCTTCTTCTTCTTCTTCTCTTTCTTCTGTATCGTGTGGGCAGTAAGGTCTTACGACTCCACACACCCTAGTGTCAGAGTTTCTAAACCGCCTCAAGGGCCTCTGACATGGTTTGAGTGGGACAGTAAGTCCAGGCGAGTGGTTAAAATTGGACAGTATACACCATTAAACGATAATTCCAATACAGAACTTTTCCAAAACCACAAACATTTTGATTATTTTTTGTTACTTCGAAAGCAATTAATAGTTACTAAATTGAAATGTCAAATCTATGCGTCTATTACTCTAATTGTTAATTCTATGTAAAACTGAAAGTATTTTTTAAATTTTAATTTTTGATGTTCTCTTGTTGTTAATCCATTGGTCCCGGCTGTCATACGTAGATCTTTGACAGTTGTTACAGGTCGTCAGAAGCCTGAAATAGAGTAATAGGCTGGTGAAAGTCTAGGTTCCCCTTACGATGTTTTTGTTTTGTTTTTACATAGACTTAAAGCTAAAATTGGAAATATGGACCCTGTTAGAACACAACAAAGTACTTTCGACTTAAAATTAAAATTAAATTCCCGCGATATGACCCCAAAGAAGGGATACTTAGGGGTCACGGGCTCAATTAAAAGATCGCTAACGTGAGCTTGTATCACGATCAGCCAATTTACTACAATGCTGTTGTACTGTACATTACATAATGAACCATATGGCTATGTACTCGTATATGTATAAATAAAAGTTAGTGATCGCGACTTTGCGCGTTTGATTTTTTCACCTGTGCTAAGTTACGTTTTAGGATACTGCTCCGCTTCTGTAAGTTGTAGCGTTATGGTATTTAGCTTATAGTAATCCTTATGAATGTGGATATCATATACAAAATCAATTTTTCAATTCCGACTGGTCATTTCAGAGATTGCCTGTTTAAACAAACAAAACATTCTTTATCTATACAATATTACTAGCTTGTTCCCATGACGTATTTTTTTGGTGACTGCTCCGCTCCTGTAGGTCGCAGCGTGATGTTATTTAGCTTATACTATTCCTCATGAATGTGGCTATCATATACAAAAAGATTTTTTCCGATCCGACTGGTAGTTATAGAGAAATGCGTGTTTGAACAAACAAACAAATTCTTTAACTTTATTAGTTTAGTTATAATGTGTGTCATTATGAGTCATCCTTGAAGCGTTCAAAACGTATTTGGGAAACCATTTTGAATTCAACTCTCAGTCATGATTGACAAGCTTTAATCATAGACTAGCTTCAGCCCGCGACTTCGTCCGCGTCAAAGTTTTCTCCATACAAACTTTGGGCCTCTATTTCATCCTCTTAGGAGGTGAATTTTGAAAAATCCTTTCTTATCAGATGCCTACGTCATACAAAGAACACACCCTCCAAGTTTCAGGTCTCTACGATCAGCGGTTTAGGCTGTGCGTTGATCCGTCAGTCAGTCATTCAGGACAAAGAATCTAGATAGATATAGGTATAGAAGATTGTTCACGGCGACTAATCTCAAAGGAGACCTGTCAAATACGCAAGAGATATTATAAAAGTGCACAAGTGAGTGCGCAAACACAGGTGCACTCCCTCTTCCCTCACTCTCATAGTCCGATGGGACGGCAATCCCACACGACCGGGGAGAGATCAGGCGCAGGACCAACGGCGACACGTGGTTTTCGAGGCCAGAGGTTGTCACAGCTACTGAAAAATTCCTATTAGAAAAATATGAATAGGGTAGGTACTTAAAGCAGAAATGAAACGAAATAATATTATTATATTCAGGTACTATTCAGGTGATTATTTTGATAACATTAAAATTTCCTAAAAAAAAAATTATCAACAGATTTTTTTTTTATAAAATTGTAACATATCTGTGGCTATAGCTTTAAAGATACACGCTTTTACCGCACGGCACGTGCCGCCGGCTTTTGCTGGGCGTTTGTGCCGCCGGCATGTGCCGTAGAAAGCCGCGGAGCATCATTTTAGTTTTTTTGTCCATAGCGAAGAGCTTGCAACCCGCTCGGCCATGCCGGCGGCTCCTTTACGCGGCAAAGCGCGCGGCTTTTTTGCCGCCGGCCATGCCGCCGGTACTGTGTGTAAGAGCCTTTATTAAATGTTTTATCTGACTGAGTCAGTCAGTCTCCATAGTACGTTACAAACAAATAAACATTTAATTCTTCAATTGCGTGATGTCTTCGTTTTAAATTAATTGATACGTTATTTTCCTTAAATTGAAGGTTTCTAACAAGGACAATAAAAATTAATAAATGTTAGACTTCTCAATTACTTAAACAAATTCAATATCATTTCTGACTCTCAGTTTGGTTTTCGTCAAGGTATCTCCACTGAGGACGCTGTCATATCACTAACTTCATTAGTAGCTAATCATCTTGACAATGGAGATAAGTGCCTAACTGTCTTTTTAGACCTTAAAAAGGCATTTGATACCGTCTCTGCGCCTATCCTTGTAAACAAGCTAGAAAATATAGGTATCAGAGATATCGCGCTTGATCTATTTAAAAACTATCTTTCAAATAGGAAGCAAAGTGTCAAAGTGGGTCATCATATAAGTGATGTCACAGATGTATCATACGGCGTCCCCCAAGGAAGTGTATTAGGCCCAACGCTCTTCTTAATATACATTAACGACCTGTGTAACATGAAAATCCCCTATGCCAAAGTCCTGTCGTACGCCGATGATACAGCTGTCATCTTCCATGGTAAGTCATGGCACAATGTGCGGCTAAGTGCTGAAACAGGAATGTCCCAGGTTGCGAATTGGCTCAATGCTAATGTTCTCACATTAAATACCTCCAAAACAAACTTTATAAGTTTCAGCATCTGCAATCGTACTCAACCAACCGGTGATTTTCAAATCATTATACATACTTGTGATGGTATTAATGTTGATAATTGTAACTGTTCTAGTATTGGCAAAGTTTCTTGCACAAAATATTTAGGGGTACTGCTGGATCAGAAATTGTGCTGGTACCCCCATATTGAGCAAGTAGCCAATAGAGTCCGCAAGCTGAATTGGATTTTTAAGACTTTGCGTCACGTGCTGCCTCGGTCTATACAGCGTAGCGGTAAGCCGGTTAGAAATGTGCTCACACAAATATATATCTCTCTTGCGCAATCAATATTAATATACTGTATCCCTATTTGGGGTGGGGCAAATAAATCTAAATTCATTCAATTGGAGCGAGCACAACGAGCCCTACTCAAAATAATGTATTTTAAAAAAAGGAGATATTCTACAGAAAACCTCTACAAACTAAGTGATGTACTGTCAGTGAGGAAACTATACATTACTCAAATGATTTTAAAAAAGCACAAAACCATACCCTATAATGCGGATATACACTCTAGGAGAAGAAAACATGACATAGTTCAATTGCCAATATCCAAGACCAAATTCGGATCAATGCAATTTAGTAAACGATCAGCTCAATTGTATAACAAAATAAATAAAGAAATTTTCGTATATGCAAAATCCTATCATAAATGTAAAGAAATGTTGTTTGACTGGATAAAACCATTGACATTTGAAGATACTGAAGCTCTCTTACAAAACGTAACTTAATACAAATACACGACCCACTCAAACACACATAGACCCTCCCATACCTACACGTACACCCACACACACATACACAAACAACCACACATCCATAACACTCTTGTACACTCAACAATCACATGGCCCACTCATGCACACGCACTCACACGTTCATGTAACTATCCTTTGTTTTTAGTTACACCCATTTTTTATTTTAATTTTGTGTTTTAAGTAATTTAACTACTGTTGTGAAGGAGCGGAGTCTTCTAATACAGGCAATATATGCTTAAATGAAGACTCCAAACCCAATATTGTTTGTGTATAACTTTTAGACACAATAAACGTTATTATTATTATTATTATTACAATAGCGTTGCCGTTTAAAGAGGTAAATTATCTATACTAATATTGTAAAGAGGTAAAGTTTAACTGGCTCGTTGGTCTAGTGTTTTTCCATCAGGAATTTCTCAGTAGCAGCCTCGGAGACTGGATTTGTGCCCGGTTGATGGCAATTCGCTCGCCCCCTATTACATGGGACTCAAACATAACTGGCGGAATGTGGGTGTACTAGGGTAACCCTCTGCCTAATCCTTCAGGGATTACAGGCATGATGTTATGTTAGTAGGTAAAGTATGTTTGTTTTGTGGTAATTTCTGCAACGTAAGCAAACATTATGATGGGTGCATGCAAAGTATGCTAAAGCATATTTCATTTCTGTCTGCTATCCTTTCATGACTAAACCACTGATCCGATTTTGCCGAAATTTTGTACAGGGTAAGTTTGAATCCCAAAGAAGGACATAATCTACTACTACTTTTTATTCCGCGACTTTGTCTGCGTCCGCGATAACCGACATTTACGCTTGCAAAAGCTAGTACCTATGATTTAAGAATAAGATTTATTAGTAAAGGATTTACAAGCCATCCGCCATTTTAAATTTTGACGTCTGTCAAAAAAAGGCGGCAAAGATTAGACTTTCGCAGGTATGGATGTACGAAACAGCAATCCATTATTAGTGTATTTATTCAGGGATATTTCGATGATATTAAGATTGAAATTCTTAACATTATTATAATATTTATTACGAAACAATAAAGTTTGTGTGGTGTGTCAGTGTCATCGTTCGTGGCGCGTATTGTACCAAGCTGTCAAAGTGACAGATAACGTTCAACCGCGAATCATAAATACTGATTTCCTAGAAATGCATAGTGCATGGTTGCGTGCTAAAAAAACTAAACTAGTGTCTGACTTCTGAGTATGGCTTGATGTGAACCTTCCTGGTTATATAATAGACATTCACAGTGATTTTGTTCACGTAACGTGCATTTTTCTTATAGTCATTACATAGCATAGCATGATTCTCTAGGCCAGAGGCTCTCAAATCTCAATTCAGTTTACGCCGAAATTTTAGGGTAGTGTTTTGTTTGGGCGACCCAGCTGGTCTGGAAAACTTCTAGTTACGAAGATTTTAATGGTTCCTACTTTCGGTAACCTTTTTAAACGAAAATAAAAGTACATAGTATATTTAAAAAATATCATGTACAATATTCACAGACATAATTAGAAAAAAAAACAATCAGAATAAAAAAAGAAGCTAAAACTAAATGGCACCATTTTTTTTTTACGAAAACAAGTTTTTAATAAACTTATAATACCCCTACGACTCCTGTACTAAAGTATACACCTCTAAGCACAAAAAAATGCGTATTTAACATTACAGGACACCATCAACAATGATTTTACACGCCAAAAACTAAGTTGTTTCTCAGAAACCATTAAAAAAAATTTAAAACAATAAATCATTATTGAATTAACGAAAAAACATTTTATTGTGTGCCGCACAGCTGCTCTAAACAGGCCTAGTTCAGCATAAAATGCCAGACTACTTGTGTCTGACGCTCGTTTCCAACTGGACCTTCGTGTGATGTATATTATTACGGATGAAACCAATTTTATTACATTTTTTAAGGTGCACCGAGACTAGGGCTGCCAACTATACTGTTTTAAACAGTATTCTACTGTTTTTCACTAAATTATACTTTTTACTGTTTAACAAAAAAAAAGTATACAAAATACTGTTTTCAGCATCAAAATGCAGACACATTATTATGTGTTACATTTAGAAGCTCACAATTTTTTTTCGAAAAATACGAGGCTCCAAAAAAATATGTATTTAAAAATGATAAATAAATACTGTTTGTTTTGCTAAAATACTGTTTAATAATCTTCATAGACCTGAATATACTTTATTTCTTGTAAAAAAAGTTGGCAACCCTAACCGAGACGCCCGTCGCGGCGCACACTTTGAGAACCCCTGCCCTAGCCATTACTTGCATAAATAATACTATGACTATGAATTTATCCTTATTACACGAAGACGATTCGTGGTTACCTACCTATACTGGTATATAATAAAGCGTTTTTTTGTATGTTTGTTAAACGCGCAAATCTCTGGAACTACTAGTCGGATTGAAATAATATTTCTGTATATGATAGCCAGAATAATTAGGAATAATAAAGGGTATATAACATTACACTACGATCAACGAGAGCAGAGCAGTATCCAAAGACGTGACTTAACACGGGAAGAAAACCATAGCATAAAACAAAGTCGCTTCCCGCCGTCTGTACGCTTAGATCTTTTAAACTGCGCAACGGATTTTAATGCGGTTTTCATCAATAGATAGAGTGATTCAAGAGGAAGGTTTATGTATCTACATTGCACCCGTGCGAAGCCGGGGCGCGTCGCTAGTAAGATATTAACATAAGTAATGTACTTTGTACTTTCGAAATATATCTCTGATCATAGTGAAAGTTTTTTTTTTCTAACCGTCGCTGGCTGAATTGAGCTTTTGACCTTTGCCTCGCGTAATAGTTATAAATATCATTGCTAACAAGATTTATTAGTGATGTGAATATTAATGCAGTCGATCGATTACGTAACAAAGCAATCGATTTTGTTTGTTTATGGTTATTTTAGAATAATGTTATGTTTGTTTTTGATAAGTGTGTGTTTACATAACTGTCTGTCTTGTTGGTCTAGTGATTGCAAAGCGCCACTGCTGAGCATTAGGTCTTGGGTTCGATTTCTAGGTCGGTCAAAGTGTTATTAGGTTTTTCCATCAGGAATTTCTCAGCAGCAGTCTCGGAGTCTGGATTTGTGCCCTGTTGATAGTAATAGGCTCGCCCCTTATTACATGGGACTTGAACATAACTGGCGAAATGTGTAGTAATGGGTACACCTCTGCCTTATCCTTATGGGATTACAGGCGTGATGTTATGTTAATAAATAGGCTCTCTTCGCTTCTCAAGGATGTTCTTATTAGATTACTTATATCAAAAGAGAAAAAGCGTCTTTCTATGTAATAGATAAGGCAGCTAAATATAGTAGATAAGTCTATAGGGCTGCCAACATATTTTTTTTAAGAAAAATAGTTTTTTTTTCAAAAATTGATAAATTTTGGTAGTTTAGGGAAATTAAATTGACATATAATACACATTTAGGTATTTTATAATAATTAATTAGTTTACAGTGTGTATTTGTTATTTCTAGCCCTCGGCTCATTAGCATCGATGCCTGGATACCGTGGCCCCGGAAGGATACCGTGGCCCCGGAACGCAAAGGGCAACAGAAGGAACAGGGTGGTTTTTTAGTCAGTAAAAGTCTGACAGTCCCTTCCGCCCCCCACTCAGGGCGGAAGGGAGAGTCATTTGATGATTTTTACCACCTAAAAAAAAACCATCGATGCCTCTTGCCCATCATAATTCTATAATTATGTAGCAATTTATATATTACAATAAATTAACAATTCATTTTTAATGAAATTTGTTTGATTATCTGTGCTTTTCTTCACGCCATTTTTTTTTTTGACGGAAATTATAGATTTTTTCTTTATTATTTATTACAATTATAGCATAAAAGGATTTTTTTCGATCAGACTAGTTGTTCTTCTTACTAGTATAGTATAGTATTGATAGTAAGGAAACGTATACCACGAAAGGAATGACTTTCCCACTCCTAGACAACTTGCCCAGGATTGGGAAAAAATACCAAAAAAATATTTTTTTTACGTGTTGGCAACCCTATTAACAAAATTCGCGCCATTACAGTAATGGCGGCCGAACTAAAAATACGAAATGTCAGGCGATTGGGACCGAAGCTAAAAAGCGTTTAAAAATAGTCTTTTAGTTTTATTACTAGTATTCAAAACTATTCATATCACACTTTCATGGTACATAAAATTGATTTCATCCGTGAAGGATTTTAAAACTAACAATTTTGCACGCATTGAATTATGCAATGTTGAAATTGTCAAAAGTTTGTCTTCAATCTGCCTAGCCTTTTCCCAACTATGTTGGGGTCGGCTTCCAGTCTAACCAGATGCAGCTGAATACCAGTATTTTACATGGAGCGACTGCCTATCTGACCTCCACAACCCAGTAACTGGGTTATACGATACCGCTTGTAAGACTGGTTGTCAGACTCGCGCTTCTGACGTCCCGTAACGAATGTCAAAGATTCACATATGACAGCCGGGACCAACGGTTTAACGTGCTTTCCGAGACACGGAGGAGTCTCGGTGTGTAAAGATGGTCACCCATCCACGGACCAACCCCGGTAAGCTTAGCTGAAGTTGTAGGGCCGACCCGTGCGGCTGTTATAAAGATTTAAGTCTATATTAATAGTAGCCGACCCAGCTGACGCTGTCCTACCCGACCGTTAGGTCGCGAACGTTAGGTTCAAACCAACCAGGAACCTATTAAAATAAACACAAAAAAAAACATCCAAATCGGTCCAGCCGTTTAGGAGTTACGTGACAAACACACTTTCAGAAGAATTACATAAATATACTAGCTTCAACCCGCGACTTGGTCCGCGTAAATGTCGGTTATTGGCGGTTTAATTTTATTTCTCCATAAAAGTACCCCCCTTTTTTTCAACCCCTAAGGGGTAGAATTTCAAAAAATCCTTTCTTGTAGGATGCCTACGTCATACAAAGAACACACCCTCCAAGTTTCAGGTCTCTACGATCAGCGGTTTAGGCTGTGCGTTAATCTGGATGCTTACGTCATTCGCCCCCTCACTGCAGTCTCAGTTTCGGTGAGACCACGCCTTTTACTGTAGCTGCGCAGTTTTCGTAACCTGCGCTTGACCTTTGCCGCCTAACAAAGTTCAATCTATTCCGAGATTGTCCCTGGTTTTGTATTCCGTAAATAGTAGAGTAAAAATATCTGATAACATAAGTGAATAAAGGAGATATGTGGGTATAAATATTATGGGAAAAGCGTTGACTAGTATGAATCTATCATCCATATCTTCTACTAGCTTATGCCAGCGACTACGTCCACCTGAAACTTGTTTATATCGTACTTGCATACAAACTTTCACCCCCCTTTCACGGCCTTAGGGGGTGATTTCCGGGATAAAAACTATTCTATGTCCTTCCCCGAGTCTTAAACTATCTCTGTACAAAATTTCACCTAAATCGGTTCAGTGGTTTAAGCGTGAAGAGGTTACAGACAGACACACTTTCGCATTTATAATATTAGTAATAGTATGGACCTTTACATATAAAATGCTTTGTCCTGAATGACTGACTCACGGATCAACGCACAGCCTAAACCGCTGATCGTAGAGACCTGAAACTTGGAGGGTGTGTTCTTTGTACGACGTAGGCATCCGATAAGAAAGGATTTTCCAAAATTCTACCCCTTAGGGGGTGAAAAAAGGGGGCCAAGTTTGTATAGGACAACGTCATTCCTTTGTCGTTGCATAAACATACTTTAACAGAATTCTAGAAGACGTGCTTCGTATTTTATATCAAATTCATCCCTTAACAGGTTCAAAAAGGCGTAGAAAGTTATTTTGGGGGTGAAATTTATATGTTACTAGCTTTTGTCCGCGACTTCGTTCGCGTAGATGTCGAAAATGGGTCTAACAGGTTTTTTTTTTAACTTATTAATTTGTTATCTTCTTATAAAAATGCATCACTAAATGTGTTGTTAAGCGCAAAACTCGAGAACGGCTGGACCGATTTGGCTTGATCTTTTATTGTTGTATTTGTAATTTTCTGGACAAGGTTTTTATGCAAGATTTTTTTTAGAAAATCCACCGGGTATGTGAGAAATTTGCACCCGTGCGGACCCGGAGCGATTCGCTAGTAACATATCAATAAGTACTAAGGAGTATTGATATCAACTCCGAAGCAAATTAGCCCCTAAATAACTTTCAACCCCTTTTTGAACCCTACGTCTGCGCGTCCGAATCGCACTTTACCGGTTTTTTTTTCTTAACGTAACAAAGAAAGTCCAATATAGATAATACACCCTGAAATGTAAACCGTTGCAAAAACGCGGCAGAACGATTCGCCCTCAGTAGTACTAATGGAACGTAGAGTTAAACTTAAAAAATAAAAATATTTTTATTTTAAAATATAAAAAAAAATATTCATAAACTCGAAAGCGTGAGTAACAATAGTTACACTGTCACGCACACAAACGCAACGTAGCGAACGAAATGATACCTACGTCCTAACGTAGGTATCATTCAAAACTCATGCGCTACCGACAAAGTAAAAAGCAATAAATCATAAATGTTCAGAGAAAAATAAGCTCTCGTGCCTTGTGATACGGTATAAACTAGAGCGCGTAGCTTACACTCTCTTCATTCGCCGCCACAGATCAAAAAATGCCGCGCCGTGCCGCGCAGTGTCGCGCACTCGACGCTCAGTTGTCTTGCGGACGTTGTACTTGTAGGTTAAATAAGTGAAAAATGGATTGAAATTACGATTTTTCTAATTTTGAGTGAGACCCATTATTAAAACTAAAAGAATTTATTTAAAAGTGCTCGTTTGTGTGTGGAATGTAGTGGCTTACACTTCGAACACTTGCTTCGATACCGCGAAGTGTAGGTAAGTACTTTGTGAATAGTGAAAATTCAGAAATAGGTTAGGTGATTAAAATCATTGTAAATAAGTTGATTCCAACTTTTTAAATACGACTAAAATACTTACTTTATTGTCTTTGTTTAACTTGTTATTTTGTTTTCGTGTTCAGTAAGTAAAGTTGTAGGTAATAAAAAGTATTTTTGACAGTCTTAAGCCTGTAAAAGTATGAAGGGAGAATTGGAATAACTTTTTGGGTGTTGTGTTACATTAAATTAACTAAAGATCAGAAAATCAGCTGTTGATAAGCGCAAGGGTTAACGACCCAGTGTTCTGGCGCCCGCGCCGTCAGCCGATCGGGTCTCGGCCGCTGCGTTTGACTAGGTACTACTATTTGATTGCGTTCATTTTCGAGTTTCGCTTTTCACAATTGTGAATCTGCCATTTTTATATTTTCATAGTAAAGATATTTACTAATCGATTGTACTACCAAAACAAAGTCATTTTGCTGCAGCTTTGCAACGGTTTACATTTCACGTTGTATATACATAATATAATATTCGAAATTCATAATAATAGAATATTACGAAATCAACTTTTACTTACAAAAATGTGATAAATTGAATAAAATTTAAATAAATATATTAGATTAATAAATAAACATAAATTATTTTACATAAGCTTGTAATTTATTTTGAATCTATTACAGATAATTCTCTGAAATTGTATAATCTTTATGAACACTAATAATGAACTAGCTTATGCCCGCGACTATGTTCGCGCTTGATTTTTTTTCTTCCGCATTAAGTTACGTCTTATATACGGTTCCCGTGGGATAATACATAATATATTAACTTTGACGCGGACGAAGTCGCGGGCAGAAGCTAGTAAGTAATAAATAGTCGTACGTACAGCAATATAGTTCAATGTTGTACAAACAAATGTTTCAATTCACGTCTTGGTGTGAAAGTTCTGGATGCGCGAGGATGAGCGAGGCGAGAATTGAAATATTTGTTTGCACAACATTAAACTTTCTTGCTGCAAAGATAGAGTATTTATTACTTTTCAAAATCGATACACAATACCCGGCGAATGCCGACGCTAGTCAGCATGATTTAAATTCTCGCCTATAAAATATTCTCCTCGCCTCGCCGTTTAAAAACCATCGTTAAAGTTAGAAGTGCTTTCCTCAGTTCGATGCTATTTGGCGTCTTCTAGTCTTTCCCTGTTGTTACATGAGTATCATTTGGATTGCCTAAATACTGACGAATATTATCTAAATACCTTTTACGTTTCATATTCGCCATCTTTAAAATTCTCTTGACAAGCGGATCGTTTTTTAAAGCGAGCCTAATTTCCGTTTCATCGAAAAGTGTTAAAATTGTCACTGGTTTGGCTGTGGTTGTTTTTTTAGTATCAATGGTTGTGGGATCTACTGTAACATAGCTGTAATTCTTCCATTTTAGTTTCTTTTCAATTTCTACGAGTATAGTATCGAAATGGTTGACCGGTTTTTTAGGCTTGCCATCTCTTTCTATTTGTGCAAGCTTTTCTATGATTTTATGTTGTCTTGCTAGTATTTTGAATAACTGTATTTCTTCTTCTGAAGATGGAGATATGTTTAGATTATTGTGATTTGTAATTGCATTCTCATCTTGTTGTGTGGTTTGATAATTTTGTTCTCTGTTAGATTCCGTTCTCGGCTCATTGATGTATTGGTACTGTTTTGAATAAGCCAAGTCTTGGTAATAGTCTGGGTTGAGCATGGGACTGTCCTTTTTAAATTCATTATTAGGTAGTGTGAAGTGTGTTTTTCGTCTAACCATTCTGAATTCGTCGAAACTCTTTTTGATTCTAGCGTTATTGATGCGAGTTTGTATCTGTGGTACGGCGGTGTCGTAGAATTTTCTGATTTTGCTTCCGATTTCGTAGTTTTTGCTGTTGATATTTGTAAGACCTTGTTGATGGTAAACTTTGGGTATGTTATAAGGCTTTCCTATGTCTCGCTTTTTAACATTCTTAGATGAATCTTTCCGTTTCTCATTAAATTTCTTGTCAGTGTTTAATATGTTATCGTTTTTGTGTATTTTGGTCATAGTTTCATTTCTAATTACTGTACTTTGATTCTCAATTGTATTTTTGGTTGTATATTCAAATAATACGCTTTCGTTTTTGTTATTTCGTTTTGTAATTTTATCTAGTTCTTGTTTTTTTGTTACGTTTATATCACGGTGTGTTGTGTCAAATAAGCTGGATTTTTTTAAAATTAAACTTTCGTTTATCTTGTCTTTGGATTTATGTTCTTCTGTAACTGTAATTGTTTTTGAAATGACATTTTCAACTCGATTGTCGCTCTTTAGAAATATTTCTGTAAACTTTTCAGTCTCATTCAGATACTTTACTGTAATATTATTGTTGTAATTAGTAGCCATTTTGAATTCAGGATTTCGTGTGATATTTTCATTATTGCTAGTTACGTTGTAACAGTGGCAAATTACTGAAAATAAAGCATATATTTTTATTAAAAGCTTTCTCTTATGTCATCCTACGAAGTTGTCGGCTGATTAACAGAACTTTCATGAGGTGCCTTAACAAATGAAGGCCTTCAACTAGGGCATAAACTTTATAACCTAAGCGACTACACGCTAAGGGCACCCCCTGTGGGGTACGAGCCTCGGCTTAAGGCGTTGCTGGGGGAGGGCAGCAAGGGAACAGACTCGATCTGATCTTCATTATTTAGGGACAAATTTAAATCTACGAGGTCAGCGGGGTGGCCTCATCGTTGCCACGTTGTATGGCAATTTTGATACTTAGGCTCGAGACAACGCCTAACGATATCCCGAAAAACAAGGATAGTGCTCGGACCCCATGGCCCTAGTGTTTTAACCTCAAACGTTTTTAGCAGATAGCTTCCAAGAAGGTTGTTATATTTGCACCATTTTGAGGTTTTCGGCACCAGCAGCAGCCTCATCACAACACGTCGTGCTAGGAAGCCTAAATAATACTTTTGATCGTTTTTAGGATTGTGCTGAAATTTTTAATACATGCTATTTAGCTTACCAGTGTACCGCTGTTGTATATTCTTAGTTGAATTATTCTTTATGTCATTTTGATTTAAATCATTGATTACGACATTCTGAAGTGTATTCAAATTTTGTTCATTCATTAACATACTGTTGTTTTGATAAATATTAGTCACATTTTCATTTTTAATCATTATACTTTGCTTATCAATTGTATTTTTTGTACTGTTTTCAAATAATTCGCTTTTGTTTTGTAAATCGTCGTTTGAATTGATAATTTTATCTATGTTTTGTTTTTTTGTTATGTTTAAATCTTGGCGTGCAATGTTATTTATACTGTGTTCTTTCAAAATTATGACTTTGTTTATATTGTCTTTGGATTTATGATCTTCTGTAACTGTCATTGTTTTTGTAATGTTAGTTTTGACTCGATTGTTATTCTCGAGATATGTTTCTGTTAAATTGTCTGTCGCATTGAGAGTATTAACTGTAATGTTTTTGTTAGAGGGCGTGTCTTCGCCTGCTTTTGTTATGTTTGAATTGGTTACCATTTTAATTTCAGGTTTTCGTGTGCTATTTTCATGTTTTCTTGTAACGTTATAGCCGTGGCACATATCTGAAAATGAAGTATAATTTAATCCTACTAATCCATACTAATATAATCAATGCGAAAGTCTGTCTGTTAGCTCTTCACGCTTAAACCGGTGAATCGACTTTTGATAAAAATTGGCATGGAGATATTTTAAGACCCTTGGAAGGACATAGAATAGTTTTTATCCCGGAAAGCACCCCCTAAGGCGGTGAATAGGGGGGTGGAAGTTTGTATGCAAGTACGATATAAACAAGTTCCACGCGGACGTAGTCGCGTGCAAAGGCTAGTAATATTAAAAATGTGAAAGTTTATGGGGATGTATGTATGTTTGTTACTCTTTCGCTCAAAAACTACGAAGCGGATCTGGAAGAAATTTGGCACACATATAGATTATAGTCTGGAATAGCACATGGCTGCTTTTTATCCCGAAAAAATGTATGGTTAACATAACATAACATCACGCCTGTATCCCCGAAGGGTTAGGCAGAGGTGTACCCATTAGTACACCCACATTTCGCCAGTTATGTTTTTAGTCCCATGTAATAGGGGGCGAGCCTATTGCCATCAACCGGGCACAAATCCAGACTCCGAGGCTGCTACTCAGAAATTTCTGATAGAAAAATCAAATAACACTTAGCCCGACCTGCGAATCGGACCCAAGACCTCATGCTTAGCAGTCGCGTAGACAACCAAAGAGGCAATTTTCTAGAATCAATTTTTTGTATTCGTACTTACATAATATCATGAAAAAACATAAAGAGTACTGAATGGAAAACATAACGAAATTTTAAAATGCTTATAAAATATTACTTGCTATATAAAACTAAAATTGAATTACAAAAATAACCATAAAAAATAAAAGCTGTTTTTAGTCTATCGATACCCGACTAGGCTAAAGCAAACACGAATATTTTAACACGTAATTTACGTAAGAATCTTTTGTACAAGCTTTTATTTAGCTTGCACTGTTCGTATGTAAGTTGTCCTTACAAAATTTGCAAACCATTTTTCGACCATGTGTTGATATCCGATAGAGCTGAAATTTCGCATACACCTTTAGTTCTGATGACAATACAATGGTGCCGATTCTCTTGGTCACAAACTAAACTAAAATTAGACTATTTCCATCTTTTTCTGTCCAATAAAATAAGAAAGATACTAATGTAAATAAGAGCTGTCAAGTTTAACCAATCTGACACATCCATACAATTATAGTTGACATCTTAAAACGTATGGATTAAAAATACGGAGAAGTTCAAGGCAAAACTAATTTGACATCTCTAACTTAGTTCTTTAATGTCACGGAATGTCACCGTCCTTTCCTTTCGCTGTATTTTAGTAAGAGATGTCAATTCTTTAAATTTAGTCTAGTTTGTGAACTAGGAAATCGGCACCATTGTCCAGTTCTCAATATTGTAATAATTTCAATATGGCCGCTGTTCCAAGATGGCGGATTACATATTTTTTCTCAATCCCTTTGATATGGGTATCAAATGAAAGGGGAGTTTCATTAAAATCGGTTCATTCATTTCGAAAAATATGGACTTCAAGTTTGAACCTACCTAATATTACATTTAAGTAGTAATTTATAATATTTTACTTGTATGACGAGATGTATGAACGTAGATGAGGCGAAAGGAGTATGTAAGGATCGTACAGGTGGCGTTCTTTGGTTTCTGCCTACCCCCATGGGAAAAAGGCGTGTGTTTATGTATGTATGTATGTATTTATATGTAGTAACTAGCTTTTGACCGCTACTTCGTCTGCGTAGTCATTTATAGCGGTCTAAACTTGTTTCCCCATACAAACTTTGGACCCCCGTTTCATGCTCTTAGGGGGTGAATTTTGGACAATCCTCTTTTAGGGGATTCCTACTATCCATAAACTACCTCGCTGCCAAATTTCATCTTTATCCGTCAAGCGGTTTTCGATATTTTGTGATGAGTGAATGAGTGGCCTTTCGCTTTACTTAGATAGATATCCAAAATCATAACAATTACTTAGAAAATTGGAAGCTAGACAAGTGCATTTGTTTCGGTAAGATTGAACTCCGTATAGCAATCCCAAAAGATCCCTCCGTATTTCAGATATCACGTCTCGGCTGTCAGTCTTAAAGACAACCATTATAACTAGTCAGAAGCCCGCAAGTCTGACAACCAGTCTTACCAAGGGGTATCATGTTACCCATTAATTGGAGAGGTAATAATATAACTCTCTCCCAGGGCCGTAGCTACCGCCGTATCAGGGCCCCTTTAGCTGCAGGGGCCACGTTTACACGTGTCGAGGGCAAAAACTCGTAAAATATTATCCCTTTACTGTCTCATTCAAATGTTTGGGGCTAAAATTGAGTGGCGCGGAACGGCGCGAGCGTCCGTTTAGGACGCTCGCGCCGTTACATACAAAGGTACACGCGCAGAACCTCTCGACGGTGTATTTCTGCAATTTCAGACCTTAGCTTGTACCCCACGCGACAGCCACAATCGCTACCATAAACGCCGCCACCTGAAGCTAGGAGCGACGCTGTGGCCGTGTGGCACAGCCACCTTTTTTTTAACGTGGTATAGATCATCAAATGAGTCCATCCACTCTGGGTGGGGCGGAAGGGACTGTCAGACTTTTACTGACTAAAAAACCACCCTGTTCCTGCTATTGCTCTTTACGTTCCGGGGCATTCTGTTAAGACGTCTCGCAATCCCGGCAGGCGTTTGGCCCTATTGGTGCCCCGTCCCTATGGTGACAGCTCTTTGAGGCGCGCGTGAAATAGAACGCGCCATCGACCCGGGCCTGGTCCTTGATCGGACGGCGAGCTACCCATCACTGCCACCTCAGATATCAACGGTGTACGGCGAATCAATACAAAATGTGTCAAAACTACAGTAAACACGTCGATGGCGGCGTTTTGTGGTTGTGGTCGGTGGCCCGTATGCGAACAGGCTTAGACAGTACGCCGAAAAAAAAATATTTATTTATTTATTTAACCATATTTAAGCTATCTTTACAGGTAACCCAAGACGATAGTTAAACATACACACTCACATATAATATTCTACATTTCACTAGGTACAGCATACCCTATTAACACATAGGTACACATATTACACAAAATAACTTAAAATAACTTATTCTGTCTTTTCTGAAAAATGTTTATCCTCAATTTGGGCTTCGCCGCAGAAGGGCCCTTAACTTTGGTACAGGGGCCCTCTAGGACAAGGTACGCCTCTGCTCTTTCCATTTAAATATAATGTTGTTTATTTTATTATATCTCAGCTAATTACTTAGCTTCAGGCTATTTCTTTTGGGAATATAATAACTTTATTCTCAGAATCAATGTTCGTATTTTCCGATGATATTTTCCTCTTTGTGGTCAAATAAATATATGTATTTGTTTTTTCTTTGTAGCGTTCCGTGACTCAGTCGGCAAAAATGGAGCCCTTATAGGATCACTTTGTTGTCCGCTCTATCAAGAACCGTTTTCAACCCCCGACGCAAAAAGGACGGGGTGTTATAAGTTAGACGTGTCTCTGTGTGTTTGTGGCATCGTAGCTCCTAAACGGATGAATCGATTTTAATTTTGTTTTTTTGTTTGAAAGGTAAATAAGTCGGAAGTGTTCTTTGCTATGTTTGATGAAAATCGATCCAAGATGGCTACTGCCACAAAATGGCGATTTATATATTATTTTTCACTTTTTTCACTCCCTCAGTATGGGTATCAAATGAAAGTAGAATACTATACACTATGATAAATTTAAAATTCAAGATGGCTGCCGCCACAAATTGGCCGGTTAATTTTTTTTTCATAACTCCCTCAATATGGGTATCAAATGAAAGGACTTGACCAGTAGAATACTATAGAGCTGACACCATGACAGTCTTTAAGGCACGTATAAAGGTACAAAGCTAAACTTAATGTCAAATACTCAGTGAGAAAAAACAAACTCCTAAGTCTACGCACCTAAAGATTTTTATTCGCACAAAATATTATGTAAAATTCCACCTCATCACGCGTCAACAAGATTTAATTTTCATTGGCGTCAAACGAAAAATGCGACAAAGAATTCATTCAGTTGAATAAAAAACCGTTTTCTAATAAGCATTTCTCAGTAGCCGTTCGGAGACTGGATTTGTAATCCTCACGGAGTCACGGCTTCCCTGCCTCTGTCTCGGGGGAGGCAGAGGAGTCTGTCAGACTCCTACTGTACATGACATGACATGTCAACCGTGGGGAACATTACATGAATATTACATGTCAATTAATAGCGTTTAAAACTGACTGACTGCCTCGTTGGTCTAGTGGTCGCAAGCGCGACTGCTGTTCATGAGATCTTGGGTTCGATTCCCAGGTCGGGCAAAGTGTTATTGGGTTTTCCATCAGGAATTTCTCAGTAGCAGCCTCGGAGTCTGGATTTGTGCTCGGTTGATAGCAATACGCTCGCCCCCTATTACATGGGTCTGAAAACATAACTGGCGAAATGTGAGTGTACTAATAGGTACACCTCTGCCTAACCCTTCGGGGATTACAGGCGTGATGGTATGGTATGGTAAAGCGTTTACGCCGTACGGCATTTCGTGAAACCTTTCCAAGTTCTTATTTTTAGAATAAGCAGGATAATATATAGATGTGGTATGTATTTAGCTTATGTGAAGGAAATTAAAATCGGTAAATGCTCTTAAGAGGTTTTATACTTTTATCCTGTAGCGAGTAATTACAAATTTTCCTGGTTTGGAAGTTGTTGGGGTATCTACCGTGCCTCTAAAAGCACGTAAAGTTTGATGAATGGTCGCGAGTGGCACATCTTACTCGCACCGCTACATAATAATAAATTTATTTATCAACTATCTTTCGCCCTCGGCTTCGCTCGCAAATTTAGTTTAAAATTCGATCATAATTCGAAAGACATGTGGCGCCATCTATCATCAGAACGTTATTGTGATTTATCTCGGAAACAGTACTTTTTTTTAGGATAAAATGAGACTGGATCGGATGTACATGTAATGTCGATTCCAATCTCATACTCGATTTTGTTCAAGAGTAAGCCTACAGGACAGTTAATCGTTTCTCTGGGACTCGTCGAGCTTCATTACCTCGGCGCTTTTCTAGTGGTCTCCACTGTTGATTCTGGCTTTCAGGAGTTGCAGTGGGTGGGAACAGTGTGGCGGGCTTGTCCCAAAAACAAAAGTAAATCCTAGCTGCATAGCACATCTTTGGTGGAAAAACAACCTTATCCCTTAGGGAATACGTCATGTAGTCATGTTGTTCCTTATTTGTAGGTACCTATAAGTAATTAAGCTCAATGACAGCGTATCATGACATTACATCTGTATTCATTGGTTTTATTACTGAGAAAAGATCAAATGTCAAGTGTTTCTTAGGCTCATCGCAGACGACATACTTTTTAATCTGTGAAAATAGAATAATGGTGCCGATTCCCTTGGTCACAAACTAAACAAAAATTAGACTATTTCCATCTTTTTCTGTCTTATAAAACAAGAAAGAGACTAATGTAAATAAGAGATGTCAAATTTAGTCCATCTGACACATCCATACAATTTTAGTTGACATCTTAAAACGCATAGATTAAAAATACGGAAAAATACAAGGTAAAACTAATTTGACATCTCTAACTTAGTTCTTTAATGTCACCGTCCTTTTCTTTCACTGTATGTTAGTAAGAGATGTCAATTCTCTAAATTTAGTCTAGTTTGTGAACAAGGGAATCGGCACCACTATCTATCTAAATATATAAAAGTGAATCATAAAATTGTAGGCTGAAAGTAACACTTTTATATAATAATTTATAAAATAGTACTTACCTCCGTTTTAATAAAAACTTTGGCGCTCATTAGATAATAAAATTATAATAAAATATCAGCAGTAAATGAGCGCCAAAGCTTTTATTAAAACGGAGTTACTATTTTATTAATTATTTTATAAAAGTGTTTTCTCCAGCTTTAAATTTTAGCAAAATCATATTTTTTCCTTTTTAGTATATTTTAAAATTTTATTGTTAAATAAATTATTTTTTATAAATATTATTTTAACCTTAAAGCTAGCTTGTATGTCCCTACATTATCACCGGCAAAATAACCGAAAATGTCCGTTAAATATCTGCCAAAATTTGTAACTGAAAATATCTATCGATCATCATCATCATCTGCCTAGCCTTTTCCCAACTATGTGGGAGTCGGCTTCCAGTCTAACCGGATGCAGCTGAATTACATAATATTACATAGAGCGACTGCCTATCTGACCTCCACAACCCAGTAACTGGGTAATACGATACCCCTTAGTAAGACTGGAAAATATCCATCAAATGTTTGCTAAAATCTTTTTGTACGCCACGGACTCAATCGCACAAAAACGTCGGTCGTCTGCGATGAGCCTTACAGCTGCCTAAGATCATTTTACCAAGAAGCACCCACGAATGAAACAGAGTACTGTATTCAGGGTCGACTAATTAAGATGTAAGATTGAGCTAGTAATTAGTTGGGCCACCTGAAAGTGTGTGACAGGGATAGCGAACTTTTATTGGTGAACGTTGGTATTAACCGATTTCAAAAACGAGGAGGTTCTCAATTTGGCAGTATGTTTTTTTTTGTTTGTTTGTTACGCGATTACTCCGTCAATTATGAATTGATTTGGATGATTATTTTTTTGTTTGGAAAGTCATACTTCAGAGGTGGTCCCATGTACATTTTATCGATATAAATGCAGCGCTTTTTGTTAAAATCGACAAAAACAAAGCAGTAACAAGTGAAAAATAAATATATTTTTTTACATAAAAGACAACCGCCTTCAATTACTTTAGAAGCGAAGCCGCGGGTGAATGCTAGTAACATAATCGGACTAGTACTTCCATAAATTAGCTCTAAAAACAAACAATTCGACCTCTAACATTACTATTACTTGTAAATACCCAAAATTTATTTCCAAAATCATAACAAACAAGCCTTACCAATATTATTTACTTAAACCGAAAACAGTTTGCACGAACAATAATTACAAAAGCGTTAAAACCCCTTTTCAACCCAAATTCCCATTAGAGCTTGAAAACCCTTTGAAAATATTGTTTGTTCTTATCATTACGAGTTCAATAAAGAGGGTTTTACTATACACAAAATCCTTTTACCTGTCAGATGTTTGTAAAACCAATTACGTGTACTTCAAAACAATACGGTCTTAAAATACATACATTATTAATTTTTGTTTATGCTCTAATCAAAAATATTTCCAAACTTATTGTGTCTACTGCCAAATGTCGTGATAGCCTAGTGGTTAAGGCGCCCGTCTCTCATGCATGAGGATGTGGATGCGAGTTCGAATCCGGGCAAGTACCAATGTGACTTTTTCAATTCATATGTACTTTCTAAAGTTTATCTTAGACATTACTGACATTCCGTGCCTCGGAAAGCACGTTAAGCTGTTGGTCCCGGCTGTCATTCGTGGATCTTTGACAGTCGTTACGAGTCGTCAGAAGCTTGAGAGTCTGACAACCAGTCTTACCTAGGGGTATCATATTACCCAGTTGCTGGGTTGTGGAGGTCAGATAGGCAGTCGCTCCATGTAAAATACTGGTACTCAGCTGCATCCGGTAAGACTGGAAGCCGACCCCAACATAGTTGGGAAAAGGCTAGGCAGATGATGATGATGATCCCTGAATAGGTACACAAATAATGGATAACTATTTGCAGAGGCGCGCATCGATTGCTTCTACGCTACTCTGCGCAAGCGGTGCGCGTCGATGCTGAGCAGAGTGCGGGCTAGTCGCAACAGCGTTTTAAGTATGATAGCCGGTAGACTTGACTGTCGGTACATGAATCGATGTATTACTGCTCACATGACTATTGATACATCGATTCATGGGTCGGGCAGGGGGCGAGTAGATTAAGGTTGTATTGTTACTAACACTAGTTATAAGTTATTGTACTACTAACCAATTGGATCCTAGTTATCTTAATAAAAGTTTTATTATTATTATTATTTTATATGCATTTTGTATCTCGGGACCCTGAGGTCCCGGGCCTTTGTAAGGCGTACGAGGGGCCGGGGCCAACTCGCAGAGGCCCCTTAGGTAGCTTTATATGAAATTATTATTATTATTATTATTATTTCGTACATCCATACCTGCGTAAGCTCCCCGTTACTGACGCTTCAAGTTTCATCTTTCGTGGCGCGTCTTGTACTAATGGATGCTCCTCTGCCTAACCCCTCGAGGATTACAGGCGTGATGTTATGTTTGACATTTCAATCATATTTATTTGCACAGATAACCGACCGAACCCTTCATTTAAAATAGCTAAAAATAGCCTGTTAATAAGGTTGCTATTGCCTTGACAAGAGTTGAGAAGCAAGTAAGGCTGAATCCCTGACCGAGATGATAAACTTCCGCGTTGTAAAACCTCGTACAAGTTCATTATCAATGAGTTTCCCTGTTTCAAGTAGTTTCGCGGCCGCCATCTTGGTAGTAATTTCTTTTTTAAACTTCGAATAGAGGTTGGCAATGCCAATAATGTTTTTTTTTCTTTCTCATCTATCCTAACTAATATTATAAATGCGAAAGTAAGTTTGTTTGTTACCATTTTACGCCTCAGCCACTGAACCGATCATCCTGAAATTTTGCATATACGTTGCCAGGTGTACAGGAACGAATATAGGGTACCTTTAATCCCGAAAAAAAGTACTGTTTCCGAGGGAAATCACAATTACGTTCATATGATGTTAGATGGCGTCACTTGTCTTTCGAAATATGATCGAATTGTAAATATAATTTGCGAGCGAAGCCGCCGGCGAAAGCAAATTAAAAATAAATCATAGTAACATATTAAATTAAATTTCCTAACTAATAAACTTCATCAAATTTAATTACTAATGGTCAAAATTTAACTAGATAATTTTTGTATGAAGCGCGGAGCAGGCGCTGTCAAAAATATCCTTAATAACAGAATGATCAAATTTTAATTGTTTTGACAAAATGTTTACAAAATAAACGAGAGATTCCATTGAATGGAAGGGGAATCGATTTTAATTAAATCATAGGTTCCCGAGTATCGGTTCAATAACTTTTTATCGTAAACAAATAGAAAATAAACCTCATTGGTCTTCAGTCTTATAGTGACAAAGATAGAAAAGGGTATGCTTAGATGGTTCGGTCATGTTGAGAGGATGAGTGAAAGACGATTAACAAAAGGTATTTATATGGCAGAGGTGAGTGGCAACGCCGGGAGGGGTCGCCCTAGGAAGACCTACACTGACCTTATTGGTGAGGTTCTTCAGAAAGGTCAGATGCGCAGTACTCGTAACCGGCGTGCTTGTATGACGAGATGTATGAACGTCGACGAGGCGAAAGAAGTATGTAAGGATCGTAGATGAGGACGTCTTGTGGTTTCTGCCTACCCTATGGGAAAAAGACATGAGTTTAAGTATGTGTGAATGTGTGATGTGTATGTTTCTATGCAAATAAAAAAATTAAATTGAAGTCGTTAATTTTAAACCCCTTTTTTTTAGTTGGTAAAAATCATGAAATGATTCCCTCCACCCTTGGTGGGGTGGAAGGGACTGTCAGACTTTTACTGACTAAAAAACTACCCTGTTCCTTCTATAGCCCTTTGCGTTCCGGGGCCACGGTATCCTTTCAAGACGTCCCGCGACCTCTGACGCAAAAGGAGGGGTTTCTTGTAATAAGTTTGACATGTGTGTGTCTGTGGCATTGCAACTCCTAAATGAATGAAAAAATTTGAAGCGGATTGTTTGGTTATTTAATTTTTTGTATGTCTGTCGGCGTCCAGTCTTACCAAGGGGTATCGTATTATATTACCAAGTTACTGTGTCGTGGAGGTCAGATAGGCAGTCGCTCCATTTAAAATACTGGTACTCAGCTGCCTACGGTTAGACTGGAAGCCGACCCCAACATAGTTGTGAAAAGTCTAGGCAGATGATGTCTGTCTGTCGGCGTATGTGTCGCTGTTGGTTCTGCGCCTGATTACTCCAGGATTGAATTGTGGTTTGAAATATAAACCACTGTGACGTCACATATCTAAGAGCTGTCCAGTGAAAATTTCGCCTCTTGTGTATCACGCTACGAGCGGCCGCCACTCGGCACCGCCACCGGCACCTTGCCCAGTCCCCGTTCGCGTACTACCCCCGCGCCCCTGTACCCCGCAGGCGAGGACTCAATTGAGAGGTTTAGGGGGTATTCATTAATAACGAGAGGCGTTTACGGGGGTCGAATCGAAACTTCACTTAATTTCATAAAAAAAATGCACATTTTGAAAAATCTCATTCGAGAAAAGGCGATGCAGGTCAAAAATCGCCTCAAGTAAATAACGGATGCCCCTTTAGTTTAATCTCCATTGAGATTGCCACCATGACCGAAATTCGGATTTCTAGAGGACATTTTTACTATGCTGTGTTATCTGTACTAATTTGTCTTTTTGTTTGTCTTCAGGTAGTTCGAGGGGTGCACATAGAAGCTGCGCACATTGTCAAGAAACGAAGCATTGACCAACCATTACGAATTAGTATATTTTACGACCATTCCGTCTATAGGTAAGAGAAAACCTACTGTCTTACATAACATTGCAGCACGCTTGTAATTCCTGAAGGGTTAGGCAGAAGTATACATATACCTGCTACCTGCAATGCTGTGGTCTCCTATAAGTGAAGGAGTACACCAACCTAATACCTTGTCGTCCTTTATCTAAATTTATTTTTGTGTATACCTTTGTTGGAGATCCTAAATAAATAAATAAATACCTACAGTACGTCAAAATACTATTTCTCAATAGGAAGGTTCAATTTTAATTTTGCAACACCGAAAGTAATAACAAATAAATTCCTTATAAGTTAAAAACTAACGTTTTTATAAAAATATTTAAGCAGTTATCTGTGTCTATTGTAACTCATTCCATAAAATTTAATAAACAATTTTCAAAACGATTTTCATCAAACATAGCTAAGAATATTCCCGACCAATTCACCTTTTTAAAAAAAAAACAAATTCCAAATCGGTTTATCGTTTCTGGTGCTACGATGCCACAGATAGACACACACACACACAACCACAGAAACGTCAAACTTAATCAAGTCGTCGTTTTTGCGCCGGGGGTTAAAAACTACCTAAAATATATTTTTCGTTTAATAAAAAAAAATACTAGTATAATAAGCCAAAGAAATGTTAGCAACCCTATTCACAAGCGCCATCTTGAAACGCAAATTATCTGTCAATTTTCGCGCCAAGTGTCATGGCCACCGGACTCTATTGAGAATACGACACGAACTTAATAAATTACATTTTCTATTGAAATTCGAATCACACAGAGCCATATTTTATCCATTTTGTCAAGTCTAGACTGAACTGTTTTGTATTCAGCGAAATAAGACTTTATTATTAACTAGCTTTTGACCGCGGCTTCTTTCGCGTAATGTTTCTTACATATCCCATTTTTTTAAATAATAGAATATAGACTATGTCACCAGGGGATTAATACAACAAACACAGATCACCGCGCGTGACCACCGCATGACTATACTATCTATAGTCCCGCGCGTTTGTGCGGGATATATGCGCGGTGAGACAGATAGCACCCCGGAGCGTGGCGTGGCACAGTGTGCGAATCGCCCTAGTGTCTTTTTTTTCAACCGACTTCAAAAAGGAGGAGGTTTTCAATTCAGCAGTATTTTTTGTGTATGTTTGTTACGCTATTACTCCGCCAATTATGAATTGATTTGGGTGATTCTTTTTTTGTTTGAGAGAGTATACTTCCGAATAGGTCCCATAGGAATACTGTCATGATCTGATGACGAACTTCGGAGATATGGAACGGAACTCCTCATAGGATCACAGCAGAACTGTCGTAACAAGTAAAATCTTTGTTTATACGTCGACCATTATCACATCGAACATTAACACAAAAGCACTAAAAAGTGAAAAATAAAAAGCTTTTTTATAAGTTTGGAAGTCGGTGGCAATACCTACATAATAAAAATAAAGCCGCCGACTTCCAAAGTAGTTATTTATTTTGTGGCTTTTGAAGGCGGTTGTCTTTTTTCATAAAGAAAGCTTTTTATTACTTGTAAAATTCTTACATAATTGTAAAGTTTATTAAACAGCATTTGTCATACAACTTTACAATTATGTCGCGTATTTACAAAATTGTCAGATTGTAACGTTTGTTAAATAGGGCCCAGGGGGCTTAGACAAAGTAACATCGCTTCGTCGATTGACCACGTGACTTAACGCGGCTTATGTCAATCCCATACATTTTAGTCTTTCATGTGGTCATCGCTTCGTCGATTGACCACGTGACTTAACGCGGCTTTTGTCAATCCCATACATTTTAGTCTTTCATGTGGTCATCGCTTCGTGAATTGACCACGTGACTTAACGCGGCTTATGTGTCAATCCCATACATTTTAGTCTTTCATGTGGTCATCGCTTCGTGAATTGACCACGTGACTTAACGCGGCTTATGTCAATCCCATACATTTTAGTCTTTCATGTGGTCATCGCTTCGTCGATTGACCACGTGACTTAACGCGGCTTATGTCAATCCCATACATTTTAATTTTTCATGTGGTCATCGCTTCGTCTATTGACCACGTGACTTAACGCGGCTTATGTCAATCCCATACATTTTAGTCTTTCATGTGGTCATCGCTTCGTCGATTGACCACGTGACTTAACGCGGCTTATGTCAATCCCATACATTTAAGTCTGTCATGTGGTCATCGCTTCGTGAATTGACCACGTGACTTAACGCGGCTTATGTCAATCCCATACATTTTAGTCTGTCATGTAGTCATCGCTTCGTCGATTGACCACGTGACTTAACGCGGCTTATGTCAATCCCATACATTTTAGTCTTTTCTAACTTCGTTATAGTTTTGCAATTGTTACTTTGTCTACGCCCCCAGGTTTGACTTACACGTGTTGTTGAGCCCCGGCATTACCTGCTTATTTATGCCAGACAGAATTCGTTGACCTTGTCACTCTTCTCAGTGTCAATTTTCGTTACTATGTTAGATTTTACTTGTATTTTGCGGAGGCGGCAGACGACTAGGTAAAATAGCGTTTTGCATAAATAATATTAACGGTCTCGATATCTCGCTAGTACCTTTGTGATGTTTTCAATTCGTGTGTATGTACTTTTAAATATGGTTTGTTTATTCAAGTAATATGTATAATATTTACAGACATATATGTAAAAAAAAATAATCAGATGAAAAAAAAAAGTCTAAAACTAAATGACATCAAAAATTCTTCCGCATCGTCATCAATTGGAAATGTGCCCAAAAGTCTGGCCGCATTGCCACTGCCTTAGCCTATGGTGAAGATAATACCCAGCTCTTGGGTTAGATGATCAACTGACTTTGAAAATCTCCAACGTCACAATTTGCTCATAAAAAGTATTTCAATAAAATGGTAGTATCAAGTACTTAATTATCCCCTTGTACAATATTTACAGACTAAATTATAAAAAGTTCATCATCAGATCATGACAATATTCCTATGGGACCTATTCGGAACTATACTCTTTCAAACAGAAAAAGAATCATCCAAATCGATTCATAATTGGCGGAGTAATCGTAGAACAAACATACAAAAAAAAAAAAACATACACGTCGAATTGAGAACCTCCTCCTTTTTGAAGTAGGTTGGAAAGAAAACAATTAGGACAAACAAAAAGTAACTAAAAGTAAGTGGAATTCTTGCAATTTACGATAACCAAGTGAACAGTTCGACGCCATGACACTTAATTCCCGCGCATTTTTGACGTTTCCTTTTTTAAACTGTTGTTTTTTTTTTTGTTTTCCAGGTTAGAGCCAGAGAAATTCGACATGATTAATGTAAGTATTTAATTGAAAATACATATTTAAATTCAGTTTCTCAAACACTACTTAATTTGAGAGTTGCACATAGAGCAACTATTGCAGCAACTGGCAACTAGCTGTTTACATATAATAATTGGACTGCGCACACATAGCAACTCGAGTTCCGAGTTCCAGTGATCGTCAACAGTTTGCAGTTGTTGTAATCGATGACTAAGTAAGTTCCTATCAACCGGGCATAAATCCAGACTCTGAAGCTGCTACTGAAAAATTCCTGATGAAAAAACCCAATAACACTTATGGCACACTATTCAAACTGTTAAATTATATTCTACGATGGTACGGTACACTTTTTATTTATTTTTTATGTACCCTGTTCAGAATTTTCCTAACATTATTCCCTCTTATAAAATAAATTATTAAAAAGATGTACCTATACAATGTATGTAATAATTTGTTGTAAAACAAATCTTTTTTTCCTTTCAGAATACAATATTGCCTGAAGCTGTAAAATTTTGGGAGCAGGCTTTAAAAGTAAGAAAAACGGGTGGCCCGATTAAATTAAACAGGTTAGTATTTTATTTACAACTTTAATTTTTGTGTTTTTTTATTTATTGAGGAGCTCGTGGCTAAGTAATAACAGCC
Organism: Hoplodrina ambigua; assembly: GCA_949774945.1. Lineage (NCBI taxonomy): Eukaryota > Metazoa > Arthropoda > Insecta > Lepidoptera > Noctuidae > Hoplodrina > Hoplodrina ambigua. The sequence continues at coordinate 2,415,649 of OX458994.1, forward strand.
GCACGGGTCGATCCATCAGGTTAAGCTACGCTTGCCGGGGTTGGTCCGTGGATGTGTGATCATCTTTGTACACCGAGACTCCTCCGTGCTTCGAAAAGCACGTTAAACCGTTGGTCGCGGCTGTCATACGTGGATCTTTGACAGTCGTTACGGGTCGCCAGAAGCACGAGTCTGACAACCAGTCTTACCAAGGGGTATCGTATTACCCAGTTACTGGGTTGTGGAGGTCAGATAGGCAGTCGCTCCATGTAAAATACTGGTATTTAGTCTTATCCAGTTAGACTGGAAGCCGACCCCAACATAGTTGGGAAAAGGCTAGGCAGATTGATTGATTTGAAATAAAACCAAAGAAAATTACCCTAAAATATATATATATTATATTTAAAACATATCTCTTATGTACATAAACATCACAAACATATTATATGTATATAATATATTTAATTTTAAACATACAAATTATTCTTAAAATCGAGACTTATGTCTGTTAGTTGACTATACATAGTATACTATAATAGAATAGAAAAACACTAATGTTTTGTAAGCCTAGAGCAAGTACAACTTCACACACAAAATAAGAAATCGTATTACATTTTAGGTTAAAGGGTCGGTTCACATCTGGCGGAAGATACGCCGCGTATCGTCAGTCGCGTATCGCAGAAACAGTCAAATAGATAATAAAATATCCAACCATACACACATAACCGATGATGCGTAAGTGCGTCGAACATACTAAGTGTCTAAACACACTATGCCGAGGATACGCGACGAAAGTTCGGCATGATTACGCCTGCAATGCTATTTGAATTACTGGCGACACATTATGCCGAAATTACGTTGCGTTATAGCGTACAGCCGAACTTCAGTCGGGCGTAAGTTCAGCGGAAATTCGGCGGCAACGTATTCTGTAGAACTCACATTATACAGGATCACTTTATTTTGCATTTGTCTGTCCGGCTGTTTAGATAACACGACACGACGCCACGACAGCGCTCGAAACACTGAATATACACACAAAATTGCGCAACTGAATTTCTGCCGCGTAAGTTCGGCACTTATGGTATGTCATATCAGCCGAATACGTTGGAACGTAAAATCAGCCGCGGAACTTCGGTCGCGTACGGTTGGCATAGTGTGTTAGACACTAAAGACGATACGTTTGACGTCTCTTCCGTCAGATGTGAACCGACTGCGCGTCTCGGCCGTACGGCATGTCATGAATTTATACAAAACTTTCAAAACCTTATTTTTCGAAATCAATGAACCGATTTAATTGTAACCTACACAAAAACAGGACACATAGAGGTCAAAAAAGTTTGTAGAGATAATTTTTTTGTTTATTTTTTACAAGAAAAGCTTATAAGGAAGTTTCGGTTTTGGTATCGGCCGAAACCGAACCAGAAGCCGAAATTCGATACCGGTTTCTGTTTCGGCCGTAAAAACTAGTTAAATTCGGTCGGATACGATTTAGGTTACATAGTTTACTTTCTGACCTACAACTGGAGTCTCATAACCGATCAACTTAAAGCAATTGGGACAGTAATGATTCTTATACTTAAAGTAGTCTACTAAATATACAATCAGGACGAACGGCAAGCTGGAACAAAGAAAAAGTCATTATTTATTTTTACTTTAACATAAGACTGGATATGATCCACATGATAACATTGTCGAGGTTGGTCCGTAGACCATCTTTACGCACCGAGACTCCTCCGTGCTTCGATAAGCACGTTATCGTTGATCCCGGCTGTCATACGCGGATCGTTGACAGTGGTTACGGGTCGTCAGAAGCTTGAAAGTCCGACAACCAGTCTTACCAAGGAGTATCGTATTACCCAGTTACTGGGTTGTGAAGATCAGATAGGCATGTAAAATACTGATATTTAGTAGCATCTGGTGAGACTGGAAGTCGACTCTAAAATAGTTGGGAAAAGGCTAGGCAGATGATGATGATCAGTCGAAGAGGCTGCAGTAATCATATAGTAAAGATATTATACGAGTTATATTAGTATTGCTATTGTTTTATACTTACAATATAAAGAAAACCATGCAAGCAACGAAATGTGTCATAGCACCGCTCTCCTTCTGCACAACGGTGTGGACCCTGGACCCGCAATGATGGCAGATCAGGTTCTTCTGCTCGTAATTCTGAAGACCTATGATAGGCATGGGAGTTATTGGGCTGACTGGATCTGAAAATAAAATATTTACTGATAGTCGAATAATTGGTAACAAGCTCAGAGCAGAGCTGGCAGGTGGAGGCAGTTGAAAAAATGTCCTGAGAGATATCTTAGAAGAAAGTTCGCGATGATAAAGAAGGCATAGACACTTAGATAGTCTGGTTAAGAAGACGTACTACAATGCAGAGAAGTAATTAGACCCTTTCAATTAAAAAAAGAATCACTAGATTCGATTGTGAAATGTCAGAGAAAACAAATGGAAAATTCGTTTTGAATTGAGATACTCTTTTGTTTTTTTAAGTCTGTTATAAAAATAACACAATACAAGACACTGAGTTGAAAGGGACAGAGACAATACTTATACAAAAATATGGATGAAAAAAGGTGCTGAAGATATTTCTTCTTTGTTAAGACCTAGAGTAGTAGCTAATATTCTTTCAATGTTCATCTTTGACAGCACTGAAGTACGCTAAAAGAAACCTAAACTTGAAAAAACAGTGAGTAAGCGTCGATCAATGTTCGTGTCTTCTCTGTATGAGAAGAGGCTTTAAGAAGGAGAGGTACTGCCTAGTTTTGAGTCAAATTTGGATGAATGTTTCGTACTCAATCACGCCCGAACTGCTGAATGGATTTGCATGAAATTTAGCACAGATATAGATTAAAGTCTGGAATCGGACATAGACTACTTTTCTTCCCGAAAAAATGTACGTTTCCCGAGGTTTTATATCAACATTGACGCAGACGAAGTCGTGAGCAGAAGCTTTTTAGAAAGATACTCTTTGGAAGCACTGCTTCTAGTCTTCCTGCCATATGAATTAATGAATACAATGGACACATAAAGCATTTAGCACGACTGTCATAGGGTTGATATTATCCTGAGTTTTTATCAGAAAAAACGTTTCAAAATTTAGTATTGAAAATATCATTTTATTTAAGAGTATATTATTTGTCATTTAAAGAGATGTATCTTCTTTCTTCTGATGCGAAGTTCTAGATAAGCGTGCACCATCCTGGACAGCTTCCTTTATCCTCATCAGGTGCAACGGGGATCATAGGCGTGCCTATCAAATTAAAGAAAAAATCTTACGTGTAGTTAGCAGTCGGGTGGTCCTCAGAGTAATAACTAACATAGACCTTTATCTTTGAAAGTCTGACAACCAGTCTTTCCAAGGGGTATCGTATTACCCAGCTACTGTGTAGTGGAGGTCACGTAGGCAGTCGCTCCATGTAAAGTACTGGTATTCAGCTGCATTCGGTCAGACTGGAAGCCGACCCCAACATAGTTGGGAAAAGGCTAGGCAGATTTTTTCATGAATAGTAGACATATTTGCTTTGATTGGATGGCAAATAAGCTGCTCATAGACACAGCTGCTTATAGACATCTGCAATACCAGAGGCCTTGCAGATGAGTTGCCATCCCAGAGACAAAGTTGCAACCTATGTGGCTGTCACCGGCACCTATACCCTTCACACCGGGACACAGTAACGCTGTTTTGCCGCAAAGATAGATAGATAGTGTACTTCTCCGAAGAAGCTCCTTTATAAAAAGCTCTACGAATACTTGATTGTCCCAAAATTCTTCTGTAGTTGGTCACGATACATTCTGGCTAACAGGAGTAGCATTAGTAGCAACCGAAGACCTCATGCTCAGCAGTCACTTTTTGAGACCACTAGACCAACGAGACTAAAGTTTCATAAGGAAAAGAAAGACGTACATATGACGTCCTCCTATGTTAGTTATTCCTCTGAGGGTCGAGAGAGTGCCGTGGGAGAGAACTGAAAAAAACTCACCATTAACAATAACTTGAGTCCTTGGAGGCGGAGGAGGTTCTACCACTCTTGGTGTTTCCACTCTTGGAGGTTCCCTCACTGGTTCTCTTGGCCGTGGAGTCTCATCCACCTCGGTATACGCTGGAGGTGGTTCAGGGAATTCTGATATAGGGATGGGTGATAGAGGAAACCCGTCAGCTCCGTCACTTCCGCCGTAGACCTGGCTCTCTTTGGACATAAAGCTTGGAACACCTGGCGTTTGTCTCGATGATGACGCTGGGGATTGTGAACCTGAAAAAAGTTAAAAAAGTCAACGCCAATAACGCATAAGAAGTGCTATTCTGTAAAAGAAATGATCAGTGTTCCTTTGAAGAGTTGAAATTAATCTCCATTACCACGGAGCGTACGTTTTGTGTAGTGCTTTATCATAGTGGGGCCATTTCCCCTACCATGGAGCGTACGTTATAATATATATAGCGCACTATCATAATGAAGCCGTTCAAGTAAGAGATTCAATTATTCACCCCTCCCTCCCTCTCGTAAGCAAGCCCCCTTATACATTCTAGGTACATGAATTTTTTTATTACTTTCTCTATATATTTTTTGGTTTCATGAGCAGCAGTTGTAAAGTCTATAAGTAATAGGTCTAGATCTAGAAAAGAGGCATTTAACGCGAACCAATCTTACACGGACACGTTACACGACCACTTGTAGTTCGCATGAAACGCGATAGATGACGCCACATGTCAGTTTTGGTTCATAAATGGTATAATAGATGTCGCTACTCGTTCTTTTGAACGTAAAATGAAAATAAACTTACTAGTTCCACTACCGCCAGCTAGGTTCAAAGTGCTAGGTCTAACAGGGATGGGCCTAGCGTTTTGATACTGCGGCGTGTACGCAGAGGTCGACCCTGACTCTGAAGAGGCTACGGACCTCTCCTCATCCTTCGGCATGTCGATACGTCTATTCTCAAAAGGGTCGTACATGATTGTATTCTGAAATGGACAAGAAAATGTTGCTTTAGGATTTTTGACGTCGAAGAAAGTTCATAGGTGATGAACTCTTATAACCCCCAAAGGGTTAGGCAGAAGTGTACTAGTTCATAGTCCGAACAGGGACAGGACCGAGCGTAAGGCGCGCGTGGTGCTCCCCGTGCGTCTTGCTGGAGTCTGTGCGGCCGGTGAGTGACAGCCACACCTGGTAACGGGACCTGCCTTGTGGCGGTGGCGGGTCAATACCTGCTCTAGTGCGGAAGAATGCTCTGAGCGCCCCCGTGCCCCGGCGAAAGGTAATTGGAGGAACACCGTGGGGTTTTACTCGGTAAGAGTCCGACACACCCCTCCGCCTGCCCTGAGGTGGAGGCAGTCCATGAGGATTTACCCACAAAAAAAAAGCAGGTGTGTACCCATTACCCATATTTCGCCAGTCATGTTTAAGTCCCAAGTAATAGGGGGCGAGCCTATTGCCATCTGCCGGGGTTGCGGGACGTCTTACCGTGGCCCCGGAACGTAAAAGGCATCAGATGGAACAGGGTGGTTTTTTAGTCAGTAAAAGTCTGACAGACCCTTCCGCCCTGGGTGGGGCGGAACGGACTGGGTCATCAAATGACTCCTCATTTGATGATTGTTACCACCTAAAAAAAAAGCCTGTTGCTATCAACCGGGCACAAAACCAGACTCCGAGGCTGCTAAAGAAAGAAAGAAATTCCTGATGGAAATACCCAATTACACTTTGCTCGACCTGGGAACCGACCTCAAGCTCAGCAGTCGCGCTTTAAGAACACTAGACCAACGAGGCAGTTAGAGGGAAAGATAGATTTACCTGAACAAACTCCGGTTCTTCATCTTCCGGAGTAACGATACTCCTTGACACCTCGCTCCCAGCTTCTGGCAGGTCAATGTAGACCACTGGGTTTTCATCAATGTCTTTCTTTGGAGGTACCGTATCATTACTGCCAGACGTCTGTGGTCGCTGTGCGGCCTGGAAGCGGAAATCATGGCTAGGATGGGTGAATATGTACGTCTAATAAATAACATAACATCATGCCTGTAGTCCTCTAAGGGTTAGGCGGAGGTGTACACATTAGTACACCCACATTTCGCCAGTTATGTTTAAGCAGGAGCCGATCTAGATATTCAGCCGCTCCGGGCAAAAATAATATTCGCCGCTCTTTACACTAACGCCACATAAGTCAGGAGCTTGCTGTTCCAAGATGGCATGACACAATATGTGATATTGATTTAATCGTATAATATTCACATGAGTTAGTCTACTTCGACTTCTGAACAAGTGTACTAAAATTCATGAAGGTATGTTGGACTTCGTGCAACCGCCCGGCACCCTAATTTTTGTCGCTCTTTGCGATAATAATTATGGATGTAGTGACAAAGATAGAAAAGGGTATGCTTAGATGGTTCGGTCATGTTGAGAGGATGAGTGAACGCCGGGAGGGGTCGCCCTAGGAAGACCTACACTGACCTTATTGATGAGGTTCTTCAGAAAGGTCAGGTGCTCAGTACTCGTAACCGACGTGCTTGTATGACGAGATGTATGAACGTGGACGAGGCGAAAGGAGTATGTAAGGATCGTAGCAGGTGGCGTTCTGTAGTTTCTGCCTACCCCCATGGGAAAAAGGCGTAAGTTTATGAATGTGTGTAATAATGATGGATTACCTGTGAACTGTTCCCACTTGCGCTGGCGCCGCTGCTGGAGCCAGCGCTTACCGCACCTGACACATCAGTGAAGACAGGATTCACGTAAGGATACCCCTGGTATCTTGGATAGCCATGCCGCTCCTGGCTTGAAGATTGCGCTGTCTGAAACAAAAAACTCGGTCAAATTCTAGGAAGACTCGAATACGAAGGGTTCCGTGCCAAGGAAACAGTATTGCCACTATGATAACATAACATCATGCCTTTAATCCCCGAAGGGTTTAGGCACAAGTGTACCTTTTAGTACACCCACATTCCGCCAGTTGTTTAAGTCCTATGTAATTTATTTTGAATATTATTTGTTTACTGCCTCATTGGTCTAGTGGTCGCAAACGCGACTGCTGTGCATGAGGTCTTGGGTTCGATTCCCAGGTCGGGCAAAGTGTTATTGGTTTTTTCTATCAGGAATTTCTCAGTAGCAGCCTCGAAGTCTGGATTTGTGCCCGGTTGATGGCAATAAGCTCGCCCCCTATTACATGGGACTAAAAAAAACATAACTGGCGAAATGTGGGTGTACTAATGTACACCTCTGCCTAACCCTTCGGGGATTACAGGCGTGATGTTATGTGATGTTATTTGTTTACAATGGTTTTTAAATCTCTTTTTTGTCTTTTTTTTCATGTACAATTCTGTTGCACCTGCTTTGTTATCTCTTCACCACCTTTGGTTAACTGTTAGAGAATGCCTAAGGCATTAAGTCCGCCTTTGTACCTTTTTGTTGCATAAAGTTTAAATAAATAAATGTAAAAGGGGGCGAGCCTATTGCCAGGAACCGGGCACACGTGCCCGTGTTTTTTCCAAGTGCCTGTGTTACCGAAAGCGGAGACCCATGGGGTCTGCGCGGTAAGCGTGTGGGCATCGGACTGTCACGCCACGCTGTGAACTAGTAAAATTTGGATCACATTAAGTTGCTCCAACAGTTTTATCGTTGACCGAGTGTTAGGGTGTTGCTGTTCACACTAGAAGCTGTCGATCCGACCTAATGGGAACACCACCGTCGTTACACTATAGCCTAGCATAATTTGTCTTGTCGATCTGACCTAATGTGAACCAGGCCTAACTTCCATACGAGTGAGTGAGACCAAAATAGTGGTCTCGCTCTATATACCGCTACGGCAACCGCTACGCCCTCATTGGCCAGCACAGTTCGTGGGTTGCTACACTAGTTATTTCGTACCTGTGACTGTGAACTGCTGGGTCCTGCACTAGACCCTGGGCTCGCACTGCGTACACTTGGCCCATCGTGCACGGGCCGCCTGGGCAGATGCGCCCAACGTGAAGCTGTCTGCGCGTCGACAGTTGGAATGTCGTGAACCACTGGGTTGACGTAGGGGTATCCTTGATACCCTGGGTAGCCATAACGGCCTTGGCTTGAAGACTGCATTATCTGAAAGATAATTCAAGGATATACTTGGTAGAAGACGTCGATTGAAACCAGTTGAATTCCAGAAGTATACAGGGTCTTTAACCCTTTGAACGCCAAGGCCAAGCGCAGCTTATAGGAAGTATGCTCTCTACGCCAAGCCATTTATTTACTACTAGCTGTTGGCCGCGGTAACACCCGCGTCTTTGGTTACTGCTCCGCTCCTGTAGGTCGTAGCGTGATGGTATATAGCCTATAGCCTTCCTCGATAACTACTCTATCTAACGCTGAAAGAATTTTTCAAATCGGACCAGTAGTTCCAGAGATTAGCGCGTTCAAACAAACAAACAAACACTGCAGCTTTATAATAATATAAAATAAAATAAATAGTATAGATTAAATACCTAAAAAATGCTAGCGATGGGGTATTCACAAATATCGATTAACCTTTATTACTGCTACTACAATCGATTTTCCATATTATAAGTGTTAGTAATAACAATAAAGTAGCACATCTATTTGTCGCCTAAACTCGTCGTTGGCGTTCTAGCGGCCGATTACGTTTGTCGCTTGCAAGCGTCGTTAGCGTTCATCATTGACATCGGTGAAGGAAAACATCATGAGGAAACCTGGACTTACTGTTCCACTCAAACCATGTCAGAGGCCCTTGTGGCGGTTTAGAAACTCTGACACTACGGTGTGTGGGGTCGTAAGACCTTACTGCTCACACGATAAAGAAAGAAGAAGAAAGGGTTAAAAAGTTGCCAGAAACCTGAAAAGGGGTCATTGCATAACCATTAAAATCAGTATAACAACTCCATAAGTCGGTATAATCCTAAAATGTCAAGATTTCATTAAATAGTCATTCTATCGGGTTACCTGGCCCTATGGAGTTTTATTGCTGACTTAAATGGTTATAATTCTGAAAATATGTACTTCTTACGTCCGCGAATCATAGTTTAATCAACATTAAACCTAATACTGACTTGCAAATTGCAAAAAACTTAAGAAAATTCTACCGTGGTGATTCTACCTTATTATGAAAGCTTTTTATCTATATCTAAAAATAGAGTTAGTTTGTATGTTTTCCATCAGCGCCAAATGCCAAATTCAAGTGTTTTCTATCGTTGTATGCCAAATATTATGTTAATTCATAGTTATGTCAGAGATTTGTTAAAAGTGTTTCAATTTAGATTTAGAAACCAAAAATAGACCGACCTGGGAATCGAACCCAAAACCCCCCTACTCAGCAGTCGCGCTTTCGACCACGAAACCAACGGGGCTGTCCTTAGATCCCTGTAATCCCGGAAGGGTTAGGCAGAGGTGTACCCATTAGTACAGCCACATTTCGCTAGTTGTGTTTTTTATTCTGTCTATCGATATTTTAAAGTTAAATAGATACAACTCTGTCACAGACAGGCAGACGTCGCGTCGGCTGTGTAGCCTTTGTAGACTCCCATCGACACAAACACGAGCACATAACATAACATAACATCACGTCTATAACACACATATTTCGTCAGTCATGTTTAAGTCCCATTTAATAGGAGGCGAGCCTATTGCCATCAACCGGGCACAAATCCAGACTCTGAGGTTGCTAGTTGAGAAATTCCTTATAGAAAAAATCAATAACACTTTGTCCGACTTGGAACTAAAACATAACTGGCGAAATGTGGGTGTACTAATGGGTACTCCTCTGCCTTATCCTTCGGGGATAACAGGCGTGATGTTATGTTATATGTCCAATGATAAGAAATACAGCAATATTTTGTTTATGTTCGGCAAGAATTTTATCTTTAGACAATTTTGTTAATTGGAATGACAATTCATTTTTTTTTTCGTAAACTAGCTTCTACATGCGAATTCGTTGACGTTATTTTTTTTACTCGCATTAAGTCGCGTCTTTGGTTACTGCTCCGCTTCTGTGGGTGGTAGCGTGATGTTCCTTCTTTCATCGTAACATAACATCATAACATCACGCCTGTAATCCCCGAAGGGTTAGGCAGAGGTGTATCCTTTTATTCTTATCCTGTTATACTTTCACCGTGTGGGCAATAATATCTTACGACCCCACACACCCTAGTGTCAGAGTTTCTAAACCGCCTCTGACATGGTTTGAGTGGAACAGTAAGTCCAGGTTTCCTCACGATGTTTTCCTTCACCGATGTCAGTGATGTCTTAGATAAACTTTAGAAAGTACATATGAATAGAAAAAGTCACATTGGTACTTGCCTGGCGTTATGTTATTTATCCTATACTATTCCTTATGAATCTGGCTATCATATACAAAAAGATTTTTTCCAATCGGACTGGTAGTTTCAGAGATTAGCGCGTTAAAACAAACAGATAAACAAAAAAAAATGTCTTTATCCTGATTATATTAAGTATTGATTTGCATAATTGACAGTTGATTTATAAATACAGATAATTTATATACATTTTTTTCGTTCTAGAAAAACCGTAAAGTTAAAATAAAAAACTATATATTCATTTTTTTTTTAATCTTTTTATCCTACTAAGTTTGTAAAGATGATTTGCTGACTCAATCACACGTAAACCATTTAAAAAAATTGGATGAAAATTGGCACATAGATAAACCATTTCCTGGAATACATGGGATACTTTTTATCCCGGTAATATGTTCCCTTGGAACAATAGTTCAACTTACTTTACGGAACTTATTACGCGGGCGAAGCCGCGGGCAGAACCTAGTTCAGTATAATATTAGTCAAATTGTTATGTAGGTATTCTAGATATATACGCATTTGACAGTATATTAACAAACAATAATTTATGAACTGACAATTAAAACAAAAAAAAAAAATAACTAAAGACGCAATTTTGCAACAAAATTTCACAAAAAATAAAACTAAAATTTTACTTTAAAAAACGTACCTTTTTATCCTATACAAGTTGTAATCCAAAAAAACGCACCAAACACTTTTCAAAAACTATTTTAGTTCTTTAAAATCACGAATATTTTTTGTCACAGTATCTCTATTTTGTCAACGACGCCATATTGGCGAGGCACTGATATCAAAATGAACGTTTATCTCTATCCTTGATAAGATAAATAGAAATAAAATTTACCTTTGAAAACATTTACACTTGCATACATAGTATCGACGTACTATTCTATACTTATAAAATGCTTTGTCGTGACTGACTGACGGATCGACGCACAGCCTAAACCGCTGATCGTAGAGACCTGAAACTTGGAGGGTGTGTTCTTTATATAACGTAGGCTTCCGACAAGAAAGGATTTTCCAAAATTCTACCCCTTAGGGGATGAAAAAGGGGGGCAATGTTTGTATGGGACAACGAGATTTCTTAGTCCACATACATCACAAACACACAAAAAAAAAAAAAAAAAAACATACGCGTCGAATTGAGAACCTCCTCCTTTTTGAAGTCGGTTGAAAACATAACATCACGCCTGTCTTCCAAGAAGGTTTAGGCAGAGGTGTATCCATTAGTACACCCACATTTCGCCAGTTATGTTTAAGTCCCATGTAACAGGGGGCGAGCCTATTGCCATCAACCGGGCACAAATCCAGACTCCGAGGCTGCTACTGAGATATTCCTTGTGGAAAAACGCAATAACACTTTGAACTCGACCTGGGAATCGCACCCAGACCTCATGCTCTGCTTTATTAGTCCAATCTTCTTCAAATATAAATATAATTTGTGTTTAACATCATTAAACTCCAAATCTTCATAACTACGCGGACGAAGTCGTAGGCAACAGCTAGTATTACTTAAAGTTGAAAATGAGAAGCGCGAAAGTCTGACAACCAGTCTTACCATAGGATATCGTATTACCCAGTTACTGGGTTGTGGAGATCAGATAGGCAGTCGCTCCATGTAAAATACTGGTATTCAGCTGCATCTGGTTGGACTGGAAGCCGACCCCAACATAGTTCGGAAAAGGCTAGGCAGATTGATTGGTTACAAAGGTGTATCTGTAAGCGTGCGAGGTCGATTCCCAGTTGTCTAGTTCTGTTTTTGGAATGTATAGGTTCCGGTTTTGTGCCATCTATGAGGAAAAGCCCAAATTCAACCTGCTATAAAGATAATACTCTATGATATCTATGCTTTTTATTCTCCATTGATAATACCGTATAGTTCGAATTCCGATAATTATGATAAGTTCATATCTTATCGTCTATCATTCATTAAACGTCACAATTTTTGCATGAGGAGACAATAATAAGCCTTAGTACTTTGTATTACGTACTTACCCCATTTTTTTTGTTAAATCCAAATCATTTCTTTCAATAAGGTCCATTACAAGACCCTTTTGAATGTCATGTACAAAAAAAAAAAATAATAAGATCAAGTTACCCCTTCGAAAAGGTAGATTCGTATGGCGAAGAATGGGCTGGAAACTCCATCCTTCTAAAATAAATGTTCTACAATATTCGCATACAGAATTATAATATAATCCCTGATGGGTTAGGCAGAGGTGTAACCATGAGTACACCCAAATTTTGCCAGTTGTGTTTAAGTCCCATGTAATAGGGGGCCAGCCTATTGCTATCAACCGGGCAAGAATCCTGACTCCGAAGCTGCGACTGAGAAATTCCTGATGGAAAAACCCAATAACACGTAGAATACATACAGGAATAAACATGAATGCGATGTACTTTCGGAAATTTTCTTGGGTGGAAAGTCTTCATGGGTTTGTCAGTTAGTCCTGTGGTCTTTATCAGATCGTCTGTCCACCTTGTGGGTGGATGTCCTACGATGCGCTTGCCGGTGCGTGGTCTTCATTCGAAAACTTTACGGCCTCACCGGCCATCAGTTCTGTGTGCTATGTGGCTTGCCCACTGCCACTTCATCATCATATCAGCCGTAGGACGTCCACTGCTCAACATAGGCCTCCCCTACAGATTTCCAGTAGGACCGGATGTGAGCGGCTTGCATCCAGCGCGATCCCGCGGTCTTAATCAGATCGTCTCCCACTGCCACTTGAACTTGCTTTGACAAGCAAATCACCTCACATTTTAGTTCCCCCTATAAAAAAAGGCTGAGTGTGGCTGCTGTAAACTATGGAATAGTAATAAATTGATAATTATTTTGTTTCAGAAAATGTCCAACACGTCAAGTCTTCGTCAGAGACGGCAGAACCCATTGTATAGATGAGTGCAACATTGAAACTATGTGTGGAGAAGTAAGGGTACCTGAGGAACATTTAAATGTAAGTCTTTTTTCTTCTCTATCGTGTGGGCAGTATAGTCTTACGACCCTTACCCTATTGTCAGTTTCTAAACCGCCTCAAGGGCCTCTGACATGGTTTCAGAGGGATATTCTATAAGAATAGGAAAAAGACTGGGATAAGTCCAGGTTTCCTTACGATGTTTTTCCTTCACCGATGTCAGTGATGTCCAAGATAAACTTTAGAAACTAGTAAGTAGTTTAAATGTAAGTAAAGTGTCATGTCTTGCTGATGTTTGATGAAGAAGCTGATGTCTGTCGCCCCCATTCACCGGTTCTACGCGAGCCTCTCTCTGACGTAGGCAGGGAGAAAACGTCCCACTCCTCAAATCTGAGGAGGCATATGCGGTTCCGTGGCGGAAAATCCTCATGGGTAACGCGCCCTGGGGAGGGCGGAAGGTTTTTCCAGACTCTTACTGACTAAAAGCCACTCCGGTGTTCATTTTTGACACTTACGCCGCGTATTCCGGGAGCGTACTCGCCTTCCGCAATTCTTGACTCCGCAGGTCAGGGGGGGAGAGGTGTCGTTCAGTTGGATGGTTGGCAGAAGACCTAAGGTCCACCGCTCCATCGATGCTCAACCTAGACTTATATGAAAAGCTTTAGACAACACAATAACCCTCGCAATTCTATAACAAAAATATTTATTTCACATTAAGATTTTCCTCAACTTTGACATTATCATAACCTTTATGTGGCAGCTCCTTCTCCCACCAATTAACATCTCCTTCCTTTTCTGACACGTGCGCAGACATATCTTCTTTTTCATCTTTCTTATATACTTTCATGTCGAATAGGTCGAACTCTGTGGTAGTTTCTCTAGTTTTCACTGGTGCATCTGCTTTTGACCTTTTCAAATCAGTGAATTGTTTAGATTCAGTATTCGGTACTTTGATTTTGGAGATATCATCTTTCTGTACGTTATCTTCTGTTAGATTAAACCCAGTACGAAGATTGACGTCTTGTTCTCTTTGGATGATTGTTTTTGGTCGTGTAGCTTTTAATTTTTCAGTTAAAATGCTTAATATATCTTCTACATTTTCTTTTTCCTCTTCATGAGGTTTATCTTCTTCCTCGCTGATTTTTGAAATTGGAGCTTCATCTCTTGCGTAAGATACTGGTTTGTTTTCGATTGATTCGATATGTTGGCTTGTTTCGTGTAACGGTTTGATTGATTGCATTTCATTCTCTGCAGATATCGCGCTTTCTCTGTCTTCTCCATAGCTTTCATTTTCCTGAGATATTTTTGTATTGTCCACTATGTTTTTAGTAGCTCGAAATACGAAGTCGGAGATTTTATCGGCTAGTGATTCTGTGACGAATTTTCGGGCTATTTTCTTTAAATCATCCACGTCTACTGTTAGGACAAATGTGTGTGCGATGTGGCTTAGGAGAAGGAATTGGAGACCTGGAAGAAAGTAATCTGTATATAGAAAAGGAGCATCATGACATATAAAAAATATAATAATAAGTATAAATAAAATATATAAAATAATTATATGATCATAATAATAAACTAGCAGTATCTATGTAAGCATACAAATAAGCAATATTAAATATGAAGGAGTAGTAAGCTCCGTAGTGTTTTTAAAAGGTGTGACGTCAGCAACGCTGACGTCACAATTGCTGGTTTCCTGATGATTACTCATATTTGGGTCTTCGAAAGAAAACTTCACAAGTTGTAGGTAAACTTCGTATATTCAACGGGCAGCGTAACGACGTCCCAGAGAGGTCCGTGCTGTACGACGGCTTGAGCACGAATGACCGAATGTCGACAGTGCGGCCCTATTTATAGGACTCGTCACACGTGCACGTGTTAACAAGTTTTTAGGTTAAGTATTGAAATTACAATAAGAGAAATAATGACATGCTTTTTGACGTTAATTTCACTTTATAATCAACTCCAAGTAATCAATTGGTGATTTATGAACTAATTTTAGACTAATCAAATTAGGAAACTTAATTATTCTCGTTGTCACAATGGGTGATTTGTTGTTTGCGCCGATAAATATAAGATGATTAAATAAATTTTAAATAAATAATTAGCATTGTAATAAAATAATAATGTTAGTAAACAAATAAGCAATATTAAATAAATTTTAAATGAATTAATAGCATTGTTATATAATAAGTAAATGAATGGGAATATAAAATTCAATATAAAATATCTCAAGCCGAAGACAACTTAATAAAGCGCTCTTCCTCTCTCTTACTTATTTAAAAATTTGCTGTGCCCGACAGGGTCCATGATTGTTTCTATTTTTATTTTACCACCTATAAGAGCAATAGCGCACTAGCGGCTTGGACGCAGCGGCCAGGTCGCGCGGCCAGGCCGCAGGGATCGATTTGCAACGCGGCCAAAACCACGGCTACGAAGACATCGCGATAATTACAAATTACGCTGTAGCTCTACAACACGTGCGGCCGCCACGGCTAGTGCGCGCACACTGGTGATTTTACTACAATACTATAGATCTCAGTGGCCGCAGCGACCAGCGACTGAACACTGGCCGCAAACGCGCCGCTCCGATCTCGCTGGCCGCTGCGGCTGAGTGAGGCCGCTGGTCGCGTGCGACCAGGTGCGCGCGCTCTGTGGCGATTTCATACTAAGGTATCTATCTCGATGGCCGCCGCTGCGGCCAAGCCGCTAGTGCGCTATTGCTCTAAGTGTACATCATGGATTGCAATAAACGATTTGTTTTGAAGCGTCATTTTTGTGAACGGGCACTGTCAGATGGGATGTCATTTTTTAACTATCATGGCTTGCATCTTTATTATCATTATACAGGGTGTTTGGTGCATCGTTTGCCAAATTGAATTGGCCGATAGGGGAGGTCATTTGCTATCTCTTCACGCCCAATAACTCATTCTTTGTCACACAGGTTTTTATCACAAAAACTTTACGAGTTATTAAAAACGTAATTTTTCGTAGTAATTTTGAATTTGATCGAAGCATACAACAGTACCTACACATAAAAATTAAAATGAAGTTTGAAGATTATACAATTAACTTAAAAAAAAAATTAAACGTAAATGCTGAGTTTTAGATATTCTAAAATTAAAATTAAAATTTAGTAATAAAAATACTCGTGTGACAAAGCATGAGTCCTATGGGCCAATTCGACTTGCAAACGATGCACCAAACACCCTGTATATATATATATTTTTTATTGATTTGCCTTTTTCACTTTCTTTATATTGGTCAGAAAAAGATAGAAATAATCTAATTTTAGTTTAGTTTGTGAACAAGAAAATCAACACTATTTTAATAACTGTCTTTTTTCATTTATTAAACCCTTTTCGTATTTAGCAGAATTAACTTACCCACTATATAAAATCTAGATGATTTCAACATTTTACGGAAATCACAAATTTCGTTTTAAAACAAAGGAAAGTCTTGAAATTGTTTAAGATCGTTAAAAAAGTTTTATTACAATCGAATTTATATGTCGTTGTTTTATGGAATTGTAACAATTAAATTGGCGCGGGTTTATTTAAGGAAAATTATTGTTATTATATTATTATAACTAGCCTGTACTGTCCTGCTGGGCAAACGCCTCCCTCCATTTTTTCCATCTATCGCGACTTTGCGCTACGTCTTGCTAATTCTCGAGGAAGTCCATCAAGTCGTTCCGCCATTTCCTTCTTGGTCTGCCGCGGCCCCGTCTGGCCATTTCGGGACACCAGTCTTGAGCTCTACGGACCCATAGATTTTTCGACTCGCGCCAGACGTGTCCAGCCCAGTCACATTTTAGCTGGGCAGCCTAAGGAAAATTAAGGAAAATACTTATTTTAAAATTCTTTAGTACGTTCTTTATTCTTTTTTGGGAATAACAATTCATTTAGATGGGGCTGCAATATAGTTGGGCAGTTTATTAATAGATAATGAACTGAAACATAACAGACATAGGGTTGAAAACTGCATAATAGCGTTAACGCTTATAAACGCCTCGCATAATTTAATTTTGTACACAATTTTCAAATCTTTCTTGTCGAGTCACAGGGATGTCTCTAACTTTCAAGCTCCGGGCTGCTACTGAGAAATTTTTAATGTAAAAACCCAATAACATTTTACCGTATTGGGAAATCGAACCCCTCATGCTCAGCAGCCGCGTTTTGACTATGAGGCCAACATGATAGTCAACAAATAACAATGATTCGACGTAAAATAAAAAAATCAGAGAACAGAATCACCCCTTTGCGTATGAGGTAGGTGTCGCGCAAATCATCACTGTGTGCGTGCGGGCCTGCCTAAACTTAGTCGTTTTTTAGTTTCGAAAATAAAAAAACTAAACCCTATTTATTTTATAATTGATTCGTGTTGAGAATCACTAGCATAGTTACCGTTTTATTTATTTATTCAGGTTTTGCCAACTGCTTCTGTATACATAAGATCATAATATTTCAATTACTGGTTTAGTTCTTGCACAGTTGCATGTTTAGAATGCCTTCTTAAATTTGACAAGAGTTACATCTTGTATAATAATTTGGGTTGATGCTTTATTTTAAGTGCCAGAGTTCATAATACGCTCGTTTTTTTATATTTTTCAATAGCAGGCTCGCCTCTTATTACATGGGACTTCTGCCTATCCCTTTGGGGATTACAGGCTTGATTTTATGTTTCTATTCTTAGCGCATAATAACCACTAGTTTTATTGTACATTAATTTTATTTTTGTTTTTTGAATAGGTTTTTTTTTGTTATTTTTCAGCTGTGTTACGTTTGCAACAGCACGGGACACAATTGCAGAGCTTTGCCACGACAGATCAGGTTGGATGATGAGGTGCCTACGGAGATAGATGGGAACTCTATCAATGATGGGACGGATATTCCAGGTAAGGATACTAGAATACTGAGTTACTAGGTTATTCAAAATTTAGCTAGAACATTTCAAACTTATCTTCGTAAAAGAGCGTTAAAAAAATCAACAGTTCATGAGCCGTGGGGCGCATTCAAATCTTAAAACTGGATTTACGTTTGATTATTTTTGGGTCTTTATCTGTGTGTATGTTAATGTGCAGTAATAATATACTGTGGGAGCGCTGTGCCGAACAGCGTCATTCGTGTCAAAAGATTTTAGTTCTGTGCCTCGGAACGATGGGTGAATGATGTTTAGTTCCGAGACAGAGACACGTCGGCCTACGCTGAAAACCAGCGGTGTTGTTTCGTGCCATCGTGTGTGGGCCACGGCATTATGCTGAGCGTCGGCCGTGGCGCAAATTACCGTTCAGTTATTTTCTATTGCGTATTTAGTTTAAATTTATATTGTATAGGTGATATTTGTATATTATTCTGTATTGTGCTTCACTTTCAAGTGAATAAAAAGTTTTTCTTTCTTTCTTTCTATTTAAAAAAAAAAACCTTGACCTTAAATATCTCCATAATCAGAACGTTCCCAGGTATGGTCTAGAACATAAAAATGATCGCAATACTATGACCAACCTGTACCTATCGGTTTCGTTAAGTTTTTTTTTACACCCTGTATAATTTCATCCCATTTATCTTTCCTCTCTTTCTAGCGACCGAAGAAGAAGATTTCCAAGGAGTTGAAGACACGGATTTCGTGCTATACGTGAGTGCGGTGGAGACGGAACGTTGCCGGCGAGGGCAGACGGTCGCCTACGCGTCACATTGTCAGCAAGAATCAGCGCTAGACAGGTCACCCATCATTTTCTATACCTTGGCTTGTGATTCTTAACTTTTTTGAAACTGGTGCTGTCGACGAAAGTTGCTATGAATGACAGCCAGGACTAACAGCAGGCGCAGCGGTGTCCAGTGGTTTCAATCTGGCGAGACGAGGCGACTGAAGAGTGCCGTGGAGTTTCTTGCTCGTTCTTCTCCATAGAGGCCTACCTACGTTTTGGAACGGGCAACTAAATTCAATTTTCTAACTAACTGATCGACTTCTTGACCATTGAAAAGTGCATGTAAATAGAAAATGGTTTAAGTAATTGGAATAAATGTTTTGACAATAAGGTTCAATGTTGTACGAATAAATATTTCAATTCTCGCCTCGCACATCCTCGCGCATCCAGAACTTTCTCACCAAAGATTGGATACACAAACCTCGCTTGAGCCTGTGCGCTGGACAGCACAAAACGGCGCTGTACATCTTTCTTTGTGAAAGTGACAGCCTGGTTTCGCACTTTCAATCCTCTCCTCGCCTGGCCGGATAGAAACCTCAATTGACCAATGGCCGTTTTATGTAAAAGTTAAATCAATAATAAGTTATTTCTTTATTCCAGGCCAGTGGCCGGTCACGCGAACTTCTGCCCCGGAGAGCTGTCAACGAAGTACAGAGATCTACCATCAGTCCTGTCAACTGTCAAACATGAAATGTTACACGCGTTGGGCTTTAGTGTGTCGCTATTTGCGTTCTATAGGTGAGTATCTCTACTTAATATTATAAAGCTGAAGAGTATTTTTATTTGAGCATGCTAATTTAAGGAAATACTGGTGAAAAAAATATTTAGCCCTCTTATTTTGAAAACAATAAAAAATTACAAAAAGTATGAAAACCTGTATTTTTCATTAATTGGTCCCGACTATTACCTACAGGATTCTAGACTATTAGACTTGTAGTTTCTCTTCATTTTATATTTAAAGTTCAGGTTTTACGCAGTCGGTTATGTTTTTAATTATAAAAAATATTTTAATAGTACTAATATTATAATGCAATTGAGTTTGTTTATGCTTGTTAGGAGGTCTAGCAGGTCGAAAACTAACATGTAAATCATTATATTTTTCAGAGATGAAAATGGTGACCCATTAACTGAACGGCGACCAGACACCGGCAACCCACCGATGGATGAAGAGTAAGTATTAGATATGATACTATAATAATAATAGAACTTTTGTTTTGATTACAATCCATAAAGCACATAAGCAGGTAATAACATAGAAAATGAAGAATGAATGATGAATTTCTCAGTAGCAGCCTCGGAGTCTGGATTTGTGCCCGATGGATGGCAATAGGCTCGCCCCCTATTACATGGGACTAAAAACATAACTGGCGAAATGTGGGTGTACTAATGGGTTCACCTCTGCCTAAACCTTCGGGGATTACAGGCGTGATGTCATGTATGTAGGTAAAATGAAGAATTCAATTAATAGAATTTATAATGTAAATTAGGATACATAACAATTATATAGAATAAATTAAAAATACAATGCCAATATTAGAATAATAATACCAGTCTATTACTGTCCCACTGCAGGGCAATGGCCTCTTCTGATACAGAGAACGCACGAGCATTGATCACCACGTGTGCTCAAGGCGATTTTATACCCTGTATAATTACTTCATATGAATTCTGATTCACATACAGCTCAAATAAGCATTGCAATTAACAAAAAACATAAAAACAAATCAATTTCACATACAATACGCGACATGAAGGAGGAGACTTGACAAGCGTCAGTAATGAGCACAAAATAATTATCCATAATTTGTGTGTTTATTCAGAAATATTTCGATGACATTTAGATTAAAATTCTTAGCAGTATACTAATATTTATTACGTAATAATAAAGTTTGTGTGGTGTGTCAAGTCTCATATTTTGTGGTGCGTATGGTAACTTCCCGAATCTCTCTTGAATAAAATGTCAATATAATTTCAGATTACAAATTCACAAATGGTCAGACCGGGTGGTGAGGAATATCACAAGGAAGAACTGGATGATAAGAAGCGGCAATATGGAGAGGACCTTCCATATGATCGTCACACCGAGAGTTGTTAAAGAGGTAAGTAGGAGAGGTGATAGGAGGCGAAGGGGCCCAGATTATTCAAATTCGAAATAGTTTATTGCTTCAGGTTCTTAAGACGTGTTAGACACAATTATTACATAGGTGATGGCCCAGTGGTTAAGGCGCCTGCCTCTTGTGCATGATGTTGTGGGTTCAAATCTGGGCAAGTACCAATGTGAATTTTTCAATTCATATGTACTTTCTAAAGTTTATCTTGGACATCAATGGCATCGGTGAAGGAAAACATCATGATGAAACCTGGACTTACTGTCCCACTCAAACCATGTCAGAGGCCCTTGAGGCGGTTTAGAAACTCTGACACTAGGGTGTGTGGGGTCGTAAGACCTTACTGCCCTCACGATAGAAGAAGAAGAAGGGATTACATAGGTCAGCTATGTCCCGCCATTGAGGCATACAAAATTCACAAGATATGAGAGGTACAATCACTAATTTGACATGCAATACATTTTTACTGTTAAGCACCTATGAGATATAAAGGTGCTCCCGCACCGGGAGCATTCACGTGTATTGTAACATTATAGATTCGACTTTGAGCATTACATTACAATAATACCTCCCTGACTAACGAGCATTTGCGTGTAATGTAACATATAGATTCGACTTTGAGCATTACATTGGAAGTGGAGCGCATTGATGTTACAAGTTGTATCAAGATATTGCACATTGTATCATTACATTACACGCGAATACTCCCGGTGAGGGAGCACCTTTAAAATTCAACAAAATTAAAATTAAAATAAATGTCAAGTTTCAATTTATTGATTTTGAATTAACGTAAATTTACAAAATATTAAATGGTCAATAATAAAAATTGATTTCCAAATTAACTGCGAGTCAAGTTGAGTGATTAATCCATAGTCTGTGACTATAGAGTTTGACATTTCATTTTTTGAAAGGACAACTTACTTACATACATGCGTACGGACAGTGCAAGTTAAATAAAAGCTTGTAATGATAAAAAAAAAGGAAAAGGAAAACATATTTACGTCTTTAGGTATAATATAAGTTCGTTTTATGCCCAAAAGTCTTTTTTATCTCCTGCCACAAACATAATAGATTTGACTAAAAACTTGTCTAAAATAAGCCTATTTGGAGGATCAGAATTGGAGTATTTGGATCTTGTTTCCGCTTTAATATTTCAAAATCCCTTCGGATTGTGTTACTTAATTACTCTTTAATTTCTTTAATAAAGAGGCTTTTGATACAATTAATTAATTAATTTGCCTTAAATTGAAACGGGTACAATTACAATAATTTGAGGAAAATCTAAAGATATACAGGTATTTACAGGGTAATTGAAAATATACCCGAAACCTCAAAAGGGGTCATTGTACTCCTCATTATGAACAACTTTTACTATGGGACCAACCCTGAAATCATGAAAAAATAATCAGCCGTTCCCTACAAAAATGCTACACAACATGATCGTAATGTATGGATCAGCTGTTTTTTTTTCATGATTTCAGGGTTGGTCCCATAGTAAAAGTTATTCATAATGAGGAGTACAATGACCCCTTTTGAGGTTTCGGGTATATTTTCAATTACCCTGTATATCAATATTTGCAAAGCGCCTGACCTCAATCACCCTAATAAAATATTGAATAACAAAAACACAATCAGGGGGCCAACCACAAGCTCTTAAAGCAATGTTATTATTATATTACTTTGACTTTTCGTACCATGACGTCCTTAAAATAAGCTTATAATAAGGTTAAAATAATGTTATTTTCTTAGCAGTTTTGGTGACGTCACCCCTAAAAGTTCATTCATTTTCCTACCACGACGTGTCTTTTGACAACCAGCAATATTGTTTTAATGTCAAATTTAGCATTCATAAAAAAGTTCCTCGGACTCGACGGAAGTATTATTGTTTTGCAAATTTATATATTTAAATGTAGTTTTTTGGAGTGCTGTGCGTTGCACGTAACGAATTTTATTCGCATGTTGCGCGGCCATCGCCGCTGTCCGGAGAAACTTAGTTCCAAACAACTCAACCAGTCAATGAAATGCTGGTTTTCCATTGTGGTTTTTTTAGTTCATGCTGTTGACTACATGCACGAGGTCAGCGTCCTGCAGATATTAGGTCCAATTTCAAGGAGGACAAGATCAGCAGTGGTAAACTGTTGCTGTTCCAGTCGCTTGAAAAGCTGTACCAGATGCCGTCTCGCCGCAGAGATGGAAATGAGAAGAGCCTTCAGGATGTCATTGACATGTTGAAGAGGACAGATCCGGATGGCGTGCAATAATTCGTGCCAAGAAATCTTAGTAAACTGCCCCGTCACGTTAGATCACATCGACGTTATATATACGCTTCTAAAGGACATTACTACATTGAAAGTGGAGATAACCAAGGTGCAATCCAGAATAGAGGTTTCAGAAGAATCCAATGCTGAATTACGTACGAAAAAAAGCTGCACATGCTGCTGGGTCCTGCTGTGGCTACGTCGCAGCTGTAAGTTTCACGTCTACAATGCTCCACGAAGGTTGAGGAAGTCGTGGAGTCTATCAGAGTGAAGATCAATTGGACTCTGGAGGGTTGAAAAGTTGGAATCGCGCCACGACATCAACTAAAGATCGTTTGTGGTTTTGAGGATAAGAAGAGGAGTTTTGGCCGAGTGTCGTATACCGATGTTTCCGAGATCGATTACGTAGCACCTCGCAGCAAAACACGACGCCGGCCGATGAGACGTCAAGACGTGTATACGACGTGCTTGCTTGAAGCTAGTTTATATTAAATATGTATTTTACATTTACTCAGAAGTTTCATTTTTTCACTGCTTCAAGGGGTAGTAGACCTAAGTATGTGAAATTAATATCAGCTTGATACCTCCACGCGTTCTGAGAAAAAGGGTCTTGATAGACGGACCGACAGACAAACGGATAACAAAATAATCCTATAAGGGATAAGTAAAATGTGTTTATTTACGTAAACTTGCCGATTGAATTATATTTCTAGAGATTTTAGTATACGGGTATTGGAAATAAGCAAAAGTAAATAGAGACCAATAAGTTTAAACAAAAATATAAAATTTCTTTAATCAAATAATAATATACGCGAGTAAACAATTGTTAAGTTATATTATAAATATGACACTTGCAATAGGGCTAACATAATATCTGTAAAACCATTAAACAATGATGTGATTCGGGAAGCCTAATCACAGCCACAAAACAATGCGAGCGAACAGCCACGTAGTACCAACAACACTCTGCAGCAGGGTTTGGTTACTTGTGAAACTCTTGTACAGCGGCTGTGGGGAAGACGGCATTTAAGATCCTGAAACAAAATAAGTTTTATTTTTTGTTTATAATTTAAAGAGTGTATTACTAAACAGCGATAGACTGAACACTGACAAGACTTTACTTCGACGGGTCTCTTCGCCGACGGGTCTCTTCGCCGACAGGGCTAACACACACATAGCACATGTTTTTCCTAAAGGCAAAAACCAAAGAACGCCACCTCCTACATTCATACATCTCGTCATACAAGCAAGCCGGTTAAGAGTACTGCGCACCTGACCTTTCTGAAGAACCTTACCAATAATGTAATAATTTACTCAATTCTACGTCATAGTAGGAATTCGGACCGATGTGTGAAAGGGACAGCGTTATACAGTTCATATAGCGTTGTTTCTTTTCTACTATAGCAGGCAATAGACAAATCCTAGAAGTAGTTCGTTCTTTCCCAGCACTTTAGCAGGAATAAAACAATATTGAAAGTTGAAGATCATGGTACGAATATGAGTAATGTTATTATAAGCTTGAAAAAAAACGTTATCGAAATAAGAATGTTTTGTAAAAGATTGTGGTAAGGCCCCAGCTGTAATTTAATTTCGTATCACAAACAAAACTATTCAACTATCCATCGAGTTGTATTTTGTTTAACCATATTCCATATATAACCATATTCATGAGGAATAATAAAGGCTTAATAACATCCCTCTTTGACACACTGGAGCGGAGCAGTAATAATATTATAAATTGATAGAAACTTGTTTGATTTTTTCATGCTCGTGAACGAGTGCTGTCAGTTGGGATTGGCCATCTCTTAACTGCCATGACTTACATCTTGATTCTTATTATAATATATTTTATTTTTATATTACTAATCTTCATTGTTTTCACATGTAGAAGCAGCAAGAATAATATAACCAGTATTTTCTAAAAACCTAATTGAAAAGAGTGCCATGGAGTTTCTTGCTCGTTCTTCTCCATAGAGGCCAACTTCCGTTTAGGAACGAGCAACTAGCTTCAACTTTCGGACTAACTGACCGACTCCTTGACAATTTAAAAGTGCCTGTAAATAGTCTAATTGAAATAAATGTTTTAACTTTAATAAAATGTTGGTTAACAGTCCTTTTTTTTAATGATGGGAGAACATCAAATGTCTGTTTAAGCTCTGAGTAGAAGCGGAAGGGAGTGTCAGACTCTTACTGACTAAAACCCATCCGTGTTCCTTCTAATGCTCTTTACGTTCTAGGGACGCGGTGACTCTTTCGAACTAATTCCGCGACTCTTTGCGAGGCTCTTTTCGCGAGGCTTTGGTAAACAGAGTCTAAAGTCGTGTTTTTTTACATGTTGCAGGTGCGAGAACATTTCAACTGCTCACAGTTAGAAGGTGCGGAGCTCGAAGACCAGGGCGGCGACGGAACAGCACTCACGCATTGGGAGAAGAGAGTCTTTGAAGTAAGTAACTTGTTTTAAGATCTTTGTCGAATCTAATGTCATGTTCCGAATTCGTGGTTGCGATGTTCCTTCCACCGTGTATAAAATTGGTTTCACACCGGCGAGGCGAGAAGTGAAATGAGTGGGCGAAAAAAATTTGTAATTTCTTCTTCTTATCGTGTGGGTAGTAAGGCTACCTAACTAACCCTACACACCCTAGTGTCAGAGTGAAGAAGAAGAAGAAGAAGAAGAATTTACGTCTTGCCATACTTTGGTGCTGGATGTGCGAGGCGAGAATATAAATATTTATAGGTACAACAATGAACTATTGCAAATCGGTTACACAAAGCATACCAATTATCGACGCGGTACATGTTTCAATAAAAAATAGTCAGCGTGATTTCATATCTCGCCTCTCCTAGCCGCCTCGGAACCACCTTTACTAATGACCTCTCTCCCACCAGAACGAGGCCATGACGGGAACTCACACGCAGAACTCAGTCTTCAGCCGGATAACCTTCGCGCTGATGGAGGATACAGGCTGGTACAGGGCCAACTACGACCACGCCACCCCCCTAGACTGGGGGAAAGGACTAGGCTGCAAGTTTTGTATGGCTTCCTGCAAGGAGTGGCTGAACACGCAAAGGTTTAGGTAAATTTTGTATTTTGGGTTTTGGAAGGTGCCAGGGATGATGACAGGTTGAGGTAGGATGGAGTCTTATCAGTCAGGGGTCGCGGAAGGCGCGTAAGTGTAGGATGGGAACACTGGGGTGGTTTTTAGTCAGTAAAAGTCTGACAGACGCCTCCGCCCTTCCCTGGGCGGTGGACATCCATGAGGATATGCCCATCCCACAAAAAAAAAGACGGGTTGCACTCCGGGAGTGCCGGCAGAAGTGAAAACTTGATTATTAACGTTGAGCATGTTTGATATTTTGGAATGGTTAGGGAATCATTTTGCACCAATTGCTTTATCAGTATAAAAGTACTATCATTTATGTGGTAGAATACAATATCCATTTATTGCGCTATCGTACACAAACATGACAATTTATATTACATTAAAAATTTAACACTTTAAAACTATTACAATTATTTTACATTAAAAAGTTATACACGAACATTCGCGCAAGCGCCCTGCGCTGCCTAAACGAAACAGTAGGCCCAGGCATACATTTTCGCCGCGCCGTAGAGAGGGGATAGCTGTCTACTCTCCATCCGTCTTACGCTTTTTCGATCAGGTCACGTGTCCTGACGCGAGTTTAAGATTTTATACCCATTACAGAAAAAGTGCTCAACGCCGCTAAAGAAGTTTTCACTTCAAAAACAAAAATACCTAATATATTTATTTTTCCACGTGACAAAGATTCAATGTGTTAGTAAACTTAAGAACTATGTTAGTGTTTACTTCATCCCATACGAGATGGCACTGCAGTGATTGACGTATAGTATACGCAATCGAGCCTGCTAGCTATCATTTCCAGGTATTGAAATGATGGCGCCTAGTAACGCGAGAATAGAGCTATCTTTAAATAAATTAAAAATTGAATAAACCCCTGACAAAAAATAGCTAAGAATACTCCCGACTAAGGGTCTCCCCACATTTATCGACGCGGAATCAGCTTAAGCCGATTATCGCCGATCAGCTGTTGCAACGGATGTTGACAAACGGCTCGTTTCGCCGTCGGCCGGCGTGGCGACGCGTCGTCCGAGCCGAGCGATGGTATGCGAATGGTATTAGTAGCATCCTTATTACGTAGACATAAAGGCTTTTTTGACCGGTGCAGTGTTAGGCGATTCCTCGTCGATAAATGTGGGGTGTCTCTAATTCAACTTTAAAAAAACAAAACAAAATCAAAATTGGTTCAATCGTTCGGGAGCTACGATGCCACAGACACAGACACGTAAAACTTAAACATCCCTTCATTTTTGCGTCGGGAATTAAAAAAGAAAAAATTTCGGATCTCTTTTAGACTTTATGACTATTCGATTCGAGTCAAAGTCAAATCATGTATTTTAATTAGCCCATTAAAGAGCAACAATAAACGCCATTTATAACATATAAAACACGTAACATATAACGTATGTATTTATAAATTATATGAGTATGTATATCAGTTGTCTGGTTACCATAACACAAGCTCTGCTTAGCTTGGGATCAGATAGCCGTGTGTGAGTTGTCCCAAGATATTTATTATTTTTATTAACAAAAAAATACAAATTGAATCTAGTTGCCCCTTCCAAAAGATAGTTTCGTATGGAGAAGAATAAGCAAGAAACTCCATACATACTCTTCTCTACACAGTATCAAACAAAGTCGCTTCCCGCCGTCTGTACGCTTAGATCTTTTAAACTACGCAACGGATTTTAATGCGGTTTTCATCAATAGATAGAGTGATTCAAGAGGAAGGTTTATGTATCTACATTGCACCCGTACGAATGCAAGATACTATGTATTACACAATATAAAATTTAAATTACCTACCCTGGCTGCTTCCAAAATGGGTGTGTGCGTTATTTTTAATTAATAAAACAAAATTAAGACGTAAATATGACATATCGAGTATTTTATTTGTTACAAAATTAATGTCAAATAAGAAAAATAGGATGATATTGGTGCCGATTCCCTTGTTCACAAACTAGACTAAATTTAGAGAATTGACATCTCCTACTAACATACAGCGAAAGGAAAGGACGGTGACATTAAAGAACTAAGTAAGCGATGTCAAATTAGTTTTGCCTTGAACTTTTCCGTATTTTTAATCCATACGTTTGAAGATGTCAACTATAACTGTATGGATGTGTCAGATTGACTAAATTTGACAGCTCTTATTTACATTAGTCTCTTTCTTGTTTTATTGGACAGAAAAAGATGGAAATAGTCTAACATTAGTTTAGTTTGTGACCAAGAGAATCGGCACCATTAGCAACCAATGATTTACGATTATAAATACGGTTTAGAGCTTAAAAAAACATTTGCTCCCTTTATGAATGTTTCCTGTATCGTGGGCGACGTTCTAAAAAACCGTACTTTCAATAACTCGATATATCATATTTACTGTCGGCTTACTATTGCTAATTTAGAATAGAGAAGTGGAAACACTTTCGCTTCTGTCCTAGATGGGCCCTGTATTAAAATTTATTAGGGGCCCGCCTACCTAACTGCTGGTTCGGGCCCCTGTAGCTGGAGGGGCCTGTATCTCTAATACGGCCCTGCTTCTGATGGTTGCCGCTCATTTCAACAGCACCGCTCCAATACGGCATTGATCCGGCCGATCTCGCATCAAAAAATCCAACCGCCCGCAAGCCTTCACCTTTTTTTCTTGTCATTAGAAAACTTATTTAAATGCACACGATTTAAAGCTCAAATTGAATAGCTTTGCTGTGTTGGACCAGGCCTGTTGTAATTTGCGATGACCTTTTGGATAATTTGTCTGTGGATTTGGTAATTTTATTTTTGTAAATAA
This sequence comes from Hoplodrina ambigua, assembly GCA_949774945.1. Classification (NCBI taxonomy): domain Eukaryota; kingdom Metazoa; phylum Arthropoda; class Insecta; order Lepidoptera; family Noctuidae; genus Hoplodrina; species Hoplodrina ambigua. Next base: position 2,444,790 of record OX458994.1, read on the forward strand.
TATTAAGTATTAAATTTTGATATTTTCTTGCAAGCTACATTTCGGATAATTCTTCTTTGGAGTAAGTTTTGTGATATTTAAACGTTTTTATTAAGTAAACAATATCTATCATTGTGTGAAAGGAGAATGAAACGGTTCCATACAATCTTGGGCCCTAATTGTAAAAAGTTGAACTTGGTGTTAATTAGTAGATTCATACTTAATAGTCCCTCACTGAAAATTCTGTAACTTTTGACAATCAGAAAGCTGACATAATAGCGGTTTAGTAAAAGTAAGGTTATGTTACTATTTTTAACTAACGGGTGATTCCTGAAGTGCAAAAGATATTCTTAAAACACTAATCTTTGAAAAGTCTACTAAATATCCCACAATTCACACAGCGATCCATAGTTTCAACAATATCCAATCCACAACAAGCCGACGGTAAAATCCAAAATAACAATAAATTCCAAGTCAAACGCATGAGCGATGTCCAGTGTGAATCAAGGGTCGTACTAGGTAGCCAGCCATGGTCAGAATCCGTAAAAAACAAAGCAGAAGTCTAAACTTATCGGAAAACACGAAACAAACAATAACAAGTAAAATAGCAACAGCAGCCGACCACCATAACAGTCAGCCAGTGACATAGACTAAAAATATAAAAGTGATTTTAATCGATTAAAAATCGATAATCTTTGTATTGCTTTTTCAGTAATTAATTAATATTTTATTGATTAATATGACTGTATTCAAATGCACTTTATTGCGTATAAGTATATTAAAGTGCATTCGAGTTAATTACCAAGTGAAAGAGTTTTATTTTTGTATAATCGATAAACTCACTAAAACAATCTTTATCTTATTTCTCCGCTTCCTGATTGACAATTGAGCTGATTTTTCGTATTCTAAGATAGAAAAATATGACTAATTTTTTAGAACATATCTCAGCCTTTTACATTTTTGGCCCACGATTTTCCATCTCCTTTCATGCAGAATTGTTCAGCTGTTCTGACGTAATTGACTAACAAACATCGATCTAAATTTTCGCATTTATAATAGTAGTAAGATTTTTAAATAGTTACTAATCTGTATTATAAATATTAATTTAGTCAATGGTGCCTATTCCCTTGTTTACAAACTAGACTAAATTTAGAGAATTGACATCTCTTACTAACATACAGCGAAAGGAAAGGACGGCGACATTCCGTGACATTAAAGAACTAAGTTAGAGATGTCAAATTAGTTTTGCCTTGAACTTCTCCGTATTTTTAATCCATACGTTTTAAGATGTCAACTATAACTGTATGGATGTGTCAGATTGACTAAATGTGACAGCTCTTATTTACATTAGTCTCTTTCTTATTTTATTGGACAAAAAAGATGGAAATAGTCTAATTTAGTCTAGTTTGTAAACAAGGGAATCGGCACCATTAGCTAACATTTTTTCAATATTTTACAAGCATAATTAACGGGACTGCTTTGAAAGAGTAAGTATAATATTTTTGAGTGTTGCTTGTGTGTCCTCTGGATAAGATTTGTTTAAGTAATTTGGCAGATAATTTTATATTATTTTGTGTTTTATTGTCATACAATTTTGGAATTGATTTCACTGCTGAGTGTGGGATTCTGGGTTCGATTCCCAAGTTTTTTCCATTAGGATTTTCCAAGTAGCAGCCCGGATTTTGGAAAATTATGGTGCGACTGTGCCTCTGAAAACACGTAAATCCGATGGTCCTGCGCCTGATCTCAAATCTGTCTGACCGAATGTGTACAGATAAACAACAATAACATGGCGCGCCCCTCCACAAATTCAAAATGTTTGAAAGTATTTGTAAAAGAACTACAAGACTCACAACGCATGTGTGCGTACTGAGACAGCTCTCGAAACACAAAACAAATCAGCGATTTGTTGCTCGACTAGCGGCGTCATTGATAACTCATTATTATTAGTATGACGTTGCACTGACATACTCTATGAAAATGACACGTGCGTTGTCTTGCGCGGTCGGCTAGTTATGATTAGTTGACCAACAAATCTGCCGACCTGCTATTGAAGACGAATACTTACAACTACATAAAAACTCTTTCATATGAATATAGGGCAGCCATCATCTAAATTGCCGACGCCGGAAATATACTTCAAAAACCCCGGACCTTGGGTAAAACTGAGTTTTTTTACCGGAAATCCCAGTAAAAAAAATTACTTTCGGGATTCCCCTGACATTCAAAGTGTCCGAGTTTTACCCTCTTTTTGACAGTCCCTTCCGGACGTCCCCCGGATGCCCTCCAAACTAGGACAAATCTGGGGAAACCCGGACGAATGGCTCTATATAGATATGACTACACCGTTGAAATAGTAATATGGAGGGGCGCGCCATGTTACAGTAGTGTATCTTATATTTTTGTATAACTTAGCTACGTTTTAATGAAGTACGCTGTCAGTATAGTCTCTTTAATTATGTAATTGTTTACCAGGCGAAAGAATCCGGCTCCTTTTTGCGAACGCATCAAAGGCAATCCTTTACGAACGCAGTGCTCACCGCGACGGAATGCAGTGGTGCTGTGCAATCTTGTTCGACATGAAACTGTACTGCCCAGTGCCTATCAGGTAAGAGTCATCAGGGGTTCCCTAACTCATTTACGACGCCCTTTCGACAAAGAAAACAATTGGTGCCGATTCCCTTGTTCACAAACTAGACTAAATTTAGAGAATTGACATCTCTTACTAACATACAGCGAAAGGAAAGGACTGTGACATTAAAAAACTAAGTTAGCGATGTCAAATTAGTTTTGCCTTGAACTTTTCCATATTTTTAATCCATACTTTTTAAGATGTCAACTATAATTGTATGGATGTGTCAGATTGACTAAATTGGACAGCTCTTATTTACATTAGTCTCTTTCTTGTTTTATTGGACAAAAATAGATGGAAATAGTCTAATTTTAGTTTAGTTTGTGACCAAGGGAATCGGCACCAATGGCAAATGTCTAACTTTTAAAAATTAAGTTATTTAGTTTGTATAAAATGCTGTAAGTACACAGCGTGATCTGTAAATAAGGTCCTTAACTACACTGGTGCTTCACACCCCCTTTGCAGGTCTCTACGCCCCCCACTTTGGAAATCCTCTGATCTAAAAGCATGATCTTTCTTCCAGCACTTTGACAGCTTGCCCAACGTGGCCGGTGGTGAGGTGGCACACTACGGCGGCTCAGTCTCCCTCGCTGACTACTGTCCTTACCTGCAGGAGTTCACGTGGAGACACAAGAGCGTACTAGTCAGAGGCAGCCGCTGTTCTTATGAGGAAAACACACCTAGTATGTACCTAGATATCTATCTTCTTCAGTGCCGTAACTGGGGCGGTGCCAGCGGGGCCCAGGCATGGTGCTCAGACCCTGGAGGGGCGCAGAAATGACCAGACTTTACCTACCTTAAAAACTTAGTTCTTGGATGACAGATTTATTTCTATAGAAAATAAACAAAAAACTAAATTATTAAATAAAGTTAGTTCAAACTAACCCCGAACCAAATTTCATCAAAATCGGTTATAGAAAATCCATTTTACTGTCAGAACCGGTTATGATTAGAAAATATTTCAACGGCACGGTTAAAGCAGCTCACACCGAGCGCATAAAAGGCTAATTACGGCCCTGCTTCTTCTAATCTAAATATATATAAAAGCAAAAGGCAGTCACTCAAAACGAAATATCGAAAACCGCTTGACGTATTATAAAGATGATAGGAACACCTAATAACTCATTATTTGTTGTTCAATAATGAGTTATTAGGTGTGAAGAGATAGCAAAAACCTCTCCTATCGGCTAATTCAAGTTGGCAATCGATGCACCAAACACCATATATTATATTTGTTTACCATAAACTCTTATCGCGATCCAATTTAGCACCTAAACTGAACAGTTCCGCAAATTTGTACAATGACGTCAATATAACGATTCAATAAAGGTCATTCCATATGACAGCGATTTTCTTATTTCGATTTTTGATATTTAGTACTATGACGTGTTTATAGCAGTTCAACTCAAACGCTCTACTGTAAATTGATTTAAAGTAAATATTTCTTTAACCTAAACTGTTTCAACGATTCAAATGCCGCTGAGCGAATTGGACGTTATGGTACGAATTTAAGCGATGCAGTTTAAGAACTTCAACTGAAATGTCTTACTTTTGAAACGTTTTAAATTAGATCATGGCACGCCTACTGTACTAAAAAATGTTTTGTTTTCTATACTTATATTAAATTAATGTTGTTTTTTTTTTACAGAAACGGATGTGAACTTCGCGTTAGAGAATTACGGAGCTCATTCCAAATGTTTCGACCATAGCGACAAAGTGTGGGAACAGAAATCTTGCAGACAGGTACTTATAGTTCTAGAAGATTTTAGTCACATAAAACCCATAGTTCGTAGCCCTCCCCCCCTTCAAGCTACACCACTGCGTATAACTAAGCTGGGCTGTTTCTCAAATCGAAAAAGAGTTAAAGTGTTCACGGAGTGTGTATATGAAACTAGCTTTGGCCGGCGACTTAGTCCGCGCAAAAAAAAAAATAGCTTATGTTACTCGCAGATAACGTAGCTTTCTAATGGTGAAAGAATTTTTAAAATCGGTCCAGTAATTTTTGAGTTTATCCATTACAAACAAACAAACAAAAATACAATTTTTTCCTCTTAGTATATGAAAGTTGTTTTGTTTTTTTCCAGATTAGAGAATGGCAACACTGGGGCTCGGGTTGCTACAAATATAAATGTGAAAGTGGTCGACTACATATAGTGGTAAATATATACAAACATAACGTCAGGCTTGTAATCCCGGAAAGGTTAGGCAGAGGTGTACCCACATTTTGTCAGTTATTTTCAAGTCCTATGTAATAGGGGGCAAGTCTATTGCTATTACCCAGGCAAAAATCCAGACTCCGAGGCTGCTACTGAGAAATGATATAAATAATCCAAAAACACTTTGCCCGTCCTGGGAACCGACCCCAAGACCTCATGCTCAATAGTAGCGCTTTGCGACCACCAGACAAAACGAGACAGTCCAACAAAAAAAACCTTCCTCAAGAATCTTTCCATCTATTATTGAGATCCGCATGAACATCCGTCCAGTAGTTTTTGAGTTTATTGCGAACAGACAACGCGGCGGAGGACTTCTATAGATATTACGAGACGTATATTTTTGTTACAGGTCGGCAACTATTCTTACACCTGCTTCCACGCGAGCCAGGTGTTACAGATAAGAATAATCAAAAGAGGGTGGCTCCATAAAGGGGGGGTCGTCTGCCCTCCATGCAGAGAACTGTGCGGAGAAGAATTTGCGGTAAGTTATATTATATTTAGGGAGGGAACTAAAGTCACCGACTGCTCGCAAAATTAGTACGCTGAATTGGAAGAGGGCTGGTCATGTCTGCAGACGGACCGACGGTCGGTGGAGCAGACACGTGTATGAGTGGAGACCACGTTTAGGCAAACGTAGTGTGGGACGCCCTGCTGCACGGTGGACCGACGATTTAGAGAAGCGGGCAGCGGATGGATGCGGGCTGCCCAAGACCGGAATGGTTGGCGCTCTTTGGGGGAGGCATACGTTCAGCAGTGGACGGCCTTAGGCTCATATGATTATGATGATGAATCATATTCAAAATGTTGCTTTCATACCTACCTAATAAATAATATTTATTTTTTATTTTCCACAGTCGAGAAACGAATACTGCAAAGGCGGAGAAGAGCCGCTACCACCGAATTTATACCCCAACGATGTGCTAACATGCTCAGCTGTCAGTTTGACATCTCCCGCTATTTTGATAGCCGCCATCTTGATTTTAATATTCAACGTCACTCAGAAATAAAACGTTTTATTTATTTTTGTTACTTGTTTCTGAATCATTGGGTATTTGACACTATAAACCTACTCTACTAATCTACTTGTCAAATTCTAGACAATAAACATAGACACGATAAGATTCATTAAAAAAATTAATTGAGGCTGGTATTAATTTACGTTTTTAAGTGACCACACCGGTTTCTTTTTATTTTTTACTAGCCTATGTTACTCGGAACGATGCAATGGATGGATTGTAACGATACCCCATACATCTAAATCGGTTCAGGCGTTTAAAAGTTATGGTGGAATAAAGAAACTCACATACATACATACATTAACTCTGAACACATAACACTCCTTTTTTTTGGGGCAGTCGTGTAATAAAGTGTTTCTTTAGTAGAGTTATGTCTTGATATTTTTGGTTAATGGTTTCAAATACCCAATTCAAGGTTGAAGAAGGTTGCCAAAATGGCAATATACAATTAACGAGTATAAAAAGACATTACAAAGTTGAAAATCACATGTTCTTCCCATCATTACGATATTATTTTTGTTCTGAACCATACTTTATAACCTTCTGGTATATTGAGAAGAAAACCCTCTTCTGAAGAGTTGACGTTGTAGATTTACTACCAGCAGATCTGGAAGCCAATTCTACTAATAAAAAATGTTGAAAATCTTGTTACAATCTCATCTTGACGACAATCAATGTCAAAACATTCAAAAAGCAAGTAAAAACCTTTTATAAATAAACAAAATCAAAAGTCAAAACATTTATTTCAATTAGACCATTTACAGGCACTTTTGAATAGTCAAGTAGTCAGTCAGTTAGTTCGAAAGTTGAAGCTAGTTGCTCGTTCCAAAACGTAGGTAGGCCTCTATGGAGAAGAACGAGCAAGAAACTCCACGGCACTCTTTTAAATTACGTTTTTACAAAATCTTGGTAACAATATTCTTGTTGATTCTACATGTGAAAACAATGAAGATAATAATAAGACAGTAGTAAAAACAAAAAGACGGGTTGCACTCCGGGAGTGCCGGCAGAAGTGTAAACTTGATTATTAACGTTGAGCATGTTTGATATTTTGGAATGGTTAGGGAATAATTTTGCACCAATTGCTTTATCAGTATAAAAGTACTATCATTTATGTGGTAGAATACAATATTCATTTATTGCGCTATCGTACACAAACATGACAATTTATATTACATTAAAAATTTAACACTTTAAAACTATTACAATTATTTTACATTAAAAAGTTATACACGAACATTCGCGCAAGCGCCCTGCGCTGCCTAAACAAAACAGTAGGCCCAGGCATACATTTTCGCCGCGCCGTAGAGAGGGGATAGCTGTCTACTCTCCATCCGTCTTACGCTTTTTCGATCAGGTCACGTGTCCTGACGCGAGTTTAAGATTTTATACCCATTACAGAAAAAGTGCTCAACGCCGCTAAAGAAGTTTTCACTTCAAAAATACTATCATCAAGGCTATGTTATCAACTCAATTAATAACAGAATTCCAAGTCTAAATAAAGATATAGTACGGCCGACGTATCTTGACTGTATGAAGTTAGCTGTTTGGCTGCGCAATGGATCTTATAGAAACGAAATTGTTTACTGCGCAGCAATCGGCTAACTTCAGAGCCGCCAAGATACGTAGGCCGTATTGTACTTAATATAACATCTTTTAAACTTTAAAATGTATTACATGGGACTTAAACATAACTGGCCAAATGTGGATGTACTCCTCTGCCTAACCCTTCGGGGATTACGGGCGTGATGTTATGTTAAACTTTAAATGTGTTACTAGTCCGTTCGCGTGTTTTGTTATTATCCTAGTAAAACAGGGAAATGTATTATTGGCCATACAGTACCTACCGTAATATATTATTCTGTAAAATATTATTATCCGTTTAATAAAGAAAATAAATTAGCAGCATTTTTGACAGATTGTAACTGAGATTAGATTGTTATCATTCCTAAAATTTAGTAGAATTGCTTTCCAGAGCATAGATCAAAGATGCAAACATAAAAAAAGATGGCGAATCGAAAAAAGTGGCGATGAAAAAAATAAAAATTACCAATCGATATAGATATTCGTATTGAATAAAATATTGTTAACGTTATTTAAATTTTGTATTGAAATCAATACAAAGATTTTTTACGAATAAAGGCTTATTGTCATTATTAAATGTGAATAATATTATAATTAGTAGCTACGAATAATAGTTTTGTGTGAAGAAATGTAATTTAAGCTCACAAATGATTACAAAAAAAATGTATCAGCGCAACGTTGAAGCAAAGTCAAAACATTTATTTCAATTAGACCAATTACAGGCACTTTTGAATTGTCAAGCAGTCTGTCAGTTAGTCTGAAAGGTGAAGCTAATTGCTCGTTTCAAAATGGAGGTACGCCCCTATGGAGAAGAACGAGCATGAAACTCCATTTACACTTTTCATTTTCGTTTTTACAAAATCCTGGTTATAATATTCTTGTTGCTTCTTTATGTCAAAAAATTAAGATAAATTTAATGTAAAACAAATCTTCATCTACTAGTCTGCTAAGCTCCGCCCAACGACTTTGACGCGACCAATCACATGCGAGCATTCACGTGCAAGCATTTTGTTAATACAACCAATAATTCCAAGACACAATATGTCTAAACAGACACTTTATTTTAACCTAGAAAATTCGGTTAATTTCCAATTAACAGTAAAATTTGATTTTTAGTTACTTTCAAATCAGTAAATAGTTAGTCAATTGAATTGTCAGCTATGTGACGCTGCCGTCTAAGTTTGACATATGATCTATGGCGGGAAACGCGTTTTGACAGCTGCACATTAAATGTCAAAACGCGTTTCCCGCCATATATTTACCATGACTACAGGGACGTCACTTAAATGCCGACAATTGGCTAACTATTTATTAATTTTAAAGCAATCAAAAATCAAATTTTACAGTTAATTTAAAATAATCGGGTTTTCGGGGCTCAAATAAAGTATTTCTTCATAGAAATGTCTTGGAATTGTTTGTTAATTTAAATGGCGTCTGTTATCCAATTGTTTGAGACTTTCTTAACATGATTAAATTATTGTTCGTAGAATTATTCTGACATTTCTGTATATTTATGTAAAAATAAGGTGTGATAGATGTGTGTGTGTATTGAGTCTTAATGTCAATCAAACAATTTTTTTAAATTTGTAATGTATTGCTACATTATTTTGAATCTTTATAATGACGTATACATGCAAGGCACGCGTTTGTAACCTCGTCAAAAGTCAGGAGCTTGTCATGATGAGATAAAAATGACGACCTTACCTGGTCGATCTAAACATATAAAAGCGAAAGGTTACTCATTCACTCAATATCGAAAACCGCTTGACGTATAAGAATAATACGCTTGACTTGAAGTAGAAGTCGACAACAGCGGTTTAGACTGTCAGCACTGTAGACGAACTAAAACTCCAAACTGTTGATTAACTGAACTCATAATTATACTGCAAATATTCCAGACTACTTATACTATCGGCGGTAACGAAACCATAGCTTGCATTTAAACAGGGCAATGCCGTCTAGGGAGCTATGGTGAATTAAATAAATAAAATATTAAGATACATTAATTTTTGAGGTAGATTTCAATTAGACAAGACAGTGTTAAGGTAGATTGGACCAAGGAATCACGTTGTTCCATACAAACTTTGCCCCCCGTAAGGGGTAGAAATTCCGAAAATCCTTTCTTATCAGATGCCTACGTCATACAAAGAACACACCCTCCAAGTTTCAGGTCTCTACGATCAGCGGTTTAGGCTGTGCGTTGATCCGTAAGTCAGATTCAACAAAGAAGCGAAGTTGATTTAGGACAAAGAATTTTATATGTATAAATAGATTGATACGCATAGTTGAACGCTTCTTGAATTTGATAAGAATGCAAACGGTATTCCTTGTATTGACATTTCTGAAAACGTTTCTATCAATACAACAAAAATTGAATTAATTGTTAATCAAATCTTCTGGACCAAGGATGTAAATAGTCATATAAGAATAAACTTAGATACATAAAATTCTTTAAAAAAATCTACTTATCATGAATTTATATGCCATAAATTAAATTATTCTTTTTAAAATTTACTTATCTCATTTTTAAATAGTCGAATATTATCTTATAATATGCTAGATTGCAAATAAAAAATTAAAAAATTGGCCATTTTTTTAAAGATAAAATCTTTAATTGATTTTTATTAGCTGACTAGCATATTAAGGTCTAGATTTACTTATGTTTTAATACTTAAATGCAGGGCATTCGGTGTGATCTAGAACTTGTAGACAGCTAAATTAGGTAACTCAACCAAATTAGTTGACTAAACCAAATTGGTTGACTCTACCAAATTGGTTGATTCGACCAAATTGGTTGACTCAACCAAGTTTGTTTTTCTACTGTAATGTCCTGCCGATCTACTTGTGTAAATATAGTACTTAAGTCATTTGGTGCTTTAAAAACTTATAAGTTCTCATTCCTATTTTTTTAAGTGAATTTATATTTATTTTGTGTTAACTTTAAATATTTTATTATAAAAACGATGTGAGACGCATATTTTTACTCGAATAAGCTTGTGTGGAGTTGAAAATGTATGTAAACTGATTCAATAATTGTTTTTTATCATTTCTGAACTGTTTTATTTGTAAAAATAACAAAGTATGGATAGGGCTTTGAAGCTTTGTTTTCGTGGTTGATGACTCATGGACTGCTTCTGCCTCGGGGATGGCGGACGGGTGTGTTCCGACGCACCCCTCCGCCTAACATTAATAATAAGTAAAAAAAAAAACGTTTTTTAGAACTTCTAATTTTAAATTATCCAAAATGATTGTCATTAAACTAGTTTCTTCCAAATATATGTAATTATATTATAATACTTAATGTAAAAATCAACAAAGATTTTAAAAAGTGAATGTGAATAAAAACATTTGTATAAAATAAAGAATATTTTTAAACAAAGAATATTGAGGTTTTTTTTTGGGTTCCCGAAGAGTGCTAACTTTGTCTATTAATCATCGATGTTCAGCTAAACTGATGTCATTATCGATGTCAACATTAACATAAGTTTGTATATTTTATAAAAATTTTCATGGGCTGATTTTTCAATAGTCAAATAACTTTTATCCAAGAAATAAATATAACAGTTTGACATATTTTCTTGAAAAATCTGTCAAGTTGCCAATCAATCCCTTCGTTAGGAGTTATCTCACGATTTAAAAATTAACCCTTAGATAAATAAATAAATCATCGATTTTTTTTGCTACATCGATCATCCCTACTTTTCCCGCTAATTTGCAGTGATTGTCAGTGTCATGTTGAGTACCTACCTAGTACCTACCTACTCAACATACATTGACAGTAGTCAATGTCAACTTTATAGTAAAGTGCATTGAGTTATACCTATGGACATACCATATCTACGGAAAACAGCTGCCGCCTTGAAATTTCACACAACGCAAAAGAATGGCCGCCGAATAGTACACGATTCACACGAATATGAACCTTATTTCTATTAGATAACGCTGACAAAATGGCAGATACCACGATAAGTTTGATTTTTTTTTTTTGCAGTGGTTACGTGATATCGCGAGCGTCTCTACATGTATATCTCAACGTTAATCAGTCATGTTATGACACGAGTCAATTTATTGAGCTGAAGAGTGAAATGCTTTGTTTTTAAACAGAAAATTAAATGAAATATATTTAAGATAAGTTTTTAATGCATTAGAAAAGTTTAAAAACAAAAATGCGAAGCGCCTTCGACGGACACATAGACGAAATACCATTCATACTTGTCGACAATTTCGAAAATAATTTAAACAAAAATGCTTATTTTTTGAGCCACTATCATGGAGATCACGTATTTGGACTAGGAGAGGACATCCTTCGTAGGAAACTTAAAAAAAACAACGCCTTTATCTATGCCTCTAAAGTAACTGTTGCTATAATTAAAGAAGTATGTCCTAGATTGGCACCTTATGTTAGAACTTTGGAATTGGGTAAGTTTTTTTTTAGTTTTCATTGACCATAGCCAGTAGCGGATCTAGGGAGGGCTAAGGGGCTCAAGAAACCCCCCAAAAGCATCCTATTTCTTCCGTAACAAATCATAAAGTAAACTTGATATTATTCCTGACTAAGCTATTATGTGTTTACTTTGCTAAAAATCTAACCTTAGCAGGGCGAAGCCTTTCCAAACGACAATCCTGTATCCGCCACTGACCATAGCCAACATCTATAGCAGAGGTCACCAATTAGGTTTACTGGAGGTCCGTATTTAAAAATTATGATTCTGTCGCTGTCCATTTGTGATAACAAATAAAATACATATTTTTGCTAAGAAAACTGGCCTAAACTGTAAAACTAATTATAAGTATGAAGTTTACTGTTTCTTAAGGACCGAACAACATATGTTAGCGGTCCTGTTACTGACAGGGGTCCGTAATTTAGTGATTTCTGATCTATAGCGTTATCAAAATCTAATTTTATTTGGCATAGATTACTATACACATGAATATAAAAGCACTAGTATAAACCAGCATCTGAAATAGCTTGACCAAGCTCTATACCCCAGTAGAGGAGTATTCTTAGCCTGTTGTTGTTTTTTTCTTTTTTTTAAGCTGTTTCTGGAGGCCTCAATTGTTAAGTCACCACAGAAAAGTCCATTTAAGCAACCAACACTTTTTAAGTTGACCTGCGATATGCTATTCGTAAAAAAAAAGTACAATACCAGTCTATTATTATCGGACTACAGAGCAAAACAATCTTTTCTTTCTTCTTTATCGTGTGGGCAGTAAGGTCTTACAACCCCACACACCCTAGTGTCAGAGTTAGCAAAAACAATAAAGGAATAGATAAAACTGAAATTTTAAATTTTAAATTCACATTAATAACTAGTACAGTGTATGTCTGTTTCAAAGTCAAAACATTTATTTCAATTAGACCATTTACAGGCACTTTTGGATTGTCAAGGAGTCGGTCAGTTAGTCCGAAAGTTGAACCTAGTTGCTTGTTCCAAAACAGAGGTAGGCCTCTATGAAGAAGAACGAGCAAGAAACTCCACGGCACTCTTTTAAATTAGGTTTTTACAAAATCCTGGTTACAATATTCTTGTTGCTTCTTTATCTTGCGAGACATTTTAGTGAGCATGACAAGCTCCCAACTGACATGCTCTAGAGATGCAAGACTAAAGTAATTCATTTTTCGGACGAACTGACCGGGTCCTTGACAATTCAAAAGTGCCTGTAAATAGTCTAATTGAAATAAATGTTTTGACTTTGATTAGAATCTTAAACCATTTATTTTCTTTACAGGTAGAAACACAATATCAATAAAAACAGATGAAAAGGAAATATTTCTCAACGTTACAGTCTTGCCTGCGGGCCACTCCCTCGGCTCGGTCATGTTCCTCTTCGAACACGAAAAGAAAAATATACTATACACCGGAGACTTCAGAATTTCACGTAACAGTGTTGCAAAATACAATCATTTCCATTTGAAAGGTGAACCAATACGCTTGGATGTGTTATATGTGGATACAACTTTCCAATACGTACCTTCGTTCCCTAAGAGGTCCGAAGTGGTACGTAATGTGGTGTTTCATATCAAAAATTGGTTGAATCTAAGTAAGAAATATCGAGTTATATTGTTGACATCTGCGGGCTACGGATATGAATGTGTTTGCAATGAAATTTATGATGAGATTGGAATTAAGACTTGGGTTGCGGAATCTTTTTGGAATATTTATAGGTAAGTTGGATTTATTATTTGTTTAAACTTCATGCAACAAAAGTACAAAGGCGGACTTAATGCCTTAGGCATTCTCTACCAGTCAACCAAAGGTGGTGAAGAGATAACATGGTAGGTGTAAAGTACGAGCGCTAAACAGCAAAATAAATTTGAAAAAAAAAAGTAAACACAAAGTATTTAACTAAATAAAATCAAGTGTAATAGGTACAAAATACTACATATTTGCTATAAAAATACCAAACTACCGGATACCGGATTTGCTGTACCTATTTTAAAAGGGTTAGGCAGAGGTGTACCCATTAGTACACGCACACTTCGCCAGTATGGTTAAGTCCAATGTAATACCGGGAGCCTATTGCCATCAACTGGGCACAAATCCAGACTCTGATGCTGCTACTAAGAAATTCCTGATGGAAAAACCCAATAATACTTTGCCTGACCAAGACTTACCGCGCAAAAATATGTGCCGTGGTTTTCGTACCTTCGAGCACGGACCACGGCATTATGCTGAGTGTCAGCCGTATCGCGCGGTAGTGGCTAATATTTTTTACTTTTATGTTATTGTTTTTAATTTTGAGATTGAAAACTCATCTTGTTTTTGATTTGCTTTTGTGTAAAAAAAATATTTTTATTTTGTATGTCATTCTCCCGTGAACAAAGAGTTTTTCTTTCTTTCTAACATTTATTTTAATTTTGTTTCTTTTACAGCCAATTCCCCAAAGAGATCTATGGTATGACAAATGATTCGTCTGCCCGTATATTACTAAGCACCAAATATCGTTATAAAGCGGACCCAATCGCAACAGATCTTCAAGTATACTTCTCAGCATACAAATGGAACAACACAATAAATGTAGAAGAAGAATTCTTATTATTTAAAGAAAACAGAATAGACGTTTGTTTCTCAACTCACTGCGGAAGAGATGAACTTTTATATTTCATAAACTATTTTAAGCCAAAGAAAATTGTTGGATTTCCAAATGATTTTGACACTGAGTGTGCTGTCAAAATTTTTCAAGATGGCGTCTTGGATAATGAGCCCGTCGAGTGTTTTAAGATTTCGCCGAGAAAGAGAAAGGCTGTGAAGGAAAGAGAGGTTAGAGATGAGAAGAAAACTAGTGTGTTGAAGGATGCTTTAGATTGGTGACAATAAAGTTACTTGAGGGTCACCATCGCGGGCTTGCGGACGGCGAGTGATAGGGTAGCTCGCCGTCCGATCAAGGATCAGGCCTGGGTCGACGGCGCGTTCTGTTTCACGCGCGCCTCAAAGAGCTGTCAGTACAGGGACGGGGCCCCAACAGGGCCAAACGCTTACCGGGGTCGTGGGACGTCTTAACAGGATACCGTGGCCCCGGAACGTAAAGGGCAACAGAAGGAACAGGGTGATTTTTTAGTCAGTAAAAGTCTGACAGTCCCTTCCCAGCCCCATCCAGGGCGGACGGAGTCATTTGATGATTTTTACTACCCTCAAAAAAAAGGGCCTCCCACCAACTCTTAAAACAATATTATTTAAATACAACTTTGCCTTCCGCACTGTTGGATTTTGAACGTTCGGCTCAGCGCTGTGAGTTGAAAATGCAACAACAGAAATTACAAAGTAATATTAAAATAATATTGCTTTAAGAAATGGCTGTAGGCGTCCTGTTCCTCTGTTGATAATAAAGCGACTATAGCTTAATCGAGTGAACCCACGGAAAATCTTATCTAAATATATAAAAGCGAAAGGTTATAGAGATAAACTTCTATAACATGGCGCGCCCCTCCACGATTCAAAACGTTTGACAGTGTTTGTGAAAGTATTTACAAGACTCACAACGCATGTGTGCGTACTGAGACGGCTCTCGAGTCAAAAATAAATCAGCGATT
Source organism: Hoplodrina ambigua (assembly GCA_949774945.1). Lineage (NCBI taxonomy): Eukaryota > Metazoa > Arthropoda > Insecta > Lepidoptera > Noctuidae > Hoplodrina > Hoplodrina ambigua. The sequence continues at coordinate 2,460,249 of OX458994.1, forward strand.
TGTTGCTCGATTAGCGGCGTCATTAATTACTAATTATTATTGAAATAGTAATAAAGGGGGGCGCGCCAAGGTTATAGTAGTTTATCTCTACTCAATTAAGTGGTTTTAAATATAGCTAAAAACTATTTCTCAATGAATGATAAAGTTATTTTTCGGTTATTATGCGGTCGCGTGGTTAAAAATTGTGATATTAGGCTATTATTGGGCACTTGTCATGTGCTTAAAATATTCACGATATTTTGATAATGTAAAATGAACTTTATTGTAAAGAGATGAGGTGTATTTTTGAAGTTCGTGAAATGTTGTAGCTTGTTGAGGCCTTATTGAGTAGCCAATAAGGTCGATATTATGTTGCTATCCTAAATGCGCAGCGTCAAAAAAGTAATATGCATGTTTTTTTTATATATTTCTATTCGATTATTTATAATAACGGTAAAAAAATATTCAACACCAAAAAAGATATTTAAAAAAAAATAGCCAACCGAAGTAGGTACTTTAAACGCACGCCATTGTGGCAAAAATAAAAATATATTCTAATCAAAAATATTGATGAAGGCACAATTCAGAAAATAAAGTTTAAAAACAAAATTGACTCTTATTAGAATCACATGCATATTCCCTATATAAATTAAATAAAAATAAATAAATAAATATCTTGGGACAACTCACACACGGCTATCTGATCACAAGCTAAGCAGAGCTTGTGTTATGGTAACCAGACAACTGATATACATACTTATATAATTTATAAATACATACATATTATAGATAAATCACACCCAAACACAGAACTAACAATCATGCTCATCACACAAAGCTTGTCCTGGGTGGGAATCGAACCCACGACCTCCGGCTTAGCAGTCAGGGCCACTAACCACTAGACCAACAGACCCGTCAATTGTTCCTTATTTAAAAAAAAGGGTTAAACTTATAAAAAACATACCCTATCTCCTTTCAATAAAGTTCATTTTTGAACTAAATAACGCGAATATTCGCACAAGAACGCTATGTGAAGTGCCGACAAAATTGACTGAGTTGATGTTTTATAAAGAAATTTAAATAGGATAGGATTCTCAAATGTCGAAATCTTAACAGAAAATATGAAATTTCATTTACAATGGTGCCGATTTCCTTGTTCACAAACTAGACTAAATTTAGAGAACTGACATCTCTTACTAACATACACCGAAAGAAAAGGACGGTGACATTTTAAAACTAAGTTAGAGATGTCAAATTAGTTTTGCCTTGAACTTTTCCATATTTTTAATCTATACATTTTAATATGTCAACTATGGATGTATGGATGTGTCAGATTGTCTAAAGACAGCTCATATTCATATTGTTCATTTTTAATGTTTTTATTTACACTTTCGTTTCTTTCTTCCTTTGGACAGAAAAAGATAGAAATAGTCGAATTTTAGTTTAGTTTGTGAACAAGGGAATCGGCACCAATATTTTTTATTTAGATTGTCTAAATCAGGCTGCAGACGTCCGGTTTCTGAATCAGGAAGCGTATATGTACATACACAGACATACATAAATTACACCTACATACGTTTTTTTTTACATGTGTGTGTGTATTATGTATGAACATTTTTACCTTTTTTGTAGTAAAATCTTAAAATGTATCAAATTTCTTAATTAGATTCACTCATCTTGACAGAACGAAAAACAAATGAAAATCACACATTTTTCAAATTTGAATTTAGAATTATAACATAACATAACATAACATCACGCCTGAAATCCCCGAAGGGTTAGGCAGAGGTGTACCCATTAGTACACCCACATTTCGCCAGTTATGTTTTTTTTTTTTGTCCCATGTAATAGGGGGCGAGCCTATTGCCATCAACCGGGCACAAATCCAGACTCCGAGGCTGCTACTGAGAAATTTCTGATGGATAAACCCAATAACACTTTGCCTGACCTGGGAATCGAACCCAAGACCTCATGCACAGCAGTCGCGCTTGCGACCACTAGACCAACGAGGCAGTAGAATTTAGAATTATGTTCTTTATAATTTAAACTTTCAATGATACCAAAACCAGCCAGATACAAATAGTATAGCCAAAGAGATTTTATTACAAGTTCATACATACTATAATGCGAAAAGACTTTTTCCCCAATCTATTATTATGTATGTATGATGTATATACACTCTTCCTGATCCGCAAACCTTATTCGGAAACCGGAAGTTTGCGTTACGCCCAGCCTTAGGGCCAAAATTGCGTTGACCAGAAGTCCGCACGATATAAAATCCGCTGGCATTAAAAAAGTCTTAAATATCTGTGGCATAATTAATGAAATTAATTATGTAATTATAATTTTGTTGTTCTAACATTATTATAATAATTTATATTGTATGTTTTTTTTACTGTAATGTTTTTAAATAAAATGTTTTAAACTTTTTTTTTTGTTTTCTTTAACTGTTTATATGAATATAAACCTTATAATTGTGGCTTAACGTTCATATTTGTTTCAGCGAATGTAAATATATCTTTCATACGAAAATCAACTGTAATTTTGATATGAATTAGGTTCATATTTGTATTATGATGTTTTGTATTAAAGGTATAGTTTTGATGCTCCTCTTGACGACAAGAAGAGGAGATTATCTTAGAAGAAAAAATGATCAGATAAAAATAACGACACGGTCAACAATTAATAAATACTAGCGCCCCGCCCCGGCTTCGCACGGGTGCAATGTTGATACATAAACCTTCCTCTTGAATCACTCTATCTATTAAAAAAAAAAACCGCATCAAAATCCGTTGCGTAGTTTTAGAGATATGAGCATACATAGGGACAGCGGGAAGCGACTTTGTTTTATACTTATATACCAACAAATAAATAAAAGTGAGTAAACAAGAGAATGGGGCTCTACCCCCCCATATCTTAAAATAATATTATTTTAATACTTACTAACTTTTTCCCGCGGATTCGCTCGCAAATCATATTTAAAATTCGATCATGATTTGAAACGCACGTGGCGCCATCTATCAACATAAGAACGTTATTGTTGTTTTCCTCAGAAACTACTTTTCTCAGGATCTTCTTGGATGGCAAATATATATACATATAATTTTTTTAACTTTTTGTTTGGCCCAGTATTTAGCTACCGTAACACCATCCGCTGACGCAGTCATTAGGTCCTCACGTGTGCAGGTGACTGGGCACGCGGTGCAAGATATTAGGTGAGCCATGGTCTGCGGAGAGACGCCGCACAGGCACTGAAGATCAGTGCCATCTGCGAAGCCCTACTTTTGAAGATTCTCTTTGCTGCGGCCGACCTGGGTGCGGAGTCCGTTTAACCTTTTGAACGCCATTGTCACATATATGTGACAAACGAAATCTTACCCTGAACGCCAACGTCACAAATATATGCCAAAAAACACGTCACACTATACTATGAAATAAACAATGTAATCAAGTTTTGGAATCCTTATTCTTTATCATTGTCATTTGACAAAAAAAGTGGCCTGGCGTCAGGGGTACGGCGATACGTATATACTCTGGCGTTCAAAAGGTTAATGTTCTCGGGATAAAAGGTACCCTATGTCCGTTTCTGTACACCTGACAATGGTGCCGATTCCCTTGGTCACAAACTAAACTAAAATTAGACTATTGCCATCTTTTTCTGCCCAATAAAACAAGAAAGAGACTAATGTAAATAAGAGCTGTCAAATTAAGTCAATCTGACACATCCATACAGTTATAGTTGACATCTTAAAACGTATGGATTAAAAATACGGAGAAGTTCAAGGCAAAACTAATTTGACATCGCTAACTTAGTTATTTAATGTCACCGTCATTTTCTTTCGCTGTATGTTAGTAAGAGATGTCAATTCTCTTTATTTAGTCTAGTTTGTGAACAAGGGAATCGGCACCAATGTATATGCAAAATTTCAAAATGATCGGTTCAGTGGTTTAGGCGTGGAAGAGTAACAAACAAACAAACTTACTTTCACATTTATAATATCAGTTAGGATACTTCGTCTGCGATACCGAATCGCACTTAACCGATTTTTATTATGACGTCACTATTTGGTCTATCTTGTATGGTTAGTCAAATCATTTATTCCAATTATAGAACCTGCCCAAGCAGTTATAGTTAATTGTAAAAAGCAATGAAACTGTTCTCATTGTAGATAGATATGTTCACTGTAATTCTTGAAGCATGTTAATCGATTCAATCGTGTCAACTTCTCGATTAAAAATTCACACGTCAAGATGAAAATTTCAATTTTTATTCAATTTTTCTTTGTTTGTGAGTAAATCTTTTTACAAATCTAATCTGTATACAGGATCATTGAAAATTTACCAGAAACCTGAAAAGGGGTCATTGTACTCATCATTATGAACAACTTTTACTATGGGACCAACACTGAAATCATGAAAAAAAAACAGCTGTTTGAACATTACGGAGTGTTGTGTAGTATTTTTGTAGGGAACAGCAGATTTTTTCAATGACCCTGTGTATAAAAAATAATCCTTATTTTCCTTGGTCACGGCATCACGCGTAAATTGCTGGCATAACACTTTGCCCGACCTGGGAATCGAAACCATGACTTCATGCTCAGCGGTCGCGCTTTGCGACCACAGCTGTTATTGGGATTTTCCATCAAGAATTTCTCAGTTGCAGCCTCGGAGTCTGGATTTGTGCCCGGTTGATGGCAATAGGCTCGCCCCCTATTACATGAGACTAAAACATCGCTGGCGAAAAGTGGGTTTACTTATACACCTCTGCCTAACCTTTCGGAGATTACAAGCGTGATGTTATATGTGTGTGTAATAGGGGGTGAGTTTATTTCCAATATAGTTGATTATCTAGATACAAGAATAACTATTAGTATACATTTTTATCTATTTTAGATATGCAAGAAAATGCTGGTACACCTAATAAGTAAGTTTTGTTTTAATTTATTAATATGTCTTGAGTCACGACTGTTTTGTTTAACGCTAAAGGCCGTTTTTTTTAAACGCACCGTTGTCGCGCGTTTAGCGATACAGACGCGATACGCACGCGAGGAGTCAGAAACAACCTGTAGACCTTGGCACACTTGTGTAAATTTTAATACGTATGAATCTATAAAGACGCGCGTGTGTAGCGATAAAGACGCGCCGTCAACGGCCCGTTTTAAAAACGTGGCACTGCACAAGCATTAAACTATATCTAAAATTAAAACTTTTTTCTAAACTAAACGCAAAAGCGATATCTCATGGACAGTTTCGAGATTTAAGTTTTGCCTTCAGCAAGCGTGCTTAGTATGCTTGCTTTTAAGAGGCCTTTTCAACCGACTTCAAAAAGGAGGAGGTTCTCAATTCGACGCTTATGTTTTCTTTTTGTATATTTGTTCTACGATTACTCCGCCAATTATGAATCGATTTGGATGATTCTTTTTTGTTTGAAAGAGTATAGTTCCGAATAGGTCCCATAGGAATATTGTCATGATCTGATGATGAACTTTGGAGATATGGAACGGAACTCCTAAAATCACAGCAGAACCTCCGTAACAAGAAAAATTGCTTTGTTTATACGTGTAGTCGATGACTGACTAAAGGAAATGGGGAGGGGGTACGTCAACCCGCCTCCTACCACTTTCCAAAATTAAATATATCGTGTGAGATTTCGTTTGAAAGGGCTTTATGTAAGGATTTCAAACATTAACACACAAGCACTAAAAAGTGAAAAATAAAAAGCTTTTTAACAAAAAAAGATGACCGCCTTTAAAAAAGCTTTTTTTCCTTGCAATCGGATTATAGTAGGCTGGTTTAGAAGATGAGAAACAGGGTGTAAAGTTTCTCATCCTCCGTTGTAAAGACAGGATCCTCCGACCAGACGCGTGTTGTGTCTGGTGGGCTACTGCCCGACGGTTGTTGTCGGGATTTTGTATATATTTTAATGACGCACTCTGATAGCGCGATATAGGAACTGTCAGTAGTAGTCCGTATTCTGTGCTATAGATGTCGCTACAGTGGTATTATTATTTTTTATTCTTTGCAGACCAGAATCCGACAAAAATCCGAATTTCATAAGAGATCGTTCACCATGTAAGTACCTATCTTCGAAGTTATGTTGAGTTAGTACTATTCTGCTAAAAAGAATCAATCCACACTTTTTAAGCGAAGAGCGATTACAATACTATACGGGAGTAATTGCTCGACTGCTGCAGCTGACTGCCTCGTTGGTCTAGTGGTCGCAAGCGTGACTGCTATGCATGAGGTCTTGGGTTCGATTCCCAGGTCGGGCAAAGTCTTATTGGGTTTTTCCATCAGGAATTTCTCAGTAGCAGCCTCGGAGTCTGGATTTGAGCCCGATTCATGGCAATAGGCTCGCCCCCTATTACATGGGACTTAAATATAACTGGCGAAATGTGAGTGTACTAATAGGTACACCTCTGCCTAACTGTTCTGGGATTACAGGCGAGATGTTATGTTGTTTACAGATTTAATTGAGAAGCCTGATATGCCCACGTCATGGCTGGAGCGTTTGGTTCCACCTTTCGATCCTCAATGGATGGATTATTGTGATCCTTACCATTGTAAATATTTCGAGAGGAACGTGTGTGGACTACATCGAAGGAGGATGAGGTTTAAGATGTTTAAAAGCATGTGCCACTTGATTCTTAATAACAAGTGTTCCGTTTACAGAGGATTCTTTAGTACGTATTGGTTTATGTAAACAAATATTGCTAAATTCCGTGGGTTTCATTCCCAGGTCAGGCAAAGTGTTATTGGAATTTTTCATCAAAAAGTAGCAGCTTCGGAGTCTGGATTCGTGCCCGGTTGATGGCAATAGGCTCGCGACCTGTTACTTGGGACTTAAAACATGACTGAGGAAATGTGGGTGTACCTACTAATGGGTACATCTCTGCCTAACTCTCATAAAAAGTGTTAGCTCATTCGGCAGTTTTAAGTCTCGGCTATCCAAACTAGTAATGAACGAAAACTGCTACTAAAATCCTATAGCCGAGAGCTGGACTGCCGAATGAGTATGGAATATAACTAATTGATGTTTTTAGACTAGTTTTATTTAATATAATATAGCACAACACAAATACTCTGTTAGGAAAGGGTTACTTAATATAATTTTACTGTTTGTTTCTCGCATGTTCTCATGCAAGTGGCTTTATTGTAACACATCACGCCTGTAATCCCCGAAGGGTTAGGCAGAGGTGTACCCATTAGTACACCCACATTTCGCCAGTTTTGTTTTTAGTCCCATGTAATAGGGGGCGAGCCTATTGCCATCAACCGGGCACAAATCCAGACTCCGAGGCTGCTACTGAGAAATTCCTGGTGGAAAAACCCAATAAAACTTTGCCCGACCTGGGAATCGAACCCAAGACCTCATGCACAGCAGTCGCGCTTGCGACCACTAGACCCACGAGGCAGTATTGGTTTAAGTAAACAAATATTGCTAAATTCCGTGGGTTTCATTCCCAGGTCAGGCAAACTGTTAACTGTTGTGTATGGGATCTTCCATCAGAAATTTCTCAGTAGCAGCTTCGAAGTCTGTATTTGTGGCCGGTTGATGGCAATACGCTCGCTACCTGTTACTTGGGACTTAAACATGACTGAGGAAATGTGAGTGTACCTACTAATGGGTACATCTCTGCCTAACTCTTCGGGGATTACAGGCGTGATGTTATGTTATGCTATTTTGCTAAATAATAGGCTTGAAGACACCACCAATCAATTACCAATAATTAATTAATACTTATTGAAATGCCATCCAGAAAAAGTAACATATTTTACTGGATTTGCTTAAAAATTGCGCCTAGGGCAAAGTTAGGTTGATAGGCAAAGTTGTCGCACTCCACAGTCGATATTTATTTTATGAGAACAATTGGTTTTTTTAACAAAAGTAACAGATCTGCAGATTCGCTTAAAAGTTGCGTTTGTGGCAAAGTTGTCACTTATCACACTCGATACTATTTATTTAAAACAACTGAATTCTTTAATACACTTGACATATTTCGATGGATTTGCTTAAAAATTGCATTTATGGCAAAGTTACATTAATTGGCAAAATTGTATTTATTTTACAAGAACTATTTTTAATTTGGAATTTCCTTTACAGAATACGATTTAGTTGATTTAAAATTTTGCCATTTCTACAAAGTTGGTTTGCGCACTGGATGCCCAGATGTCGAAGAATGCGCTGACAACGAGCTGAGTCCAATATGTGCTATGAACTCAGTCGATGGCCACATTGTACTCTTTGAAAACCAGTGTTACATGGAAGCTATCAACTGCAAGAATTCCACATTTAGTGGTAAGAATTTGGTAGCGTATTTTGTTCGAAAGAGTTGAGTGCACTACGTGAGTCCCACAAATGGTTGTGCGATGCGCGCTAGTGCGATGCGCGCTAGTGCGATGCGCGCTAGTGCGATGCGCGCTAGAGCCATGTGCGCTAGTGGGACAGATCTGTACGCCACACGATAGTTCGAATGCACGCTTATAAATGCGACACACTGAAGATCGACATCACCATGTCGAATACTGGTATTCAGCTGCCGCAAAAACCGACTCTAACATATGTAGGTGGTTGCGGGACGTCTCAACAGGATACCGTGGCCCCGGAACGTAAAAGGCAACAGAAGGAACAGGGTGGTTTTTTAGTCAGTAAAAGTCTGACAGTCACTTCCGCCCCACCCAGGGCGGAAGGAGTCATTTGATGATTTTTACCATCGAAAAAAACATATGTAGTTGGGTAATTCTTTGAGATTGTCGCTACAAGTAGAAACACGTCTTGCTAGAAGGATTGATCAATATTTTTTTTTTAATTACTTTTCAGAATACGAAGAGACGTACATGTCATTTTGTGAGACTGGCTTACATATGAACTTAACAATTGATACGAAAGAAGAAAATAAAAATATCTTGCTTGATGATGACTGAATACTGATAGATGTGTTTAATTTTCGACCTTTCCTGCAGCTCGTGTTACTAAAAACCAAGTGAAAGTTGGACTCACGTATCACAGGGTACACATAACAACACGCCTGTAATCCTGGAAGGGGTTAGGCAGAGGTGTACCCATTAGTACCTACACCCACATTTCGCCAGTTATGTTTAAGTACCATGTAATAGGGGGCGAGCCTATTGCCATCAATCGGGCACAAATCCAGACTACGAGGCTGCTACTGAGAAATTCCTGATGCAAAAACCTAATAACACTTGCCATGCCCAACTTGGGAATACCACCCCTCATGCTTAGCAACTATGATGTAGTCATCTTCCAGTTTAACCCGATGCAACTGAGTACCAGTATTTTACATGGAGCGGCTACCTATCTGACCTCTACAACCCAGTAATTGGATAATACGATACGCCTTGGTAAGACTGGTTGTCAGACTTCCGTGCCTCTGACGACACGTAACGACTGTCATAGATCCACGTATGACAGCCGGGACCATTCTAGGTGTAATAAGTTAAGACAAAATATTCTAAGATTGGGATTATGGACATGGCCAAGAAAAACACACATAATATAGGTATATTTATTTTATTGTTTCATTTTCATTGAAAGGGTATAAATTAAGAAAAATAAAGGAATCTGAATAAAGATTTTATATTTTTATTATTTTATCCACGCTCTGCTGCGCTGGTGTAAAACCACCTTTAGTCAAAGTCAAAGTCAAAGTCAAAACCTTTATTACAATTGGACCAATTGAAATTTTAAATTGTCAAGGATCCGGTCACTGTGTGACGAGTACTGTTTAGTTCAATCCTATTTTCACGCGATGTTTTTTGTCTTTCCACTTATTAGGAAATTGTGGATAAAGATAGCTGTACCCGCCATTATATCTGTACCTAAACTTTTTTCTATTTGGATCATGCGCATCTATTGGCTTGGCCTTCCATTCTGGAGAAGGTTTCTCTAAAAGTGGCCTCGCATCATAGTCCCATTCCTTAGAGTCAAAATATCGGGCAATTTTCTTCGGCTTTGATTCTTCGATTTGTTTTAAAAAGTCTTCTAACAATTGTATTGATTCACGGAGACTGAGGGCTTCATCAGCAGTAGAGGGCGTAGGTGATGCGTTACTTTTAAGAAATACTGGAAATATTTTGAGCATACATATTAATAACTAGATTTTGCCTTTTTTTGACTTTGACTTTGACTTCAAAGTCAAAGTCAAAATCATCTTTAATGTGAGACAGTGGTTACAGAGTTGTTATTGACTTATTTTGTTCACTGTTCCTCAATGTTAAGCATACGATAGTTTAAAACATGAATGAGAAATTCCTGAAGGAAAAACACAATAACACTTTGCCCGACCTGGGAATCGAACCCAAGGCCTCAAGCTCAGCAGCCGCGCTTTGCGACCACTAGACCAACGAGGCAGTCAGCTTTTTCATGTACTCTTATTTGTTTAGAAAGCTTATTTCAAATTCGTGAAGATATTTCGAAGAAACTTAAAGAAAATAAGGCTGTTTTTGAGGCCATATTTGTTATTTTGGCCACAACCCATGTACAAACGGGGGTTGCGGGACCCCGGGGTTGCGGGACGTCTGAACAGGATACCGTGGCCCCGGAACGTAAAGGGCAATAGAAGGAACAGGGTGGTTTTTTAGTCAGTAAAAGTCTGACAGTCCCTTCCGCCCCACCCAGGGCGGAAGGAGTCATTTGATGATTTTTAACAACTAAAAAAAAAACCCATGTACAAAAATGTGTATACTTACGTAACAATAAGATGTACAAGAAACCATAACATAGCGTCATGATTACTTTTTTAATCTTTTTCAATTTTGTGTGTCAAAAATTTACACCATTCCGTATTTTATTACCAGAAATGTTCTCTTAAAGAATACTAGCGACCCGCCCCAAGACTAAAAACCTTCCTCTCGAATCACTCTATCTATTGATGAAAACCGCATTAAATTCCGTTGCGTAGTTTAAAAGATCTAAGCGTACAGACGGCAGGAAGCGACTTTGTTTTATACTATGTCGAGTATGGCGTGCCAATATTTATAATTTCTACTTAATATTACGGTCCTAAACGGGCAACTTTTTCCCAGTTGCCAGCTACATCTCAAGTAGGGCCCGACCACATTTAATTGCTGATATTTGGAGGTTTTTTTTATTGTGGCCGGCTGCGACAAGTTTTGCTGCAAAACTTTCTTTACATGAGGACATCGAAACCACGCGCCATATTTTATTTGAATACTAGATATATCCTGCAGTTTCATCCGCGTTATGTCTTTAGTTACTGCTCCGCTGTTGTGGGTCGTAGCATGATGTTATATTATAGCCTATACTATTACTCAGAAGGCCATCATAAAAAAATTGATTTTAATAACCTAATTGAAAAGAGTGTCCGTGCAGTTTCTCGCTCGTTGTTCCCCATAGAGGCCTACCTACGTTTTGGAACGAGCAACTAGCTTCAACTTTCTGACTAACTGACTGACTCCTTGACAATTCAAGAGTGCCTGTAAATGGTCTAATTTAAATAAATGCTTTGATTTTTTTTTTCTAATCACTCTAGCACTTCCAGAGATTAATAACAAATAAACTCTTTACAATCTAAATAAAAAATAATAAAGAAATAAATATAGATATTATAAAGATTGTATTACAGTTTTACAATAATTATAATATAGCAACACGGCTGCAGTGTGCACTGCCGGGAAAGTTTTATTTATTTTCGAGCCACACTCAAAAATGTTGCAACAACAATTTGTTGCCCGTTTATGTAGCCAGGTACCTAAGTACCTACAGTTATAAAAGAAACCATGAAATCACTAAATTAAAACACATCGGTAAGCAATTAACTATTTCGATACGGTTAAAAATTAATAAACAATAACTACCAACCCTATTTTGCTAGGTAAATAAAGCTCATAAAACTTAAAACGACATTGGTGCCGATTCCCTTGGTCACAAACTAAACTAAAATTAGACTATTTCCATCTCTTTCTATCTAATAAAATAAGAAAGAGACTAATGTAAATAAGAGCTGTCAAATTTAGTCCATCCGACACATCCATACAGTTATAGTTGACATCTTAAAACGTGTGGATTAAAAATACGGAGAAGTTCAAGGCAAAACTAATTTGACATCTCTAACTTAGTTCTTTAATATCACGGAATGTCACCGTCCTTTCCTTTCGCTGACATCTCTTACTAACATATAGCGAAAGGAAAGGACGGTGACATTAAAGAACTAAGTTAGCGATGTCAAATTAGTTTTGCCTTGAACTGAAGATGTCAACTATAACTGTATGGATGTGTCAGATTGACTAAATTTGACAGCTCTTATTTACATTAGTCTCTTTTTGTTTTATTGGACAGAAAAAGATGGAAAGTCTAATATTAGTTTAGTTTGTGACCAAGAGAATCGGCACCAATTGTTTATTTTTATTTCCTTTTACAATTTTTATGTTCCTTGATTCATCCTAATTTATATAAGTTGAACCTCTTTCTTTATTTTTCATCGATATTAAAATAAGATATTAAAATAAGACAAAAACTAACACCAATTATAAAATTTCAAATTCGTAGCTTGGCGCCGAGGGTACGTTTATACAGGGTAATTGACAATTTACCCGAAACCTTAAAAGGGGTCATTGTACTCATCATTATGAACAACTTTTACTATGGAAACAAAGCTGAAAACATAAAAAAAAAAATCTGCTGTTCCCTACAAAAATGCTACATAACAAGATCGTAATGTATGGATCAGCTGATTTTTCTTTCATGATTTCAGGGTTGGGCCTATAGTAGTACAATGACCCCTTTTAAGGTTTCGGGTATATTTTCAATTACCCTGTATAATAATACCTATTGTTTTTTTGTATGTAACCAGGATTTTGTAAAAACCTAATTTAAAAGAGTGCCGTGGAGTTTCTTGCTCGTTCTTCTCCATAGAGGCCTACCTCCGTTTTGGAACGAGCAACTAGCTTCAACTTTCGGACTAACTGACCGACTCCTTGACAATTCAAAAGTGCCTGTAAATGTTCTAATTGAAATATATGTTTTGACTTTGACTTTGACTTTGACTTTGACCTGGCGGTGAAAAGGTTAAAGTTGGTAATTAATCTTGCATATTATCATTATTATAAGTCCCGTCTTGGCTATCGCAGGACGCAGAGTTTTCAGTGCCGCCATTTTTATTCTTATCATTAATTTTGGGTAACACTTTGCCTCTCGTCTTTTTCGTTGAGCCTGTAAAATAAAAAATTAAATAAATAATACCATCCTGTTACTGTCCCACTACAGGAGAAAGCCTCTTCTCATACAGAGAAGGCAGAAGCATTGATCACCTCGCTTGCTAGCGGATTGGCGATTTCAGATTTATATTAATTTCTAGCTTTTCGGTTAAAATCATGGTTCGAAACGACACGTGACGCCATCTATGATCATAAGAACGTTATTGTGATTTCCCTCGGAAACAGTACTTTTTTCGGGATTAAAGGTACCCTATGTTCGTTCCTGTACACCTGGCAACGTATATGCAAAATTTCAGGATGATCGGTTAAATGGCTTAGGCGTAAAATGGTAACAAACAAACTTACTTTCGCATATATAATATTAGTTAGGAAGTTAGGATTAAGATTCTTAAAGAATTTTATATTGAGTTGAGCTGAAACCCTTGCCATATCGTTAATTATCATCCAAAGAAGCCTTACTCTTTGTATGTATATACCCTTTCCATTACACGTTGTAGAGATCAAGGTCGGGCATTACCTTAGCCGCGACCCTTGGCTGATCATCATCTGCCCAGCCTTTTCCCAACTATGTTGGGGTCGGCTTCCAGTCTAACCGGATGCAGCTGAACACCAGTATTTTACATGGAGCGACTGCCTATCTGACATCCACAACCCAGTAACTGGGTAATACGGTACCCTAGGTAAGACTGGTTGTCAGACTTTCAAGCTACGGCCCTTGGCTGATATGATAATGATAGAAAAGTACAAACCCATTCCAAAACCGGACGTGTCAATGCAAGGAGGTCTAAATATTCTAGTTTGCTTTAAGAAAGTATTCATCATTGTAGTATCAAGATGCCATTTGACAAATAAAGCTTTTATACCACTTTTCAAAGTTTTAAAATTATGTTTCGTATCTGAAAGAAATAGAAATTTATTATATTATAATGAGTAATAATCAGGCACGCCCCCTATTGCATGGGACTTAAACATAACTGGCGAAATGTGGGTGTACTAATGGGTATTATTACCTCTGCCTAACCCTTCGGGGATTACAGGCGTGATGTTATGTTATGTATATCAATGTAAATCCCCCCCCCCTCCCCCCACCGGCTCCCGAAAAAGCCGCCCTAGGAAGACCTTCTTACTGGGGAGGATCTTTAGGTGCGCAGTACTCGTAACCGGCGTACTTGTATAACGAGATGTATGAACGTGGACGAGGCGAAAGGAGTATGTAAGGATCGTAGCTGGGGACGTTCTGTGGTTCTGCCTACCCTCATGGGGAAAAGGCGTGAGTTTATGTACGTGTATCAATCTAAAGTCCCCGTCACGAGAAGCTATAAATTTTGTAAATAATGAACTTCTTATGATAATAGATGGCGCCACGTGTCTTTCGAATCATTATTGTATTACATAATTGAAAAGACGCTACTGTTTCCGAGATTTTAAAAAAGTCGTCCCGCGCATGAAAAGTTACCTATGTCTCTTTTTAGGTGTACGGGGTACATCTCTGCCTAACCCTTCGGGGATTACAGGCGTGGTGTTATGTTATAATGGAAGTAAGGATTATAATAACCTGATATTAAAATATTTATTATCGTAGTAATGGCGGAAAAGTCCCATCGGAAAAGCCTCAGTCGAATGTTGCTCACTTGAAACAGAATGGATTCTATTTCCTCTTGCGTATAATTACTTACATCAACCTTAATTAGCTGTGATAACCTGTAATTAAAACATTCATTTTGATTACAAAGACCTGCAAATATTGGTGCCGAATCCCTTGTTCACAAACTAGACTACATTTAGAGAATTTACATCTCTTACTAACCTACAGCGAAAGGAGAGGACGGTGACATTAAAGAACTGAGTTAACGATGTCAAATTAGTTTTGCATTGAACTTCTCCGTATCTTTAGTCCATACGTTTTAAGATGTCAACTATAACTGTATGGATGTGTCAGATTGACTAAATTTGACAGCACTTATTTACATTAGTCTCTTTCTTGTTTTATTGGACAGAAAAAGATGGAAATAGTCACATTTAAGTTTAGTTTGTGAACAAGGGAATCGGCACAAATGCTGATTTTTTGGCTCAAGAAGCATGATCATGTATTTATTTATTTAAACTATATGCAACTAAAGTACAGAGGCGGACTTAATGCCTTAGGCCTCTTGTCCACGCACGTTTTTCGGCGTAAAAATCCACGGTGAATTCGCCGTGTGTAGGCACGGTCGTCAGTGTTGTATGGGTCACTGTGAGAGCTTGTTGACATACACGGTAGCGGCATGTCACGGCGACGCCGCCGTATGCACCGTGCTACCCCTCGGAGCGCCGTGTCCGATTAACCGGCGAATTTCATCACTGTTGTATCGCAGTCTTTCTCTAACAGTCGACCAAAGGTGGTGACGAGATAACATAATTATTATATTTTACTTACCTCAGCACATCTGCATGTGTATTATTAAACTGTTTGGGTTTCCAATCATCTTTGTAACCCTTCAAACGCGGTGTGATTAAATCTAAACAATGCGTCCATTTCTGTGGTTTATTCCTCTGTTCTTCGTCCAAATAATTGTCTCTTCTGTAGAATGGGAACGCTGGTGTTACTTTTTCGTTATGTTTTACTATGAAACGTGTATTTTGTGTTGTTACTGAGACTTTTTCTGTTTCTTTTGGAGTCTCATTCAGTTCAGATTTGAAGTTGGTCGTATTTTTGCGTCTCAATGATTGCTTTTCATTTATTGTGTCAGTCGAATTTGTATTATTTTCTGATTGAGTTATATTTCGTTTTCCTAAAATAAGATAATCAAAATATTTAGTTAACAGAATTTTGTTTAAAGCGGGTCCTAGATAGAAGGGGCTTGCGCTGACCGTATTCGCTTGCAATTTACTTATGAGAGGAGAGTTTTTAGACTAAGACTAAGAAAGATTGTACCATAGCTTACCACATGCACAAAAAGATATGGTGATTATGTGGCAAAATAGTCGAGAAGTGTATCAACAATATCATATAATTTTTTACTTTGTTCAAAAAAAGATTAAAATCTAGTTCAATTATATTCTGAACATATCTCGTAAGTGAGTCTTAGGCGCTTAGCACACATAGCAACTATTGCAGCAACTGGCAACTAGCTGTTTGTATATTTCAATTGGACTGCGCACACATAGCAACTCGAGTTTCGAGTTGCGTCAATCGCCAACAGTTTTCAGTTGCTGCAATCGATGATTAACTTAGTTTCTAATTGCCGCAACTAGCAACTGTTAAATATTATACCGTTAACGCTGATCGCTGCGTAGATTGAGCAACTCGGCTATGAAAGTTGCTCACAGATTGCCATAAAGTTGCGGCAACCGTAAACGTTATAGCAACTATCAACTTTTACAGGAAACGTTTGAAGAGTTGATAGTTGCCTTAACTTAAGTTGGTCCGTGTGCAAAGCGCAAACTTAAAACACGCGCGGTCATGACTCATGACGCGTCCTACTTCTACTTCTACGACCGAAAACGTACCTGAGCGATGTCTGTGATGGTGATGACGATGATGCCGCTGATGCTTCATAACAGGCGTAATGAGTATTGGTTCCGTCGGTTTTGTTACATCATCATTTTTATCAAAGTCAGTTTGCACTTTCGATATCTCTTCGGCGTTTTCTGGTCCTTTTAGAATATCTGACCTGAGGACCTGGCACAAAAATGCGATCGATTTTCGAATTGGAAATATCAAAGTCAAGGTCAAGGTCGAAATCAAGGTCAAGGTCAAAGTCAAGGTCAAAACCATTCATTTTAATTATACCATTTAAATATATATTTTTTATCGTCTTATACCTACACAAACAAATAATTGGATTTATTTTCCCCGTTTTGCACACAATATTTATTTAGTTTGATGGCTATGTTCTTAATGTGGTGACATCTGTCGCGCCCCATGTGAACTACTGTAATATAATTAGATTACTTAAGCCAGAAAGGTCAGGTGCGTAGTACTCGTAACCGGTGTGCTTGTATGACGAGATGTATGAACGTGGACGAGGCGAAAGGAGTATGTAAGGATCGTAGCTGGGGACGTTCTGTGGTTCTGCCTACCCCCATGGGAAAAAGGCGTGAGTTTATGTATGTACGTATGTATTACTTAAGCCTTTTTACAAATAAAAGTATTCCATTTTTACCACGCATACTTTTTTTGTAATAAAAGTAATAGGATAACTTTGTTGTCTGTCTGTCTGTCCGTCTGTACGGCTGTCCGTCTGTCAAGACCCTTTTTCTCAGTAACGCGTGGAGGTATTACGCTGAAATTAATATCTTATACTCAAGTCTGCCACTCATTGGAGCAGAGAAAAAAATAAACTTCAAAATCAACGCAATCTAAAGATAAGGGCGTTTGCGGCGCATATTTCCGTTTTTGCCGACTGAGGTACGAAACAATACAAACGACTCGAATTATATATTTTTACGTTACCGCGCTTGTACTTCGACGACTGAGGACTGGTAAGCCTTGTTTTATATCCACAGCTGACTCTGCTGACCACACCTGGTGCTGAACGGCTGAAAGTAATAATCTCATCGTCATCATCATCATATCAGCCGAACGATGTTCACTGCTGGACATAGGCTTCCCCTAAGGCTGCCATCCATCCGGGTTTCTCCAGATTGTCCTAGTTTAGAGTTGGTTGTCAAAAAGAGTCCGGGTAAAACCCGGATACTTTCAATTTCAGGGGAATCTCGATTAATTATAAGATAAGCGATTAATCAAAATAATTCATAATTAAAAATTATCTGCTTTAATATTAAACTTTTACTGTACCTATTTTTTTCTGAGATGTCCGGGAATAAAACTTAGTTTCACCCAAGTGACCGGGGTTTTTTTAAATATTTGTCCGGACTGCCTCGTTGGTCTAGTGGTCGCAAGCGTGACTGCTGTGCATGAGGTCTTGGGTTTGATTCCCAGGTCGGGCAAAGTGTTATTGAGTTTTTCCATCAGGAATTTCTCAGTAGCAGCCTCGGAGTCTGGATTTGTGCCCGGTTGATGGTAATAGGCTCGCCCCCTATTACATGGGACTAAAACCATAACTGGCGAAATGTGGGTGTTCTAATGGGTACACCTCTGCCTAACCCTTCGGGAATTACAGGCGTGATGTTATGTTATCCGGAGTCGAAAATTTAGATGATGACAGCCCTAGCCTCTCTTACACACACAAGCCACAATGACAGGTCATGCGCTGCCCGCATCCAGCGGCTTTCCGCGACCTTTACCAGATCGTCAGTCCATCTTGTCATTGGTCTAGTTGTCGCAAAACGCGACTGCTGAGCATGAGGTCTTGGCAAATTGCTATTGAATTTTTCCATCAGAAATTTCTTAGTAGCAGCCTCGGAGTCTTGTGCCCGGTTGATGGCAATAGGCTCACTTATTATATGGATGGGACTTAAACATAACTGGCGAAATATGGGTGTATTCATTGCACTACACCTTTGCTTAACCCTTCGGGGATTACAGGTGCGAATCGGTGTGATGTTATGTTATAATTATATTTTATGTTCAAGTACCTTCCTATAACGAGTTTAAATATATACTTACCAAAGAAAGTTATTAATCTCAAGTAACTTTTAATCATTTTTAAGTATTACAATACCAGTCTTCCAGTTCAATGAAATACAAATCTATAATTATTTTATGAGTGATATTTAGTAATCATCAATATAAACCAAAATTTTTTTTTAAAACCAAAAACCAGTAATTTTTTGTTACGGTTTTTGGCTAATCACCCTTTAAAAAATACAAGTATTTTTAAAAAGAAAATTACACATATTTTTCACAGTTGTTCTAATTTACTTAGTTTAAAATTTAAAACGAGAAAAATCAAAAATTGTTTTCTTACTTAAAAATAAACAGGAAATGAAAAATGATTAAAATCATTCTCGCGTTTACATACAAACTGAATTCGTTTTAATCTTTTACGAAAACATTTAATTCAAAGTCAAAGTCAAATCATTTATTTCAATTAGGCCACTATAAGGCACTTTTAAACGTCATTACATAAAAAAAAAAAAAAATTGAATTGAATCTAGTTGCCCCTTCCAAAAGGTAGTTTTGTATGGAGAAGAATGGGCAAGAAACTCCATACGTACTCTTTTAAAATCAATGTTTTACAATGTTATTATTTGTATACATAGTCATACGTAATTACATGTGAATACAATGTACCTTCTATAAAAAAAAAACTACTGTACACACAAAAATAATTTATATTACAAATTAGGAATTCAAGCTAAAAATATATTTAAAGTTACATCATGTTCACATGTTAACAAATATTGGAACTGTAGACAACCACTCTCAACATCTCAACCAACAATGAAACAGCGTGTGAGCCTGCGCAATCCCATAGTAAAAGTCAAATAAAAAATAAAAATATAATAAAAATGTCAAAAAAAAAAGGAAAAAGGAAATATATATACACATATATATATATATATTAAAATTAATATTAACCAGCTTGATTTTGTCTAGAATGAATAGTAATTGTCCTATGGAGCAGGACCAGCATGTTTCCAAGCAGTCTTATCTTGAATATAATCCTCTAATTTATAATATGCTTGGTTGCAAAGTGTACTTTTAATATGTGTCTTAAATTTTCTTTCATTTAATTTTAATATATCAGAAGGTATTTTGTTGTAACATTTAACACAGTACCCCATAAAAGATGTATTTACTTTAGACAATCTAAAATAAGGTTGAGCTATTTTATCTTTATTTCTGGTATTAATATTATGTCTATCACATATTTTCTTAAAAAGTTTTAGATTTTTTCTCACGTACATAATATTTTCATAAATAAATTGGCAAGGCACTGTCATAATATTAATCTTCTTAAATACTTCCCTAAGAGATTCGCGACGAGGTAGATTGTAAATGGCTCTGACAGCTCTCTTCTGTAAAATAAAAATGGTTTCAATGTCAGCAGCCCGACCCCACAATAAAATGCCATAAGACATAATGCTATGAAAGTAGCTGAAATAGACTAATCGCGCAGTCTCTACATCTGTCAACTGTCTTATCTTTCTAACAGCATACGCTGCTGAACTTAACCGTCCCGCAATAGATGTTATATGAGGTCCCCATTGTAATTTGTTGTCGAGCGTGATTCCTAGGAAAACCGTTTGATTAATAAATTCCAGTTTTTCTCCATTCAATATTATATCACATTCGCTACTTCTAACGTTTGGTAAACTGAATCTAATACATTTAGTTTTTTTTTCATTTAATACTAAATTATTAACTGTAAACCAATTTTGGACCTGAAGAATAGAGTTATTCACGTCGTCAAGATTTTGTGACCGCCTGTCTATTTTAAAAATCAATGAAGTGTCATCTGCAAATAACACCATCTTCGGTTCATTTTCCAGTAATTGAGGCAAATCATTTATATAAACTAGAAATAGAAATGGACCCAATATCGAACCTTGAGGAACGCCCATAGTCGTTTCAGACCCCAATGAGTTTACGCCGTTTACCTGAACTTTAGCCTGTCTACCTATCAGATATGACCTTAGTAAACCAAGAGATGTTTTACTAATCCCGTAGTACTCCAGCTTCAACAAAAGTGTCTCATGGTTAACGCAATCGAACGCCTTTGAGAGGTCGCAAAAGATTCCAACGGCATCTTGAGCTTCCTCCCAGGCGTTAAAAATGTTCTTTAGTAGGGTGACACCAGCGTCAGTTGTACAACGCCCTTTGGTGAAACCGTACTGTTGTTCATGAAAGATGGAATTTTTATTAAAGTGACGTAACATTTGATTGAGCATTAACTTTTCAAATACCTTACTGAGAACTGGGAGAATCGACACAGGCCTATAATTGTTGGGTTCCTTACTATCACCCGCTTTAAACAATGGTACGACTTTACTGTGTTTCATCAGATCGGGAAAGACTCCTTGGTCTACACTGGTGTTAAATATTAAGGCTAAATAGGGCGCAATGGTTTCGATAATAGACCCACTAACTTTTACAGACATTCCCCAAAGATCTTCTGTTGATTTAATTTTAAGATCTTTAAAAGTTTTTATGACAGCCTGGGGGTTAGTATGTTGAAATCTAAATTCCACAGGGCAAGCCTTAACATTATTTTTAAGTAAGGCAGCAGAGAGAGCGGGGGAGGAATTCAAAGCCTCAGTAGTTTGAAGGGGAATATTAGCAAAAAAAGTTTCAAATTCCTGGGCTACTTCTATATCTGTATTAATAGGGCCATGTGCAGTCTCTAAATTAAATTCAGTATTACGCTGTTTTTTTCTACCTGTTTCATTGTTTATTATTTGCCAAGTAGTTTTTATTTTGTCATCAGCTGACTTTATTTTTTTACTTATGTGAAGAGCTTTCGCTATTTTACAAACACTTTTAAAAAGCTTTGAATATTTGGAAACATACTTGTGAAAATTTATATTAATTGTATGTTGCCTTAGTCCATAAAGTTCAAATAGTTTTTCTCTGCTTTTACGAATACCTGGAGTCGCCCAGTCGCTAAATAAGAACTTTGTGTAAATACTTTTAGTTTTTAGCGGAAAATTGTCATTAAATTGGATTTTTAAAATTGAAAAAAATTCGGCATAAAACTCATTTGAGTCACCTATATTATTGAAACTATGAGTGCATAATTTACTGGACAAAGAATTATTAAATTTTTCTAAACTTTTACAATTAATTGGCCTAAACCTAATTTGAGTTTTTTGTAGTGGTACGTAGGCACAGAACGTAATTGATTGTCCACTATGATCAGATGGCAGCCTGTTAACAATTTCCTTATGAAGGTATTCACAATTACAAAATATATTGTCAATACAAGTGGCAGAAGAAGCTGTCACTCGGGTAGGCTCACTAAAAACATTTGACAAATCAAATGATTTGAAAAGGCTTAATAATCTGATACTACTAGTGTTACTTTCTAACAAATTAATATTAAAGTCACCACATATAATGATTGATTTACTACTAATACTAACTCTTTTTAATACATCTTCCATTACAGAATCAAACACAGATAAATTCTGGTAACTGGGAGGTCTGTATACACAAACTATAACATGCTTATCAAGCTCAACACAGGACAATTCAATGGTGTGTTCAACCGATAGTCTAACAATGTCTTTACGTTCTTTAGATTTAATTGAATTTTTAATAAGTATTAATGAGCCACCATGTATCATCTGTTTCCGGCTGAAGTGACTAACTACACAATAATTTTCATAATTAATAGACATTACTTGGTTATCTTTAAGCCAATGTTCGGTAAAACAAACAATATCAAACTTGGTTTTTTCTAGAAACATCTCAATTTCTAGTAATTTGGAAGAGCAACCTTGAATATTTTGACTAAACAATTTTAAAGTATGTTGCTTTCCCTTACATGCTACCTTGCCAGAAGATACCTTTTTATTATTCAGTAATAATAAGTGATTATTTGAAGAGGTAACTTCTGTTGTCTCACAATTTAGTTTAAAGAGTTATCCGGAGTGACCCCCACAACCTCAACCGAAGAGTTAAAGATACCGGTGTGTGTTTCAGCAGAGAGAGAATACCCTATCTGGCTGGTATTGGCCTCCAAAGGTATTGGTATTATTGGTGGACACTCCTTCGTACACAGTAAAAATTCACAACAATCAATCACTGTGTTGTTAGCAGAAGTATACAACACAGTTTCGTCACTTATCCTACATTGTGTTATATTTGCTATAACAATGTTAATATTATATGCTATCAACATAGCAATCAAATGTCTACATTCTCCAGACAGGGATAAAGTTCCCTGAGTTAACTTAAAACCACTAACAAATTTATTAGTGTCAAAAAACAATTATTTGTCACTATGACAACATGTCAACCGATGAATAATACTATTCAGCTTAAAAATATGATTGTTCTCAAAATCTGATAAAGTATCAGAATAGGGAAAAGCACACAACATTAGCTTCCCTATATTTAGCTTTAATAAGGTGTTAACACCATCCAGTATGTCCTTTTTGGTGGTACCAGTACTATTACCTAATAGTAAAACCAGTGTGGAGTAATGGTCTAGTTTTGAATCTACTATTTTTTTAATAATTTGTTGAAAACTTATATTATGGTAACTATGATTCATAAAACTATGGCTAAGGTAATTGTGTAGTATTTTCCCAAAGCCTGACCCTAGTTCATCACAGAATATGATAGTTTTATTAATTTCCTGCATTTGTGTATTATCACAGGTAGGTATCACAGGAGTCACTGCCGGTGAAGACATGTCAATCAGAGGCTGAGGGAGCCGCGGTTGGTCAGCACAGCTGCATGAGAGATTATTTGTCAGAGACTCATACCTCTCAGCATTGTACTTAACCAAGTCCAGTAGTTCCCCAGCCTCAAACAATCGATCGGTTAATTGTTGTTGTGACAATTCATATTTTTCAAAAATATCTTTCAGCATGTACTCTTTGTATAATAAATCACTCTGTAGTTGCTGAATATCAGTATCATACTTCTCCCGGCATTTATCTAACTCCACTGTGCAGGTATTCAACTCCTTTGAAAGCGAAATACGGTCCTTCCTGAGTAAAATATTTGATTTAAGAAGGTGTTGTTTTTTTATTGTTTTCTGTGATCGTTTAATCAATTTCTTAATTTTTATGTATTTTTTTAATTTGTTATGACTCATTAAAACAGGGCATAATGGCATGGTATCATCACCAGTCAAATCTATCGTTACACTAGACTCACACACTGTTTTTAACCTACTGCCTACTAACTCATTAAACAGGTTGTTAGTGCAAGCAACCTGTCCGCTGAACTTGACTGTCTCTGAGTGAGACAGGGCCTTATGGGCATTACACAATTCTTGTTCAAGTTCTGAGATCTTATTTAATGCATGTTCATGGATGTCACTGCACTCTTGAAACGATGACACTTTGTACTTGAGTTGAGTGTGTTGGTCGGCTAAGTCCATGTGTTGAATATGAAGTTCTGCCAGCTCATTTTTCAAGAAGGTGTTTTTATCTACTATATTCTTAACTTCCACCTCACTGTCTTCCCTTTCCTGGAGCAGCTGTTTACATAAGGCTTTAGAAGCCTCAAGCTCCTTTAAGGTGGATCTAAGTTTAGCTTCCATCTCCTTGAGAGTAGCACTGCGGGTCATCATTTTCTTAAATTGTCAGTCACCTGTAATATATATATTTGTGCAGCTAAATACTAATGCAAGTTTAGATGTATTACCTATTTATAGAAGTAGGAGGTAGTAGGGAAAAAAAAACTAAAAGTAAAGAAAAAATAACAAAGAAAAAAAAGTTTTGACTTTAAAACAAACAGATGATTAAAATTAGATTTGGTTAATTAATTAGAAGTACATAAATGGAAACGTTAAACATAAGTAAACAAGAATAGGTAGGTACCACAACTTTTAACTTTATTGCCTACAAGTTTATAGCAATTTACAAGTTTGAGAAGTTAAATGTATGTAGTAGATAGGCAAAAGAAAAATACAATGCGCCTATTTCTGTGTAGTGATTTATGTAGTGTTTTAACTGTATGGGCGAGTGTTTTCGTCGTCGATTTTGCTTCCACTACTTGTCAAGCAAAAGGAGACATAAACCAGTGCCAGTGTGTGATGGACGTGGCTCAGCAGCCTGAGCAGTATCTTGTGATGTTTAGTAGTATGAAATACAACTTAGATAAAACAAAATACTCCCCGGGTTTCGATGATATTTAAAATCCTTCACCGTTGGGACGATGACTTGACAGCTCGTTTTTTGGTTAAGTTATTGTCGCAGTTTTCGCGACAAAAACACTGCACAAACACTGTACGTAGTATATTCACTTAGTTTTTATAAGATTACACTAATTTTACGTAATTAAAAGACCTTTAAACAATTTATAAAAAAATTAAATGTAAGAGTTCGTTTTTTGACGACCGGCTCACACAGTGTTGCCAGCAAAAAAAAAAAAAAAAAAAAAAAAAATTAACATTCAAACAACAGTTTTTATTTTAGAATGGCGTCTTGCAGGTCTAACATAGGACGATTAACACACGGCACCGCACACCGCCGCGGGGGGCGGTGGCGGTAAAGCGGATCGCACCGCTCGACCGCGCGGTCGGGCGGTGTACGTGTGTTAGGCATCAACGGATTTCTTAGAGGCCAATGCGACATGAGATCCGCTTCACCGCCAACCGCGGCGGTGCGCGGTGCCGTGTGTTAATCGTCTTAGGGCACCCCCTGTGAACAGAGGCGTAGCTAGGTTAAAAAAGGCTTTGGTGCAAAATAATCTGGGGCACTAATTAAGCTGTTTAGGTTGTACTTATCAAGTCAAAATATAAATCTACACTAATATATAATATATTACTTATAAAGAGTAAAATTTGTATTTTTGTTTGTTTGTAATGCATAAACTCAAAAACTACTGGACCGATTTTAAAAATTCTTTCACCATTAGAAAGCTACATTATCTGCGAGTAACATAGGCTATATTTTATTTTTATTTTAAAAGGGATTACAGAGAGATTAAGAGTCTGACACTCCCTTCCACTCCTCCTAGAGCGGAAGAAGTCATTTGATGATACCTATTCCATCCTTTAAAAACAAAGCGTCAACGATGCGGGCTGGCCCAAACAACATTCGGGGCGGGCGAGGCAATGGTGCCAATTCCCTTGTTTACAAACTAAACTAAAATTAAACTAAGTATTTCTATTTTTTTGTGTCCAATAAAACAAAAAAGGGGTGGAAATAAATTAGACCTGTCAATTTTAGTTAATCTGAAACTGGTGCCGATTCCCTTGTTCACAAACTAGACAAAATTTAGAGAATTGACATCTCTTACTAACATACAGCGAAAGGAAAGGACGGTGACATTCCGTGACATTAAAGAACTAAGTTAGAGATGTCAAATTAGTTTTGCCTTGAACTTCTCCGTATTTTTAATCCATACGTTTTAAGATGTCAACTATAACTGTATGGATGTGTCAGATTGACTAAATTTGACAGCTCTTATTTACATTAGTCTCTTTCTTATTTTATTGGACAAAAAAAGATGGAAATAGTCTAATTTTAGTTTAGTTTGTGACCAAGGGAATCGGCACCATTTCCATACAATTTTAGTTGACATGTCAGAACGCATTGTCAGAACGGACTATGAGAGTGAGGGAAGAGGGAGTGCATCTGTGTTAGCACACTTGTGCACTATAATATCTCCTACGTACTTGGCAAGTCTGTATTGAGATTGACAGCCGAAATTGGTCGATAAATA
Organism: Hoplodrina ambigua; assembly: GCA_949774945.1. NCBI lineage: Eukaryota > Metazoa > Arthropoda > Insecta > Lepidoptera > Noctuidae > Hoplodrina > Hoplodrina ambigua. The sequence continues at coordinate 2,486,659 of OX458994.1, forward strand.
TTAATATAGGAAAGTGCAAGTAAAATCTTAATTTGAATAAAATTTTATTTACAAACGCTTGAAGTAATTTAATCATTGGTAAGAAAATGAACGACAAAAACAAACGAAATCTTAGAAAACAAAAATATTCGTCAAAAACGTCGTTTGAATCGTTTTTGATGTTTGAAATATGAAATCTTATTTTATATTCGAATATTTTGTTAATTAGTGAATCTAATAGTTATTTTCTTAATAAAACAAAATATTTTAATCTAAGTACTTTTTTTAAAGGTTTTTTAAACATAATGAAAAGTGTTTTAATTATTTTATCAATTTCAAGTGAGTATTTATTAGGCTAGTTGACACTATCAATCAATTGGCGTACTTTCTATGACCTGTCAAAACGCGATTCTCCCATAGATTTTGTATGGCAATGGTGCCGATTCCCTTGTTCACAAACTAAACTAAAATTAGAGAATCGGCATCTCTGACTAACATACAGCGAAAGAAAATGACGGTGACATTTTAGAACTAAGTTAGAAATGTCAAATTAGTTTTGCCCTAAATTTCGAAGCAGTGGTGCCGATTCTCTTGGTCATAAACTAAACTAAAATTAGACTATTTCCATCTTTTTCTGTCCAATAAAATAAGAAAGAGACTAATGTAAATAAGAGCTGTCAAATTTAGCTAATCTGACACATCCACATAGTTATAGTTGACATCTTAAAACGTGTGGATTAAAAATACGGAGAAGTTCAAGGCAAAACTAATTTGACATCTCTAACTTAGTTCTTTAATGTCACGGAATGTCACCGTCCTTTCCTTTTGCTGTATGTTAGTAAGAGATGTCAATTCTCTAAATTTTGTCTAGTTTGTGAACAAGGGAATCGGCACCAGTCTCTATAAAATACGACAGTTTAATCTAGTCAAAGTCAAAACATTTATTTAAATTAGTGAAATTTGTATAGAGATAGTTTAAGACCCGGGGAAGGACATAGATAGGTCCAATATAACAATGCTTTCAGGTTGCTGATGGGATTGCCTCGCTACTGCAGTGCGTCGGCGATGTTAGCTGATGCTCAAGTGGACGGCTTTCACGCCATTATACGTAAGAGAGCAGCATCGCTGATGCGAAGGGTGAGAGGCAGTCCCAACAGTTACCTTAATTGCAGACTACATCCACAGTCCTATTTGGAAGCATTGGATTGGGCTGTACGTTCTGTAGGCGGACTGGCGTCTTTGTATTTGTTAATGACTAACATAGCTTTAAGTCATCGTGATGTAGTACTAACACTATGGACCAAAAAAGTCTGAAATAAATGTTTTGAATTGAATTGAAATAGAATAGTTTTTATCCCGGAAATCAACCCCTAAGGCGGTGAAAAAGGGGGGTGGAAGTTTGTATCTAAGTACGATATAAACAAGTTCCACGCGAACATAGTCGCGGGCATAAGCTAGTAATAAAGATAAAGATATAAATATGTAACTTTAAACATATATTTCAGCCATTTTAAACCAGTCAACAGCAGAAGAGAAGGGACTCAAAGATTTGAGAAGGCAAAACTATCAAGTACCTAAATACTTGTCGAGAATATGGAATGATTTGTCAAACGATGATTACAAAGATATGTATGATTACATAGAAAACACGACAAAAGAACCGAAGTTAATCACTCCTGTCACCAGAAATTACAAGAAACTACGAAAACTGCGTCTGCGCAATAATCGGAGAGAACAAAAGAGAAAATTTCATAAAAATGTTATAAAAACTACAACAAAACAAATTATGATGACGTCTGGTGAAAAATTTAAAGCTCTTTGGAAACAATATGAGAACAGAACGATGGATAATAAATTTGTTTTAGATATAGTTTTTAGGAAGATGTTTTTAGAAGGGGCCCGGTCGTCGATTCGGCGTCGGGGGCCGAGTCTGAGTCAGAATCCGGCCCTGATTTTGATAGTAAAAAAAAACGCTATGTATTTTATTGTCTTTCATTTATAATACCAGCTTTTTACTGCCCAACTGCAGGACAAATGCCTCTTCTCATACAGAGAAGGCACGAGCATTGATCACCACGCTTGCTCAAGGCAGATTGGTGATTTCAGACTTATATTCACTAATTAACTGTGAAGTTTCATCTTTGGTTATTCATAGCCATAGTTCATAGTTTCTTGAGTGTTTTTGGTTTGTTTGTCTGTTTAAACGCGCAAATATCGAGAACTACCGGTCGGATTGGGAAAAATCGTTTTGTATAAGATAGCCAGATTCATAAGGAACAGTAAAAGCTATATAACATCACGCTACGACACACAGGAGCCGAGCAGTAACCGAAAACGTAACTTAGAGGAGGTGGCTAGGTCTGAGATAAAATAAAAATTGGCAAAAACATAATTCTTACCTAGAATTTATTACAAATCATCAGGCTAAAACAACATGACTTTTCTAGCACCTGTATGTGGATTATCCCATGTCAAATTTGAGTTGACTTGCTCTAGACCTGTTTCCAATGCTGGTTCGTTCAAGCTTTCAGATTTCTGACCAAGTTCAACAATTGTGTTACCAAAATCTTTAGTATGAATCTTGATATCTAATTCTTCTTTCTCAACCTTGCTTCTAAGAGTTTCTTTATCAGCTTTATTGACTTCTTCATTTGAAAAACTCTCCATTTCTCCAGGTGTTGTATCTTTAGTACCATCTTCTTCTTCAATAGTTGCGGTAGGTTCTTCTGCTTCTTCACTTAGTTGTCCTTCTTCAATTGTTGCTGCTAACTGTTCTTTAGAACTAGGATTATCATCAGTTGGGTCTTTTCCTTCTTCGTCTTCTGCTGTTTCTTCTTGTATGGCGTCATCTTCGTTGCTGTCAAAAGTTTTTTTTTCTTCTGCTTTTTCTGGCTCAGAATTAGCGTCTTCTGCGTCAGTTTGTTGCGTTTGTCGATGTGAGCTTTTCTTTATTGACATGTTCTGTAAAGCTGTCTTGTTTATTTGGTCAATCTGGTGTTGCATTAAAGTTAATTGTCGTACTAAGTTTGGTTGTTCTACCATGCTGAGCTGTAAGCCCGAGTTTGGCTGTTGCATTGTTGGTTGGTTCATATTTGGCTGTAGTACGTTGGCTGGTTGTTCTAGATTTACATTCGCAGGCACGACTATTTGTTTGACAAACCTAACCTTCTTTACCGTTTTATTTTTGTTAGGTAACACGTTTTTCGTTCCGTTTTCTTGTACCTTCCCTTGCTCTGGACTCCGTATTTGTCCAAGATTCTGTGTTTGAAGGTCTACATCTTTATCCTGTCCATCTTCATAGGTCGCTTCGAATTGTATTTCTTCTTTAACCACTTTCATTGGGACGGGAGTCTGTTGTATGTTGTCTACAGCGTTTTCTGAAGATTTATTTGTTACTTCTTTGTGGGTTATTGGGTTTGGTAACTGAGTTTGCTCTTCTTGTGCGGTTCTTAATAGTGTGTTAGCTTGTGCATTAAGTTTTCTAGCATCACCACTTTTGGACAGTATTTCTTGAAGAAGCTTCTGTTTTACTTGCTCAACAATATCATCTATGGCTAAAACTGTTGGTATTCTTATTGGTACAACTTTTGGTGCATTTGTTATAAGATATCTACTTACCGGTTTCTGAACGATATCATTTAGGAATTCTGTTATCACCTCTGTAGAATCATACTGTTGGTATTGTTGATCTTCATTCTGTTCTACTGTTTTGTCTGTCTGTTCATCGTCTTTATATGTTCCTTCATTAAACTTGCTGTCGTTTTCTCCAACCGCCTCTTCGATGTGTTTGGCTGAGTTGAGTGATAGTGTCTTAACAAATGAGCGGAAATCTTTGAGATTACCTGTTATTATAACGGTTGTGTGTACTGGAATTGGTATAGTTGTTGAAAAACCTGAAATAAGTAAAAGAGTTCTGTCAAAATCGTTTCATTAGCAGTGTTATTTTGGAAAATGTTCGTTAGTTTTATTTGAAGTGAGATTGAGCTGAACTGTCAGCCTTTGATGAAGGAATTGGCAGCTCAGCTGAGCCCAAATGATCTCCGGCGGACTCAGGATCAGTCTGTCGCCCGAACAGAGGCAGGTCTGAGAGGTCCGGTGATGTGGTCCCCGGTGGGTAACAGCTAGTCTCGTTTAGTGTCCGAAGTATGCTCTGAGCGACCCCTGTGCCCCGGCCAAGGGTAGTTGGAGGAACGCCGTGGTGTTTTAGTCGGGAATCCGACACATCTCGTTGCTTCTCTGAACCGTCCGCGTCAGAGAAGCAACGAAGTGTGTTGCTTAGATAAACTACTTAAGCAGAAATATTTTGTGAATTGAATGAACTTAGTTTACTAATCTATATTTCTTTAAAATGAATTTAAAAAATCGGGCAAAGTGTTATTGAGTTTTTCAGACAGGAATTTCTCAGTAGCAGCCTCGGAGTCTGGATTTGTGCCCGGTTATTGGCAATAGGCTCGCCCCCTATTACATGGGACTAAAAACATAACTGGCGAAATGTGGATGTACTAATGGGTACACCTCTGCCTAACCGTTCGGGGATTACAGGCGTGATGTTATGTTATGTTATATAAATAAATCGCTAAATGTGTTGCTAAGCGCAAAACTCGAGAATGGCTGGACCGATTTGGCTGATTCTTTTTGTTGTGTTCGTAATTTCTCGGACAAAGGTTTTGTAAAAGAAAGCGGTACGGTACACTTCGTCTGCATATCCGACTCACTCTCGCACTCATCTTGCTATAGTAATTAAAACCGTGACAAAAAAAAAACTCTTACTTAGTCAAAAGTCAAAATTATTTATTTGCATTAAATGTGGTATGTACAAAGATGGAAAATAAATAAAAGTTCAGACACATTTCGCCATAAAAATGGCATGCAAACATAAATAGTACCTAAGTAACGACCAATTCGTTATAAATAGTTATAATGCATTACGGTAGTGATCAAATTTACAATTTGATTTTTTGAGAAATTCAGCTACGGAATAAAAACTGTGTGAAATAAGCCATTTTTTTTAAACTATGCAAAATTTTTTATAAGGAAGTTCAGTAATATTCTTTGGTAAAGAGTTTAAGATAAGAGGAGCCATATTAATACAATTACGTCTGTATAGTTCAATCCTAAGTACCGGCATTTTTAATAGTAGTTTTTAATAGTAGTTTATGTAGTTACTTACATAATACGAGGAAACACAAGAAATGCATTTTACGACTCGTACCATGAATTGAGAAATATGATTTTTTTAATACTTAATATAAAATATTTTATTGAATTGATTTCGTTTATTGAAATGTTCTTTACTCATTTCCTGCGGTGTTGGGTACAATATACCCTAAAGGTCTATCTATAAGGTGCAATTTTGCTCGTCAAACTGTAGGCGGTAATGAAAGATTTCAATCTATATAGATAAACTACTTTAACATGTTTGAAAGTATTTACAAGACTAACTACTAAGACGGCTCTCGAAACAAAAATAAATCAGCGATTTGTTGCTCGACTAGCGGCGACATTTATAACTCATTATTATTAGTATGGCGCTGCACTGACATACTTTATGAAAAAGACACGTGCGTTGTCTTGCGCGGTCGGCTAGTTATGATTAGTTGACCAACAAATCTGCCAGCTAGCTACTGAAGACGAATACTTATTAACTACATAGAAACTGTCATATGGATATACACACACACATTTAAATAGTAATCTGAAGGGGGGGGCCATGTTATTGTAGTTTATGCGTTTGTTTACTAGACTAATACATATAATGTCGAATTAATAATGACGTTCAAAAGTGCCTTATAATGGCCTAATTGAAATAAATGATTTGTCTTTGACTTTGACTTTGAAAAAAATATTTTCATAAGATAGCCAAATTCGTGAGGAACAGTATAGGCTATATAACATCGCGCTACGATAAACGGGAGCGGAGCAGAAGGTAAATCAGTTGGTCCAGGCTGTCATACGTAGATCTTTGACAGTCGTTACGGGAAGTCTGACAACCAGTCTTACCTAGGGGTATCGTATTACCCAGTTACTAAGTTGTGGAGATCAGATAGGCAGTCGCTCCATGTAAAACACTGGTATTCAGCTGCGTCCGGTTAGACTGGAAGCCAAACCCAACATAGTTGAGAAAAGGCTAAGCAGATGATAATTGAACGCGGTTGGCGAACGTTAAATTTTCTTCAATTTGTCGAAGTAATTGTAATGAATATTTAAAGCTGATTAAGTTTAAATCTATGTTTAAAGCAAGTTTCGGATTTCAATTACCTACATTGAAATGTTATTTACTGGATAGTAATATAACACATTTTACATATTGATTTAGTTTGACGAAATTAATTTAATTATTGAGAGCAGAGGCGTATTTAGGGTGGGGCAAGTAGAGCCCTGGGCACCTATCGAAGGGGGCCCCAAAATTTGCCAATGATTAAAATTAAAATACCTACTCTACAAAATCATTCTATCAAAATCACGAAGTAAATTGTAGGTATAGGTAATAGTATAATTCTTAATTATGTATTATTTTTTTGTTATTATTAATTCTGTATATTTAATTCGTGATTTTATGAAAATTTAGGACTAAATATTTATATATTAAAAGGGGCGCAACTATGATGCGTGGTGGGTTGCCTTTATTTGTACTTTATGACAACCTACTGTTTGAGGAAGCTCCAAAACTACTTGCAATTAGAATAATGAATTTTCGTTAGAAATACAAAAAAAATATAGCTTAAATCCTTTATTTCCACACTAAATACTAATTAGAATTACTTAAATACAAAAACAGTACATTATTTCGTCCAAAATAACATATTTATAAAAATTTAATTAATTTTGAGGTTAGATTTTGCTTTGCGTTTAGTTGTTGTCCCGAATTATGTCGACTGCGTTTTGTTTGTGCTCCGAACTACCCTGATTTTGCTGGGTAACATTTCTGGAAGGAGAAAGACATATTTTTTTATAACGGAAACAGTGCCTATTTTGCTAAACATAAAGATATTCAAGAATGGTTTTCTATCAATTGCCAATGAATTAAATGGAAGTATCCGTTTGTAATGTCAAAATAACAGCTTTTATATAAATCCATATGAATTTTAATACACTACTTATACCAGAAACACATTTTTTTTGTCTCTCTGTCTGCTCATTCCCGCTTATCTCCAAAACGGCTGAACCGATTTTGACGGAATTTTCATTGGCAGATAACTAATGTTATAAGTAACTAAGGCTTTATTTTTACTTAGGTACTGTAAAATAAAAGGAACATAATTTTAAATAAAAGTAGCCCTAGACTAGCTCTAAATTCATGCGGACGAAGATGCGGGCATAAACTAGTCCTAGAATAAAGGTCCCTACCTCGGGGCCCCTGCCCGATGCGGGGCCCTACAAAACCTATTGGATAATTCGGCCCTGGGCATGATGCTTACCATAAGACAGTTCTCTTCCGAGTCGTGGCGAAAAGTTCACGGTTCTGCCAAGTCGAGGGGAAAAGTACTTCGTCCTGCTGTCAATCTGCTCAGGGTCTGGGCGGTACCTGCAGGAAAAGACAGAGATATTATAGTTAGAATTGTATGTAGTTTAAAGGCATGAGGGGGATGAAAAGGCCCATGAAAAGGGGGGAATTGTCTGACCTCAACAATCCAGTAACTCGGTAATACGATACCCCTTGGTAAGACTGGCTGTCAGAGTTCCGGGTTTCTGACGACCCGTAACGACTGTCAAAGATCCACGTATGACAGCCGGGACCAACGACTTAACGTGCTTTCCGAGGCAAGGAACGATGTCAGTGATGTCTAGATATACTTAGAGAGTATACATATGAATAGTAGTACATTTTAATTGAAAAAGCCACAGTGGTACTTGCCCGGATTCGAACCCTCATGCATGAGAGGCGGACACCTCAACCACTGGGCTATCATTTCGGATAACCAAATATACACGGCTACTTTTAGGTCGTCCTGGAACCGAAAGCCCGACCCGATCATCAAACTCGAAACGATTGGGACCATTTTTTTCAAAAAGTAACAATTAAAAAAATAGCTGTTCAATACACTTTGTCGAGTTAGACGAACATAAATGTACTGAACAGCTGTTTTTTTTTTATTGTTACTTTTTGAAAAAAGTTGTCCCAATCGTTTCGAGTTTGATGATCGAGTTTATGGCTTTCGGTTCCAGGACGACCTAAAATTAACCGTTTAAAAGTCTGAAATGAATTTCAATTTCAGTTCAGTTCAATGCTCGTGCCTTCTCTGTATGAGAAGAGGTCTTTGCAACGGGACAATAGTACGCTGGTATCATCATTTAAGTTAACAGGTTTTTCAACTTAAATAAATAATAAATAAATATCTTGGGACAACTCACACACGGCTATCTGATCCCAAGCTAAGCAGAGCTTGTGTTATGGTAACCAGACAACTGATATACGTACTTATATAATTTATAAATACATACATATTATAGATAAATCACACCCAGACACAGAACTAACAATCATGCTCATCACACAAAGTTTGTCCTGGGTGGGAATCGAACCCACGACCTCCGGCTTAGCAGTCAGGGCCACTAACCACTAGAGCAACAGGCCCGTCCTTACATTTCATTTCCACTTACATATCCTGGTCAGCTGGTGTAGCAGGAGTGTCATCGGCAATCCGTCTCCCGAGACGAGGGGTGAATTCGACGTTCTCGAAGACCTTGTCATCGTACGCCAAGCTGCGGCCCAGCTTGGGGGTGAAAATTACCTTCTTTGTGACTGTGGACAAGATGATGAAAAGAAATTAAATTTATTGGTCACAGACACTGGTTCAATCAACCAAAGAGATTAATATGCAGGGTCGTCAGATATAGTTGAAGTTTTCTTAGAAACCGATGGATGTCTTCGATTTAAACTTAATTAATGAACTGTTTATTATCTACTCTTTAAATTAAATTACATTTGAAAACATCCATTAGTTTCTAAGTAAACTTCAACTATATTCTACGACCCTCTATTCTTATTCTTCTATTCATCTTTTATTCTTTTTAATTCTTCTTTTATTCTTATTTATTTGTATTCTTTCTCTTTTGTTGACTGTACATAAAAAGCAGAACATTTTTTTTAAAAATAAAACACAATTTACTGAAATATAATGTTTATTTATCATATTTTCGTTAGTCTTTTGGTTATTTTCGTTAACTGTAAGCGCGACTGCTGAGCATGAGGTCTTGGGTTCGATTCCCAGGTCGGGCAAAGTACCTAACCCTTCGAGGATTACAGGCGTGTGTAAAACAATAAAAACTCGAAGTCAAAATTTTAAAAAAATATCCGCTAAGCGTCTGTTTTAATTCACGTGTTTCGCGACAGATGTCGCCACAGTACTCACCTCTTGCTTCAGGTTGATCTGCTTGCATCTCGTACGGAAGCTGATCATAATAATACTTCAAGGCGTCCGCGGCTTCCAATAACTTGAAAAACGCTTGTCTGTAAGCAAAAATACATAAGGTAATTTAACTCTCGGTGTAAGTATAGTTATATTAGTGTGTGTATTGTACACGTTACTTAAATAAATAAATTAACTTTCAATTCCTAAGTTCTTTCTAAGTTTTATCTTGGACATCGGTGACGGAAAACATCGTGAGGAAACCTGGACTTAAAATTTACGACCCGCCTCGGTTAACGACACGGTCCCTTTAGGATGTCGGTGACGCGACCCCATAAGTTTCCTTGCTACCAAAAATCACTTAACATGGCTAAAGTTTTCAATAAAAATAACAGTAAGTACCTGTTGTCTTCAGTAGCTATTCTCAGAGATCGTTTGCCTATCCTGGGACCGAACCACATGCCTCCCCGATCACTGTGCGCACCTCTATCGGCTCCACCATCCTGCAAGAAAAATTGTTTATGAATTAATGGAAATCCTACAAATATTTTAGTTATGTGACAGTTTGTGAAGATGTTTGGATGTTTGTTACTCGATAACGCGTAAACTGTTGGACAGATTTTGATGAAAATTGGCACATAGATAGACCATTTCCTGGATAACACAGTATAGCATACTTTTTATCCCGGTAATGTTTTCCCTTCGGATATTAGTTCAACTAACTAAACGAAAGTCACGTTTTAAGCGGGCGAAGCCGACGGCAAAAAATAGTAAATTAAATACTCTGACCAATTTCGGTCAAGGCGGCAAATCTCAATAGAGACTAACCAAGTACGCAGAAGATATTATAGTGCACAAGTGTGTGCTCAAACACAGGTGCACTCCCTCTTCCCTCACTCTCATAGTCCGATGGGACGGCAATCCGACACTACCCGGAGAGATCAGCTGTGCTATTCTCTAAAAGACTAAACAACGCACTCGTCGTCGAAACTAGTATGGTCCTCAGTGGATTTTGAACTTTATGCTCTAGATCATTTAGTTGAAAATCCATTAACGACAAACTGTCTCTACGACGAGTTCCGAAACAGTTTGTCTTTAGTAGATTTTCAACGTTGTGAACTACAGTATAAAGTTTAAAATCCACTAAACACAAACCATAGTGGGTATTTGAGTATTGTTATAACCAATAAATTCTAAGACACAAAAAAAAAAAAGCTTTTTTACAAAAATAGATGACCGCCTTCAAAAACTACAAAATAAAAAATAACTTTAGCTTGGAAGTCGGCGGCTTTGGTTTTGTTTCTTGTTATGTAGGTATTGCCACCGACTTCCAAGCTAAAGTTATTTTTTATTTTGTAGTTTTTGAAGGCGGTCATCTTTTTTTGTAAAAAAGCTTTTTATTTTTCACTTTTTAGTGCTTGTGTGTTAATGTTTGAAATCCTTACATGAAGCCCTTTCAAACAATACCTCACACGATATATTTAATTTTGGAAAGTGGTAAAAGGGGGGTTGACGTACCCCCTCCCCATTTCCTTCAGTCAGTCATCGACTACACGTATAAACAAAGCAATTTTTCTTGTTACGGCGGTTCTGCTGTGATTTTATAAGGAGTTCCGTTCCATATCTCCAAAGTTCATCATCAGATTATGACAATATTCCTATGGGACCTATTCCAAACTATACTCTTTCAAACAAAAAAAGAATCGTCCAAATCGATTCATAATTGGCGGAGTAATCGTAGAACAAATATACAAAAAAAAAAAAAAAAAAAAACATACGCATCGAATTGAGAACCTCCTCCTTTTTGAAGTCGGTTGAAAACACTTTATTTTAGGTCTAAAAACCAGATTATTTTTCAACTTATTGTAAAATTAGATTTTTAGTTGCTTTGAAATTAATAAATAGTTAGTCAATTGAGTTGGCGAAGTGAGGTCATAGTTTATTGGTATACTAAATCTATGGGAGAATCGCGTTTTGACAGATCATGAAAAGAATGTTGATTGTTATAGGTATATTTATTTAAAAAAAAATGTTTTCAATGATTTTTAAATCTCTTATCAAATTATTTACTCATGTGCAATATTTTGCATCTGCCATGTTATCTCTTCACCACCTTTGGTTGACTGGTAGAGAATGCCTAAGGCATTAAGTCCGCCTTTGAACTTTTTGTTGCATAAAGTTTAAATAAATAATACCCAAATAAAAAAAAAACATATCTTTGTGAAAGATTTTTGTTATCATGAGTACAATCATGTGTTTAAGTATTTGATATTAATTACCAGTAAATTCAATAAATCATCGTGTACAGTCACGAGCCAAAACAAGACACTAGCAAAATCACAAAACGATTTTCGTCAAATAATTTATTTTAAATGTTATGTTATTAGGAATTTAGTAATTTGAATTCAAGACCAATGAAAAGATGGATGGATTGTGTGAAGAATGATATGAAAGAAAGGGGAGTCGGTGATTACATGACGGCTGACAAGACGAAATGGAAGTAGAAAACGTGTTGCGCCGACCACAAGTAACATGGGACAAGGGCAGGAAAATGATGATGATGAATTCAATACTAAGTATTATGAAAAAGATCATATTAAATTTGGAACCGTATTTTCACAAGAAAATTGCTTTAGAAAACCGTATAAGTACTAGTTTTTGCTCGTGATGCTCATTATTGCAAACAAATTGACAAAATTGCAATTTGTTTAAATAATTAGTATGAGCCCAGGGCCCAGGGGCCCAAAAAATTCACAGTACGGCCCTGGAAAAAGAATAAAACAGACTTACCTTAACATCATTATTATTGGCTAACACAGAACTGATGACACAAATGACAAGTCCAGTTACTACTGAGGAGTACATTTTGGGAGGAGGTACTGATTCGAACTGATATCCCTGGATGCTATGGGAAACTATATATACCCCACTAAATGGAAATCTTATGCTAATGTCTGGGGAGACTGGGGAATTACGGCACGTGGATTTTCTAGGCTCGATATAGATGTGTAGGTATGTTTGTGTCTGACGGAATTTACGTATTTTATTTTAAAATAGATCAGGTAAGGGTAAAACCTCTTTTGGTATTAAACTGGTTTTAGTTACGTCAGTAAGACTTTTATTTATTAGGGTTCTGTATTTGGAGGTCGTTAGGACCCTATACTAAGCCTCAAAACTTTCTTACTAAGATTAAAGTCGGTCTGTCCGTCTGTTTGTTAGCGGGCTGTATCTCATAAGCCGTATAAGGTAGGGAGTTGAACATAACATCACGCCTGTAATCCCCGGAGGGTTAGGCAGAGGTGTACCCATTAGTACACCCACATTTCGCCAGTTATGTTTTTAGTCCCATGTAATGCGGGTGCGAGCCTATTGCCATCAACCGGGTACAAATCCAGACTCCGAGAGTGCTACTGAGAAATTCCTGATGGAAAAACCCAATAACACTTTGCCCGACCTGGGAATCGAACCCAAGACCTCATGCACAGCAGTCGCACTATTGTCGCTAAACAACAAAAAATAAAAAATAAAAATATGTATTCGTAGATTTTGTATGTTTTCTAATTATTGGTACGGAACTCTGTATGTTTGATTTTTGAACTTGAAATAGGTACGACTATTTAAGACGACACTAGCTTTTGCCCATGGCAACGTCCGCGTGATTTTTTCAATGAATTTCATACACACACACATACATAAACTCACGCCTTTTTCTTATGGGGTAGGCAGAAACTACAGAACGCCAGCTGCTACGATCCTAACATACTCCTTTCGCCTCGTACACGTTCATACATCAGTACTCCGCACCTGATCTTTCTGAAGGATCTCACCAATAAGATCAATGGATTTAAATTTTGTTTATAGTCAAATATAGTTCATTAGGGATAACGTAGCTTCCTATTAGTGAAAGAATTTTCAGAATCGGACCAGTAATTTCGGAGATTAGCGCGCCCAAACAAACTCGTCAACTTTATAATAATAAATAATATAGAAATGCAATTAGTATAATAACATATGCAACTATTTCTATCCCGCGATAATTTAAGACTTAACTCTGAAGTTGCAGGCTCAGCTAGTCTCTACAGAGTACAAAACAAAGTCGCTTCCCGCCGTCTGTACGCTTAGATCTTTTAAACTACGCAACGGATTTTAATGCGGTTTTCATCAATAGATAGAGTGATTCAAGAGGAAGGTTTATGTATCTACATTGCACCCGTGCAATTCCGAGGCGGGTCGCTAGGGACACGTTTATCAAACTAAAGTAAATTCGTACTGAGAGTATAGTTCTGCCAAGATCTTATAAAAGGGGTACTATAGCTGTCCTTTGGGAGATTAACTATTCATTAATTCGAAAGCTATATCAAAATAAGAGTCTATTTTTACCAGCTTTTAATTAACTTGCAATGTGTATAGGGTGTCTAGTAATTAGTGTACGATATTTATACAAACCAATGTAACTAACAATGTGACTGCCTCGTTGGTCTAGTGGTCGCAAGCGGGACTGCAGTGCATGAGGTCTTGGGTTCGATTCCCAGGTCGGGCAAAGTGTTATTGAGTTTTTCCATCAGGAATTTCTCAGTAGCAGCCTCGGAGTCTGGATTTGTGCCCGGTTGATGGCAATAGGCTCGCCCCCTATTACATGGGACTATAAACATAACTGGCGAAATGTGGGTGTACTAATGGGTACACTTCTGCCTAAACCTTCGGGGATTACAGGCGTGATGTTATGTTATGCAATGTAACTAAGTACTCGTAACCGGCGTACTTGTATGACGAGATGTATGAACGTAGATGAGGCGAAAGGAGTGTGTAAGGATCGTAGCTGGGGACGTTCTGTAGTTTCTGCCTACCCCCATGGGAAAAAGGCGTGAGTTTATGTTATGTTATGTTATTTATACACATGATTGTACTCATGATAAAATAACAAAATGAAAGAAAATATGAGAGGGAGGCATAACAAAAATTACTCTGATGGTCTGATGAGGGAGCCGGAAAGTGGCTTTAAGTACGTAATAAAATCTAGCTACGTTTCAACCATTTTGTTTTTTTTTTGGATTTTTGACATTTAGATTTTTGGATTTTTACCTGGCATGACAATTCTAATTTATAAATGTAAAAGTTTTGTAATAGTCTGCCTCGTTGGTGTAGTGGTCATGAGGTCTTGGGTTCAATTCCCAGGTCGGGCAAAGAGTTATTGGGTTTTTCCATCAGGAATTTCTCAGTAGCAGCCTCGGAGACTGGATTTGGCGATAGGCTCGCCCCCTATTACATGGGACTTAAACATAACTGGCGAAATGTGGGTGTACTAATCGGTACACCTCTGCCTAACCCTTCATAGATTACAGGCGTAACGTTATGTTAGTATGTTTAACTCAATTTTCGAGTTTTGTGCGTTGAATCCCTTTTGCGTCGAATTTTGTGTTAATTTTTTCTAACTAAAAAAAGCAGTATTTTACTCGAGGAGCGTTCATTTACTAATCGATAATGCGCTCTTTGCGCTAGATACTGATCCATAGGTTTGATAATGAGAATAGAAGTAACATTTCAAGAACAAAACAAAACAAAAAAATACAAAAAAGAAAATCCCTATTCCATCTTTCCCCAATCTCCTCCCGCATTAAAGTATTAGGCGCAAATTGAGACAAATCTAGTTTCGCGAAGTCGATTACAATTTGAATGTGAGCTGTCAATCTGAGCACCCCCGCAAGCATGTAGATAGCGATATAGTACATTACTATACTACCTACATATTAACTCTACTACGGAAATACGAATCAAGATAAATAACGCTTCTTAATTCAAACTGACCTATTTTCGGACTTCGAAAAGGGGAACGTTCTTTATTTGAAATTGAGGGTAGCCATAGAAATTCCGTAATAAAACTACACGACCCCATCGAGTTTGGGCTCGTTTGATTCGTCTCGACGAGTACTTTGATCCTAGATTAACTAGGGTCTGATGATGGAGCTGGAAGGCGGTTATAGGAACTCAAAGTCAAAGTCAAAGTCAAATCATTTTATTTCAATTAGGCCAATAAGGCACTTTTGAACGTGAAACACAAAAAACAAAATAGAATGAATCTAGTTGCCCCTTCCAAAAGGTAGTTTTGTATGGAGAAGAATGGACAAGAAACTCCATACTTACTCTTTTAAAATCAATGTTTACAACATTTGTTTACAGAATCATACACGACATGGCACGTGAAAGCAATGTATGTACCCTATAAAAAAACTAATTAATCATAATAATTAAAAGGCACAAATGAAGAATTTAAAAGTTAAAATATGTTCAAATATACATAGTTTTCACGTGTTTACAAATATTGGAACCACAGACGACCACTCATAACATCTCAACCAACATGAAATAGTGTGTGAGTCCGCGCAATCTATAACACACTTCAAAATCAATAATCAAAAATAAAACAAAATTAAGTATTAAGAAAAATGAAAAACAAAAAAATCATAATTAATAACCAGTTTGATTTTGTCTAGAATGTGTCATTGTCCCATGGAGCAGGACCAGCATGTTTCCAAGCATCCATAATGAAACGATACAACACCGTCAAGCTTGGGCTCGTTTGATTCGTCTTGACGAGTACTTTAGTCCTAGATAGCGTTTAAAAAAGCAGGAAAAATTTCCGTTTTTTTTCCAAGTACTTTGTTTTCAACCGACTTCAAAAAGGAGGAGGTTCTCAATTCGACGCGTATTTTTTTTTTTTTTTGTCTTTGTTCAACGATTACTCCGCCAATTATGAATCGATTTGGATGATTCTTTTTATGTTTGAAAGAGTATAGTCCCGAATAGGTCCCATAGGAATATTGTCATGATCTGATGATGGACTTTGGAGATATGGAACGGAACTCCTTATAAAATCACAGCAGAACCGCCGTAACAAGAAAAATTGCTTTGTTTATACGTGTAGTCGATGACTGACTGAAGGAAGTGGGGAGGGGGAACGTCAACCACCACTACCACAAACCACTTACCACCACCAAAATAGTACCACTTTCCAAAATTAAATATATCGTGTAAGGGCTTTATGTAAGGATTTCAAACATTAACACACAAGCACTAAAAAGTGAAAAATAAAAAGCTTTTTTACAAAAACGCCTTCAAAAACCACAAAATAAAAAATAACTTTAGCTTGGAAGTCGGTGGCAATACCTACATAACAAGAAACAAAACCAAAGCCGCCGACTTCCTAGCTAAAGTTATTTTTTATTTTGTGGTTTTTGAAGGCGGTTATCTTTTTTTGTTTCAATGTTTCATTTGAAAGTTTTTAGAAATTTCCTTTCATTTTTCTTCCAATAAAACCGAAAAAAACCTGATGAATATGAAAAGAATGTGAAAAATTTCGTGTTTTTTTTTTTAAATTCATGTGAGTGTGTTTGTTTTGGTGGAATCTTGTGATTGCGCTGAAATTTTGTATCCATAAGTACCTATACCTTCCATCTTCCTAGTTCGGCGTGCTGTGCTGGCGCTGCTGCTGCGGCTGCAGAAAACCTCAAACGGCGTAAGTATCATACCTTTCAGGTAACTATATTTTCGAGCCGTTTGGGGTGGAAACTCTCGGATCGTGGGGTCCTTGTGCCCATGGCCTTTTCAAGGAGTTGGCCAAACGATTGGTTGATTCTTCCCGTGACCTAAGGGCTGGTTTTTACCTTGGCCAGAGGTTAAGCATTGCCATTCAACGTGGCAATGCGGCCAGTCTTTTGGGCACATTTCCAGTAGACAGCGATGCGGATGAATTTTATATGCCATTTAATTTTAGTTTCTCTTTTTTTTATTCTGGTTGTTTTTTATCTTATTTTTATTATTAAGCTTGTAAATAATGTATATATTGATTAAAACAATTATTTTACCTTAGACCAATTCAATATAATTATGACATGGAGCTGATCTGATGATGGAGCTGGAAGATGGTCGTAGGAACTCCGTAATAAAACTACACGACCCAATCGGGTCGCTTGTCCAAGGAGACGGTGAGATAGACCGAGACGTAACGCACCGGATCAACTCAGGATGGATGAAATGGCGACAGGTCACTGGAACAACTTGCGATCCACGGATGCCCCTCAAGTTAAAGGGGAAAATCTATAAGTCCGTGATAAGACCTGTCGTATTGTATGGATCGGAATGTTGGGCCGCGAAGAAGACGGATGAAAAAAGATTGCATGTAGCGGAGATGAGAATGTTGAGATGGATGTGCAGGGTGACGAGAATGGATAAGGTCAGGAATGAGTACATAAGAGGAAGTCTGAAAGTGGCGCCAGTGACAGAAAAGTTGAAAGGGAATCGTTTGTCGTGGTATGGGCATGTAAAGAGGAGGGATGAAACGCATGTGACCAGGAGAGTTATGAATATGTATGTGGATGGATGGAGAGCAAGAGGAAGACCAAAGAAAAGATGGATGGATTGTGTGAAGAATGATATGAATGAAAGGGGAGTCAGTGATTGCATGACGGCTGACAGGACGGAGTGGAAGCGGAAAACGTGTTGCGCCGACCCCAAATAACTTGGGACAAGGGCAGGAAGATGATGATGACCCAATCGAGTTCGAGCTAGTTTGATTCGTCTTGACGAGTACTTTGGTCCTAGATTGTAACCAGGGTTTTATGATGCATCCAAGTAACCAAAGACTGTAATAAGTGGGTAAAAAAAACCACGCGGGCGAAGTCGTAGGGCGCAGTTAGTAGTCAACAGAAGCGTAGCGTACCTTGGCGGGGCCCCGTATAAAAATTTGTTTGGGGGCCCTTAGAAAGGGTAAATATTTCTCAAAAAAGAAAAAATGTTTCCATAAAATTAAAAGAAATATTTATTCATCATAATTATCTATCTGTCATATTTTTAAAAACAATTCAAATTAAATATTAACTCTCCTTGCCTTTTTTTCGGCAAACTGATTAATTAAATCATTCATAGCTGATGATGACTTTAGTTTTTCTTAAGTTTCTGCCTCTTTGGACAATAGTGACAGGTCTGACAGGCGTTCCTGTCCCATAGAAGTTCTTAAATAATTTTTTATCAGTTTTAATTTCGAGAAACTTCTTTGGGAAGTTTTTATTCATTTTTGCTTACGCACTTTGGGGGCCCCCGTAGGCCAGGGGCCCCGTATAATTGATACGGCAGATACGGCGGTAGCTACGCCCCTGGTATTCAAGCTAATAGTAAAATACACTTTTCCTTGATTACATCATCCATTAAATTAAAAGGATCATTAATTTCAATCTGCGGAATTAAGTCGAACAAATTATTTACCAAATAACAATGAATTAATTAGTCTTGCCACTAAAATACTTTAATTAAAGTTAATTTTACTTTGTGTCGAATTTTGGGTAACAATAAAGTTTCGTTAAAGTCTTAATTTTAGTTAATTTAACTTTAAAAACATTTTTGTTGCTTGCTAGCTTTTTCCAGTGACTTTGCCTGCATGAATATTCCTATATTACAGATTCCTTATTTAATTCTTTTGATAAGATGCTTTATGATATTTTGACTGCCTCGTCGGTCTAGTGGTCGCAAAGCACAACTGCTGAGCGTGAGGTCTTGGGTTCGATACCCAGGTCGAGCAAAATGTAGGTAATTGGATTTTTCCATCAGGAATTTCTCAGTAGCAGCCTCGGAGTCTGGATTTGTGCCCGGTTGATGGCAATAAGCTCGCCCCCTATTACATGGGACCATAATATAGCGAAATGTGGGTGTACTAATGGGTATACACCTCTGCCTAACCCTTCGTGGATAACAGGCGTGATGGTATGTAACTTTAAACCATTCCCTTTTTAAAAATAAACAAAAAAAAACTAATAAATTAAATGAAAATAAATCTTTACAACAAAGACACAAAAGATAATTGTTTGTTAACTTAATAATACATGCGCGCGCGCATTATTAATTGTTAGTTATACTATTTATTATTTATATTATTTACACAGTTGTAATGAAATGCAATTATTAAAAATAAAAATGCATTATTGAAACTTTTATTATTTTATGATAAATTAGTATTATTTATTGAACTAGCTCGCGGTTCAGTGGTTGTGATACTTCTATTGTCATGGGTTCGATTCCCAGACTAGACACGTTAGTTTTGTGATCGCAAGCGGAACTGCTGAGCGTAGGCTTCGATTCCTTGGTCGGGAATAGTGATATTACAATTTTCCATTAAGAATTTCTTAATAAATGTTCAGAAAGGTCAGGTGCGCAGTACTCGTTACCGGCGTGCTTGTATGACGAGATGTATGAACGTAGATGAGGGGAAAGGAGTATGTAAGGATCGTAGTAGACCGAAAAGACTGTAACAAACAAACAAAAAAAAATAACAACACAGTCGAATTGAGAACCTCCTCCTTCTATTAAAGTCGGTTATTAGGAATCTAAAACAAAATGGCATCAAAAATTTTTTTTTCCTTCGCCCTCATCTACAAGTGTTCCCAAAAGACTGGCCGCATTGCCACGTTGGATGGCAATGCTTAACCTCTGGCCAAGGTAGAATTTGACA
Organism: Hoplodrina ambigua; assembly: GCA_949774945.1. NCBI lineage: Eukaryota > Metazoa > Arthropoda > Insecta > Lepidoptera > Noctuidae > Hoplodrina > Hoplodrina ambigua. Next base: position 2,506,486 of record OX458994.1, read on the forward strand.
AGGCAAGCCCAGTTTACCCAGTTACTGGGTTGTGGAGGTCAGATAGGCAGTCGCTCCATGTAAAATACTGTCAGACTGGGAGCCGACCCCAATCATCGTCTGCCTAGCCTTTTCCAAATATGTTGGGGTCGGCTTCCAGTCTAACCAGATGCAGCTGAATACCAGTATTTTACATGGAGCGACTGCCTATCTGACCTCCACAACCCAGTAGCTGGGTAATACGATACCTCTTGGTAAGACTAGTTGACAGATCTTCAGGCTTCTGACGACCCGTAACGACTGTTAAAGACTCACGTATGACAGCCGGGACCAACGGCAACCGACCCCAACGTAGTTGGGAAAAGGCTGGGCAGATGATGATGACCTTTTGGAGAAAGCAGCCACCGCATCCTAAGACCCTTAGCTGTCAAAGAACTACAAAGAAGCAAACAGAAAACAATGAAAATATAAATCAATAGTTACCATATTTATTTTGCCCTTTCAAAAGGTTTTTCATAAATCATTTCTAAATAGTACATTTTATTTATCAGAGTTATTTGTACATGTGTTCTTGATTTCAATGGACTATAGAATCTCTTGCGTATATATAGTGTGGGGGAGGTATGGTGGACATCATTCGATCCTGTCGACGGCTTCCAGTCCTCGACTGCGATGGGTGGAACTAAGATCTTTCTTTGGGTCTTTGCACTCTATGTGAGTAACTATTTTTCTCTTATCTATATTATTAAGCGTATTCTTAAGTTTTACATAAAAAATATTTGATAAATGCTTTTGAGTTCCAAAGTGCAATGTTATTAGCTTTTTCCATCAGGAATTTCTCAGCAGCCTCGGAGTCTGGATTTGTGCCCAGTTGATGGCAATAGGCTCGCCCACTATTACATGGGACTTGAATATAACTGGTGAAATGTAGGTGTACTAATGGGTACACCTCTGCCTAACCCTTCGGGGATTAAATGGTAATAGGGGGCGAGCTTGTTGCCATCAACCGGACACAAATCCAGACTCCGAGGCCGCTACTGAGAAATTCCTGATGGAAAAACCCAATAGCACTTTGCCCGATCTAGGAATCGAACGCTATGCGACCACTAAACCAACAAAGAAAAAAAGATTAAAGAGGAATTTGATCATATGTTTATTGCATTGAATAGCTAGGTATCTGGTTAGACTGGAAGCCGACGCCAACATAGTTGGGAAAAGGCTAGGCAGATGATGGTGAAGTCCAGTTTTGTAATCAAGTGTTTCTTTTTATTTTTTAGTTCTTGGGTGCAAATGCGGGATACTGTAAGTAATTTCATTTTTTTTTATAGTTTAATATGTCAAAAGCTGAATTAATTACGGTAAACTAATACTAAGATACACTATAACTTTTGTCCGCTACTTCGTCTACTAACTATCTGCCAAATTGTATCTTTAAACGTCAAGCGATTTTCAATATTTCGTGTGTGTATGACACCCTTCGCTTATATATTTAGACTAGCTATTGAAAAAAAAACTTTCCCTTTTCAACACCGTTAGGGGATGAATTTCAATAAAATACGAAGCACGTTTTCCATCAATTATGTTAAAGAATGTTTAAGCAAAATTTTAAGTAGATTGGACCAAGGAATCACGTTGTCCCATACAAACTTCGCCCCCCTTTTTCACCCCCTAAGGGGTAGAATTTCGGAAAAACCTTTCTTATCAGATGCCTACGTCGTACAAAGAACACACCCTCCAAGTTTCAGGTCTCTACGATCAGCGGTTTAGGCTGTGCATTGATCCGTCAGTCAGTCAGAACAAAGCATTTTTTATGTACAGATTTAGATTAGTAAGGATAGAAAAAACAATCAGAATAAAAAGAAAGAGAAACTAAATGACATTAAAAATTCATCCGCATCGCCGTCCACTGGAAATGTTCCGCATTGCCACTTGCCACGTTGGATGGCAATGCTTAACCTCTGGCCAAGGTAATGCCACCAGCCCTTGGGTCACAAGAAGTGTCAACCAACCGTTTTGAAATGGGGCACACGGACTCCACGACCCGAGGGTTTCCACCCCAAACGGCTCGAAAATATAGTTACCTGAAAGGGCACTTACGCCGTTTGAAGTTTTCTGCAACATCAGCAGCAAAGATATACAGATAGTTTAGAATTAGATTCATTTTACATTTTTCGCAGGCCCACCAGCGCCCAACCCAGACATCCACATAACAACAGAAGATATTGACTCTAGCCGAGACAGCGATTCAAGTTCAAGCCTTATTAAAGACAAGTATGGTGTCAGGGGATACAAATCACAGAGCGAACGAGATGCATACGACCAACTAAACACAGAATACATATCAAATGATCAGGGAACCTCCAAGAGCTCCCACGCTCAAGGCTATACAGATGCCGAAAACGAATTTAAAAGCTTCTCAGTTAGCGCCGACGGACGGCGCAGGAGCAATTATGAAAGTGCGAACGCTGAAAGTGACAGTTATGATGCTAAGAAGTACGAATATAAGGGTGCTGATGGAAGTGTGGTCCAGACTGAGGAGACCAATGAGTCTGAGAGCAGTTCTTCTAGTACTTCAGAGAGTACTGTTATTGAGGAACCTGTGCCGCCGCCTTGCACCACTCCGCACAAGCGTAAGTTAATTTTTCTTGATTGATAGTCAAAGTCAAGGTCAAAGTCAAAGTCAAAGTCAAAGTCAAAGTCAAAATATTTATTCCTATTAGACCCGAGGTCCGAAAGTTGAAGCTAGTTGCTAAGTACTAAAAAGAGATTAAAATGTACGGACAGTTTTGCTAAATTTATCGGCTTCAGACATTTCATTTTTTTCAAAATTTAATATTTTTCTAAATGGCAACCCTACATGTGTAAATTCTTTTTTAAATGAAGGTATTTTTTTTACAGATGCTCACACAAGCGTCGACGTCGAGTTGCCAGGTAATTAATAGCGAGATATTGTTTTCATAAAAAAAAAATATCACCAATAAAATTTACGATAAAATTAAATCTACTTCACAAAGTAGAAAAAAATAGATGGGAATATAATAGATGTCGCCACTGTAGTACTTCCGCGTTTATAATATTATTTTTAACGTCACAGGTTCCGAGGAGTCAGATTGGAGAGTAATAAAGTACGAGACAATTGAAGATGGTCGGCCCTGCACTACTTTGAAGATAGTACCAGTTGGTGAGTATCCATTCAGAGTCAAAGTCAACGTCAAAGTCAAAGCCAAAGTCAAAGTCAAATTTCAACTAGGCCATTAAAATTCTCAATGAACTCGCCGGAACTAGCACTGAGAGCACTGTGTCGTCACTGGCACTGACAAGTGTGAACGCGTTCATAGAGAATGTAAGAAAGATTAATTTATCACTGTTACGGTATGGTGTCGAACTGAGACTTCACTGATATGTGTGAATTAAGCTTTAACGGTTAGGATTTAATAATGTTTGTAACAAAAATGTATTTTTTTCTCATAGACAAACCTCCCAAGACCGTTTCTTCTTCTTCTTCATCATCATCATCAAAGAGCAGTTCACATCACAGTTCTAAGTCGACTACAAAATCTTCAGTTGGTAAGTTTATATTTTTCTCATTAACTGCGCATGTGCGGAAATTAGCGAGGATTATAATAAAAATGCAGCAGGTTCAAGTTACGTGTTAAGTTTTTTGGTTTAATTTTTGAACAGTGACTAATGACAATTTTGAATGACAATTAGTGAGAACAAAAGGTGATGGTTTAGCACGGACAGATTAATTGTTGCTATAAGATTAGCGTAGGCGCTCCAACAGCGCACCTGACCTTTCTGAAGAACCTCACCAATAAGCGTAGGTTAGCGTGTCGATGTCAGTTTATACAGGGTGATAAAAAAAATTCCGGAAACCTGAAAAGGGGTCATTGTATTCATCATTATTAACAACTTTCACTATGGGACCAACCCTGAAATCATGAAAAAAACACAGCTGTTCCATACATTACGATCGTGTTATGTAGCATTTTTGTAGGGAACACCCGATTTTTTTTTTCGTGATTTCAATGGTACAATAACCCTTTTAAAGGTTTCGGGTATTTTTTCAATTACCCTGTTTAGTCATCCCAAAATTCAGCAACGAGTCAGTAGCGTCCATCAGCTCACATTACAAGCAGAGAACAGGACAGGCAGAACACGATATCAAGTGTCCCATCGTCTGTGAGACAACACCACATTTTCACTCCAGGGCAGTCATTTTTTTTGGGTTGCGGGACGTCTTAACAGGATACCGTGGCCCCGGAACGTAAAGGGCAACAGAAGGAACAGGGTGGTTTTTTAGTCAGTAAAAGTCTGACAGTCCCTTCCGCCCCACCCAGGGCGGAAGGAATCATTTGATGATTTTTACCACCTAAAAAAAAGGGCAGTCATTTATGAATCTCCCGGACAGATTTCCTAGCTTAAAGTTTAATTGTTTTTTTTTAGGTACAAACCCGCCTCCCAGACCTGTACCGCTCGTGTATGACACACCAGTGGTAGTAGGACCACCTGTGGTGATACGACCCCCAATCATTGTTGGCCCATCAGGTAAATCCACTTCTTATATACCAAGGCGTCAGGTAAAACGAGTGACACACTTCAAAGAACCAATGTTGAAACCGCAAAAAAACAGCTATTCCCTACAATTGGTTATGGAAACATAAATTGTACTAAACAGCAGCTTTTTGTTCAGATTTCAACATTTATTACAATAAAACCATTTAGAGGCCCTTTTGAACTTTCAAGAAGTCAGTTTGGGCCACCACCAAAGCGGAGATCAGCTTGCGTCATTTTGACAGCTCAGCGCTTAGCTTCAGCACAATACAATATGTTATTGGTTAATTACGAGCCATTTCCTCTCGTCTCCACTTTGGTGGTGTCTCGCCCTAAGTCAGACAGTTGAAGCTAGTTTCTCGTTTTAAAACGTAGGTCTCTATGGAGAAAAATGAACATGAAAGTCCACAGACACTTTTTTCAATTGAGTTTTTAGAAAATCCTGGTTACGTTGTTCTTGGTGCACCTTATATAAAGGCAATGACAAAACGTAGCCTTCCTTTGTTTTCTTTAAACAAACAAATACCAAAATTAAAAGTAAAGTGATGGTAATAATAAGAACTTTTTTGGGTTTGCAGCGCCATCTCAAATTGTGATCGATAAAGGAGACTCCACCTCGGTTGGTTCGGCAAGTTCTGGTAGCTCCACTTACGCCGGCCCAGACGGTGCAAGCTCAGCATCAAGCGGCAGCGTCAATGTTGGTAGAACCGACGGTGGATCAACCATAGTCGTTAAGCCAGGCGGAGGAGGCTATTGGGGCAGCCCAGGTGACACTGTTGTCATTAAAGAAAAAGACTCGACCTCGGTTGGTTCGGCAAGTTCTGGTAGCTCCACTTACGCCGGCCCAGACGGTGCAAGCTCAGCATCAAGCGGCAGCGTCAATGTTGGTAGAACCGACGGTGGATCAACTATAGTCGATACGCCAGGCGGAGGAGGCTATTGGGGCAGCCCAGGTGGCACTGTTATCATTGACGAAGGAGACTCGACCTCGGTTGGTTCGGCAAGTTCTGGTAGCTCCACTTACGCCGGCCCAGACGGTGCAAGCTCAGCATCAAGCGGCAGCGTCAATGTTGGTAGAACCGACGGTGGATCAACTATAGTCGATACGCCAGGCGGAGGAGGCTATTGGGGCAGCCCAGGTGGCACTGTTATCATTGACGAAGGAGACTCGACCTCGGTTGGTTCGGCAAGTTCTGGTAGCTCCACTTACGCCGGCCCAGACGGTGCAAGCTCAGCATCAAGCGGCAGCGTCAATGTTGGTAGAACCGACGGTGGATCAACTATAGTCGATACGCCAGGCGGAGGAGGCTATTGGGGCAGCCCAGGTGGCACTGTTATCATTGACGAAGGAGACTCGACCTCAGTTGGTTCGGCAAGTTCTGGTAGCTCCACTTACGCCGGCCCAGACGGTGCAAGCTCAGCATCAAGCGGCAGCGTCAATGTTGGTAGAACTGACGGTGGATCAACTATAGTCGATACGCCAGGCGGAGGAGGCTATTGTGGCAGCCCAGGTGGCACTGTTATCATTGACGAAGGAGACTCGACCTCGGTTGGTTCGGCAAGTTCTGGTAGCTCCACTTACGCCGGCCCAGACGGTGCAAGCTCAGCATCAAGCGGCAGCGTCAATGTTGGTAGAACCGACGGTGGATCAACTATAGTCGATACGCCAGGCGGAGGAGGCTATTGGGGCAGCCCAGGTGGCACTGTTATCATTGACGAAGGAGACTCGACCTCGGTTGGCTCGGCAAGTTCTGGTAGCTCCACTTACGCCGGCCCAGACGGTGCAAGCTCAGCATCAAGCGGCAGTGTCAATGTTGGTAGAACCGACGGTGGATCAACTATAGTCGATACAGCAGGCGGGGGAGGCTATTGGGGCAGCCCAGGTGGCACTGTTATCATTGACGAAGGAGACTCGACCTCGGTTGGTTCGGCAAGTTCTGGTAGCTCCACTTACGCCGGCCCTTGCGGTGCAAGCTCATCATCAAGCGGTAGTGTCAATGTTGGTAGAACCGACGGTGGATCAACCATAGTCGTTACACCGGGCGACGGAGGGTATTGGGGCAGCCCAGGTAACACTGTTATCATTGACGAAGGAGACTCGACCTCGGTTGGTTCCGCAAATTCTGGTAGCTCCACTTACGCCGGCCCAGACGGTGCAAGCTCAGCATCAAGCGGCAGCGTCAATGTTGGTAGAACTGACGGTGGATCAACTATAGTCGATACGCCAGGCGGAGGAGGCTATTGGAGCAGCCCAGGTGGCACTGTTATCATTGACGAAGAAGACTCGACCTCGGTTGGTTCCGCAACATCTGGTAGCTCCACTTACGCCGGCCCGGACGGTGCAAGCTCAGCATCAAGCGGCAGTGTCAATGTTGGTAGAACCGACGGTGGATCAACCATAGTCGTTACGCCAGGCGACGGAGGCTATTGGGGCAGCCCAGGTAACACTGTTATCATTGACGAAGAAGACTCGACCTCGGTTGGTTCCGCAAATTCTGGTAGCTCCACTTACGCCGGCCCAGACGGTGCAAGCTCAGCATCAAGCGGCAGCGTCAATGTTGGTAGAACCGACGGTGGATCAACTATAGTCGATACGCCAGGCGGAGGAGGCTATTGTGGCAGCCCAGGTGGCACTGTTATCATTGACGAAGGAGACTCGACCTCGGTTGGTTCGGCAAGTTCTGGTAGCTCCACTTACGCCGGCCCAGACGGTGCAAGCTCAGCATCAAGCGGCAGCGTCAATGTTGGTAGAACCGACGGTGGATCAACTATAGTCGATACGCCAGGCGGAGGAGGCTATTGGGGCAGCCCAGGTGGCACTGTTATCATTGACGAAGGAGACTCGACCTCGGTTGGTTCGGCAAGTTCTGGTAGCTCCACTTACGCCGGCCCAGACGGTGCAAGCTCAGCATCAAGCGGCAGCGTCAATGTTGGTAGAACCGACGGTGGATCAACTATAGTCGATACGCCAGGCGGGGGAGGCTATTGGGGCAGTCCAGGTGGCACTGTTATCATTGACGAAGGAGACTCGACCTCGGTTGGTTCGGCAAGTTCTGGTAGCTCCACTTACGCCGGCCCTTGCGGTGCAAGCTCATCATCAAGCGGTAGTGTCAATGTTGGTAGAACCGACGGTGGATCAACCATAGTCGTTACACCGGGCGACGGAGGGTATTGGGGCAGCCCAGGTAACACTGTTATCATTGACGAAGGAGACTCGACCTCGGTTGGTTCCGCAAATTCTGGTAGCTCCACTTACGCCGGCCCAGACGGTGCAAGCTCAGCATCAAGCGGCAGCGTCAATGTTGGTAGAACTGACGGTGGATCAACTATAGTCGATACGCTAGGCGGAGGAGGCTATTGGAGCAGCCCAGGTGGCACTGTTATCATTGACGAAGAAGACTCGACCTCGGTTGGTTCCGCAAGTTCTGGTAGCTCCACTTACGCCGGCCCGGACGGTGCAAGCTCAGCATCAAGCGGCAGTGTCAATGTTGGTAGAACCGACGGTGGATCAACCATAGTCGATACAGCAGGCGGGGGAGGCTATTGGGGCAGCCCAGGTAACACTGTTATCATTGACGAAGAAGACTCGACCTCGGTTGGTTCCGCAAATTCTGGTAGCTCCACTTACGCCGGCCCAGACGGTGCAAGCTCAGCATCAAGCGGCAGCGTCAATGTTGGTAGAACCGACGGTGGATCAACTATAGTCGATACGCCAGGCGGAGGAGGCTATTGGAGCAGCCCAGGTGGCACTGTTATCATTGACGAAGAAGACTCGACCTCGGTTGGTTCCGCAAGTTCTGGTAGCTCCACTTACGCCGGCCCGGACGGTGCAAGCTCAGCATCAAGCGGCAGTGTCAATGTTGGTAGAACCGACGGTGGATCAACCATAGTCGTTACGCCAGGCGACGGAGGCTATTGGGGCAGCCCAGGTAACACTGTTATCATTGACGAAGAAGACTCGACCTCGGTTGGTTCCGCAAATTCTGGTAGCTCCACTTACGCCGGCCCTTGCGGTGCAAGCTCATCATCAAGCGGTAGTGTCAATGTTGGTAGAACCGACGGTGGATCAACTATAGTCGTTACACCGGGCGACGGAGGCTATTGGGGCAGCCCAGGTAACACTGTTATCATTGACGAAGGAGACTCGACCTCGGTTGGTTCCGCAAATTCTGGTAGCTCCACTTACGCCGGCCCAGACGGTGCAAGCTCAGCATCAAGCGGCAGCGTCAATGTTGGTAGAACCGACGGTGGATCAACTATTGTCGATACGCCAGGCGGAGGAGGCTATTGGGGCAGCCCAGGTGGCACTGTTATCATTGACGAAGGAGACTCGACCTCGGTTGGTTCGGCAAGTTCTGGTAGCTCCACTTACGCCGGCCCAGACGGTGCAAGCTCAGCATCAAGCGGCAGCGTGAATGTTGGTAGAACCGACGGTGGATCAACTATAGTCGATACGCCAGGCGGAGGAGGCTATTGGGGCAGCCCAGGTGGCACTGTTATCATTGACGAAGAAGACTCGACCTCAGTTGGTTCGGCAAGTTCTGGTAGCTCCACTTACGCCGGCCCTTGCGGTGCAAGCTCAGCATCAAGCGGCAGCGTCAATGTTGGTAGAACCGACGGTGGATCAACTATAGTCGATACGCCAGGCGGAGGCGGCTATTGGGGCAGCCCAGGTGGCACTGTTATCATTGACGAAGGAGACTCGACCTCGGTTGGTTCGGCAAGTTCTGGTAGCTCCACTTACGCCGGCCCAGACGGTGCAAGCTCAGCATCAAGCGGCAGCGTCAATGTTGGTAGAACCGACGGTGGATCAACTATAGTCGATACGCCAGGCGGAGGAGGCTATTGGGGCAGCCCAGGTGGCACTGTTATCATTGACGAAGGAGACTCGACCTCAGTTGGTTCGGCAAGTTCTGGTAGCTCCACTTACGCCGGCCCAGACGGTGCAAGCTCAGCATCAAGCGGCAGCGTCAATGTTGGTAGAACCGACGGTGGATCAACTATAGTCGATACGCCAGGCGGAGGAGGCTATTGGAGCAGCCCAGGTGGCACTGTTATCATTGACGAAGAAGACTCGACCTCGGTTGGTTCCGCAAGTTCTGGTAGCTCCACTTACGCCGGCCCGGACGGTGCAAGCTCAGCATCAAGCGGCAGTGTCAATGTTGGTAGAACCGACGGTGGATCAACCATAGTCGTTACGCCAGGCGACGGAGGCTATTGGGGCAGCCCAGGTAACACTGTTATCATTGACGAAGAAGACTCGACCTCGGTTGGTTCCGCAAATTCTGGTAGCTCCACTTACGCCGGCCCTTGCGGTGCAAGCTCATCATCAAGCGGTAGTGTCAATGTTGGTAGAACCGACGGTGGATCAACTATAGTCGTTACACCGGGCGACGGAGGCTATTGGGGCAGCCCAGGTAACACTGTTATCATTGACGAAGGAGACTCGACCTCGGTTGGTTCCGCAAATTCTGGTAGCTCTACTTACGCCGGCCCAGACGGTGCAAGCTCAGCATCAAGCGGCAGCGTCAATGTTGGTAGAACCGACGGTGGATCAACTATAGTCGATACGCCAGGCGGAGGAGGCTATTGGGGCAGCCCAGGTGGCACTGTTATCATTGACGAAGGAGACTCGACCTCGGTTGGTTCGGCAAGTTCTGGTAGCTCCACTTACGCCGGCCCAGACGGTGCAAGCTCAGCATCAAGCGGCAGCGTCAATGTTGGTAGAACCGACGGTGGATCAACTATAGTCGATACGCCAGGCGGAGGAGGCTATTGGAGCAGCCCAGGTGGCACTGTTATCATTGACGAAGAAGACTCGACCTCGGTTGGTTCCGCAAGTTCTGGTAGCTCCACTTACGCCGGCCCGGACGGTGCAAGCTCAGCATCAAGCGGCAGTGTCAATGTTGGTAGAACCGACGGTGGATCAACCATAGTCGTTACGCCAGGCGACGGAGGCTATTGGGGCAGCCCAGGTAACACTGTTATCATTGACGAAGAAGACTCGACCTCGGTTGGTTCCGCAAATTCTGGTAGCTCCACTTACGCCGGCCCAGACGGTGCAAGCTCAGCATCAAGCGGCAGCGTCAATGTTGGTAGAACCGACGGTGGATCAACTATAGTCGATACGCCAGGCGGAGGAGGCTATTGGAGCAGCCCAGGTGGCACTGTTATCATTGACGAAGAAGACTCGACCTCGGTTGGTTCCGCAAGTTCTGGTAGCTCCACTTACGCCGGCCCGGACGGTGCAAGCTCAGCATCAAGCGGCAGTGTCAATGTTGGTAGAACCGACGGTGGATCAACCATAGTCGTTACGCCAGGCGACGGAGGCTATTGGGGCAGCCCAGGTAACACTGTTATCATTGACGAAGAAGACTCGACCTCGGTTGGTTCCGCAAATTCTGGTAGCTCCACTTACGCCGGCCCGGACGGTGCAAGCTCAGCATCAAGCGGCAGTGTCAATGTTGGTAGAACCGACGGTGGATCAACTATAGTCGTTACACCGGGCGACGGAGGGTATTGGGGCAGCCCAGGTAACACTGTTATCATTGACGAAGGAGACTCGACCTCGGTTGGTTCCGCAAATTCTGGTAGCTCCACTTACGCCGGCCCTTGCGGTGCAAGCTCATCATCAAGCGGTAGTGTCAATGTTGGTAGAACCGACGGTGGATCAACTATAGTCGTTACACCGGGCGACGGAGGGTATTGGGGCAGCCCAGGTAACACTGTTATCATTGACAAAGGAGACTCGACCTCGGTTGGTTCGGCAAGTTCTGGTAGCTCCACTTACGCCGGCCCGGACGGTGCAAGCTCAGCATCAAGCGGCAGCGTCAATGTTGGTAGAACCGACGGTGGATCAACTATTGTCGATACGCCAGGCGGAGGAGGCTATTGGGGCAGCCCAGGTGGCACTGTTATCATTGACGAAGGAGACTCGACCTCGGTTGGTTCGGCAAGTTCTGGTAGCTCCACTTACGCCGGCCCAGACGGTGCAAGCTCAGCATCAAGCGGCAGCGTGAATGTTGGTAGAACCGACGGTGGATCAACTATAGTCGATACGCCAGGCGGAGGAGGCTATTGGGGCAGCCCAGGTGGCACTGTTATCATTGACGAAGAAGACTCGACCTCAGTTGGTTCGGCAAGTTCTGGTAGCTCCACTTACGCCGGCCCTTGCGGTGCAAGCTCAGCATCAAGCGGCAGCGTCAATGTTGGTAGAACCGACGGTGGATCAACTATAGTCGATACGCCAGGCGGAGGCGGCTATTGGGGCAGCCCAGGTGGCACTGTTATCATTGACGAAGGAGACTCGACCTCGGTTGGTTCCGCCAATTCTGGTAGCTCCACTTACGCCGGCCCAGACGGTGCAAGCTCAGCATCAAGCGGCAGCGTCAATGTTGGTAGAACCGACGGTGGATCAACTATAGTCGATACGCCAGGCGGAGGAGGCTATTGGGGCAGCCCAGGTGGCACTGTTATCATTGACGAAGGAGACTCGACCTCAGTTGGTTCGGCAAGTTCTGGTAGCTCCACTTACGCCGGCCCAGACGGTGCAAGCTCAGCATCAAGCGGCAGCGTCAATGTTGGTAGAACCGACGGTGGATCAACTATAGTCGATACGCCAGGCGGAGGAGGCTATTGGGGCAGCCCAGGTGGCACTGTTATCATTGACGAAGGAGACTCGACCTCAGTTGGTTCGGCAAGTTCTGGTAGCTCCACTTACGCCGGCCCTTGCGGTGCAAGCTCATCGTCAAGCGGTAGTGTCAATGTTGGTAGAACCGACGGTGGATCAACTATAGTCGTTACACCGGGCGACGGAGGCTATTGGGGCAGCCCAGCTGAAACTGTTATCATCGACGAAGGAGACTCGACCTCGGTTGGTTCGGCAAGTTCTGGTAGCTCCACTTACGCCGGCCCAGACGGTGCAAGCTCAGCATCAAGCGGCAGCGTCAATGTTGGTAGAACCGACGGTGGATCAACCACAGTTGTTACGCCCGGCGGATGGGGTGGGCCAATTATTGAGTGGTCTGAAGATGGTGACGAACCAGATCTCCCTACGGATATTGGTTGGGACGACGGTGCCAGACTACCCAACATAATCCCTCGAAAATGTTATGGTTCCATATGCATCTGCTACAGACACGTTCGAGATATTCCGCTTAACGTGCGAAGATGCTTGGGTCTTCGATAATGACGAAAAAGACTTTTACCACAGCCATTGTTTATGACATTGACAGTTGACAGCACCTGTCAATGTATCCCAGTGGCGTGTTGCCAACCTTACCGTACAAAGAAAAGACAATAGCCATATTTTTATGTATGTATCTATTTTATAACGAGCAAATAAAAATTCCCTAATTTTGTTAGGATGAAAAAAAAATGTTTAAATAGTTTATTACTTATATCAATAAATGTTTTATTTATACATTAATAATATGGTTTTTTATTACAATTTGTCCTTACTCCTTCCTCGGCTTAATCTAAGTGACTTTTTATCGGAGATGGCTAATCTGTCGATCGAGGCGTTTAATCCAGTCAATTGCGACTGGCATAAAATATGTACCGTCAATTGCAACGCGTCGGGCGATTTCACACCCTCCCTCCCTCTCCCTGTGCCCGGCAAAGCCAGTGTCGCTCAATACGCGCCGACTACACACACAGATTGCTCACAGATTGCCATAAAGTTGCGGCAACCGTAAACGTTATAGCAACTATCAACATTTTACAGGAAACTTTTAAAGTGTTGATAGTTGCCTCAACTTAAGTTGCTCCGTGTGCAAAGCGCCTTACACTTTACTTAGACGTGCAATTTACTGGTATGCGTTGACCGTGCCAAAAAATATAATATTTTTTTATCCTTATTATTTCTCGGTACTAATGCACTAAGTTTAAGAACTGTTGTGAAAACTGCATGTCAAAGATCAAGCCATTAGGTACAGTCAACAAAAGTAGCCACGGTGAGGCAAACTGGGGCGCTTGCCCCACCCTGACTGGCTCATGAGTGATTTATTTAATAATTAAATCATCTTTCAAAACTAATATTTTAAACAAAAATCCAGAAATTATACCATACTGTTTTGTACATTTGAATACAATAAAATTAATACTTTATATTGTCAAAATTGCCGCACCCAAAATCAAAACTTGACTACGCTGATGGTCGTCAGATATAGATGAAGTTTCCTTCAAAACCGACGGAAGTCTTCGATTGAAACTCAACTTAATCTATGAACTGTTTATTATCTACTTTTAAAATTAAATTACATAAATATGTATTCAGCTCAAAGTACCATATTTTATTTTATTTACATTCTGAAATAAATAACCTTAACTTAAATAAAACCCTAAAGTAAATGTAAAATATGTACAATTTATGAAAAAAAAAGAGAGCAGAAAGGACGAACCAAAATTACATTAGAATACATGCATCGGTTTCTAAGAAAACTTCAATTATATTTGACGACCCTACATAATCTACTTACTTTGTTGACTGTACCAACCTCCTTTAGATGACAGAATTGCGCCAATTTCATGAGCTTAAGGCTTTAAATCTTTTATAATACCTAATTTTAGCTGACTCGGCCTCGCGTTGCTGTGTCTTGAAGTAAGTAAAGATATTGAGGTCAATAATGGCGATAAAAATTTTCCTACCCTCTTGAACAAACTCGAGGCATACGGCATTAGAGGAAATATATTAAAACTTATTCATTCTTATTTAACTAAAAGAAAACAGATAACAGAAATTAGGAAAATTAACTTGACAAATAAACGAGAAGAAATTTATCGGTCATCAGAACGTGAAGTCACCTTTGGTGTACCGCAGGGCAGCGTACTGGGTCCTCTTCTATTTATTTTATATATAAACGACCTACCTAAATACATACAACATCCACTAACATTATTCGCTGATGATAGCACCGTGACTATACCCTGTAAAAACTTAGAAACATATGAAAATGATATTAATAAAACTTTAGCTTCAGTCGTAAAATGGTTAGATGATAATAATTTAAATATTAACTTAAACAAAACTAATGTAATTTATTTTAATCAACGAAACCCCTTAAAAAGCCCATTTATAATACAACATAATAACAATATTATACAAGAAGTTGAAAACACTAAATTCTTAGGCCTCCAAATAGACAAAAAGTTAAACTGGAAATCGCATATAGATATTTTAAATAAGAAAATTTACAAGTCAGCGTATGCTTTAAGCTCTCTATCACCGATCATATCTACAGACGCACTCCTCACTGCCTATTATGGTATTGCAGAATCCCATTTACGGTATGGTTTAATATTTTGGGGCAATTCAACTGAGAAAGAAACAGTATTTAAATCACAAAAAAGATGCATACGGTCAATGTTTAAATTAAAGTCTACCGACAGTTGTGTGGCATATTTTAAACAGTATAAAATATTAACCTTGCCTTGCCTTTACATTATGGAAGTAGCTGTATTTGTGAAAACCAACCCAAATCGTTTTACACGTCTCGCAGACATAGCTCCTCGAAATAGGCGCGATGATAGCAGATTATGTATGCCAACCGCAAATACAGCACTCATGCGCAAAAGTGTTTTCTGCATGGCTCCATTCATTTACAATAAGCTACCTAAATCTTGGAAGGCATTAAATCTACCTTCATTCAAAAAAAAGCTACGCACTTTTCTAGTGGGTAAAGCCTATTACAACATTTCAGAGTTTTTTGCAGAAAAAGAAAATGCATTTGTTTAACTATTAAACACGGCTATCACTAAATGTTGAATGTTATTATGTAATAATTATTTTTGTTGCTGGTCCTGTACCTTTCGCATGCCTAATGGTAAAATGTGGCTGAACTTTGCTAATTGTTTTTTTACACCATGTACTGTACCCATATTTGCGAAATAAATTATCTTATCTTATCTTATCTTATCTTAAAAACTATCCTATCTTTTAAGTTTGATTAAACAAATTACACGGTGCCGATTCTCTTGGTTACAAACTAAAGTTAGACTATTTCCATCTTTTTCTGTCCTATATAACAAGAAAGAGACTAATGTATTTAAGAGCTGTCCAATTTAGTCAATCTGACACATCCATACAATTATAGTTGACATCTTAAAACTTATGGAATAAAAATACGGAAAAGTTCAAGGCAAAACTAATTTGACATCGCTAACTTAGTTCTTTAATGTGACCGTCCTTTCCTTTCGCTGTATGTTAGTAAGAGACGTCAATTCTATAAATTTAGTCTAGTTTTTGAACAAGGGAATCGGCACCACTGTAAACCATTTTTCATAAAAAAATGAGTAGGTAGTTTAGGAGTCCATCCCGGACAAACAAAGGGACTTTATTACTATGAAAGTTTGCATGAATGTTTGTTGCTCAATAACGCCAGAAAGGCTGGACGGATCTAGATGAAATACGACACAGAGATAGCTTATAGTCTGATATAACACACTGGCTACTTTTTGCTCCGGGAAAACGTACGATTACCTTAACATTTTTTTGAACATTTGGGCTTCATTCTGAAATCTTCGCAGACGACGTCGCTTGCAGAACGAAGCTTCTTTCTTTCTTTATCGTGTGGGCAGTAAGGTCATACGACCCTACACACCCTAGTGTCAGAGTTTCTAAACCGCCTCAAGGGCCTCTGACATGGTTTGAGTGGACAGTAAGTCCAGGTTTCCTCACGATGTTTTCCTTCACCGATGCCAGTGATGTCCAAGATAAACTTTAGAAAGTACATAACATATGAATTGAATAATTCACATTAGTACTTGCCCGGATTTGAACCCACAACTTTATGCACGAGAGGCGGGCGCCTTAACCACTGGGCCATCACGACACAGAACGAACGAAGAACGAAGTTTGTTGATAATAATTAACAATGAAAAATACTGCTTAGAGCATATTGTTAGCCTTTAGGCGTTGACCTTAAGTAGATCTAATAATCATAATCATAATCTCGTAAAAAAAACCCGTTTTGTATCTTTTAAAACTAAGTTACTACTAGTATTTTGTATACATATATATTTTTTAACCTGTCGACCTCGGTCATGAGTAGCAGAGTTCTTGATTAATGGCTTCCAATATGGCGACCAAGCCTGTTTGCGCGGGAATCCCACAATGATGTTTTCTTGTTTATGTACTGCATTTTTAAAAAGAGTTTTTTGTTTATGATTCAAGTTTTCAATTAATAATTTTAAAATTCAAAATTAAATTTAATGTCGACTTATTTCGAGGATTTTTTTTAATAAACATCAGCTAAAATCTCTCTAAAATCATCTGCCTTTGAAAGTCCCGTCATAATCCGTCCCGCCGTTTTGAAGATAAGCGGAAACAAACTGAAAGACAAACGAAAAAATGTCTTTTTTAAATTAGTTATTTAGTACCTATTAGTAATATGAAAACATTCATCTAAGTACTTATGCATTTATTCAAAAGTTATTTTGACATTACAAACAGACAGTTTAATTTTATTTATTTAAAAAATGATTAAGCGTGTCTTACGCCACGACGCGCGACATCCATATTAGCAGTCTACTTCGTTTTAATTTTGACGTTATAAACATAACATAACCGCAACAAAACGTAGAAGTAACTGTATTCAACAGATAAATAAACAAAATAAGCAACGTTCTACCAAGCGCATATTTTTTCTTTAGGCGTCGAATCGATCTACAGAAGTGAAGTAAATTATTTCATTAGAAATTCGGCCAACCTCACATACATTGCAATTTGTGTCTAACTTTTTATCTCTTTCTTACTACAGTTATCAGAGGTACTGCCATCTCTTTCTAATCGATGACGCATGACTATTTCAATAACAGGTACCTAGGTAGATCCGAATTGTGTTGCCAGATTGCTTTAAATATTTTTAAGTTGGGGTAATTGATTGCATTTTGTTTTTGTATTTTGTTCTGATTTTGTAGAGGTTAATAATAATTGTTTTCGTCGTGAGCGTGTGTGACTTACGAATTTTGTTTTTAAACAAAGTTCTTTATCGCGGTTTGCGGTATTAATTTACTTGCGTAAGTTTAAGTAAAAACGTTATATCCCCTCCAGGCAATCTTCCCTCTCTTTTTTTTTCTCTCTGTCTCTTGCTGTTGGGAATCGCACCAGTCGCACTCAACAAACACGCAGACGCCACGCGCAGGCGTCGTGACCGACCTACGCGTCATTGTCATCGGCAAGCGAGTCTGCAGCGCCGCGGGGAGCCGGTCTGGCCGGCAGTCACTGGCTTTCTCTGGATACACTGCAACGGATGACACTATGAAAAGATTTCCTAAATGTATGTTTGTTCGAGACCGCCACTTTTTATAAATTCGGCAATACAGCAAGCTTATCTATTATACAATCCACTTTTATTTCTACTCAACAAGCAAGTCGATCAGTTTCTACTATTTAAGGGTGTGCGTGCAACAACGTAAAAACCTTCTTTTAGGCTTGCGGACGGCGAGTGATGGGTATCTCGCCGCCTGATTAAGGACCAGGCCCCGGTGGACGGCGCGTTCTGTTTCACACGCGCCTCAAAGAGCTGTCAGCACAGGGACGGGGCCCCAACGGGGCCAAACGCCTGCCGGGGTTGCGAGACATCTCAACAGGATACCGTGGCCCCGGAACGTAAAGGGCTACAGAAGGAACAGGGTGGTTTTTTAATCAGTAAAAGTCTGTCAGTCCCCCCGCCCCACCCAGGGCGGAAGGACATACTTGATGATGTTTACCACCTCAAAAAAAAGGGACCTTCATTCCTGTTAGAAGACCCCCAACCTCACATGTTGTATTTATATTTACCGTGCACTGGTTCCATGTACATTTGGCATTCAGAAAATAGTCACCGGTTGGCATGTTGTTAAAATCCTATCAAAGCTTTCCTATAAATCATAATTATTGACGTTAACGAGAAAGGAAAATTGTCAGTACAATGATTTATTTATTCATTTGATGGAAAGGTGGGAAGGAAGCCAAACAATATTATAATTTATTTTACAAACGTTGGCGACATTTAAACTTAATTATACTGCCCTGCCAAGGGCTGTCAAGAATTTTACATGAAATACAACAAAGCAAATACACATTTGTAATAGTTGTTAGGTATGAACGACAGTTTGACTACTCGTGTTTGCAAGCGCGAATGCTGAGCGTGGGGTTCAATTCAAGGTATATTTCCCAGGTCGGTTGAAAAGTATTTCTTTCTATTCCAAATTTTTCAGTAGCAGCCCGAAGTTTGGAAGTTGGTAATGTGACACCCCCGTCCCCCATGCCTCGGAAAGCACGTAAACCTGATCGTCTATGTTTTTTTATAATGTGTTCATCGTATTTTCGTCGATTGCGGACGATACTAAGCTGAACCAAAGCTGCCGACTTCCAAAAATAACGTAATTTTTCAAAGCGTTTTTGAAGGCGGTTGACTTTAACGTAAAATCAAATAAAAATGCTCTTTTCAGTTATAAATCATAATAAATATGGCGTCAAAACATTAAAATAGCATAATTACATTCAACAACCTGGCAACTCCGAGCAGGTAGGCAAAATATACGTCCGACACTTCGAACGAGTGACTTCCTTCGACTCGTGCGCATCGTACATGTCACGATATACTCGCGAAACGGCGTGAAATGAAAACAACAAAATAATTCTTGGAATAGCGCGCCTGTTTTTATCATCGGTGATATCCGTTCTAACGTGTCGTGAAAACTAGACTTGTTTGTGCTTACCTGGATTTGTGTGTGGTGTTAAAATAATAAACTGTGGTTATAATTGTTGGATTTTTTGCTTCAATTCGCTGTTTTGCTGCTTGAGGTGAGTGCCCTAGATAGGCCTTCTCTTTTTTTGGAATGTAATGTGCTAAAGAGAACGTAGTATTGGCTGTATAGGTCGATGCTTGACGCTTTAACAAGTATGAAGAATAAAAAACGGTTTAAAAAAAAAGAATGTCAGGTTTTCGCGGCGAAACTTCAATTCAAAATTAGTGAAAGGAATTTAATGTAGGAACATGCGTTTAAAAGTTCTGAGAAGTAAAAAAATAATTCTATTTTTATCGCGATTTCTTTGTAAAATTAGCCAGCACAGTTATATAAACAGATTATATCTTTGCTATCTCACTTTCGTTGTGTATTAGCCAAGTTAAAATGATTCATTTAACATTACACACAGTTCCTCCTTCATAATAATGTAGGTACTCAATCTTTATTATACACTAGGTACTTTCCTCTCGCTTCTACGCCCGCGTCGAACTTAAATATCTATTCACCGGAAACCGTAAATTTTTCCGGGATAAAAAGTAGTTTAAGCGCTGTTCCAGACAATAATCTATCTCTTGTGCCGAATTTTATCTAGATCCGTTCAGTCGTTCTCGCGTAATTGAGTAACAAACATTCATTGATCCAAACTTTCACATTTAGGAATAGGTAATAGGTAAGATAAACATAGGCTGCCTCGTTGGTCTAGTGGTCGCAAAGCGCGACTGCTGAGCGTGAGGTCTTGGGTTCGATTCCCAGGTCGGGCAAAGTGTTATTGGGTTTATCCATCAGGGATTTCTCAGTAGCAGCCTCAGAGTCCGAATTTGTACCCCGTTGATGGCAATAGGCTCGCCCCCTATTACATGGGAATTAAACATAACTGGCGAAATGTGGGTGTACTAATGGGTGTACATCTGCCTAACCCTTTGCTGATTACTGGCGTAATGTTATGATATGCTTACCTCTGGAACTTACCAGTCGCATTGGAAAAGATCTTTATATGACAGCTAGATTCATGAGAAATAGTAAGTATAGGCCAATAAAGGATAAACATATACCACCAAGCTTTGACCAATGGGAGCGGAGCAGTAACCGCAGACGTAGCTGAAAGTATGCGAAACCATAGCACATACCTAGGTAGTCATATATGAATCAAAGAATTTTGTTATTCAGTATGTTATCATGTCCGAGTTTTAAAAATAAGCATAACACATTTAACTCACCTACTATTCAGAATGATTCATATTTCTAGTGCTTCAGTGCGTAGTTTACTGATATTAAATTAGCATGTATAACCTCTTTAATACAATATTTTCTTTTGTCATTGTATGGCAAACAAGCCTTTGGCCCACCTAAATCATCATCTGCCTAGCCTTTTCCCAACTATGTTGGGGTCGGCTTCCAGTCTCACCGGATGCAGCTGCGTACCAGTATTATACATGGAGCGACTGCCTATCTGACCTCCACAACCCAGTAACTGGGTAACACAATACCCCTAGGTAAGACTGGTTGTCAGACTCTCAAGGTTCTGACGATTCGTAACGACTGTCAAAGATCCACGAATGACAGCCGGGACCAACGGCTTAACGTGCTTTCCGAGGGACAGAATGTCAGTAATGTCTAAGCCTTGCCCACCTAAATAATCAATCATAAAAATTATTATACTCCTGACCGAATTATAGCCACAGATACCAATCTTAATAGAGTCTAGCCAATGCATGAGATATACTTAGTGCACAAACACAGGTGCAATGTCTCTGCCCTTACTTTTATAGTCTGATAAGACAGAAATCTGGCACAAGGTTAAGCCTACGGGTTTAAGTTCTGATTACAGCAAAGGGTCCAGCCATTTTGGAGATTTGCTGTAACAAACAGACAGACTAGAGTTTAAAAGCTAGTACAGTAAACATTTGTGTTTCCAAGAAATAAAGGGTTCTACTTTTCTCAAGTGGCATCTGTACCGTTTGTAGTTAAAGTTAACTGCTGCTTAAAACCTCCTTTATTGTATGTAAACACATAGGCTGTCCACGCAGTTGCCTTTGCATAAATCAACAAATAAAATGTTAATGCTCTTTGACAAGGCTCTTCACTTTATTTACTCTTGTCCGTATAAGTTTAGAAATTTTCTCAGAAAAACCGTTTCGCTAAATAGCGTTTTGTTATGGCCTTTGCGGAATAACTAACATGATCTTGTAGAAGGGGTCTTAAACAGAAGGTTGCTGGTTTATGGGCGTGGCGTTAAGTAATATTGAGCAAACATTGTTGCTAGAAAACGCTTTTTTTGGTGTGAAAAATCACTCTTATTTGGTAGCACGCAAAACATGGTACCTACTTTGGAGTGCATTCAACAGTATAGGGGTTGTGGCTGTATTTAAAGTTTAGTTTTTGTAAAACTTAACTGGCGAACTGTGAGTACTCTCGGGCAGGGCTCGGAACCGGTTTCAAAAGAGCGGTTAATTTCGATCAAATACCGGTAAAAATATCGTTCCTTAATTTACCGGTTAATCAAGTGAACTGTTTTATCTAACCCAAACGATAAAGGTTACCGGTAACATAAGCACAAACGGTTTTGACACCCAAATTAACCGGTAAAACGCAACGAATACAAAATTAAAATATATTAAACCCTTAGCTATTGCCTGAAATTCTGAAAGCCAATTCATTACGTGTTCAGTGTCTGTTTAAATTATATCAAAAAAGTAACATTGGTAATCGACTTTCGTTGTTATCTTGGTTTTAACCGGTTAATTTTCAGTATCAAAACCGAAATTCGTGGAAAACCGATAAATCGCATAAACCGGTAAAAACCGGTAAAGTGCAACCTTTAACCTAAATTGATTTCGGTTTGGTGTCAATGACCGTTACCGGTTAAGAATTTCAACCGGTTTCCGAGCCCTGCTCTCGGGTACACCTCTGCTTAACCTTTCGGAGATTACAGGCGTCATGGTATGTATGTTTTTGTAAAATAACTTTGACCTCCGTTACCAGAATGTTCCCAGGTATGGTTTACAACAAGAAAATGATGGCAATGATAAAAGAAACATGTTACTTTCGCTTTATTAGGTGTCCACCTGTTATATCCAACTCTTTCACACATATGGAACATCCCATGAGCTAGAAAAAGTACTCAATATTTTCTTCCTTACTTGCCGTTGCACACTTTTTGTACCTACTGAGTTTGCATACAAATTGTATTATTTTGAGACAATCTCAGTTCAGTGATCTCGGTACTGTTTGTGTTTGTTTGGTTAGTACTTATTATTTCCATACCTTTTGTCTATGGTTGACATTAGTGACCTACATTGTCTATGACTGTCTACAAGAATTGGGTAGTTGACACCAATGATTCCAAGTAAAAATAAAACACTTTATTATAGCCCAGAAAATCCGATTCAATGCCAATAACAGTAAAATAATTTTTTGTGGTGTTGAAATCAATAAATACTTAAACAATTAATTAGGTAGTTATGTGACGTCACATTTTAATATTATTAAAGCAGTAATAGATTTTGCCTCGTTGGTCTAGTGGGCGCAAGCGCAACTGCTGTGCATGAGGTCTTGGGTTCGATCCCCAGGTCGGGCAAAGTGTTATTGGGTTTTTCCATCAGGAATTTCTCAGTAGCAGCCTCGGAGTCTGGATTTGTGCCCGGTTGATGGCAATAGGCTCGCCCCCTATTACATGGGACTAAAAACATAATTGGGGAAATGTGGGTGTACTAATGGGTACACCTCTGCCTAACCCTTCGGGGATTACAGGCGTGTTGTTATGTTTTTATGTAATAGATTTTTTTTGGCGGGAATCACGTGTTGACAGCTCATTAAAAGTAGGTATGTCAATTGATTAGAGAGTCAAGTATTTAGTGAATACTCTGTGCCCTTGAGCTATAGACTGAGTCTCTGATCCTTGTTATAATAGTAATACTATAACTAAACAATATGCGTAATTATGTAGATACATAAACACACGGATAATAAGCATTATGAGACTGTTTACGTTACATAACCTATTCACCTAACATTTATTGATAACAAATTGTACCTACCACCACCGTACCTACTACTTATTGATAACTAACTTTTGCCCGCATAGATTGTCTATTAGAGATCAGCGTTACCAGACGTCCTGATTTTGGCGGGACGTCCCGATTTTTAAATCAAAATTGAATATCCCGCGCGGGACAGGCTCAGTCTCGCGTTTTTTTACAAGTTCACAGCAATTTTTTCAATCTTGAACTGTTATTGAATTAAAAGATTTGTAAAACATTTTTACTGAAGAATAAAACTAAATTTGATGCAAAATATCGTATTTTATTAATTAGAATACATTTTCTATGGCTATTTTTGTTATCTATTGTCACGTAAATGTAATTTGAACTCAAATAAAAAGATAAATATTTAAAAACTTATCATTAGGTACGTTTCTTACTACGTCCCGCTTTCGACGAAAGAATCCCGTTTTTTTTACTCAAAAAGTTCACGACTTGGCAAAAAATAAAACTGGCAACGCTAATAGAGATTCCAAATTCTAAGAAAATGAAATATAGTCTATGTTACTCGCCGATAATGCAGCTTTTCATAAGTGAAAGAATTTTTAAAATCGGTTCAGTAGTTTTTTAGTTTAGTTTATCCATATCAAATAAAAATGCACATATTATATTTTCCCTGTTCGGTTGTATTTCGCCCGACAATTTGAAATTTTGTCTAGATATTTTGTTCTGGCTACAAATGGCAACAATATGTCAGCCCTATGTGATTTACTGCTGTCGAGAAGAACACTATTTAATGTTGAATAATTATTTTTATTTAAAAAATTCTGAATAATGACTGGTCATTATAAAAGTGACATAACAAAGTGGCAAAAAGTTATGGCATAATTTACATACAATACCAGTAATGAGGATGAGTGAGACGGTGCTATTTTAGCACGCGCGTGGGACAAGGACGGAACGAAGACATGCAAAGATTATTAAGTAAAAAATGGCGCCAAAACGATTGATGACAGCATCTGTCTTATCAAAATTCAAACGGGTATTTTTTTTTCTTGGAAGCATTAGTTCTTATTTTATTACATGATACTCTCAAACTATGGAAGATGTTTTTTTTTTTGTTGAATGAATGAGTGAATGATAACTTTATTTGCTAGAATATTGTTATAGGAAGTACAATTTATTGGGTGTTAAACAATTTGTTTGTTACACTATAATATTCAAACTTTTGGTCGTGCAAATCCTTTTTTTCCAATTCCAATCCTACAATTTAGGCCGACAAATTCCCGGGCAAAAGCTAATTCAATAAAATAATAATGTGGAACATTGACATTTTAAATTTAGAATAGACATTCTATTTTAAACTTGATCAACAATAGCTTAATAAATTGTTTCGGTTGGTTTGAACTGTTGCATTATGCTACAGACGCCAATGCTCACTTTCTATCAGCTGTCCGCCTAACGCCATTTTGGAATAAAAAATGTGTTCCGCAATTTAACTACTGATGCGTGTCCCTAGACTACAATAATCTTCTCTTGAAAGATACATATTAAAAAAAAATATACCTCACCGTCTGCCCGCTTAGATCTTTTCAACTAGGTACGCATAATAGACTGATTCAAGAGGAAGGTTTATGGATTTACATTGCACCCGAGCGAAGCCGGAGCGAGTCGCTAGAAAACCAAAAGTCGGCAACAGACAATGGCCTCGATTCCCTTGTTCCCAAACTATACTAAAATTATTAGAGAATTGCTATCTCTTACTGACATACAGCTAAAGAGAAGGACGGTGACACTTACGAACTAAGTTAGAAATATCAAATTAGTTTTGCCTTAAACTTCTCCATGTTTTTAATCTGTGCGTTCTGACATGTCAACTGTAAATTTTGTATGGATGATTAACTAAAGATAGCTTTTATCTATCTCCGTCCCTTACTTGTTTTATTGGAGAGAAAAAGAAAGAAACAGTATTACCTAATTAAGTTTAGCTCGTGCATAGTAGAATTGACACCAATGACTAATACTCTGCAGATACATACGATACCTACTAACAAACAAACAGCATGTGTTAATTTATTGTTCTCAATAATCCACGCGTTGCCATTTCGAACTTGGAACCGAGTAAAGCATCTGGCTTTGTCAGCCAATCAGCGCAGAGTATGAATACAATAGACAGATCCTATAGTCCACAGAACAACAAAAGAAAGACGGCCACATGAAAAGGCGGGAATTTAAAAAAAATCTCAGCTGAAATCACCCAACTTTAATCTGAATAAACTGAATTGAGACTGTTTCATTTTAGCGAACGAAATGGCAGGTAAAGGGATTTCCTATTGATTCATAAGGGTGAGACCAAACGAGCGTAATTTTTGTGAGTCGTGGGTCGCAGAAATTCTGCTACACTCGATTTCAAAGTCCTATTTAATTCACACGGCGACGCAAAATTAGTTGTCTGACGACTCATATGCATTATGCGGACCGAATTGGGTTTGTGGGGGGCGAGGGAGCCGACGTACGTTGGATTTTAGCGTTGCACATTAAATGAATAAAATACGCTCGTCTGGCGTCCCAACAGAATTTCTGCGACCGAAATTCTGCGACTCACGACTCACAAAATTACGCTCGTTAAGCCTCACCCTAAAAGATAATCTACCTACGTTATTTATATTCCATTATATTATTTATGGGCGCCTAATGCTCATTGTCATAGATATCTTTACTAGGAACTCCTAAGCAAAGGAAAACAATTGAATTCATTACCAAGTATGAATCGTGGCATTATTGTATCAGCCACTCGTATATGATTGGCGCCTCTCTGTAATTGGTAGTTGGTATTAATAAATCACCATCCATACTAATAATTATAAATGCGAAAGTGTGTCTGTGTGTTACCTGTTCACGCTTAAACCGCTGAATCGATTTTTAAATTTAGAATAGACATTCTATTTTAAACTTGATCAACAATAGCTTAATAAATTGTTTCGGTTGGTTTGAACTGTTGCATTATGCTACAGACGCCAATGCTCACTTTCTATCAGCTGTCCGCCTAACGCCATTTTGGAATAAAAAATGTGTTCCGCAATTTAACTACTGATGCGTGTCCCTAGACTACAATAATCTTCTCTTGAAAGATACATATTAAAAAAAAATATACCTCACCGTCTGCCCGCTTAGATCTTTTCAACTAGGTACGCATAATAGACTGATTCAAGAGGAAGGTTTATGGATTTACATTGCACCCGAGCGAAGCCGGAGCGAGTCGCTAGAAAACCAAAAGTCGGCAACAGACAATGGCCTCGATTCCCTTGTTCCCAAACTATACTAAAATTATTAGAGAATTGCTATCTCTTACTGACATACAGCTAAAGAGAAGGACGGTGACACTTACGAACTAAGTTAGAAATATCAAATTAGTTTTGCCTTAAACTTCTCCATGTTTTTAATCTGTGCGTTCTGACATGTCAACTGTAAATTTTGTATGGATGATTAACTAAAGATAGCTTTTATCTATCTCCGTCCCTTACTTGTTTTATTGGAGAGAAAAAGAAAGAAACAGTATTACCTAATTAAGTTTAGCTCGTGCATAGTAGAATTGACACCAATGACTAATACTCTGCAGATACATACGATACCTACTAACAAACAAACAGCATGTGTTAATTTATTGTTCTCAATAATCCACGCGTTGCCATTTCGAACTTGGAACCGAGTAAAGCATCTGGCTTTGTCAGCCAATCAGCGCAGAGTATGAATACAATAGACAGATCCTATAGTCCACAGAACAACAAAAGAAAGACGGCCACATGAAAAGGCGGGAATTTAAAAAAAATCTCAGCTGAAATCACCCAACTTTAATCTGAATAAACTGAATTGAGACTGTTTCATTTTAGCGAACGAAATGGCAGGTAAAGGGATTTCCTATTGATTCATAAGGGTGAGACCAAACGAGCGTAATTTTTGTGAGTCGTGGGTCGCAGAAATTCTGCTACACTCGATTTCAAAGTCCTATTTAATTCACACGGCGACGCAAAATTAGTTGTCTGACGACTCATATGCATTATGCGGACCGAATTGGGTTTGTGGGGGGCGAGGGAGCCGACGTACGTTGGATTTTAGCGTTGCACATTAAATGAATAAAATACGCTCGTCTGGCGTCCCAACAGAATTTCTGCGACCGAAATTCTGCGACTCACGACTCACAAAATTACGCTCGTTAAGCCTCACCCTAAAAGATAATCTACCTACGTTATTTATATTCCATTATATTATTTATGGGCGCCTAATGCTCATTGTCATAGATATCTTTACTAGGAACTCCTAAGCAAAGGAAAACAATTGAATTCATTACCAAGTATGAATCGTGGCATTATTGTATCAGCCACTCGTATATGATTGGCGCCTCTCTGTAATTGGTAGTTGGTATTAATAAATCACCATCCATACTAATAATTATAAATGCGAAAGTGTGTCTGTGTGTTACCTGTTCACGCTTAAACCGCTGAATCGATTTTGATTAAATTTGGCATGGAGATAGTTTAAGACCCGGGAAAGACATAGAATAGTTTTTATCCCGGAAATCAACCCCTAAGGCGGTGAAAAGGGGGGTGGAAGTTTTTTTGCAAGTACGATATAAACAAGTTCCACGCGGACGTAGTCGCGGGCAAAAGCTAGTGACATAAAAAGCATTAGCTTTTGCTCGCGACTTTGTCCACGTAAATGTCGGTTACAAAGTAGCCTATGTTCCTTGGAGTTCAAACTCACTACATAACTTTTATCAAAATCGGTTCAGTGGTTTAATTGTCAAACAGAGTTACTTTTGTATTCATAATATGGCATAAGTATGGATAATAAAAGCGATTCTTACTAATCAGGTTACACTTTCCGTGGCCCAAGGGTTGGCTATTTATTTATTACCCTGGCCACAGACTAAGCATTGCCATTCAACGTGTATTTTTTGAACACATTTCCAGTTGACGCCAATGCGTAGGTTTTTTTTTTTCTTTTTTCATTATTTTAGTCTTACTTTTAACTTAAAAAAAAAAACAACATTTTTATTCAGCGACACTGACATAGATAAATATTTAAACAGATGATCGAATCTTGCTCATTTTTCATTCATTCATTCATTCGTGAGTCAAAGACGAAAAATATATTTTTCTTAAAGAATGTAAATTATTGTCCCCTCGCGTTAAGGAAAGTCAAAAGTTCAGTTACACAATCTTTGAATCTTATTTGAGACTCATTGAAATACATCCTTGTAAATGGTATTTTTATTTGTTGAGGTTTTTATTTAAACAGATATGTTCTCTCCATCGTGCTTAAAACATTAACACTTATAAACCCTCGGAAATCTCTACCTAGTATAAAACAAACACGCTTCCCGCCGTCTGTGCGCTTAGATCTTGTAAAACTACGCAACGGATTTTAATGCGTTTTCATCAATAGATAGAGTGATTCAAGAGGAACGTTTATGTACCTATCTACATTGTACTCTTGCGAAGACGGGGTGGATCGCTAGTGTAAAAATAATAACTAAACTGTCAGTTTGGTTATTTGACAGTAACTGCATACGGCAGTTTTCCCGCGCTTTCTCTTACGTCAATTCCTTTCGCGCTTTTTTTTGACAGGTCTTGACGGTGTTGTCAAGTTTTTCAAAAAGAAAGAGTTGACGCAAATTATTTTTTTCTGTTTAAGAATTTTTTTTTTATTAAATACTGTTTATGTACTGAGAAGGTGAATATAGACTTTGTGCCAAACATAAAATGACCTACAAAAAGAGTTACGGTCTACAATCTATCCGTTTTTAATTGTGTAACACGTTCTCAAACACAATTTTGTTATTTTGGAAATCCCAATGTGCTCCATAGTTATCTATTCGTATGGTGTCCCCTAACTCCCCTGACTTGGTACAGCCGGAAAACCAGTTGTTTGTCCTCAACCGGGGAAACTGTAATGACTTTTGTATCTTTGTCTTAATTATTAAGTACCATGATGAGTAATTTATTTATTTAGATAACTCTTTGATATCTGGTATCTGATTTTGATAAATTTAGTATAAAACAGTCTAGTGGCATAATTCTTTATTATGTCGTAGAGCTTAAAGCTAGGGTTGCCATGCCATAGTACTTTTTTCACAAAATTGCAAAAATATAGTACTTTTGGAAAATTCAAGACGCAAAAGTTGCTGAGATTTTTGTCTAAATGTAATCCACATTTAGACAAAAATCTAAATGTGGTGTATCTCAGCTTATTTTTTTACTAAATTAACAATATTCTCTAAGTCTTTTACTCGCCAATTCACATTTATGGCGGAAAAACATAGTTTTTTTTTATACTATATTAATTTACTAAACCTATAGTACAATTAACTAAAATATAGTACGATACTATTTATTATATTACGGGTAGCAACCCTGTATATCTAAAGAGCACAAAATGTGTTTTTTTTTATCAGCCAAGGTGGAAAGAGACAAAATACTATTTTTTTTTATAATCTCCATCTAGCAACTAAGCTGTCAACGTCACTAATATTTTATCATCTGTGGAATTTACCGCGCATTGCATCAATCTAAAGATTATAATGTTATCTTGTATTTTACGACATAAAATGCATATACGTTTATTTAGGAATTATAATAAGGATACAGCTTATCTATGGTTTATATTCAGTGAAAATAAGAGCTATTTTTCAAGTTCAACTGTTCTACTAACTCTTTAGATTATTTATCCTGCAATGTGTAGCAA
This sequence comes from Hoplodrina ambigua, assembly GCA_949774945.1. Lineage (NCBI taxonomy): Eukaryota > Metazoa > Arthropoda > Insecta > Lepidoptera > Noctuidae > Hoplodrina > Hoplodrina ambigua. The sequence continues at coordinate 2,536,476 of OX458994.1, forward strand.
GTTTTGTAAAAATCAATTCATTCATTAAGAAAAATAAGAACTTAAAGATTTGTGTTAAATGTACGCAGTAAAATCTCTTATTGTTTTTATTTTATCTTGCTTTTCAGAAATATATTTTTGTATACTTGGGTAAATGATTTTAAAACTCGGTTAGTAATTTCTAAAATTTATCTTAAACATCACTGACATCGGTGAAGGAAAAACATCGTGAGGAAACCTGGACTTATACCAGCCTATTACTGTCCCACTCAAACCATGTCAGAGACCCTTGAGGCGGTTAAGAAACCCTGACACTAGGGTGTGTGGGGTCGTAAGACCTTACTGCCCACACGATAAAGACTCGGTAGGTCCTAAAAAGAAACTGGCAACACTGATTTTAAGTCACAGAGTGTTCTGAACAGTTTATTAAGCGGTCATCTCCACACATTATCAACACTTGATGCTAAAAATAAAAATAACACACAAAAGTACTTGGCGATTTTTTTCGGTTGAACCATTTTCAACTTTATGTCAAAGGAAATAGAAGTGAAAGTTGAACAATTGTCGACATTGTCGTACGTAAGTACATATAAATACGAAAGTAAGGCTGTGTTTTTATTTCGACAATGACTCTCGATTGATTTTTGCAAGATGTTAATTTTTCTTTTATGTTGGTTTTTAGTACTTTTTAGGGTTCCTTACTCGTGTCCAAATGTTTGTAGTGATGGCCAAGTGGAAATATGACATTTTCAATTCATATGAACTTTTTAAAGTTTATCTTAGACATCACTGACAACGATCCGCGCCTAAAGCACGTTAAGCCGTTGGTCCCGGCTGTCACACGTGGACCTTTGACAGTCGTTACGGGTCGTCAGAAACCCGAAAATCTGACAACCAGTCTTACTAAGCAGTATCGTATTACCCAGTTACTGGGTTGTGGAGGTCATATAGGCAGTCGCTCCGTGTAAAATACTGGTGTTCAGCTGCGTCCGGCTAGACTGGAAGCCGACCCCAATATAGTTGGGAAAAGGCTTGACAGATTTATTGAAGTTCTTAAACTGAATTCGCTCACTGCAGACAAAGATTACATACTGTAGATGTCTTGTGTGAATCGTTACTTTCCTCACAGCAAATTCTTGGCTTACAGCCATTGTGTGCAAGAAATCCCAACTGCTTTGCCCATTTTTATTCAAGACAGGCAATGACTCGTTAACATTCCTTATTTAAATACTAGCTTCTGTCCGCTACTTCGCCTAGATTTCGTATTTCCATAACCTTCTGGAGAATATTATTACAATACGCGCCACGAAAAATGAGACTTGACACACCTCACAAACTTTATTATTTCGTAATTAGTATAACAATGGTGCCGATTCCCTTGTCCACAAACTAGACATCATTTAGAGAATTGACATCTCTTACTAACATACAGCGAAAGGAAAGGACGGTGACATTAAAGAACTAAGTTAGCGATGTCAAATTAGTTTTGCCTTGAACTTTTCCTTTTTTTTAATCCATACGTTTTAAGATGTCAACTATTATTGTATGGATGTGTCAGATTGACTAAATTTGACAGCTCTTATTTACATTAGTCTCTTTCATGTTTTATTGGACAGAAAAAGATGGCAATAGTCTAATTTTAGTTTAGTTTGTGACCAAGAGAATCGGCGCCAATATTGTTAGTAATTTTAATCTAAATTTCTTCGAAATATCCTTGAATAGATACACAAATTATGGATAACTATTTCGTACATCCATACCTGCGCAAGCTGCCCAATACTGACGCTTGTCAAGTGTCATCTTTCGTGGCGCGTATTATAGAGTGAAAGCAACTGTCATAGGTCAACTGTCAATTTGCTTTCACTCTGTCATTCATTTTATCGTACAATACCGGTAGCGTGTACAATGACAATACCACAGATAATCCGCGTGATGACAGACAACACCGAATAACTGATATGCTTTTATCTGTCAAAAACTCAAAACGCGATTCTCTCTTAGATGTTGTATGGCAAAACTAAACTGTTACGTCACTTGTTTGTTGAGTAATTGTTAAATTTATTGATTTCAAAGCAACTAAAAGTATAAAAAAATAATCGATATTTTTAGTATTGATAAAATGAAACCAGGGTTGCCAATTTTCGGGGTTGCGGGACGTCTTAACAGAATACCGTGGCCCCGGAACGTAAAGGGCAACAGAAGGAACAGGGTGGTTTTTTAGTCAGTAAAAGTCTGACAGTCCCTTCCGCTCCGCCCAGAGCGGTAGAAGTCATTTGATGATATTGACCCATCCTTAAAAAAACAGGGTTAAAATGAAGTGTTCTTTTAGAGATCTATGTCATGGAATTATTGATTAACAAGCTTCCACCAGCGATTTTGTCGTACTCTGTTTTTTTCACCCGCGTTAATTTACGTCTTCAGTTACTGCTCCGCTCCTGTTGGCCGTAAGGCCATGTTCTATAACCTATAACCTTCCTCGATAAACGAGCTACATCACGCAAAAATATTTAATCAAATCAGCCCAGCAGTTCCTGAGATTAACGCATTCAAACCAACTTTGAAAAGGTTAACAAAATTACGTCATTACACTATAATAATAAATAAATCGTATTGGTGAGTAGGTATTATGGATAACAAAAGCATTAAGCAGCCACTGATAACGGCCGAAGCCATTGTTTATGCAAATAATTAATTAGTTATTATCAACAACAAGGAATACTCAAATGAGTATTGATTTTATTAATAGAAGCGAATCATTTACTGCCTAGCCTTTTTACGTTGGGTTCGGCTTCCAGTCTAACAGCATGCAGCTGAATACCAGTATTTTACATGGAGCGACTGCCAATCTGATCTCTACAACCCAGTAACTGGGTAACACGATACCCCTTGGTAAGATTGACAGGCTTTCGGGCTTCTGACGACCCGTAACGACTGTCAAAGGTCCACGTATGACAGCCGGGACCAATGGCTTAACGTGCTTTAGGCGCGGGTCGTTGTCAGTGATGTCTTGGATAAACTTTAGAAAGTTCACATGAATTGAAAATAGTAAGACTGGTTGTCAGACTTTCGGGCTTCTGACGACCCGTAACGACTGTCAAAGATTCACATATGACAGCCGGGACACGGAACGATGTCAGTGATGTCTAAGATAAACCAATTAGTATAAATATTATTGGTCAATGTGTATCTAGTATCTATACATTATAAAATATTATAAACCTGAACAGTTTGTTTGTTTGTAGCGCCCTAATTTCAAGAACTACTAGTTCGATTGGAAAATTTACTTTTATGTTGGATAGTCCATTTATCGAGGAAGGCTATAGGCTATATAACAACACGCTACGACACTCAGGAGCAGAGCAGTTACCAAAATCGTAACTTACGTAAATACCACGCGGTTGATATCACTGGCATAATGTCAGTGATTGTCATATCCCGTTGTAGCTTGTTATCTGTAGCACAGTGACGTTTCGGACTCTCCCGAGGTCATAAGTTTATCATTCTCCAATTGAACTTTAATATTATCGCTCTCAAGGTACGTACAGCGGTCACTTGGTAATTGTTGCTCCTTATCTTCTGATTATCAGGTAGGTACAGATATTTATATGGCAGATGTGAGTGGCAACGCTCCGCTCGTTCCATGCCTCGGAAAGCACGTTAAGCCTTTGATCCCGGCTGTCTTACGTGGATCTTTGACAGTCGTTACAGGTCGTCAGAAGCCCGAAAATCTGTCAACCAGTCTTACCAAGGGGTATTGGATTACCCGGTTACTGGGTTGTGGAGGTCAGATAGGCAGTCGCTCCATATAAAATACTGGTATTCAACTGCATCCGGTTAAACTGGAAGCCGATTGCAACATAGTCGGGTAAAGGCTAGGCAGATGATGATAAAAAAACTAAAAAGACCTACATTGACCTTATTGGTGAGGTTCTTTAGAAAGGTTCTTCTCCATAGAGGCCTACCTCCGTTTTGGAACGAGCAACTAGCTTCAACTTTCGTACTAACTGACCGACTCCTTGACAATTCAAAAGTGCCTGTAAATGGTCTAATTGAAATAAATGTTTTGACTTTGACTTTGGTCACGTGTAAAGGTGGATGGTGCCGATTCCCTTGGTTACAAACTAAACTAAAATTAAAACTATTTCCATCTTTTTCTGTCCAATAAAACAAGAAAGAGACTAATGTAAATAAGTGCTGTCAAATTTAGTCAATCTGACACATCCATACAGTTATAGTTGACATCTTATAACGTGTGGATTAAAAATACGGAGAAGTTCAAGGCAAAACTAATTTGATATCGCTAACTTAGTTCTTTATTGTCACCGTCCTTTCCTTTCGCTGTAGGTTGGTAAGAGATGTCAATTCTCTAAATTTAGTCTAGTTTTTGAACAAGGGAATCGGCACCATTGGCAACCATAAAATGATGTAGTGCGCTTGTCCTATAAAAAAAACAGTTCCTCGCTGTTATTATAGATTCTTAGCACACAACAGCTAAGGTTATAACATTTTGTATATTCTAAACGCGAGGCCATTTATTAAACATGCATATAAGTAATTTATAAGCCAGTTAGGTACCTTCATATATAGTTTTGCAATCAGTTTCCTCGTATTGCTTACAAGTACAAACAAATCGCGCACACAGACACACTTTTACTTACATATATTTGTATAAATGAGTGTGTTTTTGTTTTGAACCTTCGATAATTTTAGTCATTGGGAATGTTTTTTACAAGCTTTTATTTAGCTTGCACTGTTCGTATGTATGTACAGTGGTGCCGATTCCCTTGGTCACTAACTAAACTTAGACTATTTCCATCTTTTTCTGTCCGATAAAATAAGAAAGAGATTAGGTAGTGTAAATAAGAGCTGTCAAATTTAGTCAATCTGACACATCCATACAGTTATAGTTGACATCTTAAATCGTATGAATTAAAAATACGGAGAAGTTCAAGGCAAAACTAATTTGACATTGCTTACTTTGTTCTTTAATGTCACCGTCCTTTCCTTTCGCTGTATGTTAGTAAGAGATGTCAATTCTCTAAATTTAGTCTAGTTTGTGAACAAGGGAATCGGCACTAGTATCTAAGTTGTCTTTTCAAAATTTGCAAACCATTTTTCGACCATTTGTTGGTATCCGATTGAGCTGAAATTTTGCATACACCTTTAGTTCTGATGACAATACAATGTCCAATACTCATTATTGTAATAATTTTAAATTAAAGCTTGTTTTTAAAATTATTTTTAAATTTCTACTTTTTTAGATTGTTTGTTGTTCTATATCTTATCTGCGGAAAGAAAAAAGAAAGAAAAAATGTTTATTGACCCAGACCATGTGCACACAAAAAAAGGCAATAAAAAGAACAAAAAAAAAGAACGGTCTTAGTAAAGGCAGAAGATTTCAGAGTGGGGGGTACAGGGACTAGCAAAGTGGAGGGGGTGTAGTGTAGTTAAAGACGGTATTTACAGACTAGCTTATGCCGCTTATGAAGTCTCGGGATAAAAGCCTTTTTTCTGTGGTTTCTGCCTTTCCCCATGGGAAAAAGGCGTGAGTTTATGTATTTATAAGTTCTTGTAAAGAGTATATTGTATATATTCTGAATCATTATTTAATCTTTTTACTTTATCATTTTGCACATATCCAAAATATCACAGATCTATTTGGCAAAATATATTTATCATAATTTTTATCAGTTGTCCTTCATATTTTATCATATTATCTAATTGGTGGATCATGGAAGATATTGGTGTCGATTCTATTACGAACTAAACATAATTTAGACTGTTTCTTTCTATTTCTCTCCAAATAAACAAGAAAGGGACGGATGTAAATAAGAGCTGTCAAATTCAGTCAATCTGTCACATCCATACATACGTGGTTGCTCTGGTAGAGATAAACTACATTTAACATGGCGCGTGGCGCGTAAAGTGTTTGTGATAGTATTGAAAAGACTCACAACGCATGTGTGCGTACTGAGACGACTCTCGAAACAAAAGCTAATCAGCGATTTATTGCTAGACTAGCGGCGTCATTCATTCACACTCATTGGAGCCGATTCCCTTGTCCAAAAACTAGACTAAATTTAGAGAATTGACATCTCTTACTAACATACAGCGAAAGCAAAGGACGGTGACAGTAAAGAACTAAGTTAGCGATGTCAAATTAGTTTTGCCTTGAACTTCTCCGTATTTTTAATCCATACGTTTTAAGATGTCAACTATAACTGTATGGATGTGTCAGATTGACTAAATTTGACAGCTCTTATTTACATTAGTCTTTTTCTTGTTTTAATGGACAGAAAAAGATGGGAATAGTCTAATTTTAGTTTAGTTTGTGACCAAGGGAATCGGCACCATTAATATAAGTATGGCGCTGCACTGACATACCTACTCTATGAAAATGACACGTGCGTTGTCTTGCGCGGTCGGCTATTTATGATTAGTTGACAAACAAATCTGCCGGCCTGCTACTGAAGACGATTAATGAAAGAGTTTGTATTAGTTGACATACAAACTCTTTCATACGAATGTGTGTAGACACATTGAAATAGTAAAATGGAGGGGCGCGTCATATTATAGTAGTTTATCTATAATTAACTTACCTGCATAGTTTTGGTAGTGTTTGAAAATTATGATTTTTAATCACCCGCATAAAACAGTCATGTAGGTAATACAGAGATTATTGACCCACATAACAACTGTTTTCGATTTCTACGCGGACGAAGACGCGTGGAAAAGCTAGTTATATTATAGTACTAGCTACTGCTCGCGACTTCGTCCACGACAAATTTGGTTTCTCCATACACACTTTGGACCCCCGATTCATCCCCTTAAGGGGTGAATATTGGAAAATCCGAAAATTTTAGCGGACGTCTACTAACTATAAACTACCTCCCTGCCAAATTTCATCTTAATACGTCAAGCGGTTATCGATATTTCGTGATGAGTAAGTTAGTGCTTCGATGGTTCGGCCATGTTGAGAGGATGAGTGAAAGACGATTAACAAAAGGTATTTATATGGCCGAGGTGAGTGGCAACGCAGGAAGGGAACGCCCTAGGAAGACCTACACTGACCTTATTGGTGAGGTTCTTCAGAAAGGTCAGGTGCGCAGTACTCGTAACCGGCGTGCTTGTATGACGAGATGTATGAACGTAGATGAGGCTAAAGGAGTATGTAAGGATCGTATCAGGTGGCGTTCTGTGGTTTCTGCCTACCCCCATGGGAAAATAGCGTGAGTTTGTTTATGAGTTAGTGCATGAGTGACCTTTTGCTTTTTATTTAATAAGAAGATTGTTTTTCCAATCCGACTAGTAGTAGATTAGTCAATTTAATGCTGATTTTGCAAGCTGCAATCAACAAATTAGACAATGACGGAGCAGTGTTTTTCACATAAACTTTTTCTTGCAAGAAGTTTGTCTATATTTAGATGAGAATAAAAAGTGATTTGTCTATGTTTAGATTTATAAAAAGCGATAGTTTTTGTTTTGCATCCAGTTAAGGCTCAGTTCACATCTGACGAGATACGTCGAACGTATAGTCTTTAGTATGGTCGACGCACTAACGCATCATCGGATAGGTGTGTATGGTTGGATATTTTATTATCTATTTGACTGTTTCTGCGTTACGCGACTGACGATACGCGGCGTATCTTCCGTCAAATGTGAACCAACCCTAAGAGATTTTGTAGATGTTGTTTTAACTTGTTTTAGGTAATTAATTATAAATTATGTAGTTAAGAAGGTCGTAAAAGACAAATACATAACATAAATAACATTACGCCCGTAATCCACGAAGGGTTAGGCAGAGGTGTACCCATGAATTCACCTAAATTTCGCCAGTTATGGTCAAGACCCATGTAATAGGGGGCGAGCCTATTGCCATCAACCGGGCACAAATCCAGACTCCGAGACTGCTACTGGGAAATTCCTAAAAATTTAGTCAATTCGTTTTGAGAATCACTTAGGTACTTCATGTCGTGTATAACTTGTAACTTAAATAAAATAATTTCAGGAATTTACAGCATTTTATTACTTTAAACGAAGTCTACAAAACCGTTGGTTAAGCAAACCGGGAAATAGTCGTGACGTTTTTTACAACTGTCAATTTTGTCGCCGCCATTTTGAATGTTTTATTTTTTCATTTAGTTTGTTACCTAAGTTCCTTGACCGGCTGCATAAGAATGCTGCCTACGATTGGCTGTTAAAATAAAATCTATGCGATTTGTATAAAATAACCATTACTTTTTTATTTAGAGTAGCTTCAAATGCCGATTTTAAATATTCCATTCTTGAAGTGAGGATCAACATTTCTGTACCCGATTGGTACTAACTGACCATATTACTAAGCCTCCGCGGTTCGTCCGTCTGTCAGCGGGGTATATCGCATGAACATAATAGCTAGAGTTGATTTTTTCACAGAATGGGTATTTCGAGGATTTGTGCCCGGTCGATGGCAATACGCTCACATGGGACTTAAACATAACTGGCGAAATGTGGGTATACTAATGGGACCTCTGCCTAACCCTTTGGGGATTACAGGCGTAATGTTACTGCTATACCAACAAATAATAATAGTTTAAAATGAATGATAACAAGAGAGCTGTTTTTTTTTGCGTTTTTGGTTCGATACTATTATGTTATAGCTTTCGTGCCTCGGAAAGCACGTTAATCTGTTGGTCCCGGCTGTCATACGTGGATCTTTGACAGTCGTTACGAGTCGTCAGAAGCTTGAAAGTCTGACACCAGTCTTACCAAGGGGTATCGTATACTCAGTTCCTGGGTTGTGGAGGTCAGATAGGCAGTCGCTCCATGTAAAATACTGGTATTCAGCTGCATCTGGTTTGACTGGAAGCCGACCCCAACATATTTGGGAAAAGGCTAGGCAGATGATGATGATGACTATAATGTTATAGCTTCTATGATGTTACGGAACCCGTCGGTTAAATAGAGAACAAATTGATACACAAGTCTAGAATTTAACGCTTAATTAGTAAACACGATAAACGATTTATTAATTGCTTTGACCTAAAACATAATAGATAACTGTGTCTTTAAAGTTATTAGGTACTAGCTTCACCCCGCGACTTTGTCCGCGTAAATGACGGTTATTGGCGATCTAATATTGTTTCTCCATACTAAGTTTGGATCCCCATTTCATCTTCTTATGGAGAGAAACTTTACGACCAAATCTACCAAAACCAAATCTCTACCAAATCTCTATCAAAATCTATTATAATCATTAGTACACCCACATTTCTCCAGTTATGTTTAAGTCCCATGTAATAGGGGGCGAGTCTATTGCTATGAACCGGGCACAAATACATACTAAACTACAAAAATATACTACATACATACACATACATACTACATACTAATAAATACATACTATTTAATAAATTTAAACTTATTAATTTGCCATCGATACGCTAAGAAGATCGGTCGAGCCGTTTCAGAGGAGTGCGATCACAAACATCGTGACGCGAATTTTTTTATGAAAAAGTGACATTTTCTTTTTTGTACATCTTGACGAGCTGATAAAGGTCGCGAGAAACCGCTGGATGCGGGCAGCGTAGGACCCGTCATTGTGGGTATCTTTAGGGGAGGCTTATGTCCAGCAGTGGACGACGTTCAGCTGATAATGATGAAGTAGGTAGGTACCTATATCTTCCTACTTTTATAAAGACTGTTATCTTGCAAATGTTATGTTTTTGTTATGTTGTGTTTAATGGCAATAGGCTCGCCCCATAATACATGGGACTTAAACATAACTGGCAAAACGCTTCGGGGATTACAGGCGTAATGTTAAGTATGTCATCTAAAGATTTGTTATTTTTTTATACCTACATAGATGACTTCTTTCTTTATCGTGTGGGCAGTAAGGTCTTACGACCCCACACACCCTAGTGTCAGAGTTTCTAAACCGCCTCAAGGGCCTCTGACATGGTTTGAGTGGAACAGTAAGTCCAGGTTTCTTCACAATGTTTTCCTGCACATATATCTTGTCATCTAGATTGATCGTAATTTAGCATTGTGATTTCAGATCTCCTTTTATAAAGCTTACCAGTGGCGTGCATACCATAGAGGCAGAAAGACACTGCCGACCCTACGTAACTCAGATAAATATTTATGTTGTTCTGATATGTATTTTATAAACGAGTATTTATCAATAAACAAAAAAATCTTAAATCATAATTCAGCGCCATCTTTCGAGTGTCGTATAAATAACATTAACATCGATACAAAATAGTCAGCTCGTTCGTACAATTTGACGCGATTTAACATTGCGCTACGCTAACGCCGTTGACTGCCGCGGATAAGACACAAACTATTCGTGCCTTAATGTGTATATGTGTGCTCTCGTGGTCATACGAATTAAATGGGTGTGTGTTCGTATAGATACGAGGCACACATGCCACAAATAACGCACACAAACGCACCAAATAGACACTGCATGACTTGTTACCGACGAATCACGATACTTACCGAAGTGTTCCGATCGGAAGCTAGCTTTATTATGCGACTATTTTAAAAAGTAACATTATTTCATTCAACTTTCTCTAAATAAAGCACCATTTTTTTGGTCGTATTTTATAAACAAGTAGTTTGAGCGGCCATTAGTCGTTTGTTTGTTTTGATTCGGTCGTGAGCTTTCTTATCAGATATTTAAGATTTAACGATGTTATTAGTGTGAAAAAATGTATAATATTCACTGTAAAAGTTGTTCATGTGGTGTGTGTACAGAGGAAATAAAAAATATGCGATTTTAAAACTATCGGTGACAAAAAGACGTGATCGTGCTTTGTTATCAGATATTTAAGATTTAACGATGTTATTAGTGTAAAAAATGGATAATATTCACTGTGAAAGTTGTTCATGTGGTGTGTGTATAGAGGAAATAAAAAAATATGCGCTTTTAAAACTATCGGCGACAAAAAGACGTGATCGTGAAAGGTCAATGACACCGGATTTTATTTAATTTGACTGCTATTGGTGCCGATTCTCTCGGTCACAAACTAAACTAAAATTAGACTATTTCCATCTTTTTCTGCCCAATAAAACAAGAAAGAGACTAATGTAAATAAGAGCTGTCAAATTTAGTCAATCTGACACATCCATTCAATTATAGTTGACATCTTAAAACATATGGATTAAAAATACGGAAATGTTCAAGGGAAAACTAATTTGACATCGCTAACTTAGTTCTTTAATGTCACCGTCCTTTACGTTCGCTGTATGTTAGTAAGAGATATCAATTCTCTAAATTTAGTCGAGTTTGTGAACAAGGGAATCGGCACCATTATTTAATTTTCAAATTAATATGAAACATCAAAACATATAGGTATCCGTAAAATATGTCTACAAAATCAGTCAATCTAGGCTATTTAAGGTGGCAATTACCTACATTATTATTTAAGTCGACAAGACGACGAACCAAAACCATGATAGGTAGATACATGTTTGGTAAGATACCTACCTAGCTTATATAGCTTTTAACTGTTCTGCCTACCCTGTCTAAAAACTCTGTGCACGCCACTGGCGTTCTGTGGTTTCTGCCTACCCCCATGGGAAAAAGGCGTGAGTTTGTTTATGAGTTAGTGCATGAGTGACCTTTTGCTTTTATATATTAAGAAGATTGTTTTTCCAATCCGACTAGTAGTAGATTAGTCAATTTAATGCTGATTTCGCAAGCTGCAATCAACAAATTAGACAATGACAGAGCAGTGTTTTTCACACAAACTTTTTCTTGCAAGAAGTTTGTCTATATTTAGATGAGAATAAAAAGTGATTTGTCTATGTTTAGATTTATAAAAAGCGATAGTTTTTATTTTGCATCCAGTTAAGGCTCAGTTCACATCTGACGAGATACGTCCAACGTATAGTCTTTAGTATGGTCGACGCACTAACGCATCATCGGATAGGTGTGTATGGTTTGATGTTTTATTATCTATTTGACTGTTTCTGCGTTACGCGACTGACGATACGCGGCGTATCTTCCGTCCAATGTGAACCAACCCTAAGAGATTTTGTAGATGTTGTTTTAACTTGTTTTAGGTAGGTAATTAATTATAAATTATGTAGTTAAGAAGGTCGTAAAAGACAAATACATAACATATTACATCACGCCTGTAATCCACGAAGGGCTAGGCAGAGGTGTACCCATGAATTCACCTACATTTCGCCAGTTATGTTTAAGACCCATGTATAGCGGGCGAGCCTATTGCCATCAACCGGGCACAAATCCAGACTCCGAGACTGCTACTTGGAAATTTCTAAAAATTTAGTTAATGAGGTACTTCATGTCGTGTATAACTTGTAACTTAAATAAAATAATTTCAGGAATTTACAGCATTTTATTACTTTAAACGAAGTCTACAAAACCGTTGGTTTAACAAACCGGGAAATAGTCGTGACGTTTTTTACAACTGTCAATTTTGTCGCCGCCATTTTGAATGTTTTATTTTTTCATTTAGTTTTTTACCTAAGTTCCTTGACCGGCTGCATAAGAATGCTGCCTACGATTGGCTGTTAAAATATAATCTATGCGATTTGTATAAAATAACCATTACTTTTTTATTTAGAGTAGCTTCAAATGCCGATTTTAAATATTCCATTCTTGAAGTGAGGATCAACATTTCTGTACCCGATTGGTACTAACGGACCCTTTTACTAAGCCTCCGCGGTTCGTGCGTCTGTCAGCGGGGTATATCGCATGAACATAATAGCTAGAGTTGATTTTTTCACAGAATGGGTATTTCGGGAATTTGTGCCCGGTCGATGGCAATACGCTCACATGGGACTTAAACATAACTGGCGAAATATGGGTGTACTAATGGGACCTCTGCCTAACCCTTTGGGGATTACAGGCGTAATGTTACTGCTATACCAACAAATAATAATAGTTTAAAATGAATGATAACAAGAGAGCTGTTTTTTTATGTTTTTGGTTCGATAGTATAATGTTATAACTTTCGTGCCTCGAAAAGCACGTTAAGCCGTTGGTCTCGGCTGTCATACGTGGATCTTTGACAGTCGTTACGAGTCGTCAGAAGCTTGAATGTCTGACAACCAATCTTACCAAGGGGTATCGTATTACCCAGTTACTGGGTTGTGGAGGTCAGATAGGCAGTCGCTCCATGTAAAATACTGATTCAGCTGCATCCGGTTAGACTGGACGCCGACCCCAACATAGTTGGGAAAAGGCTAGGCAGACGATGATGATGACTATAATGTTATAGCTTCTACGATGTTACGGAACCCGTCTGTTAAATAGAGAACAAATTTATACACAAGTCTAGAATTTAACGCTTAATTAGTAAACACGATAAACGATTTATTAATTGCTTTGACCTAAAACATAATAGATAACTGTGCCTTTAAAGTTATTACTAGCTTCACCCCGCGACTTTGTCCGCGTAAATGACGGTTATTGGCGATCTAATATTGTTTCTCCATACTAAGTTCGGATCCCCATTTCATCTTCTTAGGGAGAGAAACTTTACGACCAAATCTACCAAAACCTATACCAAAATCTATTATAATCTATTATAATCATTAGTACACCAACATTTCTCCAGTTATGTTTAAGTCCCATGTAATGGGGGCGAGTCTTGTCATCTAGATTGATCGTAATTTAGCATTGTGATTTCAGACCTCCTTTTATAAAGCTTAACACTTCACTTCCGTTGTAAGCCATATATTACAATGTAAAGACATAACTATGCTACTGATTCAACAATCAATGTAATTCCTGGCTTTCCCCAATGACTCGACGGACAGTCAACGCCAGTCCTCAAGTCTCTACATAGTATAAAACCAAGTCGCTTCCCGCCGCGCCGTCTGTACGCTTAGATCTTTTAAACTACGCAACGGATTTTAATGCGGTTTTCATCAATAGATAGAGTGATACAAGAGGAAGGTTTATGTATCTACATTGCACCCGTGTGAAGCAAGGCTGGTCGCTAGTAATATAGTATAAAACAAAGTCGCTTCCCGCCGTCTGTACGCTTAGATCTTTTGAACTACGCAACGGATTTTAATGCGGTTTTCATCAATAGATGGAATGATTCAAGAGGAAGGTTTATGTATCTACATTGCACCCGCGCGAAGGCAGGACGGGTCGCTAGTAAAAAGGGTCAAATCTTTGTCTGTCAAAAACAGTAATTTTAAAATACCCATACAAATATGGTAGATAGCAAAAGAGAAAAAGAATTAGTAGGTAAAAAGTAAACATTTGATACCCTTGCTCACAAAATACACTAAAATTAGAGAATTAGCATCTCTTACTATCATACAAAGTCAAAGTCAAATCATTTATTTCAATTAGACCATTAAAAGGCACTTTTGAACGTCATTTACAAGAGAAAAGAAAAATTATAATATTGAATCCAGTTGCCCATTCCAAAAGGTAGTTTCGTATGGAGAAGAACGGGCAAGAAACTCCATACTTACTCTTTAAAAAAAAAAATATGATTTACAATAAGTAGTAGGTACATTAATTCTATTTATACGAATGTGAAGACGATGTACCTAAAATAAAAGTGTAAAGTACAGTGAAGGAAATGGACGATGACATAAGAAATGTCAAATTAGTTTTGCCTTAAACTTTTCCATGTTTTTAATCAATGCGTTCTTCTGACATGTCAACTAAAATTGCATTGAATAATTGACAGGTCTAATTTATTGGTCCCTTTCTTGTTTTATTGGTCAGAAAAAGATAGAAATGGTCTAATTTTAGTTTAGTTTGTGAATAAGAGAATCGGCACCAAAGTGAACGTACTGTCAACTTGACATAACACAGTTCAGGAATAGTTTTTGACGTTTCGTTTTAAGCTTATACATTTTAAAATGAATTTTCTTTGAGTTTGATGCCTTTAAAAATATTGTAGTTGGGCCTCTAAAACAATAGGATATTGGTGCCGATTCCCTTGATCACAAACTAGACTAAATTTAGAGAATTGCCATCTCTTACTAACATACAGCGAAAGAAAAAGGACGGTGACATTAAAGAACTAAGTTAGCGATGTCAAATTAGTTTTGCCTTAAACTTCTCCGTATTTTTAATCCATACGTTTTAAGATGTCAACTATAACTGTATGGTAGTGTCAGATTGACTAAATTTGACAGCTCTTATTTACATTAGTCTCTTTCTTATTTTATTGGACAGAAAAAGATGGAAATAGTCCAATTTTAGTTTAGTTTGTGACCAAGGGAATCGGCACCATTATGTAGTAGGAATGGCAACTCTATTAGTTAATAATAATGAAATTTTTGTATTTTTGCTACAAAAAATTCATAATTATTTGACTTCTCTTTACAAATGGAGATTCTACAGTACCTGACCTGAGTAATTACAACCAGAATTTCTTGATGGGTATACCAAGTTTCAGTAATAGGAAATTATATCTCAATGCACGTCATAACGGAGAAATCGTCGGCTAAGAAACTTGTCGTGTCTTGTAGATCTATAATCTTGTTTGCAGCCTAGTAAACATTATTGCTGGAACATGAATGTTTGTTACTCAATCACGCCAGATCGGCTGTACGGATCTGGATAAAATTTGGCACAGAGATAAATAAGACATAAGACAACATCACGCCTGTAATCCCCGAAGTTAACCGGTTAAGTTCCATGAAATAAGGGGCGAGCGTATTTTTTATTTTATTTTATTTTTATTTATTCGGGAAAATAAACAGTTATACATTAAAGTCTTATACTAAGGTAAAATATACAAAAGTAATAAATGTATAACCCACGACATTTTCCACAGCATATTAAAAGTTATATCTAACAGTGCGCTATATAAGCTGTTAAAACATAAAAGTAGCGAACTTAAACATAGACAGGCATACAAACAATAGAGAAAGAGAGAGGGAGAGAGAATGAGTAAGTGTTAAACTAACTATTATAATCTAAAATTGTCTTGTAGATTTGACTTTTAAATTTATGGGCGGTGACAGAAAAGAAGTCGTTGTCTTCAAAGATTTTGTTATATTGATTAGTAAGGCGGCGTAGGGGTGCTCGCAAGCCTGCATTTGTACGGCAAGAACTCACTGCAAATAAAGGTCTTGCGCGCACCCCACGGCAAATCGTTGATCTGGGTACAACATAACTGATTTTGTTGCGAATGTCAATACAATCATAAGTATTGCAAAGATCAAACAAGAACATTGTTTCTAATATAATTCGCCTAGACTTTAAACTCTGCAGCTTATACTTCTGCAGTAGGTCATTATAGGATGCATAAGTACGATAGCATCGAAAATGCATGGCCTTTAAAAACTTTCTTTGTACTTTTTCGACCATATCGCAATATTTACCATAGTGGGGATTCCATACCGAAACAGCATACTCTAGCTGAGAGCGAACTAACGATTTATATAGATATAAATACGTAGAGGATCGGGTAAATACTGTAGCCGCTCTCATAATGAAACCGAACATACGGAAGGCGTTATTAACAATTTTGTTAATATGGGAATCTAAATGCAGTTTGTCATCCAAGAGAATTCCAAGATCACGGACTAGGGTTTCTCTTTTTAGGTTTTCGTTTTTTAAAGCGTAGGGATATAATATAATGTTTTTGTTTTTGGAAAAACTAATGACATGACACTTGGATACACTAAGTTGAAGTTTATTGCGTGTACAGTATGCAGAGAACGTGTCTAAATCCTCCTGTAAGAGAGAGCAATCACGGTGACTTTTAATAGACCTAAATATTTTAATGTCGTCAGCGTACAAAAGTAATTTTGAGTTTTTAAAACATGTATCGACGTCGTTGATGAATAAAATGCGTATTGACATCAACCGGGCACAAATCCAGACTCTGAGGCTGCTACTAATAAATTCCTAATGGAAAAATCCAAACACACTTTGCCTTTCGAACCCAAGACGTAATGCTCAGCCGTCGCACTCTGCTACCACTAGACCAACGAGGCAGTCAAAATTATATTCGAGATAAATGATAGTCTGAAATAACGCAGCCTACATTTTATTCCAAAGAATTTACGGTTTCTGTTGGATAATGAAATAACTCTAACGCGGACGAAGTCACGGGCTAAGCTTACACTAGGTAGATTGTTATATTTATTAATTCAACTTTATGCACATGTAAAAAAAAATACATTTTAAGGCCGACATACTAATACCAACACAATTCGGCAACGTTACACAGATTAGTCGAAACACGCGTGAATTTACGCACAGAATTCGCTTTACCATAGATAGGTAGAGGTTCCCGCGATAGTAACCAATACAGGGTGTCTCAGATGTAGCTCGCCGTCCGATCAAGGACCAAGCCCGGGTCGAAGGCGCGTTCTGTTCGCGCGCGCCTCAAAGAGCTGTCAGCACAGCAACGGGGTTGCGGGACGTCTTAACAGGATACCGTGGCCCCGGAACGTAAAGGGCAACAGAAGGAACAGGGTGGTTTTTTAGTCAGTAAAAGTCTGACAGTCCCTTCCGCCCCACCCAGGGCGGTAGGAGTCATTTGATGATTTTTACCACTTAAAAAAGGGTGTCTCAGATAAGGACGTCTAAACAAAAATTTTAGACTCGTCTCTTCTTCGGATATCCAAACCACCCCGCATGTATGTTCTACGATTTTTGGCGGTTTAGGAGCTAGATGACTTTTTACCTTTGAACTAAGCTTAAGTAATTTCGGGTGACAATAAGGCAGACAGTTGTTTTTATCGATCGAAGACCATACTTTCCGGGTTAATTTATCAATAAAAATATTTCCGAAAAATGCGACACAAAAAGAGAAAATCAACAAAATCTGATGTAAAGATGAATCCTAACTAATATTATGAATGCGAAAGTAAGTTTGTTTGTTTGTTTGTTACCATTTTACGCCTAAGCCACTGAACCGATCATCCTGAAATTTTGCATATACGTTGCCAGGTGTACAGGGACAAACATAGGGTACTTTTAATCCCGAAAAAAAGTACTGTTTCCAAGAGAAATCCAAATAACTTTCTTATGATGATAGATGGCGCCACATGTCTTTCGAATAATGATCGAATTTTAAACTTAATTTGCGAGCGAAGCCGCGGGCAAAAGCTAGTATCCCAATAAAATATTAAAATGGCGTCTAGCTCCTAAACCGCAAAAAATCGTAAAACACATGAAGGTGGTTTGGATAGCCCAAGAACAGAGGAGTCCAAAATCTTCGTTTATATTTCTCACGCTCTATGATGGTGCGGGTGACACATGTCAACAATTCATCTATGGATGTCAGAATCGCATAACTAGATCAGTGACATTATTTAATTTACTAGTTATTTACTTACTTAATACTGACTCCGTATGTTGCAACTAAGATATTAGTGTGCAGTTAAAATATTCAATCATGATTGTAAATCGCCGTAACGTTCAAGAGTGAAAAGCAATAGTTTGACAGATGTCACCGGCAGAGTGGCGGCATAGAGTGTGAGGAATATCTATAGAGGTCCTTATCTGGGACACTCTGTATATTGGTTGACCTTGTTTGACGATAACACGCCGGGTACGCGTGGTCTTGCTATGTTACGAATCGTCGGTAATAAACAAGTCTGTTTTTTTTGCATGCAAATCCTAACTAATCCTAACTAATATTATAAATGCGAAAGTAAGTTTGTTTGTTTGTTTGTTACCATTTTACGCCTAAGCCACTGAACCGATCATCCTGAAATTTTGCATATACGTTGCCAGGTTTACTGGAACGAACATAGGGTACCTTTAATCCCGAAAAAAAGTACTGTTTCCGAGGGAAATCACAATAACGTTCTTATGATCATAGATGGCGCCACGTGTCGCTTCGAATTAAAATGACAGGACAAGGGTAATTTTTTCCGCAACTTCGTCTGTGTCCGCGACAGCCGAAATTTACGCGGACGAAGTCGCGGGCAAAAGCTAGTACTTCATAAATGAAATCATGCGAGGTAGACGTGGAAAGATGTGTGTTTGGGGTTGCCAAATTCTAAACTCGAAAAGGTAGACAAGGAAAGAAGTGTGTTTGGGGTTGCCAGATACTAAACCCGGTGAAAGAAACAATTCAGCCGAATTTTTTGGGTAGAAAAGCCGGAATTTTGTTTGACATTTAAAATGATAACGTTATTGTATTAAATTATTTTGATACTAACTCAAATTCTTCTATTTATGTAAATTTAAAAAGCTCATGAATATTCTATTTGACACCACCAATCATTTGATACACTTTTTATGAACTGTCAGTTTGTATCAAACGCCATAATCGCTGCTAAACGCTTCGTTAAAAAACAAAAGAAGAATCATCCAAATCAATGCCTAATTGGCGGAGTAATCGCGTAACACACATACAAAAAAACATACCGCCCAATTGAGAACCTCCTTTTTGAAGTCACTTGAAAACAAATTATACCTAGGCTGATTTTTTTGTGTGAATTATAATGAAATCTAGATTGTAAACCCAGTCACAGACAGGTTAGGTTTTTAAATAACCTTAAATCACATACCTAACTACAGTTGCATACAAAGTACACCAACTAGTATTCCATCCCTTTCTATACTACAACGTGTGAAAAGGATAGCTGTATGTCCAGTTTCAACTTTCATTACAGCCTTGGATGCGGATTTAAAAAGTAAATATGTTTGTAGGTACCTTGTTATAGGACAAGAATGTAAAATAACTAGTACAATACGCGCCACGAAAGATGAGACTTGACACACCACACAAACTTTATTATTTCGTAATAAATATTAGACTGCCTCGTTGGTCTAGTGGTCGCAAGTGCGACTGTTGTGCATGAGGTCTTGGGTTCGATTCCCAGGTCGGGCGAAGTGTTATTGGGTTTTTCCATCAGGAATTTCTCAGTAGCAGCCTCGGAGTCTGGATCTGTGCCCGGTTGATGGCAATAGCCTCGCCCCCTATTACATGGGACTAAAAATATAACTGGCGAATTGTGGGTGTACTAATGGGTACACATCTGCCTAACCCTTCGGGGATTACAGGCGTGATGTTATGTTATGTAAATATTATAAAAAGTTATAAAGATTAGCCCGTTTAAACAAACAAACACAAAAAATCTAGCTTTATTATATTAGGTATTAGATGGAAAAGGGTATGCTTAGATGGTTGGGTCATGTTGAGAGGATGAGTGAAAGACGATTAACAAAAGGATATGGTAGAGGTGAGTGGCAACGCAGGGAGGGGTCGCCCTAGGAAGACCTACACTGACCTTTTTGGTGAGGTTCTTCAGAAAGATCAGGAGCGCAGTACTCGTAACCGACGTGCTTGTATGAACGTAGATGAGGCGAAAGGAGTATGTAAGGATCGTAGCAGGTTGCGTTCTGTGATTTCTGCCTACCCCCATGGCGAAAAAGGCGTGGGTTTATGTATGTATGTAAGTACTATTTCCAATACCATATCTAACAGTTCACATTAAGGATCTATTAATTAATGTTAATTGCAATCTGTGGTGCTTGGCAATCTGGGCTTCTCCCAGTTGTGAACATCCCTTTCTATTCTGTCTACTGCTTGTTTGGACTTTCAAAAAGAAACTTCAGAACACTATGACATATGTCATACTGTGACATATGTCATACTATGACATATGTCACACTATGACATATGTCATACTGTGACATATGTCATACTATGACATATGTCATACTATGACATATGTCATAGTGTTCTGAAGTTGCCTTTTTTTGTAGATGAAACAAAATAATGTAAAGAACGCTCTATGCATTATTATTGTAAGACGCTATGCCATTTTGTTTACATTCATTCGAAATTCGAACGCAGTCTCGTTTGAATTCGCGATGAAATGTTGACGTAAATTAAAAAAAAAAAAATTGCCTTTAATTTGTGTACGTTCGCTTGAGTGACGTTCCAAGAAAACACAAACACAGAAATAGTTATACAAGAACGTATTTTTTTTGTAGTAGTGTTTAATTTTTTTTTTTTTATGTGATTCGCACTTGGCCGATTTTTTTCTTATCAGAATAACTCTATTTCACGATCTTACTCCCAATAGTTCATGTTAGTCATTGTCATGATAGCAATAATTAAATAAGCTTCAATTCAGCTCAAATACCTATGAGCAACAGACTTGTTGAGTACTTCTATAAATAGCGCGATTCCTGCGTCAGTATGCAACGACGCACAGCATGTCCACTTTATTATCATCCTCCCACGCAACTGTTTTTGTGACATTATTATTCGTATTTGGAATGTCGTTTTCTTCTTAAATAAAACACATTTGAAAAAAGAAAATTCTTTAAAATACGCGCCATGAAAGATGAGACTTGACACGCGACACAAACTTCATTATTTCGTAATAAATATTTATAATATTGTTAAGAATTTTAATCTAAATATCACTGAATAGATACACAAATTATGGATAACTATTTCGTACATCCATACCTGCGCAAGCTCCCCATTACTGACGCTTGTCAAGTCTCATCTTTAGTGGCGCGTAGTGTAGTGTTTTTCGAATATTATTATTTAGAAAGTTGTTTTCTTCTATTTAATAAAAATACTTTTGACAAATAAAAATTCTGTGCCTTAAATGCGTAATACCTTTAAGGAAACTGGTCTAAAACGGAAAAGTCAAATTAGAAATAAGAAAAATGATTCCTCTTATTAAGAAGGTTTATTGTCATTCTAGAAGCGCGAACTTCAGGACTAGCTTTCAATATTATTCATTGTATGAATTTTATTTTTTTTAATGTGCCATTTTGTACCTTAATTACACCCAAAAAAAAATTGTATTCTATAAAAATATATATCCACGCGTTCTTAGCCGCTGTGTAAAACATTATAAAATAAATTACTTAAAAAAAAAAAAATTTAGATCTGTCAAAAATATTCGAAGTCACAATAGTTTATTATAAGTAACTGTACTGTACCATAAATGAGTAGGCTACTTAATATCCATTAGGTGTACGGCCTCCATCTTTGATTTTAGCGTGAGGGGAACTCCAATGATATCAACAAGTTTATTGACTTAACCAAAACAGAAACCTGATTCTTACGACCATTCTTAATACGCTAAAAGCTTACATAAACATTTTTTTTATTAAGGAAAGACTTTTTGTTATCTTGTCTATGGTTGTTGTAAATGTTTATTTTTAAATAACAAGCTTATGCTTGCGTCGTTTTTTGTCACCCGACTTAAGTTATGTTTTTGCTTACTGCTCGGCTTCTGTATGTCGTAGCGTGATCTTGTATAGCCTATACTTTTCTCTATTAATTTGGCTATCATGTACAAAAAGGAATTTTGACAATCCGACTGATAGTTCCAAAGATTAGCGCGTGTAAACAAACAAACAAAAAATCTCATTAGCTTTATTATATTAAAGTATAGATGTATTTTGTAATTCGCCATATGTTTTTAATCATTTACTAGAAAAGTAACTTCAAAACAGCTTCCTTTAAAATATTATAATATTTTTAATCTGTATTCTTTATCTAAACACGCGCCAAAACAAACTATTGTCATATTGTGTGTGCATTTAACAGATGAACAGATTAGAAACTTCTTGAGAATTCAGACCTTTTATGTCAAAAACATGACTCTGTGCTCGTGGCTAAGTAATAACAGCCACACGGGTCGATCCATCAGGTTAAGCGACGCTTGCCGGGGTTGCTCCGTGGATGTGTGACCATCTTTACACACCGAGACTCCTCCGTGCCTCGGAAGCTGTCATTTGTAGATCTTTGACAGTCGTTACGGGACGTCAGAAGCCCGGAAGTCTGACAACCAGTCTTACCAAGGGGTATCGTGTTACCTAATTACTGTGTTGAGGAGGTCAGATAGGCAGTCGCTCCATGCAAAACACTGGAATTCAGCTGCATCTGGTTAGACTGGAAGCCGACCCCAACATAGTTGGGAAAAGGCTAGGCAAGATGATGATGACTATTTTAGTCTAAAATCGTGCACAGTTCTTGAAAAGAGGTTTTTTATTAGGCTTTCTGTATTTATAAGGATTTGAGAACACAATGCCTTTGCCTTTTAGGTAATACATTTAATTTGTCTTTCTACACAAGGATATTTTTCACAGAAATTGTTATTACCTACTTGGAATTTTTTGGTGAATGAGATAATTTTGATTAGTTTAAATCTGACTAGCTAGCTACAAAAACAGCTTTTTACTAAACACATTATGAATGTTTACACGGCACAATCAAAAAACCATTTTTTATTTCGACTCATCTCCAAAATGGCTGTATTAATTTTGACGGGATTTTCACTTGCAGATAGCTGATGTTATAAGGAGAAAATACACTTTGCTTACATAAATTAATAATATTCCGCGCAAAATATAAAACCCATGAAATTATGATCGAAATCCATTTTTTTTTTTTTGCTTTTTTTGGCAAGTGCGATAACCGACATCCGCGCGAATGAACTCGCGGGCATTAGCTAGTAATACTGAAGTTATCCTCAAAGTGTTAAAACAGTACGTGTTATAAAATTTAAAACGTGTGCCCTCAATGCGTACATACATAAATCTTTTCATCAGTAAAATCTGTTACGTCAATGAGCCGCCATCTTGGATGGATACTCATTCGAAACTTGGGTCGTTAGCATTTATTCAATTTATTTTCGATTTTGCAAATCCAATAAGGATGTTTTTATTAAATACTTTTTGCAACACTGATGAAACTGACGTTGTCAATAATGTTGACAGCTGACAGATAGATTGACAGCGCGGGAAAAATTGACAACTCGAACGCGCGTGGATTATAGAATTTTATTTGTGAAATACTTCTGTGATTGCAAAAGACAATCAACGAAGCGGAAACTAACACTTCTCTTATTGCGATATTTATTTATACTAGATACATACCTAGGAACTTTTTGTTTACGAAGATATTGAAGCTCAGTTCCAACTTTTTTAACGTTTTTCTACGATATTTTTTCTTTAAAATGTTCTAACTGAACTTCGATTCTTTGAAAACGAACGTTCGGCTATGTTCGTCGATCATCGTTCGACGTTCGTTCGTTCGTATGTTTGAACATTTGCCTTTTGAATTTGACTTTAAATATTGCATTAATGGGCGTAGTCAGCCATGGGCTCAGGGTGGGGCAGCAATCTAAAATAAAATGTACCTAGCTAACTATACCAGCGGTCTTAACCCGAGTATTTTTTTTTTTTGATACAAAAAGCTTACATCCTAATAGCAGCCTGTACGTATAATTCGAATTATCCAAAACACTTCCAGGGTGGGGCGAGCGCCCCACCCCGCCCCACCGTGGATACGCCCATGATTGCATTAGATGCACCTTTAGGCACACAGTTTAAAAAATAAAAGTAATTTCCGATCATTAATGTTTGCTCAAAGTTACTTCGTTTTATGTGCAGTAAGCGTATGCTATTTTTAGAATATGATTTATGCAATACTATTACATAAAACACCTGTACTAAGGTTCTAAATTGAACCAAACATCACTCAAAAAAAACATGATCTGAAAATTGCTTCACTTCAAATCATTCATCCAACCAAAATTTAACCAAAAAATTGCTTAACATCAAATCAAAACTGGTTTTTTAATTACATTTAAAAGCCTATGTGTAACTAATAATACACAAAATTTAAATATTTGTGTATTATTATCTTACTAGCTATTACCCGCGACTTCGTCCGCGAAATATTTGGTTACTGCGCCACTCCTGTTAGTCGTAGCGTGATGTTACACAGGTATAACGAGATTCTGCCCACGGCTTCGCGTCATTTGATTTCTCCATTCAAACTTTGGCCCCTTTTTTCGCCCCCTAAAGGGTAGAATTTCAAAAAAATCCTTTCTTAGCCTACATCATACAAAGAAAGCTTCTATACCCTTTTTAAACTCCGTTAGGGGTTGAATTTCAATAAAATACCAAGCATATTATCTTCCGTCAATTCTGTTATAGAATTCTTTGCAAAATTTGAAGTAGATTGCCCTGTTTTATCCCCTTAAAGGGTAGAATTTCGGAAAATCCTTTCTTATCGGATGCCTACGTCATACAAAGAACACACCCTCCAAGTTTCAGGTCTCTACGATCAGCGATTTAGGCTGTGCGTTGATCCGTCAGTCATTCATTCATGACAAAGAATTTTATATGTTAGAACATAGATACAAAAAAAAAAAGATTTTTGACAATCCGAATGGTAGTTCTAGAGATCAGCGCGTTTAAACAAACAAACAAAAATACTCTTCAGTTTTATTTATATTGTGTATAGATGAATATTACATAGTATTCTTATGTAACACAAGTTCATTGCTCGGTAGTTGACCAACATTAAGAATTAAGTAACTTGCTTGTATCCGTCTCCGGGAGAATGGACTAGTAACTTTTAAAAATGGTGCTAGCAGTGTTGCCAGCGTAACCACGGATGTTGATTTTGACATGGCAACACCTGTAACTCATTATCATCTGCGTAACCTTTTCCTAACTATGTTGGAGTCGGCTTCCAGTCTAACCGGATGCAGCTGAATACCAGTATTTTACATGGAGCGACTATCTATATGACCTCCACAACCCAGTAACTGGGTAATACGATACCCCTTGGTAGGACATTGTTGTCAGACTTTCAAGCTTCTGACGACTCGTAACGACTGTCAAAGATCCACGTATGACAGCCGGGACCAACAGCTTAACGTGCTTTCCGAGGCACGGAATGATGTCAGTAGCTTCAACTTTCTGAAAATAGTCTAATTGAAATAAATGTTTTGACTTGTTGAAATGTCAAACTGTTTTGTCAGACTTCAGCTGGCAGCCCACGACTCAGCCTGTTATCGTTTATCGACATTTTTACACTAGTAATCCCTCTACGTACCTACGTAACGACTTGATAACGCTGTGATAAGAAATACCTACTTCTATCGTGTGTAATTCTTTGATAGTGGTGCCGATTCCCTTGTTCATAAACTAAACTAAAATTAGACTATTTCTATCTTTTTCTGTCCAATAAAACAAGATAGAGACTAATGTAAATAAGAGCTGTCAAATTTAGTCAATCTGACACATCCATACAATTATAGTCGACATCTTAAAACGTGTAGATTAAAAATACGGAAAAGTTCAAGGCATAACTAATTTGACATCTCTAACTTAGTTCTTAAATGTCACCGTCATTTTCTTCCGCTGTATATTAGTAAGAGATGTTAATTCTCTAAATTTAGTCTAGTTTGTGTACAAGGGAATCGGCACCATTGACAAGCTATTTGGTAGAGGTAAGAGGGTATCATATCTTATACGCAGTACGAGTCCAGTGCTCCTGAACAGACGATTTACCAAAAAAAAACCCACTACACTGTTCCCACCCACTACAACTCCTGAAAGCCAGAATCAACAGTGGAGGCCACCAGAAAAGCGCCGAGGCAATGAAGCTCGACGAGTCCTGGATAAACGATTAACTGTCTTGGGTCCCGCAACGAAATTAATCAGAAAAGAATAGCGTAGGAGTAAGAAAAAATATAATTTGCTGCACTCACTAAAAAATCATAGTCAAATCATTTATTTCAATTAGGCCATTAAAAGACACTTTTGAAAGACATAATACTTATACAAAAAAAAAATACAAACATCCGAATTGAGAACCTCCTCCGTTTTTAGAAGTCGGTTAAAAAAAGAATTGAATCCCACTGCCCTGTCTTCCAAAAGGTATAAAAGGTATTTATAAACATAACATAACATCACGCCTGTAATCCCCGAAGGGTTAGGCAGAGGTGTACTCATTAGAACACCCACATTTCGCCAGTTATGTTTTTAGTCCCATGTAATAGGGGGCGAGCCTATTGCCAATATTTATTTATAGAGGAATAGAAAATTACTTCATTTTTTGATAATTTTAGACTTCTACGCGGGCGAAATCGCAGGCAGAAGCTAGTCTATTAACATTATTGAATCTAGCAACATTAATATGGGCTTGCGGACGACGAGTAATGGGTAGCTCGCCGTCCGATCAAGGACCAAGCCCGGGTCGACGGCGCGTTCTGTTCGCGCGCGCCTCAAAGAGCTGTCAGCACAGGGACGGGGCCCCCAACGGGGTCAACGCCTGCCGGGGTTGCGGGACGTCTTAACAGGATACCGCGGCCCCGGAACGTAAAGGGCAACAGAAGGAACAGGGTTTTAGTCAGTAAAAGTCTGACAGTGCTTTTCGCCCTGGATGGGGCGGAAGGGACTGTCAGTTGATGATTTTTACCACCAAAAAAAAAAAAAACGCAACATTCATATAAACAGATAACCATGATTCATATCAACAATGAGTACGCAGGAAGTGAATGATAGTGTAGCAATATAGGAGTTTACCTGACAAAAACATACATAGATATAAGTGTCGATCGCAAAAATAAATCTAGAACGCGTCCTTGGACTTATTAGTAATTGGAACAAACAATCAAGCAACTACAAAAAAGCAATGAAGCTTCTATACTATCCGGTATTCGAAATAACACTCACAGACATACACTCACGCCTTTTTCCCCATGAGGGTAGGCTGAAACCCCAGAACGTCCCCAGCTACGATCCTTACATACTCCTTTCGCCTCGTCCACGTTCATACATCTCGTCATACAAGCACGCCGGTTACGAGTACTGCGCACCTGACCTTTCTGAAGAACCTCACCAATAAGGTCAGTGTAGGTCTTCCTAGGGCGACCCCTCCATGCGTTGCCAGTCACCTCTAAAACGAGTCTCGGTGTGTAAAGATGGTCACCCATCCTCGGGCCAACCCCGGCAAGCGTAGCTTAACCTGATCCCAAAATCAAAATTTAAACAAATTCAGACTTCGTCCGCGTCATAGTTTATCGGGAACCATAAATTTTTCCGGGATAGAAAGTACCCTATGTGCTATTCTAGACTATAATCTACAATGTGTGCCAAATTTTATCGAGATCCGTTCAGCCGTTCTGGCGTGATTTAGCAACAAACATCCATCCGAAGTTTCGTATTTATAATAGAAAAAAAAAGAAAAAAATAAAAATGTTTAGGTACCTACTATTACATATAAAAGTAATAATTTTAGTAATTACATACCTAGAAATGCCAATTAATAAAACAAACCTACATTTCAACAAGCTTTGCAATTATACACCTTAACTCAACACAATAAAATTCACTTCCTATTGACACTCGATTCAGTGACGTTGTCGAAATATGGTTACGTTCTAAAATCGACTTTGTAATTTTGTTTTAAAGTTGAAATTCAAATGGCAATTTCTTGCTACGTAATTGTGAATTATTAATAGTGTGTATTATTAAAACGTATGGTATAAGTAAATTAGTCGATTATTAATCTTTATCCTGTTATTTAGTTTATGGGGTACAGAATCGATGAGGAAATAATAGAACTAATTATTATTAATAATGATTGGCATGTAAGTATGTGTACTACTATTCTAGCATTTGCCCCCGACTTCGCCCGCGTTTAGCTACGTCTTTGGTTAGGTACTGTTCAGCTCCCGCGGGACGTAGCGTGATGTTATATAATATATCAAGCAGACGAAAACAATGAATCAGAAATTTCTCAGTAGCAGCCTCGGAGTCTGGATTTATGCCCGGTTGATGGCAATAGACTCGCCCCCTATTACATGGGACTAAAAACATAACTGGCGAAATGTGGGTGTACCTACTAATGGGTACATCTCTGCCTAAGCCTTCGGGGATTACAGGCGTGATGTTATGTGAAAGCAATGAATTACGATTAACAATTTATTAAATAAGTTTTGTCTTTACTTTTTCATGAGTTACAACCTGGTGACAGACGGACGGACAGAGAAGTCTTAGTAATAGGCTCCCGATTTACTCTTTGAGTACGGAACCCTAAAAAACGAGCTTAAAATATGTCATAGGGCGTCTCTTATTTATGCAGTACTAGCTTTTGCCCGCGAATTCGTCCGCGTAAATTTCAGTTATAGCGGACACAGACGAAGTCGCGGAAAAAATTACCCATGTCCTGTCATTTCAATTCGAAACGACACGTGGCGCCATCTATGATCATAAGAACGTTTTTGTGATTTCCCTCGAAAACAGTACTTTTTTTCGGGATTAAAGGTACCCTATGTTTAGGGTTGCCAACTATACTGTTTTAAACAGTATTCTACTGTTTTTCACTAAATTATACTTTTTACTGTTTAACAAAAAAAAAGTATACAAAATACTGTTTTCAGCATCAAAATGCAGACACATTATTATGTGTTACATTTAGACGCTCACAAATTTTTTTCGAAAAATACGTCGCTCCAAAAAATATGTATTTAAAAATAATAAATAAATACTGTTTGTTTTGCTAAAATACTGTTTAATAATCTTCATAGACCTGAATATACTTTATTTCTTGTAAAAAAAGTTGGCAACCCTACCTATGTTCGTTCTTGTACACCTGGCAACGTATATGCAAAATTTCAGGTTGATCGGTACAGTGGCTTAGGCGTAAAATGATAACAAACAAACAAACAAACTTACTTTCGCATTTATAATATTAGTTAGGATTAGGATGACAGAGACAACATTTCAGTTGTAGTCTGTGCCATAACCGCGGAATAAGAATGGAGTATTTCAATTTCCAATGCCATATTGTTTTTATTATTTATAGTTATCATACCGATCTTGTTAGAATTGCTGTTGGGGTTTTACATAATACATTTTATTAACAAACAAAAAACGTGTAGGTTAAAGATAAACTACTATAATATGATGACTGCCTCGTTGGTCTAGTGGTCGCAAGCGCGACTGCTGTGCGTGAGGTCTTGGGTTCGATTCCCAGGTCGGGCAAAGTGTTATTGGGTTTTTCCATCAGGAATTTCTCAGTAGCAGCCTCGGAGTCTGGATTTGTGCCCGGTTGATGGCAATAGGCTCGCCCCCTATTACATGGGACTAAAAAAAAAACATAACTGGCGAAATGTGGGTGTACTATTGGGTACACCACTGCCTAACCTTTCGGGGATTACAGGCGTGATGTTATGTTATGTACTATAATATGGCGCGCCATCTGACTATTTCAATCTGTGTGTCCTAATTCCAATCGTCTTATAATGGAGCGGGTGACACATGTCAGCAATTCATCAATGGATGTCAGAATCGCATAATTATGTCAGTGACATTATTTAATTTACTAGTTATTTACATACTTATTACTGATTCCGTATTTTATGACTATGATATTAGTGTGCAGTTAAAATATTCAATCGTGATT
The DNA here is from genome assembly GCA_949774945.1 of Hoplodrina ambigua. Lineage (NCBI taxonomy): Eukaryota > Metazoa > Arthropoda > Insecta > Lepidoptera > Noctuidae > Hoplodrina > Hoplodrina ambigua. The sequence goes on from OX458994.1 coordinate 2,566,595, forward strand.
GTAAATCGCCGTAAAGTTTAAGAGTGAAAAGCAACAGTTTGACAAATGTCACCGGCATCATACTAGGACGATTGAAATATAGTCACATCCGTATGAAAGAGTTTGTATGTAGTTCTGAGTAATCGTCTTCAGTAGCAGGCCGGCAGATTTGTTTATCAACTTATCATAAATAGCCGACCGCACAAGACAACGCACCTGTCATTTTCATAGAGTATGCCAGTGCAGCGCCATACTAGTAATAATAAGTGATTAATGACGCCGCTAGTCGAGCAACAAATCGCTGATTTGTTTTTGTTTCGAGAGCCGTCTCAGAACGCACACATGCGTTGTGAGTCTATTAAATACTATCACAAACACTTTCTAACGTTTTGAATTGTGGACGGGCGCGCTATGTTTAGTTTATCTTTACATAGGCAATAATAGTTGGAAGTCTCGTCCCACAATGAAGTAGGTATTCCCGTTTGGGCACCTATTTTTTGAGCACTTAAGCATTGGTAGCAGTTGCCAACATCGGAATGACACCTTCAAGAGTTCAAGGTCAAGGTCGAAATCAATTCAAACCGTCAACAACACGTGTTAGTTTTTTGTAATAAATATTAATAAATTCTTCAAGTGCCATTTTTCAATGCCTCCACATGATAACGATTGATGACAAAGGAATAAATACTCTATTTGTACAGGAATAAAGTTCGATGTTATAGGAACAAACATTTCTCGCCTCCCACTATCAGGGTTGCCAACTCTTTGTCTGACAAAAATAGTAGTTTTTTAAAATGATTACCGATAAAAATATAGTAGGTAAACAACGAAAAGGTGAAAAAAAATAGTAGCTAGGTAAAAAATGAACGTACTCTCAACTTGATATACCAGAAATAGTTAAAAATAGTCCAAAAATAGTTACTAGTTGTTATTTGTTTAGGAATAGTTGTTAGTTATTATTCTCATAAAAATATGAAAAAAAAAAAACAGCTTTTTCATACATTAAGTTTGTGTTGTATTGTATAGCATTTTGTGTAGCATTTTTGTATGAAACAGCTGTATTTTTTTCATGATTTAAGGCTTGGTCCCATAGAAAAAGTTGTTCATAATGATGAGTACATTAACTCCATTTCAGGTTTTTGGAGGCCAACCACAAGCTCTTAAAACAATATTATTATAATACTAGCTTTCGCCCGCGGCTTCGCTCACGTTAATTTAGAATTTGCCAATCAATTCAGGTTGTACTCGCCTTGAATGCATGAGTGAACCCTTCGTTTTCTGACACCCTAGTACTTTTTTTTGATAAATCCGGAATGTTGACCTTTCCACTCTGACTAAAACTTTTTATTTCTACTGCCATAGAGATATACCTTTTTTATGACACCCTAGTACTTTTTTTTCTTGGGTAATCGTAAGTTGGTTGTAATAACCCCGAATTATCAATAATCGATTTTATGACACCCTAGTTGAAGCTGGTCCATCGACACTCAAAACTCACAAAATGTATTAGGTACTTAAATTTAAAATTCGAACATGATTTGAAAGACATGTGGCGCCATCTATCACCAAAAGTAGGTTTTTGTGATTTCCCTCGGGAACAGTACTTTTTTTCGGGATGAAAGGTACCCTATGTTCGTTCCTGTACACCTGGCAATGTATGTGCAAAATTTCAGGATGATCGGTTCAGTGGCTTAGGCGTAAAATGGTAACAAACAAACAAACAAACTTACTTTCGCATTTATAATATTAGTTAGGATTACTTTGACTTTTCGTACCATGACGTCCTTAAAATAAGCTTATAATAAGGTTAATTTTTGACTTTTAAATTCCGTTCGCGTTATAGACAGCTGATATTGCTGACAAGAACAGAATTGTTCCGATTCTTATTGTCACAATTTAGCCGCAGCCTCTTTTTTATTTTATTTTTTCTGTTTAAAAAGCAAAATCTTTTAATACTTGGGTTCATTTTATGGAAATTACTCGTAACAATTAGATCCTACTACAAAGTAATGTTTTAAAATAAATAAATAATAATAATTTACTCAATTCTACGTCATAGTAGGAATTCGGACCGATGTGTGAAAGGGACAGCGTTATACAGTTCATATAGCGTTGTTTCTTTTCTACTATAGCAGGCAATAGACAAATCCTAGAAGTAGTTCGTTCTTTCCCAGCACTTTAGCAGGAATAAAACAATATTGAAAGTTGAAGTTCATGGTACGAATATGAGTAATGTTATTATAAGCTTGAAACAAAACGTTATCGAAATAAGAATGTTTTGTAAAAGATTGTGGTAAGGCCCCAGGTGTTTTAAAAACAATCCTCTATAGACCTATAACCTTACCTCACATTAAAATATTTGTCGAGAATTAAAATATTTGTTCATACATTACTGAACTAAACATTGTTTATAACTAACTAGCGACCCGCCCCGGCTTCGCACGGGTGCAATATAGATACTTAAACCTTCCTCTTGAATCACTCTATCTATTAAAAAAACCGCATTAAAATCCGCTGCGTAGTTTAAAAGATCTAAGCGTACAGACGACGGGAAGTGATTTTGTTTTATATTATGTAGAGATTGACAAAATAAATTACAAATGGATAACTATGTGTTTACTGGATCGCTTGAGGAAATATCGCAAAGAAGTATATGTACATACCTACCTATTATATAGATAATATATGTACATTGATAGATCAATCCATATTACTTTATGATGATAATATTCTATTTATAAAATTTAAGTCACGTCACTGTATTTGATACGGTTCTAGGAATAACAAACAAAACATAACAACACGCCTGTAATCCCCGAAGGGTTAGGCAGAGGTATACTCATTAGTACACTCACATTTCGCGAATTATGTTTAAGTCCCATGTATAGGTGGCGAGTCTATCAACCGGGCACACGATTCCCAGGTCGGGCAAAGTGTTATTGACGTTTTCCATCAAGAATTTCTCAGTAGCAGCCTCGGAGTCTGGATTTGTGCTCGGTTGATGGCAATAGGCTCTCTATAACATGGGACTTAAACATAACTGGCGAAATGTATGTGTATTAATGGGTACACCTCTGCCTAACCCTTCGGGGTTTACAGGCGAGATGTTATGATGTTATCTGCAAGATATGTAAAATGACCTTCCCAAATGACAATGGAACATATTTCGTCCCAAAATAACATCTCGAAACCCATAAAACATTTATTTAGTACAGGAATGTGTATCAAGGACAAACGAGGTAACGAAATTCTCGGAAACAATCGATATTTAGATACTAACATAAGCTCGCGACTTCTTCTGCATAAACTTCAGAATAGGCTATGTTCCTCGCGCTCTAGAATGGTGCCGGTGACATTTGTCAAACTGTTGCTTTTCACTCTTGAACGTTACGGCGATTTACAATCATGATTGAATATTTTAACTGCACACTAATATCATAGTCGTAAAATACGGAATCAGTAATAAGTAAGTAAATAACAAGTAAATTAAATAATGTCACTGACCTAGTTAAGCGATTCTGACATCCATAGATGAATTGCTGACATGTGTCACCCGCACCATCATAGAGCGTGAGAAATATACATAGATGACACCACCAATCAATTGACGTACTTTTTATGACCTGTCAAAACGCGATTCTTCCATAGATTTCGTATGGCAATATCGAACTGTCATGTCACTTATTTGGCAACTCAATTGACAAACTAGGTACTTATTGATTTGAAAGCCACAAAAAAAATGCAGTAAATTGAAAATTAATAGAATTTATAGGGCTAAAATAAAGCGGTTTTTTTAAAGAAGTTATGTCTTAGAATTCGCCTAGATCCCCCCTCCCCTCGCTAAAGGCCTCACGTAACAAACAGCTAATTTTGTTCAGCCGTTTAAGCGTGAAAGAGTTACAAACATACAAACATCCTCACAAACGTTCACGTGTCTAATCTAGTCAGAGGATTTATAATCTATATTAAAACTTATAGCCTGTAAAATGTTGCTTGGGCGCTAGCCAAATGTATAATTTGTCTAACATACACAAAGTGATGATGGCTTTGGCAAATCAATGACAGGTTCCTGAGAAATTCAATTATTTACATACAATACGTCTAACCAGCTTCTGCCCACGACTTCGTCCGCGTCAAAGTTGATATATACACGAGAACAGTACATTTTCCGGGATAAAAAGTACATATGAATAGAAAAAGGCACATTGATACTTGCCCGGATTAGAACCCACAACCTCATGCATGAGAGGCGGCGCCTTAACCATTAGGCTATCACGACATGTTAACTATCAAGCAACTAATGCATTTTTTTTCTTGTTACAGATGTTTTAAACCCTGGTTTTGAATAAAAATCAACAATACCAACTATGGGAAGTGCCCGAGTATCCAACGCAAAGCCAATACCAATGGAGACCACAGATAAGAAATCATTAAAAACCCTCATAAAATCTTTCTTCCACAAAAAGAAGGAAAAACCAAAGATTGAAAAGAAAGATACAGTAGAAGAGAAACCAGAAACAAAAAAAGAAGTAAAACCAATTCAAAATACGAACACAGTCGCCGCCATCTTGGAGAACTTCAATAAATTGAATTTAGAAGAGAGGAAACCAGTTAAAATAGAAGTAAAAGACGAAGAAGATGGAGAAGAAGACGAATTTAACAATTTCACTTTCAAAGTCATTGAAGAATCAAGAAATGAAAGAATACACTCCCAATCGTCAACAGCGTCAGGAGACAGTGGGTTCTCCGACAACAAAGACGCGGAGAACTCCGATAAAACGGAGAACGAAGATAAATTGGAGAATAACGAAGAATCAGAGGAAAAATTGGAGAAAAACGAACAAACTGATGAGTTAGCGGAGAATTTGGAGAAGTTAGACCTTGATGGCAAGAAGAAGAAGGAGAAGAAGATACAAACGGTTGTGTTATCTCGGACTCCGATAAGGAATAAACTATGTTCCTATGCCTCTTCAATATCCCCGTACCCGACTCAAGACCAGGATAGCTTCAGCAAGGTGAGTTCCTTCTTTTAACCTTTTTTGTCCTTCTGCTAAGATTTTCTCCTTTTCAATCTTCTATTCGGGACTCAAAAAGACACATCACTTGAGCGTTGCCAGATTTCTTTATTGTCAGGATTTTTGAACTGTTTGAGTGAAAAAAAAGCGGGATTCTTTCGTCGAAAGCGGGACATAGTAAAAAAACGTACATGATCAGAAGTTTTGAAATATTTATCTTTCTTATTTGAGTTCAAATTACGTTTACGTGACAATAGATAACAACAATAGCCATAGAAAATGTATACTAATTAATAAAAATATGATTTTATTTTATATTCGATTTACGATTCAGAAGACGAAATCAACTATTTAACGATAGCCTTAAATAGTTGATTTCGTCTTCTGAATAAAAAAAAAATCAGAAATCAAAAACAAAAGAGTTTTATTCTTCAAAAAAATATGCTTCACAAACCATAAAGCTTTTAATTCAATAACAGTTCAACATTGGAAAAGTTGCTGTGAGCACATAAAAAAAAGCGGAACTGATCCTGTGTTTTCCCACACGGGACATTTAATTTTGATTCAATAATCGGGACGTCCTGCCTAATTCGGGACGTCTAGCAACGCTGCATCTTAAACCCGGTAACATTGAGCAAACGCTATTGCTAAGAAACGAATTTTATTTTTGGTGTGAAAAATCACTTTACTACTGCGCAATGTACTCTTGGTCATAAACTAAACTAAAATTAGACTATTTCCATCTTTTTCTGTCCAATAAAACAAGAAAGAGACTAATGTAAATAACAGCTGTAAACTTTAGTCAATCTGACACATCCATACAATTAAGTTGACAACTTGACATCTTAAAACGTATGGATTAAAAATACGGAGAAGTTCAAGGCAAAAGTAATTTGACATCGCTAACTTAGTTCTTTAATGTCACCGTCCTTTCCTTTCGCTGTATGTTAGTAAGAGATGTCAATTCTCTAAATTTAGTCTAGTTTGTGAACAAGGGAATCGGCACCATTGTCTTTTTTACACTCATATAAGTCATATATTCAATGGTACTAGGAGAGAGTGACTCAACCACAGCGCCATTTCAAGCGGTTAACTAAAATTATAGTAATTGATACAAATTACATGAACACAGACTGTTAAAGTGGTTAGTCGCCGAACTGTGAGCAGGATTATCTGATATATTTCTTGATAAATAAGAACGCAAAAAGATTTTTATAATCGGAGTAGTAGTTCCAGAGTAAGCACGTTCAAACAAACTGTTCAACTTTACAATATTAGTCTATAAACGTTTAAGGAATGACGTAAGTAGCTACTTCGCAATTCCAAGAAAAACGGTTATCGTTTTTCGCGCGAATTCTCAAAACAAAAGAAAATCAAGCGCGTTCGAAGGCGTTCGATCATTTCGCGGCTAGCCAACTCAATTTTAAATGGCGGCGATCGATTCAATGCGTGTGTCGTGTTAATATTCATACAGCGATGCTGGATTTTTGCACAACACATTCTCTAAGGAAAATCAACTCGCCATGTACCGAGCGCTAAGCGCTATAATTATACAACGACTCACAAGGCCGGTTATGCCAGTTTACTTAATTTGAAACTAGATGGCGCTTATTTAAATTCGGAAGTTGCGGTTTCGGTCGACTAGATGGCGTTAAAATCAATTGTGTAAATGTTTTGTTAGATGAATGCGTCATTTCTGTCATAATATTGATTTGTTGGCAGGTTCAAGGACATAAAAGATTTAAACTTTTAAGTTTTCACATGTCGTAAATTATCAGTTAATGGCGTTATTTATTTGCTTTTAGATTTATTTTTAAAACGTATATTTTAGGTACTTAAGTTCTTAGGTATGGTAGTAACAGGTAAAAATATACAAGCTGTTTTCTTAGGAATATTTAAATATTCACGTTTACTTGACATGAATATTGTAGTTTTAAGAAAAAATACAAACTAGCTCTTGTCGATACCCCACTCTTGTTGATCGTAGTGTGATGTTATACAGGTGATTGTTAATGAACCAAAAAACTGAAAAGGGATGCCTATTATTTGTGGGTACTGTAGTGACCCTGGCTGGTTGAGCCATATGCAAACTATTTGATATGAGAAAAATATGACTTTGATTTTTTTAGATGCAGACCGCGTGTCAGCGGCTGTTAAGCCTAGACTAAGAACTAGAAGTAAAAAATATATTTTATTTAAAAGTGAATACACGAAGTTGGATGAATAATAAGAGTTTCAATCAAGTAAATTGATAAATAAATATATCCCGGTACAAGTGACCTACGTCAAGGGGTCACAGTCACAGTACTCATCATCAGAAATAACTTTGCTATGGGACCAAACTCGAAATCAGTAAAAAACAGCTGTTCTGCACAAAAATGCAAAATTCAACAAATTCACAATGTATGGAATAGCATTTTTTAAATGTTTTCAGGGTTGGTTCCATAGTAAAACTTGAGAGATTAGCATTTTGAAATCAAGCAATCTCTTTAGCTTTATAATATAAGCTTAAATATAAAATACATAAATATAATATCACGCCTGTAATCCCCGAAGGGTTAGGCAGAGGTGTACCCATTAGTACATCCACATTTCACCAGTTATGTTTTTAGTCCCATGTAATAGGGGGCGAGCCTATTACCACTAAATATAAAATACTTTATCCTAAATGTCTGACTGACGGATCAACGCACAGCCTAAACCGATGATCGTAGAGACCTGAAACTTGGAGGGTGTGTTCTTTGTGTACGTAGGCATCCGATAAGAAATAACTTTCCGAAATTCTACCCCTTAGGGGGTAACAAACCAGCGCCGGGGCGAAACCCTGCTGCCGCGGCAAATCGTGGCACTGCGGGGCGAGCTCCGGTGCGATCTCATGGCGGAATGGGAGATGCGACTGTCGCAACCCAAGTTCGGGCACGCCGCAATCGCGGCGGTAAGACCCCTCTTTGAGGAGTGGCTGGAGAGGCGCTACGGCGTCCTCACCTACCGCCTGACGCAGGTCCTCACCGGACACGGTAGTTTCGGGAGGTTCCTGTGTCGGATAGGGCGGGAGGAAACGCCCGGGTGTCACCACTGTGTGGATCGCCCGGAGGACACGGTGGAGCATACGGTGCAGGACTGCCCCGCTTGGGCAGATCACCGCCGTGTCCTCACGGAGGCGATAGGCGGCGGCGACCTCTCGCGTCCGGACCTGGTTCAGGCCATGCTCCGGGGCGAGAGGGAATGGGATGCAGTCACCTCCTTCTGCGAAGCAGTAATGCTAGCGAAGGAGGAGGCGGGCCGCGTGAGGGAGAGAACCACCTCACGCCCCAGCCGCCGCGGGAGACGCCCAGGGCGTCGGACGTCGCGAGGCGACATCCGGCCACCGTAGGCGCGGGCTTGCGGACGGCGAGTAATGGGTAGCTCGCCGTCCGATCAAGGACCAAGCCCGGGTCGACGGCGCGTTCTGTTCGCGCGCGCCTCAAAGAGCTGTCAGCACAGGGACGGGGCCCCTAACGGGGCCAACGCCTGCCGGGGTTGCGGGACGTCTTAACAGGATACCGTGGCCCCGGAACGTAAAGGGCAACAGAAGGAACAGGGTGGTTTTTTAGTCAGTAAAAGTCTGACAGTCCCTTCCGCCCCACCCAGGGCGGAAGGAGTCATTTGATGATTTTTACCACCTCAAAAAAAAAAAAAAAAAAAAGGGGGTAACAAACAGGATACCGTGGCCCCGGAACGTAAAGGGCAACAGAAGGAACAGGGTGGTTTTTTAGTCAGTAAAAGTCTGACAGTCCCTTCCGCCCCACCCAGGGCTGAAGGAGATGATTTTTACCACCTAAAAAAAAAAAACCTTAGTCTCTATCTCAATCTACTTCAAATTTTGCATAATCATCCCTAAGAAGATAAAACGGGGTTTCGGCATTTACGCGGACGAAGTCGCGGTCAAAAGCTAGTATAGGTATAAATGTACAAACTTTAAATCTTATTTACAACATTTTTGGAGTATTCGTCATAATTATGTTTTAGTTAAATAACTTTTTTTACGACTTGCGTCAAATAAAATAACCGTTAAGTTTAGTTTTCCCTGAGGTATATTTTCATAAAGTTATCTACGTAGATAACCACAGGTAAAAGCAGAATGACGTCTTTAACAGGTTAGTGATTACGTCAAGACCGCACGCCCTGTCTTTTAATAACAAAATGCTGCCAGATTCAAAATGGCTGCCTACGTCATTCCTGTTGATTTGTTATGAGACCCGCCCACGAATGTAGTAAGGCGTTCCGCAGACAGCGACTTTGGAACGTTTACACATTATCGTCACGCCTGTAATCCCCGAAGGGTTAGACAGAAGTGTACCCAGTACATTTGTAGTAAGAGCTTTTACACCGTACGGCATTTAATGCAAAGTTACAAGTCCTTATTTTTTCAAATCAATGAACCGATTTTAATAAAACTTCCTTCTCAGCAGGTTACATAGGTCTAAAAAGTTATCAGACCACATATTAAGTCGCTTCCCGCCGTCTACACTTAGATCTTTTGAACTACAATACGGATTTAAATACGGTTTTCATCAATCAATCTGCCTAACCTTTTAACAAAGTTGGGGTCAGCTTCCAGTTTAACCGGATACAGGATCCATGCGCCAAAACCGGCAAGTGTAAGCTTAACTTAATGGTTCGACCCGTACGGCTGTTATTACTTAGCCACGAGCTCCTTTGCGGTTTTCATCAATAGATAGAGTGATTCAAGAGGAAGGTTTATGTATATACATTGCACTCGTGTGAAGCCGAGGTGGGTCGCTGTTATAATAAAGAACAAATTAGGCTAAAACTAAAAGTATATAAGACTTACATAACTTTTAATAGTATAAATAGTTTGTCTAGCCATATATGTATCGCGATTTGCAATCTAAAAAACCTGTTTTGAAAACCAGTCTGTACGAGGTCGGATAGGCCGTCACTTGCTGCTAAATAATCTACATACAAAAAATACAAACAGAACTTTATTTTGAGAAGGAAAACATCGTGAGGAAACCTCGACTTATGATTTTACTACGTTTTGCCTTCGACTTCGTCCGCGTTAATATCGGTTATTGGCGATCTAATCTTGTTTTTCAATACAAACTATGCTCTCCTTTTTCAGCCCCTAAGGGGTAGAATTTTGGAAAATCCTTTCTTATTGGATGTCTACGTCATACAAAGAACACAGCCTCCAAGTTTCGGGTCTCTACGATCAGCGGTTTAGGCTGTGCGTTGATCCGTCAGTCAGTCAGTCATTCAGGACAAAGCATTTCTTATGTATAGTTTTAAATTAAAAGGCTTAGCACACTTTGGCAACCTTAAAAATGGAGAAATCTAACCAATACTCTTTTATTTTTCAGATCAGCTCAATAAACAAACACACTCTATCCGGAGGCCAAGTCTTAGTCAATCAAGTGCAACCAGCAGACCATTTCTCCGAAGTAAACTTCACATCAGCTCTCGAAAGTGTCCAGAAAAACTCACAATTCCTCCAAAATGATCGCGAAACTTATCTGGAAGATGTCATGGAGCTGATAAACGAAGACACTAATAACAAATCGATACCAGAACTTATTGTGACACCAGAATATGAGACGGTCTACCAGGAGCATACAAACATCGATTACACACAAAAAAAACAAATCACAAACACATTTTTAAGTGACTATCAAGAAAAGACTTTACAGAACAACGAATTCATGCAATTACTGCAAGAGAACTACCAAATGTCACCGGAAAGCTTATCAAATCCTGTTGATCAGTTCGGCCAAGAAGAATTTACGCAAATTTTCAACGATTTCGTTCAAAAAGAGTACAGTAACGCGTCAAACGATGGGTATATTGGTGCTTTTCCGACGCCACCGAGGTCGGAAACTGTGCCAAGTCCCATGTCAGCCTTATCAGCCTCTCCCGCCTCATTTTACCCCTCAAATTCGGAATACACACTGTCGCCAGCCCGATCTCCTTTATACCCCAACGATTATGACAGATATCCAGAAATACCCCATTTTGAAGAAGAAAAAGAGGCAACAGATAAAAAAGAGCGGGAACGGACCGCCTCTGTATCCTCTATGACTATGAAACAGTTTAAGGATATGCAAAAGGAGATCGTATATAAGTTTTCAAAGCGAGACTGCTGTCAAATGACGAGGAAATCTTGCAAGGAATTGTTTCAAGAACATTTGCAAAAGGTCAAGATTGCTGTGAGGAAGAACTTATGCATGGAACTGTCTAAGATAGATCTGAAAGAAGCATATGGGTAAGTTGTTTCTTTTACTTACTAGCTTATGACCGCAACTTCGTCCGCATAAAGATCTGATGCTGGACACAGTAGACACTTAAGTGTAAAGTTTTCCGTTAAATCGGATTTTGTTCACAATTTTATGGGTCAAGGCAGTTAAATGACTTTACAATTGATAAAATCATGAAATGATCCATAACATAACATAACATAACATCACGCCTGCAATCCCCGAAGGGTTAGGCAGAGGTGTACCCATTAGTACACCCACATTTCGCCAGTTATGTTTTTTAGTCCCATGTAATAGGGGGCGAGCCTATTGCCATCAACCGGGCACAAATCCAGACTCCGAGGCTGCTACTGAGAAATTCCTAATGGAAAAACCCAATAACACTTTGCCCGACCTGAGAATCGAACCCAAGACCTCATGCACAGCAGTCGCGTTTGCGACCACTAGACCAACGAGGCAGTCAAAGAAATGATCCGTTGTGCAGTTTAAAAGATCTAAGCGTACAGACGGCGGGAAGCGATTTTTATGCTATACAGAGATTGACCATCAGGTGTCGTCATTGTCGTGATTTTATTTGATTATTTATTTAAAATTTATGCAACAAAAGTACAAAGGCGGACTTAGGCATTTTCAGTCAACCAAAGGTGGTGAAGAGATAACATGGTAGGCGCAAGTTATTGTACGAGAGTAAAACAAAAAAATTAGATTTAAAAAAAAAAAAGTTGTCAGTAACTCACACTAACTCACTCATAAATACTGATTAGTATTTATGACTTTAATGGCAACTTACTTCTTTTTTTTCGAAAAAGAAAGACAAAGATGCCATACACCTTGTATATTGCAAAAAGTCTTTCTCAAATCAATCTAGCAGTTCTTGAGATGCTCAAACAAACAAACTCTAGCTTTATAATATAAATAGTAATAACATATTATATTATAGTATATAGATTAATGAAACAATTTATTATGATTTTCCTTCTAGCATTTGCGTCAATGCCATAAGAACTAGTAATTGAGTGTGATGGCAGGAAAATAAAATAATGATTCACCTGTAGTAGTAGGTCTATATAGAAAAACATGTATGTTTTAAGTTAGAGGACGAACAACGGGACAGTATTGCGTCATTTCTTTTTAAGATTCATAATAGGATAAAATTTGAGAAACAATAAAACTTAAAAACGTTTCTTAGCGACCATTTCTCTATATTCAAATGTATTCCCGATATTTTTTTCCTGGATTTACTGCTTTTTTGGTCTAGTGGTCGCAAAGCGCAACTGCTGAGCATGAGGTCTTGGGTTCGTTTGCCAAGTCGGGCAAAGTGTTATTGGGTTTTTCCATCAGGAATTTCTTAGTAGCAGCCTCGGATTCTTCATTTGTGCCTGGTTGATGGCGATAGGGTCGACTTCTATTACATGGGACTTAATTGTGTGTACTTATGGGTACACCTCTGCCTAACCCTTCGAGAATTACAGGCGTAATGTTATGTTATGTTTGACAATCCATAGTGTTGTGCTGGTTATTGTGGACTGTCAAAATGACAGCGACTGTCATTTTAAACAATTCTGTTCTAAATTAACTTAACCATATTGTTATTTCTCTTCCAGTGTGCTTCACCATATTTTGCTTAGTCTGTCGAACGCTTCCGATAAGGAGGACCTTCAATACGGACTGTTCGGACTCATCTGCGAGAGGATGCTGGCTCAGGACCCTGCTCTGTTCGTTGGAGATGGTACGTTAGTTGATCTTCTATCCTGTACTTGAGCCATTACGGCCGGATACTGGCATTTAAATTTGTAATGCGGCCGGATACTGGAATTAAAATATGTGGATCGGCCGGATACTTATAATAACAAATATGTATGGCCGGATACTGGTATTAAATAAATGTGACGCCGCCGGATACTGGTATTAAAAAATGTGGCGAGGCCGGATACTAACTTAAAAAAACATGGGAAGCTGGGCAGTTAGCTGACAGCTAGCAAATGAGTCGTAGCTTGATGTTTTAAATAGCCTATTATATACTATTCCTCATGAATCTAGCTTCCTCATAATCTAATAAACAAAACTATTTTTTCCAATCTGTCTGGTAATTCCAGAGATTAGCGCGTTTAAACAAGCAAAAATATCTCTTAAGCTTCATGGTGTTAAAGTATAAATTTCATTGTCCCCCACAGCAGGCCTAAGTCTCTTGAAGTCAGCCGCCCTCCGCTGCCCTCACCGCCCTCTCCTCACACGGTACTTGGTGCAATGTATCCGCACTGCCATCCAGAGCGACGCGACTCTTGCGACCAGCAAGGAACACATCTTCCATGAGGTAAACACAACTGAAGAACATTACTATTTTTATTTATTTTTTTTGCCATAAAAGATTAATTCGAAACAAAATTTAATTGTGTTGGTGTGTTAAATCGACAGAAAATAATATTAAATTTCTGAGAGCTATGTCGGTTACCTTAAGGAGGCGATAACGCCCCCTTGTGGGCGCTGCAGGCCTAAAGGGGGGTAAACTGAAGAACACTGCTTTTTTTATAAACTCCATTTTTATTGCACCCAAATATATCTAAGAGAGATTAAAAGAGTTTCTTATTTTTACAAATAAATCAAATTGAAGTGACTGTTTGTGAAATAAAAATAACAGCTTTTTATAAAATGTACATACATGAAAGTTTATACAATGATTTTTAGTTATCTGTTTGTTTGATCCGGGTAATCTCTAACATCTGCCTCACCGGGAGCATTCGCGTGTAATGTAACGTTACAGATTTGAGCATTACATCAGTGAAGGAGGAGAACCGAATAGAATAGAATACAATAGAAAAAGTCTTTATTTGCTTAGAATGTAGGTACATAAGAATAAGTTGTTAAATTATATAATAGGATCCATGTACATTCTGCCATAATATAGCATGCAAATGTAATAAAAGTTGTGGTTAAAATAAAGATAGTACAAAAAATTATCATTTAAGTAATCCTGCACAGAATAATAACATCTATTTAAAAGTAATTCTGTAAAACGTTTTTTAAATTTACCGAGCATTACAAAGCGCACCTTGTAATGATACAATGTGTAATATCTTGATACAACTTGTAACATCAATGCGCTCCACTTCCAATGTAATGCTCAAAGTTGAATCTATATGTTACATTACACGTGAATGCTCCCGGTGAGGGAGCAACTTAAGGAATCCCACACAAAACCGCGAATTCGCAACGCATCGCAAATATTTGCGATGCGTTGCGAATTTAAAGTTTCCGAACTTCCTGCGATGCGGCTTCGTATCGTATCGTGGTTTTGTGCGGGAGCTATAATGAAAGTCACTTCAAAAATTAAAAACATTGTCTGAGCCGCAACTTCGTCTGCGTGAATATCATCTCTTTGTCTCTTTCTTCTGCTATATTATACGACTAACCACGATTCCACCAACAGGTAGACGCCCTCGGTGACAACCTAGTGATCGCATGCGCACGCGCCGGCGACCGTTGCTCCGACGTGCTGAGTGAGCTCGTGCGTGTGCACGACAACCAGCCGCCCCTGTTCAGGGTGCACCACACCAACGCTGATGGTAAGGGTTTTATTCTATAAGCAACAAGAATAATGTAACCAGAACGCATGTGTGCGTTCTGAGACGGCTCTCCAAACTAAAACAAATCAGCGATCTGTTGCTTGACTAGCGGTGTCAATTATCACTCATCATTATTAGTATAGCTCTGCACTGACAGGTGCGTTGTCTTGCGCGGTCGCCTTTTTTCTATTTATGATTAGTTGACAAACAAATATCCTAGCCTGCTACTGAAGACGATTACTCACAACTACATACAAACTCTTTCATACGAATGTGACTACACACATTGAAATAGTAATATGGAGGGGCGCGTCATGTTATAGTAGTTTATCTCTAGCTTAAATACACGGTACAGTGGTTGGCTGGCGTTGTCGTTTGACAACAACCCCCCCCCCCCCCTCAAGTATATGGAAGTCGCTATCTATAATATCCCTTTGTTTGTTTTGTAGGTTATACAGCATTGCATGTGGCCTGCAGTCAGCATAGCGCTTCGAACCCTCGACTTCACACTGTACATGTGCTGTTGGCGCACGCCGGCTTCGACATTACTGACGGGGTAAGCATAATTATATAATACAACAATTAATAAGTACTGTTTTTTTATACCGCTTAAAATTGGGTGGCATTGGTGCCGATTCTCTCGTTCACAAACTAGACTAAATTTAGAGAATTGACATCTCTTACTAACATACAGCGAGAGGAAAGGACGGTGACATTAAAAAACTAAGTTAGCGATGTCAAATTAGTTTTGCCTTGAACTTTTCCGTATTTTTAATCCATACGTTTTAAGATGTCAACTTTAATTGTATGGATGTGTCAGATTGACTAAATTTGACAGCTTTTATTTACATTAGTCTCTTTCTTATTTTATTGGACAGAAAAGGTTGAAATAGTCTAATTTTAGTTTAGTTTGTGACCAAGAGAATCGGCACCATTGGGTGCGTTTCTATTAAGCACGAACTAAACACAATCTACACTGTTTCTTTGTTTTTCTCTCCAATAAAACAAGAAAGGGACGGATGAAAATAAGAGCTGTCAAATTTAGTCGATTTGACACGTCCATACAATTTTATTTGACATTTGATATCTTAAAACGTATAGATTAAAAATATGGAGAAGTTGAAGGCGAAACATAACTGGCGAAATGTGGGCCCGTACTTAATGGGTACACCTCTGCTTAACCCTTCGGGGATTACAGGCGTGACGTTATGTTCGAAGGCGAAACTAATTTGACATCTCTAACTTAGTTTGTAAGTGTCACCGTCCTTCTCTTTAGCTGTATGTCAGTAAGAGATGCCAATTCTCGTCGCTAGTCGTTACGAGCAGTCAGAATCCTGAAAGTCTGACAATAAGTCTGACCAAGGGGTATTTTATTACCAAATTTCTGGGTTGTGGAGGTCAGATAGACAGTCGCTCCATGTAAATAATGATATTCAGCTGCATCCGGTTAGACTGGAAGCCGACTCGAACATAGATGGTAAAAGGCTAGGCAGATTGATTGACGTCAAACCTTTGGGTACCCTTGTACCCAAAAAATATATCAAAATAATTACTTTTATCCCATTTTTGTTGTGATAAAAGTCCCCAATGTAACAAAATGTTTTATCTCCAGGACCTCAAAGGCGGCGACACAGCGCTCCACCTGGCCGTGAACTCGGCACACTGCGACCTCCAGCTGGTTCTCATGATGTTCAACCAACTGCCTCGTAAGGAATGGAAGAGTCTGGCACACCATCCTAACCTGAGGTAAGGGTCTTAAATTGACAGAAAATAATACTCTCTTTGCTGAATTTCTGAAAGCTATATTGGTTACCATCAGGAGGAATCCATAAATAACGTGAGGCGATTTTCGAGCTTTTTAGACTACTTGGTGAGATGTCGTGAGAATTTGCTCGACCCTCTTTCTTAATCTCACGCGAGATTTAAAGAAAAATGTATTTTTTAATGTGAATAAGTTAACATGTGCTTGAATCGTATGATTTATTAAAAAAGAAACTATACTTTTTATATAAGAGTAATATTTGAACGTAGTCTAAATTTACAGTGAGAAAATCGAACAAAAATACTTAATGTTTTCAAAAAGTAATTCGGTTTTTATTTTACTTTTAACCTTTCATATTTTATTATTTTATGCAATGGGCAATGGGTATTATTTTCCTGAAATAAATTACTTCAATATTATTATATTGCTATCTCGTCTACCTGAAAAAGATTTTTCCAAATCGACCCTGTTCTTGCCTTTAAATATACAAGCAAACAAAATCTTCAGCTTTACAAGATTAGTAAAGATTTCATATTTCTCTTCCACAGCACAAAAACACCTCTGGACCTGGCTCGCCTGGCTGCGAAGACCACTACCAGAATGAATTACCCACAAGAGGTATTGGATTTCCTCAAAAAATGCCGTTAAAAACATATTTACACTCAATTTGGTGTTACAAAACGTTACTCAAGCATATTAAAAGCATAGAGACTTATGAAGACGTCTAACTTCAAAATGAATGAAAAAAATCCTGTCAAAACGTGGCACGTCCGCCATTTTGATTATCACTTATGAATTAATATGAAAAAAACAAAAAGAAATGAAGTATGATTACGCACAAACTACAAAAGTATATGTAGTACTCTTTGATAAATATGCAAATAATAAATAACGATCATATTTTGTTTAAATAACATGTCAAAACGTTAGCGCCTTTTGGCGGCCATCTTGCGTCTCAAGGCGGTAACTTTATTCGTACCTATTTTGGGCCTGTCAATGATTTTAAGCCAATCGATTGGTTGAAATTAGTTTTAAGTAATTCTTGAGCTTTGACTTAGGTTTTGTAATATCGCCATTTAACAGGCAAACGCTAAAATATGGTTGTATCTAATGCCTTATCTGCGACTACGACGCCACTATCAGCTAGAAAATAAGATCGGAATGCGTTCCAGAGATAGCAAAAATGGCGGTTAAATTTTTTTTTTCCAATGACATTAGCATAATTTTTGGCGCGTATTGTTAAGTGACGATACTCGCTGGTGCAGACCTAACATAAATATTTGATTTGTGTATTATGGAAATATATACCCAATCATTTCTGTGTTACATACACTGACTGAGATTTATCCAATTTTGACGACTATCCGAATGAATTTTGCTGAAAATACGTTTCGTAGCACTAAATATATGTTTGGTGGCACTAAAACTATTTTGAATGGCACTAAAACTGTGTTAAGCAACACAAAAATACCAAACAAAAGAACGAATTATGACATAAAATAAAAACAGTTTCTGAAATGCAAAAATGCATTGAATTAATATTAATTTCCCCTGAAGCGTCGTATTACTTCGTATTCGATATAAATAGTATTAAAAACTTCGTCTCTTTCAATAGGTTTTCGATGAGAAAACCCTTTAATTACGAAAGCAAGTTATATACTATGGAAATAAAATAATGGTGACTAAATAATAGTCCTAAGTTATTTTTATCGAATATTTTTACGACTATGCTATAAAAAGTAGACCTTGTTAGTCGCAAGCGCAGTTACTGAAATGAGTAACATTGAGCAAACATTATTGCTGAGAAACGAATTTTATTTTTGGTGTGAAAAATCAATGGTTACTATCGCGAAAAACATTGCACTTTTGGGGTGCTTAACACTACAGGAGTTGTGGGAGTATTTAAAGTTTAGCTAGAACATTTTAAAACTTGTTTTTCTAAAAAGAAAATTTGAATTTTGACCTTCAATGCCTCTGTAATCAGAAGGTTTCTAAATATGGTCGTCTAGAATAAAAAAAAAGGTCGCAATGGTGAAAAGATTATGTAACTTTCGACTTTGATAAGCATTTTTTTGCATCTAATAAAAGCAAGATGTATGAAATGACTTTATTTTATGCATATTGAGTGTTTCAAATAAACTAAATTGATACTTGTTGCTATCTTTTTGTCACACACGAGCAAAACAGAGACGATTAGTTTTGAGCTGTCAAAATACTTTATAAACGTCAAATATTTTAGCCGCCAATTTTTTCCAAAATGGCGTCTTAAGTTCTATGAAAGTTTAATTGAATTTGACAGTTCTTGTTCTGCCGTCTCTTTCTTGTTTTATGTAGGAGTAAGGGATAGTAATAAGTTAAGTTTTATTTTTTATGGTGCTTGCAAAGGCAAAGAGTAAAATGTTTTTTTAATATGATCATTGTCTTAATGGCTACAATATCTGCTACTCTCTCATAACGAAGATATGTAATTGAGTTTTTTCAATAAGTGCAAATCATACTAATCTTATATAATGTTTTACGGTGTCTAAGCCCTCTCCCTTCATTAAAATAAAAATGACAAGGATTGATAGTATTTAGAGGGACAGTTTTTTTTTTAATATTAAGACAAATAACGCTCGCAGAAAAATAAACGAGCTTTATGTTTTATTACCGGGATTGTATATAAAAATTAAAATAACAAAAGAATATTTTTGATAAATATATATTTTTCAAAATGGTTGTGCGTTAAACACGTATTTTTAAATTAGAATTAGGTTATATGTTAAAGATATTATTGCGCGCCATTTTTTAATGTTTAAAGAACTTGAATGTAACGAAGATTAAATATAAAGAAATAAAATTAAATTGGAAGCTTTTTTTAAGATAAAAAAAGAATACATGTTATTAAATCAACGACAATTTTATTTGAAACCGAAAATGTTTACAATCTACATTGTCTATGGAATTGTAATGGCGCGAAAATACACAATAATGTTATGTTAGTTGATGTAAGATTTAGAATTTAGAATTTTAATCATTGTTAACATCTATTAAATATATTTTTTACAGGTCATTATTAAGATATTTTAACGAATGAAAATGTTTACCGTCATATTTTAATCGTTTACAATAAGTTAAGGAATCATAGACAAGAAATGGCCCAATATAGAACATAGAGTGTGGCCAAAGAAAGATGACAACATAAAAAGGCGAGAATTTAAAAAAATCTCACTTGAAACCTCCTAACTTTAACCTGAATAAAATGAATTGATACTGTTTCATTTTCTAATTATATTAAAATCACTTTTCTATTATCAACTTCGTTATTCAGCGAATTATCTATCTTATTTTACTACCAATATTGGTTTATTGCCGCGGTTTTCGTGGTCGGACTCTACACCTAGATTTTTTTTCTAAAATATCTTAATAATGGCTTATTTGTCAGTCATATCTATACATTTTGGTACCATTATACTTTAATTTTGTTATAGATTTATGTCGATTAAGATAAGTTAATAAGAAGGCCCGATCTGACGCTTAAAATTTCAAGATAAAATAAAAAGGGAAATAATTTTTTGTCTTGCGTTCAAAAGGTTATTATGAAGTCAGATTCGGTACTTTAGAATAAGTCTTTTATTTTTAGAGGCATTGCAGAATGTTATAACTATAATACAGCGCGCCCAGTTTGTCTTGGTAGATTGCAAAGAAAAAAAATCAGCAAGTTTATTTTTTTTATATTTCGTCATTGATAGTCCAATTCCGCGTCAAACAATGGTCAAAATCGCGAATGTACCTACAATAAAAGAAAACTAAGATTTCGCAGCTGTAGGTACCTGATTGTGATGAGCGTCGACCCGTATGACAATTTTTGAACGAAGCGGTCTTATACTCAAGTTTGTTCAAAATTCAGCCGATTAGTTCATCCAGAAACTTTTTTGACCCTCGTTTAAAATCTGCGAAAGTGTATATTCGCGGTTTTGAACAACATTAGTTGAGTAGATTTATTGAACTATTAGCGACGATTTTGTTTCGTAGCTGTGTGCCAAGATATACTTGACAGTCTGTAGATTCTAAATTGCAGTCTGCTAGAATAAAATAAATTCTTAGTGAAGTGAAAATCAGCATACGCGCCACGAAAGATGACACTTGACAAGCGTCAGTAATGGGGAGCTTGCGCAGGTATGGATGTACAAAATAGTTATCCATAATTTGTGTATCTATTCAGGGATATGTCGATGACATTTAGATTAAAATTCTTAACAATATTATAATATTTATAACGAAATAATAAAGTTTGTGTGGTGTGTCAAGTCTCATCTTTTGTGGCGCGCATGCTATTTTTCACTTCTTTACTAAGAATTTATTTTTATAAATGCCTATCTAGGAACGAGCATAGAGTTTGACATAGACAACTGTTTTAGTGTTTTAAACTGAAGCAAAAGTAAAATTAACGAATAACATAGATTTAAAAAATACTTTTTTTTTTGAATAAAATAACACCTTTATTTTAAGAATAATTTTAAGTCTTGAATTCGTTTTGTTCACAAAAGTTATTTTTAAATTTTCACATTCTACATGTAATTTAGCGATGGTGCTTACTTTTTTCTGAGATAGAAAGAGATAGCGCTACACACCGTCTAAGCGCTAGAAAGAGATGCAAGATTTTTTTAAACCGCCTGTTACGCGTTCAATCGCTAAATTATGATGTATTTATAATTGTATATATTTTAAAATGTGATAAATTGGGCTGTTTTCTAAAAAAACGCTGTTTAATTTTGTGTAATTGTCTGTTTTTTTGTTAATTAAATTCTTCTTATGCTCTGATTATGAACAAATCTACAAATTATTATTTTTTGATCTCTATTTGACAAGATAAAATACATAGTTACGACATTTAATTCTGTGTTTTATTTAATATATTTTTAAGCGTTTTTATTTCACTTCGGTATTAGACATCATTTACTAATAATTCCTGCCTTATTGGTCTAGTGCTCGCAAAGCGCGACTGCTGAGCATGAGCTCTTTGGTTCGATTCCCAGGTCGAGCAGTTTTATTAAGTTTTCCATCAGGAATTTCTCAGTAGCAGCCTCGGAGTGTGGATCTATGCCCGGTAGATGGCAATAGACTCGCCCCCTATTACATGGGACTTAAACATAACTACGTGACCTCTAGACCAACTAGACAAGAGTTAAAGAGTTATTTGAAAGGTAACATAACATAACATCACGCCCGTAATCCCCGAAGGGTTAGGCAGTGGTACACCCACATTTCGCCAGTTATGTTTTTGAAAGGTAAGTTAAAAATAAAACAAAATAGTAGAGTCCCAACTGTTTATTCTCATCTTTCGAGATTTCTTTTGACTCATGCATATTTTCTTTACAAATTTCACATCACGTTCACACACACTTAATAACAGGAATACATATTTATTGATTTTAACATTAAATGCAGGATTAAATATATTGAGGATTTATAATATCTATCGCCAAAACTATGCCACAGCCTACCAACTTAGTTCAACGACTGTCATATAAAAAGGCTAATTGGAAGGCTGTATTGAATAGGCTGTGGTCAGTATAAAATAATTTTGCACATTTTCGAAAAGAAAATATTCGTTATTATAAATTGTCAATACATTATAATAAATTGGTGTTTCTGTTTCCGCTAGTAACAGTTTACGATATAACATTTTTACATAACACTCCGTTTAGTACTGACTTTAAAATTTTCGCGCCCAAAAATAGCTACCCGCCATTTTGAATTCGTGAAGATTTCGACACATCAGTATTTACTTATTTACATTGTAAAATGTATTCCTTATAAAAATAATTACAGTTTCTTATTATAATCAGTTATTTATGTATAAATTTCACGTTTTTATAAAAATATATTTACAAAGAAAGATTATTGTGCGAACAGATTTTTTTACCTATTATTTATTAATACAGGCATCTTATATTTACTGTACAAACTCGACTATTCAGGACTATCGTCGAAATCGTTCACCACAATTTTAAAATCAGTACTAAAAATAATATTTATAAAAGTCTGATCTTAAACCTTTTATAAAAACGATCATAAAATATTTCGAGATGTTCATTATCAATAAGATTTTTTTTTTATCAACAATATTGATAAAAGTATAGAAGGAATTCGATGCAATGCGATTGACACAATCGTTACGCTATAATAATAGACTTTGATGTAATAGAAAAGGTACAGATGTGATAGGATACAGACCAGTTTACATCGAGAATCAATACTAAAACTAAAATCTAAAGATTTTCTTTTAGTATCTAATCTTTTATTATTATTTTGCGAAAGTAAGTTTCCACGCCTAACCACTGAATTGATCATCCTGAAATTTTGCATTTACGTTGTCAGGTGTACAGAAATAGACATAGGGTACCTTTCATCCCGAAAAAAGTACTGTTCACGAGAAAAATCACAATAATGTTCTTATGATGATAGATAGCGCTGCATGTCTTTCAAATCATGATCGAATTTCAAATTGAATTTGCGAGCGATGCCGCGGGCTAAAGCTGGTTTGATATACGATAGTCAGATTCATAAACAATAGAATAGGCTATATAATATCACGCTACGACACATGAGAGCGGAGCAGTAAACAAAAATGTTACCAAACAACCTTTTGGAATGGGCTAATGGCTCATTCATTTTTTTTTTTCTCTTTTAAATGATCTTTAAAAGTGCCTTTTGGTCATTGAAATAAATTGTTTGACTTTTACTTTAAGTGAAGTCACAGGAAATGGCTAGTTATTAGTGTCTCGGGTTGTAAACTGACCTTATAACAGATTATTAAGCTCATCTGTAATTTATAATACGCGCCACGAAAGATGAGAATTGACAAGCGTCAGTAATGGGGAGCTTGCGCAGGTATGGATGTACGAAATAGTTATCCATAATTTGTGTATCTATTCAGGGATATTTCGATGACACTTAGATTAAAATTCTTAACAATATTGTAATATTTATTACGTAATAATAAAGTTTGTGTGGTGTGTCAAGTCTCATCTTTCGTGGCGCGCATTGTACCTTTTCAAATAAAGCGTAATTCACATTTTACGATTCTTCTATACTCTTTCAATTGGAACGTTATCACAGAGCGTAAATGTACATTTGCTTTCATTTAAAGGCTTTTGTTAATTTTTCAAGTATTGTATGCGTAAAAGAATGCTTTAGAAATAATGATAAATTACTTACTTAGATTTCCAAGAAATGCACCGGTGATAAAAATGCACATATTAAAAAAAAATCTCTACATAGTTTAAAAACAAAGCCGCTTCCCGCCGTCTGTACGCTTAGATCTTTTAAACTACGCAACGGATTTTAATGCGGTTTTCATCAATAGATAGAGTGATTCCAGAGGAAGGTTTATGTATCTACATTGCACCCGTGCGAAGCCGGGGCGGGTCGCTAGTATATTTCCGTGAAGTAGCGTATGCAATCTTTACGCATACAATACTCAAAATAAGTATTTTTTTTATTATTTCCACGTTTTTTTTTTTTGCAAAGAAAACTACGAACTGAGATCATTTTTTTTTACTATTTTTTCATAAATTTGTATTTTTTTTTTGTCATTTATAAGTTTATAAACTACTACAATAAAAAGAAAAAAATATGATTATTACTAGTTGAAAAAAATAATTGAAAATAAGAAAAAATTATAACGCCAAAATTTTTTTTTATCAGGATTTTTCTTCGTCGCAAATGGAAATATTTTAAATAATAATTAGTTTTTTTTTACAATAACTATAATACTTAAATTACAGATTTATAATATATGTACTTAAAAAAGAAAACTTCGGTGGATATTTTTTTTTTTTCACTTTTTTTCGCTTATAAAAAGTTGCATTCTCTCATTTTATGTGACTCAAATACTTATGATTAAAACGCTAAGCGAGATTTGGGGAGCAACTGTGGCGCGACAGTTGAGCGTTAGTTGCCCAACTGTGGCGCAACTATGAGCCAACAGAAAATATTCTCTCGCCTACTATTTAAAGCTCACCAATTTAATTCTAATAAAATTTAATACTATGCATTTCACCTCTTGATAATCATCCACCATTAAAAGTATTATGCCACAGTTCCTACCCCAGATGTCGCCCCGCAGAACCTTAAAACTAGTAAAAAATATGGAATATTTCTTTTTTTTGAACTTTTTTTTCTCTCCCTATTTAAGAATAATCACAGTAAGGAAAGCTTTGGGAAGACAGACAACGCTTCTTTCATACATATTAATATTAAAAAAAATATTAGTAAAGCTATTAAGGGACTGATATTAAAAATTTAGAGTCCGAGAAACAGCAGAAATATAATAATAAGGCTAGTTGACATCACCAATCAATCGATGTACTTTTTATGACATGTCAAAACGTGATTTTTCTATGGCCATATCGAACTGTGCCGTCACTTATTTGTTGACACAAAGTAAATTGAAAATTAGTCAGGTTTTCAGGGCTAAATAAAAGTTTCTTTAGAGAAGTTATTATTGGTTTTCTAAAGTTTATCTTGGACATCAATGGCATCGGTGAAGGAAAACATCGTGAGGGAACCTGGACTTACTGTTCCACTCAAACCATGTCAGAGGCCCTTGAGGCGGTTTAGAAACTTTGACACAAGGGTGTGGGGTCGTAAGACCTTACTGCCCACACGATATAGAAAGAAGATTTGTTAATGCCGGTGTGAAATACCCAATTATCCTTCAATTTATGTTTTTCTGCTTATTCCAAGACCCCATTGAAAGAAACGTTGTCTATCGCAATGCAAAAACATTGTATAAAAAAAAAAAAAACAACTTTTTGACATTCATTAATACTCCAAATATTACTTTTATTTACCATTAAATTTTGAACTGGATTTTTTTGAATTTTAAAATTGCACCATTTTTTTTATATATTTTTTTTTGTCCTTTTATTCGGATTTAAAATTAATTAACTTAAATTTAGTTCGAAACATACGTTTTGAGCGATAGCGGCGCGACTGCGTGGCGACTCCGTGACAGTTGCATATAGAAAATTGGTCGGTGATTATTGAGAATTGCGATATAATTGTGTCGAAGATTTGTCTCGGCATAGTAATATTTAAAAGTAGCCTTCCTAATTGTAATTAAGTAGACTTACAGCTAAATTAACAGGACTAAGCAACAGTTGCACAACAGTTGCGCAACTTCGACGCAACTTTATCGCAACCTCAAAATCTTACACCCCACTTTGCTTGACACAAAGCGAGGTACTGTCACGTGGCAACCACACAAACACACCCCCTTCGCACACCTACTACACACACAAAATACACCCACAGGCAACGGATCACATACATTTTGACAATTTCAAAATTAGGATCACGCGAACATAACGAGAGACATTATTCCTTCTTGAAAAAAAAAAAAGTTAAACTTAAAATTTAAAACCACGGCTTTTAACTCCATTTTTTTTATAGTAACATAAATTAATTAACACAGAATTGTTTTTTTTTTATGTAAACGTAAAGTAAACGAACTTGTAATTAGGAGACGAGATATAATTGTGAATATGAAATTTGGCTAAACATTACGACTGTAAAAAAATATTCAAAAACCTTGCTACTAATAATATTTCGGTATAAAAGTATGAAATTCAATATTCTTACTTAGAGAACAATAATATTTCAGCTATTTTTTTTTATTCAGATTTTTGCTTACACTTCCAACAATGTATAAAATAAATGCTTTCCCAATTCAGCCATATTGCATACTCGTCGCCATTTTGAATTCGACCGCTAAGACCCGGCAAGTATGAGTTCCACTTGTCATCAATGAGATTTATATTTCAAGTCTAACTATTAACTACAGTACATTAAAATTATATTAATAAGACCTTTCAGAATTCGAGTTGAGTTAAATAATAATTAATAATGTCAAAAATAATAATAAGATTTTCGTAATTAAATGCCCATAATTTTTATATCTACATGCATAATCAGACAAATGTCATATTTTTTTGTTATAATATTAAAAAATTATATCGAAAATATGTCAGCATTTCTTGTAGTTTATTCCAAAAGATCTTATCTCTAATAATTCAGCTGCCAGGTACAAATCAGGTTTATGTTATAACACTAAAAGTACTACCTGACCGCTCTAAAACAGTTGGTAAAGTAGAGATATACTACTTTAGCATGACGCTCCCCTCCATATTACTATTTCAATGTGTGTTGTCACATCCGTATGAAAGAGTTTGTATGTAGTTGTGAGTAATCGTCTTCAGTAGCAGGCCAGCAGATTTGTTTGTCAACTAACCATAAATAGCCGACCGCGCAAGACGTCGCACGTGTCATTTTCATAGAGTATGTCAGTGCAGCGCCATACTAGTAATAATGAGTGATTAATGACGCCGCTAGTCTAGCAACAAATCACTGATTTGTTTTTGTTTCGGGAGCCGTCTTTTCAATTCTTTTACAAACACTTCCAAACGTTTTAAATTGTGGAAGGGCGCGTCAAGTTAGTGTAGTTTATCTCTACAACTAGACCGTAAGCGTTAGTTACAATTACGGCCTTAAGTACCGCTGGAGACTATTTAGCTCAGCATTCAGATGTCTTCTACTGTAGGATGTACAATTTGCTCTGAGTGACACTGAAAGTACCACCTCACCCTTTAGTAGAGGTACAGCCGGATCTGTACTCATCTGACAAAAAAAGTCCCACATGAGCTACAGACCGGCAAGTAAAGTACCACAAGACCCTCGAATTTCACTAAAAATACCATGCGTGTCTAAAAAGTACCGTTTTTCTTCAAGCGTGACAGTACCGGATGTCGTCTGCTATTACAGTCGGGGTAGTACCGGTTAGTGTCGGGCTGTGAGGCCACTTTAAGTACCGGATGCGTGCCGGGTCGCCGCGCGCCGCTTTTAGTTGTCGCAGTACACCGGTAACACGGGACTGCGCGGCCAATCGGATGTCTCTTCGTTTTCGCTGCTCTCACTGCCCGATCTGTCGATGATAATTATTATAAATATAACATGCATAACATAACATAACATCACGCCTGCAATCCCATCCCCACCCATTAGTACACCCACATTTCGCCAGTTATGTTTAAGTCCCATGTAATAGGGGGCGAGCCTATTGCCATCGACCCCGGCACAAATCCAGACCCCGAGGCTGCTACTGAGTTATTCTGGATGGAAAAACCCAATAACACTTTGCTTGACCTGGGAATCGAACCCAAGACCTCGTGCTCAGCAGTGGCGCTTTGCGACCACTAGACCAACGAGGCAGTTTATTATTATAAATATTAGTAATGTTTCATTAATCTATATAAACATGAATGGCTAAATGTGATGCTCTCCAAAACTCGAGAACTGCTGGACCGATTTGGCAGTTTCTATTTTTGTTGTGTTCACAATTTACTAAGCAAGGTTTTTAAGAAAAACATTTTTGGCAAATCCATTGGGAAAAGCAGGAAATTGAGTAAAACTCTCGAAGGATTTTCCAAAAAAAAAGTTTACAAAGCCAGATCGGTTTGCTAGTTTATAAATTATAATCCCAAAACAAAGCTTCTCTCAAAATAACACTTTATATAAGCCGCGAGAACTTTTAAACTAACTGTAAAATTAGATTTTAAATTGCTTTAAAATCAATAAACTGTTAAAAAATTGCATTGACATTTAAGTGACGTTACATTTACTATACATTATCTATGGGTACGGTGTTTGACAGCTCATAAGATGTATGCCATTTGATTAGTGGTATCCTAATTGCGATTACAAATTTATATTTACTAGCACAGGTTTCTTCACGATGTGTTCCTACACCGAAGTCAGTGATGTCCAAAATAAACATAGAAAGTAATAAGTAAGTAATAATAATAACTTTATAATGATGTATGTACCTAGTCCTGGTGGGCGTGGCGTCGACTGCGAAGTGCTGCTCCTCGATGGTCGGCAGGAGAGAGGTCAGGCGGTCCGTGGGACGTAGCACCTGGACAATAAAACAAATACACATTAATAAATTATACTTCAAGCGTGTTTATATTCCGAAGCAATAGTATTACTACATCGCGATATCATAGTTCTCCTCGAGAGACTGGATTCGCGATATTAGCATATTTACAAAATTCCGATAACAATGATCGGGCAGTAACCTACCAGACAATGAGACAACTGAACAGCCGTTCGGCCAGAGGATCTTCTCTTTTCAATAGATGATTAGAAATTTGAGGATCTAAATACTAATATAAAATCACGACTGTAATCCCCGAAGGGTTAGACAGAGCTGTACCTATTTGTACACCTACATTTCGCTCATGTTTTGCTACCACCCACGTTTCGCTAAATACTATAATTAATGAAAATATTGTTAAAAGAAAGGCTGTTTTAAAATAAATGTGTATAAAACGCAAATGACGAGTTAATAGGCTACCTAATGATGACCAAAATCAGAAAAATATAATGTTCAATGTTTACCTTGAGCGTCCGCTCGGACAGCCTCCACACGAGGCGCTGGCGCTGGTCGCGGCGCGCCTCGCAGCGCTCGTAGCGCGCCCACGCGTGCCGCACGCGCGCGCGCGCCGCCGACAGGGACGCGTCCAGCATCTGTAGGAAAACATTCTCATTAGTATACTGTGCACTTGCTCAGGATCATTTTCAACCGGCCAAAATAACGGAGAAGGTTCTCAAGTCGCGTAACTTTTTACCGAGTAGTCCCGATTTTGATAATTCTTGATTGGAAAGGGAATAGCCCGAAGTTGGTCCCATATAAATATTGTGATGATCTGATCATGAACTCCGAAGATATGGAACGAAATTCGTCATAGGATCAGCGCAGCTGTCATAACAAGTAACATTGCTTTGTTTATACGTGTAGTCGATGACTGACTGAAGGAAGAGGGAGGGACGTCACCTCCTCCCACTTTTCAAAATATATCATGTGAGGTATTGTTTGAAAAGTTTTCATATAAGGATTTCAAATATTAGCAACAAGCACAAAAAAGTGAAAATAAAAAGTGACAATAACAACAAACAAAACCTAAGCCGACCTCCAAAACTAAAGTTATTTTTATTTTGTAGTCTTTGAAGGCGGTATGTCTCGGCTCTCATGCATAGATCTTTGACAGTCCTTACAGGTCGTTAGAAGTCCGAAAGTCTGACAACCAGTCTTACTTAAGGGTATCGTATTACCCAGTTACTGGGTTGTGGAGGTCAGATAGGCAGTCGCTCCATGTAAAATACTGGTATTTAGCTGCCGACCCCAACATAATTGGGAAAAGGCTGGGCAGATGATGATGATTCTTAAAAAGACGAGGATTCAGAACTGCACGTTGCACTCAGTAGGACAGTTAATCCTTAAGTCATAAGTCATTTATTTCATAACAATAAAACATTGTGTTGAAAAATTAAGATAACATTATACAATTGCAACAAAACTTGCTGCTTTGACTGCCTCGTTGGTCTAGTGGTCGCAAGCGCGACTACTGTGCATGAGGTCTTGGGTTCGATTCCCAGCTCGGGCAAAGTGTTATTGGGTTTTTCCATCAGGAATTTCTCAGTAGCAGCCTCGGAGTCTGGATTTGTGCCCGGTTGATGGCGATAGGCTCGCCTCCTATTACATGGGACTAAAAACATAACTGGCGAAATGTGGGTGTACTAATGGGTACACCTCTGCCTAACCCTTCGGGGATTACAGGCGTGATGTTATGTGTTATGTAACAAAACTTACATGGCAATGCAGCTGCAGCTGCCGTGCGAAGTCGTACAGGTAGTACGCCTGTTCGGGAATAGCGCCGCTCTCGTCGGCCGCAGCTAGAGACTCCGCCAACTGTTGCTCTGTGTGACAATACATAATACATATTAATTATTTGCTTATACCACGCGGTTTAAGTTACTGCTCCGCTCTTGTGGGTCGTAGTGTGAACCTTTTGTCGATGAAAGGGATATAAAACCTCTGAGATTCAGATTGAGACATTTGGTTCTGAGATTAACGCGATCAAACAAACGAACAAACACTTCAGCTTCATAATATTAGTATAGATAGCGCAGTTACACTTGGTCGTTCTCCAGAATTCGATTGCTTAGAGAATACGAACATGAAAAAAACAATTTAATTTTTTTTGTCTGTTTGTTCCAGCCAATCTTCGAAATGGCTGGACCAATTTTGACAGGACTTTCACTGGCATATAGCTGATGTTATATGGAGTAAATTGGCTTCTTTTATTTTAGAAAAATAATTAGAGTTCCGCGCAAAAAAAAAATAATATCCCGTTGCGGATGATTCTCATTAGAACGTGCCGTGCACGGGGCGTGGACGAGCCGACGTGGTATTGAAGTGCGTCGAGAGGGCCCGGACGGGACACGGATAATGCACTGTGTAATATAAATTGATTCATACAAAATATATGTAACAGATTTAAAACCGTGCCCCGTCCGGGCCCCGCCCCGGGCACGGCACGTTCTAATGAGAATCATCCCTTATTCTTTAGTGTTACCCTGAATGGAGTGAGGACATATTTAAAAACAAACTCACCTAGTTTGTAGTACAGCACGACAAGCGCCAGTTCACTGGGGCGCGTGTTGACGCAGGTCGCGTCGCAGCACACGATCTCTAGCAGTTGGACGAGCTCCTCTTCCTGATTGACAAGTGAAATAAAAACAATTAGATATTTTTTTTTCTTTTTTGATAATTGTCAAGACGTAGTGCAATGTCGCGACGGCAGGAATGGAGGCAGGTCTTATGCCCAGCAATGGGACAGTACGAGCTAGTTATAAAACTATACTAATACTAGCTGACTTAGCTTCGCGTTGCTGTGGCTTGAAGTAAGTAAAGATATTGAAGTCAATAATCGAGATAGAAACTATCCTATCTTTTAAGTTTGACCAAATTATAACAATTTAAGACAGACAAATTATACAAATTAAGACAGAAAAAGATGGAAATAGTCTAATTTTAGTTTAGTTTGTCACAAACTAAAGTAAAATTAGACTATTTCCATCTTTTTCTGTTCAATAAAATAAGAAAGAGACTAGTGTAAATAAGAGCTGTCAAATTTAGTCCATCTGACACATCCATACAGTTATAGTTGACATCTTAAAACGTGTGGATTAAAAATACGGAGAAGTTCAAGGCAAAACTAATTTGACATCTCTAACTTAGTTCTAATGTCACCGTCCTTTCATTTCGCTGTATGTTAGTAAGAGATGTCAATTCTCTAAATTTAGTCTAGTTTGTGAATAAGGGAATCGGCACCAATGTCTCTTTAAAATATTAAGTTTAGAAAAAGTTACGTGTATTCCATAGTCTATGTCTAAACTGGTATAGTCCAGTAAAGATTGTTGTCTCTGGAAAGTTCAATATATCTCCATTGACATAACTACAGATATATTAGATCAGTAGTTAGCTTTTTAGGAGAAATAATTTTAAGCGACGAGGAGCTTGAGGTTAAGTAATAACAGCCACACGGGTCAACAAGTCAGGTTAAGCTACGCTTGGCAGGGTTGATCCGCGGATTGGTGACCATCTTTACACACGAAACTAACAATAACATACATACATAACATCACGCCTGTAATCCCCGAAGGGTTAGTCAGAGGGTTATGTTTTTAATCCCATGTAATAAGGGGCGAGCCTATTGCCAACAACTAACAATAATCGCTAGTTATTAAAAGTTACTAAGAAACACAGTTATTTTACGATATTTTGTAGTTGGCAGAAAATAAATGGCTTTTCACTTTATGCAACAAAAAAAATATACAAATTAATCGGAATTAATACTTAAAAGCATTAATTCCGATTTTTACCCGATTTGTTGTTTCCGATTTGTGTTTGATAATACTAAAGTATTATCTACCAGTAAACTACAGGTGATGAAGAGATGACGGAATTAAGCTCTTAAGTATAATGAATTACCAGCAAAAATATCTTACATAATTTATCAATGAATCTTTTTTAAGAAGCTTGATTCTTATTATATTTTATATTCATCTTCATTGTTTTCACATGTAGAAGCAACAAGAATAATGTAACCAGGATTTTGTAAAAACCTAATTGAAAAGAGTGCCGTGGAGTTTCTTGCTCGTTCTTCTCCATAGAGGCCTACCTCCGTTTTGGAGCGAGCAACTAGCTTTAACTTTATAACTGACAGATTCCTTGACGATTCAAAAGTGCCTGTAAATGGTCTAATTGAAATAAATATTTTGACTTTGACTTTATTATTATACGTACTTATAAGGCATCTCGCACACAAGACAGCCACGACCGCAATGAGCAGATTAAAAAAGGCACCTCGCGCACCGAGGGGCCACGACCAACGTTATTAATCTGGTCGTAGCGGCCACTAGTTGCGGTCGTAGCCGTCTATTGCGTAGGTGCCTAAATGTTGTACATTGGTATGGCCACATACGAGTCAAAACCAGCACATTTTTTTGACACCATTTTTTGTTTTAGAACAAGAGCCCACGAACGCCAGACCTTCGTTATTTTATAAAAACGTTCGTGCATCGTTCTTACCTGTGTTGGGAGCATGCGCTGACAAAGTTTCCACTTTTTATAAAATAACGAAGGTCTGGCGTTCATGGGCTCTTAAGCTATTTGTGTCACATTACCTGACAGGTCGCCGGCAGCGTGATGCCACACTGGTCGGCGTGCAGGCTCAGCATGGCTCGCAGCAGACGCAGCCAGTCCAGCACTGTGCTGCTACGGCAGCCCGTCACCAGGCTCAGCTTGTCCACGATGACGCGCGACATGCGGATGACGTCACCAGCAGTGCAGGCCGACTGAGATATTGATACTGTAATAGAGGATATATTATTTTATTTATTTGGAAAAAGAAACAGTAAAACATTGACGGGCCTGTTGGTCTAGTGGTTAGTGGCCCTGACTGCTAAGCCGGAGGTCGTGGGTTCGATTCCCACCCAGGACAAACTTTGTGTGATGAGCATGATTGTTAGTTCTGTGTCTGGGTGTGATTTATCTATAATATGTATGTATTTATAACTTATATAAGTATGTATATCAGTTGTCTGGTTACCATAACACAAGCTCTGCTTAGCTTGGGATCAGATAGCCGTGTGTGAGTTGTCCCAAGATATTTATTATTATTTATTATTATTGAGTATTACACAAAGAAATTATAACAAAACTATTACAAATGTGTTCTTTATCGTGTGGGCAGTAAGGTCTTACGACCCCACACACCCTAGTGTCAGTTTCTAAACCGCCACAAGGGCCTCTGACATGGTTCGAGTGGAACAGTAAGTCCAGGTTTCCTCACGATGTTTTCCTTCACCGATGTCCGTGATGTCTAATATAAACTTTAAAACGTACATATGAAATTGAAAATGTCACATTGGTACTTGCCCGGGTTTGAAGCCACAACCTCATGCATGAGAGGCGGGCGGCTTAACCACTGGGCCATCACGACATTAATGTGGTATTAACAGCATTCTCCACAGATAAAGAGAAAAAGATATGTACAATAGTAAAAAAGAACTGAGAAGAATGGATGTTTTTATGTTATTGACATTTCAATATTGATGTTATAACATAACATCACGCCTGTTATCCCCGAAGGGTTAGGCAGAGCTGTACCCATTAGTACACCCACATTTCGCCAGTTATGTTTTTAGTCCCATGTAACAGGGGGTGAGCCTATTGCCATCAACCGGGCACAAATCTAGACTCCGAGGCTGCTACTGAGAAATTCCTGATGGAAAAACATAATAACACTTTGCCCGACCTGGGAATCGAACCCAAGACCTCATGCACAGCAGTCGCGCTTGCGACCACTAGACCAACGAGGCAGTCATATTTATGAATTGCTCGATTGTGTAAATTTAATCGCCTCTTTCCCTTAGGGGTAGCCAGATACCACAGAACTACGATCTAACTACGATCCTTACATACTCCTTTCGCCTCGTCCACGTTCATACATCCCGTCATACAAGCACGCCGTTTTATATTCATCACATTGTACAGTAATGATGTAAAAAACATTGAAACTAACCCAACTGCCTCGCTGACTGCCTCGTTGGTCTAGTGGTCGCAAGCGCGACTGCTGTGCATGAGGTCTTGGGTTCGATTCCCAGGTCGGGCAAAATGTTATTGGATTTTTCCATCAGGAATTTCTCAGTAGCAGCCTCGGAGTCTGGATTTGTGCCCGGTTGATGGCAATAGGCTCGCCCCCTAGTACATGGGACTAAAAACATAACTGGCGAAATGTGGGTGTACTAATGGGTACACCTCTGCCTAACCCTTCGGGGATTACAGGCGTGATGTTATGTATGTATGTATGTACTAACCCAACTCTTCGACAGAGATGCTGCGTTTAGTGTCGGTGTCTGCCGCGTATTGCTCCAGCGCGATATTCATGCAGGAGACAGTGATGCAGGGCACGTGGCACGGACGCACCTTCATTTTCGTTAGGAATCTGGAATACAAGACGATTTTTTTTTGTTATTTTTACAAGCTTTTATTTAATTTGCAACAGGTAAAATCTTGCAACTGAATTTTTAAACAGTTGCCCTCAACCGATTGAGCTGAAACTTTACATGCGCATTTAGTTTGGATGACAATACATGATGAGTTAAGTGACGTCATTCTATATCCAATATGGCGGACCAGCCAAGATGGCGGACTGGTTTTTGAAAAAAAAAACATAAAATTCGTATAAGTTATAGATTTATTTATTCAGGTTTGCCAACAGCTTCTGTATACATAAGATTATATTTCAATTACTGGTTTAGTTCTTACACAGCCTCTAATGGTGCCGATTCCCTTGGTCACAAACTAAACTAAAATTAAACTATTTCCATCTTTTTCTGTCCAATAAAACAAGAAAGAGACTAATGTAAATAAGAGCTGTCAAATTTAGTCAATCTGACACATCCATACAGTTATAGTTGACATCTTAAAACGTATGGATTAAAAATACGGAGAAGTTCAAGGCAAAACTAATTTGACATCGCTAACTTAGTTCTTTAATGTCACCGTCCTTTCCTTTCGCTGTTTGTTAGTAGTTCTCTAAATTTAGTCTAGTTTGTGAACAAGGGAATCGGCACCGATAACAGGCTAACCAGCATGTTTCGGCCCCTAACTGGACAATCGTCAGAAGACGAGCGGTTAGTTGAATTTACACTTTAAACAACACACATTAAGTTCATTATGTAATGTTAACTAGATTCTATTTAGACAGATTGTGCCTTAGCAGTCAATGTGTTCAATGCTCACCTATCGAACAAGTTGATGGCGTTGATGAGCACGTCAGCCGGCAGGTCGTACCACACCTTGAGACAGCGCAGCACGTGCGCCGCGCCGTCACGCGCGCCCGTTGTTACTTCCCCATTCTGTTGACAAGAACATATCAATTAATAATCATTTTATAATAAACATCACGCCTGTAATTCCCGAAAGGTAAGCCAGAGGTGTACCCATTAGTACACCCACATTTCGCCAGTTATGTTTAAGTATTTGGTATATGGGTAATTTTTACGAAAATATAAATAAAGGTATTTGATCAAAAGTCTTATATTAATAATTGTAGTGATAAAATTAACAGCTCCTAAAATAGAAGAAATACACGCTAAATGAAGAGAAAAAATTGCTAAATCTACAGATCTTCCCCATGGGCAATATTAGAAGAAAATGGGGAATAATGTTAGTTCATCCTGTTCATGCTCCATTTTCTAAAGTTTTAACGTTAAAACTAAACTTTAGATACTTCCATGACCTAGCAATATTGCACGAATCCTTAAGCACAATGCTCAGAGTGCATTATTTAAACTTTATGCAACAAAACTACAAAGGCGGACTTAATGCCTTAGGCATTAATCAACCAAAGGTGGTGAAGAGATAACAAAGCAGGTGCAAAAAATTGTACATGAGGAAACAATCAAATATGAGATTTTAAAATCATTAAAACCAAATATCTAAACAAGTTTAAACGTACACAAGTACATAAACTCATATATGTATAATATATATATACATACTCATAAATACATACATATTTTATAATGAGAATAGAAAGGATGTCTACGTGTGTGTATATTGCGCGTTACCTACCATAGAGTGATTATCACAACAAAAAGAAGATAACCAGAAAAAAAAAATTGCTCACTTAGTTTGTTAGGCATTTTACATAGTGAACAGCTATGTTTATTTACACTCCATATTTTTATTTCTACATCAAACACCTAGTTCAATTGCACATAACACAAAATTTACACCTCATATTTTTATTTGTACACCAATACCTAGTTTTATTGTACATAACACAAAATGATTACGAGTTTAGCAACAAGTTGACGAATTAACATATTCTGAAGGTTCTGCGCCATTCCTGATACGCATGGAGGTCAGGTATAAAATAGTGGGTACTGTTTTTACTTTTCTAGTATTACTTGCACATTATTATTTAACATATCATAACATCACGCCTGTAGGGACGAAGGGTAAGGCAGAGGTGTACCCATTAGCCACCCACATTTCGCCAGTTATGTTTAAGGTCCAAGTAATAGGGGGCGAGCCTATTGCCATCAACCGGGCACATACAGACTCCGAGGCTGCATCTGAGAAATTTCTGATGGAAAAATCCAATAACACTTTGCCCAACCTGGGAATCGTACCCAAGGCCTCATGCTCAGAAGTCGCGCTTTGCGACCACTAGACCAACCAGCCAGTAATTATTTATTAGATTTTTTTATTAAGGATGAGAAACTATCAAATGATTTCTTCCGCTCTGGGCAGAGCGGAAGGGAATGTCAAACTCTTACTGATTAAAACCCATCCGTGTTCCTTCTAGTGCTCTTTGCGTTCCAGAGCCGCGGTAACTCTTTCGAACTAAATCCGCAACCCTGGCAGATTACTTGAACATTACGTATGTATTTGAAGGGGTTAGCAGAGGTATAAAGTTGAAGGCAATAGGCTCGCCCCCTGTTACATGGGACTTAAACATAACTGGTGAAATGTGAGTGTACCAATAGGTACACCTCTGTCTATCTCTTCGGGGATTACAGGCGTTATGTTATGTTAAATATTGCTCAGTGAGCTACGAAACCTTTTGCGTGCTAGTCCGACTCGCACTTGACCGGTTTTTTTTTTTAATTTTCTCTGTCTTTAATATCTAACAAGGATATTACTTAACGCGTAAGAAGTATAATATACATGATGACATGATTCGGAGCGTTAAGATAAAACCATCGCCTTATTTGAGCCTCGCGTGACCTTGACCAAGAAGCGTCCGGTATATAGGTTATGTAAAACGCACGTGTGCGTTACGTGTCTCATTTGGTGGTATATAATTAAGTACGTATTAATTATCAAAAGATGCTTTGTATAATAAAAGTAATGGTATCACTGTTGAAGGAATTTTGTGACCTGTACCATGGAGTCAGTACAGGGATAAACGTTAAACAAGGAACTGAATCTAGTTGTGTTTTTAGTCCCATGTAATAGGGGGCGAGCCTATTGCCAACAACCGGGCACAAATCCAGACTCCGAGGCCGCTACTGAGAAATTCCTGATAGAAAAACCCAATAACACCTTGCCCGAACTAAGAATCGAACCCAAGACCTCATGCACAACAGTCGCGCTTACGACCACTAGACCAACGAGGCAGTCTTTAGCTTTATTATAATAATATAGATATTGATCTCTCCTTACCTCAGATTCAACAGGTAGACACAGTTTTGGCTGTGCCTTATGTTCGAGCAGTAGATACTCGTTGAGCGTCGCGTACATTCTCTGCGCCTCCTCCTCGGGAGAGCGCTGTCGCGACGTGGACGCTTCCGATTGGCCAGCATCCGGGTGCCCCGCGCCCGATCTCAACATTATCGGGATTATTGGCGCGAGTTGAGGGTGAATCGGCACCTGCGTTAGTAGATTTTTAGATGAAAAACTTGCCAGAAAATCTTCCACTATGGACTAATATCATTGCATTGTCAGACATATCTAATTAATGCATTTTTTTTTAAATGAATCATGCCCGCCTCACTCTTCCTCTCCACTGCAATTCGTGAAAGCCAGAATCAAAAGTGGAGGCCACCAGAAAAGCGCCGAGGCAATGAAGCTCGACGAGTCCTAGATAAACGATTGAACTGTGTTGCGAGTCCGCAACGAAATTAATCAGAAAAGAATCTCTTATCTAGGCATGGCTGAAATTTTGAGAATAGAGGAATATACACAGAGGTGGTTTATGAATCTAGATACCATCGCGAATCAATTTATCGTCGGTTATGAAAAAAAATTATATCTAAAAATGTATTGAAAACCTTTGAACACACTTACCTAAGCGAGTGCAGGAGCAATCAGCGGCTTGTTGTCGTTGTATATGCCCGCACCGATCCGCCCACAGCTCGTCTTCCCGACGGTTAGAGCGACCGGGCGCGAGGGCCCTAGTACCTGACACAAGAGAGAGCGCGGTCAACGCACTGCAGCCTAGGAAGGCCGCTGAGCGATGATACAGGGTGATGAGGGATGAGGAGGATAGGAGAACAAGGTCTTGGTAATGTAGAGGGTGGTACACACAAGACAAGTCTCGGCTGGATTTGAAGTGAACAAGATATTTTTAATTTTTTCTTGAAAAGATGAGTATATCGTCAAGGTATAACAAATATTAATTTCAGGTTAAAGTGAAGTTTCTGTCAAACAAATATAAGAAAACTACACTGGAACTTGAATTTATTCTAAATTATAACAAATCACACTAATTCGACTAGATTTAAACCAATAGTCTCTTAAGAACATAATTGATTGGACACTATTGGGATTTGATTGTAACCTTTCGCGAGATCCAATTATAAAAATACTAAAGAATTAGAAAAAATACTGATCAATGCGATTTCGAGGTTAGGATAATAGGATAGAGATGGGATTCAGGAGCTATAAGCTCAAGGCTACTGGGAGCAATGTCTTGTTGAAAAACAATTGCCCAGCCGCCAATGCGCCTCTCAAACAGGTCAGATACGCTACAAACAGTGGTTGAGCACTGATGTAGGCCGTACAATGCGCTCTAACGAGACGCAAAGACACTAGCGTTTAAAAAACACAAGTAAAATGCCACGGTCTATCCCTTAGCCCTAGTATACACTGGGTTTAAACCTCCTGGTTATAACCCTTGATACTACTTTTAAGTGAACTTTTGACAGTTCTATCGCAGCAAGCGACTTGGGCTGCTTGACAGGGATTGAATAAATCAGTAGTAGAAAATCTTTTAAAGTTACCTGTAAAATTGGAACAATGAATATGGCATATGGATTGATTTGAGACATAACCTTGAATGAAATTGTTTCTTTTAAGCATAATTTTGAAATCAACCAGTGTCTTAGTAAGTTAGTAGCAATAAGCCATACAACGATGGGATTGAAAAATGTTAACCTTACTACTATAATAAATGCGAAAGTTCGAATGGATGGACGTTTTGTAAAGAATCACGCCCGGTAGATCTGGATGAAAATTGGCATAGAGATAGACCGACAGACCGATAGACTTTTGTCCGGAATAGCACAAAAGGCTACTTTTTATACTGGAAAAATGTACAGTTCCCGCGAGATAATATATTAACTTTGACGCGGACGTACTCGCGGAAGGAAGGTAGTAAAACCATACGACATGAGTTGACATGACGTCAAATTCGACCATTATTCAAATCATGGTCATGACTCATTAGAGCACCGCTCCGACATGGCAACAGATTGGTCGATATCGCCTCGAAATACAATCGTTTTTTATCTCGGCAAAAACTTAACGGACACGATTCAGAACCCTAAAACTTGAATGGCAAATGATTTGCGATTACCTTAAATCATAGGTTCCGAACCTGTGGGGTAATTACCCTTTCGGGGATAAATTGGCTTTCCAGTGGGTATAATAAAGTTAGTAATACATTATAGAGGAAAAAAATACTCTAATATGTGTAGATACCGTGCAAAGATGTGATGTGATAGTTTAAGAATGTATTTATTGATGAAACTAATGTAATCTTATGACACTAAAGGGGGGAAGGGGTTTAAATTCTTGACACGTTGAAGGGAGTGACAAGAATGAAAAGGTTTAGGACCCGCTGCCTTAAATAATTTCTCAGTGATAAAGACGTTCTTGTAATAAGATCTTACATACTTTTTGCAATCAAGTTTTAATTTATGATAATATAAACAATATTCTTGCTGTGTAACATGATGACTGTGTCTATCATATTGTTACTTGTAACCGAAGCTTCCGTTTGACGTCATACCTTATTTATTAGATGTTCTTATATGTACCGTCGAAAATATGGATAAGTATACCGGTCTAAATTCAATACATACATTTTGTTGAGAAACGTGATTGATCAGCTGATTTCAGAGTTTGCCCCCATAGTAAAAGTTGTTCAAAATGTACAGTCAACAAAAGAGATTAGAAAACAATAATTTAACTAAAATTAGACTATTTCCATCTTTTTCTGTCCAATAAAACAAGAAATAGACTAATGTAAATAGGAGCTGTCAAAATTTAGTCGATCTGACACATCCATACAATTATAGTTGACAACTAAAACGTATGGATTAAAAATACGGAAAAATTCAAGGCAAACCTAATTTGACATCGCTAACTTAATTCTTTAATGTCACGGAATGTCACCGTCCTTTCCTTTCGCTGTATGTTAGCAAGAGATGTCAATTCTCTAAATTTAGTCTAGTTTGTGAACAAGGGAATCGGCACCATTATTTACTTTTTAAATTAATAAAAATAAAAAACATTTAAATTTTCAATTGTAAATTAATTATTTCGTGATTTAACCTCGCGCTAGGACCTAATTCCGAGTTAAATTTTTGGCGTAGTTCAAACTCTTTTCTAGCACTTTGAACACGTTAAAAAGATGTAAAATAACACGCAAATGCCGTTATGTATTACATAAGCGACAAGGTTATATCAATATTTGTTCTCTGATAATAATCGAAGAACTTAAAACGCACTGCAATGTTTTTTTAAAATGAACTTTGATCTGAGGATATATCGCACGTGTATTGCAGTGTGGTATCTAATTAAATCTGACTCGCACTTTGCTATGTACTGTCAGTGAAAGAGAAGTTATCAGGGTATTTGGTTATTGGTGTCGATTCTATAAAGATATTAAGATTCTATAAAGGTATATTTAATAAAAATATAAGACTACTTTTTTGGCGTAACCAGTACATAATTGAATTTCATGCTTTTTTTTACTTACTGCGTAATATGCATCATTTCAAGATGCAAAGACATTAAAAGATTCCTGTTTTAAACGTAAATTTTCAGTCAAAACTAATCTTCACACTTATCCGTTCAGAATTTCATTGTCTATTTTCAAATTAATTGCTTTTTTTTCTTACTCAATAACCTGCGTCACTTTATTTCTAACAAATTCTAAGTTGTATTTTATAAAATAAAAAAATCTAACTTGTATTTTATAAAATAAAAAATCTAACTTGTATTTTATAAAATATAAAAATCTAACTTGTATTTTATAAAATATAAATATCTAACTTGTATTTTATTTTAACGTTTATTTCAACAACTAAAACTGAAGTACTATACGTTTAAGGCAGCAGTACTAAAATTTAAATCAACCACGTACCAAACAGCTGATCGTAAACCGCCTAGTTACAAATATAAATTAGCATAACTAATTAAAGTAGAAATTAACGCGTTGCATACACATTAACGCTCATACGAGGCGTAAACAGTTGCCAACGCGTCGCTGTGTTATGCTAGACCAGGGGTCGGCAACCTTTTGAGACGGAAGAGCCAAAAGTTATAATTTTTCAAAATTTCAGTTTTTAACAGCAACAAAAAAAATTTAATGATACCACGACGGGGTCGGTGCAGGTGAGAAATGGAAATGGGTAAATGGAAGTATATCTCAATCATACTATATTATAGTATTTAATTAATTATGTTTAGATTGCACTATTCTTATGGAAAAATAATGTATTTTCCGTAAGGAACTGAAAAGCCAAAAGTTTACATTGAAAGAGCCGCATCTAGCTCGCGAGCCGCAGGTTGCCGACCCCTGTGCTAGACGAAATTTTTAATTGAGAAAGAAAAGTGTTAATTTTGTTACATGGGATTTCACTTTTTCTTTCATAATGATACGGACGCATTATTGTCCCACTGCAGGGCAAAGGCCTCTTCTCATACAGAGAAGGCACGAACGAGCATTGATCACCACGCTTAAGGGAGATTGGCGAAAGGCTGACAACCAGTCTTACCAAAGGGTATCGTCTTCTTTCTTTATCGTGTGGGCAGTAAGGTCTTATGACCCCACACACCCTAGTGTCAGAGTTTGTAAACCGCCTTAAGGGCCTCTGACATGGTTTGAGTGAAACAGTTTTCATCACGATGTTTCCCATCACCGTCACCCAGAGTATCGTATTACCCAGTTACTAGATTGTGGGGGTCAGTCCCTCCATGTAAAATACTGGTATGCATCTGGTTAAGACTGGAAGCTGACCCCAACATAGTCGGGAAAAGGCTAGGCGGATGACAATCCTCATGGGTACCTCGCGTTTGGGGAGAACCGAGGGTCATGTTAGACTCTTACCGACTAAAAACCCGTGTTGATAGCAGCTAGATCGTGCTACTAAGTTCACAGGAGTCACAAGGGTAACGAACTGGCGAGCGGTCATGCACTGTAACTTAGATAAACTGATAAACTCGCTTTCATACTACCTAATATCACTGTTTTGCTCATTATCTTAATTTGTTGTGGAACTATTTGCAACGTATATTTAGATACGAGTTTTCGTACAAACATACTCTTTTAATAACATTCGATGATAAGGGTGTACCAGGGTGGGGGGTTTGGGTGTATCAAATGGGTACACCTCTGCCGAACCCTTCGGGGATTACAGGCGTGATGTTTATGGATAATAGGCATCCAAATAACGATAGTTACAAGGTAGAAATAACTGCCCTTAACAAAAAAAAAACATCCCAATTAAACTGACTCGTTGGTTTAGTGGTCGCAAAGCGCAACCGCTGAGCGCGAGGTCTTGATTTCGATTCCCAGGTCGGGCAAAGTGTTATTGGGTTTTCCATCAGGAATTTCTCAATAGCAGCCTCGGAGTCTGGATTTGTGCCCGGTTGATGGCAATAGGCTCGCCTCCTATTACATGGGACTTAAACATAACTGGCGAAATGTTGTAAATGCCTCTGCCTTACCTTCGGGGATTACAGGCGTGATGTTATGTTATGTTTGCTCATTATCGTAAATTGTATGAGAACTATTTGCAACGTATATTAATTTAGATGCGGTGACGAGTTTCTACAAATACAAATATACTCTTATCGCATTGGGTAATACGCATTTCAATAACGATAGTTATTAGGTTGAAATAACTACATAATATAACATCACACCTGTAATCCCCGAGGAGTTAGACAGAGGTGTACCCATTAGTGCACCTACGTTGCGTCAGATATGTTTAAGTCCCATGTAATTGGGGACGAGCCTATTGCCATCAACCATGCACAAATCCAGACTCTAGCAAAATAAATTAAAAAATATTTTGCTAGTTAGGCAGGTCGGGCAAAGTATTATTAAGTTTTTCCATCAGGAATTTCTCAGTAGGAACCTTGGAGCCAAACGCATAAGCGCCCTAATTTTCTAATATATAGCAGACCCAGCTTGTATGCTTAGTAGCTTGTATGACGAGATGTATGTATAAACGATGTATGTAAAAATAATTCCCTACGAAAAAAGTTTTGATCCTGTTCTCCTAGTACTTTCTGTTCAGATTCCACATTGTGTCCTTGTTTTCGGTAGTTTTGTGCTGGATTATATCCGTGCGGAAAAAAAATGGGGCGAAATTACAATAATCAAAAATAAAAATAAACAAAAACCTTTGGCTAAATTTATACATACTTTTTTTCGTTGGGAATTATTTTTGTGACGAATTTACAACAACCCGTATAAACCGAGGCGAAAGAAATATGCAAGGATCGCAGCAGGTTGCTTACAGCAAATAGGCAAACTGCGCAAACGACGTAATAGAGCAAAAAGGTCAAATATTAATTAAACAATAATATTTATAAAACGTTATTATTATATTTAACTGCGCACAAAACTACGATACAGTCACCAGCAAAAACAAGTATACACTTAGCGACATTACGAAGCTATTTTCTTCGGATATATTGATTGAAATGTCTTGTTTTTAGGAATATAGTA
This sequence comes from Hoplodrina ambigua, assembly GCA_949774945.1. Lineage (NCBI taxonomy): Eukaryota > Metazoa > Arthropoda > Insecta > Lepidoptera > Noctuidae > Hoplodrina > Hoplodrina ambigua. Next base: position 2,611,322 of record OX458994.1, read on the forward strand.
TTTTGAATTCAATACTATTATGAAATAGGTTTTATATCAAAGTTACAACCATTTTTTCACAAGAAAATCTCATTTGAATTTTGCTAAATGTATACATGTTTTTGCTCGTGACTGTACACATGAATAAAAACAAGATGATAATAACTTTCACAACAAATAGAAAACAGCTGATTGTCGACTTGTGATATCAGAGAAAAAACCTTTATCTACAGAATACAATAACACAAAGATAATGAAATTCTTAGTAATGAAGACTTGCACTTTTTTAAACAATAAAAATTGATATAATGCTTTGTCCTGAACGACTGACTGACGGATCAACGCACAAACTAAGCCACTGATCGTAGAGACCTGAAACTTGGAGGGTTTGTTCTTTGTATGGCGTAGGCATCCGATAAAAAAGGATTGTCCAAAATTCCTTGCCTAAGGAGATGAAATGAACGTTCAAAGTTTGTATGGATAAAACAACTTTGACGCGGACGAAGTCGCGGGCTTGTCTATACTAATAAGCTGAAGAGTTTGTTTGGCCGCCCAAGTCCGTCCCCAATCCTTCATCGTCCCTAGTCCGACCCTGGATTTTTGTCGAAATTGTGCTTTGCGCAGTATTTTACTATGTATTTTTATGCTGCCAGTTCAATACAAAAACAACTTAATTTCAATAAACAGAGGGTGTATTTTGTATTGTGCAAGTAGCGCGATTATTTGGACAAAATTCTTGTTTCTCAAAATCTAAAAGTGAATAAAATAGCATGAGAATCATTCTCATTCTCTGCGAGTTTGACCTGGCGTTGCCCACGGTCAATCAGGGACTGTTTGAAAACAAGTTATTTTTAAAACAAACAAATCTTTAGTTGCGAGATGCATTACTTAAATATTATGTAGCATTGAGATGTAACACTTTGTTACTGGATACACATTAATTTTAGTTGCACTCCAGTCTAGCGCATCAAACAGGGGCGGATCTAGTTCTAGATGGATTGGGGGCCCCTAACTAAGACAAGCCGAATGCAGGGTAGTTTTATTTTCACAAAATATACAAAAACACAATACACAGTACTTGTAACAGGCGTGCTTGCTGTATGAACGTGGACGAGACGAAAGAAGTATAGTAAGGTTCGTAGTAGGAGGCGTTCTGTTTCTGCCTACCCCCATGGGAAAAAGGCGTGAGTTTATATATTTATATGTGTTAATAAAAACACTCGCATTAAATAGAATAAACATTGTTGATTTTACACGGGTTCACAGCCCCTGCAGTTAGGGGGCCCCGTATCTTGACGCCACGACTGATACAGCGGTAGCTACGGCCCTGGATTCAAATAAGGGCTGTTTGGCCTAGTGTAGACTTGATAGGTTTTATCAGCCTTTGTCTCACTTGTTCGCTGCCACCGCGCCGCCCGCAAGCCGTTACCTTTTTCATCATGTCATTACAATATCTTTTTTAACTTATAGGATTTAAATCCCAAACTTGACTGGCAAAATATTTTCCGCAGCAAAAGCACGCGAGTTTCAAACAAACTTGTTCAACCAAAATTCACCAAAGAAAGTAGCAGCTGCTATTCATAGTCAAGCCGTAAATATCGATTGTAATAAAACACGACTATTCTGAGAACAGTATGTGGGTAGACGTCGAAAAACATCAGAATATCGATAACAGTTTGTTTTCGTTCAAAATTTGCGAGTCAATGAACTTGTGCGAAGAAATTGTAAGATAAATAATAAGACCGTTACCTAAATATTCTGGAAACATTATTTTTGTACGACTATGAATTTGAGTTCTTTTTTTTTTGCTGTGATAATATTATGTAGGCACGTCTTTGAGAAAGGTCGAACTGATAATTATAAACATTGAGATTTTATTGTTTAGGTACTTTAGTCTATTGTAGTGCCGTGACTGCTGAGTATGAGGTCTCGTTTACGATTCCCAGGTCGGGCAGTGTTTTTGGGTTTTTCAATCAGGAATTTCTCAGTAGTAGCCTATTTATTTGTGCCCGGTTGATGGCAAAAGTTTCGCTCCCTATTACATGGGACTTACAACATAACTAGCGAAATGTGGGTGTACTAATGGGTCTCTGTCTAACCCTTCGGGGATTACAGGCGTGATGTTATGTAGGTATGTACGCAATAAATCAGCATAAAAACGACTAAAAACAAACAACAATAAAGCAATATTTCGCACAGTTTCCCTCTTTAACGTTAACGCGAAGCGGCGCAGGCGCAACTTTCACTGTGGGACTGGACATGCTCAGTGCAACGTATCATTGTTACGGAGAAATTCAGCCTATACACACACTTGTTTGTAATGGAAGAATACATCATTATCAATAACTGTTTGCATTGAATGTGGGAAACTTGCGTTTGTCGCATCAAGACGGAGTTTTTTACAAAAATAAACTAATTTAACAATGATTGCGGGTCATCGTCAAGCGACAGGTGGACTATAGAGTCCACCAATCGCTTGACGATGACCCCTGGCCAAAGCTTTCTTGGTCATAGAACCAAGAGGGCTTTGGCCCAAGAGAAGGCTAGCCCTCTGGTCATAGACTCATAAAGGATATTTTTGATGCCCAAGGAGCTTACTATCTTCCCTTTTTTTAATTGCACATTCTTTGTAATTTTATTATTATTTGCTGGTTTTGTGTTTAAGTTAATTGTTATGGTAAAGGCTGTAAAATTAAAAAAAATCTTAACATAACGTAACATCGCGCCTGTAATCCCCCGAAGTGTTAGGCAAAGGCCGTTAGTACATGCACATTTCGCCCAGTTATGTTCAAGTTAGTGTATTGGGGGCGAGCCTATTGCAATCAGCCGGGCATAAATCCAGACTCCGAGGCTGCTACTGAGAAATTCCTATAACAAAACCCAATAACACTGCCCGATTTGAGAACCAAATTCAAGATTTTTTATGGCGTCTAGAGGTTGTTCATTACAAAGCAATATTTACAGGAATAATAACAATTTCAAGACAACATAATAGTCACGTAGTAATAATAAACAAAATCAATTGTCATATTTCGCACAAATGCGCGGAAACTGCGCAATACTTTCTGAACGTTGTATATTGTAATAATTTAAATTTAAATCGACCAAATTAGACCATTGTCCACACATAATAGGCAGTGATTAGATAACGTAGCACTGTATATTTTCCTGCGCGCGACGCCTGCCAAATGAGATCATAGTGGCTGTTCATACATCCATCCTGATTTAGCTTGGGGTATAATTGAAAACTTATATTTATTTATTTATTAACTAACCTAGGGACCTTTGTACCGCCATATTTTCACACGACTGTCCCAAAACAAGGAGTGTTATGTATTCAGGGTTAATGTATGTATGTGAGATTATTTATTCCACCATAACTTTTAAACGCGATGAGATGTATGGGGTATCTTTACAATCCTTGCATCGTTACGAGTAACATAGGCTAGTAAAAGAAACCGGTGTGGTCAATATAAAACATAAATTAATACCAGCCTTAATTTATTTTTAATTAATGAATCTGGTCGTGTCTATGTTTATCGTCTAGTATTTGACAGGTAGATTTAAAAAATGTATAACACTGTAAATAAAAAAACGTCGTAAAAAATCTGAGAAGTAAACAAAGCAAAAATAATTATGTGCAATTTTTTCAGTCGTGTTTTTTTTTTTTTAAATTAGACTTGCTTGTGTTTCTTTTTTCTTTTCTTTTCATAAGAACCTTCTTTGTCAGAAATCTGTATTTTAATGACGTCTTAGTCATCATATTTATAGCTATCCTGAAAACTAGTAATTAATTTGCAGTAATAACCGTTACCTAACCGTCTTTATTTTCCTTACCGTTATTTAACTAACAAATTTTAATTTCCATTTGTATTCAAGAATATCCATTAAAACTGAAATTCGCACATTATCCAAATAGACAATGACCATTGACAAAAATTGAATTAATCACTCGAAAAAAAAACCGAAAAAACAATGTGCCATTTCAAAAATATTTTGGAAAGCCGCGCATGCGTCCTTATTCGCACGCATATTAACGATGAGATGGTAATTACACAACTGTGACGTCATCGAGTGTCGCCGACACCCGTTTAGGGTAAAGATGACACTTACGTAAGCGCACGCACATGTTTAAGACTACGTCCAAGAGTACTTATTCAATTTTTTTTTTGGTCAACTCTTAATTTTTTTTGGGTGGTAAGAATCATCAAAGGTGTTCTTCCGCCCTGACTGGGGAGGAAGGGACTGTCAGACGTTTACTGACAAGTTACTGTAATTAAAAAAAATTAAAAACACGACTGCAAAAATTGCACATATTTGTACTTTGTTTACTTAACAGTTTTTTTTTACGACGTTTTTTATTTACAGTGTTATATATTTTTTAAATCTACTTGTCAAATTCTAGACGATAAACATAGACACGGACAGCATCATTAAACAAAAAAAAAATTGAGGCTGGTATTAATTTACGTTTCAAAGTGACCACACCGGATTCTTTTTATTTTTTACTTGCCTATGTTACTCGGAACGATGCAAGGATTGTAACGATACCCCATACATCTAAATCGGTTCCGACGTTTAAAAGTTATGATCGAATAAAGAAACTCACATCAGTACATACATACATTAACCCTAAACACATAACACTCCTTTTTTGGGGCAGTCGTGTAAAAAACCACCCTGTTCACAAAAATTAATACTAGACATTGAACAAACAGGTTAATTGGAGCTGTTAATTTTATGTCGAACCAGTCAACCCTCAAGTTTGTTTTTCCAAAAGGAATTTAAATGATATGTACGTATTTACTTTCACTTATAATGTAAATTAAAGCACAAATTTACATATTGTTTTGACACAAATCCATATTAATTGGAATAGCAGAAATATTTTATTGATAAGCGCACAAACTAATCGTGCGATTGTTTGAACGTGCTTATCTCTGAAACTACCAGACCGATTGGGAAAAAATCTACTAGTATATGATAGTGAGATTCATGAGGAATAGTATAGGCTATATAACATCACGCTACGACATAAGGGAGCGGAGCAGTTATCAAAGACGTAAACGAAGTCGGCTGAAAAAAAAAATGAATTGTAAATAATTGTAATTCAGGCTTCTCCGTTCATTCAGAATGAAGGTTTTGATTAACATAGCTTCAGAATATTTAAAATGTATATTCTTGTTGACATCAAAACCAATGAACTACAGTTGTTCGTTCACTGAACGAATTTGAACTCATGAACCCAGTTTTAATCAGCATATTAACAGAGATCAATACTCGAACTGTTTTAACACACGTAACATCACGCCTGTAATCCCCGAAGGGTAAGGTAGAGGTCTACACATTAGTACATCCACATTTCGCCAGTTATGTTTAAGTCCCATGTAATAGGGAGCGAGCCTATTGCCATCAACCGGGCACAAATCCAGACTCCGAGGCTGTTACTAAGAAATTCCAACCAATTAAAATACGATTTTTTGAGTTTTAATATTAAAACCTAAAGAAATTGGTTGATGACGTACAACTAAATAATGCTTCGTACTTTTTAAAACTGTATACACGTTAAAAGTAACCAAAATAACAGTTATACACAAAAAAATATTACCATACACAGAGCTACTATGTCAACAATTAACCGTTACAAGATGGCCGCCGTCATAGACAACAGCGTTCCAAATTCAAAAGTACGTCTATTTCGGGAGTATATTGGCGCGAAATTAGGCCGGTACTGTTATGAAAATAATTGTTGTTCCGTTGGTCGCTTGTGAGTTATGATTTGCATGTGTTTTTAGTAAAAAACATGTTGTTTCTTGATCTCCCACTAAGGTTGTTTGTTTAAGACAAACCCAAACTTAATTTGTCTACTGCCCACTTTGAGAATAAATTATTTTCTAGCTCCTCCATTGTTTTACCTACTTAAAAATCCACCTAGTGGATGAAATTACAAATCGCTCCCCAAGCCTCTACACAACGCCCCAATTTCTTTCCTGGGTCTCTTTCCTCCCTGTAGGCCTGCAGCGCCCACAAGGGGGGCGCTATCGCCTACTTTGGGAAAAGCTGGTTTAAGATAATTTGCGTTCAAACAACGCCAAGTCTTAATCAATAACACGACATTTGACTTATAGAGAACCGGTATATATCTATTAATTACGTATTTTCTAGACCAAACATCTTCATAAAAACAAATTATAGAATCAAACGAAAAAAATAAGTACTAGAATCACATTGTTGCCTAAATTCCTGCATAAAACTTGGAATTTTTATCCACAAATCCACAGAGCACTTTAGATACCGGAACACAATCGTCAAGATTATAGATAAGAATAATCGCAAGGCGTTTGATTCAGCTAAAAATATACCTTGATGACATCATACCGCTACACTATAACGCTCAAACTATTCATTTTGATTTCCTTACAAAGTACTTAAAGACATAAATGAGTTACTATTATTATAAATGCGAATGTTTGGATGAATGATTGTCATTCTAGATGAAATTTGGCACCGGAATAGATTTTGGTGTGGAATCGCATATAGGCTTATTTTATTTCTGAAAAATATACGGTTCCTGGGGATAATAAATCAACTTTGATGCGGTCGACATCGCATGCAGAAGCTGGGAGTCTGGTTTTGTGCCCGGTTGATGGCAATAGGCTCGCCCCCTATTACAGGGGACTTTAACATAACCGGTGAAAAGTGGGTGTACTAATGGGTACACCTCGGCCTAACCCTTCGGGAATTATAGGCGTCATGTTATGTTATAACCATGAGGTTATACGAGACCGTTGCGGTAGCTCGGTCATGTTGAGAGGATGAGTGAAAGACGATTAACAAAAGGTATTCACATGGCAGAAGTGAGTGAGTGGCAACGCAGGGAGGGGTCGCCCTAGGAAGACCTACACTGATCTTATTGGTTAGGTTTTTCATAAAGGACAGTTGCGCATTACTCGAAACCGGCTTGTATGACGAGATGTATGAACGTAGATGAGGCGAAAGGAGTATATAAGGATCGTAGCAGGTAGTGTCCTGTGGTTTCGGCCTGCCCCCATGGGAAAAAGGCGTGAGTTTATGTACCCGCTTTAGGCCCACTTTTCAAGTGATGAGGCCCACGTCTTAAGAAAGCTCTTTGCGTATATGCGTGCAAGCGTGCATGTTTCAAAATCGGCACAGGTTTCATACAAAGATGACCATCGTGTATTACAATTTCTGACAGCACTATTACAAGTCTCATTGTGGCTCAAACAACGATAGAATCACGATGACATAAGTATTTGGCACAAACAAGAAACGTTAGTTTTAACGCGCCTGTATTTTTAGAAACAGGTAATCACGACCGGAGGGGCCGAACGACCGGACGTTTACAAGTTCATAAGGGGCATACAGAAATAACCTACATCCTTGGCCGGAATTACAGATTTTTATAAGGAAAGGAAATGACTAAAAATATCTTACGAATTGTTTTCTCAAGATAGTATAAAATAAAGTCGCTTTCCGAAACTACACAACGGATTTTAATGAGGGTTTCATCAATAGATAGTGAAGGTTTATACGTTTAGTGAGTATCTACATTGCACCCGTGCGAAGTCGGGGCGGGTAGCTAGTATTACATCATCATCATATCAGCCGAACGACGTCCACTACTGGACATAGACCTCCCCTAAAGATAGCCTATAGTACGAATTTGTTGTAACAAGATCGCTCGGATCAAAAACCTGCCTTAAGTGTCTTTTGCTTGCGGAAGCCAGGCAAATAAATATAAGCATCAACAGCTTTACCAGTTTAACAGGCAACCTAAATGGGTACCAACAATTCAAGGACACAACTTCTCGTTAAAAAAAAATTATTTCGGTCCTGAAAACCTGATTAATTTCAAATTACCAGTAAAATTAGATGTTTAGTTGCCTCGAAATTCACTATCGCCATACAAAATCTATGGGGGAACCGCCTTTTGACGTCTCATAAAAAGTATCCCAAATGATTAGAAGTATCTACTACATAGTGTTTTTGGGTTTTTCCATCAGGAATTTCTCAGTAGCAGCCTCGGAGTCTGGATTTGTGCCCGGTTGATGGCAATAGGCCCTATTACATGAGCCTTGAACATAACTAGCGAAATGTGGGTGTACTAATGGGTACACCTCTGCCTAACCTTCCGGGGATTACAGGCGTGATGTTATGTTTATCTACTATCAAATTGTATGAACGTGACAAAAATCGTTCATCACCAGTTGACCCATTAATCCACGTCTAATCTAACTGGGGGGAGCAGATGTACTGACAGGAGACAGATGAATACAGTCAAGTTAACTGAGGCCGTTCAGAAATAACTGGCCACCTTGGCCTGCATCTGGGTTAAATAATTGTCAATGAAACTCGCGAAGAGAAATGTTGTAAACAAAAATATTGAAGAAATAGTTTTGTTATTCTCGAAATTATTGTTTGACATCTAGACGACATAAACATAACATCACGCCTGTAATCCCTGAAGGGTTAGGCAGAGGTGTAGCCAATAGTACACTCACATTTTGCCAGTTATGTTTAAGTCCCATGTAATAGGGGGCGAGCTTATTGCCATCAACTCTCGTCACAAATCCAGACTCCGTGGCTGCTACTGAGAAATTCCTGATGGAAAAACCCAATAACCCAAGGGAATCGAACCAAAGACCTCACGCTCAGCAGTCGCGCTTTGCGAACACTAGACCATCGAGGCAGTACTCAGACACGAGCATTGTATTTTTTTTTTATCATGTTTTGGTGAATGTTAACGCTGGAATGAAGACGCATCTTGCCACATACGGTGTGTGGTGTGTCTTGCTACCCTTGCAAATTGGGGGTACTGTTACGGATCAACTGCAGGGTGTGGATGTGGAGCCGAGTCACAAACCATGTCCGGTCCGGTCGACCGGTCTTAAAAGTGGAAATGTTTTGGGTCACCCAAATCTAAAAAACTGTCGTGCCCGCCACACAAAGAAGATGGCCATAATGGCATACGGATTTTGTAGTGTTAACTGTTAACGGAATTGAGACATACCCAAATGCTTACATTGTAGGCATTGGTACACAGATTACAACATAGACACATCGCGTTGAGTAGGTATATGATACGCTTAAAATCAAGGTTGAGTTTTTGTATGCAACAAAAAATTGTGTTCAAGGTTTTTCTAACGTACGGGAGAAAACTTGACAATTTTTTGTTACTTGTCACATTCTGTGCATGGTAGGTCTTTATGAAGGACTAGACACCTCCAGAGCACAGTAGTATACAGAGCTTTTTGTGAAGGAGCTAAGTCCGGGGTACTACTGCACCATATCTATTTCAACCGCAAAGCAACTATTGCCTCTATTACATGGGACTTAAACATAACTGGCGAAATGTGGGTGTACAGTCACGAGCAAAAATAAGTATACTCTTAGCAAAATTCAAAAGCGATTTTCTTGTGAAATAATGGTTGTAACTTTGATATAAGACCCATTCCATAGTAGTATTGAATTCAAAATACTATATTCATAAAAACAAGACATTTCAATCAATATATCCGAAGAAAATAGCTTCGTAATATTGCTAAGTGTATACTTGTTTTTGCTGTAGTGTATACTGTACTATTTGGTACACCTCTTCCTAACCCTTCAGGGATTACAGACGCGATGTTATGTTATGTCGTCTCACAAAAAAAAAGCCCAAAATCAACAATTCCTTCACTATTTTCGACCAGGAAATGGTAAAGGAACCTACAACCGCGCTGTCTTCGATTACCTAATTACGTACTCAACTGCCAAAGTGGACTAAGTGAAACTTTGTAGTAGAAGAGTTAGCAAACGAATATGCAATGCTTTGCGATATTTACACTGTTGATTCGTGCGTGGCTTACTAAACAGGTAGAATAGGTCAGAAGTGTATTTGTAATCGAGATAGTCAATTTGAACAAAGTTCGACGAGGAGAGGGTGGCTAATTGAAACACTGGACTTGTACTAAGCGCTTAAATATATAATCAAAGTGCTTGCTGCTCACAAAAAAAAAATAATCCCTACTATTCCCGACCTAGTTAAGCGACGGAGAATCTTAACAGCGACATTCAGAAAACGTCGCTCAACTAACAACGCTATCTAGTGACAGAATTCCCAATTTCTTTAATTAATTCCCAATTTCTTCAACCAATATAAATGTGAACACAATTTGTAAGTGTATCTCTACGTGTTTTGGCAGGTTTTAATAGACGGGAGTCAAAAACGCCTAAGCCATATTTAAACAGTAATAAATATGCCATCAAAAACAAAACTTCTCGTCAAAAACAAAACAAGTCTCGCAACTCGGTTCTTCTACTGTAAAAAGGTGTCAGATCCATGTAATACCAAGTCAGTTGATTTATTCAGTCCCTACTTAAGGGACCTTCTGTCTTAAGTTACGTAATGAGCTAATCTAACAACATCTTATAACATAACATCACGCCTGTAATCCCCGAAGGGTTAGGCAGAGGTGTACCCATTGGCACATCCACATTTCGCCAGTTATGTTTTTAGTCCCATGTAATAGGGGGCGAGCCCATTGCCATCAACCGGGCACAAATCCAGACTCCGAGGCTGCTACTGAGAAATTCCTGATGGAAAAACCCAATAACACATTGCCCGACCTGGGAATCGAACCCAAGACCTCATGCACAGCAGTCGCGCTTGCGCCCACTAGACCAAGGAGGCATCTTATAACCACATTAACATTAAAAATCTTTCATGTTTAAATAAATAGATTGACTTGGCCATCGCATGAAAACACAATTTAACTCACAAGCAATACATATTATAGTAAATAAGATTGTTTAGTGGGATAGAAAAATCGCGTTGACTGAGTGGCGAGACTTGGTTTTTATACTTAAGTTTTTTTATTCATGGTATTGCATTGGAAAAAGGCGCGTGTTTATGTATGTATGTGAAACAGCCATCTTAAACAAAACACTTGGCAAGTTTGTAGATCATTAACAAATAACCTTGAAAACGGACAACAACAAGTGAAATGATCAAGAAAATATTTATGTTTTCTCACGTAACGACATTTTGTAATCATAACGTTTCTGGTTCAAAGCCATGGACATTTGCCCAGCTTTTTTTTTTCAGTCTCCAAGGTAAGCAGCTTGTTTTCTTTATAATGATGTCATAGTCTCGAAAGATCGGTTGTGTGTGTGTGAATCTATAGCAGGGGTTCCACAACTTATTTCGTCTACTGCCCACTTTGAGAATAAATTATTTTCTAGCGCCCCCTTTTTTTCAACTAGGTACCTAGAAACCTAGTAGATGAAATTACAAATCGCTCTCCAAGCCAACGAACTTTTTTTCTGGGTATCTTTTCGCCCCCCTTTAGGCCTGCAGCGTCCACAGGAGGGCGTTATCACCCATTTTGGGAAAACCTGGTTGTAAAGAGAGCAATCGCATTTACAAAATCACGTCATATTCTACCAATTATTACGATCAGAGCCGTCTCCGTCCTATTGTAGGCGTTGGGCCAATGTATTTAACGTATTTTGTTAGTTTAGTTTTGACTGCCTCGTTGGTCTAGTGGTCGCAAAGCGCAACTGCTGAGCATGAGGTCTTGGGTTCGATTCACTGATCGGGCTAAGTGTTACTGGGATTTTCCATCATCAATTTCTCAGTAGCAGCCTCGGAGTCTGGTTTTGTGCCCGGTTGATGGCAATAGGCTCGCCCCCTATTACAGGGGACTTAAACATGACTGGCAAAATGTGGGTGTGCTAATTGGTACACCTCTGCCTAACCCTTAGGGGATTGCAGGCGTGATGTTATTTTGGACTACACTGAATCGGTATTTTGAAAACTATTTTTAGGTGTCTTTTCATTTTTCATTTCGAGTGATCATTTTATAAATGCATTATTTATTTATTTATCATTAATGAATATTCTGAAGGCTGTTCATTAAATATGCAATCAACACTTCCGTATTACGATAAAAATGATAATAGCCTCACTAGCGACGAAGGTTTCCTTAATAGTTATTATTTAACCAGCGATTCCCCACGCCTTTGCTTTGTGCAAATTTCAATCTTCCGTCCAATGACTTCAGGGTTGGAATTGGCAAAAACTACATCGATAGCAACCGCTATATCAAAAAAATCACGAGACTTAAAGAGATAAACATCTATTTTAAACCTTATTTAACACTAAATTGCGTTCTAAGTTCAAAACAAATCATTATCGTTCATTATCACGTTTTTATTATCAACTAACTTCCGACCGCGACATTATCCGCGTGTTTGAATACTGTTCTGCTCCTGTGGCTGGTAGCGTTATGTTATATAGCCTATACTATTCCTTATGAATCTGGCTATAATAAACATAAAGATTTATTCCAATCCGAATGGGAGTTCCAGAGATTAACGCGTTTAAACAAACAAACAAAATATTCAACCTTATTGTAATATATACTAGTGGCCCGCCCCGGCTTCGCATGGGTGTAATGTAGATAAATAGACCCTCCTCTTGAATCACTCTATCTATTGTTGAAAACCGCATTAAAATCCGTTGCGTAGTTTAAAAGATCTAAGCGTACAGACGGCTACTATGTAGAAATGAGTAAAAGATTTAGTATTATCAATTTAGGATATAATAACAAAACATACAACCGAATTCAGCCGATAAGACGCCATCTTGATCAAAATGTCACCTCAAGGTAAAATTTAAATTCGCACTCTTGGAGACGATTCAAATATTTTATCGATGTTATGTTGTTGTTATAAAATGCAAGTTATCTTCGCTTTTTTCGGGTTTCTGGCTACCCCCCTTGAAAAAAGGCGTGAGTTTTTGTATATATGTATGTACGTTCTTCCCTTTTGTTGGAGCTAGCGAATGATAATGGACCTGATAAAAATATGTTTTCATTGTTATCACTAGGTTGACGCAGATTAGAAAGTAGCTTATTTTAGGGTTCAAGCTAAGACTGCACCAAATGTTATTAAAATCGGTTAAGTAATTTAGCCGTGAAAGTGTTACAAACTAAACAGTATGAGTTTTTCAACAGATTTCAGGCCCCTTAGCCTCCTGGATGTCATAATATTCAAAGTCACAATTTCAACAAAACATCACCTAAACTTCATTCAAGGGTAAAAATCGGCCATGAAAAAATATTATACATGCAGTTTATTACTCTTACATACATAACACTGTGGCCGAGCGGTTATAGCAGCCATATATGTACCGATATCACTTTCATTGGATTTGCTACGACGTCTAACGGTACGCCAGCGAATTGGATGAAATATTTATGTATAACAAGCTTTTGCCCGCGACTTCGTCCACTTCGCTGAATAAAAAGTACACTATGTCCTTTCTTGGGGTTAAAACCTACCCCGTACCAAATTTTATTAAAATCGGTCAGTGGTTTTGTCGTGAAAGCTTAACAAACAGACAGACATAGTAGACAGAGTTTGGGTTTCGCTTTTAGACGTATTCTGGGTGATGATTTGGGCTTTGATTTGACAGAAACGTTTTTGGGCAAAAAAACAAGCGTCCCATGTAATAGGGGTCGAGCCGATTACCTCCAACCGGGCACAAATTCAAATCCCCATTAACACTTTGCCCGACCTGGAATTTAACCCAAGACCTCATGCTCAGCAGTGCCGCTTTGCGACCACTAGACCAACGAGGCAGTCGTAACATAACTTAAACATAACTGGCGAAATGTGGGTGTACTAACGAGTACACTTCTGCCTAACCTTTCAAGGATTACAGGCGTGACCACAGAAGATGATCAACGATGGCTATGAGCAAGTTCTATCATGCAACAAAGCCTTACCGTTCTTGCTCCTACGTCCTACAAATAAAAGATGGGTCTTTTTAATCCCACAAGCTCTTCACCTTGATACGAGGTCAATAAGACTGTGTTCGAGTGTACCTAGTAGTCGACCTTAATTCATTGTTTTCCTTCCTTTTATAGCGAGCTATACACCGTGGTGATCCTTTAATGCTTACCTTGTATTACGGCCTGTATCAATAAGGAGTATTGTTTAGCTTAAATTGAAGCCTTGACTTAAATGTTTCAGTATACTCTCTACATAGTATAAAACGAAGTCGCTTCCCGCCGTCTGTACGCTTAGATCTTTTAAACTACCCAACAGATTTTAATGTAGTTTTCATCGAAAGATAGTGATTCAAGAAGGTTTGTATCTACATTGCACCCGTGCGAAGCCAAAGCGCTAGTGCTTTTTAAACGCGAAAGTTTTAAAGGTTTTACGATCACGCTTAAACGGCAGTCAACTCGCTAGTGTGTTAGCGCCCCTGCGAGCAAGCCATCACACGACCGCGCCACCTTATTCGTTCCGCTTCATAGATTACTGTTCTTATCGTAAACGTATGTGCTTGTTGCTTAGCAACGTATATGTAAACGTCAGGGTATGACGTGAGCGACGCTAATGCGTTTATGCGCGCATGTAAGCCTGCACACAGAGCACAACCACAAAACGCCGCCACCGACCCATTTCCTGTAGTTTTCATGAGTTGACGTCGGTGGTCGCCACAACGCCGCCGCTTCTAACTTCAGGTGATGGAGATTCTGGCGGCAACCGCAGACTTCCACCCGACAGGCCGCAGCAAACATAACCCAGCAAAATGGGAGATTATAGATCCCACCGATACCCGGTGCGAGTGCGGTGCTCCAGATCAGACGATGACCCACTTGCTACAGTGCCCAGTGTCCCTACACCTGCACTTTAGAGGACGTTAACAACGCTACTGATGCCGATAAACGTGACCTACTGGGCCCAAAAACTAAAGAAAAAACAATGGATTGTCTCAAAATCTTAAATCATCGAATCGAAAACAAGAATGATAGGACCAATATTGATGCAGTTTTGTTTGTTCAAAAGCTGTTACCATCGAGATAGTTTTTATTGCATACATAAACTCACGCCTTTTTCCCATGGGGGCAGAAACTACAGAACGCCACCCGCTACGATCCTTACATACTCCTTTCGCCTCATCTACGTTCATACATCTCGTCATACAAGCACGCCGGTTACGAGTACTCCGCACCTGACCTTTCTGAAGGATAGTTTTTATTCTCTTTTGAAATTTATTTATTACACGGAAAAACGTAATTAACCATAAGCCTAAATATTAGTGCTCTAATCCTATTTACAAAATTTCTTAGACTTTAATTACTTGTTGACCAAAATATATCTAAATGACTTTGGTAATGGATTGAGCGCGCCATCAGGAAACGCCTCTTAATACAAAGTAATTAAATGCTATTACGAATTAATTAAATAGTAATTAATATAGTATGTCTGGGCCTCGTTCAAGACAGAAATAGATGATAGATTAGGACAGAGTTCATTGACTCGTTAAGTGCATGATTCATTACGATTGCTTAATATGATGAGAAATCTTTAAGATTTTCTCAGTAGCAGTTCGGAGGCTGGGTTAGTGACAATTTAGAAAACAGGATTTAAACATAACTGACATCGGTGAAGGAAAACATCGTCAGGAAACCTGGACTTATACCAGCCCACTCAAACCATGTCAGAAGCCCTTGAGGCGGTTTAGAAACTTTGACACTAGGGTCTGTGGGGTCGTAAGACCTTACTGCCGACACGATAAAGAAAAAGGGCTAAACAGAAGTGAATTAAAAAAAAAGTTGCGTGTTATAATTTGGACAATGGTGTCAACTACGCAATTTTAGTATTTTCCGTTGTGAATGAATTTTGTAGGGAACTCGGGACCAACGGCAAGGCCGTGCGTACTACATATTACAGAGTATTACGTTAAAATATTTACGTTACGTCAGTCGTGGCTTCAATTAGTGCTCATTCTGGGTTAAAATTGTATGTCTGACGCGTCCCTTTTTAATTTGAAAGATAGAGCAACTTTTAGACAAAAAAAAACCTAAACGCCATTTTGGAAGATTTATGATCTTTATCAAAACTTATCCGTTAGAACTCTATAAAATATGTGTAATCGTTGGTCTACTGATCGCAAAGCGTGACTGATAAGCATGAGGTCTTAGGTTCGATTCTCAGGTCCGGCAAAGTGTTATTGGGTTTTTCCATCACAATTTCTCAGTAGCCGCCTCGGAGTCTGGATTTTTGCCGGGTTGATGGTAATAAACTCGCCCCCTATTACACGGGACTTAAAAATAACTGGCGAAATGTGGGTGTACTATTGGGTACACCTCTGCCCAACCCTTCAGGGATTACAGGCGTGATATTAAAATCAGTTTGGGACTGTTGATACTGGATAATAAAGTAAAACATTTGGCAAACCAAATTAATTTAACATAATTATTGAGATCATAGGTTGGCTCATTTTCGCAAAAACAGTTCCAATTATGTACCTAGTTTAAATGCGAATAAATTATAGGTACATAGAAAACCCCAATTTATCAACGGACAGCGAGACAAACTGCCAGTTTTTATCGTTGCTTTTTTATCAGTCTACATCATTGTATGGAGGAACCAATAATAGTCAAGGTCTTTCCAATTTAGATCGACAACCTCCTTTACACAATATAACCTACTTAGTTATCAATTTATTATGGCGAGTCGCCAACTGGGAATAGTATAATCGCATATTTCATGAAAGTTGACGAATTATTTTTAAAAGAATTCTGGAATTTGCGGCGAAATTTTTATTTTGAGTAATTTTGCACCTGTGCTCCAACCGTTTTTTCTCTGCATCACCCTAAGGTAGGCTGGTAGAAAATGTCCAAGGCGTTAGGCCAGTCTTGTACAGTGTATTTTTTTACATGTGCATAAAGTTTTATTAAAAAAATATATATTTAAAGGTAAACACTAACAATTCTCGCCTGCCTCGTAGGTCTAGTGGTCGCGAGCGCGACTGCTGTGCATGAGGTCTTGGGTTCGATTCCCAGGTCGGGCAAAGTGTTATTGGGTTTTTCCATCGGGAATTTCTCAGTAGCATCCTCGGAGTCTGGATTTGTGCCCGGTTGATGGTAATAGGCTCGCCCCCTATTACACGGGGCTCAAACATAACTGGCGAAATTAGCTTAAATAATCTCGTTTCCTGCCGTAATTAACATAACACCACGCCTGTAATTCCCGAAGGGTTAGGCAGAGGTGTACCCATTAATACACGCTCGTTTCGCAGGTTATGTTTAAGTCCCATGTAATAGGGGGCGAGCCTATTGCCATCAACCGGGCACAAAAGAAAAATTAAGCAAACTGCGTCACAATATGAAAACATAAGTACTTTTAATATTAACACCGATTATTGAGACATTCGTTTCAAGGAGAATTCGTTGTGCGCAAAATATGCGCTATTTAATACGGCAGCTGATCAAACACGTTCTGCGCAATATAAATAAGAAGTGTGGTTTTTGAAGCGATGATGACGTCATTATTTGCGCGATATGCGCAGTTTAAATTAATGGAGTGCGCGATTAATGGCTCAATTTTCTAGATCTTTCTATAATTACATTAATAAGAAATTTTTATGAAAGAAAATGAACTGTTACTCATGACCGTCCGTCCGTCTGTCAGCGGGCTATATCTCATGAATCGTAAAAGCTGGAGAGTTAAAATCGTCACAGAGTATTTAACAAATCATAAAAAGACCTGTTTTTTTTACATATTATTATTTTGATGAGACGAAAGGAGTATGTAAGGATCGTAGCAGGTGGCGCAGTTTCTGTCTACCCCTATGGGTAAAAGGCGTGAGTATGTATTTATGTATGTTTTTTATTTTACGTATCACTAGCGACACGTCCGGCTTCGCACGGGTGCAATGTAGATACATAAACCTTCCTCTTGGATCACTCTGTCTTTAAAAGAAACCGCATCAAATCCTTTGGTAGTTTTAAGACAGACAGCGGGAAGCCACCTTGTTTTAT
Organism: Hoplodrina ambigua; assembly: GCA_949774945.1. Classification (NCBI taxonomy): domain Eukaryota; kingdom Metazoa; phylum Arthropoda; class Insecta; order Lepidoptera; family Noctuidae; genus Hoplodrina; species Hoplodrina ambigua. Next base: position 2,629,144 of record OX458994.1, read on the forward strand.
ACTTTAAAATGTAGTCATGTTTAAAAGTACATAGTGTTATACATATATACTATATCTTCTACGATGGTAAGGTTCGTACCCTTCTTGTGCGAGTCCGACTCGCACTTGACCGATCTTTTATAACACGACTATGTAAAAGTTAGCAAAAACGGATGTCTTACAATACGTGCCACGAAAGATGAGACTTGACACACCACACAAACTTTATTATTTCGTAGTAAATACTATAATATTGTTAAGAATTTTAATTTAAATGTCATCGAAATATCCCTGAATAGATACACAAATTATGGATAACTATTTCGTACATAACCTGAGCAAGATCCACATTACTGACGCTTTTCAAGTCTCGTCTAACGCGGCGTCAAAGTTAAAGTTAAAACATTTATTTCAATTAGACCATTTACAGGCACTTTTAAATTGTCAAGGAGTCTGTCAGTTAGTCCGAAAGTTGAACCTAGTTGCTCGTTCTAAATCGGAGATAGGCCTCTATGGACGGGGTTGCGGGACGTCTTAACAGGATACCGTGGCCCCAGAACGTAAACGGTAAAAGGAGGAACAGGGTGGTATTTTAGTAAAAGTCTGACAGTCCATTCCGCCCCACCCAGGGCGGTAGGAGTCATTTGATGACGATTACCACCTAAAAAAAGGCCTCTATTCAGAAGAGCGTATTATACTTTAAGATGGTGTCATCATCATCTGCCTAGCCTTTTCCCAACTACGTTGGGGTCGGCTTCCAGTTTAACCGGATGCAGCTGGATACCAGTATTTTACATGGAGCGACTGCCTATCTGACCTCCACAACCCAGTAACTGGGTAATATGATACCCTTAGGTAAGACTGGTTTGTCAGACTTTCGGGCTTCTGACGACCCGTAACGACTGTCAAAGATCCACGTATGACAGCCGGGACCAACGGCTTAACGTGCTTTCCGAGGCACGGAGGAGTCTCGGTGTGTAAAGATGGTCACCCATCCACGAACCAACCCCGGCAAGCGTAGCTTAACCTGACGGATCGACCCGTGCGGCTGTTATTACTTAGCCACGAGCTCCTCACTTTAAGATGATGTGTGTAAGAATAAATTGATAACCTCGGAGGAACAATGAACTGCAATGCGCTAAATTGATAAAACAATCAAGTTTATCGACCATCAAATGATGAACACTGTCGGCAAATAAAAACAAGCGCAAAACGACCTTTAAAATGTTTGACTCAGAATGACTTATTGAAATATAGAAATGTACTTAAAAATTGATTAACTTCGATATTGTATTATCGTACAATACCTGTATGTTATCATTTCGTGTCTAGATAAGGTTGTAATTGTAACTTCGTTAGACAAACTTTTTCAGCTTCTTTTTTTAACCACCGACGCAAATAAAATAAAAAGAACCCTAGAGGGCGGCCATCTTGGACAGATTTTCATCAAACATAGCTAACAGTCTCGACTAATTCATCAAACAAACAAAAAAAAAAGAAAATCAAAATCGGTTCATCTGTTCGGGAGTTACTATGTTACAGACATACACGTAACTTCTAACACACCGTCGTTTTTGAGTCGGGGGTTAAAAACGACGGTTAATTTTTTTTAGTTATGAAACCTCAAACAGACTGCCTGGTTGGTCTAGCGGTCGCAAGCGCGACTGCTGTGCATGAGGTTTTGGGTTCGATTCCCAGGTCGGGCAAAGTGTCATTGGGTTTTTCCATCAGGAAATTTCTCAGTAGCAGCCTCGTAGTCTGGATTTGTGCCCGGTTGACGGCAATAGGCTCGCCCCCTATTACATGGGACTAAAAACATAACTGGCGAAATGTGGGTGTACTAATGGATGCACCTCTGCCTAACCCTTCGGGGATTACGGGCGTGATGTTATGTTGTGTAAAACCTCAAAGTTTCTACGTCTATGTATTTTACGCTATGTCTGTCTGTCTATCCGCACCTTAGCTCAGAGACTCTTAGTACTAGAAAGTCGTAATTTGGTATATTATAAATACGAAAGTGTGTCTGTCTGTTACCTCTTCACGCTTAAACCGCTGAATCGATTTTGATGAAATTTGGCATGGATATAGTTTAAGACCCGGGGAAGGACATAGGCTACTTTTTATTAGATTCCGACTTCGTAGGCGTCCGCAATAACCGACATTTGCGCGGACGAAGTCGCGGGCAAAAGCTAGTAGGCTATATTTTATTACCAAAAAAGCCGGGATGCGTAAGAAATATCTCACGGCCGAAGTCGCAAGGAAAGCGCTAGTAATACACTCATGATGGTAGTCGTAATTTTATCTAGACGTACAACTGTAACCATTATCAGTAAAGACATAAAGATTAAATGATTTTCACATGTTGAACACGTGAACTTTGTTTTTATTTCGGCTGTTAGATTAAGGAACCCGTTTCGCTATTGCGAGCACGTTTTCCTGCACGAAGGATTTTCTCTCAGCTTGTTACAAAAACTAGGCTGCTTACAAAATGGGAACAATTAGGGAAACGCATAAAAACCAATTTACACACACAACATCACGCCTGTAATCCTCGAAGGGTTAGGCAGAGGTGTACCTATTGGTACACCCACATTTCGCCAGTTATGTTTAAGTCACATGTAATACTCGTAGGAAGCGAGCCTATTGCCATCAACCGGACACAAACCTAGGCTGATACTAAGAAATTCCCGATTAAAAAATCCAATAACACTGCCCGACCTGGGAATCGAACCCAAGACCTCACGCTCAGCAGTCGCGCTTTGCGACCACTAGACCAACGAGGCAGTCACACAATTACAAGACAACCTTACTCATAAATCACTAATGGTAAAACCGCATGAAAACCAGTTCAATACTTTTTGAGTTTATCGCGAACAGACAGACAGACGCAGCGCAGGACTTTGTTTTATAACATGTAGTGATATAAAAGGCTCTAGAGAGAACCCAGCAACAAAGACTAATCAAATTACCCAAAAACACCTTCCGTAATCGCCATTAAATACAACCATATGACTACAAAGGTGGTCATCATGTGCCCATTTGGGCATTTAAATGCGCACTCAAACGACTTAAACTGACATTATGGCAGGCGGCAGATGGGGGGGAGATCGGATATCAGTTGCACGATAAGTATTTAACGGTTTTTTAAAGGCTTCCTTGGATCGGTTATTGGAGCTGAAGAAAGGTGTTCATAAAACCAAATCCATACTAATATTATAAATGCGAAAGTAACTCTTAGATTATCTTGCCTGTTTCGCTTTCACGGCTAAACTACTGAACCTATTTTGATAAAAGGTACGGGATAAGTTTGAACCAAAAGAAAGGACATCGTCTGCGTCCGCGATAACCGACATTTACGCGGACGACGTCGCGGGCAGAAGCTACATACATAAGAACGCTACCTGCTACGATCCTTACATACTCTTTTCGCCACATCTACGTTCATACAAGCACGCCGGTTACGAGTATTCCGCACCTGACATTTTTGAAGAACCTCACCAATAAGGTCGGTATAGGTCTTCCTAGGGCGACCTCTCCCTGCGTTGCCACTCACCTCTGCCATATAAATACCTTTTGTTAATCGTCTTTCACTCATCCTCTCAACATGACCAAAGTAAATTACAAATCCGTAATAGCCGTGGCTAACATTTCAACACAAATAGGTATTTTACAATAATCTTCACGTTTCCGACGTATTTTAGATGCGCAGTAACGTTGCCACATTGTTATCTGCCCCAAATTGGTCTTATCGGTTTAAAACTCTGGCGTTTAACACCATTTAAGCTTACTGGCAATCGAAAACGTGATTTTAAAGAGGTTGGTTCATGTCTATGGTTTATTTTATCTGTGGTAAAGGACTAGAGAGGTTTAAAGCGTAACCATGGAAGTTTTATACAAAGATATTGTTGTTTATGGTTAAGTACAGTCAAAAAAAACTGATCCAGGTTCGTCAGATATAGTTGAATATTTTTTAGAAACCGATGGATATCTTCGATTGAAACTTGATGAACATTTACATTTAAAATTAAACTACATTTGAAAACATCCATCGTTATCTAAGAAAACTAACTATATCTAACGACCCAGCATACTTAACTCTTTTGTTGACTCTACCTGATTTGCTTGAAATGTAAGGGTACCAGTAATCAACTACCAAGATAAAATATACCTCTGGCTTCGATTTCCAGGTCGGGCAAAGTGTTATTGACTTTTTACATCAGGAGTCTAAATTTGTACCCGGTTGATGGCTATAGGCTCGCCTCCTATTACATGGGACTTAAACATAACTGGCAAATTATGGATGTGCTAATGAGTACACCTCTGCCTAACCCTTCAAGGATTACAGGCGTGAAGTTGTCTCGCCAAAGTATAAGCTATTCGCATCGAGTCACGTAAACACCCATGTGGAGTCGATAAACAGGTATGAATGGCGCGTCTAAAGAAGCGCACGCGCTGTCGTGTAACCTCAATGGAAATGCGGCCAACGATGTATGTGTTACGCTCCGTAAGTGGCGATATTACGCCCTATTCCTATATTTAACCGATCGTTTAGAGTTGGAGCTAACTCTTGTTTAATATCGACGCTGGAAAGGAAAGATTTATCAAGCGACAATTTAGTTGTATTGTTTAGTATTTAGGTGTGTTTAGACAAACAGAAGTTGTTTGTATTCTTGTCTTAACTAAGTAACTCACTCTACTCTTTCGACAGTAAAAAGACACATAACGAAGGGATTTCTGAAATTCTACTCCTGCCGGGCTTGCGGGACGTCTTTACAGGATACCGTGGCCCCGGAACGTAAAGGGCAACAGAAGGAACAGGGTGGCTTTTTAGTCAGTAAAAGTCTGACAGTCCCTTCCGCCCCACCCAGGGTGGAAGGAGTCATTTGATGATTTTTACAAAAAAAAAAAAAAGGCTACAAGGTTTCCACAAACTAAAATCACCTTCTCAACTTCATGTCTTCGAATGTCCATTGAACGGACTTAAACATCTAAGAATAAAGAGTTATTGATTATGAAGATTGGCATAAACTTACACATTATGAATTTAAATAGCTATTGTTTAACATGACGTCATTGCATTACAAGTACATGTCGCTACAGTTATTTTATGTTTAGAATTATGATAAAAAACTTACAATCCGGATAGAAAAGCAATGATTCTAATTTTTATGGTTTTTATTTCAAAGAAGAGCTCGTGGCTAAGTAATTACAGCCGCACGGGTCGATCCATCAGGTTAAGCTACGCTTGCCGGGGTTGGTCCGTGGTTGTGTGACCATCTTGACACACCAAGACTCCTCTGTGCCTCGGAAAGCATGTTATGCCGTTCGTCCAGACTGTCAAACGCAGCCGACCCCAGCGTAGCTGGGAAAAGGCTAGGCGGATTGATTTATGTCAAAGGATTTATTTTAATTAGAACATTTACAGGCAGACGAAGTTGCAGATTTAAAAGAAGCCTATGTCCTTATTAAGAGCCCTAAGCTATTTCTTCATCAAAATTCATTATGATTGGTTCAATATTTTTGCCACACAACCGTATGTGTTTTTCTACGGCGAACACACAAACTGTGAAGCCAGCTGCACTTCAGACTTGTCGTAGCGAATGTCCGCCCGCAGTCAACAGGTTAAGGAATTATAATATAAGTGCAGATTGTTCAGTAAAATATTGAAATATTAAATATTCTAATGCAATATTAAAACAAATATAATAATGAAGGTTAAAACGTGTTATCTTAAGACAGCCTCAAAATCCGATGCAACTGTCAGAAACAATGAATCATTTCGAAATTGTGACTCATGCAAAATCAAGACCGCATTCCTTAAAAGGTAGTAAAGGTATATTTTAAGCTCTAAGCTGTTTTATGTGTAATCAATGAAGAAGAATATATAAATATTCTATAATGGATTTCTCTTGTCTCAAATAGAGTAAAAATATTTCAAAGAATGAATTTAGTGCTTTTTTTAAAACTTCATAAATATTGATGATAATCATTGTCATTATGTGAAAAATTGTCACAAATGTACAATAACACGTGGCATAGTTAGTAGTACTTTATGCTTACTATTGTGAGGAAAAAACATGAGTTTATGTTTGTATTGTTTGCAAATGTCCACTTCCTAGGAATAGCATCAAGAATATAGGTCTAACTCACAGATCAAGTACAGGATGTAATAAGATTCGAACTAGGATGATTAAAATAAAAAAAGAGATTATTTATACTGGGACTAATATGTTCTAAAAATGATTTGGTATTTATCCTAACAAATAATTAAACTGCAGCTCACGAAATAGTTTACTTGCAAAGCAACTGTTTATAAACTTATGTTTTTTCGATTTATTGAGAAATTAACTCAATATTTGACCAATTTCTATCCCCAAAGCACCTTTTTAAGAGTTCCATCCCTGGAGAGTACTATCTGGACCCTATTACTAAACCTCTGCCGTGCGTCCGTCTGTCAGAGGACTGTATCTCATTAACCATACTAGCTAGAAAGAATGAATTTCATAGAATGTGTGTTTCTATTGCCGCTATACTAACAAATAATGAGATTCAATAAAATTTAAAGAGAGTAGGGGAGGCCAGTACATGATACTTGTTTTTTTTTTTGCGTTTTTGGCATAAGATTCTATAATGGCAATACTATTATATCTTCTACAATGCACATGACCGGTGTATTTGAATTACAAAAACACAGTGTACGGCTGCAATTTTAATTACTGTGATGTGTTAGTTAAATTTTCAACATCATATATTACACCATAGTTTAAAATTAAAGATTATTCACAGTCAGATAAAAGATTATGCAATGGGCACAAGTTTCAACATGTAGGCTTATTATTTAGTAATGTTGTAATGAAATTCTTCTTTTAACCTAAAATAGAAGACTAGTTTCTGGAAATTTCCAGATTTATAGCTAGAGAAGTATAAAATTCGTATAATATTTGAGTATTTTTAGCGGGTATTTGAAAAAAAGTTTCTGAAATATTACTTTTTGTGACAATTTTCACGTAAAAGTTTGAATAGTCGGATAAAATTATAGGAGTACGAGTTTTTCTTATTCTACAACGTTATCAAGGTTATACATATAAAAACTACGAATAATTTTTTTTACGTAGATTTTCGAGTTCAACTTTCTAGAACCAAAAACTTTTAAACGCCAATAAAAGTCGTAAATTTCTCGCCCACGAGCGTTTACACATCTTGTATGCAAATAAAACACATGCAAATACGGAATTTCGCCATTAAAAGACACTGGTTGACCTAAAAACTGGCTTAGCAACGAAGTGAGGTTAAATCCAACAAAGAAAATTTAACACAAAAAGAAATCGTAATGGCCGCAGTTTTCAATGAAATAATGTGTTTAAAGACTCACCCGGATGCTTCCGTGGTGGGTTTTATATAAAAACCACCCTATATGAGATGATTTTTTTTGTTTCACACCCTTCACGAACTAAATCAAGAATGCTTGACAGATGACTGATGGTATCATGGTACAAAGATGGCGGACTAGAAACGACGAATTACGTCATTCCGCGGGAAAATTGAAACGACCGTTACATTTCTTTTTATATTATTTCTTCATTTTAATCTACGAAATGTATGTATAAAATTCACTTACCTCATAAAAATTAGAAAGATGTGTGATAATAAATAATATCCAATTGAGTTTCGCTAATACATCAGTAAATTATTCACTCCGATTCCTCGCGCTGTTGCCAGATTGCTATTGCGTCAGATAATGTATAACGTTCAGAGATACACATTTCAATACACAGGAGCATTACTTTATAACATTCACGCACAAAATTATCACAGATTTAACTTATGATGCTAAACTTTAATGTAGAATATCCTCGGGAGATGATTTCTCTTATAAGAAAAGTAGGGAAGAAGAACGGCAACGTCGCTTTACGACACTCTCGGAACAAAGGCTTCAGGTTTAAAAATTATTTTTTCTAAACTTCCACGCAATATTAAACAAAATCTAATGTAGTACTTGAGCTAACTATATTAAATTGTATAATTAGTAACAAAATGGCGAAAATTCTAGACGCGTATCGTGACAAGGTATAAAAATAACTGACTCTCTTTCAACTTGTTTTTGTTTCGTTTGTTCTGGCGTTGTAAACAATGGGGGTCAATGTTGCCATCATAATATAAATATTCTCTACCATTCGTCACAGTTGATGGTAGAATTGGAAATACTGGGACTATTGAAATACTTTTTCTTGCATTCAATTAAATGTGAAGTTCCTAGTTCTCAAGATTAAAAATAAAAATGAATAAAAATAAAATGTAGAATAGCGGGTTTGCTTGTTGATGGTTTTGTTGATATCCTTTTCTTTATATTCCCCAGGGCCTTTTTTTTCATAAATAAGTAAAAAAAAAATGCGTTTTCATTAAAAATACAATTCATATAATTTTATTTCACCTCACGTAACTGAATCTTAATATTGCATCGAGGACGATACGTACTTATGTAAAAAGCTGGAACGAAGTTCTTTATTTAACGTGCTTTTTGGTAGAAGATAAGTGGCAGAAATTGTCTCATAAGGAAAAAGAGTGCTATGCCCCGGCCCAGCGAACTTTCCTTTTTATTTTTCTCTAAGGGCGTCGGAAACTTCGATGCCGATTTTAAATTTCTATCTATTTTTGTAGCTACTTAGTTTGCTGTCACAAGCATTTATCTTATTTATTAGAAAACAAGTAATCAAAACAAAATTCGAGGCTAAACGAACTAAGTGCTAAGTGTGAGTTTTTTCACTCATTTTCGATGGCGAGCGCGTAAGTTAGCACCACCAGATGGCGCTATAGCTTTTTCCCATATAAAATTCTAACGTGCTCACAATCAAACGAAGAACGACTGAAAAAACTCACACTTGGCACTTAGTTCCTGACCTTAACCTATAGGACTGTCCAGTAGTTTGTGCAGACTGGAGTGAGGTCTTCTCTCTGGTCTAACAAATCTGATAAAAAAATATATAAATCGACAGTTTCGGTAGAAAATATTATGGCAGGATGCATGGAATAACGTAGTTTTTAATAGAAGCAAGTGAATATGAGGTAAACTGACGTTACACAATATGACATTTTTGACGTCTGTCACACAAGTAATTCGACCCCGAGAAGCAGACTCATTCAGCTTGGATAGGGGATAGGCATATTTTTACGGCGAACTTAATCAGCTTGCTTAATAAACAAGGGGTTTAGAAAAATGATTTTTTTTATTCGGCTCAAAATCAGGCTTTTCAGCTACGATATTATTTTTATTGCCGCCCTTTCACTTGGACCTCTCTCGTAGGCTGACGAGTATGATGGTTATTGTCTTAAAATTAAATGAAACACAATTCAGAATTATTTTAAATGCATTTATTTTCCAAAAGTTACCATCTAAACATACTATGTAAATAAATTGTAACGTTTGAGGATAAACTTATGCTTAATTATTAGACAAACCTAATATTGGTTTTATTAACTAGAAAACTAAAAATGTTATACAGCTTAGTAAGCTTAGCAACTTATACATAATTATTATGCTTAAAAAGACTATTGTAAATATTTATATTTTATTTATTCAAAATACTACCTTAAAAATCTGTGAAAATTGAACAAAAGCATCTTCGATTGTAATGGTGCTTAGGGGCCGTTCAAGTATTACGTAAGTACCAGGGGGGGGTGGGGGGGGGGATTTTGTTTTGCTTATTTTGGATGACATGGGGGGTAGGAAAGTCCAGATGATGATTACGTCATCGGTAGTTATTTACTTTTTTACAAGAATGGCAACCCTCACACTCACCCCCAATTATAATATAAAAACAAAAAAAAACATACGCGTCGAATTGAGAACCTCCTCCTTTTTGAAGTCGGTTGAAAAAATACATTTATAATTGAATAATGTTTACGAAAGCATGGGGGGAGGGGGTTGAAGCTTTGCTTACTTTTGCTGACAAGGGGATGGGGGGGGGGGGTAAATAATTGTAATAAATCTGCTTACGTAATATTTGAACGGCCCCTTACTTAAAAAATAATAGAAAAAGCATCTAGCATCATTATACATCATCGAATACATACTCTATGTATCTACTTAAATAATAAGACTGCATAATTTTGTTCTTTGCTCAATAAAAAATAAAAAAGAATTGAGATCGCAGCAAAAAATAAAACATTCAAAACATGCATTTCAAAGAAAAACATTCTACCATTTTGGTAGAATTTGTAGTGATTACCTATACCGAACGATACACCCATCAAGATGTACCTTGACCGATTTATAAATTAATTTTGCAAAGAAATGACAAAAATATTATATTGTGAATCATGTATCAATATTAAATTAATTAATAAGTGTGTCATACATTTCCATTCTAAATATAAAATGGAACATCATCTTTCAGGCAAAATAAATGTAAATATTTAGGTACATTATAAAATTCACATATTCAAAATAGAAAACTAATATTATTTCTTATAAGCGTTCGGTTTTCAATTTACAATATAATGTAAATATGATGAAAAAGCGTATAATAACATTTAATAAAATAATTGTTGATACGTATGTAATATATTAGATAGTAATTAACCGGAGAAACATTGCTTGTAGCAAGCCCCAGTCGAGTTAAGTTAGCATATCGCGTATGCAAAAACGAAATCAGTATTTAACACTGACATCGGTGAAGGAAAACATTGTGAGGAAACCTGGACTTATACCAGTCTATTACTGTCCCACTCAAACCATGTCAGAGGCTCTTGAGGCAGTTTAGAAGCTCTGACACTAGTCTGTGTGGGGTCGTAAGACCTTACTGCCCACACGATAAAGAATGAACTATTTATCAAATGTTTTTTTAGAGTTCTGTACCCAAAGGCTAAAATGGAACCCTAATACCACGCTGTACTTATGCTGTTCTCATGAACCGTGATAGACAGTTGAAATTTTCACAGATGATTTATTTCTGTGGCCACTGTAACAAGAAATACTAAAAAAATAGAATAAAATAAATATTTAAATGGGCTCCCATACAACAGACATGATTTTTTTGCCGTTTGTAAAGATAACTAGCTGACTCAGCCTTGCGTTGCTGTGGCTTGAAGTGAGTAAAGATATTGAGTTCAATAATCGAGATAAAAACTATCCTATCTTTTAAGTATGACCAAATTACATACAGTAAGCCATATTTCATAAAAAAAACGGATGAGTAGTTTCGGAGTCCATCCCGGACAAATTACGTGACGCGTAATTTATATATATTAAGATGGAAACCTTCGTTCGTTCAGTTACTGGGTTGTGGAGGTCAGATAGGCAGTCGCTCCATGTAAAATACTGGTATTCAGCTGCATCCGGTTAGACTGGAAGCCGACCCCAACATAGTTGGGAAAAGGCTAGGCAGATGATGATGATGAAGATGGAACCCTTCGTACACGAGTCTGACTCGCATTTTGCTAGTTGTTTTTATCGTTGCTTTGAGTCTTGACTTTCAAAATCTCGCTTTTTAATCGCTACTGGGACTCTTGACTTTGAAAAACTTTTGTATAGAAGTCTGTATCAAATTGTCAGGAGTTTTTTCTTGTTTCTTAAACTTCTTCCTTATTGGTGTAATGTCGTTTACCGGCTTCACTGAAGAGTAATTCTTCGGCGAACATTCTAGAATGTACTGCTTAAACATTTTAGATTTAGATTTATTTTTCTTCTTCTTAGAATCAGTAATTTTCAATTTAAATTGTTCTTGCCGCCATTTTATTTTCACTTTAATATTTTTGTCTTTGATAGACACGTTTTTGTTGCGATTCCTTTTTCTTTTTTTCGATTCGTATTTTAAGATTAATTTGTCGTCGTGCAGTTTTCGTTTACGATTTTTTTTCATCGTTTTCTTTTCTTGTATGTCATCTGTGGTAACTTGTTTTAGTACTCTTTGTAGTCCTACCTCATTGAGGTACTGATCTTTGAAGCTCTCCATGTCAATATCAATGTTCTCGGCGTCCAAAACCTCCTTATTATAAGGGCTAAATTTGAAAGCACATTTCTTGCTTTTAGTCGGACTTTTAAGTTCAAGTTTCTTCAAAAATTCATTGTTCTGATTATTATTTATACATAAAACATCAATGTTCACTGTTTCATCTTCAGCAGATATTTCTAAACTCGATCCTTTTAATATGTCGACAGTTTTAAGGTTTTTGGGTGAATTGAAGATGGGGTATGTGTCGGGGTCAGTTTTGAATTTGAGTCGTAGATCGGTGGAAGGGGAGACCCCATTTAGGTCCCTTTTGGGGGTCGTAGAAGAGAAATCTGAATCCTTTTCTGCTTTTATAGGTGTACTTGTGTTCTCTTTATTGGAATTAGCAGGTGGCGTGTCCTGTAATAAAAGAGATTATATTATTATCTCTTAATGGATTATTTACATAAACACATAGCATCACGCCTGTAGTCGTCGACGGATTAGGCCGAAGGTGTGTAATAGGGGGCGAGCCTATTGCCATCAACCGGGCACAAATCCAGACTCCGAAGCTGCTACTGAAAAATTCCTGATGGAAAAACCCAATAACACTTTGCCCGACCTGGGAATCGGACCCAAGACCTCGTGCTCAGCAGTCGCGCTTTGCGACCACTAGACCAACGAGGCAGTCAAATCCAAGTACCTGATTTTTTTTTTTTTTAAATATAGCCTGGTACTCTCTGTCTATAGCAGGGCTTCTTTAACCTTTCTACGAAAGCAAATATCCGCGCCCCCCTGCCCGGATACTATAATAACACGGATAAAAAAAAACATCAAGATTTTTATTACAAAAATGTTTAAATGTCTAACTTTTAACCTGGGTAGGTTACTAAGTTTGTCTGAAACACCGTAGGTACGTTGTAAACGCTTGTAATCTGTAAATAACTGATCAATCTCGATCCATAACTATACTGGTGGTCCAAGTCCCTCTTTTACTCGTTTAAGCCCCTCCCCCCACTTTGGAATTCCCTGGTCGTGGTTGAAATAAACTTACCTACATGGCTTATGGCTTCCGATTTATTATAATATTAGCTTTCGCCCCGCGTCTTCGCTCGCGTTAATTTACAATTTGCTAATCAATTCAGGTTGTACTCTGCTTGTAGATAAGTGTAGTGATTTTTGTTTAAATAGGTACCCTTGATTTTCTGACACCCTAGTACTTTTTTTTTTATAAACCTAGTATGTTGACCTTTCCAGTCTGAGTAAAATTGCTTATTTCTACTGCCATAGGTCCCACGGAAACATGATAAAAGCAAAAACAAAAAAGATAATATCCTATGTCCGTCTCCTGGTTCTAAGCTACCTCCCCACCAATTTTCAGCCAAATCGGTTCTGCCGTTCTTGAGTTATAAATAGTGTAACTAACACGACTTTATTTTATATATATAGACTAGCTGACTCGACCACGCGTTGCTGTGGCTTGAAGTAAGTAAAGATATTGAGGTCAATAATCGAGATAAAAACTATCCTATCTCTCAAGTTGGATCGAACTGCACATGGTGTGCAAATTTTATTATAATCGGTTAAGTGGTTTAGGAGTCCATTGAGGACAAACATTGTGACACGAGATTTATATATATTAAGAAGATTAGTTTTAAGAACACTTACATCCAATATTTCAATAACTTCTTGCGTTATATCGCACTTCTTGGGCGAGTACCACTGTTTGACCGGCTCCTTCTGCTTCTTGTCTTTCAGCAAACTGTCGAACACTCCGTTCATGATATCACTGTAAAAATATTAAAGTTTTTAATCATGATATTAGCAAAATTTTAGGCAGGTGTAGGTTTTTAAAATGTTTTGCGTGCATTACTGCCTCGTTGGTCTAGTAGTTGCAAAGCGCGAATGCTGAGCATGAGGTCTTGGGTTGAGTCCCAGGTCGGGCAATGTTATTAGGTTTTCCCATCAGGAATTTCTTAGTAGCAGCCTCGGAGTCTGGATTTGTGCCCGGGTGATGGCAATAGGCTCGCCCCCTATTACATGGGCCTTAAACATAACTGGCGAAATGTGGGTGTACTAATGGGTACACCTCTGCCTAACCCTTCGGGGATTACAAGCGTGATGTTATGTTATGTATACAAATAAATAAAATTGAAGTGTCTGTTTGTAATATTAAAATAACCGCTATAAACTACATGCAAATGAATGTATATACGGTACATATACCAAACCGTTTTTTTTATTTTATTTTCTGTCTGTCTATTTGTTCGTTCCGGCTAATCTCTGGAACGGCTGGACCGATTTTAACGGGACTTTCACTGGTAGATAGCTGATGTAATAAGGGGTACCTTAACCTTAATTACTTTATTTTAGAAAAAGAATTAGAGTTCCATGCAAAAAAATAAAACCTTGCTGTAAACCGACATTTACGCAGACAAAGTCGCGGGCATAATCTAGTTTAGTATAGAACATAGCCTATGTAACTTACTTGACAATCTTCCTCTTTTCGCTCAGCGGCTTAGGCTTCCTAAAAGTCTTCCTCAAGCCTTCAATCAACTTTTTATCCACATCACAATCACCACTCATCTGATTCTTCAAGATATCTTCCAAAAACTTATTAGGAGAACTGTAATTAAGCCCCAAACCACCAGGAGATCGACTTTTGTCTTCAGCGACTTTCGAAGTCGATTTGAAGTCTTTTTTCGTTGGTGTTGACTTGCTTTTTAGTAATTTTTCTAGAATGGGCGTTTTTGTGGGGGTGTCTGTTTGTTTTTTCGGTGTTTTTAGATTTAGATCTTGGCGGCTTGTTGATGTGTTTATTGTGGGGGCTGGAAAATAAAATAAAATTAAATATTATACAATCATTTAATTGCCGGCACGAGTCGTGAGCACAGATTGTAGGATTTCGCGCATGTACACTTTTGGCCAAATAAAGGCTTACATATTCCTTTTCAATGTCTTAAAAAAATTAAAACACAGCAATTTTATAAAACGAAATAATAAAAAAGCTTTTAAAAATGAACTATATTAAACACAAAACACAACAAATACGAAATAACATAATTAAACTACATATATTAAAAAAAGAAACAACAACTAATACGTAATCCAAAAACTAACTATTTAAAATTCAAAACGTAATTCTCTAAAATTGCGCTAGTCCAATAGACGACGAGCATCGATTGACAAACCAATGGCGTGCAGCCGACTGCAGGATCGGCGCCCCGCGTCTACTTCATTCCGCCAAAGAGACCAAAGAATTAACAAATTTAACAAATGTGTCAAATTTGTGCTCACGACTCATGTACCTATACTGTCATCATCTGCCTAGCCTTTTCCCAACTATGTTTGGGGTCGGCTTTCAGTCTAACCGGATGCAGCTGAATACCAGTATTTTACATGGAGCGACTGCCTATCTGACCTCCACAACCCAGTAACTGGGTAATACGTTACCCATAGGTAAGACTGATTGTCAGACTTTGGGGATTCTGACGACCCGTAACGACTGTCAAAGATCCACATATGACAGCCGGGACCAACGGCTTAACGTGCTTTCCGAGGCACGGAGGAGTCTCGGTGTGTAAAGATCCCATCCACGGACCAACCCCAGCAAGCGTAGCTTAACCTGACGGATCGACCCATGTGGCTGTTATAACTTGGCCACGAGCTCCTCCATGTACCTATACTGTATGGATCGGAATGTTGGACCTCGAAGAAGACGGATGAAAAAAAGGGCCATAACGACGTCCATCCATATTGAGTAAATAAATAATATAAGGAACTCACTTTCAGTTTTAATTTCAGTTTTCAATGTCGGCACTGAGGATGAACACGAGGGTCTGAAAAAATTGAAAAAGTAATCTATACATACATATAAAATGCTATGACCTGAATGACTGACAGATCAACACACAGCCTAAACCGCTGATCACAGAGACTTGAAACTTGGGGGTTCCAAATTTTTGAAAATGAATGAACCGATTTTACTGAATCTTCCCTACACATGAGCAGGTTACTTAGGTCTAAAAAAGTTACATACATACATAAATAACATCACGCCTGTAATCCCCTAAGAGTTAGGCAGAGGTGTACTCATTAATACACCCACATTTCGCCAGTTATGTTTAAGTCCCATGTAATAGGGGGCGAGCCTATTGCCATCAACCGGGCACAAATCCAGACTCCGTGGCTGCTACTGAAAAACCCGATAACACTTTACCCGACCTGGGAGTAGAACCCAAGACCTCATGCTCAGCAGTCGCGCTTTACGACTACTAGACCAACGAGGCAGTCAAAAAAAGTTAGTAGAGAAAATTTACGAAATGTCTTATTTAAAAAAAGATAGTTGGAAATTTCTGCAACCCAGTAACTAGGTAATAAAATACCCCTTGGTAAACTGGTTGTCAGACGTTTGGGCTTCTGACGACCCGTAACGACTGTCAAAGGTCCACGTATGACAGCCGGGACCAATAGCTTTACATGCTTTAGAAAGAAACTTAATTTTGGTCTAATTATGCTGTAACACATTTTATTTAATATTCTTAACAAACTTTTTAGACCTATGTATTCTGATGTGTGTGCTATATACTCCTTTAGCCTAGTCCACGTTCATACATCTCGTCATACAAGCACGCCGGTTACGAGTACTGCGCACCTGACCTTTCTAAAGAACCTTATTCTACGGACATTCTTTTAATTGAGTTTTTTATAAAATCCTAGTTTCATTTTGTAAAAAATATAATGGTGCCAAATCCCTTGTTCACAAATTAGACAGAATTTACATAATTGACATCTCTTACTAACATACAGCGAAAGGAAAGGACGGTGACATTTAGGAACTAAGTTGGAGATGTCAAATTATTTTTGCCTTGAACTTTTCCGTATTTTTAATCTATATGTTTTAAGATGTCATCTATAACTGTACAGATTGAGAAAATTTTACAGCTCTTATTTACATTAGTCTCTTTCTTGTTGTATTGGACAGAAAAAGATAGAACATACATAACATCACGCCTGTAATGCCCGAATGGTTAGGCAGAGGTGTACCCATTAGTACGCCAGTTATGTTTTTAGTCCTATGTAATAGGGGCGAGCCAAAAAGATATTTTAGTCTAATAGTCAGTAAAAGAAATAGTCTAATTTTAGTTTAGTTTATGAACAAGGGAATCGGCACCAATGATAATTTTGTTTACTCACAAATTCTGTACGTTGGTGTGTCTCTTGGTACGTCGTAACGACATTCGCGACGGCATGACGGGTCCGCGGCGGGTACGCGACGATGACTGCTGCTGTTCTTGAGTAATGGCTGGAAAAACACACAGAGGTTTTAATTAAAAGCTTGTACCACATCATCATCATATAATAAATAAATAATAAAAATAAATATATATCTTGTAACAACTCACACACGGCTATCTGATCCCAAGCTAAGCAGAGCTTGTGTTATGGTAACCAGACAACTGATATACATACTTATATAATTTATAAATACATACATATCAGGATATCATATGAGCCGCAGGACGTCCACTGCTGAACATAGGCCTCCCCTACAGATTTCTTTCTTCATCAGATCGTCTGTCTACATTGTGGGTGGACGTCCTACGCTGTGCTTGCTGGCTTTGTGCTTGTTTCACAAATCTTTGTTAATTTTTTATTTATTTAAACTTTATGCAACTAAAGTACAAAGGCGGACTTAATGCCTTAGGCATTCTCTACCAGTCAACCAAAGGTGGTGAAGAGATAACAAAGCAGGTGCAAAAAATTGTACATGAGGAAATAATCAGATAACGAGATTTTTAAATTATTAATTCTCATTTGAATAAGTAAATAAGTAGTAGTAGTATAATTCAGAGCGTTACGCCGCTTCTCATGTTGGGCAAAGTGTTATTGGGTTTTTCCATAAGGAATTTCTCAGCAGCAGCCTCGGAGTCTGGATTTGTGCCCGGTTGATGGCAATAGGCTCGCCCCCTATTACATGGGACTTAAACATGAGTGGCGAAACGTGGGTGTACTAATGGGTACATCTCTGCCTAATACTTTGGGGATTAAGATCACACATGAATATTACCAGCTTCGATGCAGCTCGCCAGCTGCTCTATGTGGTCTGGCGCGGCGGGCCCGCACACGCCGCACACGTGCACGCGCGCCGCGCCTGCACACGCCGCGTGCGCGCCGCTGCTGCCGCACAGCAGGCACAGCTTGATGCACCACGAGCTGGAGAGGACAAAACCATTGTATTATAAAAATGAATTTACATTATTGTACCGACTTAAATATTTATAATGATACAGTATATCTTTGCTGCGTATTTTTATTTATTTAAACTTTATATACACAACAAAATCATCATCATCATCTGCCTAGCCTTTTCCCAACTATGTTGGGGTCGGCTTCCAGTCTCACCGGATGCAGCTGAATACCAGTATTTTACATGGAGCGACTGCCTATCTGACCTCTACAACCCAGTAACTGGGTAATATGATACCCCTAGGTAAGACTGGTTGTCAGACTTTCGGGCTTCTGACGACCCGTAACGACTGTCAAAGATCCACGTATGACAGCCGGGACCAACGGCTTAACGTGCTTTCCGAGGCACGGAGGAGTCTCGGTATGTAAAGATGGTCACCCATCCACGGACCAACCCCGGCAAGCGTAGCTTAACCTGACGGATCGACCCGTGCGGTTGTTATTACTTAGCCACGAGCTCCTCAAATTATTATTATTATATACACAACAAAATACATAGTATTATTTAGGTGCTGGCTGACTTTGAAATACCAAATAGTTAGTAAAAAGTTTATCTAGGACATCACTGACATGAGTAAAAGAAAACATCGGAAAGATACATAGACTTACATACATACATAAACTCACGCCTTTTCTCATGGAATAGGCAGAAACTACAGAATGCCACCTGCTACGATCCTTACATACTCCTTTCGCCTCGTCCACGTTCATACATCTCGTCATACAAGCACGTCGGTTACGAGTACTCCGCACCTGACCTTTCTGAAGAACCTCACCAATAAGGTCAGTGTAGGTCTTCCTAGGGCGACCCCTCCCGGAGTTGCCACTCACCTCTGCCATATAAACATAGACTTGTAAGTAATATAAATCTAAAATCGTGCCTTCTCTGTATAAGAAGAGGCCTTTTCCCCGAAAGGGATATTTATAAGCTAGTATTATTTACTTGAAATCATAAATTTAAACTTAAGTTTAGGTTGTGGGGACGCCCAACGTTCCCATAACGGTAATCCACGCTTGTCATCGTCTTACTAACCCCTGGTCAGCGTCGTGACTGCGGCCCATAGGACACTTGCAGTCGGTCGCCGAGCATGAGATCTCGCGGTCGTATATCTCTGCGAAAGCGTTCTGTTCCAACTCCCACGCTGCATCTCTGTGACATAACAAAAATTAACCATTTAGTAATAGTCGCGAATTCATTAAGTAAATTATAACATAACATCACGCCTGTAATGCTCGAAGGGTTAGGCAGTGTACCTATGTTTTAAGTCCCATGTAATAGGGGGCGAGACTATTGTCATAAACTGGCCACAAATCCAGACTACAAGGCTACTACTGAGAATTTCCTGATGGAAAAACCCAATAACACTTTACCCGACCTGGAAATCAGACCCAAGACCTCATGCTACCCACCAATAGACCCACAAAGCAGTCAAAGACAACATTTATAATAGTAGTAGGATATTTACCGGTCAGGCACATAGTATCCTTGTGTAACAACTGCTTGGTAGAAGTTATCCTTATCGTTGCAAAGAGGACACTTCAGATAGTGCATCCCAGCACTGAGAGCCATGCGCTGGAAATTAAATAAATAATTGATTAACACTAAGTCTGTAACAGAAACTCACCTCTGCCTCTGTAAGTCAACTGTCTAGAAAAAACCGGTCAAATGCGAGTCGGATTTGAGCACAAAGAGTTCCGTGCCATCTATAAAACCGGCAAAAAAATAATATTTGTTGTATGAGAGCCCACCTTAAATTTACTTTTTCAAATTCATATGTACTTTCAAAAGTTTATCTTAGATATAACTGACATTGTTCCGTGCCTCGGAAAGCACGTTAAGCCGTTGGTCCCGGCTGCCATACGTGGATCTTTGACAGTCGTTACGGGTCGTCAAAAGCCCGAAAGTCTGACAACCAATCTTACCTAGGGGTATCGTATTATCTAGTGACTGGGTTGTGGAGGTCAGATAGGCAGTCGCTCCACGTAAAATACTGGTATTCAGCTGCATCCGGTTAGACTGGAAGCCGACCCCAACATAGTTGGGAAAAGGCTAGGCAGTTTGAGCATTCTAAGTTTATCTTGGACATCACTGACTGACTTATTAATATAGATCTAAAATCACCAATCCGCTTTTTACATCTGCGCATTACCTGTAAACAAGTCCTATGGAACCAGGCGTCGCGTGCGCAGCACGGTGGCCAGAAGGTGTTGATCGTTGGGTAGCCGTCCACTGCCTCGTAGCAAATTACGCACACTGATTGGGTGTCCATTTGGGAAGCTGGAATGAAATGAATAGATATTTATTTAAACATAACATAACATCACGCCTGTAATCCCCGAAGGGTTAGGCAGAGGTGTACCCATTAGTACACCCACATTTCGCCAGTTGTTTTTAGTCCCATGTAATAGGGGGCGAGCCTATTGCCATCAACCGGGCACAAATCCAGACTCCGAGGCGGCTACTTAGAAATTCCTGATGGAAAAACCCAATAACACTTTGCCTGACCCGGGAATCGAGCCACGCTTGCGACCACTAGACCAACGAGGCAGTCAATTACGACGATGAATTACGACGTGCTGGCAATTATACTAATATTACAATTGCGAATGTAACTCTGTTTGTTTGTTATGCTTCATCGACTAAACCACTGAACTGATTCTGATGTAATTTGGTATGGAGTAAGTTAGTAGCCCAACAAAGGACATAGGCTAGTTTTGAAAGCAACAATCGACATTTACGTGGACGAAGTCGCGAATAGCTAGTTACTAATAAAATATCGGGATGGCCTAGAGGTTAAGGCGCCCGCCTCTCATGCATGAGGTTATGGTGAGTACCAATATGACTTTTTCAATTCATATGTACTTTCTAAAGTTTATCTTGGACATCACTGACATCGGTGAAGGAAAACATCGTGAGGAAACCTGGACTTGTAATTAATATAAGTTTGGACTCGCTAATTCCCTTTGAGCAAGCGTGGTGATCAATGCTCATGCCTTCTCTGTATGAGAAGAGGCCTTTGCTCTCCAGTGGGACAGTCTTTCTTTCTTATCATGTGGGCCGCCTCAAGGGCCTCTGACATGGTTTTGAGTGGAACAGTAAGTCCCAGGTGTCCTCACGATGTTTTCTACAGCGATGCCAGTGGGACAGTTAAAGGCTGGTATTATAATAAGTTTAACTCACAATCATTCTCACAGCAGCTAATAGACAACTCCTTCAAGTCTCTCAAGTTAGGATCTTTTCTTTTTACTTTATTGTCGCTAAACTTTCTCTGCTTAGCCTTAACCATGATGACAGCTGGAATATTCTGTTTTGGCGCGTGGGATTGGCAGAATGACCTGGAAAAAATTATAAAAACTTTAGTAATTACATAAGGTTTTGTCTGTGTCTCTGCTCACATTGATCTTTAGACTGCAGCCATTCCCAAAGTTGCGGGACGTCTTAACAGGATACCGTGGCCCCGGAACGTAAAGGGCAACAGAAGGAACAGGGTGGTTTTTAAGTCAGTAAAAGTCTGACAGTCCCTTCCGTCCTGGGTGGGACGGAAGGGACTGTCAGACTTTTGACTTTTGACTGAGTCATTTGATGCTTCCCAAAGCCATTCCCAAAGTGGGCAATAACACCCTCTTGTGGGCGCTGCAGGCCTAAAGGGAGGCGGTAAGAAACCCAGAGAAAAAAAGGGGCGTTGTGTAGAGGCTTGGGGAGTGATTTGTAATTTCATCTACTAGGTGGTTTTTAAGAAGGTGAAAAAATTGGGCGCTGGAAATAATTTATTCTCAAAGTGGGCGGTAGACAAAATAAGTTTGGGAGCCCCTGCTATAGAGTATAGTATGAGAAACAGGGTGTAAAGTTTCTCATTCTCTGTTGAAAAAGACAGGATCCTCCGAGCAGACGGGTGTTGTGTCTGGTGGGCTACTGCCCGACGGTTGTTGTCGGGATTTTGTATATTTTCTTTTATTTAGTTGATAAAGATCCCACCCTGTTCCTTCTGTTGCCCTTTACGTTCCGGGGCCACGGTATCTGTTAAGATGTCCCGTAACCCCGGCAGGCGTTGCATATATACTAATATCGCGGCAAACTTTAATTGGGCGATGTAAGAATTGTCAGTTGTAGTTCACATGTTATGCGATAGATGTCGCTACAGACTTATACCACTTTAGTTATCTATACATTTATAAAATTCTTTGTCCTGAATGACTGACTGACGGATCGACGCACAGCCTAAACCGCTGATCGTAGAGACCTGAAACTTGGAGGGTATGTTCTTTGTACGACGTAGGCATCTGATAAGAAAGGATTTTCCAAAATTCAACCCCTAAGGAGGCCTATTTTACAAGCTTTTATTTAGCTTGCGCTGTTCGTATGTAAGTAAGTTGCCTTTTCGAAATTCGCAAACATACTTTGTATTGTCAAAATTTCAACTCAATCGGATAACAACAAATGGTCGTGTTGTTATCCGATTGAGTTGAAATTTTGACAATACAAAGTTCAATATTGTTATAATTTAAAATTAAGCTTGTTTTGCTAGAGTAGGTAATGACCACTTACTTGTAATTGCCGTAAAACAATGACACAGCATTCCGTTCCCGTCCACACGGCAGGTGGAACTGTTTTCTACATTGTGCCACTGCACAGCCTAGGTTGGCGCCTCCACGACTGCAGAATGAACATTTCTGAAAAAATAAATTTTATAATGCTATTGTGTGTAAGAAAAAACCGGTTTGCTGCAGCTGTGGGGCATAATATTAAAGTATTTTTTTGTCTTTTACAAGGTGTTATAAGTTTGACGAGTCTCTGTGTATGTGTCTGTCTGTGTCGTAGCTCCCGAATGGATCAACCGATTTTGTTTTTTTTTTTATTTGAAAGGTGAATGAGTCGGGAGTGTTCTTAGCTATGTTTGATGAAAAGTGGTCCAAGATGGACGCTCTTGGGAGTTTTTTTTGTTGTCATTAATAATGCCAACTGCCTCGTTGTCTAGAGGTCACAAAGCTATACTGCTGAGCATGAGGTCGTGTTTACATTCCCAGGTTGGGCATTGTTTTTTCATTAGGAATTACTTAGTAGCTGCCTCAGAGTCTGAATTTATAAGCAGTTGATGGTAATAGCCTCGCCCCTATTACATGGGACTTAAACATAACTGGCGAAATGTGGGTGTACTAATGGGTACACCTCTGCCTAACCTTTCAGGGATTACAGGCAACAATATTGCTCCAATTACATTAGCGCCTTTTCGCGCGGTAGTGGCGCATATTTGTTTTTGTATTCATTTATTTTTATTTTTTTTAGATTAAAAATAACTTGTTTCTCCTTGCTTGTGTGTACAATTTTTCTTTTTTCTTTTATGTTAAGTGTCGTTTTCGAGCGAATAAACAATTTTTCTTTCCTTCTTTTTCTATTAGCATGACTAGCTGGGTCTACAGTACTTACATGTTTCTTGGCCCTCTCAATTTCATTAAGAATGTCTTCATACAAAAATCCAAAGAGTCCGTCATTATCTTTACCTTTTTGTACCAGACAGGAAGATAACAGCTGAAATATTAAAAACATAAATATATTTACTAACATAAAATGTGTATGTAAAAGTGTTGACTGCCTCGTTGATCTAGTGGTGGCAAGCGTGACTGCTGTGCATGAGGTCTTGGGTTTGATTCCCAGGTCGGGCAAAGTGTTATTGGGTTTTTCCATCAGGAATCTCTCAGTAGCAGCCTCGGAGTCTGCATTTGTGCCCGGTCGATGGCAATAAGCTCACCCCCTATTACATGGGACTAAAAACATAACTAGCGAAATGTGGGTGTACTAATGGGTACACCTCTGCCTAACCCTTTGGGGATTTCAGGCGTGGTGTTATGTATGTATGTTTATATTTACTAATGTATGACATTGTAAATCTGCAGAGTTTGTTTTAACTCGCTATTCCCTAGAACTACTGATCCAATTCTAAAGTCTTTTGCTAATATAACGTTTTGTTATCCATGAGTCTATAGTCTACAATTTAATATTTAAAAAAAAATTGGTTACAATTCAATTCACATTGATAAAATTTTCTTGCATTGTCTAAAATTCTCTGAATAAACTCTATGTTTAGATGGTCTATCATATCTACGAGATAGTGACAAAATTGAATTGTTTTTCCTCAAGAGCCATTAAAGAAGGTTTGGGTTGGGTATGCGATTACGTAGTTAAAATTTGAGGATTCTGACACTGTGGGGGGGTCAAGGGGACTTATCTTAAGCACCCCCAAGCAATTTTAGCCGCCGGAGCGGAGTTCAAAAAAATCGAAAAATGACTAACTATTGCTTGATTCGAAACGTAATTTCACAAAATTCTTACGTATTTTAAAGTTGCGTCTGTTAAAATGCGTAAAACGAAACGCGCCAGGTAAATAACATTGCGGGCATTCCGCTGCTTTCGAGTTTTTAAAAAGGACAACTATAATATTAATGATATAATAATAATAATATTTATGGAGACGAAATAATATTCAATATAATAATTTTTTACAAATGATGGAAGCAATAAAATATCTTTACAAATTAAAATAAATGTTTAATTAACATTCTGTTCTTTGATTATTGTGGACAAGAGCGAGCGAAGCGAGCTCAGGACTTGTGGGCACCCCGACTCGGACAGGTTAGGTTAGAAGGGGATGGCAGGGTCCAGTGAGCGAGCGCAGCGAGCGAACAGACCCTGCCGTCCCCTTCGTGGTAATTTTTTTTTAAACCACCCAGAAGTAGGAGCCCCGCGCAGCGGGGCTCCGTCGAGCCCCTCTGGCGGGGGGAAAGGCTGGATGGTGACTCTACCCCTCTTCCCGCCTTCACTGACCCCCTTACGACCCTATTAAGGTGACACGGTAGAAATCCCTGGTAGGGCTCCGGCGAGTATCTCCGGCGGGGAAAAATGGTGGGGGGCGACTATACTACTCCCCCCCCACCCTCCTGCTCCCCCTATTGTAACTACGTAATCGCATACCTTACCTGAAGGTTTACGTAAGTGGATTTGTTTATATTTTAATATAACGTTAAGGTTATATACATATTATGTACTGACCTAATTATTAAAAACGAGTGTGCAAGCTGCACCTACAGCGCGTGAGAGCGTAGGGACAGGTACAATTTGTTATAGAGAAGTAATTTATTAGAAAATAAGAAAGTTTGTCAAAGCAGATTAAAACGTAGAGTTATAACTTACAGCACAAAAATAATGACATTGTATGTTTCCAATAGAGTATAATTTCCCGAAAGTTAACTCGTCATCCACTGTGCGTTGGCAAAAACTACACGGCACTTTCTTTCCAGTCACTATTTTAGCTACGAGTTTATTTTTACGTGGTGCCATTATGGGCCCACTTTTTGCCACCTCAATAACTTTTGATTAAGCCATCACAAATACGAGCAAATGCCATTAAAACGATGATTTGAAACCAAGTTTGAGGATAACTGTAGTACAAAACTATAGGAATTATATTAGAATTGCAAATTTTACGAATAATGATAAGTTATCAACAAACATCATCAAATATGGCGTTTAGGTTTGTTGTCATATTTTTATTTTGGCGGGAGATTCTATTTTTTCAGCCTTCGTCCAGAAATCTAGACTGAAATTTTTCTTTTGTGTTGAACCAGCTTTTTTTACTCATATTTATTAAATAAATAAGAAAAGGAAGAACGTAATGGTAAAGATTTTCCAATTTTTAATATGTTTGAATTTTATTCTGATTAAAAAAATATATTGTTATTTTAGATTGTAAGTAAAAAAAGTAAAAAGTAAATATAAAGAAAGTATGATTTCTGAACGTGGAGCATAATGTTTGTTCCACATTTTTTAACCGATTCCTCCGTTCTCCAATGTTGCTATCCATAAAAGTCTACTTTCTTTTGGCTCATGATCTCATTGTTCCAAATAAAAATAAGGTTCTCTATGGCAGAAATTATAATAAAATTATGTGCAATTAATCAAACAAGCAGCAACACTATATTAAAAACGTCAAGAAATCTAAAAAAAAAGCCGGAAGGCAACTTAGTTTTTATTTTTATTGTTATTTGTTTATTGTTAAAATACTACGTTAATAGTAACAACCATAATTTTATCTAGTCTTAGAGCTTATTTCACGTCTAGAGTAATTTAATTGCAAATATCTCCGCTTGTGACGGGTTTATGGAGCCATAAAATTGTTGATATAAAGTCCTTTGTTTGGGAAACAGCTATTTCTTCGTGTTTTCTCGTGATTTGGGTGTGGAAAACGCATTCAGGTTACGTATAAGGCGTGTTTTTATTGTTCTTTGTTAGAAACAAGTGTGAAAAGTGGTCAGACAAGCTCATTTGAGCTGTTTTATAGGCGGCCGTCGTTAACCATTTCGACATAAAATTTTATCCGTTTGCCGTCACGAATATGGCTGTGTTGCTCAACTCTCGTTGTGAAAACCGTCTAAAAGGAATAAGGAACAAGAAAACTCCATTAATTATCCAATAGGAATCTTGTAAGTTATTTAAAACTCTCAAAATGTCTGCTCTGGGTGACAACAAAGATATCTGGCCCGTACCTGGCGAGCGACTGGATTCCAAGTACGAAAAATGCCGGAATATTACAGAGGAGATATATAAAAGGATAAATATAACGTTTCAAATTAAGAAATTGGAAACGGAAGCTCAAAGTGATGTGTCGGATCAAAGGTAAAATTTACATGTTAATTTTATCATATTTAATTAGTTTAAACCATAAATTAACGATATTTTTAGTATTTATATATTGATAAAATATCCCTACATTACTTAACATAATTGGGTAAAGCTGATTTCCAATGAATTCTAACATCGGTAGTTTTCAAGGCCGAATTTCACAATTCGTTTATTATAATAAGTTGCAAGAATATTTAACAATATACTTTTATACCTACCTGGGCAGTATATAATTATCGTGAGGATATTCAAATTAGATTGTTTATTCATGGAAATTAATGCATAAATTTTAATAATAATTATAATTCTATTTTTTTCGTAAACATTTAAATTACTTTTTTAAATATTAGTATATAAAAATAAAACCATTTAAATGTAAAAACATTAGGTTCTGCCCACAACTATGTCCGTGTTCAAATATATTAATATTATTTTATTTATTTATTTAAACTTTATGCAACAAAAAAGTACAAAGGCGGACTTAATGCCTTAGGCATTCTCTACCAGTCAACCAAAGGTGGTGAAGAGATAACAAAGCAGGTGCAAAAAAAATTTGTTATTTTGTTTTCTCTCGGGAGCCATATGTTTTTCTAAGATAAAAGCTTACTAGCTTATGTGCTATTCCTATGACTATAATAATCTATTTCTGAGTCAAATTCCATCCAAAACTGTTCGGCCATTATGTCTATCTAAACTTTCACATTTATAATAGTACTAGATTCTTGTCCGTGACGATGTCCACATCAAAGTGTTTTTTTTTTATTAACCTTTATTGTCCCACTCCAGGGCAAAGGCCTCCCCCATTACTTTCACTTTCCTCTGTGTTGTGCCTCCTCTCACCAGTTCCTGAGGAAGCCATCCAAGGCGTCCCGCCATCTCCTTCTCAGTCTGCCGCGACCCCGTCTTACTGTGTCAGGGCTCCACTCTTGTGTTATATGGGCCCATCACTTAGCATCCGACGGCATCTGACAGACATGGCCCGCCCAGTCCCATTTCAGTTTTGCAGCTTTTTGTGCAACATCAAAGTTAATTTCGGAAAATCCTTTAGTGGACATCAACTAATTATAAACAATGTACTCTTTGGAGCTTCGTGCCGTGCGCGCGATATTGATGCATAAGGATATAAAGATCAACATCTGCTTAGTCATTCTCAACTTTGTTGGGGTCGGCTTCCAGTCTAACTGAATGCAGCTGAATACCAGTATTTTACATGGAGAGGCCACCTATCTGACCGTCACAACCTAGTAACTGGGAAATACCCACCCTTTGGTAAGACTGGTTTTCACACTTTCGGGCTTCTGACGACCCATAACGACTTTCAAAGTCCATGTATGACAGCCAGGACCAACGGCTTAACAAAAGATAAATTCTTGTGTTTTATTTTCAGTGATACATTTTGTGTCTAAAATCATCTGTATTCTTTAATTTCAGTGATCAAATAGATAGCAATGACCTGAGTAACGAAACAGACCTGTTTGCTTGCGACAAGAGTGACACGATATCAAGCAGCGAGGAAGCTCAGAAGCCTGCGGTCACTTGTGAGAAGTACATCAACATCAACAACAATGAGGAGACTAAAACAAAGAAAGCTGGGACGGTTTATAAAAGACCGAGGAAACGGTGAGTTGTGAATTTTATACAGACTGTTAGTGTAAACACCGTTGTCACTAAAACCATAGGTACTTGATTTATTACAAAAAATGTTTATCTGAATTTAAAAATAAATAAACAAAGTTTTCTTTTAAAAATTAAAAAATAATCTGTCCGACACCGTCCGTAAATTTATGGATACTATGCGCCCGAGTTACGTAATCACCGCAAAGGGCGTTGACCTGGTGCACTGGCCGTCCATTATAACTACCTACATAAGTTTTAACTAATTACATCAATGTAATATAGGGTGAAATAATTTTGAGGAAAAATGGAGATTTTACTTTGAAAAAAAGATTTTTTTTTTCATTTATTTACGTTCTATTAATGAAATCAAACCACTGGTTTCAAGGATAACGGTGTTTACACTAACACTGTATAGTTATGCTAGTTATGTTAGTTATGACTATGTAATTTTTGCCCGTCTTCTTCTTCTCTTGTCGATTGACTCAAATCCCATACAAACTTTACACCCCTATTTGATCCCTCTAGGGGGTAAATTATATAAAATCCTTTCTTATCGGATGCCTACGTCGTACAAAGAACATACCCTCCAAGTTTCAGGTCTCTACGATCAGCGGTTTAGGCTGTGCATTGATCCGTCAGTCAGTCATTCAGGACAAAGCATTTTATATTTAAAGATAGATAGATTAAGGCTCAAGTATTAAAGTAGTCTTGATATTCTAAGAATGTAATCCATAACAAATCATATTGTTTTGTGTTTTTATTACAATCATTTGAATCGGAATGCCACGGTATTGTGTGGAAGAAGCATTGTTTTTTTTATAGTTATGTAACATCTATGTAATATTTTGTTATGTCTGTGTATCGACTAGCGACATCTATGGCACAACTTACAAACTACAAGTGATGTTTCCAACATACATACAAAAGCCAGACAACAACCGTCGGGCAGTAGCCCACCAGACTCATTACACACCAGAATGTGTATTTTTAAACAGAACATAACATCACGCCTGTAATCCCCGAAGGGTAGAGATACCGCGGGCTTGCGGACGGCGAGTAATGGGTAGCTCGCCGTCCGCTCGATCCGTCTGTTCGCGCGCGCCTCAAAGAGCTGTCAGCACAGGGACGGGGCCCCCAACGGGGCCAACGCCTGCCGGGGTTGCGGGACGTCTTAACAGGATACCGTGGCCCCGGAACGTAAAGGGCAACAGAAGGAACAGGGTTGTTTTTTAGTCAGATAAAGTCTGACAGTCCCTTCCGCCACACCCAGGGCGGAAGGAGTCATTTGATGATTTTTACCACCTTAGGGTAGAGATACCAGCGCCAGTTATGTTTAAGTCCCATGTACCGGGCTCAAATCCAAACTCCGAGACTGCCACTGAGAAATTCCTGATGGAAAAACATAATAACACTTTGTCCGACCTGGCAATCGTACCCAAGACCTCATGCTCAGCAGTCGCGCTTTGCGACCAACGAGGCACCTGCTAGGGGAGCGGTGAATGCTTATGCGAATTCCGCACTGCTGGCCATAGGCAGAGGTGGAACACCGCGGTGGTTTGAGCCGGTAAGAGTCGGACATGCCTCTCCGTCACCCCCACGACGGAGGAAATCCATGAAGATTTCCAACGCGCACAAATAAACAAAAGAAAAAGACCAACGAGGCAGTGGTTTGTTTATAATATTAAATACATAAACTCACGCCTTTTTCCCATGTGGGTAGGCAGAAACCTTAGAACGCCACCTGCTATGAATGAATGATTTATTTGCTAGAATATAGGTACATTAACATGGTACAATAATTATTACAGTATCACTATATTCGACTTAATAGCCGTGCAAATATTTCAGTTACATGCATAACGAAATCAATAAAATTAATCAAGTTATAAGACGCTCGTGTATATAATGATAATGCTTAATTTTCTCGGTCAAAGTTTGAATTAAATTACATTAATTACGTGCTAGTACATGCTACGATCCTTAGGCGCTTTGCACACGGAGCAACTTAAGTTGCCGCAACTGGCAACTTTTTAAAAGTTTCCTGTAAAAGTTGCTATTTGCCATAAAGTTGCCGGTTGCCGCAACTTTTTGGCAACTTGTAAGCAACTTTTTTAGCTGAGTTGCAGTGTTGCAACTTTGCGGTATTACCACTAGATCTGGTAGATTGGGACCCCCATCTGGTGGGCAGAATTTGTATCTGGTGGCTTGTGAATTTTTTAGTGGGCAAGTTTCAGGTTGATGGTTGTCAAAAACAAAATTGAAATAAATTTACAATACTAACACTTGCAGTGTACTCATCCGTTAGATGACTGTAGTATTAAAAAGAAAAAGTAATCAGACTGATAATGGTACAAGTTATTCAGGTCGATAAAAAGAGGGTAAGAAACATCATTCTCTTAAAAAACAATCCTATTTAGTGAGCCCGAGTGGCTGTGGAGCAGAACTAGCATTTAGCCAAGCATTTTTGTCCGTGATATAATCATCTAACTTATAATAATGCTTGATTAGATAGTGTGCGTTTTATGCATGGTTTAAATTTTCTCTCATTTAGTTGGAGAATATCAAGACGTATTTTATTATAGCATTTTACACAGTATCCCAAAAAGAAGTGTTTACTTAGTGGGAAAAACCACTAAGTTAATGGCAACACTATGCCGGGCACAGGGCGAGGGAGGGAGGGTGTGAAATCGAATATTTGACAGTTGCTAGTTGCGGCAACTAGCAACTAAAAAAGTTGCTAGTTGCCGCAACTGAAAACTGTTGACGATTGCCGCAACTCGCAACTTGAGTTGCTCTGTGTGCGCAGTCCAATTGAATTACATGTAAACAGCGAGTTGCCAGAAAGTTGCCAGTTGCCAGTTGCTGCAAAAGTTGCTCCGTGTGCAAAGCGCCTTACATACTCCTTTCGCCTCGTCCACGTTCATACAAGCACGCCGGTTACGAGTACTGCGCATCTGACCTAACATTAGTCTAATATTGGTGCCGATTCCCTTGTTCACAAACTAGACTAAAATTTAGAGATTTGACATCTCTTACTAACATACAGCGAAAGGAAAGGACGGTGACATTAATCCATACGTTTTAAGATGTCAACTATAACTGTATGGATGTGTCAGATTGACTAAATTTGACAGCTCTTATTTTTGACATTAGTCTCTTTCTTGTTTTATTGGACAGAAAAAGATGGAAACTGTCTAATTTTAGTTTAGTTTGTGACCAAGGGAATCGGCACCATTGTCTAATTTAGATTTAGCAGGTCCTCATTACAGCATCCTCATCTGTTCCAGGTTTAGGAAGCGAGTAAAGAAGCGTCAGACGAAGTGTACTCGGAGCGACTCGGAAGGTTCGAGTGATGAAGCACTTCCTCTCAGCAGGATCGTAGAGGTCGACAGCAAGAGTGTTGCGGAATCACCCGACAATGTCATGGGAGTGCCAAATATCGTCATATTGACTAGAGGTGAGCATCGATTCAATTCCTACTTGCTAACAAACGAGAACATGTCAAGGTTTCGTACCGCCATACATTATTTGACACAACATACAAAAAAAAAGGGTATTTTGTGATGTAATTACGAATTTACGGTTTTCGGATTTATTCCTTTACTTGTGCTTCATGGCATTGCTTCTTGCCGAATTTCATGATTCTAAGAGCTAGTACATACTGGGCGCTCGGCGTTGGTCGCGTACACATACCGCGCTTAGCACGACGTTCAGCTCGATCTCCATTTTCGAAAAGTGTGTCCGCTCTACACAAAAGCGCGCGTTTAAATGTACAACAAAATGGCCGCTCATGTATCTCAAAGCACGCAGCTGACGCCCGAGCAACGCGCGTTTTAACGAAAAAAGGTAAACGCGCGATTGACGCGCGCTTGCATGTGTATACTTCAATAGAATTCGGGGTTCTCAAAACGCCCAATGTGTACCCGCTCTTAATCAACAATTCCCTAGCGAGCGTCAAAATATGCGCCATAAACGACCTTAGTATTTGTAATTAACTTCAGCTTGATACCTGCATGCGTTCCTGAGAAAAAGATCTTGACAGATATACAACTATGTGATCCTTTAAGGTTTCCGTTGTTGCCGACTGAGGGACGGAACACTAATAAAGATGGAATCCCGACAACAACCGTCGGGCAGTAGCCCACCAGACACAACACGCGTCTGGTCGGAGGATCCTGTCTTTACAACGGAGGATGAGAAACTTTACACCCTGTTTCAAATACCTCAAACATTTTAAAATTACTTTTACAGATATTAAACCAAAAATCGCCGTAGACAAGACGACACTCAAAACGTTAACAGTCCAACTAACGAAGACAGAGTTTCCACTTCCCTCGAAGAAAGAGAAAGAAGCTCCTCCCCCCTCAAAGAAGGATAAAGAAGTAGAAGTTGCGCAGGCGCCCGTAAAAGTTAAAGAAGATAAAGGCAGGAATGAATGGAAGAACTGTACTATGTGCAGTTTGTCTTTTAGAGGGGAACGCGGGCTGAGGTGAGCACTTTTAAATTTTACTTTTTTATTGACGGACGGGCCTGTTGGTCTAGTGGTTAGCGGCCCTGACTGCTAAGCCGGAGGTCGTGGGTTCGATTCCCACCCAGGACAAACTTTGTGTGATGAGCATGATTGTTAGTTCTGTGTCTGGGTGTGATTTATCTATAATATGTATGTATTTATAAATTATATAAGTATGTATATCAGTTGTCTGGTTACCATAACACCAGCTCTGCTTAGCTTGGGATTAGATAGCCGTGTGTGAGTTGTCCCAAGGTATTTATTTTTTATTTGTTTTACTCTGTAGGAAATTAAAATCTTCCTTGAATACAAGACATCTTGAACCTTAGCATTAAATAAGTGTTTTTAAAGTGATTAAACAATTTTTTTTTGTTTTTCCTTTATCAACCGATTTCGAAAAAAACAGGTTCTATATTTGTATGTATTGTCTTCGATTATCTCGCGTTTGGCTGAACCGATTTTGATGCGGTTTTCAGAAAAGTTTTTTTTACATCCAGAAGAAGGTTTTGGTACTTTAACCGACTTAAAAAAAGCAGGTTCTCAATTTGACCCGTATGTATGTTGGTCAGTGATTATAATTACCAAATGTTACCGTTTTTGTCTACGAGTTCTTTTCTCCTAAACAAAAAAAGGAATTTGAATTTAATGTCCTTAAAAAAAAACTTGTTTCTTTTCAGACGCCACATGACAATGTCACATATAATTAATCAAGATGAAACAAAGAAGTCCAATAAACCGGAACAACGAGATAAAAACACTTTAAATGGGTAATACACACAATGACCAGTCGCCATTTTGAACGGGCAAAGTGTGAAATAACACAAAGTTTATTTCCACTTTAAAATGGTACTTTTTTAATGTTATTGCAAGTACCACTTAAAAAAAAAACAAAAATGGCGACCTGTCAAAAAATTTTTTATTATTAAATATTATAAATGTTTTTAAAAAATAGTTTATGGAAAGCTAGTTTGGAAGTTTTTTGGTAATTTTATTAAAAAATAATTGTAAAATATAAATTGTTTCGGGCATGTGGGGCGTGCAATAGAAGAATGTCGTTTAAAAAATTAAGTGCATAAAATATTTTTGCTTATTACAACATTAATTTTAAGGCGCTGTTCCGCTGTGGGTCCTTCTTTTCCATCTTAGCACGGTACGCGTGTTGTCAGAAGCCTGATAGTCTGGCCAAGGGGTATCGTATTACCCAGTTACTGGGTTGTGGATGTCAGATAGGCAGTTCCGTCATTTAAAATACTGGTATTCAGCTGTATCCGGTTAACCTGCCCAAACCCCAACTTAGTTGGGAAAAGGCTACGCAGGTGATGAGGACACGCAAAGTGTTATTGGATTTTTCCATCAGGAATTTCTCAGTAGCCTCGAATTTGTGCCCGGTTGACGGCAATAAGTTCGCCTCCTATTACATGGGATTTGAACTAAACTGGCGAAATGGGTATATTAATGGGTACAACTCTGCCTAACACTTTGGGGATTACAGCCATAATATTACGTTAAATGTAATTATTTGTTTACTCTGGACTGTACCCACAGTTCATACACTCCTCATCTTCCATTTACTTCAACTTGCCCTCTACTAGAGCATCGGATGGCGATATCTTTGGACACACATTTGAATCACGGATCCACGCGTCAAAGTCAAAGTCAAAACATTTATTTCAATTAGACCATTTACAGGCACTTTTGAATTGTCAAGGAGTCGGTCAGTCAGAAAGTTGAAGCTAGTTTGCTCGTTCCACCTAACGTGGGCGTGCACATCGTGCATCGCGTGCACCGCAGTGGAACAGCACCTTAATGGAAATTGGGATTTTGCAACGAAATTACATTTTAATCATCAAAAAATACATGACGTAAAAAAAATAAGATAAAGATAAGAGTGGAATTAACGAATATAATCCATATCGTTTAATTTTCGTGCAATAATTTTACTAAAAAGAAGTATATTTTAAAATTTGGCACTTAAAGTGTAATGCTAGAATATTTTTATGCACTTAGTACTTTTTGAAATGAGGTACTTCGTTAATGTGTGAGTACCAATGCTGTTGTAATAATAACAATGTTTTAGTAGCAGCGTATCAAACGCCAGCGGATCAAAATTTACTCTAAAACAAAAAACAGTAGACCGGGTGCATTCTGCCCTACGACAAGTTGATTGACATGGCGGGAAAATAGAAACTGTCACTTATGTCAAACTTGAAACTGTCACTTATGTCATACTTGCAACTGTCACTTTTGACGCGTGAATAAGTATTAAGCTCTCTAAGAGAATAATAAAATTGTTATAAGTTAAATGATAATTACACTAAAAGTGTAGGCAGATTTTTTATATTTATTATGCTTATAAAGTATTTAAAAAAAAACTTACTTAAAACAAAACCGTTCAAGTGCAAGTCGGACTCGCACGCACGCACATCACTATGTATTTTTAAAATACTTTCGTTAAAAATAATAATATAAAAATAGGTCTCTTAGATGGGGGCCCTCTTTCATTTATTATTTTTTGGTATAGCGGCAATAAAAATATACATTCTGTTAAAAAACATAACTGGCGAAATGTGGGTGTACTAATGGGTGAACTTCTGCCTAACCCTTTGGGGATTACAGGCGTGATGTTATGTTATGTCTGTAAAAAAAAACAACTTCCCAGCTATTACGGTTCGGGTAAAAGGTCAGGCAAAGTGGTATTGGGTTTTTCCATCAGGATTTTCTCAGTAGGAGCCTCCGAGTCTAGATTTGTGTTCGATTGGCAATAGGCTCGCCCCCTATTACATGGGACTTAAACATGGGTTTTTGAAAGGTGGTTTTCATAAAATTATGACAGCATTGGTACTCTAGTGGCAGGGTTGAAAATATCTGTGATCGTTTGGCGCATTGTGATGTAGGTTAGAAAAATGAAGGATGGGCATAGATTTATTTTTTTATCGAAAACAAAATTGCTTTTTGTCACTGAAAAATTTCAAAAAATCAACCAGAAATATTCACTATTGAGTAGTTGACACCATTATTTAATAATTCCAAGACTTTTCTGAAGAAACACTTAGGCGCTTTGTACTTAGAGCAATTATTGCAGCAACTGGCAACTAGCTGTTTACATACATTTCAATTGGACTGCGCACACATAGCAACTCGTGTTTCGAGTTCTGGCAATCGTCAACAATTTTCAGATGAGTGCAATCGATGACTAAGTTAGTTCCTAATTGCCGCAACTAGCAACTGTTAAATATTATACCGTTAACGCTGATCGCTACATAGATTGAGCAACTCGGCTATGAAAGTTGCTCACAGATTGCCATAAAGTTGCGGCAACCGTAAACGTTATAGCAACTATCAACTTTTTAAAGAAAACTTTTGAAGTGTTGATAGTTGCCTCAACTTAAGTTGCTCCGTGTGCACAGCGCCTTAATTTTAGCGCTGAAAACCCGATAGATCAATTAACTGTAAAATTTGAATTCAAATTGTTTTCAAATTAATACATAGTCAGTCAAATTAATAAAGTGACGTCACAGTTCGATATTGCCATACAAAATGTATGGCAGAATCGCGTTTTGACAGCTCATAAAAAGTACATCAATTGATTGATGGTGTCGACTAGTCTATTCAACTGTGGATAAAATTCTCAAACACAATACGCGCCATGAAATATGAGACTTGACACACCACACAAACTTTATTATTTCGTAAAAAGTACTATAATATTGTTAAGAATTTTAATCAAAATGTCATCGAAATATCCCTGAATAGATACACAAATTATGGATAACTATTTCGTACATCCATACCTGCGCAAGCTCCCCATTACTGACGCTTGTCAAGTATCATCTTTCGTGGCGCGTATTGTACAGTAAGCGGTCATAAGTGCAGTAGCAAGCTAAGGTTTGAATTGCTGTGAACACACGGTACAGGCCGTAGGTACCTACATCTGTGTTTAAAGTGATTATGTATTACTCAGTAGAGATAAACTACAGTAACATGACGCGCCCTTCCACAATTCAAAACGTTTGAATGTATTTGTAATAGTAACACATAAAAGACTCACAACGCATGTGTGCGTATTGAGACGGCTCTCGAAACTAAAACAAATCAGCGATTTGTTGCTCGACTAGCGGCGTCAAAAATTACTCATTTTTACTAGTATGGCGCTGCACTGACATTCTCTATGAAAAAGACAGGTGCGTAGTCTTGCGCGGTCGGCTATTTATGGTTAGTTGACAAACAAATATCCTAGCCTGCTACTGAAGACGATTACTCACAGCTACATACAAACTCTTTCATACGAATGTGACGGACGTATGTTAGAAAATGACAGTCTATTGATTTGTGAGATTGCTACATTACTTATGACCGCTACTGTACATAAAATAAAATACTATATGTATATGATTTTAAACGTTGGCAAAGCTATTTTTGTAATTTTTTTTCTGTTATTAAAATAAAACTGTGTCCAGATAATTATTGAAAGTAAAAAAAAAATGGTTTGGCATATAAAAGTACAAAAAATTCTATTTAGTAAAAGAGAAAGAGGAAAGCTGTCATTTTTCTAAAAAGCGAAAATTTAAAGAAACTAAAAAGTAAAAAAAAAATCTTAGAATTTAGCTTCTTCTATACATAGTTTGTAAGGATTTTTTAAAACCAACCGTTTTTCCGATCTGTCTAGCTGTGTTGCCAGTTAAGGTTTTAATGTTAAGGGTGTTGCAATATGAAAAAAAAAAATGTTTTTTTTTTCGTAAACGCGGTGCTATTTTTATTTTATTTTAAGTCGGGATGTTTAACAGTTTGACTAGTCAGTTTAAAATGTTTGCCAATTATTGTTCCTAGCGCAGTTTTGCTTATAAAATGGTTTTTTTTTTAAGTCACTGGAAAATAATCAATCTAGAAAAAAATAAAGAGTTTAAAACAAGAACAAGTTTGTATTCAATCAGAAAAATCAAAAATATTGTCCTAGACGGAAACATGCGCCACTACAGCGCGAAACAGCTAACGCTCAGCATAATACCGTGGCATTTACACCTGTGCAAAGCCGAGGCG
The DNA here is from genome assembly GCA_949774945.1 of Hoplodrina ambigua. Classification (NCBI taxonomy): domain Eukaryota; kingdom Metazoa; phylum Arthropoda; class Insecta; order Lepidoptera; family Noctuidae; genus Hoplodrina; species Hoplodrina ambigua. The sequence goes on from OX458994.1 coordinate 2,667,137, forward strand.
CGGTCCGCTAGCACGAAAATAAAAATAGTAACATTAAAGCTGGCTATGCAAAGTTGTGTTGTTGTACATCTGTATGCAGTGGCAGAAGTATCAAGGAGAAATCTAAAATTCAGAAAACTTCCTCTGCATGCTTATTAGTTAGTCCTTATAACATCAGCTATCTGCCCCTCAAAATTAGTCCAGCCGTTTCAAAGATAAGCAGGGATAAACAGACAGAGAATATATTGCAAATTTTCCAGTGACGTTTCAATAAAAAACAATTTTATAATGAAGTGTATTAAAAAATCTCGACGTTAATTATAATTCCTAATTTAAAAGCATTTTACTTCTTATTAGAATGTTGTTAAAATCTGTTTTTTACCCCCAAATGTTAGGGTAACCTATAAAATAAATGTTAAGGGACAGGGCCCGATCTGAGGAGGGGAGGGGGCAAGCTGGGCAAATGCCCAGAGCGGCAAAATTTTTGGTGCCGGGCGGTTGCACAAAGTCCAAAATACTCTCATGAATTTTTGTATACTTGTTCAGAAGCCGTAGTAGACTAACGTATGTGAATATTATACAATAATATCACTATATCATCCCATCTTCGGAATAGCGAGCTCATGACTTATATGGTGTTAGTGTAAACAGCGGCGAATATTATTTCTGCCGAGAGCGGCTAAATAGCTAGATCGGGCCCTGTTCAGAGATAATATTTCGTATAGGAGCGGATGTGGGCGCCTCGAAACTGCGTCTTTTTCCGCCATGTTGAATCCGTTTGGGGGTAATTTAGCTTCAATAAAAAAATACAATTTTCTGAGGTCTCAAGATTGTGTAATAATAAAATATATATATAAATTTGACTTAAATGATCTCCAGTATGTGTCATCAGATCTTTTTGGTGCAATCTATGGGTGTTGCCATACTATTAATTAAAAAAAAAAATACTATTTTTATTTTTTTTTCCTATAGTAACTTAGAAATCTTTATAAAAAAATTAGATTAAATATTTTTCCATATACTAAGTCTTGCTTTTTACTGCGGAGCTAAGTTTTTGTGCCGTTTTTCAATTGACGGTAAATGTTGATAGGGTATTTTGACAGTTATAAAATGTAGAATAAAAAAAATATTGGTTGATTTTTGAAATGCGCATTCTTTTTCGAATTCGACAAAAAAATATTGACACTATTTTGTCAATTTTAAAAATCGTCCATACGGAATAACTATTTTAACTAATATTCATGTAATAGTTTGTGATTGGTAACTTTAATCGACCAATGACAGCTGTTTTTCTTGTGTAGTCGAATTTTGTCGAAAGAAAAAAAATGGCGCATTTATAACGTTTGTTCCTTAATTAAAATTTGTTTTGTCTGTAAATATTATTGTTAAAAATAATGCTCAATTGAAATAAAAACTAGCAAATGTTTATAGAATATAAAATACTAGCTTCTGCTGTACTTTTTCCGCGTTAAAGTTGATTTTTCCATACAAACTTTGAATCCGCGTTTCATTCCATTAGGGAGTGAATTTTGAAAAATCCTTTCTTAGCCGAACGTCTCCTAACTATAAACTACCTCGCTGCTGAGTTTCATCTTTATTCGTCAAGCGGTTTTCGATATTTCGTGGCAGTAATACCGGCTTGGTTGCACAAGTAACCTTTCAAAGTCAAAACCATATTCAATTATATTCCTCATGCTCTAGGCAGTGCGGGTGACATTTGTCCAACTGTTGCTTTTTACTCTTGAACGTTACGGCGATTTACAATCATGATTGAATATTTTAACTGCACACTAATATCATAGTCGTTAAATACGGAATCAGTAATAAGTAAGTAAATAACTAGTAAATTAAATAATGTCACTAACCTAGTTATGCGATTCTGACATCCATAGATGAATTGCTGACATGTGTCACCCGCACCATCATAGAACGTATGGAATATAAACCATTTACAGGCACTTTTGAATTGTCAAGGAGTCGGTCAGTTAGTCAGAAAGTTGAAGCTAGCTTTTGCCTAAATATTTGTGCTAGTTTTTACCTCAAATTCAGCATTCTTAATTTAAAAATGCATCTTGCATTTATTAAATAGAAATATTTTATGTTTTTCATTTTTTTTTTGTTATAGAATGTATAAATTTAAGTTATAAACGTCTATATACCATAAACAAGGAGTGAGCTGTGTCTGTGGTTTTAGATAGAAGAAAAAAATGAAGGAATTTTAGAAAATGTAGTAAGAAATACTAAATTATATGTGGTATATAGATGGATAGGTATATTTTTTTAATTATAGAAGTTTGGGGGTTCTACTTTTAATTAATTCTCTTCAGAGAATACATACTACAATTTTAATGGTTGTTTTCCCGTGGCGAAAAGATAATTTGCCCTCAGTACTATCGAAACATGGAGCGAAACAAAAAAACAACTGTATATGTGCCGATTGCCATGTTCACAAATAACATTAAAATTAGAGAATTGGCATCTCTTAATAACATACAGCGAAGGAAAAGGACGGTGACATTTTAGAACTAATTTAGAGATGTCAAATTAGTTTTGCCTTGAACGTTTCCGTGTACATAATCAATGCGTGCTGAAAAAAAAATTGCGTGGAAGTTACAGATTTAATAAAATTGACAGGTCAAATTTATTTACGCCCATTTCTTGTTTTATTGGACTGAAAAAGATAGAAATAGTCTAATTTTAGTTTAGTTTGTGGACAAGGGAAGCGGCGCCATAATCCAAATTAAATAGTAGAATTTCCAAACATTTTTATTGGTGATTTTTATAAGTAAATCTAGTCTAAAATTCTGTTCATTTCGGTTAAGGATGGTGTGGTTTTATTTAGATATAATTCTTTATAGAAAGGTTTTTGTTAAACCAATTGTCATTAAGTTTAGATTCGGTCGATTTGCCTATTAAGCTGGGAATACATGGTAGTAACTTGCACGAAAGTGTGCAAGTAGCTTGCATGGTATTGTGGTAAATAATTTCTAACAATTTGATAAAAATACTGTTATTCAGTATGAGAATGAATATTGTGAGTGCTACGGTCAAACTTCAAGAGTTTTTGTGGCATTTTAATTATGATGAGCTTGGTAAAACAATGGTTTAATTACCTACTACTACAAGTAAATTGGCCTGTCTGCATTTCTTTGTGTGTATGAGTAAAAAAATAGTTGTAGGGCTGAGCTGATTAGAAAGTCGAACGTCAAGTTGTACAGTCAACAAAAAAGAACAGTAGACTGGGTCGTTATATTATAATTGAAGTTTTCGATTCGATTCCGATGGATGTTTTTAAATGAAATTTATTTCAAAAAGTAAATAATAAAATTTTCTTAACTATGTTATGTTTCATTCCAAGACATTTGATTTTTTTTTTCATTTTGATTTCTAAAAAAACTTTAATTATATTGGACGACCCTGGCTACTTATCTCTTTTGTTGACCGCACCTACGAGATTGATAAAATTGTGGTCTTTTTCGCATAAAGTCTTCGATGTTTATTTGTATTTTTCAAGCATTCATTCCTAAAACAGTAATGAATCTAATAAATTAACACTATTTTACTCCAATAACATTTTGTGGCCAATTCTAATAATTAAAAACGTCAATATCTAGTCGAAATCTCCTCTTACCAACAATTAGTATAAAATTTTGGTAAGTTAGTCATTTTCAACCGACTTCAAAAAGACTCGGGTATCACAATAGCACGCAAGACACTTGCAAACTCTTGTGCAAGTTACAGACTCATGTAATCCTAGCTTTATCGACTGATAGTCGATTTTTACATGCCATGTCCAGTGGTCATATGTCAGTCAACAGCTTTTAAGATATTATGGTTGATTTGCAATCGATGTTACAATAGTAGCTTGGTAATTGATGGTCTTGAAAGATTTTGTAGTTAATAAATACAAAAGCGAAACTGGTTGAGTCTTCTCCTGATACAGGGGATAGGTAGAGAATGGTGGGAGTTGGGGCGATACGCTTGTAGCGTGATATACAAGAGGCGAAAACTGCACTGGGCAGTTCTTAAGCCCAACACACACATAGAGATGGAGCGGGACGTGGGCGTTTCGTGAGCGTTCAGTTTGTGGACATTCATATGAATACAAGGAATAGAACGTGTGTTGGGATTTAAGATATTTGACTTCACAGTAGGTACTATTGAAGTGTCAACAGGCGAGGACTCGAACGGTTTAGCTGTAGTCGATTTTTATAGTCGCGTTTTTACTAAACGTAAAGGGACGCCACGTGCCACGAAAGATGAGACTTGACACACCACACAAACTTTATTATTTCGTAATAAATATTAAAATATTGTTAAGAATTTCAATCTAAATGTCATTGAAACATCCCTGAATAGATACACAAATTATCGATAACTATTTCGTACATCCATACCTGCGCAAGCTTCCCATTACTGACGCTTGTCAAGTGTCATCTTTCGTGGCGCATTCTGTACTCCAATATGGTCTGAGTTTAGGATCGTGGGGGACTTCCTCGTTGTTATTGGGTTTTACATCAGGAATTTCTCAGTAGCTACCTTTAGAGTCTGGATTTGTGCCCGGTTGATGGCAATAGGCTCGCCCCCTATTACATGAGACTTAAACATAACTGGCGAAATGTTGGTGTGCTAACGGGTACACTTCTGCCTAACCCTTCAGGGATTACAGGCGTGATATTATGTTATGTGGGGTGGTGTATTTGAATCCTAGGTCGGGCAGTGTTATTGAGTTTTTCTTTTAGATATTTCTCAGTAGCAGCCCGGAGTTTGGAAATTGATGGTGAGACACTCCTGTTGACACGCTTGTTGATTCCAACTTGAGAACCCAAGACCCCACAAGACCAAGGGGACAGTTAGTTCATTTTTTTATCTAGCAACATTGTTTGTCACATAAAATGTTGCCAACGTTTGTAAGAACGCGGCTAAAAATCGACTTTTTATTACACTTTAAGCGCAGATTCGCTCAATACCTATTTCATAAGATAATTTTTAATGTCAAATTTTAATAGATAGGTGAATTTTGAAAAGAAACTAGGTATTCTTGCCACTTTGTAATTTTAATGTAAAATTATTGTTATTTTGGCGAATGAACGAATAATTGAAGAACATTTTGGAAAATCAAATGTCTTTTGATGTGAACTGTTTGCTGTGATCAGAAACGGCATGACGCCATGCCCCATCTCACCAAGGGCGGATCCAGGTCCAGGGAGGATCCAGGTCATGGGGTCATGACTCCCCCTGGGCTATTTTCTTTTAATTAGCATTTTTATTGTAATCGAAACGGACCCTGTTCTGATTAGACCTTATTATATGACCTCCTGACTTGAAGGCTGGATCCGCCCTTGCATCTCACCGGTCTCGAGTCCTTTGAGTGCGCACGCGCATAGTATTTTTTTTTTGTAATAATTATGGACTATTTTTCATTCTTAGAAATAAAAACTGTTTATTCAAGCGAAAATCACGCACAGACATAAGAAGAAAAATTGTAAACAAAAGCAAAATAAACACAAGTTTGTTGGTTCTTCAATTTTTGTTTGTCTGTCTGTCTGTAAATCATAAATGCTTTATTGTCTGTTCATTCGCCTTAGTACAATGTCGTTGATAAGTGAACACATTCGGCCAAGCCTAGTTAAGTGAATGTACAAGTTTTTGGAACCAGTTCGATTGTGATTCCCTCAATAAATAAAAAAAAAACAAAACTTTTATCGATATTTCAATCATTGTGTTTTATTTATGATAACCTTAAATATTATAAATGAGGTAAAAAGTTACACAAACGTTAAACAGTCGTTTCATAAAACGTGGGAGCGAGACGACACGAGTTTTCTTCTCTATTTTTTTCTTTTGACTGCCTCGTTGGTCTAGTGGTCGCAAGCGCGACTGCTGTGCATGAGGTCTTGGGTTCGATTCCCAGGTCGGGCAGTGTTATTGGGGTTTTCCATCAGGAATTTCTCAGTAGCAGCCTCGGAGTCTGGATTTGTGCCCGGTTGATGGCAATAGGCTCGCCCCTTATTACATGGGACTAAAAACATAACTGGCGAAACGTGGGTGCAGAAGCTAGTACTTATTAAGACTAGTTTTTGACCACGACTTCATCCATGTAAATGTCGGTTATCGCGGACACAGTCGTAGAATAAAAAGTACCCTATGTCTTTTATTTCAGTTCAAACTAGCACCGTACGAAATTTCAGCAGAATCAGTTCAGTAATTTAGTCGTGAGAGCGACAGACAGACAGATTTTCGCATTTATAATATTAGCATGGATGGAAGATACATCTCTTGCCCTGAAACAATAATAGTCTGCTTCATTTGTTATTTTTTTATTGTCAATTTAATCAGAATCTTCCCTATTATAATTAATCCTATTCGATTTTATTTGATGGAAAATTTGTACGAAATCGGAAGTCGGTGCAATGGCGCCCTTAGTCACCCAACTTTTTAAAGTTTTAGCCAAATCTTCCGTTTTTAACGTAACACTCAAATTTATAGTTTTATCTAACCGCGATCTGTCAAAGAAATTTTTTGTCGTTTTAATATTAAAATCAGTAATTACAGGCGGATTCGGTCCGAGAATATTCTCCACGTAATTTTCGTCGTAAGTTTTGTTAGTATAATCTATGCCTGTGTTTGTAATAACTGGCGTCGGAGCGTATTCGGGTATCTCCGCCAAATGTTCGGCGTTCGCGTTCCAAGAACGATCGTTTATGCGCAGGAGTGACTTGATATCGCGACCGTAGAGGTTTGCGTTCTCGTATTTTTTGTAGCCTAACCCTGGAACAGATAATAATGGTAAATTAATGTAAGGTTAATAGGCTCGCCCCCTATTACATGGGACTACTTCTTTATCGTGTGGGCAGTAAGGTCTTACGACCCCACACACCCTAGTGTCAGAGTTTCTAAACCGCCTCAAGCGCCTCTGACATGGTTTGAGTGGACCAGTAAGTCCCAGGTTCCCTCACGATGTTTTCCTTCACCGATGCCAGTGACGTCCAAGATAAACTTTAGAAATTACATATGAATTGCAAAAGTCACATTGGTACTTCCCCGGATTTAAACTCACAACTTCATGCATGAGAAGCGGGCGCTTTAACCACTGGGCCATCATAACATCATGGAACTTAAACATAGATGATGAAATGTGGATGTACCAATGGGTACACCTCTGCCTAACCCTTCGGGGATGACAGGCGTGATGTTTATGTAATGTAGGATTTATTCCTACCTTCTACGGCAGCTTTGAGCAGTGCCACAGTGGTGGTACTGGACACCAACGCGACGGGCTCGCCAGGCGGCGTCGCCACGTACAGCGTGGAGCCTTCCTTCTGCTCCGACACCAGCTGGATGCTGAGGTACATCAGGTCGCCGAGGAGGACTGTTTGGACCTGAAGATTAGAATATAATATGATTATACATTATATTGATTATACTCTCTGATAGGATCGCCCCCTATTACATGGGACTTAAACATAACTGGCGAAATGTGGGTGTACTAATGGGTACCTACATTTGTGCCTAACCCTTCAGGGATTACAGGCGTGATGTTATGTGTAATGTTATATACTTTCTGGCTTGACTTTGAAAGAGACGACGAACTTCAACAACAATAACTGGCTTCCAAGTTTGCTTGGATTTTATAACTGGTTTTTTATTATAGGCAAGAACTAGCGACCCGCCCTGCCTCTGCACGGGTGCAATGTAGATACATAAACCTTCCTCTTGAATCACACTAACTATTAAAAAAAACCGCATCAAAATCCGCTGCGTAGTTTCAAAGATTTAAGCATACACAGGGACAGACAGACAGTGGGGAGCCACTTTGTTTTATACTATGTAGTGATTTAAAATAACAAATTCAAACATAAGGTATTTTTTGCGAATTTAGCTTGTAAGCATGCCCCAATCATGGATTGCGCATTTGGTTTGACAGCCTCCCAGGTAAACATCACGCCTGTAATCCCCGAAGGGTTAGGCAGATACACACCCATTAGTAAACCCACATTTCGCCAGTTATGTTTAAGTCCCATGTAATAGGGGGCGAGCCTATTGCCATCACCTGGGCAGAAATCCAGACTCCGAGGCTGCTACTGAGAAATTCCTGATGGAAAAACCCAATAACACTTTGCCCGACCTGGGAATAGAACCCAAGACCTCATACTCAGAAGTCGCGCTTTGCGACCACTAGACCAATGAGGCAGTAAGGTAAGTTTTACCAGATTAGTAATGAAAAAATTTATATAAACATCTAGAAGTCTGCTCTCACCTCCGGTCTCATGCTCCTCTTATTCTTCCTGAGAGCCTGTGTGATTCTGCCCGGAACAGCCCTCATGGTCATCGTCACTGGTTCATCCATCATCTTCTCCGATAGTCTGATCACGTGCCAGGTCCGGGATTGTGTGGCTACCACTGGAAGAAAGCACAAAATATGTTTAATATACACATAACATATTTAAAAACAACATTTGTACTAGTTGACTCGGCCACGTGTTGCTGTGGCTTCATCATCATCATCTGCCTAGCCTTTTCCCAACTATGTTGGGGTCGGCTTCCAGTCTAACCGGATGCAGCTGAATACCAGTATTTTACATGGAGCGACTGCCTACCTGACCTCCACAACCCAGTAACTGGGTAATACAATACCCCCAGGTAAGACGTGTTGCTGGCTTAAGTTAGTAAAAATATTGAGGTCAATAATCAAGATAAAAACTATCCTATCTTTTAAGTTTGACCAAATTACACAGAGTAAGCCATATTTCATAAAATATGGTTGAGTAGTTTAGGAGTCCATAATTTATATATATTAAGATTGTTTTATTTGGACTGGCAACTTCAAATCTCAGCACATATTTTGCATGGGTGGAAAACGAAAGAGATATAACGATACACTCCCAATTCCTCTAGATAGACAAGCAACTCAGTGACACTGCTGACTATATTTTGGAGGGTATCGAAGTAACATTAAGTAAATAAAGTACTTCACCTGTATGTAGTAATCCAAACTAACATTATCCCGTTGCGGCTAACTACACAGTTTGTGTGTTCAACATAGAAAAACACATACAGTTGTGTTTTCTTGTAGAAACACAATGTGTGTTGTCCGGCAGCCGCCGGTTAAAACAAAATTGGGATCCATAACAAAAATCCATGCAGAGGAAGTCACAGACAAAAGCTAGTGAGTTAGTAACAAGCTCATGGTATGCATACTCACATTTCAACCGCAATCTCGCAACTATATCTTCAACCTCATCAGCAGTGAGAGCCTTCGACACATGTCTACACAAAACTCTCGCAACGCTGGCTGGTTGCATCGGCAGCCGCGCATTACGTACTGCTTTTGATAATTCCCGCCAACGCACCCCAAATTCTGGCAGTGCGGCAACACAGAATACCTCTAGAGGCATTCTGCTTATAATGCTTTGGAGTTCTGATAACTCTAAAAATAGGGAAAAAAAACTCATTTTGTAAAAAGTAGGTATTTAGTAAAAAAAGGTTGAACAAATTTTTTGATAAATATAAAAAAAATGTCTGGTATTTTTCGTTCTTATTAAGAAAATACAGTACTAGACTACATAATTACGAATAATTGCGATTATTACAAGCCCTTGTAAGAATTTTGAAGAAAAATGCTTTAAACTTGTGACAATCTTTGCGTTTGCGTTGCATTTAAGCTGTTAAAGCCACTAAAAATCTGCGTCGAGTTTATAAATTGTTATTTACTTAATTGACTGGATGGCAAAGGATTCAATTTATCAAACAATTTTGAGCCAACAGAGCGAAACTTGTCAAATAGTTCAGGTAAGTTTTGCTGCCTCAAATTCTTAAATTGTTTCTAAATTATTGACACTACTGTTACTAAAATATCATACCAAGAAATTCATGTAAACTTACAAGCAAAAATGGTGTCGTGAGATATGTTTTGTTAATTACTTACTGTCTTTAGTGGCGCCCTGCATTTTTCGTCCGATATATCTTTTTTCCGTAATTTAATTAAACTGAGCGCTTTTTCTTGTTCACTATTACTATAGTCAATGTTATTTAATAATCACATACTAACTTTGATTTGTAAACAGAACAACGGCATGGGTTGCCGTTGGAAATTTGACATAATTATTTAAAATTTGACGTTTGTTAATTCGTTTTGAAATTCGAGCTCTGATTGGACAATGGATACGAGGCTATTGGGAAAAGGAAATTCTATAATAGTGGTCACTTTTAACAAGGCAGTTATTTCAGTGATCTTCCTTCACTTATACTTCTATTCTTTTTCTTCGATTTACAAGACTCAGAGTACTTAAGACTGAGATAAACGTTACTCCGCACTAACTTTGGCCTTGCAAAAACGGAGTGAATAGAACAGCTACGTTTTTGTCGCCAACAAGGACACCAATTTGTAAACTACAATTCAGTAAAAACAGAGTTCTTTTTGCCAAAAAACTATAGTATTTTAACAGTCCCTTTTAAGTTTCATCTTGATACACCTCTGCCTTTCTATTCACCCCATTTTACGGTATGTTCCCGTTCCTATATTGCAGTTTCACAGTTGAGGGAGGACAGAGAATTACTTAAATACACTTTTGAGCCCGATCTTATATCGGGCTCAAAAGCTAGGTAACGTTCAGTTACACCAACCATATAGTAATAAAAAGAATATCCAAACATAGATTATACAGTATGCTCTAACTCTCTAAGAACCATAGCAATGGCCGACTGAGCGTTCGATCACGCGTCATATTTGGGCAAGGGCGCTGTTAATTAGGATTGCATTGCTACATTGCTTTCATATAAAGGAGCTACAAGAATTATGTAACCTGAATTTTATTATACTTGACGGCGTAATCGATGGCTGAGCGATATCGCTGTTGTTATTAGGGTTCGGTGGTACCGGGTTCATGGTAAAATAATAGTTTCGGTTTTGGTACACAAAAATCACAGTTTATTTTTAATACAAATTCACATTAAATATCACTTACAAATAATTACTCAAGACAAAATGGGCAAACCGACAGTTTCGTTCTGAAGGAGTGACCGGGTTGGAGTTTAGAGCAAAAGTGATCTCGGCACAATCCCCACTCTACAAAACGACTCTGTCCACGTGCCGCCATTAAAACAACATCTGACGTCACGGCGTTTACCCCTACTACAGTAGTCAAATCAGCAACTTGATGTTTAAAAGTTATCGCTTTCTCCGACATACTTAATTTTAAGGCTGGTTTTAGAGTCACGCTGACGCGTAGGTGTCGGCGCTGAGCCGTGCGCGGCGGACGCGCCGTCATACAAATTGAGTCGTCAGCGCCGACGGTCAGCATGACTCTAAAACCAGCCTAAGGTGGTCGTGGAGTCCCTTGCCTGTTCATCTCCTTAAAAGTCTATTTACGTTTTGAAGCGAGCAACTAGCTTCAGTTTTCCGACTCCTTGACAACTGATGACACTTTTTAATCGTCAGATATCGTATAAAAGTTATCAGATTAATGAAAAATCAGCCCTAAATTGAAATAAAAAAATTGTTTTCATCCTTTGGCTAAGTACCTAAAAAGAAAATCACTAAAATGGTATAAAATAAAACAATGATTTATATTACAAAATTTATAATTAAGTAATTAATGTACAGTTATGTTGTTTTTACATACGACTGTTAAATTAAAAAAGAGGATTAGTGCGCCATTTTTTTCTCCCATTTCCTTCAAAATGGCGCCACTGACATTTTACAACAAACTGACAAAGACAGCATAAAACACGTGAATCATGCAACAAATGGTAACAGTATAACAATTTATCATTGAAATTCATATCTGAAGTTAATTAACAATAATAAAAATAGAATAACCACAAGTTTGTCAAGTATGCTGTAACTATAATGGTCAGGGGCGCCATTTTACAAAATGTTTTGTTGTTTTATTACTAACAAATAGTAATTCCCACAGGTGGAATTTCTTTTGGAATCACTATTGCGATATGAATAAAAAATTTGCAAAAAAACAAACACCTATGGCGCCACTGTCGCTGGTGTTGAAAACTGTTATGGGTGATTTCAACATCAGCAAGAATGGAGGCTTACATAGTTTTCTTGCGATGAGTTATCCTCTTTTTTCATTTCAAACATCGTTACATAATAATTAATTCTAAATCTAAAACTATATTTATAAAACCTTATTCTAACACCTAATGCCGGGACTACACATCTGTAACTCCGTTTACCGCGCGATTTGAACAGGAGTTCCGCTATTGTAGTCCAAGCCTTAGTTTTATGAACTCGATTCTTAAAAAATAAAAAACAAAACTTATATCGTTCTCATTTCAAACGTTGATGACGTAAACGGCCGTTGTGGTCGTAAGACTGTCGAGTGGCGACCACGTACTGGAAGGCGCAGTGTGGGAAGGCCAGAGGTGGACTGACGACCTGGTAAAGGTCGGAAACCGCTGGAAGCGGGCAGAGCAAGACTGGTCATTGTCATCTTTAGGGGAGGCCTATGTTCATGAGCGGACGAACGTTCAACTGAGATAATAATTATGATGAAATCGACATGAGTCGACATTACTTGGCTGATGGTCTTGCCATCGCAGCAGAACACCTTCAAATGACAGAGATAGCATGAAAATCCTTAGGCCGTAAGTAAACAGTGTCATTTTAAATGCACCATAGATGCTAATTGTTGCGCTTGTAATTATTTATTTAAACTTTATGCAACAAAAGTACAAAGGCGGACTTAATGCCTTAGGTATTCTCTAACAGTCAACCAAGGTGGTGAAGAGATAACATTGTAGGTAGTAGGTACAAGTTGTTGTACGAGCGTAAAACAACAAAATTAGACATTAAAAAACCATTATAGTTTGGCGTAACTAGAGGGCCACGCGGGTCAATTTATATAGGATTTAGTTTGATAGCACTGCCCTACGGCCTGTATTTATGGATCGAAAACACTCGTAAAACGCGGTCAGCATTGACCAACGCGGCCCGAACGGAAAGTCTATTTGTCGACCATCACTGACCGACGCGGCCTGAACGGAAAGATGTATTTTTTTTTGTTGGCGTTCAACGTGTTAAAAAAATAACAAAAATATACTTTTACGTTTTGATGATACAAACGTGCGCATCAAGACCTATATATCCTGCAGAAGTGTAAGTTTCATTAAAATCGGTTCATTCATTACGAAAAATGAGGACTTGAAAATTTGTATGTAATGCCGTACGTCGTAAACTCTTAAAGTTTCAGAAATAGCGATTCACTCAACCCGCGTCAACCACCAAGGTCTTAACAGCACCCCTTTCTCCCATGTGGGTAGGCAGAAACCACAGAACGTCCCCAGCTACGATCCTTACATACTCCTTTCGCCTCGTCCACGTTCATACATCTCGTCATACAAGCACGACCGCTACGAGTACTGCGCACCTGACATTCCACTGACCCTTTCCTTTCCAATTAAATCTTCAATATCAATATATTACAGTCATTTTCCCGTTCTTTCACAATATATTCAATGTCTGGTTTCGCTTTGAATATTGTGGGGGTAACGGGCACTTCTTTTATGACTTCTTTAGGGGATTTCGGTGATGCTGTGTGCTTTGGCGACATGTGTTTAGGAGACCCTGGCTTGAACTGTCCTATTCTAGTTTTAACAACTTCTTTCTTCTTAACGTTTACTTTAGATTTAGGTGTACTCGTCTCCGTTAGGCATTTAAAATTTTGATCGACAAAGTTTTTGTAGGAATCGTTGAACGATGATGGAGATTGAAGATGTGATCTGATTGCTGGCGCAGGCAGTTCCTCTGGTTTCTTAACGTCTGTTGCTTCTGTTATTTGCGGTTCTGCTTTATTGTTAGCTTTTTTTACTGATAGTTCTTCGGTCTTTTTCCGTTGAGATTTTTGTGGTGTGCCTTCATTATTCTTCTCCAATGTCTCTTCTTCTTTATCAGACGTTTCCTCATTCTTCTTTGGTATACTTTTCTTGAATGTAACAGATTTATTTACCGTAGCACTGCTTCTACTTAGTCTTGTTGACACACCATTCTCAACGGACAAAGGGCTTTTCTTAATCTTCTTAGCAACCACATTTTTAGTTTCTATCTCAAGATTTTGTTTACGTTTACCTTGCTTCGGTTTCAAACTATCTAAAGACTTAGAAATCTGGTCATCAGATAAATTTTTAACAACCAATCGAGTACTATGATCTTCTCCGTGATAATTCTTTAATACTGATGTCATTTCAAGTGCTCTACCAAATAAATCTTTAAGTGTAACACTGTCAACTTTTACTGCATCAGTTATGATGCATTTGAGCATGTTTTTAAACTGTACATATAGTTCATTGTCTTCTTCCGCTTCGAGTCTTAAATCTTCTGACTCTTTTGTGTATAACGTTATACTGTATTTGTTGAAATTCTTCAGAGGAACATCAATGTCATCTTCGATGACATGACCAAAGTGTTCTTTGTAGTAACAGACGTGGATACCTTTAAGGTATTCTCTGACCATGATGGAGGCTGGACATAGTCGGGTTGCAGTGCTTATAGAGCTGGGTTGGTGAGAGCAGTGGTATATTTCTTTAGCTTTTTGCTTGTTCAGTCGTATGAATTCGTTGCTGATCGCTTCTTGTAATTCTGATCGCCAGGATTCGAATTCTGAAAATTATGGAATAATTGTTTTTTTATTCATTGTGGTAAAGTTTAGAATTGTGCATTAGGTCTTGGGTTCGATTCCCAGGTCGGGCAAAGTGTTATGGGTTTTTCCATTGGGAATTTCTCAGTAGCAGCCTCGGAGTCTGGATTTGTGCCCGGTTGATGGCAATAGGCTTGCCCTCTATTACATGGGACTAAAACATAACTGGCGAAATGTGGGTGTACTAATGGACACACCTCTGCCTAACCCTTCGGGGAAAACAGGCGTGATGTTATGTTTGGAATTAAATTCTACAGAGTACTGTTTATTTTAAAAGACATCTCTCCAGTTTTTTAAACGCAAAATAATGAATTTATTTGGTTAGTCTTTTTTATTTCATACATAAACTCACGCCTTTTTTTATTTTATTTTATGAATTTCTAAAACAGATGGCTAATAGTGCCTTTATCATAAGGAATTTTGATGTTCATAAATATCTACAGATGAACACAGTGAAAGAAACAAGCCTATGCTAGGAAATACTAGAACTACAGAAACATACTAGCAGTTCAGCTAACTATAAGAATGTAACAATAAATTGTAACAAAACATCACAAATTTTGAATTATTTTTCCCAAATTGAAAACTATTACTGAGTTCTTTATGCTACATTTTATTTAAAAAAAAAAATAGGGATCCTTCTGAAAAATCACGTGAACGGTCGCGGGGAGAATAAATAAATTGATGCTACATAAAAATTTTGGTAATATTTCTTACCAGCTAGCAAATACATACCATTTCGACTTGAGAAGAAGTAATTCAGTGATCCGTCCGCATGCAATCCTTTTACGTGATGTTGAAATAACACAAGTCCATTGAATACTTGATCACATCCTAAGCACATGAATTGGTCTTTGTAAACTTGCATTTTAGGGCACTCGTGCGGTGTTGTTGACCGAATCTGTTGGCTACATGATGCACAGGTTTCAATGCGGATCGGTTTCACTAGGTGCGGAGAGTTAGGTGGTCTGGAAAATAAATTAAAACCTTTTGAAATAAATTATAGACTGCCTCGTTGGACTAGTTATCGCAAAGCGCAAGTGATGAGCATGAGGTCTTGGGTTCCCATCAGAAAGTTCTCAGTCATAGCTTTGAAGCCTGGCTTTGTGTCCAGTTGATGGCAATAGGCTCACCCCCCATTACATGGTACTTAAAAATAACTGGCTGAATGTGGGCCTCTCTGCCGTACCCATCAGATATTATATGAGTGATATTATGTGTATTATAAATAAATTTAACTTCATCTTTAAAATTAAATATTAATTATTATTATTATTATTATTTATTATTATTTATTAATTATTTTTTAATTATTTCTTTTTTTGCCTCGTTGGTCTAGTGGTCGCAAGCGCGACTGCTGTGCATGAGGTCTTGGGTTCAATTCCCAGGTCGGGCAAAGTGTTATCGGGTTTTTCCATCAGGAATTTCTCAGTAGCAGCCTCGGAGTCTGGATTTGTGCCCGGTTGATGGCAATAGGCTCGCCCCCTATTACATGGGACTAAAAACATAACTGGCGAAATGTGGGTGTACTAATGGGTACACCTCTGCCTAACCCTTCGGGGATTACAGGCGTGATGTTATGTTATGTTTGTGTGTTTATGTTATGTGTCTTTAAAATTAATGGCTTTTGAGGAAAAGACACAAAAATTTTCCAATATCACTGTGATATAAATCTACTAAGACTAAGATAGACAATCAAACTCAAAGAGAATTTTGGTCAGTGATTAAAGAAGATAAAAAATAATGAAAATTCTTATTCCAACAGCTTAGTTGCTACTAGGATTTAAAGCGCTTTGCACACAGTGCAACTAAAGTTGAGGCAACTATCAACACTTTAAAAGTTTTCTGGAAAAGTTGATAGTTGCTATAACATTTACGGTTTTTCTATAACTTTATGGCAATCTTTGAGCTACATTCGTAGCCGAGTTGCTCAATCTACGCAGTGATCAGCGTTAACGGTATAAAATTTACTAGTAGCGGCAATTAGGAACTAACTTAGTCATCGATTGCAGCAACTGAAAACTTGACGATCGCCGCAACTCGACACTCGAGTTGTTATGTTTGTGCGCAGCCCAATTGAAATATATGTAAACAGCTAGTTGCCAGTTGCTGCAATAGTTGCTCTAAAGCCTAGAAATACTAAACAAAATGACAAAGGCATTAAGGCCAACTTATACCATCGTGTAAACATCAAAGCCAACATGGTCCATCGTGTAAATATTTATACTAACACTTGCTCCCCCTGGCTGTCAACACAATGATTCTTCTGGATATGTCTGAATGCTGTAAAATACACAGGAAACTTTTCAGCACATATTGGGCACTCAAACTCCGCTTTTCTCGTTGCAGTCGGAGATTTTACCGCTATATTTGCAGGTTTTATAGACGCCGTTGTTTTTCTTACTTCTTTCGCTTCTGGCGGATTAACCCTCTTCAACATATGCAAAGGGACCATCTTCTTCTTAACGGGCCTCGCATTTTCTTGTTTTTTAGACGCCAAAGCTTTAGCGGACTCATTTTTCAAGTGTAGAAATTTGTGATGAGACTTCAATGCAGAAACGTTGAGGAATTTACGCCCGCATATATCGCATTTTACGGGCGGACGCGGTTTATTCGGCCTTTTTACCTGTTCAGGTGTCTTGGCTCCCATTTTATGTTACACATTTAGTTCTTAGACTGTTTATTTCGGTAAAATAACGCAAATGTTTGTTACAATCGTGGAAAGGAAGCTTGTTAAAGCAGCGACAGCGGATAAAAACTAAATAGAACACGCGTTCCAGTTACAAATAATAGAATTTTTAGCATTTCTCATAGCAAGATGGCGCTGAAGTCGTAATTCTGTACAAAAACATCTTACGTCGTTCGTTGTAATTCATCGATACCTAGTGACTATTTACAACTGAAACGTTTGTAAAAATAGAAAGTAGTCTCTTAAAAGCTTTTTTACAAAAAAATATGACCGCCTTCAAAAACTACAAAATAAAAAAAATACTTTAGCTTGAAAGTCGGCGGCTTTGGTTTTGTTTCTTGTTATGTAGGTATTGCCACCGACTTCCAAGCTAAAGTAATTTTTTTTATTTTGTAGTTTTTGAAGGCGGTCATATTTTTTTGTAAAAAAGCTTTTTATTTTTCACTTTTTAGTGCTTGTGTGTTATATTTGAAATCCTTACATAAAGCCCTTTCAAACAATACCTCACACGATATATTAAATTTTGGAAAGTGGTAGGAGGGGGGTTGACGTACCCCCTCCCCACTTCCTTCAGTCAGTCATCGACTACAAGTATAAACAAAGCAATTTGTCTTGTTACGGCGGTTCTGCTGTGATTTTATAAGGAGTTCCGTTCCGTATCTCCAAAGTTCATCATCAGATCATGACAATATTCCTATGGGACCTATTCGGAACTATACTCTTTCAAACAAAAAAAGAATCATCCAAATCGATTCATAATTGGCGGAGTAATCGTAGAACAAACACACAAAAAAAAAAACATACGCGTCGAATTGAGAACCTCCTCCTTTTTGAAGTCGGTTGAAAAACGCACCATCATCAGATTTTACATTCAGAAAACAGTTGCACCTAACTTTATTCAAAGAATAAGTCATGCTAATGATATGGAATTTACGTAATGAGGTGAAAATGGAACGCGATTAAATTGACGCATTTTGACATTAGTGTTCTAAATTTTAAATTCCGCTTCGTTTAGAAATAATGACTTCGACATCGACACTTTGTCTATAGATACATTAATTAATATGTAAAAAGAAAAAAATATACGGCGATGCTGCGGTGCTTTGCTGCGCTGCAGCCTTTTGGGCAATTGTCGCATTGATAGCAATGCGAACTAATTTATTTTATACCTTTTATGATTCCTCATACTTTGTAATTTTATTATTTTTTATCATAAGTTTCGTATGTCGAGTTCAACTAATAATGCCTACATTTTGTTGGTTATTATTTAATCAGATGGTATTTAAATGATGGTTATTATTTTCAGAGATTTATAGATTTCCAGCTAGATTTTTTTTTCTGATTGATATGGTCATTTGGTTACCCATTACAATGATGTTAACAAATAATAATATTAATAATGCACTGATTATTCCTCCTCAAAACTGTTTTTCAAGAAATTCACTGGATTTTTTGTGTAATTGAAACAAAAAAAATAATATAAAATTTTATTAAATTATTCCTCCATAACCTGTACTCCCCATAGTTTAATTTCGTCTTCACATGCAGTTACTAAACAATTATCAGTAGGATGATGACTTAAAGTCACAACAGGCCTATTATCACTATGTTTCAACTTCTGCGTACATTTACTACTTATTAAATCATAATAAAACACTTCTCCAGTAGCCGAACCAGAGATAATATGACTGTCTGTCTCATTCACAGCATTCTCAATAGAATAATCTCTACTTTCATGACCTGTGAACGTATTTAATATTTCCCCAGATTCTTTATCAAATAATTTTACAGTACTGTCTGCACAACTTAATATATAACATTGACCATCTTTTGTTAGGCTTCCAAATGTCACAATATGACCTATGTAGTCAGAAATCATCTTCCCCATTCTTATATCATACAATCTGACATGGCAGTCCACTGATGTAGTTAAAACTTCATGGTCAGTAACCTGGATGGAAGTGACAGTGTCCTTTGCATCTTTTAAAACTTGCACCGGTTCTTGTCTACGGCTAATCACATCCCAAAAACATACAGTATTGTCTATTGATCCGGAAACCGCCATTGTTGATTCTTCGTTGTATTTTATGCATGTTACTGAACTTGCATGGCCTCGATATCTTCGTAAGGGCTGTCCTGTGGTTACATCCCATAAAATTACTGATTTATCAGCACTGGCTGAAATGATTTGGCTGCTGTCACAGGATCCTGCAGCATCTAGAACCTCGTTAGCATGTCCTCCATAAGTTTTTAACAAAAGTTGTCGATGGGGATTCCAAAGTTTAATTTTCTTGTCTGCGCCGCATGTTAGGCAGTATGAGCCGTCCACGTTGAATCTGACAGCGCGAATTGCTTGTTGTTTACACTTTATTGTTGTTAAAGTTGTTAATTCAGTCATTTTGAGGTTAATTTTGTAAACAAATAGCTGTAATTTCACTTTGTTTTGAAATGTGAGTTATGATAATGCCAATTGTCCATAATTGGGTCCATAATTGTTTCTCTATAATAATTTACCTACCAGCCTTGTATAAATTATGGAATGCAATAAAGTATTGAGTATTGAGTATAATTTGACAGATTAGCATTGACATGTATCTATCTATATGGACTTGCCATAACCTACCTATACAAAATACCTGCTAACCAAGACGCATTAAAATTCTCGCGTAATATCCAGCAGACACAAAATGGCCGACAAATAGTGCTGTCCTCCCATTAAACCAAATACCTATCGACATGAAGTTAAGATTTACATTTTTTAGTGTTCTTAACGATATAAAGCCGACTAAATATTTTTAAATACGGTAATGTGAACTTTACACATTTCACGATTTATTTGCATTGACGTGAGGACCTAAACTGCGCCAGTATTCACTTTGATTTTATGACAAAACAATTTTTTTAAATATTTTTTAATTTTTAGTCACCGTGTAGATTTAACGAATTATTAACGACATAAACACCATAACATCACGCCTGTAATTACCGAAGGGTTAGGCAGAGGTGTACTCATTAGTTCACCCGGTTGTTTAAGTCTTATGTAATACTACTGAGAAATTCCAGATGGAATAACCCAATAACAATTTGCCCAAGCTCATGCTGCAGTCGCGCTTTGCGACTACTAGATTAACGAGGCAGGTCAATAATTATTAACAAATTTACATAAAAAACGGATTGCACTTTCATTATTAGACAGAAAACAATTTTACAACAAAAATGCCGAATGGTAGAAAAAGTTATATTTATAAGAGCTGACACCTAAATCAATAAAACAGACATGCAACATAATAATCTACGATAAATACATACCTTTCATGTAGATACAATGACGGTACGGAGTTATCCCGAAGTCTGACTACATCAAGAGTTCTATTAAAACACGTCTCATCGAAATGCTTTGAACAGATGAAAGTATGTATAGTATCTAGATTTACATTTTCGGATCCTAAAACTTGTAACCATTTATTCCTTTTTATTTTATTTCTAGGTAACCTGTAATGAAAAAAAATATAAAGAAAAAGATTTGAAGTGAAAATTCATCCCAATCGAATATAAAGAAAAAAATATTTTAAAAAGTTACATGTCGATATATTTATTCAAACAAAAAAAAGAATTCGTTATCGATAAGTCAAGAATAACATGAAGCACATCACTAGGTGTGTTTGTTTGAAAACAACTTTCAAGTATTTTACCCATAAACGTAATGAAATGTAGCTTAAATTTACGTCTCACTGTTAAAAGAACTATAACTAACATTTACTTTACAATATTCCGTAAAACAAAGAAGATTTCTCAAAATATTAAAACTAACCTGTGCAAAGTCAATTCGGGGTGATTTTTGTCTTTCATTAAACCACAACTTACAATGGCACATTTGCCCATGATGGGATTGTTTTTCACAAGCACAACTACAAAATACAGACACAATAACATATGTTTTAATATAAAATTTACAATTTAGCGTAATTGGCGACACATTTTGACAGCCACCAAAACATAACAAACCAAAGAAAGAGTACTAAAAAAGAATTTCCAATGTTGCCAACTTGCTATTGCCATACGTTCCGTGTAAGTTTACCGTAAGGCGCTTTGCACACAGAGCAACTATTGCAGCAACTGGCAACTAGCTGGCAACTAACTGTTTACATATATTTCAATTGGACTGCGCACACATAGCAACTCGAGTTTCGAGTTGCGGCAATCGTCAACAGTTTTCAGTTGCTGCAATCGATGACTAAGTTGCTAATTGTCGCAACTAGCAACTTTTATGTAAATATTATACCGGTTTTTAAAGTTACCGGTTTCTTCAACCGTCAATCACCCTCTCTCTCCCTGTGCCCGGCAATGCCAGTATCGCTTCGGCAACGGCATACGGCAAAAGTTGCTCTCAGATTGCCATAAATTTGCGGCAACCGTAAACGTTATAGCAACTGTCAACTTTTTTAGAAAACTTTTAAAGAGTTGATAGTTGCCTCAACTTAAGTTTGTATCTTTATATCCATAGCGCACGCACGGCATACAGCGCCAAAGAGACATGAGTACGAGTGGCTTCTAGTAGGAGAGCCCAAATGGAGCATTAGGGATTTAATTATTATTTACTATTAATTTGTATGTTACTATTCGATATAATATTTACCGACTAGAATAACTGACAATATAAACTAACCGCTAGAGTGTGGACAGCTGCACAACGCTTAGGCATGGCAACAGAAACGAAACTAATGAATTAACAACACACAAAACACAAAAATTTTGAGAAACTGTACTCAAAAAAGTAATAAAGCAACTTGTAAACAACCAAATATTGACAGTTTATCATAAGAGCCTGCCACGATCGGTAGAGCCAAGAGAGGGCGCTATTTAGCATTTAGCTTTAAAATTAAATTAACAAGACATCGAAACTTTCAAAATTATCCACATAATTTTGTAATAACTAATCAATCTTAAAAACGTTCTCCATTAAGTTTAAACAAAAACCTATACAGCGCCATCTGTGTAAGCTTTTCCAAAACATCGACTACCAACGCCATCTACCGACATTTTCACGCCACACAGCCACGCCATTGTGTTCTGCGTACAAAGCAACATCTGCAATGGCCGACCATAGAGCGTTTAATCATGCGGTAACAATTAATTAAAACACTGCTTACATTGACACACTGACTCAGTTCTAAGCGTTACATTATGTTTATTTAGGTAGCTTGTGTCTTTTATACCTAAATGAGAGCATATTTTGCGATAGCAATGATTAAATGGACATAAACTTGAGTATCTAGTAGATTTTTTTTCATTTTGATAGACTTTGGACAATTATTCAGAGAGTTATGGCTATTTATCTATTTTATTCATTGTCTTTATGTATTGACTGGAGTGCCTATGTTATGAAATTGAATATTAGAAATAAAAAAGAGGGTTTAATCGTTTGTTTGGCTCGTCTACTTTTCACTTGACCAGACGGCTGGTCTTTGTCTTAGGTCAATAAATCAGCACTGCCGTATAACTTGATCTTATTGATGCTCTATGCTCTATGAACAGAAACTGGCCCCTAAGGCACACATCATAATTGCGCTACTTTAGTAAATTATCTTTATACTCGTAAAATTGGTTATTTTTGCGCCCCACTTTCGATAGGCGCCCAGGGCACGTGCCCTACCTGCCCCACTAGATACGCATCTGGCTATGAGCTTTCCTCTTTTATGCTTAAAAATTGTAGCTACACATAATTTATCTTTGTATAAATGTGTTTATCGGAAATGCTGTCGCGGTTTTGAAAATCCTTTTCCTTAGGAAGCTACGTTATCCTTGAGTACTAGATATATGCTATAATTTAAAGGATTTTCCAAAATTCACCCCTGGAATGAAACGAGGGTTCAAAGTTTTATGGGCAAAACAAGATTAGAACACCAATAACTGATATTTTCGCGGACGAGGTAGCGGTCAAAAGCTAGTATTTGTATAAGTACGTCTAAGCATTGCGGAAGGGCAGTGCGGTGCCGACGCCTTGCCAAAAAGTGTGTCGTATCGTGGATCGCATAAATACTAGCGATCCGCCCTGACTTTGCACGGGTGCAATGTAGATACATAAACTTTCCTCTTGAATCACTCTATCTATTGATGCGTTTTGACAGCTCTTACAAATAGGTTAAGTCAATTGATTGTTGATATCAAGTATCCACGCCAATCAATTGACGTACTTTTTACGAGCTGTCAAAACGCGATTTTTCCATAGATTTTGTATAGCAAAATATAACTGTGACGTCACTTCAGTCTACTATTGAGTAGACTGAAGTGACGTCACAGTTAAATTAATAAATAGTTAGTCTATTGAGACTAACTATTTATTAATTTGAAAGCAATTTAAAATCAAATTTTACAGTTAATTGAATATTAATCGGGTTTTCAGTGTTAAAATAAATTGTTTTTTTGTAGAAGTTATGTCTTGGAATTATTGGATAATGGTTAAAACTACCCAAAATTGAAAGAACGTAAGAAAAGTGATTTTTGTTTGAATAGGTATCCTTGATTTTCTGACACCCTAGTACTTTTTTTTTATAAACCCAGTATGTTGACCTTTCCAGTCTGAGTAAAATTGCTTATTTCTACTGCCATAAGTCCCAAAACGGAAAAGGGATAAAAACAGAAAAAAAAAGCTAAAAAGTATCCTATGTCCGTCTCCTGGTTCTAAGCTCAATTTTCAGCTAAATCGGTTCTGCCGTTCTTGAGTTATAAATAGTGTAACTAACACGACTTTCTTTTATAAATATAGAAGATTGTAGTTTACGTTTTTTGTCCATAAACTCTTTGTAAAGAGTAAAAATGATCAGCAGTTTTGTTCTTTATTCCCTTTTACGGACGCAATGGGCCTCTGCGAAGTTTGTCCGCATTATGTCTACTGCATATACTACAGCATACTTGTTACCGCAATCCACTGACCTCGTTTCAGCCGTTTCCAAGCCGTGTTGTGCCGTAACTGCCGTATACGGCAATTCGGATGTCGGGAAAATTGTAGCTTTATCTTCTGCATTGCTTTACTGTTAAAATCTTTGGCTATTTAGGTAAAATGAGGTGTGTATTTAGATGGTTCCGCGTATATTTGCAAATTTCCATTTAAAAATAAAAAAAAACATCACGCCTGTAATCCCCGAAGGGTTTAGGCAGAGGTATACTCATTAGTACACCCACATTTCGCCAGTTATGTTTTTTTTAGTCCCATGTAATAGGGGGCGAGCCTATTGCCATCAACCGGGCACAAATCCAGACTCCGAGGCTGCTACTGAGAAATTGCTGATGGAAAAACCCAATAACACTTTGCCCGACCTGGGAATCGAACCGAAGATCTCATGTACAGCAGTCGCGCTTGCGACCACTAGACCAACGAGGCAGTCCATATTTCTATTTATCCATACTAAAATCTGTGCTAATATTATAAATTCCTGTCTATCCTCTACCTCCTCTACCTCTTCATACTTAAACCGCTGAACCGATTTAGGTGAAATTGTATAGAGATAGTTTAAGACCCGGGGAAGGACATGGAATAGTTTTTATCCCGGAAATTACCCCCTAAGGCGGTGAAAAGGGGGGTGGAAGTTCGTATGCAAGTACGATATGAACAAGTACCACGCGGACGTAGTCGCCTGCAAAAGCTAGTGTACAATAATTTATTTAATGTTTTTCTAAATTTAATATTAGTTTTTTTTGGTTTGAGGTTTTGTAAAAAACAAAGACATGTGCACACTTTCCTAGCAATAAATAGTTTTTCTTTCTCTTTAACCTATCTATACTTAGTGTGATGGAAAGGCTGTTAAGATTCTGTTTTAACACTTTTCGCTGTCTGTACGCTGAGATCTTATAAACCACGCAACGGATTTTGATGCGGTTTTCATCTATAGATAGAGTGATTCAAGAGGAAGGTTTATGTATCTACATTGTACCCGAGTGAGGTCGAGGCGGTCGCTAGTAAATTATAATTGGTTACAGATATCATGTTTTTAGATAAGGGTATATACATTTTTGGATAATTACACGACTGCCCCAAAAAAAGGAGTGTTATGTGTTCAGGGTTAATGTATGTATGTATGTATATATGTATGTATGTATGTGAGATTCTTTATTCCACCATAACTTTTAAACGCCTGAACCGATTAAGATGTATGGGGTATCGTTACAATCCTTGCATCGTTCCGAGTAACATAGGCTAGTTAAAAATAAAAAGAATCCTTTGTGGTCATTTTAAAACGTAAATTTATACCAGCCTCAATTATTTTTTTTAATGAATCTGGCCGAGTCTATGTTTTTCGTCTAGAATTTGACAAGTAGATCTAAAAAATATATAACACTGTAAATAAAAAACGTCGTAAAAAATCTGACGAGTAAACAAAGTACAAATATGTGCAAATTGGCAGTCGTGTTTTTTAATTTTTTAAATTATAGTAGCTTGTTTTAGCTTAGAGAGTATATCAATGAACTGGTTTTTAGTTTGCATAGAATACTAGCTTAGCGGAAGAAGTCATTTGATGATATCCTTACCTGAAAAATGACATGTATTACAGTTCAAATTACCTTCAATTCTCCAAGGCTAATGACTAATAACTAAAATATCGATCGCATTGCAAGGTTACGTGTTAGTCGATTAGTAGTCGTTCTAAGATACACAGATCGATACAAATAATAACGTATTATAAGTTACCTTCAACAGGAGGTGCTCGTGGCTACGTAATAACAGCCGCACAGGTCGATCCATCAGGTTAAGCTACGCTTGCCGGGGTTGGTCCGTGGATGTGTGACCATCTTTACACACCGGGACTTCTCCGTGCCTCGGAAAGCACGTTAAGCCGTTGGTCCTGGCATACGTGGATCCTTGACAGTCGTTAAGTCCCCGTAAGTCTGACAACCAGTCTCACCAAGGGGTATGGACTCAGTTACTGGGTTGTGGAGGTCAGATAGGCAGTCGCTCCATGCAAAATACTGGTACTCAGCTGCATCCGGTTAGACTGGAAGCCGACCCCAACGTAGTTGGGAAAAGGCTTGGCGGGTCATGAGGTACTTCCCCACAGCGACCATGGAGCTATATCTGTACGTATACAACTCTCTGCATTGCAGTTACACGAACAATTTATGGCATTACAGGAGTAATCTTCTATCTCTACATGCGAATGAATAAAATTGAAATGTCTGTTTGTTAAAAATAACAGCTTTTAACTAAATTCATAATATTATGAATGTTTGCACGAAAAAAAAAAACAATTTTGTTTTTTTTTGTCTCTCGTCTGTTTGCTTCGGTTAATCTCTGAAATGGTTAGACCGATTTCGATGGGACATTCACTGGCAGATAGCTTATATTATGAAGAGTAAGTAAGGCTAATTTTATTTTAGCAAAAAAAAAATAAGGTGCCGCGCAAAAGCTCTAAATAAAAATATGTGGTCAGTTTTACTGGCAAATATTTTAATTTGTGCAAAATACTTTAAGTTTCATCCGCGACTTCGTCTGCGCCCGCAATAACTTACATTCATTCAAACAAAGTCGCTGGCTAGAGCTAGTTAAAAAACAAAGACTCTTTGGAAGGAGAAAAATAATGTTAAGCTCTATGAAAATAGGTCGTAAACTCTTGTAACTAAAGAAAATAGAAACGGTGTCTAAATTGAAATGTTGGCTCGACTTTTCCGGGTTTTTACAAGCCTTCATTTAGCTTGCAGTGTTCGTATGTATGTAAGTTGTCCTTTCAAAATTTGCAAACCATTTTTCGACCATTTGTTGGTATCCGATTGAGCTGAAATTTTGCATACACCTTTAGTTCTGATGACAATACAATGCTCAATACTCAGTATTGTAATAATCTTAACTAATATTATAAATGGGAAAGTAAGTTTGTTTGTTTGTTACCATTTTACGCCTAAGCCACTAAACCGATCTTTCTGAAATTTTGCATATACGTTGCCAGGTGTACAGGAACGAACATAGGGTACCTATAATCCCGAAAAAAAGTACTGTTTCCGAGGGAAATCACAATAACGTTCTTATTATCATAGATGGCGCCACGTGTCGTTTCGATTCATGATTTTAACTAAATAATTGAAATGACAGGACATGGGTATATTTTTCCGAAGTCGCGGGCAAAAGCTAGTTTTAAATAAAAGCTTGTTTTTAAAAATATTTTTTAATTAGTTTATTTTACATACATAACATCACGCCTGTAATCCTAGAAGGGTTAGGCAGAGGTGTACCCAACCCATTAGTACACCCACATTTCGCCAGTTATGTTTTTAGTCCCATGTAATAGGGGGCGAGCCTATTGCAGTATTTTTAAGACTTTTAGAAAAATGGGTTTGTATGCGGAAGACTAAGAACAGCGTGAAAAGATGGTTTCAAAACGGCGAGGCGAGGAGAGAAGAAAATTGGATAAGCAAGAAATAAAGTTTTTATCTATCTATTAAAGTGTTATTGGGTTTTTCCATCAGGAATTTCTCAGTAACAGCTTCGGAGTCTGGATTTGTGCCCGGATTATGGCAATAGGCTCGCCCCCTATTACATGGGACTTAAAACATAACTGGCGACATGTGGGTGTACTAATGGGTACACCTCTGCCTAACCCTACGGGGATTGCAAGCGTGATGTTATGTTAAGAATCTTCTACTTAATGTTGTCTTACAAAATTGTGTCTCGCCAAACTTGGCAGTTTTAATGCGAGAAGCGCTCATATAAATTCACACAAGACGCGGACGAAGTCGCGGGCAGAAGCTTGTAGTAGGTATAAGTAAGATTATCTGTTGGTGGTGATTGCAATAAATAATTGTTGTCATTTGAAGTAAAATTGTTGCAACAATAATTGATTTATTAATCGACCAGTGACGTAAGAGTAATTTTTCTCAGCTATTATAAAATTACTGTGGTCTATTCTACAAGGATACAATGTAAATAGTTCCTACAGATTTTTTTAAATATAACTTCACGCCTGTAATCCCCGAAGGGTTTGGCAGAGGTGTACCCATTAGGTACACTCACATTTCGCCAATTACTTTTAAGTCCCATGTAATAGGGAGCGAGCCTATTGCCATCAACCGGGCACAAATTCAGGCTCCGAAGCTGCTACTGAAAAATTTCTTACGGAAATACCCAATAACACTGCCCGACCTGGGAATCGAACCCAAGACCTCATGCCAAAGAGAAATAATGATATCGTGGTTTTAATCTATACTTAAATAATTTCTAAAGAGTTTGTTTCTTAGTTTCACTAATCTCCGGAACCACTGGTCCGATTTTGAAAATTCTTTCACTAATAGGTAGCTACGTTATCCCTGAGTACTATTGGATATATTTTACTATCAAAAATGGAAGGAATAGTCAGGAAATTCGCGCGAACTAAGTCTAGCTAGTTTTTAATAAAATAGAACATCGCATTTTCTTTCAACCTGAGTAAAAGAGACAGTTATATTGAGAGGGAAAGAGAAAACGATAGTCCTATAAGACTATCCCTCTTTTAAAAGTTACCATTCACGTTATTCTCATGAAACTACTGAAATTCAGGATAATTATATAGGTTTTATGGCTAACTCGGCCACGCGTTGCTGTGGCTTGAAGTAAGTAAAGATATTGAGGTCAATAATCGAGATAAAAACTATCCTATCTTTTAAGTTTGACAAAATTACACACAGTAAACCATATTTCATAAAAAAATGGCTGAGTAGTTTCGGAGTTCATCCCGGACAAACAACGTGGCGCGTAATTTAAGATTAAGAAGATTACCTGTATTACTTTATGTAACCCGAGGATTTTTGGGTACTGCTCCGCTCGCGAGTGTGATATTATATAGCCTTTAACCTTCCTTGAAAAACAATCTTTAAAACACAAAAGGATTTTTTCAAATCGGATAATTAATTCTTGAGATTAACGCGTTCCAAAAAACAAACTTTTTAGCTTTATAATATTTGACATAGGTATTATAATATATTTTATTTTATTATTATAATATTTTTAGCTTATTATATATTTTTTTAATTTTATTTTAGCTTTTGCTTGCGACTTCGACACACTACAAATTTACGATTCTAGGTCAACGGGAAGTCTCCTATAGGTTTTGATTCCCTAGCGAGCGTCAAAATATGCGCCATAAACGACCTTATCTTTAGATTGCGTTGACTTAGAAGTTTAATTTTTTCACTGCTCCAAGGGATAGCAATCCTGAGTATTTGTTATTAATTTCAGCTTGAAACCTTTACGCTTTCCTGACAAAAAGGGCCAAAGAAAATGATCTTATATGGGTTTCTTAATTTTCTTTATACATCTGTTATACTTATTTCTCTATTGTTAAAATTTCTGACATTTTTAAAGACGTTTCGCTACTCCGCACTCTTAGATTTAAGTATTGCGGGCAATATTTTTGGGCATTTATTTTTTTATGACTACGCATTTCATAAATATTCTAGGATGAAAATTAATAAGAAAATAGTGCGGCTAATATTAAATATACTGCATAGTACTCTCAAACTAGTTCAAATACTATAAGAATTTACAAGAATGTAAAAAAAATATGTAGTATAGAAAATGTCGCAGTACCAAACATGTATTACTTAATAGGGATGCGCCAAAACTTAGAAAAGAACACATTTATATTACATGTAGAAAGATACTTACAAAAAAAAAGCGAAAATATTTTTTTGTCCCCCGATTTCAAATACGGAACGCGGCATGCGCGCGCATCCTACATCGACCGATATGTTATCGCCAGTTTAAGTCCGACCGCCGCATCGGTTGGACGTATGCCTCAATGGGCGAGCTGCAATACCCAGGGGCCCCAAGCGTTGCTGATGACGAAAGACAATACAGGGCGCCGTTCCGTCGGGCGCCGCAGTACAGGTGGCCCGCGCCCCAACCGCCGCAGCCGTCGGCCTTCGCCCCCTGGAGGAGAGCGCCGGCCCCACCACGACCTCCCGATTACCGACGAAGTGCATCGTATCCTGGTAAACCTGATGACACCTACCAGGTATGTGTACTTTTTTAATTTTTTTTTTATGACTAAAACATTTTCACATACAGCCACGTCTGTCATGAAAAATAAATTGTGATTTTTTTACTACGTGTAAGGTTTTATCTTCATAGTTAGGTTTGAGCTGTATAAGCTGATATTGTGGTCTAAGTAGAGTCTATTTAGGTCGTTTGAAGTCTGTTTAGCATAATATTTCGATTGCGCAGTTAACCAGCGGTATGTCTAGTTTCAGTTGTGTTATCAATACTTGAAACTTCAGGCTTGTTACTTGAAAGGGATAAGCTGAAAGGAAAATAGAAAACCTTTTACAATTTTCTTTTGCTAAAAAAAATAATTCATAGACAATTTAACCATAGATTATTAAGGTTGAGGTTTTTTTAGTGATGTGGATTTTGAAAAAAGAAAAGTAATTATTATAAAGTATTTTAATGTAAAATTGAACGGAAATACGTCGTTCCGTCAAGTAATTACAGTAAGTGATTAATTTGGTTGAGTGATTACTTTAAAATAGGTAGTCAATGAATAAAATTACGTTAATTATTTAAATTAGTACTTAGATAATAAATCTTTGAAGTACCTAGTTCAAGTTAATATTACTCTATAACGCATAATTTTAAGATACAATTTACGATAAAACCAAAAAATCACGTGATTTTAATTTCGAACCACTGAAAAAAAAACTGAAAAATTGTGAAAATCGTAAGACATTTACAAGTGACGCTAAATCCCTTAGCGTATTTAACAGGGTTAAAGATTAATTCACCCTTTGAATACGTTATTTACGTATACCTGTTAAATACGTAAGTACCTACATATAGGGAGTGGTTTTCAGGTTTTCATGCCGAAAATCGTCAGTTTCACTTGAGAATTTTAAGACTGTGTTCTGTTTTCCTTGAAATAGTAGTCTTTTCTTTTATTACATTCAAAGTATTTAAGATACTTTTTGATAATTTATCCGTTTTTTAATGTTAGTTCCGAATACATTTTGATTTTGAAATAGGAATGATATAAGATACTTTTAATACAGAAAATTATTAATTTTACACGGAGATTTTGCTTATTTACTGTGTTTAGATATAAAATTAATTTCCTAAAATTAAGTAATTTAAACGTTGACCTATTTTCGCCACGTCGACTTAAAAAATCAATAAGTACTTAAACGTAAGTAGGTCTGTCAAGGCACAAGGGTATTTTTTTTTAATTACGACGTTATTTTTATTGTCAACGTGAATTAAAAGGGACCCTTTTAAGTTTTCACATCACTCGTTCACATTGATTTCAATGATTTAAAAATTATTTTTTTAAAAACGAATACTTATCCTGTTATAATATATTTTATAGTATAAAACCTAATACTAAATAATTTCATGTGTGGCACGTCACTATAATTCTTTCTTCTAATTCGATTTTCAAATTTCGGTCAAATCAGTCCAGTATGAGCCATCGTGTAAACGGTCTCGCCAGCTCAGTGCCATTCTGTTTATACAAATATTGATTTTTAAACGCAACGAAGGCACGTGGCTGTTACAACGCATTTGTTAGCTGTTTAGTACCACGCGCCTGCTCGCGTGTTTTTTTTTAGTTTTTACAATGATTAGATTTAGTTACATTAGGATTACTAGTCTATGGCCCACTTGCACCAAAAGACTAACAATATTTTGCTAGACCGAGGTTAAATTTTAAAATGTCGTACTTTATTTGTAAGTTAAGCTCAAGTAAGCACTGACTCTGAGTTAAGTTTTTGGTGTCAGTGAGCCTAAGAGTTACCCTTAGAACCATTAATTTTAAATTAAGAACACCATTTTTTTTTGTGTTCGTACCTTTTAGGTATTGAGTACCATTACCTAGGTTAAAGCAAATTGGACTTTAGTATATTAAATAAAACAGTCTAATATCGCTTGCAGAAATACTAATCAACAGTATTACTTCTTGTTTCTTCTTTCATTATTTAATTTATTCTATTTAATTTCGAAAAAAAAACCTTAAATGATTAAAATTGATTTCATAGATAGTAGAACATACTTAGAAGGGCGCAAAAAACAAATTTTATTTAGTTTTGAGTTACTGTATACCATTTTAAATGTAGCTATTTGACGGGAAACTGATTAACCACAAACCTAGTAGTAGATAGTAGATATAAGTGTCCTTATCATGGAGTAAATTAATTATTCACCAAATTATGACTAGACTACGTTTTATACGTCGTTCTAATTACGTAGTAAATAGAAAATGGCGTTAAAGAAAAAAAATCTTTTTATCGCACGTACTAATTGCTTAGTTGACACTATTAACCATTAATTTCAAGACACAGCGTCTCAAAAAGTCACTTTATTTCAGCAGAAACCCGTTTAAATTTCAATTTACTGTAAAATTAGATTTTTTGTAGCTTTGAAATCAATAAATAGTAAGTCAATTTATTGAGTTTACAAATAAGTGACGTCACAGTTCGATATTGGTGGTGTCAAGATGCCACGGAGAAAGAGTTCCTAGAAGGGCTTGAGCTTTGGCTATACTTTGTGCGTATTTCATAATACAAACTACAACACAATATAATATATAGAAACTAGTTTCAGCCCGCGACTTCGTCCGCGTCAAAGTTGATTTCTCCATACAAACTTTGGACCCCTGTTTCATCCCCTTGGGGGGTTAATTTTGGAAAATCCTTTCTTATCGGATGCCTACGTCATACAAAGAATACACCCTCCAAGTTTCAGGTCTGTACGATCAGCGGTTTAGGCTGTGTGTTGATCCGTCAGTCAGGACAAAGCATTTTATATGTATTTTATATGCTGAAGGGTCCAAATCGCCCGTTCGACGATCTAAATAGCGCAACTGACGCAAGCAGTATAAATTATTTTAGTTGTATCATTGATACGAAAAGAGGAATATACAAAAATTCAATGGATTTAGTTCAGGATGTAAGCAACAAAAAAAAAAGTACAAATTTTTGTACTTTTTTTTTAATAAGTAGATATTTATCTACTTATCTAGATTTAAATAGATAGAAAACAATTGCGGCAAGTATGTCTAAAATCATCACTCGACAACTTATTTGTTGTGTTCGTAATTATTAGGATCACCGCCTATAGCCATTTCTCAAAAAAGTACCATTTAATTTGTAATTGGGTTGGGTTTTTAACTCAAGGTGCTGAGCCGAGCGTTGAAAATCCAACAGTGCTTAAGGCAAAGTACCTAATATTAAAATAAAACTGTTATACGAAGCTATTTTTTTTAAAATCCCCTAGATTGTATCCCTGCGAAGCCGGGGCGGGTCTCTACGCTAGTACTCGTAGGTAATAAAAACTATATAACAATCGTAGCGTCGTAGCGTCGTAGCGCGTAGTTTGTCGACGTCACGGAAAAATCATTTTCTTCAACCCAAACATCATTCTGTCTCTGTCTAATTCAAACAATTAGAAAGAGATGCAGATATGTGCAGTTAATTTCGTGATTCGTAGTGGAAAGTGTTTTTTTTTTAGTGTAATGTTAAATAAAATCATGTATTAGATTCTAAAACATCAGAATATAAAAAGCTATTATAATTATATAACTATTGGGAATCGACGAAACCAATTTGTAGTTAATAATGAGTAATAATTATTTTGAATGATATTTTTTTTTTTGATGTATTTTCTTAACTGGCGAAATGTGGGTGTATTAATATATAATATCACAGGATACACCTCTGCCTAACTCTTTGGGGATTACAGGCGTGATGTTATGTTTTATGTATTTTTTAGAGAAAATATGAATTGATTTTTTAAAATTATTTTATCGGCCTTTTACTGCCTGTGTAAACTTAAGGGGATGAAACGGGGGTCTGACAAGCCCCCAGCTTCGCACGGGTGTAATGTAGATACATAAACCTTTCGCTTAAATCACTCTATCTGTTGATAAAACCGCATTAAAATCCGTTGCGTAGTTTAAAAGATCTAAGCGTACAGAACTGTTTCTAGTGCTCCTGTTTGTTCCAAGTGACCTAAGTACGATCTACATCATAACCTAAACTCCCTACAGCATTAGATACTGGTCATATTCTGTTTTATGATAAAAATCGTCAATTTTATTCAGAAGCGTAGCGTACCTTGGCGGGGCCCCGTATAAAAATTTGTTTGGGGGCCCTTAGGAAGGGTAAAGATTTCTCAAAAAAGAAAAAAATATTTGCATAAAATTAAAAGAAATATTTATTCATCATAATCTGTCACATTTTTAAAAACAATTCAAATTAAATATTAACTCTCCTTGCCTTTTTTTCGGCAAACTGATTAATTAAATCATGCATAGCTGATGATGACTTTAGTTTTTCTTAAGTAAACTCTCCTCTCTTCTTAAGTAAACTCTCTCCTCTATGGACAATAGTGACAGGTCTGACAGGCGTTCCTATCCCATAGAAGTTCTTAAATATTTTTTTATCAATTTTAATTTCGAGAAACTTCTTTGGGAAGTTTTTCTTAATTTTTGCTTACGCACCTTGGGGGCCCCCGTAGGCCGGGGGCCCCGTATAATTGATACGGCAGATACGGCGGTAGCTACGCCCCTGATTTTATTTAAACAAGTTGAGTGAGCTCACTGTTTTTAGTTTTCGCGTGACAAAAGTACGGTGAGGTCACATCTAGCGATTTAAATCTTTGCCTAAATGTCAACTGTTGTTTTTTAAATTACGCAAAGACTTTAATATCTGTAATTTTCTGAAGAGTTCAGGTAATGTGCCGATTCCCTTGTTCACAAACTAAACTAAGACTATTTCTATTTATTTCTGTCCAATAAGACAAGAAAGGGCGTAAATAAATTAGACACTTAAATTTTAGTTAATCTGAAACTTCCATGCAATTTTAGTTGACATGTCAGAACGCATTGTTTAAAAACACGGAAAAGTTCAAGGCAAAACTAATTTGACATCTCTAACTTAGTTCTAAAATGTCACAGTCCTTTTCTTTAGCTGTATGTTAGTAAGAGATGCCAATTGTCTAATTTGAATGTAATTTGTGAAGGGAGTCATAGACACATGACGCAGGCGAAAAAAATCAATCTCAATTTTATTTTTATGCTCGTACAATAACTTGCACCTACCATGTTATCTCTTCACCACGTTTGGTTGACTGTTAGAGTTTGCTTAAGGCATTAATTTCGTCTTTGTACTGTTGTTGCATAAAGTTTAAATAAATAAAAAACATCGCGGGCAGAACTAGTAGAAAATAGCACTAGCCAGCGTGGCCCTTCATGCAAAATTGTCTCTAGAATCGTGCGAGTTGACAACCAGCTGATATTTTCTGTCCCTGTCTCGCATTTAGCTGAAAATCAATACTAGCGAGTTTCTTTTAACCCATATTAGCGTTTTAACATCGTATTATTACGCATAGGCACGATTATTATGTAGGTTATTTTGTAATGAAAACTTATCTTTTAAAATATTATAAAGCTGTAGAGACGTTTTGGTTGTGTGTTTGTTTGAACGTACTTATC
Organism: Hoplodrina ambigua; assembly: GCA_949774945.1. Lineage (NCBI taxonomy): Eukaryota > Metazoa > Arthropoda > Insecta > Lepidoptera > Noctuidae > Hoplodrina > Hoplodrina ambigua. The sequence goes on from OX458994.1 coordinate 2,702,899, forward strand.
TCTGGAACTGACAGTCTTATTGGAAAAAATCTTTTTGTATGTGATAGTCAGATTTGTGAGGAATAGTATACGGTATGTAATATCACGCTATGATCCACAGCAGCTGAGCAGGGACTAAAGACGTAATTTAATTCGGGTGAAAAAAAAAAACGGTTAAAATGGTCTAATTTTAATTTAAACCGTGGGACTTTGATTTTATTTTGGTTGCAAAGGAACGTTTCTGCGTCCGCGATACCCGACATATATGCGGACCAAGTCGCGTGCAAATGCTAGTTTTATTTAATTACAGTCTATCCATAACGGATGAGCATATGATTTGTGCATTAATTAATAGTAAAATTGTCAACGAAACGAATGAGCCTGGAACTCACCACACAGGGAATCCTAGTGTGAGTTTCAGGAATCAAAGCATTGTATGTAACTTCTAAACAATAAATTATTCTTATTCTTATTCTTTCTTATTCTTATATGTCTGGAATTGCCAACGTAATAATTAAAGAAGACTACTTCTTCTTCTTTATCGTGTGGGTAGTAAGGTCTTACGACCCCACACAGAAACTCTGACACTAGGGGTGTCAGAGTTTCTAAACCGCCTCAAGGGCCTCTGACATGGTTTGAGTGGAACAGTAAGTCCAGGGGGCCTACCACCATCTCTTAAAACAATCTTATTATAATATTACTTTGCCTTCCGCACTGTTGGAATTTCAACGCTCGGCTCAGCGCCGAGAGGTGAAAATCCAACAACAGAAATTACAAAGTAATATTAAAATAAGATTGTTTTAAGAGATGGCGGTAGGCCCCCAGGTTCCCTCACGATGTTTTCTTTCACCGATGCCAGTGATGTCCAAGATAAACTTTATGCAAGTAGTAGTAATTAATGATTCATGGATGACATTGAAAAATCAACCAAACTTTTTAATTAGACCAAAACATTGTTTAATTTTGTTTTGTTGTTAATTAAAATTCTAATCTTGAGTTATCAAGCGTAGGAATTTGACCGATAGCAAAAGTTATGAAAGACAATCATAACAACAATAAAGATAAACAAATCATTAAGTAAGCGAAAACGTCAAAACCGACTTGTCATTTATAATTATAAACTCGTACTATTCTTACTCGTACTAGTCGAACTCGTACCCGTACTACTCGTACTCGTACTACTTGAACTCGTACCCATACTATTCGTACTAGTACACCTACAGTACTAAATTGCATGGAAGTTTCAAATTAACTAAAATTGACAGGTCTAATTTATTTTCTCCCCTTTCTTGTTTTATTGGACAGACAAAAAAATAGAAATAGTCTCTTTTTAGTTTAATTTGTGAACAAGGGAATTGGCACCATTACCGAGCAAGTATCAATGTGATTTTTAATTCATATTATGTTCTTTCTAAGTTTATCTTGGACATCACTGACATCGGTGAAGAACAACATCGTGAGGAAACCTGGACTTGTAAATGGGGAGACGACACCACCATTCAATTGACGTACTTTTTATGACCTGTCAAACTCTCATAGATTTTGTAAGACAATGGTGCCGATTCTCTTGGTCATAAACTAAACTAAAATTAGACTATTTCCATCTTTTTCTGTGCAATAAAACAAGAAAGAGACTAATGAAAATAAGAGCTGTCAATCTGACGCATCCATACAATTATAGTTGACATCTTAAAACGTATGGATTAAAAATACGGAAAAGTTCAAGGCAAAACTAATTTGACATCGCTAACTTAGTTCTTTAATGTCACCGTCCTTTCCTTTCGCTGTATGTTAGTAAGAGATGTCAATTCTCTAAATTTAGTCTAGTTTGTGAACAAGAGAATCGGCACCAATATCGAACTGTCACATCATTTTCATCATTTTTATTTGAAAGGAAGTCAATTTTTTTTTACAGTTAATTGAAAATTAATCGTTGTTTTCAGGGCTATAATAGATTGTTTCTTTAGAGAAGTTATGTTTTGGTTGATGATAAGTCTGAAATCGCCAATCCGCCTTGAGCAAGCGTGGTGATCAATGCTCGTGCCTTCCCTGTATGAGAAGAGGCCTTTGCCCTACAATAATACGTTAGTGTTATTGTTATTTTATATTATAAATACCATTATGCGTCCCCATCTCTTATTGTTTTGACGTAAATCTAAACAGAGAAGGTGTCTCTTACGTTTATTTTTATTGAAATGGAAAAATGACGCCATGACGTTTTTTTACCTATAGAAAAATGAGAATGTGGAAATCAAAAGATTTTTTTTAAACAGCTGAATTTTGGATTTGGGGATTTGATTTATAATTTGTTATCATTCGATGGCGAGATTATGATACTTAGTACGAAAGTTGAGACTTGACACACCACACAAACTTTATTATTTCGTAATAAATATTATAATATTGTTAAGAATTAAATCTAAATGTCATCAAAATATACCTAAATAGACACAAATTATGGATAACTATTTCGTACATCCATACCTGCGCAAGCTCCCCATTAATGACGCTTGTCAAGTCTCATCTTTCGTGGCGCGTATTATACAGGCAGTTTTGAATTGTCAAGGAGTCTGTCAGTCAGAAAGTTGAAGCTAGTTGCTCGTTCCAAAACGGAGGTAGGCCTCTATGGAGAAGAACGAGCAAGAAACTCCACGGCACTCTTTTCAATTAAGTGTTTTACAAAATACTGGTTATATTTTTTGTTTGTTTTTACATGTGAAAAAAAAAGTAACTAACGACTTGCCCCGGCTTCGCACGGGTGCATTAGATACATAAACCTTCCTCTTGAATCACTCTATCTATTGATGAAAAAAATCCGTTGCGTAGTTTAAAAGATCTAAGCGTACAGACGGCGGGAAGCGACTTTGTTTTATACTATGTAGAGAAGAAAAAATGTAAGCCGTTAGCAGATGACCAATCCCAACTGACAGCACTCGTTCACGAAAATCTAAAAAGTATTTCTTGTCCCGAAAGTAAAACTTTCCGTTAATACGATCTCGAAGTCTGTCTGAACAAACATTTAATTAAACGATTACATATTTAAGCAGTTCTTTAATTGAACTTTGAATATTAACTGGCTGATTTAAATTTAGGGTTAATTAGTAGGGTTTTAATTTTACATTATACTATTATTAATATTACATTATATTTGATAATGGCGCCGATTCCCTTGTTCACAAACTAGACTAAATTTAGAGAATTGACATCTCTTACTAACATACAGCGAAAGGAAAGGACGGTGACATTAAAGAAATAAGTTAGCGATGTCAAATTAGTTTTACCTTGAACTTCTCCGTATTTTTAATCCATACGTTTTAAGATGTCAACTATAACTGTATGGATGTGTCAGATTAACTAAAGACAGCTCTTATTTACATTAGTCTCTTTCTTGTTTTATTAAACAGAAAAAGATGGAAATAGTCTAATTTTAGTTTAGTTTGTGACCAAGAGAATCGGCACCATTACATTAATGAATATGAATACATATATTTTTGGAATACTCTTTAGACACATATATACATTTTATTTTTTAATTACGTGTGTTTATCTCCGCTGTAACCTGATCTTTCTGAATGAACCTCACCAATAAGGACAGTGTAGATACAGTAGTAGGTAATTAGTAGTATTAAGTACATTAATAATAATTCCATTTAGAAGTATCTTGACTTGGCTCGTGAGGTTGTCGACCTGTGGGATGTGAGTACAGCAATCACTGTGCCGATAGTCGTAACGGCCAATGGCATAATAGCCAAGAGCCTCGACCAACACCTTAGGAGGCTCTCGTTGGGCGGTTGGATCAAGGGCTTGATTCAGAAAGCGGTACTCCTGGATACGGCCCGCATAGTTAGGAGGAGTTCTTTGGAGCCCTGACCACCGGTGGCTTGGACCCTGTTTCCGACGCCGGTGGGATACTATTTTTTATATTTTTATTTTTTTTAAATAATATTTAAAAATGTAATTATATGTATATGTGCATTAAATAAATAAATGAAATTCCATTTATACGAATGTGAAGACGATGTACTGTTAACATAACAGATAGGTATACAGGTACGTCAGATATAGCTGAAGTTTTCTTAAAAGCCGATGGATGTGTTCGACTGACTTAAGGTCTTTAATGAACTGTTGGTTATATACTTTTAAAGTTAAACATAACATAACATCACGCCTGAAATCCCCGAAGGGTTAGGCAGAGGTGTACCCATTAGTACACCCACATTTGGCCAGTTATGTTGTTAGTCCCATGTAATAGGGGGCGAGCCTATTGCCATCAACCGGGCACAAATCCAGACTCCGTGGCTGCTACTGAGAAATTCCTGATGGAAAACCCCAATAACACTTTGTTTTTTTTTTGTTTTCATGCACAGCAGTCGCAATTGCGACCATTAGACCAACGAGGCAGTTTAAAGTTAAATTACATTTAATAACATCCATAGGTTTCTAAGAAAACTTCAACTATACCTACGACCCTGCATACCCATCTGTTTAGTTGACTATACTTAAAATAAAAGTCATGTAAAAAAAAAACAAACACACTACATTAAGATAAAGATTTTAAAAAATATAACCCGCAGTAGTCGGGTAAAAATATGGATACGGTTCCTAAGTATATCCGGCCGCATCATACCAATTAAATCAGCTGTTTCTCATATGAGAACAGCGGCGCGCCCTATTTACGGAGGATCGATCGGATTGTGAGAGACACCCCACTGTGCAAGGACGAAGCCAAAATTCTTGAGGGGAGAGACAGGGGTTGCAAAATTTGTGACGAAAATATGTCGAATTGTTTTGTAGATTGAGCAGGGACTGTTACGCTGTTCCGCTGGTCTTGGGTTCGATTCCCAGGTCTTTTCTGTTTTAGTTGATATCACTAAATCAATTAATAAGTTTATTTTTTTAGTAGTTTTTGCTCGCGACTTAATCCGAGTGAATGTCAGTTTTCTGCGAGGTTTTATTTTTTTACGTGGAAGTCCAATTCTCTTTCTAAAATAAAAGTACTCGCCAGTAAAACGCTTTATTAAATCAGCTATCTGCCAGTGAAAGTCCCGTCAAAATCGGTTTAACCGTTCCAGAGATTATCCGCAACAAAAATACAGACTGACAGGCAAAAATTTTACAAAATGTTATTATGGTAATAAGCGCCCACCTATGCTGGGGTCGGCTGCCAGTCTAACCGGATGCAGCTGAATACCAGTATTTTACATGAAGCGACTGCCTATCTGACCTCCACAACCTAGTAACTGGGTAATACGATATCCCATAGTAAGACTGTTTGTCAAACTTTCGGGCTTCTGACGACCCGTAACGACTGGTAAATATCCACATATGATAGCCGGGACCAACAGCTTAACGTTCTTTCCGAGGCACGGAGGAGTCTCGGTGCGTAAAGATGGTCACACACCCACGGACCAACCCTGGCAAGCGTAGCTTAACCTGATGGATCGACCCACGTGTCTGTTATTAATTTTATTGGCCACGAATCGACCCGTGCGGCTGTTATTACTTGGCCACGAGCTTCTGAATTCTTACGGCTAAAACAAACGCCATTTTTCTAAGATATCCCCCACAAAGTCCGACGACATTTTTGCCACATTTTTCTCCACAAATGTGTATACAATTATGAACTATAATACATTCGCGTCCGCTTCCAGTGCAAACAAACATTCGAACAATAGGACTGCGCGGCGTCATGTAACTGAAAGACACACAAAACTGTTGTGTAAACTGTTCCAAGTTCCAATAACCTTCGGCGGTGATATACTTAGAAAAAATAAAAAGGAAAGTACTATAGTTTGACCAGGGCGGTTGTACCGCTTTTGTGAAGAAAAAGAGGATCATTTGAGGAAACAAGAATAATTAAAAATACTGCCTCGTTTGTCTCGTGGTCGTGACTGCTGTGCATGAGGTATTGGGTTAGATTCCCAGGTCGGACAAAGTGTTATTGGGTTTTTCCATCAGGAATTTCTCAGTAGCAGCCTCGGAGTCGGGATCTGTGCCCGGTTGATGGTAATAGGCTCGCCGCCTATTACATGGGACTAAAAACATGACTGGTGAAATGTGGGTGTACTAATGGGTACACCTCTGCCTAACCCTTCGGGGATTACAGGCGTAATGTTATGTTATGTGTATATACTTTGTTTACTGTACACAATATGTGGCCGACAATGAGGTATTCATTATAAACTATGTAGGCACCGCCCGTTGCCCGGGTGCCCTAGTTTCGGCCATTGAGAGCAGCCTTAGTCCCGGGCTGACCCATTCCCCGTACGTACACGATTTGTTAGTTCGACGTTACTGATGTAGCGGGAGGGGGGTTGTCATTGATTTTATGATAGATATACAAAGAGGGCGTCGTGTGTTGTTAAAGTAATTTTTGGTAGTTAAGATTTTGTAGTATAGTTGGATTGTTATAACAAGCTTTTATTTAGCTTGCACTGTTCGTATGTATGTAAGTAAGTTGTCCTTTAAAAAATTACAAACCATTTTTCGACCATTTGTTGGTATTCGATTGAGCTGTAATTTTGCATACACCTTTAGTTCTGATGACAATACAATGTCCAATACTCAATATTGTAATAATTTTAAATTAAAGCTTGTTTTTAAAAATATTGTTTTATACAATTATTTGGTAGCAGTGTGTAAATTCTCTCTTGGTGTATTGTGAGGTGAGGTTAGAAGATTAATTCAAAATTTCTAGCACTTGGTACAGTTAATAAAAAAGATTCCAGGTTTCCAGGGTCGTCAGATATAAGTAGTTGAAGTTTTCTTAGAAACCGATGGATGTTTTCGAATGAAATTTTATTTAAAACGTAGATAATAAACAGTTCATTAATTAAGTTAATAGGCTCGCTCCCTATTACTGTTAACATATTAAAAAAGATATCTGTGGAAAAAGTTTATGTAGTCTATGATATATTTTTTCTGGAAGATACTAAGATGGCTACTAAAATAAGATATGTATTGTGTGAGAATATAATAAAATAAATATAATTAAAACTAATCTTTAGACTTTCTTCCTGTGTGTCCGCAAATAATAAAAACCTTAACAGGTTATGGGCCCAGGTCCAATAAAAACCCGGCGGACGCAAGGAAAACAGTGCTAAAATAAAAATAAAAACAAGAGAAGGTGCGGCTGTGATCCGTAAAACTAAAAACAAGAACCAGAAAAAAAAACAGTATAAAAACGAAATATATTTAATAAAAATGGAAAGAGAAGAGATAAAAATTGAACAGTTGAAAGATGGAGAAAGTTTTCTTTTATGGAAATTTGAATTCAATATATATGTCAAGGCGGCAAAACTATGTGATGTATTATCAAAACTTACAAAGGAAAACATAAAAAATTCCGAAGAATTCAGTACTAGAGACGCCAAGGTACAAAAAATAATAATAAATACTATAGATAGAAAGCTGAAAAGTCATATTTTAGGATGTCAAAATGCTCAAGAAATGTATGAAAAACTTTGTAAAATCTTTGAAGGTCAAGAAGAAAGAAATAAGTCATCATTGTTACAAGAATTCTTTAATTACAAACAGGATAATAAGTCACTTGCTCAAATGATTACTGATATAGAAAATCTACAGTTTCGCTTAAACCAAATGGGAGAAAACATAAATGAAGAAATGGTGATGTCCAAAATTCTAACCTGTTTACCGAGTAAACTAAACTATTTCATCACTGCTTGGGAATCTACATCGGAAGATAAAAAGACATTAATAAATTTAACGAATCGCTTGTTAAGTGAGGAAAATAGATTTGAAAACAAGAAAAGAGATAAAATAGAAAATCAGCTGGCGTTCCAAGCTGTGAAAAAAGGTAATTTGAGCATGAAGTGCTTCAAATGCAATAAAACAGGACATATTAAAAAGGACTGTAAAATGTGTTCAATATGTAAAAAGTATAATCATCAAGAAAAAGACTGCAAATATAAGGTAAAACAATGTGCAGTATGTAAGAAAACAAATCACCTGGAAGAAAATTGTTTCTTCAATAAAAACAAGAATAAGAAGCAAGATATGACATTTTTAATTAAACCTAAAAAAAATAAAAACATGGTATTTATTGTGGATTCAGGCTGCACAGCTCATATGACAAATGATATACAGATATTTTCAAATTTTGAAAATAAAGAATCAACAGTGTTAACTGCTAATGACCAAAATGTTGAAGTGAGAGGCCAAGGAACTGTAAAAGGTGATATTTGCTGTTTGAATAACACTTTATTTGTTCCCGAGTTATCACAAAATTTGTTGTCAGTCAATGCAGTCACAAATAATCAAGGATCGGTAGTGTTTACTAAAAATAAAGTTGAAATTTACAAAGAGTCCCAGTTAGTATTAACAGGAGAAAAAGAAAATGGTTTGTATAAAATAAATATAAATAATACAGAAGAAAAGACATTATTAATGAAGGAATATGGAACTGTACAAGAATGGCATGCAAGATTAGGGCATCCAGGAAAAACAACATTGGAAATATTACCAAAAATGGTAGATGGAATAAAAATACATGGTGTTAAACAATTGGATAAATGTGAAATATGCACACAAGCAAAACAGACAAGACTACCATTTGATACAGTAAGAACTAGAGCCACAAGACCATTACAAATCATACATACTGATGTTTGTGGACCATTTGAAAATAAAACATATGATGATTATAGTTATGTATTAACAGTCATGGATGACTACACTCATTTTACTAAAATCTACCTACTAAAGTACAAAAGTGAAGTTAAGCATAAACTGAGAAACTACATACAAGAAACTGAAAGAGAAAAAATTGAAAAGGTATCAACCATAAGATGTGATAATGGAGGTGAGTACACAAGCAATGATTTTAGAGAATGGTGCATGGAAAAAGGAATAAAACTAGATTTAACAGTACCTTACACTCCTCAATTAAATGGCAAGGCAGAGAGATTAAACCGAACATTACTAAATAAAACCAGAGCATTGCTGTTTGATTCTGAATTTGGAAAAGAAATGTGGGGTGAAGCCATGTACTGTGCTACATACATAATAAATAGACTACCAAGTGAATCGTTGAAAAATAAAACACCATATGAAATGTGGTACGGTAAAAGACCTAACATAGCTAACTTACAGAAATTTGGTTCTAAAGTATATGCTAAACAATTGAATACAACTATTAAGAAACTAGACCCAAGAAGTAAGAAGTTAATAATGGTTGGATATAGTAATAATGGATATAGACTATGGAATGTAAAAGAACGAAAAATAGAAATAGCAAGGGATATTGTCATATTTGATGATATTATGAATAAAGAAAATGAAGACAATAATATATTAAGAAGACAGGTAACTACAGAATTATTATTAGAAAATAATGAAGAGACAATTGTCAATGAACAAGAAAATAATGAGAGCTATAATGAAGTACAAGAATTAGAAATACAAAATAATGAAGTAGAGGAAAATGTTTCAGCTACAATAGAAGAGGAAATAGAAGTTAATGTAAATACAGAAAATAACATAATAGAAGAAGAGATAGAAACTATAAGAACAAAAAGACAAAGAAAGAAACCAACTTATTTACAAGATTATGTATTATTTACCTATAGTGAAGTAATGAAGTCTGCTGAAAAGAAGAATTGGGAGAAGGCCATAGAGTCAGAGAAGGATTCATTGGAAAGCAACAATACATGGGAAATAGTTGATTTAGAAAAGGCAAAGGGACACAAAATACTGACAAATAAATGGGTTTTTTGTGTAAAAGAAAATGGTACATACAAAGCAAGACTCGTAGCAAGAGGTTTTGAACAAACAGATGTTGACTACCAAGAAATTTTTAGTCCTGTAGTAAGTCAATCAGCATTAAAATCATTATTAGCTATTGCTGCTTCAAAGAAATATGAGATGATTACATTTGATGTGAAAACAGCATTTTTGTATGGAGAATTGAATGAAGACATTTTTATGAATATTCCTGAAGGATATGAAAAACAGCCTAATAAAGTTTGTCACTTGAAGAAGGCATTGTATGGACTAAAACAAGCTCCAATAACATGGAATAAGAAATTTACTAAAACTATGCTAAAACTTGGATTTAATCCTATTAAAACAGATCAATGTGTATTTTCAACAGAAGACAATACAATAATAATTGCAATTTATGTTGATGATGGACTAGCTATAAGTAAAGATAAAGAAAAATTGTTAAAATTACTTATTCATCTAGAGAAAGAATTTAAGCTAAAAGTTTTTGAAGATCCTACAAATTATATAGGATTTGAAGTTACAAGAAGTGAAGAAGGAATTTTATTGCATCAGAAAACCTATACAGAAAGATTACTCAGAAAATTTAATATGTTTGATTCTAAACCAGCAGCTACACCATGTAATACAGATAAGAATATTGATTATGGAATGGAAACTTCAAATTTCCCTTATAGAGAATTAGTTGGAGGACTGTTATACTTATCAACTCGATCAAGACCAGACATAAGTCAAGCTGTAAATGAAGCCAGTAAAAGATTAGAAAATCCATCTAAACAGGATGTATTAGCTGTTAAGAAGATATTGAAGTATTTAAATGGGACAAGATCAAAAGGAATAATGTACAAGACAGGACAAGATATTACCAACTTACATGCATACTGTGATTCAGATTATGCAGGATGTACTGAAACAAGAAGGAGTACAACTGGATTTATTATAATTGTTAGCGACGAAAACAAAGAAATGTAGGTGGCGCCACAAAAGCTTGCGTCCATAAACTTAAGTACCACGAAACTTTACCTTATTGAGAGCCAAAACTAGTTTTTCTGTGTTTAACTAAGGAAAATAAGACTTTAAGATAAGAATTATTGTTAATCTTAGTATAAATTAGGTTAATCTACCATAGTAAATTAAAATATATAAGGTTTTTTACCATTGTAAGCGGGAAATCGCCCGGAATGGGATTTTTCCTGGCCGAGCATCGCGGGGCGTTCTGATTGGCCGAGCCGAAAGGAATGGTGCCGTGTGCAAACTCGGCGCCCCGTGATTGGTCGGCCCGAAAAAAATTAGTGCCGTGCGCAAATTTCGCGCACTATCATTGGATAGAGAAATTTATAAAAGAAGGGCGATTTTTCACAAGTTAGTTAGTTCCGAAATAGACAGTGAAGAAACAACAACTAATAAAACAAGGAAAACTTCAAAGTGTTTTAATCTGAAGCATCTCCCGCCAGCGACCCGCCCGACAATTAAGTCGCCGCACTCAACAAATGGTCCTTCGAGCCGGATCGGGTCCGAAGAAGTAAGAAGATGCCTTCTACAAGATCAGGATCAACAAGTTCAAAGGCGACGGGGGAAGAAGGAAGTACGTCTACGGATTGGAGTATGACAACGCCGAGTGAAACTACAAGTTCGTCGTCAGCAAGCGCGTCCGTCGCAAGCAGATCGACACTAACGAAGAGAACTCCACCCAGCACACGATCTCAACAACTGAAAGACGCTGTCGGGAAGGAATCAACACTGAGGGAAGCGCCCCGCACCGCGCCCCTTACTCGCGTTATTGAAGAACAAATCCGTACCACCCCCACGACTTCTGCCACCGAAGAAAGAATGGAAGAATCGAATCCTGCAAACCAAGAAGAAGATAACCTTGCGCCGCAGAACCTAGATAAAAGTATCGCCGTGAAACTACGTCAAGATCAAGAAAGTGCACCGACGTCAATGGAAGGGAGTCTCCGGCAACCTCACTCTACGAAGCCGACCCGTGATACAGACACGCAGTCTACCCGCTCGTCGCGCAAGAAGAAGGCAGAAGCACAGGCAAGAATGACAGTGGCACTAAGAGAGCTGGAATTAGCGGAAGCACGATCGAGACTGGCACAAGTTGAACTCGAACTCGCAACTGCAGAATCAGAAGACGAAGAAGGAGACGAGATGTACGAACGAACTCAAGAAGTCGAGAAGTGGTTCATCCAAAGTGGGGCTAGGCCCAACAAAGACAGAAGACCCGTCGTCACAGAAGAAAAGAAGAGCGACATTCAGGAATTGGCCCAAGTTATACTCAAGCTATCTGAAAGGTCACGTGACGTCACCACACCGAAGTACCTCGAGCTCCCCAACTTCAGCGGATCCTGCGAAGAATGGTTAGCGTTCAAGAGATCATATGAAGACATGGCCGCCTCCTTCAGCAACACACAGAACTTAGCGCGCCTCAGAAGAGCGATCAACGGAAAAGCCAGAGAAGCTGTCCAAAGCCTGCTGTTCACAGCCGAAGACCCGCAAGAAGTGATCAAAGGTTTAGAGGCAAGATTCGGAAGACCTGGAGCACTAGCATTGGCAGAATTAGAAAAACTGAAGAACCTGCCTAAAGTTGGTGAAAATCCTAGTGACATATGTGTGTTCGCAAGCAGAGTCAAGAACGCCGTCGAAACAATCAAAGCTCTGAAGAAACCACAATACCTCAGTTCTCCTGAAACCCTGAAAGCTACAGTAGACAAGATGCCAGCGTCGATGAAGTTTCGATGGTTTGCCTACCACAGAAGCAGAAGAGATGAAGAAATTCAAGAACTATTACTATTCGAAGAGTTTTTGGCGATAGAAGCTGACATGTGCGGAGACTTCGCTCCACCTGAAGTGTCCGCGGAGCAAAAGAAGGGAACAAGGAAACCCGTACACGCAGTGCAAGAATCGTCACAAGAAAAATCCAAAAAGGTGTGTCCAATATGTGAAGAAGAACATTTCGCATTAGAATGCAAGAAGTTCAAAGAAGCCAACATAGATGAGAAATGGGACATAATCAAGAAAGCGAAGATTTGTTTCAAGTGTCTTCGATTCAGACACTCGAGACTCAACTGTAAAGCTCCGGTCTGCAAGCAGTGCGGAAGATGGCATCACACCGTCCTACACTCTGACAAACCACCAAAGCCAGTTGACAAGAAGATAAATAAAGAAGACGAAGCAAAAGCTACAGAAGAAAAGGTTGCTTCAATCCATAACACCAGAGAAGAAGAAAGAGTTTATTTGAAGATCATCCCAGTGAATCTCTATGGACCAAAAGGTCAAGCACGCGTGCTAGCGCTGTTAGACGAAGGATCAACAGTCACGTTATTGGACGCGTCCGTAGCTGAGGAAATCGGAGCAAAGGGAGACCCAGAAACTCTTGCGATCGAAACTGTCGGTGGCAAAGTGATAAAGAAGAATAGTTCACAGAAGATCAACCTAAAGATAAAAGGGGTCCACAGCAGAGAGAAGAGACAAATCGTGGCGAGGACCATCGACGATCTGAAGCTGTCCGAACAAAGCATAAGCAAAAACACAGTGAAAAATTGCCAGCACCTGAAGGCAATTGAAGATCAACTCCTCTACGCTTCGGAAAGGCCCAAGTTACTAATAGGCCAAGACAACTGGGGACTCATAGTGACAAGAAGATTGAAGAAAGGCAAACCAGCCGAACCCGTAGCCTCCCTCACTAACCTAGGGTGGGTGCTACACGGGAATGAAGCAGGATCGAACGCCATAGTAAATTTCATCCACTGCGACAGATCCACAAGCAACACCGGAGACATAGAAGAGATCGTCCGAGAACACTTCCAATTAGAGTCCCTTGGAATCCTGAATCGATCACCAACCAACGACAGTGATCGAAGAGCCCTAGAAACTCTCGAGAAAACTACAAAGAGACTGTCAAGTGGCCAATTTGAAACAGGACTCTTGTGGAAAAAGGAAAACGAAACCTTGCCCAACAACTACGGTCAAGCCCTTCGACGACTAACTCACATCGAAAAGAAGCTGGACCAAGATAAAGAAATCAAAGACTCCTACGAGAAGCAAATCCAAAATCTAATTGACAACGGATACGCAGAGAAAGCCCCAGAAGTAACGAACAAAGAAAGAGAATTTTACTTACCTCACTTCGCTGTGGTACATCCAGTCAAGAAGAAGCCAAGAATAGTCTTCGACGCAGCTGCCAAGTGTGAAGGGAAGAGCCTCAACGATGCCTTACTATCTGGTCCAGACCTAATGCAATCGCTATTTGGTGTGCTACAGCGCTTCAGAGAAGGACCAGTAGCTGTCATGGCCGACATACAAGACATGTTTCTTCGGGTTAAAGTGCGAGAAGAGGACCGAGACAGCCTAAGGTTCCTATGGCGAGGAACTCAGAGAGCAGGCAAGCCAGAAGTGTTCAGAATGTCATCAATCATATTCGGAGCAGCGTCATCACCCGCGTCAGCCATATACGTAATGAATAAGAACGCAGAAGACTATGAGAAGACTCACCCCGAGGCTGTGAAGGCAATAAAACGAAACCACTATATGGATGATTACCTTCAAAGCTTCTCGTCCGCGTCCGAAGCAAGAAAAACTTCAAGAGAGGTAAAGGAAATTCACGCAGCAGCCAAATTCTACTTGAAGGGGTGGGCCAGTAACGACCTAGGGGTGTTATCCGAAGTAGAAGACACCAACAAAGAAGATTCGCTACAACTCACTAAGGAAGAAAAGACTCTGGGGTTGAGATGGCTGGTGAAGGAAGACGCACTAGCTTTCAACGTCGGGCTGCGCAATACGCCCAAGGACTTAATAGACGGCACTAGAACCCCTACGAAGAGAGAAATCACAAGCGCCGTAATGTCCACCTTTGACCCCATGGGTTTCGCCACACCAGTCCTGATACAAGGGAAAAAGCTGATCCAAGACATTTGGCGAACCAAGATAGATTGGGACGAAGAAATTAATGAAAACCAAAGAGAAGCCTGGATGAAATACTTGGAAGAAGTTTCAACTCTACCGAAACTGAAGCTCGCAAGATGTATCTCACCCTGCAACAGAAGGGGAGAATTACATACTTTCACCGATGCCAGCGAAGAGGCTTACGCAGCAGTGGTTTACTGGAGAACGGTCGAGCCCGGAGGAAGAGTCCACGTTGCCATGATCGCCGGCAAAGCAAGAGTGACGCCAACAAAACCAGTCTCAATTCCACGGCTGGAACTACAGGCGGCATTACTCGGTAGCAGACTGTCCGCCACGATCACAGAAGAAACCGAGCTCGAAGTTTCGAGAAAAGTCTACTGGACAGACTCTAGCACGGTTCTGCAGTGGATCAAAGCAGAACCAAGAAAATTCAAAACTTTCGTCGCCAACCGACTGGCAGAAATCGAAGAAAAGACTAAACCTGAAGACTGGCGCTGGGTGCCGACAAAAGAGAACCCAGCAGACGACGCTACCAGAGGAACGCCATGTGAGTTCGACCACAACGCCAGATGGTTTCAGGGGCCGCCCTTCCTACGTCAACCAGAGGAAGAGTGGCCATCCCGAAAGATCCAGTCGAAAGGCGAAACAAACTCCCAGTCGGAGGAAGAGTTGTTAGAAGAAATGAAAAGGCAAAAGGTGATGGCAATCAAGCCGAAAGAAGACGTCTTGATCGATTCAGAAAGATTCTCGAGCTGGGAACGGTTGTTAAGAGTCACTGCCAGGGTAGTTGCCTTCGCATACCTCTTACTGAAAAAGACCCATAAGATGACCAACGCCGCCGTTCGCCGGCGAGACGAAACGTGGAAACCCCAAGGAAAGACCTCAAAGAAGAAGACGCAAATAACTAAACTGCCTGCCATCAAAGAAGGGGAAAGGCGAAACTACCTACCCCTGGAAGAAGATCACCTAAAGAAGGCCAAAGAGTTGCTGATAAAAATAAGCCAAAGAGATAGTTTCTCGACTGAAATAAGAAAACTGAAAGAAGAAAAGCCTTTAGAAAATTCAAGCCGGCTCAAAAAGATCGACGTCTACCTAAGTGACGACGGAATTGTTAAGCTAAGAAGTAGAACAAGGAAATTTCGCGGCGAAGGCGGAAGGAAAATGAACCCCGTCATTCTAGACGGGAAACAGAAGATTACACGCCTCATCGTGCAACATTACCACAAGAAGTTCCTCCACGGAAACATTACCACCGTCATGAATGAAATTCGTCAAAAATACTGGATTTTAAGCTTAAGAGCTACCCTGAAGGCTGTAACGCATAGCTGCCAGTGGTGCAAAACCAAGAAAAGTTCGCCAGAGATACCCCCGATGGGAGACCTGCCGAGCGAAAGACTGCAACCCAACCAATTTCCGTTCTCCTGCACAGCCGTCGACTACTTTGGGCCGATGCAAGTCACTGTGGGAAGAAGAGTTGAGAAGCGCTGGGGGGCTCTATTCACATGCCTCACCACTAGAGCCATTCATCTAGAACTGGTTCCCTCTCTCAGCACCAGTTCAATGATCATGGCACTCCGACGAATGGCAGCAAGAAGAGGAACTCCTAAAACCATATTCAGCGACAATGGGACTAATTTCGTTGGAGCAAACAAAGAGCTGGCCGAAGCCGCGCAAGAGAGGGGCATTAAATGGAAGTTCATTCCCCCCGGATGTCCAAACATGGGAGGCGCATGGGAGAGGCTCGTGCGCACGGTCAAGACGACACTGGCAGTAGTCCTCAACGAACGAAACCCGCCAGAAGAAGTGCTCCATACGCTGATGACAGAGGTTGAGCACATAGTTAACTCTAGACCTCTCACCCCAATCAGTATGGACCCCGAAGATGAGGAAGGCCTGACTCCCAACCATTTCTTATTGGGAAGATCATGCGGAGCTATGGCGCCGGGAGAGTTCGACGACAAAGAACTGATCGGGAAGGCTAGCTGGAAGACAACCCAAAGGCTAGCGGACCACTTCTGGAAAAGATGGGTTAAAGAATACTTACCTCTCTTGATGCCCAGAAAAACCGAGGGTAAAGAAACTAGAGACCCTAAAGAAGGAGATATCGTGCTAATAGTCGACTCCACACTACCCCGAAATTCGTGGCCCCGCGGAGAAATAGTTAAGCTGTACCCTGGCCCTGACGGAAGGACGAGAGTATTAGACGTGCGGACATCGGGAGGAGTGCTTCGACGTCCAACCCGGCGAGTCATCGTGTTGGTTCCCGCAGATTCGTCGCTCCAGGAAGCAGTGCAGCGCACCGTGGGGGAGAATGTTAGCGACGAAAACAAAGAAATGTAGGTGGCGCCACAAAAGCTTGCGTCCATAAACTTAAGTACCACGAAACTTTACCTTATTGAGAGCCAAAACTAGTTTTTCTGTGTTTAACTAAGGAAAATAAGACTTTAAGATAAGAATTATTGTTAATCTTAGTATAAATTAGGTTAATCTACCATAGTAAATTAAAATATATAAGGTTTTTTACCATTGTAAGCGGGAAATCGCCCGGAATGGGATTTTTCCTGGCCGAGCATCGCGGGGCGTTCTGATTGGCCGAGCCGAAAGGAATGGTGCCGTGTGCAAACTCGGCGCCCCGTGATTGGTCGGCCCGAAAAAAATTAGTGCCGTGCGCAAATTTCGCGCACTATCATTGGATAGAGAAATTTATAAAAGAAGGGCGATTTTTCACAAGTTAGTTAGTTCCGAAATAGACAGTGAAGAAACAACAACTAATAAAACAAGGAAAACTTCAAAGTGTTTTAATCTGAAGCATCTCCCGCCAGCGACCCGCCCGACAATTAAATCGCCGCACTCAACAATAATGTTATCAGGAGGACCCATATCATGGTGTTCTAAGAGACAGCCTATTGTAAGCTTGTCATCAACTGAAGCTGAATACATAGCAGCTGCAGATTGTGTTA
Source organism: Hoplodrina ambigua (assembly GCA_949774945.1). Taxonomy (NCBI): domain Eukaryota; kingdom Metazoa; phylum Arthropoda; class Insecta; order Lepidoptera; family Noctuidae; genus Hoplodrina; species Hoplodrina ambigua. The sequence continues at coordinate 2,720,487 of OX458994.1, forward strand.
AGGAATGCATATATTTAAAAACATTTATAAGTGAGTTAATTGGTAAAAATGTTAAAATATGTTTGAATGTTGACAATCAAAGCACAATTCAGTTAATAAAAACAGGTTCATTCAGCAAAAGATCAAAACATATTGATGTAAGGTTCTATTTTATTCATGAAAATTATAAGAAAGGTAATATTGATTTAAAATATTGTCCTACTAATTTACAAATTGCAGATATGTTTACAAAACCTTTGTATAAAGATAAATTTAATTTTCACTGTAAGGAAATTTTAAAATAAGATAAAAATATATATTGTTTGGTATTATGCTCTACAGGTGTCTACTAAGTGAATATTTTTTTAATTTGTTTAAAAAATTGCAAAAATAGGAGAAGGTGTTAACATATTAAAAAAAGATATCTGTGGAAAAAGTTTATGTAGTCTATGATATATTTTTTCTGGAAGATACTAAGATGGCTACTAAAATAAGATATGTATTGTGTGAGAATATAATAAAATAAATATAATTAAAACTAATCTTTAGACTTTCTTCCTGTGTGTCCGCAAATAATAAAAACCTTAACAATTACATGGGACTTAAACATAACTGGCTAAATGTGGGTGTACTTATGGACAAACCTCTGTCTAACCCTTCGTGGATTGCAGGCGTAATATTGTGCCGTGCAGTTTCTAGCTTGTTCTTCTCCATAGATGCCTACTTACGTTTTGGAACGAGCAACTAGCTTCAACTTTCGGACTAACTGACCGACTCCTTGACGATTCAAAAGAACCTGTTTGAGTTCGATTTTGTAAGGGTCGTAGCGACTTTGTGGGTGGCGTTTTGTGGTTCTGCCTACCTCCATAGGAAAAAGGCGTGAGTTTATGTATGTATCATCTGTTCTATCGAGAAGTGCAACACCTACACGATCAAAATATATGAAACAGCTGATATACTTCACAAAAGGTATTCAATTTTAGCGATAAGAGAAATAGGTAAAAATATACGATATAAAATAATATCTCATTATTTTTGCATAAAGTTATTGAATGTAAGTAAACCCTGAACTATGATTTTTGTAACATAACATCACGCCTGTAATCCCTGAAGGGTTAGGCAGAGGAGTACGCATTAATACACCCACGTTTCGCCAGTTATGTTTAAGACCCATGTTTAAGTGGCGAGGCTATTTTTATAAATTCTGTTTAAAATATTATATAGGTACCTACGGCAGGGGATCGCAAACTGCCTCGTCGGTCTAGTGGTCGCAAAGCGCGACTGCTGAGCATGAGGTCTTGGGTCCGATTTTCAGTTTGGGCAAAGTTTAATTGGGTTTTTCCATCAAGAATTTCTCATTAGCAACCTCGGAGTCTGTTTGTGCCCGGTTGATGGCAATAGGCTCGCCCCCTATTACATGACACTTAAACATAACTGGCGAAATGTGGGTGTACTATGGCTGCCTAACTATTCAGGGATAACAGGCGTGATTTAAATTTAAATATTATTTTAAATGTACAACTTGATTTTATATGATCTTGGATTGAAATAAATGATTTTTGATTTGATTTGATTTTATACTAATATAAAAAAGCTGAACTGATTTTTTTGGTAGTTTAAACGCGCTAATTTCTGAAAATACCAGTAGGATTGAAAAAATCTTTTTGTATATGATAGACAGATTCATAAAGAATAGTTTAGGCTATAAAACATCACGCTTCGACGCACGAGAGCAGAGCAGAACCCGAAAATGTAACTTCATACGGATAAAAAAAACCACAGTTAGAGAGCAGTTAGTAACTTGAAATCTTTCTCCATTCTCACGTAATGGGGCTTTGATTTTATAAATAGGTATTATATTATAAATATCTCCCTCTTTAGTACCCGGGGCGGCCTATTTATCCATGTTTTCAAGGCTGTCTCTGACCTACATTGCACACCGCACTGCGACGCCGCTCGGGTGCCCAGATTGCGCGCGCGAAAAATTTCTACTTAACTACCAAGTATTTTATTACACTGGCAACTCCGGTTATGGTGCAGTAGAAATTATGGATGGTCGGTTTTGAAAATAAATCGAAAGATAGATTTATAATCTTGATAGTTTATGTTACAATTTTTATTTGAAACTCTTTGTAAATATTAGTTTACTTGGATTCAATTTTTATTTTAGGAGTTATTGTATTATGTCAGAAGTCAGATACAGTTTTCCTATTAGGAAATTCCGGGTTACGCACTGTTTTTTTAATTGAATTGGGTCTTTTTTTAGAATTTAATCAATAATGAGTTCTTTTTACTGCGCATGGTACTGACCTACTTATATTTTAACCATTGTTTTCCTTATAAATAATTAATCTAATCAGGTACGTTGATATTGTACGTATTTTACAAATTTTTATATGAATTTTTACCGTCAATTAATATTTAAAGTTACTGACTAGCTTGAGCCCGCGACTACGCCCGCGTAGAAGTCGAAAATGATTCAAATTTTAATCGGATTTAACGTTATTAATTACCGGAATTTTGTAAAAACTTCATTGAAAAGAGTGCCCGTGGAGTTTCTTGCTCGTTCTTCTCCATAGAGGCCTACCTCCGTTTTGGAACGAGCAACTAGCTTCAACTTTCTGACTAACTGACCGACTCCTTGACAATTCAAAAGTGCCTGTAAATGGTCTAATTGAAATAAATGTTTTGAATTAAGTAATTATTTTCTTTTAGAACTCGCAACACTTTTGAAAAATAATCTTCCTGCTTGTTTGTTACGTCATCACGGAAAAACTACTGCACCGATCGTAGAGAAATTTAATAAAGAGGTAGCTCTGAACTTGGATAAGAACATGAGCTAGTTTTTGTACCGCGACTTTGTCTGTGTTCACGATAATCGACGTTTACGCGTACAAAGTCGTAGTTAAAAGATAATACAAAAAATAAAGTACACAATATTTATATCTATGGCTTAAACCAGATTCTTAGATAACTTAAAACTGTTGCGATAACAATGAACTGCAGTGATTTTTATTACTTTGATATTAATATTTATAGGTATATAAAACGCAACCGTTACTGACTGTCTGATCAATCAACACACTGCTCAAACCACTTCTTTATTTATCGTGTGGGCAGTAATGTCTTACGACCCCCCACTCAAACCATGTCAGAGGCTCTTGAGGCGGTTTAGACACTCTGACACTAGGGTGTGTGGGGTCGTAAGACATTACTGCCCACACGATAAAGAAGAAATGGTCGTTACATTAGGAAGTGCATAATGGAACATTTAACAAGCGATAAAGATTAAAATGGACTTTATTATATTAGGTTGTGCGCATTGTCACGCTAATTTTCCATATTGAAATAAATACCTATATACCTATTCGTAGGTAATTCTCATACTAGCGTTCGCCTGCGGCTTTGCTCGCAAATTAAATAATTACTCAAGTCCCACGTTATGAGACACAAGTGATTTTCTATTGTTCTGTATTGTCGGTAAGCCAGTCGAGGCGTTGAGCGGTTTAAATTCGATCATGATTAGAAAGAAATGTGGCGCCATCTATCATCGTAAGAACGTTATTGTAATTTTTTTCGGGAACAGTACTTTTTTTCGGGAACAGTACTTTTTTTCGGGAACAGTACTTTTTTTCGGCATGAAAGATACTCTATGTACGTTTCTGTACATCTGACAACGTATATACAAAACAGAATAATCGGTACAGTGGTTTAGGCTTGGAAATGGTAACAAACAAACAAACATACGTTCGCATTTATAATATTAGTTAGGATTCTCATATTACAAAGTAAATCGTCCGCGTGAATTTTTTTCGGTGGCGTTAAGTTAACTCTTCATCTTTATAATATTACTAGCTGTTAAGTTGTCCGCGGCTTTGCTTGCGTTTTCCATACAAACTTTGGACCTCTGTTTCTACTCCCTTAGGGGGTAAATTTTAAAAAGTCCTATCTATGCGCATGTCTTCGATTCCCAGGTCGGGCATAGTATTATTGGGATTTTCCATCAGGTTTTTCATCATTTCTCAGTAGCAGCCTCGGAGTCTGGATTTGTGCCCGGTTGATGGCAATAGGCTCGCCCCCTATTACATGGGACTTAAACATGACTAGCGAAATGTGGGTGTACCTCTGCCTAACCCTTCGGAGATTACAGGCGTGATATTATGTGTAAATATTTTGGACTTTAAATTAACTGTCTATCGAAAACAAAAATTAATATCTCAACACAATTTTCCAGATTTTCAAAAGAAAATCTAAAAAGTATGGTAACGCAGGTGTACAAAGCGTTGTTGTTAATTTCTCTGTTATCAGTTGAGTTTGTCAAGGCCGGCGGCCATTTTGAATTCGTCTCACGTGTGAACAACATATTTGTCATCCCTCTCTAACGCACTGCGCTGAAGGGAGATGGCTATAGTTTTACTACTTCACTATTGAAATTGTTCATTTTCATTTGTTTTCATACTGCTATTCCTTTTTCGTAGCGTGTTCTTTTAGTATTTTTGTGATTTGCTTGATAAAAGGTGCTTGTAAAAGCCAAGTTGATTGATCAAGGTTAAGCAAGGTTTGCTAAAGACGGTTCAAAGATGGGAAATTTCGGCTGTCATTCTTAAATTTTTGACAGTCGTCAAAAGTGACAACCAGTCTTACCAAGGGGTATCGTGTTACTCAATTACTGGGTTGTGGAGGTCAGATAGGCAGACGCTCCATGTAAAATACTGGTGTTCAGCTGCATCCGGTTAGACTGGAAGCTGATCTCATAGAATAAGGCTAGGCAGATGAGGCTCAAGGAAGATGTTTTGGGTAATTCTTAAAGCTAATATTAGCTATGTGTGCGTACCTCGATCAATCATTAGAGGCGTTTAGAGGTGGTTTCACACAGGCGGAAGCGAAGCTAGGCGAGGCGAAATCACGTCGACGGCCGATGACACGCGGTAACTCGCCGACGAGATTTGTGTATCCATTTTGCTTAACTGCAATAAAGACTCTATTTAAAGAGCAATATAGTACAATGTCGCACAAAAAAAAAAAAAATTCAATTCATCATCCCAGAACCTTCACGTCAAAATTGTTCAGTGGTTTATATAAATGTTAGTAGACCAACATTGAATAAAACTAACTTAGTTACTCTTAATAACAATAGCTATCTGCCAGTAAAACTCCGGTCCAAATAGGTCCAGCCGTTTCGAAGATTAGCCAGAGAAACATACAGACATACAAAAAATACACACACACATTCTAAAATTATTTTCGTGTAAATAAGTACCGTGTAAACATAGATATTTATATTATTAAAATGCTGTTATTTTGACACAACAAACAGACACATTAATTTTATTTATTCGTATAGATACAAATTTTAAATCTCGCCTCTCCTATCCTTTCTTCGCCTCGCCATCAGTGTGTAACCACCTTAACTTTAGGGAGCGATGTCTAGTCTCTACGTCTCATCTGTATGATTGATCATGAATTGCAAAGCTTGAAGGTCATCAATAGGTATTGTAGATGGGTGGATGGTTGGATGAGCCATAAACGTGATCCAAAATTAAACGATAAGCTGGCACTGTATACATAACATAACATCACGCCTGTAATCCCCGAAGGGTTAGGCAGAGGTGTACACCCACATTTCGCCAGTTATGTTTTTAGTCCCATGTAATAGGGGGCGAGCCTATTGCCATTAACCGGGCACAAATCCAGACTTCGAGGCTGCTACTGAGAAATTCCTGATGGTAAAACCCAATAACACTTTGTCCGACCTGGGAATCGAACCCAAGACCTCATGCACAGCAGTCGCGCTTGCGACCACTAGACCAACGAGGCATACATATTTTACTTTTTAGGTTATAATGTGTGTCATTTCCGCGTGAATAAAACAGTTTTTTTTTTCTTTCTTTCTTTCTAATAGCTCATAAAAAGTAGGTATGTCAATTGATTGATATGTCAAATATCCAATAAACCGCCGTAAACTTAGCAAGCCTCTGAAATTGTTTCTCAAAGATTGTTCTAATACCACCATCTCTGCTTACCACACTTTACTTAAATATCTAGGTTATCAGTACACTTGACACATCGTGCGCAAACACACGTTATCATTATAATGTTTTGGGACGCATGCGCACCGAATATTGTCAACACAGATATTATTTTGAATGGAATGATTTTTTGGATTTTAAATTGGCTTTATTTTGGAGCGAGAGACTACTGGAGTACTTAGTTGTAGAGAAAGTGTAGGGTTCGATTCCCGTGTTAGGCAAAGAGTGTTTACGCCGTACGGCTTTTCTACAAACTTACAGGTCCAAATTTTTGGAAATGAATGAACCGATTTTAGTGAAATTTTCTACACATAAGCAGGATATTGACGGGCCTGTTGGTCTAGTGGTTAGCGGCCCTGACTGCTAAGCCGGAGGTCGTAGGGTCGATTCCCACCCAGGACAAACTTTGTGTGATGAGCATGATTGTTAGTTCTGTGTCTGGGTGTGATTTATTTATAATATGTATGTATTTGTAAATTATATAAGTATGTATATCAGTTGTCTGGTTACCATAACACAAGCTCTGCTTAGCTTGGGACCAGATAGCCGTGTGTGAGTTGTCCCAAGATATTTATTTATTAATTATTTATTTATACATAGGTCTAAAAACCTGAGAACCTGAGAAAATTTTCAAAAAATTGTGTTTCAGTGCCTAAATTAGACCGAATTCCAATTTTTCTTTTTTTTTAAATAAGACATTCCAAACACATACATACACATAACATCACGCCTGTAATCCCCGAAGGGTTAGGCAGAGGTGTACCCATTAGTACACCCAGATTTCGCCAGTTATGTTTTTAGTCCCATGTAAATAGGGGGCGAGCCTATTGCCATCAATCAGGCACAAATCCAGACTCCGAGGCTGCTACTGAGAAATTCCTGATGGAAAACCCAATAACTCTGCCCGACCTGGGAATCGAACCCAAGACCTCATGCACAGCAGTCACGCTTGCGACCACATTCCGCATTTCTTTTTTTAAATAAGACATTTCGAAAGTTTCTTTGAAATCGGTACATTTTGGACTTGACAGTTTGCAGTGAAATGCTATACAAAGTGTCACCACAATCATATTGAAATTTAAACAGTTAAAACATTAAACGATTTCTTTTAAACCTCTAACTGCCTCGTTGGTCTAGTGGTCGCAAGCGCGACTGCTGTGCATGAGGTCTTGGGTTCGATTTCCAGGTCGGGCAGAGTCATTGGGTTTTTCATCAGGAATTTCTCAGTAGCAGCCTCGGAGTTTGGATTTGCGCCCGGTTGATGGCAATAGGCTCGCCCCCTATTACATGGGTCTTAGAACATAACTGGCGAAATGTGGGTGTCCTAATGGGTACACCTCTGCCTAACCCTTCGGTGATTACAGGCGTGATGTTATGTTATGTTTTAAACCGCTAAGTGTCATGCAAGTTTGTGTGTTGCCGAATTTGCATTCATATCAAGTAACGCGCGATAAACATTTTGTACCCCTAGTGCGACAGAAATAGATCCACGCAGCGTTATCGTGACGTGTATTGACATAACATCACGCCTGTAATCCCCGAAGGGTTAGGCAGAGGTGTACCCATTAGTAAACTCACATTTCGCCAGTTATGTTCTAAGACCCATGTAATAGGGGGCGAGCTTATTGCCACCTGATGAAAAATTCCTGATGGAAAAATCAAGTGTATACCATTAAATCGAAACTTCGAAGTCGTGATAGCCCATTGGTTAAGGCGCCCGCCTCTCATGCATGAGGTTGTAGATTTAAACCCGGGCAAGTACTCATGTGAATTTTTCAATTCATATGTTCATTCTAAAGTTTATCTTGGACATCACTGGCACCGGTGAAGCAAAACATCGTGAGGAAACTTGAACTTACTGTCCTACTCAAACCATGTCAGAGGCCCTTGATTAAGGCGGCTCAGAAACTCTGACACTAGGGTGTGTGGGGTCGTAAGACCTTACTGCCCGCACGATAAAGAAGAAGATTTCGCCAGTTATGTTTATGTCCCATGTAATAGAGGGCGAGCACAAATCCAGACTCCGAGGCGGCTACTGAGAAATTCCTTTAAATCGAAACTTGACAAGTAAATATTTGAGACAGCGTTCTTGATTTTCGATACATATTCAGAATAAGGACGTCTGAGGAATCGGGTTACGATTTGAATACGAGGGGGCGTTGATCCGCAAAATATAGATAAGGAAGCAGGGGCGTAGTTACCGCAGTAACAGCCGGGCCCCCCCAATGACACGGGCCCCACAGCGACAAGGGGCCCGAACCCATGTTAGCAAAAAATCGTAAAATATTATCCTCTATCATGGTTCGGTCATGTTGAGAGGATGAGTGAAAAACTATTTATAAAAACAAAAAGTATTTATATGGCAGAGGTGAGTGGCAACGCAGGGAGGGGTCGCCCTAGGAAGACCTACACTGACCTTATTGGTTCTTCAGAAAGATCAGGTGCGCAGCAGGTACTCGTAACCAGCGTGCTTGTGGCGAAAGGAGTATGTAAGGATCGTAGCTGGTGGGGTTTCTACCTAACACCATGAGAAAAAGGCGCGAGTTTATGTATGCTTTGTCATTCCAGCATTATGCTGAGACCAGCCGTTTCGCGCGGTAGTGGCGCATATTTATCATTTTTAATTATTTGTTTTTAATTTTTGAAACTTAATACCAACTTATATTTATTTTGCTTTTGAATAAATTTTTTCTTCTTAATGTTATGTGCGTCAATTTCGCATGAATAAAGTTTTTTCTTTCATGTTACAATGTAAAGTCGTGTGATTTATACCAGACTCGTATTCAATATTTATCTTATCCATATTTCTACCAATTCATTGACAGTCGTATGACAGATTGGTCACAGTTATCTATTATAACCTCGATTCAGAGAACGGCGAACTATGTACATATACGTACCTACCTATACATTTTACTAATAGGATTCAATAATAAATTTTATAAAGTTTGCTTGTAAGCGCTAATCTCTGAAATTATTGGCCTGTTTGAAAAAATCATTAAAGGACTTTAGGACAGTACGCTACAATTGAGACGATTAGTTTAATTACTATTTAATCAATTAAAATTGCTTTAGTATTTTGCTGTACTGTACATTTGACACACATTTTTTTTAGACAGTGATTGCTTTAGACCTAACAGTGATTTGTGCCCGGTTGAAGGCAATATACTCGCCCTCTATTACATGGGACCCAAATAACTGGCGAAATGTTGACCGGTGTAATAATAGGTACACCTCTGCCTAACCCTTCGGGGATTACAGGCGTGATATTAAGAGTATTTCATGTTATGTATATTTAAGAATAATTCCAGTACTGTTTCACTGCAGGGCAAAGGCCTCTTCTAAAATACCGAGAAGGCACGAGCATTGATCACCACGCTTGCTAAAGGTGGATTGACGATTTCAGACTAATTTAATTGTAAGTCCAGGTTTCCTCACGATGTTTTCCTTCAACGATGTCAGTCAGTCACTCACTCACATCCCCAAAGCCTCCTGCATGTAATATGTACGTTTATAAACTGAAATATTGAGTAAAACAATGAATGTCGTCTTTTAACAAAGGTCTGTCGCGTGGGTCGGTCGCAAGGGAAATGAATTCTGTCAGATGCCAGAGGTTCCACAATAATATACCTCAATGTGTCACAACGAGGACAAAATCTTCCGGTGTGTCTTTATAAAATGACAGCCGCTGTCAAAATTCTTGAATTTTGACAGCTGTCATATTGTAATGCAAACGTTATTGTTAATTTAGGCGGGAATCTGTCTTGCGATTGATATTTAAATGAATTGTAAGAAAATTATTACAGGACCTTTAATTCACTGTAGATTTACTTCTTTTATCAAGCAAAAATATGCGCACAATCTCTTTTAATAATGAACTAACTTTTTAATGGCGACATGTGGGTGTACTAATGTACACCTCTGCCTAACCCTTCGGGGATTACAGGCGTGATGTTATGTTATGTTATGTAACTTTTTAATGTCAGTGTGATTTGATGGCTTTACATGTAAAACTGGAAAAACCTTGACTGCCTCGTTGATCTAGTGATGGCAAAGCGCGACTGCTGAGCATGAGGTCTTAGGTTCGATTCCCAGGTCGGGCAAAGCGCTTTTGGATTTTTCCCTCAGGAATTTCTTGGTAGCAGCCTCGGAGTCTGAATTTGTGCCCGGTTGAGGGCAATAGGCTTGCCTTATTACGCGGGACTTAAACATAACCGGCGAAATGTGGGTTTACTAATGGGTACGCCTCTGTCTGATCATTCGGGGATTACAGGCGTGATGCTGTGTAATGTTGAACAAGGTGGACTTTATTTAATGTGCCAAAAGCATATTGTTGTTATGTTTGACAAAGGTAATTATGAAGCTGTCAATTTAGTCTTTGATATTAAAAAATATACTTTATCGTATTCTAAAACCTAGTTTCTGCTTCTTATGTATTTGGCTACTGCTCCGCTCACCTAAGTCGTAGCGCGATGTTATATAGCCTATACTATTCCTCATAAACCTGGCTATCATATACAAAAAGACTTTTCCAATCCGACTAGCAGTTTCAGAGATAAGCGCGTTTAAACAAACACACAAAAAAAATCTTCGGCATTATTTCTATTAGGATATTAGATTTTTACAATCTATATTTACACCTTGTTTACCGCGTACATCAACCTAGGTAGGTACCATGGGAGTAGAAAATAGATAACACGCGGAGAGATCATCTGGGCGAAGATAACAGGCTTATCATAGCGGCTGATAAGGAGATAATACGCGATAAGACAAACTAACAGGTATGTCAGTACAAAACTGTGTACTTGTTATTTTAAAAGGGCTATTTTGGTATCAACCCTTTTTTTAGCCATATGGGTATGTACTCATATGGCGTTGGTACATACCTAAGTACATAAGAATCCTTAAAATATTTCGAGGGCTGTTAAAAAAATAGCAGAGAAAATAGCAGTCTGCTTGTTTGGTTTTATGATCAAACTTAGGGCTATACGAAATTATCAGTTTAAAAAAGCGAGTCTTAAACTCGCAGCAGTAGGCCAGGCAGTTCAGCTGTGTCGTGATTGGCTTAGCTCAATGTTTTATGGTACACCTGACATCCATATAAAAACAAGTGTTACATAAATAAAAACTAATTAAAAATGTCATTTAAAAACGAACTTTAATTTAAAATTATTACAATATTGAGTATTGGACATTGTATTGTCATCAGAACTAAAAGTGTATGCAAAATTTTAGCTCAATCGGATACCAACAAATGGTCGACAAACGGTTTGCAAATTTTGAAAGGACAACTTACTTACATACGATCAGTACAAGCTAAATAAAAGCTTGTAAAAACAAGTCAGTAGCAATCTTCTGTAGAGACATGATTATTTTGTTTTTATTTTTTACAGACATTTTGATATTTATATTAAAAAATAGCAAAGGAAATAACCTCTAAGTAGAAAATTATTGCATACAGACCCATTATTATGTAACTAGGCTTTAGATACATATTTCAAGATAACAAATAAAGCCTCACTGCTAACAGCCAATAGGTATATGGAAATGAAAAACGCAAGAAAAAAAAACTACACGAACATTGTATGGCAAAACGACAATATCTCGAACTGAAAAAAAAACGTAACAACTTCCGACTCCGTTGCGTTCTATTTTCGAATCACTAAGCTAACCCAATTTCCCGCGTCGCGTTCTGCGATTGGCTGTATTGTGGGTCTTGTCACTTTAAAGTTGGCAACACCGGAGGCTTGTCATGGATTTTAGAATTGGTTTTTCTGGAAAGAACAGTTGATGCAAAGAGTAACTTGTTTTATTTCAATCTATTTCTCTAAGGGCTAATTTTTCATTAGTCAGATAACTTTTATCCAAGGTCTAAATATAATATGATAGCTTGACATATTTTCTATATAAAAGCTGTCAAACCGCCATATTTATTTCTCAGTTATGAGTTATTTGACGATTGAAAAATTAGCCCTTCAATACAAAAAATAAATAAAATTGAAATGTCTGTTTTGTAATATAAAAAAATAACAGGTTTTACAAATTAAATATGAGGTAATTAGACGAAAAGAACAATTTAAAAATGTCTTGTTGTTTATCTGTTTCTTTCGGGAAATCTCCGAAATAGTTGGACCGATTTTGACGAGACTTTCACTGATAGCTGATGTTATAAGGAGTTACTTGGATCACATTCATTTTGGATAAAGATTACGGTTCAGGCAATAAAAAACCTGTCATAGGGCAAACAAAGATGTGGGCAAAGGGTACTAATAAATAAATTTTATAATACAGTAGTATACACATACAAATAATAATTGTAAGGCACAAATTTGCTAACAACACTTTATTTTCGCTTTGAAAACCTAAATAATTATCATTAATAACAGTAAAATTTGACATTTGCAATTTCAATAAAATTGCTATACAGTATGCAGTAACATAACATCATAACATAACATCACGCCTGTAATCCCCGAAGGGTTAGGCAGAGGTGTACCCATTAGTACACCCACATTTCGCCAGTTATGTTTTTAAGTCCCATGTAATAGGGGGCGAGCCTATTGCCATCAACCAGGCACAAATCCAGACTCCGAGGCTGCTACTGAGAAATTCCTGATGGAAAACCCAATAACACTTTGCCCGACCTGGGAATCGAACCCAAGACCTCGTACTCAGCAGTCGCGCTTTGCTACCACTAGACCAACGAGGCAGTCAACACAATATGTGAACACATTATTATCTATAGGAAATACGATCTTATCACACCGACATGATGGTAGATATTGCTATAAGTAGGACAATATCCATCATATTCTATGTAATCTGTTATTATAAAAGATGTTATTGAATATTAAAATGAATAAGATTTTTAGTTCTGCCAAAAAAAAGTAACTTTTTTTAGGGTTTCGTAATGCATCGTGAGGAAACCTTAAAAATGGCCGTTAGTCAACTGTCAGAGAATGACTATATTCCATACGTTCTATGATGGTGCGGGTGACACATGTCATCAATTCATCTATGGATGTCAGAATCGCATAACTAAGTCAGTGACATTGGTGCCGATTCCCTTATTCACAAACTTGTCTAAATTTAGAGAATTGACATCTCTTACTAACATACAGCGAAAGGAATGGACGGTGACATTCCGTGACATTAAAGAACTAAGTTAGCGATGTCAAATTAGTTTTGCCTTGAACTTTTCCGTATTTTTAATCCATACGTTCTATGATGTCAACTATAATTGTATTATTTACATTAGTCTCTTTCTTGTTTTATTGGACTGAAAAAGATGGAAATAGTCTAATTTTAGTTTAGTTTGTGACCAAGAGAATCGGCACCATTATTTAATTTACTAGTTATTTACTTACTTATTACTGATTCCGTATTTTACGGCAATGATATTAGTGTGCAGTTAAAATATTCAATCATGATTGTAAATCGCCGTAACGTTCAAGAGTGAAAAGTTACAGTTTGACAAATGTCACCGACACCATCCTAGAGCGTGAGGAATATATAGGATATATCTGTCAGTACAGTATCCTTTTGAAATCGTGGCTCTAAAGAATATTTTGGGAACATAGTCAATCATCACATCACAATACTAATGAACTATTTAAGTCAGTATTTTTTTGCTTAAATTTACATACATACATATATAAACTCATGCCTTTTTCCCATGGCGGTAGGCAGAAACCACAGAACTTCCCCAGCTACGATCCTTACATACTCCTTTCGCCTCGTCCACGTTCATACATCTCGTCGTTCAAGCACGCCGGTTACGAGTACTGCGCACCTGACCTTTCTGAAGAACCTCACCAATAAGGTCTAGAATATTGAATTAAATGAACAAAACATCACGCTTGTAATCCCTGAAGGGTTAGGCAGAGGTGTACCCATTAGTACACCCACATTTCGCCAGTTATAGTTAAGTCTCATGCAATAGGGGGCGAGCCTATTGCCATCAACCGGACACAAATCCAGACTCCGAGGCTGCTAATGAAAAATTTCTAATGGAATAACCCAATAACACTTTGCCTGACCTGGGAACCCAAAACCTTATAGTCAGCAGTCGCTCTTTGCAATCACTAGACCAACAAGGCAGTCATATTGAATTAATTTGACGTTTTATTTGTCACGTGCTTGTATGACGAGATGTATGAACGTAGGTAGATGAGGCGAAAGGAGTATGTAAGGATCGTAGCTAGGGACGTTCTGCCTACCCCCATGGGAAAAAGGCGTGAGTTTATGTATGATAGCTTTAGAAAAAGGTCAAAAAACGTTTAACCATTTCTGTAATACAGCAAGAACACTATAAAAGTTAAATTAAGTACAAAATTTCGATGTCTCATCACTTGTCATACATTTTGTAACATCCGCAGTGCCCTAAATACTTAGGAGCGACCTACTTAAGAGCAGCCTGTATATAGTGTATATATACGATTAGGAGCACGCTGTATATCCATGATGAGAAGCAACCTACATACATCCTGTATATAAGAGGGCTTGACTAAGTTTGGGATCTTGTAGTTGTAGGTTTTCTTCATACATCTATCCTGAATATTATATAGCTAAAGAGTTTGTTTGTTTGAGAGCGCTAATCTTAGAAACTACAGGTCGAATTTTGAAAAACTATTTTTGTAGTATAGAGGCCGTTAACGAGGAAGGTTATATATGCTTTACTAGCTTCTGCCCGCGACTTCGTCTGCGTCAAAGTCGATTTCTCCGTTTACAAACTTAAGACTCCCGTTTCATCCTCTTAAGGAGTGAATTTTGGAAAATCCTTTCTTAGCGGACGTCTACTAACTATTAACTACCTCCCTGCCAAATTTCATCTTTATACGTCAAGCGGTTTTCGATATTTCGTGAGTGAGCGACATTTCGCTTTTATTTTAGACTAGCTTTTGCCCGCGACTTCGTCCGCGCAAAAATAAAATAAAATATAGCCTATGTTACTGAGATAATGTAGCTTTCTAATGGCGAAAGAATTTTTAAAATCGGTCCAGTAGAGTTTTTTATCTATTACAAACAAAAAAAAAAACAAAAATACATATTTTTCCTCTTTATAATATTAGTGTAGATTAGATAGATTTAGTTTTAGCGCGTTTAATAAGCAAACAAAAATTTCTCTACAGGTTTGTTTATTTAGTAAAATTCAAATTTGAATTTGAATATTCATTTCAAATTAATGTGATTCAATGATAAAATTGCAACTCCTTACGGTGTCTGTCACTGTCATTTTCCATACAATAGAGGGAGACAGCATCCTTACGTGAGGGGAAGATAATTTATTCAATGAAATTGTCGTGGAGTTGGTATTATTACTGAGAATTGACATAAATAGGTACCTATGTCACGCGATGTTTATCATTGTTCTTTAAAGCTATTTAGAATACAAATCAGTGGCGTTGCTAGCATGGGTGGCACCCGGGCGCATAACTGTGGTGTCACCCCAAGAATTTTAAACTTAAAATTAAAAAAAACATCCGATAGACATACTTAAAAAGAGTGATTTTTCTCATCATTAAAAAATTCGACTGCCTTGTTGCCAAGCACGAGGTCTTTGGTTCAATTCCCAGGTCGAGCAAAGTGTTATTAGGTTTTCCCATCAGGAATTTCTCAGTAGCAGCCTCGGAGTCTGGATTTGTGTCCGGTTGATGGCAATAGGCTCGCCCCCTACATGGAACTTAAACATAACTGGCGAAATGTGAGTGTACTAAAAGGTACATCTCTGCCTAACCCTTCCGGGATTACAGGCGTGATTTTATGTGTTATGTTACAACGCACTAGCATACGTTTGATACCCACACATTTATACATAAGTCTATGTAATAATGTAATAGTCTTTGCCAAAAGAACCTTAATTACATGCAAAATAAAAATGTTAATGAATTATGGTCGAATTTCAACCAATGGGCGACAAATACTAATTAATTACGTAAAACACATTAAATAAATCAAATGTGCTACATTAGTCAATATCCAGCAATAATAATTCCATGCATAGTCAAAACTTAGAATCGTTTAAAAATAATCAGCTTTTTAATTCAAAATTATTTCAAGAACTTCGAAAAATAGGAAAAAAAATGACTTAGGTTGGTTGTTTGACAGAATTAAAGTCAATCGTCCCTAAAAATACATGAAAACATACTTACTGCCGTTTGCCGCATAGCTTTTCCATAGAATTTTCATTCTTTATTCAAATAATCAATATCAGAATCAATCATTCAAAAAAAAGATGGCCACTTCACAAAGACCTCTTAAGCTCAGTAATGTTGTTGCATCAGAGGTCTAACTTAACTGGTCACAAAGCCATACTGTAAACCTACTGACCTATTTTCCCGCTACGCAGTGTGACGTCAGTACAGCATTGCGCCATAACGTGAACGGAGGCACAAGCTAAATTGAGTCTTACTGCCCACACTATAAAGACAAAAATTAATTACACGAAGTAAATATACAAAGGCTTTAATGGTGAAAGAAAATGAACCCTGTTCCTATGGGGGTAAGATTTGCTTTGAGCTGAAAGAGCAATTTAAAAATTCTAGTTCTTTTTAAAGATTGCACATAGGTCGGAGGGTCAACGCAATGCGATTCCAAATTCAAATTGGGTCACTCATGTTTGACGCAGGTCGGGAGAACATTCCAGTTCTTATCGACCAATTACAATGCAGCATTAGAATAAGAGACCAATAGTAATTAGTTAAGTCTTGCTGCGCCAACACATGATTGGCTGTTTCACAAAATCTGCAACATAAAATCTGTTCCGTGGAAACAGAAAACGTATTTGTTTTATTACTTTTTTACGGCCATATTGATTCAAACTTTAGGAAATTGAGTTTTGATTTCTGTATTTTTCTATTGAAAAAAACAATTTGTTGAAATATGGTTAGGTATTTGTTTTTTGCGCTCCGTGGCTGTTTTATGAACTAAACGGACTAGATTTATTGATTTGAAGCGGCCTTTCTTTGTAGACTCTTATAGTAAGAGATCGTAGACCCGTCTGACTTATGTCATCATAAAGTAGCAGATATTTTGAGTATACTAAAGTATAGGAATAGATATTAGTATTGTAGGAAGGAAAAAGAATATCCATAGGCCACTTAAAGGACACACTTTTATTCAGACATTAAATATCTGAGACAATTAAATTCAAGCAATTACCTAATATATACCTGTAAACCCCGAAGGGCTAAGCAGAGGTGTACCCATTAGTACCCACACCCACATTTCGCCAGTTAAGTATGTTTAAGTCCCATATAATACTTAGTCGGCGAGCCTATTGCCATCAACCGGGCACAAATCCAGACTCCGAGGCTGCTACTGAGAAATTCCTGATGGAAAATCCCAATAACACTTTGCCTGACCGAGGAAAATCCACGACCTCATGCTCAGCAGTCGCGCCAACGAGGCGGTCCAGCGGTTGCACTTTTGACAATTCAAAAGCGACATCCTGGCATAGGCGCGGGCTTGCGGATGGCGAATGATGGGTAGCTCACCGTCCGATCAAGGACCAGGCCCGGGTCGACGGCGCGTTTTGTTCCACGCGCGCCTCAAAGAGCTGTCAGCACAGGTAAAACGCCTGCCGGGGTTGCGGGACGTCTTAACAGGATACCGTGGCCCCGGAACGTAAAGGGTAACAGAAGGAACAGGGTGGTTTTTTAGTCAGTAAAAGTCTGACAGTCCCTTCCGACAACCCACCCAGGGCGGAAGGAATCATTTGAAGATTTTTACTACCCCAAAAAAAGAAGGGTCTAATTGATAAATGCTTTTTGACTTCACAAAGAGGTCCAATATTGCCTGATTTCGTTGACTTACTATCTACAAAGTTTTAGATTTCCCTTGAGAGTATTTGACCAAGAAAATGCTGTTTTTCTTTCTTGTAATATCTTTGGGAATAAAAACGTAGGTATATAATTATAGGCAGAAAAGTCAAAAGCAATTATTTGGCAAAATAATAAATGTTAAATGTATATCATTTAACATTTATTATTCTGCCAAATAGTTGCTTTTGACTTTTCTACATACACAACATAACATCACGCCTTTATCCCCGAAAGTTTAGGCAGAGATGTACCCATTAGTACACCCACATTTCGCCAGTTATGTTTTAGTTCCATGTAATAGGGGGCGAGCCTATTGCCAGCATTATGCTACTGAGAAAAATCCAATAACATTTTGCCCAACCATGGAATCGAACTCAAGACTTCATGCTCAGCAGTCACGCTCTGCGACCACTAGACCAACGAGGCAGTAAAATGATATTTAATTCAATTTTGTGACGGATTCCATATTGTTTGGTAATAAACTATGGCTTACTAGCGTTAGCCCTCGTCTTTTTCTGGGTCAAATTACATTTTTTCAGAATTAAAGTAGCCTATGTGCTATTATAGACTATAGCCTATCTTTCTGCCAAATTTCATCTAGATCCGTACAGCTGTTCTGCCGTGATCGAGTGATAAATATTTATCCATCCAAAGTTTCGCATTTATAATAGGTAGTCAAGTATTAGTAAGATTGTCTATAGGTACATAGGTACTAGGTATTTCTATGTTACCTATCTATGTGCGGACAAAACCAAAACAATAAGTAGTCATATATTTACTTCGTGGTCAGTACTTTACTGTCGCATTGCAGAGAAGGCCTTTTCTCATACAGAGAAGGCACGAACATTGATGAATACGCTACAGGGGCGTAGCTAGTGAGGATATGGGGCCCCTCTGCTACAGGGGCCCGTGTAAGCAGAAAAATCGTAAAATATTATCCACTATCTCACTCAAATTCAGGGCACAAAGTTTTTCGAAAAAAATAAAAGTTTTTTGTGTTTATAATATTCGTAGTGTAAACTTTGTTTAGTCAGATCTCGATAGATGGCGTTGTTCATTTACGAATATTTTCCAGATCTATGTACATTCATGAAAAATCTTTTCTTACCTTTGGGCTTCCCCGCAGTTAGGTAGTAGGGCCCCATGGGCGTGCCTAAGGGACATCCAGACAGATTTTTTACGTTTAAAAAAACCAGCAAATTCTGACATTGCTCAAAAATGTTGTGTTTTTTTTTTTAATAACAGCTGTTAACTGTCTTTTCACACCCTTAAGACATTGTTATTTATTTTAACTCTTGCGTTTCATCCAACTGAACAAATATGTAGTTGTCTTAATACAATTAATTTATTCATAAACTCACGCCATTTTCCCATGAAGGTAGGCTGAAACTAACACAGAACGTCCTCAGCTACGATCCTTACATTACATACTCCTTACGCCTCGTCCACGTTCATACATCTCGTCATACAAGCACGCCGGTTACGAGTACTGCGCACCTGACTGATGTTTTTCTTCACCCATGTCAGTGATGTCTAAGATAAACTGAGAAAGATCACATGAATTGAAAAAGTCACATTGGTACTTGCCGGTTGTGAGTATGAGAGGCAGATATTTTAATCACTGGACCATCACGATACTTGCAGTAGGAGTTTATTGCCAGAAATCGTCACGTAAGGAAAAAGCGTTATGCCTCCCCCAGATGACCTTTCTTCTCTTTGTATTTTCTAATATCTCTTTCTATTAAAAATTAATGTTTTTTGTCTGTTTTGTTGCAGGAAAGAAGTGGATTAGACAATATGCGGTCGCTAGAGCACTATCTAACAGACATTATGAGGGCAGACACGTCAGAACACATGAAAGGTAAAATATTTATAAGAAAAAACTGAAACATACATTCTTAAAGAAAAATGAATTTTAATCCAATGGTGTAAGGTGGTATTTTAAGTGAATATTTTTATTTTTTTTCTACGTTTTAAATAAGGGTAAAGTCGTAATGTGATTCCAAATTCGAATTAGGACACACTGTTTAATCATTTAATTCCTTTTATATTTAGCGCCATCTATAGGCAGTTATAAAGCAACTCAGTTGCGTATCGAACACAACAGATGGCGCTGATTAAAATTATAACGTGTCGTGTAAAATGCAAATTATTGTGGAGTTTACATCAACTTGTGTGTGGTAATGAATAAATTAGTTTTGAATAAACAATGCTAAGTATTATGTAGTAATTCTAACCAATTTTCGTAATTTCGTGTACCTACTTAAGTTGCGAGATTTAAAGACGGGATCCTTTTTTGTTGAACTTATGTCGAACTAATTTGTAATCTATCACAAAACAACTTGATGACGATTTAACTTGTTTTTAAGCAAAAGGCTGCAAGTTTATACTTAGGACATAGAATCTTAGACGCTATTAGTGGCGGAGGGTGTCATGTCCCCTTTAAAATTGGAAATAAAAAAATGTTACGTATCAAGCAAATCCAACAACAGAAATTACGAAGTAAAATTAAAATGGTACTCTTTTAAGAGATAGCAGTGGGCCGCCATTTCTTCCCATAGATGTATACATGTTCCTTATGTAGTTTAGCATTTCTTCATCGTGTGGGCACAGTGAGGACTTACGACCCCACTCACCCTAGTGTCAGAGTTTCTAAACCGCCTCAAGGGCCTCTGACATGGTTTGAGTGGAACTATAATTCCAGGTTTCCTCACGATGTTTTCCTTCACCGATGTCAATGATGTCCAAGATAAACTTTAGAATGAACATATGAATTGAAAAAGACACATTGGTACTTGCCCAGGTTACCCACAACCTCATGCATGAGAGGCGGGCGCCTTAACCAATGGGCTATCACGACTTAAACTTAGTTTGGCATAGAAAATTAAAAACCCAGGGGAGGTAAACCTTTGGTTTCTATTCGAAATAAAAGTACAAAGTATCTTCGTTCCAAAAAAGATTTATTTTGTGATAGTAGAACAAGAATTAGTTTTCTTTGAAAGTCATGAAAAGAGAGTCTAAGGGGAGTCTAAAATAAACTTGTACTTACAAACATAATCTGGTCAGTTTTTCTGGATGATCAGTTTTTGAGGATGAGGTCTTGGGTACGATTTCCAGGTCAGGCAGTGTTCTTGCGTTTTTCGCTTAGGAATTTCTCAGTAACAGCCTCGGAGTCTGAATTTGTGTCCGGTTGATGGCTTTAGGCTTCACCCCTATTACATGGGACTTAAACATAACTGGCGAAAGGTGGGTGTACACTTTGCCTATCCTTTCGAGGATTACAGGCGTCAAAAACAATATTGATAGGTCGTTAGTGAAAGCTTTGTCTTCTAATTAACAACTGCAATTAAAAATAAAATAGCTGTACCCTAGTACTATTACGTACGTATTTTGCTGGCGTTGTAATTCATTTTGTATTTTAAATTACTGAGTCCAATGCAATATTTTGACAGCGACGTGGACGAATTTTTTGATACCATAAAAGGTATCCCCTTTCTGTCTTTTTTATAAATTGTACATATTTTAATAATTAATTAGGTAATTAGTACCGTCCAACGCGTAAATAGTTTTTATTTTTATCCTAGATTGAAAATATTGATATTAAAATCGAATTTGGGATACATTATTAATTTCGGCCATGATAAACTCTATTTTTCTCTATGGTAAACGGGCAATACCGTTTACAATAGAGAAAAATAGAGTCATTACATAACGCAGTATCTACAAATATTAAATACGATTATGACAGCGCTACATACTGTTGGTCAACGGTTGTAGGTACCATGTAGGTAGGTACAACGCAAGTGATGTTAAGTTGGGCTTGTAAATAGGCGATTTGTTAGTGTCTGACCAGGGCCGGATTAGTCATAAAACACTATGGGCAATTACCTAGGGGCCACGGATCAGGTAGGGGCCCAGAAATTTAAAAAAAAACTCCATTTTATTTAGCATGCACTGTCCGCATGTAAGTTGTCCTTTCAAAATTTGCAAACCATTTTTCGACCATTTGTTGGTATTCGATTGAGCTGAAATTTTGCATACACCTTTAGTTCTGGTGACAATACAATGTCCAATACTCAATATAATCATTTTAAATTACAGCATGTTTTAAAAAATATTTTTTTAATTACCTACCAAGTTTTTTGACATTGATTGTCGCTGAGATAGATTGTAGCCATTGAATTAGGTATTGAGACACCAACCAACCTGCCTAGCCTTTTCCCAACTATGTTGAGGTCGGCTTCCAGTCTAACTGGATGCAGCTAAATATCAGTATTTTACATGGAGCGACTGCCTTGCTAAGATTGGTAAGATTGCCCCTTGTTAAGATTGGTTGTCAGACTTTCGGGCTTCTGACGACCCGTAACGACTGTCAAAGATCCACGTATGACAGCCGGGACCAACGGCAACGGCTTAACGTGTGAGCGTATGTGGGTATAAATTCCAAGCCAAAACTCCTTTTAGAAAAACCCGTCATTTCAGCTCTGAAAACCCGATAAATGTTCAATGAACAGTAAAATTAGATTTTTATTTGCTCTGAAATCAATAAATAGTTAATCAATTGAGTTAGCTAGTATGTGACGGCGGGGTTGCGGGACGTCTTAACAGGATACCGTGGCCCCGGAACGTAAAGGGCAACAGAAGGAACAGGGTGGTTTTTTAGTCAGTATAAGTCTGACGGTACGTCCATTCCGCCCCACCCAGGGCGAAAGGAGTCATTTGATGATTTGATTTCCCACCTAAAAAAAAAAGCTAGTATGTGACGTCACAATTGTCTTTTATACTATATGACCAATTCCATACATGCGTGTAATACCACCAATTCGTATAATATCCTATTTTCTACCTATCTATCCATACATACAAAATGCTTTGTCCTGAATGACTGACTGACGGATCAACGCACAGCCTAAACCGCTGATCGTAGAGACCTGTAACTTGGAGGGTGTATTCTTTGTATGACGTAGGCATCCGATAAGAAAGGATTTTCTGAAATTCACCCCCTAAAGGTATGAAACGGGCTAAAGAAGCTAGTATGTGTTTTAAGGTGCCGATTGCCTTGTTCACAAACTAGACTCAATTTAGAGAATTGTCATCTCTCACTAACATACAGCGAAAGAAAAGGACGGTGACATTCCGTGACATTAAAGAACTAAGTTAGAGATGTCAAATTAGTTTTGCCTTGAACTTCTCCATATTTTTAATCCACACGTTTTAGGATGTCAACTATAACTGTATGGATGTCTCAGATTGACTAATTTGACAGCTCTTGTTTACATTAGTCTCTTTCTTATTTTATTGGACAGAAAAAGATGGAAATAGTCTAATATTAGTTTGGTTTGTGACCTAGGGAATCGGTACCTTAAGCTACATTGCGTTTCAACGCTGTTCTAGTGACCCCACAGATATAATATCACAATGTTAATGCATCGTGACTTCCTTTTTATCGTCAACTGGTACAGTCAACAGCACAAACAGCAGCTATAGGTACGGTCAACAGAACAGTGTTCGATCTTGTTATTGTAGTCCACCTGTAACGTGTACTTGTATGGTCAACAACGTAATTATAACATTACTAACTTTGCTATTGTAAGTTATGTATTATCTGGTGTACGGTTAGCAAAATCATCTTGTTTCTATATCTTTTGAAAAAGCGAAATGGCATACACTCACACTAGATTCAATCCTTTCTAATAAATATTATAAATGCGAAAGTGTGTCTGTCTGTCTGTCTGTTACCTCTTGACGCTTAAACCGCTGAATCGATTTTGATGAAATTTGGCATGGAGATAGTTTAAGAACCGGGGAAGGATATAGAATAGTTTTTATCTCGGAAATCACCCTCTAAGGCGGTGAAAAGGGGGATGAAAGTTTGTATGCAAGTACGATATAAACAAGTTCCACGCGGACGTAGTCACGGGCAAAAGTTAGTATTATATAATTTTTATTTTCTCTTGTAATTGACGTTTAAAAGTGCCTTTTAATGGTCTGATTGAAATAAAAATGATTTGACTTTGACACATCACGAGATGTGGCAATAGGCTCGCCCCCTGTTACATGGGACTTAAACTTAATTGGCGAAATGTGGGTGTACTAATGGGTACACCTCTGCCTAACCCTTCGGGGATAGCAGGCGTGATGTTATGTTATGTTACATCACGAGAACAAAACCGCTTGACGTCTAACGATGAATTTGTAGGGAGGTAGATTATAGTTAGTTGACGTTCGCTAAGGTTTTCCAAAATTCACCCCCTGAGGGGATGAAAAGTGGGTCCGACATTTACGCGGACAAAGTCACATGTCCAAAAGATACAGCCTTAAAGAAAGATCCTGACAAGACCCTGTGACAGACGAACAAACAGCCAGACAGCGGATTCCGACACCCTTTTTTTACTGAACCCTAAAAAAATTACAAATAATAAACCGTCAGCAAGTAAGTGATTGTTACTTAACAACAACAAATAAAAAGAGTAATAAATTATTATAAACTTGACATAGATTGTTTTGTTGACTGTACTCAGTAACAATTGTTAGCGTTTCAAAGTAAATCACAGATGTAAGTTATAACATACAGACTGGATGTGTCAAGATTTAACATACATTTAGCTTTCTGACTACGATTTAGATCGCGTGTTTTTTTTTTAAGGGTCTTCTTTGATTACTGTTTCCCTCCCATGGGAGATAGCGTGATGATATACATACCTATAGACAAAATTATTCTTCATTTCATATTATTCTTCTAGACTGCTTCGTTGGTCTAGTGGTTGAAGCGCGACTGCTGAGCATGAGGTCTTGGGTTCGATTTCCAGGTCGGGTAGTGTTATTAGGTATTGCCATCAGGAATTTCTCAGTAGCAGCCTCGGAGTCTGGATTTATGCACGGTTGATGGCAATAGGCTCGCCCCCTATTACATGGGACTGAAACATAACTGGCGTAATGTGGCGTACTAATGGGTACACCTCTGCTTAACCCTTCGCGGATTACAGGCGTGATGTTATGTTACGTCATTATTTTTTTTCATAAATATGCAAAAAAAAAGTAGGTTATAGATAAAGCATGTCTCGCCTAATGCTTAAGGTTGTGGGTTCGAATCTGGGCAAGTACCAATGTGACTTTTTCAATTCATATGTACTTTCTAAAGTTTATCTTAGACATTACTGACATTATTCCGTGCCTCGGAAAGCACGTTAAGCTGTTGGTCCCGGCTGTCATACGTAGATCTTTGACAGTCGTTACGAGTCGTCAGAAGCTTGAAAGTCTTGACAGCCAGTCTTACCTAGGGGTATCGTATTACCTAGTTACTGGGTTGTGGAGGTCAGATAGGCAGTCGCTCCATGTAAAATACTAGTATTCAGCTGCATCCGGTTAGACTGGAAGCCGACCCCAACATAGTTGGGAAAAGGCTAGGCAGATGAGATAAAGCATTGCTTTTTTATACCGTCTTTCAAACCATTCTAAGATAAGACTTTAAAGAATACTTAAGTCTCATGAGAAACTATTTTTTCTTGCGAAACACAGGCGCCATTTATTTCTAATCAGTCTTTAGTTGGATATCCGGGAAGCTAATCAGGCAATCGTAGTCTTATCTGAGGAAAAATACTGATGTGAGAATACCTACAAGAGACGTAAGAGTCTATGTCAGGGATTCCCAATCTTTCAGATTTCAGCGGTAAAATCGATCAGTTTGCCGTGATGGAAAATGGCATGACGCTCTCTCATGCTGCCGTGCCCTATTTACACTATTGCTCTTGATTCCCATGTGTGCTCGTGCGCAATCTATATACTTCGTTGCTTATGTATAAAATGTTCTTAGTCCTCGTTTGTTTTTCGACAGCCTCGTTGGTCTAGTGGTCGCAAAGGGCGACTGGAAAGTAGGGATTCGATTCGTTCAACGTGTTATTGGGTATTTCAAGAATTTCTCAGGGAAATAGGCTCGCCTCCTATTACATGGGACTTAAACATAACTGGCGAAATGTGGGTACACCTCGAGATTACAGGCATATCTTTTTGTGTTGTCAAAATCATCAAATTGTAAACATTCCGCCCTGGGTGTGGCGGAAGGGACTGTCAGATTTTTATTGACTGGAAAAACCACCCTGTTTCTTCTGTTGCCGTTTGCGTTCCGGGGCCACGGTATCCTGTTAAGACGGCCCGCGACCCAGGCAGGCGTTTGCCCTGTTGGCACCCGGTCCCTGTACTGACAAATCTTTGAGAAACAGAACTTGCCGTCGACCCGGGCCTGTTCCTAGATCGAATGGCGAGCTACCAATCACTCGCCGTCCGCAAGCCCGCACCTACGGTGGCTACAGGCGTTGATGTTATATTATGTCTATTTATTAGAAAATATAACAGTTTATTGATTGTATAGCAAGCAATGCGTCTTTGCCTACCGTCGTGACAAACGTACCGACGCACATTTTGAGAACCTCTGTCCAATATCACACAGAAAACGAGCAAAACCACTCTGTTTTTATTTTTATACAGGCATCACCATAACAATAAAGATTAAACCTTCTGAGTTGATCGTTAGAGCCGTTTTTAGCTTGACTGTCGCAAACGACCAGTGATTAGGACTTCCCTGATGGGAGGTTGTAATAAAGTTTTATTTTAAAGCGTCACTCGTTTTAATACAATGAGGTTTAATAATGGTTGTTTTGATGATAATATTTTATTTATTTTATTTTATTTTATCGGAATAACAAACAGCAGTATATTACACCGTAGGCATACAATATAAAACTTACAATAAAAGTAACAAATACACTACTCAAAACGTTATCCACAGATTACCATACAGAATAGCTAGCTGATAGCAGAACAGATTGAAACGCACTTATTACTTATTAATTACTAGGGAGGATCTCTTAAAATAGTTGTAATTTCTCCTTTAAATATTGCTTTGCTAAGAAACATAATATCAGTAGAGCCAAACTGTTTATTATAGGTGTCAACCAAGCGATATTAAAATAATAATAAATAATAATTATATTTGCAGTGTTATTTGTAGGAGCTCGTGGCTAAAGTAATAACAGCTGCACGGGTCGATCCATCAGGTTAAGCTACGCCTGCCGAAGTTGGTCCGTGGTTGGGTGACCACGTTTACACATCGAGACTTTTCCGTGCCTCGGAAAGCACGTTAAGCCGGTGCTCCCGGCTGT
Source organism: Hoplodrina ambigua (assembly GCA_949774945.1). Lineage (NCBI taxonomy): Eukaryota > Metazoa > Arthropoda > Insecta > Lepidoptera > Noctuidae > Hoplodrina > Hoplodrina ambigua. The sequence continues at coordinate 2,747,475 of OX458994.1, forward strand.
CATACGTGGATCTTTGACAGTCGTTACGGGTCGTCAGAAGCTTGAAAGTCTGACAACCAGTCTCACCAAGGGGTATCGTATTACTTAGTTACTGGGTTGTAAAGGCCAGATAGGCAGTCGCTCCATGTTAAATACTGGTATTTAGCTGCATTCGGTTGGACTGGAAGCCGACCCCAACATAGTTGGGAAAAGGCTAGGCAGATTAATTATAAATTTGAATTTTTGTTGCAATTTTAACAACCAATTCACAAGTGTGCACATACGTATGTTATGTCTTTCGCTACTACTCCGCTTGAGTTGTAGCGTGATGCTATACGTTACAGGCTATATGCCTTTAACGTTTTTTCGATAGAGCCTAAATGCCACAAAACATTTTTTTCAAATAAGACCACTATATCGCTCTAGGATGGTGCCGGTGACATTTGTCAAACTGTTGATTTTCACTCTTGAACGTTACGGCGATTTACAATCATGATTGAATAATTTTACTGCACACTAATATCATAGTCGTAAAATGCAGAATCAGTAATAAGTAAGTAAAAAAAACTAGTAAATTAAATAATGTAATTGACTTAGTTGTGCGATTCTGACATCCATAGATGAATTGCTGACATGTGTCACCCGCACCGTCATAGAACGTATGGATTATATTCCTGAGATTAACGCGTTCAAATAAACAAACAAACAAAATAATTATTTAGAACATTTTTGTTGAAATTCTCACAAAATGTGCAAGTACGCTCAAGCCGCATCCAGTAGCACTATGCGCGTGAGCATTACACAACGCTGTCACAGCCTTCGTGATGACCTTGAGTGTTTTGTTAACCAATTAACCTGCGCTACTGTGTAGTGATACTGTTTTACATATTCTACTTGTTTTTTACTTACATCTCCCTGTAATAGGATCTCTATACTATAATATAAAATAAAGTCACTTCCCGCCGCTTGTACGCTTAGATCTTTTAACCAGTGGCGTAGATGGGGGGGGGTCCGTCCCGGGTGCCACCAGCCCGGTGGTGACACCCGACAGTGAAAGAAAAATAGAACATACATAGGGGTGGTTTGAATAGCTACCCTGTATTTAGTAACTTACGTTATCACAATATTAATATTTTAAGTATAAATGACTACAGTAATAATTAAATAAATTCGTACTTTACGTTTATCGGATGTTTATTAATTTTAAGTTTTTATTATTGGGGAGATACCACATTTATCCGCTCCGGGTGCCACCCATGTTAGCCACGCCACTGTTTTTAAACTACGCAACGGATTTTAATGCGTCTTCATCAATAGATAGAGTGATTCAAGAGAAAGGTTTATGCCTTATCTGTGACTTATGTATCTACATTGCATCCGTGCGAAGCCGGGGCGGGTCACTAGTATTAATTGTCAATCCAAACTTCCTCACAATGCTTTCCTTTACACGATACAGGAGCAGAGAAAATTCGCGCATTAAAGAAAAACTCTTGTGACAAAAAGAGCGCCATCTTTAAAACGGAAGTTGTTAAACCACAGAGAAAAGGCGCGAAATTTTACTTTACTTGCAATGTTAAAAAAAAAATATCGGCGAAGTGCGAGTCGGACTCGCACATGAAGTTCCGTACAACTATAATATTTTACAGAACATTCAAAAAAAATTGTTTAAAATTGCAAAAAAGTAACTTACTTGTGATGTACGTAACTACTTCACGTTTTTCGGATTACTTATGCTACATGGCATTGCTTTTTGCCAAATTTCATGATTCTAGGTCAACGGGAAGTCCTCTATAGGTTTTGATTCCCTAGCGAGCGTCAAAATATGCGCCATAAACGACCTTATCTTTAGATTGCGTTGACTTAGAAGTTTAATTTTTTCACTGCTGCAAGCGGTAGCAGATCTTAGTATTTGATATGCTGACGACGCGTTCCTGAGAAAATTTATCTTGACAGACAGACAGACGGACAATAAAGTGATCCTATAAGGGTTCCGTTTTTGCCGACTGAGGTACGGAACCCTTAAAAACGTTCACAAAGAATATGTGTTACATTGTATAGATGAAAAATTGTGTCGCGAAATTTCTACACATAGATATTTTTTTTAACGTTTTTTATTGGCTAAGCAAGCGTCAATACAAAGATTCATCTTGAAATTTAAGAATAATAATTACGTTCTATTTTTTTTCCCAATTTGATTGAAGTTACTGTAACTAGCACGAGAATTCATGAACAATACGCGCCACGAAAGATGAGACTTGACAAGCGTCAGTAATGGGGAGCTTGCGCAGGAATGGATGTACGAAATAGTTATCCATAATTTGTGTATCTATTCAGGGATATTTCGGTGACATTTAGATTAAAATTCTTAACAATATTATAGTATTTACTACGAAATAATAAAGTTTGTGTGGTGTGTCAAGTCTCATCTTTCGTGGCGCGTATTGTATACGTTATCAATTTTTCTTATCGTTTTTAGATAAATAACTCTTGATCTCGAACCTATCGCTAAAATTCGTCGCGGCATTGGCGTTTACTAAAGCAGAATTGAAAAAGACTAGAGAGCACATCGCATCTCGTAATAAAACGTGACATTTCAAAAATAGGTCAAAAGTACATCATTTTATTGTCTCTTAATAGATTTCAAGCAAAATAAAACCAAATAAACTGTAATATCAATGCAAAATAACCATTAAGACGGCTGACATTTTCTCATTTGGCTCGCTAGTCTAAATCTAGTTAAAAATAACTATATGCTACTAAAACCGAAGTCTACCTCGTGACTTACCACCGCGCTTAGAATTTCCATAACAACCGGCTAAATTAAAAATGTACGTATTCGTGTCACATTGAACCAGAAATAGAGGCTTCTGAAAATAGTCGCGTTATTCGTCTAGTAATATACTCCTAAATTGAAGAGGTTGCGTCATAGAGCATTTTCGGTTGTGCCAATTCGACATTTGAAATAGCCGGTTAATCGATAACAATCGAGTGGGAATCTGTGATGTGCGCTGTCAGTAGGTGAGCGCGCGCGAACGAGGCGCATGCGTTTGTAACTTTTTAAAATCATACGAAATTAGAATCGTGGGCGTAGCGTGTTCGGTCTATTTTTATAAAAAAAAAATATTGCGCGGGCCGTTTGGAGTGCAGTGAACTCTGTTACAAAATTTTGGTGTTTTTTTTTTTTTTAATCTGTTGTGTGCTAACGAAAAGTGGATTTTAAAATTAAATAAGAAAAATTTATATTTTTGGTAATATTTCGGCTGTTTTATATTTTTAATTTTATTTGCGTCTTCGAAAGTGAATATATAATCGATACTCGATACTATTGATTAGTGAATCGAGGTGAGGATGTAACATTTTTCCTTTGCCTTGAATTAGTAATCAGGGAAAATTAAAATGGCGCCAACCTGCGTCTAGTTCAATTCAAATGATAAAACAACAAAAATAAATAACATTTAACATTATAAACGCGTGTTAAGAAGTTATTTTTAAATATGAATGGCATTTTGTCACGTTGAGTTGCATTGTTTATTTTTTTCGCGCGTACTCCCTAGCCAGAGACAACATTTTTTGTTTTATTTGTTCTATTCTAGGACTGGCAAAGGCACTGAGAACCACAGCCAGGTGTGTCTAGGCAGAGATAATTATCATTTAAATGATTTCATTAATAGTATAATGCTTATTTTTGTTAGGTTTTCAGTTTTATTTCTATTTTAGCTTAGAATAGGGGTCATAAGTCATATTGTGTAGTATAAATTATTATTCTGTCATATTTTCTAATATGTAGTCATAATCAAAGTTATAATCTTTAATTAAATATAAAAAATAAATAAACAAAGTAATATTTGGTCTGTAGCGTTATCAGATATTAATCTGATAACGCTACAGACCAATATCTTCTTAAATAAAGACATAACATAAACATACATAAACATAAACATCACGCCTGTAATCTCCGAAGGGTTAGGCAGAGGTGTAGGTACCCATTAGTACACCCACATTTCACCAGTTATGTTTAAGTCCCATGTAATAGGGGGCGAGCCTATTGCCGTCAACCGGGCACAAATCCAGACTCCGAGGCTGCTACTGAGAAATTCCTGATTTAAAAACTCAATAACACTGCCCGACCTGGGAATTGAAACCAAGACCTCAGGCTCAGCAGCCGCGCTTTGCGACCACTAGCCGGGGCAGTCTATAACAACAAATAATTTTAAAATAGAGTTAAATAAAGTTAAGTTAAAGGGTATCGTATTACCCAGTTACTGGGTTGTGGAGTTCAGATAGGCAGTCGCTCCATGTAAAATACTGGTATTCAGCTGCATCCGGTTAGACTGGAAGCCGACCCCAACATAGTTGGGAAAAGGCTGGGCAGATGATGATGTACTATCTCTACCTATTCCTTCATGGAATAAATGCGACAGGCGTGATGATAATAATGTTTTATTAATAGAATTCCGTGTCCTTTCCGCACGTGTACCTATTTAAATAACTTTTTTCTCATAATATTTAGTCTGGCAATCTTTTCTAAGAATGGCCGTTCAATATTTTTCTTTACGTGATTTTTTTCTACGTATTCATCTGAAATACTTATCTAAATATTTTTTTTAATGAATTTCTGTGAGAATGAATAAAGATAGGTTTGTTATTATTAATTGTTTGTGGAAATTATCAAAGAGAAGAAGATGGCATTGTTATTTTAAGAAAAAACTTTCTGTTCCATGGAAACAAAAATATTGTCTTTTACTTTTTCAATAAATTGACCTGTAAAGTGTGGGAAACGAAGGTTTCTAATTTTAAAGTCAAAGTCAAATCATTTATTTCAATTAGACCATTAAAAGGCACTTTTGAACGCCATTTTTAAAAAAGTTTTTTTTTTAATAATATAGAATCTGGGGTTTAGTAGTTTCGTATGGAGAATAATGTACAAGAAACTCCAAACATACTCTTTAATAAAATGTATCTTATGTTATTTTACAAATTACGTTACAATTTATAAATCTATGTAATTTACGTCGCGTTTACTCTTGCTCTGTGATAGGTCCATAACACGTATACCTAGACCATTGATTTTATATACACACGCAAAAGTACTAGACATCATGAACAAACAATTCCAAAAAACAAATTCTCTAAAGAAACATTTTATTTTTGCCCTGAAAATCCAATTAATTTTCAATTAACTGCTAAATTAGTTGCTTATAAATCAATAAATAGTTAGTCAATTGAGTTGGCAAAAAAGTAGAGTCACTATTTACTATTGCTATACAAAATCTAGGGCGGGAATCGCGTTTTGACAGCTCATAAAAAGTACGTTCAATTTATTTCGCAAGCAATTTTTTTTTTTAAATTAAAACATTTGACTCGACACATCGTTTGAAATTCGAATTGAAGATTTAAATGTTTAGAGAATGGAGAATTAAAAGCAGGTTTTAATTTTCAAACATTATGATGTTAAAAAAAATACATACGAAATGAAATTGAGAATCTATTCTGTATTGAGGTCTATTGTTTTCAGGTCTATTCTGTAAGTCTTTTACTGGTTTAGGTGAAGTAAGATCGAGGTGAACTGTCATGTCTCTAATGACAAGTCACTCAAACATCACTTAAATTAACTGAGGGAGATTTTTAACAGAATAGGACAGTTAAATCCTGATATCATGTCATAGGGATGTTGAAAAAAATGGAAACACGTTTTCTTTTTCTTTCTATCACGACGATCATTCTGTAAGAGCCACCTAAGCCATAAAAGTTACAAATTAGTTTCTTATTTTCCTTTAATTTTTCCCAATCTATATTTAAATCGGTAAACAATGTTTCGATGGCTGTTTTGTAACGCTTCTTTTTTTAAATGTTAGTATGAATGTATGATTTAAGGGTAATGAGTTACCAATTCGAAATTTAAAAATTACTCCTAAAAAGGTTTGGACAGTTTAATTTCTACACGTTCTATTTTCATTCAAATTCAAAATTAAAAAAAAATCTATGGGGGAATTGCATTTTGACAGATCATAAAAAGTATGTCAATTGATTGGTGATATCATCTACCATAAATAACACAAACTTTCGTTAAAAAACATGAGAATAACCCCTCTGAGCCTAGAATTTTCATGCAAGCAAAGGCAACAGTTTTAGTAAGTCCACAAATGTCACTTAACTGACGCAACAAGCCTTGACATGGCTGCCGGCCGGAGTTTAGTTAAAAACACACACAAAAACAATACGAATGTTTTTAGGTTGAGGTGAAATAAAAAATCTGTACGTTTTTGTACGCTTTTATAAATGCGACGCTATATTTGTCAGTAATGATTCTACTTAATTCTCTGTTGATCTAGTTTTTTATAGTTCGATTCTTAATTTGAAAAATATTATATCTGTCACCGGCCGGTTTATTCTATAAAAATCTTCTTCGGTGGATTTAATTGAAGTGAGATTGGAGTGGGCTGTCAATCTCGAGCATCAGTAGTGTTAAAATATTAATAATACCAGCGTATTATGTTTCCACTGCAGGGCAAAGGCTTCTTCTCATACAGAGAAGGCACGAGCATTGATCACCACACTTGCTCAAAGCGGATTGGTGATTTGTATAGTAGCGTAAAATTTAAAAAGTCACTCTCGTTAAATTTAGGTGAAGTGATATAACAACTCATAGCATTAGTTGAGATGACAGCCTATTTCGCCTAAACTCAGGCAGATTTCTGAGAAAACTAGTGCTGATGTTAAGAAATGAAAATGTGGTAGCAGTATAAGTATGGGGAAACATAGAATCCACCTAAATTGACCGAGGGACTATTTTTACACACCCATGTCAAACACGAGTTCATAAAAAAATAACTTCTAGCTTATGGGCATGCCTAATTTGTGTATCGTATAGAGGTTGTAACAAGACTCTTAACATTTAATAACATCACGCCTGCAATCCCCGAAGGGTTAGGCAGAGGTGTACCCGTTATTAGTACATCTACATCCATATTTCGCCAGTTATGTTTAAGGTCCCGTCCTGTTTCTCAACAAAAAATTTTACTCAATGTTACTTAGTTTAATAGACATTGGTGCCGATTCTCTTGTTCACAAACTAGACTAAATTTAGAGAATTGACATCTCTTACTAATATACAGCGAAAGAAAAGGACGGTGACATTAAAGAACTAAGTTAGCGATGTCAAATTAGTTTTGCCTTGAACTTCTCCGTATTTTTAATCCATACGTTTTAAGATGTAAACTATAATTGTATGGATGTGTCAGATTGACTAAATTTGACAGCTCTTATTTAATTAGTCTCTTTCTTGTTTTATTGGACAGAAAAGGATAGAAATAGTGTAATTTTAGTTTAGTTTGTGACCAAGAGAATCGGCACCATTATGCGTAGAACAGTTAACAGCTATATTATGTGTCTTTAAAACTCTTTTAAATAAATATTGAAACTGCTACCATTAAAATAAGATCGATTCTCTCATCACCGTGAGTGTTCTTGACGACGTTGTTCTAATATTTAGAGTAAACATCTGAACTGTGGCCAATGGCGACCTTGAGCATTGCGAAAGGTAGACGCAACGAGACACTGTTACGTTACGTTATGTTATTGTTGTCTGTGGGGAAAATTGTACTGACTGTTACCGCCAGCCATTTTAGTATGCATATTATAGGGATCACACACCTTAACAATATTTAAAGGAGAAATTACAACTATTTTAGAGATCATAGCCCTAGTAATTAATAAGTGCTTTTTAATCTGTTCTGCTAACAGCTAGCTATTAATAATAAATAATAATAATAAATATCTTGGGACAACTCACACACGGCTATCTGATACCAAGCTAAGCAGAGCTTGTGTTATGGTAACCAGACAACTGATATACATACTTATATAATTTATAAATACACACATATTATAGATAAATCACACCCAGACACAGAACTAACAATCATGCTCATCACATCATTCTGTATGGTAATCTGTGGATAATGTCTTGAGTAGTGTATTTGTTACTTTTATTGTAAGTTTTATATTGTATGCCTACGGTGTAATATACTGCTGTTTGTTATTCCGATAAAATAAAATAAAATAAACAACAACTTGCCTCGAATTTATATCAAAAATCCATGTTTATTTTCAACAAATCTTTAAAGAAACACATTGTAGCGGATTTAAAATTTTAAACTACTACTTTCCTGTGCCGACTTTATCTATTTATATCTTATGTAATCGATAACTTTTTTCCATCCATATACCTAATGTAAGTGAAAAAACTCACACTTAGCACTCTGATGACACATTCCTTTACTACTTGCCCAGTTGCCGGACCATTCTGCTTCATTTATTTTACAAACAGACGGTACATAAGTCATTGTGGGGCGTTGTGTATTATTTGGCAGCCATAATATATTGTTACGTCACAAATATGTTAGACATTACGTTGCATGTCAACAACTTATTATTCATTTGGTTAAAAATAATTATTTATTTGTTGGTTGATGACAATCGTATCATTTTATGACCTTTTAGTTTGCCTGCGCCTTCGTCAAAGTTAATATATTATCCCATGATAACCGTACATTTTTTCGGGATAAAAAGAAAGAAAATAACTAAAAGATTTTAGTTAATCGAAAGATAAAGATCGAAATCGAATCGAAAGATAATATCTAAAAAGATTTCATCCAGATCCGTTCACCCATTCTGGCGTGCATTTATAATAGTAGTAAGTTTGATCCTTAATCAGAATTAAGGCACAACATCACGCCTGTAATCCCCGAAGAGTTAGGCAGAGGTGTACCTATTAGCACACCCACATTTCTGCAGTTATGTTTAGGTCTCATGTAACAGGGGGCGAGTCTATTGCCATCAACCGGGCACAATCCCAGACTCCGAGGCTTTTACTGAGAAAAACAACTTAATCAAATTATTTGTTACTATTTCTAACACGTGCTGACAGATACCGTTTCTAAGTCGTCAATGTCTGTGTATACGTCACACGACTCTATTCTAAGAAACCATAGGAGACAGTTATTTTTTTAAATTGGTATAATATGAACATCTACAGATCCTCAATGATTTCTCAAATAATATTTTGGATTTTCTGTCCATAATATGGAAAAATAGGGTAATCGATTAAATTACCTTTCAAATGACTTAAATGATTAAAATGAACACTTGATTCAATACATATTAATGGACCAAATCATTAATTCTTGTTTTTACTAAGCAACAAAATCAATTGAGTAGTAAATAGTAGTAGTACATAAAATCGTCCACCGCGTCGGCTTGTTTACCAATCATACATGCTAGTTGGATTAAAATTTCTTAGAGGCCCGTATCGTATTCTAGGTTTGTGCCCGGTAAATGGCAAAAGACTCGCCTAAATAACGCGTAGTTTTTTTTCACCCGCATTAAGTTACGTCTTTGGTTACTGCTCCGTTCCCTTTGGTCTAAGCGTGATGCTAATCTTATTCCTTATAAATCTGGCTGTTATATACAAAAAGATTTTTTCCAATCTGACTGGTAGTTCCAGAGATTAGCGCGTTTAAACAAACTAAAAAAAAAACTCTTCAGTTTTATTATATGTTGTAACTAAAATGTAGGTAATTGGTGAAATGTGGACACTAAACCCACATAACTAAACCCACTAAACCTACATAATTCATAACGGAGTTGTTAATAATTGTTATGTCTAGTATATTCTGCACGTGTAAAACCCACACACTACGTAGGTACCGTAGCGTATGCTAAATGTGTTTTACGCTTATTACGCAATATGATGTGCTCAGTTGCTCACTAGCCGATTCAAAATTCGAATGCGTTAGTGAGGTGAAGGTTATACCTACATAATTGCATTTTTATTTTTCATTTTCTTTTTTCGAGTTTATTAGGTTGGTACAATACGTACCACGAAAGATGACACTTGACACAACACACAAGCTTTATTATTTCGTAATAAATATTATAATATTGTTAAGAATTTTAATCTAAGTGTCATCGAAATATCCCTGAATAGATACACAAATTATGGATAACTATTTCGTACATCCATACCTGCGCAAGCTCCCCATTACTGACGCTTGTCAAGTCTCATCTTTCGTGGCGCCTACATTCTATCTTGTTCATGGTCATTACCGATTATTATAATGATCTAATAGTTAATTTATGCGTAATAAAGATTTGATTTGTGTTAATCTTAGCTCGTTATTCGATAGAGCGGCTACTAAGCGTGAGGTCTTCAGTTCGATCCCTAGGTCAGGCAAAGTATTTTTTTTTATCTGGAATTTCTTAGTAGCAACCTCGGATTTGTGCCCGGTTGATGGCAATAGGCTCGCCCCATATTACATGGGACTTAAACATAACTGGCGAAATGTGGGTGTATTAATACACCTCTGCCTAATTCTTCGGGGATAACAGGCGTGATGTTATTACCGCTTAGTAACATTGTCTGTCAGTGGTTGACAACCTCTGCTATGTAGCGCAAGGTTGTTCATTGTAGCCTATGAATGATTGCTTTGTAGCATAGACAATTGTCTGGCAGCAAAACGGGGGGTCACGATTTTACGTTTGGCTGATAGTTGGGTTGTATGAGCTATTTATTAGGGTTCCGCACCTCAGTCGATAAAAACGGAACCCTGGTTCCCAAACTTATTTCGTCTGCTGCCCACTTTAAGAATAAATTGTTTTCTAGCGCCACCATTTTTTCACCTCTTTAAAATCACACCTAGTGGATGAAATTACAAATCGCTCTCCAAGCCTCTACACAACGCCCCGATTTTTTTTCTGTGCCTTTACATGTGTCTTACCATTTAGGTCTGCAGCCCCCACAAGGGGGCGTTATCGCACACTTTGGCTGCCTTATAGGATCATGCACTTTGTTGTCCGTCTGTCAAGACCATTTTTCTCAGATACGCATTGAGGTATCGAGCTGAAATTAATATTAAATACTCAAGTCTGCTATCCCTTGGACCAGTGAAAAAATCAGACTTTTAAGTCAACGCAATCTAAAGATAAGGTCGTTTATGGCGTATATTTTGACGCTCGCTAGGGAATCAAAAACTATAGGAGACTTCCCGTTGACCGTGCACCGGAAAGCACGTTAAGCTGTTGGTCCCGGCTGTCATACGTGGATCTTTGACAGTCGTTACGGGCCGTCAGAAGCTTGACAGTCTGACAACCAGTCTTACCAAGGGGTACAGTATTACCAAGTCACTGGGTTGTGGAGGTCAGATAGGCAGTCGCTCCATGTAAAATACTAGTATTCAGCTGCATCCGGTTAGACTGGAAGCCGACCCCAACATAGTCAGGAAAAGGCTAGGCAGATGATGATTACATTCCATACGTTCTATGATGGTGCGGGTGACACATGTCAGCAATTCATCTATCGACGTCAGAATCACATAACTAAGTCAGTGACATTATTTAATTTACTAGTTATTTACTTACTTATTACTGATTCCGTATTTAACGACTATGATATTAGTGTGCAGTTAAAATATTCAATCATGATTGTAAATCGCCGTAACGTTCAAGAGAGAAAAGCAACAGTTTGACAAATGTCACCGGCACCATCCTAGAGCGTGAGGAATATTAGACTGTTAAATACATAACCTTTAATTGCGTTAGTCGGAAAAATAGTGTACGTAGTTATTACGTACGGTCTACACAGACGACCTACAAGTACGTGCCTTTAACAATACATAATTCCACGTTTTACGATAGTCAATAATAATCAGAAACGATCTCTGTAAGATAGTAGTATCTTATCTTAGACGATTGCTATGAATCATCCATTATTTTATCTACGTATTGACATTGGGCTGTGTGTTTAAACTTAAAAAATCTTCACTTTATGTCTCACATTTTCGTGCCTATTTTTAAAAACTAATATACATACATACATACATACATAAACTCACGCCTTTTTTCCCATGGGGGTAGGCAAAAACTACAGAACGCCACCTGCTATGATCCTTACATACTCCTTTCGCCTCATCTACGTTCATACATCTCGTCATACAAACACGCCGGTTACTCCGCACCTGACCTTTCTGAAGAACCTCACCAATAAGGTCAGTGTAGGTCTTCCTAGGGCGACCCCTCCCTGCGTTGCCACTCACCTCTGCCATATAAATACCTTTTGTCAATCGTCTTTCACTCATCCTCTCAACATGACCGAACCATTTAAGCATACCCTTTTCTATCTTTGTCACTACATCCTCTTTTAATCCGCAACGGTCCCGTATAACCTCATTCCTCACTCTGTCGTTCAAAGTTACACCACACATACTCCGCAAGGAATGCATTCACATTTCTAGCCACAAAATGGAAAAATGTTACAAAAATAACTACTTGTAACTAACTTGTTTACTTTTGAGGATAAATCAGTATTTACGTATTTATTAGAGTACCGATTAAATAAGTATTTTGATGCAACTTATCCGTACATTTTTGTTTTATTTTTTATTATTTTATAATGGGTCCCAACTTAAACTACCTATAACTAATTTATTACTTAGTGGAATGCAATAAATTAATAATAAATATCTTGGGACAACTCACACACGGCTACCTGATCACAAGCTAAGCAGAGCTTGTGTTATGGTAACCAGACAACTGATATACATACTTATATAATTTATAAATACATACATATTATAGATAAATCACACCCAGACACAGAACTAACAATCATGCTCATCACACAAAGTTTGTCCTGGGTGGGAATCGAACCCACGACCTCCGGCTTAGCAGTCAGAGCCGCTAACCACTAGACCAACCGGCCCGTCGATCATTTGATTTGCAACATTGCAACTATACAGGCTCATTGAAAATTTACCCGAAACCTGAAAAGGGGTCATTGTACTCATCATTATGAACAACGTTTTCTATGTGACCAACCCTGAAATCATGAAAAATGATGAGTACAATGACCTTTTTTAAGTTTTCCGGTAATTTTATAATTACCCTGTATTATTTTTTATTTTTAAAAACAAATTAAGTATATCTATAGGCCTGTATATAATTATTTTTATTTAATTTTATATCCACTTTTCTAAACCTCCAAAAATGTGTGTTTTACAGTGAATTTTAAAATGTGTTTTTGAGTTGTTCTACGAAAAATTGTGTCAGTGACGAATTCAGTGCGGAAATCATGATTAACGAACATTTAGTCAGCAATATGGCTTACTATGGTAAGTTTATAATCATAATATTATAATCAACTTGTTTTTTTGAGGTGGTAAAAATCATCAAATGTATCCTTCCGCCCTGGGTGGAGCGGAAGAGACTGTCAGACTTTTACTGACTAAAAAACCACCCTGTTCCTTCTGTTGCCCTTTATGTTCTGGAGCCACGGTATTCTGTTAAGACGTCCCGCAACCTAGCCCCGTCCTTGTGCTGACAGCTCTTTGAGGCGCGCGCGAACAGAACGCGCCGTCGACCCGGGCCTGGTCCTTGATCGGACGGCGAGCTACCCATCACTCGCCGTCCGCCACTTATCTGCCTGCGTCTGTATTTCCGCATTCGACCCTAATCTCTTCAAAGTTAGAGTGAAAAAGCTTCTTCTGGGTAAGCTCACTCCATCGTAGACTTTGTCTTTTTCACCCCTGACCTAAGCTAGACTCAAGAGCAAACACATAGAAACAAATGTTTAAATCATCATCATCATATCAGCCGAAAGACATCGACGATGGGAGGAAAATATTTAAAAGACGTTTTTTTATGCTATTTGGTTTTAGTTCATAATTTATTAAGTTTGTAATTAAGTAATTTATTATTTATTAAAAAATTAATATGGTTTAAGTTCTGTATCTCTACATAATATAAAACAAAGTCGCTTCCAGCTACCTCTACGCTTAGATCTTTTAAACTACGCCACAGATTTTAATGAGATTTTCATCAATAGACAGAGTGATTCAAGAGGAAGGTTTATGTATCTACCTACATTGCACCCGTGCAAAGCCGGGGCGTCACTAGTAAGATTATGAAAACGTTGCAGAGGGAAAATATTGCAGGCAGGAGATGTTATCGAGCGCACAGTAAAAGGGAGTGTCGCCTGACCTCTGTGACCCACAAAACAAGAGTTGCGCAGGTGGGTCAATATGACCCACTCATATCGTTGAGGTTCTAGTTGCAACTAGTTACAATGTAGCTATGTTTTATTTAGGGCTTATTTTTCAATAGTCAGATAAAAACTTTTACCCAATGAATAAATATGATTATTTGACATAATATTTTCTATTTAAAAGCTGTCAAACCGCCATGTGTCTTTAACTAATGTAATTGGCCAAGGGCCGTTTTATGTTAAAGTAAAATAAATAAATAAATAAATGTTTATCCCTCTGAGATAGCTGCAGATTGAAAAATTAGACTAATATGAACAAGAGAATTTTTTTAAAAATTTAATTTCGCATATTATTATTTATTATTTATGTACAATATTTACAGACTTTCATAAAAAATAATATTTTTAATATTCAAATTTTTATTTTTATAATATTTTTGTTTGTAATGGATTAACTTAAAAACTCCTTTACCGATTTAAAAAAGCTACATTATCAGAATAACATTATCCTACAAATTGTTTTAAAAACAATGGGAAATCTACGTTGACGCGGTACTGGAGAAAATCGAAGATATTTTCTTTTATTTTTTTATCCATAAACTAGCTTATACCCGCGACTTCGTCCGCGTAAATTTCGAACTCACGTTTGATCCCTTTAGGGGTAGAATTTCGAAAAATCCATTCTTATCGGAAACATAATTATGCCTACGCCGTACAAAGAACACACCCTCCAAGTTTCAGGTCTCTACGATCAGCGGTTTAGGCTGTGCGTTGACAGGTCAGTCAGACATTCAGGACAAAGCATTTTCTATGGATAGAAGAGAAAAGATAGAAAGAAAATAGCTACAGAAATAATACAGAAATACAAAAAGAAAATATAGAAATCATACAGTTTCTACGCTGATACACACGTGAACATTAAAAAGAATTCCTATCCAATTTTAAAATCTCAAATATTTAGATTTTACGTAACAATTCGACAAACAATAAAATAAAACGTCAATATCTTTAATACCAACGTCAAAATTAGGTCACCCGGGCTGTGGTGTTCTACATTTAGTTTCCATGACAACGTTCGCCATCTTGGAGGTTGCCATGGTTACGCGCATGCGCGTCGCTGCTATAGGCGTGTCTGATAGGAGATGTATGTAGCTTTGAAAGGCTACGATGGATACTTGAATGGTCATTGCTCCTATTTGTAATTATCGATGAAAAAAATGATGGAAGGATTTCAATGGAAGTCGGAAAAGCAACATGACTGGGTAATATGGGAGAAGAATGAGTAAGATTTTGTAAAAACCAAATTTAAAAGAGTGCCGTGGAGTTTCTTGCTCGTTCTTCTCCATAGAGGCCTACCTACGTTTTGGAACGAGCAACTAGCTTCAACATTCGGACTAACTGACCGACTCCTTGACAATTCAAAAGTGCCTGTAAATGGTCTAATTGAAATAAATGTTTTGACTTTAACTTTTGAATTTTAGGTATTGACTTGATTTTTGTTGAAACATGTATAAAATTAACTTTTTGTTGATTGACAGTCAGCTGTACTGCAAATCTAGGTATACAATTAAAAAAGCTGAAGAGTTTTAATTTTTTAAACGCGCTGTTCTCTGGAACTAACAGTCGTATTTGAAAAAAATTATATGATAGTCAGATTCATGAGGAATAGTACACGCATTATAATCACGCTTCGACTCACAGGAGCGAAGCAGCAGCCAAAAACGTACACTGTTCAAAAACACTGCGTTTTTACAACCCAGTAACTGGCTAATACGATACCCCTTAGTAAGACTGGTTGTCAGACTTTCGGGCTTCTGACGACCCGTAACGACTGTCAAAGATCCTCGTATGACACAATAGCTTAACATGCTTTTCGTGGCACGGAGAGTGTAAAGATGGTCACCCATCCACGGACGAACCCCGGCAAGCGTAGCTTAACCTGATGGATCGACCTGCGCGGCTGTTATTACTTAGCCACGAGCTAGTCTATAAAAATGAATCGCTAAATGTATTGCTAAGCGCAAAACTCGAGAATGGCTGGACAGATTTGGCCGATTCTTTTGTTGTTGTATTCGTAATTTTCCAGACAAGGTTTTTGTGTAAGATTTTTTTTAGAAATCCTCCGGGTATGTTGGAATTTTGCAAGCGTGCGAAGCCGGGGCGATTCGCTAGTAATAACATAAAAATGTATTTGGCCAACCAACAAAAATAAACAGCTACCTACTCAATGGTGCCGATTCTCTTGGTCACAAACTAAACTAAAATTAGACTATTTCCATCTTTTTATGTCCAATAAAACAAGAAAGAGACTAATGTACATAAGAGCTGTCAAATTTAGTCAATCTGACACATCCATACAGTTATAGTTGACATCTTAAAACGTATGGATTAAAAATACGGAGAAATTCAAGGCAAAACTAATTTGACATCGGTAACTTAGTTCTTTAATATCACCGTCCTTTCCTTTCGCTGTTTGTTAGTAAGAGATGTCAATTCTCTAAATTTAGTCTAGTTTGTGAACAAGGGAATCGGCACCACTGTCAATGACAACAGACTATGTTTATTACTTAAGATAACATATTTTTTGTTAAGTTTCTCATATTTAAAGTGAACTATGTATGTTCTTTTTGAGAAATAAATGTCTTTAAACCGAAAAGCGTTTACCGTTTATGTTGGTTGACATAACCGTTGTTTTGGATCACTGCACACTGTCAAAGTTCGTGGGTATGTAGGTCAGCCTTCTAACTTTCAAACTTGTGATCTTTTGGGTAAGGTAGGTATAAACTATAAGTTCCTACCTACATATACAGTATGTTAAATAACAGAGGCTCGCCCCCTATTACATGGGACTTAAACACAACTGGCGAAACGTGGATGTACTAATGGGTACACCTCTGCCTAACCCTTCGGGGATTACAGGCGTGATGTTATGTATGTAAACAGGATATTTCGATGTATGCAAACGCCCTCTGTTGGGCGTTTGCATACATCGAAATATCCTGTTTTTAAGATGCGTTAACGCCGTACGGCTTAACATACAAACTTGAAAAGTCCTTTTTTTTAATGAATGAACCGATTAATGATACTTCCTACAAATAAGCAGAATACATAGGTCTAAAAATTTAATTGAGAACATTTTCGAAATTATTAATTTAATAAAAGTTTAAACTCAAAAGGGAAAACTCTGTTTTCTATGAAAAACTTAAATTCGGTCGAATTTACTTGTCATTTAGTCGCTATAACAAGAAATTATAAGAAAAAGTTTAGGTTTAAAGGACCCCCATTAGTTTATACCTATTTGCCTACAAGAGAGAGAGAGAGTAGAGTTAAATATTGTACGGAACCCTTTGTGCGCGAATTGAACACGCACTTGGCCAGTTTTTTATCATCTTCAAACAAAAGACGAAACGTTCCAATCAGCGTTGATCACTGACTCGTTAAATACACTTTCTCTAAAGACGAAATGGTTCAGAAACAAAATTGAACTGTTACATAATATTTTACTTGTTAACTATTTATTATTCGCCTCAGGCATACTCTAACAGTCGACCAAAGGTGGTGAAGAGATAACATGGTAGATACAAGTTATTATACGAGAGTAAAACACCAAAATTTGAGATTATAGAAAAATAAAAAAGTAAGAAAGGTCAGGTGCGCAGTACTCGTAACCGGCGTGCTTGTAGATGAGGCGAAAGGAGTATGTAAGCATCGTAGCTGGGGACGTTCTGTAGTTTCTGCCTATCCCCATGGGAAAAAGGCGTGAGTTTATGTATGTATGTATACAGTATGTAAAAAAGTAACTAGACACTTACTACTTCACTTTATCAATTGGAAAAACAATACGTCTTTAAAAGTCTTTTGTTTTTCGTAGCAAAATTAACTTATTAATGTCCCATTACAGGGCAAAATCCTCTTCTCATACAGAAATATACCTATTTCATATGTACTTTCTAAGTTTATCTTGGTCATTACACATACAGTAGAATTCGGATATCACGACCCTCAAGGGGCCGGCGGTACTAACCGGACGACGCACAAACCTGAAAAATTAGTTTAAGCTTGTTTTTATGTATTAATAATACGAAATTATTATGAAATAATAATCTAGTTATATCCATTTCTAGTTAAATAAAACAGATTCATTAAAAATAACTTTAATGGAGTTCGTAGAAATAAGGAGAGAGTCGGGACACGGAGCGGTGAGGGAAATAACTCTGCACCGTCGTAATAAACGGACGATTTTTTGCCAAAATAGGTAGGCTATAAGCGGTTGGTCGCTTAAACCGGAGTCGTATTAAACGGATAATGTTTTTTATAGCACATAAAACATAACATTACGCCTGTAATCCCCGAAGGGTCAGGCAGAGGTGTACCCATTAGTACACCCCCATTTCGCCAGTTATGTTTTTAGTCCCATGTAACAGGGGGCGAGCCTATTGCCATCAACCGGGCACAAATCCAGACTCCGAGCCTGCTACTGAGAAATTCCTGATGGAAAAACCCAATAACACTTTGCCCGACCTGGGAACCGAACCCAAGACCTCAAGCACAGCAGTCGCGCTTGCGACCACTAGACCAACGACTCAGTCAAACGGACGAATAAACGATTTTTTTGCCAAAATAGGTAGGCTATAAGCGGTTGGTCGCTTAAACCGGAGTCGTATTAAACGGATAATGTTTTCATAGTACGTCTTTAAGAAACCAAACAAGAGTTTGCATTTTCGTCGCTATAAGCTCTTGCACAATATAAGCTTAGTAGTTATAACCGGATTATACTATAGTTTCATCTGACGGCTACTAACACACATGCTTCTATTATTAAGTTAACATTGATCTCTCAACTAACAGGTAGGCGTGTACGAGCTCTTACATGTTATTATCGATTTCCACGCAGTGCCGGGGCGCGGGTGGCTGTCAGCTGATCGGGGGCATTCGAGGGCGTATGTTGCGCCACCTCTACGTGTATCAATTTAAATATAGTGGATTGCATTGCCCTAGTTTATACATACAATGTGTTAATGAAATAACCCAAAACATGAAACTAGTTTGTTTAGAATCGGCAACAAAATCCAATACGCAATTTTTAATATAGGTTTTTTTTTTCCAAAAATTAATTATTTGTCATGTCGTATCTAATACTTTTTAACGACGCTGTACACTACTGTCCGATGTCGTGTCAACGAGCGTTTGACAGCGGCGCTGCGATAGAGCTACGAATCTGTAAGAAGTAGCGCGACGACAACATTTACAAATATCTTTCACTGTGATTTATAAAAATAAATAATTATACGTCATATCAATTTATTAATATAAAAATCGGTTGGAGTGTCCGAGGTTTTGGGTAATTTCATTAACACATTGTATATGAATTAAATTGAAGTGTTTGTACTGTCAAATACAGCTGATTAAATATGAATGTTTAACACAGTACTCAAAAGAAGAAAAACAAATGTTTTTGTCTATCTAGCTATTTACGTATTTTTTTTATTTTTTACTAGCTTTTGCTCGCGAAATGTCGGTTATCGCGGACGCAGACGAAGTCGAAGTCTAATAAAAATTAGCCTATGTCCTTCCCCGGGTCTTAAACTAACTCCAAATTTCATCAAAATCGATTCAGCGGTTTAAGTGTGAAGAGGTAACAGACAGACACACTTTCGCATTTATAACATTAGTATGGATTAATTTATTAAAAAAAAAATAGTTATGATAATGTTCAAATAAATACATATGAAACTAGCAGTCAGATTGGAAAAAAATATTTGACAGCCGGTTTCAAGAGGAATAGTAAAGGCTATATAACATCACGCTACGCCACAAGAGAGCAGAGCAGTGACCAAAGACGTAACATAACAAGGGTCAAACCGTAGGGCATAGCTAGTTCTCTAATAATATTTATAAGTACCATAGACAGTAAAAAAAAAGAGTATAAACACAGACCCTAGTGCAACTATCAATAAACTAGCTTGAACGTTCGTATCTAGGTCATTTGACATTTAGGTTACCTGCTAGCGTACCTACGTTAGTTCTAAACTGTTTAACGAGATGATTGTCTATGCATTAGCGGCCATTTTGAATTTCATTCGCGTGGATAATGGCGGGAAGCCTGGCAGAACTTTTTAACTAGATTTTCACGAAAAGGAAAATTTCTTTCTTTTTTACCCGGTGGAAAATAAGATAATATTGTTTTTTAGTTACTATGTCTGCCTGTATGTTCCCTTCTAGATACTAAACGAGTGAACTGATTTTGATAAATTAGTTCACTAACCGTGGAGGACTAAATGAGGTGGAAAATTTAAAATAACCTGTGACGGCGGCCATTTTGGACCGATTTTCATCAAACGTGGCTAAGAATTCTCCCGACTAATTTACCTTTCAAACAAGAAAAACAAAATCAAAATCGGTTCATCCTTTCGGGAGTTACAATGCCACAGACGGACAACCACACAGACACGTCATCAAAATTATAACGAGGCAAAAACGTCAGGGATTTAAAAAATACAAATTATACATACACATGCATAAACTCACGCCTTTTTCCCATGGGGGTAAGCAGAAACTACAGAACGCCACCTGCTACGATCCTTACATACTCCTTTCGCCTCGTCCACGTTCATACATCTCGTCATACAAGCACGCCGGTTACGAGTACTGCGCACCTGACCTTTCTGAAGAACCACAAAAATATTTGAAACATTAAGTACTTATGTAATAAAATTTGCCAACGATATGCTAAGAAGAATAACTGAGTCCTTAATTGTTTTAATGGCGCAAAAACTGGCTAAGTGATATCCTAGCCATAAATAGAGCTATCTTTCCATACACCTATATATTTCCACAAGCTTTTATTTAGTACTGTTCGTATGTAAGTAAGTTGTCCTTTCAAAATTTGCAAACCATTTTTCGACCATTTCTTGTTATCCGATTGAGCTGAAATCTTGCATACACCTTTAGTTCTGGTGACAATACAATGTCCCAATACTCAATATTGCGATAATAAAAAAAAAGATTGTTTTTATAAATATTTTTTTTGTTATTATTATCGTTTATAAGTTTAGAAAATTGCGAAGTTTACATGACATACTAAACAAACGCGCTGCATCGCCCCTCGCCCTTCTCTGCTCTGACCCTCGCTTGAATGAATAATTTAGGTATTATTTGACAATCAGCTGATCAGCAATAATGGCGCAACAGCAGTAAAATTCTAGTTGACAACACCAATCAATTGACGTACTATTTATGACCTGTCAAAACGCGATTCTTCCATAGATTTTGACAGATGTGACGTCACTTCTGTGGCGACTCAATTGACTATTTATTAATTTGAAAGCAATTTATTCTTACAGTTAATCTAAAATTAATCGGGTTTTTCAGGGCTAAATTAAAACGTTTCTTCAGAGAAGTTGTGTCTTGGAATTATTCGTTAATGGTGTCAACTGCCGAATCAACTGTATTGCATTTAAATTAGAATTAAAAAAATAACGGTTGCTATTATGTTATTGTTGAAATGACTGCATTTTGGTGATATTTTTATTTTGCGTATGGCTAACTAGTGACCCCGCCCTGCTTCGCACGGGTGCAATGTAGATATATAAACCTTCCTCTTGAATCACTCTATCTATTATTGAAAACCGCATTAAAATCCGTTGCGTATTTTAAAAGATATTATCGATATTTGCTTTCCGTATGAAATAAATCGCAGACAGAAGTTAGTTTTGTATAATTTTAAAAACCATTTCGTTTTTTATTATCATTTAGGGCTGATTTTTCTATATAGTACACGTAGTTTTATATTATCTGTGATAGTACCGGTGAGATAACATTTATCCAAAAAATAAATATGACAGTTTGACATATTTTCTATACACAAGCTGTCAAACCGACATATTTATCCCTCCGTTATGAGCTATCTGACGATTGAAAAATTAGCTCTTAAAAAGTAATAAATAACTTTCAAAATCGTCATGACATTCCATGTTTTATCAGAAAATACTTATTCCGTCGTCCAGCGTCAACCTTCCGCCATTTTTCAATGAAAATCTAACCTATTTTGTGAATTGCATAAAAGGGCTCACAGAATCTAGGGAAGGACGCGGTACGCATGCGCGACGCAAGCACGTGCGGGGTCACTGACCTTGCTACGATTACACAGTTTCGGATGCAAGTAAAAATATGTTTCGTTCAAATTTGGAATGGCCTAATTTTTGATGTTACATTGCTTTTTTTTGATAAGAAGACGAGTGGTTTTGGGCATAGTTAGGAGGTAATGGATGATGTATGGATTGTTGCTTTTAAAAAAATGGCGTTCAGACAATTTTATGTTAGACTAGCACTTTTCTCGCGTGATTTTTCTTACGTATCCCTAATTTATTTTTAATATACATATATCGCCTATGTCACCCGGCGATAGAGTAGCTTCCCAACAGTGCAAGATTTTATCAAATCAGTTCAGCACTTTCGGAGCCTATTCAATGCAAACAAACAAACAAATCTTGCCTCATTATAATATTAGTAGAAACTAGCTTCCGCTCGCGACTTCGTCCCTTCGTGAAGTCTTTAGAATTGAACCAAAGTTTGGTATTCAACTTTAACACACACAAAAACGGGATAAGAATTATCTTACATGATAAGCTAGATAAATATCTAAATTTTAAGCTAATTTAGCAGTATTTTCAGTCTGGCTTCGGGGTTGGGTCAATCGATATGTAGGAGAGCGCTAGCTTAGTTTAGGTCTGTCTAATTCTGGTGATTCAATTATGTTTAATTTAATGCCTTGAATTCTCATCGCGAGACGACATCCGGCCACAGTATGCGCGGGCTTGCGGACGGCGAGTGATGGGTAGCTCGTCGCCCGATCAAGGACCAGGCCTGGGTCGACGGCGCGTTCTGTTCGCGCGCGCCTCAAAGAGCTGTCGGCACAGGGACGGGGCCCCAACAGGGCCAAACGCCTATCGGGGTTGCGGGACGTCTTAACAGGATACCCTGACCCCGGAACGTAAAGGGCAACAGAAGGAACAGGGTGGTTTTTTAGTCAGTAAAAGTCTGACAGTCCCTTCCGCCCCACCCAGGGCGGAAGGAATCATTTAATGATTTTTACCTCCTCAAAAAAATTGTCCTTGAAGGCTGTAATTTAGAAATTTTATGTTTACAAATAAATAAAATTGAAGTGTCAGTTTGTAATATAAATACAATAACATTACAATACAAAATAAATAATAATACACGGCACTCACACGATAAAAAAATAAATGTCTGTCTGTTTGTGCCGGCTAATCACCGAAATGGCGGGACCGATTTTGACGGGACTTTTACCCACAGATAGCTTATGTTATAATATTGGGTAACAAAGACTTTTATTTTAGAAAAATAACTAGGGTTACGCGCAAAAGACATTTACGCGGACGAAGACGCGGTCAAATGTTAGTTACAAAATAAATGTCAAAAGAAACATATTCTTTCTACAAGAACTAGATCAGTTTAGAAGAAACTAGGGCGTGAATAAGCAGACCTCTAACACGATAGTCCCATTCCTAATCCGTTTTGCAAGACAGTACTATTCTCGTATAATAATCCTATTATTGTGACTAACCTGCTTAATGTTTATGTTAGCCTAGTACCTAGTGCTAGTAGAAATAGGTAGAGATAAACTACTATAACTTGACGCTCCCCTCCATATTACTATTTCAATGTGTGTAGTCACATTCGTATGAAAGAGTTTGTATGTAGTTGTGAGTAATCGTCTTCAGTAGCAGGCAGATTTGTTTGTCAACTAATCATAAATAGCCGACCGCGCAAGACGACGCACCTGTCATTTTCATAGAGAATGTCAGTGCAGCGCCATACTAATAATAATGAGTAATTTTTGACGCTGCTAGTCGAGCAACAAATCGCTGACTTGTTTTTGTTTCGGGGGCCGTCTCAGTACGCACACATCCTTGTGAATATGTTTAATACTTTTAAAAACACTTTCAAACGTTTTGAATTGTGGAAGGGCGCGTCATGTTACTGTAGTTTATCTCTACTCAGAGATAAACTCAAAACGTTTGAAAGTAGTAGACGACTCTCGAAACAAAACCAAATCAGCAATTTGTTGCTCGACTAGCGGCGTTATTAATTACTCATTTAAGTGGAGTTTCTTTCTTGCTCGTTCTTCTCCATAGAGGCCTACCTCCGTTTTGGAACGAGCAACTAGCTTCAACTTTCTGACTAGGTAACTAACCGACTCCTTGACAATTCAAAAGTGCCTGTAAATAGTCTAATTGAAAAAAATGATTTTAACTTTGACTTTGACTTGGAGCGTGAGGAATGGACTCCAATAAAATCGCTTTGAGAATATTATTACTGCATACTAAATGCTATCTTAAAAGAGAGAACAAACAACAAACACACGTATTAAACTTAAGTTAATTTTATTCGGAGCACGTACAAAAGACGTAACACCCATTACCATAGACAATAACTATTGATTTTTACCCGCTCGTGACCTAGAAAATGTTGCCATACGCATAATGGCTTTAGTCGATGGTTAATGTGATGTATTTTAATGATTAAGGGTGACTGTTTGGCTAGTAATTGGGTATATGACAGGGATGGTCAACTTGATTAGATCTAAGATCGACAAGCCCTATACGGTCAATGACACACTACTTAAAATTTTAAATGAAGCAGTTACATTCCTTCAATTAAGTATGGTAGATATTGGTGCCGATTCCCTTGGTCACAAACTAAACTAAAATTAGACTATTTCCATCTTTTTCTACACCATAAAACTAGAAAAAGACTAATGTAAATTAGAGCTGTCAAATTTAGTCAATCTGACACATCCATACAGTTATAGTTGACATCTTAAAACGTTTAAGGCAAAACTAATTTGTCATCGCTAACTTAGTTCTAGTGACCGCGAAGCGCGACTGCTGAGCATGACATCTTGGGTTCGATTCCAAGGTCTGGCAAAGTGTTATTGGGTTTTTCCATCAGGAATTTCTCAGTAGCAGTAACATAAACCACTTTGACGCAGACGGGGCAGAAAGTCAGAAACTAGTCGTGTTACAAAATGGTCGGTACATCACAACACCGCATAGGTATAGTCAGTAATAATCATTCGCTATGGAGGTCGTCAGTAATGAGTAACTTCCTCCAGCTGGGCTCGCCGACATCCGAAAGGGGAGTTATGTGTTTGCATATTTAACAATTTGTATTCTCTATGGGAATAGTTTTTTGTAGTTCCGGAATTTGACTGCTTTTCTTGATCTTCTAGGAATTTGAATGAATTGGTAACTATTTGGGTACACGGTTAACCAAAAATTCTTTAAAAAAATTCAAACATTGTATTGGATTTTCAAATAACTGTAAAATTAGATTTTTTTGTAGTTTTGAAATCAATTCAGTTCCCATTTATAAGACACATGTGTAGTCCAGTTCTATGTAGAAATAATTACCTATCTGTTTCCGATTTCCCGCCTTTTTTTAAACCTGTCAAAAATGTATTTTTTTTTTCAAGACATTTAGTTTATGGTTTTACAACCTCTTTTAATTACTAGGGCTGTTTAAAATTTCTGTCCACGACAAACTGAATAAAATAGAGTGAAAAATAACGAGTATAAATAAAATAGAGTAAAAATAACGACTATTATTTATTTGTTGGATCTATAATATATTCTGTCTAAGTTTGTCAGAAAATGAAACAAAACCGACATTTTTTGACATTTATTTTCGTCGAAATGCAGCAACCCAGATGAATCAATAAAATTGCTAATTTGTTAAGGACATGCAGGACTCATTTTCTTACCATTTTTTTTTTCAAGTAGGTCCTTATAAACCATGCATGCATTTTATTCCACATAACAAGTTGTCATTAAAAATAAATATTTCCACACTACCTTGAGGTATATCGACCGCTGTGAGAATTAGGTCTCCTGCAGTATATTAAGTATTCTTCGTGTTAACTCATTAGGTATTGATTTTAATGGCACGAGTAGAATAGAATTACGTCAAGAGACATGTGCAAAGTGTCCCATAGAATGACGTCTAAATATCTGCAGTAATTATTGTCGTTTGAAGGCTGTATCTACGGCAATAGCGCGTGCAAGCGGTGGTTTTTGTTTACTTTCCCATGTAGTACATACTGTTTCCATGATCAGCTACCATGCTTATAGGTTCTTTTTTTTATTTTTTTGACATTGACAGCGCCTTCTTAGTGAAGAATGGGCAAAAAAATTGGCGGCATTTGTTATGTATGATAGCGAAATAAAACCTTTTTTCTTCTCTTTGGTTTATGCCGTAGTAAATATGGTTTTCAACGTGGTTGACGGATTACATTTTAGCTCGTTTTAGCAGAACTGTTCAAGCACAGCAACTGCACTTTGTACGCTTCTATCTTATTTAATTTTGTTATTATTTTTGAATGCCTTTCGGCGGGACAAATAAGGACCAATATTTAAGCAACATATAATAATTATTGTAGGTACTGTGATCACAAAATAAAATAATTAATTTGATACTTTTATAAATTCCATCATTTTGCTTCTCTGTTTGCGTTGATCTTTGGATTATGTTAACAATAGAACGTACGACGTTAAATGTTATTGCATTGCATCTTTCACACAGAGACAAAATTAAAAAACATTAATGTCAAATGACTGCAATTTTGCCGCCATAAAAATTTCATAACCTATAAGATTTATGAGTTATAAATAATCGAGGGTCAAGCAGAGTTGACACCAATTATAATGCATAATAAAATACAAATGCATGCAAGATTTTAAATTCAATAATTCAAAGGCTATAGGCAAATCATGTTACGTAATAATTGATAAATTATTTTTTGTGTCTTTGGCTGTGTCGATTCGCATTTTCGTCCTAAGATTTGGCGCACAATAGCGACAAAAAATTTGATCCATAATATATCCTTGTCGAAATGTCTCTTATTTTTTGTAGTAATTGTATAAAATGATATTGGATTTTTATCGCTAATTATTTTCAAATGTATTATATTTAAGTAGGTACCTATAAGTTTCGAATGTACGGATAGCGTCATCAACTAGTTACTTCCTTTTAGAACGAATTTTAAAACGAAAAGGGTAACAAGGATGACGAGGCGAAAGGAGGTATGTAAGGATCCTAACAGGTGGCGTTCTGTGGTTTCTGCCTACCTCCATGGGAAAAAGGCGTGATTTTATGTAAGAATAACAAGTTGGCATACTGTATTAACTTTTGTACCTAATCAATTTAGTTGTTGAGATATTGGTGCTGATTCCCGTGTTCACAAACTAAACTAAATTTAGACTATTTTATCTTTTTCTATCGAATAAAACAAGAATTATTTCCACCCCGGAAATAAATTAAACCCGCCAATTTTCGTTAATCTAAAACTTTCATGCAACATGATTAAAAATACGGAAAAGTTCAAGGCACAACTAATTTGACATCTATAACTTTTTTTAAAATATCACCGTCCTTTTCCTTCACTGTATGTTAGTAAGAGATGTCAATTCTCTGATTTTAGTGTAGTTTGCGAACAAGGGAATCGGCACCATTGTTATTCAAAACTAGTTACTAATTCCTTACGGCTACAAATTATCAAAATGTCGTCCTCAAATCGCAGCGACAAATCGCAAGTCTGCGTCTAGCGTTAACTCGAATCAGCATTGCGACACTTGGCGTGTTAGTGGGTGCTGCAATACGACATTGACTAATGTGCTATATGCGATACGGTTATGTCAAGGCGAGTGCATCTTTTTAGGTAGGCAGAAGAGCAACGCACCTTTAGTAAGACTACCTTATGCACGCCGCCTCATCTGCGCGGACATTTTCATCACGCTTTCACGACTAAATCACTGAAACGATTTTGATGAAATTTGGTACGGAGTGAGTTTGAACCCCAAGGATGGACATATGCTACTTTTTATTCCGTAACTTCACTTAAAGACCACGAAGTCTTGGGCAAAAGCTAACAGGCTAAATGTTATAAAAAAAAGATCTGTAAAATTTTATTTGGTCATTAAATTAAGAAAAAAAATACTATGTTACTCTCTGGTAATATAGCTTTCCATAGGTGAAAGAATTCTTAGAATCGGTTAAGTACTTACCTAGTTTTTGAGTTTCTCCGTTACAAACAAAAATGTATTTTTTTCTCTTTCTAATATTAGTTTAGATAAAATGAGTTTTCCCTCAAAACGTAATTAAAACACCTATTTAATATCGCATATTAAATAACGTACTTAGAATCAACTTTAGCATTTTTTCACAATAGACAACGGTTTGTTGACTAGTTATAAAAAAACTTTTTGAACCAGCAGATCTTACCTTTATAATTGTAGCTAAAAATAACGAAACTCAAAAGCCCTCTATTCTAATGGGGAAGAAAACAATAATACAGCTTAAAATAAACATCTAAAATGAGTTCATAACATTCGGCATTGAAACTATAAAATTAATCGTTCATTAATAAAATACCAAAACGTACATTTATAACAAAGTTATTTTAACGTTATTAAGCAGTTATTTAAAACGGTTATTATCGTTACTCGATCGAATACCGCTGGCATGGCATGCTAGATTCAAAAAATATTATTTCAAATTTGGAACATTTGTCGATCCTATTTTTTTTCCATTCGCGTAGTCCGTCGCAGCCGGGTCACACGAATTTTCGAAGAAAAATATCAAAACGATTTTTGCAAAAATTTTCTCGTTCATAAACCGCATTCTCGAAAATAATCGTGTAAAATATTATGTCGGTGCATACTATTCCTCTGGTTACACCTTTTATTAGAGGCCCGAGGTTCCCGTATAGAAAGAGTGAGTGTTTTTTGATTTTTTATTTTATCTTCAAGCGAGTTCTCTATTGGCATAAGCAGAAGGACATGTTAGCCGTAAGAAAACACAGGCTTTTGATAATTTTATTAAGGAAAATGATGGGCTAAGCGTTTCAAAATGTCACTGCCTATCCCAAAGGGAACAGTCGTAAAGATTTTCAGTGCTTTATGCGGTTTTATGTTGATTCTTAATATTTTTAGTGTCTAAAGTTGAGAGACCATTTTCAGTATTTTATTAGTCTGCCTCCATATTTTCTTAGACATTTTGTGTTTTTAATACGTTTAATTTTTGGTCAATTTATAATATAATATTATGTTGATAAAAGTGCATTTTCGAGGCATAATAATAGTATGCCTACATTTATAATAATTATTTGAAATTGCATAAAACTTTTTACATAATCGGCATTTTGTAGTCGGTATGTTTTTCAGTTGCTATGGAAACAATATTTTTATTTTTACTAACGTAAAGAGGTTCTATTTTTTTTAGTTTTTAATTAAACAAATAGCTTGACTATCTTTCGTAATCATTATTTGAACTCGTAAACAATCACAAATGAAAATTATTAAATCTACATAAAAATAGACTAACTATATGACTTAAATCACACGAAATCTCGAAAACTACTCGACTTAAGCTGAATTTGATGGTTATTTCATTTTAACCGACGAAGCGACGAAGCCTTAAAGGAGGGTTATGTGTTTGATCTGTGTGTATGTATATCCGTTCCTATGTCCGCTCGTAACTACTCAACGGCTCAACCGATTTTTTATTTATTTAGTTCTAAAAAACTTCAACTTCATTCAATAATACTTCAAGTGCCACGTATTGAGACCCAATTGATTATATTGTACCGTCATACCGGTATGAGACCGGGCCTTGAGTGGCAATGTTTTGCCATTCAATACCATGCGGAAAAAGCCACAGATAAAAGCTAGTATCCTAGGAAGTATGAGCAGGGCACATAGCCCGTAGAGCAGACGGCCGTTGGGGTCGTAAGGCTGTCGAGTGGCGACCACGTAGGTACCGGAAGACGCAGTGTGGGAAGGCCAGAGGTGGTCTGACGACCTGGTAAAGGTCATTGTCATTGTGGCTATCTTTAGGGAAGGCCTATGTCCAGCAGTGGACGACGTTCAGCTGATATGATAACGCTGATGATCCTAGAATGAGACTACAATATTTAAGACAAGCCCGCCACACTGTTCCCACCCACTGCAACTCCTGAAAGCCAGATCAACAGTGGAGGCCAACAGAAAAGCGTCGAGGCAATGAAGCTCGACGAGTCCCAGAGAAACGATTAACTGTCGGGTCCCGCAACGAAATTAATCAAAAAAGAATAGCGGTGGAGTAAGAAAAAATATATAACAAGCAGGAGACAGATCAAAACTAGGACAATAGGCACATAGGGATGTTTGCAACTGGGAGAAGCCCAGATTGCCATTAAAGATTACAATAGTCTGTCTGTCAGTCTATAGCTAAATATTATAATAGTATTATGTCATAAAGTTTCGCATATTGACTAACAACTCTTTTTGACTTGCCTCTAACGTCTAAATAACAATTTTTTGGCGCCAATCCAAAATGGCGGGCATTTTTTTTAACGTATGTCATTGACTTGGTTATTACATGAAAATTGCACAGTAAATGAAGGTAAAAATATTATATTTATTACAGTAGGTATATAAAGGTTTTAACAAAGCTAAAAGGTATTATCAAAACTAGCTAATCGAAAATAATTCAATAACTCGCATAGTCACATCCAAAAAGTACAGCGCACATCTAAAATGTATGCTTATAATCAAACTAGCTACCGCCCGCGATTTCGTCCACTTCAAAGTTGATTTCTTCATACAAAACCATCGAGACGAAGAAGATAGATACGTTAAACCCAACAGAATTATTGATAAAAACCCAAACCACAGCCGACTACGCTTTAACCAAAACTTAACCTTCAAATCCCTAAAACTTTATAGCAACAACCGCACCAAAATCTGTCTAATAGTTTTGTAGATAAGCTCTAACAGACAGATTGCAACTTAGTTTTATAATAAGTAGTGATTGCGGTGTCAATGCTGTAGTCGTAAAAATTCTGTACTCGGTAAGGGTAACCATGAATTGTTTATTGGGATTTTTGTGGAATATTCTTCGAGATGTATAAGCTTTTGATGTTGGCTTGAATTGGAAGGATAAGGCGTGTGTAGTAAAATGGAGCTCATGGAGTTTCTTCCTCGTTCTTCTCCCTAAAAACCTACGGTTTAGAAAAACTAACTAACTTAAAATTTCTGACCGACTGACTCCTGGACGCATACAGAAAAGCCTGGTTTATATAAATAAATGTTTCAAGTTTGAGGCGTCAAAGTAATTTTTAGTTACAGTAAAAAAGACGTTTTTTGCCTCGTTTGAAAAAAACAAACACACTCCCATTTATACATATTTTACAGTACCTAAAAATCCTGCCACTGTCCCAATTTTCATGCAGAACGGTGACACCCTTGGTTGGCAGGACATACTAGATTTGTAGTTCGATGACCTGTTAAATTTGTGACCTCTCCGGGGTCACTCGGGGTCGCGTCTGTGACAAGTACACGTTGCATGTTCACTTGCTTACTTTTTGTTAACACATAACATAACATCACGCCTTTAATCCCCGAAGGGTTAGGCAGAGAAGTACCCAAGTATACCTACATTTCGCCAGTTATGTTTAAAAACACTTTTACTGTTTGTTGTAAGTTACATATTTTGGATGGTCCAAATCGCCTTGAGCAAGCGTGGTGATCAATGCTCGTGCCTTCTCTGTACGAGAAGAGGGCTTTGCCCTGCAATGGGACAGTAATAGGCTAGTAATATTACTAAAATATTCAGATTTTACCAATGCTTTAGAAAACAATAAATCTATGAATTAAAATTCTATATAGTTTGACTTAATTCATACTAATAATATAAATGTCAAAGTAACTCTTGTGTGTTAAGCTTTCACGATTTAACCACTGAACCGATTTTGATGAAATTTGGAACGATTTGGCTACTTTTTACAAGCTTTTATTTGACTTGCACTGCTCGTATGTATGATAAGTTGTTCCAACAAAATTAGCAAAAAAAAAATTCGACCATTTTAATCCCCGATTTCGTTTGTATCTGACATACATGCGGCCGAAGTCGCAGGAAAAGGCAGTATTAATATAGTATACATATATTATTGGTGAGGTTCTTCAAAAAGGTCAGGTGCGCAGTACTCGTAACCGGCGCGCTTGTATGACGAGATGTATGAACGTAGATGAGGCTAAAAGAGTATGTAAGGATCGTAGCTGGGGACGTTCTGTAGTTTCTGCCTAGGGTCCATGGGCAAAAAGGCGTGAGTTTATGTATTGAATGTGTATATATTATTATAGTAAAAATCGGCCTATTTTATAACGATAATTATTAGGTTTTATCGTTAAATAACATTATTGGTATAACTCGCAATTTTCTGATTTTTTTTACCCCTATTCAAGACTTTCATTGTGGTGAAGCTTTGGTCTTCACTTTTCATTTATAATAATATCGATACCTTTGGGTAGAAATGTCGTATAAACCATTTTGGCCAAATTGAGTTATATATACCATTTTTCTCAGAATTTTTTTCTCTATCGATCTGTATATACGAAATGCAGAAATTCGCACAAAAATGGTTAATACGACCCAAAAAATGTCGGTTATAGCCTCTTAAAAAAGGTAAATTTTCAACGTAAAAGCCAAATGTTTTTTTTTTGTAGTTTTGTTATGGTGTAATGACCATAATTTATATTAACTCAGGGCGTAAAAATAGTCGTTAATTGTAAGTGGTTTATACGCCCTAACGTGTTAAATGCATTACCTAAACATAGTTTAAATTCGACGTCGTAAATCCATAGGCAGTTCGCCATCAATGGCCATCATACATTGAGGCTGCGAGAAAAAATCCTAGGCCTTATAATGTTAATGTAATGAAGTATTCTGATTTTCTCAATTGGAATGAAATAACTGCTGAGACAATTGAAACTACTAAAACCCTGAAAATGCGAAACATCCGAATTATTACGTTGAAGAAAAATAATCCAAATGAAATATACATTAAATATTCTATGAAAGAAGAGACGTCAACTGATAAAGTAATAATATTTCAAAAATCTGGCAATAAAGAAAAAGGTAAAGGAAGATCGAAAAGCCGTGCGATATTACCCGAACAAGATGTAAGCAATGATAGACATGAAAAGGTGATGATGATGTCCCCAACTGCTCTTTATAAAAACAAATTGCAAATATCGGATGTAAAATATAGAGATTTAAAACGTATATGTGATAATGGAAAAGGTACCACCATGATTATCTAACTCACCCCATGGAAATGTGGCTGACTCTCTTACGCTAACCGACGAAGAAGACGAGAAAGAGCTAATTTAATAATACAATTATTATTATAAAAGAATAATAACTTTTCGTTTACGTAATGTTACATTTTGTTTGTTATCAAAATATTATTTAGTAAAAAACAAGACTATGTCAAATGATTGTATTGTTTGTCACTTAAACTTATTTTTTGAAATAATTTATAATGTTGAGTTCCTCAATTCATAATTCGTTTTAAAATAATTTATAATAACAATTCATAAATAATTTAAAACTATAACAAATACAAATTTATATAATAAATAAGTTACTTTTTAGTACAAAAGTTAGTTAGTTACGTTAAGTGCTTGATCGTTTTTTATTTAGTTGCAAATTCAATAAATTACTTAGTAAGCCTTAGTACAAAGGCTTAATTCAATAATTTATTGAATTAAGTAAATTTAAATATGTACAAAAATTAAAAACAACGATCAAGTCATAATTTTATAAATGACTAAAATGCCTGATTACTTTAATTTAAAAGAAGTTTGAATAATTTTTGTTTTTATGACTAAGTAGATTTTTTTATTTCAGTTTAAGTTGTTATAATTATTTTTCAATTTGTTAAACCTGTTAGGTAAGTTGTACCATTATTGAAATACTTAATAAATGTTGATTTCGTATTTCAGGTAGTTTTATGTTATTTGAATCGACTATTATTGGATATTAGAATCATAATAATTGAGTTCCTACAAATTCTGAGAGTAACAGGATTGTTTATTAGTCAGAATTCAATTGATCTATGATTATAAATGGTTTTTAATACAAAAAAAATATATATATATGGGTTTTTACGACAGTAAATGTGACCATAAGCTTACCAAAAATGGATATACGACCTATACAGTTTTTTTAAAGTACATTTTCATGGAGTGTATTAACCAAGAATTGTTTTTTTCTTAGACGTAAATCCAAGCTAACTTAAAAACTAAAGAAGATAGATAGGTTTTGATGATTTAACCTTTTTCATTTGCAAATTGTAAGAACCTTTCTCATAGATAATTTTTTTATAACTTTAAAAACAAAAAAGTTATGAATTTTTATGTAAAAAAAAAATAGTTTTTCTGCTCTCCTGAAAAGTCGGGTTTTGGTTTATACGACATTTCTACCCAAAGGTATCGATATAATTAAAATTGTATCTGTTTTGTCTGCAGGCAAGTCACCGTTCTTCCCCGGCGTGGAGGAGGCGGCGGTTGCGGGGGGCGCGGCCGGAGCTGGCTCGCCCTCCGTGCCGGACCAGGCACAGGATGTGGTCTCCAGGCTGTCGGCTGCCGGTCAGTACACCTCATTACATTACCCTGGTGCATTCTGAAAAGATACATAACATCACGCCTGTAATCTCCGAAGGGCTAGGCAGAGGTTTACCCACACACATTTCGCCAGCTATGTTTAAGTCCTATGTAATAGGGGGCGAGCCTATTGCCATCAACCGGGCACAAATCCAGACTTCGAGGCTGCTACTGAGAAATTCCTGATGGAGAAACCTAATAACACTTTGCCCGACCTGGGAATCGAACCCAAGAACTTACGCTAGACCATCGAAACAGAGGCTGGAAAGATATACCTGGTGTTGAAAGCAGTGGCGGCGTAAGTGGCGGGTTTTTCCATCAGAAATTCCTCAGTAGCAGCCTCGGAGTCTGGATTTGAGCCCGGTTTTGGCAATAGGCTCGCCCCCTATTACATGGGACTTAAACATAACCGGCGAAATGTGAGTGTACACCTATATAGGGTACACCCCTGCCTAACCCTTTGCGGATTACACGCGTGATATTATGTAAATCTAAAAAAGGAGACGACTCGCTTTAGTTAAATTTTTCAAGACGATGTTGCTGTCATAAATGTTTGACCATATAGCGGTTTCTCAATAACCACCTTCTCATTGTTCCAGGTCTATCGATGTGTGTGAGCGCACTGGGCTCGCCCGCGCGCTCGTCACCAGTGTCCGCGGGCTCTGAGCACGGCGAGCGCTTCAGCCGTAAAGTCTTCGTGGGTGGACTGCCGCCAGATATTGATGAGGGTGAGTCATTTAGAACTAGGGTAGAAGGGGGCGCAGCCTGGATCACCATGGATTCAGAACATATCAGCCTGTAGCGCCGTCTATAGCACAGCATGTGAACTACAACTGACAATTCTTCGCGCTATCAGTTTGCCACGACATTAGCATATATCAAAGTCAAAATCAAGTCAAAGTCAAATCATTTATTTCATTTAGGCCATTACAAGGGACTTTTGAAAGTCAAGTACAAAAGAAAAAGGTATTGAATCTAGTTGCCCCTTCCAAAAGCTAGTTTTGTATGGAGAAGTATGGGCAAGAAACTCCATACATAGTCTTTTAAAATCAATGTTTACAATATTTGCATACAGAATCATACATAGCGGCACGTAAATGCAATGTACTTACCTTAAAATCCCAAATTCCCGACAACAACCGTCAGGCAGTAGCCCACCAGACACAACACCCGTCTGGTCGGAGGATCCTCCCTTTACAACGGAGGATGAGAAACTTTACACCCTGTTTCTTCATTCCTCTAAAAGCCGAACGACGTCCAACTTGAGGTTTTTTTTTGAGCTAATAAAAAATCATTAAATGACTCCTTCCGCCTTGGGTGGGACGGAAGGGACTGTCAGACTTTTACTGACTAAAAAACCACCCTGTTCCTTCTGTTGCCCTTTACGTTCCTGGGCCGCGGTATCCTGTTCAGACGTCCCGCAACCCCGGCAGGCGTTTGGCCCTGTTGGGGCCCCGTCCCTGTGCTGACACCTCTTTGAGGCGCGCGAGAAGAGAACGTGCCATCCACCCGGGGTCCAATTTGACGTTGGCGTGAGGTTCTCGGTGATGACTTCACGCTCTATACGCTCGCTCAGGGCCCGCTGTTTGTGTTATGTATGCTACTATGCTATAACCTAAAGTATCATGTCCGCAGTAATTATAGCCATTCAGCGAATGACCAATTTATTTTTATTATCATTGCAACCTTTTTTAGCGATCCGTACCTCAAAACAAAAACAAAAAACGGGCCCCCGAAAATATCGCTTTTCGTCCGTAAGCGCTGGCAATATTGCTCGAGCTTTTTATTTGACTAGCTTTTGCCCACGACTTCATCTGCGTGATTTTTGTATAGTTCAAGAATAGCTTATAAACGTTTCGGGATAACGTTAGGTTTGTATTGGCAAAAGAATTATAAAAATCGGACCGGAGTGCTTCGGAGACTACCGCGATCGAACAAACAAACAAAATCATCAACTCTATAATTATTAGTATTCCTCATGAATTTTGCTATCAGAGATTAGCGCCTTTAAACAAACTCGCAAAAAACACTTTCAACATTAT
The DNA here is from genome assembly GCA_949774945.1 of Hoplodrina ambigua. Lineage (NCBI taxonomy): Eukaryota > Metazoa > Arthropoda > Insecta > Lepidoptera > Noctuidae > Hoplodrina > Hoplodrina ambigua. The sequence continues at coordinate 2,784,038 of OX458994.1, forward strand.
TATAGTAGGTAGTATAGATTCAGTTGCATTACAATACAAAAAATTGAAAATCCAAAAATGGTCCCCCAAAACATGCATTGCCAGGGGCCCAACCACGCTTAATCCGGCCCTGTCCACTCACATGTAAATAGCCAACAATACTCATTCATCTATTGTCCATTTATCAGAGCTATTATCTGGACAGGTGGACGGGCCCCGCCGCTTTGTACTAAGTAGGTCGCACAGATACCATTCAAATGACTTATGAGATTTGATTGAATGGGAGTCGTAGGACTCGTAGGGCTGAAATTGCCTACCTTTTTCACCCGGCTCGTAATGCCGGGTAAGGGATTTGGAACGAAAGGTACAGATGTCGTTAGAAGTAGGGCACGTATTTGGAAAATGTGCGCCCAGGAGTGTTTTTCGGTCATGCTTAGGGTTCTTTCAATATGGGTGCAGTTTATGGGTGGATGCAGCACTGGAGCAGTGCAGGGGCCGTGCAGGGCCGGACTCTACACATAGACGGTTGTCTTTCTTCATAAAAATATTATTTTTCTTCTCCAGACCAATTTTTGGTCACGGTGGCCAATCTCAATGGATACAAGCCTAGTACCTACGCAGGAGACATTAAAGTGAATGAGTGTGTGCGCAAACACAGGTGCACTCCCTCTTCCCACACTCTCGGACTAACTGACAGACACCTTGACAATTTAAAAGTGCCATAAATGGTCTAATTGAAATCAATCCGTCACAACAGAAGAGAGATCAGGCGCAGGAACAACAGGTTTTCCTACATTGATCTCTCCTTCATACATGGATTTTTGACAGTCGTTAGGGTTTGTCGGAAGCTCTAAAGTCTGACAACCTAGCTTAGCAAGGGGCATCATCGTATTACCCAGTTACTGGGTTGTGGAGGTCAGATAGGATAGGCAGTTCGCTCCATGTAAAATACTGGTATTCAGCTGCATCCGGTTAGACCGGGAGCCGACCCCAATGCAGTTGGGAAAAGACTAGGCAGATTTATTTGTGTCGTAATTTTATTTAATTATTTATGTCAAACTTTCGAAATTTGAGGAGATGCAAAACAGCGCTCAAAATTTTGACCGATTGATGAATTATCGATAGTGTTGAACCATAAGCAGATAAGAGGGGGATAAAAAACACTAAATCGTTATCGCTACGTTCATGACGTTGTAGCATTGTGGTGAACATGTGGTTTTCGATGTTGACATGTAGAAAGCGTCAACGTGTGAAGTAGGTTGATAAGCGCCTCGTCCACCTACCTCTTTTTGACCACTTTGAAAACTTTGCCAGAACACAAATATAGGTATCTCATCTGCTCGACGTTCGCGTGTCACTGCGGGGATTCAGCAGAATATCAGAGTCAGGTATATTTGCCTGGCACATGCTGAGCTGTAGGCTTACTCTTGAACAAAATCGAGAATGAGATTGGAATCGACTGCATGTTTGACTACAGCGATTGACACGAGGTTGCCATACAAATGAAAACGTAAATTACCAAATTTTAAAATATTAAATAACTCGTTAATTCTATAAATAAATGTCTTCTTATATTTATTGGAATTGAAACTGGATCGGATGTACATGTAATGTCGATTCCAATCTCATTCTCGATTTTGTTCAAGAGTAAGCCTACTGAATTCCTATTTGGTGCAACTTGAGACACGCACCTTACTTTGTCCCAGTCCATAGCTGATTGATTGTACTTTAGTGTTGGGATGTGTCTTTTGTTCGCACCGATGTAAACGTTTTATCTATCTATATATTTACCAAATAATAGTACAATACGCGCCACGAAAGAGACTTGACACACCACACAAACTTTATTATTTCGCAATAAATATTATCTTCTTCTTCGTGTGGGCAGTAAGATCTTACGACCCCACACACCGTAGTGTCAGAGTTTCTGAACCGCCTCAAGGACCTCTGACATGGTTTGAGTGGGACAGTATTAATTAAGCTGGTATAAGTCCAGGTTTCCTCACGATGTTTTCCTTCACCGATGTCAGTGATGTCCAAGATAAACTTTAGAAAGTACTTATGAATAAATATTATAATATTGTTAAAAATTCCGCACAACTTAGATAATTATTTCGTACATCCATACCTGCGCAAGCTTCCCATTGCTCTCATTTACTTACTACTGATACCTACTGCCTTAGGTATTTATATGGCAGATGTGAGTGGCAACGCAGGGAGGGGTTGCCCTAGGAAGACCTACACTGACCTTATTGTGGTGAGGTTCCTCAGAAAAGTCAGGTGCACAGTACTCGTAACTAAAACTGTTGTTGACGATTGCCGCAAATCGAAACTCGAGTTGCTATGTGTACGCAGTCCAATTGAAATATATGTAAACAGCTAGTTGCCAGTTGCTGCAATAGTTGCTCTGTGTGCAAAGCGCCTAAACTACCATAATCACCGGATTCATTGACTAGTCAATCGATTTAAACATAAAAAGCGAGCCTCGACCATTATTAGTTCTACAAACATTAATATCTAGGTCAGTATCGACGTCCATGTCGAGGCCTTGGCGCCGCCATTACGTTGCAGTGCTGACCAAGACTGTTGTGAGGCTGTTGCCTAGCAACCAACGGCCATTGTTTAATTCGAAGCAATTTGGTCGAGTGAATGATTTAACAAACGAAGAAATGCATTTAGTAATTAGGGGTCGGTTTGGTATTTGATTACAAAACGAAGGTAACGTAATGTTAATCCACAGGAACCATACATTTTTCCATATAACATAACATCACGCCTGTAATCCCCGAAATGTTAGGCAGAGGTATACTCATTGGTACACCCACATTTCGCCTGTTATGTTTAAGCCCCATGTAATAGGGGGCAAGCCTATTGCCATCAACTGAGCACAAATCCAGACTACGAGGCTGCTACTGAGAAATTCCGAGACATTTTGCCGGGATAAAAACAATCCCTACATCGCGCAATCAAAGTTCTCCGCGACCTTAGCATATATACAAAATCCCGACAACAACCGTCGGGCAGTAGCCCACCAGACACAATACCCGTCTGGTTCGAGGATCCTCCATTTTCAACGGAGGATGAGAAACTTTACACCCTGTTTCTCATACCTCTAGTATCTTTTTTTGCCATACCTATTACTGGAATCAAAAGCTCACATTAGGACCCATCAATTTAATAATAATTGCAATCCGTGGTGCTTGGCAAGCTGGGCTTCTCCCAGTTGTGAACATCCCTTTGTGCCTATTGGCCTCGTCCGTCTCCTGCTTGTTTGGAAGGAAGTGGAAATTATATATTTTTTCTTACTCCTCCGCTATTCTTTTCTGATTAATTTCGTTGCGGGACCCAAGACAGTTTAAACATCTCTCTGGGACTGGTCGAGCTTCATTGCCTTTTCTGGTGGCCTCCACTGTTGATTCTGACTTTCAGGAGTTGCAGTGGGTGGAAATAGTGTGGTGGCGGGCTTGTCCTTAAAAAAAAAAACCTCTAGTGACCCCGAGCATAAACGTCAGTGTAGTACTGCAAAGCCGACTTGATGACGTCACACCACAGCGTATGTCATTGTGCCTCCTACACGTGTCCAGGCAACGCCGATGCGTTAGGTACACGCGCAGCCACAATGGACACGTAACAAGGACGCGTGTGGGCTGCATGCATTCTTAATTTTGTACAATTTATACTCTAATGCTGGGGCAACATTAGCGGGCAAAGATTTGTGTCGCGTTGGCGCGCTAAAACATAGTGCATGTCAAAGTCAAAGACAAAAACACTTATTTTAATAAGACCGTTTACAGGCATCTTTGAATTGTCAAGGAGTCTGTCAGTTAGTCCGAAAATTGAAGCTAGTTACTCGTTCCAAAACGGAGATAGGTCTCTATGGAGAAGAACGAGCAAGAAACTCCACGGCACTCTTTTAAATTAGTTTTTTAAAATCCTGGGTAGCGTTGCCAGGCGTCAGGATAAAGCTGGACATAGTTAGGCTTTTAGATGGCGTGTCCGGCCAGAATCCGGTGTCCGGATTGTACGGCTTTTGTTTAGTTCTGAATTAAAAATGTTGATAAATGTTTATACAGAATTTAATTTTGGTTGATTACTTTATTTGACTGATTATAAGAATAAAGTAAATTCAAATTCAAGTTTATTGTCGTACCTATTAATATTGAGACACAAAATCCTCTATAATGTAGGGTGTCCGGCCTTTTTACCCAAATGTCCGGCCAAAGTGACTGGTCTGTCCGGCTATTAGGCTTGACGACCTGGCAACCCCTATGCATGGGCATACGCGATGGTCTTGTCTACATTAGGCGGGAGAAGATTCATCGTGCTGGATTGTGTTGTTCTCGGTTGTGCGGCGTAACGTAGGTGTAGCCACCCAAGCGCATATTGTCGCGACCAATCCCTTTGATGCACGCCAGTTCACAGGCAGCGCTACTACGCGTTGCATTGTTCTACCCGGCCACACTCATCGTGTTAACGCGAATATTCGCCGTAGGCCGCTAATGTGGGGTTGCGGGACGTCTTAACAGGATACCGTGGCCCCGGAACGTAAAGGGCAACAGAAGGAACAGGGTGGTTTTTTAGTCAGTAAAAGTCTGACAGTCCCTTCCGCCCCACCCAGGGTGGAAGGAGTCATCTGATGAATTTTACCAAAAAAAAAAGGCCGCTAATGTAACCCCAGCATAATAGGAAGTCGGTGCCTATTTAATGCAAACAAACAAATCAAATCTTTCCTATTTATAATAGAAGTATAGATTAATTCTAACAATGCAATATGTACCTTGTTTCAGATGAGATAACGTCGTCATTCCGTCGGTTCGGGCCGCTCGTGGTCGACTGGCCGCACAAAGCCGAGAGCAAGAGTTACTTTCCGCCCAAGGGTTACGCGTTTCTACTGTTCCAGGTATTCATGGCGTATCACTGGTTCTATGAGTTTTCTGATGACCCTGCATACCTATATCTTTAGTTGACTGTACATAAACAACCTAATTCCGACCTCTGATAATAACACTCCATCCACAGGACGAGAGCTCAGTAGCCGCTCTAATGGAGGCCTGCATCACGGACGATGACAAGCTGTACCTGTGCGTGTCCTCGCCCACGATCCGGGACAAGCCGGTCCAGATCCGGCCGTGGAGGCTCGCTGATGCAGACTTCGTGCTCGACGCTAGCATGCCGCTTGACCCCAGGAAGACTGTCTTCGTGGGGGGCGTGCCGCGTCCCTTGAAAGCTGGTGAGTTACCTAGGTCTCTCTCTAATCTCTTTTAGGGGCAGAATCGCTCTGACGTGTCCAACAGTTTTCAGCTCAGGATTACAGGAGTGTCGAAAGATGATGTAAGTCAAAGTCAAATTATTTATTTTCAACTAGACCACTAAAAGGCACTTTTGAACGTCACAAACGGTTAGGAGATTTCTTGTATTGTTAACGCTTATAAGCGGAATTCTTTTAACTTTACAGGAGAGCCAAATTGAGGTTAAATTATTAGAAAAAAAAAAAATTCAACGCAAGAGTGCGTATTGAGACGGCTCTCGAAACTAAAAACAAATCACCGATTTGTTGCTCGACTAGCGGCGTCAAAAATTACTCTTTATTATTAGTATGGCGCTGCACTGAAATTCTCTATGAAAATGACAGGTGCGTTGTCTTGCGCGGTCGGCTATTTATGATTAGTTGACAAACAAATATCCTAGCCTGCTACTGAAGACGATTACTTACAACTACATACAAACTATTTCATACGAATGTGACTACACACATTGAAATGGTAATATGGAGGGGAGCGTCAAGTTATAGTAGTTTATCTCTACCCTTGACTACCTGTGGAACTAGGTTATAGAGGTCAAATAGGCAGTCGCTCTGTCAGCTACATCCGGATAGACTGGGGTCCGATCCCAGCATATTTGGGAAAAGGCAGGCAGATGATGCTTAACTAGCGATATGTTTGTTTCCAGTGGAGCTGGCGATGATAATGGATCGGCTGTACGGCGGCGTGTGTTACGCCGGCATCGACACCGACCCCGAGCTCAAGTATCCAAAGGTGCGTAGCTTTTACATAATTTTACCTTTGGCGCTTTGCACACAGAGCAACTATTGCAGCAACTGTCAATTGGCAACTAGCTGTTTACATAATATATTTCAATTGGACTGCGCACACATAGCAACTCGAGTTTGCGGCAATCGTCAACAGTTTTCAGCCTCGTTGGTCTAGTGGTCGCAAGCGCGACTGCTGTGCATGAGGTCTTGGGTTCGATTCCCAGGTCGGGCAAAGTGTTATTGGGTTTTTCCATCAGGAATGTCTCAGTAGCAGCCTCGGAGTCTGGATTTGTGCCCGGTTGATGGCAATAGGCTCGCCCCCTATTACATGGGACTAAAAACATAACTGGCGAAATGTGGGTGTACTAATGGGTACACCTCTGCCTAACCCTTCGGAGATTACAGGCGTGATGTTATGTCAACAGTTTTCAGTTGCTGCAATCGATGATTAAGTTAGTTGCTAGTTGCCGCAACTAGTAACTGTCAAATATTATACCGGTTTTTAAAGATTTTTCCTCAACCGTCAATCGCAACGCGACGGGCGATTTCACACCTCTCCTCTCCGTGTGTCCGGCAATGCCAGTATCGCTACGGCAACGGCATACGGCAATTCGGCTGTGAAAGTTGCTCACAGGTTGGCATAAAGTTGCGGCAACCGCAAACGTTATAGCAACGTTCTGTCAACTTTTAAAGAGTTGATAGTTGCCTCAAGTTGCTCCGGGTGCAAAGCGCCTCAATAGCGCATGCTTACGTCATAAAAACTTCTGTGTGCCAAATTTCAGCGCAATCCGTTCAGTGGTTTGAGCTGTATTGATGGATTAGACAGTCAGGAAAGATTTGTATTTTTTTGTATATGTTTGTAATGAATAAAATCAAAAACTCCTGTGTCAATTTCAAAAATTTTTTCACCATTACAAAGCTACTTTCACCCTGAGTAACATAGGCTATATTATATTTTCAAAAAAGTTAGGGATCCGTAAGGAAACGCGACCGAAGTCGCAGGGAGAGTGTTAGTTATAAAAATAGATAAATCAAGGGCTTTATTGCCTCTCGTCCCAACAAGTCTAGTACCATTTTGCTATGTTGTGGGTCATTTTCAAATTTGGGGCCAAAAGTATTTAATTCGCGAATGATAACATATTTTTATAATTATCATTAGTGTAACCAAAGTCTTCGTAAATAAATCTCATAGGTATTTATCATTAGGGAAATTATGTTTCTCATTTTTGTCACTCAAAAACTTGATTTATGGGTATTATTTTAATAAAGAAAGGGTATCTTTAATTGTCATGTAGCTTTTTAGTTAGTGAATGCATTTACCTACCGAAAAAAAGAATATATCATAAATTTTAAGTTTATGAAATTCCTACTTTTTTGGCCCCAAATTTGAAAACGACCCTTGTGTGTGTGTGTGCAGGGCGCGGGCCGCGTGGCGTTCTCTAACCAGCAGTCGTACATCGCTGCCATCTCAGCGCGCTTCGTGCAGCTGCAGCACGGAGACATCGACAAGCGCGTTGAGGTAACGTATAAAGAGAAATTATTTATTTACTAGCTGACCCGGCGAACTTCGTACCGCCTAGCAGTCGATTTAGACTTTTACAGGCAATTATTTTATTTTCTCTCCGTAAAAACCATCCTCGTACTTCAAGGAACATTATAAAAAAAGAATCAACCAAATCAGTCCAGCGAACAGCTCCGGCTTCGCTCGAGTGCAACCTTTCAGGTGGATTGTCCAAACAAATTCTTTCATAAAAACCATATCCGGAAAATTACAAACACAACAAAAAAAGAATCAGCCAAATCGGTCCAGCCGTTTTCGAGTTTTGCGCTTAGCAACACATTTAGCCATTCATTTTTATTATATAGATTTAAACTTTGTGCAACAAAAAGGTACAAAGATATGATTACACCATAGTTAAAATGAATCAATTGCCGAAAATTTCTTTTATTCATAACAAAATTATACATACCTACATAATGATACCAATAATCTAACAACAAGTAAGCATTAACCATTTAAATCAATATAAAATATTTATTACCTGAATTACCCTAACAAAAATCACCCTTGTAAAAATAACCTTTGTAAAAATCAAATCATTAAGTACACATAAAATAAATTTAATATATAACCTTTGAATAACATGAAAATATTGTAAAAGTCTATAACCCGTATGCCGTATGTTTCCAGGTGAAGCCGTACGTGCTCGACGATCAGATGTGTGACGAGTGCGCCGGCGCACGGTGCGGCTCCAAGTTCGCGCCCTTCTTCTGCGCCAACGTTACTTGTCTGCAGGTATGTACACCTTCTATTCTCAGCAGTAGGCTAGTATTAGAGAAGTCTTTTATTAAGGTCAAAAGACGGAAAGAGAAGCAGTTTTTGAATTATTGTATTTTGAACTTTATTTCCACTGCATAGACTACAAATGCATCTCGAAGATAATTCATGCGACTACTACTAGGTGGAATCTACTAGAAGTGGCGCAAAGCCAGGCGCAGAATGGCATCAAATGTTAAAATAACGGCAGTGTGTATGGAGAGATCGCGCAAATTCACAAGAATCCTCGATATTCAATAGTTCTGATTGACCTTACTATGGGCTACCTACTGGTTTCTCACTTCATCAACGACTTCCATCTCTCACCTCTTTCTCTGTATGTGTTGTTACAGTACTACTGCGAGCACTGCTGGGCGACGATCCACTCGCGTCCGGGCCGCGAGTTCCACAAGCCACTCGTGAAGGAGGGCGCCGACAGGCCGCGCGCCGTGCCCTTCCGCTGGTGTTAGTGCATTACTTACACTATTACAGTACACTACACACGCTCACTATTCCAATGACACGTGGTGATACGCAGGGGAACTTGGCTATAGGCCGATCCAGGCGACTAGACTGTAGACTTGGTCCTTAGTCCATTTTAGTCACCCAGAAATATGTCGACATGTCAAAACTGACAGCTGTCTAGTCGTCTAGGTCGTATTGTAAGTGTGTGGGATATTTTGGGTTGATTTTTGATATATTCTGGTGGGTCATATGGTATTTTTCATTGATTGACTGGCCATTGTTGTGCTACTCTCTCTTTTCTATTTTAAAAGAGTGTGGGATCTGAAAAAGAGTGTTTACATGGTTCAACTATACGGGGAATATTATAATTTTATCGAAAGTTCCAATTAAAATAACACTGCATTCCAACCAAACTCCATTTATAGTTGACAGAACCGTGTTCAAAGCTCCATATAAAGCAACAAGGCTTGATAATAATTTGACACTTATTTTCTTCAACCCCCACCAGAAAAGAAAAAAAAATCTACCCAAAATAAGACTTATGCCAAAAAATTACTACCCAAAACCGATTCAGTATTAATTTATTAAGGATATATTTTTAATGCCATACCAGCGTTTCATACACGTGTCGTTTGATAGTTGTAACCTTCATGTGTCGTACTAATAACATCGAACAGTACTTGTGCCTATACTAACACGACGCCGGGTTGAAGGTTCATTTTGGAACGGGTATTTTTAATAAAACGCGCGGTCATTTTAATTGGAGGAACCCATTTTGTGCGGGGTAATTTCATTTTAGAACGGGTAATTTCTTGAAAATACTTTGCTGGAAGAGTCGACATGCCTGCTGTAATAATATTTGTTGTTTCAGCAAGCGTGTTTGAGTCGGGTAATTTAGTTTAAGTTGGTTTTACTTGGGGTACTTTGTACCCTAAATAAAATCCTGCAAATTAATGAAAATTACTTAACGAAATTATTCACTACGAATAAATGACTTTGTCTATATTTTAGCCCGTTCCAATGACTACCTGGTGTCGCTGGTAGCCTCCCACGCCGCAGTCTCTCTGCGAAGACGAAAACTCTGAAAATATTTCACCCTTGCACACAATATCTGCCCAATTCATACATAGGGGATATAGTATGGAATGGAAAAAAACTAGTCTTTAATACTGGCAACACTGCGATTATGCACGGCAACACCTCGAATGCGATAAAGTTGCTGGTAACACTATCTAAAAAAAAATTGCAATCTTCACGCTATTCCTTGCGAGTTTGGCAGAGCATTGAATTACTAGTATTAGTCGTTTTTACTAAATGTTCAAATAAAAATATCTGACTGCACTTTGGCAGATAACGCACTAGGCAGCAGCAAGCAGCAGGCCGCGCACCCATCTTTATCCAAACCTGCGGCCGCAGCCAGGCTATTTTAGCCACACGTGCCTACGATGTACCGGATTGACTGCTGGCTGGCTGTCTAGTGCGGTATCTTATATACCACTCTACGAGTTCTCCTGCCCTCGTTATAAACCAGGCGTGAAGGTATACCATACACAAGCATTATTATTATTTAAAACTAGTTTTCAGTGAATTTGTACCAACCGGCTAGGATATTTTGTGATGGCAACATTATTTTTCACATTGATGTAATGTGGAAGATTGACAGCTCAGCTTAACGGACTTTAATTGACACTGTGATCTTTGAACATCGATTTCAAGGATAATCGATTTGAAATTCGGCTGTTTATCGAATGTGTTGCCGCTGATAATAATTGTAAGTGCTATAAAATAGAAGCAATTTAGTAGGTAACTAATTTTTTGATTATTATATTAGTGTGAATATTTGACTTGATACTGTCCTCCACATCGGATCGCAACACATACGATTAATGGCATTTTAAGCAAGATAGCATTAAATTAGCATAGCTGTCCGATCTTTAAAAGTCGTGTAAGAATCGATTTAAAAAATCGGTTATTCAAATCGATACTCATCGATCACTTACCTCATTCTGTGGGTTAAACGCCATTGGCGCCTAGAAAATTAAAATTGCAACATTATCCAATGTTTAATGTTATGCAAAACGTTTAGAATTGAAGTACAAGGCGTCGATTCCAGTGAACATATGCTTTTGCGGGAGCCACCATTTTGAATTTGAAATATTTGTTGGTTATTTTGTGACTTGATTAAATAGAAGATTTTCTTTGAAGTGCTATTAGAATTTAGAATACTGTGTTACATTAGCAAATAATAGGTAGATAATTTTACTTTGAAACGTTGGAATTTAAGTTTAAAAAGAACAATTTTATCTTTGACACGTCCAAAAATATTACATACAAATATTTCAAATTAATGTTGTCAGTTTATAAAATACTTACCACTTTGGTAGTTTCTGCAAAAGCGAGTTTTTTTCACAGTAATAGATTCGATTTAAGCAAACAATTATGTATCCAAAAATTTAGCTAGATGTCCGTTGTCATTTGTGGATAGGTAAGGTCCTGTCACGTGGTGACGCATTCGCGACTTGTTGCACGACAATCGCATTTGTGTACGCTCACTTATCGTAAGATACTAAGCGTAAGACATAAGTGAAATGTCGTAATTTTTTGAAAATAACTGTACCTGTGTAGCTAGAGACAATTTCCTGATATTTTCCTTTAGTTTACATTTGATTAGAGATTCTTGACTTGGATATTGTTGCGGTTGGTTTGTCTTGTTGTCCCGTTCACGGTTGCGACTTGTCGGTGCGATTGTAAGTCGACATTTCAAATGTCGAATTTTATGAGGTTTCAGACCTCAAGATGTTATGCAAGTCTTAATCAGATTTTTCATCACAGAATGGGATCGCCATCTTTTGAAGTTGCAATGATAAGATTTGTGTTTTTTTCCAATCATTCCCTGTTTGAGTCCTGTATGAAATGTGACATTACCTTTACAAATCTTGTCTTGCAACGTACGGGCGTAGCTATAATTTTTGGTAAGATCAGGGAGAGGCTATTCTCTGGCTACGCCTATCATCCTAGTCTGGAACGTGGACAGCTTAGGGATAAACTATTGGGCTCGTTTTGATTTCGACAAAGGGAGGCGGTAGGGACACGTTTTTTAGTACAAACTTAACAAAACGGTTACCAATTTGGCTGTAGTCTTGCTCTGCAAGTTTCGTGGGGACGACAGTGCGAGCCGAACTCTCAGTCAACTCTTGACATGGCAATGAGAATTCAGTGTTCATGAGATTAGAGTAGGTAGTCGAAGACGTTATACTTAGTTCGTTTTCTTAGATCTCTCGAATGATGATGAGTCAATTTCGCAATTTGCGTGTGTTAGTGGCGTTTTGTCGTCTTGTCACTCAAGGGTTTTTAACAATCTTCAGCCTAAGTTCGCGCTCGCATCAACTGTCCCCACACATTTTATTTTTAGCGTTAAAAAGTAATATATTAAAATAAAAAAACTATTTTTTTGAATTCGCCGGGGTAGTGCAATAGATGGTAGCATAGAATCTAATTATTGGAACGTACCAGCGGCCTCAGAGCTAGGTAATTAAGACCGCTAGTAAGTTTATTTGAAACTATTTAAGATTATACTAACCTTATTAAACCTAGTGTAAATAGGAAGGTTTCACAATTTTTGCCTTCGCGCTCGTTCACTTGGGGTTGAGATGGACTAAATTTTAGTGTTTTGACTGCGTTTACTACGTAAAGCATTTATATTTTAGCTCTACAGCATAACGGGAAAGCTCTGCAGCCCTCGATGGTGACTTAGTTGAAATTATTCGAATTGAACTGGTACTGTTTAGAAGTGTTCTTTTTAATGGCTCCGTTTCTATTTTGCCAGAATTCATGAGATGTTGAGAACAGTGCTAGTCACTACCATCATTATCATCATCTGCCTAGCTTTTCTCAATTATATTTGGGTCGGCTTCCAGTCTAACCGGATACAGCTGAATACCAGTATTTTACATGGAGCGACTGCCTATCTGACCTCCACAACTCAGTAACTGGGTAACATGAGAAGCTAGTCGTACCAACTAAAATATATTTGCTGAATAGTAGTAAACGCAATATTAGCACAGATGTTTAATTTGCATCGTGACGTATGTCCGCGGATGGACCAATCGCGCTAGCATCGACCGAACGATGCCGATTCATTGTAACTATTGAACTTGAAACGTTTTGAAATTGTTTGTGTTGGAATATCTAAAATCAAAAGGGGAAGATAATATTTTAAATAATTTCTGGCTTATGCTCGTTGGACCTTGCGTGGGACACCGTTCATGATTGAAAGGTTTGAAGTTTGGAACCAGCTTGATCAAGAATAATGATTTAAATGATTCAACGCTTGCGAATTTCAATATGTTTCTATAGTCGGGACTCTGTTGTACTTTGTTTTGGTCGCATTAGAGAAGGCCACAAGACCTTGATTTATGATTAATGGTTGGTTACCTTCAGTTGATCCACAAAACAATAGCCATTTCGTGGAAATCTGGCGAAATATACGCCATAATGCGTCCTCAACTAAGTGTAACAGAGTCATAACGCAAAATTTTCGATGTTTTTTCAGTATAACGTGTACTTAAATCTTAAAGTATAATAACAACGGATACACGCTGTATGGAGTTAGATAACGTATCCCGAAAGACCACGGAAATAAAATAGACTGTAGTAAAAAGACTTGCGCGGATTTTTTGATGATTTTTTTCATGATTTCGATGCGGTTTTTTCGTGTTGTGTGGTACCTTTTTTCGAAAATTATCATGAGGCTTGATAGTGCCTTGTTGTGGCGTATGAGTTTGGTGTACCCCTCCCGACGTAGCTCGAATATAGGAGGTCTGTCAGACCTCCAACATTGGGTCGTTTCACTGTTCCTTGTGGCGAGTCAAAATTATAATCGTCGTTTCCCCGTTTGGCTCGCGTTTCAGTCGAAATATGAGTCGGTTTTATTCCTAAATTCCTTATTTTTCATTCTTCATCATTGCGGCCGGAGTATAGCCGGCCTGCACTAAACTTTAAGTAGGTACAATTTGTATTAATAGTAGAAGCATTTTAGTAAAAATTTGCCATATAGCCGCGTCGCGAGACTTTTTATGTCGTTGAAAAATGTTCAAGTATTAATCAATTAAAGTAGACAAAATATAATGAAGAAAAATAATATTAATATTATATTTTTCTTAGTATTTAAATATGTATGTATAGTATTTCGTTATGGAAAGTCTCATGACGCGGACGGAATTTATAAAACGCACGTGACTGTGTGGAAATCTCTAATAATAGACGATCCGAATTTATCTAGAAATGAGAAGAAACCAGTTCATATAAAAACTATTGTTGATATATCGCTGTGATCTGAATTGCAAATATATAAATCATTTTTAGATTATTATAAATCTGGTTCCTTCTACGTTTTCTAGTTGGACGTCGGATCTGTTAGTAAATAAATAGTTTCAGTATAATAGCAAATGCGAATACAATTTCTCTAAATAAAAATAGAAGTTTCCTAGAAAAATATTTAAAAAACACACGCCTTGATCGCCCCGAACACCTTATATAGGAACCATTTTCACTTGCGCACTTTGTATCATTAATTCATTTTTTATCGACTGATTTTCGTTTTTCTACTGCATTTTCAAATTTGGTAGTTTTTTCAACGATTTTGTGGCAACACTTTTGAAAAATAAATTTTTGTTTGTAGCGTTTTGATTCTGCGTCGGTGCGTTGAGTTGGACTTTACTAATAAATTTATTTTTATGTATTTCTTCTTTGTGAACTTCGTACACTCGTTCGATGTTTTTGGTGGTTCTTTTTCATGAAATTGCTCAATGGTTTTTTTTTTGTAAAATTGTTTAGTACTCCCTACCCCCCTAGTTGAAATTAGTATGGCGGGCGATGGTTGAATGTATGGTCGCACTGTCCCATTTTGTATTTTTGTATTTTTATAATAAAAAAAAACGTAAATAATGTGAATTCGGATGTGATTTTTTTACTTTACGCGCAACGTTGTAGTGAACGCTTGGGTTAAGACATTTTATAAAATTAAATTAAAACAGATCTTCAAGTTATTAAAAAAATCCCTTTGTACGTTACGAAATCAGTTTAGTATCATTTTTTATTAGACGAATGACGGTGTAATTACTGTCTATAAAGTTTTATATGAAAATTATCTTTAAACCTAATCATTTGAACTGCAAATCCATTGAACGATTTTCATCGATTTCAATAATTTTGTAACGAAACTTTGTAAGTAAAGAAAGCTTAATCATTTATGATAACTCGTATTATTTTTCTATAAACCAAAAACCTTGAAGATCTGTTCAACCCAGCGGTAAAAAAAAAAACTTAATTGGTGTTAGTATAAAACCGAGGTGTGTTTGGGATATGTGGTCTGCCTGCGAGCGGTGGGCTAGATGTGCACTGTGTCTAGGGCTTTGTGACGATAGGACCGTCATGTTAGCTGGTCGCCGGCTTTACCTATAGTAAACTATGTGTGCCTCTGTCTTCTGGGCCGTATGATTTGACTATTTCGAGGCTGTTATGACCGAATTTGAAAACTCAATAAATTGATAAGCAGTTTGACATGAAAGAGACGAGACACATAGCTTACAATAAATATTGTGACTGTGTGTGACCAGCCGAACGCTTTTCTACCAATTTGGTAGATTGCGATGGATTTTTAGTAACTAATTTTGCTATTTAGTTGAATTAATATTATCGCGCGGGGGAAAGTTTCAATTCGTCCTCCCTTTATTATTATTATTATTGTTTTCTCTTGAGGTTTTTATAACCTGTTTTCGCTTGTCTGTTGTAGTTTCTTGATGTCGCCTCGCATTATTTAAGTTTTGACTCTCGTTTAGTTTCTTATTCTGTGGCTTGTTTGCCTCAATGACGCGGCAAAGTTTTGATGCTGCTCAGTATGGAAGAGTCGGGCAGCAATAGCGGTAATGTTAGTTAAAATTTGACGTAGGGTTCTTAGAATGTTTATTCCCGCGTCATTGCGGCGGTGAGCCACGGCAATCGTCTACTTTTGATGGCATGTAGCGTTTGAAAATGAAAATATTTTTTAGTTGATTTGGAGCGTGGTTTAGTTTGTTGAGGCGGGGCGGCCGTATTCTCGCACGTACCTACCTTTAGTCGCTAGTTTGTAGTTGTTGTTTTGTCGGCGCCGTCGCTAAGCGGCCCTCGTTCACGTTTGTACGTTGTCTGTTTTTTCTATGGACGGGTGTGCTGTTCTCATTAATTTTAGATCGTAATTTTGTCGTTTGCATATCACTGCGTGCGGTCACAGCAGGGGGGCGTCGCGGTGTCATTCTTATACATTTTTTGACGTGAAATTTGTATCTTTATAAATGAATTGTTGTTGTTGATCGGTGTATCGTCCCCCACGTTACTCCCGAGTGAGTTTCGCACTTCACATGCATGTAAATAGGAGTTAGGTGAAAAACAAAATTTTTAAAAAATCCGCAAAAAAAGAATGTTTTTTACGATTATGTCGGTGGCGGAACAGAGTTAGTAAAAATTTTTTCGTCTTAGCGTCGCCCGTGTCGCCCGGGCGGGTTTTGTAAATTCTTGTGCTAGAGTTTTTAGTGAAATTAAAGAATAGCAAAGAGTAGCGCAATTTAAAACTAACCTAGTTGAGTCTAATAATGTACCTAATATCTTGTACCGTTGCTAGGACAATATTATTGTGTTTTTTAAATAATAAAAAATGATTGCACCGTTTTATCTTCAGGTGTTTTTTCACTGTTTGTATAATTTAAACTATATCGAAAGTTGCGGTGGATCTAAATTTATTTTTTTAAATAGTATTTTCGATGTTCAGTGGACTCTCGTTCAGATAGCGTAAGTGTTTGGACACTCGGGTTTTTAAGCAAACGATTAGAAGCTTTATCTAAACCATTATTATATTCAAGACTTCATTTTAGACAAATGTAGGTAATAAGTAAGATTGAGTAAAGTATGAAGTCTCTTAGTATTTACTAATATCTAATTGATACTCGTTTGAACTACTCGAGTGTCCAAGCATCTCGTGTCTGTGCTTCATTAAAATACTAACTTTCTACCAATCGTACCATTCGAAAGATTTACCTATTTAGTAGAAAAAATTTTTGCCTATAAAAAAAGCATTTTTTTGATGCACAGTCACGATTTTGCTCACGAGTCCATATTATAATTTAAATTGATTTAAAATAAGATTTATATATTTTTATATGCAGTTGTTTCATTCATTGTTATACTTGTAAAATCAATTTTGTTGATACTTGATAAATGAAATTGAAACCAATTTTTTCGCCAAACGTTCGTTTGGTGCCTTTGGGTCTAATGTTTGTTCTGTAAGCGTTCTACGATACCTAGTGACAGCTTTAGTGAGAAATAATTAAGATTAATTTTTAAGCTTTCTTTTTAGAGTTAAGTACATTTTCTAAACGACTGTGTGACGGTGAAGTTGGGAATACGGGAAACGGTGACAGGGAGCCGAAAGTATTGCATATTTTATCTGTACTGCAATCGAGAGAGACTTGTAACTTAGAAAGCTATTGCTTGCCTGTCACCGTGGTAACAACTTCAGGCTATACGTTAAGCATCTTTGTTCTCAATTACACGACTGCTTCCGTATTACCCTTCGCCGCCACTCCACATGAGCTCCAACGGCACCAAACGGCATACCGTGCCCCTTGTGTTGGCCACGACACTCGCTTAGTCTTGTTTCACGCCCGTGACTTACTTTACGACTATTGTGAGATAAATATTAAAATGAATTTGAAACTTTCGCCCTGTGTTTGTATTGTAGTTTGCTTTCTGGGGTAGTGCAATTATTCGCCTTTGTTGCGGGGTTGGGGCTGTGGCTTGCAGTTATTATTGATAGGATCTATGTAGGTACACATGAGTTACACATTCAGATTCAAAATCATCAAGTTGAGATTACAGAAGACACGAGACATTAGTTTCAATGACTCTTAGTAGTCCGTGTAGACACCTGCTTGATCAAGACGTTAGGATTGATTCTCATATAAGGTACGCCTTATTTGTTCATTATTTAAAAGAGGTCATAACTGCAAAGCACAGTTTCCCTTCAAGCCCATGTGTGTCACAGATTATTTTTGTAAGTACATAATTTGTTATTAGCTACATCCTTCTAGAGTCGACCAAAGACAGTATGCGGCCCAAAGTTATCTACCAAAAAGACATAATTGATTCCTATTTTTTACTTAATTTCCGGTGAAGAATCGCTTTTTTGTAAACATTTTTTTAATCACCCGCTTGTTTTGATGTATTTTTGATGTTATTCCTATTTATTTTTTACCAATTTTTTGTATAACTTTTTTATCGATTAGTAGTTTTATTCACTAGTAGTTTTAGTGTTACATTTTTTCAGTATTTTTTTTCGAGTTTTTTTTTTTCTATTATAGGTAATTTTACACAGATTAGTATAAGCTTTCAGCGAATATAAAGTTTTTGCACGTTGGCCGTAAAATAAGGTATATTTATGTAACTTGAAATAAATAGAAAAAATGTAAAAAAATCTGTTTGAATATTGCAAAATTAGATTCAAATTTCTAAAAAACGGAGCTTTATTGTTTTTTCTTTTTAATTTCTATTATAAATAAAATGTATTACGATTTTTTATATATTTGTATTTATGTAAAAACTACATAATTATTGTAGATAAGTAGTTTTGGATTTACCTGCGTTTTTCCTTATTTTAAGAGTGATTTTTTTTAATTTTATTTTGTTGTTTGATAGTATTACTTAGTGTTACACTTATTGGGGACTGCGTTGAGGAAAAATAATGCTTTTTAATCTGACGGTAGTCAGAAAATTTATACACGATTGTAATGTTCCTAACTTTATCTGTATCTAATGTATATTTTTGTGTTCATCTAAAGTATTATATATGTATATTATAGTCTTAGAAGTATTTTTGTTGAATATTTAAATGTTTTATCGAATCTTGTTACAATAAAAGTAATATATGTATAAGTATATATTAATATTTATTCTGTATTCGTATTATATAAGTACTTAATATTTCTTTATTGTATGGCATCTGTTAAATTTCGTGTATGAATAAGAAGTCACACAACTGTCGTCAGATTTAAAAGTAATTTTTAATGTATGCAATGCCCCTCTTAAGTCCCCAATAGGCCAGTAGGTATTGTTTAAAAACTGAAATACTTGAATTTTTATATGAATTTTATTAATATAATATGGTATTTTACTAAATATTAGTCCAATATTAAATCTTTAAATGCTTGTTTTATTTTGAACCCGAGCAAATAATCTGAAAACGTCAAAATCAATGTGTCAAAGAACAATCATTGAAGGAAATCGTAACACAGCCACACATCTGACTGCATCAGACTTGTCTCTCCTATCATGAGACTAATGATAGGTAATTACGATATTAACTCAAAGTACATCCGAATAAGGCCTCGATGCGTTAGTAATATCTAGATATGTCCCATTTTTGGGTGAATTGGACATGTCTGCATACCACACACACTTGCACGTGACCAACACCTCACCTCAGGCGGTTGAGATTTCACACTATGAACTTCCATACATATGCACTCGTGTGACCGTTCATCCTGATGAACTCCGCTTATCACCTCACCGGAGCGCCTCGCACGCAAGCAGTCCGCTTAACCGCAATGCTAAACTGACCACTCAGCGTCAACCGGGAGAGGAGGAAAGAGGAATTCACTTCACCATCAAGATGGCCGGACCAAAACGAGATATATACATGAGACCATATACGCTGTTTAATAGGTACCTATTTGTTACTATTTAACGCCGCGCGTTGACAACGAGTGGACTTCTAGTGACGAGGCGGTGCTGGTCGGGTAATCAAAAGTAAGAGCCCTAAGGCGTGACCATCAGGATGGCTGTAACGCCATTGGGATAGCGGCCTTAACCCACATCAGACTTTTTGTACGACCAATTATCGGATCGGACAATTATTTCAGAGTTTTGTAGGGCCGACTTTTTGCGACTTCCTCTCCGACGAGAAATCCGTCACCGATTGACTGTCATGGGCGGAAGCCTTAATGCCTCGATTACACATGCCAAGTAAACTTGACACGACACTGTGACACGGTTGGCGCAGTGGCTAAGCGATTGGCTGCTGCGATAACTGTCGTGCGGGTTCAATTCCTGCACGGAACAAATTTTTGTCTTTTTTTTTTTCTAGGTGAGTTTGTTTGTATACGCAGTTATGCACTCACGTTAAAGAAGAAATTCTTAGTGTAGGAACACTATCAGTATCTACCACTAATAGTAAACCGTGCCAATATGATCCTGAGACGAGAGAGTACCCGCTGCTGTGCTTTCGCCTGTGCTAGTCTACTACCGTGTACTTTTAATTTAGTACTGACTCGCTACTGTGCTGGTTAGGCGCAAGTAAGATGGTAAATGCTTTGATTACACGAAAAATATCTCTAAAAACAGCTGTAACCTGCTGATAGCAACTTCACAATGATTTAGCAAATCCAAAAAAAAAAATAGCGCTATACGCATTGAACAAGCAGACATTGTCCCGGCTGTGTGTTTCAGTGTGTAGAGCCTTTTAAGGCTCAAGGCCCGTTTTACACAGTGGACCCGGTGATGGTTATAAAGGAAAATGAAACTAACTAAATCACCATTTTTATAATGACCTGTAGTTAACCGTCAGCGCCACCATGGTATGAGCAGATTTTTTATGTTAACTTTTTGATCAAAATTATAAGGTGTTAGAAGCACCCTTAATTTATTTTAATCTCCTTTCTGAAAAGCCGTAAAATTTTCTATGGGTAACACACAATATGGTAGATTATAAAAAACTATTCAGTAGCAACACATTTCTGGACTGTCTTCTGTCACTGTCAATATTCTCATTGATTGTTGTCGCGTTTCATATTCTCAAACATTTTCTCAAATTGAATCATAATTCACAGTATCTGAAAGAGATAGCCGCATACATATATCGTTAGCGTAAAAGAGAATACCACTAATGACAATAGGAGAGAAAACAACGACTTGAAACGCAGTATTTTTTGTGTTTTCATTGGGGCGTGCTTTAATTCCAATGTGAATACAAAACAAACAAAATAATGGTTGAAAATAAAGCAAACTACTTTCCAACACCAATGTTGCAAGGCCCAGAGGGATTGAAATACGCAATAAACCCATTTGGGACCCCACAACCTACAAATCAACAAGAATCATTAAATATCAAAATTACAGAGCAATTGTCGCTATATTGTTCACACTGCAATCTACCATTTGAAGATCTTGCTGAATTTAAGCACCACAACATAGAACTACATGGAAGAAAGAAGATTTTGACGTGCAATCTTTGCGACGCAACATTCAGACGACAAGACCATTTGAAGCGCCACATTCACAGTCTCCACAACAACCAGAAGTACTGCGTTTGTCCTGTGTGCGGTAAAGATTGTAAACGGCAAGATATGCTACTGAAACACATAAAAAAAAAACATTCTAACACCACAGAAATTTTCCGATGCAGAGAATGCGATTTTCAATGCGGAACACATGCTGAGTTAGAAAAACATGAATTTTCTCACTTGTCAATTGACAGACACTTGTGCCCGCATTGTCAAACTACATTTAAGAGACGAGACCATATGTTAAGACATGTGAAATCGCAGCATATGAAAATGCAAGTACAATGCCCGCTCTGCAGGCAGTCGTACAAAAGGAGAGATCACGTAGTAAGACACGTCCGTGAGAAACACAAAATGGGATTATTGAATGGTAAACTTGTTAGTTCTGCGGATGTAGTTTAAGAGTATCAGTGATAATTTACCGTAATTAATTTCAACTCTTCGTTAATTGTTTATGTGGAAGTGACGCCATGATATGGTTAATTTTACATAGTATGCAATGGTGAATATAGAAGCACGGGACTACTGAAACGGGACAAAACTTCAAAAAGGATTGTACCGTAAAATAATACTGTTGTCATCAAAACAAAGTCTTTGAGCCAGTTTTTTTAATTTTGAACTTTATTTCGACATAGCTGAAGTTTGTAATTATATACAGAAATTCCCTTGATAGTTTAACTAATCTAAACTTAAACCTAGTCTTGTTTTAATGCAGATAAAGTTTATCACAAAATGAACACTAAATTGTTAATTATAATTCAGTAAAAAACAGTAATACTTTTTGCCAACAAACTATATTATTTCAACATTAAATTCCTTTTTAAAGTTTTGTTTCAATTCACACTCCTGCTTTTCTACTCACCCCGGTTTACAGTAACTATAATAGCAAAATGTTAGAGATTATTTAGAGAAATTTGCCCTATGAATTGGACATACAAACATAAGAAACTAAAAAAAAAAATCTTTTTTTAAGCATAATTTAAGGGCTTGTTTAAGTCATAGAGAAAATGGAAAGAATAAGTGGTTTGATAATGCAGGGATGGTAAACATTTGACACACAAACAAAAAACTGTTGATAGATTTAACTAATGCAACATAAAATGTGTTACTTTGAATAAAAATATTTTTTGTAACGAAAATGATTCATCCATGCCATGTCCCTAATTGGGTAGTTAACACAATTAACCATTAAAGACCAAACTTAAAAAAATAAAAACCACTTTATTTCAGTAAAAACCTGATAAATTTTTTAATTTACTGTAAAATTAGGTTTTTTGTGGCTTTTGAAATCAATAAATAATTAGTCAATTGAGTTGTCAAATAAGTGATGTCACTGCAAATTTCGACTCTATTTCAGTTACCGTCTAGTATATTATCAATTAAAAGTACTTGACCAAATTGCTGCTTTCTGCGCTGATTCAAGAGATCTGAAAATGGACATAGATTTGATTTATTTACTGCCATAAGTATTTAGTTTGAATATGAACCCTATTCCCATAGAAATAAAGACAATATTCAAAAAACCAAATGTGATTAATCATCTACATCTCTTGCTAGATGTTAAAAATATTTTTTGTATAAATATGAATGCATTCGTTTTATACTGATTACAATTTCTTTTTTGTAATTTTGCTTAATAATATACATAATATAAAAGACAGATTTATATATTTTTGTTTTATTTATTATCCTATTATGTACGCATATCACATCACGCCAGTAACCCCCGAAGGGTTAGGCAGAGGTGTACCCATTAGTACACCCATAATTCACCAGTTATGTTTAAGTCCCATGTAATAGAGGGCGAGCCTATTGCCATCAACCGGGCACAAATCCAGACTCCGAGGCTGCTACTGAGAAATTCCTGATGGAAAAACCCAATAACACTGCCCGATCTGGGAATCCAACTCAAGACCTCATGTTTGAAAAAAGGGTACGATAATAAAAAAAACTTCAATATACCTAAATTATTATTTATTCATGAAGTATTTTACAGTATAATTACAATCTCATGATCAAGTTAAACATAAAATAAATACTGTTAAGTATCGAGTGATTTCTAATTCATTGTTACTTAATTATCTAAAAAAAATTGTGCTATTTTTTGCCAATGAAGAACACAAGTGGCTTTTTAGATAACATAATGCACTATAGTTTTTGCCTGCGACATCGTCCGAGTGAGTTTTTGATTATCAAATTGTCACTAAGACCTCTAGGCTTACTCTTGAACAAAATCGAGAATGAGATTGGAATCGACTGCATGTTTGACTACAGCGATTGACATGAGGTTGCCATACAAATGAAAACGTAAATTACCAAATTTTAAAATATTAAATAACTCGTTAATTCTATAAATAAATGTCTTCTTATATTTATTGGAATTGAAACTGGATCGGATGTACATGTAATGTCGATTCCAATCTCATTCTCGATTTTGTTCAAGAGTAAGCCTACTGGTTGATTATTATAAACGTTTTGAAAATTAGGCTTTGGATACGGTCCACATTGATATTTTTTTAGCAAATTATTGTGTTCGTTCTAACAGGCATACATTCGGATCGGAGTGTTTCTTTGTCGTGTGGGCAGTAAGGTCTTACGACCCCAGAAACCCTAGCGTCAGAGTTTCTAAACCGCCTCAAGGGCATGAAGAAACATGATACATCGAAGTAACAATGCAAGATAAATTTAGCTATAATTTTTTTAATTATTTTAGAGTTTATTTACAAAAAGACGCAGCTTTAAGCGTATTCTAGACAAAAATCGTAGGCACTTAGTAAAACAAAAGAATCTTTCAACATAGGTACAGTCAACAAAGGAGATAGTTATGCAGGGTCGTCAGATATAGTTGAAGTATTCTTAGAAACCGATGGATGTCTTCGATTGAAACTTAACTTAATTAATGAACTGTTTATTATCTACTTTTTAAATTAAATTACATTTGAAAACATCCATCAGTTTCTAAGAAATCTTCAACTATATCTGACGACTCTGCAGACCTATCTCTTTTTTTCACTGTACATAATTATAATTATTTAAGTTAATCCTGCAGAAAAGAGCCAATCCACAATTTCTCAATAATTTAACTAATTACTATCTAGTAATAACAGTCCAATGTATATTCAAAAGATATTAGTATAGATACAAAATAAAATCTTGACGTTGGTTAGTTGATTTTGACAAAACTAAGTACAATAGGCATGTTGACAGTGATTTCGATTCTATTTTAGAATATTTCTTTCTTTTTCTCTCCAATAAAACAAGAAAGGGACGGATGTAAATGAGAACTGTCAAATTTAATCAATCTGACACATCAATACAATTCTAACTGACATATTAAAACTTATAGATTAAAAATAATATGAAGAATTTGAAGGCGAAACTAATTTGACATTTCTAACTTAGTTTGTAAGTGTCACCGCCCTTCTCTTTAGCTGTATGTTAGTAAGAGATGCCAATTCTCTTTTAGTCTAGTTTGTGAACAAGGGAATCGGCACCAATAGCGAAGAATCATTAGAAAAAATATTGTATAATTTGTAATTGTAAACAGGTTTCAACGATTTAAAAAATCTATGTAACTTTTATTTTAAAAGTAAAGTAAAAGTAAGTTGTTCATGATTTTTAAATAAATCACTTAAGAAAATACAGGTGATCGCCATTTTGTGTTAAACGCCACTCCTTGTCTTAAAAAAATTATAAATAAAACCAGTTTTTGAAAAGTAATCAACATGCCTTTAAAAAAAAAGTATTTACAAACTTTACTAAGCATGGGTTCGAAATATTACAAATTAACTTAAGATTACTCATAAGTAAAGCCGTATAAAATAAGTACAAAAATAAATATTAAAAAAAAACATATAAAATTATAGTTAATTAAGTAATATTTACATAAGACTTAAAAAAAATCTTAACTAATTTTTATTTAATGTGTACATGAATTAAGTAAACGAATTTCACCAATAATAATTATTTATTAATATTACTTGTATTTATGCAAGGGATTGTGATATTTATTTTATTTCTTAACTAGCGACCTGCTCTAACTTCACACGGGTGCAATGTAGATACATAAACCTTCCTCTTGAATGACTATCTACTATACGACCGACGTATCTTAGCGACCCTGAAGTTAGCCGATTGCTGCGCAGTAAACAATTTCGTTTCTTTATAATCCATTGCGCAGCCAAACAGCAATCTTCAGACCGCTAAGACACGTCGGCCGTACTATACTGATGAAAACCGCATTAAAATCCGTTGCGTAGTTTAAAAGATCTAAGCGTACAGACGGTGGGAAGCGACTTTGTTGTTGACTATGTAGAGAAAAGTAACTCAATAGTTTGTTTTAATTGCTGAATCTAACTATCTACATATCTATAAATCAAAGAGTTCTGACATTGGTAAAGGAAAAACATCGTGAGGAAACCTGGACTTGTAATTTTATTAATACAAGTCTGGAATCGCCAATCCGCCTTAAGCAAGCGTGGTGATCAATGCTCATGCCTTCTCTGTACGAGAAGAGAGCTTTGCCCTGCAGTGGGACAGTAATAGGCAGGTATAATAGTTTTTTTGTTTGTTTAAACGCGCTTATCTCTGGAACTGCCAGTCAGATTGGAAAAAATATTTTTGTATTATGCCAGATTCATGAGAAATAGTATACGCTATAAAACATCGCGGTAGAGGGTCATAGTGGAAAGGTTCTCATCCTCCATTGAAAAGGGAGGATCCTCCGACCAGGCGGGTGTTTTCTGGTGGGAATGATGGGCTACTGCCTGACGGTTATTGTCAAGATTTTGTAGGAAACATCCTTTGTAGGTCGCATGTTCTGCGACAGATGTCGCCCCAAAAACATTCATATTTAACTCAGGCATAGTATAGAAATTTTGATATGTCGCAAAATAAGTGCAGTCAGCAAAATAGATAGATATGCAAGGTTGTCAGATATAGTTGATGTATTTAAACAAACCGATAGATTTTTTCGAATGTAATTTAATTTAAAACATAGATAATTAATTAGGTTTCAGTCAAAAACATCCATTGGTTTCTAAGAAAACTTCAACTATATCTGACGACCCTGCATACATCTGTTTTGCTGTGTGTACATTGCACCCATGCAAGTCTCTAGTATAAATTTTAATTTTTAAGGAAAGCACCTAGTTTGAGTTTATTGCTACCGTAGTATTAATAATAATAGATTTAAAAGGCACATACCGGTAATCTTAAGAATATGAATCCCTTGCACAAATCAAAGAATATTAAAAATCAGTTCTTTTTGCATACCTACATATTTTTTTACTTAGGATCTCCCCACCTAATTATCGATGCGGAATCTAACACCAGTCAAGAAAGCCTTTATATCTTTGTAATAAGGGTGTTACTAATACCATTCGCATCGGCTCAGCTCGGACGACGCGTCGCGACGATTACCGACGGCGAAACGACCCGTTTGCCAACATCCGCGCAACAGCTGATAGAGAGAGTGGTGATACGCACTCGGGTTAAGCCGATTCCGCGTCGATAAATGTGGGGAGACCCTTAACCTTTTTATCAGCCCCAGGTCATGTATATATGACAAACCAAAATGCCTAGCACGACACGGTCATGGCTACATGGCTACTTATAATATCGAAGGATAAAAGGCAAAATTAATCAAGCGACAATTTGGTCATGTTAAATATTCAACCTTAAGTGGATATTAATAAGATTGGATATATAACAGCACAAAATTGACGCTTCATAGATTTTTCTTTCACCCCTGGAGTGACCGTAAAACAGATTTCAGTGTGACCAACGTACATAATTATTGTGTCAAACAATATAAGTATGGTACTAGTTAGCTCAATATCTCCTGTAGTGTTAGGTAAGACATGACTTGAAAAAGAATTCGTAAGAGTACTAATTTTTGTACTGAGCCAGTACAAAGTCCCACTTCAAATGAGGCGAGGCATTATGGAGCTTGGCTATGACATTGGATGTTACTGTGTTTGTAACACGTAGAACTATTGTAAATGTGCCTCGCTATCTCACTCACTTATACTGCCTATCCATTGAAGCAGAGCGCGGCTTCGGAGTGGAGAAACAGAGAAATAATAACCAATAGGATTGCATAAAATAGCAAAGCACTGATGATATGCAATCTTATTATATTTCTTCGGTTTTCCGCTCCGCAGCCTCACTCCGCTTCAATGGTCAGGCAGCCTAATGGTTAACATATGGAGAGTACCAAGTAACACGTACTGACCGTGACATAAAAATTTAAAATGGTAAAATATTTAATGACAAGCCACTCTTACATTCTGACGGCCTGTACGGAACAAACGTACCGCCTCTTGTACGTCCTACTCAACAATAATTTCTTCTATGATTATAAAGACAACCTAGAAATACAACATGATTACAAATTAAAATAACTATTTACACAAAACTACATACGACATTGTATACCAAAATCTATCAAATACGTCCAAAAAAAAGACCTTAAACTAACAAAAATTTTCTAAAAAATCATAACTTCTTATGGATCCTCGCTAAATGACTCCGCAACGACTCTTCAGCTTTGAACTTCAACGAGCACAAATCACATTGAAAAGTAACATTTTTAAATGTATGTTTGTTAGTCACATGTTTGGCTAAGCCCTCCTTGCTTGTAAATTTTTTTTGACATCTCAAACAGGAATTCTCTTGTAATATCTGTTTTAATTTTAAATGGCGACGTAAACAATACCTGGACTTGAAGGTAATTGCACAGGTTTCACATTTAGACTTGCTTTTTATTTGATGATGAGTTTGGTAATGGAGATCCAAATTACTCTTCCGATTAAATACAATTTGACAATCATTACACTCAAATGTCGCTGCCTTCTGCTGGATCTCGTGATTTGAAGTCATATGGCGAAAATATTGACTGTTCTGTGTGAACTTCAAACGACAATATTGACAGGAAAAGATGTATTTACGATCGTCAAAAATTGAAATGGGGTCGTCAGTTTTTCTCGCTTTTAAAGCTGGTCTTGTTATTCTGATCCTTGGGCCGGTTCTCACAGGTTTTTTATTCATAACTATGCCGATTTAACAAGCTTTCATAATTTAAATGAACAAAAGTTAGATGAATTTTCTAAATTCAACACGTAGGCAAGTACTTGTTCAGAACTATTCCGCTGACACTTTGTTGTTAAATTACACTGAAATTACTATTATTCACTAATTAATGTATGTTTCAGCTATAAATTATGTAACACTGGTAAATATTTGAGTATTCTCGTATTATTTTTCATAAATTCGATGTAACCACAATTTTCGGATGTCAAAGCGTAAGTTTGGAGTGCGTTTGGAAACTAACTTCAATCAACTTTCACTTTGTTGTTTATGAAAACGTTATGAAATTATCGGATAATACTTTTAAATTGTACAATGCTCTGATTATATAAACTTCACTAAATTATATAATTAAAACAAAAACATGTTTGACAATATTCTTAATGTAAAAAAAAAATATTAAGAATTTAAACGATTACGTTAATTGCAAATCAGATTTTCGAACGCACATCATTAACATGAGTCATGTGAGTGAGCCAGTAATAAAATTAATAATCATTTCAAAACAATGAAAATTGTGCGCGAAAACATCACACACATAGATGCTAAACAAATTACTTATTCTTATTATAATTTCTTTGTTGTTATTTTGTACCATACCTATTCTTATCATAGATCAACAAGTCAACGACATCTGGCGCGTATAAAATTATGACTAATCATCGTATTATTTTTAATTAGTTATTATAAAGAAATAGTTATCAGGCGCTTCCAATTAAGCGACTTAGCAGAATTCTGAATTTTAAAGACCTCAATCAAAGACAAGTAAATAGAAGTGACATTCCCATCTTATTAGTTATTAGCTGCTTAATGAGACTTATTCTACAATAAGTCTTAAGTCGTGTTAAGTTCATCTTTGGTCACTGCTCCGCTCCTCATACAAAATATTTTTATTTCGATCGTAGTTCTAAAGATTAGTTAGTGTGTTCAAACAATTAAAACGAAAATTTTCTTCCGCTTCGTTGTAGGTAGGTACGTGTAAGTATTATAGATAGATGCCTAACAAAATAATTTAAAAATTATTTTACCGAATTTAAAACTTTATGTTGAAACACAATGGCGCCATTGCCGACATTTAAATATCGGAAATTTCGATTGTACATACATCTTTTATAAAAGTAAACTTATGGCCATTAAAATTTACCAAGCTAGGAACGTAAGAATATGTTTTAAAAATAACAACCAGAAAATAAAATCCATTGTTTTTTGCATTCTTGTACAAAATCCCAATAACACTTTGCCCGACCTGGGATTCGAACCCAAGGATTCATGCTCAGCAGTCGCGCTTTGCGACCACTAGACCAACGAGGCAGTCTGGAAGTCTAGATCTGTGCCCGGTTAATGGCAAATGGCAATAGGCTCGCCCCCCATTACATGGGACTTAAACATAACAGGCGAAATGTGGGTGTACTAATAAGTACACCTTCGGGGATTACAGGCGTGATGTTATGATAAGGTAGGTATTAGGTATTGTATTTTTTTTATGTTTAACGCAGAGGTGCCTTTTGATTTTTTAAATTTCCATTTTTTTCAAGTGCCAATTTTTTTTCTTTTTTTTTGTTAGCCTATTCTGTCCCGCTCCTGGGCAAAGGCCTCCCTCCACTCCTTCCATCCTTCACGATTCAGTGCCTCATCCCTCCAGTTTTGCAGAAATCCAACCAGTTCGTCCCGCCATCTCCTTCGTGGCCTGCCGCGGCCCCGACTCCCTGTTTCAGAGCACCAGTTCTGCGCTATTTGGGCCCAGCGTTTGTCAGACATACACATTTTATTTGAGCAACCTTTTGAGCCACGTCAGCTATCCCTGTTTTAGAGCGCATTATAGTGTTTCGAACTCGGTCCGTTAATTTAACACCTAGTATAATATATAATATATATCTTGTGACAACTCACACACGGCTATCTGATCCCAAGCTAAGCAGAGCTTGTGTTATGGTAACCAGACAACTGATATACATACTTATATAATTTATAAATACATACATATTATAGATAAATCACACCCAGACACAGAACTAACGATCATGCTCATCACACAAAGTTTGTCCTGGGTGGGAATCGAACCCACGACCTCCGGCTTAGCAGTCAGGGCCGCTAACCACTAGACCAACAGGCCCGTCAAAACTGCGCTCCAAGTGTCAATGAAAACAATAAATTATATTCACTTGTAAGTAATATCTAAATTATTGATTACTAATTACATAATAAATTATCGAGATTCTCACTGATAATGATTAAGTAACACTTAAGATTTCATTAACGATTTGTGAATTGATAACAAAACTCATTCTGTTGTCACGTACTCAAATACTTATTTCACTTTAGTCCTTTTTAGAGTTCCGTATGATTTTCTGAAATGAGTAAGTTTATTATTTAAGACAGGTAATTAGCTGGTAATTCGTAACCGATAAATAAACACCTAATCCAAATCTCAAATCATTTATTGCAGTCCATGATGTAGGGACCTACACTTAAAAGTAGATACACGATTAACAAAAGGTATTTTTAAGGTAGATGTGAGTGGCGACGCAGTGAGGGATCGCCCTAGGAAGAGCTATACTGACCTTATTGTCGAGCTTCTTCAGAAAGGTCAGGTACGCAGTACTCGTAACCGGCGTGCTTGTATGACGAGATGTATGAACGTGGACGAGGCGATAGGAGTATGTAACGATCGTAGCTGGGGACATTCTATGGTTTCTGCCTACCCCCATGGGAAAAAGACGCGAGTTTATTTATGTATGTATCATCACACCACGGTTTCGATTTAAAAGCCTTCCGGTACTTTGGATTAAAGCATAGTGGAACTGTTCTATTATGCTAATTCTAGTTATGTTTCGGATAATATTATTATCAAAATCTATTAAACAAAGACATTTTTTTCCATAGTGTTTATGATAATTTAGACAAACTTGTAACCATTAAGAAGGAACATACAGAACCCCAGCTATCCCTTATCGATTCGCTCATAACTCCATACCTCCATACTATCAAAATTACAAAGAAATTCAAATAAAATGTTGCAATAACAAAATTATGCAACATCAGCTGTATAAAAGGCGCCATCTTGAAATCAAAATATAGTTCTAAGTTATTTATTGAATGGCGAAGGAAATGGCTTACAGCCTAGTTGCATTCAGCCTTTTTGTTATCTGTTTTAGCCAAGTCTTGGGCATAGACAAGACGAAAATTGTGGACACAAAGCAAGGGAAGGTCAAAGGACATTTGGCTTCAAATGAGCTGTATTACGAGTACTGCGGAATACAATATGGCGTTATCAGAGATAGATATCAGGTAAGTGTTTTTAAATCGTGTTCGTATTATGTGTCGTGCTTATCAGTCAGCTTCTTCTAAGAAATTAAATATTACTCTGATGCTATGAACGAGAGATTGCTCATTTAGAATCTATACTATAATAATATTATAAAGAGGAAAGATTTGATTGTTTGTTTGCATTGAATAGGCTCCGAAACTACTAAACCTATTTGAAAAATTCTTTCACTGTTGGAAAGCTACACTATCCCCGGGTGACATAGGCTATATTATTATTTTTTTAAATTAGGATCTTTACGGATCCCTTAAGAAATTCACGCGAACGAAGTCGAGGGGAGAGGGCTAGTAATCTTTAAATTTTTAAAAGTTAACAGATTGGCATGCACTAACAAAGGGTTTTCCATGTACCTTCTAAGGGGATGAAACGAGGTCCTTTGTGTGGAGAAACAAGATTGGATAGACTTTTGACGCGTAATGAAACTGCATTGCAAAGGTTGTTCGATGCATTTTACGTTTTAAGCAGTGGTCAGTTACGTCTTCTGATAATGCTCCGCTCCCGTGTGTCGCAGCGTGATGTTAAATAAAGCCTATACTAATCTTCGTGAATCTGGCTATCATATAAGATTTCTTCCATTCTGACTGGTAGTTCCAGGGGTTAGCGTGTTTAAACAAACCAGCAAACAAAAAACACAATACTTTAATAAACACATCATAGACGTCTAAACATTACATTTCTTTTACAGGCCCCAGAAGAACCGCCGTCCCACAAAGGAATCTTCAACGCTGATAACCGCCTAGTCTTATGCCCCCAGTTCCCCGCCAACGACCCCCTCTCAGCACCCAGCGAAAACGAAGACTGCCTCGTCCTCAACATCTACGTTCCCACCACTTATAACACCTCCTTACCTGTCATGGTCTTCCTCCACGGCGGGGACTTCGGCGTTGGCAGCAGTTCCCCCGTATTCTACGGCCCCCATTACTTGGTCAGTCACGGAGTCATCCTCGTTTCCGTCAATTACAGGCTAAACGCCCTTGGATTCTTAAATTTGGGCATCAAAGAAGCTCCAGGTAATGCTGGATTGAAAGATATTAGAGCAGCTTTGAGGTGGATTAAGGATAACATTGAAAGCTTTGGTGGTGATGAAGATAATGTGACTGTCTTTGGACATGGCAGCGGAGGAGTCGCAGCCATTTATTTGACTCTCTCAGAGTCTTGTAATGGATTGTTCAAGAGGATAATTTCTGAAAGTGGAAGTCTTTTTACTCCCAAATCTTTTGATGCTAACCCTCTTGCTACTGCATCTCAGGTTGCAAAATCTCTTGGAGTCAAAACTTTAGATGCTGAAGAATTATTGAATATTTATACTGATGTGCCGATCAACAAGCTAGAAGAGGCTATTGGAAATCAAATGAATTCTAAATCAGTATTTTTACCGTCAGTAGAAGAGTATTTAGACGATGACCCATTTTTATGTGATACTCCTTTTAATATCTTGACTTCTGAATCTTTTAATGCTGTACCTGCTATATTTGGACTCAACACTGTTGAAGGTCTAACTTGTACTCTCGACTACTATACTATTACAAGTCAAATGGATAGAATTAAGAACGAAGATTTCACAGTACTCGATCAAAAGAGTTTTAACGTGTCCAAAAAAGACAAAATTGAAATAAGAGAAATTTTGAAAGATACTTATTTTGCTAATATCAGTTCAGAGGAAAATATTGTCGGAGGCTTGATCAATTTGAATTCTGACTTCGCTTACGTTGGTCCGATGTCGCTTTTTGTGGAAATGTACACGAACAATTCTAATGTCGATGTTTTCCAATATATTTTTAATCATATGGGATATAGGAATTTAGGAAGGCTTTTGACAAACACTAGCTTGCCAGCTACGACAAATATGGATGAACTGTTTTATCTATTTGAACTGGAAAGGCTGCCTTTACCAATGAGTGAGGATGATGCAAGAATAGTCACGTTCATGACTATGATGTGGACGAATTTCGCTAAATATGGGTAAGTTCTACCTTTCACTGTGTTATAAGAGGAAATTCGAGTGGAGAGTATTTTGAAAATTATGTAGGAGAAACTATCGCTGTCGCTTTGCGAGACTCGGTGTACGAAAAGGACAAACGCACTCGGCTATTTCCTAATCTAATATTGAACCAATATAAAAGATATTTCTTAAATTGAATATGTAGGATATATTCTGCGTCCCTATGTTGTTCTTTTTTCATAAATATAGTTTTCTAATTTGTACACTATGCATATATTTTGATCATTTTCTCTGGGTTCTATTTATTGCTTACTAGCGAACCGCCCCGGCTTCGCTCGAGTGCAACCTTTCAGGTGGACTGTCCAAACAAATTCTTTCATAAAAACCATGTCCGGAAAATTACGAACACAACAAAAAAAGAATCAGCCAAATCGGTCCAGCCATTTTCGAGTTTTCCGCTTAGCAACACATTTAGCCATTCATTTTTATTATATAGATAAAAATATTGTATCATTAAAACATAGGCACATAGAAATAGTTGATAGTTACTACGATAAAACTTTGTGAGGAAACCATGACTTTAATATGATTCTATTAATCGTCAATCCTCCTAAAGCAAGCATGGGGATAAATGCTCACGCCTTCTCTGTATGATATGAGGCTATTACCTGCAGTGGGATAATAATTTGCATGTTATTTTTTTTTTCACAGTTTCATGTATTATCCATATTTTTTCCAGGTCACCGACTCCCGAAGCATCCAATGGAGAATGGTTACCTTGCCCCCACAATCTGGCAATAACATTGGAACCACAATATGTAGCTCCGTTAACGCCAGAAAGAGCATACTTTTGGCGCTCTCTGTATTACAAATATGGCGCCGAAATTGAGCGGGAAAACTGACACGTGACAGTTGTGTGTTTGTCTATGGTAGGCTGGATTTTTTTGTGTGACGTATTTCATTTTAATCAAAGATAATTAAATTATTATTATAATCGTCTCTTTGTTGTTTTTATTTTTATTTTAAGTGCGTTTAATCCGTACGGCATTTAATACAAACTTCTAAAAGTCATTTTTTTCGTAATGAATGAACCTAATTTTTATGAAACTTTCTATTCTATTTTTCAAAAAAATTCTCTGATATCTTTTAAGACCTGTGTATCCAGCTTAGGAGTAAGAAGTTTCATAAAATCGGCTCATTTATTTCGAAAAATAAGAACTTGAAAGCTGGTATGAAACGTTTACGAAGTAAACGCTTTAATAAATAATTTCTGTGAGTTTTAATTTAAAAAAAAATCGTTCTCGGTGGATAGCTTACAACAAAAAAAATAAAACACAGTTGTCTACGATATTTTTTATTATAAAATCTACGCGAAAATATTAAAATACATAGTTATTCAGTTGTGCAAACCTTAAAAGTATATTCTAAATATATTATAATACAACTTTACACTCGACAAGTTATTAATAAAAATGTTTTATTACAATTTATGATAAACTTATATAGTTGAACAAGCCATTTAGTATACAGGCAGCTAACTTGCAAATACTTTTAAACAATATTTTGAGTGTGTCAATTCTTTTAAATCACTCTAATTAAGTTTCAAAATTATTAAACACCGCAAGCTTAAAAAGTGAACACAAAATAACAATGGCGCCGATTCCC
This sequence comes from Hoplodrina ambigua, assembly GCA_949774945.1. NCBI lineage: Eukaryota > Metazoa > Arthropoda > Insecta > Lepidoptera > Noctuidae > Hoplodrina > Hoplodrina ambigua. The sequence goes on from OX458994.1 coordinate 2,819,219, forward strand.
TAGTTAGATTATTTAGTCTAGTTTGTGAACAAGGGAATCGGCACCAATGAATGGCAATGTAGCAGAAACATTGTTGTCTGTGTTGTAAACCAAATTACTTGTTCGACGTACTGCTTTTAACTATTTAAAGATATAATTCTCTTACTTTTTATCACCAAAAGAAACGATAAAAACAGTGTTTCATAACCTGTGGTCCAGTCCATGTAATAAACGCGGGCGGTCCATGGCGAACTAACCAAGCCGCATTGGTATATAAATTAATATATAGGTAAGTACAAGTACGATAGTAATATTGCGAATATATATTTTTTTCTTTTTTATAAAATCTAAGTTATTTTGATTTAGGCTTCTTTACATAACATCACGCCTGTTATCCCCGAAGGGTTAGGCAGAGGTGTACCCATTAGTACACCCACATTTCGCCAGTTATGTTTTTAGTCCCATGTAATAGGGGGCGAGCCTATTGCCATCAAACGGGCACAAATCCAGACTCCGAGGCTGCTACTGAGAAATTCCTGATGGAAAAACCCAATAACAGTTTGCCCGACCTGGGAATCGGTTCCAAGACCTCATGCATAGCAGTCGCGCTAGCGACCACTAGACAAACGAGGCAGTCAGGCTTCTTTGTCTATGTTATTCAAATATAGCTAAACTATTAGTTCTAAATACGTTACTTATAAATAATAAACATGAAACATGCCTTATTTATTATTAATACAAAACATCACGCACAAAAATTAAAGATTTATCGCGAAAATGTTTAAACATTTATATGTCTAACTTTAAACCTAAGTATATGTTACTAACTAAGTTTGTATGAAACGCCGTCTGTACGGCGTATACGCTCTTAATTCTTAACTAGAGTAGTTCTCCACGCCCCCTTTTGCTGGTCTCTGCGTCCCCCATGGGTGGCGCATCCCATTTTGAGAAAAGCTGTTGCTTTATACATATATAATGTTATTTGTTTGATAGTCAGGAGGGTCAGCAAGGAATTAAGAACACAATTGAGTTTTTCTGTAATAAGAAATGACATTTTTTATTTACTTGGAATACCAAATATTACATTGCATTACTAACTATGAATTAAATTCTTACCTGTAATAAGAAAAACGACATTTAATGCTCTTATTTATAATCTGATCACCATTCCCATTTTCTAACAAAAAATAATCAGCTAATATTTTTTTATAATGTTCTGACACGACCACAGACATCAGGCGGATGACAATGTAGTCTGCTACCGTAAAGGTTGTAGTAGCGCGGCCTAAATAAAATAAATAAAGAAAGTATATTTTCTTTACATCTCCCCCCTGGGAAAGATAGTACTAACAAAATATTATAAATCTAATAAGAGAAAAAAAAATAAAAACTTAAATTATAACTATACTTCTTAGTCGTCTTCGTCAGGTGTTGGTGCTGGAGCCAATTTCGAGATGTGGAAAAAGTTTGACTCTGGTTTTTTATGGCCAGTGTCGATCCTATAAATCGTATTTGACAATTTTTCCACAATTCTGTATGGTCCGATTCTTAATTCATCTAACTTTTTTCTATTCAGCTTGTTACCATTGTCCACAAACACCATATCACCCACTTTGAAGTCGAACTGTTTACGATTTTTATCATAAAGTTTCTTGTTGTAATTGTGAGACTGTAGTGTATTTGCTAAAGCCTTTTCCTTGTCTTGATTCCAATCGGTCTCTGTCTTCTTTGGTTTTAGCTCATTTGGCATAATCGTAACATCGATACCATATAGTAGATACGAAGGAGCGTATCCAGTGACAGTATGTTCCGTTTCATTATATTTTTTTACACAATTTTGTGCTATGGTTGTCCATGCTACTTTGGTATCATTTTCGTTGATTTTGCATCTAATTTTATTAACTAATGTTTGATTTAAACGTTCATTTAAACCATTCGAAAAGGGTGAATTCACTGCAGTAAAAATAAGTTGAATATTATTATCTTCTAAATATTTTTTGAATTCCTTAGAATTAATGCCTGGGTATTGATCTGAGAGAATCATGCCAATGTCATCAGTTGCTGCAGTATTCTTTATTAATTTTATAAAATCATTCGCATTTTGTGTTTTTGATGTCAAAATAAATGCGTACCTTGTGAAATGGTCTGATAGCAGGTGCAAGTATCTTTTTGTGGACCGGGAACCTCCGAATCCTCCTATTGTATCTATAGAGCATATCTCAAAAGGTTTTGTAGCCGGGCCCAAGTGTGACATCATTCCAAATTTGTTTTGTTTTCTTGATTTATTTTTTATGCATACTGTACAATTATTACAAGTATTTTTTATATTCTTTGTTAAATTTTCTGCTGTATACAATGAACTTATTGCTTTTAGCATTTGATTTATTCCTAAGTGACCTTGGTTCGTATGTATTCTTTTAATGAATTCTATGCTAAATTGTTCTGAGAGGATTATCTTATCTTTTTTCTTGACTTTTTTATAATAAACATTGTGGTCTAATTTTAGTTTTTCTTTTCTGGATTGTATATATTCATTTTTCTCTTGATCTTCTACAATATCTTTTAATTTTATTAAGTTGACCACTTTCAACTGTTCTTCTTGATTTTCATTAGCATCTATAACTGGATTCCTGCTCAGGCAATCAGCTTCCAAGTTGCATCGTCCTGGAGAATATTTTATTTCAAAATCGTATTGTGATAGGTAGTATGTTAAATCTCCTAGTTCTTCATCTGTTCTTGATTTTATGTTCATGTTTTCCAACGGTTTGTGGTCTGAAAAGACAATGAATTTTCTACCTATCAACAGATGTTGCCAATATTTTACACATTCCTTTATTGCTAGGCATTCCAGGTATATAGCCTTCTTCCTTTTTTGCACTTCATTCAATTTTTTTGAAAAGTATGCTACAGGCTTTTCTTCTTTGTTTTCTTGCACCTGTTTTAAGACGGCCCCCACTCCTAATATACTAGCATCTGTGTATATATGTATAGGTAGTTTTGGATCAAAAATAGTTAATATTGGTTGTGAACATAATATTTTTTTCATTTCATCAAATGATTCTTGGCATGCTTTGGTCCAATCAAAGGCTTGTCCTTTCCTCAAAAGGTTATGCAATGGATCCAATTTTATGGCTATTTTTGGTACATATTTATGATAAAAATTTATCTTTCCTAAAAATTGTCTCACATTTTTTTGTGTCTTTGGTGTGGGAAAATTCTTAATCGATATCAAGTTGTCTTTTAAAGGACTAACTGAATTATTCTGTATTATGTGACCTAGATATTTAACTGTGTCAGCTGCAAATGTGCATTTTGAAAATTTAAGTCTTAATCCTTCACTTTTAATTGCTTGAAAAAGAAGTGTTAGATGCTTGACATGATCTGCGAAAGTCTTGGAGAAGATTAAAATATCATCAATATAATTGACTGTGAACTCTGTAAGGTTATGTTTTCTTATTATGTTACACAATATTCTCTGAAATATTGCAGGTGAGGTTTTCAAACCGAATGGTAAACAAGTCCACTGGTAATGACCTTCTTGTGTGACAAATGCAGTTTTGTGTCTATCTGTGATACGTAGAGGTATCGACCAAAATGCTGAGTTTATGTCCAGTGTGGAGAAATATTTACAATCCCTTGTTTTGATCATTAGGTCCTCAATAAGAGGAAACGGTTGTGATTGTGGCACAACAATTTTGTTTAAGTCACGAAAATCTATGCACAGTCTTGATCTTGTATTTTCTTCTTTTTTGTAAGCTAACGTAACTGGAGCTGCAAATGGACTATATGATTCTTCGATCATTTTTCGTTTTAATAATTGTGCAATCTGTTGTTCAATTTCCTTTTTATCTTCGATTGTGCAACGATAGGGTCTTTTACTACAATATTTTTCTACTATTAGATCAATGTGTGCTTCATAATCCTTTACTGTGCCAATATCATATTTATCTTTTGCAAATACTGATTTATTGTTTTTTACTAGCTCATCAATTATTGCCTGTTTGTCATAGTCTAAGTGATGTATCCGGATTTTGATATTATCAGTGTTAATATTTTCATTAAAGTTTATATGGTTTCTGTCATTGTTTTGAGAATTCAAAGATTTTATTTCCTTTGTAATTGTTTCATTTTTCATGTTTGTGTCTTTATTTTTAATTTCCTTAGAAATATAGATTGTCTCTGAATTTTCAATTTTATTTTCCTGTTTGGGATCTTTTTGACTGATTTCTAAATTTTCATTTTGATTTAAGTAGAAATTTTTTATACAGTCAAGTCCGATTAGAAAATCATAATCAAAATTTTCTTGATCAATTACAAAGACATCCATTTTTTTTTCTATATTGAAAATGTTTACGTCTAGTGTTACTATACCAATTGCTTTTTTAACGCCATTAATTGTTTTTAGATTAGTATTGTTGTCACTGCTTAATGTTTTATGCTTATATTTCAGCAATCTTGAATTTATCAGTGATACATTAGACCCTGAATCATAAATTCCAAATACTTCAAGAGTTTTATTCAATACTAACCTTACTCTAATCAATGGCGGCACCATTAGTTTTTTGGAATTTCCCCATGAAGTTCACAATCTAACTCTAATTCAGAGTTATTTATGAGTTTAATTTGTTTTTTTTCATCATTCTTCTTGTCTTCTGTTTTAAACCAACATAAATCTTCTGGGTGATACCGTACTCCTTTCTTTAGTTTTTCACAGATGGTACATTTTTGCATCTTTTCTTTCAATGGCTTAATATCATCTTTATTTTTTGGATACTTTTTCTTCATAATCAAATGTTCTAATTTTCCAACTTCATTAAATAAATCTTTTGTTTCTAGAATTTCTTCTTTGTTAATCCTATCCGTTATAAAGTCTGGTAAACCGGATGCAATTAGATCAATCAAGGTTCCTTGATCAATTGTCTTTCTTATTTCAAGTAGAAGTTTTTCCTTTTTAATGGAATATTCCAATAAAGATCCAAATTGATATTTAAAAGCTATAGCATATTTGCTACTAGCCCAACCCTTATTTGCATAGGTTTCTACAAAGTTTGATTTCCATTCAGACCATTCGGATTGCAAACTATATTTAATCATCATGGAAGCATACCAATCTGTGCATGATTTGTCTAAAAATAATCTGAAGATTTCAATTTTCTCTTCATCTTCTAATATATCAAATCTTTTGCATTCTTTTTCAAAATTATCCATCCATTGACATGCACTAACATTCTTGCCATCAAATTTTTCAAGTACAAATCTGTCCGCTAATTTTTTTACATTTTGTTTTTCCTTTCTTTGTTGACTTTCAACTAATTTTTCCAAAATTTTCACCAAGTGATTTTCTGAACTGTACTTGTTGCTATTTGCCAATTGTTCTTGGGTAATTTCCTCTAGATATTGGTTTTCAAAGATCAAGTTGTCATCTTCATCAAAATATGTGTTAACCATATCGGCTGTCAATGTGATCCAAACACTTCTAGTTTGATGTCTTTTCTTAATTGAATTTCGCACTATATTGTAAGCTTTGGAGTTCAGAATATGTTTGTGATGTGACACTGCTTCATACTCTTCAGGGATAAGAAAAACTTTGTCATCTTTTGTTATAATGGAGGTTATAGCGATATAAGTCGACTTCCCGTCTTTTGATGCTTTTGACTTAAATACAAACTTTAGTTTCTCCATTTTCTTGATATTTACAAGAAATGTCGTTTTATAATGTTATTTGTTTGATAGTCAGGAGGGTCAGCAAGGAATTAAGAACACAATTGAGTTTTTCTGTAATAAGAAATGACATTTTTTATTTACTTGGAATACCAAATATTACATTGCATTACTAACTATGAATTAAATTCTTACCTGTAATAAGAAAAACGACATTTAATGCTCTTATTTATAATCTGATCACCATTCCCATTTTCTAACAAAAAATAATCAGCTAATATTTTTTTATAATGTTCTGACACGACCACAGACATCAGGCGGATGACAATGTAGTCTGCTACCGTAAAGGTTGTAGTAGCGCGGCCTAAATAAAATAAATAAAGAAAGTATATTTTCTTTACACATATATATATCTTCGTACAAGAAAGGTGATGTTCTCTTCGTAATAAATATAATATAGGTAATTATCTTATAAATGTATATTATTATATCTACTAAACGCCATCTTCTTAATATATACGTCATATTTTATTTTAACTACGAATACATAATGATTTCCGATAATTCAACAATAATTTCATCTTATACATAAAACTTTATACAAAATCCATATTCCATTTTGATTTTCACATCATTCCAAATTCAAAAAGCCCGCTATCCAAACTCTCTAACCAGAGACAACAAGATTTAACGCAAAGGCAACAACCGTTGCGGCCTTCAACTCGAGCTGTCAGTGTCACTGTCACTAGATTCTTGTTTCTTTTTGTTTCTTTTTTTATCTCTATGCCTGTCATCGTGTTTATCTCTATGCCTAGGACTTCTTTTCGGGCTGTCCCTGCGCACACGATGATGTCAAATACCTGAATCGTCGGTCGTATGATGAACGTTATTCAAGGATTCTTCTGAACTGTCAGATTTTTGTTTTTTCTTGCTGCTGGAAAATAGAAATAGTTTTATTAATAGGTACCGACCTATGGTTGCATTTTCATCATGAATAGTTAGCCTAACCAGCGATGTGTATGACAATCACCAATGATATCGCATAATTTTTAAAACATACGCATATATTGTATGATCAATAGAAACTCTTTTCTCAATAACAGTTGCGTTTACAAACACCATCATCTGCCTAGCCTTTTCCCAACTATTTGGGTCGGCTTCCAGTCTTACCGGATGCAGCTGAATACCAGTATTTTACATGGAGCGACTGCCTATCTGACCGCTACAACTCAGTAACTGGGTAATACTATACCCCTTGGTAAGACTGGTTGTCAGACTTTCAAGCTTCTGACGACTCGTAACGAATGTCAAAGATCTACGTATGGCAGCCGGGACCAACGGCTTAACGTGCTTTCCGAGGCACGGAATGATGTCAGTGATGTCTTAGATAAACTTTAGAAAGTACATATGAATTGAAAAAGTCACATTGGCACTTGCCCGGATTCGAACCCACAACCTCATACATGAGAGGCGGGCACTTTAACCGCTGGGCCATCACGACATTTCATTAATTTCATTGTTTTGTTTGCGTTTACAAAAATATACTGAAACAAATATTTGTACCGTGCGGAAATCGAACTCGTATCTTTAACAAATAACAAACTATTTAAGCTTTTTTAGACAATAGTACTAAGATTATAAAGCAAAAAGGGTCTCTCACCTTTTCTTCTTTTCATTCTCTGTGGATATTTGATCCTTGAATAACTTCGATAGCTCCAACTCTTTAATTTCGTCTGAATTCGTCAGGATTATTGCTCTGAAACATAACAAAATGTCTTTAATAAAATAACAGGTATAAAGACCCAAAGCTGATTTAGGCGCTTTGCACACGGAGCAACTTAAGTTGAGGCAACTATCAACTCTTTAAAAGTTTCCTGTAAAGTTTACGGTTGCCGCAACTTTATGGCAATCTGTGAGCAACTTTCACAGCCGAGTTGCTGTATGCCGTTGCCGTAGCGATACTGGCATTGCCGGACACACGGAGAGGGAAGGAGGGTGTGAAATCACCAGACGCGTTGCGATAGATGGTTGAGGAAACCGGCGTCTTTAAAAACCGGTATAATATTGAACAGTTGCTAGTTGCGGCAATTAGCAACTAACTTAGTCATCGATTTCAGCAACTGAAAACTGTTGACGATTGCCGCAACTTGAAACTCGAGTTGCTATGTGTGCGCAGTCCAATTGAAATGTATGTAAACAGCTAGTTGCCAGCTAGTTGCCAGTTGCTGCAATAGTTGCTCTGTATGCAAAGCGCCTTAGAAGATGCGAGAAATATTGTGCGATTTGCCGTACATTGCAGGACCGCGCGGCTGTAGTCTCAAAAGTGACCGATCATGGACGGAATTTTTTATTAATTATTTAAGTCCCATGTCATCGGCATCCAGACTCCTAGGCTGCTACTGAGAAATTCCTGATAGGAAAACTCAATAACACTTGGCCCGACCTGGGAATCTAACACAAGACCTCATGCTCAGCAGTCGCGCTTTGCGACCACTAGACATTGAGCAAAATTGACCTTCAATCAAGTATAGTTTGAAGCCCACATACAAACGCAAACACCCCTATTAGCGCCCCAATGTTACCTACATCATTCTCCAAATAAAATAAACCTAGTCTAGTACTCAAAGAGGTATACTAACATGCCTAAGTAAATCCTATTCCCTAATAGCCTAACACTCAATCAGCGGCGTTGAAAAGGCGTGAATTAAGAAAACAAAGGAGGTTATACTACATAATGGCCTACACAACTATACAAACAGTCGACTCATACAGAACAGTCGATAGCTATACATAGTGATAGCAACCCCATCGTTTGCCGCGCCCTGCTAGTGAGGGGACGATTTAAATACATCGATAAAAACTACTATCGATGGTTTTGACAGACAATTGTGACAGGTAATCAAATTATAGGAAAAGAATATCTATCTGCGTTTATATGAATAACACGGTAAGTAAAAATAACATAAATAGGATAGCAGTCGGATAGACAAACATAAACATTTCAAATTAAAATTAACAATAATAATACCAGCCTGTCCCACTGCAGAGCAAAAGCCTCTTCTCATATAGAGAAGGTACGAGCACTGATCACCATGCTTGCTCAAGGCGGACTGGCGATTTTTGACCTATATTAATTAATAAGTGTTTTCCATTATCAAATTAAAAACATTGCTTTGAGTTTTTTGTGTAGTTTAAAATAATCTAATGTCGAAAATTCTGAAAACAATTTTATTTTACAAAGATTAAGAAATTCTTACTCCAAATACTGTGTTCTCGACTAATACACTTAAATTAATCAATTCTTAAAAGCTATCTTTCAATAACTATGAACAATACTGACAATATTCACAAAAAAAGGCAGTCGATAGAAGTGAAATATAACGTTACTTTAGCATGTCGGTAGCGCAGTCACATTAACATGTCCCCATAACTTTAACCCTAACAAAAAAAACGTTTAATGAAATTTTCTTTTCAAAAAGAACATTTTTATCGACACCTCATCTATCGATACTTTTCCCATCACTAGCGAAGGTTGATTTGAACGGGTTTATGTCAAGGTGATGACCGACGGTCCCTCGCGACCCCACAGCGCTAAAGCATAGTCATAGCATACCTATAGTATATAGTTATAGCTAATCCGAGCCAATCGTTGTGGGGTCAAACCTTTTGTTCGGTTGAAAGGGAATTACTGCGGTGAGTCAGAGGAACGGTTGATATGTTTGAAAATGGAATGACTAGATTTGTTAATACTGTTTTTTTTTTTTTATTTTAGTAATTAGGTTGGCATTTTTGTTTTTCTTTTTGTTAGGTTGGTAGTAATCGCTGTTCGATTTTGATGTGGAAAATGCATGGAAGTAGTAAGTAGTAGTAGTTTCGATTATGAGTTAATAAAAATTAATACTGACTGTGCAACCATGAACCAAGAATGGGCTTTTACTATTACAACAGGTATCTGAGGGTTATTGCTGGTAAAATAGAAAGTCCTCTGTGGAAGCAATGGATACATATCCATGTAAAATAGTTCCTCATGTTAAATGACTGACATTTATTCTTAAGTTATTTTTATGTATTTACTTACACTATACGTACACATAACATTAGTCTGCAATAAAGGAATTGAATTGACTATAGTACTTAATAATTCCATGCAATCAAGAAAGCAATTTGTATTACTTGTAATTTAATAGAACAAACTTGAATTTCGAACTATTTTTGTCATATTGCTACGAGTGCTACGGCGTAGGCGATATGTAGATTACCCGCTACGCTGCTACGGCGGCGTAGCATTTTGTAGCAGGATGAACACACATCTGCTACACAAAAATCTTGATTGAAAAGAGTGCCGTGGAGTTTCTTGCTCGTTCTTCTCCATAGAGACCTACCTCTGTTTTGGAACGAGCAACTAGCTTCAACTTTCTGACTAACTGACCGACTCCTTGATAATTTAAAAGTGCTTCTAATGGTTAGATCCTGACATTGGATTTTCAGGTGTTTTTTTAAACACACGTTTAGGGTTTTATAAAAAGTCTACCCTTAAATTGGTAGAATAATGAGGATAAAATTTATCACGGTAATCTTCGAAAGCTACTCGAACAAAATCGAAATAAGACAGACATGTTTACGTAGTTACTTTCACTTTATCGATAATTTATTAAAATGCAAATTAATAAATAGGTACGCATTTTTGTTTGAACTAGGTTGAACCTGTATTCAATTTTAGATGGTAAGATATTTATTGTAAATGTGACTTTTTACTGAATAAACGGTTATTGTAAAAAAAAATATCTAAAGCGATTAAAACGCGAAACCGCGCACCGCCGCGGAGGGCGGTGACGGTAAAGCGGATCGCACCGCTCGACCGCGCAGTCGGGCGGTTTACGTGTGTTAGGCATCAACGTATTTCTTAGAGGCCAATGCGACATGAGATCCGCTTCACCGCCGACCGCGGCGATGCGCGGTGCCGTGTATTAATTAATCTAATCTAATAACAGTAGACAATTAAATACTGACCTGATCCGTCCTCCATCGCCCCTGTCGTGTCTTCTGTCACTGATCACAGATATAGAAGTCTCACCAGTTTCATGTTTTTTCTTGTGTTTCTTTGCTTTATGTTTACTGCAAGATAATATTTTACATACATAACATCTTGCTTGTAATCCCCGAAGGGTTAGGCAGCGGTGAACCGATTGTACACCCACATTTCGCCAGTTATGTTTGAGTCCTTTGTAAAGGGCGAGCCTGTTGCCATCAAACGGGCACAAATACAGATACCGAGGCTGCTGCTGAGGAATTCCTGGTGGAAAAACCCAATAGCACTTTGCCCGACATGGGAATCGAACCCAAGACCTCATGCTCAGCAGTCGCGCTTTGCAATCACCAGACCAACGAGGCAGTCGAATTGATTAAAAGTCAATTAATTTGATGGAAATTTAATTTTTCAACTGTCAAAATACGTAAAAAACTTAGGGGCATGTACCTAGGGCCTCTAAGATGATATCTCTCTCTTACCTATGTTTCTTGTCCTTCTCTTTCTTGTCAGGGTTCCTATGTTTTGTCTTCTTCCTGTACACGGAGCCGCCGCTCCCTTCGTCCACTGTTTCTAGGTGTAACACGTACAGTCTGTATATTTGTAGCAGGATTACCTGGACGACAGAAATGTATGTCATTAGCAGGGACGTAGGTACGGTACGGCCGTATCTAAAATACTGGCCCCCCAGCTACGGGGGCCTCGAACCCCCGGTCAGGAACCAGGGTCCGTCTAGGCCCTAGACGGACCCTGGTTTCTGACCAGTGGTATGTATAGCTTGGCCTTATTCTTATTATTGTTTTATATTCATCTTCATTGTTTTCACATGTAGAATCAACAAGAATAATGTAACCAAGATTTTGTAAAAACCTAATTTAAAAGAGTGCCGTGGAGTTTCTTGCTCCTCCGTTTTGGAACGAGCAACTAGCTTCAACTTTCGGACTAACTAACCGACTCTTTGACAATTTAAAAATGCCTGTAAATGGTCTAATTGAAATAAATCTTTTTGACTTTTTTTGACTAGACACCAGAGCAAGATACACCACTGATCATTATCATTAGTAGTTTTTTGATTTCTCGATTGCGTTTGACACCGCGTTATACTAAGACGTTTCACTCATACTTAGCCACTTGTCACATCGCCGTGTGAAGACACTAAGAGAGAGTATAGAAATACGTGGCACGACTAGGGTTGCCAATCCTACTATATAATATAGTATCCTACTATATTAGAGCTCCTGCCTACTATATTTTTCAGAAAAAGATATAGTAGGCGAATCTACTATATTTTAAAGGCATCAAACTCCTAAGCAATAATATTCATTCAATTAAGAAATAAAGTACCTATTTTGGAAACTACTATATTTTTTTAAACATTTTCCTTACCTACTATATTTTTATGGGTAAGAATTTTAGAACTACTATATTTGACCGACAAAGAGTTGGCAACCCTAGGCACGACGATCATATCGCCGCGATTCTATCGCTCGTGGAGGCGGCCCTAGGTGCCAATTCTCTAATTTTAGTGTAGTTTAAGAACAAAGGTACGTACGAGGGGTGCATGCAACAAAACAGGGGTCACACATACTTACCAACGTATTCTTACAAGTGAAGAATATATTCATGTAGTTGATGATCTTGTAATGGCAGATAATGAGGAGTCTGAACGCCAAAAATGGCGCATCTTGAAGCGCTATGTTCATTATGATGGCGCAAACTTCTATGGAGCAGCAGCAAGCCCGACTATTTCTGTTTAAAACAAAAGAAAGAAAGAATATTAGGATTAAAATGGTCTTTTAATTTCTATGAAACTTTGTCATCTGAATTTTCCACTGACTTGTATGTTGAGATGAGTTGTAACTACGGAAAAAATGGCTTCTGAGTTACGCGTTTTACACAAATATAAATCTCTCTAAGACACAAAATGGCGGACACGCCACGTTCTGATAAGTAATATCTTTGTTCATATAGAAGTTAACGGTATATCCATAGGTATACCTCTATGGCACTCCATTTTATATCTGTATTTTTGATATAGCTGTCAACGCAGTATGTGTCTCTCTCCTACTCTTAATAAAACAATATCTTTTCTCGCTCTCACACCACCTGTCATTCGCCATATTTTATTCTATTCTTTACACGCTCATCATCATCTGCCTAGCCTTTTCCCTCATATCATTCTTCACACAATCCATCCATCTTTTCTTTGGCCTTCCTCTTGCTCTCCATCCATCCACGTTGATATTCCTTTATCTTAAGCATCGCTAATTAATTAATTACTTATAACAGTACCTATATGGTATCGACACAACATATAATTTGGCATTCAAATTAGGACTCTAAAAAGTGTGCGTTAAAATATTTTTTACTAATAAGGCCAGCCTTTTATTTACCTAATTAATCCAGCTAATTATCATTTTGTCAAATAATTGTATGCTTTATTAATGTAAATGGTACTTATAGGAAATAACTTTGGACTATAATGGGCCATTATGATCCTAGTGACATCCGTTTGTCATTACCCCTGACCCTGAATTTCAGCAATGGAGTCGGAAGTGTAATGATCAAATAAATAATTATAAAACATAACATCACGCCTGTAATCCCCGAAGGGTTAGGCAGTGGTGTACCCATCAGTACACTCACATTTCGCCAGTTATGTTTAAGTCCCATGTAATAGGGGGCGAGCGTATTGCCATCAATCAGGCACAAAACTAGACTCCGAGGCTGCTACTGAGGCATTCATATAATAATATTTTTTAAATTTCACTTTAATGGAAACTAGAGCCCTTTTAATCGCACAACTGCAACCCAAAAAGCTTTTAGGTAAGTACTTATACAGATTCCTCTGACAGCCTCGTTGATCTAGTGGTCGCAAAGCGCGACTGCTGAGCATGAGGTCTTGGGTTCGATTCCCAGGTCGGGCAGAGTGTTATTGGGATTTTCCATCAGGAATTTCTCAGTAGCAGCTTCGGAGTCTGGATTTGTGCCCAGTTGATGGCAATAGGCTCGCCCCCGATTACATGGTACTTAAACATAACTGGCGAAATGTGGGTGTACTAATGAGTACACCTCTGCCTAACCCTTCGGGGATAACAGGCGTGATGTTATGTATATTATACAGATTTGCCCCTGAATGATAGGATAGAAAAAGGGGGCTTGAGGCATTCGCCCTTAAACTTACGACATACTCCTAATTCTCTCTACATAACTTGCATGCTAAATCAAAGTTGAAATTTCTCTGTCCAAATCCAGACGAACGACCAGCCAAATAAACCGGACTTTGGTTCGTGATTAATCACACAGTTTGGTCGATTTCAAGTGATCGCGAAGCCTTTTTTGAGGGCTGGATCCGAGCCTGTTCTTAAGACTATCTAATTTGGCCGGACACGAGCTCTAAAGACGAGAGCACCGCTCAACCGCGCGGTCGGGCGGTGTACGTGTGTTAGTCATCAACGGATTTCATAGAGGCCAATGCGACATGAGATCCGCATCACCGCCAACCGCGGCGGTGCGCGGTACCGTGTGTTAATGGCTTTAGAACCCTAGGTGCCCTACCCTTTGAACGCGACAGCGACGTTGTTAATTCCTAAATTCAATGGGAAATGTACACAAATAAGCTGTTAAGCGTGAAAAATATGACAGTTTCTTTTTTTAAGGTGTAATTTGAGTTTAGTTTTGCCAAAACGTACCAAACCACGTCAAAACTCTCATTTAGAATACCGATATTACATTAAATCAATATTATATATGTACTTACTAGCTTTTGCCCGCGACTTCGTCCTTGTAAATGTCGGGACGCTGTTTCATCCCCAAAAGGAGGGAATTTTGGTAAATTCGTTCTTAGCGGACGTCTAATAACTACACGTATAAACTTTCATCTTAATACGTCTAGCAGTTTTCGATATATCGTGGTGAGTGACTGACTTTTCGGTTTTATATATTTAGATAAATTTGACTTTAATCTATTCCAAGCATTTTAGGTTTTGTATGTACAATTAACAAAAGAGTGATATAAGAGTCGTCAGATATAGTTGAGGTTTTCTTAAAGGTGCTCCCTCACCGGGAGCATACGCGTGTAATGTAACGTTACAGATTTGAGCATTACATCAGTGAAGGAGAACCGAGCATTACAATGCGCACCTTGTAATGATACAATGTGTAATATCTTGATACAACTTGTAACATCAATGCGTATATGTTACCTACATTACACGCAAATGCTCGTTAGTCAGGGAGGTATTATTGTAATGTAATGCTCAAAGTTGAATCTATAATGTTACAATACACGTGAATGCTCCCGGTGAGGGAGCACCTTAAAATCCCCGCAGTTTCAGAAAAAAGTAGACGTCTTCTAAGAACGAATGTTCCATAATTCACCCCTTATGAAGATGAAGCTTGGGCACTTCATTTACGCGGACGGTGTCGCGGGCAGCAACTAGTATTTTAATAAAATTATTAAGCCAATGTGGGTTGGGTCGATTTGGCAAAACTATACTCAATCTGAAGTGTGATTATTGTGGTATAATATTAGTTTTTCTTCAAATGTACATTCTGAAACATAAAACACCTGAAAAATCATTTAAAAGTCTTGTATTAATGTCAAAATAAATATGAGATCAACTGTCGTTAGAAAATTTGACGTTTTTGACATCTGTCACACTGACAGTTCGACCCCGAGAAACAGACTGATTCAGCTTGGTTAAACGGATAGGCATATTTTAACAGCGAACTGAATCAACTTGCCTTAAGAACAAGGGGAGTATCTAAGGACATAAACATTGTACAAATATAAATAATTATGATTATATGTATAAGTTTGTTTTAATACAACATGTATATAGTATATAAATTAATGTCGGTAAATGGAATAAAGGATTATAATTTTGTGTGACGTTGTATGCGTATTGTCTCGACAATATACTTGTATTTTTTATTTATCCTCATAAAAGATTCTGCACAGGCACGGGGTTATCATCAACCTCTTCCTTTATGCAAGGCGATGCATATAGATTTACTGTCTTTGTGCAATAGTGGAGTGATGCCACGGTATTACCACGCCATTTATAAATCCTTATTTCTGTAGAAATTAGTGAGGACCGCGATGATGATGCCAAACCGATTATTTATTAATGTTTTTACTTTGCTCCTTTTTTATACTTTTATTACTGATTGCAATTTGTGATCGCTATGAGAACTTTGTTCCCTATAAACGTTATAATTTTAATAAACTTTGGGAGTTTTCTTTAGTAATTCCCTGAAGATATTTTACATAATTGGTTTTTAATGATTACAATAATATGACTACCAACTACTTTCTATAAAATACGGGTTACACTTCTTTACCCTCTTATGGTTTTTTAAAGTTTTACCATAATAAGTCGGTAACTGAACATTAGATACAATCTCTCTCTGTAAGTTCTGTAACTAAAAAAAACGTTCAATAATCCAGTAAAGCAATATTATGCCAATGATTTTTAAGAAATTTACAAGAATAAATCGGTAAATAAACATTACTGGAATAATATTGATAAGTCAGGATCGTAAGATATCAACACGCTAAAAATTGTATGAAACCGTTTTCGGTAATGTGTATTTTGGTGAATAACTTATTCTGTGTATATATAATAGTTACACTTAATACTTTAAACTTTTCAGGTAAAAATTAGCTTTTCCGTCTTAGCACAATGTTCTCATAATTACCTTTTGTTGAAGAGATATACCCCAAAAACACTAAATCATTTTTCCTGTAAAATTTGATTTTTGCAATTACCGGTTTATTTCTCGGGGACGTCGATGTTTTTCAAAAAATTCAAAAAAATTGGTCTAAAATTTAGAGAACACTTATAAAAAATCCCTTTTCCCACTTAACCGACTTACAAAAAGTGCTATAGTGTTTGATGAGCGTCGCGTGCAAGTGTTACGTCTTACATACATACATGTCGGACCTATTAGCAGTTCCTCTAGACTTCCTCGACTTCGTGGCCGTCAGGACCACTGTGAACTGCATGAGAGACCACGACCAAATCGCCAGGGTCAGTAGGACAAGCACCTTTTCAGTCGCCACCTTCTCCTCTTTGAAAGAATCGAAGAATTCTATGATATCTGCTGCTGTGCCTGTGTGGAGAAAACAAAGATTAGTAGTAGTTCAAATATAGTACATACAAAGAGTAAGGCTTGTTTGGATGATAACTAACGATATGGCAAGTGTATGTTAATCGTCTTTCACTCATCCTCTCAACATGACCGAACCATCTAAGCATACCCTTTTCTATCTTTGTCACTACATCTTCTTTTAATCCGCAACGGCCCCGTATAACCTCATTCCTCACTCTATCGTTCAAAGTATTGTAGTAATATATAATATATATATATATATATATTTTATTTTGATTTGTGACATATATTTGTCTGTCCAGCATCATTTGCTGCCGGTAATCTTTATACGTGGATATGTTTGACTGCTGCAATATTTATTGTAAACTGTCATCATTAGAAAATTAAAAACAACTTTTATGTAATTATGCGCGCCATTTTCACGTGAAAAAACAGTTTTTCTTCATTCATTTTGTTCTAATTTAGGGAACAGTTATCGAGGCAATAAATACTCTTGTATTTATTGCCTCGAAAACTGTTCCCTGAAGTGTGAGTGAGCAAAGCTTTCCACTATTTATAATTAGGTAGTTGACAGTTTGACACCAGCAATCAATTGACATACTTTTAATGAGCTGTTAAAACGCGATTCCCCCATAGATATTGTATAGTTGACGTCACAGATTACTATTTGAAAATTGAGACTGTTACTCCCAAACTAAAATATTCCTCACGCCGATGGATGGTGCCGGTGACATTTGTCAAACTGTTGCTTTTCGCTCTTGAACGTTACGGCGATTTACAATCATGATTGAATATTTTAACTGCACACTAATATCATAGTCGTGAAATATGGAATTTCAATAATAAGTACGTAAATAACTAGTAAATTGAATAGTGTCACTGACATATTATACGATTCTGTCATCCATAGATGAATTGCTGACATGTGTCATCCGCACCATCATAGGACGTATGGAATATTCTTACCTATATACCTACTAGCTTTTGCCCGCGACTTCGTCCGCGTAAATTTCGGTTATCGCGGACACAGATGAAGTCGCGGAAAAAATTACCCGTGTCCTGTCATTTCAATTATTTAGTTAAAATCATGACTCGAAACGACACTTCGCGCCATCTATGATCATAAGAACGTTATTGAGATATTCCTCGGAAACAGTACTTTTTTTCGGGATTAAAGGTACCTTATGTTCGTTCCTGTACATCTGGCAACGTATATGCAAAATTTCAGGATGATCGGTTCAGTGGCTTAGGCGTAAAATGGTAACAAACAAACAAACAAACTTACTTTCGCATTTATAATATTAGTTAGGATTCTTTTAATAAACAAATGCTACTATAAGGCGAATAACTCACGGCACCGCGCACCGCGGTTGGCAGTGAAGCGGATCTCATGTCGATCCGCTGAACCCTCTGTGTACGTGTGTAAGGCATCGACGGATTTCTTAGAGGCCAATGCGACATGAGATCCGCTTCACCGCGGCGGTGCTGTGTGTTAATCGCCTTAGCTATAACATTAACGAATTTCTTGCGACTGATCCTATATTGTTTTATAAAGTAATACATAGGTATTCCTAAAGGTTTGGTCCGTGGATGCGTGACCATCTTTACACACCGAGACTTCTCCGTGCCTCGTAAAGCTTGTGAAGCCGATGGTCCCGGCTGTCATACGTGGATCTGTGACAGTCGTTACGGATCGTCAGAAGCCCGAAAGTCAACCAACCAATTTTACCAGTTGTGGTTGTGGAGGTCATATAGGCAGTCGCTTCATAAAAAATACTGGTATTTAGCTGCATCCGATTTGACTGGAAGCCGATCTCAACATAGCTGGAAACCCGGGTGTCACCACTATGTGGCTCGCCTGGAGGACACGGTGAAGCATACATTGGTGGACTGCCCCGCTTGGGCGGAGCAAACCCGTGTCCTTGGCGATCGGCGGTGTCTACCTTTCGCGCTCAGCTCTGGTTCAGGCCATGCTGCAGCGAGAGGTCATGGGAAGCAGCCACCTCCTTCTGCGAAGCAGTTATGCAAGCAAAGGAGGCTGGAGGCGTGAGGGAGTGGCAACCCTCACGAGTTCACGACCTACACAGCAGAAGGTGACGCCCCAGGCGACACTGCTTTCCGTTCCGCCCAGAGCAGAAAGAGTAATTTGATGACTTCCCATCCTTAAAAAAAAAGGAGGAGAAGCCTAGGCAGATTGACTGACGTCCCTAACGATACTTACCGATGTAAACCAGTAACAGTTGACTGAGCTGGTCTCTCGTGAGGTCCCCTTTGGGCAGCAGCCACCGGCCCACAATGAGAGTCAGCATCAGGAACTGCTCTATTAGCGTTACCCACATTTCTGTACGAATCTTTGTGCCCGGAATGGGTAGGTCCGTCTGTGGATAATTGACAAGTAACTTTATCACATATTTAACACTAGCACTCTTCAATGGCGTAGCTAGGGGGGGGCGGTCCGCCCCGGGTGCCACCAGTCCGAGGGTGACACCCGACAGTGAAAAAAATAGTATCTTGATGACGCTGTCACATTAGCATGTCAGTGATGCGATCACATGATCATGTTGGTGACAGCGGGAGTATACCATGTCGGTAATGCGGCCAAGTTAGCATGTCAATAACGCGGTCAAATTATCATGTTAGTGACGCTACCGCTTCTGCATGTTGGTGACGCGACCACAACAGCAAGTCGGCCATGCAAACCCAAGTTTTGCTAATGTTACCTAAAAACATTTATTATAGTTTTCATTAAAAAAAAACACATTATCATGTTGGTAACAGCTTGAGTATAGCATGTCGGCCACATTAGCATGTCAATGTCGCGGCCACATAAGCAGGTCGGCGACGCAGCCTTATTAGCATGTTGGTGACGCGAACACAACAGCATGTCAGTGACGCAAACACAAGATTTTATCCTACCAAAAATTCTTTAAAAGAGTTTTTAATGAAAAAAAAAATTACAGAGAAACAAGTGTAACACACACATACATACATACATAGCATACCTCTACTGTGGCGTTGATCATCTTCTTCTGCAGCCGAAGGTCCACCTTGTGCAGTTCCAGGAGCCATATCGCTGGTACCACCAGCACCAGGTAGATGAATACAGATGGACAGAACCTGGGGGCAAAACAAACATATTTTATATTAAACCGTCTTCAAAATTGGCTAGTTGACATCACCAATCCATTGACGTACTTTTTATGGCCTGTCAAAACGCGATTCTCCCATAGATTATGTATGGCAAAAGCCTGTGACGTCACTTATTTGACAAGTCAATTGACTAACAATTTTTTATTTGAAAGCAACAATAAATCTAAAATTCAACGAGTTTTCATAGCTAAAATAAAGTGTTTTGTTTTTTAAGAAGTCACGTCTTGGAATTATTAGTAAATGTCGTCTACTACTCAATTGATTAGGGAGAAACATTAGCATTTGACAGCTGGTTACTTAGCGCGCCATCTTACTTCCGGTCGCGCCCAAATTGCCTAACAATGGCGGTGAATACGCGAAATAACTTTGTTTTTATTTATTTCTCTTTTTAAACATTGTTTTGGTAAGGGATAGTCGTGAAAACATCATGTATTATACCTATTTATTTTTATTTTTTTGGGATGTAAACAAGCTACTATAATTAATAAAAAGTGAAAAAAAACACGACTGCAAAAATTGCACATATTTGTACTTTGTTTACTCGTCAGTTATTTTTTAGACGATAAACATAGAAACGACCAGATTCATTAAAAAAATTAATTGAGGCTGGTATTAATTTAGGTTTTAAAGTGACTACACAGGTTTCTTTTTATTTTTTACTAGCCTACTACACTGAAATCATGAAAAACAAAAAACAGCTGATCCATACATTACGATCTTGTTACGTAGCATTTTTGTAGGGAATAGCTGATTTTTTGTTCATGATTTCAGTGTTGGTCCCATAGTAAAAGTTGTTCATAATGATGAGTACAATGACCCCTTTTCAGGATTTCGGTAAATTTTTTATAACCCTGTATATGAATTGAAAAAGTCACTTGCCCGTATTCGAACCCACAACCTCATGCATGAGAGGCAGGCTCCTTAACCGCTAGGCCATCACGACATTAATTAAACATTAGCGACATTAGTCAATACATAAATGAATACTCTAAATAAACTCTATAAGCAGTGGCGGATTACCCTTAAGGCAAACTAGGAATGTGCCTAGGGGCGCGAGGGTGCAAAGGGGCGCGCGGGCGGCATTGCAAAAGAAAAAGAATAATATATAAATAAAATAAATAAATATAAATATCTTGGGACAACTCACACACGGCTATCTGATCCCAAGCTAAGCAGAGCTTGTGTTATGGTAACCAGACAACTGACATACATACTTATATAATTTATAAATACATACATATATAGATAAATAGCACCCAGACACAGAACCAACAATCATGCTCATCACACAAAGTTTGTCCTGGGTGGGAATCGAACCCACGACCTCCGGCTTAGCAGTCAGGGTCACTAACCACTAGACCAATAGGCCCGTCAAATATATAATATAGCATAAAATTAATTGCGCCAGTAAGTTAGTTATTTTTAATACAGAGGCGCGAGTTATTATCAAATTAGGGGCGCCGATGAGAAACTTGCCTATGGCGCTCTCAATGTTTGATCCGCCTCTGTCGATAAGGTCGTTCATTTAGACAAGGAACCTTTAGCTAAAACAATGTCAGTATTTAACATAACCTACACCCTAGTTCGTCACACATGATTCGTCATTCACAAAGCTTGCTTTAACCTTTAAACGACCACCCTCGCGAAAGGGTGGAAGTTAATAGCTGATCGATAGCTTACCTGGAACCTAACTGCCTAACACACAGACGTCACCTCACATTAACAGCATCTTCATAACATAACATCACGCCTGTAATCCCTGAAGGGTTAGGCAGAGGTGTACCTATTAGTACACCCACATTTCGCCCTATGTTTTTAGTCCCATGTAATAGGGGGGCGAGCCTATTGCCAGAAACTTTCACATTTATAATATTAGTAGGATTTTTACGCGGATAGCGACTTTTACACGGATGAAGTTGCGGGCAAAAATCTTTTGAAGTTATTACTCGATATAACACAGTAAATTACTTTAGAAGTAAATATTTAATTCACTTTGACTGGTCGAAAACGGTTTAATATACAGGGTAATTGAAAATTTATCCGAAACCTGAAAAGGGGTCATTGTACTCATCATTATGAACAACTTTTACTATGGGACCAACTCTGAAATCATGGTAAAAACAAAACAGTTTCGGGTAAATTTTTAAAGACCCTGTATATGTAACTGGCGAAATGTGGGTGTACTAATGGGTACACCTCTGCCTAACCCTTCGGGGATTACAGGCGTGATGTTATGTTATGTTACCCTGTATATATTTTTTTTTTTTGGAAAGTTCATCGGAAACCTCGAAATGCAATGCAATGTCAGCTGTGTGAAGCCGGGGCGTTTCGCTAGACAATAATATAGAAAAACGAGACAGTTACAAAATCTCAACTCTCACGAATACGAAAATATTTATAAAAAAACAAGCTTAACATTGCAGAATATGGTTCAAAATTTTGTCGGCCTTACCACGGCCCGGATAGCTCAGTCGGTAGAGCATTGGACTTTTAATCCAAGGGTCCAGGGTTCAAATCCCTGTCCGGGCGTTAATTTTGATAAATATTTGTTTTTATGTACATCATTACTTTTAACTGTTTATATATTGACGATGTACTTGTTGATTACTTTTAGAAAAAACCTTGAACTAGTGTTAATTTTGCAAAAAATCTTTTTGTGTTTTTTTTTTGGCACTAGCCCTGTTGACTTCCCCTTCTGTCCTTTTTATAAATCTACACTAATTAAAAAGGAAAAATTGTATTTTCTTTTGTTTGTTTGTTTCTAATGGATAAACTCAAAAACTACTGGACCGATTTTAAATATTCTTTCACCATTAGAAAGCTGCATTATCTGCAAGTAACATAGGCTATATTTTTTTTTATATTTGCGCGGACGAAGTCGCGGGAAAAAGTTAGTTGCACATATTTTATAATTAATTAGTTTAGTTTAATATTTATTATGTTGCTAAATAAAAAAAACATAACTGGCGAAATGTGGGTGTACTAATGGGTACACCTTTGTCTAACCCTTCGGGGATTACAGGCGTGATGTTATGTTATGTTATGTGCTAAATAAAATGATACGGTTTAACGGTTTTGTGAACTAGTGTGTTTTTTTTTAAAAATAGTTAAATTCACTTTTTATCATGGATATTGAAAAGGGGAGATTTTAAAAAATTCTTGTAAAATTTTCTATCGTTTATTATGGTGGTCAATATTCTAAATAAAATATCGTTTTTCAGTTTATTTCCTTCAAAGTCAAACTCGAAACATGTATTAACTCGAAATATTTTATTTATTCAATTATGCCACTTTTCATTGTCATTACAAAAAAAATGAACTGAATCTAGTTGCCCCTGTCAAAAGGTTGTTTTGTATAGAGAAAAATGGGCAAGAAACTCCATAGATACTCTTTTAAAATCAATGTTTTTCATTATTTGAATCCTTTCTCCATCGTTTCTTGGTCTTCTGTTTGTTGGTATGTCAGAAGTACTGTGTAATGAATGTATGAAAGGGGTAACATTGTTTTTTTTTTTTAAATGTAAGTATATTTTTTTGTTTTCTTTTTTATATTTTTCTAAGTGTCTTCGTTCCGTATGTCTTTAATTATTATAATAGGTTAGTTGAAACCACAATCAATTGACGTACTTTTTATGACCTGTCAAAACGCGATTCTTCCTTAGATTTTGTATGGTAATATCGAACTGTGACGTCACTTATTTCGCAACTCAATTGACTTACTATTTATTGATTTCTAAAAAATCTAATTAGTAATTTTAAAAAGACAACTTACATACATACATGCGAACAGTGCAAGCTAAATAAAAGCTTGTAAAAAATGCGTAGCCGGTGGATTTATTTTTACAAACTTATCTATAACTTGAAATGTTCAAGTATGTAAGTTGTCCTTTCAAAATTTGCAAACCATTTTTCGACCATTTGTTGGTATCCGATTGAGCTGAAATTTTGCATACTATACACCTTTAGTTCTGATGACAATACAATGTCCAATACTCAATATTGTAATAATTTTGCAACTAAAATTTTATTTTTAAAACTAATTTATTATTGAAAGATCTTAAATAACGTATCGTTAGGTCATACTCACCATTTCCATTCCTGATTTTCTTTGATAGTTAAAGTGAAGACGCCTTCGAAAATTAACAGCATTATTGGAGATGCTAAGTACCAATATTCTATATCTTTCTTGAACACAGTGACCTGCCATATTGCTATTATACTGTGACAAGCAAAAACTAAACGTGTAATCACAGCTTTAATTGTAGCAAGCACTTTCCCAACATTCGCCATTTTGAATTTTTAAAAAACGTTCGATTTTTATTTTTACGGAAATGACGTAACTTTTCTGTTTTTTTTTTTAAATGGACGTCGCTTGTTTTCTAATTGTTTTTTTTAATTTATAGGCACTTATTTATTTCGTTTTACATTGTTTTTTCTAAATAAATAAAAAGTTTAATTTTATTTATATTTAAAAAAGCACTTAAAGAAGGCACGCGCGTTATTTTAAACATTTTGTAAAAATGAAAACTGTTTTTTTTTTGTTACATTTTTAAATATTTGTGGCTAAATGCAACCGCGGTTTGCGAAACTCAAAGAACTAAAGTCTTCCATGCATTGAAAGGCGCGCTCCCGACTCCAAAAGAGATTTTTACAACCCATCTTGTTTACCCCATCCATTGCTTTATAGCACTAAGCGAAAAACGACAATCGTATACAAAAACAAGCAATGAACTTCGTACAACACAAAACAAACACAAAACCGCTATTATGAATGCGCGCGCATCATCCAATTTGGCCAATCACAGGTCATTTTCCAAAGAAAAGGGCTTGGAAGTTAACCTGATTTAGTTTTACCTGGATTTACAGTCAACATCAGTCTTATAACGTACAAAATAAGGTTGAAAATTCAGTGGCAATTTGTTCTTTTTCGATAAATGGTTAAATGCTTGCTATATTTTTATTCGGGAAACGTATTAAAGCAGTTTTACATATTAATTTAATAATAAACTAGCTTCTGCCAGCCACTTTGTCCGCTTTTAACTTAAGTACGAGTATACCTTCCTACTAATCTACACTAATATCTATTATAAAGAGGAAAAAATTGTATTTTAGTTTGTTTGTTTGTAATGGATAAACACAAAAACTACTGGACCGATTTTAAAAATTCTTTCACCATTAAAAAGCTACATTATCTGAGTAACATAGGCTATATTTTATTTTATATTTGCGCGGACGAAGTCACGTGCAAAAGCTAGTAATATTATAAATGTGAAGGTTTGTGAAGACGTTAGGATGTTTGTTACACAATAACGCGTAAACTGATCAACGGATTTGGATAAAAATTGGCACATAGATAGACCATTTCCTAGATTAACACATAGGATACTTTTTATCCGGGTAATGTATTCACTTGGTATAATAATTCAACTTACTTTACGGAAAGTTACTTTTTACGCGGGCGAAGTCGCGAGCAGAGGCTAGTAAAACATATAATATTCTATGCTCGCCATATTTGTAAGCCTACTACTGGCATAACATAGCGCTCGCTTTTATCAATTACTAGCGAACCGCCCCGGCTTCGCTCGGGTACAACCTTTTAGGTGGATTGTCCAAACAAATTCTTTCATAAAAACCATGTCCGGAAAATTACGAACACAACAAAAAAAGAATCAGCCAAATCGGTCCAGCCGTTTTCGAGTTTTGCGCTTAGCAACACATTTAGCCATTCATTTTTATTATATAGATAGATAATATCTGTATTTCTGTACCTGTGTTAACAAATAAAAGTGATTTGATTTGATTTATAACACTCGTCAATGATGTAGCTATATATCAGTGAAATAATTTTTGTTTTTGACCAGGACTTACCTAGGCCCTAGGTACTACCTTATGTCTTCCTAGGGCGTCCCCTCCCGGCACTGCCACTCACATCTGCCATATAAATACCTTTTGTCAATCGTCTTTCACTCATCCTCTCAACATGACCGAACTATTTAAGCATACTCTTTTCAATCCTTGTCACTACATTCTCTAGTGCAGACTTTCCCAAAGCGGGCGATAACGCCCCCTTGTGGGCGCTGCAGGCGTAAAGGGGGGCGGTAAGACCCAGAAAAAAAATCAGAGCGCTGTGTAGAGGCTTGGGGAGCGATTTGATATTTTATCTACTAGGTGGGCCTGTGTGGACTGTCTCATTGGTCTAGTGGTCGCAAGCGCGACTGCTGTGCATGAGGTCTTGGGTTCGATTCCCAGGTCGGGCAAAGTGTTATTGGGTTTTTCCATCAGGAATTTCTGAGTAGCAGCCTCGGAGTCTGGATTTGTGCCCGGTTGATGGCAATAGGCTCGCCCACTATTACATGGGACTTAAACATAACTGGCGAAATGAAGGTGTACTAATGGGTACACCTCTGCCTAATCCTTCAGGGATTACAGGCGTGATGTTATGTTTGTTATGTGTCTACTAGGTGGTTTTTAAGTAAGTGAAAAAATGGGTGCGCTATAAAATAATTTATTTTCAAATTGGGCAGTAGACAAAATAAGTTTAAACCTTGCTCTAGTGGATAATATTTTACGAATTTTTGTTTACGCGAACTTGGGGCCCCTACATCTGTGGGGCCCGGCTGATACGACGGTAGCTACGGCCCTGTTCACATAACGAACTGCCTGATAACTTTCATGATTATGAATTTCACACTTAATTATTTGGTTCTTGCAACTGTTTTTTAATTGATTTTTTGTTTTGTTAGACATTCCAATGAGAAGATTGTAGATAGACGCGTGTCACAAGAGGATATGATGAGAAATATATTCTGTTTTCTTATTTTATTAATAAGTAAGTTGACATTTATCATGAAATATTTATAGTAGATATACTTATATAAGACTGCCTCGTTGATCTAGTGGTCGCAAAGCACGACTGCTGAGCATCTTGGGTTCGATTCCCAGGTCGGGCTAAGTGTTATTGAGTTTTTCCATCAGGAATATCTCCGTAGAAGCCTCGGAGTCTGCATTTGTGACCGGTTGATGGCAATAGGCTCGCCCTCTATTACATGGGACTTAAACATAACTGACGAAATGTTGGTGTACCCCTGCCTAACCCTTCGAGGATTACTGGCGTGGTGGTTTGTTAATATTATAAGGTAACAAACACATTATAAGAAACAAACAAAAAATGTATAGAGTTTATTTTGTTTGTTTGTTATAATGCGTTAATCTCTAGAACTACCAGTCAGATTCGGAAAATTCTTTTTGTTTATGATAGCCAGATTCGTGAAGAATACTTAAAGCTGTATAACATCACGCTAAACCCTACAGGAGCGGGGCTGCAGTGGTACGCACGTGCGAACCAAGTTGTCGCGTAACATGCAACGCAACGAATTTGTTCGTACGTGCGCACACGACTTAACAAAACAAATTCTTTACCAACAGTTCTCAACAATGTCAAATCGAAAAAACACGCACAAACAAAGGAAGATTCAGAAATAAGTTATTTAGAAAAAGCACTACGAGCTGTGGAAAACTTTAACTACACAAAATTCTTAGATTTTCTCATCGATAGCGATGCGAAAATAAAAAAACAAGATGGCGGCACTAAAAATCTTAAGAAGAAAAAGAGACAAGAAACTACGACAGAAAAGGATGCTGATAATAGTGAGGAGACATCGGATTTGGATGAAGAATCTGGACATGTATTTCGCTCTGGCAAGAATTCAGAACGCGAAGAAGGATTACTGTTTCGTCTAGATTGACAATTTAAATTAACTTATTATATTTTTATCTAGCCATTAACGCTTGTATAATTTTGTTAAACTTACTGTACGATCAGTAGCGGTCTTAAGTGGCGTAGCAATCTCACAAAGCAATAGATTGATATGTTTTAACTTTCGACCTTTCGACGCCGTGTGCGAATTCTGAGGAGTTACTAGGTACTGTGTTAATACATAATCACTTTACACACAGATGTAGGTATGGCCTGTACCGCGTGTTCACAGCAATTCAAACCTTAGCTTGCTACTGCACTTATGACCGCTTACTGTACCTAATTTTGCCAAATCGTATATTTTTTTAATGTTTAATACTTGAGGTCATAGGTTGGTTAATACATACTAGGTTACATAATATAATATTAATTAATATTGATATATAAAAATGAGTCCCTATATCCTTTGGTCACAGCATCACGCGTGATCATCATCATCATCTGTCTAGCCTTTTCCCAACTATGTTGGGGTCGGCTTCCAGTCTAACCGGATGCAGCTGAATACCAGTATTTTACATGGAGCGACTGCCTATCTAACCTCCACAACCCAGTAACTGGGTAATACGATACCCCTAGGTAAGACTGGTTGTCAGACTTTCAAGCTTCTGAAGACCCGTAACGACTGTCAAAGATCCACGTATGACAGCCGGGACCAACTGCTTAACGTGCTTTCCGAGGCACGGAATGATGTCAGTAATGTCTAAGATAAACTTTAGAAAGTACATACATATGAATTTTCAGCTTTAGCGGCCCACGCGAAGGCTATGCACCATTCTATACAGAAACTGACGTCTGAAGACATCAAAATAACGCAACATCACGCTTGTAATCCCCGAAGGGTTAGGCAGAGGTGTACTCGTTAGTACGACCACATTTCGCCAGTTAAGTCCCATGTAATAGGGGGCGAGCCTATTGCCATCAATCGGGCTCAAATCCAGACTTCGAGGCTGCTACTTACTGAGAAATTTCTGATGGAAAAACCCAATAACACTTTGAATGACCTGGAAATCGAACCCAAGCTTAGCAGGAGTGCTTTGCGATCACTAGACCAACGAGGCAGTCAACTGAATTTATGTAAAGTTATTCAGTTACAGTTGTTTGTTAAGAAATACGCTGCTTTAAGAGAATTTACGCCGTACAAACTTTTAAATCCTTATTTTTCAAAATGAATGAAACGATGCCTCGTTGGTCTAGTGGTCGCAAGTGCGACTGCTGTGCATGAGGTCTTGGGATCGATTCCCAGGTCGGGCAAAGTGTTATTGGGTTTTTCCATCAGGAATTTCTCAGTAGCAGCCTCGGAGTCTGGATTTGTGCCCGGTTGATGGCAATAGGCTCGCCCCCTATTACATGGGACTAAAAATATAACTGGCGAAATGTGGGTGTACTAATGGGTACACCTCTGCCTAACCCTTCGGGGATTACAGGCGTGATGTTATGTATGTATGAAT
This sequence comes from Hoplodrina ambigua, assembly GCA_949774945.1. Taxonomy (NCBI): domain Eukaryota; kingdom Metazoa; phylum Arthropoda; class Insecta; order Lepidoptera; family Noctuidae; genus Hoplodrina; species Hoplodrina ambigua. The sequence continues at coordinate 2,848,356 of OX458994.1, forward strand.
GAAACGATTTTTATTTTAGTTGCTGGACGACACAAGCAGAAAACGTAGATGTATTAAGTTAGTTGAGAAATTTTTCGAAAAATTATGTTACAGCCAAATTGGAACAAAATGTAAGTTTTTCAGAGATTTCCAGTTATCCTTATTAAGGCGCTTCCCTGACCAAATGACCTTGAGCATTCGTTCCCTCTTTGCCGCACGACACTTTCTCATCTCATCTCTTTCCCATCTTCATTTTTCGTAATTATTATAATATAAAAAACAAAGCGAGTTTTTGAAATAAAATAAAACGTGTATTAATTAGATTTTTAATTACCTTATATGATTAGTGCAATTCTCAAATTAATAGCACGTTGCATTAAGCAAAAGAAGCATACAATCAATAATTTTAGTCATTATTTTGCAAGGAGGTCTTAAATGTATTTTTAACACATTTGACAAAATTAGTACGTGCAATGTGATGATAAGATATCAAACAATAATAAAGTGCTTTTAGATGTCGTTTGTTTTTTTTAATTAATTAGTTATTAGCCTCTGAAAAATTACTAAAATCAAGTTTTTGGTCGGGGTAGCGCCTTAAATAAGATATTTTGAAAATGTTCTCAACTAACTCTTAGATCTGTGTATCCTGCTTAAGTGTAGAAAATTTCATTAGTAGTTCCCAAATCTCTGATACCCATTAATCAAATGGATGGTCGATGAGGTCAAAAGGAGTGTGTGTCGCAACGTTGCCGCATTGGTAGGGCTCCAAGGTGGACAGACAATCCATTGCAGAGACGGCCACATGAATCTGCAACAGACAAAACTTCAGAGAGTCCCAATTTGCATTGTGCTAAATAATTAAAACAACAGAACGTTACCTGTCACTGACACTGACAGTGATAGTTTTCAGTGCTGCCAATTTCTAAAAACGTCCTCGATTTGTAGGAAAATATGTCGGTAACTTTGGTTCGTCTACGAATCTCCTCATTTCTGATTCGATCACGCAGAGAGACTCCGAGCTATCCTCTCATAGAGGGCTATCCTCTCATTAGCTCGTTGAGCTATCTTGAGCTTGCTAATGAGGCCCACAGTAAGAGACCACGTTTCAGTGCCATATGACATCACTAGTAGCACACATTAGTCGAAAACTTTCGACTTGAGTCACTGAGAAAATAATGAAAGTTAAAGATAACAAAATTATGTAGGCTAAATTACTGTCTCACATCAGTCAAAATGGTATTTAATAGTTACTAATAAACGAGGGTTGATTGAAGATATGAAATGTTAATATACCGTATTAACACCACACATAAAAATAGGACGTATTTATGCAAAAATGATCCAACCCACAAAATCCCTGAAATTTTCATACCTATACTAGTTAAACTGTTGTTTGCTGCCTCGTTAGTCTAGTGGTCACAAAGCGCGACTGCTGAGCGATCTTCTTGGGTTCGATTTCCAGGTCGGGCAAGGTGTTATTGGGTTTTTCCATCAAGAATTTCTCAGTAGCATCCACAGAGTCTAAATTTATGCCCGGTAATAAACTCGCCCCTATTACATGGGACTTAAACATTACTGGCGAAATGTGTGTATATTAGTGGGTATACCTCTGCTTAACCTTACGGGGATTACAGGCGTGATGTTAAGCACAAACGATCTAACCTGCAAACTCACCAAAATTCAGTTACACACAATACATTTGGCAAAATTGAATTAGTCTGACGTAGTTAATTTAATTATTAAGAGATTGTGGGTTGCCTTGTTCTGGTTGAACAAAGCTTAACAAATTATAATCTCGTGTCACGGTGTTTGTGATCGCACTCCGAAACGGCTCGACCAATTTTACACATACATACATATACATATATAAACTCACGCCTTTTTCCCATGGGCGTACGCAAAACTACAGAACGCCACCTGCTACGATCCTTACATACTCCTTTCACCTCATCTACGTTCATACATCTCGTCATACAAGCACGCCGGTTACGAGTACTCCTCACCTGACATTTCTGAAGGACCTCACCAATAAGGTCAGTGTAGGTCTTCCTAGGGCGACCCCTCTCTACGTTGCCACTCACATCTGCCATGTAAATTTTGTTAATCGTCTTTACTAATTTACAATTTTTATGTATATTTGATAGGAATATTTAGTATAATAGTATATTTCATGCCGCTACAAAGTCGCGGGATTAAACTAGTTACCTATTCCGTAAAATTACATAATTAACATTGACACGATAGTAGGTATTTGCAGAAAAACATGCATTCACCAAAAACTCACATCATTGGGGTGTTTCGCAAATTACCTGGCAACACTGAGCGTTATTTTCCCGTAAATCGATAATAGTGGAAAGGGTTACCGCGACGGATCCGGCGATTTTTAGTTTCTCTTCTCGCTATGTAGTAAATCAAATGGAAATATAGTTCAGACTTTAAAAAACATTTGATTTAAATGAACACAGTGGCTATTGGGACTATTATTTAATCTTCTTTCATTGGTAAGTACTGTGAAGGTTGCTTGCTAAACAAAGCTGGCTGAAAGAATTCTATTCTAAACTCTCTGACAAATCATTATTCGTATTTGGAATTAAAATTAAATAAACGAATCATTTTTTAAATGATGACAATGATATTTGGTCGTTCTCTCAGCTGGGGAGCAGTAGAGTCACAAGCTTTTTCAATATAAGCGTATATTCGATCGTTCGTTGCACTGAGTAGGTATATTTGTGCCCTGCAAGTAACTCCAAAGGTCAATTTCGGTGCCTCGGTCACGTCCTAGTGATTATAGTACGTAGATATAATTTGTTAGTTCCTATTTAAACTGTATCCTGTTTTTGTAGATGTCTGAGAATATTGCACGATGGTGCATGCTAGAACATCGTTAAAGAGATCCTAACTAATATTATAAATGCGAAAGTTAGTTTGTTTGTTACCATTTTACGCCTAAGCCACTAAACCAATCATCCTGAAATTTTGCATATACGTTGCCAGGTGTACAGGAACGAACATAGGGTACCTTTAAACCCGAAAATACGCACTGTTTCCGAGGGAAACCACAAGAACCTTCTTATGATCATAGATGGCGCCACGTGTCGTTTTGAATCATGATTAAACATATCTGGCGAAATGTATGTGCCTTACCCTTCAAGTATTAAGTACAGGCGTGATGTTTTAAAATATGTTTTTCTTCATCTTTCAGATATTTTCATTACAAAGAAGCAAACAGAAAACAATTAAAAGCATGAAACAACAATACAAACAAACAAAATGATTTTAACAAAACTGAATGATTCTAAAACTCTATTAAGTAATCACAAAGAGCGATATTTAAGTCACAACTACATAAATAAAATGTAACGAACACCAGACTAAATTTATAAAACCTGGCAACACCATTTTCTACGATTTCTGGCAACACCATCATTGTGTAGACGACAGCGCGTTATTGAAAACACTGCAGGATCTGTGGTTGTAATAAAAGCGAATTTTACAGCAAAAGAGACAACGCATTAAAGCATCATATGCGATTGTAATAAGAGCGATTTTACAACAAAAATGCTATAGTCGGATGAGCTGGCGATTGCTGGGTACCTCGAAGACCACTGTCGAAGATAATTCCGTCAAACATTGCTACAAGAACCAGTCCTGTGTCTATCCAGTAGATTCCAGTACACTTCAACAGGTCGTCAGTCCACCCAGTAAGTGGAAAATGCTCATCAAGAACTTCAGTCATCTTCAGTCTGTAATATAGTCTACTGCTGACTTCAAACAGGACAGGACGCCATTTTATCCAACTCCTGATTACTCTCAACCAGTCAATCTTCGAAGATCATCGCTCCATCTTTCTTCATCGTGTGGGCAGTAAGGTCTTACGACCCTTCACACCCTAGTGTCAGAGTTTCTAAACCGCCTTAAGGGCCTCTGACATGGTTTGAGTGGGACAGTAATAGGCTGGTTTTAGTCCAAGTTTCCTTACTGAAGAAGATCGCTCCATCAAGAAGCCATACTATTCTCCGTCTGCTAACTCAAGTCTCAACCCAAGAAGAACGCCATTTGAACCAACTCTTGAATACTCTCAACCAGTGTCATCTTCGAAGACCGTCACTCCACTAAACCTGACACCAGTCTACTCTTCGTCTACTGATTAGTCGTGTCCGCCCAAGAAGACAAATACATCTCTGAAACTGCACGGATTTTGACGAGACTTTCACTGACAGATAGCTGATGATATAAGGAGTAACTTTGACTACTTTTATTTTTGAAAAGGAAACGGAAACGCAAGAAAATAAAACTCCGTGTTAATCGAGGTCTTTTTAATATTCGTGATGATACCTAGAACAATGTCTTACATAGAACTCCAAAATGCTCGACCCTCAGTCATTAGATACGCGCCAAAGAGAAGTAGAAAAGATTCTATTCCTACGCCAAAGGATAGAAGAGTTTCTGCCACTCCACCAAGCGAAGGTCAGAGAGAACGTACTCCACTACCAAGTAAGAAGCAGAGAGACACTTCTCCACCCCCAAGCAGAGATCAGAGAGAGACAACTTCACCAAGCAAAGAACAGAGAGAACCCACACCAACTCCATCGAATTCTTGCCCAGAAACAGTACCACCGCAACCTCGCGCCCCAGGAAAAACTAAACCCAGAAAAGTTAAACCAAAATTCTGTACGCCAAAATCAGATATCTGGCGACCTTACACAAAAGAAAAACGCTTTAAATGCGACACTTGTAAGAAGAGTTTTGATAAAAAAAGCGATATAGAACGCCACGTTCTCATCCACAAAGTCGATAGACCGTTCAAATGTACGCTGTGTAAGAAGAGTTTTAATCGCGAGAATCTTTTAAAAACCCATCTAAGTGCTCATAATGGTGAGAAACCACATAAGTGTACATTTTGTGAGAGCAGTTTCATGTTGCCTGTAGATTTAAAACGCCACATATTCACACACACTGGTGAAAAACCTTACAAGTGTGAATCATGTGATATGGCGTTCAGACAGCCTGGTGATTTGAAGCGACATACACGAAAACATACAGGCGAAAAACCGTATAAATGCAACGTTTGCCATAAAAGCTTCGCTCAGCTACACGGCTTGAAGAAACACAACCTTATACATACAGGCGAAAAAGATTTTCAGTGCGACCAGTGCGAAAAATGCTTTAGCAACGCCGAAGCCTTAAAATCTCACGTGCGAATCCACAGCGACGACCAACCACATAAGTGTCACGTTTGCGAAAAACGATTCACAACTCCTGTTGGCTTGAAAAAACATAGCAAAGTACACACCGGCGAAAAAAAATACAAATGCGAAATATGCGACAAAGAATTTCGCGATTCGCAGGATTTGAAAAAGCATATTCGTGTACACACTGGCGAGAAACCGTTTAAATGCGATTTATGTCCAGATTCTTTTACAGAGAGAGGTCATTTGACGAGACACAGACGAATACACACAAATGAGAAACCTTACAGATGTGGCATCTGTTTGACATTATATTTCAGAGATGCAAGCGATCGTAGAAAGCATATGCGTTCACATATCAGAGATGAACCTTATAAATGCTTTCTATGTAGTAATTCTTTCGTTTATCAACAAACTTTGAAAAAACATCTTGCTTGGCATGAGAAAATGAAGGCAAAAATTTATTAAAACCAGTACTTTTACTAGTCTGAGGCAGTAACGGATCCAGTCCTCAAAAATTTTAAAATTTTGCTACAAAAATCATTTCCTCATTTTTGTTTTTTTTAAAACCGCCATTTCGTGGCGGCGGCCATCTTGGACCGATTTTCTTTAAACACAACACACAACACTCACGATTAATTCATCTTTCAAACAAAAAAAAAATAATCAAAATCGGTTCATAGGTTCGGGAGCTACGGTGCCACAGACAGACTCACAGAGAGACGTCAAACTTCAACACCTCATCGTTTTTGCGTCGGAGGCTAAAAAAGGATGAGGCTAAGAAAGTTGAACTATGGCCTCAATCACGCGTATCACTTCAATCACTTCTAGACTCTAAACTACTGAACCGATTTTCATAAAACTTGTAGGGCGCGTTCACACGACACGCGCACGCTCAGCGCACGCCACCCGCGTCCAACTCGCATTGAAATTTGTTAAATAAGAATTTGAGCCTTATAATGCATCAATAGATCTCAAATTGCATTTAACGAAATCTACACGCGCACGCCATGCGCACGCCCCGCGCCCGCCCCGCGCCCGCCTCGCGCCAACCCTGCACTCGCCCTGCCTGCGCTCTGCACCCTCCTGGAAGCCACTATGCCTAGTGAACGAAGTAGTCCAGTCACTAGTAGTTTAAGTGGGCGCGAGGCGTGTGCGAGGCGGATGCAGCGCGTGTGCGGGTTTAAGGCGGGCACAACGCGTGCACGGGTGCTGTGCGTGATCGGCGCGTGTCATCTGAATACGCCCTTACAGTTTGAGAGCTTATCAGATTTAATTAAAAGCTGGTATACCTACTTAAAACGATGAATAATAGATATTATTTAGGTACTTACTTAAATAGATTCAACCGCAAGATACCATTAAAAAAATACCGTCTGTACGCTTAGATCTTTTGAATTACGCAAAGGATTTTAATGCAGTTTTCATCAATAGATAGAATGCTTCGAGAGGAAGGTTTATGTATCTACATTGCACTCGTGCGGACCCATGCTGGGTTGCTACTAAACAATATTATTATTATCTCAGTATTAAGTTTTAGTAAAACTTAGCATAAGACTGTTATTAAGGCTATTTATCTGTGTTAAGGCTAATTTTTCAATTATCAAATAACTCCTGACGGATGGATAAATATGGCGGTTTGATGGCTTTTGTATAGAAATTATGTCAAACTGTCATTTTGATGGTCGCATCGAATAAACGTGCAAATGAAAAAAGTCATCTTTACAGGAGAAAATTAATAAAAACGTTTAATCCTTAACAACGCGGGGTTCCTTGTAAGATCTATACAATGGTGCCGATTCCCTTGTTCACAAACTAGACTAAATTTAGAGAATTGACATCTCTTACTAACATACAGCGAAAGGAAAGAACGGTGACATTAAAGACCTAAGTTAGCGATGTCAAGTTAGTTTTGCCTTGAACTTCTCCGTATTTTTAATCCATGCTTTTTAGATGTCAACTATAACTGTATGGATGTGTCAGATTGACTAAATTTGACAGCTCTTATTTACATTAGTCTCTTTCTTGTTTTATTGGACAGAAAAAGATGGAAATAGTCTTATTTTAGTTTAGTTTGTGACCAAGGGAATCGGCACCAATGTATTACTTATTTTGAGACTAAAATGTATAAAAAATAAGGGGTAGGAGGATGGGCAAAGGAACCGAAAACACCAAAAATAAATCATGCAATGGCTCTTGCACGGTTATTCGATGCGGCCATCGATTTATTCTTTGGATAAAAGCTATCTGACTATTGAAAAATCAGCCCGATGTTTTAATGTGATTAATGTGATTCTAAATATTAAAATAATAATGAATACACCTAAAATGTCAGCGACTTTTTAGCTGACTACCTAAATGTTTTACACTATAGGTACCTGTCTAAATTAAATATTTTTTTGTCATTACGAATTTCATTCGTAAAACGACTGTAATTTTATGAAATTAGAGTTGCAATTTCAAACTTTAAACATCAAAGAATAGGCTAGTTGACCACACCAATCAATAATATTGACGTATATATTTTTTATGACCTGTTAAACCACGATTCTCGCACAGATTATAAAAGGCAAAAGACGACTGTAACGTCACTTTTATGCCGACCCAATCGACTAACGATTTATTAATTTGAAAGCAACTAAAAATGAAATTTTACAATTAATTGAAATTTAATCGGGTTTTCAGGGCTAAAGTAAAGTATTTCTATAGAGAAGTTATGTCTTAGAATTATTGGTTAATGGTGTCTAATACACAATAACGGTATTTTATGCTTCTTCACTAAGGTGCTTTGACATAGAGCAACTATTGCAGCAACTGTCAACTAGCTGTTTACATAATTATATTTCAATTGGACTGCGCACACATAGCAACTCCAGATGCGAGTTTCGGTGATCGTCAACAGTTTTCAGTTGCTGCAATCGATGACTAAGTAAGTTCCTAATTTCCGCAACTAGCAACTGTTAAATACTTACCGGTTTTTAAAGTCGGTTTCCTCAACCGTCAATCGCAACGCGTCGGGTAATTTCACACCCTCCCTCCCTCTCCGTGTGCCCGGCAATGCCAGTGTCGCTACAGCAACGGCATACGGCAACTCGGCTATTAAAGTTGCTCACAGATTGCCATAAAGTTGCGGCAACTGGCAACGTTATAACAACTATCAACATTTTACAGGAAACTTTTAAAGTGTTGATAGTTGCCTCAACTTAAGTTGCTCCGTGTGCAAAGCGCCTTAGTCCTTTGCTCTGAAGAGCAATTTTTCCTCTTAAGGGGAGTCCTACCCCCATTTAGGGGGGGAAATCTAAGTACTTCTTTACTATTAGCTAAACATTTATGTACCTAATTAAATTTATAAAACTAATATTATAAAGAATGTAGATTAAAAAGAACTAAAAGTTTCGGCTCTAGATACAAATTGTTGTATAAATCAAAATTATTTTGTCTATGAATAAAATTAAACATCGATATTTACTCAGTACGTGTGTTTTATTACTAACCATCGAAAGATCAGCAGAGAAGTGAGTGGCAACGCAAGAAGGGGTCGCCCTAGGAAGACCTACACTGACCTTATTGGTAAGGTCCTTCAGAAATGTCAGGTGCGGAGTACTCGTAACCGGCGTGCTTGTATGACGAGATGTATCAACATGGATGAGGTGAAAGGAGTATGTAAGGATTAGCTGGGGGAAGTTCTGTGGTTTCTGCCTACCCCCATGGGAATAAGGCCTGAGTTTATGTATGTATTATATGTGGGACAACAAGGTGACGACTCGCAGGCGGCGCCCTGGCAGTTAACTGTTGGATTTTATCAAGGCGATTGCGGCAGGGCCGTCAGGGCGGTGCTTCTACGCTTAAAAAAAAAGGTCTGGAATTAAAAAAAAACTGCGCATTCCAGTAAATATATGTATATTTAATTATTTATTTAAACACTTACATAAAATAAAGTATATAGTTATTTATATCACAGTAAGTCATAATTTTTTTTTATTACAACAGAAACCGACAACAATTTAATAGAATTACATATTTTAATTACAAACAACATAATTATGTACAATGCGCGCCACGAAAGATGACACTTGACAAGCGTCAGTAATGGGGAGCTTGCGCAGGTATGGATGTACGAAATAGTTATCCATAATTTGTGTATCTATTCAGGGATATTACGATGACATTTAGATTAAAATTCTTAACAATGTTATAATATTTATTACGAAATAATAAAGTTTGTGTGTTGTGTCAAGTGTCATCTTTCGTGGCGCGTATTGTTATATCAACAAAAGAGATGGGTACCTATGTAGGGTCGTCAGATATAGTTGAAGTTTTACTTTTCAAATATAATTTAATTTAAAACTTAGATAATGGTGCCGATTTCCTTGGTCACAAACTAAAATTAGTACTATTTCCATCTTTTTCTGTCCAATAAAACAAGAAAGAGACTAATGTAAATAAGAGCTGTAAAATTTAGCCAATCTGACACATCCATACAGTTATAGTTGATATCTTAAAACGTATGGATTAAAAATACGGAAAAGTTCAAGGCAAAACTAATTTGACATCTCTAACTTAGTTCTTTAATGGTGCCGATTCCCTTGTTCACAAACTAGACTAAATTTAGATAATTGACATCTCTTACTAACATACAGCGAAAAGAAAGGACGGTGACATTAAAGAACTAAGTTAGCGATGTCAAATTAGTTTTGCCATGAACTTCTCCGTATTTTTAATCCATACGTTTTAAGATATCAACTATAATTGCATGGTTGTGTCAGATTGACTAAATTAGATAGCTCTTATTTACATTAGTCTCTTTCTTGTTTTATTGGACAGAAGAAGATGGAAATAGTCTAATTTTAGTTTAGTTTGTGACCAAGAGAATCAGCGCCATTATCTACTTTTAAAATTAAATTACATTTGAAAACATCCATCGGTTTCTAAGAAATCTTCAACTAAATCTGACGACTCTGCATACCTCTCTTCTGTTGACTGTACTTATAAACTTATTAACATAATTATAATGTACTAGCTTTTACCTACGATTTCGTCCGCGTAACTGTCGGACAGCGGACGAAGTCGCTGTATAAAAAGTAGCCTATGTCCTATTTTGGGGTTCAAACTTTCCCCGTACCAAATTTCATCAAAATCGGCTCAGTAAGTCGTGAAAGCGTTACAAACACACAGACAGAATCACTTTCGCATTTAAATATATTAGTATGGATACCAGGTGTACAAAAAACACTACTCAGGTGAGGTCTTGGGTTCGATTCCCAGGTTTAGCAGTGTCATTTGGTTTTTCCATCAAAAATTTCTCAGTAGCAGCCTCGGATTCTGACTTGTGCCCGGTTGATGACAATAGGTCCTCTATTACATGGGACTTAAACATAACTGGCGAAATGTACTAATAGGTACACCTCTGCCTAACCCTTCGGGAATTACAAGCGTGATGTTATGTTATATTTTGATGTCGTCAGACGTCAGTTTCTGTATAGTATGGTGCATAGCCTTCGCGTGGGCCGCTAAAGCTGAACTCTGCGCGAATCGTGCGTTACACATAGAACAAGCAAACGGTTTCTCTCCTGTGTGTGTTCGAAGATGATTTGCCAATATCTTGTTTGTCTGAAAAATAAATAAATAAATAATCTTTACAGACGATAACAATAAGAGCAGATTCACATGATAGCGTAGCTGGGGGGGGGAGAGGTGACACCAGCTCAGGGGTGACACCCGATTATAAAACAAAAACACAAACTATCATTTGTCAACAATAAATCACTTACGTTCCCGTGGGATAATATTATATAAACTTTGACGTGGACGAAGTAGCGGGCTAGTCCATACCTACTAATATTGCGAAAGTAATTCTAGTCTGACTGTTTGTCCGTCTGTTACTCTTTTACAACTAAACCATAGAACCGATTATGATGAGATTTGGTACAGGGTAAGTTTGAACCCCAATCTTCTTCTTAGCGTGTCGATGGCAAATATATAAATATATTTTTTTTTGAACCCCATTAAAGGACTTAGGCTACATTTACGCGGACGAAGTCGCAGGTAAAAGCTAATAATTTATAAATTAATATCTAATCACGAGACTTTAATCCCCCCTTCCCCTATTGATACTTGTGCAAGGTTTTAGACTACCCCGCTACCCCCCTACCCAAAATCAAGTAGTATACAACATGTTATACTGAAATATTTATTTTAAAAATGAAATAGAGTTAGTATCACAGTACACCATGCGTTTTTTTTTACAACAATACATTAAAATTACATTTCATATTTTTGTTCAGTCAACAAACATCACGCCTGTAATCCCCGAAGGGTTAGACAGACGTGTATCCCATTAGTAAAAAGACAAAACATAACTGGCGAAACGTGGGTGTACTTATGGGTACACCTCTGCCTAACCCTTCGGGGATTACAGGCGTGATGTTATGTTTTATGTGTGTATCCCATTAGTACACCCACATTTCGCCAGTTATGTTTTTAGTCCATGGAATAGGGGGCGAGCCTGTTGCTATCAACCAGGCACAAATCCAGACACCGAGGTTGCTACTGAGAAATTCCTAATGTAAAAACCCAATAACACTTTGCCCGACCTGGAAATCGAACCCAAGACCTCATGCACAGCAGTCGCGCTTTCGACCACTAGACCAACGAGGCAGTCAGTATTATCGGATATCCGAAATAAAAACATATCCGTAACTGTATTCAGTACCTAAATATATATGGCAGAGATGAGTGGCAACGCAGGGAGGGGTCGCCCTAGGAAGACCTACACTGACCTCATTGGTGAGGTTCTTCAGAAAGGTCAGGTGTGCAGTACTCGTAACCGGCGTGCTTGTATGACGAGATGTATGAACGTAGATGAGGCGAAAGTAGTATGTAAGGATCGTAGCTGGGAACGTTCTGTAGTTTCTGCCTACCCCCATGGGAAAAAGGCGTGAGTTTATGTACGTAATTTTTTTTAATTTTTTAAATATATCTTGGGACAACTCACACACGGCTATCTGATCCCAAGCTAAGCAGAGCTTGTGTTATGGTAACCAGACAACTGATTTACATACTTATATAATTTATAAATACATACATATTATAGATAAATCACACCCAGACACAGAACTAACAATCATGCTCATCACACAAAGTTTGTCCTGGGTGGGAATCGGACCCACGACCTCCGGCTTAGCAGTCAGGGCCGCTAACCACTAGACCAACAGGCCCGTCAAATTACCCGGATATTTTTTGTAGGGTGTTTTATTACCATGGGGGTGTAATTTTTTAGGTACTTACAGAAAAACCTCGTCCACACACATAGCAGATTTTGTTCTTCGGTGGTTGAATGCCCTCGTGGACGCGACGAGTATGCTTCACGAGGTCAGCGTTACGAATGAAATTCTGTAATTAAAGATATTTACATTTTTGTAGTGGTTTCAAGTACTGTTAAATTTAAGGTGGATGCTCCATGGTAGCCCGAGATATTCAAATTTTCTTACGTTTTTTGCAATTTGCAAGTCATTGGTGCCGATTCCCTTGGTCACAAACTAAATTAAAATTAGACTATTTTAATATTTTTCTGTCCAATAAAACAAGAAAGAGACTAATGTAAATAAGAGCTGTCAAATTTAGTCCATCTGACACATCCATACAGTTATAGTTGACATTTTAAAACGTATGGATTAAAGATACGGAGAAGTTTAAGGCAAAACTAATTTGACATCGCTAACTTAGTTCTTTAATGTCACCGTCCTTTCCTTTCGCTGTATGTTAATAAGAGATGTTAATTCTCTAAATTTAGTCTAGTTTGTGAACAAGAGAATCGGCACCAGTATTAGATTAAATGTTGATTGAAGTATGATTGGTATTGGTTATGACTGCCTCGTTGGTCTAGTGGTCGCTAAGCGCGACTGCTGAGCGTGAGGTCTTGGCTTCGAATGAATAGACAGATTTTAGTGCAACTTCCTACACATAAGCAGAATACATAGGTCTTAAAAGTTGGTTGGGAACATTTAAGAAAGGTCTTATTTAAAAAAAAGATTATTGGAAATCTCTGTCTATGGAAAACTTCAATTGTGTCGAATTTAGCTGCTACACATTTTTTTAGTGGAGACCACGTTTAGGCAAACGTAGTGTGGGACGCACTGCTGCACGGTGGACCGACGATTTAGAGAAGCGGGCAGCGGATGGATCCGGGCTGCCCAAGATTGGGATGGTTGGCGCTCTTTGGGGTAAGCCTACGTTCAACAGCGGACGGCCATAAGCTGATATGATATGATGATGAGTCACATCCTTTAAGAACATCGATTTAAGGAAGGTGGCGGGCAGCGGATGGTTGCTGGCTGCCCAAGACTGGGATGGTTGGCGCTCTTTGGGGGAGGCATACGTTCAGCAGTGGACAGCCATAGGCTGATATGATGATGACATCTTTTTGAAAATGTTCTCAACATACTTTTTAGACCTATGTATTCTGCTTATATGTTTCAATAAATCGGTCCATTCATTCGAAGCCAAGACCTCACGCTCAGCAGTCGCGCTTTGCGACCACTAGACCAACGAGGCAGTCAGTTATTTCATTACACACTGTATACAGAGTTGATATGACCGAGGGGCATTAAATTACACTACGTATACTATACGTGTTTAGTATTAATTCGATACGGTATAAAATAAAATAACATAACATCACGCCTGTAATCCCCGAAGGGTTAGGCAGAGGTGTACCCATTAGTACACCCACATTTCGCCAGTTATGTTTTTAGTCCCACGTAATAGGGGGCGAGCCTATTGCCATCAACCGGGCACAAATCCAGACTCCGAGGCTGCTACTGAGAAATTCCTGATGGAAAAACCCAATAACACTTTGCCCGACCTGGGAATCGAACCCAAGACCTCATGCACAGCAGTCGCGCTTGCGACCACTAGACCAACGAGGCAGTCAAAAACAGACAGTATAAAATAAAATATAAATAAAAATGAGTTTTTTTTTCAAACAAACTAAATAGCTTACTAATCAGAGTAAAACGCAAACACCCTATGTAAATAAATTTAACTGACCTTAGATACCTAGATTTTAAAGCGGCAACGTAGATGCATGACCTATGCGTATAGACATAATCAGCTGTTAGGAAAGATACATCGTGTTCAAACGGGGCAAAAACTTAAAAAATCATTTGCGACTAAACTACTGCTCCTATTTAATTGATTTCTGGTACAGAGCTTGAAAATGGTACCTTAGTATAGGCAGTTTAAAGGAAAACCCATCTGTCGTATCAACTTTGTATGCATCTGCTACATAAAAACTCACCTTATCGCATTGTTCGCATCGATACTTATAAAACTTGAGATGTACTAGATTGTAATGGTCTTTCATATAGATGTTCTTAGAGAATATCTTGTCACAGCCAGGGCAGGGGATCCTGGAACCAAGGAAAATTATCAGTACAAAGAATCAAAGTCAAAGTCAAAACATTTATTTCAATTAGACCATTTACAGGTACTTTTGAATTGTCAAGGAGTCGGTCAGTTAGTCAGAAAGTTGAAGCTAGTTGCTCGCTCCAAAACGGAGGTAGGCCTCTATGGAGAAGAACGAGCAAGACACTCCACGGACACTCTTTTCAATTAGGTTTTTACAAAATACTGGTTGTCTTGATGACCCAGTGGTACAGAGCAAGTAAAAATGTGAGTTTTCCAATTGATATAATAAGGTGACTGGTAATTAGTGTACGATATTTATACACATGATTGTACTCACGACAACAAACAGATTGCCGGGAAAAAAAAAAAAGAAAAAGAAAATATAGCCTATGTTACTCGCAGACAATGTAGCTTTCCAATCATTGGAAAGCTCCGATTTTAAAAGTTCTTTTACCATTATGGTAAAAGAACTTTTAAAATCGGTCCAGTAGTTTTTGTGTTTATCCATTACAAACAAACAAAAATACAAATTTTTCCTCTTTATAATATTAGTGTAGATTGTAGGTACAATATTTTAACAATTTTGTAAGTTTTCCACCATTGTAAATTTGTAAATCGTATTCTTTATTAAACAGAAACTTGTAGATTTGTAACTTGTAAAATCCTAACTAATATTATAAATGCGAAAGTAAGTTTGTTTGTTTGTTTGTTACCATTTTACGCCTAAGCCACTGAACCGATCATCCTGAAATTTTGCATATACGTTGCCAAATGTACAGGAACGAACATAGAGTAACTTTAATCCCGAAAAAAAGTACTGTTTCCGAGGGAAATCACAATAACGTTCTTATGATCATAGATGGCGCCACATGTCGTTTCGAATCAGATGTCAAGTAAATAATTGTAGTAATATAATAATTGAAATGACAGAACATGGGCAATTTCTTCCGCGACTTCATCTGTGTCCGAGATAACAAAAATTTACGCGGACGAAGTCGCGGGCAAAAGCTAGTACAATTATAATTTAAAATTTATAACTATATGTTTGTTTTTGTACTATAAGTTGTTTTTATGTATCCATCTGTTTGCGGATGAATGGACGAAGATTTTGTCGGTATGTCAGAAGTACTGTGAGGTGAATTTATGAAAGGGATGAAGTTATTTTGTTCTGTTTTTAAATGTATATTCGTGTTTTCTTTTTTTATATTTTTACTTTTATCTGTCTTCTGTGTCTTTAATTATTTTAATTGGTTATTTAACCGTTGTAATTAAAGTAAAATAAATAAAATTTATAAGTAACGTTGGTTAAATACGGCCCTGGTGGCACGAGGTGGACCGCCCCCTACGCCCCTCCCCAGCTACGCTACTACACTGACCTGTGTTTCTTATGCTGTCTATGTCTCGCGCTGTTGGCGAGGTGCCATCTGTAGCGGTACACGTCGCGGTACTGCTTGTCGCACTCGACGCAGTACGCGACACTGTGCGCGCCGTGACTCGTCTTGTTATGTAGCCAGAGACCGTTGTAGCGAGCCCAGCGTTTGTTGCACGGCTTACATTCAAAAGGAGAGTGTTGTTTTCTGAAAAACAAAACATATTTTTTAGGGTTCCGCACCACAGTTGGCAAAAACGGAATCCTTATAGGATCACTTTGTTGTCCGTCCATTTGTCAAAACCCCTTGGGTTTTTCAAGAGTCCAGTTCGCCATGCCTACCCCTTCGGGGATTACAAGCGTGATGTTATGTTATGTCTGTGTGTCACTCACCTGATATGATCTTTGATGCAGTATCGCATTTTGAAGCTTATGCCGCAGTGATCACAGACGAATTTCTCATGCCACTCTTTGTAATGCTTAAAGAACTCCCAGCGACTCCTGTAAATACGAAATACAGTCATCATCATCTGCTTAGCCTTTCTCCAACTAAATTAGGGGGGGGGGAAAAAAAGGATATTACCAAATTCTCCCCCTAAAAGGATGAAATAGGGGTCCAAAGTTAACTTTGACGCGGACTATGGGCGTAGCCACGGTGAGACAGAGCGGGGCGTAGCCACGGTGAGACAGAGCGGGGCGCTTGCCCCACCCTGACTGGCTCTTCACGCTTCAACCGCTGAACCGGTGTAGGTATTTTGTATAGAGATAGTTTAAGACCTTGGGGTAGGACATAGAATAGTTTTTAACCCAGAAATCACCCCCTAAGGCGGTGAAAAGGGGGGTGGAAGTTTGTATGCAAGTACAATATAAACAAGTTGCACGCGGACGTAGTCGCCGTCAAAAGCTAGAAGTTTATATTTCTCAGTATTGCCCCACCGAAACTCAAAACTTGGCTACGCCGATAACGCGGACGAAGTCGCGCGCAGAAACTAGCATTAGTATAAATATGTAAATATGTAAAACTCACCCAAACCTCAGCTCACATTTAAGACACTGAAAGACTTTCCTATGTCGTTTTTGATAGTGCCATTTAGTTTGCGATTTGTCGCAACATATAAAATCGCACAGCGTGCACTTGTACTTATAGTAGTGGTTGCTGACGTGTAGTCGTAATACGCGTTTGCTTGAAATCGCTGACGTGCAGATATCACAGGAATATTTCTTTAACTAAAAAAAAAAAGGTAATCTCTTTATCGTGTGGGCAGTAAGGTCTTACGACCCCACACACCCTAGTGTCAGAGTTTCTAAACTGCCTCAAGTGCCTCTGACATGGGTTGCGGGACGTCTTAACAGGATACCGTGGCCCCGGAACTTAAGGGCAACAGAAGGAACAGGGTGGTTTTTTAGTCAGTAAAAGTCTGACAGTCCCTTCCGCCCCACCCAGGGTGGAGGGAGCAATTTGATGATTATTACCACCTCAAAAAAAAAGGGCCTCTGACATGGTTTGAGTGGGACAGTAAGTCCAGGTTTCCTCACGATGTTTTCCCTCACCGAAGCCAGTGATGTCCAAGATAAACTTTAGAAAGTACATATGAATTGAAAAAGTCACATTGGTACTTGTCTGGTTAAGGCGCCAGCCTCTCATGCTTGAGTTTTTTTAGTTCGAGTGTGTCAAATCCTTTTAATCATTCTAATTAGGTCTGCCTGGTCGGTCTAGCGGTCAATCGGTTCAATTCCCAGGTCGGGCAAAGTGTTATTGGGTTTTTTCAGTAGCAGCCTCGGAGTCTGGATTTGTGCCCACTGACTTAAACATAACTGGCAAAATCTAGATGTACTAATGGGTACATCTCTGCCGAGCCCTTAAGGGATTACAGGCGTGATGTTATGTATGTAATATAGGTACCTTACCTTACAATGAAACTTTTGATCATGTTTCTCCAATAGTTTCTGACTCAGAAACGTTAAAACGCATCGCTCACATTTAAATCTCTTCGATTTAAAATATACGCCATCTCTTTCACTCTTCAGTAAACTGCGTAACCCTTCATCGTCTATCTGTACTCTTCTGTAACATTCCTTATTGTATTCGGTAATAATTTTAAACTTAGGCTTCTTATTTTGTAAAGCCCTCTTCTTCGCCCAACTATTCTTTTTAGCCTTTTTTTGTTTTGTAGATTTTTGTTCAGAGCAATTCTTGAGGAGAGGTTGGTTGTCCCATGTTTGTTTTGTGGTGTCTGGCTTTGTATCCATAATGGTATCTACAATGGAAATATTATTTACTAGTTTTTGCCCGCGACTACGCCCGCGTGGAACTTGTTTATATCGCACTTGCATACAAACTTCCACCCCCCTTTTCATCGTCTTAGGGGGTGATTTCCGGGATAAAAACTATTCTATGCCCTTCCCCGGGTCTTAAACTATCTCCATGCTAAATTTCATCAAAATCAATCGATTTCAACTAAACATAACAAGCCAACCGTGCAAGACAACGCACGTGTCATTTTCATAGAGTACTAGCTTTTGCCCGCGACTTCGTCCGCGTAAATTTCGGTTAAAATCATGATTCAAAATGACACGTGGCGCCATCTATAATCATAATAACGTTATTGTGATTTCCCTCGGAAACAGTACTTTTTTTCGGGATTAAAAGTACCCTATGATTGTCTCTGTACACCTGGCAACGTACATGCAAAATTTCAGGATTATCGCTTCAGTGGCTTAGGCGTAAAATGTTAACAAATAAACCGCTAGTTGAGCAACAAATCGCTAATTTGTTTTCGTTTTAAGCCGTCTCAGTACGCACACATGCGTTGTGAGTCTTGTGAATACTTTCAAACGTTTTGAGTTGTGGTAATTTATAGTGGACTGCCTCGTTGGTCTAGTGGTCGCAAGCGCGACTGCTGTGCATGAGGTCTTGGGTTCGATTCCCAGGTCGGGCAAAGTGTTATTGGGTTTTCCATCAGGAATTTCTCAGTAGCAGCCTCGGAGTCTGGATTTGTGCCCGGTTGATGGCAATAGGCTCGCCCCCTATTACATGGGACTAAAAACATAACTGGCGAAATGTGGGTGTACTAATGGGTACACCTCTGCCTAACCCTTCAGGGATTACAGGCGTGATGTTATGTTATGTTATGTAATTTATATATACCACTTACTTGTATTATTTTTCGTTTCATCTTCCATTTTATAACAGTCCACCTCTTCAGTTGGTTTTCCATCATCAGACTTGTAGGAATCATTTATTTCATCATCATCATCGCTACTTTTGTCACATATTTTTGTTACTGATTGTACGTTTAGACTTAAATCATTAACGTAAATAGTGTGGGGATGTGAATCATTTAGTATCACTATTGCGAGGCTTGACTGGGTGCCGTAGAGGTAGTTCTGAAACAAAGTTTGTTTGTAATTATTGGAAACCTTAATATGAGACATACATACATAACATCACGCCTGTAATCCCCGAAGGGTTAAGCAGAGGTGTACCCATTAGTACACCCACATTTCGCTAGTTATGTTTTTAGTCCCATGTAATAGGGGGCGAGCCTATTGCCATCAACCGGGCACAAATCCAGACTCCGAGGCTGCTACTGAGAAATTCCTGATGGAAAAACCCAATAGCACTTTGCCCGACCTGGGAATCGAACCCAAGACCTCATGCACAGCAGTCGCGCTTGCGACCACTAGACCAACGAGGCAGTCTTATTAAGAGAGTTTACACTATATGGGATTTCTTAAAAATGAATGAACCGATTTTAATTAAACTTTCTTTGATCCGTCAGACAGTCAGTCAGGACAAAGCATTTTATATGCATATAGATTACATAAATAATATATTTTATTCACCTGTCCCAATTGTAGCATTTCGTTGGCTTTTTTAATACGCTGTTCAAATCTTTTAGCTCTCCGTAGGAATGCGTAACATTCCCAACATAGCTGTATCTCTTCAAAAGGCAAATGGATCTGAAAAAAAAAATTAAAGCATAAAAATATCAGCAGTCAAAATAAAGTCTAGTTGGTAATTTCTATTAGACCAGAAAAATTAAATTGCATGCAATTTTGAACTCTATATCTGACCCCTTGAGTTCAGTATCAATAGTTCATAATTAATTACTTTAAAAAGTGCAGTAAACATTTTTTTTTACTGACTATCTGTTTGTTTGTCCTGGCTAATCTCTGAAACGGCTGGACTGATTTCGCTGGCAGATAGCTTATGTTATAAGAAGTAATGTAAGCTACTTTTAATAAAAAAAAAGAATTAGGACTACGCGCGAAAAATAATTAACCCCGAGATAACCAATATTTACGCGGACACAGTCGAGGGCAGAAGCTAGTGTTAAATAGTTTCTTACATTATCATAACAAAACTTTGAATGTTATTGACAACACTTACATAAATCTGAATGTCTGAAGTTATTGTTTTAAAAACATCTTTATATTCCCCTAAAGGACATAACTTTCTTCCCACACTAAGGCAGACATAACACTGGTTCTCATATGGAGGGAATTCACACTTTATTTCAGATTCATCCATCATTTTTTAAGTAATTTTTAAATACTTAAGTTTTTCATAACATCAACACAAAGTTTTTCATAAACTTTACACTAAAAAGATGTATATTTAGTTTGAGTATGCTTAGTTTTAATAATAAAAAATATAGGTACTTTTTAAAATCTAATTGAATTATTGAAATAATTGTAAATAATTCTAATTAGATTAAACTTATTTTATTTTACATTTTTACAAAAATAAATTTCTGTAAGCGCAATTTAACATTGACATAACGATGTCAACATGTCAACAATAATAATTAATATAGAGAGATTAAATCCATGGAAGTAGTAAGTACACATGAAAGTGCTACCGCATTTTTGTATGAAGAGTTACGTTTCGTTATCGATCGTTTTCAACTTTTGAAATATCAAAAGCAATAAAATCTTGACAGTTCATGTTTACTGTTATCAAACAAACAAACAAAGAACTTTTTGCTGTTTAATTTCAATGATAATTTTATTTTGTCAATTGCCTTATAAAATAAAATATTTATTGAAAAAGTCTAAACAAAACGCATTGCTGCAGTATTGATTTATTGCCTCCATTAATTGAACTCCATCTTATCTTAGCCGCTCCATCGTGCCCACTGGATAGCCGGTTATTGGAAGCCGTAAGTAAATTGCCCTAAAATTAAATAATAATTAACGAAATTCAGAGCACAAACTGTAAATAAAGATAAAAAGAAACGCGCTTATTAAAGACAAAGGAGATTTTGGTACCACAGCCTTAGGCTAATCTTGGGGATTCCCCCATTCTTTATTCTAACTTGAATTTTTATTCTTTATTATAAGTGCTTTTATTAACACAAAATCTTTCAACATTTCTTAAGGAAGAAATCAAGGAGCGAATCACCCTTTTTTTAAACATTTAAATAAAAAGGGTGTTAAAAAAAATATTGTCCTTTGTCTACTTGTTTTTAAAAATGCTTGCGTTCAAGCTGCTCGCTTCTTAGTTCTGATTAAGCATTTTCCTTTAATTACATAATTATTTTGTATTTTTTTTAAATTGCAAATTTTGTATTTTCAGACTACGGGTTCACTTGGGTTCACCTAAACTACATTGCTAAGGATGTACCTGATTTACACCAATAGGATTGCTTCAATTCTAAAGCAAAATATGTTAAAGGAATCCTATTGGTGTAAATTAGACACATCCAGAGCAACATAGATTAGCTGAGCTCAAGCGTAACCGCAGCTCGTATAATAATTTGCACCGGCTATGTTATCTCTTCATAGGGCTGGCATCACCTAAATTGCTAACTCCAGATAAAACTTTAAAAACTCCGGATATTTCGGTGAAATTGAGTTCGTTTCCCGATCATCCCAGATTTTAATTTTTTTTTAATAAACATTTAACATTTAAACTTAAAATAATTTTTAACTAAGATTTGTTTTGATTTATCTTCATCTTGTCTTGCCTGGAAGGAGACTACTCGGCCTGAGTAAAATTATTTTCATTTTTTTTTTTAAGTTTTGAGTTTTTTTTTAGTAATAGATTCTAATTTTAGTTTTAATTAACAGAAATAAGGACGTATTTTGTACAAAATTTCTATTTTTGTTTTTTAATTTTTTAAACATGAAACATATTGCTCTTTGCTCGTGTTTTGGTAGGGTCAGACGTTACGCGCCACCGTTATGCTATGCGTCTGCTTCTCCCGACATGCTGTTGTGATTCTGAATTTTCATTACTGTAGGCAGTCTCCATCACTGCCTATAAATTTTTTATTTATGTTAACTTCATTTTTTCTGTGCCCATCCTTAATGAATACCCTTTTTTTGTTCCAGTACTCCTGCATTTGGAATATCTTGTGGAAAATCTTGTTACTGAACCCCGAACTTCTGCTCACTGGTCTCAATGCGGGTTAGTTTCAATTTCTGATTATTAGAAACACGGTTGAGTTAAGTTTGCAAGTTTGTTTGTTAAAAGTATGGAGTTTCTTGTCCATTCTTGTCCATACAAAACTACCTTTTGGAAGGGGCAACTAGATTCAATTCCAATTTTATTTCATGCAATGATGTTTTAAAGTGCCTAAAAATGGCCTTATTGAAATAAATGATTTGACTTTAACATAGGAAGATGGCAGTTAAGAGATAGCAAATCCTAATTAGTATTAGCTTATAGCTATTTAAATACATACATAACATAACATCACGCCTGTAATCCCCGAAGGGTTAGGCAGAGGTGTACCCATTAGTACATCCACATTTCGCCAGTTATGTTTTTAGTCCCATGTAATAGGGGGCGAGCCTAACCGGGCACAAATCCAGACTCCGAGGCTACTACTGATAAATTCCTGATGGAAAAATCCAATAACACTTTGCTCGACCTGGGAATCGAACCCAAGACCTCATGCACAGCAGTCGCGCTTGCGACCACTAGACCAACGAGGCAGTCTATTTAGCAGGCTATTTAAATACTTTATAGTTAATGTAACTCTCTGGATTACAGTGAGCCTCAGTGTGGTGCAAACATAACTCGACCGATTTGTGCATTTTTTTTTTTTTAAATACTAGCTGTCTCTACAATTACTTACCACTATACAATGTGTTAATGAAATTACCCAAAATCCCGGACACCCCAACCGATTTTATATTAATAAATTGATATGACGTATAATTATTTATTTTCATAAATTATAGTAAAAGATATTTGTAAATATTGCTGTCGCGCTACTTCTTACAGATTCGTAGCTCTATCGCCGCGCCGCTGTCAAACGTTCGTTGCCCCCGAATTGGATAGTAGTTTACAGCGTTGTTAAAAAGTATTAGATACGACATGACAAATAATATTTTTTTGGAAAAAACAACCTATATACCTATAGGTTTTTTTTTTCCAATAAAGTATGTATTTACATTAAAAAAAAAAAAAAAACAAATTTTGAAAAATCACGACATCTCAATAACCCTTTGACTGCGGACGAACATTCGCTACGCCAAACGCGAGTGCGGCTTGCTACCACAATTCGCGTGTTCGCCGAGGGAAAGGGGGTGTCTCAAAAAAGTCGCCCAATGTAATTAATACCCCCCCTTATGCTGTTTAGCGAGCAGTATCCAGCGATGTTCCCCAGTAGGCGGCGGCTGATCCTGGGCAGGCGCAGGCAATATATGTTGAGGAACAATAGGCGTATGATCAGTGTTTGGTGTAGAAGTTGCCTAGCCTACCAGCAATATATGCAGTACGCCGCCGACGACGACGACCCGCCCTCAGCTAATATGTCGGTGAGTTGCCGTTACCTGCGAAGCTAACTCAAGGGCGACCCAAACTTTTGTTTGTCTACTGCCCACTTTGAGAATAAATTATTTTCTAGAGCCCTAATTTTTTCACCTACTTAAAAATCACCTCGTAAATGAAATTACAAATCGCTCCCCAAGCCTCTACACAACCAGGGGTTTCGGGACGTCTTAACAGGATACCGTGGCCCCGGAACGTAAAGGGCAACAGAAGGAACAGGGTGGTTTTTTAGGCAGTAAAAGTGTGACAGTCAATTGAAGATTTTTACCACATTAAAAAAAAATAAGCCTCTACACAACCCCAATTTTTTTCTGGGTCTCTTACCACCACCCTTTAGGCCTGCAGCGCCCACAAGGGGGCGTTATCTCCCACTTCGGGAAAGGCTTCAAGGGGATGGGCACGGTAGGTTTGCTATTGGTTTGGATTTCCGAACGCATTCAACCCTAATCTCTTTAAAGTTGGAGTGAACAGACTTCAAGCTTACGGCTTACCCAGAAGAAGCCTGTTCACTGTAACTTGGTCTCTGTCATGACCTTTTTCTTCTTCGTGGAGAAATCCTCATGGTTACCCTCCCTCTGGGAATAGCGGAGGGTTATGTCGAATTCCTACTGATACCCCACGATTCCTCCTGCTACCATGAGTCGGTAGCCTGGTATTCCCATGACGCACCTACGTCCCCGACTGCTCTTTCATGACCTAGCGACTGTAGCGACATCTATGCGAACTATAACGAACAGTCCCTACATTGCAATATCAGAGATTGTCGCGACATTAGCATTTATACAAAATCCCCACAACAACCGTCGTGCAGTAGCCCACCAGACACAACACCCGTCTGGTCGGAGGATCCTCCCTCTTCAACAGAAGTTGGGAAACTTTACACCCTGTTTGTCGTTCCTCTAGTCAAGAGTAAATCTATCTAAATAAAACAAAATGATCATGTACTTGATCACAACGCTTGCTCAAGGCGGATTGGCGATTTCAGACTTTTAATGAGTCCAGATTTCCTCACGATGTTTTCCTTCACTGTTGTCAGTGACGTCCAAGATAAACTTAGAAAGTAAATGTATTGAAAAAGTCACATTAGTATTTGCACTTAACTAACAACCTCATGCATGAGAGGCGGGTGTCGTCACCACTGGGCCATCACCGCACTTTTAATTTCACCTCTTATGTTACAGCTTATAGCTTTTATTTACTTTCACCTGCCCCGATGTCTGTGGATGATCAAATCTTCAAAGTTAAATTTGACGCACTTCCCGGTGTTCGATTGAGCTGGAATTTTGAATAAGGCGCTTTGTACACGAAGCAATTAAGTTGAGGCAACTATCAACTCTTTAAAAGTTTCCTGTAAAAGTTGATAGTTGGTATAACGTTTACGGTTGCCGCAACTTTATGGCAATCTGTGAACAACTTTTATAGCCGAGTTGCCCAATCTACGCAGCGATAAGCGCTAACGGTATAATATTTAACAGTTTTGCTAGTTGCGGCAATTAGGAACTAACTTAGTCATCGATTGCCGCAACTCGAAACTCGAGTTGCTATGTGTGCGCAGTTCAATTCAAATATACGTAAAAAGCTAGTTGCCAGTTGTTGCAATAGTTGCTCAGTGTGCAAAGCGCCTTATATACTTATTAATATGCACAATGCAATATAAAGCTTGTATTTTTTAAATATATTTTTTAATAGTACATTTTTAATTAGCTTTTATTACCTTCACTTGTATCTATCTAGACGGAATCTTCAATCGTGATTTCCACCCACTTCAAACGTTGGATTAAATTGAGTAGTCTACACCATTTCAACCGATAATTCAAAAACACTATTTCTTTCAAAAACACATAAATTTAGCCCAGAAACCCCGTTTTTTTTTTTTATTTAACAGTAAAGTAAGATTAATGGCTACTTTCTAATCGATAAAATTAATCGAGTAGGCAAATAAATGCTTTACTTTGCCTATGGGGGAATTGTCAAAATAAAAAGTAAGTATATCAATTGACGTACTTTTTATGAACTGTCAAAACACGATTCTCCCGTAGATTTGGTATGACAAAGACTGACGTCATTTGTGCCGACTCAATTGACTAACTATTTATTAATTTGAAATGATGAAGAAAAAATAAAATCTTACAGTTAATTGAAAATTAACCAGGTTTCTTGGAATTATTGGATAAAGGTTTCGATTACCCAAATTGATGATAACAAGCACCCAATTGAAACGTTTCACTGATAACAAGGACCAATGACAATGTAATAATTTATTTTTGTTTTCTTATTGTTCTAGCCCGCTAAAGTGAAACCTCCGACCCGAGGGGCACAGCAAATCATCAGAGAAAATACTCTAACTGTACAGAGCTACAAGTTCATGGTATTAGGAGCAATCGGAGTACACGGGCTGGCTTCTATAGTCTATGGTTTGATTACTGACGTCTCGGAACTTTTAACGATATCGTGGTTGAAAATCGTAAGTTATCCTCTCTTCAATAATTCATCACTCACACGAAATCTCCCCGCTCATGTTGGATTACCGTCCCAACTAACTATGAAAGTGAGAGAAGAGGTAGTGCACCAAAGCTATAGCTAGAGTCGAATTTGAGGAAGGGCAGCATTGGTTACAGGTCGGGAGTAAAAAATAAAAACATAATTGATCTGCCCTCAAAACACGGGCCCCTAATCAATCACCATGTAAATCTGACATCTTATGATGACTCTGAAACTGAATTTAATTATAGTAATTTATCTTATAATTGGTATTTTTCTTATATTTGACTGCCTCGTTGGTATAATGGTCGCAAGCGCGACTGCTGTGCATGAGGTCTTGGGTTCGATTCCCAGGTCGGGCAAAGTGTTATTGGATTTTTCCATCAGGAATTTCTCAGTAGCAGCCTCGAAGTCTGGATTTGTGCCCTGTTGATGGCAATAGGCTCGCCCCCTATTACATGGGATTAAAAACATAACTGGCGAAATGTGGGTGTACTAATGGGTACACCTCTGCCTAACCCTTCGGGGATTACAGGCGTGATGTTATGTTATTTTTAAAGGTAGGGCATTGTGATTTCAAATTAGGGCATTGCCCCACAATGCCCCCCCCCCCCCCTAGCTACGGTACGGCCCTGTAGTGCACCTGTGTTTGCGCACACACTTGTGCACTATAATATCTTCTGCGTACTAGGCTAATCTCCAATAATATTGGTCACCGTGGCTAGAATAGGTGTGGGGAATGTTAATAATAAATCATGGTTTTTTTTTTCAGTTATCGGAATTCGTCATGCCGTTGTCTATACTACTTGTTTTCTTTATCATGTATAAAATATCTAAGCCGACATATTCTGACACTAACGAGAAGACACTGGTCTTTCCCGGCTATGACTTGAACATGAAATCCAGTTCGATTGAGTAAGTACTTTATAGTGTAACTATCTGCCAAGTTGAGTAAAAAAGCAGCATGGCTTATATTTTATTTTACTGCCTCGTTGGTCTAAAGGTCGCAAAGCGCGACTGCCAAACATGAGGTCTTGGGTTCGATTCCCAGGTCTGGCAAATGTTATTGGGTGTTTCCACTAGGAATTTCTCAGTAGCAGCTTCGGAGTCTGGATTTGTGCCTGGTTAGCATTAGGCATCCCCTATTACAAGGGACTTAAACATAACTGGCGAAATGTGGGTGTACTAATGGGTGCACCTCCGCCTAACCTTTCGGAGATTACAGGCGTGATTTTATGTGTGTACTTTTTTTGCAAGCTTTTATATATCCACTGTCCATATGTAAGTTGTCGTTTCATTTGCAAAACATTTTTCGACCATTTGTTGGTATCCGATTGAGCTGAAATTTTGCATACACCTTTAGTTCTGGTGACAATACAATGAGCAATACTCAGTATTGTAATAATTTCAATATGGCCGCTGTTCCAAGATGGCGGATTACATATTTTATCTCAATCGCCTTGATACGGGTATCAAATGAAAGGGATTGAAAAGTAGTAAACGATAAATTTAGTAATATTACACTATTTTATCGTGTGGGCAGTAAGGTCTTACGACCCTACACACCCTAGTGTCAGAGTTTCTAAACCGCCTCAAGGGCCTCTGACATGGTTTGAGTGGAACAGTAAGTCCAGGTTTCCTCACGATGTTTTCCTTCACCGATGCCAGTGATGTCCAAGAAAAACTTTAGAAAGTAGATATGAATTGAAAAAGTTTTTTTTACCATTATATATTTTTTTTGTTACAGACTCCTTAAAGATATCTTACTGGCGTTTGTGATGACCCATCTGCTGACGATAATACACAATATATTCTTATTATGTCTGGTGCTCCTGCCTATTCGTGGACTTTACCTCTTGTTTTTCTATGCTGCTGAACCTTTATTTGCAATGCATCCACAAGGAGCCAAGCAGGGAGCTAAACTATTTCTACAGATTTTCCTGGTAATGTTCTTTGCAGTTCCTATTTACACATTATATTTTTATCTCAAACCATTTTTTTAATTATCAGCGTTTTTCACTTTTGGCAGTAGACACCAATAACCAAAAAAAAAAAGACGCCAATAACCAATATCGCGGGTTAACGTGGAGCTTCCATCTTAAATTCGATTTTAGTTGCTTTGAAATCAGGAAATAGTCAATTGAGTTATCAGAAAAGCAACGTCACAGTTTACTATTGCCATAGGTACATAGATTTACGAGGGAAATGCGTTTTGACAGCTCATAAAAAGTATGTCAATTGATTGGTGGTGTCTATTACCGAATTCTTTTTTCGAAATGAATTGATGATAATTGGGGTTATACAATAATCAACTTTGATGATGTTTATTTAAAATGGATTTCTGAATGTCTGGATGTCGTAGCGCAAACTAATTTTATGTGTCAAATATTTATAAGTGTCATTTTCCTACGTTCCATTTTTGAAAAACAATATTGATGTAATAGTATTAGGTCCGCGACTCCGTCCGCGTGGACGTTGAAGTCTTATGTGTATTTTAGCTGATAACTACCTGTAACAAGGGCGGATCCAGCTGTCAAAGTCAGGTGGGGTCATATAGTCCACTTATACCTAGCCCAAGGGGCGACATGACCTCAAATATCTCCCCCCTCCCCTGATCCGCTCTTACCTCTACATTTGGTGTGTAGTCTGTGAGAAATCTCACTGAGTAAACTCTCACTTATGTTATATAAGATGTGCCATTTACATTATTGTATTATTAATAAATAATTAATAGTCTTTAAGTAATCTTCCTTTCTAGTTATAAGTTATTTTTTATTTGTTTGTGGTTTTGGGCCCAGTTTCTGGCCATGTTTATCGTGGTATCAGTAGCGTTGTTAACGTCGTCTAAAGTGCAGGTGTAGGGACACTATAGACATTGTAGTAAGTGGGCCATCGTCTGATCATGAGCACCGCACTCGCACAGTTACGTTATAAGAAAAAAAATAAGACTTTTTATAATATTTTTATTTTATTTATTGCTTGTGTTATTTTTTTTTAAGGATTCTCTTGGAGTATATTTTTTCTAAAAGATTATACACCCCCCTCAATGTAGAAAGTATTTAAAAAAAAAAGTTTAATTTAAGAACACTTAAGATTTAAGGGCTTGTTTCACCACCGACAATTAAGTTCCGATTTTGAATTATTTAACACATCATTTCATAAACAATTTGTTTCGGTTTTTTACACATTGCAAATCAATTAATTGAAAATCTCTATGTAATAATTGTAAAGAATGATTTTTACCGATTTGATTAAAAATTACACTTTATATTCAGAGATGGTGAAATTTGGCCTTAGACTGATAACGTATTTCGACTGATATGTAATATTGTGATCTCATTTTATTAATTTTAAATATTTCAATACTTTTACAAAAAGTGAAAAAAAACGTTTTTAAAATTATATCCATTATCGAAAATTTTGAGATTATTATTGTAATCCCACTTACTTAGGTACTTTGTACTTTTTTAAAAAGGTTGTAAACCCATTTTTTTATAAAAAAAAAAAACTTTTTTAACACTTGTAATCTATCACTAGTTATCGAAATTCCGCAAAACAGGGAAAATTGTGATTATTTTTTAACAATTCTACTTTATTATTAAGTATTTAAGTTTTAGGTACTAAACCTACATGTTATTGGACACTATATAGTCAATGTATGTATGTATGTTAATCTTTGTGTATTCTGAAATAATTAAAAAGAATCGTGAAATCGTGATTTTGTTTTAATAATCAACCTATCGAAACCACTCATACGCCAGCGGGTCAATATTGACCCTAAAGCAAAAAACAGTAGACCGGCACCGGGCGCATTTTGCCCCGGACGACAACCAAACGGTGTAAAAAATGCCGTTTAGGCGCTTTGCACACAGAGCAACTATTGCAGCAACCGGCAACAAGCTGTTTACATAATTTCAATTAGACTGCGAACACAGCAACTCAAGTTTCGAGTTCCGGTGATCGTCAACAGTTTTCAGTTGCTATAATCGATGACTAAGTTAGTTCCTTCCTAATTGCCGCAACTAGCAACTGTTAAATATTAAAATATTATACCGGTTTATAAAGTTGCTGGTTGCGGGCGATTTCACACCCTCCCTCCCTCCTCCTGTGTCCGTCAATGCCAGACTGCCAGTGTCGCTACAGCAACTCGGCTTTGAAACTTGCTCACAGATTGCTAAGTTGCGGCTACCGTAAACGTTATAGCAACTATTAACTTTTACAGGAAGCTTTAAAAGTGTTGATAGTTGCCGCAACTTAATTTGCTCCTTGTGCAAAGCGTCTCATGGTCCATATTAGTCCACAGTACATAGTATTCTATGGGGTCTCGCAAAACATATCGTTTTGAGACGGTTCACATCATCCAGATTAGGAATAAACGCTTGCTGCACTATATTTAAATGAGACAGTTCGAAAATAAACGCCCTCTCGATAATAATAAATACTAAAAGTCAACAATCACGCTAAAGTAGCCTGGCCGTTGATGTCTAGTAGAAAAACAACTTATAGCAACCCGACCTCAAGAAGATTTTAGTAAAAATATTGTACCCATTTATTAGCTTTTGAACAAAATGGTGTTCGCTTTGCTCGCTCTTTTTTACATATTCAGTTTCATTAGATTTCAGAGATTCTCGATAAAACATTTTTACTTGTTTACCGGTTTTCATCTTACAAAGTGACAGTTCACTAAAATCGATATTTCTGAAGACGCGCGTCGCGTCACTATAGTTTTAAAATGGCAGCGGTTTGTTTTGTTGGATGTTTTTGAAAAGTAAATAAAATTGTCTTAATTCAGCATTAAAACAATAATTAATGTATTTAATAACACAGATACTTATTAAGCACTCCTATTTATGTGTCTCAGAAATGATAAGAAATCCGTTTTTATTCATAAGAACTTTGTGAAAGTGCATCTAAATTTTTTTAAGGTGTGCATTGAATTATGAAGAAAGTATTGTTGTAAATTGTAAGAAATGGATGTCAAAGAGGAAGGTGTAGCTTATAAACTCCTCTGTAATGCATGCCTGTGCGTCGGCCGAAAGCTTCATAATATAACAGACGAAAAAATACAAAAATATTATTTGAAAGTACTAGACGAAATTCCCGTAAGTATTTTTTTAGTTTTTTATTTCATTGTGTGTTTGTTTAGTCGACATCTGAATACTGGTAAATACATTTAGAAGTTTAGAAACAGGCTTGACCCAGTAAAGAATAGGTTATAAGAATATTATAAATACATAGTTTATTTGAAAACAAATAACTAAGTAAGCGCCTTATTGGGCTAGTGGTCGTAATGCGCGACTGCTGAGCATGAGGTCTTGGGTTCGATTCTCAGGTCGGGCAAAGTGTTATTGGGTTTTCTCCATGGCAACCTCAGAGTCTAGGTTTGTGCCCGGTTGATGGCAATAGGCTCGCCCCCTATTACATGGGACTTAAAATACATAACTAGTGAATTGTGGGTGTACTAATGCGTACATCTCTGCCTAACCCTTAGGGGATTACAGGCGTGATGTTTATGCTATGTTATGTGTTATTTATATTTTATTTATAGTTTTTTTTAGTTTGTTATATATTTATGATTGTTTTAATAATAGTTGTTGAAAATATGATAGTTTTTATAATCGTTGTTTAAAATATGATTGTTTTCAGCTGTATAACTTATCTGCTGTAAGCCTGCTTGTATGTTGGGAGTGTAAAGCCTTACTTGAGAAGAGCATAGCGTTCAAGGAGCAAGTTCAGGACTCGTATCGGATATTGCAGACTTACACTCAAGAGGTGAGCTTCCCGATTCAATGTAATTCAAAGTTATTAAGTAATTACTTGTTTATGTTGATTTTGTACGCCATATATTGGCAAAGCATAGTGAACATTATCAAAATCTTCTAAAATCTAAATACATAAAAGCAAATGGTGACTCACTCACTTCAGCAAGTGAGTGGGTAGTTTTCGTATTACGAAAACCGTTTGACATATACAGATGAAACGTGGCAGTATGGTAGATTATAGTTAGTAGAAGATTTCCCAAAATTCACTCTCTAAGGCAATTAAACGTGGGACCAACATTTATGCAGACGAAGTCGCTGGCAAAAGCTAGTAACTTTATAAACTCACATAAAACACAAACAGTTACACAGGAACAACTATTTGTAGGCCATACACAAAGACGGTCCCTACGTACAGTCAACAAAGTTTAGACTGGCCTGTTGGTCTAGTAGTTAGTGACCCTGACTGCTAGGACGGAGGTTGTGGGTTCGATTCTCACCCAGGAAAATCTTTGTGTGTTGAGCATGATGATTTGTTCTGTGTCTGGGTGTAATTTATATATAATATGTATGTATTTAGAAATATAAGTATATTTATCAGTTGTCTGGTTACCATAGTACAGGCTCTGCCTAGTTTGGGATCAGATGGCAATGTGTTGGTTGTCCTAAGATATTATTATTATTATTATAAAGTAGATATGTATGCAGGGCATTGCAGGGTCGTCAGATATAGTTGAGGTTTTCTTAGAAACCGATGGATGTCTTCAATTGAAACTTTAACTTAATTAATGTACTGTTTAGTATCTACTTTTTAAATTAAATTTTATTTGTTAACATCCTTTGGGGTCTAAGAAACTTCAACTATATCTGATGACTCTGCATACCTATCTACATTGTTGACTGTACGTAAGGACCATTTTTGATATGGTCTTTATGTATGTAGAGACCGTCTACATATTTGGTCCGTGATAAAATCTAGTCAATTAGGCAGTTACTATGTCGTAAAACTTATACACATACATAAACTCACGCCTTATTCCCATGGGGGTAGGCAGAAACTACAGTACGCCACCTGCTACGATCCTTACATACTCCTTTCGCCTCATCTACGTTCATACATCTCGTCATACAAGCACGCCGGTTACGAGTACTCCGCACCTGACCTAACATAATTAAAAAAATTAAAAAAAAACTAATTTTCAAATTAACGTTTCTGTATTTTTTTCATACCTAGAGTCTCCACGAATGCCTCTTAACAGATGTAAGCCGTCAGCCCCGGCTTAAGATCCATTCTGTTGAACCAACGAGTATTTCTCCATCAGGCTATGAAGCATTCCCATCATATCCAGAAGTACCTATTATATGTTTCAAAGATGAGCTGAAAGAGGATTCGGACTGTGATAGAGGTAATTGTTTATTTCATAGATTTTCAGGATTTTTTCTTTTATTGTGTGGGCAGTTAAGTCTTAGAGATAAACTACAATAACATGGCGCGCCCTTCCACAATTCAAAACGTTTGAAAGTATTGAAAAGATTCACAACGCATGTTTGCGTACTGAGACGGCTCTCGAAACAAAAAAAAATCAGCGATTTGTTGCTAGACTAGCGGCGTCATTAATCACTCATTATTACTAGTATGGTATGGCGCTGCACTTACATACTCAATGAAAATGACAGGTGCGTTGTCTTGCGAGGTTAGCTATTTATGGTTCGTTGACAAAATCTGCCTGCTACTGAAGACGATTACTCAACAAACAAACTCTTTCATATGAATGTGATCAGTAGTTTATCTCTACAACCCCACACACCTCAGGTGTCAGAGTTTTTAAACCGACTCAAGGGCCTCTGACATGGTTTGAGTGGGACAGTAATAGACTGGTATAAGTCCAGGTTTCTTCGTGATGTTTTCCTTCACCAATGTCAGTGATGTACAAGATTAACTAAAATTATTTTTTCAAGACTTAAAGTGTTTCTTTAGAGAAGGTATATATTGGAAAGTTATGAAAATCAGGGTGTAGAGTTTGTCATCCTTCGTTGAAAAGGGAGGATCCTCCGACCAAACAGGTGTTGTGTCTGGTGGGCTACTGCCCGACGGTTGTTGTCGGGATTTTGTATTTATGCTATGTAATATTATTTTCAGATGATTCAAATATCTTAGAAGAAACTGGCGCTCTGTCGGATAGCTCTGAAAACACTAAACATTTTGAGTCAGAATTACAGAATATTATGTGTTCAATGAAAAGAGATGACAAGAGGAAAAGAGATGGAAAGACTAAGATGAAAAGGGACAAGAAGGTTAAGAAGATCAAAGGGGATGAGGAGGTAACTATTATAACATAACATCACACCTGTTATCCCTGAAGGGTTAGGCAGAGGTGTATCCATTAGTACACCCCTAACTATCGACTTAGTAACTGTTATTGAAATCGTATTTTAACTTGTCAATTATTTTTTTTGTATTTTGACTGTTGAGAATGAGTTCTTAGGCAGCGGAATAGCTGTTGTGGGACGTCTTTATAAGATACCGTGGCCCCGAAACGTACAAGGGCACCAGAAGGAACTGGGTGGATTTTTAGTCAGTAAAAGTCTGACAGTCCGGACAGGACTCATTTGATGATTTTTTAACATAAAAAAAAGGCAGTGGCATAGTTTTGCCATCAGCCCGGGGGTGACACCCGACTGTGAATAAAAAAATACAGTCATTTTAAAGAAGTTATCCAAAATAAATAATTTAATTTATCAATTGTGATAATTTATAAATGCATGTATTTTATGAAATAAATGGTCAGAAGGTGTACCCATTAGTACACCCACATTTCGCCAGTTATGTTTTTTAAGTCCCATGTAATAGGGGGCGAGCCTATTACCATCTACCGGGCACAAAAACACTCTGAGACTGCTACTAAGAAATTCTTGATAGAAATATATCCTTTTAAAAATCCCCCTTTTTGACCCTTTTTGTATCTTTCTTGCAGTCAAATTCTAAAGAACAAGACCAAAGGATTCTAACCATAGAGTTGACATACGAGGAGATGTTGGTAGAAAGGGACAGAGAATCGATCAGGGATACTTATACAAAGGCTGAATATAAATGTGAGAACTGTCTCATCGGGTTTAATTATAAGAAGTCTTATTTAGCTCATGTGGCGGCTAAGCATTCGGCGGTAAGTCATCTTTTAATTGGGTAGAGATAAACTACTATAGCATGGCGCGCCCCTCCATATTACTAATTCAATCTGTGTAGTCATATTCATATGAAAGAGTTTCTATGTAGTTGTAAGTATTCGTCTTCAGTAGCAGGCCGGCAGATTGGTCGGTCAAGTAACCACAACTAGCCGACCGCGCAAGACAACGCGCGTGTCACTTTCATAGAGTCAGTGCAGCGCTATACTAATAATAATGAGTAATTAATGAGGCCGTCAGTCGAGCAACAAATCCTTGATTTTTCTTTCAAGAGCCGTCTGCACAGTGAGTATTTTATATAATTTCTCAAACACTTTCAAACGTTTTGAATTGCGCAAGGGCGCGCCAAGTTATCGTAGTTTATCTATGTATAACTGGGTAATACAATACCCCTTGGTAAGACTAGTTTTCAGACTTTCGGGTTTCTGAAAAAGGAAAGGAGAATTTCTGAGAAAAGAAATATTGAGAATAAAAATCAATTTTTTTTTCCAGGAACTAGGCGAGTACATCTGTCCCATTTGCAAAACGATTATTCCTTCAGTGGACTCGTTCACTGCTCACTATAAAAGACATATGAGAAGGTATGTAGTTTTCCTTAAGCACAATTCGATTTGATTTAGGAGATACCCGGAACAAACAGACAGACAAAAATATCAATTCAACAAAAAACTGTTTTTCGGGACATCGCCAAGCGACTGGTCGACTCTTCACACGACCAGAGGGCTGGCCTTTTCTTAGGTCAAAGAATCAGCATTGCCATACAACGTGGCAAGGCTGTCAGCCTTCTGGGCACTTGCCCCATTGACAGCGACGCGGACGAATTTTTTGATGCCCTTTGAGGTTTCTCCTTTCTGCCTTATTTTTTTTAATTGTACATATTTTACATTTACTTTAAGGTTTTAAATTAAGTTATGTTACAATAACTGTTATTTTGAAAACAAACAGACATTATTTACTTGTCTAGATTATTAATCTTGATACTTGATTTTAATCTTCTCTGAAATAAATATGACTGCCTCGTTGGTCTAGTGGTCGCAAGCGCGACTGCTGTGCATGAGGTCTTGGGTTCGATTCCCAGGTCGGGCAAAGTGTTATTGGGTTTTTCCATCAGGAATTTCTCAGTAGCAGCCTCGGAGTCTGGATTTGTGCCCGGTTGATGGCAATAGGCTCGCCCCCTATTACGTGGGACTAAAAACATAACTGGCGAAATGTGGGTGTACTAATGGGTACACCTCTGCCTAACCCTTCGGGGATTACAGGCGTGATGTTATGTGTATGTTATGTTGAAATAAATATGTTATGTTGTAGGTATGAATGCAGTATTTGTCACAAACGAACGCTGGATATGAAAGTGATGCAACAACACTACTACTCGACGCACGAGATATCGCTGAAAGAATATAAATGTAATCTATGCGGAAAGATATCTAAGTAAGTATAGTATTATACAGGGTAATTGAAAAAATACCCGAAACCTGAAAAGGGGTCATTGTACTCATCATTATGAACAACTTTTACTATGGGACCAACCTTGAAATCATGAAAAAAAATCAGCTGTTCCCTACAAAAATGCTACATAACAAGATCGTAATGTATGGGTCAGCTGTTTTTTTTTTCATGATTTCAATGTTGGTCCCATAGTAAAAGTTTGTTCATAATGATGAGTACAATGACCCCTTTTCAGGTTTCGGTTATTTTTTCAATTACCCTGTATACTAGCCTTTATTTATTATTTATTTATTTTAACTTTATGCAACAAATAAAGTACAAAGGCGGACTTAATGCCTCAGGCATTCTCTACCAGTCAACCAAAGGTGGTGAAGAGATAAACAAGGCAGGTGCAAAAAATCCCAGCCCCCAGCCCTCCCAGCCCTCCTCAGCCTTTGACCCCGACTTCGTCTTCATCATCATCATATCAGCCGTAGGACGTCCACTGCTGAACATAGGCCTCCCCTACAGATTTCAAATAAGACCGGATAGAAGCGGCTTGCATCCAGCGCTATCCCGCTGTCTTTATCAGATCGTCTGTCCACATTGTGAGCGGAAGTCCTACGCTGCGCTTGCCGGTGCGTGGTCTCCATTCGAGAATAAGTGAATTCGCATGTCTGTGTACAATACGCGCCACGAAAGATGAGACTTGACACACCACACAAACTTTATTATTTCGTAAAAAATATTATAATATTGTTAAGAATTTTAATCTAAATGTCATCGATATATCCTTGAATAGATACACATGTTAAGTACCGAACACCTAGAAGGTACCCAGTACTTAATAAATTGACCTCAGTGTGTATACCAGTAGGGTTTAAATTGGGTAAATAAAACCACCAAACTGTATACTGTTCTAAAGGTTATTATATTTCGTAAAACATCCGAAGACCCTAACCAAATCGTTGGAAGCAAACTATAGCGCGATCTATTTCGACGCCAACGCCATCTAGTTACGTTTTTGGCAACTTTTCGTAAAACTCATTATTTTACATTGGTGAACCATTTTCAACAGTTTGGTATTATACATTCCGCCCACCAAGGACAATACTGACGGAATGTCCTTCTCGAACTCGGTTATGGGTCTGGATTAATAACTGACAATTCCATATTATGTCTAGTATAAAGGAAAATATTATAAAACAAACTAAATGTTACATGTGGTAAACTTAAAACTATTTAAGTTGATAAAACTTAAGATAAAAAGCGTAAAAGTTCAACAGTTGAACAATGTTCTTGTCCACAATTTAGGAAGACATTCAATTTCAATGTGCGTTTAAAATAACACTAACAATCAATTGATCTTATAAACTGTAAAAGTTGATCTAAAAATGTATAAATTGATCTAATAAACGTTGTATAAAAACTATAACAAATGTAAAAATAAAAAAGCATAACAAGGATTATAAACGAACAAAAAGGATGGTAAGATTTGAGCTAAAATACATAATAATTTAAGTTATTGATCTGTCACCGGTAAAATACACAGTTTGGAAGTCGGCCGTTTGATAGTGGAACTCTTTGTGCGTAATGTGACCACACGAGTGATGTTATCATCACCAGGATGCTTTTCGACTACACGACCTAATAACCAACGACTTGGCGGTAAATCATCCTCTTTAATTAAAACAATATCCCCAATTTTAGGCTCTGGGATTTTCGCAGACCATTTGTATCGGTTCATAAGGTTGGACAAATACTCTTGTGACCAGCGCTTCCAGAATGACTGTAGCATCCTCTGAATAAATTGCCACCGTGTCAAATAGTTTACGTTTGTGCTCTCATAATTATTGTCAGGTACATTAACAATCGGCTCACCAATTAGGAAATGTCCAGGGGTTAAGGGTAACAATTCACCAGGCTCACTAACATTCATGACGCTTATTGGACGCGAGTTCAAACAAGTTTCGACTTGACTGAGGAGTGTGCTCATTTCCTCATATGTCAAAGTAGCCTCACCGATGACTCGTTTGAGGTGAAACTTTGTGGACTTCACCCCTGCTTCCCATAGCCCTCCGAAATTGGGACTATGTGGAGGAATGAAGTGCCACTCGGTACCATTGGCTTCAAGTTGTTCGGCTATGGACTCCTGAAGAGATACTAACTGTTGCAGTTCTCGAGCGGCACCTACAAACGTAGTGCCGTTGTCGCTCCACATTTTGGAGCAATGACCTCGTCGGGATACAAAACGTCGGAAGGCGGCTAGAAAGGCTTGGGTGCTCATATCGCTGACGACTTCTAAATGAAGAGCACGAGTGGACATACACACAAATAGGCATATGTAGCCCTTATAAGAGCGGTGTCCACGACCCTTTGTTGTCCTAATATTTATAGGGCCAGCGTAGTCGACACCGCTGTGCAGAAATGGTCGCGCGGGCAAACACCGGACAGTTGGAAGAGAACCCATCATTTGGTTCTTTGTGCTAGCACGATGTTTAGCGCATGTTACACATTTATGCACATGGTGCTTGACGAGGTTTCTGACGCCTATGATCCAATATGCTGTCCTTAAATAATTTGCCATCAGCTGTGGACCTCCGTGTAGAGTTTTTAAGTGGGCATCTGCCACAATAAGGTTTGTTAGATGGCTAGGATTTGGAAGTACTATGGGGTGTTTTGTCTCTTCACTCAAAGGAGCTTTCTCAATTCTACCTCGAACTCTGATGATGCCTTTTTCATCAAGATATGGACAAAGTGAGTTTAACTTGCTAGATTTTAGTTGTAAATAGCCTTTGTCTTGTAGCTGTAAATATTCTAACGTAAATATTTCCCTCTGTGCTTGTCTTATACAACATTCTAAAGCTGTTGCTAGTTCAGACTTTTGTAAATATTTTTGTCTTATTGTGTTATTTTTTAGGAATCGCCTGCAATATGCGATAACTCTAATAAGTTTTTGTAAAGAAGAGTATCGCTCGAAAATTGAAGGATCTGGAACAACAGCAATGTGGGCTTTTGTTGATTCCTCTAAGTCAACCTGTAGCTTGTTTGGCCTAGTGTACTCTATAATACGTTCTTGTAGAAATGATGGTCCAGAAAACCATAGAATGTTATCTAACAGTGCACTCGGTAAGATACCTCTGGAGGCACAATCTGCTGGATTGTCCTTGGTTTTGACATGAAACCATTGAGATGCCTTCGTATTGGTTAATATTTCGGAGGTACGATTAGCCACGAACGTCTTCCATCGGCTTGGATGGCTGTTAAGCCAAGCCAACACCACCGTCGAGTCAGTCCATGCCCTAATTTTGTCTCTCGGAATATTTAGAACATCTGAGGTTTCGGTCAGAAGATTTGACAGCAAAAGTGCTCCACACAACTCCAAACGAGGTATGCTAATTTGTTTGACGGGGGCTACTCTGGTTTTTGCAACCAACAACGAGAGATGACTTTTGCCTCCAGCATCTGTTGTTCGTAAATAGATCACTGCTGAATACGCTGTTTTGGAAGCGTCACTGAAGCCGTGCAGCTCAAGATCATCGGTTGACTTCGTACCGAGCCAACGAGGTATCCGAACTTGGCTAAGTAGTGACAATTCCTTGCGGTAAGTGCTCCACTCCTTTACTAGTTCTGTGCTTAAGTCTTCATCCCAACTGACACCTGCAAGCCACAATTTTTGTATAAAGGTTTTTGCTAGGACCACACTGGGAGCTAACCAACCTAGTGGGTCGAACAACCGAGCTATATCTGAAATAATTGACCTTTTAGTTACAGGTGCAGTCGTCGGCGGAGGAAGATTCACCGAGTATTGGAAGGTATCTTCGTTGCGGTTCCAGGTAAGGCCCAAAATTTTTATAGTATTATCTAGTTTAATATCTAACTCTCTCTCTTCTCCACAATCTATGTCCTCTAATTCATTATTTTGTGTAATATTAATTTGTTCTATTGGTTTGTCCTTAGTTGTACTAGTTTGATCTGATTGCTTATTAACTTCATTCTTTTCAATTTCATTTATTCCTGTTAGTAGTTCCTTACTGTTGCTATTCCATTTTTGTAATATGAATCCGCCTTTTTCCAGTAGCCCTCTTATCTGCTTATAGATTTCTATGCCTTCTTCTGCGTTACTGCATCCTGTCATTAAATCGTCCATGTAGAACCCATTTAACACTCTGTCTGCAGCCAGGGGATAGTTGTCGCCTTCATCATGTGCAATCTGATGCAAGGTTTTGACGGCTTGGTACGGCGCAGAAGCTGTTCCAAAAGTCACAGTCACAAGCTCGTAGTCTTGAATATCCTTGTCGAGACTGTCGCGCCAGAGTACTCGTTGGAACATTGCATCCTCATCTGCTACCTTAATTTGGCGGTACATTTTGACAATATCCGCAACAAGCCCAATTGGATGCACTCTCCATCTCAAAACCGTGTGACGTAAATCGGCTTGCAAAGTCGGACCCACCATGAGCGTATCGTTTAATGATACTCCCAAGCTATTCTTTTCCGAGGCGTTGAAAACAACACGAACCTTTGTGGTGGTTTTGTCGTTTCTAATGACTGCATGATGCGGTAAATAAACG
The DNA here is from genome assembly GCA_949774945.1 of Hoplodrina ambigua. Lineage (NCBI taxonomy): Eukaryota > Metazoa > Arthropoda > Insecta > Lepidoptera > Noctuidae > Hoplodrina > Hoplodrina ambigua. The sequence goes on from OX458994.1 coordinate 2,889,512, forward strand.
GCTATATCCCTTTGACTATCCTTTTCATTCACGTGACGCATGTGTCCTAACTGTAGATATTCTTTTATTACTTCTGTGTACTTTTCTTTCAAATCTTTGTTCTTCTCTAATTTTTTCTCTAAGGTGTGAAATCTTGCTTTAGCTATACCACGTGAATTTCCAGACTTGCAGAGAGGATTTGCGTCTCGAAAAGGTAACCTAACTATGTATCTGCCATTGCTATCCCGCTTAGTTGTCTCCTTGTAAAATTCTTCGCATTTTTTCTCTTCTGGTGTTAATATCTTTTTTAAACTAATGTGCTCTTCTATTTCCCAAAACTTTCGTAAAAGGTCCTCATCCTTAACTTGACAATGCATTACTGTTATTTTACTCAACTTATTATTTAATTTGTTTTCAGGACTAGTAGCTCCCGACAGGACCCATCCTAACGCCGTGCTCTGTGCAATTAGTGTACCAGAAGGACTTTTCACCAAACCTTCCTTTATGATGCAGCTATAGACATCAGCGCCCAACAGAATATCTATTTTGTTGGGTGTGTTGAACTCTGGATCTGCTAAACAAAGATTGTTTAACTCTAACCAGTCGAAGGTACCTAAGTTAAGACTTCGCTCAGGTAGGTAAGACGTGATTTTGTTGAGCACATAAGCGCTTAATATAAATTTAAAGTTTGGGTCAACACGAGATTTAATGGTCAATTCTACCATATACTTTGTCCTGGTTGATCTATTATCCCCTAATCCCGATACAAAGCCTTGAATGGGAATCTTTTTTAGGCTAAGATATTGAACCGTGGCCTCTGTGATAAAGCAGGCTTGCGAACCCTGGTCTAGTAATGCTCGAACCGTTTGGTACTCACCCGTTTTTGACGAAACTTTTATTAGGGCAGTGGCTAATAAAACCTGTCTGGGCTGAGATACCTTCCCTGTGGACAAGCAAGAAACTATCTGAGTAGCACTAGCAATAGGACTAGCACTATCAGCACTAGCAGTAGGCTTGTTTTCAGGGTCTTGTCCTTTGTTGTCCGACTCGCTAGTTATATGCAGCAAAGAATGGTGGCGCTTTTGGCACACTCTGCAACGGGTGTTCTTTTTACAGTTGTAAACTGTATGGTTACTGCCTAAGCAGTTAAAACAGAATTTATGCTTGCCTACAAATTCACGCCTAGCTTCAATTGTTTGTTTGGAAAACTTTTTGCAAAAACAAAGCTTGTGGCTCTCGGAGCAAAATTCACATTTCATTGATGAAGATGAGTTGGTGGCTAGCATAGATTTAGGCGTATGATTGTTTGAACTAGTGTTGACCTGGTGACCTGATACCCTTTTTGGTTCTATGCACTCCAACGCGCGGAAACGTTGTTCTAGAAAGACATTAAACTGAGAAAAGGTGGGGAAGTCATTACTTGAATCGCTGCTGACACTTAATTCCCATTGCTTACGCGTTTCAGGATCTAGCTTAAATGTCGATATATGGATGATAATAACATCCCATGTGCTCACATTTACACCTAAGTTTGCCATTGCACTTAAACAGTCACTGGTGGTATCTAGCAGTTCCTTTAGTGATGTCGCTGATTCTATTTGCATACGTTTAATGCCAAATAGCCTTTTCAAAATGCAGTTAGCAAGGTACCTTTTGTTGCTGTAACGCTTGACTAACAGATCCCAGCATTGACTGTAGTTGGCATCGGTAATTGGAGTATTCCTTATCAATTGGTCAGCTTCACCAGTAAGATGACTTTTCAAGTAGTGCAGCTTCTGTACGTTGTCTAACGAATTATTTTTATGAACTAGCGATAAAAAAAGATCATGAAAAGTCGTCCACTCTCCATAATTCCCGGAAAACATTGGAATGGCGATCTTAGGTAGTTTAACGAATGTATTTGCTGACTTAGATGCATTACTAGAAAAACCATCATTATTTTGTTCTGGTTGAATTACAACTTTTAGTTTATTGAGCGTTGATTTCATCAAGCTTTTGTAACCAATGTAAGTATCTTCGGTTGTATCATAAATATCAGCAACTTTTTGTTCTACATCATCTAATTTAAAGTTCTGATAAATTTTTGTGTTAGTGTCTTTAAAAGAATCCCAATCCTTTTCCAGCAATTCTAATCTAGTCTCAATATATTCGACAGTTAATCTTTCTTTAGGACTCTTTTTAAAATTAACTAAACCTTTATTAATGACGTTTTGAAAACCCTTTAATACATTAATTAATCCCTCCATATTTGAATCAATTAAAATAGATCTATAAATCTATTGTAAAATGTATTAGTTGATTTGAAATTTGTATAAAGGTAAAAGTAAACAAATGAAATAAGTTAAAGTGTATAAAGAGAGTCAACAAGTGTATAAAAACAATGTTCCAAAAAAAAGCAAACTAAATGAAATAAAATACAAGTTCAGCTTTGACGCTAATTATTCTAAGTTCTAATTAGTCGTTCAAAATTTTACAAGTGTTTAAAACTCTGGCGGAAATCGGGCATAGGTTCCCCGTTCCGTCGTTTTTTGTGAAACTATTCTAAGTTCTAACTAAACATGCACAAATAAATATGTTTCTAAAGCTAAATTTTTTCTAAGTCTAAATATCTACTTAAAATTTTACAAGTCCAAGATTCTTGAGGAATTTTTCAAAGTTTAAATCTTGGAATAAATAAAGTTCAAAATTGCTTGGCTGTAAGTTGGTCTGTGTAAAATGACGATAATGTACTCACGGTTTTCACTTCACTCACACTACACGATGAATGAACTTGATTGTACTGGTGGCGCCCTCTGGTGGCGACACTGTGAACTTGATGATATTGTGACGTCAGTCTTCTGATGTCACGTTGAACTACCGTGTGACGTTCTTCTGACGACAACACGTTGAACTGGGTGGGTGACGTACACCTTGAAGGACGATAGTGGCGCCCTCTATAGTGTCACTTTTGTCCCACTGCCGCTGAGCTTGTCCTCCGGTGGACGAAGCTGCCGCTGCTGATGCGGGTAGCCGTGTACTCCTGACGCAGCGATCCACTGCGAGTACCACGGGCAGAGCGGACCCAAGCTGGGGCCGCTAACTCAAAAAATCGGACAAAATCCGGCTCGAAGGACCAATGTTAAGTACCGAACACCTAGAAGGTACCCAGTACTTAATAAATTGACCTCAGTGTGTATACCAGTAGGGTTTAAATTGGGTAAATAAAACCACCAAACTGTATACTGTTCTAAAGGTTATTATATTTCGTAAAACATCCGAAGACCCTAACCAAATCGTTGGAAGCAAACTATAGCGCGATCTATTTCGACGCCAACGCCATCTAGTTACGTTTTTGGCAACTTTTCGTAAAACTCATTATTTTACATTGGTGAACCATTTTCAACAGTTTGGTATTATACAATTACGGATAACTATTTCGTACATCCATACCTGCGCAAGCTCCCCATTACTGACGCTTGTCAAGACTCGTCTTTCGTGGCGTGTATTGTACTATAGAATAAAGCAAAATTGCCTCGTTGGTCTAGTGGTCGCAAAGTGTGACTGCTGAGCGTGAGGTCGTGGGTTCGACTCCCAGGTGGGGCAAAGTGATACTGGGATTTTCCATTAGTAATTTCACATTTCATCAGGTTTTCGATATTTCGTGAGTAAGTAAGTGACTTTTCGCTTTTTTATATTTAGATGATACGTAACGAAGTCAAGACTTACTTTATAATATTTTTGTTTTAAATGTTTTCTTTTTTTTCTTCACAGTTCCATAGACACACATCGGTACCATAAAGACACGCACAAAGCTAGAGTCCAGTGCACAGAGTGTGACAAAACCTTCAGGCATAGAGCAGGACTCATGAACCATAGACTGTAAGTGTTTTTTTTTTTGTAATTTACTAGTAGAGATAAACTACTATAACTTGACGCTCCCCTCCATATTACCATTTCAATGTGTGTAGTCACATTCGTATGAAAGAGTTTGTATGTAGTTGTGAGTAATCGTCTTCAGTAGCAACTTTTTTATTTTGTAATAAATATTATAAGTCCCATGTAATAGGGGGCGAGCTTATTGCCAAAAACATAACTGGCGAAATGTGGGTGTACTAATTGGTACACCTCTGCTTAACCTTTCGGGGATTACTTATTCTGCTTAAATTTGCGGTCCCGGCTGTCATACGTGGATCTGTGACAGTCGTTACGGGTCGTCAGAAGCCCGAAAGTCTGACAACCAGTCTTACCAAGAGGTATCGTATTACTCGGGTACTGGGTTGTAGAGGTCAGATAGGCAGTCGCTCCATGTAAAATACTGGTACTCAGCTGCATCCGGTTAGACTGGAAGCCGACCCCAACATAGTTGGGAAAAGGCTAGGCAGATGATGATGAGTCTCCTCAAATTTTGTAACGGAACTCTAATTTATTGATAATAAAAGCCTATAAAAATCGGGCCTGTAGTTCCGGAGATTAGCGCGTACAAACAAACAAGCAAACTGTTAAGCTTTATAATTTTGTGTGTGTTTTCTTTTCTAGAGCCGTCCATGAATATCACAACGCGTTTCCATGTACAGTATGTGATAAAGTGTTCAGATGGAAAACAAGTCTCAAGCGACATCTGGAGAAGCATGAAGTCAAGGTATGTCTTATTTTGTTATATGTCTAGTGCAGGGAAGGCCAATCATACATAAAAACCATCACGCCTGTAATCCCCCAAGGGTTAGGCAGAGGTGTACCCATTATAAGCCGCGCACAAGTGCTAGACACCCCCTGAAATATGTGAGCGGTGAGACGGGAGGGCGCGTTTGACAAGATGCACATAAGGTATCTCATTTGACAGATAAAACTCAGGATATAATTTTAGAACTGTCTTAATTAATATAATAACCTCACCCTCCCCTGTCTCACCGCTCACATACCTCAGGCGGTGCCCAAATGCTCAAGGTTATTGGCATGATTACAAGCCTTAACAGGATACCGTGGCCCCGGAACGTAAAGGGCAACAGAAGGAACAGGGTGGTTTTTTAGTCAGTAAAAGTCTGACAGTCCCTTCCGGAAGGACTCATTTGATGATTTTTACTACCTAAAAAAAAGGCGGTGACTAGCACTTGTGCGCGGGCTATAATGGGTACATTACACCTAAGAAAGAATAAAGAATTAAATCAAAAAGAAAGAATCTAAGCAAATAATTAAATGAAAAGAAGAAGAATTTAATCTTGATGTTATTAAAATATCCCTGAATAGATACACAAATTATGGATAACTATTTCGTACATCCATTCCTGCGCAAGCTCCCCATTACTGACGCTTGTCAAGTCTCTTCTTTCGTGGCGCGTATTGTACTACTGTATTGTACCGTTCTCAGGGCAAGTCTTCGTCAGCCGCGGCGTACTGTTCCATGTGCAACGTGAGCTTCTCGTCCAGCTGTTCCTACCAGCGGCATATGAAGAACAGCCTCAAACATGTCACACAGGACCAGCTCAAGTAAGTACCCTTTTTATTTAAGTGGTAAAAATCATCAATTGACTCCTTCCGCCCTGGGTATGGCGGAAAGGACTGTCAGACTTTTATTGACTAAAAAACCACCCTGTTCCTTCTGTTGCCCTTTACGTTCCGGGGCCACGGTATCCTGTTAAGACGTCCCGCGACCCCGGCAACTAATACCTACTAGCGGGTTTTATCAAAGTACTTTAAAAACATAGAAATTTGAGCTTTATTTTAAGCTAAATACACTTCGGTTGGCGGTTATTATACAAGCCGATTTCCAATTGGGTAATTGACACCATCCATACTAATATTATAAATGCGAGAGTGTGTCTGTCTGTCAGTCTGTCACCTCTTCACGCGTAAACCGCTGAATCGATTTTGATGTAATTTGGCATGGAGATAGTTTAAGACCCGGGAAAGGACATAGAATAGTTTTTATTCCGGAAATCACCCCCTAAGGCGGTGAAAAGGGGGGTGGAAATTTTGTATGCAAGTACGATATGAATAAGTTCTACGCGGACGTAGTCGGGGGCAAAAGCTAGTTAACCAATAATTCCAAGACATAACTTCTCTAAAGAAACACCTCATTTTAGCCCTGAAAACCCGATTAATTTTTAATTAATTGTAAAAAAATATTTTTAATTTCTTTCAAATCAATAAATAGTTACTCAATTGAGTCGGCACAAAACTGACGTCACAGTTCGATATTGCCATAAGAAATCTATGAGAGAATCGCGTTTTGACAGGTCTTAAAAAGTAAGTCAATTGATTGATGGTGTCATCTACCCTATATTTTTTTTAATAACACATTTCGAAAATGTTCTTCAATAGCTTTTCAGACCTGTGTATTCTGCTTATGTGTAGAAAGTTTCATGAGAAATCGGTTCATTCATTTAGAAAAATATTAACTTGAAAATTTGTATAGCATGCCGTATAGCGTGAACGCTCAAGGAAATAATAAAAAGAACATAACATAACATCACGCCTGTAATCCCCGAAGGGTTAGGCAGAGGTGTACCCATTAGTACACCCGCATTTCGCCAGTTATGTTTTTTTTTTTTTTTTTAGTCCCATGTAATAGTGGGCGAGCCTATTGCCATCAACCGGGCACAAATCCAGACTCCGAGGCTGCTACTGAGGAATTTCTGATGGAAAAACCCAATAACACATTGCCCGACCTGGGAACGCTTGCGACCACTAGACCAACGAGGCAGTCAAAAAGTTTAATAAGAAAAAGGTAAATAATAAAAAGGTTTTTTTTTTTATTCCAGATTCATCTGCGACCATTGTAACAAACGTTTTGCCGATAAGACTAAGTTGAGAGATCATATTGAGGATAAACATTTACATAAAACATATCAATGCCACATCTGTCTAAAGGTGAGTATCCTTCTCCCTTCTTTGTTATCCTAACAACGGCCGTAGAACTCGTGCGAGAGTTATTGTCCTATCATGGGTGTAGCCACGGTGAGGCAGAGTGGGGCGCTTGCCCCACCCTGATTGACTCATGTGTGATTAATTGCTGCTTTCAATAGGTAGTTTCATGTAGAAAGATAGACAAGAAAATGTGTAATTACACATAAAAAAAAAGTTTTACAAGGTTTCAATAGGTAGTTTTACGAGGTCTTGGGTCCAATTCCCAGGCCGGGCAAAGTGTTATTGGGTTTTTCCATCCGGAGTTTCTCAGTAGCAGCTTCGGAGTCTGGATTTGTGCCCGGTTGATGGCAATAGGCTCGCCCCCTATTACAGAGGCCTAAACAGTACTGGCCAAATGTGGGTGTGGTAATGGGTACACCTCTGCCTAACTCTTCGGGGATTACAGGCGTGATGTTATGTATGATGTTATGTTTGTTTCTTGCAGCCGTCAAAAAATCGTGTAAGTTTAGACCAGCATGTCCGCAACGTGCACAAAGGGAGGCCCAACAACAAGATGTGTCATCATTGCGGTAAAGGATTTCCTGTAAGTGTTACCATGTTATTTTATACCTTAACTAGCTTCTTACGGATCCCTAATTTTTTTAATTCGAATAGATCTTCAAATATTCTTACCTAAGATGTGAAATACAGGAATACTTTTCATTTATCATCAAAATTTTAAAATCGAAGTCAATTTATTAAATTATTTTCATATGTGAAACATTATAATCAAATAATAACAAAAACAAAAAAAAAACATTTATAAGAAAATATCCGTAAAAAATCTGCCTCAACTGCCTCGTTGGTCTAGTGACTGCCTCGTTGGTCTAGTGGTCGCAAGCGCGACTGCTGTGCATGAGGTCTTGGGTTCGATTCCCAGGTCGGGCAAAGTGTTATTGGGTTTTTCCATCAGGAATTTCTCAGTAGCAGCCTCGGAGTCTGGATTTGTGCCCGGTTGTTGGCAATAGGCTCGCCCCCATGGGACTATCAACATAACTGGCGAAATGTGGGTGTACTGTGTGTAGACCTCTGCCTAACCCTTCGGGGATTACAAGCGTGATGTTATGTTATGTTATCCGTAAAAAATGTAGAGACACGCAGCAAGGGGGGCGTAGTGCGTGCTGTTTGAGTGCGTTCCCAATTTTGTGGTAAGCGCGTGCGCAGTCAAGTTCAACAACCTATTGTTGAACTGTATTTATTCCACACGTTGTGATTTTAGTAGCGGACAATGGTGAAAATCAAGTACTTTTTATTTATTCTTTTTATTTCAATAATTGGTGAGATTATCGATTCTAAATCATTCCTGAATATTTGGATGGTGTTTGCAAAATAACCCTGTATAAGAATAAGGCATATCGCAAAAAATCCCAACTAATATTATAAATGCAGTTGTTGTTTATCCAGTAAGTTTGTTTGTTTGTTTGTTACCATTTTACGCCTAAGCCACTGAACCGATCATCCTGAAATTTTGCATATACGTTGCCAGGTGTACAGGAATGAACACAGGGTACTTTTTTTCGTAAAAAAAAAAAATAGTTTTAATATTATATGTTAAAATCTGGTAACCCTTCAACTGCCAAGTTACAAAAAGTCGAATAATACTTTGAATTTGTTATTTACAGACGAAAGTACAGCTGGAGTCACATATTCGTACGCACACCGGAGAGAGGCCGTTCATATGCGAATACTGTCCTACTACATTCTCACAGCAATCTAACTTATACAAACACAATCGACAGGTAATTATTACGCAACTTTTTTTTTAAGGTGGTAAAAATCATCAAAATAAATGATAATCTATAATGGATCAATAATCATTTATTATTTGTAAAACATAGGTTACAAAAAATACAGATCTTATAGGTAATACAGTGCGCTATGTTTTGTCTATGGTAAGACATACAAATATACATGTGTAGTTTTAAAGTTTAGTCAGAAAAAAAAAATCTGACAGACTGTCAGACTGTCAGACTTTTACTGACTAAAAAACCACCCTGTTCCTTCTGTTGCCCTTTACGTTCCGGGGCCACGGTACCTATTAAGACGTCCCGCAACCAAATATTACGCAAGCTAACTAATTTTTTAATAGATTAATTCTCTCAGAGAAATTCCTGTTGGAAAAACCCAATAACACTTTGCCCGACTTGGGGATCGAACCGAAAACCTCATTCTCAGCAGTCGCGCTTTGCGACCACTACTAGCTTATGGCCGCGACTTCGTCCGCGTGAATCTCGGTTTTTAGCAAGGTTTTATTTTTTTGCGTAAAACCTAATTCTTTTTCTAAAATAAAAGTAGCCTTAGTTACCCCTTATTACATCAGCTATCTGCCAGTGGAAGTCCCGTCAAAATCGGTCCAGCTGTTCTAGAGATTAGCGGGAACAAACAGACAGACAGACAAAAATTGATAAAAAAGTGATTTTGGTATATGTACCGTATACAACGTGGCGCTACCATGGTGACATTAATTTAACACACGTATAGGGTTACGCATTTTTGTTTTATATAAAAAAGAAAAAACCATGAAACGTTATTAATTAATGAGTTATTTCAAATTTTAGAAAATAGCATCTTGGAGCAACCTGTATTTAAAGAACTCTAGCCCAGCGGTCATTTGCCGGGGTCACGGATACTAGCATCGTATCAATGAAATTAAAACGAATAAGCAATACTAAAAAGATGAAACAAATGCAAAGAGTAGGCTAATTGAAGGAAAGAGAGATCCCTTTGTCGGCGAGTATCGTAGGCGAGCGACGCAGGCGTCGGGTGTCGTCGTCCCTTCCCCCGCAACCCGCGGATCCTTTTTATTTTTTAGTGCTCGTCGGACCCATGCCCTTGACACACTTATTGATGTGATTACTCGTGCGCATAATAATCGTATTTATTTTCGTGAATGTTTCCGCGAAAAAGACGCTTGCTTATTTTATTTATTTATTTTTGTGTAATTAGGATAATTGTTAGATCAAGGTACTGCGATAAAGACGCTTTGCTTTGTTTTCGTTAGTTTTCTTTCTTATTACGATAGGTACTTACATCTTTGGTAATAAGGACGTTTTTATTTGTGTTATTAGTGCTTGTGTAAACCTGTGATCGTGATGGCAAATACTCATCCTAACTACACGGCAGCTCCACCTACTATTGTAGAAGCTCTTTAGCGCATCCGCGAAAACCAGCCAGTGGATCCTAGGTCTCAACGCCCATATCAACCGTCTACACATTAAGGCCCAATCCAATAAAATGAAAATGTGCTACATTATTTTCAAAATCAGCCCAAAACTAGCCTTTGTCAGAATGAGGGAAATGGCTGTAAGGGACAATTTATTTTCAAAAGTGCGGGAGAACATGAAGCGTCCTTTAGCCCTTTGTAGGTATCCGCCAACAAGGTGGTCTCCTTGAAAATTTTAAACACATAAAGACTATTAAATAAAAGTGAATTTGATTAGTGATGATGGTGATAATAACAAACAGTAATAAGAGAAGGTGATATGTGATTAACTACGCTCGGTTTCTTTGTTATTATTATGTCGTCAAATTACAATCGGACCGATCTCAAGTACCAGGCGCAAGCGTGGTTGCCAGCGCGCAAAGCGAGACGTTGCCGCTTCGAGTAAACGTAATTCAACCAGGTGATAGTATTCTAATTTAATGAATGAATTTTTGTACAGAGTGATCCCAATTTTGGTTACTTTTTTATTATTTAGTTTGTTCGAAAAAATTTTTTTTTCAATTTACGTATTTCTCTAACCTGTCCTATTGAGTATGATTTATGGACACTAGCCCTATACGTGTGTTAAATTAATGTCACCATGGTAGCGCCACGTTGTATAAATTAATATACATGTAGTAAAAAGCAGTTATTTTAATATTACAAACAGACACTTAATTTTTTTTTTTATGTATAGTAGGTCAACAAAATCCCGAACATGTTTGGCCAAATATGTACCTCGAGGCACACGTGCACCAAATCGTAGAGAAAAAATAGAGGAATTCGAAAATAACTTTACTTTTATTCATAAATCATTTTTAACTATTTAATAAATTATTTAAATCTAACTTAATAATCTGTAATACAATTAAAACATGTGGCATTTGCATGTACGATTGCGCTCTAATTGGTTGTCACTTGGGTTGACATTTCGTAAATGTCAATTTGTTGACACTTGACACATGTCATTCCGTTCGTTTATGCGTTTCGGGGTACTCGTCTGTCAACTTGACAGTTTTTTTAGGTGCTTATTTACTAGAATGCCAAAATGCTTGCTTGCGTGCTTTTTATTACGATAAAAAGTTATTTTATTCTCTTCCCCAGGCAACTATATAAATAATTTAAGAGTGCAATATTATTCAGTGTAACCTAGTGTATTTTATGCCACTAAGTGTACCTTCTGTACAAAATTGGCCAGATCCTGTTGACACCCTTTTATATATGTTTATATTTCTTTTTTTTTTTTCAGGTACATCTCAACATAAAATCGAAGCGTTATCCTTTATGCAAAAGGAAAGAAGATAAACTACCAGACGTGCCCATTTTGGATCATACTCAACCATTGGACCCATATAGGCCGGTGCCCATGTTACACTATACTGCTGAAAAAGTGTTTAGCATGTAATATATCCAGGAATCAGGAATCAGGAATTTCTCAGTAGCAGCCTCGGAGTCTGGATTTGTGCCCGGTTGATGGCAATAGGCTCGCCCCCTGTTACATGGGACTAAAAACATAACTGGCGAAATGTGGGTGTACTAATGGGTACACCTCTGCCTAACCCTTCGGGGATTACAGGCGTGATGTTATGTTATATCCTAATCTTAGAGATAAACTACAATAACATGACGCGCCCCTCCACAATTCAAAACGTTTGAAAATATTTACAAAACTCACAACGCATGTGTGCGTAGAGATAAACTACTATAACATGACGCGTCCCTCCATATTACTATTTCAATGTGTGAAGTCATATCCGTATGAGAGTGTTGAATGTTTGTCAACTAACCATAAATAGCCGACCGCGCAAGACAACGCACATGTCATTTTCATAAAGTACGTCAGTGCAGCGCCATACTAATAATAATGAGTTAATCAATGATGCCGCTAGTCGAGCAATAAATCGCTGTTTTTTTTTCTAGACCTATCAGTACGCACACAAGCTTTGTGAGCCTTGTAGATACTTTCAAACGTTTTATATTGTGCAGGGGCGCGCCATGTTATTGTAGTTTGTCTCTACGTCAATCCATACAAACTTTTAAGTCCAAGTTTCGAAACGAATGAATCGAGTTTAATGAAACTTCTTACACATAAGCAAGATACATAGGTCTAAAGAGACATCTCTCATATTCTCATATACTCAAATCTAGATTGTGAACACGAGAATAGGCACTATTATTATGTTAATTCAGACATTTTTTTAATGAGATTAATTAATATTTATTTAATTATGTAACACCTACTTTTGTATTGAGCAATAAATATACTTAAATTGAAACTTTTTACGTGTTTTTTTTTTACCTAAACCATATTTATTAATTTATTTAAACTTTATGCAACAAAAAAGTACAAAGGCGGACTTAATGCCTTATGCATTCTCTACCAGTCAACCAAAGGTAGTGAAGAGATAACAAAGCAGGTGCAAAAAATTGTACAGGAGGAAATAGGTAATCAAATATGTTTTTTTTTTTTTAGTTACAATTTTATTGATGCCAAGTTCTTTTTTTTCCCAATCTTTTTGTTTCTTCTCCTTTCTGGGGTCCTTCAGCTTCTTGTATAAAGTTCTTCTTAATTCGGTGTACGTTGAAACGTGATTTTTATTAAAAGATTTTATTATTATCCAAAGATACATATTCTGCAAACGTCAAATCTGCTTTCGCGGCATCGATCAAGCTGTCATATTTTTTAAAAATGGCGGATTTTATTCATTCTTTTACTAAGTTCGAAGTGTCCCTGTCTTTTTCTAAAATATCTTTTGAATTTCCATAGAATATCGTATATTTTTTTGACATCTGCATCGGTGTAGCTGTAATACGTGTTAATTTTTCTCGCGATATTTTTAGGTAACGTTTTGTTCGCAGTATTATCAATTATTATTAACATTTTCCGTGAATTCTTGCTTCGCCAAAATTTGATATACTCTATGAGATTTTTTTTCGGCCTCCATTCCTCATATTTATCTTTAGTTTTTTGTGCAATGTGATTAGCTCCGTCTTTTATGTGTTTTCCAACTTTATGTGCTCCGTGTTTTAAGTCTTTAAAAGCGTCCTTACTTGTTTGTGCTATATTATTTGCTCCGTGTTTTACGCCTTCTACAGCTTTATTAAAATTTGTCGTCGTGAAATTTGCAATACTTCTTCCGGCACCCTTCGTCCATTCTATAAAATCGTATTTTCTGTACTGTTTGTATTTCGTACGTTTTCGTTTTGCTACTGTTATTAAGTATGTACTCTTCAGCTGAGGCGTTTGTATATCGTCGAGATTTTCTAAAAATCTTCTTAGGTTATTAATGAATGATTTGCTGTCGTGTATGTCTTTGGGATCAAAGATGAAATAGGTATATCTCCGGTGCGACATTGACGCTTCTGGGTGGGAGATCGCCTTGTGTTACTGAAACTGTTATAATTTAATTAGTTTGAACACACCACACAAACTTTATTATTTCGTAATAAATATTATAATATTGTTAAGATTTTTTTATCGAAATGTCATCGAAATATCCCCGAATAGATACACAAATTATGGATAACTATTTCGTACATTCATACCTGCGCAAGCTCCCCATTACTGACGTTCTCAAAAATCGTCTTTCGTGGCACGTATTGTAAATTTGTTTTTAATTTTTAATTTTTCGGTTGTTTGTAAGAGCTAATAAATGGAAGTACGAATTATAGAAAGCTACACTGTTAACGAGTGGCAAAGGATAATTATGTTTTACGATATACTTGATTTCCACAAAATAATAAAGGGAGGGGGGGAGGCATAAAATGCATCATAAAATTCCACCGCTACGCCATCAACTGGAAATGTACCTAAAATAAATCCGCAAACGAATTAATTGCGGATCTTCTGCATCAGTTTGGACATCTACATCCGCATTGATTATTGCGGATGTTCATGCGAATTGAGATATAACACAAATCACGAAAAAAATAAATTGGGCGGAGCCGAAACCTCAAGATGCAAGGTCACCACTGCAATGACTAGTGTTCCTAGCGAACAATTGTTGCAATTGCGAACTTATTGATTGAATTTTTAACTTAGTTTCTGCATAGATAAGAAAAATATTTAAATATTATTATTTTACATCTGCACCCTAATAGTTTCCATAAAAATAAAATTTAAAAACATTTTAAAATCCGCACGACAAACATTTTACGATCCGCGGATGTGACCATAACAATATCCGCACCCGCGGTAGTGAAAAAATCTGCACTAGCAACATCCCTAGTTTGTAATATTAGTGTAGATGTATCTTTCGGAACGGTTAAAAACAAAAAAAAAGTCGTTTAAGTATTCACATAATTATTTAGTTTTATGAAAAAGTGATTTTAGAGCCTTCTGGTTCTAAAACTAATTCAATATTATTGACGATAAATTCATTTGTTTTCTCATACTTGTTTTTATGTTTCTTCGCCTTTCAGGCGTCCTTCAGCTTCTTGTCTATAGTGTTTCTTAATTCGGTGTACGATAAGCCGTGATTTTTATTAAAAGATTTGAAATTATTTTTCATCGATACATATTCTGCAAACGTCATAAAATCTTTCTTCAAGTCTGCTTTCGCGGTTTCGCTCAAGCTGACATATTTTTTTAAAAAAGCGGATTTCAATAATTCTTCTAATAAGTTCGAAGTGTCCCTGTCTTTTTCTAAATATATTTTGAATTTCCATAGAATATCGTATATTTTTTTGACATCTGCATCGGTGTAGCTGTAATACGTGTTAATTTTTCTCGCGATATTTTTAGGTAACGTTTTGTTCGCAGTATTATCGATTATTATTAACATTTTCCGTGAATTCTTGCTCCGCCAAAATTTGATATACTCTATGAGATTTTTTTTCGGCTTCCATTCCTCATATTTATCTTTAGTTTTTTGTGCAATGTGATTAGCTCCGTCTTTTATGTGTTTTCCAACTTTATGTGCACCGTGTTTAAAGTCTTTAAAAGCGTCCTTACTTGTTTGTGCTATATTATTGGCTCCGTGTTTTACGCCTTCTACAGCTTTATTAAAATTTGTCGTCGAGAAATTTGCAATGGTTTTCCCGGCACCCTTCGTCCATTCTATCAAATCAAATTTTCTGTACTGTTTGTATTTCGTACATTTTCGTTTTGCTACCATTATTAAGTATGTACTCTTCAGCTGAGGCGTTTGTATATCGTCGAGATTTTCTAAAAATCTTCTTAAGTTATTAATTAATGATTTGCTGTCGTGTATGTCTTTGGGATCAAAGATGAAATATATCTCCGGGGCGACATTGACGCTTTTGGGTGGTAGGTCGCCTTGTGTTACTGAAACTGTAAAAATGTAATTAGTTTTTACACACCACACAAACTTTATTATTTCGTAATAAATATTGACATTGTGGGGCCGTAAGACCTTACTGCCCACACGATAAAGAAGAAGATGTCATCGAAATAACCCTGAATAGGTACACAAATTATGGATAACTATTTCGTACATCCATACCTGCGCAAGCTCTCCATTACTGACGCTTGTCAAGTCTCATCTTTCGTGGCGCGTATTATTTTTTTGGTTGTTTGTAAGAGGTAATATAATAATATGGAAGTACTGGTCTAATTACAAAATAGTCTTATGCTGATAGAAAGCTACATTGCCGAGTGGCAAAAGACATTTATGTTTTATGGTATACTTGATTTCCACGCGGTACCGTCCACGTAGAAGTAATAATAATAAAAACGGTTATAAAAAAGAGGGAGGGGCGTGGATGTACTAATGGGTACACCTCTGCCTAACCCTTCGGGGATTACAGGCGTGATGTGTACCCAAAAGGTTGGCGGCATTGGCGGGAAGAGTCAACCAACCATTTGAACAATTCCTAAAAAAAACATGGGCACACGGACTCCACGACTCAGGCGGCTCCTACATAATGTATTTATGTATATTGACAATTTTATTATCCAGTAAATAAAGCTTTACACACAACTTCGTCCGCGTGAATGACAGTTTCACGTACGCAGGCGAAGTCGCCGATTAAAATCAAGTCTGTCTTTATCGAGATCTTAAGCTACATTTTGCTTTGCTTTGCATCGTTATGAGGTAACAAACAAACAGATTGACAGTTATTTTTGAGTTTGCCATAGGAATGTTGCAAATAAGCCACATCCGCATTAATTGCGGAACTTCCGCATCAGTTTAAACATCCGCATCCGCAATAATCAATGCGGATGTTCACAGGTCACGACAAAAAAGAAATTGGGCGGAGTCGAAACCGCAAGCTATTATATTCGTCGACACCTCTTACTAGTGTTCCTAGCGAACAATTGTTCAGTAGCACAGGTTTAATTTACGAACCTCTGTGTAATAGGCTTGACCTAACCCGAAAAAGGCAACAATTAAATTTTTTATTGAATTAATGCTTCAATTTTTATCTTAGGTGGTTTTCAAAGAAAATCAATTTAATATATTACTATCTTATTATTTTATCTGCACGCATTTAGTTTTTTTTTTTAATTAATATCCGTACCCGCGGATGTGACCCTAAATATATCCGCATCCGCCGATGTGAAAAAATTTACACCTGAAATATTAGTGTAGTACCTCTACACTAATATTTCAGTTGTCAATTCTTTGGGACCCGTAAAAAAAAAAACTCGTTCACGTATTCACATAATTATGTAGTTTATGAATTATTCAAAAAGTGATTTTAGAACCCTCTGGTTCTAAAACTAGTTCAATATTATTGACGACAAGTTCATTTGTTTTCCCGTCTTTGTTTTTATGTTTCTTCGCCTTTCTGGCGTCCTTCAGCTTCTTGTTTATGGTGTTTCTTAATTCGGTGTACGATAAGCCGTGATTTTTATTAAAAGATTTGAAATTATTATTCATCGATACATATTCTGCAAACGTCTTAAAGTCTTTCTTCAAGTCTGCTTTCGCGGCATCACTCAAGCTGTCATATTTTTTAAAAATGGCGGAGTTCATTAATTCTTTTACTAATTTCGAAGTGTCTTTGCCTTTTTCTAAATATCTTTTGAATTTCCATAGAATATTATATAACTTTTTGACATCTTCATCGCTGTAATAAGCGTTCATTCTTCTCGCGATCTTTTTAAGTAACGGATTGTTTTCGTCCAAAGTGGTATTAATTTTTATGTTCATATCCTCTGGCATTTGCCTTCTCCAATTTTTGATATAGTCTAAGATATTTTTTTCGGGTGCCAATTCTCCAAATTTGTCTTTACCTTTTTTCGCTCCTTCATGTATGGTATCTACAGCTTTGTTAAAAGTATGTCCTGTTAGATTCACGAAAGATTTCCCAGCATCCCACACCCAATCAATTAAATTGAATTTTCTGTACTGTTTGGGTTTCGTTCGTTTTCGTTTTGCCACCGTTCTTAAGTATCTACTCTTCAGCTGAGGCTCTTGTATGTCGTTGAGATTTTCCAAAAAATTTCTTAAGTTATTAATGAATGATTTGCTGTTTTGTATGTCTTTGGGGTCAAAGATGAAAGATGTCTCCATGGCGACATTGACACTTCTGGGTGGTAGATCGCCTTGTGTTACTGAAACTGTAATAATTTCATTAGTTTTTAGGGTTGCGTACCTTTTTTAATCGCGGGTAAATCGTCATGGTCTGCCTACGTCCCAGGCAAGGCAGAGGGATTTGTCAAATTCTTACTCAACGTGTTTCTCAGCCTTTGGCCGGGGCACGGGGTTCGCTCTGAACATTCTTCCGCACCCCGGCAGGTATTGACCCGCCACCACCACAAGGCGGGTCCTGTCACCCACCGGCCTGACAGCGAATCCACCGCCAGTAGGCCCTATTTCATGGTAGCTGGTGATCTTTCTGGGAGATTTCAGTAACCGAAGAGTCAAAAATGACCACGGCTTCTGCACATCACTATGAATATGTATTAAATACATTAAAGCATATTACATGTCGGTTGATAACTTAATATTACAGATGTGGATGCGGAGGTACGATTTCTCGCGGAAGTTCCGCACTTACAAAGGTAGAGGCGAAGTTCCGTTACAACCCTTTTTAATATCTTGCTCGCAATATTTTTACACTATGTTTATGGAAATAAATAAACTAACTACTTAGTTTCTGCGACTTTGTCCTAACTTAGAGAGGTAAAGCTGTTTCTTTTTTTTTTTTGGTTGTTTGTAAGAGTTAAATATATGAAAGTACTGGCATTATAATGATAACAAAAATCTCATACTGATACTGATATAAACTACACTTTTCCGAGTGGCATAGGATATGTTTTATAGCATCGTCCGAGTGTAAGTAACAATAATAAAAAAGGAAATTAAAACAAAATGTCATCAAAATATTCTTCCGTTATTCCGTCAACTAAAAATGTACCCAAAAAGCTGGTGAAATTGCACCAACTGGCTTGACCTCAAAAAGACGAAAATATTAGTTTTTATTGAATTTAATGCTTCAATTTTTAACTTTAGGTACTTAATATCCTATAATGCTATTTTTACACCTAAATGAATTCTTCCAAAAAAAAATAAAGATCCGCATCAGCGGAAGTGAGCCTTCAAAAATATCCGCTTCCGCGGATGTGAAAATATCTACACCCGCGACATCCCTAGTTTTTTATGTTAGTGTCAACGTATTTTCGAAACCGTTAAAATAAAATAAAAATCTCGTTCACATAAGTAGTTTTATGTATTTAATAAGTGTTTTTAGATCCTTTTGGTTCTAAAACTAATTCAATATTATTGACGATTACTTCACTTGATTTCCCATCATCGTCTCTATGTTTCTTCGTATGTCTAGCAACCTTCAGCTTCTTGTCTATAGATCTCCTTAACGCGGAATACGTTAAATCGTGATTTTTATCCAAGAATTTTAAAATATTATCCAAAGACACATACTCCGCAAACGTCCTAAAATCTTTCTTCAAATCTGCTTTCGCGGCATCGCTCAAGCTGTCATATTTTTTAAAGATGGCGGAATTCATTAATTGTTTTACTAAATTCGAAGTGTCCATATCGTTTTCTAAATACCTTTTGAATTCTCTTAGAATATTGTATAATCTTTTAACATCTGCATCGCTGTAATAATCGTTTACTCTTCTTGCTATTTTATTAAATAGTGGATTATTTTCGTTTAATGTTGTGTTAATTATTTTTGCTATGTCCTTCGAATGTCTTCTCCAATGGTTTATATAGTCTATGATTTTCTTTTCTGTCAAAATATGTGTTGTTCCATTGTAATTCACTGCTTTGTTTACTTCATTGTTTACTGTGTTGAAAGCTTCTTTGATTTTTGTTTCTGTTACGTTTGGGAAGATTTTGGTAATATTTTTCATCCAATTAATGATTCCGCTGCGTCTGTACTGATCGCGTTTTGGCTCTCTGGGCCTTCGTCTTGGAGCTGTTTCCGGTGTTGTCTTTGGCAAAGTCGCGTTGTTCAGTTCTTCCAACAACTTGACGATGTTTTCAAAAAATGTCTTTATGCCTTGGATGTCTCTTTTTTCCAAAATAATGGCTGAATCGAAGTTGAGATTAATTTTTTCGGTGGTTGATGTACTGCCGTGTTTTGCTGAAACTATTAGAAATTTATTAGTTTTTGCTTGCTGTAAACCGAAAAGTGGGGTTTGTACAGGGCCGGATTAAACATGGTGGGGCCCCTAGGCAATACACGTATCGGGGCCCCTTTAATTTTTTTTCTTTATTACAAGTTTATTCATGACTATAGCAACGTCTATGCACGAGTGAAATGTGGATACATAATCCATCTTCTTTAATAACTCTATCTTGATGAAATCCGTTGCGGAGTTTAAAAGTTCTATATCCGTATAGACGGCGGGAAGCGACTGTGTTTTAACTATGTAGGGAACAGATAACGCTGTTTTTTTTACTAAGCAATAAAATTGAAACAGATGAAAGGAATATAATACTTATGTGTATTTTTCTAATCGCTTTTTTCAACGAAGGTTTTTTACATACAAATCTTGAATTTTCACACGAAGAAACATTTTCAACTTTTTTCTCGGGCTTGGGGCCCAACCCGATGAGGGGGCCCCTAGGCAATTGCCCTCACTGTCTAATGACTAATTCGGCCCTGATGGGACACTCGAACGCTGAGTTTAAGGGGCGCAGGAAAATCGCCATAAATCTCAATAGATACCTACTACCACAACAACTCCCGCTAACTCTGTTGTAGCAGAGAGCAGAACCGCGGGCAAAGTTAGTCCATCAAATAAAAATATAGGCAAAAACACTATCAAATATTCAAAGGTTATTACTTATTATTACACCGGATGTTGCATCACACGCTTTGTGCAAATCAATTAAGCTCTTATTACAATACTAGTTTGTGTCCGCGACTGTGGTGGCTCATCCATACTTGTATGATAAATATTAACTTTTATGATAAATGCAAAAGTAACTGTGTCTATTCGTCTAATACGCTTTCGAGACTAAACCACTGAAACGCTTTTTGTGAAATTTAGTACGGGGTAAATTTGAACCCCACGAAAGGTCAAAGGCTACTTAAATACTGCGATTTCGTCTGCGTCCGCGATAACCAATATTTAAGCGGGCGAAGTTGCGGGCAAATGTTAGTAGACCATAAAACATATCCTACGCCATAGTGTAGGTTTCTATCAGTGAAATAATTTTGTAATCAGACCCGTACTTCCAGAGACTATTAATTCTTACAAACAAATAAAAAATATAGAAACAAACTTTACCTCTTTATGATATTAGAATAAATTAGATTTTATAAAGCAACTATATTTTTTTGATGTCTTGATTGATTCGCGATTTAATCAATTGTCGTTCTGACTGACAAATACGCGCGCGACACTGTCCCGTTCAAAGAGCGTCAAGACGTCCCGAGTTAACTTAACTTGAAATTTAATGTCCTGCGCGAAACAAACACCGTCCTTTTTTGTGATTTTTCGACGGTGTAGCGGGAATTTTATAATTTTTCTATTTCAAAACTACGGGACCAACCCTGAAATCGCAAAAAGACAACTGTTTTTTTTTTTCAAGTCTTATAAGGGCAAACAAGCGTACGGCCCACTTGATTTTATGTGGTCACAGCTGCCTATCATCAATACCTAATCATTGACATCAATACCCAGGGCCGGATTATCCTAGGCCTAGGGGCCCCCATAAATACCCAGGCTTGATTATCCTAGAAAAGTACAGGCCTAGGGGCCCCGCGAATGCGATTTTTTTTTTTTTTTTTCAATTTTTCTTAAATGTAAATTAACTCTATAGATGTATGAAATAGACGCTCAATAAAAAAAAACCATGACGAAAATACAAATAAATATTGTATTCCTTTCATCTACGTCCGAGTAAATGATTATTTTGCGATTTCAGAGTTAATTTATTATGTATTATTTACTTACCTAGACAGAACAACGAAAACAGTAATAAAATTTTCATAATTCCACGGAAAATTTGATTCATTTTCAGTTTTATTTATGTCATATTTCCTTTTACATGTAAAGTAGAATGAGAAAATTATTTTAAGAATAATAGAAAATTATTTATTGTTATTTTTTATTACAGTGTTATCGGATGTTATAAAACAATAAAATAAATTATTTTATTTGTGCGCACGCGTTACTGGGCTCTTATGTAACGAATACTATAAAAGTAAAAGTTTGTATGTTTGTTACTCTTTCACACTGAAACCGCTGAATGGAATAAGCTGAAATTTTGTACACATTAGATATTGATTGACATACATATACATAGGATAACTTATCCCGTTTTTAAGTTTCTGATAGATAATTTAGGACATTTTTAATTTATCATTTTCTGCTTAGCTTTTTCCCAACATGTTGGGGTCGACTTCCAGTCTAACCGGATGCAGGAGAAAACCAGTATTTTGAAAAGAGCGACTGCTTATCTGACCTACACAACTCAGTAACTGGGTAATACCGGTATACATGGTTGTCAGACTTTTGGGTTTCTGACAGCATAACATAACATAACATCACGCTACGACAACTTAACTTACCTATGTTTCACACATATACGTTTGACTTTAAACTTTACCCGGGTAAAAAAACCGGGTGTAAAAAAAGTCGCAGAAAAAGCTTGTTATGTATAAAAATAAAACTAAGCAAGCTTGAACACACTTTAATTTATTACCTTAGGTATGAAAATACATTATTTACAATCATACATAGTAATAAATAAATTTTATACATGGTATAAGGAATATCGTTACAACACATTTTACTATGAAGTACATGATTCCAGACCGCCAAACGTTTGAAACTTTTAATTAAAAAAAAAACACTAATTCCTTAACTTTTTGACCGCTAGTCATGTATAGATGACAAACCACAAAATGTGCCCAGCACGTCACTGTCACGACTGCATGACAGACTGAAAATACGTAAATAAAGCTCATAAAACATTTTTTTTTTTATTTCCTTTGCTAATTATGTTCCTTGACACATTATTTTTATATTAGTTGAACATTTTTCTTCTATCTTTATTTTTATTAACGCGAAGGACATGGTTTGACACCATCGAACCTCGGTAAGCACGTAAAGCCGTTGGTCCTGCGCCTGATCCTCGGTCGTGTCGGATTGACGTCCCAACGACAATGAGAGTAGGGTTTCTAACTTTTTTAAGGAAATATATGTATTATAACTGGGCTGTGTACGAGTGTCTTTATGTATTAGTTCCAAACTTCAAGAAATTTTTAATACATCATATTTTTGCTTCTCTCATTTCTATGTAACGCGTTATATTATTTTTATTGTGTACTGTGGATAACGTTGTTGATTGCATAATTATTAGTTTTAGATTTGGTTGTTTTGTATCCTTTATTATGTAATTGTTTGTTGGTCCAAATAAAATATGTAAATATTAAATATAATATAGGGGCCCAGGATTCGGGCCCTACTTGAACACTCTAAGTACGCCCCTGCTATGTTGTCTGCGTGTTCGGATGCAGCTTCTTATTGTGTCGGGAGAGGCAGGAGAGCCAGCTGAAGCGAGCGCCGCAAGTGCTGCATTTGTACGCGGACTGCGTGCTGTGTAGCGCTAGCATATGGCAGCGGAGTTTGGCTTGATTCTGTAAAGAATTTATTTATTATTTATTTATTCAACTTTATGCACAAGTAAAAAAATACATTGAAACAAAGGCGGAATTAATGCCTTGGGCATTTTCTACAATTCTACCTTAGGGTGATGTATACAAAACATAGTAGGTGCACAGATACAGAAAATTTACAAGAATTAATATAATCATAGATACATATATACATACATACAAACAAAATACACTTTGCCCGACCTGGGAATCGAACCCAAGACCTCATGCACAGCAGTCGCGCTTGCGACCACTAGAACAACGAGGCAGTCCGTTTTAATTTCTAAATAATAAAACACCTATTTCTTAATTTTTTGGTCATGAAACGATCACGTCTACATGACAGATTTTAAATATGTAAATAAACAGTGGCGCAGCGTGGGTCCTCGCCGCCCGGGGTCGGCCGGAATTTTGCCCTCCCTAAAGCCACTCCCGTAGACTACGGGCGAACATTCGCTACGCCAAACGCGAGAGCGGCTAGCTACCACTGTTCGCGTGTTCGCCGTAGAAAAACACATACGGTGTGTGTGCGCCGCACTTGCGTTTTTTAGTCGAAACACAACGTGTGTGTTTTCCCGCAGTCAATGAGTTAACCTAAAGTCCTCATGTCAATACTCACCGGGAACGGCTTCCCGCAGTGATCGCACAGGTGCTCCACGTTGTCCTTCTTATGTACCACTTGCTTGTGCAGGTACAACGACGTATGGCTTTTGAAGACCTGCCGAAACATACACATAAATATAACATAACATCACGCCTGTAATCCCTGATAGAATAGGCAGAGGTGTACCCATTAGTACACCCACTGTTAGGGCTTCATAGGTAGTATTTATAAATAAGAACTCGTTTATTACCATATAGATAAACTACTATAACTTGACGCTCCCCTCCATATTACCATTTCAATGCGTGTAGTCACATTCGTATGAAAGAGTTTGTATGTAGTTGTAAGTAATCGTCTTCAGTAGCAGGCTAGAATATTTGTTTGTCAACTAACCATAAATAGCCGACCGCGCAAGACGACGCACCTGTCATTTTCATAGAGTATGTCAGTGCAGCGCCATACTAATAATAATGAGTATTTAATGACGCCGCTAGTCGAGCAATAAATCGAGCCGTCTCAGTACGCACACATGCGTTGTGAGTCTTGTCATTACTTCCAAACGTTTTGAATTGTGGAGGGGCGCGCCATGTTATTGTAGGTTATCTCTAATCCCCGAAGGGTTAGGCAGAGATGTACCCATTAGTACACCCACATTTATGTTTAATTCTCTTGTAAAGAACCTATTGTTGAGTAATGAGATATTGAGTATTGAGATATTGAGTTATTGAGATATTGAGTATTGAGATATTGAGTATTGAGATATTGAGTATTGAGATATTGAGTATTGAGAATAGAATTGAATAGAATAGAATAAGTTTAATATTAATATTTTTAAGTAATTCTATTCTATTCTATTCTATTCTGAGATATTGAGTATTGAGATACTGAGATATTGAGTATTAAAATAAATTATTTGATTTAAATACAACGAGAACGCGTTTGCTCTTATTGATAGAGTAATATTTACCTTCTGGCACATCTGGCATATATGTACGTAGTTCTTCAAATGTTCCCAGTCCACGTGGTCCTTGAGACGCGTCTTGTTCGCGAACCGCTTACCGCAGTCGCTGCACATGTATCTATGAGAAGTCAGCATGATTAATGGGTGTGGAAAAAAAAAACTGCTGTGGACTGCCTCGTTGGTCTAGTGGTCGCAAGCGCGACTGCTGTGCATGAGGTCTTGGGTTCGATTCCCAGGTCGGGCAAAGTGTTATTGGGTTTTTCCATCAGGAATTTCTCAGTAGCAGCCTCGGAGTCTGGATTTGTGCCCGGTTGATGGCAATAGGCTCGCCCCCTATTACATGGGACTAAAAACATAACTGGCGAAATGTGGGTGTACTAATGGGTACACCTCTGCCTAACCCTTCGGGGATTACAGACGTGATGTTATGTTATGTGTGGAAAAAAAACAGTGATTTAATCCTTTGACTACCAAGTTGAAAAAACTTGGCCTCAGCGCCAAGCTACGAATTCAAAACTTTACTTGGTATTAGTTTTAGGCGCTTTGCACACAGAGCAACTATTGCAGCAACTGGCAACTAGCTTACATATATTTCAATTGGATTGCGCTCATATAGCAACTCGAGTTTCGAGTTGCGGCAATCGTCAACAGTTTTCAGTTGCTGCAATCGATGACTAAGTTAGTTGCTAGTTGCCGCAACAAGCAATTTTTAAATATTGTACCGGTTTTTAAAGATGCCGGTTTCCTCAATCGTCAATCGCGACGCTTCGGGCGATTTCACGCCCTCACTCCCTCTCCGTGTGCCCGGCAATGCCAGTGTCGCTACGGCAACGGCATACGGCAACTCGGCTATGAAAGTTGCTCACAAATTGCCAAAAAGTTGCGGCAACCGGCAACGTTATAGCAACTATCAACTTTTACAGGAAACTTTTCAAAAGTTGCCTGTTGCCTCAACTTAAGTTGCTCCGTGTGCAAATCGCCTTTGTCATTACGGGTCGTCAGAAGCCAGAAAGTCTGACAACCAGTCTTACCAAGGATCGTACTCAGTTACTGGATTGTGGAGGTCAGATAGGCAGTCGCTCCATGTAAAATATTGGTTTTCAGCTGCATCCGGTTAGACTGGAAGCCGACCCCAACATAGTTGGGAAAAGGCTGGTCAGATCGGCAGATGATGATTCGTTTTCGTCATCTTATGTTAATAAATCGTTTGACTTTTTGACTTTTGATTTTTTTTAAGTAGAAAGATATTAATTTTTATTTTTTTACATAACATACATAACATAACATCACGCCTGTAATCCCCGAAGGGTTAGGCAGAGGTGTACCCATTAGTACACCCACATTTCGCCAGTTATGTTTTTAGTCCCATGTAATAGCCCCTATAGCGAGCCTATTGCCATCAACCGGGCACAAATCCAGACTCCGAGGCTGCTACTGAGAAATTCCTGATGGAAAAACCCAATTACACTTTGCCCGACCTGGGGATCGAACCCAAGACCTCATGCACAGCAGTCGCACTTGCGACCACTAGACCAACGAGGCAGTCAGTTTTATTTTTTTATTAACTAATTAATTTTTGTTTAATTTGCTGTGTACCAAATAGCTTTTTCGATTGTGCCTATATCTCTGTTACCCCTTCTTGGAGTGCAAGCGAGATGTCTTACTTACTTGAAATCATTTTCGCTGACATGTTTTCTACTAATTTTCATATGTTGCTTGTACGTTGCTATTGAGGAGAACGTTCTGTTGCACGGCTCACAGACTAACTCGCCGTTGGCTCTGAAAGTAAGGACACCATTTATACAACAAATTTGGCCTACCCGCTGGTCTTGGGTTCGATTCCCAGGTCAGGCAAAGTGTTATTGGGTTTTCCCATCAGAAGTTTCTAATAGCAGCCTCTAGGAGTCTGGATTTGTGCCCAATTGATGGCAATAGGCTCGCCCCCTATTACATAGGACTCAAAATATATTATAACTGTGCGAAATGTGGGTGTTAAGTACACCTCTGCCTAACCCTTCGGGGATTACAGGCGTGATGTTATGTTATGTTACTTATATTATAAATCTGAAACTGAGTTATTGTAAGTATAGAGAATTTAAAATATTTTGTACTTACACAAGTAAAAAATATATTAAATTATTGAAGTTATAATGGTGCCGATTCTCTTGGTCACAAACTAAACTAAAATTTAGACTATTTCCATCTTTTTCTGTCCAATAAAACAAGAAAGAGACTAATGTAAATAAGAGCTGTCAAATTTAGTCCATCTGACACATCCATACAGTTATAGTTGACATCTTAAAACGTATGGATTAAAAATACGGAGAAGTTCAAGGCAAAACTAATTTGACATCGCTAACTTAGTTCTTTGATGTCACCGTCCTTTTCTTTCGCTGTATGTTAGTAAGAGATGCCAATTCTCTAATTTAGTCTAGTTTGTGAACAAGGGAATCGGCACCATTGAGTACTCACCTAGCGACGTGACTATTAAGGTGTCTCAGTAAATTGCCTCGCCATTGAAACTTTTTATCGCACTGAGGACACGGGAATTTTTCTTTAGCACTGTTCACTGAGCACTTGATCTGGTCGATGCGCTGCTGATGTTTCTCTGGGTTAGAAGAGTCTTCGGGAAGGGTTTCTGTTAGTTTTCTGAAAGTCAAAGTCAAAGTCAAATTAATATATATATATTATATATAGGGTATATATGAGTTTATGTACTTGTATACAATTAAACTTGTTTAGATATTTGTTTTTAATGATTTTAAAATTTCACATTTGATTATTTCCTCATGTACAATTTTTTGCACCTACCATGTTATCTCTTCACCACCTTTGGTTGACTGGTAGAGAATGCCTAAGGTGTTAAGTCCGCCTTTGTACTTTTTTGTTGCATAAAGTTTAAATAAATAAATAAATAAAGTCAAATCATTTATTTCAATTAGATCATTAAAACGCCCTTTTGAACGTCATTTACGAGAGAAAAAAATATTACATAACATAACATAACATCACGCCTGTAATCCCCGAAGGGTTAGGCAGAGGTGTACCCGTTAGTACACCCACGTTTCGCTAGTTATGTTTTTTTTTAGTCCCATGTAATAGAGGGCGAGCCTATTGCCATCAACCGGGCACAAATCCAGTCTCCGAGCCTGCTACTGAGAAATTCCAAATGGAAAAACCCAATAACACTTTGCCCGACCTGGGAATCGAACCCAAGACCTCATGCACAGCAGTCGCGCTTGCGACCACTAGACCAACGAGGCAGTCAATTAGATCATTAAAAAGCACTTTTGAACGTCATTTACGAGAGAAAAAATATTATAATATTGAATCCAGTTGCCCATTCCATAAGATCGTGGAAATGAGATACGTAAACGAGGTAGGTCTTTTTTTTTGGTCTTAGAAATCATCAAATGACTATTTACACCCTGGGTGAGGCGGAAGGGACTGTCAGACTTTTACTGACTAAAAAACCACCCTGTTCCTTCTGTTGCTCTTTACGTTCCGGGGCCACGGTATCCTGTTAAGACGTCCCGCAACCCCGGCAGATAGGTAGGTCTGGTAACGAGAAGTAGTAAAAGTAAATCATTATGACACGTTAAGACACACTCAAGATGCCTAGGTCGGGCAAAGTGTATTTCCATCAGGAATTTCTCAGTAGCAGCCTCGGAGTCTGGATTTGTGCCCGGTTGATGGCAATAGGCTCGCCCCCTATTACATGGGACTAACATAACTGGCGAAATGTGAGTGTACTAATGAATACACCTCTGCCTAAACCTTCGGGGATTACAGGCGTAATTTTATGTTATAAGAATAAGATTATAAAAATTAGGGATCCGTACGATACACAGATATATTACCTCAGTTTTAATTGTATTTGATGTTTGGAACTAGTTTTAACATGTTTCTGAAGATTCGATGTATTTGTAAACGATAACCTGCAAAAGAATAAAAAATATTTTTAAGTTTTCGATTGAAAGGGAAATATACTACATAATATTATAGAAAAAGGAAAGAAGATTTGATTGTTTGTTTGTTTGCATTGAATAGGCTCCGAAACTACTGAATCAATTTGAAAAATTCTTTCACTTTTGGGTAGCTACACTATCACCGGGTGACATAGGCTATGTTTTATTATAAAATAATAGCCTTTTCCCAACTATGTTGGGGTCGGCTTCCAGTCTAAACGGATGCAGCTGAATACCAGTATTTTATATGGAGCGACTGCCTATCTGACCTCCACAACCCAGTAACTGGATAATACGATACTTTGTTAAGACTTGTCAGATTTTCAGAGTTCTGACGACCCGTAACGAATGTCAAAGACACATGACAGCCGAAATAAACAGTTTAACGTGCTTTCTGAGGCACGGAGGAGTCTCGGTGTGTAAAGATGGTCACGCCGGCAAGCGTAGCTTAACCTGATGGTTCGACCCGTGCGGCTGTTATTACTTAGCCACGAGCTCCTCCACGAGTTAAGCCAACCTTAAAAAAACATATACAAAGTGTTAGTGTAAACACCGTTGTCACTAAAACCATAGGTACTTGATTTATTATAAAAAATGTTTATCTGAATTTAAAAATAAAAATAAAGTTTTCTTTCAAAAATTTAAAAAATCTGTCCGACACCGTCCGTAAATTCATGGATACTATGCGCCCGAGTTACGTAATCACCGCAAAGGGCGTTGACCTGCTGCACTGGCCGTCCGTTATAACTACCTACATAAGTTTTAACTAATTACATCATTGTAATATAGGGTCAAATAATTTTGAGGAAAAATGGATATTTTACTAAAAAAAAAGATATTTTTTTCATTGAATTTACGTTCTATTAGTGAAACCAAACCACTGGTTCCAAGGATAACGGTGTTTACACTAACAGTCTGTATACACAAAAAATTTGGCTCGTCTAAATATTCTTGCTCACCTGCACGGTTCACAATACGGCTTCCGCTTCTGTCCGGTCTCTATCCGATGCGTCTCCACGTGCTTTCTCAACGACGCTTTCCATCTGAAACTCTTGTCGCAAAATTCGCACGAGAACGTCCCCGATGACTGTTTTGAACTGCAACAAATTAAATATGTATAGTCAAAGTATTTATTTCAATTAGACCATTTACAGGCACTTTTGAATTGTCAAGGAGTCGGTCAGTTAGTCAGAAAGTTGAAGCTTGTTGCTCGTTCCAAAACGTAGATAGGCCTCTATGGAGAAGAACAAGCAAGAAGCGCCTGTAATCCTCGAAAGGTTAGGCAGAGGTGTATCCATTAGTAAACCCACATTACGCCAGTTATGTTTTAGTCCCATATAATAGGGGGCGAGCTTATCGCCATCAACCGGGCGCCGGACACAAATCCAGACTCCGAGGCTGCTACTGAGAAATTCCTGATGGAAAAACCCAATAACACTTTGCTCGACCTGGGAATCGAACCCAAGACCTCATGCACAGCAGTCGCGCTTGAGACCTTAAGACCCTTTTTTTAATGTGGTAAAAATCATCAAATGAGTCCTTCCGCCCTGGGTGGGGCGGAAGGGACTGTCAGACTTTTACTGCCTAAAAAACCACCCTGTTCCTTCTGTTGCCCTTTACGTTCCGGGGCCACGGTATCCTGTTAAGATGTCCCGCTACTTCAGTTGTTTTTTTTTGGCTAGAGCTTTTTTAATTATCTATCAGCGTATCTTTAGCGAGAATAACTTTGTTTTGTATTTTTGTTTCTCTTTTTTTTTAAACGTAGTTTTGGTAAGTCTTAAAAACAATGTGTATTTTATTCATTTTACTTATAAGCTTTTATTTAGCTTGTACTGTTCGTAGATATGTATGAATGCATGTAAGTAAGTTGTCCTTTCAAAATTTGCAAACCATTTTTCGACCATTTGCTGGTATCCGATTGAGCTGAAATTTTGCATACACCTTTAGCTCTGGTGAAAATACAATGGTGCCGATTCCCTTGGTCACAAACTAAACTAAAATTAGACTATTTCCATCTTTTTCTGTCCAATAAAACAAGAAAGAGACTAATGTAAATAAGAGCTGTCAAATTTAGTCAATCTGACACATCCATACAATTATAGTTGACATCTTAAAACGTATGGATTAAAAATACGGAAAAGTTCAAGGCAAAAGTAATTTGAGATCGCTAACTTAGTTCTTTAATGTCACGGAATGTCACCGTCCTATTCTTCCGCTGTATGTTAGTAAAAGATGTCAATTCTCTAAATTTAGTCTAGTTTGTGAACAAGGGAATCGGCACCAATGTCCAATACTCAATATTGTAATAATATTGAATTAAAGCTTGTTTTAAAATATATTTTTCTAGATCAGGTGCTAAGTGATAGATGGCGCCACAATCTTACCTATTATCTTCTGCTGAGCCGCCATTTTGTTGATGATTTTGAAGGTCAATCTCTACTGATGGCCTGAAAACAAAATTATTTCATTAAAAGCTGACTCAAAGAATCTTGTACGACCATTTTTTTTTTTTGACTGGCTTGTTGGTGTAGTGGTTAGCGGCCCTGACTGCTAAGCCGGAGGTCGTGGGTTCGATTCCCACCCCGGACAAACTTTGTGTGATGAGCATGATTGTTAGTTCTGTGTCTGGGTGTGATTTATCTATAATATGTATGTATTTATAAATTATATAAGTATGTATATCAGTTGTCTGGTTACCATAACACAAGCTCTGCTTAGCTTGGGATCAGATAGCCGCGTGTGAGTTGTCCCAAGATATTTATTTATTTATTTTATTTTATTTAATTTTCTTTCATAAGAACCTTCTCCTCACAATAACAAACACAACAAAAAATAATTCGTGAAATTGGTCCAGGTATATGGCAGAGATGAGTGGCAACATGACCGAAGCATCTAAGCATACCCTTTTCTATCTTTGTCACTACATCTTCTTTTAATCCGCAACGGTCCCGTATAACCTCATTCCTCACTCTATCGTTCAAAGTTACACCACACATGCTCCGCAAGGAACGCATTTCCACAGCATTAATCCTACTCTCATGCCTCGTTTGCCATACCCAACATTAACTTCCATACATAAGCGTAGGCACCAGCACGCCGTTGTGAACAGCCAGTCGAGCCTTTTTTGACATGAACTGGTTGGTCACAACCACATGTATAGCACCATGTCATGTTGAGAGGATGAGTGAAAGACGACAAAAGGTATTTATATGGCAGAGGTGAGTGGCAACGCAGGGAGGGGCCGCCCTAGGAAGACCTACACTGACCTTATTGGTGAGGTTCTTCAGAAAGGTCAGGTGCGGAGTACTCGTAACCGGCGTGCTTGTATGACGAGATGTATGAACGTGGACGAGGCGAAAGGAGTATGTAAGGATCGTAGCTGGGGACGTTCTGTAGTTTCTGCCTACCCCCATGGGGAAAAGGCGTGAGTTTGTATGTATGTATGTATAATCCAGCCGCTCACGCGTGATGCCGTGACCAAGGGAAATAGAGATTCGTTTTTATTTACCTGTATAGATGTTTTTCAAGTCGCACTTATTTCGCTGCTTTTAGGGTCATAATGTAGCGCATTACGCACACGTGCTTTTCACATTACATTACAGCACTAGAGTGGTAATGTAAAGTAAAAAGCACGCGTTTGTTTGTTCTTAAAAACACAAATAACACTCACCCATGATAATGTGCCGTCTCATAGTGTTTGATGACAGCTCTCTTGCTGCTACACCGCTCTGCGCACGCGCCGCACTCGTAGCGCCGCGTGTGTTTGTTCGTATGATAGTTGTATGACACTTCGGAAGCGAATGAACACTCGCAAATTTCACATTTGTAGTTTTTTGAGTTCTGCGAAGAAGAGTCAAAGTCAAAGTCAAAACATAACATAACATAACATCACGCCTGTAATCCCCGAAGGGTTAGGCAGAGGTGTACCCATTAGTACACCCACATTTCGCCAGTTATGTTTTTAGTCCCATGTAATAGGGGGCGAGCCTATTAATTCTTTGTCCAGTAAATTATGCACTCATAGTTTCAATAATATAGGTGACCCAAATGAGTTTTATGCCGAATTTTTTTCAATTTTAAAATTCCAATTTAATGACAATTTTCCGCTAAAAACTAAAAGTATTTACACAAAGTTCTTATTTAGCGACTGGGCGACTCCAGGTATTCGTAAAAGCAGAGAAAAACTATTTGAACTTTATGGACTAAAGCAACATACAATTAATATAAATTTTCATAAGTATGTTTCCAAATATTCAAAGCTTTTTAAAAGTGTTTGTAAAATAGCGAAAGCTCTTCACATAAGTAAAAAAATAAAGTCATCTGATGACAAAATAAAAACTACTTGGCAAATAATAAACAATGAAACAGGTAGAAAAAAACAGCGTAATACTGAATTTAATTTAGAGACTGCACATGGCCCTATTAATACAGATATAGAAGTAGCCCAGGAATTTGAAACTTTTTTTGCTAATATTCCCCTTCAAACTACTGAGGCTTTGAATTCCTCCCCCGCTCTCTCTGCTGCCTTACTTAAAAATAATGTTAAGGCTTGCCCTGTGGAATTTAGATTTCAACATACTAACCCCCAGGCTGTCATAAAAACTTTTAAAGATCTTAAAATTAAATCAACAGAAGATCTTTGGGGAATGTCTGTAAAAGTTAGTGGGTCTATTATCGAAACCATTGCGCCCTATTTAGCCTTAATATTTAACACCAGTGTAGACCAAGGAGTCTTTCCCGATCTGATGAAACACAGTAAAGTCGTACCATTGTTTAAAGCGGGTGATAGTAAGGAACCCAACAATTATAGGCCTGTGTCGATTCTCCCAGTTCTCAGTAAGGTATTTGAAAAGTTAATGCTCAATCAAATGTTACGTCACTTTAATAAAAATTCCATCTTTCATGAACAACAGTACGGTTTCACCAAAGGGCGTTGTACAACTGACGCTGGTGTCACCCTACTAAAGAACATTTTTAACGCCTGGGAGGAAGCTCAAGATGCCGTTGGAATCTTTTGCGACCTCTCAAAGGCGTTCGATTGCGTTAACCATGAGACACTTTTGTTGAAGCTGGAGTACTACGGGATTAGTAAAACATCTCTTGGTTTACTAAGGTCATATCTGATAGGTAGACAGGCTAAAGTTCAGGTAAACGGCGTAAACTCATTGGGGTCTGAAACGACTATGGGCGTTCCTCAAGGTTCGATATTGGGTCCATTTCTATTTCTAGTTTATATAAATGATTTGCCTCAATTACTGGAAAATGAACCGAAGATGGTGTTATTTGCAGATGACACCTCATTGATTTTTAAAATAGACAGGCGGTCACAAAATCTTGACGACGTGAATAACTCTATTCTTCAGGTCCAAAATTGGTTTACAGTTAATAATTTAGTATTAAATGAAAAAAAAACTAAATGTATTAGATTCAGTTTACCAAACGTTAGAAGTAGCGAATGTGATATAATATTGAATGGAGAAAAACTGGAATTTATTAATCAAACGGTTTTCCTAGGAATCACGCTCGACAACAAATTACAATGGGGACCTCATATAACATCTATTGCGGGACGGTTAAGTTCAGCAGCGTATGCTGTTAGAAAGATAAGACAGTTGACAGATGTAGAGACTGCGCGATTAGTCTATTTCAGCTACTTTCATAGCATTATGTCTTATGGCATTTTATTGTGGGGTCGGGCTGCTGACATTGAAACCATTTTTATTTTACAGAAGAGAGCTGTCAGAGCCATTTACAATCTACCTCGTCGCGAATCTCTTAGGGAAGTATTTAAGAAGATTAATATTATGACAGTGCCTTGCCAATTTATTTATGAAAATATTATGTATGTGAGAAAAAATCTAAAACTTTTTAAGAAAATATGTGATAGACATAATATTAATACCAGAAATAAAGATAAAATAGCTCAATCTTATTTTAGATTGTCTAAAGTAAATACATCTTTTATGGGGTACTGTGTTAAATGTTACAACAAAATACCTTCTGATATATTAAAATTAAATGAAAGAAAATTTAAGACACATATTAAAAGTACACTTTGCAACCAAGCATATTATAAATTAGAGGATTATATTCAAGATAAGACTGCTTGGAAACATGCTGGTCCTGCTCCATAGGACAATTATTATTCATTCTAGACAAAATCAAGCTGGTTAATATTAATTTTAATATATATATATATATATGTGTATATAGGTACCTATATATTTCCTTTTTTCTTTTGACATTTTTATTATATTTTAATTTTTTATTTGATTTTTACTATGGGATTGCGCAGGCTCACACGCTGTTTCATTGTTGGTTGAGATGTTGAGAGTGGTTGTCTACAGTTCCAATATTTGTTAACATGTGAACATGATGTAACTTTAAATATATTTTTACCATGAATTCCTAATTTGTAATATAAATTATTTTTGTGTGTTATTATACAGTAGTTTTTTTTATAGAAGGTACATTGTATTCACATGTAATTACGTATGACTATGTATACAAATAATAATATTGTAAAACATTGATTTTAAAAGAGTACGTATGGAGTTTCTTGCCCATTCTTCTCCATACAAAACTACCTTTTGGAAGGGGCAACTAGATTCAATTCTATTTTTTTTTCATGTAATGACGTTCAAAAGTGCCTTATATTGGCCTAATTGAAATAAATGATTTGACTTTGACTTTGACTTTTGCCATCTACCGGGCACACATCCAAAACATTTCAAAACATTTGTTTCAATTAGACCATTTACAGGTACTTTTGAATTGTCAAGGAGTCGGTCAGTTACTCAGAAAGTTGAAGCTAGTTGCTCGTTCCTAAACGGAGGTAGCCCTCTATGGAGACTGTCAAAGATCCACGTATGACAGTCGGGACCAACAGCTTAACGTGCCTTCCGAGGCACGGAGGAGTCTCGGTGTCTAAAGATGGTCACACATCCACAGACCAACCCCGGCAAGCGTGGTTTAATGCGCTTTGCACACGGAGCAACTTAAGTTGAGGCAACTATCAACTCTTTAAAAGTTTCCTGTAAAAGTTGATAGTTGCTATAACGTTTACGGTTGCCGTAACTTTATGGCAATCAGTGAGCAACTTTCATAGCAGAGTTACTCAATCTACGCAGCGATCAGCGTTAACGGTATAATATTTAACAGTTGCTTGTTGCGGCAATTGGGAACTAACTTAGTCATCGATTGCAGCAACTGAAAACTGTTGACGATTGCCGGAACTCGCAACTCGAGTCCAATTGAATTGTGTGCGCAGTCCAATTGAAATATATGTAAACAGCTAGTTGCCAGTTGCTGCAATAGTTGCTCTGTGTGTAAAGCGCTTATCCTGATACATCGACCCCTTTTTTATTTTTTATTTAGGTGGTAATTATCATCAAATGACTCCTTCCGCCCTGGGTGGGGCGGAAGGAACTGTCAGACTTTTACTGACTAAAAAACCACCCTGTTCCTTCTGTTGCCCTTTACGTTCCGGGGCCACGGTATCCTGTTAAGACGTCCCGCAACCCCGGCAGGCGTTGGCCCCGTTGGGGGCTCCGTCCCTGTGCTGACAGCTCTTTGAGGCGCGCGCGAACAGAACGCGCCGTCGACCCGGGCTTGGTCCTTGATCGGACGGCGAGCTACCCATTACTCGCCGTCCGCAAGCCCATACATCGACCCCTGCGGCTATTATTACTCAGCCACGTTCTATAACAATAATGATCTCACCTCGTTGCAGGCGGAGCACTATTTTTATACATATATTTTTTTTTTTACTATATTATTTGTTTTTTAAAGGAAAATATGTGTAAAAATATGGAAAATAAAGAAAATGAGTACAAAAAAAAATGATCTTAAATAACTTACCAATTCATGCTTAACATTAAAATGATCTTTCAAATCTTCTGCATTCGGAAAAGACAGAATACACATCTCACATCGAAACATAGCGTTCACATAATCTTCTTTTAACTTCGCTATTCTTCTTTCTTCTTCTAATTCTTCTCTACTCAACTCTATCTCTTTGTATAGCTCTATCTCTTTTCTTTTCCTCTTCTTCTTTTTCATGTCAATTATGCTTCTGTTTGTTTGTTTCTCCTTTTTGGGTTGTATAAGGGGGGGCTTTTCATCGTCTGAAGGGAAGTTGTGATTGTATTCTTCTGTGTCTTCTTCTGGGTAGTCTGGTTGTTTATTCTGTGTTGTTATTACTTGGAATGTTTGTTGTTCGTTGTTGTTTTCTAGTGTAAAGTTGTGTAGTTTGTGTATTGTCAATCTTGGTTTTGGTTGTAATTTTGATAGATTTGTGTTCTGAAATATTTAAAATAATTTAAATTTTTGAGACTGTTTTTGTAATTTGAACTCTGTTCCTAGCATGCTAAAGTTCTTAATACCACACTGATCACTTCTCTACAAAGTATAAAACAAAGTCGCTTCCCGCCGTCTGTACGCTTAGATCTTTTAAACTACGCAACGGATTTTAATGCTGTTTTCATCAATAGTTAGACATTTATCTATCTTAAAAGCTTTAAATGTTACTACATAAATTCATAGCAAATAATTTTCCATTCAAATAAACATAACATCACGCCTGTAATCCCCGAAAGGTAAGGCAGAGGTGTACCGATTAGTACACCCACATTTCGCCAGTTATGTTTAAGTCCATGTATAGGGCGAGCCTATTGCCATCAACCGGGCACAAATCCAGACTCTGTAGCTGCTGCTGAGAAATTCCTGATGGAAAAACCCAATAACACTTTGCCTGACCTGGGAATCGAACCCAAGACCTCATGCACAGCAGTCGCGCTTGCGACCATTAGACTAATGAGGCAGTAATTTCATTCAAGTTAGGGCTTTAAATCGTGTGCATTAAACTATATATAATGTTTCTTGTACAGTCAACAAAACAGATTTATTTATTATTTATTTATTTATTTTACTTTAATTAAAACGGTTAAATAACCAATTAAAACAATTAAAGACACAGAAGACAGATAAAAGTAAAAATATAAAAAAGAAAACACGAATATACATTTAAAAACAGAACAAAATAACTTCATCCCTTTCATAAATTCACCTCACAGTACTTCTGACATACCGACAAAATCTTGGGCAACCAACCAATGGGACCAATGGGTGTTTTCAAATGTAATTTCGTTTCCAGAGTAGACAATAAACAATTCATTAATTAAGTTAAGTTTCAATCGAAGACATCCATCGGTTTCTAAGATATCTTCAACTGTTTCTGACGAGCCTGCACACCTATCTCTTTTGCTGACTGTACATCTTGTATTACTAAGACTTACCTGTGTAACATAATCATTAAACAAGGAGTATGAGGTCTTGACTTGCTCCTTGAACTTGGTGAAACGATTCATCTGTGCGTCACACTCCCAACATAACCACACCGGTATGCTGTCTCCTTCTGAGCACTGCGGAAGAAGATTTTAAAATCAAAGTCAAATCATTTATTTCAATTAGACCATAAAGAGTCGGTACATATCTGACGGAAGATACGCCGCGTATCGTCAGTCGCGTAACGCAGAAACAGTCAAATAGATAATAAAACATCCAACCATACACACTTGACTGATGATGCGTTAGTGCGTCGACCATACTAAAGACGATACGTTCGACGTATCATCCGTCAGATGTGAACCGACCCTAAAAGGCACTTTTAAATGTCATTTACAATAGGAAAGTTTTGTATTTTATCTCTCTCCCCACTTTATATATATATATATATTTATTTATTTATTTTTTGTATGTATGTATTTTCTGTATCTGTGCACCTACTTTGTTTTTGTCTCTGCATCACCCTAAGGTAGACTGGTAGAAAATGCCTAAGGCATTAAGTCCGCCTTTGTACAGTGTATTTTTTACATGTGCATAAAATTTAATAAATTAATAAATTAATAAAAGAAAATATTGAATCTAGTTGCCCATTCCAAAATGTATATTAATAGCAGCTACTTATTGTCCCGCTATAGAGCAAAGGCCTCTTCTCATACAGACGAGGAACAAGCAATGATCACTATTCCTTATCAATCTGGTTATTATAAACGGAAACTAGTTTCCAGTTTAACTAATTTATTTATATATTTAAACTTTATGCAACAAAAGTACAAAGGCGGACTTAATGCCTTAGGCATTCTCTAACAGAGGTTAGATTATCACTACACACAAACAAAAATCTTTTTAGCTTTATTATATTGAGTATAGATAAGTTTAATAGCGATTGAGACTAACCAAGTATGCAAGAGATGTTATAGTGCACAAGTGTGCACTCCGTTTTCCCTCACTCTCATAGTCTGGCAATGTCAATGGGATTATAATGATCAATCATGGCTTTATGTGATTCCAAAGGCGTTACACCATCATCTAACAAACTCCAGACAGCTACTGAGAAATTTCTATTTGTAAATCCAATAATGCTTTTCTAGGAATTGGACCTTGCAGGACCTCACTCAGCACTTAAGATTAGTTGATCAAAGAGGCGAAACAATTAAGCAGTTAGAAAGAGACAAATCCATACAAATATTATAAAGCTAAAGTTTGTTTTCTCTGTTTGAATGCGAAGTGCTACGAAACCACTGGTTTGATTCTGAAAATTCTTTTGCTAATAGGAAGCTACGTTATCGGTGAGGATTAAAGGCAAAATTTTATTTTCTAAAGAGTTAGGGTTCTGTAAGAAAATACGAGCGGACGAAGTAATGGGCCACAGCTAATTGACTCATAAAACGGGTCTGAACTGAATGAATACAGTAATCTTGGTCTTTAATATCTTTAGTCTTTAAAAATACAAACTTACAGACAATCCCCAGGGTATTTCGCTTATAATTCTCATAAAAGATTGCTTCTTCCAATATTCTACTAAAAGTATCATTTTCCGGCCAGAACTGAGGCAGCCGCAGCACAAAATATTATCTTCAGCCTCCATTATGATAGTTTTAATTATTTACTAAATATTAACTCTTTATTTCATTCAGAAATAGTAAATAAATATTAAAAAAGCAAATGTTTTGCGCGAAAGGGTAACGCTACGGCCATTAAAGATTAAATGTCAAACGCGTTTAATTATTTGATTGTTACTCAAAGCGTAAACATTATTTTAAAATTGAAACATACAGAATAAAATATATTAAGTAATTAAACAATAAAATAATAAGATTACATTCGTTTTAAGTTTATTTGAACACGTGCATTTTTGTAATAAATTATCTTCATGTAATGATTAATATCTAAAATTTTCACGTTTTCACGACGTTTTGTTCATAAAAAAAATTTTGTGAACAAAACGTCGCAACTTTTAACGCTCCGATAAACGTACGGTCGTGATATTTTAAAATTATTTTATTAAATGAAGGCATGCAACTAGATTAAATAGAAACATTGAATTTTCTACTTAAAGTTTTTAATCTAACTTAATCAACATTTATTGTCCATTCTGTCTAGAGAAACTTAAATGTAATAGAATCAAAATAATACTTACCAGAATCCTAAAGGATGAAACCAAAAGTGTAAAGAAACGTTTGTTATTTGTGGAAATTGTAGAATGTCTGTAGAGAATTGGTTTCCAAAACTATTTAATTCATAAATTGAATAAAAATGACGTCGTTTCTTCATTTAAACGTGCAAGATTATGTTTATGACCTAAATAATACTGAAATGAGTAAAGTATGCATTTGCTGTACGTCACAAACCGCTGTTTTAGTTAATATTAGTACATGTAAACATACGGGATTTCTTACTAATTACATTAAAACGGAGGTGAGTTATTGTAATTAAGTTATAATTAGATATCTACAGATTTATTAGAACCAATTTTTAGTTAGGTTTAACTTATTCTAGTGAGAAATTCATAAGTATAGAAATGACATTTTGAATTGGCATCGTAAAATTACAATATGGCGGATTTCGGTCAATTTTAGAAATGATACTCAATAACTTGTTTCATTTTGCGGAGAAGAGTTCTACACGTAATCATAAAAATGTGAAGATAATTATTATAATTATTAGAGCTTTACTAGTTTTTGCACGCTGATTTTTTGAAAAAAAAAAAACAAAAAGAAATGTTTTTTTTTTTTAGATTATTTTGTTCTTGACTCTTGTCTAGTTCAGAGGTCTTTCTTCTTTATCGTGTGGGCAGTAAGGTCTTACGACCCTACACACCCTAGTGTCAGTTTCTAAACCGCCTGAAGGGCCTCTGACATGGTTTGAGTGGGACAGTAAGTCCAGGTTTCCTCACGATGTATTCCTTCACCGATGCCAGTGATGTCCAAGATAAACTTAAGAAATCACATATAAATTGAAAAAGTCACATTGGTACTTGCCCGGATGTGAACCCACAATCTCATGCATGAG
This sequence comes from Hoplodrina ambigua, assembly GCA_949774945.1. Taxonomy (NCBI): domain Eukaryota; kingdom Metazoa; phylum Arthropoda; class Insecta; order Lepidoptera; family Noctuidae; genus Hoplodrina; species Hoplodrina ambigua. Next base: position 2,930,509 of record OX458994.1, read on the forward strand.
AGGTGGGCACCTTAACCACTGGGGCATCATGGTCTAGGTCAAAGGTGACAGTGACATAGTATACGAGAGTGAGTCGTTTTATAATAAAACTAGCTCCTGCGCGCGACTTCGTCCGCATAAATGTCAGTTATCGCGGACGCAGACGACGTCGCGAAATAAAAAGTAGCCTAAGCCCTTTCTTGTGGTTCAAACTTACCTCGTACCAAATTTCATCAAAATCGGTTCAGTGTTTTTATCGTGGAATCGTAACAAACGGACACACATATAGATTTAATTTCGCATTTAAAATATTACTAGCACTTTCCTGCGACTTCGTTCGCGTGATTTTCCTTACGGATCCCTAACTTTTTTGAAAATATAATTAGCCTATGTTACTCAGGGTGAATGCAGCTTTCTAATGGGGATTCATTTCTTTTTTAATTGGCGCAGTAGTTTTTGAGTTTATTCATTACAAACATACAACACACACAAATATACAAATCTTTCTTCTTTTGATGTAGATTAGTATGGAAGCGTGGATATAATGAAAAGTAGTTATTTCTGTTTAAAAATTTATCAGAATCGGACTAGTAATTTCGGATATAGTGTGTTCAAACTACTAACTAAACAAAAAAACTCATGTAAATTTTTTAATCGTCAGATAACTCTTCACGGAGAGATAAATATGGCGGTTTGACAGCTTTTGTATAGAAAATAAATATGTCAAACTGTCATAATATTTATTCTTTGGATAAAAGATTTCTGACTATTGAAAAATCAGCCCTAAATAATATTATAATAACATCACGCCTGTAATCCCCGAAGGGTTAGGCAGAGGTGTACCCATTAGTACACCGACATTTCGCCAGTTATGTTTTTAGTCCAATGTAATAGGGGGCGAGCCTATTGCCATCAACCGGGCACAAATCCAGATTCCGAGACTGCTACTGAGAAATTCCTGATGGAAAAACCCAATAACACCTTGCCCGACCTGGGAATCGAACCCAAGACCTCATGCACAGCAGTCGCGCTTGCGACCACTAGACCAACGAGTCAGTCAATCAGATAATCAGGCAGAGGCAGTCAAATAATATTATATTAATAATGGTGCCGATTCTCTTGGTGACAAACTAAACTAAAATTAGACTATTTCCATCTTATTCTGTCCAATAAAACAAGAAAGAGGCTGATGTAAATAAGAGCTGTCAAATTTAGTCAATCTGACACATCCATAGAGTTATAGTTGACACTTAAAACGTGTGGATTAAAAATACGGAAAAGTTCAAGGCAAAACTAATTTGACATCGCTAACTTAGTTCTTTAATGTCACCGTCCTTTTCTTTCGCTGGATGTTAGTAAGATATGTCAATTCTCTAAATCTAGTCTAGCTTGTGAACAAGGGAATCGGCACCATTATATTGAATTAACTAACTATTTCATATTTTTAGTTTGACTTAAAGAAGATGTACATTTGCATTTTCTGCCATACCATGCTGAAGAAGATAGAAGTATTCAAGCAGCAAGTAGAAGAGAGTGTGGCCTTACTTCTGGATCAGGTGAGAGAACTTCTTTGTATGTATTCTGCTGAATATTTACTATCTACATAGCTTTATTCATCTATCTAGCTTCAGCCCACGACTAAATAATTATGCGCGGTCTTTTTAACCCATAATTAGTTACGTCTTTAATTACTGCTCCGCTCCCGTAAGTGGTAGCGTGATGTTATAATAATAATAGGGATAATCATCGTTTGGTGTCTTATTTCATATAAAGCTACCTAAGGGGCCACTGCGAGTTGGCTCCGGCCCCTCGTACGCCTTACAAAGGCCCGGGACCTCAGGGTCCCGAGATGCAAAAAGTATATAAAATAATAATTATTATTATTCATTTATTTACCAGACATGGTAGACAGGTCCACAGGTTAGTTACATAAAACACTTTAAACTATGTTAGTAAAACACACATGAAAAACATGGAATATTAAAAATTTATACATAAAGCCTAATTAATTCTTCTTCTAAATATTTACTTTATAGCTTCAACCCACGACTATGTAAGGGCGGTTTTTTTCATCCGCGTTAAATTACGTCTTTGCTTACTACTCTGCCCCCGTAAGTCGTAGCGTGATGTTATATAGCCTATACTATTCCTCATGAATCTGACTATCCTTTAAAAGAAGATTTTTAAAAATCTGACTGGTTTTTCCAAAGTTTAGCGCGTTTAAAAACAAAAGGCTGTTCATATTAGTATAGGACAAGTCCAGGGTTCCTCACGATGTTTTTTATTCTCCGTTGCCGGAAAAAGAGAAAGTCCTGATGGAAAAACCTATAAACACTTTGCCCGGCCTGGGAATCAATCCCAAGACCTGCAGTCGCAGAAGCTCAGCTGACGCGCTTTGCGACGACTAGACCAACGAGGCAAATGTGAAATACACATTTTCTGCAAATGTCTACTCTCTGACAATAACTGTTCATGCGATTCAGCACGTTGAGAGACGGATGGACAACGGAGGCTAAATAATAGGTTCCCGGTAGCACCTTTCGGATACAGAACCCTAATAAAGTCTCCTTTCACAGGTACCTGTCTTAAAAATAAATAAAGTACACAACTTACGACGGTCGCCAATGGAAATTGACGGTGTCACGAAGACCGAAGTAAAATCGGAGCCGCCCGATTCCGATTGTATGGACATCGAAACGGACGTGAAAGTCGAACACGACTCTTCTGACAACGAGACCGAACCTTTAGCGGAGTTGAAAAAGAAGAAAAAGAAGACGAAAAATGAATTAAGGTATGAAAGTTGGAAGTAGTACTTACAATAAACTGATTAGCAATCTCCTTCCGCCCTGGGTGGGGCGGAAGGGACTGTCAGACTTTTACTGACTAAAAACCACCCTGTTCCTTCTGTTACCCTTTACGTTCCGGGGCCACGGTATCCTGTTAAGACGTCCCGCAACCCCGGAAATCTACGGGGGTGGAAGTAGTGGGTCGGGTACAACTGAGTCGTTCAAAAAAAAGTATTTTTTAAATTATTTGTCAAATTGGTTTTTAATTGCTTTAAAATTAACAAATAGTTGGTCAATTGGGCACAAAAGGGACGTCACAGTTCGATATTGCCGTATATTGCCATTTTAGACAGCTCATAAAAAGTACGTCAAATATTTGCCAACTCAATTGACTAACTATTAATTATTTCATACCCACAAAATCTAATTTTACAGTAAATTGAAAATTAATCGGGTTTTCACGGCTGAAATAAAGCGTTTCATTAGAGAAGTCATGTCTTGGAATTATTGGTTAACTAGCTTTTGCCCGCGACTTCGTCCGCGTAAATTTCGGTTATCGCGGAGACAGACGAAGTCGCGGAAAAAATTACCCATGTCCTGTCATTTCAATTCGAAACGACACGTGGGGCCATCTATGATCATAAGAACGTTATTGTGATTTCCCTCGGAAACAGTACTTTTTTTCGGGATTAAAGGTACTCTATGTTCGTTCCTGTACACCTGGCAACGTATATGCGAAATTTCAGGATGATCGGTTCAGTGGCTTAGGCGTAAAGTGGTAACAAACAAACAAACAAACTTACTTTCACATTTATAATATTAGTTAAGATTAAAGGTACTCTATGTTCGTTCCTGTACACCTGGCAACGTATATGCGAAATTTCAGGATGATCGGTTCAGTGGCTTAGGCGTAAAGTGGTAACAAACAAACAAACAAACTTACTTTCACATTTATAATATTAGTTAAGATTAGTTAAAAAGTTAAGATGATGTCAACTTCACAATTATAATCAAAATTTGACTTTGAACAGTTATTTTTCTGTGCTTAAGGTATGAAGGCAAGATCGGAATCGTGATCTTGTCTGAGGAGGAGTTAAAAGAAGAGAGAGAACGAATGGCGAGACATGAGGGGTACTTGAAGCTGCCATACAAGTGTGAGGATTGTATCGTGGGCTTCGATCACGAGTTGACGCTTGTCAGCCATATTGAGAAGAGACATAGAAAGGTAAGATATTTTACATAACATAACATCACGTAATCCCCGAAGGGTTAGGCAGAGGTGTACCCATTAGTACACCCATATTTCGCCAGTTATGTTTTTAGTCCCATGTAATAGGGGGCGAGACTATTGCCATCAACCGGGCACAAATCCAGACTCCGAGGCTGCTACTGAGAAGTTCCTGATGGAAAACCCAATAACACTTTGCCCGACCTGGGAATCGAACCCAAGACCGCACAGCAGTCGCGCTTGCGACCACTAGACCAACGAGGCAGTCATATTTTACTTATAGAATATTTTTTCACTAGAAAAGTATGGAGTTATAAATATAACTAGCAACCCGCCCGCCGGCTTCGCACAGTGCAATGTAGATACATAAACCTTCCTTTTGAATCACTCTATCTATTGACGAAAACCGCATTAAAATTCGTTGCGTAGTTTAAAAGATCTAAGCGTACAGACGGCGGGAAGCGACTTTGTTTTATATTATGTAGAGATTAGATAATAAATAAAAAACAAATAAAATGCATAATTTCTTTACTTTACTTATCTAGAGAAACTACATTTTTAACGTACTTAATGAAAAGTACCGAGATAGATATATCAACTAATATACATGTATAAAATTATTACATCCTTTTCAGATTAAAAATGGTTTCAAATGTAACGTCTGCAAGTCAGTATTAAGCACCAAGTTTTCATACAACGAACACACAAAGAGACATGTCAGACGGTAAGTAGGAGAAAATTTCTAGATTCTAAACCTCCAATCGTTGACACTAGGGATGTTAAGGATGGTACACCGAAACCGGAGTCGGAGTCAGGGCCGGAGTCGAAGATGAAGTCAGAGCCGGAATCGAAGGCGAAATAAATCTGTGTCGGACCCGGAGTATTAGACAAGTGCGCATACTGTAATTACGTATCTTTAAATTGACATGCGAACCACAACTGACAATTCCTACATCGCGCAATCAAAGTTCGGCGGGACGCTAGCAAATATACAAAATCCCGACAACAACCGTCGGGCAGTAGCCCACCAGACACAACACCCGTCTGGTCGGAGGATCCTGTCTTTTCAACGGAGGATGAGAAACTTTACTCCCTGTTTCTCATATCGCCGATGAAGAGTCAATAAATAATAAATGCAAAAACGCAACTTTACAGGAGGCGAAAAAAACGTTTCAAGTCCGTTTAACTATTTTTTTAGTATATTTGATTTTTTAAATGTTTTATGTAAACTGACTGCAATATTATGCAATTAATGATTTTATCAAAACATTACTGGTTTTTATATAAATTTCAGATATAATAACAGTTGGTAAAACAATCACAAGCGGACGCGTCTCTGCGTAGATAGTATCTATTGCCATCGTAAATGACTTAAAACCACTTAGTATACCTATATTGCAATAATTGTTTATATTGCAAAATTAATAAGAAACAGACCTAAGATCTTTGTCAGCGTGTGTATTAATCTATTCTACAATAAATAATGCAATAAAACAAAAATGACCAAAATGTTAGATATTATATATTGACTCTTCATCGTCGATATCTCAAAAGACTAACTTTTTATTAACTTCAAAGCAATTAAAAACTTTACAGTAAATTAAAAATTAATCGACTTGTAAATTAAAAGGGAAGGATTTTTAACGGAGGATGAGAAACTTTACAGCCTGTTTCTCATCCCTCTAAACCAGCCTTTCCCAAAGTGGGCGCTGCAGGCCTAAAGGGGGGCGGTAAGAGACCTAGAAAAAAAATCGGGGCGTTGTGTAGAGGCTTGGGGAGCGGTTTGTAATTTCATCGAATCTACTAGGTGATTTTTAAGTTGGTGAAAAAATGGGGGCGCTAGAAAATGTTTTTTTCTCAAAGTGGGCAGTAAACAAAATAAATTTGGGCAGTGCCCCTGCTCTAAACGTAGAATTACAAGTAACCCGTAATAACCAATGTATATTTTTTATTAGGATGGAGTGTATGGTCTGTCACAAAAGGTACAATCACATGCAGTCTGCTGTCCAGCATTACGACGAGCAGCACGCGCCCGCCGGCGCCGGCATACAGCAGGGGTACACCTGCAAGGAGTGTGGATTTACCACTGTGTGAGTCCAGGCAGATGATAGTATTTTTCCGCATTATCTAGATTTTTTTGAAGGAATCTCCACGGTAGCCCGCGAAATTCAAATTTTCTTACGTTTTTTGTTCAAGTCAGTATTAGGTTTAATGTTGATTAAAGTATGATTGGACTGCCTCATTGGTCAAGTGGTCGCAAAGCGCGACTGCTGTGCATGAGGTCTTGGGTTCGATTCCCAGGTCGGGCAAAGTGTTATTGGGTATTTCCATCAGGAATTTCTCAGTAGCAGCCTCGGAGTCTGGATTTGTGCCCGGTTGATGGCAATAGGCTCGCCCCCTATTACATGGGACTTAAACATAACTGGCGAAATGTGGGTGTACACCTACACCCACACTCTATGTGACACCTCTGCCTAACCCTTCGGGGATTACAGGCGTGATGTTATGTTATGTATGTTAAATTATGATTCGTGGGCGTAAGAAGTATGTATTTTCAGAATTATAACCATTAAAATCAGTATAACAACTCCATAAGTCGGTATAATCCTAAAATGTCAAGATTTCATGAAATAGTCATTCTATCGGGTTACCTGGCGCTATGGAGTTTTATTGCTCACTTAAATGGTTATAATTCTGAAAATACATCACGCCAGTCCCCGAAGGGTTAAATATAATGAAATAATATTGTTGTTTGTTGACTGCCTCGTTGGTCTAGTGGTCGCAATGCGCGACTGCTGAGCGTGAGGTCTTGGGTTCAATTCCCAGGTCGGGTAAAATGTTATTGGGTTTTTCCATTGGAAATTTCTCAGTAGCAGCCTCGGAGTCTGAATTTGTGGTCGGTTGACGGCAATAGGCTCGCCCCCTATTACATCATCATCTTCCTGCCCTTGTCCCAAGTTACTTGGGGTCGGCGCAACACGTTTTCCTCTTCCACTCTGTCCTGTCAGCCGACATTCAATCACTGACTCCCCTTTCATTCATATCATTCTTCACACAATCCATCCATCTTTTCTTTGGCCTTCCTCTTGCTCTCCATCCATCCACATGCATATTCATAACTCTCCTGGTCACATGCGTTTCATCCCTCCTCTTTACATGCCCATACCACGACAAATGATTCCCTTTCAACTTTTCTGTCACTGGCGCCACTTTCAGACTTCCAAATTACATGGGACTTAAAACATAACTGGCGAAATGTGGGTGTACTAATGGGTACACCTCTGCCTAACCCTTCGGGGATTACAGGCGTGATGTTATGTATGTAAATAATATTGTTACAGCTCCAACCGCGCGTACCGCTGCCATATGGACAAACACAAGAAGAAACAGAGTTGCAACATATGCGGGAACACATTCGTTAATAGTAATGGACTTAAAGTACATATGTAGTAAGTATTTTTAAACAGTAGTTTTATTTGACTTTTGATAGCGAAAATTTAAAGAAATCTTTAGCCATTTCGGTTTATTTTACACCTAAATCTATCTTTCTTCACAACAGCACAGTACACAAACAGTCGTCCCGCGTGTACGCTTGCGAACAGTGCAACAAATCGTACCGCGCGCGCTCCGGGCTCGAGTCCCACCAGCGGTCGGCACACGGCACCGCTGACACGCGCGCCTTCTGCGTCGACTGCAAGACGCATTATAGGACGAAGCAGGGGCTAGCTCATCATTTGAGCACGAATTCTAAGCATGTCAGTGAGAGTGATAAGAGGTAAGTCCAATTTGGTATTAAACATAACATCACGCCTGTTTTCCCCGAAAGGTTAGGCAGAGTTGTACCACTGAGTACACCCACCATGTCGCCAGTTATGTTTAAGTCCCATATAGTATGGGACGAGCCTATTGCCATCAACCGGGAACAACTCCAGACTCCGAGCCGCAGTGGTTACTAAGCGCGACTGCTTAGCTTAAGGTCTTGGGTTCGATTCCCAGGTCGGGCAAAGAGTTTAAGTAGAGATAAACAACAATAATTCGGCGCGCCCTTCCACAAATTCAAAACTTTTGAAAGTATTTGTGAAAGTATTTACAAGACTCACAACGCATGTGTGCATATTGAGACGGCTCTCGAAACAAAAACAAATCAGCGATTTGTTGCTTGTCTAGCGGCGTCATTAATCACTCATTATTACTAGTATGGCGCTGCACTGACATACTCTATGAAAATGACACGTGCGTTGTCTTGCGCGGTCAGCTATTTCTGATTAGTTGACCAACAAATCTGCCGGTCTGCTACTGAAGACGATTACTCACAACTACATACAAACTCTTTCATACGGGTATGACTACACACATTGAAATAGTAATATGGAGGGGCGCGTCAAGTTATAGTACTTTATCTCTAGTCGTTTTTTTTGTACGACAATGGTGCCGATTCTCTTGGTCACAAACTAAACTAAAATTAGACAATTTCCGTCTTTTTCTCCATTCCAATAAAACAAGAAAGAGACTAATGTAAATAAGAGCTGTCAAATTTAGTCAATCTGACACATCCATACAATTATAGTTGACATCTTAAAACGTATGGATTAAAAATACGGAACAGTTCAAGGCAAAACTAATTTGACATCGCTAACTTAGTTCTTTAATGTCACCGTCCTTTCCTTTCGCTGTATGTTAGTAAGAGATGTCAATTCTCTGAATTTAGTCTAGTTTGTGAACAAGGGAATCGGCACCAATGTGTCCGAGCTGTCTACCGACTCCAAAAAGGAGGAGGTCAATTCGACGCGTATGTTTTTTTTTTTTTTGTATATTTGTTCTACGATTACTCCGCCAATTATGAATCGATTTGGATGATTCTTTTTTGTTTGAAAGAGTATAGTTCCGAATAGGTCCCATAGGAATATTGCCATGATCTGATGATGAACTTTGGAGATATGGAACGGAACTCCTTATAAAATCACAGCAGAACCGCCGTAACAAGAAAAATTGCTTTGTTTATACGTGTAGTCGATGACTGACTGAAGGAAGTGGGGAGGGGGAACGTCAACCCCCCTCCTACCACTTTCCAAAATTAAATATATCGTGTGAGGTATTGTTTGAAAGGGCTTTATGTAAGGATTTCAAACATTAACACACAAGCACTAAAAAGTGAAAAATTAAAAGCTTTTTTACACTTCATGTTATTACAGATTCATTTGTGATGAATGCGGAGCGAAGTTTGTTACGAAGAGCAATCTACAAGTACACATCAATTGGGAACATTTTAAGATAAATACACATCGATGTAGTAAGTGCACCAAGGTAAGGTCATAGACATATAAGTGTGCTTACATAACATCACGCCTGTAATCCCCGAAAGGTTAGGCAGAGGTGTACCCGTCAGTATACCCCACGTTTCGCCAGTTATATTTAAGTCCCATGTAATAGGGGCGAGCCTGTTGCCGTCAACCGGGCACAAATCCAGTCTCCGAGGCTGCTACTGAGAAATTCCTGATGGGAAAACCCAATAACATACTGGATGTCTGGATTTGTGCCCGGTTGACGGCAACAGGCTCGCCCCCTTTTACATGGGACTTAAATATAACTGGCGAAATGTGGGTGTACTAATGGGTACACCTCTGCCTAACCCTTCGGGGATTACAGGCGTGATGTTATGTATGTATTATACACATATTATAATTACTAGCTGACTCGGCTGCACGTTGCTGTGGCTTGACGTAAGTAAAGATATTGAGCACAATAATCGAGATAAAACTATCCTATCATTTAAGTTTGACCAAATTACACACAGTAAGCCATATTTCATAAAAAATGGTTAAGTCGTTTAGGAGTCCATCCCGGACAAACAACGTGACGCGTAATTTATATATATTAAGATTGTCATTAATATTTTTATTCTGATACCCTTTCCAGGTATTCAAAAGTCGTAACGCGCTCAATCGCCACGTCACGTACGTGCACAACAAGAAGAGACCTCCGCGCAATAAGATCTGCGACTACTGCGGGCGAGCCTTCACGGTAAGCTAAATTAAGTTCCATCATCTGTCTAGCCTTTTCCCAATTATGTTGGGGTCGGCTTCCAGTCTAACCGGATGCAGCTGAATACCAGTATTTTACATGGAGCGACTGCCTATCTGACCTCCACAACCCAGTAACTGGGACTCACCTGCAGTAGCAGCAGTTGAATATTCGTATTCATTTATTTGCATACCATAACGTGTATAATAGCGCGAGACGACATCCGGCCACCGTAGGTGCGGGCTTGCGGACGGCGAGTAATGGGTAGCTCGCCGTCCGATCAAGGACCAGGCCCGGGTCGACGGCGCGTTCTGTTCGCGCGCGCCTCAAATAGCTGTCAGCACAGGGACGGAGCCCCCAACGGGGCCAACGCCTGCCGGGGTTGCGGGACGTCTTAACAGGATACCGTGGCCCCGGAACGTAAAGGGCAACAGAAGGAACAGGGTGGTTTTTTAGTCAGTAAAAGTCTGACAGTCCCTTCCGCCGTACCCAGGCGAAAGGAGTCATTTGATAATTTTTACCACATAAAAAAAAAGTGTATAATATTTGTACACTACATAAATACGAAAAACTTTAATCCGACAGTCACAAATACGAATTTCAAAATACCGATTTTCATAATTTCGAATGGTTCAAAATTCCGAATGTAACAATACCGACTTATCATTACTCACATAACATAACATCACGCCTGTAATTCCCGAAGGGTTAGGCAGATGTGTACCCATTAGTACACCCACATTTCGCCAGTTATGTTTTTAGTCCCATGTAATAGGGGGCGAGCCTATTGCCATCAACCGGGCACAAATCCAGACTCCGAGGCTGCTACTGAGAAATTCCTGATGGAAAAACCCAATAACACTTTGCCCGACCTGGGAATCGAACCCAAGACCTCATGCACAGCAGCCGCGCTTGCGACCACTAGACCATCATTAGTCCTATTTTTATAATTCGCAAATTTTACTATTCCTAACGTTTAAAATAACTATTCTCAAAATACTGGTTTTCAATAGATCGAATAACAAAAAGGTCAGACTTCATGATAATTCGAAACATCGAAAATACGAATTCCGATTATTAAAATATAGATTAATACAATTCCGAAAGGCGTAGTCAACGGATACCCGGTCGACGGGACTTCTATTTCTGAATGATCTAAAATTATTGGTAATGTTGTCTTATATCAAATTCCTTGTTATTTTCAGACACAAACGATTCTGCAGTCCCACATCCGGACGCACACGGGGGAACGTCCGCTGCACTGCACACATTGTACTGCCACTTTCGCGCATTCTGCTGCTCTGTACACACATAATAAACTGCTGCATACTCCTAAATAACTAAGTTCCCTAACACGGGGAGAATAAGGACAACTTTTTTAGAAAGATTTGTTTGAAAAAATATCATCATCATCTGCCTAGCCTTTTCCCAACTATGTTGGGGTCGGCTTCCAGTCTAACCGGATGCAGCTGAATACCAGTATTTTACATGGAGCGACTGCCTATCTGACCTCCACAACCCAGTAACTGGGTAATACGATACCCCTAGGTAAGACTGGTTGTCAGACTTTCGGGCTTCTGACGGCCCGTAACGATTGTCAAAGATCCACGTATGACAGCCGGGACCAACGGCTTAACGTGCTTTCCGAGGCACGGAGGAGTCTCGGTGTGTAAAGATCGGTCACCCATCCGCGAACCAACCCCGGCAAGCGTTGCTTAACCTGACGGATCGACACGTGCGGCTGTTATTACTTAGCCACGAGCTCCTCTTATAAAAAATATAAATGTAATGGTTGAAAAAATATAAATAAAGTAAATATGTTTACAGTAAAAATTTTCATTACAGCAATCCTACAAATAACCTACCTGGGTTAACAAAAAAAAAAACCAACGTCTTATAAAACAATTTATTCTTCAAATAATCATTTTATAAAATAACATACAAAATTAAAGCCATAATTCCATAATAAATGAGCAGTTTTTTATAATACTGAAACAATTTGTTTTATTTTATATATTTCTGTAACCACTGTTATTACATAACATACATAAACATAACATCACGCCTGTAATCCCCGAAGGGTTAGGCAGAGGTGTACTCATTAGTACACCCACGTTTCGCCAGTTATGTTAAGTCCCATGTAATAGGGGGCGAGCCTATTGCCATCAACCGGGCAAAAATCCAGAGTCCGAGGCTGCTACTGAGAAATTCCTGATGGAAAAAGCCAAAAACATTTTGCCCGACCTGGGAATCGAACCCAAGATCTCATGCTCAGCTGTCGCGCTTACTTACTGTTATTGTGTAAGTATAAATTAGTCAACTCACTAAAATCAATATAATTTTAATAGTCGTAAAAGTCGATACAGACGCCGACACCGACCAAGCATTTCCGTTTCTATCTTTGTCACTACATCCTCTTTTAATCCGCAACGGTCCCGTATAACCTCATTCCTCTACTTACTCTTATTGTATGTACTTTGTACTGTTGTAATAGTAACAAAATAATGTATCTGTAGAGTACCAACAGTGTCATACAGTTATCTATTATTGTCTATGAGACTAATTTAAAAATAAATTTGTCTATGCGCAACCGCCATTGTGTTTGTTTCAATAAGTACGCGTGTGTTACGAGAATTGGCTTTCTCGAGACTGACATTAGATTGAGATTTGAATTTGAACGTTATTTACTTAAAACACAAAATCTTTTCGAATCTTTAGGTGACTACAGACACTGTAGTCGGCAAAGTCACAAAAGTCGGAAAAGTCATAAAAGTCGGAAAAGTCATAAAAGTCGGAAAAGTCACAAAAGTCAGCGGAGTCGAAAATTTTATTCCAGTAGCGTTACTTTTTTAACGCTAGTGTATATCTTGTGCACCCTCTTTCTGTGCGTGTACAGTGAAGCGCTCTGTCTGAACGTGCAGCCGCATATCTCACACGACAGAGGTCGTTCACCTGTGTGGATTAATTCGTGTTCGCGGAGACCTTTCTTATCCTGAAAAAATAAACACACCAAATAACATAACATCACGCCTGTAATCCCCGAAGGGTTAGGCAGAGGTTTACCCATTAGTACACCCACATTTCACCAGTTATGTTTTTAGTCCCATGTAATAACTATTGAGACACGAAAAGAGATATATCAAGAAAAGTCTTAAAAAAATGAGCACACAATTAGAGAATGTGCACTCATTTCATTAATGTATAAAAACCGGTCAACCGCGCATGGGACCCGTACACGAAGGGTTCCTTACCATCTCAAAAGATCTGACACAGCGAATATTGTACTGCCATATTTTGTTTTTTTTTAATTTTCTTTCATAATTTCTCCTTACAATAAGAAACACACCAAAAAAAGAATCATAATAAAATAAAATTAAAATATTTGTACAGAAAATAAAATACAGCTATGAAAAATAGATGTTGGCTGATTTTCAGACCTATTATAAAACCTAACCACAAAATTTTATAAAAATCTGTCCAGCCGTTTCGGAGGAGTCTGTTAACAAACACAGCGACACAAGAATTTTATACAGGGTGTCCGGTTTTCAATGGATTATCTTGAAATGGATCATGGTAGAACTAATGACTAATCTGGAAAAAAATACAAATAAAAAAAAAACCAAGTAGTACCAAAGATATGATTCATTTAATAAGATTCGTTGTTTTTTGTGACCTTATTTTACATTCTTGTACACCACGACCACGAATTAATGAATTCCGTCGGTTTTTTATTGTTAACGTAAGTTACGTTAACTAAGCTAATAGATAAGTAATCAAAAGTAGGACTGCTATTACACGGTTTTGAAAAAAAACAACTTAAAGTATGTTCCTTTGGAAAAAATTGTGAAAAAAATTCTATTTGAAAAAGTTTAAGCGTCCGTAGCTTAAAAAAAATGTATCGAAACACAAGTGGCCAATAATTTTATAAGATTATGTGTTTATAGCCGATTTCAAAATGGTATGATTCAGTTTTGTACCTAATATAAATAGTGAATTATTGCTATTCTTTTTCAAAAGGAGCGAAATTTGGGTAAACAACAAAGTTTGAGATATTAGAATATTAATTTACATTAAATGTTTCTGGTCATTGGGGTTTAATAAAAAACAGCATTTGATATTAATGACACGGTTTTTGACTGCTAATCATGAGGTTTTGGGTTCGATTGCCAGGTCGAGCAGTGTTATTGGGTAAAGTGTTATAACTGGTGAAATGTGGCTACACCTCTGCCCTTCGGGGATTACAGGCGTGATGTTAAGACTGTATTCGTTGTAAATTACATTCGTTGTAAATTGTCTGCCACCCACTCTGATTCAGACCCTACATTTTAGAATAAATGCTCTCCGAAATAGTCGTATAACACGTCGATCGCTTATTTTTAATGTGGTTGACCGGACACGGCTACCTAAGTCTTTCAAGGATCGACTTCGTGTAATAATTTTCATTAAGACAGCCCAAATAAAAAAAAAAACACGGTCACACCATATTTTCATCATTCGCAATTCGCATTACAGGTTAACCAAGCTTTCCTATCAATTACTAACGTCTACAAATCTTTTTATTTAAACCCTGATGGTCAGGTTCATCTAATGTTCAAATTTGTTACAATATTGCAAACTTTGTTGTTTAACCAAATTCCGCTCCTTTTGAACACGAATAGCAATAATTCACTATTTACATGAGGTACAAAACTGAATCATACCATTTTGAAATCGGCTATAAACACATAAGTTTTTAAAATTATTGGCCACTTGTGTTTCGATACATTTTTTTTAAGCTACGGACGCTTAAACTTTTTCAAATAGAATTTGTTTCACAATTTTTTCCAAAAGAACATACTTTAAGTTGTTTTTTTTCAAAACAGTGTAATAGCAGTCCTACTTTTGATTACTTATCTATTAGCTTAGTTAACGTAAATTACGTTAACAATGAAAAACCGACGGAATTCATTAATTCGTGGTCGTGGTGTACAAGAATGTAAAATAAGGTACCAAAAAACAATGAATATTATTAAATTAATCATATCTTTGGTACTACTTGTTTTTATTTTTTAATGTATTTTTTTTCTGAATCGCCATTAGTTCTACTATCACCCATTTCAAGATAATCCATTCTTTACCGGACACCCGATATATGATTTGTAAAGGTAATATTTGAAAGAAATCTTACCCTAAAAGCCTTTCCACACTGCTGACATATTTTGTCTCTAGCGCTTTCCTTGACGCCGTCGTGCGCGCGACGCATGTGTCTGGTGACACAGCGGCGAGTTGCCAGCGCCTGCGCATAGAAAATTGTGTTTTAATAAATATTTAATTCACCTTTCAAAAAAAAAAAAACAAAATCAAAATCGGTTCATGCGATCCGGAGCTATGATGCCACAGACAGACACACACAGACACGTCAAATTTATAACACCCCGTTTTTTCGTCGGGGTTAAAAAGGTACCAAATATTGTTTGTAAAAGTATAGATAAACTACTATAACATGGCGCGCCCCTCCATATTACTACTTCAATGTGTGGTCAAAGATTTTGTATGTAGTTAAAAGTATTCGTAAAATAAATCATAAATAGCCGACCGCGCAAGACAACGCACCTGTCATTTTCATAGAGTATGTCAGTGCAGCGCCATACTAATAATAATGAGTAATCAATGACGCCGCTAGTCGAGCAACAAAGCGCTGATTTGTTTTTGTATCTAAGGTTGCTAGAGATAAACTACAATAACATGGCGCGCCCCTCCACAATAGGGTAGTTGACTAAGAAAATATATTCAGTCCATCAGTTAGATTACTAAAAAATATTGAACACGTATTTTTTGTTTTATCAATTAGATAAAAAATTACAAAGATATATTACATCAAAGTTTAGAAGTGGGGGGCTTTGACGTAATAACGTGGTAAAATTGGTAGCACGGCGTGACGTCATACGAAATTTCCAAGCGCTGTATCTTCGTAATTTTTTGTTTGCCGGACAAAAGAAAAAATACGTATTCAATATTTTTTAGTAATCTAACTGATGGACTGAATATATTTTCTTAGTCAACTACCCTATTGTGGAGGGGTGCGCCATGTTATCGTAGTTTATCTCTAGCAACCTTAGGGTAGAGAACCCTAAAAACAAACAAACTCTTCAGCTTCACAAATATTAGTATGCCAAGATAATATTCTCACCTTCCCACACACCGGACACTTGTGCTGGGTCTTCCCCATATGTTGGTAATTGACGTGATCTCTCAGCTCGCCGCGCGACCTGTATCCTTTATCACACATCGTGCACTTATATCTGTTAAACAAAAAACATCTCTATTACTTTAAAAATAAGGTTCACTTTCGTTCAAAGAAGAGATGAAAGATATATTTTTTGGGACATTTAACTATACTGCCTCGTTGGTCTAGTGGTCGCACGCGCAACTGCTGTACATGAGGTCTTGGGTTCGATCCCCAGGTCGGGCAAAGTGTTATTGGGTTTTTCCATCAGGAATTTCTCAGTAGCAGCCTCGGAGTCTGGATGTGTGCCCGGTTGATGGCAATAGGCTCGCCCCCTATTACATGGAACTAAAAACATAACTGGCGAAATGTGGGTGTACTAATGTGGGGTACACCTCTGCCTAACCCTTCGGGGATTACAGGCGTGATGTAATGTATGTATGTACATTTAACTATAAATTTATTAAAAATAAGCGCAAAAGAGATCCGTGAACATTATTCTTGTTTTTTTTTTATACTAATCTTCATTGTTTTCACATGTAGAAGCAACAAGAATAATGCAACCAGTATTTTGTATAAACCTAATTGAAAAGAGTGCCGTGAAGTTTCTTGCTCGTTCTTCTCCATAGAGGCCTACCTACGTTTTGGAACGAGCAACTAGCTTCAACTTTCTGACTAACTGACCGACTCCTTGACAATTCAAAAGTGCCTGTAAATGGTCTAATTGAAATAAATGTTTTTTGACTTTGACACATGTACTGAATCCATAATAATTTACACCCGCTAAATAACTTACTTAAGCAAATCACTCTGCGCGTGCGCCTGCGTGTACTTCAAGTGATGCTCATACGACGCCCTGCTGACGAAGCACTTGGCGCACTCGACGCAGCTAAACCGCTGGCGGTCGGAGTGTATGCGAGCGTGGACCTTGACCAGGTCCACACGGATCATCTTACGGCATACGGTGCACTCTTCGCGAGGCGGTGGGCCTTTATGGAGTCTGGAAGGAATCGGGACAAACAGACGACATTTTTAACCACCTTAAAAAAATGACGGCCTCGTTGGTCTAGTGGTCGCAAGCGCGACTGCTGTGCATGAGGTCTTGGGTTCGATTCCCTGGTCGGGCAAAGTGTTATTGGGTTTTTCTATCAGGAATTTCTCAGTAGCAGCCTCGGAGTCTGGATTTGTGCCCGGTTGATGGCAATAGGCTCGCCCCCTATTACATGGGACTAAAAACATAACTGGCGAAATGTGGGTGTACTAATGGGTACACCTCTGCCTAACCCTTCGGGGATTACAGGCGTGATGTTATGTATGTATGTTAAAAAAAGGAGGAGATTTTACGTTCGATTCGTATGTATGTTTATTTTTTTTCGTAAGCCTATGACTGGTTTTAGTGTACGATATTTATACACATGATTGTAATCATGATAACAAACAACTTACAGAAAAAAAAAACTGAAGTATGAAAAAAAAAATGAGGAGTCATCGACCGGTCTCGCTCGAATCAGCTGTGCACGCGTTCCGTACAGTTGATATTTGATCGTAAAAAGAGTAATAACATAACATAACATCACGCCTGTAATCCCCGAAGGGTTAGGCACAGTAGCAGCCTCGGAGTCTGGATTTGTGCCCGGTTGATGGCAATAGGCTCGCCCCCTATTACATGGGACTAAAAACATAACTGGCGAAATGTGGGTGTACTAATGGGTACACCTCTGCCTAACCCTTTGGGGATTGCAGGCGTGATGTTATGTTGTGTTAAGTAATTATGCTTACATACTCACTGTTCATGTCTTGTCAGGTTATTCTTGAACGCGAACCGCTTGCCGCAGGTAGAGCACTTGTACCCTTCTCTGTGGTGGCGCTGCACGTGCTTCCATCTTTGATTCTTGTTACTGCAGACAGAGGAGATAAACTACTATAAAATGGCGCGCCCCTTCATATCCTAACTAATATTATAAATACGAAAGTAAGTTTGTTTGTTACCACTTTACGCCTAAGCCACTGAACTGATCATCCTGAAATTTTGCATATACGTTGCCAGGCGTACAGAAACGAACATAGGGTACCTTTAATTCCGAAAAAGTACTGTTTTCGAGGGAAATCACAAAAACGTTCTTATGATCATAGATGGCGCCACGTGTCGTTTCGAATTGAAATGACAGGACATGGGTAATTTTTTCCGCGACATCGTCTGTGTACACTATAACCGAAATTTACGCGGACGAAGTCGCGGGCAAAAGCTAGTTCTTAATAATCTTGATATTTTAATTTTATTGCATTCTATTGTTTACTTCTAGTGATGATGACGTTGTGTATTCAGTTTGTATTTTGTATTTCGCCTTTAGGTTTTGCCTGAATTAAATGAATTTTATTTTTTTATTTAATTTTTTATTACTATTTCAATGAGTACTCATTTTATTAATTATTGATCTTCTTACATATACCATACCATTACAGGACATCCCAATGCGGTAAATGCGCTTAAGTTAATCTAATTTCATTGTAACTTATAAATAAATAATTAAAATAAAATCTTTTTAATTCAGGCATATTTGGCCCATTGTTAGTAGTATGACTTAAAAAAAACTATGTTAGATTTAAAATGAGATTAAAATTACTTATTATTCCAAAATTTCATTTACAATTATTACAAATACAAAAACAATTAATTTCAGTATTAGCCTTCCCCGGGAGCGCCGGGCACACGCACTAATGCTAGCACCTAGTGCCCCAGAAGGGGGCTGTCCAGCTAGTGGCTGAGCACGTTCAGGATGGTGTGCTCCCATGCGTACGAAAGATTAGCGAAGCAATACGGCGACGCAGCACCGTATGAAAGCCGTCAGTGTGCGCGTGCGCTAACATCGCAGACGCACTACAGTAGCATGGGAGCAACAAATTATCACTGTTCTGTTCTGTTGTTCTCTGAGTGAATTCACAAAGCATTCCTTGTGAATTCACTCAGAGAACAACAGAATAAGTCCATCTCACTCGCTATGAGGTTGAGCGTGCGGAGTGCACGCGTCAAAAAGAGAAAAGTCTCATGAAAGAGTTTGTATGTAGTTGTAAGTATGCGTCTTCAGTAGCAGGCCGGCAGATTTGTTGGTCAACTAATCATAACTATATTTCGACTTTGAATTCTATTCAGCAACTTGACAGTTAAAGTGTTACCAAGTTTTGACAAAAAAAGATAGTGAGCTGGTTTAAGAATGAACGAAATTGAATGAACTTAAATAATGTACTTAACTTGGTATTAAACCATTCTTATCATTCGTTCCCTACGCAAAATCGTTCACTACCCCAACACTATTGGTATGGTAACATTATTTTTCTTTGAACTGTCAAGTTACTGAATAGAATTAAATGTCGAAATATAGCCATCCGCCCATGACGACGCACGTGTCATTCCCGGCCGAAACTGACCGGAAGACCGGTCGTGCGACCAAATTGTCTTCTTGGTCACTTTCGGGTGTAAGAGATACTCACTCAAAATATTTATTGCATTCCGTGCACAAGTATCCGTACGGGGTCCTCTTGTCCAGCATCGAGGGCTTCCTAGGTTTGGATCCAGGGTTTGACACTTCTGCAGTCTTGTGGCGAGTCTGTAGAGAGAGAAAGAACAATTAAGGAGAATAGACTCTTCTCTCATCGCTTAATATTTTTTAAAGACAAAATAAAAAAGGTGAGGGCGCGCGGAGGTTTAAGGGGGCGTCCATTAATATCGTGAGAGGGGGGGGGGGATCTGGAAAAATATCACGAAATATTTCTTTTGTTTAATAGTTCTGTTAAGTATTTAATTTGAAGTAGTACAAATATAAGTTGATTTTAACTTAAAACTTGAAAACGTTCAAATAAGAAAAAAAAAAAAACTACCCACCTTTCTCCTCTTAAAAGGTAAAACGGAATTCCTTATAGCATGCCCACTCCTTAGATGGGACAACATGTCATTTACATCATGAGCCGTATACACACAAAACTGACAAACATGTCTATGATAATGAGCTTCTCTATGGTCCTGGTATGTTGTAACACTGGTGTAGACTAAGCATATATCGCATTGGAGATGGTCTGGCTTCTATAAAAGACAAAAGAAACAGTCAATGACTAGTGTAGGGGGAAATCTTACTACTCTACACTTAGTTGACATTTTAAAACGTATAGATTAAAAATATGGAAAGTTGAAGGAAAAACCAATTTGACATGTCTAACTTAGTTCTAAAATGTCACTGTTACGGCCACGGCATTATCACTGGACGCCCACACAGCGATATCACCAGACCAGACTTACCAAACAGCCATTTTGTTGTACAATACAATTATCAGCTACTTATATCAGAGAAATAAATAACACAGCGCCATCAGTCACCATCTTTTTCTTTCGCTGTATGTTAGTAAGAGATGCCGATTCTCTAATTAAGTCTAGTTTGTGAACAACGGAATCAGCACCATTATGTGGTTAAGCTATGTAGTAGGGCTTCCCAACAAATTTCGATACAGGGCGAGGATAAAGAACTCACCTCTACATGTAAAGAAGAATCATGTTCATTCAAATCTTCTTGACTACCAAATGTTTCAATACAACTATCACATTTAAACCCTGCATCTATAAAACTCGCCTCCATTTTCTTACGGTCCCTAATATCATTCATTTCTCTATCATTTACCAAAACAGTAGAAAACAAACTCTTCTTTTTCCTATTCTTCTTTTTCAACTTGTACACTAGATCCTCTTTGTAGTCTATGGTGGCGTTTGACAGGTCCGTATAGTCTATGGTTGTATTTGACAGTTCCTCTTTATAGTCTATGGTTTGAATGGCTATGTCAGTCTCGTTGTCAGAAAGCCAGTTGTTGTGGAGTTCTGATAGAGGTATGTCCTCTTCGCTTTCGCTTTTAATGTCTGTGGTTAGTCCGCAGTCAATGAAGTTGTCCGTTGTGATGGTATTTGTTTCTGAGATTATTTTTTGGTAGGTAGTGGTGTGGTAGGTAGTCAGGCTGGATAGGCAGTGAGTTTGAATCTGGAATAAGAAAGAAATTGTGTTAGTAAGTAATCTACCTTTAGCATGGGACCAACCCTAATGTCGCTAAAACTACTCAGCTGACTTTTTTTCGGGTTTACAGGGTTGGCCCTATAGTAAAAAACTGCTTCTCTTCTTTCTTTCTGCTGAAGAAAATATAAACTAATAAGTGACTAAAAATTTTGAAAAGCTTTTGTGACGCTTTTGTGATTTTGAAACTTTTTGTTATATTCTGTAAGGCGCGGGACAAATATAAGAGGCGTCGGGTGGAGGCGAGGCGCGGGTGCGACGCCACTTCTTTGATATTTCATACAAAATGTATAGAAGAGGTGAGGCGCAAGACATCTGAGACGGCGGAGTGCGGACGAGGCGCGGACGGGGCGCGGACATGGAGCGGGCGCCGCTTCCTCGCCCTCGGCGCACCCGCAGTTAGTAGTGGCATTGCACGGTATGCAACATTGCCTGACAGTGTTTTTTTGTACACAGGAGTAAATCTCAAATGCATCCATGCTCCAGGAGTAAACTGTGTTCGACCGCGCCTCGTCTTTCCGACACCGTTAGCGCGCCTGTTCTGTGCTGCAGCGGCGCAGCGCTCGCGCCTCGCCTCCGCCCGACGCTTCTTGTATTTGTCCCGCGCCTTAGCCTACATTCCGCCTAAGTTGAAATAATTTCGTAACAAGGCAGAAAATAACAAAACTTATATTCAATTTTAATTTCATAATTCAAATTAATTGCAGGCAATTTTGTCTAAAGAAAAAATTCTACGGCATTTCGATTGAAATTGTAAAAAAAAAATATACTTCATAATAACTCAAAAGCTATCAAAAGCCTCAGTATAAACATTAGGGGTGTTTTCAGATTCCATGGATGAGGAATCCAATTTTTTATTATAACTTCACTATTGTTATCACCCTGTATATTAAGGAGATCTGTGTTTGAGTAGCATTCTGTAACATAAGCATTTTATCACAAAACACTTACATGCGTTCTGCCATCCGCTATGCTTGTCAGTTCCTTCTGTGCAGCACAAGCCTGCTTCCTGAACCGTGTAATCCTACACATGACAGCTCTGCATTCCCAGCATATGTATAAGCTAGCTGTGTCCTTGTAAAATCCCTCCTATAAAGAGTTCAGCAGTTTTTGAGATTACATACAGATGGATAGATTTTAAAGGGAAATAGTATAGTACGGCCGACATATCATGTATAAAGTTAGCTGTTTCGCAATGAATCTTATAGAAACGAAATTGTTTATTGCGCAGCAATCGGCTAACTTCAGATCCACCAAGATACGTCAGCCGTATTGGAGTTGCTTTCTCTATTCAATTTAGTGTACTAGCAAGATCCCCTTATCGGTTAAACCCTTGTCAATTTACGTCTTTTATTTTTTCAATAAACGGGCTATTTAGTAACTTTAGCCCATAGTGCCCCGTAGTTCCTGTGATTAGTGCACACAAACAAACTCTTCAGCTTTAAAAAACAGATACCTACAATGAAATAAATTAACAATTAAAGGTGAATAAGAAACTTCATTTCTTTATTCTTTTTATAGAAGTAATAAATAATAATAAGAAATAAAATTTTATTGAGACAAAAAAGTAAACATAGTTTTAAGATTAACTTGTGGACTCCACACTAGGTGTAAGTAACGAATAATTTCTTAGAAATAAATGTCTAAAAAATGTAATAATTACTCTGTAAGCTTCAGAATCGAAGGATAACAGCGAATACAAATTATTAACACCGTCAGGTAGTCTGCACAGCTGAAATAACTTTCTATCTCTACTCAAACACGTACAACACAGCTTCTTTAGCTCTACTTCTGCACAGTCGTCCATTTTAATAAAACTTTTTAGTTATAAAAATATTTTATTTGTTATTAATTTATTCACAGTCCACAGTTCGCACTTGCTACACTTTTGTAAACGACAAGTTGACAACTGTCAGACGTCAGACGTGACAGTTTTTACGGAGTGTTGCTAATCTAATTGCAAAATTACTATTTAGCAAACAAAGTACGTTGATCGCAAACAATATTTTGTTTACTGATAAAATCCCATCGACTGTCGGCATTTTTTACGCGAACATTTATCTATGCGCTTTTGTACCTATGCGGTACGCGCGACATTCCAATTATGTTTAGGGGTTGACGTATCCTTGTGGATAAAAACCTATTTTTTTTTAAATCTTTATTTTTAGTTTGGCTAATAATAAAAAATTATGTTTAATAGTTGTTGACACAAAATCCGAAGTCTTAATATTGATCAATTAAATGGCCACGGCTTGTCGAATTTTTTCAGTCTTTTATGTGTAGGAGAAAAATATTCGGCTATTAGGCAACACAGTAATAACTGTCAAAGAGATACTCCGAAAACTCATTCGCAAGTCGATCCAAAAGAGGACCGTGAAAACTTCGTCTTTTAGCATTGTTGATTGCATCTTTAGAATAGTTACAAAATATAAAATAAAACAAATCGTTAAATTATTTTATATACTAGTTATGAAAGTATAATACACATTTTATGAACTACATAATAATTACTAAGGGAATGTTTTTAAATATTACACCTGTCAGTCGAAATGTTATAGAAGAGAATAAACAATTTTTATCTATGGTAAATAATGGCCTATGGCTCCCGTATTTGTTAATTTATTGTTTCTATTGTGTATTTACTCATAAATAAACACAAAAATAATGTACTATTATTAATCAACGCCACAAAGCGATATCTTAATGAAGGACGCGCAACTGGAAAATATCAAAAATTTCTTATAACATATAATTATGAATATAAATGTAAATGTTTATGAAGTACCTGTGGTGAACGCTGTTATTATGCACCAGCCTGGGCCTCCAGAGCTGCAGAACCATGGACAACCACAGCAGCCCCAGCCGCAGGTGACCACACACCAGCAGGAACCCGCGCCAGCACCATTACTGCCCGAGCGAAAGCCGAAAATCGAAAAACTTGAAAAGAAAAAAAAAGAAGCTATCGAAGGACAAGCCAGAGAAATTATTTTCAAAGTTATAAAGTTCTTTGAAAGCGAAAAACAGAACAGAGGATACGCGTACCCGGTAGAAAATGTTGTTAAAAGAGCGTGCGCAGCAACAGGGCTGTCGGAAAGCACGATAAAACGAATAAAAAGAGACGGTTTACGCGCCGAAGCGACACAAACTAAAATCGCGGGTCCAAAGAAAAAACGCGTTAGAAAAACTAAAGTACAGCTTGATTACTTCCAACTGTGCGCTCTAAGAGGCATCGTGAACAGCTATTCAGTAAGAAAAGAGGTTCCAACTCTTGGAAAAATCTTAACAGCAGCGAAACACCAACTAAACTACTGCGGAGGTAAAGAATCTCTCCGACTAATATTATTAAACAAACTTGGCATTAAATTTAAGAAATGTGAAAAGAAGAATAAGAAGCCTAAAGAAGAACCGGAACAGCCACAGATGCCTCCGCCTCCCCCTCAACCGCAACTACAAAACATAATGCAACATCCGCAAATGCACCAAGTGATGAAACCGACGATGAACGACAACCAGTGTGTATATACAACGATGATGCCGCAACACGTACCTCCGGTGTCATATTGAAGTAAAAACTGATAGAATTAAATCAAAGATATTGCTATTATATTCATTTTGGAACGTGACATGGTGTGCGGTTCATTTTGCAGTAAGTATATCTGTTACGTTGAAAAATAATTATTTATTGAAAATATTGAGTAACTCAGAAGGTGATATCTTTGGGCGTTTTCACAATCATACCATAACGATGCTACCATGTGGACAATACCTATGAACGTAGTAGCCACCAGGGATACGATGAAGAAGTAAAGTCCGTTTCAGAGACAAGTTTTTGATTAATTTAAGTAGTTAATAAAAGCAGCTTCAACCACATTATTCACGGAGTACAGTAGCACTGCTCAAGCACTCTATTGCGGGATTGTTGTACATTTAAATATGCCTTATTTCAGGTAAGTTTTACTGAATATAAAATGTGTTCACGTTTTTAAGGTGCAGGCACCCTTATTCCACTCCAAAAACGGCAGTTGAATTGTTTACAGATTTTCTGTCAATTTTTTAAAACAGATTAAACATACTTTAAACTGATCACCTCATCTAATTTGGTAACGTACTTGTGTGACACACTTGAATTAGATTTGCTATCTCTTTCATCCTGAAAATTCAATTGACAATATTCATTGCTTTATCTACAATTCTACATCGTAAAAAAAGAAGGATGCTCATAAAATGTGGGTCCCAGCCCTTCGGGAATTACAGGTGTGAAGTTATTGTTTGTGAATACAGTTTTTTTAAAAGCAGGACAAGTGCAGGTATTTTTTTTTTAATGGACTCTGGTCTTTTTGCTTGTATATTTTTGAGCATTCTTCTTTTTTCAGAACTGCGGCCCTAAAAGAGGGTTATTTGAACATATGAAGCAATGAAAGTTACGTAATTAGAGTGCCGTTTCAATTATAGATCTTATGTTCAGTCAACAAGATATAGGTATCCAGGAAAGTCAGATATAGTTGAATTTTTTTTAAGAAACCGATGGATGTCTTTGACTGAAACTTAACTTAATCAATTAAGTGTTCATTGGTGCCCTTGGTCACAAACTTAACTAAAATTAGACTATTTCCATCTTTATCTGTTCAATAAAATAAGAAAGAGACTACTGTAAATAAGAGCTGTCAAATTTAGCCAATCTGACACATCCATACAGTTATAGTTGACATCTTAAAACGTATGGATTAAAAATACGGAGAAGTTCAAGGCAAAACTAATTTGACATCGCTAACTTAGTTCTTCAATGTCACCGTCCTTTCCGTTCGCTGTATGTTAGTAAAAGATGTCAATTCTCTTAATTTAGTCTAGTTTGTGAACAAGAGAATCGGCACCATTAACTACGTTTTAAATTAAATTACATTTGAAAACATCCATCGGTTTCTTTGAAAACTTCAACTATATCTAACGACTCTGCATACCCATCTCGTTTGTTAACTGTACATTCAAATAAAAGAGAAATTATCATTCAGTTAAAAACAGAGAATATTCAACCTTTTAGGTGTTGTTGGTTTAGGTTCATAGACAAGACAGTATAAATAAAACCTTTTTCTATTGAATAAATCTTTTATACCATAGATAATTTTAATCTATTACATGCTAAAGTAAATCAAGGAAATGTTTTTATCTATGTTAATATCATGAAACGGTAAAGTTTGTTTGTTCATTTGTTTGTAAGAGGTAATCTATGGAAGTACTTGTCCGATCACAAAAATTCTTTGATAGAAAACTAAAGTCCCCATCACGAGAAGCTATAAATTATGTAAATACAGTACTTGATGAGGTGCACATGCATGAGGTCTTGGGTTCGATTACCAGGTCGGGCAAAGTGTTCTTGGGTTTTTCCATCAGGAATTTCTCAGTAGCAGCCTCGGAGTCTGGATTTGTGCCCGGTTGATGGCAATAGGCTCGCCCCCTATTACATGGAACTGAAACATAACTGGCGAAATGTGGGTGTACTAATGGATACACCTCTGCCTAACCTTTCGGGGATTACACAGGCGTGATGTTATGTTATGTTCTACTAAGTTACAGCAGCGACATTACAATCGACGACAAATAATCCCAAATTCAATCAACTCAAAGTAACACACATGTAATACGAAACTAACGAGCAATTTCACTTGGTCGGGTTTTACAGCGATATAAAGCGCTGTCGTCTAACGTTTTGTGGTACTGGATCGCGTTTGACACATGGAGCGTTAACATTTGTGCCGTCATTTTGGAAGTAAGTTCACGATGACGCAGTATTTGATTTAAAGGTCGCGATTTACAAAATTTATAGCTTCTCTTGACTATGAGACTCGGCGATACGATAGTGTAAAGTCTACACTATCGTATCGCCGATTCTCATAGGATATATTTAATGGTTTACTTGACTACCTAAGCAAAAATTCGTCTCCACATCTCTTTATAGCAAGCAGGAGTTATTGTAACATAAAAAATCCTCTGACTGATTGACAGACGATGGGTTTGAGACACTCCATTTGCACCAATCAAGGTCATCTCATTAACTCCAAGTGGGCCAAAATACGACTTTTACTTCCACTCAGACGAAGCCGCGGGCAAAGGCTAGTTGTAAATATTTCTCAGGCCTTTATTAAAACAGATTTTAGCTAAATAGTTACTTGTGCAAGTTTCACAGGCTTGCAGCTATTATTGTGGCACCTTAATGAAATAGAAAACAATTTATGAACGTCATAGCTCATTTGAGCTAGAGATAAACTACTATAACTTGACGCTCCCCTCCATATTACCATTTCAATGTGTGTACATTCGTATGAAAGAGTTTGTATGTAGTTGTGAGTAATCGTCTTCAGTAGCAGGCCGGCAGATTTGTTTGTCAACTAATCATAAATATCTGACCGCGCAAGACGACGCACCTGTCATTTTCATAGAGAATGTCAGTGCAGCGCCATACTAGTAATAATGAGTAATTTTTGACGCTGCTAGTGGAGCAACAAATCGCTGATTTGTTTTTTGTTTCGAGATCCGTCTCAATACGCGCACATGCGTTGTGAATCTTTTTAATACAATTACAAACACTTTCAAACGTTTTGAATTGTGAAAGGGCGCGTCATGTTACTGTAGTTTATCTCTACCCGTCACCCAATCAGCACCGCCTTGCGCCAGCGCGACCTAAGGGTCAATTTATACTAGCGCAGAGTCGAAGCGCATCGAAGCGTCTTTCCAAAACTGAACATAACAAATTCAACCTTAACTCCACAGCGTGTTGCGGGACGTCTTAACAGGATACCGTGGCCCCGGCACGTAAAGGGCAACAGAAGGAACAGGGTGGTTTTTTAGTCAGTAAAAGTCTGACAGTCCCTTCCCCACCCAGGGCGGAAGGAGTCATTTGATGATTATTACCACCTAAAAAAAAAAAAACTCCACAGCGTAACGCACACATTACTTTTGAGATTTTAAAAAGTCGCGCGCGTTCTTCGGAATTCACGAACGCGTGAACAACGCTGATTGGTGCGCGCGCATTAATGTGTGCATTACGCTGTGGAGTTAAGGTTGAATTTGTCATGTTCAGTTTTGGAAAGACGCTTCCATTCGCTTTGACTCTGCGCTAGTTTAAATTGACCCTTATTCACCATGCATATACATAATTTAATTTGTCATCAACTGTACATAAATTATTAATTGAACCATCTTTAATATACTTAATATTATATTTTATTAACAAAATTATATTATACCAAATTGACCCTTGTTCAAAAAAATCTTTTATTTTTGACTTTTTTTTTATGTAACGGTTTTTTTGTTTATAAAATCTTGTGTAATGAAGATAGCAAGTTATTCATGCAACTTAAAATGAAAAGAATTTAAACATCTTACTTTTTTGTGGCTTTTATGCAACCAGAGACCAGTGGGCCGAATGCCATCTATTAAAACAGTACTATTTTAACACTACTTTGTAATTTCAGTTGTTGCATTTTCAACTCTCGGTGCTGAGCCGAGCTTTCAAAATACATTAATGCGCAAAGCAAAGTAATATTACAACTTTAATATTATAAACGAGGTAAAGTTTGTACGTTGTAGGGGGTAATCTCTGGATGTCATCATCTGCCTAGCCTTTTCCCAACTATGTTGGGGTCGGCTTCCAGTCTAACCGGATGCAGCTGAATACCAGTATTTTACATGGAGCGACTGCCTATCTGACCTCCACAACCCAGTAACTGGGTAATATGATACCCCTAGGTAAGACTGGTTGTCAGATTTTCGGGCTTTTTAATCTCTGGATGTACTGAACCGATTTTGAAAATTCCTTAACAAATTGGAAGCTATGTTATCACTGAGTGCTTTAGGCTATATTTTACTATAAAAAAATTAAGGAGCGTGCTAGTATTACAATAGTACTGTTTTAAGAGATGAAGGTAGGGCCTCAGTTGGGCAAATCTCGTATTTGAGAGTTTTTCATTTATAAGTTTTTCTATTAAATGGGACCTATACATAACTGGCGAAATGTGGGTGTACTAATGGGTACACCTCTGCCTAACCCTTCGGAGAATACAGGCGTGATGTTATGTTCATATACAAGTTTGTTGACAAGACAACAAATATTTTATTTTTTACTTCTAAAATACATAGACAACTAACTGGCCCCATAATAAAAAGTAAAAACTATCACCCTTTTTGGTAATTAAATAATTATTGCTTTTTGGCAATGTCGAAAAATTCAAATTAAATTGATTTATCAATTTGCAAAGTATGTAAGATTTTAGTTTTCTAAATAAGTTTCTTTTTTAAATTCGAATATTATAATTTTACTGCAGTACAACACCAAATGAAGTCTATTGGTATGCAGTGGCGTAGCTGGGGGGACGGTCCGCCCCGGGTGCCACCAGTCCGGGGGTGACACCCGACAGTGAAAAAAAAATAGAACACATAATAAGGGGGTGGTAATTTTCTTTTGGACGTCCTTATCAGGGCCACCCTGTATTTAGTAATTAATATTATATTTTAATTATGAAAAACATATTTGTAACAATTAAATAAATTCGTACTTCACGTTTATCGGATGTTTATTAATTTAATTTTTTTTATTTTTGGAGTGACACCACTTTTATCCGCCCGGGTGCCACCCATGCTAGCTACGCCACTGTTGGTATGTTAATACAGTTTTTCTTGTTAAAAGATTTCTAATTTAGTTAGAAAGAAATTTAGGTTCGGGTCTTGAATTCGATACCCAGGTCGGGCAAAGTGTTATTGGGTTTTTCCATCAGGAATATCTCAGTAGCAGCCTCGGAGTCTGGATTTGTGCCCGGTTGATGGCAATAGGCTCGCCCCCTATTACATGGGACTAAAAACATAACTGGCGAAATGTGGGTGTACCTCTGCCTAACCCTTCTGGGATTACAGGAGTGATGTTATGTTATGTTAGAAAGTTAGGTATGAAGAAAAATTGTAAAAAAACAAATTCTAAATGTTTTTTGTTATCATAAACATGTATTTAAAAACAATTGTTGAAATAATAATTTTGAGAATATCATGATTAAGAATTCAGTGTTTAATACAATAGAATGTTTTATGATAATAAAATAATGCAGAAGATTCTGTGTGGGCAGAGATAGACTCTAGTATTTTCATTTATCAATTGATAATGAACAAAAAAACATCTCAAATAGAGTTCAAAATTGTGTGCAAGATATAACGCGTGGCGTTTATAATCTTGCACATTAATCAGGCAATTTTCAACTTTAATTCTGTCGTTTAGTTCATTATTAAATAATTAATGAAAAATGCTAAGTATTTTCATTTATCAATTGATAATGAACAAAAAATCATCTCAAATAGAGTTCAAAATTGTGTGCGAGTTATAATGCTTGGCATCTTGCACTTAATCAGGCAATTTTCAACTTTAATTCTGTCGTCTTTTAGTTAATTATTAAATAATCAATGAAAAATGCTTGAACTTATTTCTGCTCCGTACTGACTGTAAGTTAAATATGTTGCTATCTCTTACTAAATTCCTAAACGAGAGGGAGATCTATATATATCTAAAAGCTGTCAAATTATTAAAACCTTAACACATTCTAAAGATTGTTGTGTTCCAGTCTGAAGGATAATGTGCCCAACAAAGAATTTAACCAAATATGACAGCCGTCTCCCTCTTTCTTTACTTGCAAGAAAGAGATAGCATTACCTTTTGCCTTGGTTGGTAAACATCAGTGTCTGCATTAATGTTAATATTATTATGTACAGTACATTAACTTCATTATATTAATGATTATAATTTCTAATATTAAGATAATGTATCATAAGGCTGAGTATTATGTATTTTTAATCGAAATAAAAGGAATTAAGTTTTTTTGAATTTGTTTTATTTTAACTTGTGACACACCCACCTCCAGATAATCTAATAAAACATGACGCGCCCCTCCATCCTCATGAAAGTTTGTTTGTAGTTGCATGTATTCGTCTTCAGTAGCAGGCCGGCAGATTTGTTGGTCTACTAATCATAACTAGCCGACCGCGCAAGACAACGCACGTGTCATTTTCATAGAGTATGTCAGTGCAGCGCCATACTAGTAATAATGAAGTGATTAATGACGCCGCTAGTCGAGCAACAAATAGCCGATGTTTTTTTGTTTCTAGAGCCGTGTCAGCACGCACACGTGCGTAGTGAATCTTGTAAATAATTTCAAACGTTTTGAATTGTGGAGGGGCGCTCCATGTTATAGAAGTTGATCTCTACCAGTCTATTTATCCTGCCCCACTTCTCCCTCGCACATTGGCCCGATGCGAACCCCCAGCCTCGAGCATGAGAAACGGATGCCTTAACCACTGGGCAATGACACATGGGCCATCTGTTATAATTTAATAGATTTTAGATGCTTCTGCGTTGTCTGTGTTGATCCTAAGGGATCTTTCATTAATCACGAATGCTCGAAAGAGAGAAAACATTACGAAATATATATATTTACACCCTGTTTCTCATACGTCTAAAAATAAAACAATGTATTTAATCTCTGACCATGTTTTATTAAAACACGAATAAATACTACTATACATATTTACAATACTTACATAAATAAAATAATTTGGACATCGTTTCATAGTTATACTGTACAAACAATTAATTATAATAAAATTGTTGATAACAATTTTAATGAAAAAAATAAAATATTTAAACAAAAGTACACAAATTCGTAGTGTATAATCAAATAACATTAAAAACATATTTTAATTCTGTCATCCATTTTCTGCTATTTATAAAAAAAAAACCGCCATATGAGTCCTTCCTCCCGACCGAATTTCGGCCACATCGGACAATCTCAATGGAGACTGGCCAAGTACGTATATTCCTAACGCTCTAGGATGGTGCTGGTGACATTTGTCAAACTGTTCCTTTTCACTCTTGAACGTTACGGTGATTTACAATCATGATTGAATATTTTAACTGCACTCTAACATCATAGTCGTACAATACGGAATCAGTAATAAGTAAGTAAATAACTAGTAAATTAAATAATGTCACTGATCTAGTTACGCGATTCTGACATCCATAGATTTCTGACATGTGTCACCCGCACCATCATAGAACGTATGGATTATAGTTGTCAAGATCTGGCAAGTAGTACTCAGCGCATTTAAATTATTTGATAGGTTGTCAATTTTGTAACTCCCGGTGTGCCCAACATAAAGGTTATATTAGAACTTGATAACAACTGGCTTTCTCAGTTCGGAAGTTACTGTGTCCCTATCCCTGGGCCTGTGACGACGGGCCCGTCTTTGGAGTGCCAGACTAGCTTTCTGACAACGAGACTGACAGTTCTTTTGTAGACTATAAAGAGGAACTGTCAAATACCACCTTAGGTTACAGGGAGAAACTGTCAAATTTCACCATAGACTACAGAAACTGACAAATTTCACCATACATTTCAGAGAAGCTGTCAAATACCACCCTAGACTTCAGAGAGAAACATAAACTCACGCCTTTTTCCCATAGTGGTAGGCAGAAACCACAAAACGTCCCCAGCTACGACCTTTTCATACACCTTTCGCCTCATCCACCTTCATACATCTCGTCATACAAACACACCGGTTACGAGTACTGCGCACCTGATCTTTCTGAAGAACCTCACCAATAAGGTCAGTGTAATACGTACAATGGCCCAATAAAGAGGCCTAAGTGCGGAAACAGCCCAGCTAACCTAACCTAACCTAAGGTCAGTGTAGGTCTTCAGAGAGGACTGTCATATACCACCATAGATTACAAAGATAAACTGTCAAATACAACCATAGACTCCTTAAAGACTGGAAAACATAATATTCTTGTGTTGCGACTTCTGATGGGTCTGCATGGCTGACTTCTGTCCGAAGGCGGCGGGGCAGTACTGGCACTGGAAAGGACGCTCACCAGTGTGCGTGCGACGATGGTTTATTAATATCCTGTTCGTCTGTAAGGTACAGAAAAATATATATTAGTTTGGTTTAGTTACCATGTCAAAGTGTTATTGGGTTTTTCCATCAGGAATTTCTCAGTAGCAGCCTCGGAGTCTGGATTTGTGGCAATAGGCTCGCCCCCTATTACATGGGACTAAAAACATAACTGGCGAAATGTGGGTGTACTAATGAGTACACCTCTGCCTAACCCTTCGGGGATAACAGGCGTGATGTTATGTTATGTTATGTTAAGTTACCATGAGACTGAGAGACACTCTGAGACTGCCTCGTTGGTCTAGTAAGCGCAACAGCTGAGTATGAGATTTTGGGTTCGATTCCCAGGTCGGGCAAAGTGTAATTGGGTTTTTTCTCCAGTAATTTCTCAGTAGCACCCTCGGAGTCTGGATTTGTGGAGTTGTGTCCCGATTGATAGCAATAGGCTCGCCCCCTATTACATGGGACTTTAACATGACTGGCGAATTGTGGGTGTATTAAAGCGTCCACCTCTGTTTTACCCTTCGGGGTTTACAGGGTTTGTTTAAAAAAAACAATTTTGTCATTGAAAATGTAGTACTCACACTAAAACCTCTTCCGCATATATCGCAGATCTTGTCTCTGGGCATCTGCACCTTCTGGTGGACGCATTGGATGTGCGTGCGCACGCCGAAACCCGTTGCAAAGTACTGAAATTAAATTTAAAAAAAAATTGTATAATAGACGCCACTAATCAATTGACAAACTTTTTATGAGCTATCATAACGCGATTCCCCGAAGATTTGGCATAGTAAGGTACAATTTATTGAATGAAGCGTGCCATCAAATTATATTTAATATATAGGTATTATATACAATATTTACAAGCTTAATAATAAAAATAAAATAAAAAACAACCAGAATAAAAAAAAAGAGAAACTAAAATTAAATGGCATCAAAAAATTCATAGTTACAGTTAAAAATAAACTACAATAAAATGGCGCGCCCCTCTACAATTGAAAACGTTTTAAAGTATTTGTTATATTATTTACAAGACTCACAACGCATGTGTGCGTACTGAGACAGCTCCCGAAACAAAATCAAATCAGCGATTTCTAGGTCGACTAGTGGCGTCATTAATCACGTCATTATTACTAGTATGGCGCTCCACTGACATACTCTATAAAAATGATAGGTGCGTTATCTTGCGGGGTCGGCTGTTTATGGTTAGTTGACCAACAAATCTGCCGTCCTGCTACTGAAGACGATTACTCACATCTACATGCAAACTCTTTCATACGGATGTGACTACACACTGAAATAGTAATATGGAGGGGAGCGTCATGTTAGTTTATCTCTACGTACAATCTATCTATCTTTATCGTGTGGGCAGTAAGGTCTTACGACCCCACACACTCTAGTGTCAGAGTTTCTAAACCGCCTCAAGGGCCTCTGACATGGTTTGATTGCAACAGTAAGTCCAGGTTTCCTCACGATGTTTTCCTTCACCGATGCCAGTGATGTCCAAGATAAACTTTAGAAAGTATATATAAATTGAAAAATTCACATTGGTCCTTGCCCGGATTTGAACCCACAACCGTCATGCATGGGAAGCGGGCGCCTTAACCACTGGGCCATCACGACCCAAATTCTAATAACAATTCTTGTTATATTTATTTATTTATTTTATTTTAGGAAAGCTTACAGACTAATAACATTATAATAACAATAACATATAACTAAGTTGCTTATAACAAGCCTCCACAGATAATTACAACATAAAGATGACTTACAGTATTATTTTATTTATTTTATTTTATTTCTTAAGAAAACTTACAGCTAGGATACCGATAGTGTACAGTTAGTAAAAGAAGGCCAATTAAAAGTTTTCACTGATAACATAAGAGAAGCACAAGAAACAGTAGACAGGCAAGAGAAAGTAAGAAGTAGGCACTTGAACAGAATCAAGAAAAGACTGAACAAGCTTCAGTGTTTTTCAAAGAAATTCTTACAAAATATTGTTTTTAGTTTAGGTACACTGGTGGAGAATAAATCAAGGTCAGCAATACTCTGACACATTGAGTTGTATGCCCTGCTAGCTCTTATCATATATGAGTTTTGTCGATAAATGCAACGCACACCGGGAACATACAGTGGTTGGTGATTCCTAAAGGTGAAGGAAAGTATGTATAAGGTATGGTATAAGGTATGTTATTCCTCAATATTGTTAATATACGTTAATCCAAAACAAAAAACGGCTGTGCCAAGAGTTTCCTTACTGTGCTCGCTTTAGTGCAGAAAAGATCAATGCCATCTTCACAAGAAATTTCGTTAAAGTTACGACTGGCCCTCATAAAATAAGAATTACGCCTATAATTAGTCTTCGCATAAGGTACGTATAGAAGTGGTCGCTGTCGTAGTCCCATCTGATTAGTGCGTATTGATAATTTCGATACAAGTTCGGGACAGTCAATTGACCCATTTGCGATATTAAACAAGTAGCATATATCATTAATCATTAATCGTCGGGAGGTGCGAGCACCCCGCTTATTCTATACAGAGAAGTGTAGAAATAATGCTGGGGAGCGAGCACCTCTCCGCCGATTATTAGAAACGTACAACTCACATTTTATAGATTTGGATATTTTCGCGTACAATCAGAGCAAATTTAGAAAAATGGCAATTGAATTACTTGCAATTTAATATAATTATTACTAATTAATCTATTGTGATGAATGCTTCTTGCTGATACTCTTGTTGTGTTGTGATCTGATTGGTGACAACACACCTACTTTGGAAGGTGAGCGCTGTCCAGGGTTGGTTGGTGTGACCTTTCGGGTTCATTCTTCTTTTCTTCTTAGCCCTCTCTGCATGCGTCCGTTTCCTTATTTCTTTTAAATTCAATGTTATTCCGTGGACAATAGTGTGGGTTATGCGTTTTTAACTGATATGCTTAAACTTAATGTTATTATTGTAACGTGTAACTGTTTTTTGTCCCTAACAAATAAAATAAAATAAAATAGAATAATATGACGTCTACATTCGAGCGGTAGAAAATGGTACTTTCTACATCGATGAGTGTAATCAAAAGATACTTGCTTCGCCTTATAATTAAGGTACTTTAGAAATTTCCTGTGAATGCCCTCGATACGAGACTTATAGATCTCGTATTGAGGGTTCCATACTTGTGATGCATACTCATCATTGTCTTACCTTGTCACACAGCACGCAGTAATGTTTACTTTTCTTCAAATGCACCAATCTGTAGTGATTGTTCTTGTACAAAACGCGAGAGAATATTTTGTCGCACGCTGGGCACGGTACACTGAGGACAATAAAAAGAATGTTATTGTTATAAAATAAATAAATAAATATCTTGGGACAACTCACACACGGCTATCTGATCCCAAGCTAAGCAGAGCTTGTGTTATGGTAACCAGACAACTGATATACATACTTATATAATGTATAAATACATACATATTATAGATAAATCACACCCAGACACAGAACCAACAATCATGCTCATCACACAAAGTTTGTCCTGGGTGGGAATCGAACCCACGACCTCCGGCTTTGCAGTCAGGGCCGCTAACCACTAGACCAACAGGCCCGTCAAAATACTAGCATTTGCCCTTGACGACGCCTGCGTAAATGACGGACCCCGTTTTATCCACTTTGGTGGTGAATTTTGAAAAATCCCTTCACAGCGGACGTCTGCTAACTATAATCTACTTCAATGCCAAATTTCATCTTTATACGTCAAGCGGTTTTCGATATTTCGTGAAGAGTGTGTGAGTTACCTTTCGCTATTATATATTCAGATAGATAGTTATGTAGTATTCCATAGAATATACTTTTGTTCTGAATTTTACAAGTCGATTTTGGGTTCGGTTCTCAGGATGGACAAAGTGTTATTGGGTTTTCCCATCAGGAATTTCTTAGTAGCAGACTCGGAGTCTGGAGTTGTGCCCGGCAATTGGCTCGCCCCTTATTACATGGGACTAAAAACATAACTGGCAAAATGTGAGTGTACTAATGGGTACACCTCTGCCTAATCCTTCGGGGATTACAGGCGTGATGTTATGTCATAGTCAAAGTCAAAGTCAAATCATTTATTTGAAATAGGCCATTAAAAGGCACTTTTAAACGTCACGTCATTTACAAGAAAAAGGAATCTAGGAGTCCCTTCCAAAGTAGCGGTAGTACCTGGGAATCGAACCCAAGACCTCATGCTCAGCAGTGGCGCTTTGCGACCACTAGACCAACGAGGCAGTCCGTTGGCGCTGTTTTTATCTATCATTAAAAAAAGCACAGACAATTTATTACATACCTAACTTTCTTCTTAGGCGTATGTCTTACAGACTGCTGCAAATGCTTCTTATATTTCAAAATGGTAGGAAATTGTTTGTCGCACTCAACGCAGTAGCGCAGTTCCACGTTCACTTCATTCTCATTACGATTCAAAGATGGCCTCAACTCAGGATGTACTCTTCTGTGGTGGTGCGCGAAGTTTTTGTACGCTGGGAAATTTTTATTGCAAATTGAGCAGTAATGTGGAAGATGCTCTTTTCTGAAACAAAAAATAGGGTGTAAAGTTTCTCATCCTCCGTTGGAAAAGGAGGATTGTGCGGTTTAGGCGCAGAATGCCCAATCTAAATGACAACAGAATCGCCAAAGGACTAGTTCTCAAAATTGCTAATTATTAGACATGCGAAATGTAGCTCACTGAAAAGAAAAGAGTGATACAGCTATTTTGATCAAAAGAGCTGTATCACTTTTTTAACTCTTGAGCTCAATTTATTTACTTGCGAGCTACAGGTCAAATTGAGCGGCGCTTCTTTACGAAAGTCAAACGAGACAACTATCATTGATGTTCATTTAACTTAGTTGCGAGCTACAGATAAAATTAGATGCATTGAGTTGTTTTGTTCTTATTACAAATAAATACAATTATGAAAGCCAATGATTTTCCTTCATACTAAAACAGGCTTAGGGCTGTCAATCTAGATGAATAAATATTTGAAAATATAATTAACTAGCTTTCGTTCGCGGCTTCGCTCGCAAATTAAGTTTAAAATTCGAACATAATTTAAAGGACATGTGGCGCCATCTATCTTCTTAAGAATGTTATTGAGATTTTCCTCGGAAACAGTACTTTTTCTGGGGATTAAAGGTACCCTATGTTCGTTCCTGTACATCTGGCAACGTATATGCAAAATTTCAGGATGATCGGTTCAGTGGCTTAGGCGTAAAATGGTAACAAACAAACAAACTTACTTTCGCATTTATAATATTAGTTAGGATTAGTTAGGATTGACAGCATAATGTAATAAATGGACTATATCATTTATATCGTATCACTCGCGTAACCACCTCTCGTAACTCGCAAAGCCTCTCAGACAGAGTAAGTATAGAGTCAATGAGCCGTTGAGCTAAAAGAACTAATGAGCTATTCCGTGAACAACTGAGCGACTGAGAGCTAGATTGTAATTAAAGAGCTAGTTCAATTTTATCTCTCATTCGCGAGCTACCCATGTCTACTAATTATCAAAATGGCATATTTTCTATAATTTGGAGTATTCTTATAAATAAAAGATTTCTTAGTATAATACATGTATTTGTTTAATCTGTGAGTTGAAATTGTAAGATTTTATAATGGACTGGAATATAATTACTTTGTAAGATTTTATAATGAACTAGAATCGAATTACTTAAAATTGATTTTGTTGAGTTTGTCTACACCGACACTATGAGATAGTAATTCTATTCTCTATGTTTAGTTAGTCTATGACACGACGTGGCCTTCACGAGGATTTCCACAACGCTATGATAATGTAACCAGGATTTTATAAAACCTAATTGAAAAGAGTGCCATGGAGTTTCCTGCTCGTTCTTCTCCATAGAGGCCTACCTACGTTTTGGAACGAGCAACTAGCTTCAACTTTCTGACTAACTGACCGACTCCTTGACAATTCAATAGTGCCTGTAAATGGTCTAATCGAAATAAATGTTTTGACTTTGAATGATATAAACTTACTTGATATGCGTCTCCAGTATTCGTTTTGAATATAAACTTTTATTGCAGTAATCACAGGTGACCCTCTCATGCGTCATTATGTAATGTTTGCTGAATTCTCCGAGAGTTCTGTAATAATAAATTATATTATGGTTTGTTGACTGCCTCGTTGGTCTAGTGGTCGCAAGCGCGACTGCTGTGCATGAGGTCTTGGGTTCGATTCCCAGGTCGGGCAAAGTGTTATTGGATTTTTTCCATCAGGAATTTCTCAGTAGCAGCCTCGGAGTCTGAATTTGTACCCGGTTGATGGCAATAGGCTCGCCCCCTATTACATGGGACTAAAAACATAACTGGCGAAATGTGGGTGTACTTATGAGTACACCTCTGCCTAACCTACCTGCCTGCCTGCTTTGCCTCTCTCTGTATGTATTTATAAATTATATAAGTATGTATATCAGTTGTCTGGTTACCATAACACAAGCTCTGCTTAGCTTGGGATCAGATAGCCGTGTGTGAGTTGTCCCGAGATATTTATTTTTATTTATTTATAACCCTTCGGGGATTACAGGCGTGATGTTATGTCACTAAACCGATTTTGATAAAATTTTGTACAGAGTAATTTTGAACCCCAGCAAAGGACATATACTACTTTTATTTCGACTCCCGTCTGCGTTAGGGATAACCGACATTTTTGATTCGTATTACCGTTTGTGCACCTATTTTTTGAGCACCTTATGCATTGAAAAAGTAAATATTGGTGCTCAAAAAATAGATAGCTAAGTTTTTTAGTTAAAAAAAAATACCAGCCTATATTTCAAACAGGGAAGGCACGAGCATTGATCACCACACTTGCTCAAAACAGTTTGGCGATTTCAGACTTACATTAACTACAATTCCAGGTTTCTTCACGATGTTCACCGTTGTCAGTGCTGTCCAGAATTAGTACTTCATCATCTGCCTAGCCTTTTCCCTATTTTGGGGTCGGCTTCCAGTCTAACCGGATGCAGCTGAATACCAGTATTCTACATGAAGCGACTGCCTATCTGACCTCCACAACCCAGTAACTGGGTAATATGATACCCCTTGGTAAGACTGGTTGTCAGACTTTCAGGCTTCTAACGAATTATAACGACTGTCAAAGATCCACGTATGACAGCCGGGACCAACAGCTTAACGTGCTTTCCGAGGCACGGTACGATGTCAGTGATGTCTAAGATAAACTTAGGAAGTATCAAGTAGAGATAAAATACAATAACATGGCGCGCCCCTCCATAATTCAAAACGTTTGAAAGTGTTTGTGATAGTATTTAAAAGACTCACAATGCATGTGTGCGTACTGAGACGGCTCCCGAAACAAAACAAATCAGCGACTAGCCGCGTCATTCTCATTAATCACGTCATTATTGCTAGTATGGCGTTGCACAGACATAGTCTATGAAAATGACAGGTGCGTTGTCTTACGCGGTCGGCTATTAATGGAGGGATGATTCTCATTAGAGCGGGCCGTGCCCGGGACGGGGCCCGGACGGGGCACGGACGTGGCACGGTTTTAAATCTGTTACATATATTTTGTATGAATTAATTTATATTACACAGTGCATTATTCGTGTCCCGTCCGGGCCCTCTCGACGCACTTCAATACCACGTCGGCTCGTCCACGCTCCGGCCCGGGCACAGCCCGCT
This sequence comes from Hoplodrina ambigua, assembly GCA_949774945.1. NCBI lineage: Eukaryota > Metazoa > Arthropoda > Insecta > Lepidoptera > Noctuidae > Hoplodrina > Hoplodrina ambigua. The sequence goes on from OX458994.1 coordinate 2,971,382, forward strand.
CTAATGAGAATCATCCCTTATTGACAAACAAATCTGCCGGCCTGCTACTGAAGACGATTACTCACAACTACATACAAACTCTTTCAAATGGATGTGACTACACACATTGAAATAGTAATATAGAGGGGCGCGTCATGTTAAAGTAGTTTATCTCTACTTGGTCTTGTAACACTCAAAGTCAGTCTGACAGTCCAGATTCAGTCCTTACTTACCTAAATTCTAAAGGACAGCTGTTACAGGTAAATGTTTTGGTGTGAGATCTATTCAGATGCTTCTTCAGCTCTCCTCTGGTGCGAGACAGTTGACCGCAGAAAGTGCAACGGAGCATTGGATTGTGATTGTCTTTCCAATGCTCTTCGAGTTGGCTTTCTGAGTTTAACTTTCGATTGCAGGCTGTACAGTTTGTTGGGAATTCTAGCTGTAGAAGATAAAGCTCATTTAGTAAGCAGGTTCTGTTTGAGACATGGAAATAAAGCATAAAATATTTTAAAAAACCGACTGCCTCGTTAGTCTAGTGGTCGTAATGCGCGACTGCTGAGCATGAAGTCTTGGGATCAATTCCCAGGTCTGGCAAAGTGTTATTAGGTTTCTTCGCCAGGAATTTCTCAGTAGCAGCCTCGGAGGCTGTGCCCGGTTGATGACAATAGGCTCGCCACCTTTTTCATTACATGGGACTTAAACATAACTGGCGAAATATGGGTGGTACACCTCTGCCTAACACTTCGGGGATTACAGGCGTGATGTTATGTTATTAAACGAAAAATAAGTGCGAGCAATATCCGACACGAAATAATGGGAACAAAGACTATTTTACACAAAGAATTTTTTCAACTGGCAATTATAAGGCTTATAAGAATGTTCACATCATATTATAATCTAGATAAAATAGTATAAATCTGTCAAAAATTACCTACACTTTTTTTTTGACATAGATTGTCGCCAAAATGATGACTACTTTTTAGTTATAATAAAAAGTCAAAGTCAAATCATTTATTTCAATTAGACCATTAAAAGGCACTTTTGAACGTCATTTACAAGTGAAAAGAAAAATTATAATATTTAATCTAGTCGCCCGTTCCAAAAGGTAGTTTCGTATGGAGAAGAACGGGCAAGAAACTCCATACTTACTCTTTTAAAAAAATATATATATGATTTACAATAAGTAGTAGGTACATTAATTCTATTTATACGAAAGTGAAGACGATGTACCTAAAATAAAAAATTAGACAATGGTGCCGATTCTCTTGGTCACAACTAAACTAAAATTAGACTATTTCCATCTTTTTCTGTCCAATAAAACAACAAAGAGACTAATGTAAATAAGAGCTGTCAAATTTAATCAATCTGACACATCCATACAATTATAGTTGACATCTTAAAACGTATGGATTAAAAATACGGAAAACTTCAAGGCAAAACTAATTTGACATCGCTAAATAAGTTCTTTAATGTCACGGAATGTCACCGTCCTTTCCTTTCGCTGTATGTTAGCAAGAGATGTCAATTCTCTACATTAGTCTAGTTTGTGAACAAGGGAATCGGCACCAGTGTTTTTTTTTTAATAAAAATTATACTAACCTGGCTATGGTGAAGTGTCTGATGCCTCAAATAATCCAAGCGCTTGTTATACCCAAAGTTACACAGCTTACAAAAAAACTTTTTATCATAGCGGTACTTTGCCGTCTCTTGAAACATCTCATCAACTTCCCTCGAGCTCACATACACCGTCTCATAGTACGGACTAACATTTTTAGTAAACATACTGTTGATTTTAGTAATAGTTGCAAGATCTTCATATTTTTTGATTCTAGATTTTTTAGGACCCTTGTTTCGACGACGATATTTTACTACTTCATCCGTTTCCTGTTTTAAATCCGGTTCACAGTAATCGGTATCATTATTCATACTGATATCGTCATTCTCATATTCTTGTTTAACGATATCATTTTTCTCTATTTTAATTTCTATGAGCAGTTTCTCGTCGTCAGTTTCATCTTTCTGATCAAAAAGTATGTTAGCATCTTTTTGGTCAAGTGTCAAGTCTTTTTGTTCGATGATGTGGTCTTTTTGTTCAAGAATTATGTTGTTTTGTTCAAATAATAGGTCTTTGTTTTCTTCTTCGTATATAAATTGGTATTTGTAGTCGTATTGCTTGTGTTTTGTTTTTAATAGTAGCGATAATGTCTTGGGAATGTCTCTCTGAAATTATATAAAAAAAAAAATTTTGATATTGAACTAATTATTTAAATAAAAAATTACTTTAAAGTAACTGCCTCGTTGGTCTAGTGGTCGCAAGCGCGACTGCTGTGCATGAGGTCTTGGGTTCGATTCCCAGGTCGGGCAAAGTGTTATTGGGTTTTTCCATCAGGAATTTCTCAGTAGCAGCCTCGGAGTCTGGATTTGTGCCCGGTTGATGGCAATAGGCTCGCCCCCTATTACATGGGACTAAAAAACATAACTGGCGAAATGTGAGTGTACTAATGGGTGCACCTCTGCCTAACGCTTCGGGGATTACAGGCGTGATGTTATGTTATGTTACTTTAAAGTATTGAGACTTATTCTGCCTTATTATAAAACAAAGTCTTTGCCACCAGGTTTTAAACATTCAAGCCTGTTTTTAATTTCGAACTTTATTTCGAAAACAATTAACTTAGTAATACAAAAATTGGCTCAATGTTATATAATAAAGCGGTATAAGTATAATCAAAATTGGTTTATTGATTTCCAAGAATTTTGACTAAACATGTTGACTGCAGGCTAACATTCGTCACGCTAAGCCCAAAGCGTGGCTGACTAAATGACTACACAGCTGGTGTTTGCCATTGAAAAATACATACATTTGTATGCGTTTTCACGCACTTGTTAAAAGTTTTTACGTAGGTACTGGAATACATGTGTAATTATTTCATTATTTAAACTTTATGCAACAAAAGTACAAAGGCAGACTTAATGCATTGGCATTCTCTACCAAAGGTGGGTTATTACTAGCCTAAGTTCAGGTTTCTCAAACAAATTAATGTGACAAACTATCAAATGTGTGTATACTGCTGTTCATGTGTGTTATGAATCCTTTACAGCAACTTACATACACTTGGAAAATCATATTACATTTGCAAGGATTTTTGTCCCAGAAACCGGAGATATATGCGTCTCTGCTGGCCAAAAGCCTCTCCTATATTACAATACTCAATGACTCATTCATCCATCCATAAACATCTTGCAGAGATTATACTCAACCTAGCTGAAGGTTTACCTCCAAGAAGGGCGTAATAACATTTACCTCGTCATAGAACGACTGCAGATACTCCACCAGTCTGTATTGTGCTGTTTTGATACGAGCTTGGAAGTATTTCATCTTGTTTAGTAATGCTATGCATTCCCAACACAGCAGTAAGTCGATGGAATCCTAAAAAAAATAAGTAAATTTCTGATTTCATTTTTTTATGGTCATTTTGTTTTAACACAACATAACATAACATCACGCCTGTAATCCCCGAAGGGTTAGGCAGAGGTGTACCCATTAGTACACCCACATTTCGCCAGTTATGTTTAAGTCCCATGTAATAGGGGGCGAGCCTATTGCCATCAACCGGGCACAAATCCAGACTCCGAGGCTGCTACTGAGAAATTCGTGATGGAAAAATCCAATAACACTTTACCCAACCTGGGAATCGAACCCAAGACCTCATGCACAGCAGTAGCGCTTGCGACCACTAGACCAACGAGGCAGTCATTTTGTTTTGTTATTGTATTTTAGTAGTAGTCTGTAGTAAGGGGTATATCCAACACTGGATTTGGTCAGTGGGTCGTCTTAGGGGCGGATAGAGTGTTTTATAAAAACTAAAAAATTCAAAGGCCCATAACTCAGAAATAGTGCACCGTAGGGCCATACTTCTCAGACCTTAATTTGTTGCTATGGACAAGCTTGATAAGACGCTGCAATAAAATTAGTACATTTTTCAAAAAGCTTTTGGAAAAAATATTAAGTCCTCGCTCCATAGCGCCCCTAAGACTACACCCATGGATTTTTATGAGTTGCAAGGCCCGATCGAAGGGGGGGCCAACAGAGCAAATGCCCAGAGCGCCAAAAATGAAGGGCGGCAAAAATGAGGGCGCCGGGCGGTTGCACCAAGTCCAACATACTCTCATGAATTTATGTATACTTATTCAGAAGCCATAGTATCTTAAGTGAATATTATACAAATAAAACAAAATCACATATCTATCATCCCATCTTTGGAATAACAAGCTCATGAATTATATGGTGTTAGTGTAGAGAGCGGCGAATATTACTATTGCCCGGACTCCCGGAGCGGTAAAATAGCTAGATCGGGCCCGAGTTGATGTTACAATAACATTGCAATTAAAGAAGGAAAATAATAAATACTTACGTTTTCATTGTGTATCACATCTTCTCTTAATTTTATATACAGCGCTTTATTTTGACCAGTCACGCATGTAAGCTTCCTATCGGCGCTCAAACAGCCCTGACACAGCGTTAACATTATTTTACATTCATGTTTTACATCCATTTTTACAGATTATTTTCTGTTGTAAGTTGACGAATTTCGCGAATTCGTGTTAGATCGAATTTGACATTGACGTTTGTTATGGCTTCCAAAGAGGTTGGGTGCTTTTTTTTCTCGGTTTGGACTCTACACTTTTAGCACAGTTCAACCAATATCATTTTAATTTTTGTAATTTTTTTGGTTTCATTATTTTTGTTCTGCAAATACAGGCATCAAGAAGTAGCCATGATACTAAAATCTGTTCTTTCGTCACAAACTACATTCAGCTCATGCTGTGAACCAAGTTCCAATAATTTGCCAGTCTGCAAGGTCTTACGTTTAGAATATTAGTTTTGATAGATGATTTAAATATTAATATTAAATAAATCACCCATGAGACAGTCAGGGTGGGGCAAGCGGCCCACTCTGCCCCACCTTGGCTACACATATGCTTTTTGCCATTTTTATGGGCTATTTAGCAGATTAACAACATGGGCGATCGCCAACACAAGGACAACAGATTTAATTCCTTGTGCGTATAGTTTTTTACTAACTGCTAAATGAAAAAATAAAACTGGGCTTAAAGTAACTGAGTATTTTTATTTCTGTAACACTATTCTAGTACAAAAAGTCATCTTAGAATAATTACAATAAAATTAAGTACTTTTAAAATCATAAATTTTCACTATTTTTTTTTTCTACACCAATTCACTTGTTCTTTTTTTTTTACAATAACTAAGTATAAGTGATGCAACAACCTTGAAAACAATAATTTAAATAATAAAAATATATAATAATATAAATGCATACTCAAAGATTTCTTGATTCCAGTATTTTTTTTTACAAAAAAAAAAAACAAAAAAAAGGTTTTCGTCATTACGTGGAATTTTTAATATTATATTTTTTACAAAAATAAATCAATGTGGGTATGAGAGTACAGTCACAGGTTAATTTTAATAATAAATATAATATAATCTCTATAATTTCTATATTTAAGCTTAAAAAATTATTGTGTTATAGAGAATACGGAATCTCCATCTAAAAAATCACTAGGTAAGAACTTAATAAGCTTGCAATAATTTGTTCTTAAGATTTTTGTCCGCATTAAAATAAATAAATACACCATTCATAACAACACAATAGGTACTCGACATATAAACATAGTAGCGGATCCAGGTGAAGGCTGTCCACACCAGTCTTACCAAGAGGTATCGTATTACCCAGTTACTGGGTTGCGGAGGTCAAATAGGCAGTCGCTCCATGTAAAATACTGGTATTCAGCTGCATCTGGTTAGACTGGAAGCCGACCACAACATAGTTGAGAAAAGGCTAGGCAGATTGATTAAAGTATAGTAGTCCAATTTTTAAATATAAACACTAGTTTCCACATAAACTTAACACAAACATACTGACAAACACACAACTCATCTTTAACCATATTTACATCTGCTGTCTGAACATTGCGGTGATTTCTTCAACAGTCTTGTTCTTCGTTTCTGGAACTTTGAAGAAGATGAAGAATATGAATATTAGTTGGAGAACAGCGAATATTATGAACACATTCGCTCCGAGCGCCATCTGTGGAGAAAAATAAAAAGTTATTAATCAATACTTAGGCGCTTTGCACACGGAGCAACTTAAGTTGAGGCAACTATCAACTCTTTAAAAGTGTCCTGTAATAGTTAATAGTTGCTATAACGTTTACGGTTGCCGCAACTTTATGGCAATCTGTGAGCAACTTTCATAGCTAACCGAGTTGCTACTGAGCGAAAGTGCGTCAACTGTTACGCAGCGATCTATTTAACAGTTGCTAGTTGCGGCAATTAGAAACAAACTTAGTCATCGACAGAAGCGTAGCGTACCTTGGCGGGGCCCCGTATAAAAATTTGTTTGGGGGCCCTTAGAAAGGGTAAATATTTCTCAAAAAAGAAAAAATGTTTCCATAAAATTAAAAGAAATATTTATTCATCATAATTATCTATCTGTCATATTTTTAAAAACAATTCAAATTAAATATTAACTCTCCTTGCCTTTTTTTCGGCAAACTGATTAATTAAATCATTCATAGCTGATGATGACTTTAGTTTTTCTTAAGTTTTTGCCTCTTTGGACAATAGTGACAGGTCTGACAGGCGTTCCCGTCCCATAGAAGTTCTTAAATAATTTTTTATCAGTTTTAATTTCGAGAAACTTCTTTGGGAAGTTTTTATTCATTTTTGCTTACGCACTTTAGGGGCCCCCGTAGGCCAGGGGCCCCGTATAATTGATACGGCAGATACGGCGGTAGCTACGCCCCTGCTATCAACTCTTTAAAAGTTTCCTGTAATAGTTAATAGTTGCTATAACGTTTACGGTTGCCGCAACTTTATGGCAATCTGTGAGCAACTTTCATAGCTAACCGAGTTGCTACTGAGCAACTCGGCTAGCTATGAAAGTTGAGTAAACTGAGCGAAAGTGCGTCAACTCAGCGATCTATTTAACAGTTGCTAGTTGCGGCAATTAGAAACAAACTTAGTCATCGATTACAGCAACTGAAAACTGATGACGATTGCTGCAACTCGAAACTCGAGTTGCTATGTGTGCGCAGTCCAATTGAAATAATATATGTAAACAGCTAGATGCCAGTTGCTGCAATAGTTGCTCGGCTTGCTCTGTGTGCGCCTTAATATGTGTCTTTATTGCTTTTCCATATGTATTCTTAGGTGGTAACTTATATAATTGAGATCATAATGGAACCTCTAGGGCACAGCAAAAGGGTAGGAGAGAGAAAACCCCGTTTTAGACATAATTAAGAAACAGTTCAAACTTTTAAGAATAATCATTTGGAGATACTAATAACTTACTATTATTTTACTTATTTTATCGACGGGTGAAAGGCTAAAGGACAATTTAGTCGTGTTTTATTTTCAACCTTATTTCAAACACATAATAAGGTTGAAAATAAAAAACGACCACATTATCGCTTAGTACATTTTTAGCCTTTCACCCGTCGAATTATTATTTTATGTTAAGTGAGTATCCTATCCTAACTTCCTAACTAATATTATAAATGCGAAAGTAAGTTTGTTTGTTTGTTTGTTACCATTTTACGCCTAACCCACTGAACCGATCATTCTAAAATTTTGGATATACGTTGCTAGGTGTACAGGGACGAACATAGAGTACTTTTAATCCCGAGAAAAAGTACTGTTTCCGAGGGAAATCACAATAACGTTCTTATGATCATAGATGGCGCCACCTGTCGTTTCGAATTTAAAAGACAGGACATGGGTAATTTTTTCCGCGACTTCGTCTGTGTCCGCGATAACAGAAATTTACGCGGACGAAGTCGCGGGCACAAGCTAGTTTTAAATAATTTTATTTTAAATAGGTTTATTTTTATTGCAATCCCGTTTATCTATTTATTGTTATTTTATTTATTTAACATTAATAATTCATATACATATTTTAACAGACATGTAGATTGCAATATTCATTATTTTTCTACATATTTTTACGAAAACAAGTTTTAAATGTTCGAATTTCGCGGGCTATCAAAAGCGGGTCTTCCCTATATCGTACCAACGGCCATTTTAAATTCAAAATGGCTGATGTATGTACTTACAGAGAGCTGTAGGAAGCTGAGTCCGACTATAAAATTAGCCGTCCAGTTTACTGTCACTGCTACAGATGTCGCTGCGGGGCGCGACGATTGGTTGAATAACTCTGTAAACAAACAACATAATAATCATTATTGTGTACAACCAGGCCCCTCCACTGGGCACTCTGGGCCAGGGCCGCATGAAGGCAAGGGGCCCCGGCCCGCCCTTATGAATAAAAATACCAGTATTAATATCTGATTTAATGACTAAATATTTGATTTGCAGTGAGATTTCCGTTAAGTTTCCTTATGTGAATAAAATATTAGTAGGTACATAATATGTTTCTATTCAGTCAATAATTGCTATAGTGTAAAAAATAATAAGTAGGTCTTACCAGTAACTAAGAACCATGGGATAGAGCCGGGGCCCACAGCGAACATAACCACGAAGAGAATCACCAAAGCGATGCAGAAGTACGACACCCATGATATGTGAGCCTGTGGAAGAGAACTTAGTCACTATACAACATCGTAACATCACACTAGGTGTCCATGGTGGGGCATAGTGAGGCAAATTAGGGCACATGCCCCATCATGACTGTTTCAAAGTCAAAGTCAATTTATTTAGACCATTAAAAGGCACTTTTGACCGTCATTTATAAGAAAAACAATGTTACTCGTTGCTAGTGAGCTTTCCACAGGTGAAAGATTTTTTAAAATGGGTAAAATACTTAATTATTGAGTTTATCCATTACAAACAAACATACAAAACTTTTCTCTTTTAAATATTAGTTTAGACAAATCATCATCTGCCTAGCCTTTTCCCAACTATGTTGGGGTCGGCTTCCAGTCTAACCGGATGCAGCTGAATACCAGTATTTTACATGGAGCGACTGCCTATCTGACCTCCACAACCCAGTAACTGGGTAATATGATACCCCTAGGTAAGACTGGTTGTCAGACTTTCGGGCTTCTGACGACCCGTAACGACTGTCAAAGATCCACGTATGACAGCCGGGACCAACGGCTTAACGTGCTTTCCGAGGCACGGAAGAGTCTCGGTATGTAAAGATGGTCACCCATCCACGGACCAACCCCGGCAAGCGTAGCTTAACCTGACGGATCGACCCGTGCGGCTGTTATTACTTAGCCACGAGCTCCTATTAAATATTACTTTAGACAAATGCAATTCCAAAATAAAAAAGAATCTTATTAGTTAAAAAAATCTTGGAACTTTACGCCAATGTCAATGCTTTTGATACTTACATACATATAAGCGACCACCAGGCCTACGGAGCAGGCGAACATACCAGCGAAGCCGGACAGCAGCAGCGTCTTGCGGCCTGCTACCTCCACTAACAGGAGACTTACTATCGTCATGACTACATTCATGGCACCCATACCTTGAAAAAAATATATATAATAACAATCACTGCCTGAGGTCTTGAGTTCCTGCCGGGGTTGCAGGACGTCATAACAGGATACCGTGGCCCCGGAACGCAAAGGGTAACAGAAGGAACAGGGTGGTTTTTTAGTCAGTAAAAAGTTTGACAGTCCCTTCTGCCCCACCCAGGGTGGAAGGTCTCATTTGATGATTTTTAAACCCAAAAATAAATGGTGCCTATTTCAGTCATTATTATCGACAAGCAGAGTACCTAGGTACAATCTGAATTGATCGGCAAATTCTAAATTAACGCGACCGAAGCCTCGGGCGTAAGCTAGTTAATAATAATTACTTAGTTTTTATTGTTGCCCCTACGACCACCTTAAAATATTGATTGGTTCTCAATGCATATGCTCAAACGGGAATTTTACGTATTATCGTTTCTTACCTAACGTAGCATACTGAGACTGACTCCTAGTCAGCTGGACCCTGGTGAAGATGTCAGTGGAGAAGAATATGACAGCGTTGATCCCCGAGAACTGCTGCGCCACCATCACCACCATGGCGATGAGCAGCGGCTGGCGCAGCTGACGGTTGCCGAATAACTCGCGGAGAGTAACCTTTTTACTGATTTTGTTTTTTTCTGCTTCCTGTAATTTGAAGGTAAGGTTAGGATCGTGGACTAAATACCTATTATTTAATATTTATTTAGGCTTACTTGTCAACGTGCCAAGGTTATCTATGTGTTTGTTGCTAATACAGGCCCATTTGTATGACCATCGGCGTATTCAAGTTTTGATTTTGGATGGGGCAATACTGATAAATACATACTATATAAAGTTTTACATTATAAAGTATTCAAATGTACAAAACTATGATATAATTTCTGGATTGTAAAACAATTTTTTTTATTTAGTGTAATTATACATTTTCTTGCCTATCTTTTTACATGAAACTACCTTTTGAAAGAAGCAACTAATCACCCATGAGCCAGGGTGACGGTGCTCAGTAATTGTTGTAAGTTTTCGCCTGTTTTTGCCATCAGATTCATATTGACTGCAATTAACCATCCTAGCTCAACAACACCGAAATCATTTTCATTGTAGGACGCCGTTACTCTGCTCATACACGCCCTTCCATGCCTGTGTGTCAGGGTGGGGCAAGCGTCCCACTCTGTCTCAACGTGACTACGCCGATGTATATGACTTATATTTTTTAGGTTCGCTTGAAGTACGCCCTTTGAGCCTAAATAGCATACCTACTATATCATAAATTAGGTATTTACCTGGTGCATCTCTTCCATTTCGCCATGAACAGCAACGTCACCTCTCAACCAATTGAGAGCTGAAATAAAAGGGTACATTATTTTATTATCCTCTAAAAAGAGTCGTAAAAGTTTTATGAGATGTACGAGCTCATCTGTGGACAGTACGGCAGACAAGAGGTGTGCATTATGGAGGCAAGAACAGCCACCCCCTCCACACTCCGGAAGAACATCTTCCCCCTAGATGTGAACTGCAGTGGCCTATCTGGAAATCTCTTAACAGATTGCCCCCACTAGTTAAGCTATTAAGGCGAAACATCATCATCATCATCTGCCTAGCCTTTTCCCAACTATGTTGGTGTCGGCTTCCAGTCTAACCGGATGCAGCTGAATACCAGTATTTTACATGGAGCGACTGCCTATCTGACCTCCACAACCAAGTAACTGGGTAATACGATACCTCATGGTAAGACTGGTTGTCAGATTTTCGGGCTTCTGACGAACCGTGACGACTGTCAAAGATCCACGTACGACACCCGGGACCAACGGCTTAACGTGCTTTCCGAGGCACGGAATGATGTCAGTGATGTCTAAGATAAACGTAGAAAGTACATTTTTTAGGCAAGAGATAGATAATCTAGAAATACCTACTAAAGCGACTGACCTCTCTGTGCATGCAACTCTTGTCCCTTATTCAGCAACAAGAACTTAGGCGACTCCGGGCATCTAGGCAGGGTGCATATCTGTAGCAGTGCCGGTATTGCGGTGGCCCCTAAGAGGTACGGCCAGCCTTCGGCAGTGCCTAACACTGACTCCAGTCCTAGGACTTGTGAGAGGAGAATCGTCATCGTGATTACTAGTTGGTAGACCGTGCCTATCTGAAATAAAGAAATATAGAATTGTACTATCGTGGTCGACTCATCGCCCATACATGGGGCCAGTGGCGCAGCTTGCATGGGTGGCACCCGGTGCTCATAACACTGGTGTCACCCAAATATAAAAACTTGAAACTAATAAATATTCGATAAACGTAAAATACAAATTAATTTAATTATTACAAATGGGTCTTTTATAATTAAAATAAAATAGGTATTGTAATAACTTAAAGAAATTGTGTTTAATTTATCACAATTATCACAATCGATATTAAATTATTTAGTTTGGATAACATAATATTTAAAAATTACTAAAGCCTAAGTGATTTATTGTGGAAAAACGTGTTAGTTTGTGTATATTTTTTTTCACAGTCGGGTGTCACCCCGTGTTTGTGACACCTGCTCTTAATATTTTTTTATTGCAATCCTGAGCCACAGCAACGCGTGGGCCGGTCAGCTAGTAAATAATAAAAATAAAATATTTGTTTTTTCATTTTTTTTTTGAGATCTTTTTATTATTTGAATGAAGAATAATTGTACTACATCGTACGTATGTACGAATCTTCTTTTAAGTTATCAACGTCTATACTCGATTGATTAAGATAAGGTTGGTTATAGCTGATCAAGCCAGAGTCTGTACTTACCGATCCTCTTAATGAAACAGGAGATATTTCAGCGAGGTACATAGGAGCTAAGCCCGCGTTCAAGCCGCTGTTGACGCCAATTAATAGCCTGCAACAACACAATGGCTATGTAAGTTGAGAACGACTGACGAGGAGGTAACGTTATAGGTAAGAGCCATGCCACACGATGCGGTGCGGCGCCGCTACGCAGGTCATCTCGCCGGACTAGCGACCACACGGTAAGCGCGGCGCCGCATCGTTTTGCGGCACCGTTGCGGCGTATGGCGCGACGGAAGAGAGAGTTGGCCCCATTACGACGACGAGTGTGAGTAGTACCCATTGGTAGTCGCTGTGTCCCCTTACGGGGGCACGGCAAGCGGGATCGGGGCGAGGCCCCCTGCCCGCGGAGGCTATACCGCGGCCCGTAACTACGGGCCCGTCATTTGATTTGCCCCAAGTAGTACCGCTTCGGGGCCGCGATATTTACACACCTCCCCTCCTCGTCTCGATTCCGATGCGCATGCGGTGCAGCGCCGGAGCGCACCGGACGGCGCCATGTGGCTTCAACACATTTTTGTAAGTAAAATACCGAAGCGGTAACGTTCAGGCGCCGCGCCAGAGACGCACCGCACCGTGTGGCTTGGCCCTGTGTGTAGTGCTCCGCTCCGGCACTGCGTTATTTACACCCCTACCCGGCTCCACCGGACGGCGCCACGTGCCACACCATACATTTTTATATGTAGGACGCCGCAGCGACCGCATCGTGTAGCATGGCTCTCTGATATCGGATATGTTTTTTTTTGTTAGCTCCTGGGCAAAGGCCTCCCTCCACTGCTACCAATCTTCCCGTTTCAATGCCTCATCCCTCCAGTTATGAAGAAATCTGTTCAGTTCATCCCGCTAACAGATGGATGTTTTCAAATGTAATTAATTTATTAAAAAATAAATAGATAGTAATCAGTTCATTAATTAAGTTAATTTTCAATCGAATACATCCATCGGTTTCTAAGAAAACTTCAACTATTCTGACTACCCTGGAAGTGGATACCTATCTCTTTTGCTGACTGTACACTTCTTACCTCCCCAAAATAAGCATCTCAGCAGAATTAGCAACCTTCGAAAGACCCTCCAATAATGCTCCTGCAAACACCAGCACGTTGTTCCAGAGTAGACCGCCTTTTCTGCCGAACCTGTAACAAATAGCAAGCTTGATTAGCTATACCATAATAAAAATGGCTGCGGATGATACTGATCGGTGTTAAATTAATAGAAAAAGGCATTCTAATTATGAAATCTTTACTTTAATTTGAGTTTTTGCCAGTTATATCTCTTAGCTTTAGTGAGTCTCTCTTGGCCCTAGTGAGAGACTCTTGGCCCTAGTGAGTCTCTTGGCCCTAGTGAGTGACTCTTGGCCCTAGTGAGTGACTCTTGGCCCTAGTGAGTGACTTTTGGCCCTAGTGAGTCTCTTGGCCCTAGTGAGTGACTCTTGGCCCTAGTGAGTGACTCTTGGCCCTAGTGAGTGACCCCTGGCCCTAGTGAGTGACTCTTGGCCTTAGTGAATCTCTTGGCCCTAGTGAATGCCTATTAGAATAGAATAGAATAGAATAGAGTTTTTATTTTGCAAATATGGGTAATACATAATAGTTCTTGAGATTACATTTAGCTCAGCCACATTTTACCACCTTACTACCATTTTTATTGATCCTAGCGAGTATATCTTGATCGTAGCGATATCTTGGTCACTTCAATTTTCTGACTAACTGACAGACTCCTTGACAATTCAAAAGTGCCTATAATTGGTCTAATTTAAATAAATGTTTTGACCTTGACATTGACTTATAGAAGGTACTTATGGTCTTTTAGACCGGATCTGTCAGCTCACCTGTCAGCCACGACTCCAGTAATGATGCCCCCGATCATACCCCCCACGCAGTAAATCGCGACAGCTATGGACATCACTGTCGTCACCTTGGGATCGTCTATCGCCGGCAGCGATGAGTTAGTTCCTGTTAAGACGTCTTGTTGGAGCCATTCGGACATTATCTGGAAAAATCATAATACCTACTTGACGAAAAAACGCTCATTGTGACAAACAACTTAAAAATTTATTGTTGCTCAATGTTACATATATGCAGTATATCTATATATTTTTTTTTAATATCTTGGGACAACTCACACACGGCTATCTGATCCCAAGCTAAGCAGAGCTTGTGTTATGGTAACCAGACAACTGATATACATACTTATATAATTTATAAATACATACATATTATAGATAAATCACACCCAGACACAGAAGTAACAATCATGCTCATCACACAAAGTTAGTCCTGGGTGGGAATCGAACCCACGACCTCCGGCTTAGCAGTCAGGGCCGCTAACCACTAGACCAACAGGCCCGTCAAATTCTGTCGGCCTTTATTTGCGCACGATCCTAATTTTTTTCCTAAAATACAAACAGCCTAAGTTTCTTTATTAAGTTGCCAAGTATGCCAATCACAATCGGTCCAGCCTTTTTGGAGATTCTTTGAGAAAAGTCTATCTAATCTTAAGGGAGCGTCTAATTCGTTGTCTGCAGGGTTTTTTTTCTGCCGTGGTAGGCAGAAAATATCTACTAGCATGATGTGAGTGACTTACAGCTTTTTTTTTTTTTTGAGGTGGTAAACATCATCAAATGACTCCTTCCGCCCTGGGTGGGGCGGAAGGGACTGTCAGACTTTTACTGACTAAAAAACCACCCTGTTCCTTCTGTTGCCCTTTACGTTTCGGGGCCATGGTATCCTGACTTACAGCTTGCGGTGCGTTCAGGACCCCGGTGTTGTAGCCGTGTTGGAATGCTGACCAGCACGCCGACGATATGATGGCGTAGACAAGCCGCGAGTTCATGCCCTGTTGAAAGCATAGAAACACAATTTAATTTAAAATGTAGGTAGTGTTGGTACAGTATAAGATATAACACACACATTTTGGTTGACTGGTAGAGAATGCCTAAGGCATTAAGTCCGCTTTTGTACTTTTTTGTTGCATAAAAATTAAATAAATAAATAATAACATAACATCACGCCTGTAATCCCCGAAGGGTTAGGCAGAGGTGTACCCATTAGTACACCCACATTTCGCCAGTTATGTTTTTAGTCCCATGTAATAGGGGGCGAGCCTATTGCTATCAACCGGGCACAAATCCAGACTCCGAGGCTGCTACTGAGAAATTCCTGAGGGAAAAACCCAATAACACTTTGCCCGACCTGGGAATCGAACCCAAGACCTCATGCACAGCAGTCGCGCTTGCGACCACTAGACCAACGAGGCAGTCAGTAAGATATAAGATTTATATGACTAGCATTTGCCCGCGACTTCGTCAAAATCAATGTTACTATGTTACTCGCAGATAATGTAGCTTTCTAATGGTGAAAGAATTTTTAAAATCGGTCCAGTAGTTTTTTCGAATTTATTCATTACAAACAAACAAAAATACAAATTCCTCTTTATAATATTAGTGTAGACATAAACCCGCTTCTCATGCACAGAGACGGACTGAGAATTTGTGGGGCCCTGGGCTACTAATGCTATTTAATTGCCATTTTTTCAATAATCTGTTTACTATAATAATGCATTTTGATACAAGTGAGTTAAGTTTGTCATTACAGTCGAGATTGAATTTCAGCCTGAACCAAAGGCGAGTAAGCATCATGGAGGGGAGAGTAAAGTGATAAAATACAGTGATAATTTATTTTTCAAATGTTAGTTTTCTTTTCCATCGGGGGCTGGGGCCTTTATATTCAGGGGGCCCAGGGCTGCAGCCCAAATAGCCTATTTATAGATCCGCCCCTGCTCATGCATGAGATTGTGGGTTCAAATCCGTTCAAGTACCAATGTGAATTTTCAATTCATATGTAAAGTAGGTACATACAGTCTATAATTGACAAAAAATATCCGCCATTCACGCGAAAGAAGTCTCGGGCATAAAAGCTAGTTATTTATAATTTTAAATAATGTAACCAGGATTTTGTAAAAACCTAATTTAAAAGAGTGTCCGTGGAGTTTCTTGCTCGTTCTTCTCCATAGAGGCCTACCTCCGTTTTGGAACGAGCAACTAGCTTCACTTCCGGATTAACGGACTCCTTGACAATTCAAAAGTGCCTGTAAATGGTCTAATTGAAATAAATGTTTTGACTTTGACTTTGACTAAAAACGCACACGTTTGACAGATGCCAATGTGATCGCACCCTTATATTAGATATTTATTAATAGTTCCGACTTACAGCCGCTCATGAATGTTTGTTTACATTTCAGCAATTATTTGCTTGTAGAAACTAAATTTACATTTATTATATCGTAAATCACAAGTGATCGCTTCTCGGTTCTGGTTTATGTTGTTTTTGGGCCAAACCATAAATTATAGAGTTCATTGTCTTAAAGAATTTGCTTAAAACTTATTTATGACTTTAGACTTCTCGTGGTTGCGATTGCTGAGCTTTGCTTGGTCTTGGGTTCGATTCCCAGGTCGGCCAAAGTGTTCACGTTTTTCCATCAGGAATTTCTCAGTAGCAGCCTCGGAGTCTGGATTTGTGCCCGGTTGATGGCAATAGGCTCGCGCATGTGGGCCCATGTGGATCCATGGACCCACACGGGACTTAAACATAACTGGCCAAATGGGGGTTTACTAACAGGTACACCTCTGCCGAACCCTTCGGGGATTACAGGCGTGATGTTATGTGTTTTTATGGACTTGCCACACATGGTTGACTTGGGTGGGCGAAACAACGCTGCTCCTAGCTTCAGGCGTTTGGGGCTGTCGCGTGTGTGGCCTGTACGCGGCCAGGCTTATTAAATACTAGCTTTTGCCCGCGACTACGTCCGCGTGGAACTTATTAATATCCTACTTGCATACAAACTTCCACCCCCCTTTTCACCGTCTTAAGGGGTGATTTCTGGGATAAAAACTATTCTATGTCCTTCCCCGGGTCTTAAACTATTTATATACAAAATTTCACCTAAATCGGTTCAACGGTTTAAGCGTGAAGAGGTAACAGACAGACACACTTTCGCATATTTATAATATTAGTATGGATAAAGCGACTATAGTTTTTATGCCTTTCCCAACGGTCCATGCAACAAGCCAGTGACTCATCAGACAAGCTATTAAGAATGTTCACTCTTACAATAAAAACTTTTTTGAACAAAGCATGACGGAATGTTGATGTAATCTGTGCTTGAACTACTTATTAAAAAAGAAACAAGTTTCTTCCAAAAAGTGCTCGGTCCATACTCGGTCGAATGACCTCATAAGAGGAAATTGGGAGGTCTTTTCTCTATGGAAACGCTCTGGTTTTATTCATGGTTTATGACTTTAACACATATCCCCCCCCCCCCTATTACATGGGACTAAAAATATACTTGACTGGCGAAATGTGGGTGTACATAATGGGTACACCTCTGCCTAACCCTTCGGGGATTACAGGCGTGATGATAAGTTATGTTAAATTTTCAAAATTTCTTGTAAAAATCTTGTTTCAAATAGTCTTAATTTCTAAATCTTTTTCACAGGGCGAACCTTATGTGGTCGTCTTGGCAACATTTTACATGAAATTGTTTTTGTGGGATATGTTTTTCTTTAAAAAAGAATTAGAGCTGGTTCGTACCTAACCGATAGTTTTATCGTTGACCGACTGTCGGGTGTCGCTGTTCACAGTAGAAACTGCCGATCAAACCACCACCTTACCGTCGTTTTACTATAACCAATTCACAATTACTGCTATAAGACGACCCGAGGAAACAATAAAAAAGTCAAAGTCAAAACATTTATTTCAATTAGACCAATTACAGGCACTTTTGAATTGTCAAGGAGTCGGACGATTAGTCAGAAAGCTGAAGCTAGTTGCTCGTTCCAAAACGGAGGTTAGGCTTCTATGGAGAACGAGCAAGAAACTTCACGGAAACTCTTCAAAGCAAAGTGAGTTGTTTGTCGGTCCGACCTAATGTGAACCAGGCCTTAAAAGTGCTCCCTCACAATGTATTGTAACATTATAGATTCAACTTTGAGCATTACATTACAATAATACCTCCCTTACTAACGAGAATTTGCGTGTAATGTAACATTATAGATTCGACTTTGAGCATTACATTGGAAGTGGAGCGCATTGATGTTACAAGTTGTATCAAGATATTACACATTGTATCATTAAGTACAAGGTGCGCATTGTAATGCTCGGTTCTCCTCCTTCACTGATGTAATGCTCAAATCTGTAACGTTACATTACACGCGAATGCTCCCGAGGGAGCACCTTAAGGTTCCGCGCAAAAATCCGACATTTAAGAGGACGAAGTCGTGAATCAGTTTCTTAAAAAACACAGCTAAACTTAATGTGATCGTTGTCGACCTGCCAGACTTGACATGCCGATTCAGAGATGTCAAGGAATTTACTTTCGATCTACTTTTTTACAAGCTTATAAAGCGCTTTACACACAGAGTAACTATTCCTGCAACTGGCAACTAGCTGTTTACGTATATTTCAATTGGACTGCGCACACATAGCAACTCGAGTTTCGAGTCCCGGCGATCGCTACGCCACTGGATACAGGGTCCCAGAGGCGGATTAAACGTTGAGACTTCAGACTACCATCGCCATGGGCAAATGTCTCATAGGGGCCCCTATAATTGAAAATAGCTCGCGACCCTGTATTGAAAATAACTAACTCACAGGCACAATTAATTGTATGCTATATTATATATTTTTTCTTTTTTTTTTTTGCAATTCCGCCAGTGCTCCCCTTTGTGCCCTTGAGCCCCTAGGCATATGCCTAGTTTGCCTTAGGGGTAATCCGCCTCTGCAGGGTCCCATGTAGGGCAAGCTACGCCACTGAGTCACTAATCTTTGTATTTCTTATCAAAAACAGTAGCAGCGAACTCAAAATAAATGCGCAAGAGCACGTATTCCATATTCAAACCAGATTCCCTTATCTATTCCTAAACGTTTTCTTATACATTGTACAAACAGTAGTTTCGAAGGCATTTCATAAATATTTGAACTACAAATTAAACAGTTATTTATTCAGAGTGACAGGTTCATTTTGATTTAGATTAAAATTAAACAAATATTTTGTAAATTAGAGTACTGCAGTGCGCGGAGTAAAAATAATACCAGCCTATTACTGTCTCACTGCAGGACAAAGGCCTCTTCTCATACAGAGAAGGCACGAGCATTGATCACCACGCGTGCTCAAGGCGGATTGGCGATTCCAGACTTATATTAATTACAAGTCCAAGATTCCTCACGATATTTTCCTTCACCGTTAACAGTGATGTTTTCTATTTTCTAAGCTTATCTTGGACATCACTGTCATCGGTGAAGGAAAACATCGTGAGGAAACCTGGACTTGTAATTAAAGGTAAGTCTGGAATCGCCAAATGCTTTGTGCTGAGTGACGGATCAACGCACAGCCTAAACCGCTGATCGTAGAGACTTGAAACTTGGAGGGTGTGTTTTATAAAAGACATAGGCATCCGATAAGAAAGGATTTCCCGAAATTCTACCCCTTAGGGGGTAATAAAAGGGGGCAAAGTAGTAGTTAGTACCAAGACAAACGATTCCCTTTCAACTTTTCATCCGTATTAATTAGTAAAAGTTGTTATTTTGACATTACAGACAGACACTTTAATTTTAATGTCAGTATGATTTAAATCTCGGATATATTGCATAATATTCTGGTAAGGTAACATCCAGTTCAAACCGGTTCGTAACGAGATAAAACTAGTTCAACAGAAGAAGAACAGCGGGGACACACCCACGCTATTCCGGTATTGTTAAGATTTATTTTTATAGCTTGTAAAAGGAAATGAAACGGTATTTGAGAGTGAAAAAACCCGACTACGTAAAACATGAACTTTAAATAAAAACTAAAAAGAAAAAAAATACAAAATTTATTAGTCTAGAATTCTAATACCTAGGTAACAGTTTGGACCTATTATTAGAAAGATTTGAGCCGGTCTAGATTTTTAATTCTTCTTCTTCTATCGTGTGGGCAGTAAGGTCTTACGACCCCACACACCCTAGTGTCAGAGTTTCTAAACCGCCCAAGGGCCTCTGTCAAGGTTTGAGTGGGACAGTAAGTCCAGGTTTCCTCACGATGTTTTCCTTCACCGATGCCATTGATGTCCAAGATAAACTTTAGAAAGTACATATGAATTGAAAAATTCACATTGGTACTTGCCCAAATTTGAATCCACAACATCATGCACAAGAGGCAGGCGCCTCACGACACAAGCGTTGTGGCGTTGAGGCATTGTGTGTGCCACAACGCCGCCGGCACTCCTACAGATACACTTAGAAGCGACACAAAAGGGTGGAGTACCCTGCGAGGCCAATGTCTATAGGACACTCAAATGATGGGCCGCGGTATAGACTCCGCGGGCAGGGGACTTCGCCCCGATCCCGCTTGCCGTGCCCCCGTG
Source organism: Hoplodrina ambigua (assembly GCA_949774945.1). Classification (NCBI taxonomy): domain Eukaryota; kingdom Metazoa; phylum Arthropoda; class Insecta; order Lepidoptera; family Noctuidae; genus Hoplodrina; species Hoplodrina ambigua. The sequence continues at coordinate 2,992,068 of OX458994.1, forward strand.
AGGGGACAGAGCGACAACTAACGATGGTATATAAGATCCGCCTTAGTTGTGTGACGTCATAAGGACGACAGACGGTTCTTTTTTATTTCTTTGTATACGTGTAATTCTGATTATTCATGACGTAATGATTAATTAATGATTGATTGTTCAAGTTCAAAGTACATGTTTGATGTCAAGTAGATATAATTAGTAACCATTCAGTTTATTATCTAGGTACTAGCTTCTTCTCGCGACTTTGTCCGCATAGTTATAGAGACTAGATACTACTATTCTTCTTCAAGAATCTGGCTATCATATAATTACAAAAATATTCTTTTTCCAATCTGACTTGTAATTCCAAAAAAGCCTCTAATCAAAGAGACAAACAAAAATAACTCTTGCAGCTTTATTACAAGCTTAACATTTATAATATATACTAGCTTTGGACACAGACGAAGTCGCGGAAAAAATTACCCATGTCCTGCAATTTCAATTCGAAACGACACGTGGCGCCATCTATGATCTTAAGAACGTTATTGTGATTTCCCTCGGAAACAGTACTTGTTTTCGGGATTAAAGGTACTCTATATTCGTTCCTGTACACTTGGCAACGCAAAATTTCAGGATGATCGGTTCAGTGGCTTAGGTGTAAATGGTAACAAACAAACTTACTTTCGCAATTATAATATTAGTTAGGAAGTTAGGATTAGTAGGGTTCTCCGTCGTCACGTAAGAAAAAAGCGTTATGCCCCTCAAAACGACCTTCTTATGCGTGTCGTGTCCAAGACAACCGCCTTCTGCATCTGACTCTTGATACATTGTTATTACAGACGCGGTGACGTCAGAAGGACGACAGCTAGTTTTTTTTTATTGCTATGCAAAGATATTTTTTCTAATGATGACGTCATAATTCATGTGGCTGGTGCAAAGTACATATTTTATGGTAAGTACCTTTATTTAGTAACTAGGTACTCACATACCATCACGCCTGTAATCCCTGAAGGGTTAGGCAGAGGTGATCGTTTTAATTTCAACTCGATACGCTAGCTCCACGCGTTTCCGAGATAAAGGGTTTTGACAGACAGACGGACAAACAACAAAGTGATTCTATATAACGGTTTTTTTTTATAAAAGGAATCCTAAAAAAGTAGTTAAGATTTTAATCCGTTATTTATGCAGTTAGTAAGAGTTTGAATGATATATAGATAGCATACATAAATATAACATCACGCCTGTAATCCCCGAAGGGTTAGGCAGAGGTGTACCCATTAGTACACCCACATTTCGCCAGTTATGTTTTTAGTCCCATGTAATAGGGGGCGAGCCTATTAGAAATATTATAAATAATATATTATTCTGATTTATCGTTTTCATAAACAAAAAACTATAATCCTTGTACTAATGTTGTACTTGACTGCCTCATTGGTCTAGGACTGCCTCATTGGTCTAGTGGTCGCAAGTGCGACTGCCGTGCCGACTGGTCTTGGGTTCGATTCCCAGGTCGGGCAAAGTGTTATTGGGTTTTTCCATCAGGAATTTCTCAGTAGCAACCTCGGAGTCTGGATTTGTGAGCGGTTGATGGCAATAGACTCGCCCCCTATTACATGGGACTTAAACATAACTGGCGAAATGTGGGTGTACTAATGGATACGCGTCTGCCTAACCCTTCGAGGATTACAGGCGTGATGTTATGTTATGTTGTACTTGTACTTAGTGTTCCTACTAATGGGTACGCGTCTGCCTACCTTTCGAGGATAACAGGCGTGATGTTATGTTATGTAAAACTATAATATCCACCGCAGTTTCTGCAGTTAATATAATTTGACCCAATATCTCACTTCGATAAACACAGGAACTGTATTCTCGTGTTACCGGAGTCTCGTCTCGACCGAACATACACACATGGTCAGTTAAATATCCAGGGCCGGATTTTAGGCAATTGACTGGTGGCCCCACACATCGGTTGGTTGCTGGGGGCCCAGAGCCCGGGAGCGAGAAAAATAAATTAAAATGTATCTTCCAGTGAAAATTTAATTTTAAGAAGCAACAAACCCTAAAAATACTAGTAAGTATCGATATTTATTTCCAGCGTAATTAAATCTATCTTCTACATAGATAAAAATGAATGACTAACTGTGCTGCCAAGTGCAAAATTCGAGAATGGCTGGACCGATTTACTTGATTCAGTTTTAGTTATATTCATAATTTCCTGGACAAGTTTCGCATGAAAGATTTTTTTTTGAAAAATTCACTAGACGGACGGAATTTTTTACCCATGCGAAGCCTGGGCGGTTCGCTAGTTATAAATAAATATAAATACAGATGAAAAAAATATAATTTTTAGAAGTTAGAAAAGTGTAAAGATCCTCTGAGAATTGCATTACCAGGGGCCCCGACGTGGGTAATCCGGCCCTGTGTTTCATAAATGCAACGGAGCGGCACTGACGTAACGGGATCCGAATAACAATGGCTCAGCTTTATCGATAGACGTGTAGGAGTTTATCGATACAACTGTTCTGTCATGAGAGTGTCTAGTGCGAGTTTTCTTACCGATTGCGAACGCGCTACTTGGGTAGTGCTAGCTATCAAGGCAGGGGAAATTTGAAACAAAACAACATTTTTGTCCCTTTTATTTAGGTGGTAAAAATCATCAAATGACGCCTTCCGCCCTGGGTGGGGCAGAAGGGACTTTCAGACTTTTTTTGACTAAAAAACCACCCTGTTCCTTCTGTAGCCCTTTGCGTTCCGGGGCCACGACGTCCCACGACGTTAAGACATGAGGGTGGTTTGGATAGCCCAAGAAGAGAGGCTTACAAAATTTTCTTTTGGACGTCCTTATCTGGGACAAGAGGCACCCGTTAAACAGTATTTACACTGTCCCGCTCAAACCATGTCAGAGGCCTTTGAGGCGGTTTAGAAACTCTGACACTAGGGTGTGTAGGGTCGTAAGACGATACTACCCACACGATAAAGAGAAGACGGTATATCGAGTATATACGTTCGGACGTTCATCATTTGCATAAAAAAGTCAATCCTAGTCAAGATCCTGTAGTACGGGAACAACAAAGAAGTACCAACATAACCACAATTAATTACAAAACCAAACGGAGAATTAATCAAATAAGTTGTTAAACACATTACCCTACTTTTATCCGCATCTGGTTAAACCCTTCACTTGCAAGTCAACAGTTATCGAGTTTAAGAGCGAGTGGGCTTGTGTTATTTTTATCCTGTTACGTAATTTCCTAAGACACATGTGTTTTCGTATTATGGAGACATACTTTAATTATGTGAGGCGATTTTGGCGTTTGTTTCGGCCCTTTTCCCCTTGAGCGTGAGATTTTCCTCGATGATTTTCCACTCCTAACACGTGATTAAAAAAAAAAGTATGGAATTAAAACGACGTTTAAAAAAATCTGTCTATCTTAAGGCTGATTACTCAATAGTCAGATAACTTTTATCCAAAGAATAAATTTGACAGTTTGATATATTTTCTATACAAATGCTGTCAAACCGCAATATTTTTCCTTCCGTTACAAGATAACTGCCGATTTTCAATAGTCAAATTTATTTATTTTCTGCTTTGATAGAAACTTAGATATAGAGCACAAGATACTTATTTAAACATCATAACATCACGCATGTAATCCCCGAAAGGGTTAGGCAGAGGTGTACCCATTAGTACACCCACATTTCGCCAGTTATGTTTTTAGTCCCATGTAATGTGTTAAATGTGTAGCCTCGGAGTCTGGATTTGTGCCCGGTTGATGGCAATAGATAATTTAAAATTATTTTTTTTTTATTAAAGATCGATATGTTACAATGACATGTACCTACGAGTGTTTTATGAAAAGCATGACGAGTTGGCCGCCCTTAAGACCTTAAAGCAGGGGTTCACAAGCTTATTTCGTCTACTGCCCACTTGGAGAATAAATTATTAAATAGCGCCCCCATTTTTTCACCTACATAAAAACCAGCTAGTAGATGAAATTACAAATCGCTCCCCAAGCCTCTACACAACGCCCCGATTTTTTCTAGGTCTCTTACCGCCCCCCTTTAGGCCCACAAGGGGGCGTTTTCGCCCACTTTGGGAAAAGCTGTCTTTAAGTCATGGATCATTACGGTCCATGAGTGATCCTTGATGAGTGATGGTCATGGATAGTCGCGATCTCGCGCTGTGCCGTGCCCGCCGCCTCATGCCGACAGCGCTGTGTACTGCGTACGTATAACAAATTAAAACTCGTGATGTAATTGTATGATATTCAATAGCTTAAGTTACGCTTATCCTGTCTAGTCACGAATCTGTCTTCTGTGTTTTGTAGGCATATAATAAATTACATGCATCACACATTGGAAGTCGATATACCTACAAGGTCATACGCGATGCTCAATGACAGACAAAATTATAGACTGAAATCTAGGAGCCCGCTAGCCTCAAAGAACGATCTACAGATCATTGTTCTAGTAGTAGCAAAGGAATCCATCAGGAATTTCTCAGTAGAAAACTCGGAGTCTGGATTTGTGCCCGGTTGATGGCAATAGGCTCGCCCCCTATTACATGGGACTTAAACATAACTGGCGAAATGTGGGTGTACTAATGGGTACACCTCTGCCTAATCCTTTGGGGATTACAGGCGTGAAGTGATGGAATAAAAAATGGCGTTTATTTGGGGCTCGCTTCAAATGGAAGATTTTATTGATATGTGGTTGCATATCGCTTCATATTCTTACTTTAACATCATCCCGATTAGGAAGTGCGAAGGTCAGACAGATTTGTTCGTCCTCACAAACAAGATATACTTAAGAAAAAAAAGTCGGACTCGCACGCACGGCGAATTTTACATAACATCAAAAAAAATAAGTATAATATTTTGACAAAAAAGTAATTATTTTAGTAAGTAACTACAACGGTTTTCGAATTTATTCTTTTACTTGTGCTACATGGCGTTGTTTCCTGCCAAATTTCGTTATTATATGTCAAAGGGAAGTTTCCTATAGGTTTTAATTCCCTAGCGAGCGTCAAAATATGCGCCATAAACCTACTTTAAATAAATAAATAAATATCTTGGGACAACTCACACACGGCTATCTGATCTCAAGCTAAGCAGAGCTTGTGTTATGGTAACCAGACAACTGATATACATACTTATACAATTTATAAATACATACATATTATAGATAAATCACACCCAGACACAGAACTAACAATCATGCTCAACTTTAGATTGCGTTGACGTTAAATTTTGTCACTGGACCACATACCTAAATAAGGTCAGTGTAGGTCTTCCTAGGGCGACCCCTCCCTGCGTTGCCACTCACCTCTGCCATATAAATACCTTTTGTTAATCGTCATTCACTTTGTGCCAAAATTCATTCAGATCCGTTCAGTCGTTTTGGGGTGACGGAGTAACAAACATACATCGAAACTTTCGCTTAAATTTATTATTACAAGCTTTTATTTAGCTTGCACTGTTCGTATGTAAGTTGTCCTTTCAAAATTTGCAAACCATTTTTCGACCATCTGTTGGTATTCGATTGAGCTGAAATTTTGCATACACCTTTAGTTCTGATGACAATACAATGTCCAATACTCAATATTGTAATAGTTTTAAATTAAAGCTTGTTTTAAAATATATAAGAATGTTTGTACTGTATATAATATATTATTATTATATACAAATGATATATAGAGCGAGACTAATGTATTTCAAACAAATTCAGTCATGAAGAACTAAATATGAATAGAAAACGGATAAGGGGGAAACAGATTTATAACACGTTGCGCCACGCGACGTCAGTGAAGCGTAGGTACTCATTGGTTACAATTCATATCGTGAAACTAATAGTCTGTTTTCGCCTTTATACTGAATGTCAACGTATTCCAGGGACGTAGCAAAGGCTGTATCAAAGGAACGGGGCCCAACGGCCCAACAGCTACAGGGGACCCACCACCAGAACCTGTGTGGTGGGCAAATTTAGGCAAACTATACCACTGCTTATTACACTACCCACCCGGTAGGGTCCCTATCTCCTAGGTAAGGTAGTGTATAGCAGATCAGTGGCGTAGCTAGCATGGGTGGCACCCGGGGCGGATAACAGTGGTGTCACTCCAGGAATAAAAACTTAAAATTAATACACATCCGATAAACGTAAAGTAATTAACAAAAATTAATAAAAAAAAACAATAAAATGTAACAAAAATTAATGAAAAATGTGTTTTTTGTATTTAAAATGTAATACTGTGATAACGAAAGTTACTAAATACAGGGTCACCCTCATGTTTCAATTCAATTTTTTTTTTCACTGTCGGGTGTCACCCCCGGGCTGGTGGCACCCGGGTTAGACCGCCCCATACGCCCCCCCGCTACCCCCTACCTACGCCACTGCAACACGTAGAAAGAAAAAGTCAAAGTCAAAGTAAAAAAAGAGACAAATCATTTATTTTAATAAGGCCATTACAAGGCACTTTTGAACGTCCTAAAAACACACAAAAAAAAGGATTGAATCTAGTTGCCCCTTCCAAAAGGTAGTTTTGTATGGAGATAGGTTCTACCGCTAGGTGGATCGGGTGTTCCCTACCGCGTGTAGTCACTTATAAGTTAACTAGCTTGTGCCCGCGACTTCTGTTATCGCGGACACAGACGAAGTCGCGGAAAAAATTACCCATGTCCTGTCATTTCAATTCGAAACGACAGGTGGCGCCATCTATGATCATAAGAACTTTATTGTGATTTTCCTCGAAAACAGTACTTTTTTTGGGATTAAAAGTACTGTATGTTCGTTCTTGTACACCTAGCAACGTATATGCAAAATTTTAGGATGATCGGTTCAGTGGCTTAGGCGTAAAATGGTAACAAACAAACAAACAAACTTACTTTCGCATTTATAATATTAGTTAGGATTTTTAAGGCACCACGGGAAAGTCCACTTAAAGCAGCCGACGACCTGACAAGTTGACATGCGAGATGCCATGCCAAAAAACAAGCTTATGTTTCGTTTGTCTGACACGATTATTACATGGTACGGTATAGTAGGTAGACAGCTTAACGGTCACCGTTCGGCGTGTCTCGATACGAACGGTGCAGCCGCTCGTATACGAAGGAATTTAACGGTATTAGTACAAGTTCGTAAATCGAACTCCACAGTGTATTTGAAGCCGGTTGTTTGTGCTCTGTGCTTTCTGACTGAGCTTTGGTATTTTATTTTAGACCATGAATAAATAGGTCAGAAAGTTAGTTATCAGATAAACCGCTGGATGCGGGCAGCACAGGACCGGTCATTGTATTCAGTAGCGATTCAAAGGCTTATTCAAAGCCTTATCTCTCATAAGGCTGGAGTGCGAAGGGGCTCTCCCCAAAACTCCTCAACCGGTTCTACCCCGAGCGGGGTCACTTTTTCATCTTTTCACCAGACACTTTTAATATCAGGGTACCCTGATTAATTGAAAGATGAGCGATAAATCAAAACAAAACTTTTAGATATATTTTTTCTAGGATGTCTGGGAAAAAAAAATTCAATATAACCCGAATGTCCGGGATTTTTAAAGTTTATGTACGGCGTCGGCAATTTGGATGATTGCAGCTCTAATTTTAGCGCTAGAACTGACTTCTGTAGGGCTAAAATAACACGAGAAACTTCAAACCAAAACCAATAAAATTAAAATTAACCATACCGCGTATAAATTCTAGTTGGCAATAAGTTCGCCCTAAAAAGCACGCATGGCGCATGCGCGACTATTTTAAGAAACAAAAACAAACATTGAAACTTTACCGCCATACTGAATTCCAAATCTCCTTTCACTAAAATATCACAGAATCACTTTTTTTTCAATATTAATTTCAAAAACCAACAACACCTTATTTTCACTTGTTTAAATAATATCATAAAAAAATTCACGATTTTTCTTAAAACATTCGTTCGCGGCAACTTGGTACGCACGGCGCATGCGCGGCGCGATTCAGTTCCGAATTTCAAATGAAGTGACGCGCGACGCGGCACGCCGCCGCAGGAAATGGTGTTTGTCTTGCTTCTGACGTCACAAGAAAACCGGTTGAAGAATGTGGTTATTTACAACTAAGCTATAAAGCGCTGGAAAGCTTTCAGCTGTTAGTTTGTTATTGAAGAGGATTGGAAAGTTGTTTCAAGCCATTTTGCATGGAGCGACTGGCTAACTGGCTGACATCCATAACCTGAGAAACTGGCTAATACGATACTCCTTGGTAAGACTGGTTGTCAGACTTTCGGGCTGCTGACGACCCGTAACGACTGTTAAAAATCCACGCATGACAGCCAGGATTAACGTACTTTCCGAGGCACGGAACGATGTCAGTGATAAACTTTAGAAAGTACTGTTTATGAATTGAATAAGTCATATTGGTATTTGCTTGGATTCGAACCCACAACCTCATGCATGAGAAGTGGGGGCTTTAACCACTGGGCCATCACTACACTACTCATTTAACCAACTATTATTAATTTCAAATTAACTGAAAATCGAATATTACAGTTTTACAATTAATCGGATTTTCAGGATTAAAATATAATGCAGTTTTAGAGTGTGTCTTAAAACTATTGTTTAACTAGCACCCGCCCGGTTTCGCACGGGTGCAATGTAGAATGTAAATATAATACATTAACCTTACTTTTGAATCACTCTATCTATTAATGAAAACCGCATTAAAATCCGTTGCGTAGTTTAAAAAATTTAAGCGTACAGACACGGCGGGAAGACAATGGTGTCTAGTGTTTTGTATCTTAAAGCGCTGCAGCCGCTACATTATCAAAAAGCTAGGAGGTGTGCGCGGGGGCTTGTCGAGTGACGTCAAATCTGTGTGCGTACGCCATCGCTATGTGTGTGTAAACAGCATAATTATACCTTGTCTTGTCCTACAGAACATTGTTGATTTTTTAATTTTCCATGCTGAATATCAAATAAAGGGCATGATTATTTTTAAAAGACAGACTTCTCGACACTAAGTATAAAAACCTGCAGATACCGTCAAGACAAAGTCAAAACATTTGTTTTAATTCGACCATTAACAGGCACTTTTGATTTGTCAAGAAGTCTGTCAGTTAGCCAGAAAGCTGAAGCTAGTTGCTCGTTCCAAAACGGTAGGCCTACCTATATGGAGAAAAACCAGCAAGAAGCTCCATCGACACTCTTTCCAATTATGTTTTTATAAAATCCTGGTAACTATATTTTTCCCAAGGCGGAAGGACTCATTTGAAGATTTTTACCACCACAAAAAAAGGGCCTCTAACATGGTTTGAGTGGGACAGTAATAGGCTGGTACAAGTCAAGGTTTCCTCACGATGTTTTTCTTCACCGATGTCAGTGATGTCCAAGATAAATTTTAGAAAGTACATAAGAATTAAAAAAGTCACATTAGTACTTGCCCGGATTTGAAACCACAACCTCATGCGTGACAGCCGGACGCTTTAACCACTGGCCATCACGACCACAGAGAAAACGGACACGGAAATCCGCCACCATTTTGGAAGCTTAACGAAAAAGAGCTTCCAATTTACAATTCAAATCTCTGTCAATCAGATTTATTGACAGGACCCGTTACGACAAGGGCCAAGGCCTGTTAAGGAAGCGGGCACGCATGAATTAGGTATAACCGTATAAGACATGCCATCAATCAATTGACGTACTTTTTATGACCTGTCAAAATTCCCTCGTAGATTTTGCATGGCAATTGTGGACTGTGACGTCACTTTTTTGCCAACTCAATCGACTAACTATTTATTGATTTCGGAGCAACTAAAAATCGAATTTTACAATTAATTATAAATTAATCGGGTCTTCAGGGCTAAAATAAGGTGATTTTTATTTGAGAGAAGTTTTATGTGTCACAAAATTACTGGTAAATGGTGTCTAATATCAAATTCCTGTCTTTTCTACGTTTATGTAAAAATAAAATAAAAAAATAACATAAAATTAGACATCGCCAGTTATACATACATACATACATAAACTCACGCTTTTTTCCTATAGGGGTAGGCAGAAACCACAGAACTCAACCTGCTACGATCCTTACATGCTCCTTTCGCCTCGTCCACATTCATACATCTCGTCATACAAGCACGCCGGTTACGAGTGCTGCGCACCTGACCTTTCTGAGGAACCTCACCAATAAGGTCAGTGTAGGACTACCGGTCTATTAGTATTACAGATTACTTATAAAGTAACACCTACTTATTTATAGGCATAGAGTAGGTACAATATTCTTTTTTTTATACTTTTGTGACTGCCCCGTTGGTCTAGTGATCGCAAGCGCGACTGCTGTGCATGAGGTCTTGGGTGCGATTCCCAGGTCGGGCAAAGTGTTATTGGGTTTTTCCATCAGGAATTTCTCAGTAGCAGCCTCGGAGTCTGGATTTGTGCCCGGTTGATGGCAATAGGCTCGCCCCTTATTACATGGGACTAAAATCATAACTGGCGAAATGTGGGTGTACTAATTGGTTACACCTCTGCGTAACCCTTCGGGGATTACAGGCGTGATGTTATGTTATGATGTTATGTTTATACTTTTGGTAACCCTAGTGATTGTGGAACAACTACGTGGAGGTGAATTACAAGTGTACTAAGTAGAACCACAGAGGTTAAATAAAATATTACAATGTATAAAAAAGTATTTATTTAACATTCAATTAACAATCACTTTGCTGTATGAATGCACTTCATATGTTTGTTCAAGTTGGAATTGCTGGAAAACGTCTGAAACAAAAAAAAAAAAATTGATTTAAGTATTTTTTTCTACGTCACGACACGGAATAATTAAACTTGCTGCTTTATAATAGGGTCTAAAGTAAATTGAATACACAGGGTTATTGAAAATTTAACCCAAACCTCAAAAGGGGTCATTGTACTCATCATTATGAACAACTTTTACTATGGGACCAACCCTGAAATCATGAAAAAAAATTCAACTGTTCCTTACAAAAATGCTACATAACAAGATCGTAATGTATGGATCAGCTGTTTTTTTTTCATGATTTCAGGGTTGGTCCCATAGTAAAAGTTGTTCATAATGATGAGTACAATGACCTTTTTCAGGTTTCGGGTATATTTTCAATTACCCTGTATATTTTAAAAGACATGGGACACCACGGCGTTCTATGACGTCATAAAGCTGCCAGCGAAATATCTTGACTTCCAAAAGTTCCTCATCTATACTTAATATTATAAAGCTGCAGTGTTTGTTTGTTTGAACGCGCTAATCTTTGGAACTACTGGTCCAATTTGAATTATTATTTCAGTGTTAGATAGAGTAGTTATCGAGGAAGGCTATAGGCTATATACCATCACGCTACGACCTACGGGAGCGGAACAGTAACCAAAGACGCGGGTGTAACCGCGGCCGACAGCTAGTTAGATAACATGAACAGATAATATCTAAGCATACAGATGAACATACATTAAGACCGCCAAAATCATAAGGGGTCACATTCATCACGTGATATTTTTCAGCAAATTTTGAACCCCTTCCTTTCCCTAGGTGATGACGTCACTGTGAGGATCTGGACTAAACTCATCATGATTTTTTTTTTGGTAAAAACATACTTTAAAACATTTTTTATATTACATTGTATAACATCACGCATGTAATCCCCGAAGGCTTAGGCAGAGGTGTACCTATTAGTACACCCACATTTCGCCAGTTATGTTTAAGTAGGGGGCGAGCCTATTGCCATCAACCGGGCACAAATGCAGGGCCTTTGCTCTGCAGAAGGACAATAATAGACAGGTTTTATTATTTATAATAGGTCGTCTTCCCCTGGACGATCGTAAACCATCCGTAGTCAGGTAAAAAAGGGGATAGTAATAGCACAAACCTTTTCACAATGATTACAGCGGTGCACCGTTCCATGTCTAGATGCTAAGTGACGATTTAGCGAAATTTCGGTAGAAAACTGCTTGATGCACTCCTTACATGAATATCTGAAACAAAATGATCGTTCAAAAATCGTTGACCAATTAATCTGACTAGCCTTTTCCCAACTATGTTGGGGTCGGCTTCCAGTCTAACCGGATGCAGCTGAAAACCAGTACTTCACATTTAAGCGACTGCCTATCTGAATCTGACCTCCACAACCCAGTTAATAGGTACCTTCGTAAGACTGGCTTTTTTCAAGCTTCTGACGACCCGTAACGACTGTCAAAGATCCACGTATGACAGCCGGGACCAACGGCTTAACGTGCTTTCCGAGGCACGGAGGAGTCTCGGCATGTAAAGATGGTCACCCATCCACAGACCAACCCCGGCAAGCGTAGCTTAACCTTATGGAACGACTCGTGAAGCTGTTATTATGAAGCCACGAGCTCCTTCGCCTCTGCTCTGAAATACTGTCAAAAACAAACACCAAAAAAAGTGGGTATTTAATTATTATTGACTAGGCGTCGTAATTTTATTTGATTAGGTATTTTACTGCCTCGTTGGTCTATTGGTCGCAAAGCACGAATGCTGAGCATGACGTCTTGGGTTGATTCTAAGGTCGGGCAAAGTGATATTGGGTTTTTCCATCAGGCATTTCTCAGTAGCAGCCTCGGAGTCTAGATTTGTGCCCGGTTGATGGCAATAGGCTTGCCTCCTATTACATGGGACTTAAACATAACTGGCGAAATGTGGGTGTGCTAATGGGTACACCTCTGCCTAACCCTTCAGGGATTACAGGCGTGATGTTATGTTATGTAAAAAATACTTACAAATCACTCTTCAGACCCACATGCTTCGCAGACTCATTGAAATGCCGTTTCAGACTCTTGGCTGTCTTATAGTAAGTGTGACACTCCACACAGTAGTACTGAGTGCTGTGGTCATGCACCGCGCTGTGCGCGCGCATGTTGGAGCGCGTCGCAAAACTGCGCGCGCATTCCGGACAGGAGAACGGCTTGACGCCGGAGTGTGATCTATGACAATGAAATGGTCTTGTAGTATGAGGCTATTAACCTTTTGACCTTTTTATGTGTCGTGATGGCCCAGTGGTTAAGGCGCCCGCCTCTCATGCATGACGTGGTGGGTTCAAATCCGGGCAAGTACCAATGTGAATTTTTCAATTCATAAAAAAAAAAAAAAAAAAAAAAAAAAAATATATGTACTTTCTTAAAGTTTATCTTAGACATCACTGGCATCGGTGAAGGAAAACATCGTGAGGAAACCTAGACTTACTGTTCCACTCAAAACATGTCAGTGGCCCTTGAGGCGGTTTAGAAACTCTGACACTAGGGTGTGTGGGGTCGTAAGTCCTTACTGCCCACACGATAAGAAGAAGAAGAACCTTTTGACCGCCACAACAAAATAACAAAAACGTGCCCACGACGCCAAGCCACGAATTCGAAACTTCATAATAGAGATAAACTTCTATAACATGGCGCGCCCCTCCGTATTACTATTTCAATGTGTGTAGTCACATCCTTACGAGAGAGATTAATGTAGTTTAGGTATTTTCTCAGTAGCACGGTCAGGATAAGATGACAAAAACTAATTATAGATAAGCTACTATAACATGGCGCGCCCCTCCATAACTCTAAAACGTTTGAAAGTATTTAAAAGACTCACAACGCATGTGTGCGTACTGAGACGGCTCCCGAAACAAAAACAAATCAGCGATTTCTTACTCGACTAGCGGCTTCATTGATTACTCATTATTATTAGTATGGCGCTGCACTGACATACTCTATGAAAGTGACAGGTGCGTTGTCTTTCGCGGTCAGCTATTTATGATTAGTTGACAAACAAATCAGCCGGGCCTGCTACTGAAGACGATTACTCACGACTACATACAAACCCTTTCATACGAATGTGACTACACACATTGAAATGGTAATATGTAGGGGAGCGTCAAGTTGCGTTGTCTTGCGCAGTCGTCTAGGTGGCGACTAGGTAGTTTTTAAGCAGGTGAAAAAATGAGGGCGCTAGAAAATAATTTATTCTCAAAGTGGGCAGTAGACAAAATAAGTTTAGGGAACCCCTGCCTTACCTCATATGAACTGTTAGTCGTTGTTTGCTTCCAAATTTCTTATCGCATTGGTTACAACAATATTTCTTTTCAGTCTTATGTACTTTCATGTGAATTTTCAGAGTATATTCGTTGCTGAAATGTAAAATCGTTGTAACTTGAGATAAACTACAATAACAGTGCGCGCCCCTCCATAACTCAAAACGTTTGAAGGTATTTAAAAGACTCACAACGCATGTATGCGTACTGAGTCGGTTCTCGAAACAAAAACAAATCGGCGATTTGTTGCTCGACTAGCGACTTGATCACTCATTATTACTAGTATGGCGCTGCACTGACTATTCTATGTAAATGTTTTTTTTTTTCGGTAAATTTTTTTTTTCGGTAAATATCGTACACTAATTACCACTCAACCTATATACATAACTCCCCCCTCCTCCCCTTTTTCCTGACCTCCTAAACTTACCTAAATATCTTAGCACACTCAACACAAGCCACCAGCTGGCTCACTCCACCGCATTTGTATCTATGTCCCACACAATGCGACCATCTCGTAAACTCGCTACTGCATAGGGAACATTTGAACCGTCTCCTATGAGTTAGCATATGTTGTGAGAGGCACTCTTGAGATTTAAAATGGAGCGCACATATTGTACATTTGTGTGGGCCGGATATCTGGAAGGAAAAAAATGTCTTCATCATACCACTACACTAAACTATGTATAGGTACTTGAAAATATTTTAACCTTTTAATTTTTAATTTTCTTATACGTTATGATTTCATAGTTTTTATATAAGCTACATTGTATTCACGTGTCATTATGTATGATTCTGTATGCAAATATTTTACAAATGTTGATTTTAAAAGAGTACGTATGGAGTTTCTTCCTCATTCTTCTCCATACCAAACTACCTTTTGGAAGGGGCAACTAGATTCAAACTTGTTTTTTTGTATATGCCGTTCAAAAGTGCCTTATATTGGCCTAATTGAAATAAATGATTTGACTTTTACTTTGACATAAAGTATAAAAGCCAAAAGTCACTCACTCACTCACTCAACACGAAATATCGAAAACCGCTTGATAAAAAAAATAAAAGATAAAATTTGTCAGGGAGGTACAATACGCGCCACGAAAGATGAGACTTGACAAGCGTCAATAACGGGGAGCTTGCGCAGGTATTTTTTTTTTTTTTACCGATGGGAAATCATCAAATGACTTCCCCCGCCCTGGGCGGGGCGCTTGCGCAGGTATGGATGTACGAAATAGTTATCCATTATTTGTGTACGTATTCAGGGTTATTTGGATGACATTTAGATTAAAATTCTTAACAATATTTATTACCAAATAACAAAGTTTGTGTGGTGTGTCAAGTCTTATCTTTCGTGGCCCGTATTGCAGTCTAAAGGCTTTTCCAACTTTGAGGCGGACAAAGTCGCGGGGAGAAGCTAGTATTGTATGGATATAAAAGTACCTCTGTATGTCTATTTTTATGTTGTTCAAAAACGTCACTAGTAACAAATCCGACACCGCACTCATTACACTGAAAACAACAATCTTTATATTTCAACTTTTTTAAATCCATTTCTTTCAACTGCTCCTCCAAATTCAAATAGTGAACTTCAAATTTCATTTCATTGAAATTTAACTCCTTTTTATTCATTTTCTTTGTCGCAATTTCATTTTCGACTAATTCATGTTCGATTACATTCGAAATTGATTCTTCATTTGAAATGTCAAAGGATTTCATTGTGTTTTTGAAAAGTATTTCATCATTATATCGGATTTCATTATTAAGTCCTATTTCATTATTATGTCGGATTTCATCATTATGTCTTATTTCGTCACTATCCTGTATTTCAAGTAAAGGGTTAGTAATGTCTTCTGTTTCTTCTAACATATCTTCAGTCTTATAATCCTGGCATTCTATTAGATATGGAGGTATGTCTATGTGAGAATTGTGGATGTATGTTAGTGTGTGTAAACTTTTAGGCTTGATAGGATAATCTGTAGGAATCTGAAAAAGAAAATAGATAGATAGACACATACCTACACAAACAGCAAAACCCGGAATCTAAAACGAAAACCATTATTTTCAAATAAACCATTTTACAGGTACTTTTGAATTGACAGAAAGTCAGACAGTTTAAGCTAGTTGCTTGTGACCATGGGCGTAGGTAGCCACGGTGAGGCCGAGTGGGGCATTTGCCCCACCATGACTGGGTCATGGGTGATTAGTTGCTGCTTCCAAAAAGTAGTTTCAAGTAGAAAGATGGGCAAGAAAAAATAGAATTACACTTTCAATACAGAAACTAAAGCTTAGTTTTGTAAATTTGAATATATTATATATAAAATTTTATATGTATTTATCAGTATTACCCCACTCAAAATTAAAACTTGGCTACGCCGATGCTTGTGCCAAACAATAGATTTCTTTGGACAAGAACAAGCAATAAAATACATGGACAATTTATTAAAATGTTTTTATTTTTTTAAATTTAGGTTTCATCATTAATTTAAATATCTATCTCTCGCGTCACAATGTTCGTCCTGGATAAACTCCGGAACTACTAAACCAATTTTTATGAAATTTGACTTACTGTGTGCAATTTGGTCGAACTTAAAAGATAGAATAGTTTTTATCTCGATGGTTAATCTCAATATTTTTTTATTGGAAAGTTTTAGCACATGGCCAGGTCAACTAGCTTTATATAAACACTAGCCTTTGCACGCGACTTCGTCTGCGCAAAAACAAAATAAAATATAGCCTATATTACTCGCAGATAATGTAGCTTTCTAATGGTGAAAGAATTTTTATAATCGGTCCAGTGGTTTTTGATTTTATCCATTACAAACAAACAAACAAAAATACAAATTTTTCCTCTTTATAATATTAGTGTAGATATTCCATAAGAACTGGGGTCAAGATTAAAAAATGTTGAAAGTACCTTGTGGAGTATTTTTTCAGATTCTAAAGCCATAGACAAAACAGCCATTGCTCGTTTCAAAGCAGCCTTACACCACATACAAAGAAATAACTTTGGATTAAAGTACTGTAAAAAAATATAGTTTTTTTTTTATTTTTCTCTTAGCCCACTGTCTTATTGGTCTAGTGATCGCAAAGCGCGACTGCTGAGCATGAGGTTTTGATTCCCAGGTCAGGAAAAGTGTTATAGGGTTTTTCCATCAGGAATTTCTCAGTAGCAGTCTCGGAGTCTGGATTTGTGCCTGGATGATAGCAATAGGCTCGGCCCCTATTACATGGGACTTAAACACAACTGACGAAATGTGGGTCTACTAATAGATACACCTCTGCCTAACCCGGCAGGGGAATACAGGCGTGATGTTATGTTCTTAATTTTTGTTTTACTGCCATTTTTTTGTGATAAGCCCGCCACACTATTTCCAACTACTGCAACTACTGAAAGCCAGAATCAACTGTGGCAACCACTAGATAAGCACCGAGGCAATAAAGCTCGACGAGCCCCGGAGTAACTGTTCTACTGTCTAGCCTAGCATTAATAAATAAAAGAATGCTTTTATACATAAAAGTATACATAAAAGCATTAATATTTATTCGTTTTTCATTTATTTTTAACAATAGATTTAAAAATAAATTTCAGTAAATTGCACTACTTACTTTTAAAGACATAACTTCAATGAAAAACTTAGTATAGCACGACGAATCACTAATATTATTATCTCTATTGCTTGTTAAACAAATCCGACATATTTTTGTGTCGTTGTCTGCCATTTTTTAACAACTAAAAGAAAATAACAAATTATTCGCAAGTTTTGTTTATTTATCAAATCAGCTGTTTTTTTATGGATGTCACTTTAGCATTTATCACAGACTATCTACAGGTAGAGTTGTAATAAATTATTCTAAGTAATGACTGACTTACAGACTTTCAAAATTTATCGTATTTTACGGTTTTTGGGATTTACTAACAGAAACGCATTATAGAAACATTATGATAAAGAAAATTCCACATCAAACATCAATTATAACTTTTTTGCAAGGTAGGATATCTAATTTTTTATTAACAGTTGATAAAAACCTATTTATCTTACGGAAAATAGAACCATAGACCTGTCTGTCTTAAAAGACTGGGTATTAGTCTGTAAAATTTAAATGTCAAAACAACAAATAATGAAAAAAAAAAACATTGTGATTGATTTACTCGAAAAGATTCTGTACGATGTAAGAAATGTTTTAAAAAATGGAAGAAATAACAAATATTTGCGTGACGTGTCTAAGCAGAGATCGCTGTCTGGTTCCTTTGTATAAAATAACAACGTTACTACAAGAGATACGTTTTCTGGAGGTCAGTGCTTTTAATAAATAATAAAAACAAAAAAAAATAAGTTTATTAATATTCACTAGCCTGCGAACACTTAGGATACAGTAACAATGAAAAGAAAATAATATTAGATTACTATTTATTTATTTATTTCATTTTTTATTTATTTATAACACACAAACCCTATCATCACCCTAATAAAAATAAATAATTAATCTCAAACAAAAAAAAAAAATTCTTGTTGTGTTTGCCGTAGAAAAACACATACGGTTGTGTGTAAGCTGCTCTTTATTAGTAGACATACAATAGGTGTATTTTCCTACGGTCAACAGTTTAAGGTAACTGAACTTATAATTAATATAAGTCTGAAAACGCCAATCCGCCTTGAGCAATCGTTGTGATCAATGCTTGTATGCATTCTATTAATTCTATGCATTCTCTGTATGAGAAGAGGTCCTGCAGTGAGGCAATAATAGGCTGGTATTATTGTTATTAACCCGTTGAACACCGCAAATATACATTTCACGTAACATTTCTGGCATATCCGCATATGACACTCGACAAATTAATAATTAAATCTTTTTTATGGTTTTTCAGTTAGCTACGTCTCGTGGTGGTGTGTGTTGGGAATGCTTGAGTATCCTAAGAAAGTTCTATAAGTTTAAGAATAGAGCTAAAACAGCACAGAATACTTTATCGCAAACTACACAGGTATAATAGCTTAATTACTATAATAGAATTTTAATAGCACTATTAGGTTTCTACAGGATTTTGTAAAAACCTAATTTAAAAGAGTGTCCGTGGAGTTTCTTGCTTTTTTTCTCCATAGAGGCCTACCTCCAAAACGGAGGTAGGCCTCTATGGAGAAAAACTAGAGCAACTAGCTTCAACTTTCGGACTAACTGACCGACTCCTTGACAATTCAAAAGTGCCTGTAAATGGTCTAATTGAAATAAATGTTTTGACTTTGACTTTGATAATAGCACCGCATCCAGCGTTTTCCTGCGACCATTACCTGGTTATCAGTCTTCATAGTCGTAATTCGAGATGAGCGAATTAGTTTGTTAGTGCTTAAAAAAATCTTTAAATAACTTTTTAACCGTTTTCTAGCTATGCAATATAAAATCACTTTCAACATTGATGTCAAAAACCAATATTTTCTTCGACAATGAGTATACGATTTACTTGGATCCGTTAGTAAGCTGCAGCTCTAAACTGAAGAATGAAACAGATAACATAAAACACGAAACATCATCGCAAAGCGATGATTATAGAGTCGATACTCCAGATTTTGATTTGAAAACAAATGTTAATGAAAAAATTTCATATATTGGTGACAAAAAAAATGAAAACACATCGGATATTGATGAAAAGAGCACAGACATTCCAGGAAAAACAGAAAATATTGTTTATGCTGTTGAAATTAAACACAGCAATAAAAAGCTAAGAAATAGATCAAAATCAAGTTTTGTTGAAATAAATCTGACTAAACCGCGCAGAAAACCTAGAAAAAAAAGAGAAACTACAAAAAAATATGAAAGAAAAAGGAAAGGAAAGAAAGAAAAGGCTGACGGTAAAGAGTTTCAAGAGAAATATGAAGAAATTGTTTTAAGTGAAGAAGAATTGGAAAGAGTAAGAGAAGAGAAGAGAAATCAGCATAACTTTAAGAGGATTCTATACAAGTGTGACAGTTGTGTACTTGGTTTTACAAAAGAAGAGACATATAATTTACATATACAGAAGAAACATGATGAGGTAAAGAATTTTGAGATAGAGATAAACTAGACGTACTAAAACGTTGTTGTTGTTTAAACTTTATGCAAAAAATGTACAAAGACGGGACTTATGTTTTTTTTTAGGGATGATTCTCATTAGAGCGGGCTGTGCCCGTAGCGGGGCCCGGACGGGGCACGGTTTTAAATCTGTTACATATATTTTGTATGAATCAATTTATATTACACAGTGCATTATCCGTGTCCCGTCCGGGCCTCTCGACGCACTTCAATACCACGTCGGCTCGTCCACGCCCCGGCCCGGGCACGGCCCGCTCTAATGAGAATCATCCCTTAAGGTGCTAAAAGTCATCACATGACTCCCTCCGCCCTGGGTGAGGCGGAAGGGACTGTCAGACTTTTACTGCTAAGCCGGAGGTCGTGGGTTCGATTCCCACCCAGGACAAACTTTGTGTGATGAGCATGATTGTTGGTTCTGTGTCTGGGTGTGATTTATCTATAATATGTATGTATTTATAAATTATATAAGTATGTATATCAGTTGTCTGGTTACCATAACACAAGCTCTGCTTAGCTTGGGATCAGATAGCCGTGTGTGAGTTGTCCCAAGATATTTATTATTTTTATTTATTACTGACTAAAAAACCACCCTGTTCCTTCTGTTGCCTTTTACGTTCCGGGGCCACGGTATCCTGTCAAGACGTCCCGCAACCCCGAATAATGAAATGTTGTATTGATAAATGGTTGTTTCTTTTACAGAGCATAGGCAATGAAATCTGCGATGTATGCAAGGTCCGTTTCAGTCACGAAGTAGCAATGAATAACCATAAAAGAAAGCACTATGTCGTTTATAAGTGTCTGCTGTGTAAATATGAAACTCACGAGTTGTTCTTGATTGCCAATCATTGTGAGATCAAGCATAGAAATGACACACTGGATAGAATACACTGTCGACAATGTAATTACGTGGCTAAGTAAGTATTTTCTTATTTTTATTTTTTAATGGGTTTTGATCTTGATTACAGTCTAGGTCAGGGGTCGGCAACCTGCGGCTCGCGAGCAACTCTTTCGATGTAAAGTTATGGCTCTTCAGTTCCTTACGTAAAATAAAATATATTACCATCAAAACACTTATAATCGTGCAATCTATTCATAATTAAATACTATAATATAGTTTGACTGAGATATACTTCCATTTACCCATTAAGTATGTAAGGATCGTAGCAGGTGGCGTTCTGTAGTTTCTGCCTACCCCCATGGGAAAAAGGCGTGAGTTTATGTATATGTTACCCATTTCCATTTCTCATCCACACCGCCTCCGTCGTGGCATCGGGAATTCGTATTTTTTTTTATGTGGTTTTTTTAAACTTTCGTATCGAAAGGTTGCCGACCCCTGGTCTAGGCAGAGGTGACAGAGACAAAGTCGACGATGGAGTGAGCTTACCCACAAGTACATTTCGCCTCTCTCGTTCTACCACAGCGCCCATGTGCCCCCAGCTTTAAAAAAAAAAAACAACTTTTTTTGGAAACAAAAGCACGTTATACAATTTAGTTGTGTACGATAGTAATATAAATAGTTAATAGATAAAAAATATGATAGATATAGTTGTGCGCGGTTGTCTTTTTTGTGAAATAGTTTTTTATTTTTCACTTTTTAGTGCAATATTACTTGTCGTTAATATTATTTTGAAATCTTTACAAAAAGCCCTTTTATTTTGGAAAGTGGTAGGAGGTTCGTTGTACCCCCTCTTCCTTCAGTCAGTCATCGACTACACGTATAAAGATTCCGACAAATTGAGAACCTCCTTTTTTTGAAGGCGATTAAAATATAGTGACGTTTTTTTTTCTTTTTAATGCCGCGAACCCTAAAGTCATAGCAGTTTTTGTTCTCAGCACGATAGAAGATTTAGAGAACCATTTGCAGACGGAGCATGTTCTCTTCTGTGATTGTGGAGTCAGATTTAAAGACAAGAGCAACCTAAGAAGACATATGATGTGAGTATACAGTAGAGATAAACTGCGATAACATGGCGCGCCCCTCCAAAATTCAAAACGTCAAAATGTTTAAGAGTATTTGCAGGGATCCTGGGTAAATCCCAGGTCATACGCTAAAAATGACATTGGGTTTTTCCATTTGGTATTTCTCAGTAGCAGCTGGGAGTTTAGAAGTTGGTGGTATGTCACCCCAGTGCCTCGGTAAGCATGTAAAGCCGTTGGTCCTGATCTCTCGGGGTCGTGGCGGATTGCCGTCTCATCGACAGTGAGAGTGAGGGAAGGGGGAGTACACCTGTATTTGCTTACTATAATATCTCCTGCGTAGACATAAACTACAATAACATGGCGCGCCCCTCCAAAATTAAAAACGTAAGAATGTATTTACAGAGCGTCACCAAGATTCACGACGCATGCGCACGTACTAAGACGGCTCTCGAACAATGCCAGTAGAGGGTTTATTTTGGAAAATCCTTTATTAGCGCATGCGTACGAAAAACCCAATAACACTTTGCCTGTCCTGGGAACAGAACCCAAGACCTCATACTCAGCAATCGCGCTTTGCTATCACTAGACCAACGAGGCAGTCAAACATCTTTCCTGGTTTTTTTTTAATGGTCTGATTAAAATTATCAAATGATTTTGACTTTACAGCATAGCGCATTCAACAACACGGAATTTCAAATGCGATATGTGCAAACAAACGTTCAAAACGAAGACTCGTTTAGAATCTCACATGGTAAATCATGATGGCAACATTGCCAAAAAGCTGGCGTATTGCCAACAATGCAACATCCAGTACAAGAATATTCTAGTCTATAGAAGTCATTTGAAGACTAGCGCTTATCATTCAGAAGGGTAAGTAAAGTAGCATCACGCCTGTAATCCCTAAAGGGTTAGGCAGAGGTATAGATAGATAGATAAAACATTTATTTGGTGCTCACAAAAGACACGTCATATATTTTGTTTGAATGTATGTATATATGTATTTATTTTTATATTTTATTCTCGAAACATTTCTGTATCTGTGCACCTACTACGTTTTTTCTCTGCATCACCCTAAGGTAGACTGGTAGAAAATGCCCAAGGCATTAAGTCCGCCTTTGTACAGTGTATTTTTTTTACATGTGCTTAAAGTTTAAATAAATAAATAAGCACTGAAGTACAATCAGTCCACTTACCGCTTTCGACTAGGACAAAGTAAGGTGTGTGTGTCTCAAGTTACACCAAATGGGAGTCCAACTCAGCATGTGTCATACCTGACGCTGATATTCTGCTGAATCCCTGCAATGACATGCGCACGTCGAGCAGATGAGATATATTGGTGTTGTGGCAAAGTTTTATGCGCGGACTAAGTTTTGTTAGTATACCCGCAATAGAACCACATCTCGCCAGTTATGTTTACAGTAGGGGAAGCCAAGATGCTGAAATGAGGCTAAATATGGATATACTCGACGCGTCGTGGGGACCTTTCGGATTGGGAAGATTAGATGCTAAAAAGAAAAAATAGTTACAGAAGGGACCCTTTCACTTGTCGGGGGAGCCTATAGGTACAGATTTTCAAGAAAGTAAAAAATAGTTACCAAAAAATACTCGAGCGTGTCGGATATGCGTTATTGAGTTCAGGAATTTTGCGGTAGCAGCTTCGGAGTCTGGATTTGTGCCCGATGGTTGGGAAAAGGCTCGCCCCTATTACATGGGACTTAAACAACTGGCGGAATGTGGGTGTATTAATGGGTACACCTCTGCCTAACCCTTCGAGGATAACAGGCGTGATGTTACGTGGATAGTAGAATCATATTTAGGTATCTTCTAAAACGATCGAAAATCTAAATTTTCAGATATCCCTGTTCAAAGTGCAATAAAAAATTCAAATCAAAAAGTTATTTGAAACAACATAACGACTTTTATCATTTAGGAAAATCTCAACATTGCTGTGATGTATGTAAAAAGGTATGTTTATTTGTGATTATATCGTCCCAGAAACGAGAAGCTATGAATGATGTATAAGAGACTAGCTGACCCGCCACGCCTTTGTTCGCGTAGTATCCTTCTCCTACCCAACCATATTTCTACTGCCATAGGTCCCAAAACGGAAAAGGGATAAAAACAAAAAAAAAAAGAAAATTATAAAAAGTATCCTATGTCCGTCTCCTGGTTCTAAGCTACCTCCCCACCAATTTTCAGCCAAATCGGTTCTGCCGTTCTTGAGTTATAAATAGTGTAACTAACACGACTTTCTTTTATATATATAGATAAGACTGGCTTACACTAATCACCAGTCACCCTAAATAAAATCAAATATGGCCCCTGTACAGTTTAATTTACTTCGTTTCAGATATTTATATCAAAATGGCGTTTACATAATCACAAGGAACAATACCACAGTGAATCAAGACCGAGGAATCATTCCTGCAATGTTTGCGGCAAGAAATTCTATGTAAGTATCACTCTACTATTTATTAGGGTTGTAAAAAGACTACATTCCGACTGAACTTTCGGTTTCGGCCTAGTATCGGCAAAAGTACGGGATTCGGCTGTCATCCGGCCGAAACCGTAAGGCTACGTCCGGACAGACAAGTGCCTTGCTTAGCGACTAGAGCCTAGTAGCTTGCGCTCTGGCTACTTGCTAGGATACACGGTGGCCGCACTGCAGGTAGTTTGCGAAGTACCTTGGTCATTTGCTTGTCGGCACGTTGACGAGATGTCATTTTCAAAAATAGCTCTAAAACTGCTACTTACAGAAAATTCACATTTAAAATGCACGGCCTTAACCATCATGTTGGGTTCATGACATAAATAAGTCACGGTCAAGCCATGGGGAGTTTAATGTTCTGTATATAAACAACTGCATAATTTTGATGAAAAATGCGAATATTCGCTTATGACAAGAGAAACATTTGATCTACTTCTCATGAACTCGTTTGGATAGACATCTTAAAAAAAAGCATATCAGCAGCAATTAATAATTCATTCATTTTTTCTTTTAAAATGTCTTGCGCCTCGTGACAAAAAACCAACACGTTTGTTTGCTTCGATACACGCTAAGCGACTAGCTAGGCGCCAAGCGCGCAGTGTGGCCGGTCGCGTACATTATAGAACGTTCGTTTTACTAAGCTACTCGCTAGGTGACTCACTAGGCTCTTCGCGCTAAGCAAGCCGCCTGTCTGTGCGGACGTAGCTTAACGCTGTTATAATAACCTCCTACTATACCTCGACTTTTAATTGTATTCAGGCAACCACAAAAGTGACGTCACAGCTATCTTTTGCCATACAAAATCTTTGGGAGAATCGCGATTTGACAAGTAACAAATAGTACTTCAATTGATTGATGGTGCCAATGAAAGGCGTGAGTTTATGTATGTAACATAACATAACATAACATCACGCCTGTAATCCCCGTTAAGCGTTAAGCAGAGGTGTACCCATTAGTACACCCACATTTCGCCAGTTATGTTTTTAGTCCCATGTAATAGGGGGCGAGCCTATTGCCATCAACCGGGTACAAATCCAGACTCCGAGGCTGCTACTGAGAAATTCGTAATGGAAAAACCCAATAACACTTTGCCCGACCTGGGAATCGAACCCAAGACCCCATGCACAGCAGTCGCGCTTGCGACCACTAGACCAACGAGGCAGTCAGTTTATGTATGTAAAGATGATCAACTTGTTTCTTTCTTCTCACAGACGGTAACGACACTTCGAAATCATCAGTACACGCATTCCGACTTACGATCGTTCATGTGTGAAGACTGCGGAGACACCTTCAAGCAACGTGCAGCTCTTTACACTCACACGCGCCTTCTGCACAGAGACAAAATTGGACAGCCACGGAAGAAGCTTGAAACCTCATGTTAGAGATAAATTACAATAACATGGCGCGCCCCTCCACAATAGGGATGTCTCCTGGGTTAAAACAACAAGATTCTAATTAGTCCGTCAGTTAGATTATAGAAAAATACTCGATACGTATTTTTTTATTTGTCCATACGAATAATATTGACAAAGATACAGCACATTCAAATTCAGGAGTAGGGGCTCGTGACGTCACTCTTTAGCAAAAATTTTACGAAATAATGACGTAGCGCGAACTTTCGCCGCTCTGTAACTTTGTTATTTTAAGTTTTAGAAGCAAAAGAAAAAATACGTATCTACTATTTTCTGGCGTTCTAAAAGATGGACTAATTATTATTTTTTAGTCATCATCCCTATTCAGAACGTTTGAAAGTATTTGTGAAAGTATTTCCAAGACTCACCAACACATGTGTGCGTTCTGAGACTATCAATAATTACTCATTATTACTAGTATAGTATGGCGCTGCACTGACATATCCTATGAAAGTGACACCTGCGTTGTCTTGCGAGGTCGGCTAGTTACAATTAGTTGACCAACAAATCTTCCGGCCTGCTACTCAAGACGAATACTTACAACTACATACAAACTCTTTCGTAAGGATGTGACTACACACATTGAAATAGTAATATGGAGGGGCGCGCCATGTTATAGTAGTTTATCTCTACAGAAACTTCTTGAAAATGCTACCAATGATAAAGGCACGTTTTTAAACCATGAAGAATTATAATTTATTAATGCTGCACTCAAAGTTTTTTACATCTGTAATTTTATTAATATTTTAATGGATATAATTTTTATTTCATGAATTTTTTTTAGCATATTTATTATGCATGTTGTAATTTGTATGTTTTAAGACAAAACATAGTCTACTATTTAATATTTATAACCTTTTTATACCTATGTTTCACAAATAAACTTTCTGACTCTGACTTTGAGTTTGATTAAGAACTAAGGTCCGAACGAGCCTTGTTTTTTTTCTAGGTCACAACATTTTTGTAAAACTATTTAACCTAACCCTTCGGAAATTACAGGATCAGCGTGATGTATAATAACATCTATGTAAATGGCTAATCAGTAAAGATGTGACGTCATATTGTACCGTTGCCATCTTAACTAATCCTAACTATCCTATCCTAACTAATATTATAAATGCGAAAGTAAGTTTGTTTGTTTGTTGCCATTTTACGCCTAAGCCTGAACTACTCATCCTGAAATTTTGCATATATGTTGCCAGGTGTACAGGAACGAACATAGGGTACCTTTAATTCCGAAAAAAGTACTGTTTCCGAGGGAAATCACAATAACGTTCTTATGAACATAGATGGCGCCACGTGTTTTTTCGAATCATGAAATGACACGACATGCGTAATTTTTTCCGCGACTTCGTCTGTGTCCACGATAACTGAAATTTACGCGGACGAAGTCGCGGGCATAAGCTAGTACAAAATATATGGGAACATCGCGATTTGAAATGCAAAGTATGTCAATTCATTGATGATTCATGTTAAGAACCGATTGCCATTGTTTATCAACAAAAAGCAGCTGCATAATGCATTGACAAAGATATTACTTTTCAAAACTGTCATGTTGACATGTTAACAGATAATCTATAACAGCGTAGGTACCTACACTATTCTTATATTCTGAATAATCTTACCGATAATTTATCAATTTTACGGTTTTTACAGATAATAAGGTTGCTAAAGTCTGGCAAACGAAAGTAGACACTCGAATTATTTGGTTTTTATTTGTATATGGCAATGCTTTACTAATGTCAAAGTTGTCAAACTCAATTTGTCAAAACAAAGTTATTATTATGCCAGCCACTGCCGCAGTATTGACTTATTCCATAAAAGGTTTATTCCCATTGTTCGATCTGTCCACATGCTGTTAAGCAGTAGTGTACAACTATTACTGTTTTTCAACAAAAACAAATTATTCTAAAGAATCCAGTTAGGTTATTTCAGGACTGTCAAACTTATTTTTTTAAATTCTCGCGCTTTTTCAGTTTTTTCTTTTGCCCGACTTTATGATTGTCGATTACCATTTTTTACTTAGCAACCCTCTACCAAAATGGCTGCATCGTTCCTGTAATAGTCTATGGTAAAATAAAAACATTTTGTTTGTTTTTATAATGAACAAACAATTTAATTATCGCCAAGATTAGCTTTATTATTTAATTTATCAGTACTTAAGTTTGTTTAAGTTTTTATTTAAGTTTCCAATCATGCAGGGCATTTGTTCAACATGTTTGTGTTCCGATCGTGTTGTGAAACAATTGCAAGGATTTTCTATAAAAAACACTCTTTGGGAATGGTTTGATGTCGGTGGAAGTGGTAATTTTAACGTAAGTACTATGATAATAAAGTTCTAAATATCAAAAATGCAAAAATTTTAATGTTACGAGATACTTTTGGCCGGTTCCTATATACTAATGTCTGTTCGTAAGAATTACCGTTCGCCTTTGTTCGGACAATTTGGTTTATTTTTAGAAATATATTTTTAGTAAGAATGTTAGTAACGTTATGCTAAATGGATTACCCATGAGATTAGTGCCTCAAATTAAAATTGGGTAATAGCTTATCTTAAAAAAAAAAGTCGAATTACTAATAACGATTGGTATATTGTTCAAAAGTGAAGTTACGAGTCGTTACTTTTACGAGCAGTATGTTATAGGAACTGAGTAACATGTCTGTAAAAAAAAAATGAGATATATTTATTTACTCTCATTTGTTTTCGTATTAAAAATAAAACTAAAATGAAAAGAAAATCATTATTGTACAATACTCCAAAGTTGTAAATAAATAATAACAGAAACGGATGGTAAACCTTCGGTTCCTATAACTAACGAATCGTTGTTACTTACGCCGTGTATCGGTTCCTATATCTAACGAATCGTTATCTTAACCAGTCGTAACTTTTGGGAATCGTAGTCATCTGAACAAAGAAAATTCTTGGATATTGATTTAATTTTATTTTTTAACGTTCCTAAATGATTGAAAACAAGTACTTAAGGCCCAGAAAATTAGGTTGAAAGTGTTTCTCTTATTAAAATTTTATTTTTTTTTATTTTGGCACTAAAAGATCAAGAGAACTAAGCAAAGATAGACAATTATTAAATATATTAAAAAATTGACAACTGCTTGATTCATTGACAGACTCCTTATAAATTATTGGTTTAAAAAAAATAAATGATTTTATATAAATGTTTTCTTGTGTAGGTAAAAAATAAGGAAGAGGAAGGGCGCAAGGGGAAGGTATTCAGTTTTTTTTTAAATCTACAGTGTGAATATATTGCCACTTTTTTAAGTTGTTTAAAAATAGTAGTAGGTAGAAGGAATCCTTAACGTCAGTGTTTACATATATTGGTGCTGATTCTCTTGGTCACAATTTAAACTAAAATTAGACTTCCATCTTTTTCTGTCCAATAAAACTAGAAAGAGACTAATGTAAATAAGAGCTGTCAAATTTAGTCAATCTTACACATCCATACAATTATAGTTGACATCTTAAAACATATGGATTAAAAATACGGAAAAGTTCAAGGCAAAACTAATTTGACATCGCTAACTTAGTTCTTTAATGTCACCGTCCTTTCCGTTCGCTGTATGTTAGTAAGAGATGTCAATTCTCAAAATTTAGTCTAGTTTGTGAACAAGAGAATCGGCACCATTGTAATATTAATTGCTATAATATGGGCAATCTACTGCTATTCTTCATCATAAGCCTAACCTTTGCCTAACTATGTTGGGGTCGGCTTCCTGTCTAACCGGAGCTACTGCCTATCTGACCTCCACAACCCAGTTACTGGCTGACACATGATATTATTAGTTATTAAACATATTATCTGTGTATGTAAATTGAAGTAAACAATTTAAGATGATGCCACCCTCTTAAAAGAGATTGCAGGTTCGATACCGAGCAGTACTCATTGTGTTGTGACTTTTCCAATTCATTGTGTACTTTCTAAGTTTCAAGGTCAGAAATTTCTCAATAGCAGCCTCGGAGTCTAGATTTGTGCCCGGTTGATGGCAATAGGCTCGCCCCCTATTACATGGGACTTATCATAAAGCGCAAAATGTAGATGTACTAATGGATACAACTGTGCCTAACCCTGCGGAGATTACAGATGTGATGTTATGTATTAAATATTATCAATTCTATTTCAGGTTAATTTGGACGAATTCAAGTTATGTTGGGAATGCAGGGCTATGTTGAAGAGGGTCAATCAATTCAAAAAACAAGTATTTAGGGCTCAGAAAATTAGGTTGAAAGTTGCGCAAAAAAAGGTAAGTGGTTAATTTTTTTTTACTTCCTCATTGGTCTAGTGGTCTCAAAGCGCGACTCCTGAGCATGAGGTTTTGATTTCCATTCCCAGGTTGGGCAGTGTTATTGGGTTTTTCCATCAGGAATTTCTCAGTAGCAGCCTCGGAGTCTGAATTTGTGCCCGGTTAATGGCAATAGGCTCGCCCCCCGGAAATTTAAACATAACTGTCGAAATGTGGGTGTACTAATGGGTACACCTATGCCTATGTTATGTTTGTACGTAGATAATTTTGTTTTCTTTTTTCAGTCTCCAGAATTTACAAATCTATCTAGACTGAGTATTAGCACAAAAAATACGTACGATAGCACGTATAAACATATAGAAGGGCCCAACGGCTTACACTCATTCAAGCCGAAAGAAGAAACAAACACAGATGACGCAGCTAGCGAAATCTCAATTGTTTCCATAAGAAAAATAAAAACAAAACCGGAAAACGGTAAACACAAAGTTACAAAAATACCGTTGCCAACTGCGAAAAATATAGAAAAACAAGAATATGAAACGATCGACTTAGTTGATTCCAAAGACGAATATGACAGCGATTCAAATAGCATCGAAGAAAAAAAAATACCTAAAGACGAACCTAACCAAGATAACACAACCAGTAAAGACACAAACATTGTGAAAAAAAAAGAAAAACTTACCAAAAACGGTAAACACATACTATCCATTGTGACCATAGATAAAAAAGAGACACAGACCGAAAAAAAAAGTTTAAAAGAACCGAAAATTAAACGAAGGAAACGAAAATACGAGGAAGATCCACTTGATGAGGAGAGTATCATGAAAATAGCTAAACGAGAGAGAGAGAGAAACGCGGTCACACAAGGTCCTCTGCCAAAGGAAATTGAACTCGCACAACCTGAAGTAAAGTTCACAATCGTACATTTAGATGAAGAGCAAATGCTGAAGACTAGAGAACTAGATAGAGACGCAAAGATTTATAAGAATCGCGCTTTCAAATGTGAGAACTGCATCGTTGGATTTTCTCAGAAAGCTCAATATGAGAAACATATTACAGAAAAGCATAGCAAGGTGAATAAGTAAAGTATTTAAGTACCTAGTTAGTGTAGTTCTTTTGTCATCATGGTCTAGTAGTTGATACGCTCGCCTCTCATGCATGAATTGTGGGTTCAAATCCGGGCAAGTATGATCAACAACAAAAGTTGGTTAACAGTGTTACTTTTTTTAACATTTAAACAGACTAAACTCATAATCCATGATTGGATGATTCTTTTTTTGTTTGAAAGAGAAATATTGTCATGATCTGATCATGAATTTCGGAGATATGGAACGAAACTCCTCAGGATCACAGCAGAACTGACGTAACAAGTAAAATTGCTTTGTTTATACGTGTAGTCGATGACTGACTGAAGGAAGAGGGGGAATTAATTTTTGAAAGTGGTAGGAGGGGGATTTGCGTACGGGGGTACGCAAATCCCCCTCCTACCACTTTCAAAAATTAAATACATATATCTTGTGAGGTATTGTTTGGAAGGGCTTTTTGTAAGGATTTCAAACATTAACACACAAGCACTAAAAAGTAAAAAATAAAAGCTTTTTTTGCAAAAAAGACAACCGCCTTTCAACCGATTTCAAAAAAGAGGAGGTTCTCAATTCGGCAGTATGTTTTTTTTTTCGTATGTTTGTTAGGCGATAACTCCGCAAATTATGAATTGATTTGGATGATTCTTTTTTTTTTGTTTAAAACAGTATAGTTCCGAATTGGTCTCATTTTTATTCCTGTTTATAGTTTGAAAGGGCTGTTTTTAAGGATTTCAAACATTAATACACAAGCACTACATTTTTTTTTTTCAATATAGACCACCTCCTTTTTAAATTTTGTTTTTTTTTTCAGAGAGCCGGTAAACTAAAATGTCCGATATGTAAAGTACGGTTAACAAAAAAAGGGTTTTTGAAACTTCACTCAGACAACCACTACAGGAGTTATAAGTGTCGACAGTGCGACTTCGAGCATCATCGGAGATACCAGATCGACGCCCACGTTGTTAAAGAGCATGACTTGAAGCCGTCCCCTGTCTGCTTGGCCTGTGATATAGAGTTTGAGTACGTAGTATCATAGAATTTATGAATAACTAGCTATTACCTGCGACTTCGTCCGCGAAAAATAAAATAAAATATAGCCTACGTTACTCGCAGATAATTTAGCTTTCTAATGGTCAAAGAATTTTCAAAATCGGCCCAGTAGTTTTTGAGTTTATCCATTTACAAACAAAAATACACATTTTTCCTCTTTGTAATATTAGTGTAGACTAGCGACCCGCTCCGGCTTCGCACGGGTACAATGTGGATATAGATAAACTACTACAACATGGCGAGCCCCTCGACAAATTCAAAACAAATCAGCGATTTGTTGCTCGACTAGCGGCGTTATTAATTACTCATTATTATTAGCATGGTGCTGCACTGACGTACTCCATGACGAATAGGCGTTTTCCTCCAGCACAATCCGTTCAGTAGTTTGAACTGTGCGGTGATGGATCTGTCAGTAAGATTATTTTACGAGTATTGTTTGTATGTTTCAGCTCACCACTGCTTCTTATAAATCATTATGAGACGGTGCACGAAGAACTATTGAAGTACAGTCCTGTGGAAACTGTTACCGTTAATACTGAAGCCAAAGCAAAAGAAACTGATGAGAGGTAAGTACTTACTTTATTAATTTGATACTGCTGTGCATGAGGTCTTGGGTTCGATTCCCAGGTCGAGCAAAGTGTTATTGGGTTTTTCTATCAGGAATTTCTCAGTAGCAGACTCGGAGTCTGAATTTGTGCCCGGTTGATGGCAATAGGCGCGCCCCCTATTACATGGGACATAAATTGCGAAAAAGCAGCAGCAGCGCAGCGCACTAGCATAACTTGCGAAATATGGGTGTTGTAATGGTGTTGTAACCCCCCTTTTCTTATCGTGGAGACTCATGGCCTGTCCCCCGTCCAGGGGAAGACGGGGGGATGGGCCGGACTCTTACCGGCTAAAACCACCACGGTGTTCCTCGACAGACCTTTGGGCGGGGGTACGGAATTCGCTCGCGCATTCTACCGCGCCCTGCCTAACCCGGGGATTACTGGCGTGATGTTACTTATGTTGTGTGTGTATTTGTAAAGGGCTACTGGTAATTTGTGACCGATACTTACATGATTGTACTCATGATAACAAACAAAATTCCTAAAAAAACGACCTTAATATAGTGCACGCAAAAGCGACAAGTTGATATAAAGGAGATCAACAAAATCCCATACAACTTCGCTCAAATATGTGAACCGTGCACCAAATCGTAGAGAAAATATAGAGGAATTAGAAAATAATTTTACTTTTATTCATAAATCAATTTGAACTATTTAATAAATTATTAAAATACAACCTATTATCCTGTAATAAATTAAAACATGTGGCAACTTTGCGTGTACGATTGCGTTTTAATTGGTTGTCACGCGGGTTGACATTTCGTAAATGTCATTTTATTTGGGTTTGTTGACACTTGACACATGTAATTCCGTTCGTTTATGCATTTCGGGGTACTCGTCTGTCAACTTGACAATTGTTTTTAGGTGCTTATTTACTAGAGTGCCAAAATGGCGTGCTTTTTATTACGATTAAAAGTTATTTTATTCTCTTTCCCTGGCAACTATATCAATAATTGAAGAGCGCAATATTATTCAGTGTAATCTAGTGTGTTTTATGCCACTAAGTGTACCTTCTGTACAAAATTGGGCAGATACTGTTGATCTCTTTTTTAATTTTTCTAATATACATATTTTATGCCAGCTCCCAGCACGCAGAAAACTCAGATGTTATGAAATGCGCACGTTGCGACACTACATTCGATGGTAAAGCGAGCTACCGCGCGCACATGCAGTTCGCGCATCGATCTCTCGCGGAGTACGCGTACTGCACAGATTGTGATCTCCAGTTTTCAAGCGTGCACAAGTATAATCGACATCTGGAGGGCAGCAATAAACACATGCAGGTTGAGGAAATGATGTAAGTCATAGAGATAAACTACTATAACCAGTGCCGTAGTTAGCATGGGTGGCACCCGGTGCGCATAACTGTGGTGTCACCCCAAGAATAAAAACTAAAAAATAAACGTGAAGTACGAATTTATTTGATTATTGCAAATGTATCTTTCATTATTAAATTATAGAGATAAACTACAATAACATAGCGCGCCCCTCTACAATACAAAACGTTTGAAAGTGTTTGTTAACATGGCGCGCCCCTCCATATTACTATTTCAATATGTGTAGTCACATCCGTATGAAAGAGTTTGTTTGTAGTTGTAAGTATTCATCTTCAGTAGCAGGCCGGCAGATTTGTTAGTCAACTAATCATAAACCTTCCTTTTGAATCACTCTATCTATTGACGAAAACCGCATTAAAATCCATTGTGCAGTTTAAAAGATCTAAGCGTACAGACGGCGGAAGCGACTTTATTTTACACTATTTAGAGATTTATTTATTTCAGATATGATTGCGCTTACTGCAGTTCAAAATTCTCCAATAAAGATTACCTTCTGGCGCATATAATGCGCGCGCATCGACTGTTGAGTCACACATGCGCAATTTGCAATAAGGTAAGTTTATATTATTATAACTAGGGGGGGGGGTCTTACCTAGGGGTATCATATTACCCAGTTACTGGGTTGTGGAGGTCAGATAGGCAGTCGCTCCATGTAAAATACTGGTATTCAGCTGCATCCGGTTAGACTGGAAGCCGACCCCAACATAGTTGGGAAAAGGCTAGGCAGATGATGATGATATTATTATAACTAGCGCCCCGCCCTGGCTTCGCATGGGTACAATGTAGATACATAAAAGTTCCTCTTGAATAACTCTATCTATTAAAAAAAAACCGCATCAAAATTCATAAAACAGACAACGGGAAGAGACTTTCTTTTATTACTACGTAGTGATGAATTTTGATAAATTTTATGTAAGTTTTTTTAAAATGTTTCGACCCGCTCTCTGAATATTTAGCTATTTCGAGATCCTGCTTAATATAAGTTTATTTCCATTGTGTTTTTATTTGTGGTATTAGGAATACCACTTAGTAATAATTGATTTAAATGAAAAAAAAAAAAAACAAAACATAATTATATGCCAGAAGCAATTGCTAGCTAATAGCAGAATAATGTATAGATACAGTACGATTCAAACTTAATGGCGGCTCGGAACATCGTACGTTCCGATGCGCAGAACACAATAATAGGTAATTCAATAGAGACTAAACTATTATTGACTTGACTCTACCTGCGCAGACTGTAATCGCAGCTAACTTCAGAGCCGCCATTAAGTTTGAATCGTAATTCGTACTGTACTAGCCGACACCAAATAATATATAGGCACTAACCGTTACCTACCAAAAAAATGAATATATACTAACCTTTATAAAAATAAGTATAGATACTAACCTATAAAAAAAAAGGTAGGTATCTAATAACTGGTACAAAAACAGTCCCAATTGACATTATCATTGTAATTACTAGGTTCCAGCTGCAAGATCACTTCGCTCGTCAGGTTGAGTTATCAGAAACATTAGATTCAACGAGAAAATGGAAATTTGCCGCCATCTTGTCTTCGCATGTCGATGTTGCCGCATAAAGCTTTTGTCAAATCATTTTTGTTGCTCAGTTATTTATCAAAAGGTTTGTTTTTTTTTTGCTTTCATTTTTTGTTATTTTGTAAGAAAATTTAAGTAACAGTGATTAGGATGAAAATGAAATGAATCAGAAAATGTACAGCTGCTATTTCTATTAATAAAAGTTGATGTACGGTCTACAAAAGAGATAAGTATGCAAGGTCGTTTTAATAATTAAAGTTTTCTTTGAAATCGATGGATTTCTTCCATTAAAACTTTATTTGATAGTTTAAATTATTTTATTTTATTTGATTTAGATTAAACTAGCTTTTGCCTGCGACTACGCCCGCGTGGAACTTGTTTATATCGTACCTGCATACAAACTTCCATCCGCCTTTTCACCGCCTTAGGGGATGATTTCTGATGATAAAAACTATTTTGTGTCCTTCCCCGGGTCTTAAACTGTCTGTATACAAAATTTCACCTAAATCGGTTCAGCGGTTTAAGCGTGAAGAGGTAAAAGGCAGACAGACACACTTTTGCATTTATAATATTAGTAACCGATGGATGTTTTCAAATGTAATCCACATTTGAAAACATCCATCGGTTCTAAGAAAACTTCAGCTATATCTCACGACCTTGGTAACTTATCTGTTTTGTTGACTGTTCATTATTTTTGAGAGTTCTAAGTTTTAAAAAAATGTACATATCACTCCTGATCACTACTACTTGAATTTCTTTTTATTTTTTTATTGGCAATGTTTTATTTTGTTTTACATTTTTGAATATAAGTTTTATAGTGTTTTAAAGTATTGTCAAGTCTTCAGCACAAACCCATATTATTCCATATATGTAGGTAACACAAATAATTGTAAAACTAATGTTGAGTTTCTACTTAATCTGCCCCGCGTGTCGCCACGCGGCGTAGGGCTAACATACGTTAGTTTTTTTTAGGGAAATATAATTGTTTATTTGACACCACCAATCAATTGACACTTATGACCTGTCAAAACGCGATTCCCTCATTAATTTTGTATGGCAATATCGAACTGTGACGTCACTTATTTGCCGAGTCAATTGACTTACTATTTATTGATTTCAAAGCCACAAAACATTCTACAGTAAACTGAAAATTAATCAGGTTTCTCCTGAAATAAAGAGTTTTTTTTTAAAGTTGCGTCTTGAAATAATGGTTAATTGTGTCAAGTACCCATTCGGCTCAATTCCGTTGGTTTTTCAGGGATTTTCAGATGCAGATCGTCTGAAGGATCATATTCAGATGAAACACCCAGATGTGATCAACTCACCCAAGGATAAGAAATGCCCAATCTGCAGTAAAGGATTCACTGTGAGTATAACCGGACAGTCAGTGCAGTATTGTGGACATGGCGACTCGCGCGCCTGCCCGCGCCCCCAAACATTTATAACAATCAAAACATAAGTTGCAAATTTTCCCTTCATACTTTCACGGGCTTAGAACCGTCAAATGGGAAAGGTATGTCGTATTAACGATCCTGTTGGTCTAGTGGTTAGCGGCCCTGACTGCTAAGCCGGAGGTCGTGGGTTCGATTCCCACCCAGGACAAACTTTGTGTGATGAGCATGATTGTTAGTTCTGTGTCTGGGTGTGATTTATCTATAATATGTATGTATTTATAAATTATATAAGTATGTATATCAATTGTCTGGTTACCATAACACAAGCTCTGCTTAGCTTGGGATCAGAGAGCCGTGAGTTGTCCTAAGATATTTATTTATTTATTCCGGGTATTGACAATATTTTGTTTTGAAAATTTTACAGACACTTATTTTTCAAAAATGGTGTCTTTGAAAGATGCCTATTGCCTAGAAAAAACCGTGGCCCCGGAACGTAAAGGGCAACAGAAGGAACAGGGTGGTTTTTTTAGTCAGTAAAAGTCTGACAGTCCCTTCCGCCCCACCCAGGGCGGAAGGACTCATTTAATGATTTTTACAACCTAAAAAAAAAGCTTAACAATACTTCCTTGTCCACAGACTCGCAGCGCTTTACTGCAGCACATACGTACTCATACGGCCGATAAGCCTTTCAAATGCGAAAAATGCAACAAGCGGTTCGCTGTTAAAGCGATGCTCAACAAACACACTCAACGCATGCATCCCAAAGATGACGACAATAACTAAGAAAGGAAGGTTGAGTAAGAAATGGGAGGTATTTTTATAAGAATTTCTTGTCAATGCAATGTATATCATGTGTCGTTCACTTTAGAATTTAGTTTTGCCAAAATGAGCGTACCAACAAACTCTCAATAATTAAATCAATACTTGCTTGTGTAAGATTTCTATACACGTAGCAGTTTTATATCCTCGTCATTCAGGAGGTTATCATAAAAAATATTAAAATATACTGTCCCACTGCAGGACAAAGGCCTCTTTTCACACAGAGTAGGCATGAGCATTGATCAACACGCTTGCTCAAGGCGGATTGGCGATTCCAGACTTATATTAACAATAAGTCCAGGTTTCCTCACAATGTTTTCCTTCACCGATGTCAGTGATGTCCAAGATAAACTTTAGAAAGTACTTTGAATTGAAAAAGTCACATTAGTACTTGCCCGTGCTTAACTGCAGGGCCATGACCACAACTCGCATATATAATTACGACATCCTCAGTAATGAATAAATACTTGTTTTGCTGTGTATGTTTAAAAGTATCACTGTATGCGTGCAGGTCATCGCCCTCCTGCCTAAACCGGTAAGATGACCAGCTCGAATTCGAAAATCATCTTAAAGAAAAACTATTCAATTTTTTATTGATTTGGGTTAAAAATCACTAGCATAGATTACCTCCTTGAATTTGACGATGGAAAACTGCACCTAGTATAGCAATAAGGGTCTTTCCACATTTATCGACGCAGAATCGGCTAATACCGGTCAAAAAAGGCTTTATGTCTACGTAGTAAGGGTGTTACTAATACCATTCGCATCGGCTCGGCTCAGACGACGCGTCGCGACGCCGGCCGGCGACGAAACGAGCTGTTTGTCAACATCGGTCGCAACAGCTGATAGATTGGTGATACGCACTCGGCTTAAGCCGATTCCGCGTCGATAAATGTGGGGAGACCCTATAAATTCAACGATTGGGTAGTTGATACCATTATCAAATAATTCCAAGACAAAACTTCTATAAAAAAACACTTTATTTTAGCTCTGAAAACACAACAACTATTTTTGAAGTGAAAACTTCTTTAGCGGCGTTGAGCACTTTTTCTGTAATGGGTATAAAATCTTAAACTCGCGTCAGGACACGTGACCTGATCGAAAAAGCGTAAGACGGATGGAGAGTAGACAGCTATCCTCTCTACGGCGCGGCGAAAATGTATGCCTGGGCCTACTGTTTCGTTTAGGCAGCGCAGGGCGCTTGCGCGAATGTTCGTGTATAACTTTTTAATGTGAAATAATTGTAATAGTTTTAAAGTGTTAAATTTTTAATGTAATATAAATTGTCATGTTTGTGTACGATAGCGCAATAAATGAATATTGTATTCTACCACATAAATGATAGTACTTTTATACTGATAAAGCAATTGGTGCAAAATTATTCCCTAACCATTCCAAAATATCAAACATGCTCAACGTTAATAATCAAGTTTTCACTTCTGTCGGCACTCCCGGAGTGCAACCCGTCTTTTTTTTTTTCTTACTCCTCCACTTTTCTGATTAATTTCGTTGCGGGACCCAAGACAGTTAATCGTTTCTCTGGGACTCGTCGAGCTTCACTGCCTCGACACTTTTCTGGTGGCCTCCACTGTTGATTCTGGCTTTCAGGAGTTGCAGTGGGAGGGAACAGTGTGGCGGGCTTGTCCCAAAAAAAAAATAGCTCTGAAAACCCGATTAATTTTCAATTAACTGTAAAATTTGATATTTAGATGCTTTCAAATTAATAAATAGTTAGTCAATTGAGTCGCCACAGAAGTGACGTCACAGTTGTCTTTTGCCGTACAAAATCTATGGGAAAGCATTTTGACAGGTCATAAAAAGGGGTTTGACGCATTTGGTGCACTTCTCAACTTGTACACCATGCTCAAATGGTGAACTTAGCAACTGGTGCACTTCTCATATGGTACACTTCGCAACTGGTGCGCTTCTCAATTGGTACACTTCGCAAAAGGAGCATTTTTTAAGATGAGAGGAGATTTGGACAAATTGTCTAAAAATGAAAGAATCTTTGGTTTTGTGTAGGTAATTTTCTTAAAAATACAATCAACAAAATATTTTTAACTAAACTCTACTTCTCTATTCACTATAACATTTTTTTGTTTTTTAAATTAGATTTACAGCAAAAAGTTATCATAATAAAGACATGATATAATATCATATTATATGAATAACCTTTTAAATATTATAATTTAAACTGTACTTCTTTTAGATAAAGTTATTATTTTAATTAAATTAAAGCTTATTTGATTCATTTTTTCCTTTTACATTTCATTTTTTCTTTAATTTTTTCCAAATCTCCACTCATCTTAAAAAGTGTTCCTTTTGCGAATTGCTAATTGAGAAGCGCACCAGTTGCGAAGTGTACCATATGAGAAGTGCACCAGTTGCTAAGTTCACCATTTGAGCATGGTGTACAAGTTGAGAAGTGCACCAAATGCGTCAAACCCATAAAAAGTACGTAAATTTACTGGTGGTGTTATCTACACTATTCACATTTCAATGTTATGCTTAAAATAGACTTTAAATTAGACAGCGTTAACAAAAAAAAAAAAAATGATATGGGTAAGTTCATTTTGGCAGGACTAAAGAAATTTTAAGAACCCTTTAATGTTAATTTTAATCTGTGGTGCTAGGCAACTGGGCATATCTCAATTCTCAATATTTAACGTCCCCTTCGGCCTTTAAGTCTAGCTATGTTTGCTGTTTGGTATAGAGGGAAATGGAAATTGTGTTCTTTCTCATTCACTCCGCAATTTTTTGTGTATGATTTATAATGCAAGTGGAATTGCTTTCCCGTAAGGCG
This sequence comes from Hoplodrina ambigua, assembly GCA_949774945.1. Classification (NCBI taxonomy): domain Eukaryota; kingdom Metazoa; phylum Arthropoda; class Insecta; order Lepidoptera; family Noctuidae; genus Hoplodrina; species Hoplodrina ambigua. Next base: position 3,032,820 of record OX458994.1, read on the forward strand.
ATTAACACACGGCACCGCGTACCGCCGCGGTTGGCGATGAAGCTGATCTCGTGTCGCATTGGCCTCTTAGAAATCAGTTGATGGCTAACACACGTACACCGCCCGACCGCGCGGTCGAGCGGTGCTCTCGCCTTTACCGCCACCGCCCTCCGCGGCAGTGCGCGATGCCGCGTATAAACGCCTAACTCACCAGAGCTTTATTGCCTCGGCACTTTTTTATAGTCACCACTGTTGATTCTGCCTTTCAAGAGTTGTAGTAGAGAAGTAGGGTTTTGTGTCGTTCTTAGAATTACTAAATTACTTATGAGATTGAAGACAAACCGTATTATTGGATCTCTCTAGAAGGGAGTACTAAAACTGTCACTTGTACCATCTGATTTAATTTGAGGGGTAGCTTTCGGGGGGTGAAATTTATCATGAAAATTGACAAGTTGGTCCTACGTGGTCCTTTTCTGATGCACTTGTCTTGTAGACATAGCTGTGGGCCCGGTGCTGAGGAAAGAAATTTTAAATTGATTTTCGTAAAGATGTGCCAACTAGCCGATTAGTCGGTTGCAAAGAGGCCGATCGGTTTCGGGGGTTTTCGGCAAGTTTCATGAGTATTTTCACCCCCTGTAAAATCGACCTGTATTTCTAACCCATGGAAATGCTCAATGTTTAAAAAAAATGTAATAAAATTACATAATTGGGTTGTAAATTCCCCCACGAAGGGGTGAAATTTGTAAATAATGACTGCTCTGAAGGTTGTTTCCTAATTATCGCGTACTTAGATAGGTCCACCGTTTGTACTTCACTGTGGTATAGTATTTAAGTAATTCATGTCTTTTCATATCACTGTGCACTATGTACAGTTGAACAAGCCATTTGGTATACAGGCACCTAACTTAGAAACTACTCATAAACAATTATTTCAAGTACGGCAATTCTTTTAAATCACTCTAAATAGCCGCCTCATTGGATATGAGGTCTTGTTTTCCAGGTCGGGCAAAGTGTTTTTGGATATTTCGATCAGAAATTTCTCAGTAGCAGCCTGGGTTGGGGAGAAGTGTACCCATAAGTACAGTACATTTCGCCAGTTATATTTAAGTCCCGTGTAATAGGGGGCGAGCCTATTGCCATCAACCGGACACAAATCGAGACCCTGAGGCTACACAATAACACTTTGCCCGACGCGGAAAACAAGACCTCATAATCAATGAGGCAGTCCCAGCGGTTCGGTTTCAAGTTATTAGACACCACATGCTTAAAAAGTGAACACAAAACAAGATACTATAATCAAAAAAATTAAAAACACGACTGCAAAAATTGCACATAATTTGTACTTTGTTTACAGTGTTATATATTTTTTCTAGACGATAAACATACACGACAAGACTCATTAAAAAAAATTGAGGCTAGTATTAATTTACGTTTTAAAGTGACCACACCGGTTTCTTTAAATTTTTTACTAGCCTATGTTACGATACCCCATACATCTAAATCGGTTTAGGCGTTTAAAAGTTATGATGGAACAAAGAAACTCACATAAATACATACATTAACCCTGAACACATAACACCCCTTTTTTTAGGGCAGTCGTGTAATAATAATGAATGGCAATGTAGCAGAATGATAATTATTGCTGTCTGTAAACTAAATAGCTTGTTCGAGTACCTACACAAAATATAAAGAGGTGGAGTTTATTTTTGAGATGATGATTTTTAAGAATGACATATCTAAACTTAACGTAGCCAAAGCTTGAAAAGTACCCCTTACGTGTCGTGTCCGTGCGGGGGGGTACTGTTTTGTTTTGTAATTAATAACTGTCCTATTTTCTTGATGTTAAAAATATAGAGTAAGAGAAGGTAATGTGAAATGGACGATGCGAGAAATATTGTGCAAGTTGTGGTACATTTCTGTCAATTATCTGTCACTTATGACACGACAGTTGCGCGGTCACGCAATGTACGGCAACACATACATACATACATAAATTCACGCCTTTTTCCCATGAGGGTAGGCAGAACCTACAGAACGCCACCTGCTACGATCCTTACTTAATTCTTTCGCTTTTTATGTACGGCAAATCGCACGATATGCCTCGCATCGTCTAAATAAGGCTTAAAGACGATTGTGCTGTACAGATGATAGTAGTATAAGAAAATGGAAAAGTGAGAAAAACTCGAGAGGACTGATATACAATATTTTACATATAATTGTAATATATTTCTCTAAATAACTAGGAGAGATGTGTTCAAGATTGAACGAAAAAAAGCGTTATTTCTGTATGTAGATAAGTGTTCAACTATTGAACGAAAATGTCGTAGATTTTAACTGTATTCTGTAAGGTGTTTAAATATTTAAATAAAAAGCACTTCAGGTTTAAGAAATAACAATTCGGTAGTTGATACCATTAAACAATAATTCAAAGACATAACTTCTCTAAAGAAACACTTTATTTTAGCACTGAAAACCTGATTAATTTTCAATTAACTGTAAAATTAGATATTTTGTCGCTTTGAAATCAATAAATAGTTAGTCAGTTGAGTTGACAAGTAAGTGACATCACAGTTCGATATTGCCATACAAAATCTATGGAAGAATCGCGTTTTGACAGCTCATTAAAAAGTATTTAAATCAAATAATGGTGTCCAGTATCCGATTCATGTGCTCTGTGGTAAACGGTTTCAACACGTATAAAGTGTTTAGTATGGCAACACTAAAAACGCATAATTTAACCGGTGTTAACCGTTATTGTGACCACAGCATAACTGATTCGAATTTAGAATGTTAGAAAAAAAATTTAAGCCCCATTAAAAAACAAATGTATAGATATTTAAGATTTAAAGTAGATTTGTTTGAAAATATTGAATTTCAATCGTTTTTTTCTAGTGTTCTATCTAGTCTCTAGTGCCGCGAAGAGCTATACAAATATAGCTCATGAAAAATTTGCCACTAGATTAGTTTGTAGAGGAGTTGACAGCACAGAGGTCGCTCTATTTTGATATAAAAAAATAATGACATTTATTTTTAATAAATATCATGACATCTATACATTTTTTCTCATATATACATGTATACGTATACAATCTTTGATACATGTATTAAATGTTACTCTTTAATAAACTTGATGTTAAATGTATATTCCTAAGCTTGTATTTATTAGGTACAACGAATAAGATATTTTTATGTATTTGATAATTTTGGGAGAAATATGTATTCCAGGAAACAGGGTGTATTTCTTCTATTTCTGTCGTTACCACATTAAACTATGCTTGAATGTATTGTAATGCTAGGGCCACAACTCCGGCTATCGCCACGAAGCTTCACGTTACGTCTCGACACACGCAGTGAAAGATATCGTAGCGAAACTGCGTTCACGGGTTGCACTGCTACAAAAAACAAATCCTGACTAGTTTTTTTTTTAAATGCTTTTATATTGCATTGTCATGCAATATGCATATGTTTTTAAAATTACAGCTCAATCGAACACCGGGAACTGAGTCAAATATAACTTTCAAGTTTCTGCGGCCACCTTCCAGCTCCATCAGACCGGTTGGTCTGATGATGTCACAGAGCTCTGTGACATCAGTATATAGCATTGTCATGCAATTTGCATTCATATGCAGAATGTCAGCTCAATTGAACGCCGAGAAGTGGGTCAAATTTAATATGTAAGATTTGATCAGCCACAGACACACTGGGACATGTAAAAAAAAACTTATAAAAAAAATATTTTTAAAAACTAGCTTTAATTTAAAATGATTACAATATTAGACATTGTATTGTCATCAGTACGTGTTGCTTTGTGATGACGCTAGACGGAGGTGTGGCCCCAGCATAATATAAATTCAGCATTATTATTGTTTTATTGTAAAATCCTAGAGCATGGGATTCCAAACAGCGCAGCAGGTCCAAAAAATAAACTTATTAGGTAACGGAGTCGTTACGGGTCGTCAGAAGCCCGAAAGTCTGACAACCAATCTTACCAAATGGTTTTAAACTGCTCCGGCTTTGCACAGCTGAAATGTAGATACTAACTATACTTCCTCTTGAATCACTTTATTTACTGATAAAAACCGCATTTTACTCCGTTGCGTAGTTTAAAAGATCTACGCGTACAGAAGGCGGAAAGCGACTATATAATTTGTGGGTGGTACGAAAAAAGGCTGGGAGCCCATGCTTTAGAGACATATTTTCTTATACCGTGAAGAAACGAGCTTTGATCACCACGCTTGCTCACTGCGTGTTAGTTATACGAGCAGGGCCCGATGTAGCTATTTGGCCGCTATAATTGTATAACATTCAAATGCGTTAGTCTACTACTGTTTCTGAAGAAGTTTATAAAAATTCATGAGAGATGTTGGACTTCGTGCAACCGCTCGGCAGATTCCATTTTGCCGCTCTGAGCATTTGTCCGCCTGCCCCTCCTTAGATCGGGCCCTGTATACGAGACCATACAATGAACAGGGGACCTTTACCCGTGTGACTTCACTGTGAGTGTTTTTTTTTTCTAGAATTTAGTATAGATTAAGACACTTCTTAGATGTCAGGTTGTGAGACACCTTCCTGGTGCTTTTATCTTAGCGGCCACTTCTAGGATTAAAGTTGTATTTTAAGTGTATGTATAAAATAGGTATACAAGGTGTAAAGATACAGTCTTGATAAAGCTGAAAGTTACGTGGTTGGGATTTTTTTTTTGTCTAAAGGCTGATTTTTCTGTAGTCAGACAACTTGCAAAAATTAAATATGACAGTTTGACATATTTTCTTTACACCCTGTATACATAATAATATTCAAAATCGAAACGTAATGTTAAAAACCATTGACTTGTTAAAACATAAGGGATTTTCAATGTATTCATAATAGTGTCAAAATGTATATGTACATTTTTTCTGATATAAAATGTATGTGTCCTACCACAAAAGCTTAGACACCCTGTTCAACGCGTATCTAGTGTCAGTCTTGTGTCAAACTCCATACAAAAAATAACATGTATAACAGTTGTTTAACATAGACAATAGATAAACACATTTTTGTGGTAGTAAGATAATATGTTTAATATTAACAAATGTCCTATAATATAGGGAGGTACACCTCATTTGTAGTAAAAACAAAAATTGAAGATTTTCCCTGAACATTCCGTAAAGATATTTTGTGCTATAGTCATAGTAAATGACGTTAAGATAAAGGCGTAGAGGTTTCCCGCGAAAATCATTTTTTTTTTTACGTCAAAACTAGTGTTGCGTCATTTTTTTATTATCAAAAAACCGATGATGAGCAAATCAGAAAAAAAAAACCGTAAGAAAATATGAATTTTGGGGACTACCCTAGTGCTTTCGACTTAATCATCTTAAAAGACATTGATAAAATAGTAAGTGTTTGAAAATGTCTAGAAGACATATATTTTTATCATTCATGTATTTATCTCTAGTATAGTGTAATTTATTTCCAATTGGAATATGGAATTAAACCTTTAGATATGTAAATTACCCTCCACATAAGTTAAGTAATAAAAAAAAACGTTTTTCGTAGGAATTAGGCCCCGGGTTAACCGCCCAAATATCCGCCTATTCGTTGTCCCTTTCCTTAGTGTAAACTCACAATAAAGATATGGCTTTAAATTAATCCGGTCCAATTATTATCTGTGGTCAAAATTACTATTAAATTCACTCATTTTCAACATGTTAAAATGTTGTACATTTCGACCTAGGTGCACTGTGCACCAATTATTAACTAGTCAAGTTGTGTGGGCACACCTTTAGGAAAAAAAAATGAAAGCTAACTATCTTTTAAAACCAGGTGGAGCTAAGTTTGCACCTCGCTGGATTGTGGCTGTTAATAATTACCTTATGTAAATAAATAGCTCATACTAAAAAGTGCCGATTTTCAAGTTCGTCTTTTTCTGTCCAAAAAAACAAAAAAGGGGCGGAAATAAATTATACCTGTCAATTTTGGTTAATCTGAAACTCTCATGCACTTTTAGTTGACATGTCAGAACGCATTGATTAAAAACATTGAAAAAGTTTAAGGCAAAACTTATTTGACACTAACTTAGTTTTAAAATGTCACCGTCCTTTTCTTTCGCTGTATGTTAGTAAGAGATGCCAATTCTCTAATCTTATTGTAGTTTGTGAACAAGGGAAGTGTAAAGAGGTGCGATTTCTAAGGCGTCGAGTTTATAATAATATGATATTTCGTGTACTGAATAGATATTACTTCATTTTATTGTAAATAAATGTGATTGATAATATAAAAGTCTGTTGAATAACGCTCAACGATTTTTGGCGCTCAAAATAATGTTGCTGGATTTGGCCAATCACGTTATACGGCCTAACTCGCGTTAATCCCGCCATTTTATTATGTCATACGGCCTATGTCTATGGCTGACGGTTTTCGCGCCAATCTTTATTTTTTGTCTATAAAATAAGGTTAGTTTTGCCAAAACCACAACTATTAAATTAATTTCGTCAAACTAATATGCCAAATACTGCAAAAACAGTTTTAATGTACATTCAAAACATATGCTTAGAATAGATTTAAAATTAAAAAAAAAATTGATTGATTACAATTTTATTCGAAAAATTTCATTGATTTTTCGAAGTAAAATTGTAATGATTTTTGTTTTAGCACAACTAAACCTTTAAATATAAATGACTACATATCTGTACCTCTGTACCCATATAAAAGATTATTTTTTCGTCATTCCGAATTGTGTGAAGAAATGTATATATTTTTATAGTCATTTAGACCCTGCTATTGTATGAAGAATTATTTAAATGGAGCTTTATCTTAACGAAATAAAACTAAACATTGGTGTCGTGATATTCACGTTGTTTTATTTGTCAACAAACAAGACTAAATATTTTGACATATCCGGTCACGGCGGCCAATCTCGAAGGAGACTAGCCAAGTACACAGGAGATATTATAGTGCACAAGTGTGTGCTCAAACACAGGTGCACTCCCTCTTCCCTCACTCTCATAATCCGATGGGACGACAATCCGACACTACTAGGAAGAGATCAGGCGCAAGACCAATGGACACACGGGGTAGTAGACATCAAGGACTGCCAACATTACAAACTAATTTACAAAACCGTAAACTATAGAGTTCTTTTGGCACGTGGCAACATTGGAACTAATGCTATTCGTCTATTTTGGCTGATTATTTCGTGCTGGAAGAAGGGACGTAGTATCTCTGTATCTGGCACCATGACAAACTGCCTGGCAGATTCAAAAACCCTTGTGACTACATCATAAACGATCCATTAATGTTGTAGGCTAACTGGCATCATTACAAATCAACTGGCAACGTCACAATTCAATTGGCATCATTACCAACCGCTTGTAAGCTTCAAAAACCATTCCGACAACACCATCTAACATTGCAAGCCATGTGGCATTATAACATACCATCTTACAACATAACAATTCACTTGACATCATTGCCAACAGCCGGACAGCTTCAAAAACCCTTCTGGCAACACCGCAAACTGCCAAGTAACGTCAAGAAAACACTTGGCATCAATGCCAACCTTCTGGCAGCATCACAAACCAATCTGGCAATGACGCAAACTGTCTGGCAATTCTCTTTTTGAATTCGATCAAGTTCTTTTTTACTTTCTTTGGCAAAATTCACTGTTGCCATTGAGCTCTTCTCTTGTTCTTCATATGTATGTACTTAACGTGGGACAGCATTGAAGTTCTCTGAGTGAACTTAGCAGAACAGTACTCACACTCGTACGGCCGCTCGCCTGAGTGCGTTCTAATGTGATTTAGTAGAGTGCGATTTGCCTGAAAAATACAAGATATTTTTAGTAATTGTAGAAGGTCTAGACTGCCTCGCTGGTCTTGTGGTCTGCTGAGCATGAGTTCTTGGGTTCGATTCCCAGGTCGGGAAAAGTGTTATTGGGTTTTTCTACAAGAAATTTCTGAGTAGCAGCTTCGGTGTCTGGATTTGAGCCCGGTTGATGGCAATAGGCTCGCTCCCGATTACATGGTACTTAAACATAACTGAAAAAATGTGGGTGTACTAATGGATACACCTCTGCATAACCCTTCGGGGATAACGGCGTGATGTTTTGTTATTTTACAAAGTAACAAGAATCCTTCTAATATAAATGTGAGTTCAACGCCCCGTCAGCCTAAACCCAGCGGTAAAATGGCTAGATCGAATTGGAAAATCAACTACTCAAAAAAACCTATTTAATAATTGGCTAGCTTCTAGCCCGCGGCATCGCCCGCGCAAAAAGTAACTTGAACTATTATCCCAAGGTAACACATTACCGGGATAAATAAAGAAAAAATATTGGCAAAGAGCATGACCCCAATCACAAAGGCGTGCGCACGCGCACCTATCATACGGTGATGTCAACAGAAATAATACTCACAGCGAATCCTCTTCCACAGATATTGCAAAACTTATTCTTTTCTCTTTTAATTCCTTCGTGATAGTATCTCATGTGATCCACATACTTCGTTCTATTTAGGAAGTGCTGTAAAAAAAAAAAAAAGTGAATTATACCACAAACTGAGCATGAAGTCTTGGATTCGATTCCCAGGTCAGGCAAAGTGATATTGGGTCTTTCCATCAGAAATATCTCAGTAGCAACCTCGGAGTCTGGATTGGTGCCCGGTTGATGGCAATAGACTCGGCCCCTACTACATGGGACTTAAACATAACTGGAGAAATGTTGGTGTGAAAAGGGTACATTTCTGCCTAACCCTTCGGGGATTACAGGCGTGATGTTATGTTTTCTACATATATACTAACATTATAAAGAGGAAAAAAATATATTTTTGTTTGTTTGTTTGTAATGGACAAACTCAAAAAGTACTAGACCGATTTTAAAAATTCTTTCACCATTTGAAAGCTACATTATCTGCGAGTAACACGCGAAGTCGCGGGCAAAAGCTAGTGTTAAATAGAAATATGCGCCACTACCGCGCGAAACATGTTATAGACACATTGTGGTCACATATTTACACATTGGTGCCGATTCCCTTGTTCACAAACTAGACTAAATTCAGAGAATCGACATCTCTTACTAACATACAGCGAAAGGAAAGGACGGTGACATTAAAGAACTAAGTTAGCGATGTCAAATTAGTTTTGCCTTGAACTTTTCCGTATTTTTAATCCATACGTTTTAAGATGTCAACTATAATTGTATGGATGTGTCAGATTGACTAAATTTGACAGCACTTATTTACATTAGTCTCTTTCTTGTTTTATTGGACAGAAAAAGATGGAAATAGTCTAATTTTAGTTTAGTTTGTGACCAAAGGAATCGGCACCATTATGTTTTTACTGATACTTCTCGTGGCAGGAACGATACATATAACGCTAATATAATACTTATATAATACTTGATACGCTGTTTCATTGTTAGTTGATATGTTGAGAGTGGTCGTCTATAGTTCCAATATTTGTTAACATATGAACACTTTAAATATATAAATAAATAAATAAATAAATATCTTTGGACAACTCACACACGGCTATCTGATCCCAAGCTAAGCAGAGCTTGTGTTATGGTAACCAGACAACTGATATACATACTTATATAATGTATAAATACATACATATTATAGATAAAACACACCCAGACACAGAACTAACAATCATGCTCATCACACAAAGTTTGTATATTTGTATATTTTTACCATGAATTCCTAATTTGTAATATAAATTATTTTTGTGTGTTATTATACAGTAGTTTTTTTTTATATAAGGTACATTGTATTCACATTGTATATTTTGATTATACACTGGGGCTAATTAAAGTCCAATTACTCTGAACAATTATTTATTAAAAACCGTGCGTACAGTGAGAAGGTCGATGGCAGAATAAAAATGACACTTTTTAAAGTTACTTGGTGTTAAAATATATGATGCGCCTGACCCAATTCAATAGCACCAAAAGCCGTTGACGTGTAATAGATTAGTTGTTTATTGGTGAGGCGTGTGCGCCGCAACATATTCCCGGCCGTTGAAATACTGCTTTCAACACTTCAATTCTTCAGCGGTGGGCAGCGGGCATAGACGAGTGAATGGCCGTCGCACACACCCTCGAGGAGTACGAATCTCGGCGACTCGTGCCACTCCATCTGGTCCAGGAAATAGCTGCATAACTCGTCCAATGCGCCAGTGTAGTGGCGGCGTATTGTCCTCCGCTAACAAGACCATGTCTCCTACATTGAGCTGAGCATTGCCTTTGCGCCACTTGGTTCTCTGCTGTAACTCTGACAAGTATTCCTTCTGCCACCTCTGCCAGAAGTGAAGCCTTATTCTTTCCAGACGTTGGTATCGGTTTCGTTGGTTTCTGTCATCTCTGTCTTCCAGCGCTGGCGAGGGTAGCGCGGTAAGCGGCCGACCAATGATGAAGTGCCCTGGGGATAGGGAGAGGAGGTCGTTAGGGCAGGATGACAAAGGGCACAGGGGACGGCTGTTAAGAATCGCCTCCACTTGTGCAAATAAAGTTGTAATTTCTTCAAACGTTAAATTACTATTGCCTATAACTCGTTTGATGTGATGCTTGGCCGATTTGACACCGGCTTCCCAAATGCCGCCGAAGTGAGGAGCGTAAGAAGGTATAAACCTAAACTTAACACCTTGTTGACTTGCAAAATCAGATATAGGTTCGGTATTTTGTTTTAAAAAATCTCCTATGTATTTTGCGGCGGCAACAAAATTACGACCATTGTCGCTAAATATTTCACTAGGCTTTCCTCTGCGTGCAATGAATCGCCTAAGTGTCATTACGAATGCATCTTTAGTTAAGTCGCTAACTGCCTCCAAATGAATACATTTGTAACGTAAACAAATAAAGATACATAAATAGCACTTTATTAAGCGACTTCCACGACCTTTACGATTCAGTATGGAAAATGGTCCAGCGAAGTCCAGACCAACAGACAGGAATGGAAAACCTGGATTTACGCGCTGTGATGGTAGGTCACCCATTTTCGGGCACAAAGTTTTGCCACTTACCCGCCTACATCGCACGCAGTTGTTAACTGTTCGTCTTGCGAGGTGCCTGCCATTTACAGGCCAGACTGTTTCCCTAACTGTTGCCAACAATAACTGCGGACCCGCATGTAAGCTCGCATTATGCTGCATCGCAAAATATAGTTTAGTTAATTTATGAGTAGCGTGCAGTAGTATTGGATGTTTTTTCTCAAAATCACATGCGGACGCATTTATGCGACCGCCAACGCGAATTAACTTATTTTTATCAAAGAACGGAGACAATGATAAAATTTTACTCCTAGCCGGCAGTTGTTTACCTTTGCTAAGTACCTCATATTCAGTAGGGAATGACTCACGCTGAGCGATAACGCACAATGAATGAAACGATTCTAACAACTCATCCACTGTTAGTATGCCTACTCGTTTGCTAATAGGTTTGTTTACGTTATGTACGAACCGTAGGCAATACGCAACAACTTTTAGAAGTTTGTTGTATGAGGAGTAATTATCAAAATTTATAAACTTATCGCTTATTGTAATTGATGAGTGTGCATGAGTTTTTAATTCAGGTAGGTCATCTAACTTTTGTTCTTGCAACGTTGGCCAGTAAGATTCATTTTGACGTATGAAACTGGGGCCTGACCACCATAACTCGGTAGACAGTAATACCTTTGCATCCGCTCCCCTAGAAATTAAATCTGCTGGGTTCATTGCAGTGGGAACGTAACGCCATGCAGATGCATCTGTTATTTCAACTATTTCACAGACGCGATTAGCTGCGAACATTTTTAATTTTGTTGGGTCGCTATTTATCCAACTGAGAACGACACTGGAATCGCACCAGTGTACTATCCTTCCCGGCCGGCACCGGAGTGAACCAACAACAGACTCGCAAAGCTTAGCGGCTAGTAGTGCAGCACATAGTTCAAGGCGTGGTATTGTCGTCGGTTTTATAGGCGACACCTTTGACTTAGCGCATAATAGCCTGACTGTGCTGTCACCACAATAGCTTACAGATTTTAAATAAATGCATGCGCCGTATGCGCATTGAGACGCGTCACTAAATGAGTGCAATTCTATTAGTTCAGGCTTGTCACCTAAAACCAACCTGGGTATATGAAATTTATTTAACCAGTTTAAATTATCAGTAAATTTTAGCCAGTCGTCTCTCAAATCCTTTGGAACCGCTTCGTCCCAGTCTAATTTTTGTTGCCACATTTTTTGCAATAAAATTTTAGGTTGAATTATAACCGGACTCAAGATTCCTAACGGGTCAAAAATTTTAAACGAATTAGCCATAACAAACCGTTTTGTAATGATTGCATCCTTATCAAACGAAAATGTTTTGATTGGAAAAAATAACGTGTCACTGGATGGTGTCCATCCGAGACCGAGTGTACTCGAAGATTCACTAATAGTTAAATTGTCATTATTAAGGTTTAGATTTTTAAAAATAGATGGATTGTTACTTTTATATTTTCTTAAGTTGAAACAACCATTTTTCAAAGCTTCGGAAACGTTCTTTTGAATATAACGCAAATCCTGCTCATTATCTGCTCCAGTTATTAAGTCGTCCACGTAAAAATCTCTTTGAATGATATTTTTGATAAGCTCATCGTTATGTTCTTCACCCAATTGCCATAAACAACGTGTGCTAAGATAACTGGCGCTTGTGGTGCCATAAGTAAGCGTATTTAACTCGAAAGTTTTAACAGGTTGGGATTCGTCTTCTCGCCATAGAATACGCTGCAGACTGCGGTCTTCCTCAGCTACTAAGACCTGCCGGTACATTTTCTCAATGTCCCCAGTTAACAGGAACTTGTATTGTCTAGCCCGTATTAATATAGCGAAAAGAGAATCTTGGATAGCCGGACCAACCATCAAAATATCGTTCAACGCATACCCTGACGTAGAAGATGCGGAACCATCAAAAACAACACGTAATTTTGTGGACTCGCTTTCTTGTTTTAGTACTGCATGGTGACATAAGTGATACATTGTGCTCCGCTCGTCTTTAGCTGACGAGAGATGCCCTAATTCAGCGTATTCATTAATGAAACCTGCATATTCGCTCTTTAACTGTGGATTTTTCCTGAACCGCTTTTCTAAACAATACAACCGCCTTTTAGCTAATTTATAAGTATCTCCCAGACAGTCGGGAGTGTTCTTTAGGGGTAGTTTTACGCAAAACCTACCAGTGGTTTCTCTACGAGTGTGAGTGACAAAATGCTTTTCGCAAGCCTTCCCTTCTTCACTCATTACACGTTTCGCGGGAACCTCTTCTAATTCCCAGAATTTGATAATCGATTTTTCAATATCAATTTGGTTTGATGCGGTACCTATAACTGCTTGATTGCAATAAGCGTTTTGACTAGCAAAATCTGAGTATATAGGACCGGATATTACCCAGCCTAGCTGTGTATTTATTAATTTTGGATTATTCGGACCAAGAGAACGCTGCTCGTTATTTATGATATCCCAAAATAGCTCAACACCGATTAAAACATCTATCGGCCCTGGCTGATTAAACTTAGGATCGGCTAGCACAATGTCCTTGGGTAAATTTAATGTATTAATACTGAATGGATACCGCGGTAATAAGCCTGTTAATTCTTTTAAAACAAGACCATAACAATTTGCACTATATTTCTTATCGAGAGAATTAAATTTTATGTTGCAACTTTCAGAAATATGTGAGGATACAGTATTTCCTATACCTATGACCTTTAGCGAGTCAATCGGTAATGTTTTTAATGAGAGTTTATCCTTTAATGCCTTTGAAATAAAGGAAGATTGACTGCCAGAATCTAGCAGTGCTCGAACCTTCTCCTTTTGTTGGGTGAATGGATTCGAGACTTCTATCATCGCTGTTGATAGCAGTACCTGACCTGAACTACGTCGTGAAAAGCTAGCAATCGTTTCGTTACCATTTTCACCAGGCTCATCTACTACTACAAGATTATTGACATCGGATGCGACTGGGCGGTGCAACAAGCTATGGTGCCTTTTATTGCACTCGTTGCACGGTCCCATGCGACATGCGCCTAAGGGATGTCCCTGTCTAAGGCAGTTGACACATAATTTGTATTTTTTAACATCCTCCATCCTTTCATTTGTCCCCTTAGCTTTGAAGGTGGGACAATCGAAGATCCTATGATTCTCGTTACAAATAACACATAAATAAGTATTTGAACTGTACGCATTTGTATTTTTAGATTTCTTAACCTTAGTGTTAGAAGTAGCGAATGATTTAATATGAGAATGTTGACCCTGTTTATTAGAGTTTGTTGTTGCAGAACTGCTGCGCGCACCGGTTGTGTGGCATTTAGGCACAGTACTATCGTGTTTATTACAATTTAACGATTCCAATACGTCAGCGCGGTCAGTCATGAATTTATAAAACTGTTCTAATGTAGGAACATCTTCTTTTAAATTATTTCGATATTCCTCCCACTTAACTAAAGTAAGCTCATTTAACTTTGATGACAAAATAAAAACAAGTAGTCCATCCCATTTATCCGTGGGTTGCCCTAAGCTGGCCAAAGCACGCAAGTTTTTAGTTACATGATCAATTAAAAATCTTAAAGACTTCTCTGATTCACGTGAAAGCTGCTTAATACTGAGTAATGAATTTAAGTGGTGATTGATTAGCATTCTTTTATTATTGTAACGACTGCAAAGTAGATTCCACGCTTCAGAATAATTTGCAGATGACACTTCAAGATTTGAAATAATTCTTGCGGCGTCACCTTCTAAGTATGACATAAGATAATGAAACTTATGGATAGGTGTTAGACGTTCATTCTTATGGATTAAATTTTCAAAGGTGTCACGGAACTCTAACCAGCGGAAATAAGCACCGTCAAATTTTGCTATTTGAATCTGAGGTAATTTGATACCAACCACTTGGTGATCCGAACAGCAAGACGTATCATGAATAGAAGCACGCCTATGTTCACACTCGACCTTAGAAAATTTATCCACTAATGTCTTTGCCGTGGCAATGTTGACAATTATGTCACGCTCGATACTATCGCGTTCATCAATTTCGGCTGTTAAATTTCCCGGATTTAAAACCTCAATCTCATTTTGCAAGTCGTCGACCCTAACTGACAATGCCTCGAATTTTGCAAGTTTTAAAGTCAACTCTGTTATTTGTATAGTGTCCAACTCTAAGAGACCCGCTAAACTACTTAAGTAATTCTTAAATTTAGTTATCTGTCCCTTAGCAGACGATCTTTTAGTGAATAACTCTTTTAAACGGAGTTTATTATCTACTGATTCATTAGGCATTATAAGTGAGTACGTCTAAAAGTGTCAAGTTTAAAGTTATTAAATCAAACTTTCAATGTATGACTAATCTGTTAGTAACAAAGAATGGCTCACGCTCCTCGACTTGACGACACCTGGCGCTCCAGAAACCGGTTACGCTCGCACAGCTGATTGCAGACGGCGAGATAACGCGTTCAGTGCAGCGTAGATAACAATCTGAAATTATCGGCGTTTACGCATAAGCATCCATCAATCGAAAGAGCAATAAAGTTAGCAACAGGGTATGTCCGTAATCTTGTGATGGACTAAGGGTTCCTTCCTCAAAATACACCTGCACTATGATTATTTATAACTGTTATCTGTCAAAATACAACTTAAACGCTTTAATTGAATTCAACTTGCCTTTGATTTAGGGAAAAATTACGCTAATTATCGAACAAAGAAATTTTATTTTTAATTGTGGGTATCTTGCTACCAAATAAAGTGATGTTGCAATTTCTAATGAATTCGCAATTCGGCAATTCCTTAATTTGCACAAATGAATTTGATTTCCAACAGCTAGGAACAATATTTAAGGAATTTGGATGAGATATTTGGAAGATTAGGAAAATAAGAAAGGAAGGGCACTCATCTGAATTTGCAGAAGTCCGATGCGCGATGTGATACTTTCGCCGAATCACTGCTCGCTTTAGCCTGAACTCGTGGATGATTCTGGCCGCACCTTGCTCCCGAACTCCTTTCTTCAATCTTCATTTACGCCAAAAAGATCGTTCACCATGTGGCCGGTTCACCTTGACGAGACCTTCATCCGGTATTTCTTGACCTTTAACAGCTTTTTCTTCTTTTCTTGCTATTTATGTCCCCTCATGGGCCACCAATATGTATATTTTGATTATACACTGGGGCTAATTAAAGTCCAATTACTCTGAACAATTATTTATTAAAAACCGTGCGTACAGTGAGAAGGTCGATGGCAGAATAAAAATGACACTTTTTAAAGTTACTTGGTGTTAAAATATATGATGCGCCTGACCCAATTCAATAGCACCAAAAGCCGTTGACGTGTAATAGATTAGTTGTTTATTGGTGAGGCGTGTGCGCCGCAACACACATGTAATTACGTATGACTATGTATACAAATAATAACATTGTAAAACATTGATTTTAAAAGAGTACGTATGGAGTTTTTTGCCCATTCTACTCCATACTAAACTACCTTTTGGAAGGGGCAACTAGATTCAATTCTATTTTTTTTTTTCATGTAATGACGTTCAAAAGTGCCTTATAGTGGCATAATTGAAATAAATGATATGACTTTTTTTTTTGACTTACTTTACTACATTGCGAACAGTAATGCTTGGACTGGTTCGTATGCACGTGTCTGTAATGATTCATCATATACTGCCGTCTGGAATATGTATTGTTGCATTCTGGACATGGGAACTTCAATTTAACCCTAAAAGGAAACAAACAAACGTTTAAAACACACAAACTGACTGCCTCGTTGGTCTAGTGGTCGCAAAGCGCGACTGTTGAGCGTGAAGTCTTGGGTTCGATTCCCAGGTCGGGCAAAGTGTTATTGGGTTTTTCCATCAGGAATTTCTCAGTAGAAGTCACGGAGTCTGGATTTGTGCCCAGTTGATGGCGATAGGCTCGCCCCTTATTACATAGGACTTAAACGTAATAACTGGCGAAATGTGGGTGTACTAATGGGTACACCTCTGCCTAACCCTTCGGGGATTACAGGCGTGATGTTATGTTAAAATAAATATTCTACATACTGTATATCTCTCTCGCGTCGATGCGCAGCGCTGGTGTGAACATGTCTCCGATACACGAACTCGTTGTCGAACTGTTTGTCGCACAGCACGCAGTACGCTTGCTCAGCGGCGCATGCGCTGTGCTTCTGCGAGATGTGCGTGCGCAGCCCGCCGCGAGTCTTGTAACGTCGAGAGCATATCGTGCATACGTGGGTGTCGAAGTGACGCCTGGAAAGGGACGGAAGATTTAAAAAATGCTTTCTCTTTTTCTAATTTAACATCACGACTGTAAATCTCCACTTTAGAGAAGTTATGTCTCGGAGCTATTGATTAATTACTCAAGTGATTTTCTATTGTTCTGACGTACCAGTATGACAGAACAATAGAAAATCAATTGTGTCTCATTAAGTGTGACTTGATTATTAATCTAAAACTTCCATGCAATTTTAGCTGACATACCAAAACGCATTGACTAAAAACACGAAAAAGTTCAAGGCAAAACTAATTTGACATCTCTAACTTAGTTCTAAAATGCCACTGTCCTTTTCTTTCTCTGTATGTTAGTAAGAGATGCCAATTCTCTAATTTTAGTGTTCTTTGTGAACAAGGGAATCGGCACCAACCAACATTGCACCCGTTCACAGCCGGGGCGGGTCGTAATATTATAAAAAGGAAAGATTTGATTGTTTATTTGCATTGAATAGGCTCCGAAACTACTGAACAGATTTGAAAAATTCTTTCACTGTTGGGAAGCTACACTATCCCCGGGTGACATAGGCCATATTATATTTTCAAAAAAGTTAGGAATCCGTAAGGAATGAATAAAGTGTTAGTTAATAATAAATCATAAAATTTTCTCACCGAATGTGTTTTTCAATCAGATGTTTCGTTTTACATCTCTTACCACAATGATCGCAAATAAACACGCTGTGCAGTGATTTGTGGTGTTTTTCAAATGACGTCACATCCCTGAAAAAAAAAGTCATAAATTTAAAATTTAAAAACCCCCGAAGGCGGCCATCTTGGCCCGATATTCATCTGAGCTGAGAACACTCGACTAATTCGCCTTTCAAACAAAAATAAAACGAAATCAAAATAGGTTCATCCGTTCGGGAGCTACGATGCCACAGACAGACACAAACACGTCAAACGAAAAATGAAACAGTGACGTATCACGAATGTTAAAACGTATTATTTACAGACTTAATAAAATTATAAAAAATATTATTAGTTGGCCTTATCTGTGAGGTCCTTCAGAAAGGTCAGGTGCGCAGTACTCGTAACCGGCGTGCTTGTATGACGAGATGTATGAACGTAGATGAGGCGAAAGGAGTATGTAAGGATCGTAGCTGGGGACGTTCTGTGGTTTCTGCCTACCCCCATGGGAAAAGGGCGTGAGTTTATGTATGTATGTTAAATAAATATATGCTACTTACTGAAATTTCGCCTCGCAATCTGCACACTGAATAGCTCTATGCGTGTTTATGTGAGCGTCCAGTCTTCCCACAGAGTAACATTGAAAGCCACAGATCGCACATTTCCAAGCGAACTCATGCTCTTGCGCGTGCGCACATAGAGATGATTCGCTGCTAAAGCGTATGTTGCAAGTTGGACATGCGTGTGAGCCTGCAGACTGAAAAGTAATGGATGTTAAAAAACACTTATGAAGCTGAAACTTAGAGATAAACTACTATAACATTATGCCTAAGTGCCTGTAAATAGTCTAAATAAAACAAATGTTTGACTTTGACTCCACAGCGTTAGACACTCATGCGCATCAGCGTTCAGCGTTCAATCAGCGTTGTTCACGCGCAGACGAGCGAATTCAGAAGAATGCGCGCGACTTTTTAAAATCTCGGAAGTAATGTGTGCGTTACGCTGTGGAGTTAAGGTTGAATTTGTTATGTTCAGTTTTGGAAAGACGCTTCGATGCGCTTCGACTCTGCGCTAGTATAAATTGACCCTTACAGAGAAATTTGATACCGCAATGTGAGATAGCTACGTCATTAGTAGTTTGCATGTCTTGCGACAGATGGCGCTATGTTGTTGACAATACTTACTTCATCATGACATTTTAATAAATGTCTTCTCAATTTCTCCTTATTTAAAAATCCATTTACACAGAACTTGCATTTAATCTTCAATTTCTTAAAGAAACCGCTATTCCTTTCTCTGTCCAACAATATTTTTGAATATCCAGGTTGAATCGCAAACTTTTTTCTCAAATCCTCTTTCGTATTCTTATCATAGACAATTCTATAATGTTTCTTTGTTGTCGATTTTGTGTCTATTCCATTTTCTTTTTTAATATCTTTATCGCAAAAGTCATTGTTTTCGTCAAAATTGTTTAAGTCATCGTCAGAATGTTGTGTTTCTTCTTTTATTTCTAATTTTTGCTTAAAATCTTCTTTGTCTTCATTATGTGTTACGGTTATTGTATAATCTGTGCATGTTTTTGTTAATTTCGATAGGGTCTGTAGGATCAATTTCTGGAAACATAAACATGACTAATTTTAGAATTTATTCGCTACGAAGAGGGGCTGGCTGTACACATGGTATTTTGATGTGGAAAAACACATACAGTTGTCTCTGCGTTTTACTCGTGTTTTTTAGTAGACTGCCTCGTTGGTCTAGTGGTCGCAAGCGCGACTTCTGTGCAAGAGGTCTTGGGTTCGATTCCCAGGTCGGGCAAAGTGTTATTGGGTTTTTCCATCACGAATTACTCAGTAGTAGCCTCGGAGTCTGGATTTGTGCCCGGTTGATGGCAATAGGCTCGCCCCCTATTACATGGGACTAAAACATAACTGGCGAAATGTGGGTGTACTAATGGGTACACCTCTGCCTAACCCTTCGGGGATTACAGGCGTGATGTTATGATAATGTTATGTTAGTAGAAACACAATAAGTGTCTTTTTGCATTTTAATATAGGAACACTACAGGTGTGTTTTTCGTAGTTATCTGGTTAATTGACTAAAAACATACCTGTTTATTCAGATAATGACACGTCAGTATCCTCTGTGCTTCCTCAACTTTAGCTTTAAATAGTTTTATCTTTTTGAGTATGGCCATACATTCCCAACACAATAATAATGATTGAGGTAATATCTGTAAAAAAACGAGAATAATTATGTTATTAAGACTATTTTGTGGCGACATCTATAGCACAGCATAGGAAAGAAGAAGCTCAAATGTCTGAATACCAGTCTTAGGGAGGGGTATCGTATTACCCAGTTACTGGGTCGTGGAGGTCAGATAGGCAGTCGCTCCATGTAAAATACTGGTATTCAGCTGCATCCGGTTAGACTGGAAGCCGACCCCAACATAGTTGGGAAAAGGCTAGGCAGATGATGAAGAAAAAGTGATCAATTTCCCAGTAGCAACCTCGGAGTCTGGATTTGTGCCTGGTTTATGGCAATAGGCTCAGGGGACCCTCGTATCCTTATCAGAAAATCTCGATCAAACTGAACTTTTGAAAATTTCTCCCATTTTCAAAATAAATAGGACAGGACCTTTACACGTATCATAACATAAACCCTTGAATGTTAACTATTTCGTTTTATTGCCTTATACCTACAATAAGTATTATTGTAATTTAATGTTGTTACTGTTCAATATTTTTATTACCTGCCCTGAAGTGCACGAGAAAGAGCTGATGATAAAGTAGCTTAGCATGTTTAGGCCCTTTGCACACAGAGCAAGTTAAGTTGAGGCAACTGGCAACTCTTTAAAAGTTTTCTGTAAAAGTTGATAGTTCCTATAACGTCGCCGGTTGCCGCAACTTTATGTCAATCTGTGAGCATTTTTCACAGCCGAGTTGCCGTATACCGTTGCCGAAGCAACAGTGGCCTTCAAGTTGCTATGTGTACACAGTCCAATTGAAATATGTAAATAGCTCATTGCCAGCTAGTTGCCAGTTGCCAGTTGCTGCAATAGTTGCTCTGTGTGCAAAGCGCCTTAAAGTATTTGTACATTTAATATTTTTACTTGATACAATCTAACCAGTTAAAAAATAGCAGTGGAGCCCCATTTTTTGATTTGGCCCAGGGCCCTCGATTACCCAGCTACGCCACTGTAACTAGTATGCAAAATAATATCGCAAGTCGCAGAGACGACGCAAGAAGCCATTGCTAGGAAAACAGACAGCCGATAGAACTAAAAAGTTTTGAAAAAGTAGTCTTTAATAAACTTGATTATCTTACGTTATTAAAATTATTTGAAATATTCTTCAACACATCAACATATTCGTCGACCGAAGAGAGGTTCCGATCAGAGCTTAAACAGGCTTGGCACAATGAACCATTGCGATTACTAGGATGCTTTAATTCGTCTGTTTCATACATTTTTATTTAATTCTTATGAAAGAGAATCATTTGTTTTCAATTTTGCACAAATCGGAAAATGACACGAGAACGACATTAACGATTGATTGACATCTGTCACTGTCATGCTCATATCATTCTTTTAAAAAAATATATTTATTTGGATTCTGGGCTTTTTAAGTTTGTTTCTAACCGTTACCGGTTTTTGTAGACACCGGCTAAACCGTCTTTTTAGGGCTTACCATGATCTCTATAGCAGGGCAAAAGTTGCTTGGAAGCCGCACTGCCTCGCTTTTTTATACTATGACATCGTATAGCAGTCCTGTAGCTGGCAGGCCTGCTAAGTTAACGTTTACAAAACCGTTCACCTTTTTTTTGTATAGACTTTCGTACCATGACGAGCTTTTTGACAGCAGCAAAATGTTTATGGAAAGTCTGTAATGTCAAAATAAGCAATTCTGTAAAAGTTACTATTTACTAGCTTTTTCAATATTGTTTTGTTTAATGATATTCGTGGCACCTGGGGGCCTACCATGATCTTAGAAAACGTTAAAATACCTGACAGTCAACTTCAGTTTGCCTGCTTTTGAACGAAAGTTGACTGAATTGAGTTGTAATGAGTCCACAATATGTGCAGGTATCGGTTTCTACAGCTAAGATGAAAGAATTAGGTTGCAGGTAAAAAGGAGAAACTTTTTCTTCATAACCTTTCTCAACAATAATAAAATCATTCCACAATAGGGCAAAAAAGAGGTTTTAATATATGTAGTCCTCAAATATAATGTAGAGAAGGCACAAGCATCGATCACCACGCTTACGAAAAGCGGATAAGTGGTTTCAGACTTATTAATTTTTATGTGCGGTTTCCTCACGATGTTTCCCTTCACCGATGTCAGTAATAAAAAATAATACAAGAAAAATATTAAGTATCAAAATATTTTTATTACTTAGCTTATTTAAGTACTAAATAACATTTATTTTGAATATCTAACATGACACATCACAATAACAAAATAGAAATAAGTTCATAACACTAGTTATTATTTCTAAACTAAGTAAAACAGGCTAGTTGACACCACCAATCAATTGACGTACTTTTTATGACCTGTCAAAACGCAATCCTTCCATAGATTTTGTATAGCAACAACGGACTGTGACGTCACTTATTTTCCGACTCAATTGACTTATTATTTATTGATTTCAAAGCCACAAAAAATCTAATTTTACAGTACCTAAATTGAAAATTAAGCGGCTTTTCAGGACTAAAATAAAGGTTCTTTAAAGAAGTTATGGCTTGGAATTATTGGTCCAAACGGTTGGTTCTTCCCGTGACCCAAAGGCTGGCTATTACCTTGGCCAGAGGTTAAGCATTGCCATCCAACGTTGCCACGTTTGCCATGCGGCCAGTTTTTTGGCACATATCCAGTGGACGGCGATGCGGAAGAACTTTTTGACGCCATTTAGTCGAGTTTCTTTTTTTTACAATTAAGTCCGTAAACAAAACTATTTAACATTTGTCATACCTACGTCATTGTTTCATATTTTCTTTTAACTTTGTGTACAAGTCTTCGATGGGTGAACAAGGCAGCTGAATATATGAAAGTGGCTCCACAATCTTTACAGACGAGCGTTCGACGGCCGTAATGACTGTTTATATGTTCTCTCAAAAACTTTTTCCCCTGTCAAATAAAATGAGATGCATTAGAGATAAACAAAGATACCATGGCGCGCCCCTTCAAAATTAAAACGATTCAAACTAGAGATAAACTACAATAACATGGCGCGCCCCTCCAAAATTCAAGACGTTTGAAAGTATTTACAAGACTCACAACGCATGTGTGCGTATTGAGACGACTCTCAAACCAAACTAAATCCAGCGATTTGTTGCTCGATTAGCGCCGTCATTAATAGAGACACACATAAGACGGTCTGGATCCAAATTTCTAAACTCGAATCCTAGACCCGAGTCAACATTCGAATACCAAAGATGGAACTCGAGTCATGATTTTAATACCGTATAAACGGACTCGAGTCGACTCGATTCTCCAAAACAGCAACTCGACATATCACTAATTACGACTATCGGCACAATGATTGCTGTACTTACATCCCACATGTCGACAACCTTGCGAGCCAGTTAATTATAATTAAAAGTTGACTTCATAATTATCATTACTTACTGTAAATGACTTTCCACAGATCTCACACATGTTAGACCGGACTTTTTGCTTCTTACCCTCGTGAACTACCTGAATATGCCTTATAAGAAGTCTTTTATTTCTAAGATCCTACAAAAAAACAAAAAAAGTATTGTAATTATGAAAAACTCAGTAATACATGTTTTTATAGACTTTTCAAGTCTTTTCATTTTTTTAACGCCTCGTTGGTCTAGTGGTCGCGAAACGCAACTGCTGAGGATGACGTCTTGGGTTCGATTCCTAGGTCGGGCAAAGTGTTACTGTGGTTTTCCATCAGGAATTTCTCAGAAGCAGCCTCGCGGTAATCCTGGAAGGGTTAGGCAGCGGTGTACCCATTAGTACACTGTACACCCACATTTCGCTAGTAATGTAAGTCTCATGTAATAGAGGGCGAGCCTATTGCCATCCACCGCTCACAAATCCAGACTCCGAGGCTGCTACTGAAATATTCCCGATGCAAAAACGCAATAACACTTTGCTCGACCTGGAAATCGAACCTAAGACCTCATGGTCAGCAGTCGCGCTTTGCGACCACTACACCAACGAAACAGTCTCTGTAGATGTCTTACCTTCTTACAAATATCGCAGGTGTACTTAACTCCGATAATTTCCTCAACATGATTCTTTATCATTTGTTTGCTTGTGAAATATTTATTACAATGTTCACATTTGAGACTGTGGACAACAACATTCATTTTAAATTCGAAAAAAAAATCTGAGAAAAATCAATCTGCCTAGCCCAGGCCAGGGGTCGGCAACCTGCAGCTCTTTAAATGTAAAGTTGTGGTTGTAAGTTTTGGTAGCAAAATTAATCGTGCAATCTATCAATTATTAAATACTATAATATAGTATGACTAAGATACACTTCCAATTACCCATTTCTATTTCTCACCCCCACCGCCCCCGTCGTGGCAACCAACATTCGATTATTTTGTGACTCTTTAAAAACTGTAATTTGGAAAACTAACGTTTGGGTCTTCCGTCTCAAAACGTTGCCGTCCCCTGGCCTAGACTTATGTCAATTATTGACGTGCTCACACATACATAACATCACGCCTGTAATCCCCGAAGGGTTAGGCAGAGGTGTACCTATTAGTACACCCACATTTCGCCAGTTATGTTTTTAGTCCCATGTTATTACATGCAATGCATTATTGCATGCATTGGTTGATGGCAATAGGCTCGCCCCCTATTGGGGGCGAGCCTATTGCCATCAACCGGGCACAAATCCAGAACTCCGAGGCTGCTACTGAGAAATTCCTGATAGAAAAACCCAATAACACTGCCCGACCTGGGAATCGAACCCAAGACCTCATGCACAGCAGTCGCGCTTGCGACCACTAGACCAACGAGGCAGTTATTGACGTGCCCGAAATATATTATCGCCTACCATCGGTCCGTCATCGCTGACCTAGACAAAATGGCTTAAAATACATACCCTAGTTGTTCAATACTATTGTGCTTGAGACTGTGTTTGAGGTGGAGTTCGTAACTGTGCTTTGATTTGTAGTAAGTTCCGCAATCCGCACAATATGCTGCATTATCACGCTAAAAAGAGAAAAGAGAAAATTAATAAAAATATTCGCCTTAAGAACACCTTCACTGACCTTATTGGTAAGGTTCTTCAGATAGGTCAGGTGCGCAGTACTCGTAACCGACGTGCTTGTATTACGAGATGTATGAACGTGGACGAGGCAAAAGGAGTGTGTAAGGATCGTAGAAGGTGGCGTTCTGTGGTTTCTACCTACCCCCATGGGAAAAAGGCGTGAGTTTAATTATGTGTGTATGTAAAACTACTGCAATCTTTCTTTTTAATCTCAATGTTTAATCCATAATAAATAATAATATTACAAATGTGAAAATAATACTCTTTTGTTGACTGTACAATTGAACATTGAAAGAAATGAACGCCACGCCTATAATCCTCGAAGGGTTAATAGGCACAGGTGTACCTATTAGTACACCCACATTTCGCCAGTTATGTTTAAGTCCCATGTAACAGGGGGCGAGCCTATTGCCATCAACCGGGCACAAATCCAGACTCCGAGACTAAGAAATTTTTGATGGAAAACTCAATAACACTTTGCATGATCTGGGAATGGAACGCAAGACTGCTGTAAGGCTAATTAAGACTGGATTCTGAACGTTTTTAATTAATAGTAATAAGTAGTATAGATAAACTACGATAACATGGCGCGCCCCTCCAAAATTCAAAACATTTGCAAGTATTTACAATACTCACGACGCATGTGTGCATACTGAGATTGAACACTTGGAGATGAAACAAACATAAATCCAACGATTTGCTGTTCGACCAGCGGTGTCATTAATTACTTATTATCATTAGACTGGCACTGGACTGACATACTCTATAAAAATGACACGTGCGTTGTCTTGCGCGGTCTGCTAGTTATGATAAGTTGACCAACCAATCTGCCGGCCTGCTACTGAGGACTCATACTTACAACTACATACAAACTCTTTCATATGGATGTGACTACACACATTGAAATTGTAAAATGCGCGCCACGTTATAGTTTATCTCTAATAAATCTCTTACTACTAATTGGTCTTCAGAGAAGACTTAGTCGCTTACCCCATCGTCATGAATCGTCATATGACTCTTCAAAGAATTCTTTTTCACCTTCTTCTTACATATAGTACATTCTACCACTATTCCGTATTGATCTGGTGGAATTAGATGTACTCTACTGTAATTACATAAGAGGAAATAAATAAAAGTTATCCCACTCATTTAAATCAAAGTGTTCGTCAAGACGAATCAAATAGAATTGTAAATTATTTAAAATCCAATTATATAAATGGCTCAATAATAAGAATTTCTATAATGTTAATGATTTTTTAATATGAATTGCTTCTGGCTTTTCGACTGTAAATAATTGTTGGTTTAAGTTTGCATGCTTTAATTTTAAGCAGAACATGTTAGATCTCATATTTTATAATAACACCTTGTATACCATGTTTTAAGCAAATAAATATATTCTATTCTATTCTATTCTATAGTTACGCTTACGACTTGTGCGATGCCATATGATTCCTTAATATTAATTTTCCGCATTCTTCACACTTAATTTGAATATCATGTTCCTTGCGCATATGCCTACGTCTTTCTTTATAAGTCCTGAAATAAAAAATAAAATATAGAAACCCCCGACACTATGTATTATGTGGAATGGGTATCAAATGAAAGGGCTTGACTTACTTCTTAGTGAAGCCCTTTCATGTGATACGTTTATTGAGGGAGTTGTGAAAAAATATATAATCTGCCTTTTTGTAGCGGTGGCCATCTTGGATCGATTTTCATAAACATAGCGAAGAACACTCCCGACTAAATCTCCTTTGAAACAATAAAAAAAAAATCGAAGCTATAATTACTTTCAATAAGAATAATAAAATTAAAACAAATATTTAATGGGGGCCATACAATAAAAGTGTTTTTTTTTTCCATCCTTTTTTATTTATAGTTAATGCTTTTTTTTTTAGGTGATAAAAATCATCAAAGTACTCCTTCCGTCCTGGGTGGGGCGGCAGGGACTGTCAGACTTTTACTGACTAAAAAACCACGCTGTTCCTTCTGTTGCCCTTTACGTTCCGGGGCCACGGTATCCTGTTAAGACGTCCCGCAACCCCGGCAGAATTATAGATAATGCTACGGAACCATCCGTGCGCGCGCTTTGCATTTGCCGGTTTTTAACTTACTTGAACTCTCTTTGGCATTTCATGCAATCGAAACAGGATTCTTCATGAGTCTGGCGAAAGTGATCAGACACTTTGAGCCGGTTCGAGTGCTGAAATGGGCACTGAATACATCCGTATATTCTGAAAATGTTTATATTTTTTAGTCATCTTGTAGAATCGTAGTCGTTACGAGTCGTCAGAAGCTTGAAAGTTTGACAACCAGTCTTACCTAGAGGTATCGTATTACTCAGTTACTTGGTTGTGGAGGTCAGATAGGCAGTCGCTCCATGTAAAATACTGGTATTTAACTGTATATGGTTAGACTGGAAGCCGACTCCAACATAGTTAAGAAAAGGCTAGGCAGATGATGAGTCATCTTATAGAACAAAAGTTATAGGGGAAGGCTAGGGGTTTTATTGGAATTATCTAAATACAGTAGAATTCGGTACCGCTTATAGCGAAGGAAATGGAAACTCTTGTTTACGTTTCATATTGACGTACTATGAAAATGATGAATGGTTTCATGGTAGCTAAATAATGGGCCCAACAAAAAAAAATAACAAGATTTATATATAAATCTATATTTGCCATCGATACGCCACGAAGAACACGAGAAGCCGCGGGCAAAAGCTAGTACTTACATGAAATGTTGTTCGTAATGCTCATTACAAAGAGAATCGTCTGGAAATCTCTGTTCACAGATCTTGCAAACTGCTGGTCCCTGTGACTGTAAAATTAATATTAAAATAAAAAACAAAGTACCAGGGCCTTATTTAACCAATATCACAATCTGACAATTCTGTAAATAAGTGACATATTTGTAAAGTTGTATGACAAGTGCTGTTTAATAAACCTTACAATTATGTAAGAAATTAACAACTAAAAATATTACAATTACCATTACAAATTCGTAATAAATTGTCACCTGTCAAGAGATTTTTTTTATAAAACAGTAATATGTAAAATTGTAGGTACAACTTAACAATTTTGTAAGTTTTCCACCATTGTAAAGTAAGTCCTATTCTTTATTCAACAGAAACTTGTAGATTTGTAACTTGGTAGGCGCCATTTACTATAGTCAGCTCGCGGGACAGGAATAATTTCGTACAATGACGTCACATGTCACATAGTCGTGGTCAAGTCATAACATAACATCACCACGCCTGTAATCCCCGAAGGGTTAGGCAGAGGTGTACCCAATAATACACCCACATTTCGCCAGTTATGTTTTTAGTCCCATGTAATAGGGGGCGAGCCTATTGCCATCAACCGGGCACAAATTCAGACTCCGAGGCTGCTGCTGAGAAATTCCTGATGGAAAATCCCAATAACACTTTGCCCGACCTGGGAATCGAACCCAAGACCTCATGCACAGCAGTCGCGCTTGCGACCACTAGACCAACGAGGCAGTCGTGGTCAAGTCACAAGAAGATATAATTTAATTTTTATAATCATAGATACCTAATTACCTACAAGTAAAAAGTAGGTATTTTATTAATGTATGTAAGTACTTTGTAACAATTTCTAAGAACACTATTACTTATATTGGAATTTTATCGTTTCCTATGTGGGGGTCATGGCCCCCATGACCCCTGGATCGACCCTTGGTCATTATAGTATATAATCACATAAGGAACTTACCTCATCATGTTTCTTTTTATGCTCGTCCAAATTATCTTGATTTTGAAACCATTCAACGCATTTTCCACACTTGAACCGACTTCCTACATACAAAGGGTTAGACCTTTTTCTATCTATATAAGCGTTTAATGCTTTTAAGTCCAGAATTATACATTTTGCTTCATCTTCGGAGCTATTTCTCTGCTCGCTCACATCTGGCTCGTTTGAAACAAGCTTTGTAATAAATTCTCCATTTTTCAATGGAGTTTTAAGCAGTTTTGTGATTAGTTTGTCAATATTTAGAACGCTAAGTTTATCTTTTTCGTTAATTGGGGTACTGTCTTCATTTTGTACTGTACTCGGATTTACTGCTTTACTGGTTACCAAGTTTGGGATACTGCCGGTTACTTTAACCGGTTCTTTTAAACCCCTAAGCGGTACTTGTTCTTTTGGAATGTTTATAAAGATTTTTTGTGGTTTAAAATTGGTAACGTTAGATGCCACGATTTCGTTTTTTATCGATTGCTGTGGTAGAACTTCTATTTCTTTATATTTCTTTTTTATTTCTGGCTCATCTTGCATTGGAATCGCTAGTGGATCTAAAAATAATATTTGACATATTATTCGTTCGTAGGAGATATTATAGTGCACAAGTATTAGCACAAACACATGCGCACTGCCTCTTGCTTGACGATTAAAAAGTGTCTGTGAATTTTCTAATTGAAATAAATGTTTTGTCTTTGACTTTGAAACTGTTCGTAAAAAAATCACAACATCATGCCTGTAAACTCTAGGAGGTTAGGCAGAGGTGTACTCCTTAGTACACCCACATTTCGCCAGTTATGATAAAGTCCCATGTAATAGGGGGCGAGCCTATTGACATCAACAGGGCATAAATCCCGACTCCGAGGCTGCCACTGAGAAATTCCTCATTGAAAAACCCAATAACTCTGCCCGACCTGGAAATCGAACCCAAGACCTCATGCTCAGCAATCGCACTTCGCAACCACTATACCAACGAGGCAGTCAATGTTGAATAATAGAAGCGATGTAAAATTCAAAACATTTAAATTAGACCATTTACAGACACTTTTGAATTGTCAAGAAGTTGGTCTGTTAGTTAGAAAGTTGAAGCGAGTTGCCCGTTCCAAGATGGAGGTAGGCCTCTGGATTTGGTAGGATGTAAGGAGTAATGATAGACTCACCACTGGAATGATCCTGTATCATCGAGGGTTGGATCAGTTCATCATAATCACCAGCACGAGACATTTCTTCATCTTCTTCCTCTAACTTGACCGTAACAGTTTGTTCATCAAGCTTTAACGGTTCTGCTAACATATCTTTCAGCGATTGAATCGGTGTATTTTCTGGTAGCGTAGGTGTAGTATGTAGTAGCCTTAGTGTATTTTGTGGTAGCGATGTTGTATAATGCGGTAGCGTTGATGTATTATGTGGTAGCCTTAGTGTATTATGTGTTAGCGTTGATGTATTTTGTGGTAACGTCGATGTAGTTTGTGGTAAAATGGAAATTGTTAATATTTCTGTCATTTTAAGGCTTGATAGTTGTTCAAATATCTAGAACATAAATATTGTGCTC
Organism: Hoplodrina ambigua; assembly: GCA_949774945.1. NCBI lineage: Eukaryota > Metazoa > Arthropoda > Insecta > Lepidoptera > Noctuidae > Hoplodrina > Hoplodrina ambigua. The sequence continues at coordinate 3,063,239 of OX458994.1, forward strand.
GATTATGAAGGTAGTTTTACACCAGGGAAAATTATATATCATTTTTATATGCTTACTAGCTATCGCCAGCGGCTTCGCTCGCGTTAATTTAGAATTTGCTAATCAATTCAGGTTGTATTCTGCTTGTAGATAATAAATAATGAGTGTGATTTTTGTTTGAGTACTCTTGATTTTCTGACACCCTAGTACTTTTTTTTATAACCCCAGTATGTTGACCTTTCCAGTCTGAGTAAAATTGCTTATTTCTACTGCCATAGGTTCCAAACCGGAAAAAGGATAAAAACAAAAAAAATAGATAAAAAGTATCCTATGTCCGTCTCCTGGTTCAAAGCTATGTCTCCTCCAATTTTCAGCCAAATCGGTTCTGCCGTTCTTGAGTTATAAATAGTGTAACTAACACGACTTTCTTTTTTAAATATATATAAAATAAATATAGATGATGGGTACTCACAACAGCTTTTCCCTTTTTGTACAGTTTCATTGTCTTAGTTGCTTTTGTTAATCTATCTTGAAACCGTTTAATTTTATCGATCATAAACTCGCATTCCCAGCAAATAAGGTACTGGGAATAATCCTGTAAAAGAGAAAAAGCAAGGTAGAGATTAACTACTATAACATGGCGCAGGGGCGCGCCATATTACTATTTTTCAATGTGTGTAATCGTATCCATATGAAAGAGTTTGTATGTAGTTGTAAGTATTCGTCTTCAGTAGCAGGCCAGCAGATTTGTTTGTCAACAAATCATAAATGGGCCGACCGCGCAAGACAACGCATGTGTCATTTTCATAGAGTATGTCATTGCAGCGTCATACTAATAGTAATGTCGTAATAAAATGACAACGCAAGTCGAGCAAGAAATTGCTGATTTGTTTTTGTTTTCGAGAAAAGTCTCGGCACGCACTCATGCGTAAATACTTTTACAAACACTTTCAAAGGTTTTGAATTGTGGAGGGGCACGCCATGTTATTGCAGTTTATGTAGTACTAGCGAACCGCCCCGGCTTTGCACGGGAGCTAATTTACGACATACCAGGCGGATTTTCTAAAAAAAATCTTGCATAAAATTAGGAAAATTAGGAATACAGCAAAAAAGCAGCCAAATCGGTCCAGCCGTTCTTGAGTTTTGCGCTTACTAACACGTTTAGGGATTCATTAATAACGTATAATATTTAACAGTTGCTAGTTGCGGCAATTAGCAACTAACTTAGTCATCGATTGCAGCAACTGAAAACTGTTGACGATCGCCGCAACTCGAAACTCGAGTTGCTATGTGTGCGCAGTCCAATTGAAATATATATCTAAACAGCTAGTTGCCAGCTAGTTGCTGCAATAGTTGATCTGTGTGCAAAGCGCCTTAATAGTATTTTTTGAACACGTTAAGTACATCCTCCTTTTTTACAGTCGGGTAAAAACGGATGACACAGATTTGCGACTTGTGACAGTTGTGACAGGTTTCAATTGTTTTCAAAACGATGTAGAATTCGATACACTGTTTACATTTTAAGTCTTTAAACGAACTTAGCTAATGATTAGTAATGATGTTACCTGTCAAAGATTTAAATCGTTGCATACAATTTTTACCGTTTTTTAGGACAAAAAATATTAGCTAGTAGCTACATACCTTGTAACATATTTCTGGACACAGCATAGTAAAAATATATCCAACACGTAGCTTTAATGGTTTCAGTTTCCTGCCAAAAGCTAAGCAGGTGTAACAATTTGTTTCATTCATTTTTATAATTATCTTTTCAATATTAATTATCTACTCTAAACTAATAATACAAATAACCAATTTTTTTTTTCGTAGACTTACGACCAAAATTGTTGCTTGATTTGACAGGTGACATTTGACACTCATTCATTGTTACTAGGGTTGTAGTCGTTATCATATCCACCGATGGACGAAAATTACGGTTTTTTCAGCAAGGCCTGACGTAGCTTACATTTTTTTTCAATATAGCAACACTAGGTAAGGCAGCCATTTTGTGGTGTCGCAGTGCAGAGAATCGTTCTACATTAATTTTCGTCTATTTTACATGGGAGTATTACTTTTTGTTGTGATACCAAAAATTAATCACAACAAATAAATAGTTTTGAATTAGTTATTGTAAAGTTTTAAAGTAGAAAAAATGGAGCAGGACGTGGATACAGGGTTTAGGACGGTATGCAGTGCTTGTTTGAGTAGCGATCGAGATCTTTTTGATTTGAATAACTCACCACAAGTTTATCAAGTATTTCGTTTGCTGATGTACGATTTCGCGGGCAACCGGGTAAGTTCAAACATTATAACTTAAAACTTGTTGTTAGTTTCTTGTATTACGTAAATAATAAGGTCAAACTATTATATTAATATGTATAACTACGATATGACTGCCCCGTCTGTACAAAATAATAGGCATAACTAATTTTAATATTTATCGACTCGATGGTCCAAATATTTCAAGAAATCTTTATTGTGATCTATCTAATTAGTTTCCAGATCACATTAATTCGGACTTATTACCAGTAGGTGCTTTAATTTGAATAAATAACAGAAAAAACTATGCGTTATTATCAGAGCGCGAAGGACTTCAAATCTTACAAGTAAAAAGTGACTTCCCGATGTTCAATTGAGCTGAAAGCCACACTAATGTTATAAATGCGAAAGTGTGTCTGTCTGTTGCATCTTCACGCTTAAACTGCTGAATCGATTTTGATGAAATTTGGCATGGAGATAGTTTAAGATCTGAGGAAGGACATGTGATAGTTTTTATCCCGGTAATCTTCCCCTAAGGCGGGGAAAAGGGGGCTGGAAGTTTGTATGCAAATAGGATATTAATAAGTTCCACGCGGACGTAGTCACGGGATAAAGCTAGTTTTGTATAAATGTGCTTAACTATGTAATATTGATAGACACACAGACACATGACAGCTGGCGTGATGATGGAGCCGGAAAGTGGCCACAGGACAATCAAATCTTACAAGTTGAAATTCTTCACAGGCCAGTGTTCGATTGAGCCGGAATTTTGAATACATATATTTTGCACATTATAATGCAATATAAAAGCTTGTTTTTAAAAATAGGTGTAGTGGTCGCAAAGCACGGTTACTGAGCACAAGGTGGGTTGGGTTGAATTCCCAATTCGCTAAGTGTTATTGGGTTTTTCCATCAGGAATTTCTCAGTAGCAGCCTCAAAGTCAGGATTTGTGCACAGTTGATGGCAGTAGGCTCACACTTAAACAAAACTTGCGAAATGTGTACACTTCTGCCTAATCCTACAGGGATTAGAGGTGTGATGTTATTTTTTTTTAATAGAACTTCTATCTAAATGACATTAAGGTTATACGGGACCGTTGCGGATTAAAAGAAGATGTAGTGACAAAGATAGAAAAGGGTATGCTTAGATGGTTCTGTCATGTTGAGAGGATGAGTGAAAGACGATTGACAAAAGGTATTTATATGGCAGAGGTGAGTGGCAACGCCGGGAGGGGTCGCCCTAGGAAGACCTACACTGACCTTATTGGTGAGGTCCTTCAGAAAGTTCAGGTGCGGAGTACTCGTAACAGGCGTGCTTATATGACTAGATGTATGAACGTAGATGAGGCGAAAGGAGTATGTAAGGATCGTAGCAGGTGGCGTTCTGTAGTTTCTGCCTACCCCCATGGGTAAAAGGCGTGAATTTATGTATGTGTGTATATATGTTTTTTATTTAAACTTTATGCAACAAAAAAGTACAAAGGCGGACTTAATGCCATGCTTAATGTTATTGAGTTTTTCCATCACAAATTTCTCAGTAGCAGCCTCAAAGTCAGGATTTGTGCACAGTTGATGGCAGTAGGCTCACACTTAAACAAAACTTGCGAAATGTGTACACTTCTGCCTAATCCTACAGGGATTAGAGGTGTGATGTTATTTTTTTTTAATAGAACTTCTATCTAAATGACATTAAGGTTATACGGGACCGTTGCGGATTAAAAGAAGATGTAGTGACAAAGATAGAAAAGGGTATGCTTAGATGGTTCGGTCATATTGAGAGGATGAGTGAAAGACGATTGACAAAAGGTATTTATATGGCAGAGGTGAGTGGCAACGCCGGGAGGGGTCACCCTAGGAAGACCTACACTGACCTTATTGGTGAGGTCCTTCAGAAAGGTCAGGTGCAGAGTACTCGTAACAGGCGTGCTTATATGACTAGATGTATGAACGTAGATGAGGCGAAAGGAGTATGTAAGGATCGTAGCAGGTAGCGTTCTGTAGTTTCTGCCTACCCCCATGTGAAAAAGGCGTGAGTTTATGTATGTATGTATTATGTTTTTTTTTTCAGTTTGGAGAGTCAGCACTGAAGATGGAACAGCTAGTTTGCTGGGAGTGCCTGGCCCTGATGAAGAGGTTCCACAAGTTCAAATGGCAAGTGCACAGCGCACAGGAGCACTTGAGAGTGCTGGCACTTAGCAGGTCTCAGGAGGTCTGTAGTTTCTCCTTGTGATATTAATCCTTATCCAAATAATAACAATAAATAAAACATCTTAGGAGGCTCTTTTTAGGCGGCTGGATCATGGGCTTGATCCAGAACGCAGTACTACTGGACACGGCCCGCTTAGTCAGGAGGTTTCTCTCTTTGGAGCCCTGACCGCTGGAAGCTTGGTTCCGTCACCAGTGGACTACTATTTTTTATGTTTTTAAATGTTTTTACTTTTATATCAATATTTTAAAAATGTAATGAAATGTACATATATGTAAAAAATAAAGGAGATAAATAACAATAAATCTCTAGCCTCGTTGGTCTAGTAATCGCAAGCGCGACTGCTGTGCATAAGGTCTTGGGTTTGATTCCCAGGTCGGGCAAAGTGTTATTGGGTTTTTTCATCAGGAACTTCTCAGTAGCAGCCTCGGAGTCTGGATTTGTGCCCGGTTGATGGCAATAGACTAGTCTAGAGTAGTCTTAGCTATGTTTGATGAAAATCGGGCCAAAATGGCCACCATCAAGCGTTTTTTAAATCATCAATTAAATTTTCAGAGCATGGACCACACATATATGTCTCAGTCGCTGTCCTGCTTAGAAATGGAAACGAAAATGGAGTACGACAAGATTTACTTCGACTTCTCATCAGCTCCGGAAGACCAGGGGTACATAATAAGCTCTCACTCACACAACGTTAAGAGTGAACATTATGACGTGGCTCAAGTCGTCAGAGACAACAATATACTGGATATTGATGACCATATCTTGGAAGGTAAGATGTTTATCTTATATAAATGGCTCCAAGATCACTTTAAAAATGATTATATTTCTGGCCGCGTGTTCCTGTTCTCATAGTCATGAGTAGTTAATGTGTTCTATTGTTCGTTTAAATTTGTGACTTTATTCCTTCATGTAAAAAATATTTTTTGGTTGTTGTGCAGTAATGTAGCGTACCTTGGCGGGGCCCCGTATAAAAATTTTTTTGGGGTTCTTAGGAAGGGTAAAGATTTCTCAAAAAAGAAAAAAAATGTTTTCATAAAATTAAAAAAAATATTTATTCATCATAGTTATCTATCTGTCACATTTTTAAAAACAATTCAAATTAAATATTAACTCTCCTTGCCTTTTTTTTCGGTAAACTGATTAATTAAATCATTCGTAGCTGATGATGACTAGTTTTTCTTAAGTTTCTGCCTCTATGGACAACAGTGACAGGTCTGACAGGCGTTCCTGTCCCATAGAAGTTCTTAAATATATTTTTTTTAGTTTTAATTTCGAGAAACTTCTATGGGAAGTTTTTATTGATTTTTGCTTACGCACCTTGGGGGCCCCCGACCTACGGGTAGCTACGCCCTGTTGTTGTGCTTTGTTGTTAGTGATCCTTAACATAACATCACGCCGGTAATCCCCGAAGGGTTAGGCAGAGGTGTACCCATTAGTACACCCACATTACGCCAGTTATGTTTTTAGTCCCATGTAATAGGGGGCGAGCCTATTGCCAGTGATGATTTTATCTCGCGTTTGGCTGAACCGACTTTGTAAGACTACAAAATATTAACAACGAAACGAAATAAACACTACATTACAAGAAACAAAACGAAAGCCGCTAGGCAGCGGCTTCGGTTTTGTTTTTTCCCAGTCTTCCAAACTTAAGATATTTTTTATTTTGTAGATTTTGATTGTGGTTTTCTTTTTGTGAATTTAAGTTTAATTTTAGTATATCTACTTTCGTTTCAGTGCCGGAGATTGTACTGGAAAACCCAGTAACTGGGGTGATGTCTCACATAGTGGTTGCAACTGATCCCTTGGCGTCCTCTGAACCAATGACTCATTCTGTCAATGGGTCTATGCCACATCTTACTATTGGGTGAGTTCATCTATTTTCAAACTTCGAGGAGCTCGTAGCTAAGTAATAACAGCCGCACGGGTCGATCCGTCAGGTTAAGCTACGCTTGCCGGGGTTGGTCCGTGGATGGGTGACCATCTTTACACACAGAGACTCCTCCGTGCCTCGGAAAGCACGTTAAGCCGTTGGTCCCGGCTGTTATACGTGGATCTTTGGCAGTCGTTACGGGTCGTCAGAAGCCCGAAAGTCTGACAACCAGTCTTACCTAGGGGTATCATATTACCCAGTTACTGGGTTGTGGAGGTCAGATAGGCAGTCGCTCCATGTAAAATACTGGTATTCAGCTGCATCCGGTTAGACTGGAAGCCGACCCCAACGTAGTTGGGAAAAGGCTAGGCAGATGATGATGATCTATTTTCAAACTATGTTGAGGTCTATTTATATGGCAGAGGTGAGTGGCAAAGCCGGGAGGAGTCGCCCTAGCAAGACCTACACTGAGCTTATTGATGAGGTCCTTCAGAAAGGTCAGGTGAGGAGTACTCGTAACCGGCGTGCTTGTATGACGAGATGTATGAACGTAGATGAGGCGAAAGGAGTATGTAAGGATCGTAGCAGATGGAGTTCTGTAGTTTCTGCCTACCCCCATGGGAAAAAGGCGTGAGTTTATGTATGGATGAAAGTATGTTAAGGTCTAGCGTTAAGACTCAGGACCCGATCTAAGGGGGCGTGCCGGGCGGTTGCACGAAATTCAACATACTCTCATGAATTTTTGTAAACTTGTTCAGAAACCGTAGTAGACTGACGTATTTGAATATACAGGGTAATTGAAAATTTACCCGAAACCTGAAAAGGGGTCATTGTACTCATCATTATGAACAACTTTTACTATGGGACCAACCCCGAAATTATGAAAAAAAAAACAGTTGTTCCCTACAAAAATGCTACATAACAAGATCATAATGTCATCATAAAATCAGCTGTTTTTTTTTCATGATTTCAGTGTTGGTCCCATAGTAAAAGTTGTTCATAATGAAGCGTACAATGACCCCTTTTCGGGTTTCGAGTATTTTTTCAATTAACCTGTATAAAGTGGAGAGATGTGAAATACATAGGTGGCTAATTGTGTCCTTTCATTCCAGGCCACTGATGTCATCCAAAATTGAGACAGTTATTAGGTGTCAAAATACGAATCCGAAGGTCGAGAATCCCGCAGCAAAATTAGGATATATTACAGAGTATATGAGTGAAACGGATATGCTGGCTTGCAGGTAACTTAATACCTAGATTTTTAATGATAGAATTTGAAGTAGAGATAAACTACTTTAACATGACGCGCTCCTCCATATTACTATTTCAATGTGTGTAGTCACATCCTTAAGAAAGAGTTTGCATGTAGTTGTAGTAATCGTCTTCAGTAGCAGGCAGATTTGTTTGTCAACTAATCATAAATAGCCGACCGCGCAAGACAACGCACGTGTCCTTTTCATAGAGTATGTCAGTGCAGCGCCATACTAATAATAATGACTGATTAATGACGCCGCTAGTCGAGCAACAAATTGCTGCTTGGTTTTTGTTTCGGGAGCCGTCTCAGTACGCACACATGCGTTGTGAATCTTTTCAATACTTTTAAAAACACTTTCTTACGTTTTGAATTGTGGAAGGGCGCGTCATGTTATTGCAGTTTATCTCTAAACAATATAAACTCTGACAACCAGTCTTACCATGGGGGATACCCGTTGGTAAGACTGTAAATACACGGTTAATTCAACTGGGTAACACTATCGTATTACCCAGTTGAATTAACCGTGTATTTTTACGCAGAAAAAATGCGTGTGGACAAGAGGCCTAAGACCATATCATCATCATCATCTTCCTGCCCTTGTCCCATGTTACTTGTGGTCGGCGCAATACGTTTTCCTCTTCCACTCCGTCCTGTCAGCCGTCATGCTATCACTGACTCCCCTTTCATTCATATCATTCTTCACACAATCCATCCATCGTTTCTTTGGTCTTCCTCTTGCTCGTCATCCATCCACATTCATGTCTCTCCTGGTCACATGCGTTTCATCCCTCCTCTTCACATGCAACCTACAATGTTACCGTATATATTTTTCTTCCAGAGAAGAGGCTAAGCAAAAAGTCCAGTACGCTAGCTCTGTGTACAAGTGTGAACTCTGTATCATTGGCTTCTATACACAACAGCAAGTAGAAGATCATTTTCTGTCTGCGCACAAAGCGGTAAGGATCATTTTCCCTTGCATCCTATTATTATAATAATGCGGAAGTTTCAATGAATGAATGGATCTTTTTATTCATTCTTAATGCCTAAAGAATGAGCTGAAATTTGATAGATAACTTGTAAAGTGCAACTGCTAAGCCTAAGGTCTTGGGTACGATTCCCAGGAATTTCTCAGTAGCAACTACGGGGTCTGGATTTGTGATCAATTTGACTGCCCCGTTGGTCTAGTGGTAGCAAGCGCGACTGCTGAGCATGAGGTCTTGGGTTCGATTCCCAGGTCCGGCAAAGTGTTATTGGGGAATTTCTCAGTAGCAGCCTCGGAGTCTGGATTTTTGACCAATTGATGGCAATAGGCTCGCCCCCTATTTCATGGGACGTAATAACTGACGAAATGTGGGAATACTCATCTTTCGTGGCGCGCACCTTTGGGGATTACAGGAGTTATGCTATGTTAGAGCAGATTTAAAGTCTAATCTTCTTTAAACTTGACAAATTTTCTTCTTTAAACTTGATTAATCTTCTATTCCAGAAACCGGGTCAAGTAGCGTGCAAGGTGTGTTATATTTACGTAGATGAGAGCAAATTACCTACACATACAGACGCACACTATCTGCGCTACATCTGCAAGCTGTGCGCCCACAGCGAAATGAGCAACAAGTTGATCAGACAGCATGTGCACGCGCATATGAGTAAGCAGACCAACAATTCGAGTATTAAAATTGGAGATGTTCGTACTAAAAAGGTTTGTTTTCATATCTATATATTCTCTACATCCATACTAATATTATAAATGCGAAAGTGTGTCTGTCTGTCTGTTACCTCTTCACGCTTAAACCGCTGAACCGATTTAGGTGAAATTTTGAATAGAGATAGTTTAAGAACCGGGGAAGGACATAGAATAGTTTTTATCCCGGAAATCACCCCCTAAGGCGGTGAAAAGGGGGGTAGAAGTTTGTATGCAAGTACGATATAAACAAGTTGCACGCGGACAAAAGCAGGGTGGCCCAGCTAAGGACGTCCAAACGAAAATTTTGGACTCCTCTCCTGGCTCGCCGGGCGTCGACTCTGCAACGTGGCGTGTTCAACTCCGCAACACAAGTGTTGCCCGCAATATGTTGTGATTGTCGTGATGGCCCAGCGGTTTAGGCGCCCGCCTCTCATGCATGAGGTTGTGGGTTCAAATCCGGGCAAGTACCAATGTGAATTTTTCGATTCATATGTACTTTCTAAAGTTTATCTTGGACATCACTGACATCGGTGAAGGAAAACATCGTGAGGTAACCTGAACTTACTGTTCCACTCAAACCATGTCAGAGGCCCTTGAGGCGGTTTAGAAACTCTGACACAAGGGTGTGTAGGGTCGTAAGGCCTTACTGCTCACACGATAAGAAGAAGAAGAATATGTTGACTCGGCAAAATGTTTATGCAACCAAGTTGCTAAACAAATGTTTACCATAAATATGAGGCTTTAAAGATAAAATCTGTTTCCAGGGTAGAAAAAAGAAAGATAAAGAAAAGGAGAGCGTTTCGACCCCTACTAAACCTGGTGATCTTCGGAAGCTGCTGTCTAAGACATCCATTGAAGGATACCAGTGTCTCGAGTGTGATATGTTCTTCAAGTAAGTAGTATAGATAAACTCCCTATCAAGGCGCGCCTCTCCACAAATTCAAAACGTTTGATAGTATTTGTGGAAGTATTTACAAGACTCATGTGTGCATACTGAAACACCTCTCGAAACAAATCAGCAATTTGTTGCTCGACTAGCGGCGTCATTGATTACTCATTATTATTAGTATGGCGCTGCACTGACATACTCAATGAAAATGACACGTGCGTTGTCTTGCGCGGTCGGCTATTTATGGTTAGTTGACCAAAAAATCTGCCGGCCTGCCACTGAAGACGATTACTTACAACTACATACAAACTCTTTCATACGGATGTGACTACACACATTGAAATAGTAATATGGAGGGGCGCGCCATGTTATAGTAGTTTATCTCTAATAAAGTGGAAGGTCGATGCAAAGCCGTAAAGCGGAGCTAGTATAGATAAGTTGCCAACCCTTTGACTGTCAAAAATCAAGAATAGTTTGATAAAAAAAACATAGTTAGATTACCTCGTTGGTGTAGTAGTCGCAAAGCGCGACTGCAGAGCGTGAGGTCTTGAGTGCGATTCCCAGGAATTTCTCAGTAGCAACCTCGGGGTCTGAATTTGTGACCAATTTGACTGTCTCATTGGTCTAGTGGTAGCAAGCGCGACTGCTGAGCATGAGGTCATGGGTTCGATTCCCAGGTCAGGTAAAAGAGGATGTAGTGACAAAGACAGAAAAGGGTATGCTTAGATGGTTCGGTCATGTTAAGAGGATGAGTGAAAGACGATTGACAAAAGGTTTTTATGTGGCAGAGGTGAGTGGTAACGCAGGGAGGGGTTGCCCTTGGAAGACCTACACTGACCTTATTGGTGAGGTCCTTCAGAAAGGTCAGGTGCGCAGTACTCGTAACCGGCGTGCTTGTATGACGAGATGTATGAACATAGATGAGGCGAAAGGAGTATGTAAGGGACGTAGCAGGTAGCGTTCTGTGGTCTCTGCCTACCCCCAGGGAGAAAGGCGTGAGTTTTTATTATGTTATGTAAGAAAATTACAATGAAAATTTTTTATTCTTCTAGAAACTCCCGCGCACGTAAGAACCACGTGGCCCGCTTCCACAGAGAAGGTCTGCAGTGTGACCATTGCAAAAAACGTTTCGTTAACAGGACTACATTAGCAACACATCTCAAGTAAGTTCTTACTTGTTCTTCTCCATAGAGGCCTACCTCCGTTTTGTAACGAGCAACTAGCTTCAACTTTCGTACTAACTGACCGACTCCTTGACAATTCAAAAGTGCCTGTAAATGGGCTAATTGAAATAAATGTTTTGACTTTAAATTAAATAAATATCTTGGGACAACTCACACACGGCTATCTGACCCGAAGCTAAGCAGAGCTTGTGTTATGGTAACCAGACAACTGATATACATACTTATATAATTTATAAATACATACATATTATAGATAAATCACACCCAGACACAGAACTAACAATCATGCTCATCACACAAAGTTTGTCCTGGGTGGGAATCGAACCCACGACCTCCGGCTTAGCAGTCAGGGCCGCTAACCACTAGACCAACAGGCCCGTCAAACGACTGACAACGACCGACCGACTTTGATTCTGCATATAAAAAAAAAGAAAGTAACATTAACGTTGAGTAACGTTTAGAAGACTTTTACTTTTTAGACTAAAAACTGCCTCGCAGCAGTCACGCTTTGCGATCACTAGACCAATCTAGTGATCGCAAAGCGCGACTGCTGAGCGTAGGGTCTTGAGTTCGATTCCCAAGTCAGGCACAGTGTTATTAGGTGTTTCCATCAGGAATTTCTCAGTAGCAGCCTCGGAGTCTGGATTTGTGCCCGGTTGATGGCAATAGGCTCGCCCCCTATTACATGACTGGCGAAATGTGGGTGTACTACTAATGGGTACAACACCTCTGCCTAACCCTTCGGGGATTACAGGCGTGAATTTATGTGTTACAATCTTCTTTCCAGGCTTCACGAAGGCCCATTGCCCCGGGCAGAATGTACGATTTGTCACAAAATGGTTCGCGTCATACAACTCAAGTACCACATACAGCGACATCAGAACAAAAGTCGATACGAGTGCGAGGATTGTAATAAAACGTTCTCGCACCTCGCGACCTACCAGGCACATCTCAAGTACTCGAGAGCGCATGCGTCGGATCAAGTGTTCAAGTGAGTGTAAAAATTAGTATCCGTCTACCAGTATCCGTCTGCCAGTATCCGTCTACTAGTATCCGTCTAGTAGTATCTGACCATCTTCAGCCTAGCTTTTTTCCCAACTGCCAAACGCAACATAGGTGGGAAAAGGCTAGGCAGATAATGTTTCCAGTGAAGATTTTTTTATTTTATCCTATACTTTTCCATATTAATACCATACCCCCCCCCCCATTCCAGCCCCCAAATCCCGCTTTACCATATTTTACATTTAGCCACATAACTGGCGAAATGTGAGTGCATTTTTGGATACACCTCTGCCTAACCCTTCGGGGATTACAGGCGTGATGTTTTTTTAAAACCTCATATTTGATTATTTTCTCGTGTACAATTTTTTGCACCTGCTTTGTTATCTCTTCACCACCTTTGGTTGACTGGTAGAGAATGCTTAAGGCATTAAGTCCGCCTTTGTACTTTTTGTTGCATAAAGTTTAAATAAATAAGATGTTATGTGTTTCATATTATTATTACTGCCTCGTTGGTCTAGTGGTCGCAAGCGCGACTGCTGTGCATGAGGTCTTGGGTTCGATACCCAGGTCGGGCAAAGTGTTATTGGGTTTTTCCTTCAGGAATTTCTCAGTAACAGCCTCGGAGTCTGGATTTGTGCCCGGTTGATGGCAATAGGCTCGCCCCCTATTACATGGGACTAAAAACATAACTGGCGAAATGTGGGTGTACTAATGGGTACACCTCTGCCTAACCCTTCGGGGATTACAGGCGTGATGTTATGTTATGTTATGTAAGATGTTATGTGTTTCATATTATTATTACTGCCTCGTTGGTCTAATGGTCGCAAGCGCGACTGCTGTGCATGAGGTCTTGGGTTCGATTCCCAGGTCGGGCAAAGTGTTATTGGGTTTTTCCATAAGGAATTTCTCAGTAGCAGCCTCGGAGTCTGGATTTGTGCCCGGTTGATGGCAATAGGCTCGCCCCCTATTACATGGGAATAAAAAAACATAACTGGCGAAACGTGGGTGTACTAATACGGGTACACCTCTGCCTAACCCTTCGGGGATTACAGGCGTGTTATGGCCGTTCATTGATAGACAGTTCTACTATTTGCGAGTGGCTTCTTATGCGGATGCTAATAAGTTATTAATGTTGTATGTATGAATGTTATGTTATGAATGACGGATGGAATAATAGTCCAAGGGTTGTGTATCTAACTTCTGCCCGCGACTTCGTCCGCGTGAAAGTTTGATATTTTATCCCCAAGGAGACCATAATTTTTACCTGGATAAAAAGTCTGTGTGTCTTTTATCCAGACTATAATCTATCTGCCTTTTGTAAGTACAAATCTGTTCGGCCGTTCTGGCGTTATTGTGTAACAAATATTAATTCATACAATCGCATTTTTTACAATAATCTAAACTAATAATATTATAAAAAAGGAAAAAATTGTATTTTTGTTTGTTTGTAATGGATAAACTCAAAACCAAATGGACAGATTTTAAAAATTCTTTCACCATTAGAAAGGTACATTATCTGCGAGTAACATAGGCTATATTTTATTTATAAGACGAAGTCGCGGGCAAAAGCTAGTAAGAAATAAAGCGATTAACACACGGCGTGATATTACGTTTTATGTATTTCATATTATGTTCCAGGTTTCCATGTCCAATGTGCAATAAAGGCTACCCAACTAAAGATGCGATGCAAGATCATTTTAACTACCAACATCTCGGCAAGACTGTGCACAAATGTCCTGTTTGTGAGAAGGTATGGCTAACTCGCTAATTAAAACATTTAATTAACTTTTACAGCCAGCGCTGTTCTGTGCAAAAGTGCAATAACTAAGTTTAAAAAAAAAGATATTTTGTTTTAAATAAGAGACAAACCGATTCAGCCTTATTGGTCTAGACCGGTCTTTCTCAGTGAGCGATAATGGTGCCGTTTCCCTTGTTCACAAACTAGGCTAAATTTAGAGAATTGACATCTCTTACTAACATACAGCAAACGGAAAGGACGGTGACATTAAATAACTAAGTTAGCTATGTCAAATTAGTTTTGCCTTGAACTTCTCCGTATTTTTAATCCATACGTTTTAAGATATCAACTATAATTGTATGGATGTGTCAGATTGGCTAAATTTGACAGCTCTTATTTACATTAGTCTCTTTCTTGTTAAATTGGACAGAAAAAAATGGAAATAGTCTAATTTTAGTTTAGTTTGTGACCAAGAGAATCGGCACTAATGGGCCTAGGGGAGGCCTAGAGGGAGGCGATAAGGGGGTACAGAAAATATTGGGAGGTGTTGAAGCGGCTTAGGGAGGCGATTTCACAACCTCTAGTTTAATAACAATATAGCGGATTATCCTGCCGGATATTAAGATTAAGCCGGATACTGGATAGTAGCCGGATATTTTCTTTAATCGTAGATTTTTTCTTAAAATATTTAATTAGTAGATTAGTATAATGTAATCGCAAATAATAAATAAAATTATTATATTTTCAGCCCATAGCGTCAAAAGCGAATGTAGAGAAGCACGTAATGAGAGTCCATGGACAGAAGAAGGAAAAGCCGAGAAACCACGTCTGTCAGGAGTGTGGCAAGGCGTTTACTGTGAGTTCCTAATCTACATCTATACTAATATTAAAAAGAGGAAAAAATTGTATTTTTGTTTGTTTGTTTGTAATGGATAAACTCAAAAACTACTGGACCGATTTTTAAAGTTCTTTCACCATTAGAAAGCTACATTATTTGCAAGTAACATAACATAACATCACGCCTGTAATCCCCCAAGGGTTGGCAGAGGTTTACCTGTTAGTACACCCACATTTCGCCAGTTATGTTTTTAGTCCCATGTAATATGGGGCGAGCAACATAGGCTATATTTTATTTCATTTTTGCGCAGACGAAGTCGCGTGCAAAAGCTAGTAATAAATAATTACGGGTCGTCAGAAGCCCGAACATCTGACAACCAGTCTTACCAAGGAGTATCGTATTACCCAGTTACTGGGTTGTGGAGGTCAGATAGGCAGTCGCTCCATGTAAAATACTGGTATTCAGCTGCATCCGGTTAGACTGGAAGCCGACCCCAACATAGTTGGGAAAAGGCTAGACAGATGATGATAATAAATAACATAACATCAAGCCTATAATCCTCGAAGGGTTAGACAGAAGTGTATCCATTAGTACACCCACATTTCGCCAGTTATGTTTTAGTCCCATGTAATAGGGGGCGAGCCTATTGCCATCAACCGGGCACAAATCCAGACTCCGAGGCTGCTACTGAGAAATTCCTGATAGAAACACCCAATAACACTGCCCGACCTGGGAATTAAACTAAAGACAATTTAATCTTACATGAATCTTCATTACAGGATAAGAAAGCCTTAACACAACACGAAGTAATCCACTCCGGTGAGCGCCCCCTCTCCTGCGACATATGCCAACAGACGTTCAAGCAAAAAGCGTCCTTATATACACACAGGAAGCGCGTACACAAAGTGTTCCCAGCGAAACGACTCGTCGAATATATGGATGATAGTATTCAACGCTGTAAAGTTGAGAGAATTATCGTGTAAGAGAGAGGTATACTATAATTTGAGCTTTGTTTCGAATGTACTAAAGTTCTTAATACAAAAATTCGTCTATAACATTTACTGTCACCTCAATTTCTATTATTTCTATTATGTCTTGAGCGATACTGAGAAAAATCGTGCTGGACACGCCAGGCATGTCGTCAGCACCACAAGTTAGACTAATTTGACACTCTAAGCGTGTTCATCGGCTTTGTATAAGAGTATGTTGTTTTAATGTTGTATTGTGTTGTTTTACTTGTTTTTTTTTAAAAACCTGGATACGCCAAATATGTCCACGGCATCTAAGAAAAAATTTCAAGAACACGCCTAGCGTGTCGTCGACAGTGAAAGTGATAAAACAGAGACATGTACACATGTAATATAAAAAGACATATTACATACTCATTAACTACGCATACTGGCCAAACTAAGTAGAGATAAACTACTATGACATGGCGCGCCCCTCCATATTACTATTTCAATGTGTGTAGTCACATCCGTATGAAAGAGTTTGTATGTAGTTGTGAGAAATCGTCTTCAGTAGCAGGCCGGCGACAGATTTGTTAGTCAACTAATCATAACTAGCAACACCGCGCGAGACAACGCACGTGTCATTTTCATAAAGTATGTCAGTGCAGCGCCATACTGTACGCCATACGCAACAAATCGCTGATTTTCTTCGTTTCGAGAGCCGTCTCAGTACGCACACATGCGTTGTGAGTCTTGTAGATACTTGAAGGGGCACGCCATGTTATAGTAGTTTATCTGTAAGATTGACCGAACCTAATTGCTGGGACACGAATTTTATTTTTGGTTCGAAAAATTACGGAGTTTTAGGTCATAGGATATTTTTGCGTTAAAGCAACAGCTTTTTTTTGTAATTAATCCTTATTCAATACAAGTTAGTCCTATATGGTTTGATTTTTGTATTAAGAACTATACTACAAACGGAATAAAGATCGAAATACAAAAAACTGTCTCGAACGAAGGTTGATTCATCAGTGAAGGCAGAGTCCCGGCACCATACTGTTTCTTTAAAAATGATTCTTTCATACATTCTCCATGAACGCGTACACACTTGTCAGCGTCAGTGACGACACAGTGCTCTCAGTGTCAGTCAAGTCAAAGACAAAACATTTATTTCAATTAGACCAATTACAGGCTCTTTTGAATTATGATAGAGTCGGTCAGTTAGTCAGAAAGTTGAAGATAGTTGCTCGTTCCGAAACGGAGGTAGGCCTCTTTGGAGAAGAACGAGCAAGAAACTCCACGGCACTCTTTTCAATCAGCTTTCTACAAATTCTTGGTTACATTACTCTTGTTGCTTCTAACATGTGAAAACAATGAAGATGAATATAAAACAATAATTAAAAAATATTAAGAATAAAGATGGCAGTTAAGAGATGACCAATCCCAACTGACAGCACTCGTTCGCGAGTATGACGCATGGATCAGCACCACCTAGCTCAACCATCATGAAGGGAGCCAAGTGATCCAACACATGTATATTTTGTAATATAACGGCGCACGCGCCAGCAGCGATATCACCAGACCAGACTTACCAATCAGCCGTTTTGTTGTATAATAAAATTATCAATTTGTATTATGTATATAAATCAACAGCCTCGACTGACTGCCTCGTTGGTCTAGTAGTCTGGATTTGTGCCCGGTTTATGGCAATAGGCTCGCCCCCTATTACATAGGACCTATACATAACTGGCGAAATGTGGGTGTACTAATGGGTACACCTCTGCCTAACCTTTCGGGGATTACAGGCGTGATGTTATGCTTATGTTATGTTAAATCAGAGAAATAAATAACACAGCGCAAACACTTCGAATGAATTGTGTAATCAATTGTAGACTAACCTTTTAATAAATAAATAAATAATCGCGCCATCATCAGCGAGACATTTGAGTGAGCAGACAACAGTTCGGCCCGTTCTTATAGAAAAGAAAAATGTCATCATCTGTCTAGCCTTTTCCCAACTATGTTGGGGTCGGCTTCCAGTCTAACCGGATGCAGCTGAATACCAGTATTTTACATGGAGCGACTGCCTATCTGACCTCCACAACCCAGCAACTGGGTAATACGATACCCCTTGGTGAGACTAGTTGTCAGGTTTTCGGGCTTCTGACGACCCGTAACGACTGCCAAAGATCCACATATGACAGTCGGGACCAACGGCTTAACTTGCTTTCCGAGGCACGGAGGAGTCTCGGTGTGTAAAGATGGTCACCCATCCACGGACCAACCCCGGCAAGCGTAGCTTAACCTGACGGATCGACCCATGCGGCTGTTATTACTTAGCCACGAGCTCCTCCAAAAGAAAAATGTATGAAAGAATAATTATCATTGCTACGGGTCTCTGCCGGACACTGATATGTGTCAATCAAACTTTAAGATGGTACTTTTTTGAACTCGTCTTGTTATTAGATGGTGAGAGGTTTATCTTTGTGTGTGTGTGTGTGTGTGAAAGAGAGGTGAATATTTTCAGAAAATCTTCCATTAGACGCTTTCTTTTAATGTGCTCGAGACTTTGAGTGAATGAGATGGAATATAAGGTACTATGATTGTTGTAAATATGTTTTTTTTTTTATTATAGTAATACTTATTTACTTCAAGTTTTATAAAATTACTGGGCAGTTGACACCATAAATATCTCTTATTTTAGCCCTGAAATCCCGATTTTTAACTATCTTTTGCCCGCGACTAAGTCCGCGTGGAACATGTTTTCATCGTACTTGCATACAAACTTCCACCCCCCCCCCCCTTTTCACCGCCTTAGGGGGGGATTTCCAGGATAAAAACTATTCTATGTCCTTCCCCGGGTCTTGAACTATCTCCATGCCAAATTTCATCAAAATCGATGCAGCGGTTTAAGCGTGAAGAGGTAACAGACAGACACACTTTCGCATTTATAATATTAATATGGACTAACATGGATTGCTTTCAAATTAATAAATAGTTAGTCAATTGAGTCGACACAGAAGTGAGGTCACAGTTCGATAGTTCAACACAAAAAAGTAGTATGTATGTATTTATAAATTATATAAGTATGTATATCAGTTGTCTGGTTACCATAACACAAGCTGTGCTTAGCTTGGAATCAGATAGCCGTGTGTGAGTTGTCCCAAGATATTTATTTATTTAAAATCTATTGAAGAATCGCGTTTTGACAGCTTATAAAAAGTACTTCAATTGATTGGTGTCAACTAGCCTGTTGTTAGATTTTTTATACATTGAAAAGTTGAAGAGAATGAGGTAAATGTTTTTCATTTTAATCTAATAACTTTTAAATGGAGGCAATATTTATTTTAAGAGCTTGAAGGAAGAGTTTGACGGGTGTAAAAATACACATTACTTAGCCATAATTGACACATATAGATAAACGATACTATAACATGGCGCGCCCCTCCGTATTACTATTTCAATGTGTGTAATTACGTCCGGACGGAAATGTTTGATTTCCAGTCAGACCATTCGGATTGCAAACTATGCTTAATCATCATGGAAGCTCAATCTGTGCATGATTTGTCTAAAAATAATCTGAAGATTACAATTTTCTCTTCATTTTCAGATATATCAAAGCTTTTGCATTCCTTTTCAAAACTATCCATGCACTAACATTCTTGCCATCAAATTTTTCAAGTACAAATCTGTCCGCAATTTTTTTTACACTTTGTTGACTTCCAACTAATTTTTTCTAAAATTTTCACCAAGTGATCTTCTGAACTGTACTTGTTGCTATTTGCCAATTGTTCTTGGGTAATTTCTTCTAGATATTGGTTTTCAAAGATCGAGTTGTCATCTTCATCAAAGTATGCGTTTACCATATCCGCTGTCAATGTTATCCAAACGCTTCTAGTTTAGTGTAGTTTGATGTCTTTTCTGAATCGTATTTCGCACTGTATTGTAAGCTTTGGAGTTTAGAATTTATTTGTGATGTGACACTGCTTCATACTCTTCAGGGATACGGAAACTTTGTCATCTTTTGTTATAATTGAGGTTATAGCGATATAGGGCGACTTCCCGTCTTTTGATGTGAATACAAACTTTAGTTTCTCCATTTTCTTGACATTTACAAGAAATGTCGTTTTATAATGTTATTTGTTTGATAGTTAGGAGGGTCAGTAAGAAATTCAGAACACAGTTGAGTTTTTCTGCAATAAGAAATTGAAGTTTGTTATTTATTTAGAATAATAAATATTACATTAAATTAACTATAAACTAAATCCTTACCTGCAATAAGAAAAAATCGACATCTCGTGGACTGCGGGAAAACACACACGTTGTGTTTCGACTAAAAACTCAAGTGCGGCGCACACACACCGTATGTGTTTTTCTACGGCGAACACATGAAAAGTGGTAGCTAGCCGCACTTGCGTACGGCGTAGCGAATGTTCGCCCGCAGTCAAAGGGTTAGTGCTCTTATTTACAATCTAATCAATTCCTATTTCCTAACAAAAAAGAATCAGCTAACAGTTTTCTAGAATATTCTAACACGACCACAGATACAATCAAGGTGGATGACATTGTAGTCTGCTACCGTAATGGCGGTAGTAGCGTGACCTTTAAACTTAATAAAGAAAATGTATTTTCTTTACATATAGTTGTAAATATTCTTGTTCAGTAACATATTTGTTGGTCAGCTAATCATAACTAGCCGACCGCGCAAGACAACGCACGTGTCACTCTCATATATTACGTCAGTGCAGCGCCATTCTAATAGTAATGAGTAATTAATAACGCTGCTGGTCCAGCATCAAATCGCAGGATTTATTTTTGTTTGCGAGCAGTCTCAATACGCACACATGCGTTGTGAGTCTTGTAAATACTTTTAAACGTTTTGGGTTGTGGAGGGGCGCGCCATGTTATCGTAGTTTATCTCTACTGTACTGCTTATCAAACATTAAGTAACAGCTTAAAGAGCATTTACGCCTTACGTAATTTAATACTATTTTTTAAGTCCTTATTTATAGAAATGAATGAAACGATTTTAATGACCGTAATACCCAGGTATGGTCCAAAGCATAAAAAAACCAATTATAGGAATAATAGTAACTTATTGCCTTTTTATTATGGGGTAAAAATCATCAAAATGTGTCCTTCCACCCTGGGTGGGGCGGAAGGGACTGTCAGACTTTTACCGACTAAAAAATCACCCTGTTCCTTCTGTTGCCCTTTACGTTCCGGGGCCACGGTAATTCACGGTATCCTGTTAAGCCGTCCCGCGACCCCGGAACTTTTTGCCTTAGTGTGTTTTTTTTACACCCGCTCATTTTGTATTGTAATCTTTAATGATATGCGAGTTTAGTTGGTAACATTCGTGTGTCACAGAATATATTACGAAAATAGTTTATTTTGTCTACAAAAGAAGGCAGCAAAGGGCCCTACCCCATCTCTTAAAACAGTATGTATTTTAATATTACTTATTTAGAGGTATGAGAAACAGTGTGTCAAGTTTCTCATCCTCCGTTGTAAAGACAGGATCCTCCGACCAGACGGGTGTTGTGTCTGGTGGGCTACTGCCCGACGGTTGTTGTCGGGATTTTGTATATATGCTAACGTCGCGACAAACTCTTGATAGCGCGATGTAGACATTGGTGCCGATTCCCTTGTTCACAAACTAGACTAAATTTGAGAATTGACATCTTTTACTAACATACAGCGAAAGTAAAGGACGGTGACATTAAAGAACTAAGTTAGCGATGTCAAATTAGTTTTGCCTTGAACTTTTCCGTATTTTTAATCCACACGTTTTAAGATGTCAACTATAATTGTATGGATGTGTCAGATTGACTAAATTTGACAGCTCTTATTTACATTAGTCTCTTTCTTGTTTTATTGGATAGAAAAAGATGGAAATAGTCTAATTTTAGTTTAGTTTGTGACCAAGAGAATCGGCACCATTGTCAGTTGTAGACGTCGTAGTTCACATGCTGTGCGATAGATGTCGCTACATTTAGAAAGAAACCAAAAATAACGAAAAAATCTGTTTATTTAACAACAAAAAAAATGAATACAAAAGCAAAAAAACTAAAACAAGTTGGTACATATTAAATCTAAGAAATTAAATAAAAAATTGTACTGTTTTAAGAGATGATGGCGATAGGCCCAATGGATCTTGTAGCTACTACGAAAAGGTCCATTTTACATTGAAAAACAAAAAGTTTAATCATGATGGACGGATGTTGTCAGCTAAATAAAACGTACTTTATGTTTGTCTCGAAATAAAATAATGTAATCATTGTTTTAATGAATATTATATAGTATTTAATGAATCAAGTGCAACTTATGACATTATGAAATCTATTATATTTACAAATAAATTATCTAATAATAGAATTTTTGAAGTTTTCTTTTGAAATACCCTTTTTTTTAAACCTATACTCCATTTTGATATTCGCACAATTTTTTGAAATGCGAAAGTAACTCTGTGTCTTACATTTTCACGACTAAACCACTGAATCTATTTTGATGAAATTTGGTACGAGGTAAGTTTGTACTCCGTGAAAGGACATTGGTACCGATTCCCTTGTTCACAAACTAGACTAAATTTAGAAAATTGACATCTCTTACTAACATACAGCGAAAGGAAAGGACGGTGACATTAAAGAACTAAGTTAGCGATGTCAAATTAGTTTTGCCTTGAACTTCTCCGTATTTTTAATCCACACGTTTTAACACGTCAACTATAACTGTATGGATGTGTCCGATTGACTAAATTTGACAGCTCTTATTTACATTAGTCTCTTTCTTGTTTTATTGGACAGAAAAAGATGGAAATAGTCTAATTTTAGTTTAGTTTGTGACCAAGAGAATCGGCACCAATGTCAGATGTAGACGTCGTAGTTCACATGCTGTGCGATAGATGTCGCTACATTTAGAAGAAACCAAAAATAACTAAGAAAATCTGTTTATTTAACTCTCATAACAAAAAAAATGAATACAAAAGCAAAAAAAAACAAGTTGGTAAATCTAAGAAATTAAGTAAAAAATTGTACTGTTTTAAGATGATGGCGATAGGCCCAATGGATCTTGTAGCTACTACGAAAAGGTCCATTTTACATTGAATAAAAAAGTTTAATCATGATGGACGGATGTTGTCAGCTAAATAAAACGTACTCTATGTTTGTCTCGAAATAAAATAATGTAATCATTGTTTTTATGAATATTATATAATATTTAATGAATCAAGTGCAACTTATGACATTATGAAATCTATTATATTTACAAATAAATTATCTAATAATAGAATATTTGAAGTTTCATTTTGATATTCCCTTTTTTTTAAACCTATACTCCATTTGATATCCGTACTAATATTATAAATGCGAAAGTAACTCTTACATTTTCACGACTAAACCACTGAACCTATTTTGATAAAATTTGGTACCAGGTAAGTTTGTACTCCATGAAAGGACATTGGCTGCTTTATATTCCGCGACTTCGTCTGCGTTCGCGACAACAGACATTTACGCGGACTAAAGCCAACATTATAATAAAAAAATAAGACAATGGCTCTCAAGGTTGTCGACATGGTGGGATGTGAGTACAGCATTAATTGTGTCGGTAGTCGTGACGGCCAATGGCATAATAGCCAAGAGCGTCTACCAACACCTGAGGAGGCTCTTGTTGAGCGGTTGGATCAAGGGCTTGATTCAGAAAGCGGTACTCCTGGACACGGCGCGTATTGTTAGGAGATTCCTTTCTCAGGAGCCCTGACCACCGCACCGGTGGCTTGGACCCTGTTCCCGACGCCGGTGAGGTACTATTTTTTTAATGTTTTTATATTGATATTTAAAAATGTACATAATTAAATATCTATAAAAAATAAATAAATGGAAATTCTTTCTTTCTTTATCGTGTGGGCAGTAAGGTCTTACGACCCCACACACCCTAGTGTCAGAGTTTCTAAACCGCCTCAAAGGCCTCTGACATGGTTTGAGTGGAACAGTAAGTCCAGGTTTCCTCACGATGTTTTCCCTCGATGTCAGTGATGTCCAAGATAAACTTAGAAAGTACATATGAATAATGAAAAAGTCACATTGGTACTTGCCCGGATTTGAACCTACACCCTGAGCATGAGAGGCGGGCGCCTTAACCACTGAGCCATGGAAATAATTAAGACAAAATAAAATTGTGTAAAAATTTATTTAAAATTTAAACAATTACATATTGTTATATTATAACATGCAAAATGGTTACTAATCAAAATTGAACATTACAGAATTAGTAATACTTAATATTTACAACAAGTATTTGTATAAATTATATTTTTAAGCTGTGGTTTTGAAATAATCTAAATATACAGGATACCTAATTGTAAATATACCCGAAACCTTAAAAGGGGTCATTGTACTCATCATTATCCATACATTACGATCTTGTTATGTAGTATTTTTGTAGGGCACAGCTGATTTTTTTTCAGGGAATGTCCCACAGTAAAAGTTGTTCACAATGACCCCTTTCAGGTTTCGGGTAAATTTTCAATTATCCTGTATAAAAGCGAAAGGTCACCCACTTATCGAAAACCGCTTGATGTATAAATATGAGCTAGGAGATAGCTCATAGTCAGTAGACGTCCACTAAGAAAGGATTTTCCAAAATTTAACCCCTTAGAAGATGAAACAGGGGTTCAAATTATGTATGAGGGAAATCTACTTTGACAAACACGAAAAAATCGACCTGTATCATTTAAAAATCGTTCAAAATTTATTTTAAAAACCACAGACAACATAACATCACGCCTGTAATCCCCGAAGGATTAGGCAAAGGTGTACCCATTAGTACACCCACATTTCGCCAGTTATGTTTTTAGTCCCATGTAATAGGGGGCGAGCCTATCGCCATCAACCGGGCCCAGACTCCGAGGCTGCTACTGAGAAATTCCTGATGGAAAAACCCAATAACACTTTGCCCGACCTGGGAATCGAACCCAAGACCTCATGCACAGCAGTCGCGCTTGCGACCACTAGACCAACGAGGCTGTATCATTTGAAAAACGTTCAAAATTTATTTAAAATAACCACAGCTTATAAAATATCTATTATAACAAACGTATTACATAATAAACGACGTGGTCCACATGTCATTATTTAAAGCACTATTATTGCTTAGTAATTATTACTATATATTAAAATCAACGCTTTTATTTATCACAGAAAATGATGACCTATTGTGAGACACTTTATTGCAAAATGTTTTTAAATTAATCATGTTTTTTATACTGGAACAACATAACACCACGCCTGTAATCCCCGAAGGGTTAGGCAGAGGTGTACCCATTAGTACACCCACATTTCGCCAGTTATGTTTAAGTCCCATGTAATAGGGGGTGAGTCAATTGCCATCAACCGGGCACAAATCCAGACTCCGAGGCTGCTACTGAGAAATTCCTGATGGAAAAACCCAATAATACTGCCCGACCTGGTAATTGAATCCAAGACCTCATGCTCAGCAGTCGCGCTTTGCGACCACTAGACCAACGAGGCAGTTGACTACCCAATTGAGAAAATTTTAGACTTAAAAGATTGTATGAAATATAGAGCAAAAATTTGTACCTAATACTTTTCCATTATCAATGAGTATTTTAATATTTTATTTTATTTTATTTTATTTCATTAGGGATAACAAACAGTAGCGTATAATAGTGTGATCACAATACATAGTTAGCAGGATATCTACTAATATATCTAATAGCTTAATATCTACTAGCTTGCCATTAATTTACATTAATTAATTTTTAATTATCAAAAACAGTACATAGGCTAATAATTTTCTTAAATTTCATTTAATATCCTTACATTATATACATATAAATTTATCTAAAACCACGAAATTTTTGTACCTTACTTGTTTAAATGCAAACACACTAAGCACCTATTAATATTATGTATTAATGTATATAAAAAATATATTATCCTCGAAGGCCCAATGGCCTAAATTAATGACAAAAAAATTGCAGATAATTCGGCCTAAGACGGTTTTTAAAATCATTAAGGTTAAATAAAGGTGGACCTTAATGATTTTAAAAACCGTCTAGCTGCCTTTCCGGTAGCCCGCGAAATTCAAATTTTCTTAAGTTTTTTTGCAATTTGCAAGTCAGTATTAGGTTTAAAGTTGATTAAAGTATTATTCGCGGGCGTAAGAACTATGTATTTTCAGAATTATAACCATTAAAATCAGTATAACAACTCCATAAGTCGGTATAATCCTAAAATGTCAAGATTTCATGAAATAGTCATTCTATCGGGTTACCTGGCCCTATGGAGTTTTATTGCTGACTTACATCGCTCTTAGATTACATATGATAAGGCCACAAGTGAATAATCAACCGGGGTTACGTTAAACAAAAGAGAAATTTTACAAAATAAATACTAACATGAGGTACTTATGACCAGCCAAGTACACAGGAGATATTATAGTGCACAAGTGTGTGCTCAAACACAGGTGCACTCCCTCTTCCCTCACTCTCATAGTCCGATGGGAATAAACAAGCGTAGAAACACCACCAACTCCGAGCAGCTACTGAGAAATTCCTAACGAAAAACCCCTAAAACACTTTGCTCGACCTGGGAATTAATCTCAGGACCGGCTTAGCTTAGGTACTTGACCACAAAACCTACGGATCAGTATTTAGCGCGAAGAGCGCATTATCGATGGATAAATGAAAAAGCTCTTCGAGTAAAATACTGCTTTTTTGAGCTAACCTTTAGACAAAATTAACACAAAATTCGACGCAAAAAGGATTCAACGCACAAAACACCAAAATTGAGTTAAACATACTAACATAACATCACGCCTGTAATCTTTCCAAAGGGTTAGGCAGAAGTGTACCCATTAGTACACCCACATTTTGCCAGTTATGTAATAAGGGGCGAGCCTATTGCCATCAACCGGGCACAAATCCAGACTCTAAGGCTGCTACTGAGAAATTCCTGATGGGAAAACCCAGTAGCACTTTGCCCGACCTGGGGATCTAACCCGAGACCTCATGCTCAGCAGTCGCGCATTGCGACCAATAGACCAATGAGGTGTCTTTATGTATGTGTACCTAACAGGGTAAATTATTTCAATTAGACGAATTACAGGCACTTTTGAATTGTCAAGGAGTCGCTCAGTTAGAAAGTTGAAGCTAGTTTTCGAAAGAGAAATTTGGAGATTTTGTGAGTTGCATCCATTTTGCGTAACGACGTCCTAATTCGTCTAATATCAACCTAACTTCAAACAGATTAACCCCAGCGCAAAATAACTTTAAAATTTGTACAAAAAAAAAATTACCCAAATTAATTCTTACATCGACAGCTTTGTACTACAATTACCACATGTTTTAACCTGAGCTTCAAACTGCGCCAATCTTTTTTGTAAATGCATAATAGTTGCATCTTTTTGCTTCAGCTGCATTTTTAAAGTCGTTATCGAGTCTTCTAGCGCTCCATAGACAGCTTGAACTTCCGGTTGATAGCTAAACACTTGAGGAGGCTCATCAAGGCAGAAAAACTCCCGAATAACTGGATGATTCGGTAACTTACTCAAAATCGCGTTGACGAAAATTTGAAGACCTCTCACACGATCTTCTAAAAATGCCGGCTCGAAATTATCTCTAAACCACCTTTTTCCTGGTAACGGAAGATTCAAATTCGGTTGTTCAGCTTTAATTCTAGAATACAGTCTTACAAAATCAGTGTACCGGCGGAAGACCAACCAAGATTGGTCACTGTTATCGTCTTCCACTTTCAATTTGTAGATAGTAAATCTTGCACGCTCTTCCATGATTTCATATCCAACTATCGGGATTTGGAGGGACTCGTATTTCTTGATATCATCTCTGTGTAAGCTCAAATCTATGTTACTGATGCTGTTTTGAACTGATCTAAAGTCCCTGTACCCTTCGTTCAGGTTTCCCATACTTTTGTAATGGTTTCTAGTCGGGAGGTTCCGATGGCGTGATTCGATTTCATTATCCGATATAGCAGTCTCATTACTGTAGTGTTTTTTATATATTTTTGTAAATCTTTTCACTGGTTCTGGAGCGTCTTCGCTTGAAGTGGAAGATACTTCGTTATTCATGCCGTCTCGATTGTTATTTGAACTGTGTACCATGTCCATTTTGTACTATGATGGTTTTGGCTGGAAAGATAAAAATTTTGGAGTTAAAAAAGAGTTTTTACAATTGCGTCTACTTGGAGAGGATGTTCTTGAGAGACGATGTTATCGGATATAGATCATAAAGATGTCGTGATGGCCCAGTGGTTAAGGCGCCCCCCTCTCATGCATGAGGTTGTGAATTCAAATACGGGCAAGTACCAATGTGACTTTTTCAATTCATATGTACTTTCTAAAGTTTATCTAGGACATCACTGACATCGGTGAAGGAAAAACATCGTGAGGAAACCTGGACTTATACCAGCGTATTACTGTCCCACTCAAACCATGTCAGAGGCCCTTGAGGCGGTTTAGTAACTCTGACACTAGGGTGTGTGGGGTTGTAAGACCTTACTGCCCACACGATAGATTTTTATATCGGTTATCCGATATAAAAATCTATCCGAAAGCGTAACAGAGTTCAAATAATTTCTGATAGGAGAGGAGTCTAGGAAACGTTAGTTATAGTTAGTATTTTGTGCGATAGTTATCGCTATATTCCTCACGCTCTAGGATGGTGCCAGTAACATTTATCAACCGACTTCAAAAAGGAGGAGGTTCTCAATTCGACGCGTATGTTTTTTTTTTTTTGTATATTTGTTCCACGATTACTCCGCCAATTATGAATCGATTTGGATGATTCTTTTTTGTTTGAAAGAGTATAATTCCGAATAGGTCCCATAGGAATATTATCATGATCTGATGATGAACTTTGGAGATATGAAACGGAACTCCTTAAAAAATTACAGCAGAACCGCCGTAACAAGAAAAATTGCTTTGTTTATACGTGTAGTCGATGACTGACTGAAGGAAGTGGGGAGGGGGTACGTCAACCCCCCTCCTACCACTTTCCAAAATTAAATATATCGTGTGAGGTATTGTTTGAAAGGGCTTTATATAAGGATTTCAAACATTAACACACAAGCACTAAAAAGTGAAAAATAAAAAGCTTTTTTTCAAAAAATATGACCGCCTTCAAAAACTACAAAATAAAAAATAACTTTAGCTTATTTTTTATTTTGTAGTTTTTGAAGGCGGTCATATTTTTTGAAAAAAAGCTTTTTTTTGTCAAGCTGTTTGCTTTTCACTCTTGAACGTAACGGCGATTTACAATCATGATTGAATATTTTAACTGCACACTAATATCATAGTCGTAAAATACGGAATCAGTATTAAATAAGTAAATAACTAGTAAATTAAATAATGTCACTGATCTAGTTAAGCGATTCTGACATCCATAGATGAATTACTGACATGTGTCACCCGCACCATCATAGAGCGTATGGAATATACTTACTAATTATACAAAACGTTAATTAGACACTAAACAAAGCACCACTTTCTTCGTTATGAGAAAGATGCAAATCGTAAGAAAAATGAAACAAAAAAAATGATTATTACCTACTTTCTTTTCGAAAGTATTAATGTTTAAGTAAGTTCTATATTTAATTAATTACTTTAAAAAAAAGTAAATAAACAATTAATTAACATAATTTAGTCCATAAATTAGAATTAATTAAGCGAGTTATGGCTCGTTTATTTAGCGACCCGCACGGATGCGTAACATACATAAAATCACGCCTTTTTTATTGGTGGTAAAAATCATCAAATCAGTGTCAAGGGACTGTCAGACTTTTACTGACTAAAAAACCACGCTGTTCCTTCTGTTGCTCTTTGCGTTCCGGGGCCAAGGTATCCTGTTAAGACGTCCCGCAACCCTGGCAGGCGTTTGGCCCCGTTGGGTCCCCGTCCCAGCAGCTCGCGCGCGTGAACAGAACGCGCTCTCGACCCGGGTCCTTGATCGGACGGCGAGCTACCCATTACTCGCCGTCCGCAAGTCCGCGACACAAAATCACGCCTGTAATCTCCGAAGGCTGCTTATATATGACATAGGCTACTTTTTATGCTACTAACTAGCTTGTGCCCGCGACTACGTCTGCGTCCGCGATATTCGACATTTACGCGGACCAAGTCGCGGGCACAAGCTAGTTTCAGATATTAGATAGTTATTTTTAATCTCTATGTATTGCTTTACAAGGTCTATGGGAGCCGTAACAATAGTAATAAAATAGCAATAACAATTTGTTTTATATAACATCAATATTTGAATTGCATTACATAAACAAGTCCATTTAAATTACACACGCCTAATGAATCGCATAGGCTATTAATGTCAGATAGTAAATTGACAAGGTCTAGTTTTGGGAGGGGGAGGGGTCTACCCGTTCGGGGCGTAGGGGGCGCCACAAATAGAGGCAACATGTAACATAACATAACATCACGCCTGTAATCCCCGAAGGGTTAGGCAGAGGTGTACCCATTAGTACACCCACATTTCGCCAGTTATGTTTTAGTCCCATGTAATAGGGGGCGAGCCTATTGCCATCAACCGGGCACAAATCCAGACTCCGAGGCTGCTACTGAGAAATTCCTGATGGAAAAACCCAATAACACTTTGCCCGACCTGGCAATCGAACCCAAGACCTCATGCACAGAAGTCGCGCTTGCGACCACTAGACCAACGAGCCAGTCAACATGGCAACATGTTTATGTTCATTTATTATTGTAGTAATTTTTTAAATATGTATATGCAATCACAATACTGGTGATATTCCTAAGTAAAGCAAAGACTTTTGTGTAACGCAAAGTTTACAAAAAAAGAAATATGGTGCATGGGGACTGCGTCTGAATTTTGTTTTCCAAATCAACACATCACGCCTGTAATCCCCGAAGGGTTAGGTAGAGGTGTACCCATTAGTACACCCACATTTCGCCACTTATGTTTTTAGTCCCATGTAATGGGGGCGAGCCTATTGCCATCAACCGGGCACAAATCCAGACTCCGAGGCTGAGACTGAGAAATTCCTGATGGAAAAACCCAATAACACTTTGCCCGACCAGGGAATCGAACCCAAGACCTCATGCACACCAGTCGCGCTTGCGACCACTAGACCACCGAGGCAGTCCAAATCAAATAAACATAATAATAATATTGTACGAAATATGAAATAATTAACTAGCATGAAGCTATTCTTTATTATATCATAATAATTATTAAACTAATTAATTATAAAATATGTACAATTTATAAAAAAGACAGAAAGGGTAAACCTCATAGGGCATCAAAAAATTCGTCCGCGTCGCTGTTAATGGGTCAAGTGCCCAAAAGGCTGACAGTATTGCCACATTCTATGGCAATGCTGCTAGGTGGTGGTATGCTTATAGGTGTGACAGACAGCCCTCTGTGCAGAGGATGCATGGAGGCAGAAGAAACACCACAGCACATGCTCTTGGAGTGCAGAAGTGTGGCAGATCAACGGGCACGGACTCTCCAATCGCCGGTATCGCTCCCCGAAGCCTACAAGAGTCTGAAAAGACTGCTGGCATTCTGGGAGTGCCTGGGATGGTTGGAGTAACTCCTCGAGGATATTTTTCACACATACAATGGCCCAATAAAAAGGCTAAGTGTGGAAACAGCCCAGATTATCTAACCTTACCTAACCTTTGGCAATGCTGATACTGAATAATAATAACATAAATATGGTATGCAAGATTAACTCACGGCAATTGATTTTAAAATATGGTAGGAGATGAAAAAACTCATAAATGCTACCCACTCATCTTTCAAGTGCTAAACGAGGCTATAATATATACCTAACTGTAATCCGTATTGCTTATCTAATCTCGGCTAATATTTATAAAGTTGTTAGCCTTATGCCGTCACCATATTAAATATCATGACTTCATTTTGTTAAATCTAAATAATTAAAAGCAAAAGGTCACTCACTCACGCATTCATCAAGAAATATTGAAAACTGCTTTACATAAAAAGATGAAATATGGCAGGGAGGTAGTTACTAGTTAGTAGATGTCTGGAGGTAAGGAGGATTTTCCAAAATTCGTCCCCTAGGAGTCCAAAGTTTTCATACGAAGAAATCAAATTTTGATCCAGGCAAAGTCACGGGCAGAAGTTAGTACAGAATACAAGCTTCTTTTTCTTTACAGTAAACCTGAAATGGGGTCATTGGGGTCTTGAGCAACTTTGACCAAATGATCCAAAAATTTTGTATACAACCTTATTCAGGTTTATGATAAAGAAAAAATAAGATTGTCTATAACAGGTGCATAATATAAAATGAATACAATAAATTGTGACAAAGTAAATAAACATCTTTCTTTTATGTATCCTGCCCATATGTTTGTATGTTTTATATTCCTTCTGAAATGTAATTTTCTACTGAAAGATAAAAAAATATTTGTTATTTACCTATTCTTATTTTATTATTTACGATTTTCCAGAACCTATTGCCGCCAAAACATGACAATTCGAATAATTCCAAATTCAAAAACTTGTAAACAAACTTTTTAACTGTAAATCGCTAGTACGTTTTGAAAACCATATTTACTAATCTAGCCCAAAAAACTAGAAATTCTGGTTAATGTAGATGACATAAAGGGACAAAGATTAATCATCGCAAATACCAGGCTGACAGAATTAGCTGGAGACAACCTTCAAGCCAATTAGAATACAATACTTACTGCGCTCTACGTGAGTTTACTCCTTCACAATATCGTGTACGATAAATTATCCAAAAACTACTTCTAAACCATGTTTCTTTGTTTGAAGCACAATAAATTGAGCAATCACTACCTCGATCACGTTTCTTGGTCAAGGGGTCGTCTTTGTAAAAGAAATAATAAGTTTAAAAATACAGCAACGTCAATCCGTATGCATCGTAAAATTACTAACTTTGAGAATCTGACGCACTTTGACGTACTTTGACGTTTCGTTTAGTTTTGTGTTGACGTATGAATGAAATGACATTCATTACAAGCATAGAGCAATACAGGCCTCCTGACAGAGTTACAAGCTATAAAAAACTAATTACCTGGGATGTTTCAGTAGGTACAAAATTGATTATTTGACTGTTTTTGAAATTGTGATTAATCCTTTTGGTCTATTTTATGAAAGAAAAACCTTTTTATGAAAAGAAAAAAAGAAACCTGGCAAGGAGATTATTTTTGCTCAAAATATTTATAAGAAATTAATATTTCAACAATATACTAATAACAGAACAATTTTTTAACGGGCCATACTGTTGTAACGACTCGAGTCGATCTAGATTATGGACATTTAATTTACTGATTAAGTTATGATTAAGTTACATGAATCAAGGAATTAGTCCACAATTATATTCTTTGTAATTGTTATTCTTTTTGTATAAGTGCTTTTTTTTTTGCTAACTTTTGACATTATGTTTTTTTTTTTTTTTTCTATTATTTTCATGACATTTTATTTTATTATGATAATTTTATATCTTGACATGCTTGCCTTTAATTGACATTGTTTTTTTTATTTTATTTCCAATTAAATTTTGTATGCCTATCGGCGGGACATGGTTTGTACAATAGACATTTATATTGAAAAACACACTGTAATCACCTATGTTCACAAAATAAATAAATTGAATTGAAATTGTATTGAAAAGTCATGGTATTAAAAATTTTATCACTATGATTTCTGTCTTTTTCAATTGACAAATAAACCATTTGGTCAAATTATCACAACCAAATTATTGTTGGATTTTTATTTTGTCGTGATGCAACTTTTGCTCCTCTTGTCAATGTCACTTCTTTACCAAGTAGAGTTGGACAACTATCGATAGTTTCCCTATCGATAGGTGCCTCGAAAACTAGTAACAATATCGATAGTGCTATCGATACTATCGATATCACAAATTAACTAATACTATTGATTAGAAGTAATACTATCGATAGTTTGTAAAACTACCGATAGTATTACACCACCGATAGTTTAATAACAGCCGATAGTATCGTTTCCGAATAATTATAGCTTATGTAGCAAGTAGTGTTAAACTATTCTCATTCACTGGACAGGGCTAAGTGTTGCCTTGTGTCAATTTTTGATAATGTTCTGAAATTATTCATCATCTGCCTAGCCTTTTCCCAACTACGTTGGGGTCGGCTTCCAGTCTAACCGGATGCAGCTGAGTACCAGTATTTTACATGGAGCGACTCCCTATCTGACCTCCACAACCCAGTAACTGGGTAATACGATACCCCTAGGTAAGACTGGTTGTCAGACTTTCGGGCTTCTGACGACCCGTAACGACTGTCAAAGATCCACGTATGACAGCCGGGACCAACGGCTTAACGTGCTTTCCGAGGCACGGAGGAGTCTCGGTGTGTAAAGATGGTCACCCATCCATGGACCAACCCCGGCAAGCGTTGCTTAACCTGACGGATCGACCCGTGCGGCTGTTATTACTTAGCCACGAGCTCCTCAAATGAATGTTCTCAATGTTTTGAAATTATTATGAGATATAATAAGAAATATACTAGCTATGTAATTAAATATTGGAAGGTAATACTATCGCCGTTTATTAAACTATCGATAGTGTGAGCTATCGATACTATCGATAGTATTGCTTTAAGAGCAATACTGGCGTTCGATAGTATCGATAGTCTCGATACTATTTTTGTATATCAATACTATTGCCCATATTATACTATCGATACTATCGATACAATCGATAGGCTATCGATACTATTGATATGACGTCAACTATCGATAGAGTATCGATAGTTTAGCAATAGTCGACTATTGAAATGCAACACTATTACCAAGTAGTTGAATGAAAACATTTTTACTTTTCTCTGTTTTCAGCTGCTGTTTTATGTATTTGCCGCTTTGTTGATTGTTTTCTTTAATTGCGAGTGATAGACTGAAGCTTTAGTGGTGTGAAACCTTAAATGAAGAGATAAATGACTCATTCTTTTAGTAATAAACTGACGCTTTTGTGTTGTTTCCCCACAAGTTGGAAAAGTAAGTGTCAAGTACGCAAAAAGTGGAATAAATTAGAAGAAAAATCCTTCTTTGAACTTTCACAGGTTTCCTCTTCCGTTCATTCATGGATTCATCTTTAAAGTTAGTTTATTTTGTACTAATTTACACTTACAAGCTGGTCAGTAAGTACTCCGCCCCTAAAACGACCCACAGACCAAAAAACTGTCTGCTAGCTCTTACTTAGGTACATTATACATATGTACTTAAATCACTCCTTTTACCGACGGGGGTCAAAGAATTTTCAAAATCGGTTCCGTTGATCCAGAGATATCCCCCTATACACAAATTATTACCTCTTAATAATATTAGTCTGAATTACCAAATTTTGACATCTTTTAAAAAAATAATTTCTATTTCTTTCCAGGCAAGCTCACTTGAAAGGTCTGAAATGACAGATTTACTGCCAACAGAGACAACGTCAACACCGCCTCCAACGTTATTCTGCATTTGTTGTCTTCAAGAGGAAGTCCCTCTTATTAGCTTGCTGACATGTTCTCATGCGGGCTTTCTACACAGTTTGATGATGCCTGAGGTACGTATTATTTTATTAGCAGGGATGTTATGGAGCTCCGTAACCGTATACAAAAATATCTGATATTCGTAATAATAAAATATCCGTAACCGAATCCGTTTCACATGTTTGGGATAGTTTCGATAAAGGAGTCTAAATAAAACAACGTTTCGACAGGATTTTGTTTCACCGCTCTCGCGTTACGTGAATCTTGCTCTAAATAATTCCTTACCTATATGAATGATTATAATACCAAATGATACTCCAATCGCCGGTATCGCTCCCTGAAGCCTGCTACAGTCTGAAAAGACTGCTGGCATTCTGGGAGGACCTGGGATGGTTGGAGTAACTCCTCAAGGATATTTTTCATATGTACAATGGCCCAATAAAGAGGCTAAGTGCAGAAACAGCCCAGCTAACCTAACCTAACCTAACCTAATACCAAATGAAAACCATTTTATTACATACTAGTTGTGTTTATATTTTACTTCAATCTAATATCCGTAACCGAAACCATCCGAAACTAACGGATAATCCGATATAATGACATATCCGTAACCGTATCTGGAGCCAATATAATAACATAACATCACGCCTGTAATCCCCGAAGAGTTAGGCAGAGGTGTATCCATTAGTACACCCACATTTCGCCAGTTTTGTTTTTAGTCCCATGTAATAGGGGGCGAGCCTATTGCCATCAACCGGGCACAAATCCAGACTCCGAGGCTTCTACTGAGAAATTCCTAATGGAAAAACCCAATAACACTTTGCCTACCCTGGGAATCGAACCCAAGACCTCATGCACAGCAGTCGCGCTTGCGACCACTAGACCAACGAGGCAGTCCGAGATAATAGAGAGACATAATAGAGGCAACCAATATAATTTTATTCTTGTATACATATTCCATAACATCTCTGATATACTGAACTAGCGACCCGCCCTGGCTTCGCACGGGTTTCGTCAGTTTAACTTTTTCCGACACTTTCAACAATTGATATACTAGCACTGCTCCTGCGACTTCGTTCTCGTGATTTTTCTTACGGATCCGTAATTTTTTGATACTAAAATATAGCCTAGTAATAGAATTTTTCAAATCAGTTCGGTAGTTTTGGAGCCTATTCAATGCAAACAAACATCGATCAAACAAATCTCTTCTCTATAAAAAATTAGTATAGATTTCAAGTA
Organism: Hoplodrina ambigua; assembly: GCA_949774945.1. Taxonomy (NCBI): domain Eukaryota; kingdom Metazoa; phylum Arthropoda; class Insecta; order Lepidoptera; family Noctuidae; genus Hoplodrina; species Hoplodrina ambigua. The sequence goes on from OX458994.1 coordinate 3,099,838, forward strand.
CCTAATTTACACAAAATCTTGATAAATTATATAGCTTACAACTTCCACCATACATATATTTAATTCATTGATTTATCAATTTCAGATAAAACCGAATGATCCAGTTGTATGCTACCAATGTCACGGAATGCTAAAGAAAATCAAGCTGTTCAAGCTTCAAGTTGAGGAAAGCTTCAAGCTGTTATCTGATAGTAGAAAAGTAAGTACATGCACTTTCTAGTTAATACGGAATACATAACAAATTTGAAAAGCTTCAGACAGTGGCCATCTTGGACCAAATAAAAATCAATAATCATTTTATTATTAGGCAACTGTGGCCCATAGAATGAATACACAAATTAATCTTATGTTAAATAAACTAATACATAATTAAAGTCTTAATTAAATTATAAGAACACTCCTGACTAATTCACCGTTCAAACAAAATCATAATCGGTTCATCAGTTCGGGGGCTACGATGCCACAGTGCCACAGACAGACACAGACACCTCAACCTTTAACACCCCGTCGTCTTTGCGACGGGGGTCAATAAATGAGTCGTGAATTAATTTATAGATTTTAAACTACATAGATAAACTCACGCCTTTTTCCCATGGGGGTAGGCAGAAACTACAGAACGCCCGCGCCACCTGCTACGATCATTACATACTCCTTTCGCCGCATCTACGTTAAACTATAAAAATAATAATCCAGGTCGGGCAAAGTGTTATTGGGTTTTTTATCAGGAATTTCTCAGTTGCAGCCTCGGAGTCTGGATTTGTGCCCAGTTGATGGCAATTAGCTCGCCCCCTATTACATGAGACTTAAAAACATAGCTGGCGAAATGTGGGTGTACCTACTAATGGGTACACCTCTGCCTAATCCTTTGGGGATTACATGCGTGATTTTATGATAAAACTATAAAAGTAACTATTTATATTTCCAGGAAAACACACCAAAATGCAGTAACCAAAAACAAAAATTAACAATACACGAAACTTTGAACTTGGATATACCAGAGATAAGTAGCAAAGACAATCTGAAAACCATAGACATTACAGAAGAGAGCCTCGCAAAGAGTTCACAAAACAAAGAGAGGAAAACAAAAAATATTGAAGAAGCATTCAAAATTATTAATGGCAATCAGAACAACGGATATTTAAACATATTAACTTCATCATTACAAAGTATATCACGATCTTTAATAAGTGATATTTATAATGAATTTCAATTAAAAAATAAAACTGATTCAATTCCAATTAAATCAGATATTAATGCGACAATTTCTAGTAATAGAGCAATTTCTACAGAAAATTATACCGGAGTTGAGAATATACAAAATGGAATGAACAGTGAAAATGTTGGTACAGAATTTGATAATAATCAAAAAGTTACAGAAAATGATAACTCTATAGTTATAAGTGAAAGTTATATGCAGATAGATTCAAAAAATGGTAAGTTTTTGTCTACTTTTGTTAGGTTCCAATGGGGCCAGTGGGGCGCGCCCCCTTAGGGTGGGGGGCGTAAAGAGATGACAAGGCGGGCGCCAGATGCATTTGCATTTTCGAAAGTAAAATCAATTAAACGCGAATAATTCTCAAGTATTTGACTGCCTCGTTGGTGTAGTGGTCGCTAAGCGCGACTACTGAGCATGAAGTCTTGGGTTCGATTCCCAGGTCGGGCAAAGTGCAGTTTAACGAAATTTTTTATGAAGACGTTTCGAAAATGTTCTTAATTAACTTTTTAGATCCTACTTATGTGTAGAAAGTTTCATTAAAATGGGTTTATTCATTTCGAAAAATAAGTACTTGAAAATTTGTATGAAATGCTGTACAAAATAAGCGCTCATAATGATGTCAACTCAATTTTGAACTCTATTTGTATATGATTACAGCACACTTTGGAGATTCGCCTTCGCTTGGTACAAATTTTGAACAGCTGAAGTTGACTAAAGAAGAATTAGTACTAGAGAGAGCAAGACTAGCCTCCTCACCAGGGTATGTCCGCGCACGACATCGCTGTAAATCCTGCCTCATCGGCTTTCAGTATAAAGAAAATTTAGCCGATCATGTCAAAAGAAAACATACTTTAAAGGTCAGTAACCTATGCTTATTATAATCTTAAATCTCATTTTATACATGTAGTAAACAGCCGCACGGGTTATATCCATCAGGTTAAGCTACACTTGCCGGGGTTGGTCCGTGGATGGGTGACCATCTTTACACACCGAGACTCCTCCGTGCCTCGGAAAGCACGTTAAGCCGTTGGTCCCGGCTGTCATACGTGGATCTTTGACAGTCGTTACGGGTCGTCAGAAGCTTGAAAGTCTGAAAACCAGTCTTACCAAGGGGTATCGTAGTACCCAGAAACTGTGTTATGGAGGTCAGATAGGCAGTCGCAGTCATGGATGGTCTAGTGGTCACAAAGCGCGAGTCTTGGGTCCGATTCCCAGGACGGGCAAAGCGTTATTAAGTTTTTCCATCAGGAATTTCTCAGTAGCAGCCTCGGAGTCTGAATTTGTGCCCGGTTGATGGCAATAGGCTCGCCCCCTATTACATGGGACTTAAACATAACTGGCGAAGTGTGGGAGTACTAACTAATGGGTACACCTCTGCCTATCCCTTCGGGGATTACAGGCGTGATGTTATACATGTGTGTATGTAATAATGTGCTTTATGTTTCAGAACAAACAGTCTGCTTTGAAATGCAAGGTTTGTCGCCAATTTGTGAGACGAGACGTCTATGATATGCATACGTTTTGGCATTACAATAGGTAACGTTCTATTCTCAGAAAGCCTTTAGTGGTATTTCGCATTCTCGTTTTTCAGAAGAAAAAAAACTAAAAGGCAAATCTTTTTATCTATACATTATGAAATGCTGACTGCCTCGTTGGTCTAGCGGGCCCAAAGCGCGACTGCTGAGCATGAGGTCTTGGGTTCGATTCCCAGGTCGGGCAAAGTGTTATTGGGTTTTCCCATCAGGAATTTCTCAGTAGCAGCCTCGGAGTCTGGATTTGTGCCCGGTTGATGGCAATAGGCTCGCCCCCTATTACATGGGACTTACACATAACTGGGGAAATGTGGGTGTACTAATGGGTACACCTCTGCCTAACCCTTCGGGGATTACAGGCTTAATGTTATGTTATATAAAATGCTTTGTTCTGAATGACTGACGGATCAACGCACAGCCTAAACCGCTGATCGTAGAGACCTGAAACTTGGAGGGTGTGTTCTTTGTATGACGTAGGCATCCGATAAGAAAGGATTTTCCAAAATTCACCCCCTTTGGGGATGAAATAGGGGTCCAATGATTTTTAAACCTGGTATTATTATTATTTAATTACATCCATAGAGTTTCTTGCTCGTTCTTCTCCATAGAGACCTACGTTTAGGAACGAGCAACTAGCTTCAACTTTCAGACTAACTGACCGACTCCTTGACAATTCAAAAGTAATAATAATAATAATATAATAATATCTTGGGACAACTCACACACGGCTATCTGATCCCAAGCTAAGCAGAGCTTGTGTTATGGTAACCAGACAACTGATATACATACTTATATAATTTATAAATACATACATATTATAGATAAATCACACCCAGACACAGAACTAACAATCATGCTCATCACACAAAGTTTGTCCTGGGTGGGAATCGAACCCACGACCTCCGGCTTAGCAGTCAGGGCCGCTAACCACTAGACCAACAGGCCCGTCAAAAAAGTGCCTGTAAACGGTCTAATTGAAATAAATGTTTTGACTTTGACGTTATTTTAGCATGGTTTCAGGGAAATTGTATTTTTTTTACTGCCTCGTTGGTCTAGTGGCCGCAAGCGCGACTGCTGTGCATGAGGTCTTGGGTTCGATTCCCGGATCGGGCAAACTGTTATTGGGTTTTTCCATCAGGAATTTCTCAGTAGCAGCCTCGGAGTCTGGATCTGTGCCCGGTTGATGGCAATAGGCTCGCCCCCTATTACATGGGACTAAAAACATAACTGGCGAAATGTGGGTGTACTAATGGGTACACCTCTGCCTAACCCTTCAGGGATTACAGGCGTGATGTTATGTAATTTTTTTTTTTACCGCAGGTATAAATGTGTTTCCTGTGGACAACAGTTTGGTTCGTACGACAGCGCCGCTTCACATTATACCAAACAACATAGTAATATTTCAACTGGCAACACTGAATTAAAATGTCCGCATTGTCCATACAAGACTTTGTAAGTAAATAGTAATATTTCACTTATTTGAACGTCTTGTTGGTCTAGTGGGGTCTTGGGTTCGATTCCCAGGTCGGGCAAAGTGTTATTGGGTTTTTTCTTCAGAAATTTCTTAGTAGCAGCCTCGGAGTCTGAATTTGTGCCTTGTTGGTCTAGCAGGCCCAAAGCGCAAATGCTGAGCATGAGGTCTTGGGTTCGATTCCCAGGTCGGGCAAAGTGTTATTGGGTTATTCCATCAAGAATTTCTCTGTAGCAGCCTCGGAGTCTGAATCTGTACCCGGTTGATGGCAATAGGCTCACCCCCTATTACATGGGACTTAAACATGACTGGCTAAATGTGAGTGTACTAAATGTTACACCTCTGCCTAATCCTTTGGGGAATATAGGTGTGATGTTATGTTTTAGTAATATTTATTTTGAAGTAGTATATCATCCAAGTTGTGATGATAGTTACTGTGTGATTGTTAATTTACAGACGCAAGCGCATATTGAAGAATCACTTGCTAGTATGTAACGCGTCATAATTACGTGACGCTAGCTGCACGTTGCGCGAACTGCTACAGAATCATTATGCCGTAAGTATATTAGTATAAAAAATTTGAATCTTCTTCTTTCTTTATCGTGTGGGCAGTAAGGTCTTACGACCCCACACACCCTAGTGTCAGAGTTTCTTAACCGTCTCAAGGGCCTCTGACATGGTTTGAGTGGAACAGTAAGTCCAGGTTTCCTCACGATGTTTTCCTTCACCGATGTCAGTGATGTCTAAGATAAACTTTAGAAAGTACATTTGAATTGAAAAAGCTGTTCCCTACAAAATTGCTTATCAACATGATCATAATGTATCGAACAGCTGTTTTTTTTTTTCATGATTTCTGTGTTGGTCCCTTAGTAAAAGTTGTTCATAATGATGAGTACAGTGACCCCTTTTCAGGTTTCTGGTAAATTTTCAATTTGCCTGTATATTAAGATTTTTTTTTGTGCCCGGTTGATGGCAATAGGCTCGCCCCCTATTACATGGGACTAAAAACATAACTGGCGAAATGTGGGTATACTATAAATGAAGTACACCTCTGCTTAACCCTTCGGGGATTACAGGCGTGATGTTATGTATTAAGATTTTTTTATATTTATAGAAAGTCAATATTTATTTACTTTTGTTTACAGAATCGGGCCGTTTTTGAAGAACAGTATTAATTCTACATAAGTACATGTTATGTATAATTTGAAGACTGAATAAAACAACTATTAACAGTGTTATATACTTTATTTAATAAATGTTTTATAATACCTAATTGATTTACCTTATTTTATTTTAGCCATCGAGTGTCGATCCCAATTTTTTTCTCGTAAAAATAAACTACTATCACATTGCGCTCCCCTCCACAACTTCAAAACGTTTCAAAGTATTTCAAGACTTAAAACGCATGTGTGCGTACTGAGACAGCTCTCGAAACAAAAACAAATCAGCGATTTGTTGCTCCACTAGCGGCGTCATTAATCACTCATTATTATTAGTATGGCGCTGCACTGACATACTCTATGAAAATGACAGGTGCGTTGTCTTGCGCGGTCGGCTATTTATGGTTAGTTGACCAACAAATCTACCGGCCTACTACTGAAGACATTTGTTTGAGAGTTTGTATGTAGTTGTAAGCTTAGCACTTACAACTTCATACAAACTCTTTCATAAGCATGTGACTACACACATTGAAATAGTAATATGGAGGTACGCGCCACGTTATAGTAGTTTATCATAACTAACAAATTATGAAGAGGAAGACAGAAATTGAGGACCGTAGTTCAATTTTACCATCAAAAAACATAACATAAAAGTAAAACAAAATTATAAAATACTTTTTCAACATTGAGAGTCGGATTAGCGATTTTAGAGCTAAATAACATAGATATACGTATAACTTTGGATCACTGAATATCATTCGATGTACAGCAGATAATATGAAGTGTTTTATTACATGTTATTAACTTAATAAACTGTTGATATATGAGACGTACAGATTAAATATTAATGCAGAGAGGACACTTTATGGCGGCTAGTAATATTTTCCCGACCCTATTTCGACAGTGGCGTAGCTAACATGGGTGGCACCCGGGCGGCTAAGTGTGGTGTCACCGCAAGAAAAAAAAAATCACATCAACAAAATTTTTATTTGGTGTTGAATTGATAAATTAAGTTATTTAGTTTGGATATCTTGTTTGAAGTGACTTCACAATGAGGTGTCACCTCCGGGCTGGTGGCGCCCGGGGCGGAACGCTCCCTCCCCCTAGCTACGCCACTGGATTTCGGTCATAGCGGCCAAACTCAATGGAGACTGACCAAGTACGCAGGAAGTATTAGTACACAAGTGTGTGCGCAAACACAGGTGCACTCCCTCTTCCCTCACTCTCATAGCGCGATGGGATGGCAATTCGACACGACCGGGAGAGATCAGGCTCAGGACCAAAGGCTTCAAGCGCTTTCTGAGCCACGTGGGTATTAAAATTCTTGATGGAAAAACCTAATAACACTTTACCCGACCTAGAAATTGAACCCAGGACTCCTTTAGCGGACACACTTGAGACCACGAGCACGAGATCAACAAGGCAGTTAGTATAGAATCTCACTGACATTAATTAACTCTTGAGTATGGAACGCTCTTATATTTTACGATTAGTAAATAAAATTGAAGTGTCTTTTTGTAATGTCAGAATAGCTTTATACTAAATTTATGTGAATGTTTACAAGGTCTGTCTAACTGTCTGTTTGTTCCGGCTTATCTCTGAAACGGCTCGACCGATTTTGACGAGATTTTGATGGTGATGTAAGGAGTATAATTTAGTCTATTTTTATAAAAGAAAAATAATGATGGTTTCACTAACACTCTCCCCGCGGCGACTTTTTTCGATTAATTTTTCTTACGGATTCCTATCTAATGACAATAAAATATAGCCTATAGCATTCAGTGATAACGTAGCTATCAAAATTTGCGAAAGAATTTTCAAAATCGATTCAATAGATCCAGAAATTATGTCCTACAAACTCACAAACTTGACCTCTTCATAGTAACTTTTAGTATTTCCTATATTGATTATTCTACCTACCTCCGCCTCTGTTGACTTACTCATTGTCGCAAAACGAGCGTTTGTTATCACTTCAATATTAACCTACACACCAGTAATACCCTTGATGCGGCCGTGAAAGCACGTACGCTTCTAAATTTGCAATATTTGTTACAATTAATCAGCAAAATGCAGGAATTTAAACCTACTGGTAAGTTATTAATGTTAATTATGAAGTTTTTTTGTTCGTTACGTGTTTGGTTTTAATAAGTGAGTTCAATTTAGTTTGTTGTTGTTTGTTTTCATTGATTTTGTGTGATATATAAGCTGTTATACTTACTTTGTGTTTATTTTAAGCTATATTTCCTTGCGTTACACAATAAGGGTGAGTCGAAACGAGCGTAATTTTGTGAGTCGTGAGTCCGCAGAATTTCGCGCGCAGAAATTCAGTCAGTCATTCAGGACAAAGCATTTTATATGTGCCTATAGAAGATAGATACCTACTGGTAAGTTATTAATGTTAATTATGAAGTTTTTTTGTTCGTTACGTGTTTGGTTTTAATAAGTGAGTTCAATTTAGTTTGTTGTTGTTTGTTTTCATTGATTTTGTGTGATATATAAGCTGTTATACTTACTTTGTGTTTATTTTAAGCTATATTTCCTTGCGTTACACAATAAGGGTGAGTCGAAACGAGCGTAATTTTGTGAGTCGTGAGTCCGCAGAATTTCGCGCGCAGAAATTCAGTCAGTCATTCAGGACAAAGCATTTTATATGTGCCTATAGAAGATAGATATATAATATTATATACTATACTTGTATACAGTTTATCTAAAGGTCTTATTCATTATCTAATTTGCTGTATGTGGAGCAAAATAGGTGACAAACTAGTCCCGGAAGTTTTTAACTAGTAAAGATACTGATTTTAAATCAAAAGTTAACTTTGGAAAACTGTTTTAAGTTTCCGTACCTACATGATACACTCACGCCTTTTTCCCATGGGGGTAAGCAGAAACCACAGAACACCACCTGCTACGGTCCTTACTAGGGTTGCCAACTCTTTGTCGGTCAAATATAGTAGTTCTAAAATTCTTACCCATAAAAATATAGTAGGTAAGGAAAATGTTTAAAAAAATATAGTAGGTTCCAAAATAGGTACTTTATTTCTTAATTAAATGAATATTATTGCTTAAGAGTTTGATGCCTTTAAAATATAGTAGTTTCGCCTACTATATCTTTTTTTCAAAAATATAGTAGGCGGGGGCTCTAATATAGTAGGATACTATATTATATAGTAGGGTTGGCAACCCTAGTCCTTACATACTCCTTTCGCCTCGTCCACGTTCATACATCTCGTCATACAAGCACGTCGGTTACGAGTACTGCGCACCTGACATTTCTGTACCCCGAGTGTGAGTTTCTTCGTACAGAAAACGCTACTACTACGTTTTTGTATCGAGCAATAAATGTATTAAAACGTAAAAAGCGCCCCTAGCGGGAAGTATTGTAAACCGAAATAGCGAGTGTAAGATTTTTAACTGTACTACAATAGTTCGGTATTTTAAACGTGACATTCATAGTAGCGTTTCGATAAACATTTTACGGGTTATTGCGAGTGTGAGTTAGACTTTGACGTTTCCAAACGGTGTCCGGTATCGAGCAATAAATGTAGGAAAACGTAAAAAGCGCCCCTGGCGGAAAGTATTGCAAACCGAAACAGCGAGTGTAAGATTTTTAACGGTACTACAATAGTTTGGTATTTTAAACGTAACTAGATACTAGCGTTTCGGTGACCATTTTGCGAGTGTGAGATAGATTTTGACGTTTCGAAACGGTGTGTAAGCGTTTACAAACGTAAACTATAAAGTAAAGTCACTCACTTGGTGTGTGGCAGGTGAAATGTAGTTTACATTGGATATGTTCGTATTATTTGCGTGTAATTTTGTGGTAAATTGTGTTAAGAATGACAGCATGTTATTTTTTTTTGTATGAAAAATGATAATGTTTGCTTATTATTATGATGAACGGAACCATCTCCGTAATCGTTTCTCAAAGGAAGTTTTTGTTTCTAGAAGAAAAGTTTATTTCTTTGTCAAGAGCTAGAGGAATTGACTTTAAGGTCGACCTAACGAGTTAAACTTCAAACCAGGGTGTTGTAGGTACCTAGGCAATTATAATTGTCAAATACCTAACCAATTCCTTGTAAGTGCATATCATCGTATTACATTATTTCATAATTTTACGTAGGTAGGTAGGTACTCGTCGCTCAATCAAGTATTTTGTGCGACAAGTTCGTACCTACCAACGGCCTGTGGGAGTAGCCAAAGTCTGTGGCAAAAGATGTGCATTGTGTAGGTACCTATGTATATTATTCATACTCAAATTAGGTTTTATTTTTATTTATTTGGATCTCCAACAGAGGTTACACAACTGAATATTAATAATAAAAAAATGCTTTATGCTATGTTTATAATTTCAACGGAGTTTTAAGTAGTTACATGACACCACACACAACTTCTTTCACATCTCCCTTACTCACTACACGTTAAAACGAAATAGGAACATCTCATTCATCAAAACTATTATAAGTTTAAATTACGCAGGGCACGCAAAACGTTTGTTTACATAGTCGCAATAAGATATGTATTATGGTCGTATTATGTCGCCGAAACCATTGTAAGTTCAATGTAGGCAACATTAAGAAAAGAACAAAACGTTCGGGATACTTTCAAACAAGTGACGATACGAGCGGCCGTTCGTATGCCAAACTTCAACTCGCACTCGGACGATTTTTAAATACTATCGCCTAATAGTTTGCTCGATCAACTTGATCGTCACTAAACTTGATGTGTGATAGGTGAATTGTTGACATTGTTGTTTACAATAGCTAAAGTTCGTAATATTTGCGTGTTATTGTGGTGAATTGTGTTAATAATGGCAGCGCGTAATTTTTCATTACTACTGATTACTATTGCTCATTATCAAGATGAACGGAATCATCTCCGAAAACAAACAGCCGATTTTCGTTCCTGTTTTAATCCAGTGGAGTATCTAAAAGATACTGAATTCAGGAACATTGGTGTGCATTGTGTACGTATAATATTCATACTCAAATTAGGTTTTATTCTTATTTATTTGGATTTCCAACAGAGGCTACACAACTGAATATTAATAATAAAAAAAACCAAGGATCAATTACTTGCGTGCTATAAGCTATGTTTATAATTTCAACGGAGTTTTAAGTAGTTACATGACACCACACACAACTTATTTCACATCTCTCTTACTCACTACACGTTAAAACGAAATAGGAATATCTCATTCATAAAAACTATTATACGTCTAAATTACATATGGCATTCAAAACGCTTGTTAGCATGGTTGCGATAGGATTTGTATTTTAGTCGTATTATCTCACTGAAACCACTCTAAGTTCAATGTAGGCAACATTGAAACGAAAAAAACGTTCAGAATACTTTCGGACAAGTGACGATACGAGGTGCCGTTCGTATGCCAAATGTCAACTTACACTCGCACCTTTTTTAAATACCATCGCTAGTTAGTTTGCTCGATTAACTTGATCGTCACGTATTTCAAGATGTGACAACTAACTCACACTCGGGGTACTGAAGGACCTCACTAATAAGGTCAGTGTAGGTCTTCCTAGTGCGACCCCTCCCTGCGATGCCACTCACGAAATATCGACAACCGCTTGACGAGATCAAATTTGACAGGGATGTAGTTTATAGTTATGTAGACATCCGCTAAGGAAGGATTACAATTCACTCCCTATTAAGGTATGAAATGGGGGTCCAAAGTTTTTATAGAAAAACTTAAAAGAAACGTAGGAGTAAATTCTGTTAAAATACGAGCGAAGCCGCGGCGGACGGTATATTTCATCATCTGCCTAGCCTTTTCCCAACTATGTTTGGGTCGGCTTCCAGTCTAACCGGATGCAGCTGAATACCAGTGTTTTACATGGAGCGACTGCCTATATGACCTCCACAACCCAGTAACTGGGTAATACGATACCCACCAGACAGACAGACAGTATTTTTACACCTTCTATTTGTCAACTTTGTGTGATGAGCATGATTGTTAGTTCTGTGTCTGGGTGTGATTTATGTATAATATGTATGCATTTATAAATTCATTATTTTTTATTTTTCTCAGTTTTGTCCTTTACACATTTTTCTTTGAATGATATGTATGCTTATAATTGGTGTGTACATTAGATATAATAATTTGTAACAAGTACATTGTACTTTAATTTTCTCAATGTATAATGTATTCACTGTTAGTGTACTTAATAAATAAATAAATAAATTAGCTTAGCTTGAGATCAGATAGCCGTGTGTGAGTTGTCCCAAGATATTTATTTATTTATTTTATTTCCTTCTCTTCTCTCCTCAGAGCACCAGCACGTACGGTATAACCCTCTCAAAGACGAGTGGGTTCTGGTGTCCCCACACCGCTGCCTTCGACCCTGGAGCGGGCAGACGGAAGCCGAACCTGAAGAACAGCCGCCAGACCCTCAGAACCCTCTCCTGCCTGGTGCTACTAGGTCCAGCGGACAGGTAATCATCACAGATCTTGGATGCAGTTAATTTTGTATTTGGGGCTGTATGACTACCTCGTTGGCGTTGCTTCTACCTCCTGCCTAGTGGTCTTATGCGTGACTGCTGAGCATGAAGTCTTGGTGGACAAATTGTTATTGTGTTTTTCCATCAGGAATTTCTCAGTAGCAGCCTCGGAGTTTCGGTTAGTGCCCGGTTGATGGCGATAGGCTCGCCCCCTATTACATGGGACTTAAACCTAACTGGCGAAATGGGGATATACTAATGTACACCGCTGCCTAACCCTTCAGCGATAACAGGCGCGATGTTATGTTACTAAATGAATGAATGATTACATTGTTTCAAAAACACATTATCCCACTACTGTTTTAAATATTCACATTATAATTTCAGCGCAACCCTGCCTACACTTCTACGTATGTGTTCCCAAACGACTTCCCGGCGCTGCTGGAGCGGGTACCAGACCCCCCGCCTTCAGATAACCCGCTGTTCAGAACCTCAGCGGCCAAGGGAACTTGCAGGTTAGTCATGTCGACAGAGGCGGATTAAACATTGAGAGCGCCATAGGCAAGTTTCTCATCGGCGCCCCTAATTTGATAATAGCTCGCGCCCCTGTATTGAAAATAACTTACTTACATGTGTCCGCAATAACCGAAATTTACGCGGACGAAGTCGCGGCCAAAAGCTAGTAATAAATAATTATCGAAACCTGAGCTACGTCGTTTAATTCAACAAGTCATCATTAGAAAAAATTCTCACTAACTTTTTAAAGTTAAAGTCAAAACATTTATTTCAATTAGACCATTTACAGGCACTTTTGAATTGTCAAGGAGTCGGTCAGTTAGTCAGAAAGTTGAAGCTAGTTGCTCGTTCCAAAACGTAGGTAGGCCTCTATGGAGAAGAACGAGCAAGAAACTCCACGGACACTCTTTTAAATTAGGTTTTTACAACATTTTTGCTTCTACATGTCAAAACAATGAAGATGAATAAAAATAAAATATAATAAGATTCAAGATAGATATAATTAGCCATAGCAGTTACGAGATGTTGCATAAAGATCAAATAAATAAATAAATATCTTGGGACAACTCACACACGGCTATCTGATCCCAAGCTAAGCAGAGCTTGTGTTACGGTAACCAGACAACTGATATACATACTTATATAATTTATAAATACATACATATTATAGATGAACACCCAGACACAGAACCAACAATCATGCTCATCACACAAAGTTTGTCCTGGGTGGGAATCGAACCCACGACCTCCGGCTTAGCAGTCAGGGCCACTAACCACTAGACTAACAGGCCCGTCAAACCCCGACTAACAGCGCCGTTCACGAACATGACGCGTGTACCTGCTTTAGACCTATATCCTGCTTGTGTAGGAAGTTTTATTAAAATCGGTTCATTCATTTCGAAAAATTTGGACTTGAAATTTTATATTAAATGCCGTACTGCATGCTCTTAACATACATAAAATCACGCCTTTTTCCCATGGGGGTAGGCAGAAACTACAGAACGCCACCTCCTACGATCCTTACATACTCCTTTCGCCTCATCTACGTTCATACATCTCGTCATACAAGCACGCCGGTTACGAGTACTCCGCACCTGACCTTTCCACCTGCTCTTAAGGTTGAAAATTATTCATCAAATTAACTTAATTTTCCTTTTTTGTATTTCAGAGTGATGTGTTTCCATCCAAACTCCACGATGACAATTCCACTGATGACAGTTGACGAGATCATGGCTGTGATAAATGAGTAAGTTATAATGTATAATAGCAGATATACAAACATACATAACATCACGCCTGTAATACCCAAAGGGTTAGGCAGAGGTGTACTCATTAGCACACCCGCATTTCGCCAGTTATGTTTAAAGTCCCATGTAACAGGGGGCGAGCCTATTGCCATCAACCGGGCACAAATCCAGACTCCGAGGCTGCTACTGAGAAATTCCTGATCGGTAAACCCAATAACACTTTAATAGACCAAAGAGACAGTCGAGAAGGTATTTTTATTAATATCTTCGAAAAATTTTAGGTGGGTGAACCAGCTTCAAGAGCTAGGTCGCAAGTACACGTGGGTCCAGATCTTCGAGAACAAGGGAGCCATCATGGGGTGCTCCAACCCTCACCCTCACTGTCAGATCTGGGCCTCCAGCTACCTGCCCAACGAGCCGAGGGTCAAGGAAAGGTAAGCAAAGAACTAGAACGCGATTTGTTACCTATCTGCGGGTGTTTATGGCACCATAATACTTTTTCTAATATAAAAGCCAACATCAGCTATCTGCGAGTGAGAGTCCCGTCAAAATCGGACCAGCCGTTTCGGAGATTAGCCGAAACAAACAGACAGATATATAAAAAATCTTAAAATTGAGTTTTTTATAAATGAGTAGGTCAAATCGAAGTTCAATAAGAATAAAAAAAAAGTGAAACCAAAACTAAATGGCATTAAAAATGTCTAATAACTTAAATAATTATATTATACCTATTGAAATACTTATCGTCATAGATAAGTATTTTCATTTTCATAGGGATCTTACTATAGCTTCTGCCCTCGACTTCGTCCGTATCAATGTTGATATTATATTATTCCATGGAAACCGTGCATTTTTTTTGGACAAAATCTAGCCCAATGTGCTATAATAGACTGCGTAATTTTATCTAGATCCGGTCAGCTGTTCTAGCATGATTGAGTAACAAACATCGATTCATCAAAACTTTCGCATTTATAAAAGTATGAGTAGTTAGTAAGATTATTGATTACCTACTAGCTTTTTTCTCGCGACATCGTTCGCGTGAGTTCGCGGATCCCTAAGTTTTCGATGATAAAATATAGCTTTCAGCACCCTGTGATAGATAACTAAGCTTAAAATTTGCGAAAGAATTTTCAAAATCGTTTTAGTCAATCCAGAGATTATCTCCTGCAACCTAACAAACAACTTTATACCTATTTAATTGTTATTATATAAATAACTATATTTCTTAATTTTCAGAACACAAAAGGAGTACTACATCAAATTCAAGCGTCCATTGTTAGGAGATTACTTGAAACAAGAATTGGTGAAGAAGGTAATATTGCTGCCGATTCCCTTGGTCACAAACTAAACAAAAATTAGAATATTTCTATCTTTTTCTGTCCAATAAAACAAGAAAGAGACGAATGTAAATAAGTGCTGTCAAATTTAATCAATCTGACACATGATTATAGTTGACATCTTAAAACATATAAAAGTTCAAGGGAAAACTAATTTGACATTTCTAACTTAGTTCTAAATTCTCTAAATTTAGTCTAGTTTGTAAATTAAATAATCCGCACCATTAAGTATGTAAATTTTATAACAGATTTCTTCGTTGGTCTAGTGGTAGCAAGCGTGACTGCTGAGCATGAGGTCTTGGGTCCGATTCCCAGGTCGGGCAAAGTGTTGTTGGGTATTTCCATCGGGAATTTCTCAGTAGCAGTCTCGGAGTCTGGATTTGTGCCCGGTTGATGGTAATAGGCTCGCCCCTTTTTATATGGGACTTAGCATAGCTGGCGAAATGTGGGTGTACTAATGCGTACACCTCTGCCTAACCCATCGGGGATTACAGGCGTGATGCTATGATGTGGTTTTGTATTGTTATTTACCACATTGTTTCCACATATAGAATCAACAAGAATAATTCAACCAGGATTTTGTAAAAACCTAATTGAAAAGAGTGCCGTGGAGTTTCTTGCTCGTTCTTCTCGATAGAGGCCTACCTCCGTTTTGGAACGAGCAACTAGCTTCCATTTTCTAACTGACGGACTCCTTAAAAATTCAAAAGTGCCTGTAAATGGTCTGATTGAAATAAATGTTTTGACTTTGACTTTCAAACTTTTTATTATTTTAGGAACGCATAGTAGTCCAGAACGCAGAATGGGTGGCTATAGTTCCATACTGGGCTATTTGGCCATACGAAACTATGGTACTACCTATTAATGGGCACCCACAGCGACTGACAGATTTGAATGACGCTCAGAAAAGGGCGCTGGCAGAGATCATGAAACAGTTGAATATAAAATATGATAATCTTTTTAAATGCAGTTTTCCTTATAGTATGGGATTTCATGGTAAGTTTAATGCTTTTGGTATGTTTAACGTTCAATAACGAGATATGAAAAAATGTCGTGATGGCCCAGCGGCATTCGGCTGATTTATCATGAAATGTTTTGACTTTGACTTTGACTTTGGAACTTATAATTTCTCTTACAGGAGCCCCAACAGGACCTTCAAAAGCCCCTGGAGATTCCCCCCATTGGCTCCTTCATGCTATTTATCTACCTCCGCTTCTAAGATCAGCGACTGTCAAAAAGTTTATGGTTGGATATGAAATGTTGGCGCAGTCGCAGCGTGACTTGACACCGGAGCAGGCTGCACAGAAATTGAGAGAATGCGAAGATGTGCATTACAAGAATAAAAAGTAGTTTTGGAGGTGCAGACTCGTCTAAACTAAAGGTTTACACAGTGGGGGGCGCAGAGACTAGCAAAGGGGGGAGTGAAAAGTGTTGCCAACTTTATTAGGAGCCCGACTACTAGATTTCTGACTAAAGGCTAAACTACTATATTTTTAAAAGCAACATTAATTTTAAACTGTACAATGTGTTAATGAAATTAGGTACCCAAAACCTCGGACACCCCAACCGATTTTTATATTAATAAATTGATATGACGTAGGTACCTATAATTATTTATTTTCATAAATTACAGTAAAAGATATTTGTAAATATTGTTGTCGCGTTCTTTCTTACAGATTTGTAGTTTATCGCCGCGCTGCTATCAAACGTTCGTTGACACGGCGGCATAGGACAGTAGTGTACTGCGTCGTTAAAAAGTATTAGAAACGGCATGTCAAATAATTATTTTTTGGACCAAAACGACGTTCAAAAGTGCCTTATAATTGCCTAATTGAAATAAATGATTTGACTTTGACTTTGGAAAAAAATAAACCTATATTAAAAACTATTTTATACGATTTTGCTGCCGATTCTTAACAAACTAGTTTTAGGTTTTGGGTTATTTCATTAACACATTGTATAAGGGCATTATTCTGATAAAACAAGAAGACAGTACGTCCACTTTTTACCGACCTACTATTTTCCTAACGCTATTTTTATGGGTATTTTAGAACTGCTATTTTTGACAGACAGAAAGTTGGCAACTTTATGTGAACCACCAGTCGAGGTCCTACGGCATTTCATAGTAAACTTAGTAACATACCTAGATACCTACATAGTTTTAAAAGTTAGCGATTGCATGTGATTTATTAGATTGGGCTGTTTATTTATATTTTTTTATATTATTTCATTGTTATAGTTCCTAAATAAAATTACAGAGTTACAGATTATTGTTTTTTATAAACATCTCATTAAGCAATTTGACAAGCACCGATTCCCGCGTTTTCCAGTTATTTTTTTTTTATGTAAGGGTACGTGCTAGCTAGTGTTGGCTCATCGAAAACCACCGTCGGAAAGAAAGGTAACTAAAAATTTAGTTTCACATAGAAGACTGAAAAAATGTATAAAATTATTCGATTAAAAATCCAAAAAAAAAAAAATGATTTCATTGTGTGCCCCACAGCTGCGTCAAACAGGTCCAGTTCAGCTAAAATTCCAGACCTAAGGGGTTTTAAGCAGACAGCCAGCACTTCAGTCTCCTTGCTTATAAATATTTTATGATATATGGTAGAATTTACATCAAGGCTTACATCAACTGCTTAGAGAAAGCTAGACTAGATAACGTTCAACGTTTCACCTTTACGTATATGAAATTTTGCTAAACGGTAGAACCTGCTTATCCGGTTTGCCGTATGTAGTTTGAGTTTGTACTTTCATAAAACCTATTTAGCATTTGAAGAACGAAGAATATATTTATTGCCAATACACAGAGTCAAGTTATTTGAAATCCCTGAGCCTTGACCCCCTGAGCTAGTGATAAACTGTATTACAGAGGTCAGTGCATTCCGTTAGTTATTAGAGACGTATCTATATAAACTTAAAACGAAAGAAAAGATAAAAAAAAAAACCTTACTAAAAAACTAAGAACTAATAATTTAGCTTTTAGTATAGCGCAGACAGCTGTTGGGGTCGTGCGGCTCTCGAGTGGCGACCACGTACCAGAAGGCGCGGTGTCGGAGGTGGACCGACGACCTGTGTAAAGGTTGCGGATAACAGTTGGAGGCATGTCCCCTAAAGGTAGCCGCAGTGACCGGTGTCATTGCGGCTACCTTTAGGGGAGGGAGCAGCGGGCACGTAGGAGCGGTTATTGTGGCTAGGGGAGATCTATGTCCAGCTGTGGACGTCGTTCAGCTGTTATGAGAATGAAAACCAATTTTCAGTAGATGAATAATGGAACATAGTGGATCAAACGTGTGGTGGTACCTGGTAAACTTAAGTGGATAAAAGCAATAGATAGAGTTTATCTCATAAACATTAAAAAATGAAATTCTAAAAACTTTTTATAGGTACGTTAAATACCAAGCTAAAATACAAGGTGTCAAAATTAAAAACAAATGTTACGTCAAGAATTGCGTTCCAAATACCCACTCAATTATATATTTTAAGCTTGAATTGAACGCTCTCTTTTACTCTTGAGCTTTCCTTTATTCTCTTTCTTTGTCTTTCATTTGACAATTGACAGCTGACATTGACGGACCGCCATGACAGCACAGCGCAATCATTTACTGTCACACCGTATTGTTTTCTGTTTTGGTTTGTTTTGCCTTATTTTATTAAGTTTGCAAAACCGTATTTTTCAGTTATTTTCGTTTAATTTCATAATGAGCACGGATACAAAACAAGTGAAAGTTCTCAAAAAGAAAAACGAGTGTAAAATATGCAAGAAAATGATAATTGGCAGTTCGTTCAAGTTTAGGTCTCACTTGTATAAGCACAGGGCTGTGGAGTCTCGATTTCAGTGTCAATATTGCTCTAATGAGTATTTCAGGAAAGATGTTTATGAAAGACACATACGAGCGCACACTGGAGGCAAAAAACTGTTCATTTGTGACCACTGTGACCGCGGTTTTGTCGAAAAACGTAATTTACGAATCCACCTAAAAGTTCACGACGAATTTTTCACAGAAAACCAAATTCAATACAAATGTATCGCATGCGGCGTCAGTTTCTGTGAGGAGAGATTACTAAAATACCATATCAGAAAAAAACACTTCAATTTCCAAGAAAATGAGCCGACTTTTGCTCAAAGAGAGCTTAACGAAACTTGGGTAGAACGCGTTTTGGAATCTGAAGTTTGCGTCGAGATTACTAAAGTAAACAACAACACAATCAACATAAAAAAGACATCGAAAACTGACAAAGAAATGATAATCAAGGACAATCCAGAGACATCTAGATTTAAAGAGTACATGTCTTCAGTAATCGCAAGCAAAGATAAGTCACAATATTCCAAGGCTGTCTGTGATTATTGCAAAAAGGAGATGCTGAAAAAGAGTTTGCTACCGCACATTAGAGAAAGGCATTTAAAATTGAAGAAATTTACATGTGAAGATTGCAAGCAGGCATTCAGTCGGCATTATCAGATGGTAAACCATATATGCGGTAAATTTAAAACTAGGGTCAGAAAATCTAGCATATCCAGCAAATGATATAAGAGTTAAGAGGCTTTAGTTAATCCTTGATTATAAATTATTTCTTATTTCTTTATAGAAAACTGACCAAGAAATGATCAGACGTGTTCATTAAGAGTTCCGTACCACCTTACAATATTTAATACTACCTGCCTCAAAAGTTTCTTATAAGGGGGCTGGGGGCTGCGGGGCTGTTATTTTTTAATAATATTTAATTTTACTAGACTGCCTCGTTGGTCAAGTGGTCGCAAGCGTGACTGCTGTGCATGAGGTCTTGGGTTCGATTCCCAGGTCGGGCAAAGTGTTATTGGGTTTATCCATCAGGAATTTCTCAGTAGCAGCCTCGGAGTCTGGATTTGTGCTCGGTTAATGGCAATAGGCTCGCCCCCTATTACATGGGACTTAAAACATAACTGGCGAAATGTGTACTAATGGGTACACCTCTGCCTAACCGTTCAGGGATTTCAGGCGTGATATTATGTTATTTAATTTTATTATCTGTAGCAATAGAACACACACTTTTTAAATTTCATCTTCCTACCTATTACAATTTATAAGATACAGCCCACTGAGGACAAACAGACCGATGGACACTTAGTAACTATACTAGTATTTATTACTAAAATCAAACCCCAACGAACCAAAATTTCTTAAAATTTTCTACGTAATTGTATTGGTTTTGGATAAATGATGCTAATTAAATATAAACCTTTTCTGAAAATTACTTTACAATTTAATTAATGCTACAAATAAAATCACTTACTGACATATTAAATTATTTTGACATAATTAACATGTTGACTGCGGGAAATCACACCCGTTGTGTCTCTACTAAAAAACGCGCATGCGGTGCACACACGACCTTATGTGTTTTTCTATGACGAGCACACCAACTGTGTAGCTAGCCGTGCAACGGCCTTGGCGTAGCCGCGCTCGCCCGCAGTCAATGGATGGTAGATAGAACTATTAAAAGATTGTAGATTGGTCCTTTTCGGCAGAATTAAGCTCAAGTTGTCTGTATTGTGAAGTATCTTCTGAACAATCGTGATGACAATTTTATTTAGCATGTAAAAATATTTTAAATCTTCAACAATTTTGAGTTTTTTTTATACATTATGGTTTAGAAATGTTAAGTTAATCAATCTAGATTCTTCAGTATTTTATTGAAATCTCAATTTTCATATTAACTTTTTTTTTTTTAGTCTTTAACTGTCTTCCAAATCGCCAAGTTATACATAATTAATAATGCATGCGTAGTGCCTTTATTGGTCTTCTTCTTCTTATCGTGTGGGTAGTAAGGCCTTACGACCCTACACACCCTAGTGTCAGAGTTTCTAAACCGCCTCAAGGGCCTCTGACATGGTTTGAGTGGAACAGTAAGTCCAGGTTCAGGTCCAGGTCCGGCTTTATTGGTAGAGACTAGTAATAGGTTTAATTTACATGTTGTATTAGAATGTTCAGTCAATTCCCTAGCATTAAGTATAAAGTAATGCCAATGTAAGCCAATGGTCCCGGCTGTCATATGTGGATCTTTGACAGTTGTTACGAGTCGTCAGAAGCTTGAAAAGTCTGACAACCAGTCTTAACTAGGGGTATCTTATTACTCAGTTACTGGGTTGTGGAGGTCAGATAGGCAGTCGCTCCATGTAAAATACTGGTACTTAGCTGCATCCGGATAGACTGGAAGCCGACCCTAACTTAGTTGGGAAAAGGCTAGGCGGATCATGATGAAGTATAAAGTAATGCTAGGGAATTGACTATCAATGATAAGAATGACATCTCGTAATTTTAGGGTTTGTTATGTCTTTCTACACCCATCAGAAGTTACAAGTTAATTATCTATTAAGAAAATGTTAATTAACTGTCTAAGCGTAATGAATGTCTTCCAGTTACATGTTTGTAGTTTAACAAGTGCCTTTATATTTTAAATATTGAATGGAGAAAAACCATAAGAAACAATATCACAATAGATTATTGTATTACTTACTTATAAGTAACATGACTGCCTCGTTGGTTTGGTTTGCTGCCTTGTGGTCGCAAGCGCGACTGCTGTGCCTGAGGTCTTGGGTTCGATTCCCAGGTCGGGCAAAGTGTTATTGGGTTTTTCCATCAGGAATTTCTCAGTAGCAGCCTCGGAGTCTGGATTTGTGCCCGGTTGATGGCAATAGGCTCGCCCCCTATAACATGGGACTAAAAACATAACTGGCGAAATGTGGGTGTACTAATGGGTACATCTCTGCCTAACCCTTCGAGGATTACAGGCGTGATGTATGTTATATTAAGTAACATAATTAGGTATTTGACACCATTAACCATAATTCCAAAACACAACTATAAAAAGACCATGTCTACCTTTTGGAAGAGGCAACTAGATTCAATTAATTTTTTTTTTTCTTGTATGTGACGTTCAAAAGTTTCTTGTATTTTCCTAATTAAATGAAATGATCACTTTAAACAGTAATTTTAGCCCTAAAAACCCGATAAATATGCAGTAATCAGTGAAATTTGATTTTTAATTTCTCTGAAATCAATAAATAGTAAATCAATTGAGTTAACTAGTAAGTGACGTCACAGTTGTTTTTTTTTCTACACAAAATCTATGGAAGAATCGCGTTTTGACAGGTCATAAAAAGTACGTCAATTGATTGATGGTGTCAAATACGTAACTACAAAATGGAATACATTTATCAGAAGTGTATAATAGTTAGCGAATAATTTAGCTATAAGACTTCAAATGGGGATATTTTTTTTATCCAAAGCTCCACAATTTAAGACTGTAGACCATTACAAACGCAATCTGAGATTTTTGCTGTGTTGTATGAGGCATTAATAAGGTATTACAAAACTAACGGGCCAAATTAGAGTCTGGCCAACGGAAACTGACCACATGTAAGCGCGGAAATTTATAAAAAATGACTTAATAGGTAGTAAAATAAGATAGGAAATGCGCTGAATAACGAAATAGATACTAGAAAAATGAGATTATTATAATTAGGAAATGAATATCAATTCAGTTTATTCAGGTTAAAGTTGGTTTCAGCTGAGATTTTTTTTTTAATTGCTGTTTTTTCTTATGTTTATCTTTCGTAGGCCAGACTCTTATGTTCTTTTTGACATTAACTGCATTGTGTTTATAAGTTTATATTATTACTAACTGACCGGCCCACGCGTTGGTTGTTCAGGTTTTCAATAAAAAAAATGAGACCAATAATTGAGATAAAAACTATCCTATCTTTCAAACTTCACACGGTGTGCAAATTTGATTAAAATCTGTTAAGTAGTTTAGGAGTCCATCCCGGACAAACAACGTGACGCGTTATTTATATATATTAAGAAGATTTACTCTTTATGTATGTTAAATAAACAAAAACAAGAGACTGTACATAGTCGTCGTTTAAAACATTGGCCCTGAGCCTGATCTCTCCACGGTCGTGTCTGATTGCCGTCCCCTCGGACTATGAGAGTAGGGGAATAGGGAGCTCGTTCGTTTCCGCACACAATTGTGCACTATTAAATCTTACGTATTTTCCACTAAAATCCGGCGGTTGCCGCCGTAGAATTTGGTAGGAAAAGTGTTATTATTATTATTAAATATATGACATATATACTATTTATACACAAATAGATGTTATTAAGTAAAAATCTCTTCTAAATACTGACTTCTTCTATTATATTAAATAGAAAGTATTTACCTATTATGTTAATTAGATATTGTATTAAAATAAGTAAGTGTCAAAATTTAAAATAACCTTAAATATTTTTACATTATTTCTTTATTTACAAAAACTATAAACTATAGATTGTTATATTAATTATACATATATTTAGGTAACTTAAGTAAAATATTGTGCCTTAAATAAATAAAATTTTAATTATCTATTGTACCTATAGTGCCTTAGATGTTAGCAACCCTAATGTAATGCCGGCTTTGCGTATTGTCAAAATATCTGCGTTAATTGGGTATTGAAAAAAAAATCTTATGTTCTTTGTTATAAAGTTGACTTTGTTTAGCAAAATATTGAGAATATTTGAACGAATGTACAAAATGCAAGCATAGAAATCGTATAAAATGTTGTACAATACGCACCACGAAAGATGAGACTTGACAAGCGTCAGTAATGGGGAGCTTGCACAGGTATGGATTTACGAAATAGTTACCTATCTATAATTTCAGGGATTTTTCGATGACATTTAGATTTAAATTTCTAACAATATTATAATATTTATTACGAAATAATAAACTTTGAGTGGTGTGTGTTAAGTTTCATCTTTCGTGGCGCGTATTTTAATGAGAATTCAGTTGTGTTTGAAAAATTCACAAATGTGCGAAATTCTGTGCAGTTCCTAAGCTACTGCGCAGATAAGGGATGTAACTAGTTTTGCCATGTGCAGCGTTCTTAATTTCGGGGCGGAACGTTAAAATAATCGGTATTTCGGTTTTCAATTTGGGACTATTATAATAGTAAAAAAAAAAACAGATTTTTATGAGAAAATATGAAAGCAAAAATATATACACTATATAGTAACATCTGACAGATTAAATTCGCTGTTTCATAGAAATAATCGATTGAAGTACAAACTTAAGAAGTGAGTGAAAAATCGTGTGATTCAGAACTTCCGCGAATAGGGGCACCTGACAACACTAGGCGTAACGCCTGGGTAGTAAATACACAAATCTTTTAAGGGTTATGTATTTTCTAATCCCGGAATCATGCAGGACCTACATTTACTACCCATGTAAATTAGCGTATTGTAATTAAAAATACGAAATATTAAAGAATTTTCCTAAATCATACAGAAACAAGACTGTATTGGCATGTATATCTACACTTGTAAAGTTAAAAAAATAAAATAAAAACATCAACTTATTCTAGTTTTGCGTTTTCATTTTCTTATTTTTTCCAGATAATGGAAAAGATTTTTCATCTCCTACAAATGCTCATTGATAAAAATCATTTTCAAATTTTTCATTATTATTCCCGCCATTTTTTGACATTGACATATTGTCTTCTAATGGCGGCGCGAAATCTGTTGTAGGCAAAGGCATGCTAACATTTAAAGGCATTTCTAAAGAAACTTCTTTCGTTTTCCGATCGTTAAAAAGGTCTAATCTTAAAGGTTTGTCGACTTTTGTTATTTTTCTTGTTTCAGGATTGAAACGGCCGCAGTCTTCGGCACAAACATAGTTTTTGTTGTGTGGCTTCATTATTCTTGAATATATGACGTCATTTGTCGAATTGATAATTCTAAATATCACTTGTTCCGGCGCTATCTGCGAATTGTAAATAACATATTGTTAGCATATTATTTATTAGTTCTCAAGTGCAAATCTAATAATATAAATTAAGTTTATCTAACGGTTTCTGGAACGAAAATGAGTATTAGACACCTTTAACCAATAATTCCAAGTCATAACTTCTCTAAAGAAACACTTTATTTTAGCCCTGAAAACACGATTAATTTTCAAACAACTATATATAATTTTTTTTTATTGTTTTGAAATTAATAAATAGTCAATTGAGTTGGCAGAAAATTGAAAAGTGACAATGCCATACAAATTCTACGGGGAATCTCGTTTTGGCAGGTCATAAAATGTAGGTCAATTGACTACTAATGTACTGTCATTGTCAACTTTCGCGCGCTTGTCAATCTGTCACATTATTTTAGGTTAGAAAGAGATAGTCATACAGAGTGACAGAGAAGCTGCCAATATTTTAAAACTTACCTCATAGGACGTAAAAATCTCACAAAAATCTTGATTTGCACAAATAACATCATCGTATTTCTCTTGTACACCATACATCTTTGTGAAACGCCATTGGGTCTCGATAGGGTTGTCACAAGTCGCGGTTAAATCCGAAAACTTGATCACGGAAGGACAAGTATGTTTGACATCTTTATATTGTGTGTAATTAACACCACAAAGTTCTTCGTCAGATATTACGGAGAAGAATTCGTAGGGACATGGTGGCGGTCCCTCTTCTATCGTCTACTGGAAAAAAAGTTCATGGTATTAGTTGTGTTAACGATGTTTCAGGCAAGGGGGGGGGGGGTCATTGCCCTGATTTCCCTCCCGGGATTAGGCAGAGGTGTACCCATTAGTACACCCACAATTCGTTAGTTATGTAATACATCATGATGATGATGATGATGAGCATGGCAGCTAGTAAGAAATTCCTGATGGAAAAACTTAATAACCCTGCCCGAACTGGGAATAGAACCCAAGACCACATGCTCAGCAGTCGCGCTTTGCGACTACTAGAGTAACGAGGCTATCACAAATATTCTTAACACTAGTCACTCATTCTTATTTTGTTTTTCGTAAACGTTACTCCACATATAGTAGATACCATTGTAATCAATTAAAATGTTGTGTGAAAATAACACCGGGGTAAAATGTTCTTAACAACATACATAAACCCACGCCTTTTTCCCATGGGGGTAGGTAGAAACTACAGAAGGCCACCTGCTACGATCCTTACATACTACTTTCGCCTCAACTACGTTCATACATCTCGTCATACAAGCACGCCGGTTACGAGTACTGCGCACCTGACTTTTCTGAAGGACCTCACCAATAAGGTCAGTGTAGGTCTTCCTAGGGCGACCCCTCCCGGCGTTGCCACTCACCTCTGCCATATAAATACCTTTTGTCAATCGTCTTTCGTCGTAACTAATATTTTCAATTAAAAAGCCTTTCTAACGAATTTACGTTTCGTGTTCTCTATACGGGATGTAAAAAGACGCATCACATAACCATTAACTATCTACGCATACTGTAAATGAAATTAAGTAACACTGAGTAAATATATTATTGCTATAAAATGACTTTTATATTTGGAGTAAAATAACACTTTACTTAGGGGAGTATTTTTTTTTAAATCACCCTTATACAACATAGATCGAGGTTTCCTCACGATGTTTTCTTACACCGATGTCAGCAATGTCCAAAATAGACGAAGAAAGTACATATCAATTAAAAAAAGTCACATTAGTACATGCCCATGTTCAGAACCCACAGCCACATACGTTAGAGGCAAAGGTTGAAAGTTTCATTAAAATCAGTTAATTCATTTCGAAAAATGAGGACTTGAAAGTTTGTTTGAAATGTCGTACGGCGCGTTCGTATGTGTCTTTTGACATCCTGTATAATCTTTGCTCAGACTTACCCACATCCCGCAATTTTCACAATCAGTGCCGTTACCATAGATACGATTATTACATCTGTAACAAACCACTTCTTTATGGCCGTTTACTGGAGGAATACTTCTCCACGTCCTCCAATACATATCTCTTTTATAATCGTACTTAATCCCATCCATCGCAAGTAATCGACGAAAATCAAATTCTATCGCTTTAATCTTTTTCCAATGCGTCGAGGAACTGCCTTTTATTTGTCTATAATGCGGTATGTCGTCTACAACCTCTGTACTTCTCATTTTTAAAACATTATTACTTAGATATTGTACCGTCGATTCCTTTAAAGACCTTAATCTTTTTCTTTCTAAGAATCTTTCACTAAAATCTAAGTGGCGGCTTGTCACTGAAGCGAGAAATGATATGAGGAGGATTTGTAATGTCAAAAACATTGTTTAATTTGTAAAAAACGCGACTACTTTCGAAGATTTCTAGTTTAGAATGATGAATGTTAATGAAACTTGTAAATTAAGTGACAAAAAGAGGTACTTATTATCGTTTGTTATCCGCTATCAGCTTCAATTCATTGTCCTATTGTTAGATGATAAGACGCATTCGAAAGCCTAACACAATCGCGCGGAGTTAAAAAAAACATAAATATAATAGACTGCCTCGTTGGTCTAGTGGTCGCAACGACTGCTGAGCATGTCTTGGGTTCAATTCCCATTTCGGGCAGTGTTATTAGATTTTTCCATCAGGAATTTCCTAGTAGAAGCCTCGGAGTCTGGATTTGAGCCCGGTTGATAGCTAGACTGGACTTAAAAACTAGCGAAAATATGTGTGTACTGATGGGTACATCTCTGCCTAACCCTTCGGGGATTATGGGTGTGATGTTATGTGTAAGGAGATTATTCAAATCGGTCGAACGATATTCAAGTTTTTGCGAGACTAACGCACGGCAATTTATGTTTATAAACAGCGCAATTTTTTGTTTATAATCAATCTGAAAATGGGTCATAGTGATTGAGTAGATGACACCATTAACTAATACATAATTCCAAGACATAACTTTTATAAAGAAAAAATGATCTTTTAACATAAATAAACCTGGGAAATCTGGGTGCATTGAAAAAAGAGGCAGGGGTGAAACATGACGGAACTTTAAAAGTTAATTTAACGTTAAACTAATAAAGTTTGTCGCCAACAAGGACACCAATTTGTAAATTATAATTCAGTAAAAACATTAGTCTTTTTGCCAACAAACTATATTATTTGAACAATAAAACCTCTTTTAAAGTTTCTTACCGATTTACCCGTTTTTCAACTGCCAGTGAAAGTTCTGTTAAAACCTATTCGAATCTTAGCCGGAACAAACAGACAGACAAATAACATATTTAAACATTGTTTTATTAGTACAAGTGCCTTGTAAACATTCATATTGCACAAATAAAAATCTGTTA
This sequence comes from Hoplodrina ambigua, assembly GCA_949774945.1. NCBI lineage: Eukaryota > Metazoa > Arthropoda > Insecta > Lepidoptera > Noctuidae > Hoplodrina > Hoplodrina ambigua. The sequence continues at coordinate 3,127,884 of OX458994.1, forward strand.
TTTTAGTATTGCAAACAGACACTTTCGCATTATTTTTTTTTGATTATTAAAATAATACCTATATACATTATTTACAAGCTTAATAATAATAAAAAAATCAAAAAAAGAGAAACTAAAACTAAATGGCATCAAAAAATTCATCCGCATCGCTGTCCACTGGAAATGTGCCCAAAAGACTGGCCGCATTACCACGTTGAGGTTAAGCGTTGCCATCTAACAGATATTTCGATTTTAATAATTTATTTAGATTTTCAAATCGACTAAAAATAAACACACGCTTTGTAGCGACATCTATCGCACAGCATGTGAACTACAACTGACAATTCCCACATCGCGGTATCAAAGTTCAGCCCGACGTTAGCATTTTATACAAAACAACCGTCAAGCAGCAGCCGATACAACACCCGAAGGAAGGATCCTCCCTATTCTACGGAGAATGAGAAACTTTACAGCCTTTTTTTCATACCTTCTTCTACCTGCTTCTTTTTTTTTTGTTAGCCTATTCTGTCCCACTCCTGGGTAAAGGCCTCCCTCCACTCCTTCCATCCTTCACGATTCAGTGCCTCATACCTCCAGTTCTGTGCTATTTGGGCCCACCGTTTGTCCGACATGCGGCAGACATCTTAGCTCCATATAATTAAAAACATAAGGAGTTGAAATCAAAGCCATATTATTAACTGGCCTGTTTGACTGTTTCTGGCACACGGTAGATTGTAGAGTCTTAAAATGTAATTTTATGCGGATAAATATACATTTGTATAATATACGGTATTATATACCAAAAATATGAAGATTTCAGTTTCATATCGTTTAGAATAAAATAAAGCAAAAGAAGATTGAATAAATTAAAAAACATCATGTAGCCATAAGTTTTCTATTCATTTTCAATGTACAACAAATCAACGACAAAACAAAACAAAACATAGATTGTGAAAAAAAAGTGTGACCAGTAAAAAAATATTAAAATGTAATGCAACCATAGTATCGCTCGCTGGAACGCTCCCATGAATGGCGGAAAACAACTCCGCGAGTAGTATTGTTAAAAAGTTGATGGATGATTCATTCATTCATTCTTTTCCGTTCATTTCATTCTCCATGAAATTATGGGAGATGACGGGTGTCTGTCGTAATTTCGCAAAAATACCCATTTTGTTCAACTATTTTAGTTACGAAAACATTTCGTGACAAGACTCTGTGAGTTCGCGTGTGTGTCTGTGTTCGATTTGTGTGTTTTTATTCATTTTTAACAACATTTTTCACCGTATTCGCTGCTCAACGGAATTTGGTATGTATTTTATAACTTTGTTCGGACCCTTTGTTAGAATTTATATTCTTGATTCGAAATGGAAAGTTAGTTTCGCGTTCTATTATTCATAGACCTATTTTGTTGAATATAGATTATCTATTGTAATTAATTATACAATCAGTACTTCGTATTACCACGCCCGTATGTTGATCAAGGCACAATCACATTTCTATGACAAAATGATGATTGTTTATGAATTAATAGACGTAAAAGAATCAACTTTTTTTTTTAATTTCCTTGACAATGCGCATTCAAGTTAGTTTGTTCACAACATTTTCTAACAAACAAAGTATGTTGTTATGAGTTTCAAAGAAACCCATATAAAATTGATTTGATACGTAAGGTAATAGAAATTCTGTGTTTTAATTATGGCTCTTGTGTCCATAACTTTAATGCAGAACTTACTCGAACGTACAATCAACTCCAACTTTTCTTGATGTAATAGACATAATTTTTTTTTTATTTGTTGAGTAAGTACATACTTTAATCTACACGAAAATAAAAAGTTGAATATTATAATACTACAAAAAAATAAGTACCTTATTTGTCATTGCTTCATTCATTAAAATGTAGCTCAGTATTTCAAAATGCTTCAAAGAAGATTGGCTTGGCATAGTCAAGATACATTGATGTTTAAACTCTTTGACAACAAAGCAACAACAAAACTCTATTCCAAGTTCAAATTCTTTGTTTTTAATTAATCTAAATCAAGAACAGGCACAAGAACTACACACACAGCCTGACTGAAAACTTCTTTGTCATTTTTTTTCCCACATTTCTGGGACACATGCATTGACTAAAAGGAAGCTGGCACAGAGCCAATCCTTTGTAAATGGTAAATTTAAATGTATGAATAACATGACAGTTATGTTTTTACTCCAAATATATACATATATATGGTGAAACAACTTTATTTAATTAAAGTTATATGCTCTCATTGTGTTGGTCATTGCCCGGTGTGTCTGTTTAAAGTTCGTACAAAGAATAGTGTGAAATATCTGACCAAGCATATAATGCCCAATGCTGTTCCAGGTTTAAAAATGTATACACAAAAACTTAATAAATAATTTGCACCTACCATGTTATCTCTTCACCATCTTTGGTTGACTGTTAATGAATGCCTAAGGCATTATTTGTACTTTTTGCTGCATAAAATTTAAATAAATAATAATTTATTTAGTCTATGCTCTATATTAACTTGTTTTATTACTAAGTAGGGTTGCTAACCATACTTTATGATAAAGTATCCCACTTTATTTAGGTACATTATACTTTATGTTTTAGAATTTAAAAAAAGTATTGAAAATACTTTATTTTGAGTAGAAGAGAGGCAGATTTGACAGACGAAAATTGTCCCTATGCAGGGCAAAACCCTGCATAGGGACAATTTTAATCCTGTATTATATGAACAATACAGGCTCATAAGTAGTTTAAAAAAGAAAATAGAAATACATAGAAAAAATTAACTTTTAATTTTTTGTAATTTTCTTATATTATTATAATAATAATTCATCATCTTCCTGCCCTTGTCCCGTGTTACTTGTGGTCGGCGCAATACGTTTTCCTCTTCCACTCTGTCCTGTCAGCCGTCATGCAATCACTGACTCCCTTTTCTTTCATCTCATTCTTTGGTCTCAAAAATGGATAACATTAAAGCACATTTATTTCAATTAAACCATTTAAAGGCAGTTTTGATTTATCAAGGAATCTGTCAGTTAGAAAGTTGAAGCTAGTTGTCCGTTTCACAACATAGGTAGGCCTCTAATTCAGGGGATCTCAAACTTATTTTGTCTACTGCCCACTTTGAGAACAAATTATTCCATAGCGTCCCCATTTTTTTTTACCTACTTAAAAACCACCTAGTAGATGAAATTACAAAACGCTCCCCAAGCCTCTACACAATGCCCCAATTTATTTTCTGGGTCTCTTACTGGCCCCCGTTAAGGCCTGCATCACCCACTTTGGGTATGGCTGCTCTATTTGAACCAACTTTTCTTCATAACCTTCATTTTAGGTAATTTTAACTTAATTCTAGATAAGTACTTACAAGCATACAGACATAGCAACAGACCAAGCATATAGGAATACAATGAAGCAGTAATTCAATAGAATTATTAGGAACAATTTAATTACTTTGTCGGAACATCCCATTGTGTCTCGTGTTATTTACATGACAACTGATGAGTGGCAATAAATGTACAGTCAACAAAAGATAAGTTTTCAAGGTCGTTAGATAAAGTCGCAAGTTTTCTCAGAAACTAATCAACTAACTTATAAATAATGAGAATTTGTTTTATTATTATCAGAAAATGTGTTTCGCCGACCTCTAGTAACATGGGAAAAGGGCAGGAAGATGATTATATTCCAATCATCCTAAACTTTTGTTCCTTCCAAAATTTTGTTGCCAATTGTCTAGGTAGGTAGGTACCTATTAAGTTTCTTAAGATACAACTCGCTGAGGGTCAGATTGACATCGGAAGCTTAGTAATAAGATCCCTTTAGCAAAAGCAACCTGAAAAATGAATTAAATAAAATAAATATTAGAAAAAACTACAAAATAAAAAATTACTTTAGCTTGAAAGTCGGCGGCTTTGGTTTTATTTCTTGTTATGTAGGTATTGCCACCGACTTCCAAGCTAAAGTAATTTTTTATTTTGTAGTTTTTGAAGGCGGTCATATTTTTTCGTAAAAAAGCTTTTTATTTTTCACTTTTTAGTGCTTGTGTGTTATGTTTGAAATCCTTACATAAAGACCTTTCAAACAATACCTCACACGATATATTTAATTTTGGAAAATGGTAGGAGGTAGGTTGATGTACCCCCTCCCCACTTCCTTCAGTCAGTCATCGACTACACGTATAAACAAAGCAATTTTTCTTGTTACGGCGGTTCTGCTGTGATTTTATAAGGAGTTCCGTTCCATATCTCCAAAGTTCATCATCAGATCATGACAATATTCCTATGGGACCTATTCGGAGCTATACTCTTTCAAACAAAACAAGAATCATCCAAATCGATTCATAATTGGCGGAGTAATCGTAGAACAAATATACAAAAAAAAAAAAAACATCCCCGTCGAATTGAGAACCTCCTCCTTTTTGAAGTCGGTTGAAAATAACTCATGTATCCTAAAACTATAGCTATGCTTATGACCTTGGTCACTTTGACTTTTGTTGACTGTACATTAGTTAATACATCATTTGTTAATTAGGCATAAATACCATTAAGGAACTACATTAAATTAGAAGTATTTAAGTAATGATATTTCGCTTTATTAGTTTCTTTGAAATCTATTGCTAATTGGCTTTGTAGGTTTATCTTGTATGTCTATGACAGCCTCGTTGGTCTAGTGGTCGCAAAATGGGACTGTTGAGCATGAGGTCTTGGGACGATTCCCAGTTCGGGCAAAGTGTTATTGGATTTGTCCATCAGGAATTTGTCAGTAGCTGCCTCGGAGTCTGGATTTGTGCCCGGTCGATGGCAATAGGCTCGCCCCCTATTACATGGGACAAAAACATAACTGGCGAAACGTGGGTGTACTAATGGGTACCTGGTAACCTTTCGGGAATTACAGGCGTGATGTTCATGTGTATGTCTATCAATGTTATATATGAATTTCGAAGTTCGAAATATCTTACGATATACTTTGATCATACTACAAAGTCAAACGGCGCCGCCATTAAAAAAAAAAAACACCCCAAAAATAGCAAAAAAAATTGAAATAATTGACAGATCATCCAATTTCCTTGAAAAATGTAAAATAAATATGTCTATGTCATATTATTACATTTTTACAAGCTTTTATTTAGCTTGCACTGTTCTTATGTATGTATGTTGTCCTTTCAAAATTTTCAAACCATTTTTCGACCATAATTATGTTGGTATCCGATTGTGCTGAAATTTTGCATACACCTTTAGTTCTGATGACAAAACAATGGTGCCGATTCCCTTGTTCACAAACTAGACTAAATTTAGAGAATTGATATCTCTTACTAACATACAGCGAAAGGAAAGGACGGTGACATTCCGTGACATTAAAGAATTAAGTTAGCGATGTCAAATTAGTTATGCCTTGAACTTTTCCGTATTTTTAATCCATACGTTTTAAGATGTCAACTATAATTGTATGGATGTGTCAGATTGACTAAATTTGAAATTTGACAGCTCTTATTTACATTCGTCTCTTTCTTGTTTTATTGGACAGATAAAGATGGAAATAGTCTAATTTTAGTTTAGTTTGTGACCAAGAGAATCGGCACCATTGTGCAATACTCAATATTGTAATAACTTTAAATTAAAGCTTGTTTTAACTTTTTTTTTATTCTATATTAAGTTTAGTCCAATTTATTACGATAAAAAATGAAATAACTGCCCACTTAATATGTTATAGGCTATTATTTTCAAAGGCATTGCCCGAATGTACTGTTTTGACTGGTAACCTGTCCTGCAGGTTTTTTTTTCGCTTCCATTATGGAAATAGTGATGAACTTACCTGCGTATTAAAAATATCGATAGTATTTTGTGCTGTGATTGTTTCTTTGCTTTACACACCGAGACTCCTCCGTGCCTCGGAAAGCACGTTAAGCCGTTGGTCCCGGCTGTCATACGTGAATCTTTGACAGTCGTTACGGGTCGTCAGAAGCCCGAAAGTCTGACAACCAGTCTTAGCTAGGGGTATCATATTACCCAGTTACTGGGTTGTGGAGGTCAGATAGGCAGTCGCTCCATGTAAAATAATGGTATTCAGCTGCATCCGGTTAGACTGGAAGCCGACCCCAACATAGTTGGGAAAAGGCTAGGCAGATGATGATGATTGTTTATTTGCTTTTAACGTACTTAAAATTTGTATACTTACTAGCTTCTGTTCGCGACTTCGTCCGCGTCAAAGTTGATTTCTCAATACACACTTTAGACCCCCGCATCATTTACTAAGGGGGTGAATTTTGGAAAATCCTTTCTTATTAGACGTCTACTAAGTATAAACTAGGTCCCTGCCAAATTTCATCTTTGTACGTCAAGCGGTTTTCGATATTGAGTGAGTGACCTTTCGCTTTTATACATATAATATGTATATGTATTTAATAAATGGATATGTATACATTTTCATCTAAATATAAACTTTGTTAACCAAAAACACTGGAAAAGGGGTCAATGTACTCATCATTATGAACAACTTATACTATGGGACTGTTGCGGGACGTCTTAACAGGATACCGTGGCCCCGGAACATTAAGGGCAACAGAAGGAACAGGGTGGTTTTTTAGTCAGTAAAAGTCTGACAGTCCCTTCCGCCCCTCCCAGGGCGGAAGGAGTCATTTGATGATTTTTACCACCTAAAAAAAAAGGGCATGATAACGCCCCCTTGTGGGTGCTGCAGGCCTAAAGGGGGAAAAATAATCCAAGGCGTTGTGTGAGGCTTGGGGAGCGATTTGTAATTTCATCTACTGGGTGGTTTTTAAGTTGGTGAAAGCATGGGGGATCTAGAAAATAATTAATTCTCAAAGAGCAGTATAGTCTTACGACCCCACACACCCTAGTGTCACCGCCTCAAGTTCTTCTGACATGGTTTTGAGTGGAACAGTAAGTCCAGGTTTCCTCACGATGTATTCCTTCACCGATGCCAGTGATGTTCAAGACAAACTTTAGAAATTATATATGAATTGAAAAATTCACATTGGTACTTGCTCGGATTTGAACCCACATCCTCATGCACAAGAGGCGGGCGCCTTAACCACTGGGCCATCACGACACTGCGGGATTACAGGCGTGATATATCCCTTAAGCATGCGTCGGTATAATTTGTTTACTTTTTAACAAAAATAAAACTTTCCATATTGACTCGATACACATTGCGTGGCTGTACCAATTAATGTGACGTCATATCGATAGCAATCTTTGTCACAACACTTCAGAAGTCCGTTGTTTTTATACACTTCACTTGTCAGCACACAAATATATACCTTATTTCTTTCGTTATAAAATTCAATTTAGCGTAACAGTAATATGTGGGTTGATACTGAGGGCAGTGGAATTTACATCTTGTTGTGTTAAGTTTAGGGTTGGTTTTGCGATGTGTGGGGTGTTATAGTAAAGTTTATTTACCTTTTGTTATACAAAGCACTATGCAGTGTTACTATGTTGAACGGAAAAGTTCTAGAAATAAAAAATGGCCGCCATTTTTTGTTTTAAAGGCGTATTGAAATTAATTTATGTTTTTTTTTATGTAGTTGTGAGAATGTGTTACGTTCTATAATTAGTCTATGAATCTATGAATATAAATGAAAATGAATGTCTAAATGTGTTGCTAAGCTCAAAACTCGAGAACGGCTGAACAGATTTGGATGATTCTTTTTTTTTGTAATTTTTAGGGACAAGTTTTGTAAGAAAAAAATAGAAGTATCCACTGGTTCATATTTATTATATAAGTTGATGTACAAATTATTACAAATTAAATATCGACGGCTAAATCATGTCCAAAGACACTTCAACTTAAAGAACTTGGCTGACTTACTACCGTGTGCCCAAATAGCGACATAATCACAGTAACTTTCCTATAGAGCCAGATATCCGCGCGGGGGATACAATTCAGTGTGCGCCCGCGCAATGACCCGTCATGGCCGGATATAGGCGCAATTGTAGCCAATCAGCGGCGTCTACAGTACTTTGAAGATTGTTTTGTTGTTGTTGCTTTACAATTGAAGTTTATGACATGAGCAATGGTCCAGTTGATGAAAAGCTAGCGATCTTTGCCTAGGTCAGGTGCTCGGTACTCGTAACCGGCGTGCTTGTATGACGAGATGTATGAACGTAGATGAGGCGGAAGGGATCGTAGCAGGTGACGTTCTGCCTACCCCCATGGGAAAAAGGCGTGAGTTTATGTATGTAAACCTTTAAAGCCGAACCACCGGCACAGGCCAATAAGAAAGCCTTAGTTTGTATCTGAATTTTAAAATAAAACATACATAAACATCACGCCTGTAATCCCCGAAGGGTTAGGCAGAGGTGTACCCATTAGTACACCCACATTTCGCCAGTTATGTTTTTTTTTAGTCCCATGTAATAGGGGGCGAACCTATTGCCATCAACCGGGCACAAATCCAGACTCCGAGGCTGCTAATGAAAAATTTCTGATGAAAAAACCCAATAATACTTTGCCCGACCTGGGAATCGAACCCAAGACCTCATGCACAGCAGTCGCGCTTGCGACCACTAGACCAACGAGGCAGTCTAAAATAAAAACATTATTGTATTCGTTATTTTTGATAGTTTATCATAAAATTGACTTAACTTTTTTTATTGAAAGAAAAACAAATCTACCACTTGTTTGGTTAAATGTAATGAAGTCTAACAAAAGCTTTTGTGTTACTTTATTTAGTAGTACTATTACCCGCAACTAAGTGGCTTCAGTTGATTTCTCCATACAAACTTTGGACCCAACATCCCTTTAAGGGGTGAATTTAGTAAAATCCTTTCTTAGCGGACGTCAACTAACTATAATCTACCTCCATGCCAAATTTCATCTTTATACGTCAAGCGGTTTTCGATATTTTGTGATGAATGTGTGAGTGACTTTTCGCTTTTATATTAAGAAGACTAGCTTTTGCCCGCGACTACGTCCGCGTGGAACTTGTTTATATCGTACTTGCATACAAACTTCCCATCTTTTCACCGCCTTAGAGGGTGATTTCCGGGATAAAAACTGTTCTATGTCCTTCCCCGGGTCTTAAACTATCTCTTTACAAAATTTCATCTACATCGGTTCAGCGAATTAAGCGTTAAGAAGTAACAGACAGACAGACACACTTTCGCATCCTAACTAACATTATAAATGCGAAAGTAAGTTTGTTTGTTTGTTTGTTACCGTTTTACGCCTAAGCCACTGAACCGATCATCTTGAAATTTTGCATATACATTGCCAGGTGTACAGGAACGAACATAGGGTACCTTTGATCCCGAAAAAAAGTACTGTTCCCGAGAGAAATCGCAATAACGTTCTTATGATGATAGATGGCGCCACATGTCTTTCGAATTATGATCGAATTTCAAACTTAACTTGCGAGCGAAGCCGCGGGCGAAAGCTAGTTTATAGTATTAGTATGGATTGTGCGGTATTACGGGACCCTTCGCAAGCGAGTCCGACTCGAACTCGGCCGGTTTTTGACCCCATTGTTCAAGTGTCAGTAGAACGAACAATACAATGGTTTGTTCCACTACATTTTAATCATTTGTGACGTCACCGAGTGTGATGCATGGTTTGCCTTTATTGTGATTAATATGTATGGCTCTCAGTTATTACTAGTGTCATGGCGCCTTACTCTCAATTGAGCCAAATAATTCGTTAATCCTTATAAACTTGCTCAAGACTTGGCGATGTTAGACTTTTTCAGACAAAACCGGTTATGTACGGTAAGCGGTCATAAGACTCATAAGTGCAGTAGTATGCTATAAAGCAGGGGTTCCCAAACTTTATTTTGTCTCATCATCATCTGCCTAGCCTATTCCCAACTATGTTAGGGTCGGCTTCCAGTCTAACCGGATGCAGCTGAATACCAGTATTTTACATGGAGCGACTGCCTATCTGACCTCCACAACCCAGTAACTGGGTAATACGATACCCCTAGGTAAGACTGGTTGTTAGACTTTCAAGCTTCAAACGACTCGTAACGACTGTCAAAGATCCACGTACGACAGCCGGGACCAACAGCTTAGCGTGCTTTCCGAGGCACGGAATGATGTCAGTAGTCTCTAAGATAAGCTTTAGAAAACCTAGATTTTGTCTACTGCCCACTTTAAGAATAAATTATTATCTAGCGTCCCCCATTTTTTCACCAACTTAAAAACCACCTAGTAGATGAAATCACAAATTTTAATTCTAAAAATACATACTTCTTACGCCCGCGAATGATACTTTAATCAACATTAAACCAAATACTGACTTGCAAATTGCAAAAAACATATGAAAATTTGAATTTCGCGGGCTACCGTGGACCTTCCACCTTAAAATGGGATTTTATTTTATTTTAACAAACAGCAGTATATTACACCGTAGGCATACAATATCGGGGCCCCTAACGGGGCCAACGCCAGCCGGGGTTGCGGGACGTCTTAACAGGATACCGTGGCCCCGGAACGCAAAGGGCAACAGAAGGAACAGGATGGTTTTTTAGTCAGTAAAAGTCTGTCAGTCCCTTCCGCCCCACCCAGGGCGGAAGGAGCCATTTGATGATTTTTACCACCTCAAAAAAAATAAAAAAAAGGCATACAATATAAAACTTACAATAAAAGTAACAAATACACTACTCAAGACCGTCAAGACGTTATCCACAGATTACCATACAGAATAGCTAGCTCAAATGGGATCATTATTTTCAAAGATTTTGGACTTGAAAAAAGATAACCGCCTTCAAAAACTACAAAATAAAAATAACTTTAGCTTGGACGTCGGCGGCTTTGGTTTTGTTTCTTGTTATGTAGGTATTGCCTTTTGTAAAAAAGCTTTTTATTTTTCAGTTTTTAGTGCTTGTGTGTTAATGTTTGAAATCCTTAAATAAAGCCCTTTTAAACAATACCCCACACGATATATTTAATTTTGAAAAGTGGTAGGAGGGGGGTTGACGTACCCCCTCCTCACTTCCTTCAGTCAGTCATCGACTACACGTATAAACAAAGCAATTTTTCTTGTTACGGCGGTTCTGCTGTGATTTTATAAGGAGTTCCGTTCCATATCTCCAAAGTTCATCATCAGATCATGACAATATTCCTATGGGACCTATTCGGAACTATACTCTTTCAAACAAAAAAAGAATCATCCAAATCGATTCATAATTGGCGGAGTAATCGTAGAACAAATATACAAAAAAAAAAAAACATACACGTCGAATTAAGAACCTCCTCCTTTTTGAAGTTGGTTGAAAATGAGATACTTTACGACGCAAACACTTTATTCTTTCTTCCGTATTTACGTATTATGATGTCGCGTCATGACTCATAGTGTCAGTCGGCAAGTCACGCGAGTATTATCATTTATCAGCCAGTAGGTACACACCCACTACAATTTGTGTGTTATTGTACTAAACTATGCTATCGAGGACTTTCCAGATAAGTTTCAGTTTTATTTTTATTGTTTTGTGCCGTTGGTAGATGATACTGCCGTATTACGCCTGTACATGAATCTCCAATGCGCAGTACTTGTAACCGGCGTGCTTGTATGACGAGATTTATGTGGACGAGGCGAAAGAGGATCATAGTAGGTGGCGTTCTGTGGTTTCTGCCTAGCCCCGTGGTAAAAGGCGTGAGTTAGTATATGTATGAATCTTTCATATATTTTTTCTATCTTCAGCCCTCGACTTTGTCCACGTCAAAGTTGATTTCTCCATACAAACTTTCCCGTTTCATTCCTTTGGGAGGGGAATTATTGGAAAATCCTTTCTACGTAAGATTTTATCAGTAGTAGTGTTATGAGTTCATGTATGACCTTTCGCTTTAATATATTTATAATTAAATGAAACAATGTATAAAGACAATCTAGTTTTAATAACGGTTTTACAATAGATGTAAAAAATCACGAAAAATGATAGAACAAAAAAATATAATAATAAATAATAATAAATATCTTGGGACAACTCACACACGGCTATCTGATCCCAAGCTAAGCAGAGCTTGTGTTATGGTAACCAGACAACTGATATACATACTTATATAATTTATAAATACATACATATTATAGATAAATCACACCCAGACACAGAACTAACAATCATGCTCATCACACAAAGTTTGTCCTGGGTGGGAATCGAACCCACGACCTCCGGCTTAGCAGTCAGGGCCGCTAACCACTAGACCAACAGGCCCGTCAATATATTTTTGAACCACTGACAATTCTCGTTTCGTTTAGAAATACGATCGTTTAGAAACGTTTGGGTTTATGTTCCATTCCAATAATTTCGATCAGCGATTCCCAAATTTATTTTCCTAACACCCACTTTGAGAATACATTATTTTCAAGTGCTCCCATTTTTTCACCTGCTTAAAAAAACACCTATTATTACATGAAATTACAAATCGCTCCCCAAGCCTCTACACAACGCCCCGAATTTTTTTTCTGGGTCTCTTACCGCCCTTTAGGTCTGCAGCGCCCACAAGGGGGCGTTATCGCTCTTTTTGGGACACTGATTTAGATAGATTTACTTTGCTCTTATCGACAATGAATTCCTACTCCTAAATGTTCCTTTCCACTCACAAAACCAACGCCAAATCGTACCAAACGGCCGTACCATAAAACAGTTATTACCTCCCAATGGTTTTATTCCTTCCTTAAGTACTTATTTAGTTACGAGCAAGACATTGTAGTGAGCCACAAGTAAACGCGAAGTGGGTCACGGTACTCAAAGATAATGAGTGCTACGTCACTCAATTTTACCCTATTGACTTGTTGCGTTCGTGGAAACGAATCTTTGAAGTTTGTGTGTAATCCTTTTTTCAAGCTTTTATTTAGCTCGCACTGTTCGTATGTATGTATGAAAGTTGTCCATTCATTTGCAAACCATTTTTCGACCATCTGTTTTAATCTATTTTAAAAAGCGGGTTCTTAATTCGTCTGTATGTTTGTTACGCGATGACTCTGTCAAATGTGAATCGATTTTGAAAATTAATCTTTTTTGTTAGAAAGAGTAAACTCCCGAATTGTTTCCATAGAAATATTCGCCGACTTCCAAAACTGAAGTTGTTTTTTAAAAGCGTGTTTTTTTTTTAAACCAAAATATTAAATTGTCACCGGTCCTTGACAGCTATGTAAAGTTTCGATTTAATTCGACGTTTAGAAGTGGTTCAAAGTCACGTTTGAAGATTTCATCCATGAGTGAAGTTAATAGAAGCGTGTTCCTTATCAGAATACAGAGTAACTGTACCAAATGGTATGATAATTAACTATAGTACAAATACTCTTCACAGACATTCGCAAACATCGTTCTAATGTTTGTCGACCTAATTGTATCGTGATAAGCAGTGACGTCACACGCAATAGAATTACTCCGTCAAGAGCGTACGGCATTTCAAGCAACTTTACAAGTCCTTATTTTTTTAATAAATTAACATAACATCACGCCTGTAATCCCCGAAGGGTTAGGCAGAGGTGTACCCATTAGGACACCCACATTTCGCTAGTTATGTTTTTAGTCCCATGTAACAGGGGGCGAGCCTATTGCCATCAACCGGGCACAAATCCAGACTCCGAGGCTGCTACTGAGAAATTCCTGATGGAAAAACCCAATAACACTTTGCCCGACCTGGGAATCGAACCCAAGACCTCATGCACAGCAGTCGCGCTTGCCACCACTAGACCAACGAGGCAGTCCCTAGTCCTAGTTTAATAAATTAACCGATTTTAAAGATACTTCCTACGCGTAAGCATGATACATAGGTCTAAAAAGTTATCAGATAATATTTTCATTAAATGGCAACGCAGGGAGGGGTCGCCCTAGGAAGACCTACACTGACCTTATTTGTGAGGTTCTTCAGAAATGTCAGGTGCGCAGTACTCGTAACCGGCGTGCTTGTGTGACGAGATGTATGAACGTAGATGAGGCGAAAGGAGTATGTAAGGATCGTAGCAGGTGGCGTTCTGTAGTTTCTGCCTACCCCCATGGGAAAAAAGCGTGAGTTTATGTATGTACGTATGTATTTTCATTAAAAAGTAGCTTATGTCCTTTCTTAGAGTTTGAACTCACCTCGTACCGAATTTCATCCAAATCGATTCTGTGGTTTTTCGTCGTGAAGTCGTGAAAGCCTGACAAGCATAAAGACAGAATTAGTTTCGCATTTATGATATTAGTATGGATCTGTTACATATAAATATTCATAAATATTTTTCGGCTGAATTTTTTTTTTCTACAAATTTGAAAAGGGAACCTCGGGCTGTCAAAGAGCTGTTAGCACAGGGACGGGGCCCCCAACGGGGCCAACGCCTGCCGGGGTTGCGGGACGTCTTAACAGGATACCGTGGCCCCGGAACGTAAACGGCAACAGAAGGAACAGGGTGGTTTTTTAGTCAGTAAAAGTCTGACAGTCCCTTCCGCCCCGCCCAGGGCGGAAGGAGACATTTAATGATATTTACCACCTTAAAAAAAAAGGGGGCCCCGGCGGCACGGATAATCCGACCCTGCACAGTGGTGTCAGCAACACTATACATGACATTGATACCTACTCTGCGTCACTGCTCAATCACGTTATCCTCAGCCGCATTACATTTTGAACAGGTGTTGGTCACGTGATCTGATTCTATGTTGATATCATACAGAGCTAGCTTTATGTATGTATGTTTGTTTGTGTTGACGCATGGATGTTTTGAGAAAATATTATACAGAACAACAATACGTGGTCTAAAAAGACACGTACAGTCAACAAGAGAGAAACCAGGGTCGCCAGATGTATGTAGATAAGGCTTTCTTAAAAACCAGAGTTGTACCCATTAGTACACCCACATTTCGCCAGTTATGTTTTTAGTCCCATGTAATAGGGGGCGAGCCTATTGCTATCAACCGGGCACAAATCCAAACTCCGAAGCTGCTACTGAGAAATTCCTGATGGAAAAAACCAATAACACTTTGCCCGACCTGGGAATCGAACCCAAGACCTCATGTTCAGCAGTCGCGATTTGCGATTGCGACCACTAAACCAACGAGTTTCAAACTCTTTAGTTTGTAATTTGCATACATTTAAATCTTGTTTTCGTAAAAAGATTTGGGTTTGTTTGTCTGTTAATTCTCCTTACCTTACTTCTATAAGTGTATTCTGAGAATTAGAATCAGATAAACTAATCAATAATTCCGCCATATTTTTTTCCAAGAATCTCGTGTTTTTTTTTTTAGAAAACCGGTTTCGTAAACATTTAAGTCGTAACATTCAAATGTTTTCGTGAAACTGCTCGTCAGCTGCGAAAATAATAACAGTTTTTGAAAGGTTAAACTAAAACTAAATTTGGTGTTTATTTATTTTAGTCGGATAACGTCATTAGTGGAGCAGAGTTGTTGGGTAACTAAACTAAAGTGGTGGGCGGAGCTGTATGCTTGAACAGGTTTCATTGATTTATTGATAATGAACTTTAAGTAAAGGACGTAAAGTTATGAATTGCGTAACATAATAAATGCCACCTAGTCACTAAAACCATAGGTACCTACTTGACTTATTATAAAAAAATGTTTATCTGAATTTAAAAATAACTATTTCTTTCAAAAAAATTAAAAAAATCTGTCCGACACCATCCGTAAATTCATGGATATATTATGCCCGAGTTACGTAATCACCGCAAAGGGCGTTGACCTTCTGCACTGGTCGTCCGTTATAACTACCGACACATAAGTTTTAACTAATTACATCAATCTAATATAGGGTGAAATAATTTTGAGAAAAAAAAAATCTTTTTCATTGAATTTACGTTCTATTAGTGAAACTAAACCACTGGTTTCAAGGATAACGGTGTTTACGCTAACATTCTGTATAGGATGAAACAGGAGTCTAAAGTTTGTATGGAGAGACCAACTTTGACACGGACGAAGTCGCCGGTAGAAGCTAGTCGTATTACATAATATCTAAGAACTCTACAAGTTGTTTACTTAGGTAATAACTAATCTTAGTTAATTACAAACATGCGATGCTTGTTATCGGCTCATTAATGATCATGTTGGTACTATGTTGCCATCGTGTGATGGATACGTGTTTTTTTATTACCAGACTAGCTAACGCCCGCGATTTTTCTCTCGTGAATGACGGTTTTCCGCGGGGCATTAATTTATTTTTTGTGCTGATCTTTAATTCTTTTTTGGAGTTCCCTACCTCAGTAGGCAAAAACGGAACCCTTAGGGATGATTCTCATTAGAACGTGCCGTGCCCGGGACGGGGCCCGGACGGGGCACGGTTTTAAATCTGTTACATATATTTTGTATGAATCAATTTATATTACACAGTGCATTATCCGTGTCCCGTCCGGGCCCTCTCGACGCACTTCAATACCACGTCGGCTCGTCCACGCCCCGGCCCGTGCACGGCACGTTCTAATGAGAATCATCTCTTATAGGATTATTTTGTTGTCCGTCTGTGACAACTGACAACACTTTTTCTTAGGAACGCGTTAAAATATCAAGCTACTAACAACACTGCTCGACCTGGCATCGAACCTAAGACCTCATGCTCAGCAATCACGCTTTACGACACCAACGAGGCGAGGTCCATTCGTCTCCGACAAAAATCGGTCACCGATTTATCGGTCTTGTACGGAGGCCCTTAAAAGTGCATTTCGCAATATTTATTTGATAACCGTTATAATAAAAGGTGTGGTCTATATAATCGAATCATGTGATAACAATCGAATTGTAGTAATTGACTCAAAATATATCGATTTATTTATCTCACACTCCTTGCTGATAAGATATACTGTTATCAGTACATAGTAAAAGTAGTCTGATACGTTTTTGAATTATTATTATTGTGTATACAGGATGAAAGAAAGAAAGGTAGCTAAGAACCTAATAAAGTTTCAGTTTTTTTTTCTTTTATTTGTTTATTATTTATTTATTTAAACTTTATGCAACAAAAGTACAAAGGCGGACTTAATGCCTTAGGCATTCTCTCTCATTTTCTTCATTCTTGAATGAATGAATGATACATTTATTTGCATGAATATAGGTAGCTAATATAACTTATATATACTTAAGATCTTTGGCTTCTATTGGGTCTTTTCGTTGGTCCTGCGCCTGATCTATACCCGGTTGTGTTGGATTGCCGTCCCATCATTCATCCCCGAAGGCTTAGGCAAAGGTATACCCACTAGTACACTCACATTTCGCCAGTTATGTTTTTAGTCCCATGTAATAGGGGGCGAGCCTATTGCCGTCAACTAGGCATAAATCTAGACTCCGATGCTGCTACTGAGAAATTCCTGGTGGGAATGGGACACTTTACCCGACCTGGGAATCGAACCCAAGACCAGCAGCAGTCGCTGTGCGAGCACTAGATCAACGAGGCAGTCGACAGACGGCTGTAAACTACATTATTCGATCAATTTTATTAATCTATTCAGTTTTGAGTACATCGTTAAGATATGAATCGTTTATGTCCCTCGTAAAAAATCACTCTGTATAAAATCGTGTTATTACATACTTAGTTTTGTATTACGCACGGCTATTTTTGGAACGTATTAAGTACCTACCTTGGTACATGGAATCACGATTCATTTAATCCTAACTAATATTATAAAAGCGAAAGTAAGTTTGTTTGTTTGTTTGTTACCATTTTACGCCTAAGCTACTGAATCGATTATCCTGAAATTTTGCATATACGTTGCCAGGTATACTGGAACGAACATAGGGTACCTTTAATCCCGAAAAAGAGTACTGTTTCCGAGGGAAATCACAATAACGTTCTTATGATCATAGATGGCGCCACGTGTCGTTTCGAATCATGATTTTAACTAAATAATTGAAATGACAGGATATAGGTAATCTTTCCGCGACTTCGTCTGCGTCCGCGGTAACCGAAATTTACGCAGACGAAGTCGCGGACAAAAGCTAGTACATAATACATAGATGGTCGATTATGTTTTTAAGTACGCTATGTATACTAATATTGCAAAGAGGTAAAGTTTGTGAGTTTAAAGGATGTAATGAACGGATATTGTTTTTTTTTTAGCAAATTGGAAGGTACGTTATCACTGAGTGCTAATGGCGCCGATTCCCTTGTTCACAAACTAGACTAAATTTAGAGAATTGGCATCTCTTACTAACATACAGCGAAAGGAAAAGGACGGTGACATTAAAGAACTAAGTTAGCGATGTCAAATTAGTTCTGCCTTGAACTTTTCCGTATTTTTAATCCTTACGTTTTAAGAAGTCAACTATAATTGTATGGATGTGTCAGATTGACTAAATTTGACAGCTCTTATTTACATTCGTCTCTTTCTTGTTTTATTGGACAGAAAAATATGGAAATAGTCTAATTTTAGTTTAGTTTGTGAACAAGGGAATCGGCACCGTTCTCCCTTTTTTTATAAAAACTGTGGTTAAGTTCGTTACCCCTATCTTAAGTGCGAGATGTGTAATGCTCGTTTGATTACAGACTTTATTCGATATCATCTTAAGTACGTAGATAGCTCGTAGATTGAGATTATCTTCAAGAGGGGAAAGACAGCAACAAAGACTTGACGACATTTATATCTATAACAAATAACTTGCAAAGTCTTCTATCCAGATTTATTGTGTTTTATTTTAATTTTATTTATTTGTTGAAACTGTATGCACATGAAAAAAATACATTGTTTAAAGGCGGACTCAAGCCTTTTTTTTTTTGGTTGGTTAAAATCGACTAAAACCGCACGGTGTTCCTCCAATTACCTTTTGCCGGGGAACGGGGGCGCTCAGAGCATTCTTCCGCACCCCGGCAGGCATCGACTCGCCACCGCCACAGGCGGGTCCCGTCACCCCGGGACCCCGGGTTCTGTCAGACTTTTACTGACTAAAAAACCACCCTGTTCCTTCTGTTTGTTTGTTTGGATTAATGTTTGTTACTCAATCACACCAGAACGGCTGAACAGATCTGGATGAAATTTGGCACAGAACAGAACAGAGATAGATTATAGTCTGGAATAGCACTTATACACACTATATTCCTGGAAAAATGGTGGGGTAGTATATAAAAATAAAAGTCGCTTTAGTTACGCCTCAAATCACCAGCTAGTCAAATTAGTCCAGCCGTTTACGAGATTAGCCGGAACAAACAGACAGACCGAACATTCCCTGGACTTTCAGATGCATGATCAGGTGCAACTACCTCTTATATTCGGCGCGTGCACATATGATGATAATGTGTTTAAATTATAAACAGCTACCTATTAAGTACTTAAAAAATAAAGATAAAAAATGTCAAGTACGTTCACTTGATAAACAATAAACATGTTTATATTATAATCATTGTTTAAGTGTTTGTAGTTGAAGTCGTATTTTTTATCAGATTTCTTGTTTGCTTTAGTTTGAGATTGATGGCGTTTAACTATGTTGTTATTTTTGCGGCATATCAATAGAACTGACAGTTTTGTCGGACCGAGAAAACGACCAAGGGGCTTAGACAAAGAAACAATTTCAAAACGATAACGAAGTTAGAAAAGACTAAAATGTATGGGATTGACATAAGCCGCGTTAAGTCACGTGGTCAATCGACGAAGCGATGACCACATGAAAGACGAAAATGTATGGGATTGACATAAGCCGCGTCAAGTCACGTGGTCAATCGACGAAGCGATGACCACATGAAAGACTAAAATGTATGGGATTGACATAAGCCGCGTTATGTCACGTGGTCAATCGACGAAGCGATGTTACTTTTTCTAAGGCCCCAGAATTGTCACACATCAGTTGTGAGTTGGCTGTGGTTAACCGATAACGACGGTGGTGTTCACATCAGGATCTGCAGCTTCTAGTGTGAACAGCATCAACCGACAGTCGGTCAGCGGTAAAACTGTCGACCGACCTAATGTGATCAAGCTCGATGTCGGAGTCGGACTCGAGCTCCGAGATCGACAGGGCAGTAACACGACAGGGCGATAAACTTTATTTAATGAGTCTATTGATATTTTATCACGTAATTATTACCTCACTTCGTGTTTTTCC
This sequence comes from Hoplodrina ambigua, assembly GCA_949774945.1. Taxonomy (NCBI): domain Eukaryota; kingdom Metazoa; phylum Arthropoda; class Insecta; order Lepidoptera; family Noctuidae; genus Hoplodrina; species Hoplodrina ambigua. The sequence continues at coordinate 3,147,842 of OX458994.1, forward strand.
TTTCTTATTTAGTCTTATCACATTCAAGAATGCTCCTTATATCAGAAATGGCTATGTAAATAATAATTTCTTTAAAGAATGATACTCATAAATATATTTAAGGTTTTATTGCGGAAATATGTCTCGAAACCATGGCTGGATCCAGGGAGGATCAAGGGTCCTTGACCCTCGCGATTTTAGCCGTGGTATTTTGAATTCAATACTATTATGAAATAGGTCTTTTAACAAAGTTGCAGCCATTATTCCACTAGAAAATCGCTTTTGAATTTTGCTAAGTGTATACTTGTTTTTGCTTGTGACTGTACGCAGTTGTACATCCTTATTAGTTAATAACCTTTTTCTTAATCGCCATTCACGATTTCCTGCATCTAAGACCGCCCGAACATCGGAAGTACTAGCTAATTAAAGTAATTACTCCAAATAAGGAAATGACCACAATCCATCAAGATCATTGATCAAGTTTATGGTAGTTTACGTTTTAGTACAGTCAGCAACAAAAGTTAATTAACATTTATGATTTTTAAATCCTAATTATTAAATACAATATTAGAAGTAAAACACAATGAATATAAAATTAAGATATAATAAACCCTCAGCTATCTCCTGAAATTCTGAAAGACTGTACATTATGTGTTTAGTGTCTGTTTAAATGAATATTACACCCACATTTCGCCAGTTATTTTTTTAGTCCCAAGTAATAGGGGGCGAGCCTATGGCCATCAACCAGACACAAACCCAAACTCCGAGGCTGCTACAGAGAAATTCCTGATGGAAAATCCCAAGGCAAGGCATTAAGTCCGCCTTTGTACATTGTATTTTTTTTGCATAAAGTTTAAATAAATAAATAAATAAATAAAATCCCAATAACACTTTGCCCGACCTGGGAATCACACCCAAGACCTCATGCACAGCAGTCGCGCTTGCGACCACTGGACCAACGAGGCAGTCATACATAAAAATGCATTTGGGTCATACGTAAAAAAAATTTCGCATCGACTTGAGAACCTCCTCCGTATTTTCGTCAGTTTAAAACTATATGACACTTAGTATAAAACGACGCAATCGGGATAATAACCGCTGATTATCGGCAAAATGGAATCTTACGGAAAATAACACCTATTGAAACAAATACTAGAGGAGTCATGGCTGTCGATAATCAGTAATTGATCATTCACGGTGGCCTGTAGCTGCCAAGTCTCAAGCGAAGGACGTGACCGCGAAAATCTTAAAGACCGGTTAAAAGTACTTCCTATATTAGAACGAAGTTCATTAAAGCCCAACACGCACGGAGAGCGGGAGCGGGACGTGAGCGTGGCGTAAGCGTGACGTGAGCGTGACGTGAGCGTGACGTGAGCGTGGCGTAAGCGTGACGTGAGAGTGACGTGAGCGTGGCGTAAGCGTGACGTGAGAGTGACGTGAGCGGGACGTGAGCGTTCAGTATGTGGACATCCATATCACGCCTCGCTGACGTCCGCTCCCGCCCTCTGTGTGTGTTGGGCTTAACGCGGCTTACGGTAGGAGTAAACTGACAGACATCGTCATATACGGAAAAAGCGTTATGTTCCAGGCGACCTTTCCTCTCTTCATCTTTCTATCTGTGTGTAAGTGTGAGCGAGTATCGAGATTTGAGCAGCAAGCATTGTGCGCGGTCAGCTGTATAAACTCAATACTAAAAACGTGTAAATTTTATTTAAACATTGTTTATTTTTTCATTTGTCATAAGAACAATCCCAACTGACAGCGCCCGTTCACGAACATGATGGTAAAGTTGGTAATTTACACAATTTTTTAACCGCCATTTTCTTTGTTCCAGATTCAAGCCAGCCAATCAAACAAGACTGATCCTACATAGAACTATGTAGCAACGTATACATAACTTAGATTTAAACATTCCAATGTATCAGTACCTAATATTATGAGAATTGGCCGACATTTTGTGTAGCGCGAAAAAAACAAGATGGCGTCTCCTGTCAAATCGGTTAAAGAAGAGAACGAAGGAGATGAGGCGAGTGAGAAGCTGTTGGAAGATAATCAGGTGCTGATCGTGCCGCCTGCGGTGCAGAATCAAGATGGAGGCCTCGTTGCTGCCAAGTCTTCAAAGAAAGGTGAGTTATTTTGGCTATTTTGAAAAAAATATCATCGTGTGGGCAGTAAGGTCTTGCGTCTTTACATATATATATATTTTTTCGTGGGGAAATCCTCATGGACTGCCTCCAGCTTGGGGAAGGCGGAGCGGTATGTCGGATCTTATCAAATAAAACTCCACAGTGTTCCTCCAATTACCTTTGGCTGGGGTACGGGGGCGTTCAGACCATTCTTCCGCACCCCGGCAGGTATCGACCCCACACAACCTTTTTTTTTTTAGTTGGTAAAAGTTATAAAATGACTCCTTCCGCCCTGTGTGGGGCGGAAGGGACTGTCAGACTTATACTGACTAAAAAACCACCCTGTTCCTTCTGTTGCCCTTTACGTTCCGGGGCCACGGTATCCTGTTAAGATGTTCCGCAAGCCCCACACACCCTAGTGTCAGAGTTTCTAAACCGTCTCATGGGCCTCTGACATGGTTTGAGTGGAACAGTAATAGGCTGGTAAAAGACCTATGTAATAGGCTGGTTTTTTATATAAAAGCAGACAGAATATTTTACCAAAACTTTGTGAAAACTTCATTAAAAAAAATGAAATAACCAATCTGTCTTGAGCAAGCGTGGTGATCAATTCTCATGCCTTCTTTGTATGAGAAGAGGCCTTTGCCCTGCAGCGGTACAGTCATAATAATTTAAACAGTTATGTGTCAACATGATAAGTCAACAATTTAGGTTCAAAGTATTTATGTATACATAAATGATTAACAGTCTTACATAGAAATTGTTATTGTTTTTGTAACAAAGGATTATTTTGAACAGTCATGTTAAAGACATATTGTGTTAATATAAAATACCCATTTAGTTTTCTCTTTGTACTAAATAAATAAATTAGTTATTATGAGTCAACTATTTACATCGGAAATATCCAGTACTCACATAACATAACATCACGCCTGTAATCCCCGAAGGGTTAGGCAGAGGTGTACACATTAGTACACCCACATTCCGCTAGTTATGTTTTTAGTCCCATGTAATAGGGGGCGAGCCTATTGCCATCAACCGGGCACAAATCCAGACTCCGAGGCTGCTACTGAGAAATTCCTGATGGAAAAACCCAATACCTAACACTTTGCCCGACCTGGGAATCGAACCAAGACCTCATGCACAGCAGTCGCGCTTGCGACCACTGGACCAACGAGGCAGTACTCACATTATATATATACGCATTAGGCCTGATTTTTTATTAGTCAGATTACTTTTATTCAAAGAATAAATATGACAGTTTGACATATTTTCCATATAAAAGTTGTCAAACCGCCATATTTATTCTTCCGTTAAGAGTTATTTGACGATTGAAAAATTAGCCTTTAGAAAAATAACGGCGAAATATCGGTATTCAATATGTTTTTTTTAATGGCTATGTTGCTTTATTTTAACATTTATCGCGAAATAACGAAGTTAACTAACCTCGTATCAAATTTCATCAAAATCGGTTCAGTAGTTTTTGAGCTAATTCTTTACACGTACTAAAATACAAATCTTTCCTCTTTATAATATTAGCACTATGTACTAAAATTATTTTCGTTATTATGAGTCAACTATTTTCATCAGAAATATCCAGAACTAACATTGTATTAATATTATAGCCCATTTGTCATAGCACTAGTTTCTGCACGCGATATTGTTCGCGTGTATTTTTTTAAACTAAACATTAGTAAGCATTTTCCAATTTTTCAATTCATTGACAGACGCAAAACTGAAATAAAACATTTACTCAAAGAAAAACCAAAAAAGAACAACCGTGCTTAAAAGACTCGTATCTCGATTCAAGAAAAAAAAATAAAAATTCACAAACGTTTTAATGTGGGTACTCCTAACTTTTTTATAACTCACTCATTCGCTCTGCTTAAAATATTCTTTTTAGTTTGTTCATTTATAGTGTAAGTGTCGTGTCCAGTTTTAAATATGGCTAAAAGCAGATACAAGAAGCTTAAAGGTAAGATTTTAATATGAAATTGATGTAGTTTACTTTGAAATATTGCCAGAGGCGTAACTTTACAATCTTTTTTTGCGCGTTGAAAATCCTCATGGACTCTATCCGTCGGTACTAAGTTACGGGCTAATAATGTGGAGTAACTCAGTCGATACCGACAGAGTTTTTAAAATACAGGAACGGTGTATTCGGGTTATTAATAAGGCATGGGTTTTAGACAGCTGTAAACCTCTATTTCAAAAATGTAAAATCCTTCCTCTACCTTGTATGTATATAAGAGACATCTGCATTTTTACGAAAAAGTACATGCATTATTTTAAATTACGCAGTGAGGTCTTGACAAGACAAAAAAGGAGTATGTTCCGAAACTTATTATATCAACCCCTTGTAAAAAAGATATTTAAAAGAAATATGTGTATTTTAATTTATAATAATATCCAAAATGAATTGAAACTGTTGGAGGGTAGTGTTTTTAAAAAGAAATTGTTAATGTGGCTCCAAAAATATTGTTTTTACAGTATTAAGGAGTTTCTGGAACATAAAAATTTGTAACGTTTAAGTATAATTAGAATAGACTAAATTTAAAAAATAGTAGAAAATAAAAATAAGAATTTGCACGCTTGCATGCAGGCAGAGTACTATAACTATTTAGGTTGTAAGAACTTACCTTTTTACGACGATTGTATCTCTAGCAAATAAACATTTGATTTGATTTGAGGGTCATGTCCGACTCTTCCCGGCTACCAACCGCAGTGTTCCACCTTTGCCTATGGCCGGGGATGCGGGATTCGTATAAGCATTCACCGTTAATCGCTAATCGCGGAAAAAATGTTAGTACTTAATTTATATAAGTCTGAAATCACCACGACTTGGACTGTCTCGTTGGACTAGTGGTCGCAAGCGCGACTGCTGTGCATGAGGTCTTGAGTTCGATTCCCAGGTCGGGCAAAGTGTTATTGGGTTTTTCCATCAGGAATTTCTCAGTAGCAGCCTTGAGTCTGGATTTGTGCCCGGTTGATGGCAATAGGCTCGCCCCCTATTACATGGGACTAAAAACATAACTGGCGAAATGTGGGTGTACTAATGGGTACACCTCTGACTAACCCTTCGGGGATTACAGGCGTGATGTTATGTTATGAAATCACCAATCCGCCTTGAGCAAGCGTAATGATCCATGCTCGTGCCTTCTCTGTATAAGAAGAGGTTTTCCAATAACAAAAATAGGCTGGCCAATTATGTACGTATTTTTTATTTATGTGAGAAATTAAACAGCCATGATAATGGAAACCACCTGTCTTCTTATGACGAAGTAATCAATACTTCCATGTTCATACATACAGAATACACTTTCCCATGGGGGTAACCACAGAACGCCACCTGCTACGATCCTTACATACTCCTTTCGCCTCATCTACGTTCATACATCTCGTCATACAAACACGCCGGTTACGAGTACTGCGCACCTGACCTTTCTGAAGAACCTCACTAATGTCTGTGTAGGTCTACCTAGGGCGGACTTCATATTCACAAATGGCTCATTTGTGGTTTTCGCAAAGATATTGTAGGAGCCTTCAGTAAGGTACTCGCACACTGCACTGCGCTACGCTTCGTGGTGCGTGGCGATGGAGCCACGCGTGCGTGTGCAGATCTGCATCATCGTACAGATTTCCCGCACAAATGCGCGGGGGATGCAGTACAGTCATGCGCTGGCCACGCGCAGGGGTGCGTGTTTCCCGCATGTAGGCGCGCGATCTGCAACACAGCGCGTGAATGCATTTTCTGTGTGTTGGAGTACGCGTGATTTCTATGCAAACACAGATACTTGCAAACAACAGAACACGCATTCCCGCGCTACGCTGCATGACGCGGGGCAGTGCGCCAATACCCTTAAAAGCTGCACTCGCACACGTGGCTCCAACGCCACGCACCTCGGAGCGTGGCGCGGGGCAGTGTGCGAATCGCCTTATCAGTATAAGAATTTTTGTAATCGGGCTTGTATTTCTAGTGATTACATACATACATACATACATAAACTCACGCCATTTTCACATGGGGGGTAGGCAGAAACCACAGAAAGCCACCTGCTACGATCCTTACATACTCCTTTCGCCTCGTCCACGTTCATACATCTCGTTAAACAAGCACGCCGGTTACGAGTACTGCGCACCTGACCTTTCTGAACAACCTCACCAATAAGGTCAGACTTCCTAGGGCGACCCTTCCCTGCGTTGCTACTCAGGGAGAGAGTTTACCTCTTACATGGAAAACGTCTCAATAATATGAGTACAGATACTATTTTCGCAACTTCATTCACGGGGATGTCAAAGACCCCCCTTAATTCGGCCCTGTCGCAAAATCTACCTCCCCTCCTCCCTAATTGCAGCGTCATAGGTAAAGTAGTTCTTGAGATTTCGTGTTTAGTCAATGAATAAACAAAAAATACAAACAAACTACGTCTTCATAATATTTGTATAAGTTAAACGCTAAGTGATCGTTCAGCGCGTTTCACGAAGAACGCGCGTCTTACTTATAATATCTTGTTCACACAATTAGCAGTTCGCTAATTTTATTTGAGACACAAAATACTACGCTACGCTTGCCGGGGTTGGTCCGTGGATGGGTGACCATCTTTACACACCGAGACTCCTCCGTGCTTCGGAAAGCACGTTAAGGGATGCGAGCCGAGCACGAGCCGACGTGGTATTGAAGTGCGTCGAGAGGGCCCGGACGGGACACGGATAATGCACTGTGTAATATAAATTGATTCATACAAAATATATGTAACAGATTTAAAACCGTGCCCCGTCCGTGCCCCGTCCGGGCCCCGCCCCGGGCACGGCCCGCTCTAATGAGAATCATCCCTTACCAAGGGGTATCGTATTACCCAGTTACTGGGTTGTGGAGGTCAGATAGGCAGTCGCTCCATGTAAAATACAGGTATTTAGCTGCATCCGGTTAGACTGGAAGCCGACCCCAACATAGTTGGGAAAAGGCAGATGATGATTTGAGACACAAAATATACAGGCACTCAAACGCCAGAAGTGACAGTTGCAGGTTTGACATAAGTGATAGAGAGTACTTCCGGCCGTTTTAGAGCAACACGACTTCCGGAGCAAAATGCACCTGATGGCGCTCTGTGCTTTTTTTAATAATGGGCGAGCCTATTGCCATTAACTGGGCACAAATCCAGACTCCGAAGCTGTTACTGTGAAACTCCTAATGGAAAAACCAAATAATACTAAGCCCGACCTGGGAGTCAAACCCAAGTCCTCATGCTCAGCTGTCGCGCTTTGAGACCACTAGACCAACGAGGCAGTCAAGGTGTTTTTTTAATAAGTAGTACAATAAACTCACGCCTTTTTCTCATGGGTGTAGGCAGAAACCACAGAAAGCCACCTGCTACGATCCTTACATACTCCTTTCGCCTTATCCACGTTCGTACATCTCGTCGTACAAGCACGCCGGTTACGAGTACTGCGCACCTGACCTTTATGAATAACCTCACCAATGAGGTCAGTGTAGGTCTTCCTAGGGCGACCCCTCCCTGCGTTGCCACTCACCTCTGCCATAAAATACTTTGCCTTACCTTTAATACCTTTTTTGTAATAATAAGCTTGGAAATCAAAGCTTATTTTTAACCGACTTATAAATACGGAGGAGGTTCTCAATTCGGATGTTTGTATTTTTTTAAATATATTTGACTGGCCTCTTGGTCTAGTAGTTAGTGACCCTGACTGCTAGGACGGAGGTCGTGGTTTCGATTCCCACCCAGGACAAATCTTTGAGTGTTGAGCACGAAGATTTGTTCTGTGTCTGGGTGTAATTTATCTATAATATGTATGTATTTAGAAATATATAAGTATATTTAACAGTTGTCTTACCATAGTACAGGCTCTGCCTAGTTTGGGATCAGATGGCAATGTGTTAGTTGTCCTAAGATATTATTATTATATTATTTTTCATTTTTACAACCTATCCTAACTAATATTATAAATGCGAAAGTAAGTTTGTTTGTTTGTTTGTTACCATTTTACGCCTAAGCCACTGAACCGATCATCCTGAAATTTTGCATATACGTTGCCAGGTGTACAGCAACGAACATAAGATACCTTTAATCCCGAAAAAAAGTACTGTTTCCGAGGGAAATCACAATAACGTTCTTATAATCATAGATGGCGCCACGTGTCGTCTCGAATTGAAATGACAGGACATGTGTAATTTTTTCCGCGACTTTGTCTGTGTCCGCTATAACCGAAATTTACGCGGACGAAGTCGCGGGCAGAAGCTAGTACAAAATAAATTACAGCTATAACAAGAGGTGACACCATTATTGTCAATCAATTGCGTTATAAATAAGTAGGTAATAGTTTTAAACAGGAAAATTATAATAATAATATTACACTCGCTTTTTTCGAACTAGGTTATTATTGTTTATTTATTTTAACACTAGCTTCTGCCAGCGTCATCGTCCGCGCAAAAATAAAATAAAATATAGCCTATGTTACTCGCAAATAATGTAGCTTTCTAATGGTGAAAGAATTTTTAAAATCGGTCCAGTAGTTTTTGAGTTTATCCATTACAAACAAACAAACAAAAATAAATTTTTTTTTCTCTTTATTGCACAGACAGCATCTGGTCATTGGTGCCGATTCCCTTGTTCACAAACTAGACTAAATTTAGAGAATTGACATCTCTTACTAACGTACAGCGAAAGGAAAGGACGGTGACATTCCGTGACATTAAAGAACTAAGTTAGCGATGTCAAATTAGTTTTGCCTTGAACTTTTCCGTATTTTTAATCCATACGTTTTAGTTCACCATCCATACAACTATATGGATGGTTTCAGATTGACTAAATTTGACAGCTCTTATTTACATTAGTCTCTTTCTTGTTTTATTGGACAGAAAAAGATGGAAATAGTCTAATTTTAGTTTAGTTTGTGACCAAGAGAATCGGCACCATTGTGGATAAACAGGACTCGAATATCCTAAAAACATTTATTCGTGCACAAATTTTATAACCTTTTTGTAACTTTTATGGACATGGTCTGAAATAAAGATTGTATTATTATTATAAATGCAGCCTAGTCCATCGTCGTTTTCACCCGACCACGCCAAAACCAAAAAGAAGGTTATGATTTCATCAGGCTATGTATGTTTTTGACTGCCTCGTTGGTCTAGTGGTCGCAAGCGCGACTGCTGTGCATGAGGTCTTGGGTTCGATTCCCAGGTCAGGCAAAGTGTTATTGGGTTTTTCCATCAGGAATTTCTCAGTAGCAGCCTCGGAGTCTGGATTTGTGCCCGGTTGATGACAAAGGCTCGCCCCCTATTACATGGGACTAAAAACATAACTGGCGAAATGTGGGTGTACTGATGGGCACACCTCTGCCTAACCCTTCGGGGATTACAGGCGTGATGTTATGTTATGTATGTTTTTATTAAGTTGTTCTGTATCTAGGTCAATGCACCGACTTAATACCACCTCGTCTAGACAGTAAAATTCACACAACTAAGTATATTACTAAGCTTGTCTGTGCCAGCCCTTACATGCAGCAAGCATGCAAGGATTTTATACATTATTCTTTAAGGTGACTGCCCATTGCACCGTACCATAACAGGACAGGTACAGTAGGGGGTCATAAGTGGAGTTGCAATCACAATAAGCTTTTCAATTAATTGTTATTTTTTAACTTACGACTTTTCGACGCCATCTACGTATTCTGAGGTGTTCGCAGGTACTTACATAGCATGCTACTGCACTTATGACCCCTTACTGTACTTGTAATTTTTTTTAAGGTGGTAAAAATCATCATATTTTATGACTCCTTCCGCCCTGGGTGGGGCGGGACTGTCAGACTTTTACTGACTAAAAAACCACCCTGTTCCTTCTGTTGCCCTTTGCGTTCCGTAGCCACGGTATCCTGTTGAGACGTCCCGCAGCCCTGGCAGGCGTTGGCCCCGTTGGGGGCCCAATAACACTGCCTGACCTGGGAATCGAACCCAAGACCTCATGCTTAACAGTCGCGCTTTGCGACCGCTAAACCAACGAGGCAGTCCGCAATTTGAGATGAAAATAAAAATAACTAAATCCTGTATTGAACGAACACCGTCTGAACTATTCTTTAATCGTAGCATGCAAGGATATAGTAATTGTTAACGCACACGCAAAAAGTATCTAGTTTCTTCAGATTTCATCACAATTTGCTCAGTTTTATACAGTGCAGTGCTATGGGTAGTGATCAGAATCGTTCTAAGAAGGAAGGTATGTTACACGTTAATTACGATAAATCTGCAACGTCTAAGACTTTATTTATTTCAATTAGACCATTTACAGGCACTTTTGAATTGTCAAGGAGTCGGTCAGTTAGTCAGAAAGTTGAAGCTAGTTGCTCGTTCCTAAACGTAGGTAGGCTTCTATAAAGAAAAACGAGCTGCCTAGCCTTTTCCCAACTATGTTGGGGTCGGCTTCCAGTCTAACCGGATGCAGCTGAATACCAATAGTTTATTTGGAGCGACTGCCTATCTGATCTCCACAACCCAGCAATTGGGTAATACGATACCCTTGGTAAGACTGGTTGTCAGACTTTCGGGGACCCGTAACGACTATCAAAGATCCACGTATGACAGCCGGGACCAGCACTTGACATGCTTTCCCAGTCTCGGTGTGTTAAGACGGTCACCCATCCACAGATAAGCCTTGGCAAGTGTAGCTTAACCTGATGGATTGACCGCGCGGCTGTTATTACTTAGCCACCAGCTCCTCGCTCCGGCATGAAACGTTTAAATTAAAAGATCCCTTAAAAACCTACATAATTTCTCCCCCACATAGGCTCGCCCCCCTATTACATGGCTCTTTAACAAAACTGTGCGAAATGTGGGTGTACAAATAGGTACACCTCTGCTGCCTAACCTTTCGAGGATTATAGGCGTGATGTTATGTTATAATTTCTCCTTAAAAAACGCGCCTGCGTTGTAAAAGTGTTGAAAAGATACAATGCGCGTGCACATACATCTCGGCTAACTCCAAAGTCATTGACCCAGTTAAAACCGCAAAACAGCTGGTGTTTGAAGTTACGATTTAAAACCAGATGGAGGACGAAGACCTTTTAGAATGAAAACACGACTTGCATGCTCATTTTTATTGCCAAAAAACCCCAAAGTGAGCTCAGACTCCGTTGTCGGTCGGTCCGTATGTTTGTCACAGGCGAACCGTAATTGGTATCCTAACTAATATTATAAATGCGAAAGTAAGTTTGTTTGTTACCATTTTACGCTTAAGCTACTAAACCGATCATCCTGAAATTTTTCATATACGTTGCCAGGTGTACAGGAACGAACATAGGGTACCTTTAATCCCGAAAAAATGTACTGTTTCCGAGGGAAATCACAATAACGTTCTTATGATCATAGATGGCGACACGTGTCGTTTCGAATCATGATTTTATGATATGGGTAATTTTTTTCGCGACTTCGTGTGTGTCCGCGGTACGTTTTACGCGGACGAAGTCGAAGATAATTGATTTTTACAGTGTTTTTCTATAGCCGTAATTAAGAGCGTCATTTCATACTAACTTCCCAAGTCCTTATTTATTACACGACTGCCCCAAAAAAAAAGAATGTTATAAAAAAATAAAATTTAAAAAAAAAAATATCTTGGGACAACTCACACACGGCTATCTGATCCCAAGCTAAGCAGAGCTTGTGTTATGGTAATCAGACAACTGATATACATACTTATATAATTTATAAATACATACATATTACAGATAAATCACACCCAGACACAGAACTAACAATCATGCTCATCACGCAGTTTGTCCTGGGTGGGAATCGAACCCACGACCTCCGACTTAGCAGTCAGGGCCACTAACCACTAGACCAACAGGCCCGTCAAATGTGTTCAGGGTTAATGTATGTATGTATGTAAGTTTCTTTATTCCACCATAACTTTTAAACGCCAGAACCTATTTAGATGTATGGGGTATCGTTACAATTACAATCCTTGCAGGCTAGTCAAAAATAAAAAGATCGGTGATGTCACTTTAAAACGTAAATTAATACCAGCCTCAATTTATTTTTTTAATGAATCTAGTTGTGTTTATATTTATCGTCTAGAATTTGACAAGTAGATTTAAAAAAATATATGTATAACAGTGCAAATAAAAAACGTCGTAAAAAAAAACTGACGAGTAAACAAAGATCAAATAGGTGCAATTTTTGCAGTCGTGTTTTTTAATTTTTTTTTATTATAGTAACTTGTTCGCAATGAGCTCAGCTCGTGGCTAAGTACCTAATAACAGCCGCATGGGTCGATCCGTCAGGTTAAGCAACGCTTGCCGGGGTTGGTCCGTGGATGGCTGACCATCTTTACACACCGAGACTCCTCCGTGCCTCGGAAAGCACGTTAAGCCGTTGGTCCCGGCTGTCATATGTGGATCTTTGACAGTCGTCAGAAGCCCGAAAATCTGACAACTAGTCTCACCAAGGGGTATCGTATTACCCAGTTACTGGGTTGTGGAGGTCAGATAAGCAGTCGCTCCATGTAAAATACTGGTATTCAGCTGCATCCGGTTAGGCTGGAAGCCGACTCCAACATAGTTGGGAAAAGGCTAGGCAGATGATGATGAGTAGCTTGTTTGAAATAAATGAACTGATTTTAATTTTTCCTATGCATAAGCAGGATTTATATAGGTTTTTTTTTTTAAAGTTAATTGAAAACGTTTTCGAAATTAAGTTTGCCATAGAAACAGAGATTTCCAAATATCTTTTTTTAAATAAAACATTTCGAAAATGTTCTCTGATAGTTTTATAGACCTATGTATGTATCCTGTTTAAAAATCGGTTTATTCGTTTCGAAAAATAAGAACTTGAAAGTCTGTTTAAAATGCCGTACGGCGTAAACGCTCTTAAAGCAATGATTATAAAGTTCATAACGTAAATCAGTTTTTAATATTTAAAATTTGTGTTCCGATCTGCGTTTCACTTGTAATCGCTCTCCACTGAAATAAATCGCTTTGAAAGACCGTTGACTCCGTCTGCGTCTGACTCATGGACAGCTGGTGATAATAGTGGGCGTGTCTGTTTGTGTGTACTCATCTGTTTGATGTCATTTCCGCATCAGTTCCTCGGATTTTTTTTTGGTGCTATTTTTTAATTTTTTGACTGCCTCGTTGGTCTAGTGGTCGCAAGCGCGACTGCTGTGCATGAGGTCTTGGGTTCGATTCCCAGGTCGGGCAAAGTGTTATTGGGTTTTTACATCAGGAATTTCTCAGTAGCAGCCTCGGAGTCTGGATTTGTGCCCGGTTGATGGCAATAGGCTCGCCCCCTATTACATGGGACTATAAACATAACAAACATTGTGGGTGTACTAATGGGTACACCTCTGCCTAACCCTTCGGGGATTACAGGCGTGATGTTATGTTATGCTATTTTTTAATCCGTAACTAAATCACTGCAGACTTTTGCTTACTCATCTTTCTGGATATTGTCATAAAATAAATACATAACATCACGCCTATAATTACCGAAGGGTTTGGCAGAGGTGTACTAATTACACCAATATTTCGCGAGTTATGTTTAAGTCGCATGTAATAGGCGGCGAGCCTATTGCCATCAACCGTGCTCCAATCCAAACTCCGAGGCTGCCACTGAGAAATTCCTTTTGGGAAAATCCAATTTTCACTGCCCGACCTGGGAATCCAACCCAAGACCTCATGCTTAGCCTACGCTCTTTGCGACCACTAGACCAACGAAGCCGATGACAATCTACAATGTAAACAAAGCTTCTGTTTACCTACTTTCCACAAAACTATTTCAAACGAATACAAAGACTAGGGTCTGGGGAAGATGCAGTCAATTAAATGGACGCTAAAAATAAAGGTCGTGTCATATTTGGAAACATACGGGAGTTTGAAGAGTCAACCTTTTTTTTTTTTAAAAAAAAGTAAGGAATCTTTAATTGTTAATTTTTTATGCAACATGTTTCTTTTGAGAGCAACTATTGCAGCAACTGGCAACTATCTGGCAACTAGCTGTTTACATACATTTCAATTGGACTGCGCACACAGAGAAACTCGAGTCTCGAGTTGCGGCAATCGTCAACAATTTTCAGTTGCTGCAATCGATGACTAAATTAGTTGCTAGTTACCGCAAGTAGCAACTGTTAAATATTATACCGGTTTTTAAAGATGCTGGTTTCATTAACCGTCAATCGCAACGCTTCGGGCGATTTCACACCCTCTCTCCCTTTCCCTGTGCCCGGCAATGCCAGTGTCGCTACGGCAACGGCATACGGCAACTCGACTGCGAAAGTTGCTCACAGATTGCCATAAAGTTGTGGCAACCGTAAACGTTATAGCAACTATAAACTTTTATAGGAAACCTTTAAAGACTTGATAGTTGCCTCAACTTAAGTTGCTCCGTGTGTAAAGCGCCTTAGCCCCCTACGTCAGGGGTCACCAAATGGCGGACCGCGGTCTCCTAATATTAAGAATGTCAAAATTAATAATTGTTAAAAAATTTAGCCTTTACTAAATCTTTATTAATTACTCAAGGCCCACGTAATGAGACACAATTTATTTTCTATTATGCACGCTGGCAGCTAACTGTCGGTGCTTTGAGAATGAACAAATTAATAAAATAACCAAATTAATCCTGAACAGCTTAAAAATCTAGGATTTTTAATAATTCCATGACATGTGTACAAGAACAGGGCAAGGCAAACAACCAGTCTTACCTAGGGGTATCGTATTCCTCGCAGCGAACCGTCGGTGCCTTGTGGGTCCAATATAAAAATGCTTTCAGGTTGCTGATGGGATTGCCTCGCTACTGCAGTGCGTCGGCGATGTTTGCTGATGCTCAAATGGACGGCTTTCACGCCATTATGCGTAAGAGAGCAGCATCGCTGATGCGAAGGGTGAGAGGCAGTCCCAACAGTTACCTGAGGGTAATTGCAGACTACATCCATAGTCCTATTTGGAGGCATTGGATTGGGCTGCACGTTCTCTAGGCGGACTGGCGTCTTTGTATTTGTAAATTACTAACATAGCTTTCAGTCATCGTGATATAATACTAACACTCTATGGACCTAAAAAGTCTGAAATAAATGTTTTGAATTGAATTGAATTACCCTGTTACTGGGTTGTGGAGGTCAGATAGGCAGTCGCTCCATGTAAAATACTGGTATTCAGCTGCATCCGGGCAGACTGGAAGCCGACCCCAACGTAGTTGAAAAAGGCTAGGCAGATGATGAAATAAGTACAAGGAAGAATATTAAACAGCTTGCAACACAAATAGGAATTCAGTAATAAAGCATTTATGAGCTGTTAACGTAGACGGCACGTGACACTTTTAATGATCTGTGAAATTACGTGTTTTAGTATTTCATCTTAAGTTTTAAAGGGCACTGTCAAGGTCGACTGTGTCTGACACGTGATCTGTGTTGCCAGGTGTGAGGGAGATAGGGTTACCAACCCTACTATATAATATAGTATCCTACTATATTAGAGTCGGGGGCCTACTATATTTTTGAGAAAAAGATATAGTAGGCGAAACTACTATATTTTAAAGGCATCAAACTCTTAAGCAATAATATTCATTTAATTAAGAAATAAAGTACCTATTTTGGAACCTACTATATTTTTTAAAACATTTTCTTAACCTACTATATTTTTATGGGTAATAATTTTAGAATTACTATATTTGACTGACAAAGAATTGGCAACCCTAGAGGGAGATGGCCAAAATGTGATCTAAATGTTAATAAAAAGTAATACCAGCCTTCTGCCATACATCTCAGTATCAGCCTCGAAGTCTGGATTGGTGCCCGATTAATGGCAAGGCAATAGGCTCGCCCCCTATTACATGGGACTAAAAACATAACTGGCGAAATGTGGGTGTACTAATGGGTATACCTCTGCCTAACCCTTCGGGGATAACAGGCGTGATATTATGTTATGTAGTATCTGTTTGTAATATTAAAATAACCGCTTTTTACTACATGCATATGAATATACGAGTAAATATTTTTTTTCAATTTTTGTCTGTTTGTTCCGGCTAATCTCTGGAACGGCTGGAACGATTTTGATGGGACTTTCACTGGCAGATAGCTGATGTAATAAGGGGATACTTAGGCTTCCACGCAAAAAAATAAAACCTCGCAGAAAACCGACATTCATGCGGACAAAGTCGCGGCTATAAGCTAGTTTAATATATGTTTGTAATACTATTTACGGTTGCGTGTCTCAGAGTAATATGTTTAGAGGTCAGATGGAAGAGATTGTGTGAAATATTGCAAGAAAATTCTGGTTGGAACTTCGGCCTAGTTAGTGCTTTGAATTTGTGAATATTTCGTGGGACTGCCTCGTTGGTCTAGAGGTCGCAAAGCGCGACTACTGAGCATGAGATCTTGGGTCTGATTCCCAGGTCGGGCAAAGTGTTATTGGAGTTTTATATCAGAAATTTCTTAGTAGCAGCCATAGAGTCTGAATTTGTGCCCGGTTGATGGCAATAGGCTCGCCCCCTATTACATGGGACTTAAATATATTCTTCTAGCTATTCTCAAAATTTCAGCCCAACTAAAATAACGAAGGTCTGACGAACGAATTAAACATAACTGGCGAAATGTGGGTGTACTAAAGGGGACACCTCTGCCTAACCCTTTGGGGATTGCGAGCGTGATGTTATGTACTTAATAATTAAAAATGCTGGTCCACTGGTTAAGGCTCTCATGGATGAAGTTGTGGGTTCCCAACTGTGTACGGAAAAGTACTAATATGGCTTGTAATATTTTTTTTTATTGTACATATTATACATTGTGAGGAAACCTGGACGTATAAATAATACATACATAACATCAGCCTTTAATCCCCCAAGGGTTAGGCAGAGGTGTAGGTACCCATTAGTACACCCACATTTCGCCAGTTATGTTTTTAGTCCCATGTAATAGGGGGCGAGCCTATTGCCATCAACCGGGCATAAATCCAGACTCTGAGGCTGCTACTGAGAAATTCCTCATGGAAAAACCCAATTACACTGCCCGACCTGGGAATCGAACCCAAGACCTCATGCACAGCAGTCGCGCTTGCGACCACTAGACCAACGAGGCAGTCGTATAATTAATGTAATTCTTTAAGTCGCCAATCCGCCTTGTGCAAGCACGGTGATTAATGATCGTGCTCTCTATGAGAAACGTCTAGTATTATTTTTATTTATTGAAAAATGCCAATTTTCTATTTTTTCCTATTTTGACAGAAGTCTAAAATTCCGGCCTTGTTGGGAAAATTCCCATCTTCTGGATACACTGAACATCAATATACGTAATGTCAAAATCAATTCGTAATTACTTCTTACGGCTTCTGTACGCAATTTGTTATTTGTTTTACACGACTGCCCCAAAAAAGGAGTGTTATGTGTTCAGGGTTAATGTGTGCATGTAATTATGTATGTATGTATTTGAGTTTCTTTATTCCACTATAACTTTTTTAACGCCTGAACCGATTTAGATGTATGGGGTATCGTTACAATCCTTGCATCGTCCCGAGTAACATAGGCTAGTACAAAATAAAAAGAAACCGGTGTGGTCACTTTAAAATGTAAATTAATACCAGCCTCAGTTTATTTTTTTAATGATGCTGGTCGTGTCTATGTTTATCGTCTAGAATTTGATAAGTAGATTTAAAAAATATATAACACTGTAAATAAAAAACGTCGTAAAAAAAACTGACGAGCAAACAAAGTACAAATATGTGCAATTTTCGCAGTCGTGTTTTTTTATTTTTTTATTTACCGTAGCTTGTTTCTCAAACTATGTTTACCATTGAGAAACCGGCGAAATGCGGGTGTAGTATTTGGTACACCTCTGCCTAATGCCCTGGATCAGCCCTTGGATGTATGTATGTCTTAACCTCTCACCCAAAAACTACTGAACGAACCTGGATGAAATTTGACACACCTATAGATTATAATCTGCAATGATTTAACACACACACAGATTATAGTCTGGAATAGCACATAGGGTACTTTTTATCCCGAAAAAATATACGGTTCCCGTGGGATCATATATCAACTGCAGACGAAGTCGGGGGCAAAAGCTAGTCTACACTAATATTATAGAGAAGAAAAAATTGTATTTTAGTTTGTTTGTTTGTAATGGATAAACTCAAAAACTACTGGACCGATTTTAAAAATCCTTTCACCATTAGAAAGCTACATTAGGTAGACTGGTAGAAAATGCCTAAGGCATTAAGTCCGCCTTTGTACAGTGTATTTTTTTACATGTGCATAAAGTTTTAATAAATAAATAAATACATTATCTCCGAGTAACATAGGCTATATTTTATTTTATTTTTGCGCGGACGTAGCCGCGGGCACAAGCTAGTATCATATAAACACCATAGCACGCTCTCCAATATTTTATCCCGTATATTCCATGTTTCCAGTTCCAAAATTGGCTGCCATCCAAGCCGTGGGTGCAAGCATTTATAAATACTATATTTTTAACATGACCCAGCTAATGGACGCGCCTTAGAATTCATAAGAGGAATTATTGCTCCGTGCAATGCTTCCCAAAATTCCAGGCTGAAAACAAACAAACCAAATTCAAAAAATGACACGTGCGTTGTCTTGCACGGTGTTTATTTATTTAAACTTTATGCATCAAATGTACAAAGGCGGACTTAATGCCTTAATGCTTAGGTGTTGCTAGTTATGATTAGTTGACCAATAAATGCCTTAATGCTTAGGTGTTGCTAGTTATGATTAGTTGACCAATAAATCTGCCGGCCTGGACTGAAGGCGAATACTTACAACTAGAAATTCTTTCATAGGGATATGAATACACACATTGAAATAGTAATATGAAAGGGCGCGTCATTTTATAGTAGTTTATCTCTACGAATAGTTAATATTACCGCCAAACAATTAGTGGTCTATAGATAAAAAAAAAAAAAAAATCGAGCCATTTGACAATAAAGGTTAAGAACTTATAGCCGTAGTGGAATGAGCCCAAAACCGCTCAAGTGCCAAAATATGGAAGATGTAATTCGGGCTATTGGGGCAATAGGTGAGCTTTTGATGTGATTGCCAAGTAGCACGGAATCCCGTAAATATATTGACTTCACTTGATTGATTGATAGATAACATAACATCACGCCTGTAATCCCCAATGGGTTAGGCAGAGGTGTATCCCGCATACACCCGCATTTCGCCAGATATGTTTAAGTCCCATGCGAGCCTATTGCCATCAACCGGGCACAAATTCAGACTCCGAGGCTGCTGCTGAAAAATTCCTGATACCCAATAACACTTTCCCGACTTGGGAATCGAACCCAAGACCTCATGGTCAGCAGTCGCGCATTGCGACCAACGAGGAAGTTGATAGATCTGATTTGCTATTTTGTGAAAATATAATGCTGACTGTTTGCCGTTGTCTTTTTCAAATTGACATATACTGCACACGATTTAATGCTCTAATTTTTGCTGAACTTTTTTTTTTTTCTTTTTTTTTTGCGATTTTGCGTTTAATTTTTAAATTAATCTTGCTGTTTAGCGCTCGTACATTAATTTGCACCTACCATGTTATCTCTTCACCACCTTCGGTTGACTGTTAGAGAATGCCTAAGGCATTAAGTCCGCCTTCTTTTGTTGCATAAAGTTTAACATACATAACATCACGCCTGTAATCCCCGAAGGGTTAGGCAGAGGTGTACCCATTAGTACACCCACATTTCGCCAGTTATGTTTTTAGTCCCATGTAATAGGGGGCGAGTCTATTGCCATCAACCGGGCACAAATCCAGACTCCGAGGCTGCGACTGAGAAATTCCTGATGGAAAAACCCAATAACACTTTGCCCGACCTGGGAATCGAACGCAAGACCTCATGCACAGCAGTCGCGCTAAAGTTTAAATAATAAATAAATTGCTGGTTTGGAGCGGTGTCGGTATAATGTGCCATGATCTTTAGGAAGAAAGTGTTTATTGTTTTCTAATAAAAATCTTCTCTTTGTCCACAGTAAAGTTGCCGGAAGACTCAAATGCGGTATGCGGCGGCCGGTTCACAATCGGTCCGGCGCCGGAGCGGGACTGGGAGATGGTCCCGCCTGACGGGAAGTGGGGCTGGTGCGTTCTCGTAGGTAATCTGCCACGTGTGGCCCCTGTAACCATAGACTAATGAGGGTAGGCTGTGATGGTGTCTGCGGATCATGACGCCTTAGGCCGCTTGTACACGCTAAGAAATTTCGCCGTGTCTGCTGCAGAGAGGACCAATTAATCGTGTACACGACAAGAATTTTGTCGGATCTAGGCACAAAATTTTAAAATTTACTGCAGTATCTTCGCGCGTCGGGTCTAACGCAGACAAGATTATTTTCTTTGGTCAGCGCCGAAGCAGTGTACACAGTTCGTGTGTAGAAACCACACGAATTTCTGTATAGGTTCGGCGACTTTCATTAGCGTGTACAAGCGGCCTTATTCGTTAGGCAATCTGAATCAGTTCGCTCAAAATATACCTATCCGATGACCAAGCTGGGGGCTTAGACAAAGTAACAATTTCAAAACGATAACGAAATTAGAAAAGACTAAAATGTATGGGATTGTCATAAGCCGCGTTAAGTCACGTGGTCAATCGACGAAGCGATGTTACTTTGTCTAAGCCCCCTGATCAGTCTTCTTTTCGGGGTCGGATTGTCAGTGTGACAGATGTCAAAAACGTAATTTTTTCTAAACGTCACTTGATCTTAAGTCACTATGAAAATGATACTTTTTTTGGAACGTTTATTACCGCATGTGTCTCGTCAAGAAAAAGCGGTTTTCCTGATCCAGGCGACATTTTCTCTCTTTTTATTTCTCTCTGCCTCTTTCTATTATACAGTGTCATTGAAAAAATACCCGAAACCTGAAAAGAGGTCATTGTACTCATTATTATGAACAACTTTTTCTATGGAACCAACCCTGATCATGAAAAAAAATCAGCTGTTTCATACATTACGATCTTGTTATGTAGCATTTTTGTAGGGAACAACTGATTTTTTTTCATGATTTCGGGATTGGTCCCATAGTATAAGTTGTTCATAATGATGAGTACAATGACCCCTTTTCAGGTTTCGGGTATTTTTCAATTACCCTGTATACGCGTGTCGCAATGAATTATTTTAACGTGTATTAAGCAATGGTCGTTGGAGCTAACTTGACCCTGAATTTGCGAACATAGTACGTGACGCCTTTTTGGCTAGACGGACTGGCGATGTTAAATCGGCGCCGGCGGCTGGATAGAAGCCAGTATTTGAAATTGTAGTTAAAGCCTCTGTCCATAGATCCTAGTACGACCGGAGTAAACATATCCATTTCGCCGGTTTCTTTTTATTTTGTACTAGCCTATGTTACTCGAAACGCTGCAAGGATTGTAACGATACCCCATACATCTAAATCGGTTCAGGCATTTAAAAGTTATGGTGTAATAAAGAAACTCACATACATACATACATTAACCCTGAACACACAACACTACGATTTTTGGGGCAGTCGTGTAAAAAAAAAACCCAAATTAATTTGTTATTGATTCTTGAATTTGGCAAAGTTGCAAAACTACACCTTGTATAAACCTAATTCTGGGGTACCTAGGCAGTATTAATACATGACCTACATGTCCACAGGTGCTACCCTCGTCAATATCTTAATTCCTGGTACCATCAAGTCTTTCGGAGTACTCCTGGTCGAGTTCAATGATGTCTTTCAATCGAGCGCGTCGGCTTCCTCTGGAATCGTTGCGCTGTGTTACTTCTTGTACAGTAGTTTGGGTGAGTGTTTCTTCATTTATTTACTAGTTTTTGCCTGAAACTTCGTCCGCGTAAATATCGGACATCCGTTTTTTGCCCTTAAGGGAGAGAATTTTGGAAAATCTCTTCTAAGCGAATGTCTATTGACTATAAAGTACATCTCTGATGTTTGTATAGTACGTGCCACGAAAGATGAGACTTGACAAGCGTCAGTAATGGGGAGCTTGCGCAGGTATGGCTGTACGAAATAGTTATCTATAATTTGTGTATATATCCAGTGATATTTCAATGTCATTTAGATTAAAATTCTTAACAGTGTTGGTGGCTTCCAGTCTAACCGGATCCCGCTGTTAGCTAATATCAGTATTTTACATGGAGCGACTGCCTATCTGACCTCCACAACCCAGTAATTAGGTAATACGATACCCCTTGGTAAGACTGGTTGTCAGTCTTTCGGGCTTCTGACGACCCGTAACTCCTGTCAAAGATGCACGTATGACAGCCGGGATCATTGGCTTAACGTGCTTTCCGAATACTGTGTACTTATTGAAATTGCTCGATATTCCAGGTCCATTATCATCTATATTGTCAGTGAAATGGTCGTATCGGACGGTGACGCTGATAGGCGGAAGTTTCGCAGCGTTCGGCATGATATTTAGCAGTTGTGCGTTTTCTATCACTTATCTGTATTTTAGGTGAGTTGAGTATACTTTATTTTTTATTTTTTTGGACAACTTTGCCCTAATATAATTATGTTCCTTACAGACAGACACATAGGTATTGTAAACACATTCATTTGTGATACATTTCACGATAAACTAGATTATTAAAAAAAACTAATACATTCGTGTCATCGTTAAGGGGCCGTCTCCACGAGCGAGAGTATCGTGTCTACACACAGCGTTGTAATCGCGGCGATGCGATGGCTACAAATACGTAGCACGACGATAATGTCGCTGCGATTCTATCGCTCGTGGAGACGACCCCTAAGCGGTTAATCGACTTTTCACGTAACCAGAGGATTGGCCTTTTCTTGGGCCAAAGAATCAGTAGTGTCATTCAACGTGGCAAACTAATTTGATATATTTAACTTAGTTTGTAAGTGTTACCGTCCTTCTCTTTAGCTGTGTGAAGAGATGCCAATTCTCTTCTGAAAATTTAGTCTATTTTGTGAACAAGGGAATTGGCACCAATATTTTCCTCAAATCTTCATTGTCTCATTTCCAGTTTCGGCGCAATGGTGGGCACGGGGGCTGGTCTCGCGTTTCCACCTACAGTTTACATAGTAACCTCGTACTTCGTCCGCCTAAGAGGTCTCGCGAACGGCATCTGCATGTCTGGCAGTGCTTTTGGCAGTATCATCCTACCGCCTGTGCTGAGGTACTTGCTGGAAGAGTATGGATATAAGTGAGTGAATAATCTGTCTTTATTAATTTACTAGTTTTTGCCCACGACATCGTCCGCTTCAAAGTTGACATATTATGACACGGAAACCATTAATTTTTCAATAATAAAAATTAGCCTATGTGCTATTCCATGCTATAATCTATCTTTATAACAAATTTCATCCAGATACGCTCAGCCGTTTTGGCGTGATTGAGTAACAAACAATCATTCGTTAAAACTTTTGCATTTAACACTTTTTTAGCCCTAAAAACCAGATTGATTTTCAATGAACAGTACAATTAGATTATAAGTACTTTGAGATCAATCATTTGAGTTATCAAAAATGAGACAGATGGAGATAATTGCTGAGTGAGATAGAGATTACTCCATATTATTTCCATAGACTAGAGTTGACTAGACGAATAATATAAGTCTGGAATCGCCAATCCCCTTTGAGCAAGGTTGATGATCAATGCTCGTGCCTTTATCTGTATGAGAAGAGGTCTTTGCTCAGCAGTGCAACAATAATAGACTGATACTAACCCGTCTTCCATCTCCTTCCAGGGGCGCAGTGCTAATACTAGGCGGTATAATGCTCAACGTGTGGGCTGCAGCGCTCCTCTTCCAACCCGTTGAAGAACATATGGTCAGGAAATATAAGGAGGTAGAAGAAGACGAGGATGGACCGCAGGTTAGTTACCACGTGTTTGGCAAAGTTGACAAAAAGTTTTGGCAAAGTTGGAGAGAATTTGGCAAAGTTGGAAAAAGTTTTGGAAACTTTTCCAGCTTTACCAATATTTGGATAAGTGAAATTTGAAGGCTTTTAGCAATAGTGATGTTGAAGTTTCCAATTTTACCAACTTTTTTATTTTTATTAATTTATTGTTATTAGTGACTTATTTAACGATTATACAATTTTGTTTTTCTATAATTTTAGCCATATTTACGGAACTATATGGCTTTATCATTTTTTTTAAATTAATTAAGGGGGGCTGAATAAAAAGTCAGTGACTGTCAAACTTATCCTTCGTCCCCCATTTTTAACATTATCATTTATTTGTGTTACATAATACTTACTTTTATTCTCGCGAGTATTTTATGCTGCATTGAAACTAGTCTTATTAAATAGTATCAAGTTTTTAAAATTCTTCTCTAAAAATACTTTGAATATATAAAAATCTGTTAAAAGACAAAATGACTATGTTTTCGGGAATTCCAACTGCATTACATTTTATACATCCAGTTTTAAGTTGTAAGGCCGCTTTCCCATTGGCGTTTTACGAGCGTTGGCGTTACTCCAACGTGTGCGCAACGCCAACGCAACTGCGCAACGTTGGCGCTGCGCAGACGTTCGAGAAGCGTCGACGCTCGTAAAACACCAATGAGATAGCGGCCTAAGACATTTTCACAATTCCAACAAAAACATTTTCAGCAGAGAAAATTTCACTGATCTTAAAGAGCATTTTATAATCTTAGAGACTTTGATTTGACAGCTTAATATGTCACTTGGAAAAGATGTGCTTTATGTTAATATGCCGAAGGCACATTATTGTAATGTTTGATTTATGAAGCTGTCCATTTAGTCTAAAAAAGAAAAATCCTTGAAGAAAATTGATGTGTAAAATTTCGTGTAAATTGCTATTATTATGTGTCAATAAATCAGCCATTTTTCATGTTAATTCTTGGTTCGAAAAATCAGTTTTTTTATATAATATTTTTCCTTCAATCATAT
Source organism: Hoplodrina ambigua (assembly GCA_949774945.1). Classification (NCBI taxonomy): domain Eukaryota; kingdom Metazoa; phylum Arthropoda; class Insecta; order Lepidoptera; family Noctuidae; genus Hoplodrina; species Hoplodrina ambigua. Next base: position 3,172,809 of record OX458994.1, read on the forward strand.
ATTTTGATTTGTGCCCGGTTGATGGCAATAGGCGTGCCTCCCTATCTCCTTCAATCATAATTTTGATTTATGCCCGGTTGATGGCAATAGGCGTGCCTCCCTATCACATGGGACTTAAACGTAACTGGCGAAATGTGGGTGTACTAATGGGTACACCTCTGCCTAACCTTTTGGGGATTACAGGCGTGATGTTTTGTGTGTATGTTTCTTATATTTGGACTAGTGAAAATGTTTTAAGACCAAAAACACGGACGTATAAAATGAAATGTCAAAAATTCAATATACAGGATAATTAACGTTATTGGCTAGTTGATACCATTAACCAATAATTCCAATACAAAACTTATTAACTTTATTTCAGCCCTGAAAACCCGATTAATTTTCAATTTACTGTAAAATTAGATTTTTTGTGGCTTTGAAATCAATAAACAGTTACTCAATTGAGTTGCAAACTAAGTGACGTCACAGTTCGATATTGCCACACAAAATCTATGGAAGAATCGCATTTTGACAGCTCATAAAAAGTACGTCAATTGATTTTTGGTGTCAACTAGCTTATTTCCTTAATCAAACAAGTTCTTAATGCAGTATTTTAATAAACATTTAAATAAAAAAACCGCTTTTGTCCGTAATATTCTAATTTGATCTCAAAGCCGCGAATTTACAATGAAATTTTAAGCTTAAGGTGTCTTTTTGAAAATGAAACTTGCTCATAATGAGCTCGTCACGGTGGCATCAGTGCATAAAGTAAGCAATTCATTTTTATTATGTGTTTTATATGTGTATATATTATGTGGGTCATAGTTTCTCAACACATGTCTATAGAGATTGTATGTGTGTTTGTATGATTGTTAAAGAGTGTCCGGGGATTTTCTTGCTCTCTCTTTTTTATGAAGTCCTAACTACGTTTTGAAACAACTAGCTTGAACCTTCAGACTAAAGCTCGGTTTCCACCGCAAGCGGAACGGATCCATTAAGGACTCGCAAGAGTAAACTGCGTACTTGTATTCTCAAAAATAATTATTCGGGAAAGTACTGGACTGCCTCGTTGGTCTAGTGGTCGCAAGCGCGACTGCTGTGCATGAGGTCTTGGGTTCAATTCCCAGGTCGGGCAAAGTGTTATTGGGTTTTTCCATCAGGAATTTCTCAGTAGCAGCCTCGGAGTCTGGATTTGTGCCCGGTTGATGGCAATAGGCTCGCCCCCTATTACATGGGACTAAAAACATAACTGGCGAAATGTGGGTGTACTAATGGGTACACCTCTGCCTAACCCTTCGGGGATTACAGGCGTGATGTTATGTGTTACTGGGCGAGCAGAAGCAGTCGTAATGAAGTCGGTCAGTTCTAGGGTATTCTAAACTCTTTGTTGCTGGAATTGTAAATCTTATTTTTTTAAAAAGAAGCCCGTTCCGCCTATTTCCTTGCATATTACCCTTTCGCGATGGAAACCGGGCTTAAATGATTGACTCCTTGACAATTCACCATAGAGAGAAGGCGTTAGTCCCGTCAGTGGGTATGTGGTTAATGATGCGATAAATTTAGGCTCTTACACACGTGCCGGCGGCACGGCCGCCGGCATGGAGAAAGCCGCAGAGTATCGTTTCGTTGTGTCTCATCGCACGATGCTATCTGTTAAACTGGGAGAGGACTGCAGCATGCCCCGGCGGCCCTATCGGTGGTTATTTTGTGCGGTATGCCCGCCGGGGTGTGCATTGTGTGTAGAGTCTTTTGAGCTTAGGTTTATATCTCATATTTCGGTTTCCAATAAAACCTAATTGATACCTTGAAATCAATGCGCGTCTCTTAGTGATCGTTTCAAATATCAAAACCTGGGCGCCTACCGCCATCTCTTATAACAATATTATTTTAATATTACTTTGTAATTTCTGTTGTTGCATTTTCAACTCTCGGCGCTGATCAGAGCGTTGAAAATCCAACAGTGTGGAAGGCAAAGTAATATTATAATAATACTGTTTTAAGAGCTTGTGGTTGGCCCCCTGCTTTATTTTAGTAATTTTTTGAGAGAAAGTTTTTCATTAAATTTTTTTGGTGTACTAAAAAGAATAACTTTAACATTTTATGAACGATTTCAATTTAACTTCTTTTCCATTTGGCGAACAGTTGGGGGGCTTCAGAAAAAAAAAACTTTGAGAAACTATGACCTAAGTATTTTGTTAGTAATATTTTTGTTTGTCCGTCTGTAGACGCTTAGTATTCCATGTTAGACAGATTTACTAACAAAACCGGTAATGTTCATGTATCTAATGCTGTCTCGTTTCATCGCTTCTCGTGCGAGTGAGAGGGAAAATGGTTTGGGTACAGTTGGGCTGTATTTCTAAATTATTTTGTCATGGATCTGGTTTTTGGTAAACGAATGTTTATATTGTTCAGCGTAGACGTTGTCGCTGCGTAAATACGTCGCATTTACGCATCGTCTAAGCTGCGTGTACGTTCGTCAAACGCTGATGACCTTGTCAAAAAATGATTCAGATTATGATAAAAATTTTCTTATACAAACGGTTTGAAAATTCCTTTTTTTTAATAATATAAATTATCTTGAAATAGACCTTCAGTTAGGTACTCATAGAAACGATTTTTTATTATGAGACCAACATTAAAATGTTTATTAAAAATCTGCTGTTTTATTCATTTTGATCATGTATTGAAATTTGTACGGAACGCTTGAGGCCTTATTATAAAACAAAGTCTTTGCTGAAACAAGGTTTAAATATTCGCGCCAGTTTTTGAATTTTGAACTTTATTTCGATAATGATTAAGTTTGTATTATAAAAATTGCCTCAATAGTTTAAAGCTGATAGCAAAGACTTTGTTTTACAATAAGGCATTTTTTTTTGAGGTTGTAAAAATCATCAAATGACTCCTTCCGCCCTGGGTGGGGCGGAAGGGACTGTCAGACTTTTACTGACTAAAAAACCACCCTGTTCCTTCTGTTGCCCTTTGCGTTCCGGGGCCACGGTATCCTGTTAAGATGTCCCGCAACCCCGGCAGATACAATAAGGCCTCAAGCGTTCCGTACAAAATTGCTATACATGATTAAAATGAATAAAACAGCAGATTTTTCTTAAATATTTTAATGTTAGTCCCATAATAAAATTTATTCGTTTTTCTGAGTACTTTAATTCCTTGAAAGATGGCCAATTAATAAAAAGTCAGCCTTTATAGTAGTTTTTAAAATGCCACTGTAAATACAAGTCACCTTACTTTTCACTTACGCTTCGCTTTGAGCTCACTAACATTTTCATAAATTCAAAAATAATCACTTTCTTTATGACTACTGTATTTTATTACTTATATTTGACTATTTTCAATTAATGAAGCAATCGTCTAAGCAAAACGAAATTCGGTCCTTCCAGGGGCGGACTGTGAATTTCTGGGGTCCTGGGCTAGCACTATTTGGGGGGCCTACCTTAAATTAATAATAAAGTTGTTGCCATTTTGACAAAGAACTGTTTGCCATAATGATGAATAGATTTACGGTACTTAAAGGAAACAAATTAGGCCAATAATAGTTAATCATTACAACCGAGACTAAATTGTAGTAATGGAGGCGAGAGTGTAGTGATAAGATATCTACCCTTATATTTTATTCTTCAATGAGGGCCCTTATAATCATGGGGGCCCTGGGCTGCAGCCCAATAAGCCTATACATAAATCCGCCCCTGGGTCCTTCAGTTCTAATTTCTGTTACTGGCGTTCTTTGGGTACACTTAAAATCGGTGCGGTGCGGTGCCGCAACGCTATGACCTCAAATCGTGGCGATTTTGTCGGCAGGTGTCACGATATGACGAATCATGTGTGTGTTTTGATGACGTGTCTGACGTCACGGCTCTAAAATTTCACGGAGTAACAATTTCATGAAGCAATATATTGACACTTTGTTTAAACTTACAATCTTCTTCTAATGAGTAACTTCAATACTATAGACACACACACTGATCCACCTACAAAAATTCAACCGTTAACTGCAAGCGTGCCGCCCGCGAGCCGACATCTTTTTTCTTGTCATTACAAAACTTATTTTAACGCACACGATTTAAAGCCCTAATTTAAATGGCAATTGACTGTGCCGGACCCCTGCAATGGTCTTTAACGACGCGGCGGGCGGCACTCAGTCTTTTTTGTGTGTCTACCCTTTCTCTTTTCCAATATTTCCGACTCTGTATAACTTAAAATGTTACTGTCTTTACTTCTAAGCAAGGGAATGACAAGCTATTTGATTTAAAGACAACAATAATTATCTTTCTACTACATTGTTATTTTGTGTTCAATTTTTAAGCTTGTGGTGTCTAATAATTTTAAAACCTATTTAGAGTGATTTAAAAAAAATTGACACAATCGAAACATTGTTTAAAGTAGTTGCAAGGTGGCTGCCTGTATGCCAAATTACCAAATGGCTTGTTCGACTGTCGCGGAATGATATAATTAAACACATTTATGACCTCTATCCATGTTTTTTGTTAATTAAAAATGGTGCCGATTTCCTCAGTCACAAACTAAACTAATATGAGACTATTTCTATCTTTTTCTGTCCAATAAAACAAGAAAGGAGCGAAAATAAATTAGACCTGTCAATTTTAGTTAATCTGAATTTTTTATGACATTTTAGTTGACATGTCAGAACGCATTGATTAACACGGAATAGCTCAAGGCAAAACTAATTTGACATCTCTAACTTAGTTCTTAAATGTCACCGTCCTTTTCTTTAGCTGTATGTTAGTAAGAGATGCCAATTCTCTAATTTTAGTTTGTGAACAAGGGAATAAGCACCAATGACGACAAAGTATAGGGGTTGGGCCTTGAACTGCGAGACGAATGCTTTTAATTTGAAATAGTCATCATTCATAAATAATTCTACAGGAGTCTATCTTTCATACATTCGAGTGTTAGTTTCATTTTCAAAAATACGCATTTTAAAATTTAAAAAATAACTGTTATCGTGCTAACTGTTAAATAACTGGTTTATAACGAAAGTGATTATAACGCAAATAACGTTTTAGATGGTGTTGCCAGAACTCAAAATAACTGACGTTTAATACAAATATTGTTAATAATTATTTTAAATGCATGATTTTAATCTGTGTCGGGTTATGATAACAATTTGGGAGAATGTGGAGACTAGCAATAATGGTATTGCTAACCTTTTCTAACACATGGAACAAGAAAGAGACGGTGGTTTAGAACTGTCGAATTAGTTTATGAATTGTCATAATTTAGTGTGTTTTTGCGACACCAGGGGCCGTATTGTGAAGAGTTAATGCTATCATATTACCAATGTGAAAGTCAGGAGCTCGTGGCTAAGTAATAACAGCCGCACGGGTCGATCCGTCAGGTTAAGCTACGCTTGCCGGGGTTGGTCCGTGAATGGGTGACCATCTTTTCACACCGAGACTCCTCCGTGCCACGGAAAGCACGTTAAGCCGTTGGTCCCGGCTGTCATACGTGGATCTGTGACATTCTTTACAGGTTGCCTCGGCGATTTTCTAGTGGCCTCCACTGTTGATTCTGGCTTTCAGGAGTTGCAGTGGGTGGGAACAGTGTGGCGGGCTTCTTATAAGGAAATTCTGACAACCAGTCTTACCAAGGGGTATCGTATTACCCAGTTACTGAGTTGCGGAGATCAGATAGGCAGTCGCTCCATGTAAAATACTGCTATTCAGCTGCATCTGGTTAGACTGGAAGCCGACCCCAACATATTTGGAAAAAAGCTAGGCAGATCGATTACCAGTGTGAGAGTGAGACGGGGCTATACATGTCCGATAGCACCATCCCATTTTCACATTGAATCAATGATGCCATTTATCAACATTATACAAGGTGTAATTGAAGAAATTGAAAACCCGTAATGGGGTCATTGTACTCATCATTATGAACTACTTTTACTTAAAGACAAACGTAGTGTGAAAAGAGTTGATGATACATACAGTTTGTCGAGTAAATGTATGGATCGGCTAAAAATTTATTTCCGATTCAGAGTTGGATCCAAAGTAAAAGTTGTTTATAATGGTAAGTTTAACGATCCTTTTTGTTTTTTTTTTTTTTTAATTTACACCTTGTATAATATTATAAACACAAAAGTACCTCTAGTTTCTTTGTTACTTCATCACAGCAAAACCATTGTCCCGATCATAATAAAATTAAGGCAAAAAGATAGCTTGTGATCTGAGTAAAGTCGTAGGTTACTGTTTAATCCGCGACTGTGTCTGTATCCGCAATAACTGACATTGAAGCGGACCAAGTCGGGTGCAAAAGCTAATACTTCATAATATATGGCCCTTGAGTATCTTTTAAATCATTATTGGTGTTTCAACTCTAATATACTTCCGTCTCTTTCTTAATGTTAATGAGGATAAAGGTCGTTAAAAATATTCCCTATTTTATTTGAGTCTGACAACACTTACGATTGTACACATGACGGCCTATCAAGCTATACATTTTCAGTATGAGTCAAAGTCAAATCATCATCAAAAGGCAATGTCAAACGTCATATACAAAAAAAAAATGAATGAATCTGGTTGCCCATTTCAAAAGGTAGTTTCGTATGGAGAAGAATGGACAAGAAACTCCAAACATAAGCTGAGGGCAATTCTAAGAACTTTAAGGAACGTTCACAGCCTTAAATCTTCAAAAATACCTCTATTTTACCTACATTTTTATGTGATCGCAGCTAGATTTGGAAGGTTTTTAAATTACGGGAATCGACCCTCTGACCTCGGATTAACGTTTAATGAGAGGAGGATACACAGAAAATTTAATAGCTTGATAACATGTATGTCGGCATGTGTACCTAACAATAAATAATATAGGTGATTTTTAATTCGTTACCGATCTTTCAGTGAGTTAAAGTTCCCATGAATATGAATAACTTTTATTAGCAAACCAACTCTGAAAATTAAAAAAAAAAACTCAAAAAGTTCCGTACAAAAACGCAATAGGCGATTTTTCAACTATCTGAACCGGTCACGCTTTGTTGTGGCTCAAATTTGTAATATGAAAATATAAAGTCAAAAATAGAAAAAAAATCTATCCTATCTTTTAAGTTAGACCAAATTACACGTAGTCAAATTTCGTAAAAAAATATTTAGTAATTTTGGTTCCATACAAAATGCACAACAACTCGATCAATCTATTGGGGAAAGCAGATAATTTTTCGTTTTTCACAGTTACTGCTTTTCCCTGAAACGATCAGTAGCGAATTAAAATTCATGTTGTATTTATTGTAATAAAGCTCAAAATCGAATAGAATCACATTCGAGCTTGCGAATGTCAAAATTTACACCTTGTATAATATTTATAAAAATAGTACTTAATCATTTTGTATATAATTATGTTAGTTTTTTAGTTAATATGTGTACTGATAACGAAACTCAGCGCTTGTCGAAATTATATATATTTGAATATATCCATAACATCACGCCTGCATTACCCGAAGGGTATGGCAGAGCTGTACCCATTAGTGCACCCACATTTCACCAGTTACGTTTAAGTCCCATGTAATAGGGGGCGAGGTATTGCCCCGGCAAGCGTAGCTTAAAATAACCCTAAGGAGTCTAGATTAATGTACTGAATTCATTGTTAAAGTTTTTACTGTTTATGCAGTATTTTACATAAAATATTCCTACTAGAATTTCATGCACATTCAAATCAGTACACATATTAATTTAAAAATCTTAACCAATCCTCAATAAGTTATCACAACCAATCAATATTTCAGGACGACATCCTATTCGAAGAAGAAGAGCCACCTGAAGCCTTCGAACTGGCAGTCACGCCGCCAGAAAAACTTACCATAGAAAACGGACACAAGCCGGACAAAAGACCGTCACAGACAAACATACAAAGCATGACGTCATCGCAGCAGTTACGTCATAACCCTTCCAAACGGAAGCTGTCTTACACCCGTCCTATACCAAAGTCTACATATAGCTCTTCGTCTATAAGCTCTGGGGTATTGAAGAAGCTGGGTTCTCAGGAAGGGTTTGGTCGGAAATTGAGTACTGCGAACACAGGTCCTAAAAGAAACTTTTCCACGTCTAGTTTCGCTCATGTGTCAGCCACACCATTCCATGGTTCAACCCTTTCAGCGTTCGAGCAGCCGAATGAATTCGCTTCACAATTCTCTTTAAGGTCTGTGTCTGAAAGCGTAGCGGACGCAGCGTATTGCTGTTTTTGCTGTAAAAAGAAGAAATCTAAAAAAGTTGAAGGCAATAAATTCTTTGATCTCACTTTGCTTAAAGATCCTACTTATTTAGTAATTCTAATTTCGAGTAGTACTGTCGCTATTTCGTGCACGAATTTTATTATTTTACTACCCTCACACGCACAAAACATAGGCTTTGATAAAGCAAGAGGCGCGTATTTGCTCAGTACGGTCTCAGCTCTCGACCTAGTCGGACGTATCGGCGGGTCAGCGCTCTGTGATTTGAATTTAATTCCAAAAAGTTTCTACTTTGTAGGTGGGTTGCTTTTTTCAGGTATTACGCTAGCTATTATACCGTTTTTACAGTCCTATGTAACTATAAGCGTTTTTTGCGCGTTATTTGGACTCGCTTCTGGTGTTAATAACAGTGTGACTACTTTAGTTATGGCGGAAGTGTTAGGAGTTGAGAGGCTTATGTCTACTTATGGAATAAGTTTGTTTGTAAACGGCTTACTGCAGCTAGTAGGGCCGCCCATATGCGGACTATGGTTTGAAAGAGACAAAAATTTCTTAAAAATGTTCGTTACTTTTGGTATGATTTTTATCGCTGGGGCAGCCCTGTGGCTGTTGATGCCTTTGATTAATAGACATAAGAGGGAGAAAGCTAGGAAGGAGGCCGAGAAGAACGTGAAAGTGTAATGGATTTAGAGCGAGAGGTTAGATTCTTAGTACGAGTACTGTAATGTATGATCATAGTATATGAATCAACCTGTATACAGGTTGTTTTATAAGGTAGGTTTGAATCCTTTGAGGGTAGGTGCAGGAGTACAAGACAATCCCTTTTCAAGAAGGTAAAAGTTACTCATAATTATTACTCATATTAACGTGAAAAAAAAAAAAACATTTTTCTCTTGCACCTCTCTAAAAGGATTGATTAAGAAAACATCCTATATTTACACGAAACGAACGACATTGGCTATTCTATTTATTTATGCCATAAATGCCAATGTGTAGACAATTATGCAATTAAAATGACTGTAAAAGAGAAGTGTAAATGTCAAATTTTTGTTAGAAGGAGATGGAGCTATAGGTCCTATATAGCTCTGTCTCGTTTTCGCATATACCAAAAAGGAAGGTTAGCAGAAAAAGTTGGCTTAGAATAAGTAATTAACTATGGTGCTTAAAATGAAGTAGGGTTATTAATCATTAGCCAAAACTAAGAGGTCTCATTTTGTGGTTGATCAACTACTGAGCAATATTTTCCTGACCAATTTCGGTCATTGTAGCCAATCTCATTGGAGATCAGCCAAGTGCGCAGGAGATATTATAGTGCACAAGTGTGTGCGCAAACACAGGTGCACTCCCTCTTCCCTCACTCTCATAGTCCGATCTTCTTCCTAATATGTCATGATAGCTCAGTGGTTGAAATCCGATCAAGTACCAATGTGAATTTTTCTATTCATAAAATATGTACTTTCTAAAGTTTATCTTTGACATCACTGACATCGGTGAAGGAAAAAAACATCGTGAGGAAACCTGGACTTAGACCAGCCTATTACTGTCCCACTCAAACCATGTCAGAGGCCCTTGAGGCGGTTTAGAAACTCTGACACTAAGGTGTGTGGGGTCGTAAGACCTTACTGCCCACACGATAAAGATATTCCGATGGGATGGCAATTTAAAATGTACTTAATAAGTTTATCTTGGACAACATTACGGAACAAAGAGTACGTCAATTGATTAGTGATGTCTAATACTCAATTTTGAACCATCGAGTAACATTCACTCGAGATTTTATAAAATCATGATCTTGTCTTTATTATTCGCGTAAAAAAATCTTCTTAGTGCATTTATGCCTCAAACTTTTCCCTAGCCTAGCCTATCAAAATGGAAAACACATTTGAACTAAAGAACATATTACATTTTGATTAACGTTTTGTATGAATGTCGAATGTCTCGACTGTTTGACTTTGTTTTTAGATATAAGTTTATGCAAATGTTTTAGAGTTAAATTAAATGAAAGATGTCTTGATTATCAATAGTACATGTTAGTTCTGCCAAAGGGAGCCAAACTACAATAATTGAATTAACAACGACAACGTATCGCAGCTAATTTTGAATGCGAAATGCATTAGCGGGCGAATATTCGTGTTAACGCGATAAGTGTGGCCGGGTAGATCGTTGCAACGCGTAGTATTCGGGCGAAGACGATGTACTATACACTGTCGGTAAACTGGCTCGCATTAAACGAATTTGTCGCAACAATATTCGCTCGAGTGGCTCGTTGGCTACACCTACGTTACGCCGCACAACACAATCCGACACGATGAATCTTCGCCCGCCTAATGTGGACAAGGACATCGCGTATGGGGCATACACGATGTTTTAGCGCGCCAACGCTACACGAATCTTCGTCCGTTAATGTAGCCCCAGTATCATAACATAAACATGTACCGGGTGTAAGGGACATCCCTCCGAAAACTTCCAGGGTGCATTCAGCTCCTTATTTTGAATCATATTCCACGGGAATTTTCCTCAGGAAAATTTCCATAACTTTTCCCGTTTTTTCAGTTAGTATTCCTTTATTTCAATGTAAAATAACATTATCTGTACACAGCACTCCATTTATGTAAAAAATACGGCTAAAATCAAAAAACCAGCAATGGATGTTGAAATACTCGAAACAAACGACGCGCGAAATCAGCTGTTTACGTTCTGCCTAGCTACAGAGTTCATTGAATTCACCGCAAACTACCTACCCTTCCCAACCAGTAACAGCGCTCCTGTTAGAGTATTGCTTCGTTCCTATTGGTCGAATGGTCGGCGTTTGCACAAATGCCTAATCTCAAAAGTGTTGCCAACTTATTAGACCTCAATTTGTGAACAAAAATGTTTAGAGCTAACTTGATGCAACCGCCGAATTTTCGTAGCCCCGACAAAGCACGCGTGAGGCTACTCGGGGACGATGTTGTCCCGGCCATCCGCGGCCGATTTAAAGTTTTATGCTGTAGTTTACGGTTTAAACTTAAGAACTCCTTTATTAATAAACGTGAATCTTTTCGTGTACTTTATTAATAAAAGAAAATCATTTCTCCCAAAAAAAAATAACGTAAAGATAAAAAGAAGAAAAAGTAAAGATTAAAATTTTGCTTATTTTGCACAACTTTTTGCACGAAATTACAATTTTGTGTAAATAATTGGTAACACATTCCCGTAAAATCGTGCAAAATCGTGCAAAGCGCTGGCGCCGGGCGGTCTGTTTGTGTCGCTTTGAGTTGTGCCGCGAGCGCATGTCGGTCGTTCGGTACTCGCGCAGTCTCAGTGTGATATTACGCCGCGCCTTCATTAAGTACCTAAGCTTTTCGACTTATTTTTTGTTTTAGTGTTGTGTTGTTGTGTTATTGTGTTGTTTGTTATTAAAAATGGCTACATTTAGTGCTCGTGAGTACGGTGAAATGATAATGTGCTACGGAGAAGCTCGGGGAAATGCTAGCGAAGCGCTCAGAATTTACGTGTCAAGGTATCCTGACCGTCGGCGGCTATCAGACTCCCGGATAATAACCAATGCGTATCAACGCGTGCTAGATAACCAGCCTATTGTTCCCCACCGGGAAGGCGCCGGAGGGCCGCTTCGCGGCGGAACTGAGCAGAGGATTTTAGACTTGGTCCGTCAAAATCCACGCCTAGGCACACGAACTACAGCTCGTCTATTACGGCGGAATCATGGAGCCCGTGTTTCTCACTGGTCCGTGCACAAAACGCTGCGAAGAGATCGACAACGTCCATACATGATACACAAGGTCCAAGCGCTATTGCCTCGTGATCGCGGTCATCGAATTGCTTATTGCCGGTGGTTGCGGGCTGAACAGGATCAAAACCCAAATTTTATCTCCCACGTGATATGGACCGACGAGTCGACTTTTACGCGGAATGGTATGTGGAATCGCCGAAATGCACATTACTGGTCGCAAAGTAACCCCTACGAGATCCAAGAGTCCGGACATCAAACGCGTTGGTCAGTAAACGTTTGGGCAGGAATTTATGGCGGTAAAATCCTTGGACCTGTGTTTCTTCCCGCGCGCATGAACGGACAGCGCTATCTCGATTTCCTACGTGGTGATCTCGAAAGAGAATTAGAGATTCTCCGGGACGAGCTGTACGTTGAATGGGAAGCCCTGGATGAAGCACCGCTTGCGCGCTTGCCGATGATCTGGTTCCAGCACGACGGCGCTCCTCCGCACATAACGCGTCCAGTGCGTTCCTATTTAGACGCCACCTTTCCGCGTCGCTGGCTTGGCAGATTTGGTCCGAAACCGTGGCCAGCACGGTCGCCAGATCTGACGCCTTTAGACTTTTTTTTATGGGGCTACGTAAAGGAAAAAGTGTTTGTCAGTGCATGTGCAAGTGAGGAAGAAATGCGAGAGCGCATTACGAACACGTTCCAGCAGCTGCGCTCCAGCTGCAATGAAGATCCCACGCTGATGCCCCGCTTGCACGCGGAGACCCTGCGCCGTGCCAATGTGTGTGAACGCCTCGGTGGAGGTCACTTCGAGCCGTATCTCATTCGACCGGAGCGATTCTAAGGTACCTACCTAGGATTTATTAACATTTTTTTTATTTGACCACGTGATGCAACTTGACGTGTTACGCGTAGGTACGTCACGCCGGTATCAGCTTTATGGCTCGCTCGTACTCTCTTCAACATGACGTACCTACGTACCTAACAAATAACGTGGCGCGAGAGCGCTTGGCGGGGAGGGCGGTCGAAGGCTCGCTGCGCTTGCCGTTCGCTACGTGCGTTTTGTCATGAAAACGATACATTGCTTATAGGGTATTTAATCAAATCAGGTTTATTGGATTCCCGTAAGGTTCCTGAAATAATTTCATGTACCGGTCATCTTAATATGGTATACCGAATTCACCCTGTAAGTTTTCGGAGGGATGTCCCTTACACCCGATATATACTTAGCAAAAAACGAATACTATTTTTCCGTTGAAACTTTTAAATGAGACTACTTCAAAGTAGTAAGGAATCCAGAATAAGGTATTTGTAACACCATTCCATTTTAATCAGTCTTTTAGTGTATACATGTTTATTCTCGTGGCTGTACATCCCAAGCCCATGCTTGCTTATAATCATAAGACGTACTCAGCAGATGGGAGAAACTTTGATGTAGGTTCGATCGTTCTGGCAGATTTAAAAATCAATTCACTAAAAAAAATAATTAAGGTTTTCTATCTCGTTTGCAAATAACCATTATTTTTACTCTTGGCAGACTTTTGAGGACAGATAATAAGGTTATAAACACCATTAATCAAAAAAATTATGACACAACTTCTCTTAGCCCTAAAAATCTGTTTAATTTTCAATTAACTTTTTACGATTTTTAGTTGCTTTGAAATCAATTAATAGTTGAATCAATTGAAATTACAAATAACGACTTCATAACACCGAGAGGGCGCCATATTGGATTTGGTGACACGTCACCTACTCTATAACCAGCGGACAAACGAGACGCTTCTAACGACACCTCATTTGTCATGTAATGATAAGTAGTTTAGAAGTTATGAGGGAACAAACAAACATACATACATACCGGTCAAAATCATAACCCTCCTTTTGGCTTTGCCGTAGTCGGGTAAAAAGTGTCGACACAGTTTGCTATTGTAATACAAAATCTATCTGGGATTCGGGTTTTGACAGCTCATAAAAAGTATGTCAGTCGATTGGTGGTGTGTACAATCGTATTCACCTGCGATCTTCAATAAAGTCAAAGTCAAAATCTTTGACTTTGACTGTATTGGTGGTCGCAGTATGGTAATAATACTAATGATATATTTTCGATATTCAAGCAATATTTTAAAGACTTCTGCGTTTTGGTTTTAGTAAATTTTTTAACATGATATTAAAAATATAACAATTCTTATGCGCAATGTAACGAATGAAGATATTATATGAATATATTAATTTAAACATGATATATTATATACAAGGTGTAAAAATATTTTTATTTTATTTACACCCTGTATATTTTGGGTTTCGCAGTCCGTACCAAATATGCACAAAACTTAACAAAAATTTTGGTGCGTGTTTTATTTAAAATCACAGTTGATTCTATTGCAACAGAATATTGTCATACTAAAATAGACCTTATATTTATCTAGTTAAGGTTGACGTTATATAATTTGCAATGAAATATGTGTCTTTGACATTTTAGCACGACGCACAAATCACAACTATATATTATTCTTTACTTTTTACACTTTTTAATATTATGACAAATATATAAACGAATTTACTTAAGGTCTAAGGTCACAGAGTCGCCAGAATTACGTTACTTGCAAATGGTTGAAATTTTAAGAATAGTTACAGTCGGAGAAATACGGGCAAAGTGTTATTGGGTTTTTTCATCAGGAATTTCTCAGTAGCAGCCTCGGAGTCTGGATTTGTGCCCGGTTGATAGCAATAGGCTCGCCTCCTATCACATGGGACTTAAACATATTTTTCTAGCTATCCTCAAAATTTCAGCCCAACTAAAATAACGAAGGTCTGACGACACTACGATTTTAGTCCTATTTAGTCCGAATTATAAGCATTTTCAACTTACATGATTATATATTTAATTCTTAATTAATAGTTATTAATTTGACTTAAAATGATGGCGTTATTAAATAATTATTTATCATGTACTTATATAACCTTATTTTTGTTAACCAGAAACCTTTATTCAGGTGTCTGATAATGAAAAATGATGTTATATAATATCACATAATTATTGGGATTTAGAAAGAGAATCGGTTTTGTAGAGCACCATCTCTGTCATTCATATATACCTGTCTCTTTCGCACTCTGTGCCCGGATACAATACGCGCCACGAAGATGAGACTTGACACACCACACAAATTTTATTATTTCACACACATAAAACATAACATCACGCCTATAATCCCCGAAGGGTTAGGCAGAGGTGTACCATTAGTACACCCACATTTCGCCAGTTATGTTTGTAGTCCCATGTAATAGGGGGCGAGCCTATTGCCATCAATCGGGCACAAATCCAGACTCCGAGGCTGCTTTATTATTTCGTAATAAATATTACAATATTGTTAAGAATTTTAATCTAAATGTCATCGAAATATCCCTGAATGGATACACAAATTATGGATAACTATTTCGTACATCCATACCTGCGCAAGCTTACTTTACTGACGCTTGTCAAGTCTCATCTTTCGTGGCGCGTATTGTACCCTATGTACTGTGCCTACAAAACCAATTCTCGCGTTTACCAACTAAGTGTAATGCTATCTTTTTCTAACATCCAACGCAAGAAAAGGACAGCGGCATCTTAAACCGCGTTTTTGTTGTAATACGTTGAAATTTATTTGACAGCTCTTTTTTTTGTCTCTTTCTTGTTTCATCTGCAAGAATAAGATAGCAATAGTCTAATGGTAGCCTGTTAGCCACACACGTTACGATATCTTGCGTAAATCTAAACTTGCACAAGTCAGTGTGTGCCCACAAATAGCTCAGAAAGTTTAGATTTGAGCAAAATAATAGTGTGCAGTCAAACGGGGTGAATTAGGGATATGCAGGGGTCGAAACTTTAAAAGGCATTTTGACGTTGAAACAGTATAGTTTTTGCCAAGATTGACACTAAATCGTAAATTATGATTCAGCAAAAATTTTGAACCTTTTTGGTTAAATCGTTGTCACGTGTTGTTGTTAGTGGTCACTAAGCGCGACTGCTGAGCATGAGGTTTTGAGTTCAATTCCCAAGTCGGGGTAAGTGTTACTGGGTTTTTCCATTAGTAATCTCTCAGTAGCAGCCTCACAGTCTGGATTTGTGCCCGGTAGATGGCAATAGGTTCGCCCCCTTTTACAAGGCATTTTAAATATTACTGGCGAAATATAGGTGTACTAAGTACATCTGGGTCGTTTTCAAATTTGGGGCCAAAAAAGTGGGAATTTCATAAACTTATTATTATATATTCTTTTTTTCGGTAGGTAAATGCATTCACTAACTAAAAAGCTACATGACAATCAAAGATACCCTTTCTTTATTAAAATAATACCAATAAATCAAGTTTTTGCGTGACAAAAATGAGAAACATAATTTCCCTAATG
Source organism: Hoplodrina ambigua (assembly GCA_949774945.1). Classification (NCBI taxonomy): domain Eukaryota; kingdom Metazoa; phylum Arthropoda; class Insecta; order Lepidoptera; family Noctuidae; genus Hoplodrina; species Hoplodrina ambigua. Next base: position 3,189,092 of record OX458994.1, read on the forward strand.
ATAAATATGAGATTTATTTACGAAGACTGGTTACACTAATGATAATTATAAAAATATGTTATCATTCGCGAATTAAATACTTTTGGCCCCAAATTTGAAAATGACCCAGCTCGGCTTAACCCTTCGGGGATTACCGGCGTGATGTTATGCGTTGTTGTTAAAATCTCTTAAAGATTTCGTCCCGATTCATCCCTACATCCCTATTAACCCCGTTTGACGGTAGTTGTTGCACAACACAAAGAAATAAATTGACTTGTATATTTTTAAAATTAATTTTGTGTTTATTACTTCATTTTGTAACTATGCTGTTTTTTTTTCTTTCATTATTTTTATTTATTAGTTTAATTGAACAAAAGTTACCTTTAAGAGGCTTTGAAAATTATTAATTTAATTATTTTTTTAAACCTAGGTACCTATTTATTTTAATTTGCCTCTTTTTTTTTAATAATAATGTTTTTTTGAACGTGTGTCGCTCGGAAGTATTTTCAGTTATGTTGAATGGTAGCATTTTGTTCTTTTTTGCCATATTCAAATCAAGATGGCAGGTGTTCTATAATATTTTAATTTTTAACCATTACTCATAAAATATTGTTACACCAAAATATTGTACCTTAAAAGTACCTCAAGTAAAAAAAAACTATTTAAATGTCTATATGGCGGATGTACCTTAATTTCGCAGTAATTTCGTTCTGAAAAAGGTTCTCAGGTTCTGAGGAAGGATTTTTAGAACTAGGTACCAAATAGTGAATTTTAGATACATTTCTTTGGTAACTAGTACAATTTAATCTTCTATTGGTACATCCGCCATTTTGACTTCACATAGAGGCAAGATAGTTTTTTTGCCAACAGAAAAAGCTTAAATTGCTGTACTTAAAAATAATTTGAATGATATTATTTGAACGTCATTTATTATTTTGAAAATGAATGTGAAAAGTAAGATTTTTACTTCCCATTAAAATCTTCTTGCCAATTTTTTTTTTATCTTTTTCTTTTATTTTTAACTAAAATTAACTAGTATTTACTTAAGTATTTCAAAATTGTTTAAAATATTATTTTAATGTTTTTTTTTACAATATTCATTCCTTATTTTATTCATTCCCTTGTATTTTCCAATTATTGTAATTATTTTTATTTCTAAATAAAAATAAATGAATTTGTCTTACAAAAAACTTAGAATACAATTACTGTTAATGTTAATTTTGTATTAAGTAGCAAATATTAGTTAATAAGTAACTAAATGTATTTTTTAAAATAAATTATGTATTTTTTGTAAAAATAAGTGTTTAATTTAAAAAAAAATATTCAAAAAAATGTTTTTTTTTGTGTCCATAAAAAATAACAAAAATACATTATTTTTCAGTTGGAACCATTCATAGAAGAAGATGGCGAACTAGAAGATTCAGACAACCCTAAGTTAATATTCACCCCCGAAGATCCAACCCCAACCCCAGATAACCACCCCAACGGGTCACCCCCAATCTTCAAAAACGAATCCAACATCAATCTTGACGAAAATCCGAAGTTAGATTTCGCAAGATCAGCTAGTGCTGTCCAGGTCGCAATGAGGGAAGGAGACCGAAACCGAAAATCGACTCCGGTATCATCAAGGCATGGTCTCCAACACATATCGAGTAAAAATCATTTACCTAGTAACCTTTCGCTGTTAGAATCTGTGCCTGAAGGCAAGAGTAGTAGGGTCAATTCCCAAGAGGCATTTGGTAAGAAATTAGGGGTACCAAAAACGCCCAAACGCAGTCCATCGACGTCAAGTTTTCAATACATGTCTACTCCGTTCCACGGCTCCACACTTTCAGCTTTTGAAAAACCAAGCGAATTCGCTTCGCAATTCAGTTTAAAATCGGTCACAGACAGTTTAGCACCCATCACTTACTGCTGCGGCTGTAAAAAACGCGCCAAAGACGACGATTCTAAAAAGGAACCGAGCAAGTATTTTGATGTGAATTTGTTAAAAGATCCTATTTATTTAGTAATTTTGATATCGAACTGTACTTCAGCTATATCGTATACAAACTTCATTATTTTAGTTCCGTCTTACGCTAAGGAATGCGGTTTCGATAAATCTTTAGGCGCGTACCTTTTATCGATAATTTCCGCCTTAGATTTAGTGGGAAGAATCGGTGGCTCAGCACTATCGGACGTGGTATCAACACCTAAACGTTATTTCTTCATATTCGGTCTTTTATTATCTGGCATCAGTCTCTCGATGATTCCATTAGTGTCGAGCTATTCGGCTATATCCGCGTTCTGCTCTATATTCGGTCTCGCTTCTGGTATCAACGTGGGTGTCACAGCACTAGTTATGACAGAGATGCTGGGTACTGAGAGACTAATGTCTTCTTATGGTATTAGTTTGTTTGTTAACGGTATCTTGCAGCTGGTAGGGCCTCCAATTTGCGGATTTTGGTTCGAGTATACGCAATCTTATAAATCCTTATTTGTGACGCTAGGTTTCGTTTTGATATTCGGCGCGGCGTTATGGGGTTTCGTCCCTTTTATTCATAGGAGAAGAAGATTGGCACAGAACAAGTTAGATGGCGCTATAAAGGCGGTTGATAAAGCGTAATATATTATCTGTTAAGTGGGTCCTGATTGGTTCTTTTCGAACCAATGGGAGCAGAGTAAGAGTTCAGGATACTAATACAAGATGGCGGTTCTGTCACTGTCAAAAAATTAGGCGTATTTTACATGATGTCCAATATGTCTCAGTAATGCAATATGGCATCTTTTTCAAATACATGGGCGATTTAAATCAAGTTAAAATAATTAAAGTATCAAGGAAACGTTAAAGATCGTTCGACAAGTAAAAAAAAATATTCCGTTGAATTAAAAAAAATGTCTGAAATGGAATTCGTAATAGAAAATTTTAATTTGTGATGCTTTGGTTCCCTAAACGGTTTTATAAATTCAGTATCTATCTATTTTACTTATCAACATAAATAAAAATGAATGTCTGTTATGTGCTACGCGCAAAACTCAAGAACGGCTGGACCGTTCGTCTGTATTCGTAATTTTGTGGACAAGATTTGTGCAAAACATCTTTTTAGAAAAATCCACCGCTTGAGTCGGAAAATTACTCCCGAGCGAAGCCGGGCCGGTTCGCTAGTATTAAAGCAATCAAATCCAGTGTTTCGCCTGAAACTAAGATATATTGGACAGTAGCATAAAGCAAGCGCCTCTATATATCGAAAAATATATAATCATGGGTATATTTTTATAATCATAGAAAATATTATAGGCTGGTTACTTCCTTATTTTTAAGTCAAAGTTAACACTTATAACGTCTATATTATAAGATACCGCTAATGCTGGATATAGGCTTCCCCTATATGCGTCTTTTGCTGAACATAGGGCCCTCTGGATAGTCTAATAGTTATACAAAACCAGTTATAAAATTTTACGTTCATTTATAACTTTACAAAATTCATATAAAATTATGGAATAATATTTTATACACTACCTATATTTTGAAATATAAGTTTTATATAATTATACTTTTTAATCATAATCCCAGTATTATGTCATATAAAAGTTACTGGCTTTGTCCAATTTGAAAATTATGTGAAATAAATAAAAAATATGTGTGAATAATATCTAATTTATCAGTAAAATCAAGTATTTTAAATTTAAAAAATACTTATGAAAATTAATTTTAACAATCTAGCTGCCTAGCCTTTTCCCAACTATGTTGGGGTCGGCTTCCAGTCTAACCGGATGCAGCTGAATACCAGTATTTTACATGGAGCGACTGCCTATCTGACCTCCACAACCCAGTAACTGGGTAATACGATACCCCTTGGTAAGACTGGTTGTCAGACTTTCAAATGCGAATTAATTTTAACATTTAACGAAATTATTTGAATCGAATTTTCAATCTTTCGACATTACTAACATTTAACTTCGCTTCAGCAACACCGCTCCGTTATGGCAACGTCCCGGCCGAATTTGTCTGTTAGCTGCCATCATGCCGCCCGCTAGCCGTCACCTTTTACCTTGTCATAGTAAAAACTATTTTAACGCACACGATTTAAAGCTCTCATTTGAATGGCAAATTATTTCCTGTGGCGGAGCCGAAATGTTTTAATTAGCGTCCATTAATTACTTGAGGCGATTTTGGTAATTGTTTTAACCCTCCCCTCTCCCCTTGGTGAGATGTCGTGAGATTTTGCTCGAGCCCCTCTCCTCTCCCTTAATCACACGTGGATTTTTTTTAATATTCTTTTGTTTTTTAAAATTAAATTGTAATTGATTGCGTCTGATCCATGAAAAAAAAAAACAATTTGCTTTGTTAATGCAAGAACCTAGTTGTTATGAGAACGTAGTCTAGAAACACTGAGAAAATCGAACAATCGATTACTATATTAGGAACTGATTATGTCGAGATCCCCTCGCCCTGTGATACAGCCCTCCCCCCTTCCCCCCTCTCCAAAAGACTCGTGTAATTAATGGACGCCACCTTACAGACACGAAAGTATTTTTAATTAGCAAAATATACATACATAATCGTTTTAGTAAGTACTTAGGTACAAATATTCCGTTACGTATAAATTATTTATCATTTTTTTTGTTTACTGGCCTCGAACTAAATTTCTTTACTGCTAATAAAATAAAATAATAATAATAATAAATAATAATAATTTCTAATAATTTCTTTAATATTTGATTTCAAAATTAGTCCATTAAATTTTACTTTTTAACGTCACGTACAAGGAAAAGATTTCAATTTAATTGCCCCTTCCAAAAGGTAATTTCTTGTGGAGAATGGGCAAGAAACTCCATACTTACTCTTTTAAAATTTTCAATTTAATTTACGTAAAATACACGCCACAAAAGATGAGACTTAACACACCAAACAAACATTATAATTTCGCAATAAATATTGTTAAGGATTTAAATCTAAATATCATCGAAATATCCCTGAATAGATACACAAATTATGGATAACTATTTCGTACATCCATACCTGCGCAAGCTCCCCATTACTGACGCTTGTCAAGTGTCATCTTTCGTGGCGCGTATTGTACTCTATCGCGAATTAAAATACCTTTAGATTTTGTGACGCTATACAATTCCTGCAAATACAATATTTCATTGATTAAATACTAACTTTTCTGGGGGGTAATCGACTGTAGGTCCTCTCCCCACCAGACTTAGGATTAAAGCGCCAGGTCAACCAAGAAATTCAATTTAATTCGTACGTTTTCTACAATTTGTAGCTTAGAATCTTAATGTATGGTAATCTTACTACTATGGTAAATGCCAAACTTTGGATGGATGTCAATGAACATGAAAGAAACATGTGAATAATTTAAAATCAATTGCCTTTCCTCGCAAAGCAATTAATTATTCTAGGGAACAATTTAAGACCTTGTCACAAACGTATTTCATCGTCTTAGTGTCAAATAACTGTATTTGAAGCGTATTTTTATAAAAAGCGTAATTTTAAAATGTGCGATGTCACTTTTACAATTGCTTTTAATTGACAGTTTAAAGCGATGTCAAATAAAAGCAATTAATAATTAAATTAATCGCTATTTTCTTGCGTTGACTCCTTGCAATCGCTTTTACTTGACAGTTCAAAGTGAATGATTGAAACATTTATTTTGGTTGTCAAATAAAAGCGATTAATTATCTTGAATTAGCGATTTTCTTGCAGTAATACTTTTTACAATCGCTTTAAAAATTGTCAGTTCATAGCGATTGAATGATTTACTGTCAAATGAAAGTTATTGGGGTTACCAGTGTATCTTACAACTTAAGAATGTTGCATTGGCTGAATATTCGAAATATAATGGTAATTCGTATTTTCAATATTGGCAAACCAGTAATCTGTTTATGCTGAGAGCTTGCTAAAGTCAGCATTCCAAAAAAATCTGTGCTAAATGACGTCACTATAAACGAAATGAGTACAGAGACAAGGAGGAATCGGGAAGAAGTTGAAAAGGGATTTTAATGTTGAAATAATACAAGTTCGTTGCTAACAAAATATAATCGAATGTTTTTACTGAATTATAATTTATAACTGTCCTTGTTGGTAACATAAGATATTAGTTTATCGCAGAGACGTATCTAGGGTGGGGCAAGTAGGGCCCCTGGGCCCCTATCGAAGAGGGGCGCCATAACCGCTATTCTCAAAATACACTACAATTAAAAATCATAGTTTGTGGTTAATTCAAAATTAATCAGGTTTTCAGAGCTAAAATAAAGTGTTTCTTGAAAGAAATTATGTTTTGAAGTTATTGTGTCAACTACCCAATTATGATGCGTGCCCTAGGCCCCATTTTCTAATAGTACGTCCCTGGATTACATTTAAAATCAATTTTAAAATTTCATCCTGATTCAGCCCTGTCTCTCTTTTCACAACGTTTTACAAATATACACATTTTTATCAACGTGTCTACACTTTAAAACTATTAATATAAGTAATGTATAAGAAATGGTCAGGTTATAAAATAGTTGTGATATATAGAATTTGAGGACCTCATTAAATAGTTTTTATACTAATTAGTAATTACTTAAGTTAAAATTAATTAATAATTGTGAGAGCCCCGTTAATGTGCTTAAGCATTGTCGCAATATTTATGCCTTATATTGTTTGTTAAGAGCTAATTTTTTAATCTACAGATAACTCTTCGCAGGGTAAATGTTGCGGTTTGACAGCTTTCGTATATAAAATAATTATGTCAAACTGTCATATTTATTCTTTGGAATAAAAGTTATTTGATTATTGAAAAACCAGCACTAAAATATATAGATACTTTACAGCAAAAAAAATGCGTTAAAAATTCTTGCTCGCGAATTATGTAATCGGCATTGCAAAAAAAATATTATCAAATTGTTTATCTGTTGGAAAATATTGTATGTATGTAAAAAGATTCTTGACGAAGCCGAAACTTACATGTTGTTCTAATCACTGAATACGATATTTTTTTTGTTCCGCGCCATACCTGGAAATTTGGTTACGAAGAGTTTGAAGGTTAAAATTTAAATCATACGAAACCAAGTTTTAAATGCGAGCAGACTGCCTAACACAATGCTTTAAAACAGTATTATTTTCATATTACTTTGTAATGTTCACTGTTGGATTTTCAACCTTAAGACGTTTAGCAGATTGTTTAAAATCCGACAGAGTGCATGATAAATTAATCTTAGAAAATTACTGTTTTAAGACAGTAGGTAGGCCCGCAGAATCACTGTACAGTTGGAATGTACGACTAAACGTCGACAGACTGAACACCGACAAGACGCCTCTCGGACTCTGTGCTGACAGAGCTCTTAGCAGATAGAATAGAGTGAATATTTCTATATTTATAGTCTGTTGTTTCCCTCCTACAAACCCCCCTACTGCCAGTAGGTTTGTAGGAGGGTCACAGTGTTAACCTACCCTAACCAATTTTTTTAATAATTAAACTTTATTCACATCTACTGTGAGCCCTTTCGGCGAAGAGTCCTGTCGAAGTAAAGTATCGTCGGTGTAGTCTATCGGCGTTTAGTCGTATACTGGTACTGTTGCGTGCTCCCATAAGCACAATGGCGTAACATTGCAAGCAGAGGCGGCGTAAGGCTTGAGCGACGTGGGCCATCGCCCACGGCCTCGCAGTCTTAAGAGCCTCGCACCCCGAAGGCAGGACGAGTAAAATTTTTTGTCGCATTTAAAACGCCGAAAAAAGTCGCTTTCAATAGTTTTTCAAATTCATATTTTTGCATTACTAAAGGGTCTCGCAAAATGTATGTTGCCCAAATGAAATTTAAGCTTTACGCCGCCACTGATAGCTAAAATAATCAGTGTTTTTTTGTCACACAAATAATAAAAGTTTGTTTTCCAGCAATAATGGTTGCTCAATGTTACTGAGTTTTATGGGCAGTATGCATAGTAGACGGTTATGTGAAGGGTCTTTTTACGACTTGTATATTTTTAACAAACATCAATAAAATTGTTAGTTTCTCTAAGAAACGTTTAAAGCTTTGAAGCTTTCATCAAATCAAAAAGTTTAATGGTTATTTTAATCAAATTTAAAATAACTGTCGTTGAAGATAGAGAACGTAAACCCAATCCGCTTTATAATAAAACAAAGCCTTTGCTTAAATCAAGGAGCCTAACGCCATCTCTTAAAACCATATTATTTTAATATTATTTTGTAATTTCTGTTGTTGGATTTTCAACTCTGAGCACTGGAAAAATCAAATCAAATCATTTTATTTGCATAATATGGGTTTTTCAGGAGATGTTACATTGTTTGTTGTTTCACCATACTCAGCCTATATATAAGCATGCAAAATTTGGTTAATCTTACACTTATGTTAAAGTCCTTCAATTGCATTAGATTAGTCATAAGATTAAAATTAAATTAAAATGAATTTAGATTATTAGCCGATTATTTGAGCCGAGCGTTGAAAATCTAACAGTTCGGAAGGCAAAGTAATATTAAAATAATATTGTTTTAAGAGAAGGAGGTAGGCTCCCTGCTTTAAAACTTCGAGCCAGTTTTTGAATTTAAAACTTTATGTCGATAAAGATAAAATTTGTAATACAAAAAATTGGCTCAATGGTTTAAATCTAGTTGAATCAAAGACTTTGTTTTATATTAAAGCCTAATATGTTTACAGGGAATCCCTAAACGGGTTTAATTCTGTCAAACCTAACTAAACTACGTCATTTCTAACAATTTCCGAAGTAATTTTATAAATTTACTTTAAGCTAACTGGATAGTAATGTCACAAATTCGTAATAATTGATTATTAAGAGATTGTGGGTTAATTCGTTTTGACAGGATTAAGCTCAATTTGAGACCACATTTTTGTACTTATCAATTGCATGAAATGATTTTAGTATCGGTTCAAAATGATACAATATCAACAGTACAGTAGCGGTCATTGTGTAGTAGCAATCTCACAAGGCAATAGATATACACTTTGGTTAAATTTATAACCTTCCGACGCCGTTTGCGAAATTCGAGGTGTAACACTTCACTTTTACACACAGATGTAGGTAGAGATAAACTACTATAACTTGACGCTCCCCACCATATTATCATTTCAATGTGTGTAGTCACATTCGTGTGAAAGAGTTTGTGTGTAATTGTAAGTAATCGTCTTCAGTAGCAGGCCGGCAGATTTGTTTGTCAACTAATCATAAATAGCCGACCGCGCAAGACAACGCACCTGTCATTTTCATAGAGTATGTCAGTGCAGCGCCATACTAATAATAATGAGTGATTTCTGACGCCGCTAGTCGAGCAACAAATCGCTGATTTGTTTTTGTTTCGAGAGCCGTCTCAATACGCACACATGCGTTGTGAGTCTTTTTAATACTATTACAAACACTTTCAAACGTTTTGAATTGTGGAAGGGCGCGTCATGTTACTGTAGTTTATCTCTACGGCCTGTACCGCGTGTTCAGAGCAATCTACTGCACTTATGACCGCTTACTGTACTTAGTTTAAAATCACGTAAATAGTTATAGTACAAATTTTATTTGCATTTTCATCGATTATTTTATTAGTGTACAAATATTTTATCATTTATTTTTAATGAGTGGAAGAAACATAATTCTAGAACTCACAGCGATGAGATGAAACTGTTTATCGGTTATTAAGAAAAAATCAACTATCCCTTATATAGCAAACCTGAACGGTCAAAAAACGCAGGTTTTTTTTTAAATAACTTACAAAAAATGTTAACATTGGCGCCTATTCCCTTGTTCACAAACTAGACTAAATTTAGAGAATTGACATCTCTTACTAACATACAGCGAAAGAAAAGAATGGTGACATTTTAGAACTAAGTTAGCGATGTCAAATTAGTTTTGTCTTAAACTTTTCCGTGTTTTTAATCTGTACGTTTTAAGATGTCAACTATAACTGTATGGATGTGTCAGATTGACTAAATTTGACAGCTCTTATTTACATTCGTCACTTTTTTGTTTTGTTCGACAGAAAAAGATGGAAATAGTCTTATTTTAGTTTATTTAGTTTGTGAAGAAGAGAATCGGCACCACTGAGGATCTTTTACTGTACTCAAGATAAAAGTTTTCGTTACATTGTGCCATCCGCCGCATATCATCATTGAAGCAATATTTTTTGTGTTGATACAAAAATCATCTCATGAGTCTTTAACTAAGATAAGTTAGATTAAGATCTTTTCTACAAAATAGAAATATACATTCTTCTCTAAATACCTACAAGGTGTAATTGAAATACATATTTAACTGTATACGAAAAATAACGTTAAACGCTATCGTTATTTAAATATCTTCGTTATTATACGAAAAAAAATGTATACTATTAGCTATTTACAATAAATATTATCTTATTGCAGTAATTTTAACCGTTATTTATTTTAATTTTATAATAAATATTACATTTTGTCAAGTTATTTGAACAAAACATAGACTAATAGATTTTTTTTTAGTTCCATGTCATAAGGTCAATGAACCCGTTTCGCGTTTTATTTCAAATACACCTTGTATTAAAAAAAATAGTTTTAAGTTATTATATTGATACAAATCAATTAAAAGCGCTTACAGTAATGTCAATTGAGGAGCGACAGTGCCATTTTGAAGAAAAAAAAAACAATTTTGCCTTACTCTTACATTAGGTACTTACTTAGTTACATTAATATAAATATAATAATATCATTTTTAAAATGTGAGTTTTTATTTACACCTACTTCAAAGTCAAAGTCAAAACATTTATTTCAATTAGACCATTTACAGGCACTTTTGAATTGTCAAGAAGTCGGTCAGTTAGTCCGAAAGTTGAAGCTAGTTGCTCGTTCCAAAACGGAGGTAGGCCTCTATGGAGAAGAACGAGCAAGAAACTCCACGGACACTCTTTCCAATTAGGTTTTTACAAAATCTTGGTTACAATATTCTTGTTGATTCTACATGTGAAAACAATGAAGATAAATATAAAACAGTAGTAAAAAATATTCCTTAATTTTCCTATTCTGTCAGCAGTAGCAACGCACGTGTCATTTTCATAGAGTATGTCAGTGCAGCGCCATACTAATAATAATGAGTAATTTTTGACGCCGCTAGTCGAGCAACAAATCGCTGATTTGTTTTAGTTTCGAGAGCCGTCTCAGTACGCACACATGCGTTGTGAGTCTTGTAAAAATACTTTCAAACGTTTAAATCTGAGGAGGGAAGCGTTATGTTATAGTAGTTTATCTTTAGCAAAAAGATAATCATTGTTGTCTGTCAACCAAATGGCTTGATTGACAGTAAATTGAAGATGGGATGAAAATAAAAAATGTAGTAAAAGCATATTAAAATCGTGTATTTATTGTACTTCGTATAAAATACATAAATATTTTTTTTTATATAATTTATAAGTTTATTTTTATGCCAATGTCTGAAACAAAAATATAATTATTTAAGTACACTAAAACGGGGTGAATCGAGACGGAACTTTAAAAGGGATTTTAAAGTCAAACTAATAAAGTTGGTCGCCAACAAGGAGACTAATTTGTAAATTATAATTCAGAAAAAAAGGAGTCTTTTTTGCCAACAAACTATATTATTTTAACATTAAAATCTCTTTTAAAGTTTCGTTTCGATTCACCCCTGCCTTTCTATACACCCCGTTTTATGGTACTTACATTAGACATACTGAAACTATCTTAAAGCCGCACAAAGGCGTCAATCTATACTAATATTATAAAGAGGAAATATTTGTCTGTTTGTTTGCTTGCAATGAAGAGGCTCCAAAACTACTGAACCGATTTGAAAAATTCCTTCACTGTTGGGAAGCTACACTGTACTACATTGTGTCGTGATGTCCCAGTGGTTAAGGCGCCCGCCTCTCATGCATGAGGTTGTGGGTTCAAATCCGGGCAAGTACCAATGTAAGTTTTTCAATTCTTATGTACTTTCTAAAGTTTATCTTGGACATCACTGACATCGGTGAAGGAAAACATCGTGAGGAAACCTGGACTTACTGTCCCACTCAAACCATGTCAGAGGCCCTTGAGGCGGTTTAGGAACTCTGACACTAGGGTGTGTGGGGTCGTAAGACCTTACTGCCCACACGATAAAGAAGAGAAGAATCAACTATTTTTAATATAACTGACCTGTATCATGGTCCTGAACATCGGTGAACATTCCTTTTCAAGCCATTTCAAGTCTTTCTCGAGTCCGCGTTGCTTTAGGATGGGGCCCAGTGTGTCGAACACGCGCTTGTGGTAGCCATTGATATAGTTAAGCTGTAATTAATAAATAATATCATCATCATCTGCCTAGCCTTTTCCCAAATATGTTTGTGTCGGCTACCAGTCTAACCGGATGCAGCTGAGTACCAGTATTTTACATGGAGTGACTGCCTATCTGACCTCCACAAACCAGTAACTGGGTAATACGATACCCCTAGGTAAGACTGGTTGTCAGACTTTCAGGCTTCTGACGACCCGTAACAACTGTCACAGATCCACGTATGACAGCCGGGACCAACGGCTTAACGTGCTTTCCGAGGCACGGAATGATGTAAATTATTTAATAATAATATAATCTATACTAATAAAATAAAGTTATAAGAGATTTTTTGTTTGTTTAAGTGTTTGTTTAAATGCGGCTGTTTAGAACTTCCAATCGTATTAGCTAAATTCTAGCCAGACTTATGAGCAGAGGTCGGAATTAGGTACGTCGTTATTTATGTACTTACACTGATTTCATACAGCGAAAATATAAAGTGGATATGCCTTAAATCCCGAGATTATTTTTATTGAGCAGAAAAATTCCGTGAATTGTTAAATGAAAAAGTTAATTACATACTCTTACACAATTTAAACCATAATCATAGTGTGGGGCAACGTAAATAAGAAAATAAAAAAATGTGAATTAATGTAATATGTATTAATAAAAAATGTATTTTAATTATCTTTTTTTTATCTATCTCTGAGTTTTTATTATTATTTAATTTGTAATATTGTTGGCCACACGGGATTGTAAATAACTCTTACCTAATTCCGACCTACGCTCATTTTTTTTTTGTTGGTAAAAATCATCAAATGACTCCTTCCGCCCTGGGTGAGGCGGAAGGGACTGTCAGACTTTTACTGACTAAAAAACCACCCTGTTCCTTCTGTTGCCCTTTGCGTTCCGGGGCCACGGTATCCTGTTCAGACGTCCAGCAAACCCCGGACCTATGCTCATGAGGTATATGCTATTTAACATCACGCTTACAGCCCACGGGAGCGGGGCAGTAACCAAAGACGGGTGACACCACGGTGTACGTACCTCAAAATCTGACAGCATGCTGACATCAATGCACTCCTTCTGGTGCGGGACCAGAGTCAGGGTGTTGAACCCAAGCACGCCGCGCCCGTCGTAGTCGCCTTGCAAGCCGCTAGCCTGCAAATATATATATTATAAGGCGTGGTGATCAATGGCCTTTGACCTGGAGTGGGACAATAACAGGTTGTTATTATTATAGGTATATTATTATTATTTTGGACACAAATCCAGCCTCCGAGGCTGTTACTGAGAAATTCCTGATGGAAAAACCCAATAACACTTTGCCCGACCTGGGAATCGAACCCAACAACATGCTCAGCAGTCGTGGTCTACTACCTGTATTTTCCAAAGTGGGCAATAACGCCCCCTTGTGGGCGCTGCAGGCCTAAAGGGGTAAGAGACCCAGAAAAAAAATTCGGAGCGTTGTGTAGAGGCTTGGGGAGCGATTTGTAATTTCATCTATAATTGGCGCCACGATTCGTGAGCACAGATTGTAGGATTTCGCGCATGTACACTTTTGGCCAAATAAAGGCTAACACATATTCCTTTTAAATGTATTCAAAAAAATTTAAAACACAGCATTTTTATAAAACGAAATAATAAAAATGAACTATATTAAACCAAAAAAACAACAAATACGAAATTAAACTATATTTGAAAAAAAAAAAAAAACATCTAATACGTAATAACAAAAATAAACTATTAAAAATTCAAAACGTTATTCACTTATATTGCACAAAAGTGTACAGTAGCGGAATGACAGGCGATAGACCAATAGACGATGAGCATCAATTGACGAACCAATCGCATGCAGCCGACTGCAAGATCGGCGCCCCCCGCCTTCTTCATTCCGCCAAAGAGACCGGAATATTAACAAATGCGCAGGTGAAATTTGTGCTCACCACTCGTGGCGGTACTTATACTAGGTGGTTTTTTAGTTGGTGAAAAAATGAGGGCGCTAGATAAATAATTAATTCTCAAAGTGGGCAGTAGACAAAATAAATTTGGAAACCCTTGCACTAGACCAACGAGGCACTCGAACCTAGTAAAAATATAGATGAATAAATACCTTTGGATGTTTTGTATCCTTAGTAACTTGTATGGTCTCTACCAAATCTTCGTGACGAATACCGAATGCTCCAACTTTGTAGAAACCCGGCTCTGAAAACACAACAAGACTTTAAATTCACCAGTAATCGTGAGAGCCCAGTGGTTGAGGTGCCCGCCTGTCATACATGAGGTTCTGGGTTCAAATCAGAGCAAGTACCAATGTGATATTTTTAATTAATATGTACTTTCTAAAGTTTATCTTAGACATTACTGACATCGTTCCGTGCCTCGGAAAGCACGTTAAGCTGTTGGTCCCGGCTGTCATACGTGGATCTTTGACAGTCGTTACGGGTCGTCAGAAGCCCGAAAGTCTGACAACCAGTCTTACCTAGGGGTATCATATTACCCAGTTACTGGGTTGTGGAGGTCAGATGGCCAGTCGGTCCATGTAATATACTGGTATTCAGCTGCATCCGGTTAGACTGGAAGCCGACCCCAACATAGTTGAACATAGTTGGGAAAAGGCTAGGCAGATAATGATGAATAAAGTTTTGCCGCCTTTGTACTTTTGTGTTGCATAAAGTTTTAATAAAATAAATAATAAATAAATAAAAAAACATTTTTTTTTCTAAATCTCTATTAAAATTTATGTTTTAACTTTGATGAGAACGAGATGTATGAACGTAGATGAGGCGAAAGGAGTATGTAAGGATCGTAGCAGGTGGCGTTCCGTGATTTCTGCTTACCCCCATGGGAAAAAGGCGTGAGTTTATGTATGTATGTTTAACTTTGACTTTGAGTGGGACAATAATAGGCTGGTATTATTTTTACTCACCATTGCTAAATATCTGTCGGGGTAACAGACCGGGGTCGTGAGGGTAAGGTCTCCAGGAGATGCCGGAGGGTCCCTCGTGCACGTTCAGGAAGTGGCCCACGCCGTGACCTGTGCCGTGCGCATAGTCCAAGCCTACCTCCCATAGGGAGTGGCGGGCGAAACTGTCTAAGACGTTACCCTGTAACACAAAAAGAAATATTTAAAGCTTTGAGAAACAGGGTGTAAAGGTTCTCATCCTCCGTAGAAAAGACAGGATCCTCCGACCAGACGGTGTTGTGTCTGGTGGGCTACTGCCCGACGGTTGTTGTCGGGATTTTGTATATATGCTAATGTCGCGACAAACTCTTGATAGCGCGATGTAGACATTGTCAGTTGTAGATGTTGTAGTTCACATGCTATGAATTGTGATGGATGTCACTACAAATATATAGAACTAGCTTTTGCCCGCGACTTCGTCCGCGTAAATTTCGGTTATAGCGGACACAGACGAAATCGCGGAAAAAATTACCCTTGTCCTGTCATTTCAATTCGAAGCGACACGTGGCGCCATCTAGGATCATAAGAACTTTATTGTGATTTCTCTCGGAAACAGTACTTCTTTTCGGGATTAAAGGTACCCTATGTTCGTTCCAGTACACCTGGCAACGTATATGCAAAATTCCAGGATGATCGGTTCAGTGGCTTAGGCGTAAAATGGTAACAAACAAACAAACAAACTTACTTTCGCATTTATAATATTAGTTAGGATTAAAAATACATAACATCACGCCTGTAATCCCCGAAGGATTAGGTTACATACATTTCGTCAGTTATGTTTAAGTCCCATGTAATAGGGGGCGAGCCTATTGCCATCAACCGTGCACAAATCTAGACTCCGAGGCTGCTACTGAGAAATTGCGATGGAAAAACCCAATAACATGTTTGATGAAAATTGGTACAAGATGGCCGCCGTCAGGTGTTTTTAATTTGTAGTTTTTGAAGGCGGTTGTTTTTTGCAAAAAGAAATTTTACAAAAAACTACAGCCTAAGAAAGCTTACCTTCACTCCTTTAGGGAACAAAGCGCTGCTGATCATCATCTGTCCCTTCAGCACCCTGGTGAACGCAGACTTCTCCTCAGGCGAGGGGGCGCGGGACATGTGGCGAGTGCGAGTTATGTCTGTGGTGCCGTCCCTGGGGGCAGGAGATGGGAAACCGTTCAGGACAATGCTAAGTTCAACAACTGTATTGTAACTTATTATGTTAATTTTAACATGTTCTTCTCATCATAGTGATCATTGGTTCCGGACCACACCTGGCTGCTATGCATGAGGTCATGGGTTCGATTCCCAGGTCAGGCAAAGTGTTATTGGGTTTTTCCATCAGGAATATCTCAATAACAGCCTCGGAGTCTGGATTTGTGCCCGGTTGATGGCAATAAGCTCGCCCCCTATTACATGAGCCTTGAACATAACTAGTGAAATGTGGGTGTACTAATGGGTACATCTCTGCCTAACCCTTCGGGGATTACAGGCGTGATGTTATGTATGAAAACCTGGGTTCTAGTTTTTTTTTCTATGAAATCAATTTTAAAATGTTTTAACATAACATTACGCCTGTAATCTTTGAAGGGTTAGGCAGAGGTGTACCCATTTGTACACCCACATTTCGCCAGTTATGTTTTTAGTCCCATGTAATAGGGGGCGAGCCTATTGCCATCAACCCGGCACAAATCCAGACTCCGAGGCTGCTACTGAGAAATTCCTGATGAAAAAACCCAATAACACTGCCCGACCTGGTAATTGGATCCAAGACCTCATGCACAGCAGTCGCGCTTGCGACTACTAGACCAACGAGGCAGTCGAAAAAAAGTAAAATGTTTTAAATAAACTTTAAATACCCCTACGACTCTTTTACTGTTGCTTGCTCTCTTTGGTACTATGTTTTGCATGCTTAAACGCTGTCATAACAAGCAACTATAATTAAAAAAAATAAAAAACACGACTGCAAAAATTGCACCTATTTGTACTTTGTTTACTCGTCAGTTTTTTTACAACGATTTTTATTTACAGTGTTATATATTTTTTAAATCTACTTGTCAAATTCTAGACGATAAACATAGACACGACCAGATTCATAAAAAAAAATAATTGAGGCTGGTATTAATTTATATTTTAAAGTGACTACACAGGATTCTTTTTATTTTCTAGCCTATGTTACTCGGAACGTTGCAAGGATTGTAACGATACCCCATACATCTAAATCGGTTCAGGCGTTTAAAAGTTATGGTGGAATAAAGAATCTCACATACATACATACATTAACCCTAAACACATAACACTCCTTTTTTTGGGGCAGTCGTGTAAAAAGATGACAGACGATCGCAAAACAGGTCACTGTGGCTATCTTTAGGTGCGGCCTATGTCTAGCAGTGGACGTCCTTCGGCTGATATAATAAAGATCAATATATGTAACCAGGATTTTGTAAAAACCTAATTTAAAAGAGTGTCTGTGGAGTTTCTTGCTCGTTCTTCTCCATAGAGGCCTACCTACGTTTAGGAACGAGCAACTAGCTTCAACTTTCTGACTAACTGACCGACTCCTTGACAATTCAAAAGTGCCTGTAAATGGTCTAATTGAAATAAATGTTTTGACTTTGACTTTATAAGTCATCACTTACTTGTACTGTCCACCAGAATCGAGAAGGAACATGTCCTTCTTCTCTATGACCTTCTGTACTCCGTTCCTGGAGGGGCTGTAGTGTATGATAGCCCCGTTGGCCCCCGCACCAGGTATGGTCTCGAACGATGGGCCCATGAAGTCGGCTTCGTCTCTACAAACATTATGAAAACATTTATTCACCCGAGATACGTTACTGGTTACTGCTCCGCTCCCAAGTGTAGTGGCGTGATGTTAAACAGCCTATGCCGAATGAATTTGGTTATTATAAAAAAAAACAGATTTTTTGTCAACCGGGCACTAGTCCAGACTCCGAGACTGCTACTGAGAAATTCCTGATGGAAAAACCCAATAACACTTTGCCTGATCTCGGAATTGAACCAAAGACCTCATGCTCAGCAGTCGCGTTAATTATTACTAATTATTATTAAATATAATAGTATAAAGATTGTACCGTAGCGCAAACCCTGGTATATATAATGGTGCCGATTCCGTTGTTCACAAACTAGACTAAATTTAGAGAATAGACATCTCTTACTAACATACAGAGAAAGAAAAGGACGGTGACATTAAAGAACTAAGTTAGCGATGTCAAATTAGTTTTGCCTTGAACTTCTCCGTATTTTTAATCCATACGTTTTAAGATGTCAACTATAACTGTATGGATGGTTTCAGATTGACTAAATTTGACAGCTCTTATTTACATTCGTCTCTTTCTTGTTTTATTGGACAGAAAAAGATGGAAATAGTCTAATTTTAGTTTAGTTTGTGACCAAGAGAATCGGCGCCATTATCAACTTACTTGCGAAACTCGAGCAATTTGTCTGCAGCCTGAATTTCAGTGACAGTTCTACCGTCGTCTATCTGATCGTGCAGCCATTTCAGGAGGCGGCTCACCGCGATTCCGTCCCTAATGTGGCACTGACGGAAGCCCTGACAACAATATAAAAATATTTTATATATAACATAACATCACGCCTATAATCCCTGAAGGGTTTATCCATAACTAGTACACTCACATTTCGCCAGTTATGTTTAAGTCCCATGTAATAGGGGGCGAGCCTATTTCCATTAACCGGGCACAAATCCTCCGAGGCTGCTACTAAGAAATTACTGATGGAAAAACCCAATAACACATTGCTCGACCTGGGAATCGAACCCAAGACCTCATGCTTAGCGGTCGCGCTTTGCGACCACTAGACCAACGAGGCAGTCAAGAAAAAAATGTATTCTTACATACATACATAAACTCACGCCTTTTTCCCATGTGGGTAGGCAGAAACTACAGAACGCCACCTGCTACGATCCTTACATACTCCTTTCGCCTCATCTACGTTCATACATCTCGTCATACAAGCACGCCGGTTACGAGTACTGCGCACCTGACCTTTCTGAAGGACCTCACCAATAAGGTCAGTGTAGGTCTTCCTAGGGCGACCCCTCCCTGCGCTGCCACTCACCTCTGCCATATAAATACCTTTTGTCGATCGTCTTTCACTCATCCTCTCAACATGACCGAACCATCTAAGCATACCCTTTTCTATCTTTGTCACTACATCCTGTTTTAATCCGCAACGGTCCCGTATAACCTCATTCCTCACTCTATCGTTCTATGCTTACCTCTAATTCCACTTCATTCTTGATTTGCTTCATCAATGCTACAGGAGATATTTCTGATATTAAATTCAATGGAGGTTTTATGACGTCCAGCTGAAAAAGAAAGGAATTTCATGATAATGCACACAGGAAAGAAAGAAAGAAAAAATATTTACTGACACAACATGTGCACACAAAAATAATAACATAAAAAAATAAAAATAAAACATTTTTGTAAAAATAAAAATAAATACCAGTATTTTACATGGAGCGACTGCCTATCTGACCTCCACAACCCAGTAACTGGGTAATATGATACCCCTTGGCAAGACTGGTTGTCAGACTTTCAGGCTTTTAACGACTATCATAAACATAACATAACATCACGCCTGTAATCCCCGAAGGGTTAGGCAGAGGTGTACCCATTAGTACACCCACATTTTGCCAGTTATGTTTTTGGTCCCATGTAATAGGGGGCGAGCCTATTGCCATCAACCGGGCACAAATCCAGACTCCGAGGCTGCTACTGAGAAATTCCTGATGGAAAAACCCAATAGCACTTTGCCCGACCTGGGAATCGGACCCAAGACCTCATACACAGCAGTCGCGCTTGCGACCACTGGACCGACGAGGCAGTCTAAAAAATAACAAAATTAATAAATGAATTAGTTAACTTACTCCTGCAGCCGCCCTGTGTATCGCCTCGCTAGCGTCACTTGAGAGCCAGACAGAATGCTTGCCGCCATCTTTTTCAGATAGCTCTTTCTGTAACAAACAAAAATATTAAATACTAGTTATTGTCCGCGACTTCGGCCGTTTCTCTTGTCAATTAAATTTAGGCTATGTTTGAAATAAACTACTATAACATGGAGCGCCTCTCCATAATGCAAACCGTTTGAAAGTATTTACAAGACTCACAACGCATGTGTGCGTATTGAGACGGCTCTCGAAACGAAAACAAATCAGCGATTTGTTGCTCGACTAGCGGCGTCATTAATCACTCATTATTACTAGTACGGCGCTGCACTGACATACTCTATGAAAATGGCACGTGCGTTGTCTTGCGCCGTCGGCTATTTATGGTTAGTTGAGCAACAAATCTGCCGGACTGCTACTGAAGACGATTACTTACAACTACATACAAACTTTTTAATATGGATATGACTACACACATTGAAATAGTAATATGGAGGGGAGCGCCATGTAATAGAAGTTTATCTCTATGCGTATACTTACAGCCATATCATGCAAATGTTTTTCCACATCTTCTAGCTGAAACCTCTTGATCTCCACCTCCTCATCAGACAGGTGCTGCCTAACGGCCGGACTTAGGTCACTGGCGGTGAACAGCAGCACAGAAGACGGCGTGATGATAAGGTAGGAGAAGAAAACTGGGTTGTATTCTATATCACTGCCTCTTAAGTTCAGGGTATCTGAGGAAATAATGCTGGATTTAGGCTCTGGCCGGATTTAGGAGACAACTGTTTAGAGGTGGTAATGTAATTAGGCTGTGGTCAGATAAAGGATGTGAATGTGTTAGAGGTGATGCTGGAATTAGGCTATGGCTGGATTTAGGATACTAGAGTATTAGAGGCGATACTGAAATAAAGTCATAGCAGGGAATAAGACACTACTATAATAAAGGCAATGCCTGAATTGGGTAGCAGCTTGATTTAGAGTACTATTTTATTATTGGCGATGCCGTAATTAGGTTCCGGCCGGATATAGGACATAGCTTTATCAAGGGTGGTACTGAAATTAAGCCATGGCCCGGTAATAAAACACTATTGCAACACATATGAAGCCGGAATTAGGCTATGGCCGGACATAGGGACTTATAAACGTTATTTATACAGTTTCAGATGATAAACTCACAGGCCACTTCATCCAGAGCCGTGATGACGAGTGCCGACGCTTTCTTCTCAGTCATCTTCTGTCGGAGCTCGTTTATCTTCTGACCCGCCTTCTTGCCTAGAAGACAAAGTTAATTCGTTATAACATCACGCCTGTAATCCCCGAAGGGTTAGGCGAAGGGGAGATTAGTACATCCACATTCACCAGTTATTTTTAAGCCTCATGTAATAGGGGGCGAGCCTATTGTCGTCAACCGGGCACAAATCCAGACTCCCGAGACTATTATTGAGGAACTCCAAATGAAAAATCCCAATAACACTTTGCTCGACGTGGGAATCGAACCCAAAACCTCACGCTCAGCAGTCGCGCTTTGCGGCTACCTACTACACCAACGAAGCAGTCAACTCAAATTATCTGTCAATGGTTCAATTGTAATTAAGCGCTTTGCACACGGAGCAACTTAAGTTGAGGCAACTATCAACACTTTAAAAGTTTCCTGTAAAAGTTGATAGTTGCTATAACGTTTACGGTTGCCGCAACTTTATGACAATCTGTGAGCAACTTTCATAGACGATTTTGTTTTCAAATCAGCGATTTGTTGCTCGACTAGCGGCGTGCCATGAAAATGACAGGTGTGTCTTGCATAGTCAGCTATTTATCAAGTTATAGTAGTTTATCTCTACTTTCAAACGTTTTGAATTGTGGAGGGGCACGCCAAGTTATCGTAGTTTATCTCTACACCATTACCCTCTTTTGAGCTCCACCACGGTCGGGTAAAAAGGATAATTTTACACTTACCGGTGTACTTGACAGGCAGGGGTATGATAGTATTGTTAGGTCTCTTCGGTGGCGGGTCGCCCAGCTCGGACCTTGCCTCGTCCACCAAATTTTTCGACACCGGGATCAACTGCATGTTGTGTTTCGTTAGCGCTGTCTGTAGACAAAAAAAAATATTAATTTACCTAAGTTTTTGATTAGCATGAATCTGAATAGAACACATTTATTTACTTATATTTTTTTTTTGGTATTTATTTCAGTGTTATTGGGTTTTTCCATCAGGAATTTCCCAGTAGCAACCTCGGAGTCTGGATTTGTGCCCGGTTGATGGCAATAGGCTCGCCCCCAATTACATGGGACTTAAACATAACTGGCAAAATGTTGTTGTACTAATGGGTGCACCTCTGCCTAACCCTTTGCCCTGAACGACTGACTGACTGACGGATCAACGCACAGCCTAAACCGCTGATCGTAGAGACCTGAAACTTGGAGGGTGTGTTCTTTGGATGACGTGGACATCATGAGATTGTCTTACCTGCAGCGGCGTCCATTCGTCTCTCGTGAAGGTGTGAGGGTCCACGCCGACCGCTGCGCCCTCTGCCAGGTGGCTTGTCAACCATTTCTCTAAACTTGGTGTGTCTGTGAGTGCTGTAAACCAAATGAGCATTAAAAACCGTACTACCGTATGGTATTTAACATTGCATACAAAAAAAATGCGCGTAGACGGTATTCTTAAAATAAAATACAAACATTTTCGGATTGGGAGGTAATTCTAAAAAACTTTGTCATGCGAGTTGCTAATTATGGGCAATAGCTGTTGAACAGACAAAAGAGACGGTTTACATGGAGTACGACGATAATTTAATTTAATAAATATAATTTAATTTTAGTACACCCACATTTCGCCAGTTATGTTTTTAGTCCCATGTAATAGGGGGCGAGCCTATTGCCATCAACCGGGCACAAATCCAGACTTCGAAGCTGCTACTGAGAAATTCTTGATGGAAAAACCCAATAACACTTTGCCCGACCTGGGAATCGAACCCAAGACCTCATGCACAGCAGTCGCGCTTGCGTCCACTAAACCAACGAGGCAGTCAATAGAGTCAGTCTAATGGGTACACCTCTGCCTAACCCTTCGGGGATTACAGGCGTGATGTTATGTTTATGTTTTAATTTAATTTTATAAATAATAGAGATGAAGATGATAAGAAAATTAACTAAAAACTCACACTGCTTCATAAGAGTCCACAGCGTCAAATCCGCCTCCTTTTCGAACTGGGTATAATATCTTCCGTCAGTCCACACCAGCGCTGCGGATGACGTCACCACAGCTGTGCCAGCTGAGCCCGTGAACCCGGATATCCATTCCCGCCGGGCGTCTACAGGCGCTATGTATTCCGACTGTGAGAGAGAAGATTTAAAAGATATATAATATTTCTTTTTTAAAAGTAATTTGATTATTAAGTAGATAATAGACAGTCCATTAATTAAGTTAAAGTTTCAATAGAATACATCCATCGCTTTCTAAGAAAACTAGCTTTAGGTGAGAGGCAACGCAGGCAGGGGTCGCCCTAGGAAGACCTACTCTGACCTTATTGGTGAGGTCCTTCAGAAAGATCAGGTGCGCAGTACTCGTAACCGGCGTGCTTGTATGACGAGATGTATGAACGTAGATGAGGCGAAAGGAGTATGTAAGGATCGTAGCTGGGGACGTTCTGTAGTTTCTGCCTACCCCCATGGGAAAAAGGCGTAAGTTTATGTATGTAGATATGTAACTTTATCAAACACCGAATCCAAAAAAAAAAACAGAAACCGCCCTTTTCCTTCCATTGGCCTTTGCGTTCCGGGGCCACGGTATCCTGTTATCTGACGACCCTACATAACAACTATCTCTTTTGCTGACTGTAGGTACCTAAAATAACATAACATCACGCCTGTAATCCCCGAAGGGTTAAGCAGAGGTGTACCTATTAGTACACCCACATTTCGCCAGTTGTTTTTACTCCACTGTAGGTACCAAGTATAGTACAGATTTATTTATAAGGGTAAATAAGTGACCCGCTCATCCTTCTTCATACGAAACAACTTTTTGAAAGAGCCAACTAGATTTTTAATTCTACTTTTCTCTTGTAAATTACGTTCAAAGTAAGTACCTGTTAATTTTCTAATTAAAATAAATGATTTGACTTAGACAATAAATTGTACTCACATTATGGGCATCCGCTGTAGGCACGATATAAGCAGCAAGCGCTTTAGGCTGACTCGCCATCAGCGCTCGAAGCGTTGACAGCCGCTGCAGCGACATTTTGTGGTAATCTGTAAGAGGAAAATTAGATTTCAATAACTTAAAAGTAATAATTTAAGTTGTAATGTAGAGGTCGCAAAGCGAAAGAAAGAAAAAAATGTTTATTGACACAGATCATGTGCACACAAAAAGTAATAAAAAGAAAATAAGAAAAAAAGACATTATAAACAACCAATCAGGCTAAGCGCGAGTGCTAAACATGAGGTGTTGTATTCGATTCCCAGGTTGGGCAAAAGTGTTATTGTATTTTTCCATCAGGAATTTTTCAGTAGCTGCGTCGGAGTCTGGATTTGTGAATAGTTGATACACAATAGGATCGACCCCTATTACACGGGAGTTAAAAATAACTGGGTGTATAAACATGAGGTGTTGTATTCGATTCCCAGGTTGGGCAAAAGTGTTATTGAGTTTTTCCATCAGGAATTTCTCAGTAGCTGCGTCGGAGTCTGGATTTGTGCCCGGTCGATACACAATAGGCTCGCCCCCTTTTAAAAATAACTAGAGAAACTAATGGGTACACCTCTGCCTAACCCTACAGGGATTGATGTAATGTTACGTTATGTAGAAAAAAAAATTCTATTGTAGCGCCATCTATCGTACAGCATGAAAACTACAACTGACAATTCCTACATCGCTCAATCGAACTTTGCCGCGACATTATAATATAGCATTTAAATAAAATGTAAAATCCCGACAACCGTCGGGCAGTAGCCCACCAGACACAACGCCCGTCTGGTCGGAGGATCCTGTCTTTTCAACGGAGGATGAGAAACTTTACACCCTGTTTCTCATACCTCAAAACTTTCATTATTTATAATAACTTTGGCAAAGTGTAATTGGGTTTTTCCATAAGGAATTTCTCAGTAACAGCCTCGGAGTCTAGATTTGAGACCAGTTGAAGGTAATAGGCTCGCCCCCTATTACATGGGACTTAAACATAACTGGTGAAATGTGGGTGGCTAAAGGGTACACCTCTGCCTAACCCTTCGGGGATATAAGGCGTGATGTTAAATAAAGTAATTACCTTCTTTTGTATCAAAATGTCTGTTATCTTCATGCGTTCTTGAGTATGACCGCTCGGCTAAACTGTAAAAAACAATAACAATTAATTTGAATGCTTCTTGCTAACAATACATTGATAAATCAGCGAGAATGACTTTGTTTATCTATCACTAGCTTCTGAACGCGACTTCGTTCTCGTAAAACAGCTTTTCCCAAATCGGGTGATTACGCCCCCTTGTGGGCGCTGCAGGCCTAAAGGGGGACGGTAAGAGACCTAGAATAACAATCGGGGCTTTGTGTAGAGGCTTGGGGAGCGATTTGTAATTTCATCTACTAGTTGGTTTTTAAGTAGGGGACGAAAATAGGGGCGCTAGAAAATAATTTATTCTCAAAGTGGGAAATAAAAATACAACAATAAAACAGGGACTTAAATTGGAGGGCGCGCCATCGAAAGGGGCACAGTTATTTCAAAAACTTCCACAGACTCTCAGCTCTTAAAAACAATACAAATAACTAGAACTTTACAGGACATTATTCGGTGCAATTAAAGTTCTAATATGGTAAGGCGTTGCTGGACGTCTTAACAGGATACCGTGGCCCCGGAACGTAAAGGGCAACAGAAGGAACAGGGTGGTTTTTTAGTCAGTAAAAGTCTGACAGTCCCTTCCGCCCCCACACAGGGCGGAAGAACATATTTGATGTGTTTTACCAACTAAAAAAAAACATGTTAAGGCGAAAAAAGCAATATTTTCGTTTTCAAGTGAATGCTGATGAAAATGAATTAAAACAAACTCTTATAATTTTTTTATTGCATTAAGAGCTCTATGCCATTGTGTTTATTAGATAAAATTAGATTTTTTTACATTAACATAGTAGCCAAGATTTTCTACAAGCAACTTGCTTTTAAATACAGTCTTATGGAATGGGAACTACCGTACCATAGAAAGAAAGAAAGAAAGAAAAACTGTTTATTCACGCGAAAATACCGCAAATAAAAATAAAATAAAATTAGATATGTGCCCAACCCTGTTCTTGAAAATTGCAATATCATGTTTTATTAGGATTGATCTATCATCACTGACCAGATTTAGCGAATAAGCCTTTGAAGAAGATAGATTGATTACACTGACAAGATTATTTGAGCCAATAAGCCTATCAAGGTTTCGATTAGAGCGTCATGCAGTGATTGTGGATATAACAGTCCCGCATGACGAGAACCTCGTGAAGGCTGAGAAAGATAAACAAATGAAGTATCTTGACTTGGCTCGCGAGGTTGTCGACATGTGGGATGTGAGTACAGCAATCATTGTGCAGTTAGTCGTAACGGCCAATGGCATAATAGCCAAGAGCCTCGACCAACACCTTAGGAGGCTCTCGTTGGGCGGTTGGATCAAGGGCTCGATTCAAAGCCGTGCTCCTAGACACGGCGCGTATTGTTAGGAGATTCCTTCCTCAGGAGCCCTGACCACCTACTATTTTTAAATGTTTTTATTACAATGGGATGTATATTATTATGTTTATGCGCAGTACAGGTAACCGGCGTGCTTGTATGACGAGATGTATGAACATGAATGAGGCGAAAGGAGTGTGAAAGGATCGTACCAGGTGGCGTTCTGTTTCTGCCTACCCTCATGGGAAAAAGGCGTGAGTTAATGTATGTATGAGAATAATAATACTAAAATTATAGTTACTTTTTATCTATACTAATATAATGAAGCTCAAGAGTTTTTTGTATGTCTGTTTGAAATTCACTAAATCGAACCCACGACCTCATGCTCAACAGTCGCGCTTTGCGACTAGACTAGACCAACGAGGCAGTCATCGCGTGCAGAACCCTAATAATCATAAAATTTATATAACTTGTAGACATGACAATATCGATTTGCCAATAGCAACAAAGCATGAAGCATTATCAAACACAACTGTACCCTATTTCAAAATACTGAGGGTCCGGAATTCCGGATGCCTGCCAGGTACTCGCCGGACGCAAATATAAATCGGCGACCGGACAGGTGACGGACTGACGGAACTGATGTGGGTATCTCGGACAAGCCGGTCCTTAGAAAGGACTTTGTTAATATGTGTAAGGGGTCGTTCATGGAGACGCAGAGCTCAATTCCAAAATTGTCGAGAATGATTCTGATTATATGGTTGATGTCGAGATTGAATGTACTGTATTTCGGATTGCTCTAAGTGCCGAAAAATTACGTCAATTCCGCGGGATTTATGACGATTTATCTTACTATATACATACTATTATTATAAAGATTGATAAAAATATTTTCCTTAGTAGTATCCATACTTTCCTAACGAAAAGGGATTCCCGCGATCCCTAGATAAAACTATAATTAGAGAGACTCCAATTTTCACCTGAGTCTCCATTATTTACATAAACACGTAATAAAATGCCAAAACTACTCACATAATTATAATTAAAAAATACACACACTTTCGCAACATAATTAATTAAAATCAAAACTTAATAAAAACACATAAATCTTTCATTTAAATAAATTCAATTAAAATAACACGATTATTTTTAAAACAGACGCCATTCTATTTTGACATTTGTCAATCGATTGCCGCCAACTTTCGAGTCGTTCGAAAACGGTTCACGGCTACAGATAAATTGAAATTCTGAATGGCATAAATAGGAATACAATGGGCAAGAGTAAAGGCGTGTTTACAATATAAATAAAAAAGCAAGTAATGTTTAAAAAATATTTTTTTAAACAAGTTTTATTGTTATTTCATGAAATTATATTTAATTATGTTTTTGACAATAATATGCACAAGACTTCATAGGAGAAGAAGCAATCATCATTAAAAAAAAAAAACAAAAACTAAATGGCATCAATTCTTCCGCATCGCTTGCACTGTCAACTGGAAATTTTACCAAAAGACTGACGGCATTACCACGTTGGATGGCAATGTTAATAGCCTCTAGCCAACGTATTTACCAGTAAGGGCAGCCGCAGCAGCAGAGCCAGCACACCACGCCGAAGTAAGAAGACATCTTGTTTAAATTATAATTCTTTTCCATATTATAGGAATTCATATAATGTATAATAACACTTTTTTTAAACAGGTCTTTTTGAACTTTTAACTGGCATAGACAAGACACGCTTAAATACTATTTCAAAACGATGTGAACGAGCCTTAATTTTCTACGGCAGAATGATTGAATACAGTAGCAAATTCCATTCAATTGTAAACTCTATTGATAACGAGTTACAGTTGAAAATACCAATGTGACTTTTACCATTGATATTATACATTCTAAGTTTATCTTGGACTTCACTGACATCGGCGTAAGTCCACGTAAATCCCGGGAAGATAATAATGTCAACATTTCGATGCAAGTAGAGATAAACTACTATAACTTGACGCTCCCCTCCATAATACCATTTCAATGTGTGTAGTCACATTCGTATGAAAGAGATTGTATGTAGTTGCGAGTAATCGTCTTCAGTAGCAGGCTAGGATATTTGTTTGTCAACTAATCATAAATAGCCGACCGCGCAAGACGACGCACCTGTCATTTTCATAGAGAATGTCAGTCCAGAGCCATACTAATGAGTACCTAATTTTTGACGCCGCTAGTCGAGCAACAAATCGCTGATTTGGTTTTGTTTCGAGAGCAGTCTCAATACGCACACATGCGTTGTGAGTCTTTTTAATACTATTACAAACATAAGCATTGCCATTCAACGTGGCAATGCGGCCAGTCTTTTGGGCACATTTCCAGTAGACAGCGATGCGGATGAATTTTTTGATGCCATTTAATTTTAGTTTCTCTTTTTTTATATTCTGGTTGTTTTTTATTTTATTTTTATTATTAAGTTTGTAAATATTGTATATATTAATTATGAAATACACCCAATAAATATTCATTACAAACACTTTCAAACGTTTTGAATTGTGGAAGGGCGCGTGATGTTACTGTAGTTTACCTCTACCTACATAGTTCCGACCTCTGATGGTCACTCTGATGGAAAGAACATGTAACGTTCCGCTTCGTAAATTGTCCTGTAACGCTCATTTTTACCAAAAAAGCATATTCATTCTCCGTATGGGAAAAGTCTGGAAATAGGTACCTACTGGTTTTCACGCTAGATATTTTGCATGCATGCTTGTACCTACTAATATATAATCAGCGAATGAATGAATAAGTACGTAATAGATACGTAGGTCTAATATATTAAAGGTTAAAGGAAAATCTGTTTTATCCCTGACCCAGAACTGGCAAGGTACTTACATACATACATTATTTAAAAATAAAAAAAAAGGAATTAAAAAAAAAAAATTTGATCACTAGCTTTTGCCCGCGTAATTTCGGACCACCGTTTCATCCCCTCAGGGGGTGAATTTTGGAAAATCTTTTCTTAGCATACGTCTGCTAACTATAATCTACCTCCAAAGCTCTTTATAAGTCGAGCGGTTTTCGATATTTCGTGATATTTAGATAGTAAAGTAGGTACCTACGAGAAAAAATATTTAGGTCACGATTCTGAACCCGTCTGCTGTATTGTTGTGACGATTATCAATTTTTCTTTATTTCATTGAGTTGTAAAAAATACTCCGCCTAAAAAACTGGGCAAATAAGATGATAAAAAAGACATGTTTTAACTTAAGACACCAAACTATTTACCTCAAAAAACACGCTTGCACACAATCACAGATAAATTAATACTAAAGTTGCAACGCATGGAAATATAACTATGGAGATGCCCATATCTTAATAAAGAAAATACTTGTCAAGCCGTGTTATGTCCGCCATATTGTGTACCTATTAGTTTTAGATAGAAATAAGGTTCAATTTTTTTATGAAACACATCGTAACGCGTACTATTCAGCGGCCATTTTATGTCTTGTAGACATTGTTTAATTATGTTCCTCAAACTGTTGCTTTTCACTCTTGAACGTTACGGGGATTTACAATCATGATTGAATATTTTAACTGCACATTAATATCATAGTCGTAAATTACGGAATCAGTAATAAGTAAGTAAATAACTAGTGAATTAAATAATGTCACTGATATAATTATGCGATTTTGACATTTATAAATGAATTGCTGATATGTACCACCCGCACCATCATAGGACGTATGGAATATAGCTTAGTTTCGTCTATAGATACATGTCAGTGTTACATAAGATAATGACAGTTTAGGGATAATACTTAGTATCAGAAGGTTGAAGAAAACACTTGTATGACTTGTAATAAGTTGCGATAATTAATAATTTATTTTCCAAAATGGCGCGTCTTTTATATTATTTACAATAGTTTAACTTAACCAATAAAAACATGTACTTTAATTTTTACAACAATCATATACTTCTGGTATATAAGGGCGTATATAGGGTGTAGATGTTTCGCAGTATAACTCGACGTCTGTGTTGGGTATTATTATTTTCTTGAGATTTATGTTGTTTTCTTGCAATAGTTTTTCAATATTGCTATCCTTTTCTTGCGCGCTTGCTATGTCCTTGAAGTTTATCGCAGATAATAATAATAATAATAATAATAATAATAAGCCCCCTAAACAACCACACGTCCGGATTGACCATCTAATCACGTGGGGGGCGGACACACGAATTTGAAATTACTGGCGTGGCTAACGTGGCTCTGGAAACCCATTAAACATGGAGACAAGATCAAAAAGTAAACGTTTAGGGCCGCTGCCCGGGGGCGATCGCCGGGGCGCACCTGGAGCTGACGCTGGGTGTCTCAGCATGCGAACCGTCAGCGGTGAGGAGTTGAACAGGCGGGCTCCCACCGACAAACATACTACAGCCGAAATTACTGACGATGGTGACAGACTGACCAACAGGACAGACACCCCTATTGAACCCTACAGTCCAAGCACCGTATCATACACACCATCATCACCATCACTACCATCGTCACCTTCCATAACATCATCACCCCTTGTCACCAGTCATTACACAGTTACACCAACCCCGGCCTTGAATGTTGCGCGGGAGGTAAGTTGTACCTTCTTACCCGCGTCCACCAAGGCGGGAAAAACCAGAGTTCGCATGAGATGGAGTAAAGAAGTTAACATATTCATCATGCGAACTTATTTTCACATTACGAAATTAGAAACAGATATGACCACCTATAGAAAACAACTACATGAACATTTTACACGACAATACCCAGAAATAAGCGTTTCAGAACAAAGAATATCAGATCAAAGAAGAATCATAGTTAGAAATAAACTTTTGTCTCAAGAAATAATAGATCAATTAAGAGAAGAAGTACGATCACAGTTAATACAGGAATCAGAAAGTTATACAAACACTAACACTACACAAAACACAATCGAAAACAACCCACACGAACAACCACAATCACTCACTCAATCACAACCTTTCGTGGAAACTCAACCATACATCCAGTCACAAACATCACACACAGCTACACAAACCGAAATTTTAACTCTAACTATAGAAAATGATATCGAGACAGTTGTCGCCGATCAAAACCTGATAACAGATACATATATACAAGAAATACTTGACAAATTCAGAACAACTCTAACACAATATTCTGGGATGGACCCAGCAGCTCGACCTAATCTACCTAAACTCAAATATAGCCCTAACCTTTTCCGATTAGTTAATTTATTTAATGAAAATATTTTAAAACAGTTTTTATCTGATGACGCACAATTGATAGACATACACACCCTCATTTATTGCACAGCGGTTGTCATCTCTGAAGAGCTCAACTTTAAAATCACTGAACACGCAAGAAACACTAGACAAAGAGACAAAACAATACCACCATGGCAATATAGACTAGAAAAAGACATTGACAAATTGAGGGCCGATTGCGGCAGACTTACACAATATATTAACGGTAATAGATCACAAAAAGTAGTTAAAAGAGTTGAAGAGATATTTAAAAACAATTTTACTCACACAAGACACGAAAACAGTAATAAGAAACCGGAAGAATTTTTAGACACATTGAAACAAAAACTAGCACTTAAAGTCCATAGGCTTAGGAGATATAAGAAGGCACAACAGCGCAAAAATGATAATGCTATATTTGCTACGAATGAAAAAATGTTTTATAGGAATATACAGAAGCCACACACCGACACAACAACAGAGAATAACACAGATACACCTTCAAAAGAACAATTAGAAATATTTTGGTCTAACATATGGGAACATCAGGTTCAACACAATGACAAAGCAGCTTGGATTACAGAAGAAGAAACAAAGTGGAGAACTATAGATGAGATGGAGTTTAAAGAGGTAACAGAGTCTGATATCTCATATATAACAGGTAGGTTACACAATTGGAAATCACCAGGTTTAGATAAAATACAAAATTTCTGGTATAAAAAATTAACGACACTACATAAATCCATAGCTAAAAATTTTACAGAAATAATATTAGGAGAACAGAACATACCAGAATTCATTGCAACAGGAATAACTTACATGCTACCTAAAACTAAATATACATCAGAGCCTTCCCAATACAGACCAATTACTTGCCTACCCACAATCTACAAAATACTAACATCAGCGATTACTAATAAAATCAACTCACACATAGAGCACCATAACATAATAGCAGAGGAACAGAAGGGATGCAGGCGGGGCCACATGGGGTGCAAAGAACAATTAGTTATAGACTCTACCATTCATAAACATGCCACTACAAAAAACAGAAACCTACATTGTACTTACATAGACTACCAAAAAGCCTTCGACAGCATTCCACACTCTTGGTTAATACACATTTTAGAAATATACAAAATTAACCCCAAAATAATAGATTTTTTACGCATTATAATGACACACTGGAAAACTACACTTCAGTTAAATAACCGTCTCAGTACTCAGATCATTACTAGACAGATACATATTAGAAAAGGTATATATCAAGGTGATTCCCTTAGTCCTCTTTGGTTCTGTCTTGCTCTGAACCCCTTGTCTCATTTACTTAACCGATGTCGGGCCGGATATAATTTTAAACACAATAACGAAGAAACCGTTGTCTCACATCTTATATATATGGATGATATTAAATTATATGCAAAAACTGAAAAACAAATGAAAACTCTCATAGAAGCAACAACAACGTTTAGTCAAGATATTAATATGCATTTTGGGTTTGATAAGTGTAGGACATTACATATTATAAAAGGTAAAATAAAACCTGGCAACTACGCAGTGAGCGACACCGACACAATAACTGCTATGGAACCATCAGAACTTTACAAATATTTAGGATACAAGCAACTTAAAGGACTTGACCACACAGCAATAAAACAGACACTAAATACAGAATATCGAAGAAGAATTAACGCAATATGTAAAACACAGCTATCTGGAAAGCATCTTATAAAAGCCTTAAATACCTTTGCCATACCGATATTGACCTACTCATTCGGAGTGATAAAATGGTCAAAAACTGACATTGAACAGTTAGAGAGAACAACACGCACAACACTAACAAAACACAACAATCTACACCCTAAATCTGCGATCGAAAGACTCACCATCAAGAGGCAAAATGGCGGGAGGGGCCTCATTGACATCCACCACCTTTGGCAGAAACAAATTACTAGACTCAAAACGTTTTTCCATACTAAATCACGCACTAGTACCATACACAAAGCCATCACATTGAATGATTTTAACTATACTCCGCTTAACTTACACGAACAAAATACGCAAGACACAAACAATATTGACCCACAAAAGCAAAAAATTGAAAACTGGAAAAAAAAAACCCTCCACGGTAGACACCCCCATGATTTAGAACAATCTCACATTAACACAGTAGCGTCTAATAAGTGGCTTAAAATAGGAAACTTGTTCCCAGAAACAGAAGGCTTCATCATAGCCATACAAGATCAAATTATAAACACAAAAAATTATAGAAAATACATCATTAAAGACCCTACTATAACAAACGATAAATGTCGCAGATGCCATATTCAACCTGAAACCATACAACATATAACTGGAGCATGCACAACCCTTACACAAACAGACTATACTCACAGACACAACCAGGTAGCAAACATCATCCATCAAAAACTTGCACTCAAACACAGTCTCATACAAAATACTAACACTCCTTACTACAAGTACACTCCACAAACTATTCTAGAAAATGACACATACAAACTGTATTACGACCGCGCCATACTCACAGATAGGACCATCCACTATAACAGACCAGATATAACCCTACAGGATAAAATTAGAAAAATAACATACCTTGTCGACATTGCAGTTCCCAACACACATAATCTACAAAAAACAATAACTGAAAAAATAAGCAAATACGCTGAACTTAAAGAAGAAGTTACAAGAATTTGGAGACAAGATAAAGTCTACGTCGTCCCCATAGTTCTCTCTACAACAGGTGTTATCCCCAACCATCTTTTCCATAGCCTGAAGTTGATTGATCTAGAAGAATCCGTTTATATAAATTTACAAAAAGCTGCCATTTTAAATACATGTAGGATAGTTAGAAAATTCATGCAGGTAGAGGAGGGAAACGTACCCTCAGCTTAATTACACACATAACACACCACACGCTGCATTTACTTGGTTTCGGCCCGTAAATGTAGCTTATACCAGCCTAAAAGCTGAGAAAAAAAGACCATACGAAAATAATAATAACAGATGGCAGATGCAGATGGGCATGATATTGTTTCTATGCGGCTGAGTGTGTCCGCGACGATGTTTTGTTTACCACTGACGTGACGTATGTCTGTGGTAAATTCACTGATAAACAAAAGTTGTCTCGTTCTTCTTGGAATTTCGGTGTTTGATTGCACTTTTGACATTACGAATGTTAATGGTTTGTGATCCGTGAAAATAATAAGGTGACGTCCTTCAAATATCTTGCGGAAGTGTTTCACTGCCATGTAGATAGCAAGTAGCTCTCGATCGTAGGTAGAATACTTCTTCTGCGCGTCGGTAAATTTCTTGGAATAATATCCGAGCGGTTGCCATGTTTCGTTTAGGTATTGTTGTAGGACGGCGCCGGCGGAGTTGTCGGATGCGTCGCAGAACATGGCAAGTGTTGCGTGATGTGATGGGTGGGCGAGTAAAGCTGCTTGTATGATGCTGGCTTTACATTGCTGGAACGCTTGCGTTGCTTCATCGGTCCACGTGATCGGAGTTTTATCTCGCTTCTTTACGTTGTGTAGGTACGAATTTAATGGTGCTTGTAGTACTGCGGCGTTAGGTATATGATCGCGATAGAAATTGATCATTCCGAGAAATCTTCTTAATTCTTCGATTGTACTCGGCTGAGGATAATCGGTGATTGCTTGAATTTTATGTTGCGGTGGTTGAATTCCTTTTTCAGATACGGTGTAACCAAGAAATTGGACTTCTGGTTTGCCTAGGTTACATTTGGTGGGGTTGATGGTGATACCATTTTCTTCTAATCGCTTCAGTACTATATGGAGATGTTTTCTGTGTTGATCTTCGTTATCAGATGCCAATAACAAATCGTCGATGAAAGGGAAAACAAAATCCAATCCTCGTAATACTTCGTGGATGTAGCGTTGAAACGTTTGTCCCGCGTTTTTCAAACCGGGGCACATCCGTGGGAATTCAAACAATCCCATTGGAGTTATTATGGCTGTCTTCTGGATGTCTTCTTCTCTTACGCTCAGTTGTTGATAAGCGCGGTTGAGATCAATTGTTGAGAAGATAGTTTTTCCTGACAGGTGATGAGTGAAGTCTTTGATGCGTGGAACAGGATAGCGGTCTGGTATGGTGATGGAGTTGAGTCGGCGATAATCACCACAAACTCTAATATCGCCATTCTTCTTAGGAACGATGTGTAGAGGTGATGACCATGGACTTTTGCTAGGTCTGCATAATCCTTGTTCGATCATATTTTCAAATTCTTTCTTCACTATTTCGAAACGATGTGGTGGAATCGGTCGAGCTCTGTTGTGTATCGGCGGTCCTGTTGTTTCGATGTAATGTTGCACGCTGATATCGGATTTTAGTTGCATCGATGTTAATCTTGTTATTCCAGGATACTGTGCTAGTATGTCGTGATATGACTGCGACATGTCGATGCTGCGAACAGTAGGCACGTTCGATAGTCGTAACGGGGCGTTTACCTTTAAGCTCGTAACACCGTCGATTAATCTTCGGTTTTTCAGATCCACGACGAGTTGGTGATGATTGAGGAAATCGGCTCCAAGTATAGGCTTCGTAACGTCTGCTACGATGAATTTCCACAGGTACGGACGACGTAGATTTAGATCGAGTGTTAACGTTTTCTCGCCATACGTAGCTATAATTGTGTTGTTCGCTGCGTATAGCTGGAATGGTAGTGGTTTAGGCATTTGTCCCTTTGTTCTCGGTAACACGGATATGTTTGCTCCAGTGTCGACTAGGAAAGATAGCTTCGAATTCCTGTCGGTGACGTATAGGCGGTGGGACTTTTCTTGAACGCCGGTGTCCGCCATTGCCAACGTTCCGTCTAGTTTTCCGGGTTTTGTTTCTTGAATGAGCAAGGCGATGTACAGCGTCTGGCTTGTTCCTTGAAACGACGGTGATAATAACAGAACGGAGATGGCGACGATTCACGACTGCGTGGTCTTGACGTGCTGCGGTGACGAGATGAGTGACGTCTGCGGCGATAGTTGTTGTTATCATATCGGCTTGATTTTAACTCGGCTATTTCCAGCGATAATTTTCTTATTTCGCCGATAAGGTACTGAGTGTCTGAGTGCGCTGCGGATGGTGCTGGCGGTGGTGGTGGTGGTGGTGCTGGTACATGCACGGCTGCGATTTGTGGTGCTGCTGTCTGCTCCATGATCTTGTCGGCGAGTAGCGCGAGCTCGTCGAGTGCTGTCTTCGTGCTGAATGTTTCGCTGACGGCGAGGACTGATCGTACGTGAGGTGGGAGATGATTGGTCCACATAAGTCGCAGAGTAGATTCTGGTATCTTGTCTGTAGCGAGGTTTCTCATGCGGCGAAGTAGCTGCGTCGGTCTCTGGTCTCCTAATTCCATCTCGGACAGCAATTTCTGGAACTGGCGGTTGTCAGATTCTTCATAGACAGATATCAGCCTGTCTTTGATAGCCTGGTATTGATCCGTCTCTGGTGGATTGTACAGCAGATCCATGATTTGATCGATATCCTGTCGCTCGAGCTGTGCAATAACCATCTGTGCGAGCTGGCCTTGTCCTTTCTTGAGGTCGTTAGTTGCTGCTTCGAAACTGATGAACCATAGTCGAGGTCGATCGCGCCAGAAAGGTGGAATGCGCATGGTGATAGATATGCCGGCCGCTTCCGCCTTCGGGCTTGAGATTGACGTTGAGCTTGATTGTTCTTCCGTTGAGCAGGGATTCGACATCTTGAATTTATTTCTTCACTGTGTTCTAGGCACGGGTCACCACTTTAGGGATAATACTTAGTATCAGAAGGTTGAAGAAAACACTTGTATGACTTGTAATAAGTTGCGATAATTAATAATTTATTTTCCAAAATGGCGCGTCTTTTATATTATTTACAATAGTTTAACTTAACCAATAAAAACATGTACTTTAATTTTTACAACAATCTTAGAAAAATATAGCCAATAGAATCAAAGTAATTTCGACCAATTACAACAAAGTACACAGTTGTCGCATCAATTCCGCGCGGGGGCGCGCGTGTGTTTCCCGCGCAAACCGAAGGCATAAGTACAGGGCGTCTAGCGGCCCGGTCTTCCATTTGGAGGCGGCCGCCGTAGTGTGAAGACTGGAGTAGCAACTTGTTTGGGCGCGGTGATAGAAGTGGTTGCGAGTGGAAGCTGGACGACCTGGATGCTCCTATTTCTTAACAGAATCGTCAAACGTAACTGTTCTTATCAGAACTATTTGCTTCTTTATCAATTACGTCAAAACGAAATAGTTCTTATCAGAACTGGTTGCTTCCGTGCTTCTTTATTGGGTGATGTCAAAGTGTGGTAATGTGCTGTGATACATGGTGGCTACAACAGGATTAGGTAGATAAGTAATAGATAATAAAAACTATTTATTTTACACTCGTAAGATCGTTTAACTTGATTTAATTGTGAAGGTTAAGTTAATATTACAGTCGAGCGGTTATACACCGCTATATTTCTATCTCTATTTATGTAATTAATGTGACTGCCTTGCTGGTCTAGTGGTCGCAAAACGCGACTGCTGAGCATGATGTACTAGGCTCAGTTTCCAGGTCGGGCAAAGTGTTATTAGGTTTTTCCTTCGGGAATTTCTCAGTAGCAGCCTCGGTGTCTGGATTTGTGCCCAGTTGATAGCAATAGGCTCGCCCCCTATTACATGGGACCTATACATAACTGGCGAAATGTGAGTGTACTAATGAGTCCACCTCTGCCTAACCATTCGGGGATTACAGGCGTGATTTTATGTTATTATTGAAGTGTGCGAGTTCAGTGATTTAGGTACTTACAACTTTAAATATAGGTAAGAACCCTACGTTGTACCTACCTACCTATATTTAAAG
Organism: Hoplodrina ambigua; assembly: GCA_949774945.1. Lineage (NCBI taxonomy): Eukaryota > Metazoa > Arthropoda > Insecta > Lepidoptera > Noctuidae > Hoplodrina > Hoplodrina ambigua. Next base: position 3,227,927 of record OX458994.1, read on the forward strand.
ATGCACAAGCACAGCTAACACGGGTATTAAGGGTCCGAACCACAAATAACACAGGGGTAAAATGTCAAAAGGCAGCATTCACGGATCAAGTGGTCGTGGCTATAGATTTTATTACGCAGTTCTGCTCACTTGCCAGCAGAATGATTTTACATCGGACCGTTCCAGCGTTCACGAGTAGAGATAAACTACGATATCTTGGCGCGCGCTTCCAGGGCCCGATCTAGCTATTTAGCCGCTCCGGGCAAAATAATATTCGAAGACCTTTAAACTAACACCATAATAAGTCACGAGCTTGCTATTCCAAAGATGGGATGATATTTTAAAAGTGATCTGATTTAATTGTGTAATATTGAAATACGTTAGTCTACTACGGTTTTCGAACAAGTTTTCAAAAATTCATGAGAGTATGTTGGACTTCGTGAAACCGCCCGGCACCCTCAATTTTGCCGCTCTGGGCTAATGCCCGGTCGCCTCCCCCATAGATCGGGCCCTGCGCGCTTTCACAATAGAAAAGTTTCCTGATAGAAAAACCCACAGGAAAAACCCAATAACACTTTGCCCGAACGTGAATGAACGTGTATATATGTATGTCCGCATAAAACTTTAAATAATTTCTAAAATATAAATATTGAAAGTAATTTTTAAATTAGTGACTTTAAAATCTATAAATGTTACTATTTTAGAAGAAGTGTTATTTTTTTATGTTTTTAAATTTTATTTTTAATTTGTATTTTTCAAAGTTATTTTTTACCTTAATTGTTGCTGTGCCCTAACAGGGTCCATAACTGTTAAGTATTTTATCTTTAAGCCTTATGTAACTAACACCTTTATACGCATTATGGTATGTAATTCAGAACTTTTTGTTCTTTGTAAATTTACTTTTTAGCGATCAATCGAGCGTTAAAAGGCCGTGGGAGTATAACCGGCCGCAAGGCCCGAGGGATCTTAAAATTACGTAACAAAATATTATTCCTACAAGCTTCTGCTGCGATTTCGGCCGTGCGGTGTTTTTTTAACTACGTTAAAGTAAGTTACTGCCTTTGATTAGTGCTCCGCTCAGTGGCGTAGCCTGGGTCGGGGGGCCATGGCCATGGCCATTAATAATAATAATAATAAATTTGTTTATTGATGGCAACTAGGCCCAAAACTTGTTAGTAACAGAAATCTTAAAACTATGTTAGTAATTACAATTAAACACTCGGGAAAAATATTACTTGACAAGCACTGCCATAGCGTGAGACAGCCATGGCGTATCATGCTTGTCTATCCACATTTTCAGGATCCTGTTCGCACTAGACCGCGCCATTGATAAAATTGAAAAGGTTTTTTTCCTAATAATCGCGTAAAAGTCATCGGTATGCGCCAAAGCGAACATACCTGACGCGCTACAATAACGCGGCAGTCCCAACAACATCCTAAAACAATTGTTATACTGAATACGCAGGGCGTCAAGCGATCTCTTGGTATGTCTGACCCACAGGCCGCACGTGTAGAATGATTGGCAATACGCTTTAAACAAGGTAATTTTTACTTCCTTACTACAACGCGCGAACCTGCGTATCAACATATTAGCACGGACCGCCAACGCCCTGCGTTCACGGTCAACGTCCATGTCGTCCTTGAGGTCGCCGGTGAGAAAGTGCCCCAGGTATTTAAAACTGAGCACTCTTTTGAGTGGTAACCCACCAAGTGATATTACAGGGTCCAATGGTACACTTTTCCCGGAGGCCTCAAAAACCATGTATACACTTTTATTCACATTGTACACAAGGCCGTGGCTCAAGACGTACCGCTCACATACCCGCAACAGCTCCCTGACCGAGCCAGCTGTTGGGCCCAGCAGTACCATGTCGTCTGCATAACTTAGATTGTTAACACAAACATTGTCTATCCAGCATCCGACACGCATACTGCCAAGCTCAGCAATCAGCCCGTTGACATACAAGTTGAAGAGCTTAGGCGAGGACAACCCCCCCTGCCTCACTCCACACTCCAACCTGTACTCCTTAGACAGAGATTCCCCCCAACGAACACTGTTCCGCTGGTTCTTATACCAAAATTTTAAAATTTCTAAAAGTTCCAAAGGTAGTCCTGCCTCCTTCAGCTTTCCCCATAGAACATCATATGCTACAAGGTCGAAAGCCCGGGAAAGGTCAAGAAAGCAGGCATAAATGGGGGTATTTCTGTCCGTATAGTATCGGACAGTTTGCTTGAGGCTAAGAATCGCGCTCTCAGTAGAAAGCTTGGGTCTAAACCCAAACTGTGCGTCATGTAACCGTAATATATTACCCAGCTCGTTATCAATCAAACTGTCCAACACTTTCGCCGTTACGGTAGCAAGCGACACTGGTCTGTAGTTAGAGGGATCGGAGATATCTCCAGTCTTGTTCTTTACAATCGGAACCACCACTGTTTTCATCATGATTGTGGGTAAGTAAGAATGACTAATACAGAGCGAAAAGAACATAGCTAGTAACCTAGGCAAATGTACGCCTGCATACTTCAAATGCTCAATACTGAGACTGTCATGTCCTGGTGACTTGCCTCTACACATTCCATTTATGACGCCAGCCACCTGCTTTGCAGAAAAACGGGAAAGAGACTTACCCTGACAAGCCTCAGCATCGATGCACTCCACTGATGGTCCCAGTGGTGAAGACACAACAAAACGTTCCTTGAACAAACTGGCGATATCCTCCGATGACTCACACCCCCCAACACTCACAGGAAGACCCGGTTTAATGTTGAGTCTATTGGTAGCTTTCCAGAATTGAGCAAAGTTCTTAGACGACCTATGTGAAGCTAAAATGTCCATTTTAATTTGGTCTTGATGTTTCTGGCACCATTTAAGCCTTCCTCTAAACACCCTTTGAGTTTCCCGCATTTTATCCCACACCGGACCGGACTGTGGTTTATTATGCTGTTCCCATACCTCATAGCTTATCCGGGCCTCCCTGTGGGCCCCGTGCACATGCTTATTCCAACCAATTATACGACTCTTTTTTCGAGCCACACCCTGTTCACACGTCAGTATAGCCGACTCCGACAACACATTGACAATCTCGTTATACAATCCATCGAGCATTAGTCTATGTTCTGAAAGAGTACACATTTTGTCAGCACATGTTTCAAACTGCTCGGGAAAATCAATATGCTTAAGCTTCTCATTACATAGATCATGATATCTGCCGATCTGACTGTCATTCCGCTCACGCCATATCACCTTATTAGGGCCTAGTTCAGTAGACTGTTTCAACTTTGGCCTGACAGTTTTTAGATCACAAACAACAGACAATGGTAGATGATCCGACCAGAAAACACCATAATCTATGCAAACATTGTTAACAGACTGCCACGCTGCTGACGTTACAATACAATGGTCCAGCCAGCGCCTGCTACCATTCATATCACTGATATATGTATAATTAGATGAATTTTCATGCAACTTCATAGCATCAGCGCATATCCACTGGTGCTCTAAACAAAAATTACACAGCTCTGCCCAAAAAGGCTGCTCAGGATGCGCGTTAAAATCCCCTAACATAAACACGGCTTCTACCTCATTGTTGTCAATTATAGCACTCATTTGACATAAGCAATCTGTGAACTCCGGCATATTCTCTGCACTGTCAGTAGGCATGTACACACTGAATACTAAAATGGATCTATCACACATAGTCACTTTTAAAGCCGTAAGTCTCGCACTTTCGCACTGCACTAACTCAACCGACTGAAAAATGCTTTTCCGCCACAACAAGGCTACACCACCGTACGGACGCCCACGCAAGATTTCTGCAGATGTGTCGACCGCTGACTTCCCCGAGTACTCAAAATCTTCATCGATGGTACCAAGCCACGGTATATCGTGAGGCAACAGCCACGTTTCTTGAAGCGCAACGATATCGGCACTTTTACAAATACTTCTCACACTTTCTAACGAACGTTTAACGGACTTGCAATTAAACGTTACCAACTTAAATAAATATTCTATCTGATCGACCGAATTCATTATTAAGTAATTATTTTCTATTCATAGTATTCTCAGATGTTACATTCGCCTTGTAATCAAACACAACAAAGCGCCTAAAACAAATGCCTTCTGGCCATAATGCATCATTCATAAACATATGCAATTTGCTTCTAGGAACACATAACTTATATGAATCATAACTTTTTTCCCTTTTTGCACGAATTTTTTCTAAGGTAACCTTTTCTTGAGTTTTGTGCCAAATATAATCTACGATGTCCGCTTCTTGTGTTTGTTTACAAACATTAGATATGTAAATTGGCAATTTAATCTCTGCTGCTCTGAATTTACAATCCATATTTGTCTTATCCGTGCCTGTGTTGCTGACAAACTTATTATAAACTCGCTTCTTTTTGTAAGATACTGTGTGCCAGTTGTTATCATTATTTGTCTTAAGAATTTCTGCCATTGTCGGCTTTGTAGCAAACTGGTTTTGCACACCTGCGTGATTAGTCACCTCGTTATTACTCGCATGCACGACACCCGCAGTATCTGTGCTACACATGCCCGACACTCGTGCCGACATAGATGCGCGGACGGTGTCCGAAACCGATGTGCAGGCCTCAACGCACCCGGCAACCTTATCACTGCCACACACCGTTGCGATATCCTCGTTTAAAACCGCAGTACCGGCCTCCACGCGCGACGGCGATGGCGACGACATCATGCTGTTACGTATCGGCGCAAGCGAGACAGAGTTACTGGTGACACTTTGCAACAGTTTGTCGGGTGGAGTTAAAATACTAACAGATCTCTTACTATTATCAACATTTTTATCGCTTTCCGAACTAACTGTCAACGCATTATTGTGGGGCAGGTCCATATTAATATTATGATGCATTCCCATGGGACCACTGTCGTAATGGAAACTATCTAGCAGACATGCACCTCTCTTACTGTTTATCATACCTCTACCCTCTACTGGGTCCTTTGTTGTCACGGTACTCACGGTATTAAAATATTCCTTTGAAACATACTCAGTTTTGATCATGTTTACTTCTTGTTGTAACCATAATATATCCTTAAGTAAGCGCGTCGCATCGAGGTGGTCGAAAGTGACCGGTGGTAGTCTATGCAGTTCTCTTGCCACAAAGACGGGAATTTTTTCAGGATCTTCAGCATCCGTAGCTTTCAATAGCTCAATAATATCTTCTAAGTCTCTGTTAACTTTACCGTCTTTTCTACGTTTCTTCATTTTCTTACTTGACACGGATTCAAATAACAACTTTTTGGCCGTTACAATTTCATCCGCCTCAAATGCTGTATTACAAATTCTGACCAATGAATTTTCGTCCATCACACTCATTTTATTGTGCACAAAAGCTAACACCTCATTTATCACTATGTTGCAGGAGCAACATTTCACAAAGTTCGAGGTCATTGTCCTCACACTCGTATCGCAATCGGTTAACGACTTAGCGTGCGCGCGGTCAGCTGACGACTGTTTATTAAGTATATAATGCAAAATTACTAATTAATAAATGTTTGGGTTGACTACAATTTTTTTACTAATTACGATCTAAGTGAGAGCGATCTGAGATAAAATATTTTTTTCAATTTAGGCACATTTATATTAAACAAGTCATATTTCCATGGTGTTTCTCGTATACAATATACATTCTGGACAGCGAGCAATGCCGTCTTAAGTTGGTGTTACTTTATGGCGTGCTGAACAGTTTTATTAGACGTTCTTGGTAGATTTCGTGATTTCAGTTTTTTGCCCCGGGCGGCATATGCCAGGGGGCGGCGGCAAGTGCCACGATTTTTTTAATTAGAAAAACTAAATCACACCCGCAATCTTACGTGTGAAGCAAATCCAACAACAGGAATTACAAAATAATATTAAAATGGTACTGTTTTAAGGGATAGCGGTGGGCCCCCATTTCTGGTAACAGATGTATAAATGTTCCTTCAGAAGCAGTGGTAACATTTATCTTAACTTTCAATAAGTTGTATGATGAACATTAGGTCCGTTGAGTAAAATATTTAAACTAATTATAACTGTAGGGACTAGGGAGCAAAATTCGGCAGGCCCCGGGCGGCGGAGACCCACGCTACGCCACTGGGCCAGTGATGGTACCCACATAACAGGTATAAATTTTACTGTTTTTGTCAGGCTTCCCTGCACATACCATGTACCTAAATACTACAGTCCGCCATTTGGTGACTGGCCTTTAAGTACTATAAATCCGACTGGTAGCTCCTAGGTAGCGTGTAACAAACATAAAACTGTTTTATTATATTAAAAATACAGTATTACAGATATTATCATAGATAAGACAACCTGACCTTTATGACCTTTTCAGTGTAGGCGTACCGTGGGCGGTTCAAAAGGTTATAACACAAGGGGCTCTATCCCACAGAGATTTTCCGTAATCATTGAATATTAGACTCGGGTAGGACCGTCGGCGTCGGAGGCTTTAAATATTATCACGGCTATATCCTAAAGGACATAGGCAGTGGTGTATAGCAGGGATGATATGGATATGAAATTTCGGATCTGGGTATTTAAAATAACTAGCTTTTACCCGCAGTTTCGCTCGTATTAAATTCGGGTAACTTAGTTTATTTCTACGTTTCTCCTGAGTTTGTACATACAAACTTTGGACCTTCGTTTCATCCCCTTTTGGGGTGAATTTTGGAAAATCCCTTCTTAGCGGACGTCTACTATCATCTACCTCCCTGCCTTTAATCTTTAAAGTCAAGCGGTTTTCGATATTTAGTGATGAGTGAGTGATTGACCTTTCACTTTTATATATTTAGATTTATGTCTTTTATGACCACCTCCTGTAAGAAGAGGAAGCTTTTTTTTTATGCATGGGAAACAACAAATGGCTTATTCCGCTTTGAGCGGAGCGGAAGGGAGTGTCAGATTTTTACCTACTAGAACCCATCCGTGTTCTATCTAATTCCTTTTGCATTCCAGGGCCGCGGTAGGTACCTCTTTAGAACAAAATCCGCAACGCTAGCAGTGGCGAGGATGCTGTGCCTTACATATCTACGTGTGTAACAGAGTGCAGCAGCGGTAAAAAGGCAGTGGTAAAGTCGGTTTATGGACCATTGTTTTACATGATAATGTCATAAATAAACATTGGCGTCGATCCTCTTGGTCACAAACTAAACTAAAATTAGACTATTTCCATCTTTTTCTGTCCAATAAAACAAGAAAGAGACTAATGTAAATATGAGCTGTCAAATTTAGTCAATCTGACACATCCATACAATAGTTGACATCTTAAAACGTATGGATTAAAAATACAGAAAAGTTCAAGGCAAAACTAATTTGACATCGCTAACTTAGTTCTTTAATTGTCACGGAATGTCACCGTCCTTTCCTTTCGCTGTATGTTAGTAAGAGATGTCAATTTTCTAAATTTAGTCTAGTTTGTGAACAAGGGAATCGGCACCAATGATGAAAAATTGCATACTTTTCTGAATTGAATTATTATCACTGAATTATCATTATTTTGTATAATACAAAAAGGAGTTAATTGAAAATTACAAAAAAATATAATTAAATATTAATACTAGCTCTGACGTCACGTTAGACGACAGATAAATCTGTCACAAGCCAACGCTTGGGCCGATCGTGCCTCTCTATCGCTTGTTCGGCGCTCTCGCTTGCACGCTCAGACTCAGGCGGAACGTGACTCTTTTAGCTGCAGCCGTTCATCGATTTATAAGACGTTATCAGGTCAAAAGTAAAACAAAACCATGTTATTAATCTGTATATTATGAACTTAAATAATTTCTTAACTTAATTTACATCAAACAGTTGAGAGTAGATACAAACTATTTACAACAATTTACATTTTCATAATACATATCAGAAGTTTACAATACATATTTTATAGACAGATACACAACCAGTCACCATGGATCTTCAGTACATGAATCTAGACTAGCGACCCGCCCCGGCTTCGCACGGGTTCAATGTAGATACATAAACCTTCCTCTTGAATCACTCTATCTATTGATGAAAACCGCATTAAAAACCGTTGCGAAGCATAAAAGATCTAAGCGTATATAGGGCGAGAAGAGACTTTATTATATACTATGTAGAGCTATTTTATATTGTAAAGTATTTGATAGTTGTTTTTTTGTTAATAAGTGGCTAAAAACTCGAATCCTGTAGGTGGTTTTAGCCGGTAACAACACCCCCCCCCCCCGACTTCCCCACGGGGACGGGGGATAGTCCACGAAGATTTCCCCACAATAAAAAAAGGTCTATTCATATACTGAATCCATGGTTAACTCAAGTCCAGCAATAATTGTTACATGATATATTTAGGTTAATTTAAAGATCGTTTCCATTGTTGGACGTCAATTATAGAACTTGTAACAAAAATAAGTTCTTTTTAAGTTGTTTTTGAATTATTAGTCCATTGTCCACTGAATATCTGAAGCATACGCGCGCTTGTTAAATGATCACATTATTTTTCGTTCGACACATCGGAGACCAAGAGACCAAGAAATGTTTTTGACGTCTAACAATGGAAACAATCATTCCATACAATACAAAGGTAAAAATCGCGGATATACATACATAATTAAAAATACATGTTAATTAGGTACTCATAAAAATCAGATTCATAAATAGTCCATTAGAATGCTAATTTTCATAACGTTGAAAATCTTGCTGCAATCTCATTTTAGCGATGTCAAAAACTTGTCAAAAACGAAATACCACTTAATTTGGCTAATTAAGTGGTATTTTTGACAAGTTCAGGCTGGAATTATAGTGCAGTAGAGATAACCTACTATAATATGACGCCCCTCCATATTACTATTTCAATGTGTGTAGTCACATCCTTACGAAAGAGTTTTTTATGTAGTTGTAAGTATCGTCTTCAGTAGCAGGCCGGTAGATTTGTTGGTCAACTAATCATAACTAGCCGACCGCGCAAGACAACGCACGTGTCATTTTCATAGAGTATGTCAGTGGAGCGCCATACTAATAAATGAGCAATCAATGACGCCGCTAGTCCAGCAACAAATCGCCGATTTGTTTTTGTTTCGAGAGCCGTCTCAGTACACACACATGCGTTGTGAGTCTAGTAAATACTTTCACAAATATTTTCAAACGTTTTGATTTCTGGAGGAGCGCGCAATGTTGTAGTAGTTTATCTCTATTAATTTGTTAACTGCGAGTGAACATTCGCTACGCCAAGCCCGAAATGCGGCTGACTACACAATTGATGTGTTAAACGCAAGGCAGCGCACGCGCAATGGACAAGGGGTCATATTAAAATCATGTTAATTGTCAATCACAAGTCACAACTAATTATTATTATTTACTACTTAAATACAGTAAACTAACATAGGTACGTTTTTTTACAATTTGTTGAGAGGTACTTTGAACTTTATTTGCAAGTGCTGCACAGTTCAAAATAGAATACAGGGTGTAAATTTGATGAGAAGACTGTCTCATGCAGGCACGATGAGGCTTTACAAAGTCGATTTTCTTAAACCCAATGTAAAAAAGACACCATCACATACCCGTGAACTAAGCAAACTGATTATCAAACTAAGTAACTTCACGCATGTAATCCCCGAAGGGTTAGGCAGAGGTGTACCCAGTAGTACACTAAGCAACATTGAGCACACATTATTGCTGAGAGATTTATTTTTGGTGTTAAAAAACAATGGTGACGTGCAATGTAGCGCACGCTGAACAGTCATGCGTACAGTTGCGTGCAACAGTACAGGAATCGTGAAGTTTTAAAACTTATAGTCGTAGAAAAATAATTGGATCTTTTACCTTCAATTTTCCCATAACTAAACTGATCGTCCCCAGGTATGGTCAAGAACAAAAATTAATATCACAATGATGGGACCAACATATTAATTTCAGACTTAGTTAAGTGTCTTTTTACAAACTGTTAAGACGTCATTTTGCTACACGGAGTTTGTCTATGCGTTGAGAAACAGTTAAAATATTCCTCGGGTCTCATTTCATAATTATTTCTCCACATAATCATTCCTAATTAAATAACTTAATTATAAATACAATATTTTCTTGCATTATTGACGTGTCAATGTTAGAATAGTCAAATCCATGGCAATGACCGTCCACTACCTTCGCATCTAGCGTAAGTATTCGTCGAACGTTTACGCAGCGTTGACACGACGCACACGCAGCGTTAACGCGACGCACTCCAAAAAATAGTACAAACAATAAAGGTGAAATTTGCGTGCCCAGATCAGCATATTTATGTATTTCTATCCTTTATTTTACTCAGAAATGGGATTCATTAGGCATGGGTCCCCCCCAACCAGTGGGGCGCTCACCAATTGGGGGATATAGACAAAAAAACGGAAGAAACTTTCGTAAGGGGCGCGGCGTCTTTGAAGGCAAAGACAAAACAGGTACTATAGAAAAAAAGTAGAGAGGCGCGTAAGGCTGGGCGCCCTTGATTTCGATAAAATAAACAGTTCCCGCACAATGAACTCTCGCTATAGCGGAGGCTTAATAAACTTTTACTGTCTCGCTCTAGTCTAGCAACCGATTCGAGTGACAGAAAGAGATGGGAATAAAGAAAAACGCTAATCAGCGTGTGAGGGCCAGTTACATCACCTATAATAAACTATATTGTTTTATTTTTGAATCTGAGATTCGAAAATGGAACAGAAATCCTTTGAAATTATTTATCGAGTACAATTTCATCGGAATTTATTAGAAGATTGTGTACTATGTGTAATTTCACCTTTATTGTTAGTTATTGTTATAAGTAGAGATCGGATAATCGTATGCACATTTAGTCTAAACTTAATTTTACTAAAATAAAATAAAAATATTTTTAAAACTGTTATTTTTAACATTAATATAAATAACTACGCTTTTTATTTATTTTAAGCAGAAAAACTCTAACGAAACCGTTTGCTCAGTGGCTGAGCGATAAGCTGCTGCGCTGCGTGTAGCGTGTTCGATTCGTGCACGGAACAAATATTTGTATGGCCTACAGATTCTTTTTACGGAGAAATCTTAGTATGGGGCAAAGTTTTTTAATAAAAAAAAAAATATTTATGATCTTATTCTCGGAAAATGGCGGCATTTTTTCAACATAAAAGTCCATCCCATACTAGGCAAAAAACAGAAGTTTAGGTAAATATGCATTCGACTATTCAATATCAAGTCATTCGAGGGATGAAAGAAAATTATATCAAGCAAAAATTTGGTTGTGTTATATATTCAACCTTATTAGGTGTTACCGTGTGTATAGCATCGTACAAAAAAATTATAGTTTGTTTTTCGCTTTGAACAGAATGATGTTGAAAGTATTAAATTTATATTTATAATTAGAACCATGCATGGATGCAAGCCGCTTCCATGCAGTCTTATTGGACATCTGTAGGGGAGGCCTATGCTCAGCAGTGGACGTCCTACGGCTGATATGATGATGATCTTCTTCTTCTTAAGGCCTTACGACCCTACACACCCTAGTGTCAGAGTTTCTAAACCGCCTCAAGGGCCTCTGACATGGTTTGAGTGGAACAGTAAGTCCAGGTTTCCTCACGATGTTTTCCTTCACCGATGCCAGTGATGTCCAAGATAAACTTTAGAAAGTACATATGAATTGAAAAATTCACATTGGTACTTGCCCGGATTTGACCCCACAACCTCATGCATGAGAGGCGGGCGCCTTAAACACTGGGCCATCACGACACCTGATGATGATGATAATGAATTAGAACCAAAGCTTATTAGAAAAGAAAGGACTTTACAAGAATAGAGTGAAGCATACAAAATAACTTTTTGTATTGTCATTTTCACACCTAATAAGGTTGGGTAAAAAAAAGAACTAAACTGACGCTTGGTACAATTTTCCTTACTATTATAATCCTTTGTTATACAAACATAAAATCTATACTACATTAAAGTTATTTTAAATAAATCTTAAACAAAAATACAGCTTGTCTTAACCAGTCAAATCAACTAAAGTTACTATTTTATGAAAACTTGAGAATTAAAAAGAAAATTTTAAGAAAAAGAATAAATAATTTCAAATTTTTTTGTCATTGTTGTTCCAAATATGAATTCAGACAGTTTGGTAGTCTTAACGTAGTTGCAGCAACATGCTTTTTGGTTGCTGTAACACAAAAACATGTTGCTGCAACAGTATGCTGCAACCCAATGACTATGGGCTAAGTTGACACTTGATTTGACAATTAAATTCAAGGAGCTTACAGAAATTTTGCAAAACATATTTAAAAACAACGTTAGTAACGTGTTTGAAGCCTACTTATTATAGAAAAAATATTATTACTCCTAAATTAAGCCTACCTTTAGCAAGTTTTGATTAAAATAGTAACTTGATGACTGTCAAAACGTTCAGTCCGTTATTGTGTGTACACTATACAACTACGACCTTGACCTTTCGACTATGACCTTTTCATATGCATACGGTCACCATGTCATGTAAAGTAGAAATGTGTGCATGCGGCCCCATAAACGCCGGGGGCCCTGACAAAATAATTATTCTTTATGTAACTCATTATTGGGACCCCATTCAATGACAAAATTTTAGATTTTCAGTGCAATTTACAAATAATTTTTTAGCCCTAAGTTTATGAAATATTGGTAATATGTTTCTTTCAGGGCTTTTCAATCGTCAAGTAACTCTTCACAAATATGGCGGTTTGACAGCTTTTTTATAGAAAATATGTTAAACTGTCATATTTATTCTTTGGGAAAAAGTTATTTGACTATTGAAAAATCAACCCTTATTGATTTTAATATCTAATTTAGTTAGGTTCGTAAAAAACAAGCTGGGGTCCCGTGATGTGCCCAGGGCCCCCAATAGGTTAAATACGGCCCTGTTGGCTTTGTGAACACTCTCATTGTAGCTCATAAATTACTACTTTACACGGCACGGCGACCGTGACTGTATGCATGTCAAAGGCGCTATGAGTCTCATCATGAAGAGTTCCGTCACTTCATGTTATCAGGATATTCTTTCCATCTGCTTAACTAGATTTTGGTCATCTGAAACAAATAATGTTTAATGAAAACCAAAACCAGTAATAAATCGATAAATGTCTTGGTCAAGTTACATTTTGCAAGGCCGGTTGGAAATACAAAAAGATGGATTTGAAAAATTGTTGAAACCGATTTCGTTGGCGTTTAAAATGCGACATCAAATTTTACTGATGAGATGCGAGGGCGAAGGCGATGGCGTACGACGCCCACACCTTACGCCGCCTCTGCGAGCATTGAGTTAGGGTTTCCTCACATTTATCGACGCGGAATCGGCTTACGCCGAGTGCGTATCACCACTCTCTCTATCAGCTGTTGCGACGGATGTTGACAAACGGCTCGTTTCGCCGACGGCCGGCAACGCGACGCGTCGTCCGAGCCGAGCCGATGCGAATGGTATTAGTAACACCATTTTTACATAGATTTAAAGGCTTTTTTGACCAGTGTTAGCCGATTCCGCGTCGATAAATGTGGAGAGACCCTAACTAGTCAATGCTTGTGCAATTATTGTTGTAGAAACTGACAAATAGACAGAGATATTTGCATTGCATTGTATCATACGAATATGTAATTATGTAGGAATAAATTAACCTTTTCCTATAACCACTGTTATTTTTAGTGTCAAATGCCAAGAAAAGGTCATTGTAACATTAATAAATTGTACTATATTGACAGGTGAAAGGAAAAATGTATCATGTGACAATTTTTCTATAATAATCCAATATATATTGACTTGTTCATATTAATTTTTGACATTTTATTATTTCTACTTTTGACATTTTCTAACTTGACTTTTTTTCATTATGTATCCAACTTAAAACTTAATTGATTTGAATCTATTATTTAAATTTGCACACCTTAAAAAGGTTATAATACAGTATACTTCCTATTCTTTTGTAACATCTTTTATACATGTATTATGCAAATAAATGATTTGATTTGGTCATGTTATATTTTCAACCTTATTAGGTGTCTAGAGACTAATCATCTGCCTAGCCTTTTCCCAACTATGTCGGGGTCGGCTTCCAGTCTAACCAATTGCAGCTGAATACCAGTCTATGCTTCACTCAATTTTTGTCAAGTCTTTTCTTTACTAATAAGCTATTTGGTTCTAATAAATAAATAATTTAAAGCTTCCAACATTATTCTGTTAAAAGAGAAAATCATTTTTTTTTTTGTACTATTGTATACATACCTAATAAAGTTGACAGTCTAAAACAACCAAATTGTTGCTTAATACAGTTCTCCTTTCACCGTTGATGTACTAACACTTCTTGTGTTCTCGCTTGTGTAAGAAGTTTCATTAAAATCAGTTTATTCTATATATATATTCTATATTATAAGTTTGGATGAAATGCGGTAAGAGGTAAACACTCTTATGAGTAGTTGACTAAGAAGCTTTACTCTAACAGAAAAAATATTAATCATCCAAATATTTTGAGGTAGCCTCTCAATTTTAAGGTTAATTTAAGCTTGCCACAGTGCAACCACAGTTCCCAGACTGTGCTTTTACTTCAGAACTGAAGATTCCATTTTACAGCAATCAATCTACCTCACTATCTACCTCACCTCCACCAACTATCTACCTCAACAAATTATGAAGCAAATTATCATAGTAAATATTGTAGTATGACGTATGTTGGGTTTTTCCATCAGGAATTTCTCAGTAGCAGCCTCAGAGTCTGGATTTGTGCCCGGTTGATGGCAATAGGCTCGCCCCCTATTACATGGGACTAAAAAAACATAACTGGCGAAATGTGGGTGTACTAATTGGTACACCTCTGCCTAACCCTTCGGGGATTACAGGCGTGATATTATGTATGTTTTATATTGTAGTATCACCAGCCAAATTTTGACAGCATAACCTCTCAAATGCATTTTATGTAATTTTGTTTAAATATTTAGTCATAATTAAAAACATAGACAATGAAATACAATAAAAATCCTTACCTCAGCACTCCATAGGAGCTATAGAATTCGAATTATCACCATAACCACTCAAGCTTCCTTGAAATTCTATTCCACTTATTTGGCTGTCTGCATTAAATGCATAGGAATCATTGCTTGGTGCATGTGTAGTCTCAAGATTGCCATCTCCTGAATCTGCCGCAGCCGCCGCGTCAGGTTCAGCCCAATTTATCTTAAATCTAGTCACACGAGGCTCCGAAGCGAGGATATTTCTTACAACCTTGTCAAACTGAGGCTTCGCTGGCGGGTTCTCTCGTAATTCTGGCTCAGATTCTGAGTATTCGTTGTTTATGAAGTATCCCACTCTGACGAACTCTTGTCCTCTGTATGAACACGTTAGGAGCACCACTGTGACGCCAAGAGCGTCGTTTTCAGGGATTCGCGTCACGTCAGGTGGTGGCGCTTGGAAAACAAACATGTGCCTGCCCTCTGGTATTGGTCCAACGTATATCGTGTCTAAAACCTGGTCGTGCTCCTCCGTTTCTGCTGATCCAACATAAATCATCTTCCATTCTAGGTCTTCTTTTAGTTCTTCAATGCATTCGAAGGTTAACTCGAATTGAAAAGGGTTTAAAAAAGGACTAGGATTGTCCAGTACAACAACATTGGTTATGTGTACTTTTGCCATGATTGTGTGTTTTTACTGTTGTTTTACTTCAGACAAAGGTCTAGAACGCGTTTTTTTGTATTCCTAGCGTTAATAACTCCGAAACGATGAAGAAAATAACCGTTTTCTTCCAACGACAGAAAATTCTGTGGGTCGGCGAAAAAATGACAATTATTTTGGCGGTTGAATTGATCACGTGATCAAAATAAGTATAGACAACAGCGCTGCAGTGGCAATGACATGTACTAAAATTAAAAAGTTGAAATACTTTGACAGCGATGATGTTAATAAAAATGAAAAGCAATATATTAATTTTTTTGGTTAAGCGAAACGTTCGTAAATAACGGTTCAATCGACCCGCTTCCTAATGAACCCAAGGATCCAATATAATCATGGTAACTTACATTTTTCGTAGTTTTCTTCTTTGTTTTCTTCACTTTATCACCACACAAGAAATGTCAACTAAGTTTCATAGACAATGATGGTTGGCAATAAAGTTGCCACAGTTTTCCTCGTTTTACTTTTTTCACTCTTGTCTATGCACATAGAATGAGAGGTGGAAACAAAGAAAACCTAAAGCAAACAAACCAAAAAAACCAAAGGCAGCATCTATATTTATAACTTTTGTTAAAACTTTTATAGATTCGTGTTCCTTTGTTCTTTAATATTGTAAACTCATTCTTCATGCAGAATAATAACAAATAAAGTATTGGTGAAAATCAATTCGTTTCTCATTTCAATAAATGTTTATTTACATGGCAATAACAAGAACACAAATGTCATAAATAATAAATATGGCGTCTTAGCTTTGAAGGATCATTGTGCATAATTCCTGTCAAATATTTGTATTGTGATTTAAAACAAAACCTATTTATTTCGCCACAACACTGTCTATACATAAACCACCGCTATAATAATATAGCATGAAGGTCAAGCGTTGAAAACAAACTTTAGACTGAAGAGAAAGGTGCAAGTATCACAGAAAAAAAAGGTAATCATTTTTTGCGCTTTCTTTTGCTTTAGTACTCATAATTGTTATTTAACGACTACATCATAAACCTATCTACGTCTTACATGCATAGATTTCCGGGTTATTCTAGTATAATGTGTGTAAATCGAAAGTTTTCACTGCGTTCCTTTTACGATAGTTTTTCGCACAGGAACTTGTCTTTTTATGGAAGTAACGTTAAAGTCTGCATAGTTTTGTTGTGAGTCACTGCCTGTGTTGTCCCGTATGCCCTCCGTAATTAATACGAGCGTCAATTGTTGATTGTAACTGTAGATATTACATTTAAAAGCAGAGTCACTCATCATGGAAGCCATTCATCCTAATTTACTACTTAAAAGTAATTATTCTTCAATTATTATGTTTCTGAAGTAGTAATAACGTTCGTAATCGGTAATTAAAGTATTATTTTACTTGGCTTGCACAGTTTTTGAGATCAAGGTAACATGCATACTTAAAATTCAATCAGTTTGCAATAGTATAGTTGCGCTAATATATTCCTTTTCATAGCATTAGCTTCTACCATAAATCATAGCCTGATGAGTGCAGGTTCAATTCATAGTGTTATAATGTACCAGTTAAAGATGATTGGTATTCTCATAAGAATCGGTTTTGGATGTTCAATTGTCTTTCTTTTAATCCTAATCTGTCTCACTCCTAGGCAAAGGCTTCTACCTACTCTATCCTCCTTTTCTGGAATAATCCGGCTGTTAAATTAAATGCCAAATAAATTGAAAAATGTGAAAGGAAAAATGAATCAAGTGACAATTTGTCCTGTTTTATATGGTTCTAACAATAAGTAATTACATAAATGCTTCCAACATCATCAGTAAGCAGTTGAAAGAAAAAAAATACGAAAGCAAACCATATTTTTTTGTACTATTCTACATATACACACCTAGGCACTTTGCACACAGAGCAACTATTGCAGCAACTGGCAACAAGCTGGCAACTAGCTGTTTACATACATTTCAATTGGACACAGAGCAACTCGAGTTTCGAGTTGCGGCAATCGTCAACAGTTTTCAGTTGCTGCAATCGATGACTAAGTTAGTTGTTAGTTGCGGCAACTAGCAACTTTTAAATACCTAATGGTGCCGATTCTCTTGGTAACAAACTAAACTAAAATTAGACTATTTCCATCTTTTTCTGTCCAATAAAATAAGAAAGAGACTAATGTAAATAAGAGCTGCCAGATTTAGTCAATCTGACACATCCATACAATTATAGTTGACATCTTAAAACGTATGGATTAAAAATACGGAGAAGTTCAAGGCAAAACTAATTTGACATCGCTAACTTAGTTCTTTAAATGTCACGGAATGTCACCGTCCTTTCCTTTCGCTGTATGTTAGCAAGAGATGTCAATTCTCTAAATTTAGTCTAGTTTGTGAACAAGGGAATCGGCACCATTATAGCGGTTTTTAAAGTTGCCGGTTTCCTCAACCGTCAATCGCAACGCTTCAGGCGATTTCACACCCTCCCTCCCTCTCCCTCCCTCTCCCTGTGCCTGGCAATACCAACGACGCTACGGCAACTCGGCTATGAAAGTTGCTCATAATAAATTGCCAAAAAGTTGCAGCAACCGGCAACGTTATAGCAACTATCAACTTTTACAGGAAACTTTTAAGAGTTGCCAGTTGCCTCAACTTAAGTTGCTCCGTGTGCAAAGCGCCCCAATATATGAATTGTGGTTGAATTTATTGTCACTTGATAAATTTTTCCTTTTACTCATTTTAATAATGACATATTTTACTGTTACCAATCCATTTTTCCTGCAGCTGAATGACAGCTAATTCAAGATGGCGTCGAGTAGAGATGAGGGTCCCGTTTATTACAGGGAGATACAGAAAAACGCATACCTTAAACGGATACCAAATGACATTGGCGGGAAACTTAGGCCTTTGGGGAGTAAGGTAAGCTTTTTACTTTGTACTTTTTTACTAGTTTATAGGTATTACTAGCAATATCCTGCGGAGCAGCTGGAGCAGTGAATGCTTATGTGAATTCCGCCCTCCCGGCTATAGGCAGAGGTGGAACACTGCGGTGGTTTTAGCCGGTAAGAGTCCGGCATGCCCCTCCGTCTTCCCTATGAAGGAGGAATTCCATGAGACTGCCCATTACGCAAAAAAAAAATACCCTGCGGTTTACCTGCATTCAGTTTTGTGTACAGTTACTGTGTTCATTTCCCCGATTGGGCAAAAAGTGTTCGGTTTTTCCAATATGAATTTCTCAGTATCTAACAGCCTGTGTTTGGAAATTGAAACGAATGAGATATAAAAATAAAACAGATTTGCTTCAATGTAATATACATATTGTGGGTGAACAACATCACACCTCTGCCTAACCCTTTGGGTATTACAAGTGTGATTTTATGTGTGTAAACTATATTTCTAGGTTTGACGTGCCTGAACTAGGTAATCCTATGTTTTAGTCGAAAAAATATTAATATCAAAAAGTCGCAACTACAAAAATTCATAAAAATCCCTCTATGTACTTACAGAAAGTACCTCTAAAACCGATGTGGACACAGCTATGCGTGCACAACGGAAGGACGCCGTATTTGGAACAGTATCCTGAAGCTAGCAGCCCTGCAACTATCACACACAAGCCAATATGGAGGGCCTGTCTTAGAGCTGCAAGACACGTGACTGCCAGTGTGAAACCACATTGTGGAGACCATTATGACTTTCTGGTGGATACGGACAGTGGTGCTGTCAGGATGCTGGCCCCTGATTGGTGAGTATGTTGATAATGATACTAATTCTGGACACAAATCAATAATAAAATAAATAATCATCATTCCATTGGGTGTAGGCAGGCAGTGCCATGCACGCACAATACGATATAGTATTGCAACACTACTATATACACAACGGCGCGATTCTGTTCTTTGAAAGTAGTGTATTCTGAAATACAGTCAAACATCATCATCATCATCTGCCTAGCCTTTTCCCAACTACGTTCGGGTCGGCTTTCAGTCTAACTGGATGCAGCTGAATACCAGTATTTTACATGGAGCGACTGCCTATCTGACCTCCACAACCCAGTAACTGGGTAATATGATACCCCTAGGTAAGACTGGCTGTCAGTCTGTCGGGCCTCTGACGACCCGTAACGACTGTCATAGATCCACGTATGACAGCCGGGACCAACGGCTTAACGTGCTTTCCGAGGCACGGAGGAGTCTCGGTGTGTAAAGATGGTCACCCATCCACGGACCAACCCCGGCAAGCGTTGCTTAACCTGACGGATCGACCCGTGCGGCTGTTATTACTTAGCCACGAGCTAAGTAATACAGTCAAACATAAACAACAACAAAAAACAAGCATTTATTAATATTGACCTGGTGTCGTTTTTATGTCAACCGTCTGAAATTGAACATACCTGAATTTGACTTTGGTTGTAAAAGAGTACTAGGAATATATATTTTTTAAACAGTACAGTATGTGTTTGAACCATCCGCGTCACTTTACGCGCCATACTGGTTGAAAACCCATATTGGTGCCGATTCCCTTGGTCACAAACTAAACTAAAATAAGACTATTTCCATCTTTTTCTGTCCGATAAAACAAGAAAGAGACTAATGTAAATAAGAGCTGTCAAATTTAGTCAATCTGACACATCCATTCAATTATAGTTGACATCTTAAAACGTATGGATTAAAAATACGGAAAAGTTCAAGGCAGAACTAATTTGACATCGCTAACTTAGTTCTTTAATGTCATCGTCCTTTCCTTTCGCTGTATGTTAGTAAGAGATGTCAACTCTCTAATTTTAGTCTAGTTTGTGACCAAGGGAATCGGCACCAATGTCTGTCATTATTAAAAAAAAAAAATCATTACATTATTTCCAGGGAATCAATGCAAGATTGGGTGTCAACTCTCCGCAACACTCTCCACGAACTTAAGATCCTGGGTCGTGGCGAGAACGTGTACTGTGCGGGGCCTGCGCCCCCGCCGCCGCCCCCTCCTCCCCGGGCCGCGGCGAGGGACCCCACGTCTCCATTGCCGCCTACGCCGCCAACGCCACCGGATAGGTAAGCACCTATATCTACATTTACTTTACAACATCACGCTTATAATCCTCGAAGGGTTAGAGCGGTTTCCAAATTCGATCCGAACTGTGAAATGCGGTCCGGAGTAGTCATAGAACTATTTCTATGGTAATTTCATCAGGATTTTGTCAGTAGCAGCCTCTGAGTCTGGATGATGGTAATAGGGGGCGAGCCTATTGCCATCATCCAGACTCAGAGGCTGCTGCTACATCGGACTTAAACATTACTGGCGAAATGTTGGGTGAGCTAATGGGTACACCTCTGCCTAATCCTTTGGGGATTACAGGCGTGATATTATGTTATTTAGTTAATCTCGGACAAAAATCGTGACCAGAATTTTTTATATGTATATGCACCATTATAATGCTTCCAGGGTCCCCGGTATAGAATTAACAACTACTCGACCCTTACAAGAACCGACACGACCCGAACCAAGCCGAACCGAACCAGATGCCGAACCGACGACTTCGACGGAAGAAGACATCGATATTTCCAACTGGGACGCCCCTTTTACTTCATTACCAAGTACTAGTCAGGTTAAAACTGAACCCAGAAAGAGTGTGGCTAAGATCTGTGGACAGAATATATGTTTAGATGACTCCATATTTAAAAGGTAAGCAAATCTTTCTTTCTTCTTTATATGGGCAGTAAGGTCTTACGACCCCACACACCCTAGTGTCAGAGTTTCTAAACCGCCTCAAAGGCCTCTGACATGGTTTGAGTGGGACAGTAATAGGCTGGTATAAGTCCAGGTTTCTTCACGATGTATTTCCTTCACCGATGTCAGTGATGTCCAAGATAAACTTTTGAAAGTACACATGAATTGAAAAAGTATGTGACTTTTTCAATATGTGACTTTTGTTGCATAAAGCTTTAATAATTTAATAATTAATAAATGAAATTTGCAAACCATTTTTCGACCATTTGTTGTTATACAATTGAGCTGAAATTTTGCATACACCTTTTGTTCTGATGACAATACAATGTCCAATACTCAATATTGTGATAAATAAATATAATAAATCAAAGCTTGTTTTGTGACTGCCTCGATGGTCTAGTGGTCGCAAGCGCGACTGCTGTGCATGAGGGTTTGATTCCCAGGTCGGCAAAGTTGTATTGGGTTTTTCCTCGGAGTCTGGATTTGTGCCCGGTTGATGGCAATAGGCTCGCCCCCTATTACATGGGACTAAAAACATAACTGGCGAAATGTGGGTGTACTAATGGGTACACCTCTGCCTAACCCTTCGGGGATTACAGGCGTTATTTTACATGTTTTAAAGATATTTTTTAGTTATTTTTTTTTTCATTCAAGGACAAGTGCAACTGACAGCGATGAAGAGTTTTTTGCCGAAATTGATAGAATGTGTGACGAGGAGGCTGAGGGGGAGTATAAGCAAAGGGTTGTGGTCAATAATGGAGACAAAGATGGCATGGCTGACAGTGTGAGGTAGGTCCACATTGGTGCCTATTCCCTTGTTCACAAACTAGACTAAATTTAAGAGAATTGACATCTCTTACTAACATACAGCGAAAGGAAAGGACGGTGACATTAAAGAACTAAGTTAGCGATGTCAAATTAGTTTTGCCTTGAACTTTTCCGTATTTTTAATCCATACGTTTTAAGATGTCAACTATAGCTGTATGGATGTGTCAAATTGACTAAATTTGACAGCTCTTATTTACATACGTCTCTTTCTTGTTTTATTGGACAGAAAAAGATGGAAATAGTCTAATTTTAGTTTAGTTTGTGACCAAGGGAATCGGCACCATTAAATATTATCTAAATAATAATAATAGAGATTAACTATAATAACATGGTGTTCAGAAGCTTGAAAGTCTGACAACCAGTATTACCTAGGAGTATCGTATTACCCAGTTACTGGGTTGTGGAGATTAGATAGGCAGTCGCTCCATGTGAAATACTGGTATTCAGCTGCATCCGGTTAGACTGGAAGCCGACCCTAGGTTAGGTTAGGTTAGGTTAGCAGGGCTGTTTCCGCACTTAGCCTCTTTATTGGGCCATTGTACGTAGAGCCGACCCTAACATAGTTGGGAAAAGGCTAGGCAGATGATAAACATGGCGTGCCCCTCCAAAGTTCAAAAAGTTTGAAAGTATTTACAAAGCGTCACCAAGACTCTCAGCGCATGTGTGCGTAATGAAACGGCTCTCAAACAAAAAGAAATCCAGCGATTTGTTGCCCGACTAGCGGCGTCATTGATTACTCATTATTATTAGTATGGCGCTGCACTGACGTACTCTATGAAAATGACACGTGCGTTGTCTTGCGCGGTCGGCTAGTTATGATTAGTTGACCAACAAATCTGCCGGCCTGCTACTGAAGACGAATACTTACAACTACATACAAACTCTTTCGTAAGGATGTGACTACACACATTGAAATAGTACTATGGAGGGGCGCGCCATGTTACAGTAATTTATCTCTACTTGCTTGATACGTTATATTTAAAAAAAGCCTAATTGTTTTTTTTTTCCAGTAATCATCAAGCGACAAACATAACAGTTATTCAAGTTTCGAATAAAGAACCGCCACACACTGCCATACCAGTAATGGGGCCGGAAACGGATGTTTTTGACTTCGAATTTAAGCAGAAACTGACCATAACAGATCAACCAAACCCTAATTTTGTAAACATAGTAAATACTGAAGAAAATGATTATGGAACCACATTTGCAAAAAACGATTCGGAATACGGACATTTGAGTTTGACTACCACAGTAAGCTTGTCGGGGACTAACGACTCTGAGTTTGCGACTCATTCGACTTTTACGACTTCTCCGACTTTTCCGACTTTGTCGACTGGTAATCAAAATGAAGAGATTTATGAAAGGTTATGCATGGCATCGACTTCGAATTCAAAACCGTCTCCCTTACCAGTGAAAAAGTTGCAAAATGTTGAAAAAAGTCGAAAATCTTCACTTCCCAATTTGGAAGTCGGTGATTCGACTTACGAATACCTGTTTTTGAGTAATAATAATACTAGTTCGGTTAGTGTGACTCCGGAAGTGAACTGTAATGGTGATACGAATAGGGTACAAGTTAGTTTAGAGTCAAATAGCGATACTTTAAATATACTTCGGTCGATAGAACGTTCTAGAAGTCAGAATGCATACGATGCTGCAGTTAGAGCGAGAGAGAGCGTAGCTAGAAGAGCACAAAATAACAGTCCGAAGAGAGAAATTAAGAATGGTAAGTTTTACTTATTTTTTTTAACATCACGCCTTTAATTCCCGAAGGGTTAGGCAGAAGTGTGTCTATTAGTACACCTGCATTTTTCCATCAAACGGGCATGAATTCAGACACCGAGGCTGCTACTGTGAAATTCCTTTCCTGATGGAAAACCTATTAACACTGTCTGAGCTGGGAATCCAAGATCACAAGCTCAGCAGTCGTGCTATGCAACATAACATCACGCTTTTAATTCCCGAAAGGTTAGGCAGAAATGTGTCTATTAGTACACCTGCATTTTTCCATCAACCGGGGCCAAATTTAGACTCCAAGGCTGCTACTGAGAAATTTCTGATGGAAAAATCCCAATAAAACTTTGCCCGACCTAGGAATCGAACCAAAGATCTCAAGCTCAGCATATGCAACATAACATCACGCCTGTAATCCCCGAAGTTTTATACAGAAGTGTGTCCTTTAGTACACCTACATTTTATCATCAATCGGGCACAAATACTCTGAGGCTGCTACTGAAAAATTCCTGATGGAAAAATCCCAATAACAGTTCGACTAACCTGGGAATCGAAGTCAAGACCTCATGCTCAGCAGTCGCGCTATGCGACCACTAAACCGACGAGAGAGTCGATTTAATGGTAGTAAATAAAAATTTATGTTTTTCAGAAAATACGGAACAAAATCATAGTCAAAACAAGCCTATTTGGAAGCGAGGCCTAACGGAACTATCTTTGCTAACGAGGCTGAAGTCTATAGGACTACCTAAGAAGGAAAGTCCTACCAGGCAAGAAGATAACCAAGATAGGTAAGATACATACATACATAAACTCACGCCTTTTTCACATGGGGGTGGGCAGAAACCACAGAACGTCCCCAGCTACGATCCTTTTTTTTTTAAGTTGTAAAAATCATCAAATGACTCTTTCCGCCATGTGTGGGGCGGAAGGGACTGTCAGACTTTTACTGACAAAAAAAACCATCCTGTTCCTTCTGTTGCCCTTTGCGTTCCGGGGCCACGGTATCCTGTTAAGACGACCCGGCAGGCGTTTAGCCCTGTTGGGGCCCCGTCCCTGACTTGCTACAATCCTTACATACAATTCTTGTTAAAATTTTATCTTAAAAGGTGCCCTAGCGTTTACCTTAGATATATTCTTGGATTGTGAGATTGTCTGCGGCTGCTTCCATTAGTAGATATAGTCGTGCGACACTGCCTAGGGAATACGCAACGGGGCGATTCTGTTCTTTAAATGAGATGTATTCTGAAATGCTGTCGAATATAAACGACTAAAAGACAAATATTTATTAATTATTGATCAACTGTCGCCTGACCAAGCCTGCTTGACCGGTATTTTCAATGTTTTTTTTTTGGTAGTGCAATGTGGTTTTTTTTTCAGAAATCCCAGCGTGACATCTCCTGTCAAAGTGGTGCACAGATCAAGACCTGAAGTACGAGTAGACTCTACTAGGAGAAGAAGTAGTTCCCTGAGTAATGGTAAGGTTTCCTACAGGAAGAGCAGTCAATGTGGACCGCGAAATTTAAAATTCTTTATAATTATGTTATTATGGTTGTTTCGTCCACAAATTCTATAACGTAAATTACTAAATAATATGCAGTAATGTATATTAGTTGGTCATCTATTATTCCTTTTTTTTTATAATTCTTTAAAAAATTTATATCCGTAACTGAAAATATCCGAAAGTATCGGATAATTCAAAATAATCAGATTATCCGAAATAATCGGATAATCCGAAATAATTTTATATCCGTAACCGTATCTGAAATCGGTATAGTATTAGGTATTCATATATCCATATACATTCCTTAAATGTCATGGATTTGAAATTCCAGATCTGAATCCCTCAATATTCTAATAAAAAACTATTTACAATGTCAATAAAATCAGTGAATTAAACTGCGTAGAATTATTTGAATTTTTACTAATTATTATAATTAAAGTAGATTATGTCTCTGATCAGCAGACACGTCTCTGTACACGCCCGCCCCAGCTCCTATGGCTGGCCCGGGAGCCTTGACCCCTCTCCGCGCGCGGCAGGCCTCCGCCCTGCGCGCCGAGCAGCGGAGGGGCGCAGCCCTGCCCGCCACCATCAATACGACACACGCGCCAATATTCATTGACTATCATAACCAAGTTTGGTAAGTTCTTAAATTCATATTATCCCAAATTCCCAGATCATTAAGTATCTAAAAATATTATAGAAGCTTTCATTTCTGAATTTGTAGCACTTAGGACTTACTGACACACCTTTTTTTTTGTTTAAATGTCAAGTATGGAGTTTCTTGTCCATTATTTTCTAGACGAAACTTCCGTTTTTGGACGTAGCAATAAGATTTTATAGTATTAATTTTAGCTTGTTAATTACGTTTCAATAATCTATTATATAATAATAATAATAAATAAATAATAAATATCTTGGAACAACTCACACACGGCTATCTGATCCCAAGCTAAGCAGTGCTTGTGTTATGGTAACCAGACAACTGATATACATACTTATATAATTTATAAATACATACATATTATAGATAAATCACACCCAGACACAGAACCAACAATCATGCTCATCACACAAAGTTTGTCCTGGGTGGGAATCGAACCCACGACCTCCGGCTTAGCAGTCAGGGCCGCTAACCACTAGACCAACAGGCCCGTCATAAAAAATATATTTAATTTTGACTTTGAACTCATAAGCAACTGAGCGTGTGGAGTTCCATTCTCAAGTCGGGCAGTGCTATTGACCTCGATACCAGCATTTAACCGAAACTTACTTGTATTCACTTTTCAATGTTTCATCAAAGTCTTACCTCCATAGGATAGCGTGGTGGGGCCCCTCCGGCGTGCGTATGAGCGGTCGCGCGGGGGACCGCGTGGCCGCGCTGTGCGGCCGCGCGCCGCGCACCGCCGCGCATGCGCGACAGCTGCTCGGCACTGCGCACGCGCATACGGTAACGTGACCCCCATCATCATACACTGCCTCCTAAACAAGAAATTTCGTGCCAATGGATTGATGTTTACGCTTTTGTGCAAAACTTACTAAACATATTTTTTTGAAATTTACAGAATCTATAATTAAACAAAGTAATTAAAAAAATATTCGAAGCCTGTACGCATCATTATGAACAACTTTTACTATGGAACCAACCTTGAAATCATGAAATCCTGTGTGTAATTTGATCAAACTCAAAAGATAGGATAGTTGTATCTCGATTATTGAGCTCAATATCTTTACATCAATTCTTCTCCATAGAGGCCTACCTCCGTTTTGCAACGAGCAACTAGCTTCAACTTTCTGACTAACTGACCGACTCCTTGACAATTCAAAAGTGCCTGTAAATGGTCTGATTGAAATAAATGTTTTGACTTTGACTTTACTTACTTCAAGCCACAGCAACTAGCTTGGCCGAGTCAACTAGTTATTATATAAATCCTTATTTGTTTCAGGTTGACATTCTCTTTCACCGCGTGCCTCTAGGTAAAATCTACGTCATAAACAAGAGAGACCAAGAGTCATTAGGTCTCAAGTTGGATAACGAGTGTAATATAACGGGCGTGGCGCCACACAGCGCGTGCGCACGCGCAGGCGTCCCGCCGCCCGGCAGCTGGGCTCTCACCGAGATCAATAATAGACCTATTAATTTACTCAAGGTATGTATAACTTAAATTTTCTGTCAAAATGATATTCCTACATACATTTTGTATGGCAAAAGACAGTGTGACGTCACGTTGTTGCCACCTCAATTGACCAACTATTTATTGTTTTCAAATATAACATAACATCACGCCTGTAATCCCCGAAGGGTTAGGCAGAGGTGTACCCATTAGTACACCCACATTTCGCCAGTTATGTTTTTAGTCCCATGTAATAGGGGGCGAGCCTATTGCCATCAACCGGGCACAAATCCAGACTCCGAGGCTGCTACTGAGAAATTCCTGATGGAAAAACCCAATAACACTTTGCCCGACCTGGGAATCGAACCCAAGACCTCATGCACAGCAGTCGCGTTTGCGACCACTAGACCAACGAGACAGTCAAATGTTGTGATATTGTTTTCAAAGTAACTAAAAATCTAAACTAAAGTGACTACCTCGTTGGTCTAGTGGTTGCAAAGCGTGACCGCTGAGCATGAGGTCCTGAGTTAGATTCCCAGGTCGGGCAAAGTGTTATTAGGTTTTTCCATCAGTAGCAGCCTCGGAGTCTGGATTTGTGCCCGGTTTATGGCAATAGACTCGCCCCTATTACATGGGACTAAAACATAACTTAAATTTTGAGAAATTCCTGATGGAAAACCCAATAACACTGTCCGACCTGGGGATCGAACCTAAGACCTTATGCTCAGCAATCGCGATTTGGAACTACTAGACCAACGAGGAAGTCATTCTTCATTTATCATCATCATCATCGTTCATTCATTCATTCATTCATTCATTCATTCATTCTTCATTTTGGCTTTACAGGGAGGTGAAGATGATATGAACCGACTTAGCAAGCATGGAACAGAAGTCTCCATTTTAATACAGCCATCAACTTTCGTGAAGAAACTCCGCTCTTCGCTCAAAGGACACAAGACCTTATTAGGTTTAAGATAAGATTCATTTTTATTTATTTACGTTTGTATGGATATGCGCAATATTGTAATTATAATGTTTAGGGCTGGAATTCAGTCCTACTAAAAATATTTTTCAATATTTAGCTACGCGATAAAAACGTGCGCGATTTTTGAGAATAACTCCTCTGACAGACTGACAATTAGGAAAGTAATCGTAAAATGTATTTGTTTACCTTTGTATAGAACCAAAATTTTTTTTTAATGATCGCTGAAATATTAAAAGTGTCTTTTTTTAAAAAGCCCACTATACCTAGTTCAATTGGATTAAATATGGCGGTTTGACAGCTTTTGTATAGAAAATATGTCAAAGTGTCATATTTATTTTTTGGATAAAAGTTATCTGACTGTTGAAAACCCTTAGAGATCCCACACAAAACCGCGAATTCGCATCGCATCGCACATGTCTGCGAATTACTGTGAAGTTAAAGTTCTGGAAGTTCTTACAATGCGGCATCGTATCGTCAACCCTTAGTCAAAAATCATAAAAACCGGTATTTAAATCTATATCGAACACTGTCTTCGGTATCCGCAGTTGGGTAAAATGATAGCTCGAATTTAGAGGCTTATTTGAATGAAAATCGAAAATATTTATTTACTAAAACATTTTTTAAATATCTAGTAAGAATCGTAGAGTTTTGTAGTCTTTGCCTTTTTATGGCACAATGCCTAAATTCCAAGTAAAGAGATAATTGTTAGAGCTAGCTTTTTTTTTATTATATTCTTTCTGCGGAAGCTCATTCGTCCATTTTTCTATATCTTAGAACTTACATTTAGGGTCTCCTCACATTTTTTATCGACGCGGAATCGGCTAACACCGGTCAAAAAAGCCTTTATGTCTACGTAATAAGGGTGTTACTAATACCATTCGCATCGGCTCTGCTCGAACGATGCGTCGCGAAAGTTGAAGAAGTCCCTGCACAAAATTGTCAGATTACGGGGTCAGCACGACATGGACATCAAGCTGAACTGTCTGTATATTAATTTGATGCGCTCGAGTATTTCGATGTCATAATTTTTTCTTTAATTTTTTACCATTTTGAACCCCTTCGTACCCATGCAGTAAATCCACGTGTAGCATATTGGCCTCCCCAACTATTAGGAGAATGTTAACATAACATCACGCCTGTAATCCCCGAAGGGTTAGGCAGAGGTGTACCCATTAGTACACCCACATTTCGCCAGTTATGTTTTTAGTCCCATGTGCGGGCGAGCCTATTGCCATTAACCGGGCACAAATCCAGACTCCGAAGCTGCTACTGAGAAATTCCTGATGGGAAAACCCAATAACACTTTGCCCGACCTGGGAATCGAATCCAAGACCTCATGCACAGCAGTCGTGCTTGCGACCCTAGACCAACGAGGCAGTATTAGGAGAATGTTCTTATGAAAGAAAATTATAGCGGCTCGAAATTCGCTGGATCAGCTTGTATAAAATAATTTTAGTCTAAACACTTGTCTTTTTAACTGTCTGTAAGGGATCAATTTAATGTATAAATAAAAACAATTAGTTTTGTAGAATACGTCTCGAAAACACACGGTTTTTTAGAATATTTACATTTTACACTTTACTTATACATATAAGCTATACAGATTTTGATAAAACTTTTTCCAGTATAATAAGTAAGCGTTATAATCTATTTTTTTTTTAATATTATATTATTTAATTGAAAGTCATGAAAGGTTCGTGCGTGTTTT
This sequence comes from Hoplodrina ambigua, assembly GCA_949774945.1. Taxonomy (NCBI): domain Eukaryota; kingdom Metazoa; phylum Arthropoda; class Insecta; order Lepidoptera; family Noctuidae; genus Hoplodrina; species Hoplodrina ambigua. The sequence goes on from OX458994.1 coordinate 3,258,091, forward strand.
TTTGTATTTGACATTTGTTTATAGTAATTTTTTTTTTTATGTATACATATGTACAACATGGGGTGTAATAAGACATGGCGTAGCCTTTAACTACGTGTCAGGCGATTAACACACCTCGGAGGGCAATTGTAGTAAAGCCGATGGCACCGCTCGACTGCGGCGGTGCGGTGCCGTATGTAATCGCCTTAGGGATAGTACTGCAGTTGCTTACTTGCGCAGAGGAAAGTACACGATAGGCTGTCCGCATCGACTATCGTTTGGTGGTAGATTGGCGGAGGCCCATAGAGTCGCGAGGATATCATTCTAATCCCGCCTCTTAACTTACCATAATTGGCGCCACGAGTCGTGAGCACAGATTGTAGGATTTCGCGCATGTACACTTTTGTCCAAATAAAGGCAAACACATATTCCTTTTGAATGTATAAAAAAAAAATTAAAACAGCATTTTTATAAAACGAAATAATAAAAATGAACTATATAAAACCAAAAACACAACAAATACGAAATAAAGAAATTAAACTATATTTAAAAAAAAACATCTAATACGTAATAACAAAAATAAACTATTAAACATTCCAAACGTTATTCACTAATATTGCACAAAAGTGTACAGTAGCGGAATGACAGACGATAGACCAATAGACGATGAGCATCAATTGACGAACCAATCGCATGCAGCCGACTGCAAGATCGGCGCCCCCCGCCTTCTTCATTCCGCCAAACAGACCGGAATATTAACAAATGCGCAGGTGAAATTTGTGCTCACCACTCGTGGCGGTACCTATATCAAGGATTATAGCTATGGCCTGTTATCGATTTACGATAAAAATCATCCCAAGATTGTTTAAATAAAAAAAAATATTACACATAATAAAATATTTTATATAATTTTTAAGTGATATTCTTTTATATTCCAATTTTGTACATAGCATTTTTTTTTTCTTCTCAATACGTATGTAGAGAAATTTGTTTTAATTTTAAATTGTGTATATTATTTTGTAATTATATACAATTCGAATATTGCCTAACTGGATAGAGAAAGGCGAAATTTAATAAAAAGCAATCATTATTGTGATATATGTATAATATTATTAATAGATTTTGTATAATCTTTTAGAAATTGTATAAAAATACAAATGCTGTTTTAACTGATTTACGACAAGACATTTCAATACGCTAGTTGACACCACAATTGACGTACTTTTTATGATCTGTCAAAACGCGATTCTCCCATAGATTTTGTATGGCAATATCGAACTGTGACGTCACTTATTTGGAAACTCAATTGACTAACTATTTATTGATTTCAAAGCTACAAAAAATCTAATTTTACAGTTAGTTGAAAATTAATCGGGTTTTCAGGGCTGAAATAAAATGTATCTTTAAAGAACTTATGTCGTGGAATTATTAGAGTATAATACCCATTAGTACTACAGCCTTGGCTCGAATTCGGATCTTAACCTTTTGAACGCCAGAGCATTAACGTATCGCCATACCCCTGACGCCAGGCCACTTTTTTTGTCAAATGACAATGATAAAGAACAGGGATTCCAAAACTTGATTACATTGTTTATTTCATAGTATAGTGCGACGTGTATTTTGTCATATATTTGTGACGTTGGCGTTCAGGGTAAGATTTCGTTTGTCACATATATGTGACAATGGCGTTCAAAAGGTTAATTATGTAGTATAGATAAACTACTATAACATGGCGCGCCCCTCCACAAATTCAAAACGTTTGAATGTATTTGTGAAAGTATTTACAAATCAACGATTTGTTGCTGGACAAGAGGTGTCATTGATTACTCATTATTATTAGTATGACACTGCACTGACATACTCTATAAAAATGGCACGTGCGTTGTCTTGCTAGTTATGATTAGTTGACCAACAAATCTGCCGGCCTGCTACTGACGAATACTTACAACTACATAGAAACTCTTTCATATGGATATGACTACCCACATTGAAATTGTAATATGGAGGGGCGCGCCATGTTATAGTAGTTTATCTCTAAGCAAATGCTTCATATCAATTGTTCATAAAATCATTTATACTGTGTTGAATCCCTGTTGGAGGCAAGCACATTTTTTATTTATATTAAATTCATAAATAGGGAGGGACCTCTCATATTTACCTTTTAAAGTAGATACATTATAACTTTTTATACATAAAAACATAATATTAGCATGTCAAATAAAATGTCCATATAGTTTTAAGGTATCAAGTCTGTTTTCGTTAACGAAAAATGAATACAACAGATTGTGGAGTGCGTGTACGCTGCTTTGTTAGATTGACTGTATTGTTAAGAGGGAACGTTGGCAGAGAGATCATTGTAAATTAGGTATTAGAAGAAACTATCGCTGTCGCTATGCGAGCTTCGGCGTGCGAGGTCTACTGCAGGGCGCCTATTGCGGTACTGCCATCTCTTAAAAGAATATTATTTTAATGTTACTTCGCAATTCCTGTTGTTGCATTTTCAACTCTCGGCGCTGAGTCGAGCGTTGAAAATTCAACAGTGTGGGAGGCAAAGTAATATCAAAATAATATTGTTATAAGAGATACTGATAGGCTTCCAGGTCCGACTAAATAGCCTAAGTGAAAAGTAAAAATTTAGGGTTTTGCTCTCACATATTTCCTTCTTCAATATTGATGAAATATATTTTGTAAACTTAATAAGATGGATATATACTGTGAACCTATGTTTTTCTTTTTTCATTAATAGTTTTCAAATTTGTACATTAAGCCTCTGTTGACAGCGGAATAAATAGATAATTTTGAGCTTTTTTTTTGTAGGTTTTAGTGCTAATACAAAAAAAAACATACAAATAGCTGATATTTACTTTACTGTAAACAATCATTGCATTAAAGTCATGAATCGGAAAGAAAACAGGCGAGAGCGTTTGTACGAGTATTCAGAAAAGACCGTACGTTTCCTCTTAATAACTAATCGCAGCGCGCACTTATCGATTAGTCTCATTCATTTTTCTTAAGAGAAACCGGGAGCAAGTGAATTATTTACATTTTAATTATTTAACGCGATCTCTAATGAATCTAAGATCATTCTATTAATATTTATTGGAATATTATTTACTTGGTTTCGAAAATTGACTGCATTTGTGGCAGACGCGGTCATATAATGTGCGAGTAGGACGGCGAATGTCTTGTAAGGGATTTTTTAATTTCAAATCTCAAGCCATCTCCTTCCCACGTTTTATGACCGCGTCTTACCGTTGTTTTATGTAAAGATATATGTAAATTAACATGTTTGTCTAAAAAAATCTGCTCAAATGTTTAAAATTACTATTATTATGCAGCTTTTTCGTTTTTAGCTATTTCTCACAATTTTCTCATATTTTGAAAACGGTGAAAGTATAGATTTTCAAGTTATTTTTTTTGTGATTTTACTAAATTTGAATTACGAAAATATAGAGCAGCCTTACTGTATTTTTCTTTTTGTATGATTTATTGTAATTTATCATTTTTATTGTGATCTTTGTGTTTACATAATTATGTTATAAACCATGTACACATATCTTATTATTGTGATAGACTTAACTATTGAAAGTCTGCAATACATTTTATAAATGATTTTTTGTTTTATTTTAGAATATAAGCCAAAATACAAACGGAGTCGGACTTACGCATATAGACGAATCTGTGAAAATTGTCGCCAACTAGAAGGTCATACTACTATAACATGGCGCGCCCCTCCATATTATTATTTCAATGTATGTAGTCACATCCATATGAAATATATTAGTATTATTTTCTTGATTATTCTCCCTAATACTTTTTTTTTATTAATATTATTTTCTTTATGTAGTAAAATAATTATTGAGACTTAAAATAGAACAGCCCTAACAATATCTTTAATATCTATATAAAAAAAAATGTAATTAATAGATTATATTAAGTAGGTACCTAACAACAACAGTAATAATATAAGTAAACATAAACTAAGCAGCATTATTAAACAAGTCAATGGATATTGTAGGTATTCGGGAAGAAATGCAAATGTTGAAATATAACTTTTCAAACAAGTTCATGGGGACAAAAAAAAATCTGTTGGTTAAACAATCACTGACGTACCGTTCTGTTGGAGAACAGTGCATGGGCCAAACGTGCTTTGGATGAAAAGTGAATGGGCGAAACGTTCTGTTGGTGAAACATTCATTGGCGAAAAATCATGTTGGCGAAACGTTCGTGGGTAAAAAGTGCTTTGGGTGAAAAGTTCGTGGTTGAAAGATTCTGTTGACCAATAGTTCATGGGCCAACCGACTGTTGGCGAAACGTTTCACACTCACTAGAATTAGTGTAATGTTACAACAAAATACTAATACCTACATATTTATAAGCAACAAATGACATAAAGGGTGACAAACATCCATCCTCAAAAGTAGATGATAGAATATTCCAGGTTTCACGAAGCTTTCCATCACCTATGTCAGTGCTGTCCACGATATCCACAGAAAAGGAAGCAGAAAAAAAAACACTTAATAAATAAAATATTTATTGAAAAAGATAAAGGATAAAAAATCATAGGTTTTAATTAGTAAAGTAGTAACATTAAAAAAACAACCAGAAAAAAAATACGTGTTTCTGAAATCTGTGTTTTTACGTATTTGTACGAACGTCGCGTCAGAGGTAAAATTTTCTATGAAACTTCTCTTCTCTTACTCGTGTGCTCTTTCACAGCTTCGCTTCGCTTTCTTTCGAGCGTTTTTATTTCCTAAGGTAAAAAATGGCTGCGCAAGCGCATACGTTTTCAAGTAGATTTGTACTAAAAATAATAATAATAACTAAAAATAAATTAACATTTTTCTTAACTTATCGAGAGAAGCTAAAGCTATACACAACTACAAAACACTATAATTAGGGGTGAGATTCAAATGATACAGGCATACTTAAATTGTAAATGTGTATGTGTAAATGTGTGTATTGTGTGTGTGTGTGTGTGTTGTGTGTGTATTGTAATTGTTGTTATAGGAATACGCACCTTAATGTGTTGTGATTATGTACATATTAGTTTAAGCGAATCTGATCAAACGCTTCATATGTCTGGACTTTATTTCTTGTGTGAAACGATTACTTATGGCAAAGCTTAAAGCGGAATGGGAATCTCAACCTTATTGTACAATCATATGGTTGTAGTAGGATTTTTATATTTAAAATGTCTCACAATTACAAAAATAAATTAATTAGTCCTTTCTTGCCCTTTAAAAGGTAGGTATTAAAAAAACAACGAAAAAAGTTTAATACTTATTTCAAACAAAAATAAATAAAATCACAAATACATCATGTTAGAAACTTATTACCTACTTATTACGCAAAGAATAACTTAACATAAAAAAGAAAATCACATTAACACAATAGGAATAAGTTAAACTAATAATAAACATACACATACATAACATCACGCCTGTAATCCCCAAAGGGTTAGGCAGAGGTGTACCCATTAGTACATCCACATTTCGCCAGTTATGTTTTTAGTCCCATGTAATAGGGGGCGAGCCTATTGCCATCAACCGGGCACAAATCCAGACTCCGAGGCTGCTACTGAGAAATTCCTGATGGAAAAAGCCAATAACACTGCCCGACCTGGGAATTGAACCCAAGACCTCATACACAGCAGTCGCGCTTGCGACCACTAGACCAACGAGGCAGTCCAATAATAAAAAAGTACAAGCTACAAATTATTTAAATAAAGAATAACTAAGTTATGTAGCGACAATACAATCGAGAACAAATAATCCCAAATTCAATGAACTCAAAGTAAATATATAATAATACGAAACTAAAGAGCAATTTCACTTGGTCAGAGTTTTCGAGCAAGTGTTATTCGATTTCACGTAAAGAACCCACGTTACGTCGTGTCTGCCCAACAGTAAAGAATATGCGCCAACGCATCGCGAGCGTTGGCGCATTTTCATTTGATATAGGCCATGTATGGGAAAATTTTGACGCACATTTTCCAATCGCCCGACTAGACATCCCATAACACAGGCGATCGCACTTTGATAGGTAAAAATACGCGCCACGAAAGATGAGACTTGACACACCACACAAACTTTATTACTTCGTAATAAATATTAAAATACTTATTGTTAAAAATGTTAATCTAAATGTCATCGAAATATCCCTGAATATATACACAAATTATGGATAACTATTTCGTACATCCATACCTGCGCAAGCTCCCCACTACTGACGCTTGTCAAGTCTCATCTTTCGTGGCGCGTAATTGAACTCCCGCAACGCGTGTTTGCGCTTATTGTCATTCTGAACTCTTTATATACTTGATCGCGCGCATGCGAACTTAACCATAACGGAAACGCGCCGTTCTACCAACTCTCACACCAACGTTGGGAGGAAGGGACTAAGGCGCTTTGCACACGGAGCAACTTAAGTTGAGGCAACTGGCAACTCTTTAAAAGTTTCCTGTAAAAGTTGATAGTTGCTATAACGTTGCCGGTTGCCGCAACTTTTTTGCAATTTGTGAGCAACTTTCATAGCCGAGTTGCCGTATGCCGTTGCCGTAGCGACACTGGCATTGCCGGACACACGGAGGGAGGGTGTGAAATCGCCCGAAGCGTTGCGATTGACGGTTGAGGAAACCGGCAACTTTAAAAACCGGTACAATATTTAAGTTGCTAGTTGCGGCAACTAGCAACTAACTTAGTCATCGATTGCAGCAACTGAAAACTGTTGACGATTGCCGCAACTCGAAACTCGAGTTGCTCCGTGTGCACGGTCCAATTGAAATGTATGTAAACAGCTAGTTGCCAGTTGCTGCAATAGTTGCTCTGTGTGCAAAAGCCTAATGCTATTTTCTAGATCCACACGCCTAAATATTATGTAGGTACTGTTGTTTGAATGGACGGGCCTGTTGGTCAAGTGGTTAGCGGCCCTGACTGCTAAGCCGGAGGTCGTGGGTTCGATTCCCACCCAGGACAAACTTTGTGTGATGAGCATGATTGTTAGTTCTGTGTCTGGGTGTGATTTATCTATAATATGTATGTATTTATAAATTATTTAAGTATGTATATCAGTTGTCTGGTTACCATAACACAAGCTCTGCTTAGCTTGGAATCAGATAGCCGTGTGTGAGTTGTCCTAAAATATTTATTATTATTATTATTAATATCTGCTGCAGCATACCCTCAATATGATGTCACAACAGTTTAACTGTACTCTGAGCAAATTCACACGGGCGCAATTTGTATCATTACTCTAGTCTAAGCTTTGTTGTCTCGTAAATTGTATTAGGTAAGTGATGATAGTGTTTGTGTTTTATAAATAACTAGCTTTCGCCCGCGGCTTCGCTCGCAAGTTAAGTTTAAAATTCAAACATAATTCGAAAGACATGTGGCGCCATCTATCATCATAAGAAGGTTATTGCAATTTATCTCGGGAACAGTTATTTTTTTTGGGATGAAAGTTACCCTATGTTCGTTTCTGTACACTTGGCAATGTATATGCAAAATTTCAGGATGATCGGTTCAGTGGCTTAGGCGTAAAACGGTAACAAACAAACAAACAAACTTACTTTCGCATTTATAATATTAGTTAGGATAACACATAACATCACGCCTGTAATCCCCGAAGGGTTAGCCAGAGGCGTACCCATTAGTACACCCACATTTCGCCAGTTATGTTTTTTATAAATAATAATTTTCCACTATGTATGATGTTTTAAATTATGACATTTCAAAGATGATTAAAGTTTATCGGACATGTTTATCATTTATAAGGTTTTTCTCCAGTGTGTTTACGAATATGTATTTTCAAATTACCCTTTTGAGTAAAATTACTGTGACAAATATCGCATTTATAAGGTTTTTCTCCAGTGTGAGTACGAATATGTGTTTTCAAATAACCCTTGTGAGTAAAATTACTGTGACAAATATCACATTTATAAGGTTTTTCACCAGTGTGAGTACGAATATGAGTATTCAAACTATTTATGTGACTAAATCTTCTGAGACAAATATCACATTTATAAGGTTTTTCTCCAGTGTGTGTACGAATATGAGTATTCAAATTATTTACTTGACTGAAACTTCTGAGACAAATATCGCATTTATAAGGTTTTTCACCAGTGTGAGTACGAATATGTGTTTTTAAAACATGCCCATAATTAAAGCTAAGGTGACAAATATCACATTTATAAGGTTTTTCTCCAGTGTGAGTACGAATATGTGTTTTCAAATGACCCGTTTCTTTAAACCTTTTTAGACAAATGTCACATTTATAAGGTTTTTCACCAGTGTGAGTACGAATATGTTTTTTCAAAGTACCTGTTTCGTTAAAACTTTTTTTACAAATATCACATTTATAAGGTTTTTCACCAGTGTGAGTACGAATATGAGTATTCAAACTATTTATTTGACTAAATCTTCTGAGACATATATCACATTTATAAGGTTTTTCTCCAGTGTGAGTACGAATATGAGTATCCAAAATATATTTTCTACTGAAACTACTGAGACAAATATCACATTTATAAGGTTTTTCACCAGTGTGAGTACGAATATGAGAAATCAAATGATGCTTATTACTAAAACTACTAAGACAAATATCACATTTATACGGTTTTTCTCTAACAGATAAAATATTGTGTTTTAACCTATGTCTTGTTATATCACTACTGTTAATACCATTGTAATTACATATCTTACATTTGTATTCATCTTTGTCAATTTTACACTGTAATGAAGCAGTATTTTCTTTACTTTTCGTTTCTTCAATATTTTCTTTGTTAAATTTCGTTATTTTAGGTTTAGTTTTTATAGTGTACGAAATATCTTTACCAGCTTTACCTAGTGTTTTACACTTAGATGAAGTTCTCTTATTATTTTCAGTTTTCTTTTCCTTTGTATGTTTTTCTTGGCTCTGTTTCTTATGCTGAGGTGATATCGAATTTTTTGCAGCAGGTGCGCCTAAGGGAATAAAAATATAACAATAAATATTAGCTGTAAGTATAGTAGTCGTGATGGCCCAGTGGTTAAGGCGCCGAGCCTCTCGTGCTCAGGTTGTGGGTTCAAATCCGGGCAAGTACCAATGTGACTTTTTCAATTCATATGTACTTTCTAAAGTTTTTCTTGGACATCACTGACATCGGTGAAGGAAAACATTGTGAGGAAACCTGGGATTTACTCAAACCATGTCAGAGGCCCTTGAGGCGGTTTAGGAACTCTGACACTAGGGTGTGTGGGGTCGTAAGAACTTACTGCCCACATGATAAAGAAGCTGTAAGTATAAAAAAGTCGTCACGACCGCCAAAAAAAGTGAAAACTTATCGTCTCATTAGCATGTCGGTGACGCTGTTTTAAAGTAAAATTATTACCGAATTTCTGTGCATATCCTGGCGGGGAGTTGTACTTGCTGAGGTTGATGTGTAGCGCGTTCGCGAACTCGCTGCCATAAAACACCATTAGCTCCGTGAAGCGAGGAATTATTTTTATTGTCCTGAAACATTATTTTAAAATAGTTAAGCACATGATTGTACTCATGATAACAAACAACTTTCCCAAACAAACACAACATCACGCCAGTAATCACCGAAGGGTTAGACAGAGGTGTACGATTAGTACACCCACTACAGAATGTTTATATTGGTAGGTACTATACCAAAAACACATTTTTTAGAGTTTTTGTCTGTCTGTTTGTTCCGGCGTGTCTCTGAAGTGTTAAGCGCGATGTTATGAGGAGTAATGTCAATAAGTAAGTTTTTATAGTGGATTAAGGTTCCGAGTACCCAAAGCAAAAAAAAAAACCTGTGATAATCGACATTCACGCGCACGAAGTCGCAGGAATATGATAGTGTATGATAAGGCTGACTAACCCCAGGCCCGCGGGCCACATACTGGCCTGCCAAAGCATTTTAATTTGCCCGCCATTTTAAATCTGATTAATTAATTACAAATTAATTAAATATCAATAAAAATTTAGTATATTACGACTTTAAGTGGCGACTCGGCCCGCCTAAGGAAATACGTTGTGCAGCCTTGTTATGATATAACATAACACCACGCCTGTAATCCCCGAAGGGTTAGGCAGAGGTGTACACATTAGTACACCCACATTTCGCCAGTTATGTTTTTAGTCCCATGTAATAGGAGGTGAGCCTATTGCTATCAACCGGGCACAAATCCAGACTCCGAGGCTGCTACTGAGAAATTCCTGATGGAAAAACCCAATAACACTTTGCCCGACCTGGGAATCGAACCACTAGAACAACGAGGCAGTTAAAAAAAATGAGTAAAATTAAATAAGTTCTAACTGAACTGTTACCTGTGATAATCGATATTCACGCGGACGAAGTCGCAGGCATATGATAGTTTATGCTATAAAAGTGAAATGTTGATGCTGACAGTACAAAAACCAAACTTACCGGTAATACAGTTGCCCTTGATACTGGTAAGCGAGGAGGTTCTGCTCGCGCCAGTTTCTCGCGCAGTTGACGTAGCGCATCCAATTGGAGCGCTCTCCATCCGCCGCGTCCACCACGTGCGAGCGCTTGTGGTTACGATCGTATATCTAACGAAGATCAAATTAACCTAATTTGCTAAATGTGCCACATTATATAGATTAATACTGACTAGATTGCCTCGTTGGTCTAGTGGTCGCAAGCGCAACTGCTGTGCATGAGGTCTTGGGTTCGATTCCCAGGTCGGGCAAAGTGTTATTGGGTTTTTCCATCAGGAATTTCTCAGTAGCAGCCTCGGAGTCTGTATTTGTGCCCGGTTGATGGCAAAAGGCTCGCCCCCTATTACATGGGACTAAAAACATAACTGGCGAAATGTGGGTGTACTAATGGGTACACCTCTGCCTAACCCTTCGGGGATTACAGGCGTGATGTTATGTTATATAGATTAATTATAATAATTAAGTATACATAAATAAAATTACGCCTTTAATCCTCGAAGGGTTGGGCAGTTTGGCTACTGAGAAATTCCTGATGGAAAAACCCAATAACACTTTGCCCGACATGGGAATCGAACCCAAGACCTAATGCTGAGCAGTCGCGCTTTGCCAACGAGGCAGTCATTTAAGAAAAAGTTTAAGAAAAAAATAAATGTATTAACTTGAACCATTGACTCGAAAAGAATAAAAAGGTGCCACCACCTACCTGCCAACAATACATGGAGTCGACTTCTTGCGTGCGTACTCCACAGTACGGACCGAAGCGCACTCCGCGCGGGAGGGTTAACGTGCTGAACACACCCAGACCTGCGCCTGTGTTTGTAATAACGCTTGAACACATATTTATTTTTTATAAAATGCCTAATTTTGATGATTAATTCGATGCGCTTCAACTTTGCGCTAGTATAAATTGACCCTTATTTACACTTTATGCATCAAAAAAATACAAAGGCGGACTTAATGCCTCAGGCATTCTCTACCGGTCAACTAAAGGTGGTGAAGAGTTAACAAAGCAAGTGCAAAAAATTGTACATGAGGAAATAATCAAATATGAAATTTTATATAAAATCTCTTGTCTTTTCTAGCCCTTTGTTTCTTGTCTTTTCTCGCCTTTTGTCTCTTATTTTTTATAGCCTTTTGTCTTTTATCAGAATAAAAATGCTCTATTTGTAATATTCCTGCCCTAGGACAACGTACCTGGAATGATGGAGGGAGCTAGGTGGAGGAAGACATGCGGGATAGTAAGGGCGGCGCGTGGGACGTAAGCAGGGTACGGGCTTTTGGATGGAACCTAAACAAATATACATAGGACTAGGAATAGAACATAGGTTAGTTTAGTAGAATAAAATTATAAAGTAGGTAGATACGTACAATTTATAAAAAACTAGCTTTCGCCCGCGGCTTCGCTCGCGTTAATTTAGAATTTGCCAATCAATTCGGGTTGTACTCTGCTTGAGTGCATGAGTGAACCCTTCATTTTCTGACACCCTAGTACTTTTTTTGATAAACCCAGAATGTTGACCCCTTTACTCTGACTAATTCTGCTGCCATTACCTTTTTTATGACACCCTAGTACTTTTTTTCTTAGGTAATCGTAAATTGGTTGTAAAATTTCATGACACCCTAGTTGAAGCTGGTCCATCGACAATCAAAACTCACAAAATGTATTAGGTACCTAAATTTAAAATTCGAACATGATGGGAAAGACATGTGGCGCCATCTATCACCATAAGAAGGTTATTGTGATTTCCCTCGGGAACAGTACTTTTTTTCTTGATGAAAGGTACCCTATGTTCATTCCTGTACACCTGGCAACGTATATGCAAAATTTCAGGATGATCGATTCAGTGGTTTAGGCGTAAAATGGTAACAAACAAACAAACAAACTTACTTTCGCATTTATAATATTAGTTAGGAAGTTAGGATAAAGAAGAAAGCAGGAATTGGCATAAAAAAATTCTTCCACATTGCTGTCAATAGGGCATGTTTTATAGGTGATCAATGCTCGTGCCTTCTCTATATGAGAAGAGGCCTTTGCCCTGCAGTGGGACAAGAATAGGTTGGTATTTTTATTATTAATATTCTTACCTTGTCATCAGGTATGACCAGTAAAGGCCCATGTATGGCGCAGTACTCGTACACGAAGTCGGCACACTCGTCGCAAACTGTCAATGAAATACCAATATCTAAGTATGTAAAGGTATTTGGTTCTTAAAACATTACCTTTCCTTTGAGCCGCCGCAGTTGGGTTAGATTATCTAAATTATTAAATATAGGATCTATACTTGTAGATTCTATAACTACGTATTTTATACTAATACTAGCTTATACACGCGACCTCGCCCGCGTAAATGTTGTTTTTTTTTTTTTGCTTGGCTTCAATAGTAAGTATTATTTTTTTCTAAAACATAAGTAGCCTTAGTTACTCCTTATATCATCAACTAGCTGCCAATGAAAGTTTCATCAAAATCGATCCAGGCGTTTCAGAGATTAGCCAGGAAGTACCGTGTTAATTATTTTAGCATTACACACACACTTCAATTTTATTTATTTGTACTTATAGATGTATGGATGTTACTTTTATTTTTTTACCCTTAAATAGGTAGGTACCTACCTACTCTATTTGCTTTAAAAAGGCAGCAACCCTAATAAGTAGGTATATAAGTACTTACATATGTATTCATCCAAGCTCGGCTCCTCAGGCTCATAATAACTAATTCGCGGCTTCTGCCGCAAATTACGGAGACTCATCTGCAGTAAAAATAATAAATGATTAAATTAGGATTATAAAAGACCTGCCCCAAGTTTTTCCAAGGTACTCTTTTCATGCGTCACCTCGAACCAGCCCTCTCGGGGTGCGTCTAAGTCAGCCTTTCCCAAAGAGGGCCATAACGCCCCTTTGTGGGCGGTGCAGGCCTAAAGGGGGGCGGTAAAAGACCTAGAAAAAAAATCGCGGCGTTGTGTAGAGGCTTTGGGAGCGATTTGTAATTTCATCTACTAGGTGGTTATTAAGTACCTAGGTGAATAAATTAATAAATTTCCTGGGACAACTCACACACGTCTATCTGATCCCAAGCTAAGCAGAACTTGTGTTATGGTAACCAGACAACTGATATGACATACTTATATAATTTATAAATACATACATATTATAGATAAATCACACCCAGACACAGAACTAACAATCATGCTCATCACACAAAGTTTGTCCTGGGTGGGAATCGAACCCACGACCTCTGGCTTAGCAGTCAGGGCCACTAACCACTAGACCAACAGGCCCGTCAAATGGGAGGCGCTAGAAAATAATTTATTTACAAAGTGGGCTGTAGACAAAATGAGCTTAGGAACCCCTGGTCTAAGTCATCTCACACTTCTCTTTCTAGGCCTGCCACTTCCAGGCACATTTGCGAGACCAGGTGGTCACTATGCATGCGGCTGATGTTTCCTGCCCAATTCCATTTGAGCCGTCAAACAGACAGAAACAAAAGTCGTGGACAGCCTATTTGTTTAAGTCCATAATATCTGTTTAAGAGTGTAGCGTATGTTTCGTATTCTGTATTTTCTTTTTACAAGCTCCATTGCTCTCTAACACCCTAAAATGGACTAACCTTTACTCACCGTGTCTTAGGACTTTTGTGACTCGGTGAGCAATTAAGTCCAAAACCATGATTCAGGACGATTCTCTTGAATTATACTTGGTTTGTACATTTTACTATTTATACATATAAGCTCAGTTTATAACAGTTCACTGCTGGTCCTAGTGCTCTCTAACACTAACACCGATTCTCCGTCTGAGATTGATTGTCTGTGATTGGGAGCCATTCTAAATCAATCTGTCTTAGATAATTTCTATATTTACTAACACTTTTACTTATTCCAGTACTCAATACGACAAAAGTAATTAATTACCTACCTTTTTCTTTCGCTGCTAGTGGTTTGTAGATATTTTCTCTTGAATTTAAAAACGATGATTAATTTCTGCGCATCAATGATTGCAATGCGTGGCGAAAAGAAAAAAACTGAGCTTTCCCGCCAAATTTTTGGCGCGTTTTTAGAAACGAACAGAAAACCATAGAGTTTTTAACCCTGTGAATACTTGTATTTTCAGTCATACTTTTCGTAATTCTTTTCAAACCAAAACGATGTGAAGAATCGGTATTTTTTATATTTATACCTGAGTAATCAAAAGTAGCACTCTGAAAGCATTCTTTTCTAAATTATAGGTTGGCCTAGCAGTCACCTAACCCTTTCTAATAATGAATACTTATTACTTCCATACAAATTGCATTTTATGTCTCATTACTTTTTAGAAGCTTATGTTTGTTTATGGTTTTTGACATTATTTTCTTTTTCTTTGACTGGTCAGTGATTTCTATCTTGTCTACTTATCCCTAATCAGTCAGTGGGTTTGTTTGTTTCATATGTTTTAAAATATTATCATAGAAAATCGTAATTTCGTGCCACCAAGATGGTGATTTGTTGTGCTGTAAGTGGTTGTAAGCGGGAATCGTATCCAGGATGTGGTATATCTTTCCACAGGTCAGTTTCTTATATTCATATTTCGAACCAGGTTTTCTAATTTGGTGCGCGATTTTGATTGTAATTATTAGACAATAGTTTCAACTAGCATAAACTAGTAGCTTTCTGTGAGGAAAATAATAGTTTACAATAAATTAATGTGTAAAGCTTTAAAGGTTATATCAGGTCAAAGCTTAAAGGCATCAAAACATTGGCAAAAAATCAACTCAACTTTGAAAATAATACACTTTAAAGTAAAAAAGAAATACCTTAGATTACTAATGACCTCCTTCGTTTAAGACGAACATAGTAATTCTGTTATGCTTCTGACAATAATAATTATTAAATACAAGGACATTTGTTTTTATTCAAACATAATAAATATTTAGGTAATACCCATTAACCAATTTATTTCGACGGGCCTGTTGGTCTAGTGGTTAGTGGCCCTGACTGCTAAGCCGGAGGTCGTGGGTTCGATTCCCACCCAGGACAAACTTTTTTTGATGAGCATGATTGTTAGTTCTGTGTCTGGGTGTGATTTATCTATAATATGCATGTATTTATAAATTATATAAGTATGTATATCAGTTATCTGGTTACCATAACACAAGCTCTGCTTAGCTTGGGATCAGATAGCCGTGTGTGAGTTGTCCCAAGATATTTATTTTTTTAGATATTTAAAGGTAGGTAGTATTTGTTTTGTTGACTGCTTCATTGGTGTAGTGGTCGCAAATCATGGCTGCTGAGCATTAGGTTTTGGGTTTGATTCCCGGGTCAGACAAAAGTATTATTGGGTTTTTCATCAGGAATTTCTCAGTAGCAGCCTCAGAGTCTGGATTTGTGCCCGGTTGACGGCAATAGGCTCGCTCCCTATTACATGTGACTTAAACATAACTGGCATAAATAAAAAATATAAACATAAATGTGGGTGTACTAATGGGTACAACTCTGTCTTACCCTTCAGGGATTAAAGCGTGATGTTATATTATGTTACGATTTTGTTTTAGGATCCCAGCAAATCGGCGAGAGTCATGGATATCAGCAATGAAACTAGATGCTAAAGTGTCAAAATTTGCATGTGTGTGTGGAGCACATTTCAAAGATGAAGACTATATTACAGGACTGAAATCAAAATTAAAACCTCAAGCAGTTCCGTCAATATTAAATCCAAAAGCAGTAAGTAATTTTTGTTTGTTATAATATCTACTAGCTGACTCGGCCACGCGTTGCTAGGGCTTGAAGTAAGTCTATAATATCCGTTTAAGAGGGTGTATATTGAGGTCAATCATTGAGATAAAAACTATCCTATCTTTTGAGTTTGACCAAAATGCACACAGTAAGCCAAATTTCATCAAAAATGGTTGAGTAGTTTAGTAGTCCATCCCAGACAAACTATTTGATGCGTAATTTATATATTAAGATTATCCACATAATTACAGCCTATTACTGTCCCACTGCAGGGCAGAATCCTCTCCTCATATAGAAAAGGCACAAGCATTGATCAACACGCTTGCTGTAGGCAGATTGGCGATTTCAAAACTAAATTTATTATAAGTCTGATGTCAGTAACATTCATGTACTACTCAACAAGAACAGTCTATCAAGCAGGGGCGTAGCTACCACCGTATCTGCCGTATCAATTATACGGGGCCCCCGGCCTACGGGGGCCCCCAAGGTGCGTAAGCAAAAATTAATAAAAACTACAAAAAGAAGTTTCTCGAAATTAAAATTGATAAAAAAAATATTTAAAAACTTCTATGGGACAGGAACGCCTGTCAGACCTGTCACTATTGTCCATAGAGGAGAGAGTTTACTTAAGAAGAGAGGAGAGTTTACTTAAGAAAAACTAAAGTCATCATCAGCTATGAATGATTTAATTAATCAGTTTGCCGAAAAAAAGGCAAGGAGAGTTAATATTTAATTTGAATTGTTTTTAAAAATGTGACAGATTATGATGAATAAATATTTCTTTTAATTTTATGCAAATATTTTTTTCTTTTTTGAGAAATCTTTACCCTTCCTAAGGGCCCCCAAACAAATTTTTATACGGGGCCCCGCCAAGGTACGCTACGCTTCTGCTATCAAGCTATTTGATTTACAGACATCAATATTATAGTTATATGTATAATGTCTATGATGGAGTGAACTTACCCAGAAGAAGCCTGTTCACTCTAAGAAGATTATCAAGAAGATCGAATCAAGTCGAATGCCTTTCGAAAATACAGACTCTGGCGGAGATTCAATTAATTTAAGATTCAAACTCAACCTTATTTTTCCATTTCTTTTTTCAGCAATTGAACCCTTTTCAATATATTACTCCCTATATTGATAGAAATTGTAACGAGAATAATAATGATGACAGCAAATTAAGTGAAAATGAGCAAAATGATGAATCTGACAGTGAACCAAATGATGATTCTGATATTGATCAAAATGATTGCTCCGCCAGAGTTCAAAATAAAAGCCGGGACAGAATAACATTTGAAGGAGTAAGTATTTATCCTAACTTTCTCTTAATTTCTATTATAAAGGGTATGCTTAGATGGTTCGGTCATGTTGAGGGGATGAGTGAAAGACGATTAACAAAAGGTATTTATAAGGCAGAGGTGAGTGGCAACGCAGGGAGGGGTCGCACTAGGAAGACCTACACTGACCTTATTGGTGAGATTCTTCAGAAAGGTCAGGTGCGCAGTACTCGTAACCGGCGTGCTTGTATGACGAGATGTATGAACGTATATGAGGCGAAAGGAGTATGTAAAAATCGTAGCAGGTGGCGTTCTGTGGTTTCTGCCTATGGATGTGTGTATGTATGTATAAATTCGAATGTTTAGAATTTTAAATGATCAAATCAAAATCTTTTATTTGCATAAATAAGGTACAGAGGGATCTTAAAGATTAAAGTATATGAATCTCTTATTCTGCCATTAAGTTCGGAATGCACATAACTATTTAATGTCAAAAGAAAAATTAATTAATTTGAATCATGCATGCAGATAGTAAATTGTAAATTAATCACACCAGAATGGATGAACGGATTTGAATGAAGTCACACTTGGGGCCCATGCCATGTGCATATTAACAAGTTAAAGCAACTTCCAACTGGTTCTATTGGAAATCTGTAGGGGAGGCCTTTTTTTTATAGTTGGTAAAAATCATCAAATGACTCCTTCCGCCCTGGGTGGGGCGGAAGAGACTGTCAGACTTTTACTGACTAAAAAACCGCCCTGTTCCTTCCTTTGCCCTTTACGTTCCGGGGCCACGGTATCCTGTTAAGACGTCCCGCAACCCCGGCAGGCGTTGGCACCGTTGGGGGCCCTGTCCCTGTGCTGACATCTCTTTGAGGCGCGCGCGAACAGAACGTGCCGTCGACCCGGGCTTGGTCCTTGATCGGACGGCGAGCTACCCATTACTCGCCGTCACCAAGCCCGCGCCTACGGTGGCCGGATGTCGCCTCGCGACGTCTGGCCACCGCGGCGGCTGGGGCGTGAGGTGGTTCTCTCCCTCACGCGGCCCGCTGTAGGGGAGGCCTATGTTCAGCAGTGGATGTCGTACGGCTGATATGATGAAGTTAAAGCAATGTGGTTTCTCCAGGTGTGCCGAACATGCTTGTGTACTGACAGGACAATGTATGACATACCGCCACGAAATCAATTCACCTTTCAAGATGTGCTCATCAAAGATGATGTAAGTTTGACGTTTCTTGATCTTGTTTTACCTATTTTTAACATAATATCGCCTGTTATTCCCGAAAGGTTAGGCAAAAGTGTACCCACTAGTACAACCACATTTCGCCAGTTATGTTTAGATCCCTTGTAAGGGAGTGAGCCTATTGCCATCAACCAAGCACAAATTCAGACTCCAAGGCTGCTACTGAGAAGTTCCTGATGGACAAAACCCATTAACACTTTACCCGACTACGAAATTGAACTTAAGACCTAATGCTGAAGCTGACCTCAAGGCGACTACGCCGCGCCGCGCCGCAGAGTAATCGAGTGAATTCGAGTGTCGTTTGTCTGTAACCGCCCTAAACAGGCTGGG
The DNA here is from genome assembly GCA_949774945.1 of Hoplodrina ambigua. Classification (NCBI taxonomy): domain Eukaryota; kingdom Metazoa; phylum Arthropoda; class Insecta; order Lepidoptera; family Noctuidae; genus Hoplodrina; species Hoplodrina ambigua. The sequence goes on from OX458994.1 coordinate 3,277,075, forward strand.
CGATTAACCCGCACGTACAGTGATATAGTCGCGCGGCACTGCCTGAACACGCAACGGGGGACTGCCTCGTTGGTCTAGTGGTCGCAAGCGCGACTGCTGTGCATGAGGTCTTGGGTTCGATTCCCAGGTCGGGCAAAGTGTTATTGGGTTTTTCCATCAGGAATTTCTCAGTAGCAGCCTCGGAGTCTGGATTTGTGCCCGGTTGATGGCAATAGGCTCGCCCCCTATTACATGGGACTAAAAACATAACTGGCGAAATGTGGGTGTACTAATGGGTGCACCTCTGCCTAACCCTTCGGGGATTACAGGCGTGATGTTATGTTATGTTATGTTATGCAACGGGGATTCTGTTGTTAAAAAAAGGTGTATTCTGAAATACTGAATAAATTAAATAATAAAAATATTATACAATATACCACAAAATAAGTATGTTACATAGGTATCAATACAATATACATAAAGGCTATAATAAGGCTAGAATACAAGCAGGATATAATATACTAATTCTCTCCACAGCCAGATGGGAAGGGTGAGCTCCCACTACGCGTTTGCTGGGAATGTCACGCCAAGATGACGTCATTTACCAAGTTCAAGGCGAAGGCAATGCAAGCGAATGATTTACTCATCTCTCTGATACGGACACTGGTTAATGTGAGTAAGTCAAAACATTTATTTCAATTAGACCATTTACAGGCACTTTTGAATTGCCAAGGAGTCGGTCAGTTAGTCAGAAAGTTGAAGCTAGTTGCTCGTTCCTAAACGGAGGTAGGCCTCTATGGAGAAGAACGAACAAGAAACTTCACGGCACTCTTTTCAATTAGGTTTTTACAAAATTCTCAGGCTCAGTAGTCGCGCAAGCACAAGACCAACGAGGCATTCAACTTTATTTGTATATATTTGTATACAGTTATTTTTATTATAGTGTCAATAGAAATACACATTGTGTGTAAATTTCAACTCTAGGTATTACAGTTCATGACATACAGCCCACTGACGGGCAGACGGACACCAGAAACTTAGTAATAGGGTCTCCTTAGGGTATGGACACGTAAAAAGTGGGGGTCCCCATTCAACAAACTTGCTTTTTTAGCGTGGTACTGAACCCTCCATGTTCAAGCTGGACTTGAACTTGACCAGATTATATTCATATTTATTTATTTATAGTTAATTAAAACGGAACAAGTCCAATTACATTAATTAACATCTTAACATATATATAAATCTCGTGTCACAATGTTTGTCCTCAATGGACTCCTAAACCACTTAACCGATTATAATAAAATTTGCACACCATGTGCAGTTCGATCCAACTTGAAAGATAGGATAGCTTTTATCGCAATTGTTGGTCTTAATATTTTCTGATTACAAACCTGAGCCACAGCAACGCGTGGGCCGGTCAACTAGTAGAATTATAAATATTAAAATGAAATAAGCTTCCTAATAAAAATAAAAAATACAATGTAAAAATGGATAAAGATAACAATTCGTGGATGGGATGTGATTATTACTCAAGTTTACTTCCCATTTTCAGAGTCCAGCAGATGTATCAAGCATAGACAGGGTTGCTTACAACTTAACATCGACCCTAACCAACAAAACATTTGAACCTGACCATGTAGACTACCATTTTGAATATGACGATGAAACCGCTAACACTGACACACAACTAGATTTACAAACTGAAAACTTAGATACAAATGAACAACTTATTACTCCTTTCACAAATATAGAAGAAAATGACTCAAATATATTAAGTTATACAAAAAATAATTTAACAAAAAGAAATCCAAAGAGAAAAGAACGAAAAAGGGTACTAAAAAGAGGATTTTTTGAAAATTTTGGACCGGCTAACGAATTAAACAACGAGATATTTGATGTACAATATCTAAGTCCTGAAGAGCAGATGGAAGAAATAATTAACAGGCAGTATTCAGCTAACTATAAAAATTCTGGCTTCAAATGCAATGAGTGTTTTAAAGGATTTGTTTATGAAGACGCTTTTAATTTACATATGATGAAACATACTAATGTGAGTATCAATTTAACATAGCATAACATCACGCCTGTAGTCCCCGAAGGGTTAGGCAGAGGTGTACCCATTAGTACACCCACATTTCGTCAGTTATGTTTAAGTCCCATGTAATAGGGAGTGAGCCCATTGCCATCAACATAACATAACATAACATCACGCCTGTAATCCCCGAAAGGTTAGGCAGAGGTGTACCCATTAGTACACCCACATTTCGTCAGTTATGTTTAAGTCCCATGTAATAGGGGGCTAGCCTATTGCCATCAACCGGGCACAAATCCAGACTCCGAGGCTGCTACTGAGAAATTCCTGATGGAAAAACCCAATAACACTTTGCCCGACCTGGGAATCGATCGCAACACCTCATGCACAGCAGTCGCGCTTTGCGACCACTAGACCAACGAGGCAGTCCAATTTAATAATCAGTCAGTATCAATTTGATAATAAAAAACGTTTTTTTATACCTGACTGACTTTTATTATTATTTACAGCAAAACGGCCCATATTGCTGTGGAGTATGTAAAATTCGCTACATGAAAAAGCAGGATTTGAGAAGGCACATACTACAACATATGCAAAAGTTCAGCTGTAAAAAATGTAACTATGTTACTTCTATAAGGTAAGGTTATTTATTTATTTATTTATTTATTTATAAGGTAAACATGTCACACTATTATATTTATGTACTAACTAGCTTGTGCCCGCGACTTCGTCCGCGTAAATTTCTGTTATCGCGGACACAGACGATATCGCGGAAAAATTACCCATGTCCTGTCATTTCAATTCGAAACGACAGGTGGCGCCATCTATGATCATAAGAACGTTATTGTGATTTCCCTCGGAAACAGTACTTTTTTTCGGGATTAAAGGTACCCTATGTTCGTTCCTGTACACCTGGCAACGTATATGCAAAATTTAAGGATGATCGGTTCAGTGGCTTAGGTGTAAAATGGTAACAAACAAACAAACAAACTTACTTTCGCATTTTTTAATAAAGTTGATTGAAGATCTTTTTGTTTGTTCGTGATTAAATGCGCGATTCGAACGTGTATGTGTAACTTTGAACGATAGAGTGAGGAATGAGGTTATACGGGACCGTTGCGGATTAAAAGAAGATGTAGTGACAAAGATAGAAAATTGTATGCTTAGATGGTTCGGTCATGTTGAGAGGATGAGTGAAAGACGATTGACAAAAGGTATTTATATGGCAGAGGTGAGTGGCAACGCCGGGAGGGGTCGCCCTAGGAAGACCTACACTGACCTTATTGGTGAGGTTCTTCAGAAAGGTCAGGTGCGCAGTACTCGTAACCGGCGTGCTTGCATGACGAGATGTATGAACGTAGATGAGGCGAAAGGAGTATGTAAGGATCGTAGCAGGTGGCGTTCTATAGTTTCTGACTACCCCCATGGGAAAAAGGCGTGAGTTTATGTATGTATGTATGTACTTTTAGTTCTTTACCATGGCAATTTAGTTATTTTTATTTATTTTCAGGCACTCGGCCAAACTACACGAGAAATACCATAGTGGCACAAAGTATGTCTGCCCGCACTGCCTTGAGAATTTTGTGTAAGTAGTTTTGAATTTACATAACACAACATCACACCTGTAATCCCCGAAGGGTTAAACAGAGGTGTACCCATTAGTACACATTTCGCCAGTTATGTTTAAGTCCCATGTAATAGGGGGCGAGCCTATTGCCATCAACCGGGCACAAATCCAGACTCCGAAGCTGCTACTGAGAAATTCTGATGGAAAAACCCAATAACACTTTGCCCGACCTGGGAATCGAACTCAAGACCTCATGCACAGCAGTCGCGCTTGCGACCACTAGACCAACGAGGCAGGGGTATCGCATATCGACGTTTTCGAGGTCAGTTACGCGTCATCACGCAGAGCAACACGACGCCGACACTACGTGTTTAGTTGTTTAGTTATTTAATAAGACTTTTATTATATGTATTACTTTATTTTATAAGGTTAATTTGTGTATTTTTTCTATGGGCCACAGTTGCCTGATAATAAAATGATGAATTGATTTATTATTGATAACTTAATTCCTTAAATTACACTAAGGGTCACATGAGCAAAGCTGCGGGCACAGCTAGTAAAATAATAAATACATAGTATAATAGAAATAAGATTATTATTGTCGATTTCGTAGAAAGAAAACGACGTATTTGAATCACGTACGCATAAAGCACCCTTCAGACATCGTGTGCCGGTTGTGCGGCTACTCGTTCGTCAGCGACAAGGGGCTATTGTACCACATGAAACGAAAGCACCGGTTTGATGATCACCAAGTAAGTAACAGGAGACACTTACCTAACACTACCTGTGTTTGAAAATAAAGCATTTTTATTTATTTATTTAAACTTTATGAAACAAAAAAGTACAAAGGCGGACTTAATGCCTTAGGCATTCTCTACCAGCCAACCAAAGGTGGTGAAGAGATAACAAAGCAGGTGCAAAAAATTGTACATGAGGAAATAATCAAATATGAAATTTTAAAATCATTAAAAACGAATATCTAAACAAGTTTAAACGTACACGAGTACTTAAACTCATAAATACCATATATAATACACATATTTTATAATAAGAATAGAAAGGATGTTTAAGATAAAACTCTTGCTTATTGTTCTAACGATCAGTAGGCTTACTCTTGAACAAAATCGAGAATGAGATTGGAATCGACATTACATGTACATCCGATCCAGTTTCAATTCCAATAAATATAAGAAGACATTCATTTATAGAATTAACGAATTATTTAATATTTTAAAATTTGGTAATTTACGTTTTCATTTGTATGGCAACCTCATGTCAATCGCTGTAGTCAAACATGCAGTCGATTCCAATCTCATTCTCGATTTTGTTCAAGAGTAAGCCAACTGGTGTAATTGATTCTTACTAAAGACAAGAGAAAAAGACCTTGGCACCCAGAAAACAGGTTTAGCACTTATGATAATATTCACGTTTACGATTCTGTATACAAATATTGTAAACATTGATTTTAAAAGAGTACGGAGTTTCTTGCCCATTCTTCTCCACACAAAACCTTTTGGAAGGGACAACTAGATTCAATTCCTTTTTCTTTTTGTATGACGATGACGTTTAAAAGTGCCTTTTAAGGGCCTAGTTTGTGTCGTGTTAGCCTAATGGTTAAGACGCCCGCCTCTCATGCATGAGGTTGTGGGTTCGAATCCGGGCAAGTACCAATGTGACATTTTCTATTCATATGTACTTTCTAAAGTTTATCTTAGACATCACTGGCATCGATGAAGGAAAACATTGTGAGGAAACCTGGACTTACTGTTCCACTCAAACCATGTCAGAGGCCCTTGAGGCGGTTTAGAAACTCTGACACTAGGGTGTGTGGGGTCGTAAGACCTTACTGCTCACACGATAACGGAAGAATGGCCTAGTAGAAATAAATGATTTGACTTTGACCTTGAAAAAATTGATAGATACATTCATTTTGACCTCGTAGACATATTAATACTTTTGTATAGTTAGTGGACTAAACTTACTGAAAGATGATGGTTGTGCATATATTTCACAGATCCCCATAGACGGTCCGTGGTGCATCAAATGCGATATTCAGTTCTTCAGTCTGGAGGCCCTGGAGAAACACGTGATATTGTCCAGTAAACACAGCAAGGATGAGGTGTAAGTACAGCAAGCTATAGTTTATGATTATTTTAAATTTTACTAACAATAGCTATAAGTACCTACTTACTAACAAAATATGAACTTGTACCAATAATAGTGTGCTTGGTCTGAAATAAATATTTTCTATTTCAATTTCAATTTAAACCTCCTGAGTTCTCGCTGCGGGGTACAGGGGCGAGGAGAGGTGCGGGCGGCGGGCACTCGTAGCGTGATGCACAAGTGGCGAAATATGCACTGGGCAGTTCATAAGATGTGTGACGTCACGCGCAACCGTCGGCGCTCTCGTGCCTCCCTAGCCTCTGCGCGGAACCCTAAAGGCTCCTACACACAATGCCGGTGGCAGGGCGTCGGTTTTTGCCAAACGGAACGTGCCGCCGGCTTTTGCCGGGCGTTTGTGCCGCGGAGCATCATTCTAGTAGTTAGTTGTCCATAGCGAACTGTCCTTGCAACCCGGCGGCCATGCCGGCGGCTCCTTCGTGCGGCAAAGCGTGCGGCTTTATAAGCCGCCGGGCGCACCGTGGCAAGGCTAGCTGCCGGCACTGTGTGTCTTCAGGAGCCTATCCTTTTTCTATAATAAAAGTTACACCTTATAACATCCTAACTGCCAATGAAAGTACAATCAGTCAAAAAACACACATAACATCATAACATCACGCCTGTAATCCTCGAAGGGTTAGGCAGAGGTGTACCCATTAGTACATCCACATTTCGCCAGTTATGTTTTTAGTCCCATGTAATAGGGGGCCAGCCTATTGCCATCAACCGGGCACAAAACCAGACTCCGAGGCTGCTACTGAGAAATTCCTGATGGAAAACCCAATAACACTTTGCCCGGCCTGGGAATCGAACCCAAGACCTCATGCACAGCAGTCGCGCTTGCGACCACTAGACCAACGAGGCAGTCAAAAAAAAATATAGTTGAAACTTGTTTTTTTTTTCAGAACGCCAAGTAAACCAGTAGCACGTCGATACTATAGCTGGCAAGAAACAAATAACAGCCAACACAGTACAAGATCAAAGAAGAGTCGAATCCCACGCCAGCCATCTGGACCTATCACTTGTGAACAGGTAAAGTCGAAACATTTGTTTCAATTGTTTTGACGGGCCTGTTGGTCTAGTGGTTAGCGGCCCTGACTGCTAAGCCGGAGGTCGTGGGTTCGATTCCCACCCAGGACAAACTTTGTGTGATGAGCATGATTGTTAGTTCTGTGTCTGGGTGTGATTTATCTATAATATGTATGTATTTATGAATTATATAAGTATGTATATCAGTTGTCTGGTTACCATAACACAAGCTCTGCTTAGCTTGGGATCAGATAGCCGTGTGTGAGTTGTCCCAAAATATTTACTTACTATTATTATTTATTAATTAGACCATTTACAGGCACTTTTGAATAGTCAATGAGTCGGTCAGTTAGTCAGAAAGTTGAAGCTAGTTGCTCGTTCCAAAACGGAGGTAGGCCTCTATGGAAAAGAACGAGCAAGAAACTCCACGGACACTCTTTTCAATAAGGTTTTTACAAAATCTTGGTTACCTCATAATAACATAACATTTCTATGATGCCATCAAACTAAATCTTACTACTTCTTACTACTATTATAAATGCGAAAGTCTGTAAAGTCATGTGTATGGATGTTTGTTACTCAACACGTCAGAACGACTGAACAGATCTGGATGAAATTTGGCATAGAGATAGATTATAGTCTGAAATAGCACGTAAACTATTTTTTTTTAAGAAAAATGTAAGTACGGTACCCGTGGGATAATATTAACTATGACACGGACGAAGACGCGGGCGGAAGCTAGTTTTATTTTTATTTTCTAGACTAGTCTAAAGCATTATTATTATTAAGTTCGCCTTTGTACTTTTTTGTTGCATTTTGAATAAATAAATAAGAAAAAATGTTTTATGTATTTTCTGTTACAGTGTGAAATGCAGCTTCCGGACGCTCGCGCATACTTCGTACACTTCCGGCGCGAGCACCCGGATAAGAACAGAACTAAATACGCGATGAAGTCACAGATAATGTGCGAAGTGTGTGGCAGAATGTTTCAGGTAAATATAACACGCCTGTAATCCCCGAAGGGGTTAGGCAGAGGTGTACACATTTATAAACCCACATTTCGCCAGTTATGTTTAAGTCCCATGTTATAGGGGGCGAGCCTACTGCCATTGACCAGGCACAAATCCAGACTCCGATGCTGTTACTGAGTTTCTGATGGAAAAACCCTACGACACTGCCCGCCCTGGGAATCGAACCCAAGACCGAAAATCGAAATTCGATTTTATTCAAATTTTGTCCTAACAGCAAAGAACACAAAAAAAGAATTATTCAATTCATTTCATTTTTATACTAGCTTTTGCTTTTAGCTTCGCTCGCGTCAAATTCGGGCAACTTATTTTAGTCCTAACTTTCGACCCTCGTTTTATCCCCTTAGGGGGTGAATTTAAAATCCTTCCCAGTAGTCGCAGATTTGTTGTAAGTTGCATCTTTATACGTCAAGCGGTTTTTGATATTTCGTGATGAGTGTTCCTTGAAACCTGGTTTGGTTTCACTAATAGAACGTAAATTCAATGAAAAAAAAAAATATATTTTTTTTTAAGTAATATCTCCACATAACATAACATCACGCCTGTTATCCCCGAAAGGTTAGGCAGAGGTGTACCCATTAGTACACCCACATTTCGCCAGTTATGTTTTTTTTTTAGTCCCATGTAATAGGGGGCGAGCCTATCGCCAGTAATATCTCCATTCTTCCTCAAAATTATTTGACCCTATATTACAATGATTTAATTAGTTAAAACTTATGTAGGTAGTTATAACAGACGGCCAGTGCAGCAGGTCGCAACTCGGGCGCATAGTAACCATGAATTTACGGACGGTGTCGGACAGATTTTTTTTTAATTTTTGAAAGAAAACTTTGTTTATTTATTTTTAAATTCAAATAAACATTTTTTATAATAAATCAAGTACCTATGGTTTTGGTGACAACGGTGTTTACACTAACAGTCTGTTTAAAGATTATTTTATTCCAGAGCGCAGCCGCACTCCGACACCACAGCTTTTCTCATGAAGAGTCCAAACAGTTCCATTGTTCGTTCTGCGACAAGCAATTTATGAGGAAGACTGGACTTGCTACCCATGAGAGGCTGATGCACGGAGAGACAAAACCATATTACTCCTGTAATATATGCTCCAAGAACTTTACTTCCCTATCCAATATGCTGAGGCATAAAGTTGTAAGTATATAACTATTACTAAAGTTAAAGTTGTAAGTTAAAGTTGTAAGTATTATTAAGTACTGCCTCGTTGGTCTAGTGGTCGCAAGCGCGACTGCTGTGCATGAGGTCTTGGGTTCAATTCCCAGGTCGGGCAAAGTGTTATTGGGTTTTTCCATCAGGAATTTCTCAGTAGCAGCCTCGGAGTCTGGATTTGTGTCCGGTTGATGGCAATAGGCTCGCCCCCTATTACATGGGACTAAAAACATAACTGGCGAAATGTGGGTGTATTAATGGGTACACCTCTGCCTAACCCTTCGGGGATTACAGGCGTGATGTTATGTTATGTTATTATAACTATGTTAAACTTTTGAATGCCAGAGTATAAACGTATCGCCGTACCCCTGACGCCAGGCCACTTTTTCTCTCAAATGATCTTAATGCAATAAAGGGATTCCAAAACTTGATTAAATTGTTTATTTCATAGTATGGTGCGACGTGTATTTTGTCATATATTTGTGACGTTGTATTTATTTATTTAAACTTTATGCAACAAAAAAGTACAAAGGCGGACTTAATGCCTTAGGCATTCTCTACCAGTCAACCAAAGGTGGTGAAGAGATAACAAAGCAGGTGCAAAAAATTGTACATGAGGAAATAATCAGATAAGAACATACATAACATCACGCCAGTAATCTCCGAAGGGTTAGGCAGAGGTGTACCTATTAGTACACCCACATTTCGCCAGTTATGTTTTTAGTCCCATGTAATAGGGGGCGAGTCTATTGCCATCAACCGGGCACAAATCCAGACTCCGAGGCTGCTATTGAGAAATTCCTGATGGAAAAACCCAATAACACTTTGCCCGACCTGGGAATCGAACCCAAGACCTCATGCACAGCAGCCGCGCTTGCGACCACTAGACCAACGAGGCAGTCAAATAAGAAATTTTAAAATAATTGAAAACAAATATCTAAACAAGTTTGATTGTACACAAGTACATACTCATAGATACGACGTTGGCGTTGGCGTTCAGGGTAAGATTTCGTTTGTCACATATATGTGACAATGGCGTTCAAAAGGTTTAAAGTTAAACTACCATAACATGGCGCGCCCCTCCATATTACTATTTCAATGTGTGTAGTCATATCCATATGAAAGAGTTTGTATGTAGTTGTAAGTATTCGTCTTCAGTAGCAGGCGGCAGATTTGTTGGTGAACTAATCACAACTAGCCGGCCGCGCAAGACAACGCGTGTCATTTTCATAGAGTATGTCAGTGCAGCGCCATACTAGTAATAATGAGTAATTAATGACGCCGCTAGTCGAGCAACACACACTCAGTACGCGCCCATGCGTTGTGAGTCTTGTAAATAGTTACAAACGTTTTGAATTTGTGGAGGGGCGCGTCATGTCATAGTAGTTTATCTCTTAAACCGCACGCGTGCCGGTGTTGCGGGACGTCTTAACAGGATATCGTGGCCCCGGAACGTAAAGGGCAACAGAAGGAACTGGGTGGGTTTTTAGTCAGTAAAAGTCTGACAGTCCCTTCCGCCCCACCCAGCTCGGAAGGAGTCATTTGATGATTTTTACCACCTAAAAAAAAATCCCCACGCGTGGTTGCGCAGTGTGCGAATCGCCTAATTATTATTTTGATGTTATTATATAAATGCCTTTAATTTCACAGATTCACACTGGCTTAAAACCGTACCAGTGTGAGATATGTGCCAAATTCTTCAAAGATGTTCGCGAGAAACGTGCCCACATTACATACGTACATCTCAAGAAACCGTGGCCTAAACGCGTCAGGGTTAAGAGAAAGGAGAATAAACAGGTATTTAATGAGATCCTTTCAATGTAAAATCGCGAAAAATAGCAGTGAGCCTCTTTTCACCCTTATGTCTTTAGTATTACGGTTGAAAAGTATTCAACCGCCACTGTCTTCGGTCGTACCTATCTCGGAAAAATTCAGGTTTTCTCAATGTCGGTTTTATTTGAAAACTTGTGTTGTATCAAGCACCGCCATCTATTGCGTGGCGGTGGAATCACGGCGGTGGAATCAAGCAGCGCCGTCTAGTGACATAAATATAAGGCTGCGCGTGACCAACGGCGGGCGGAGCCGTCTGTGATTGGATGAGACCAGGCGGCTAGTCTCTCCTGATTGGTGCTCCTGATGTATGTGCGCCCCCTAGTGATTTAAGTACAAAACAAGAGTATAGAACAAGCTTGAAGAAACAGCGCATAATGTAAAACCGAAATTATCATATTAATTAAAATTGTAAAAACATATATTTGAGCCTCATTAAAGAAGCCCCGCAAGCCCCCTTCGCTGCTGAACACTTAGGCAGCTTCTTGAGCCCCATAGACGACCCTCCAAAAATTATTTTTCAATTACTTGTAACATTACATTTCAGTTGCTTTCAAATTAATAAATAGTTCAACAATAAAGTTTACAAATTGATGATTTTTCTGCTTTATTAAATTTATTTATTTTCCTTTACAGAACCTACCACAATCAACGCAGGTCGCTATATCAAAGGGACAACCAGTAAAAATATACATAATAAGAAGAAAATAAAGCAAAACATTTATATAATAATACCAGCCTATTATTGTCGCACAGTCCTAATTATTGAAGCTAGCAACATTTGCTAAAAGGATACATTTTTTAGAGGTATGAGAAACAAACTTTTAGATGGTTCGGTCATGTTGAAAAGATGAGTGAAAGACGATTATTAAAAGATATTTATATGGCAGAGGTGAGTGGCAACGCAGGGAGGGGTCGCCCTAGGAAGACCTACACTGACCTTATTGGTGAGGTCCTTCAGAAAGGTCAAGTGCGGAGTACTCGTAACAGGCGTGCTTGTATGACGAGATGTATGAACGTGGATGAGGCAAAAGGAGTATGTAAGGATCGTAGCAGGTGGCGGGGTTCTGTGGTTTCTGCCTACCCACATGGGAAAAAGGCGTGAGTTTATGTGGGTGATATGTCTTTTTATACCCCGCCTTTTTTTCCGCGTTATATTACTTTTTCGCTCCGCTCTCGTGTATCTTTTTCTGTACAATAAAACAAGAAAGAGACTAATGTAAATAAGAGCTGTCAAATTAAGTCAATCCGACACATCCATACAATTATAGTTGACATCTTAAAACATATGGATTAAAAATACGTAAAAGTTCAAGGCAAAACTAATTTGACATCGCTAACTTATTTCTTTAATGTCACCGTCCTTTTCTTTTGCTCTACGTTAGTAAGAGATGCCAATTATCTAATTGTAGTGTAGTTTGTTAACCAGGTAATCGGCGCCATTATTAGTAAATAAAACAAACAAAATGTATATTCATAATTACGCATTTAATACAACGCTTTCCAATAAATAACTTTCACAAACACACCACACGATAATATAAATACATGACAATTTACAAGTACCTACATAATTAATTCACTGATCATACAAATAAGATAAAATTAAAATATTCATAACTAGCGCCCGTACCTACAGCGATTCTCGTCGAATTTTTTGTCTGTTGTAATAAATCGTAAAAGTTAATTTAATTTTTAGTTACTATAATTATTGACTGCCTCGTTGGTCTAGTGGTCGCAAAGCTCGACTGTTGAGCATGAGCTCTTGGGTTCGATTCCCAGGTCGGGCAAAGTGGTATTAGATTTTTCCATCAGGAATTCCTCAGTAGCAGCCTCGGTGTCTGGATTTGTGCCCGGTTGATGGCAATAGGCTCGCTTCCTATTACATGGGACTTAAATATTACTGGAGAAATGTGGGTGTACTAATGGATACACCTCTGCCTAACCCTTTGGGGATTACAGGCATTATGTTATGTTATTTTGTGTTCATCTAGTAATTTTGAATCCGATTTAAAAGGAATGACAAACTGGAAACATTGTTTTAAAGTGGTTACAAGTAAGTTGCCTGTACACCAAATGGATAGTTCAAATGTACCTTTAAAAATATTGGAAATTTTAGGCCTTAATAATTGTCATGTTTTGTCATTTCTATCATTAAGTAGTTAACATCATTAATCTATCATTCCAAGACATAAACAATATTATATTAGCCTTGAAAATTTGATAAACTTTAAAATAACTGCAAAATAAGTTTTACTTTTTATTATAAACGACTGCCTCGTTGGTCTAGTGGTCGCAAGCGCGACTGCTGTGCATGAGGTCTTGGGTTCGATTCCCAGGTCCGGCAAAGTGTTATTGCCTCGGAGTCTGGATTTGTGCCCTTGATGGCAATAGGCTCGCCCCCTATTACATGGGACTAAAAAAAAAACATAACTGGCGAAATGTACACGAATGGGTACACCTCTGCCTAACCCTTCGGGGATTACAGGCGTGATGTATGGCAATATCGGACTGTGACCTCACTTATTTGGCAACTTAATTTGACTAACTATTTATTGATTTCAAAGCCACAAAAAATCTTTACAGTAAATTGAAAATTAATCGGGTTTTTAGGGCTGAAATAAAGTGGTCTTTAAAGAAGTTAAAATAATAATAATAATAAATAAATATCTTGGGACAATTCACACACGGCTATCTGATCCCAAGCTAAGCGGAGCTTGTGTTATGGTAACCAGACAACTGATATACATACTTATATAATTTATAAATACATACATATTATAGATAAATCACACCCAGACACAGAATAACAATCATGCTCATTACACAAAGTTTGTCCTGGGTGGGAATCGAACCCACGACCTCCGGCTTAGCAGTCAGGGCCGCTAACCACTAGACCAACAGGCCCGTCCCACCACAGGGCCGTCGTCAGGCGTCGTATGTCTTGGATTTATCAGTTAATGGTGTCAAATACTGAATTATCATGCTTCCTAATTTCTATACTTAGAGCCTCTTAGATAATTTCTATAATGGCGCCGATTCCCTTGTTCACAAACTAGACTAAATTTAGAAAATTGACATCTCTTACTAACATACAGCGAAAGAAAAGGACAGTGATATTTACGAACTAAGTTAGATATGTCAAATTAGTTTTGCATTGAACTTTTCCGTATTTCCGTATTACTTTTCCGTTTTAATCTATGAATCTTTGTGAATTTTTCAATTCATAAATATTTTCTAAAGTTTATCTTGGACATCACTGGCATCGGTGAAGGAAAACATCGTGAGGAAACCTGGACTTACTGTTCCACTCAAACCATGTCAGAGGCCCTTGAGGCGGTTTAGAAACTCTGACACTAGCGTGTGTGGGGTCGTAAGACCTTACTGCCCACACGATAAAGGAAAGGATCTATACGTTTTAAGATATCAACTATAACTGTATGGATGTGTCAGATTGACTTAATTTGACAGCTCTTATTTTCATTAGTCTCTTTCTTGTTTTATTGGACAGAAAAAGATAGAAATAGTCGTAATTTTAGTTTAGTTTGCGAAGAAGGGAATCGGCACCAATAGTACGTAAATTAAACTAATTAATATCAAATCTAGCAGTCATCTATTCACAATATTCTAAAATAACTATTTTAATATAATAATTGTGTATTTATTTTGAGTATTATCGGAATAATAATTCAATATCTTTAAATGTATGAAAAAAAAACTATCACACGGTATTTTTAATTCTAACTATAAATAAAGTCCACATTACAACAAGATCATTTTTTCTTTCATAAACTTGAAAAGGCGGTAGAAAACAAAAGTCAGATACATTACGATAACATGGCGCGCCCTTACAAAATTTAAAAACGTTTGAATGCATTTACAAATCGTCACTAAGACTCACAACGCATGTGTGCGTACTGAGACAGCTCTCGGACAACAAAAAAAACCAGCGATTACTCACATTATTAGTATGGCGCTCCACTGACATACTCTATGAAAATGACAAGTGCGTTGTCTTGCGCGGTCGGCTATTTATGATTAGTTGACCAACAAATCTGCCGGCCTGCTACTGAAGACGAATACTTACAACTACATACAAATTTTTTCGTAAGGATGTGACTTCACACATTGAAATAGTAATATGGAGGGGCGCGCCATGTTATAGAAGACTTCATCTGGAGTAAGACGAAGTCGCCGATTAAAAAAGTAGCCTATGACATTGTCTAGACCCCAAGCTGCCTCTTCGTCAAATTTCATTACAATCAGTTCAGTTGTTTTGCAGTGATGCAGTTAGAAACATACTAACAAAGCACGTTTCGCATTAATAATATTATTAAGAGTATACAACCAAAAAGTGTAGTGAATACAAAATTACTGTGTTAATCCTAACTAATATTATAAATGCGAAAGTAAGTTTGTTTGTTTGTTACCATTTTACGCCTAAGCTACTGGACCGGTCAGCCTGAAATTTTGCATATACATTGCCAGGTGTACAGGGACGAACATAGGGTACCTTTCATCCCGAAAAAAAGTACTGTTCCCGAGAGAAATCACAATAACGTTCTCATGATGATAGATGGCGCCACATGTCTTTCGAACTATGATCGAATTTTAAACTCAATTTGCGAGCGAAGCCGCGGGCAAATGCTAGTTAGCTATATAAATAATTTTTAGCATAGCAACCATATTTTTTTACATCTGATTATAATAAAGCTGTCTATATCTAACCTGTAACAAAATATTTGTCCTATATAATGTAAATATACCATATTTGTAGGCTTTGAGATCATATCTATCGACTCCTAAGTGTTATTTTCTAATTAATTAAATCTACTTACAGTATAAGACGTCTTAGGAAGCCATTTTGTTATTTTAAAGTTAATTTATTACTTCCTTAATTAATTATATAGCTGTATTGCTTAATTGAGTCCTCGCCTGCTGTTCAACGTTAATACTGTGGCGTAACATATTTTAAGAACTGTCCAGCGCATATTTCGCTTCTTGTGTATTACGCTACACACGCCCGCCGTCCGGACCTCCCCGGTCCCCGTTCTCGTCCTATCTCCGCGCCCCCTTACCAAGCGATGACTCAAGTAAGCTATTTAGCTACTATTATTACTAGGGAACCAAAGCACGCGCATGCAAACTTCCTAAACTTCCGGTGGATTTTACAAAAAAATCTTTCATACAAACTTTGTACAAGAAATTAATCGGTCCAGCCGTTCTCGAGTTTTGCCCACATAACTAACTCTAACACGTTTAGCCATTACATACACACAAAAAAGAAAATTTCGCGGAATTTTCTTTAGGACTGATTTTTTAAGAGTCTGATTACTTATATCCAATAAATAAATATGAAAGTTTGACATATTGTCTATACAAAAACTGTCAAACCGCCATATTTATGTTTCCGCTAAGAGTTATATCTACCGTGATTTTTTTTTCTTTTTTTAATAATTGCCGATTTCTGCAAAGGAGGGCTCCTTTGCTTACTTTTGCTGACATAAGGGGGTCTTAAATTACTCAAATTCTACAAACGTAATACTTGAATGGTCGCCAGGTCGCGAATTCACGTCTGAAACGACCAATATCCCCACTCAGTCCTCGATACTCGGATCATCACACTTCCAGTCCCTCCCTCTCTGCCGAGCCCGCTTAGGCCAAGGTTTTTTCAGATGTACGTGCTCGACATGCGCTCTGTGCTCACCGGCTGTAGTGAAGCATTTGCCGCACGTATCACACTTGAAAGGCTTCAGGCCGGTGTGGATCTGCAAAACGTCTATACATAATAATAAAATCGTAGAAAAGTAAATATATGTTGAAATATTATTCAATTGGGTATAAGACATTATAATGTTAATGATTACATAACATAACATCACGCCTGTAATCTCCGAAGGGTTAGGCAGAGGTGTACTTATTACTACACCTACATTTCGCCAGTTATGTTTCAAATTCATGTAATGGGGGCGAATCTATCGCCGTCAACCGGGCACAAATCCAGACTCCGAGGCTGCTACTGAGAAATTCCTGATGGAAAAACCCAATAACACTTTGCCTGACTTAGGAATCGAACCCAAGACCTCATGCTCAGCAGTCGCGCTTTGCGACCACTAGATCAACGAGGCAGGCTAATTCAGGTACATTATAATATAAATACTTTAGATAAATCAAATCAAATATTTTATTGCGTCACACAATGTAAATAAATGGTCTTATAAAATAGAGATACAGAATCATTGTGGACCCTGTCGGGCACTGCAACTTAAAATTAAGAGAGGAAGAGGGCATAGCCGGAACTTAATATCTAGAATATTATTAGTAATATTAATTCTATACAATATCTAAAATCTCAATTATATATATTTTTATGTAAAAAGCAAATTATTATACTGTAATAATTATATATCATGTGTAATATTTATTTTGTTTTATTATATTATATTATTTATATTACTTATTACTTAATTTCTTTTTAGTATTATTATTATATTATATACATATTATTATTTATTTTCTTTCTTTCTAATATTATGCATTTATGTAGTTGTTATGTTTGACGGGCCTGTTGGTCTAGTGGTTAGTGGCCCTGACTGCTAAGCCGGAGGTCGTGGGTTCGATTCCCACCCAGGACAAACTTTGTGTGATGAGCATGATTGTTAGTTATGTGTCTGGGTGTGATTTATCTATAATATGTATGTATTTATAAATTATATAAGTATGTATATCAGTTGTCTGGTTACCATAACACAAGCTCTGCTTAGCTTGGGATCAGATAGCTGTGTGTGAGTTGTTCCAAGATATATATATTTTTTTTTAAATATAACTACTTTAGATAAGAGAACGATATACTTACAAACATATGTCTCCTCCTATTATTGAAGAATGCAAAATGCTTCCCGCACAGCGGACACTCGTAGCTCGGCCGCGTCGCGCTGTGCACTCGCATGTGGAATACTAGGTTCGTTTTCTGTGTGAAGCTTTTAGTGCAGCGGTCACATTTGAACCGTTTTTCTCCAGTGTGGACCCACATATGGTCTTTTAGGAGGGCCATGCTCTGTAATTAAGAAATTGAAGTTTATCAATTAACATACATACATAAACTCACGCCTTTTTCCCATGGGGGTAGGCAGAAACTACAGAACGCCACCTGCTACGATCCTTACATACTCCTTTCGCCTCATCCACGTTCATACATCTCGTCATACAAGCAAGCCGGTTACGAGTACTGCGCACCTGACCTTTCTGAAGGACCTCACCAATAAGGTCAGTGTAAGTCTTCCTAGGGCGACCCCTCCCGGCGCAAGATCAATCAAGTACGCGACAAAATAATTCTGGCAAGTCAGTAATCGACCAAAATCTATGCATGTGATCGAATCTAATTAAAGAATAAACTAATATAACATGACGCGCCCCTCAACAATTCAAAACGTTTGAAAAGACTCACAACGCATGTGTGCGTACTAAGACGGCTCTCGGAACAAAAACAAATCAGCGATTTGTTGCTCGACTAGTGGCGTCATTAATTACTCATTATTATTAGTATGGCGCTGCACTGACATACTCTATGAAAATGACACGTGCGTTGTCTTACGCGGTCGGCTAGTTATAATTAGTTGACCAACAAATCTGCCGGCCTGCTACTGCAAACGAATACTTACAACATACACACTCTTTAATACAGATGTGACTACACACATTGAAATAGTAATATGGAGGGGCGCGCCAAGTTATAGTAGTTTATCTCTACTAAAAGTCGGTAGCCCGGTATTCGCTTGACGCATGAACCCTGACTGGGGTTCCACATACCTGGAATATCTTCCCACACTGCTCACACATGCAAGGGGTCTTCATCGCGGGGTACTTGGTTCGATTCTTGTCTGGATGAGCTCGTCTAAAGTGCTGCGCGTACACACGGAGGTCGCGTAGTTGCAGGCCACACTAAAAAACATAATTATAACCGATCAAGTTATGTTTATATATCATATTTTATTTATACCTTAGTTAATCATTATCAAACATCACGCCTGTAATCCCCGAAGGGTTAGGCAGAGGTATACCCATTAGTACACCCACATTTCGCCAGTTATGTTTTTAGTCCCATGTAGTAGGGATCGAGCCTATTGCCATCCATCGGGCACAAATCCAGACTCCGAGTCTGCTACTGAGAAATTCCTGATGGAAAAACCCAATAACACTTAGACCTTGACCTTAGTTATTTTTTTTTTCTAAATAATTTGGCATGAAACAACTAAAAACTCTACAGAGTTTTATATGATATATGATAAGTTGTGATTTGCTTACTACGAAGGGTTATGCAGAGGTATACCTAGTAATACACCTGAAACCTAGTGTCCACAGACTCCGAGGCCGATACTGAGAAATTCCTGATGGAAAAACCCAGTAACACTTGGTCTGACCTGGGAATCGAACCCAAGACCTCATGCTCAGCAGTCGCGCTTGCGATCACTTGACCAACGCGGCCGTCAATAAAAGATATAGGATAGTAATCATACCTGTTCGCAGTTGACGGGCGCGAGTTGTTCGAGCTCGCTGTCTGCTGGTCCTCGTGGGTGTATAACCGGCCTTCTCTCAATGCGACGCATCACTCGGCCGTTGCGTTCCGCGTTCATACTTTGGGAGTCGTTCCTGATGCGGTTGCTGGAAAAAAAGAGTAGTACTTTTAATGCGAGGCACCTAATTGTTTATCTACAATAAAAGTAGGTATACATGCCTTATATAGGCCTTATAACATCAGCTATCTGCCAGTGGAAATCCCGTCAAAATCAGTCCAGCCGTTTCGGAGATTAGCCGGAACGACTAATCTCCGAAACGGCATTGGCCTACCAACTGAATACATTACCAGTGTCATTTTAAGAGTACCAAGAAAAAGGCTTAATATAATAAATAAAATAATAATATAATCATAATAATAAATATCCTGGGACAACTCACACACGGCTATCTGATCCCAAGCTAAGCAGAGCTTGTGTTATGGTAACCAGACAACTGATATACATACTTATATAATTTATAAATACATATATATTATAGATAAATCACACCCAGACACAGAACCAACAATCATGCTCATCACACAAAGTTTGTCCTGGGTGGGAACCCACGACCTCCGGCTTAGCAGTCAGGGCCACTAACCACTAGACCAACAGGCCCGTCAAATAATGACAGCTAGTCTATTTTTATTTTTTTAAAACGTTGCCCCACACTTTCTCCTGTATCGTGGGTGCGTTTATACAAACTCACACAAACAGCCCGACCCGAAAAAACTATCTGTACACCATACTAATATTGGTTCCGTGCGAGAATCGAACCCGCGACACGCAGCGCAGCAGCCAGTCGCTCAGCCACTGCGCCAACCATGCCGACAAAGTAGACATCAATTATTTAGATATTGATTTATTTATTTAAGATTTGTGGAAGACTTACAGTTAAATAAAACATATTAAAAGAATAGTAGATATAACTGACTGATATTATATTATGTGCATGATTACGGAGCAAATCTATTTATTTATTTATTTATTTAAACTTTATGCAACAAAAAAGTACAAAGGCGGACTTAATGCCTTAGGCATTCTCTACCAGTCAACCAAAGGTGGTGAAGAGATAACAAAGCAGGTGCAAAAAATTGTATATGAGGAAATAATCAGATAAGAAATTTTAAAATAATTGAAAACAAAATCTAAACAAGTTTAATCATACACAAGTACATAAACTCATATATACCATATATAAAAAAAAAATAGTAATAATATATAGTGCAAATCATGCACTGTTTGGGTGTGTGCCCTTGTGTGTTTTGGGTGCTGCTCTCGGGTTCTTCAATGACTTACGAGTTTCAAGTTGAAAACTGTTTATTGTAACGGGATAACGGATATTACAAATTTTACATTAAGAAGAAAAATGGTAGTTGTATTCTGATTCCAATTATGGTCGTGAATGAATGAATATAATCAAGGAACCGAGAGTGAGTAGACGCGAAGACCGCGAAGACCCATTCGAGAGCTGCTCCGTCGCTCGCGCACGGTGATTGGTCGTCTCCGTCGTTCGCGCAGTGATTGGTTGTCTCCGTCGTTCGCGCATTGTGATTGGTTATCGCCGCGCCGCGGATATAAGTTCATTCGCGACGCAACGATTGGTTGCCGATTCGAGGCGATAGATGGCGGTGCACGTCAAACATGCACTAATCACATGTTTTGTGAAATAGTTCATCTTATTTTACTGAGTCACTTTTTACGCGGGCCAAGTCGCGGGCAGAAGCTAGTACCTATTGTTATAAATGGTACTTACGGATCATGATCACTGCTGTGTCTTGAAGACAGCTTCATATGCCTATCGTGAGCTTCTTCTGATACGAACTTAACGTCGCAGACTTCACAGTAAGGCCCCTCTAGTGTCATCTGTAAACAATACTCATAACATCACGCCTGTAATCTGTGAAAGGTTAAGCAGAGATGTATCTATTACTACATCCACATTTCGCCAGTTATGTTTAAGTCCTATGTAATAGAGGGCGAGTCTATTGCCATCGACCGAGCACAAAACCGGACTCCGAGGCTGCTACTCCAATAACACTTTGCCCGACCTGGGAGTCGAACCCAAGGCCTCATGCTCTGCAGTCGCTCTTTGCGACCACTAGACTAACGAGGCAGTCAGAAAGTGATAATACAGTAAAATACATAAAATTTCCCAGACCAATGGATATAGGCACTCGTGCGAAGCCGGGGCGTTTTGCTAGTTTAGTATTATAAAAAACTTACTCCTTTATCCACGAGGCGATGTTTCTTCTTCTTGTGAACGTCGATCCCTTTCTTGCTCACAAACGTGTATCCGCACAGTTCACACACGAAATCTGACACATGTTTAATGCGTATATGACCCATATAAGTCGTCAGTTTGCTGTGAACAAAATAAACGTCATTTGTCAGATTAAAATCAGTTATTTCAATTATAAGGCACTAGAAAGCGCCCGCAGCTTCGCTCGCAAATTAAATTAAAAATTCGATGATGATTCGAAAGACATGTGGCGCCATCTATCATCATAAGAACGTTATTGTGATTTCTCTCGGGAACAGTAGTTTTTTTTCGGGATGAAAGGTACCCTATGTAAATTTCAGAATGATCGGTTCAGTGGTTTAGGCGTAGAAATGTTACAAACAAACAAACTTACTTTCACATTTATAATATTATTAAAGTTAAGATTTTAAAAACTTTTTTCAAAAGGTTCGTATGAGAATTAATAAAAATTTTGTCAAAGTCAAAACATTTATTTCAATTAGACCATTTACAGGCACTTTTGAATAGTCAAGGAGTCGGTCAGTTAGTCCGAAAGTTGAAGCTAGTTGCTCGTTCCAAAACGGAGGTAGGCCTCTGTGGAGAAGAACGAGCAAGAAACTCCACGGCACACTTTTTAAATTAAATTTTTACAAAATCCTGGTTACAAGATTATAAAACAGTAGTAAAAATACTAAAAATAAAGATGTAAGCCATAGCAGTTAAGAGATGACCAATCCCACCAGACACCAGACAGCAGTCTTGGCAAAATCAACTGGTTGCTAATCTCTAAGTATAAAACAAAGTCGCTTCCCGCCGTCTGTACGCTTAGATCTTTTAAACTACGCAACGGATTTTAATGCGGTTTTCATCAATAGATAGAGTGATTCAAGAGGAAGGTTTATGTATCTATACATTGCATCCGTGCGAAACTGGGGCGGGTCATTAGTTTAATTATATAATTTCAAATGATATGAAAGAAAAGGGAGTCAGTGATAGCATGACGGCTGACAGGACGGAGTGGAAGAAGAAAACGTGTTGCGCCGACCACAAGTAACATGGGACAAGGGCAGGAAGATGATGATTTAAACTGGCGTGTTCGGGGAAGGAACCCCAATTAATACTCACTCAAACTCGCTGGCACAGTGCGGACACTGGTATTTAGTCCCCGCATGCCATTTTTCATGCTCTCTTGCTACACCTCTGAAAAAAAAAAAACTTACTATTTATAAAAACGTATTATTATTAAAAAAATCTTAGGTTTCCATTCCTTGTTTATGTAAGCAACTAAATAAAATTATTCAATGTAAAATGTATACCAGCTTTTACATAACATAACATCACGCCTGTAATCCCCGAAGGGTTAGGCAGAGGTGTACCCATTAGTACACACACATTTCGCCAGTTATGTTTTTAGTCCCATGTAATAGGGGGCGAGCCTATTGCCATCGACCGGGCACAAATCCAGACTCCGAGGCTGCTACTGAGAAATTCCTGATGGAAAAACCCAATAACACTTTGCCCGACCTGGGAATCGAACCCAAGACCTCATGCACAGCAGTCGCGCTTGCGACCACTAGACCAACTACCACTAGACCAGCTTTTAATTAAATATATTGTGCTTTAAAATCCTCCTCCTTCTTTTTTGTCCATTAAAATTGATTCAGTAGTTTTGAGTTGTGATATGCGTAATTGAGTGACCGTGGCCACATCCTATTTTGAGGGCTGGATCCGCGCCTGCATGTAAATAAGACAGTTATAAATGTTTAGTAGTTACTCACCTATTTCTAGTGATAAACGGACATCCTTTACAGCTGTACTGTTCTGTATGCTGCGCCGTCAGATGCTTCCGTAGAGCGCGACTAGTTTTCAATCTAGTTTTACATATGAAACATTCATAAGCACCGCTTTGCTGAAACAATTGAACTGGGTAAGTGCGGGTTGAATTATTATCTCGACACGACCCGACACGAAATCGCACGACCTGACACGAGATACTGGTGCCGACTCCCGTATTGGTCCATGAAAGTTATGGCAAGCATAAAGTGTATACTTTAGAACAGGGGTTCCCAAAGTTATTTTGTCTACTGCCCACTTTGTGAATAAATTATTTTCTAGCGCCCCCATTTTTTCACCTAATTAAAAACCACCTAGTAGATGAAATTACAAATCGCTTCCCAAGCCTCTACACAACCGTCGCGAGGCGACATCCGGCCACCGTAGGCGCGGGCTTGCGGACGGCGAGTGATGAGTAGCTCGCCGTCCGATCAAGGACCAGGCCCGGGTCGATGGCGCGTTCTGTTCGCGCTTCAAAGAGCTGTCAGCACAGGGACGGGGCCCCTAACGGGGCCAAACGTCTGCCGGGGTTGCGGGACGTCTTAACAGGATACCGTGGCCCCGGAACGTAAAGAGCAACTGAAGGGACAGTGTGGTTTTTTAGTCAGTAAAAGTCTGACAGTCCCTTCCGCCCCACCCAGGGCGGAAGGACTCATTTGATGATTTTTACCACCTCAAAAAAAATCCCCACAAGGCCTCGATATTTTTTCTGGGTCTCTTACGGTCCCCCTCAAGGGGGCGTTATCGCACACTTTGGGAAAGGCTGCTTTAGTAAATCAATGTTCTTACCTCGCTATGCCTCACAGAGTGCGCTGTGAACCGATCCTTGATCAAGAACCCTCGATAGCATATAGTACACTTGTAAGGAGCGCTCGCGTATTTGTAACTCTCCTGCCTCTTCAATATCTCTTCGATTTGCTGGTCGTACGTCAGAGGAGTGATTGTGAATAGAGATTCGTCCAACGCTTCGTTGGGGCGTCTCCGTTTCACGTCTGTTATTTTGAATCTACAAAGACATAAATATTATATATACATACCAGCTGACCCGTGCCCACTTCGTTGGGCGGTAAACATTTTAACTTGTGATGAAATTATGAGTGTGGTTCAGTTAGTACTGATTGCTATGACTTATTTCCTGACTGCCAAAAGGAGGGTTTTGTTTTTATTGCATATTCAGAAAAATGACATATATATCTTTATAATTTAGCCTACAGCACTCACGAATAATGTAGCTATCTAAAAGTGAAACAATTTTTAAAATTGGTTCATTACTTCCGGAGATTACCCCCTACACACAAACTTACAAACAAATGTTACCTCTTTATAATATTATTATATATTATATTATATTATATTACATAACATCGCGCCTGTAATCCCCGAAGAGTTACGCGGTTTGCACACAGAGCAACTATTGCAACTACTGGCAACTAGCTGTTTACATATATTTCAATTGGACTGCGCACACAGAGCAACTCGAGACTCGTGTTGCTGCAAGCATCAACTGTTTTCAGTTGCTGCAATCGATGACTAAGTTAGTTCCTAATTGCCGCAACTAGCAACTGTTAAATATTATACCGTTAACGCTGATCGCTGCGTAGATTCAGCAACTCGGCTATGGAAGTTGCTCACAGATTGTCATAAAGTTGCGGCAACCGCAAACGTTATAGCAACTATCAACTTTTACAGAAAACTTTTAAAGTGTTGATAGTTGCCTCAACTTAAGAAAAACCCAATAACACTGCCTGACCAGGGAATCTAACCCAAGACCTCAAGCTCAGCAGTCGCCAAACCGCCTTGAGCAAGTGTGGAGATCAATGCTCGTGCCTTCTCTGTATGAGAAGAGGCCTTTGCCCTCAGTGGGACAGTAATAAACTTCTTATATTCCACATACCTATCACTAGTAGTATCCGGATCATCATCTTCATCAATCTTCTTCTCCTTCACCTTCTTCACCACTTTCTCCTTCTTCTTCTTCACTTTAGGCTTCCCCTTTTTCTCCACATACACTTCACTTAACACTTTATCGTCGTCATCATCAAAATTGTTATCGTATTCTTCAAAAAAGATTTCATTGTTGCTTGATTCGTCTTTTACGTCGAGTTCTGTGATGGGCGCTAAGCTTTTGACATCGATCTCTTCAGAATCATTTTGTATAATCTCCGTGATGTCTGGTAGTTCTTCTGTTTTAATGCCATAGTCTTTAACATGTAAATCATAGTCCTCATTTTCGAATATTTTTTGCGTTAAATTTGATGCTAGACCAATATGTTTTCTGTTTACCGCTTTTATGTCGCGTACTTTAATCTGTGGAAAATACAGATTAAATAACATAACATCATAATATCACGCCTCTAATCCCTGAAGGGCTAGGCAGAAGTGTACTCATTAGTACTTCTACATTTCGCGTTTAATAGGGGGCGAGCCTATATTACCACATACATACATAAACTCACGCTTTTTTCCCATGGGGGTAGGCAGAAACCACAGAACGCCACCTACGATCCTTACACACTTTTTCGCCTCATCCACGTTCATACATCTCGTCATACAAGCACGCCGGTTACGAGTACTGCGCACCTGACCTTTCTGAAGGAGCTCACCAATAAGGTCAGTGTAGGTCTTCCTAGGGCGACCCCTCCCTGCGTTGCTATTCACCTCTGCCATATAAATACCTTTTGTTAATCGTCTTTCAATCATCCTATTATCACAGTACTTACATAAGTGTCAGGTTGTAACATTCCATGTAATAACGCGTCGCTACGTATCGCTTTGGTTCTGAAGCGGTACGCAGCAGATAAACGCGCGCCGCACTCCCAACAGACGCGCTGGGGCAGTCTCTCTTCTGAACTGGCCTTAAAAGAAACAAGAATAATGACTCACACGCTGTTTCATTGTTGGTTGAGATGTTGAGAGTGGTCGTCTACAGTTCCAATATTTGTTAACATGTAAACACGATGTAACTTTAAATATAATTTTTACCATGAATTCCTAATTTGTAATATAATTTATTTTTGTGTCTTATTATACAGTAGTTTTTATATAAGGTACATTGCATTCACATGTAATTACGTATGACTATGTATACAAATAATAACATTGTAAAACGTTGATTTTTAAAGAGTACGTATGGAGTTTCTTGCCCATTCTTCTCCATACTAAACTACCTTTTGGAAGGGGCAACTAGATTCAATTCTATTTTTTTTTATGTAATGACGTTCAAAAGTGCCTTATAGTGGCCTAATTCAAATAAATGATTTGACTTTGACTTTGTAGTGACATGATGGCCTAGTGGTTAAAGCGCCCGCCTCTCATGCTTGAGTTTGTACGTTCAAATCCGGATAAGTACCAATGTGACTTTTTCAATTCATATGTACTTTCTAAAGTTTATCTTGGACATCACTGACATCGGTGAAGGAAATCATCGTGAGGAAACCTGGACTTACTGTTCCACTCAAACCATGTCAGAGGCCCTTGAGGCGGTTTAGAAACTCTGACACTAGGGTGTGTGGGGTCGTAAGACCTTACTGCCCACACGGTAAGAAGACGATCAGGATTTTATAAAAAAAACCTAATTGAAAAGAGTGCCGTGGAGTTTCTTGCTCGTTCTTCTCCATAGAAGCCTACCTACATTTTGAAACGACCAACTAGCTTCAACTTTCTGACTAACTGACCGACTCCTTGACAATTCAAAAGTGCCTGTAAATGGTCTAATTGATATCAATGTTTTGATTTTGACTTTAAAAGACACATCAGAAACCCAAAGCATTAATTTCAGTTAGACTAGGAGTCAGCGACCGAGCCTTCGGTTCGGTTTCGGTTCGATACGTAAAAATACATTATAACATAACATCACGCCTGTAATCCCCGAAGGGTTAGGCAGAGGCGTACCCATTAGTACACCCACATTTCGCCAGTTATGTTTTTAGTCCCATGTAATAAGGGGCGAGCCTATGCATGGCAGATAAGAGATGACTAATCCTAACTGACAGCGTTCACGAACATGACGGTCATCAGAATGTAGAGGTATGAGAAACAGGGTGTAAAGTTTCTCATCCTCCGTTGAAAAGACAGGATCGTCCGACCAGGCGGGTGTTGTGTCTGGTGGGCTACTGCCCGACGGTTGTTGTCGGGATTTTTTATATATGCTTATGTCGCGACAAACTTTGATAGCGCAATGTAGGAATTGTCAGTTATAGTTCACATGCAGCGCGATAGATGTCGCTACAAACACTTGGGAAGACTTACCATTAATCCAGTAATCTGCTCATACATTTGGTCTAGTTTAAATTCCCTTATATGATACATCTTTTTGTCCATTACAAGGCATATTCGGCACACCTGGAAATCATATTAAGCACTATTAGTAACACAATAAGGTCCCATATAGGCCATAAAAGTAAAAACAATAAAATGTTATATGGGATGAAACAAGCTACTATAATTAAAATAATTAAAAAACACGACTGCAAAAATTGCACATATTTGTACTTTGTTTACTCGTTAGTTTTTTTTGAGACGTTTTTTATTTACAGTGTTATATATTTTTTAAATCTACTTGTCAAATTCAAGACGATAAACATAGACACGACCAGATTCATTACAAAAAATAATTGAGGCTGGTATTAATTTACGTTTTAAAGTGACCACACAGGATTCTTTTTATTTTTAACTTGCCTATGTTACTCGGAACGATGCAAGGATTTAGATGAGAGATTTAGATGTATGGGGTATCGTTACAACGATACCCCATACATCTAAATCGGTTCAGGCATTTAAAAGTTATGGTGGAATAAAGAATCTCACATACATACATACATTAACCCTAAACACATAAAACTCCTTTTTTGGGGGCAGTGGTGTAAAAAGACACATCACATAAACAAACCAAGTAATATTGAGCAAAAATGTTTGTTGGGAAAAAGCTTTATTTTTGGTTGCGAAAAAGCACTGTTTACGAAAGCGCGCAGAGATCATGGAAGGGTATTTGAAGTTTAATATATCCCTTTTAAGTAGGTGTCGGTTCACATCTGACGGAAGATACGCCGCTTATCGTCTGTCGCGTAACGCAGAAACAGTCTAATAGATAATAAAACATCCAACCATACACACTTGACCGATGATGCGTTAGTGCGTCGACCATACTAAAGACAATACGTTCGACGTCTCTTCCGTCAGTTGTGAACTTATTACTTTCGGCTTTGTTTAATGTCTTTTTAGACACGTACATATATAAAATACTGGTATTCAGCTGCATCCAGTAAGACTGGAAGCTGACACCAGCATAGTTGGAAAAAAGTACATAGTGCCAAGATAAATATGTAATTTAAACAGTCATTCTTACCCTCAATGCGGCCGGCGCGTCGAGGTCATCCAACCAGTCCTGGAAAATAGATCGTAGGTTTAAAGTGAAAAGGTTGAAAATTGTTTTAATTACACCTATACTATTACTTTTTTTATATATTGGCACAAACAGCGTCACGTTGGCAAAGATGCATTCCTTTCACGTGGACCATAATAGAGAAGGAAGAGAGTCCACCTGTTTTGTGCAGTAAATTATCTCCTAAATACCCTGAGATTCTGTACTGTGACGGAAATTCAGTTGGGAGAGTCCTACCAGAATATTGGCCCTAATTAATACAAATAATAATATTGTAAAACATTGATTTCAATAGAGTATGTATGGAGTTTCTTGCCCATTTTTCTCCATACAAAACTACCTTTTGGAAGGGGCAACTAGATTCAATTCTATTTTGTTTTTTCTTGTAATGACGTTCAAAGGGCCTAATTGAAATAAATGGTTTGACTTTGACTTTGAATTGGGATCTAAACAAACCAGGAACTCAGTCAAATACATACAAAAAATTTCATTTACATTGATCTACCCATTTAGAAAGAGTTTAGTGACATCATCATCATATCAGCCGTAGGACGTCCACTGCTGAACATAGGCCTCCCTTACAGATTTCCAATAAGACCGGATGGAAGCGGCCTGCATCCAGCGCGGTGACATACACAGAAGAAATATGTAAAGTATAAGATTCTTACAGTCATCACAACGGGAACTGCTCCGCACTTGATTCTTCTCAAACCACCTCTGGTCTCGTAAAAGTCTTCGTTTCTGAAGTGTTCTGAACATATAGTGCTCCTGTCTTTCGGCTCCCAGTCTGGCATTCCAAGAGCCTCCACCCAGGCAGTGCGGAGACTTAGCTGTTTTGGAAACCTGAAAAATAAAGAAATTTTGAAGAATAAGCTTCTGCATGCAACCTTGATCACTTGGTAGACAAAGCATCCACATGTCTTCATTGGCTAAGGAATTAGGACTTTCTATGCACTGGCGACCATGGCTGTGACGGCCAGATCGCGGCGGCCAGTAACTTCTGGATTTTAACCTTTTGAGGGCCAGAGTATAAACGTTGGCTAAACGTCGGCTAGCCGACATATCCGCCAGTGCCGAATCACGCACGCAGCCTTGGTCGCCAGTGTGTAGAAGGAAAGCCTGAGGTATATCAACACAGTTATTACTTTTACATACATAACATCACACCTGTAATCTCCAATGGCTTAAGCAGAAGCGTACCTTTTATTACACCAGTTATGTTTTAGTCCCATGTAATAGGAGGCGAGCCTATTTCCATTAACCCGATGACTGCGGGCGAACATTCGCTACGCCAAACGCCAGTGCGGCTAGCTACCAATGTTCGTGCGTTCGCCATAGAAAAACACATACGGTGTGTGTGCGCCGCACTCGCGTTTTTTAGTCGAAACACAATGTGTGTGTTTTCCCGCAGTCAATGAGTTAACTAGGTACAAATCCAGATTTTATGAAAAAACCTAATAACACTCTGCTTGACCTGGGAATCGAACCCAAGAACTCATGCTCAGCAGACGCGCTTTTGCAACCTCTGAGCCAACGAGACAGTAATAACTTTTTATTTTATTAGTTTATTTAATGAATTAATAACAAAACAAGTAATTGTCATTGGCTACAAGTTAGAAGGTTACTTCTTACAGTTTTAGAATTGTTGGCGAATCTTATTAGAATGGCTAATGATTAGGATGTAATTAGTGTGAATTTAAAATAGCTATTATTTTTATCTAGTAGGCACACTGTAAGTCCACAGTCCTACACCGAGAAATACCAGTTTACAGATTCAACTGCTCACATAGGTATATATATTTTTGAACGTAATGGAAAACTACATAAAAAAGATAGCTTCTTAATTATGATCACATGAATAAGTATCTGTCATCTTCATAAGTTAATAGGCAATTCGTGTTTATAATATCAGAAGGAAATCGCAGTATTACACAAGTTATTTACCCCGAAGATGATGAAGTAGAAGACTTCAAGATACTTCGTTTTTGTGTCGCTTTCTGCAGTTTATTGATATTATGACAGAATTTACTTTTTATAAATTCATGGTTACTTACATATGAAATGTGATTCCATGGCTTTTGTTATTTCTTCTCGTATCATTATTACAATACTGAACACTGCACCGCATGCTTTCGGATAAATATTTATAAATTATGTTAGTTTAAAAAAAGTAAACATATCGTATTCTTCTTGCCTACAATTTTCGTAAAACATGTGAATGGGGTACAGGTTTACGAGTACCATTACATTGTAAGATTAATAACGAAAGTTTATTTTATGTCTTTATTCATCGTAATATTGTTTATTTCAAAGTATTTATGTATTTTTGAAAAATACACAAGCTGTCAAACATCAAGCGGCCGCCATGTTTATTTAAGCTTTTTAATTTTGCCGCGTCATGTGAAACCGTGTCTTTTAGCACTGTCAATGTCAGAAAGTAATTCTCAAAAAGTTCGGCGAGAAAATCCTAACTAATATTATAAATGCGAAAGTAAGTTTGTTTGTTACCATTTTACGCCTAAGCCACTGAACCGATCATCCTAAAATTTTGCATATACTTTGCCAGGTGTACAGGAACAAACATAGGGTACCTTTAATCCCGAATAAACGAATGTTTCCGAGGAAAATCACAATAACGTTCTTATGATCATAGATGGCGCCACGTGTCGTTTCGAATCATGATTTTATAACTAAGTAATTGAAATGACAGGACATGGGTAATTTTTTCCGAGACTTTATCTGTGCCCGCGATAACCGAAATTTACGCGGACGAAGTCGCGGGCAACAGCTAGTACTAAATAGTTAGACTGTTCCGTTGGTCTCGTAGTCCCAAGCGCGACTGCCATGCGTGGGGTACTGAGTTCGATTCTTAGGTCGGGCAAAAAGAGTTATTGGTTTTTCCATTTGGAATTTCTCAGTAGCAAATCGGAGTACGGAAGTTGGTGGTGTAACACCTTCATGCCTCGAAAAGCACTTACAAGCCTTTGCTACTCCGCCTGATCTCTCCCCGGTTGTGCCAGGTTGCCCACCCATCAGACTATGCGAGATAAGGAATAGGGACTGCACCTTTTTGCGTACACACTTGTGCACTATAATATCTCTTGCGTACTTGGCTAGTCTTCATCGAGATTGGCCATGACCAAAAACGGTCGGGAGAATATTATTTATGGCATAAAAATTGGATTCATACATAAGTTTTCTACGTGGTGAAGCATTGGCGACAAGCAAAAGTAACAAATAAAACCACTTACTGCTACCTACTCAATAATAATAATTTATTTTAACTTAATTTTATTTTACATTTTCTTTTCTGTTGCAACAATATGGCGGGTTGGCGCCAAAATGTTGACATTTCTGACAGCTGTCACTTAGCACATAATATATACCTAGTTGTGCTTATACACTAAACATAAGTATCGTAATTACAAGTACCTACTTTTTGGGTCAGCGAAAGACCATTTCGTGTTCTAACGCTAAGGCGCTTTGCACACGGAGCAACTTAAGTTGAGGCAACTATCAACTCTTTAAAAGTTTCCTGTAAAAGTTGATAGTTGCTATAACGTCTAGGTACAGTTACCGCAACTTTATGGCAATCTGTGAGCAACTTTCATTGACGTGTTGCTGAATCTACGCAGCGAACAGCGTTAACGGTATAATATTTAACAGTTGCTAGTTGCGGCAATTAGGAACTAACTTAGTCATCGATTGCAGCAACTGAAAACTGTTGACGATTTCCGCAACTCAAAACTCGAGTTGCTATATGTGCGCAGTCCAATTGAAATATATGTAAACAGCCAGTTGCCAGTAGCTGCAATAGTTGCTCTGTGTGCAATGCGCGTAAACCGCTTTCAGTGCTCGCTTGTGGGGTACAGGGGCGCTCGCGCTAGTGTGATACACAACAGGCGAAAAATTTGCACTGAATATCTTAAGATATATGTGATTTATTTCCCGTAGGCGTCTCGATTAGGCGGTTTACACACAGTTTAGTATTGCCATCATAATCTCTGGAGGAATATGGCGTTTCGACAGCTCATAAAAATAATGTTTTTTTAATACTTTTTAATGCTACGTAAGTATCCATATATTATAATGTAAATTTTTTAAAACATTATTGTTTTAAGTAAAGGATTTTACAAAATTCATCCCTAAGAGGACAAAAGCTAGTCTGTAAATAACGTCCTTAAATACACTGGTAGTGTGCCCCCCCCACTTGAAAACTCCTGGTTTACCCTTTCCACCCAGCTCTGAAAGGTTGCATCCCCCTTAAGATACAAATTCCACATCCGGCAATTTCTGCCACACAGATTTGTGTGAAGATATAATGACAGGTGGCTTAGCACTGTTTCCAATGTTGCCATCTTCTGCTGCATCTTGATCTAGTTCAGTCGTGGTACCTGTATGGTCACTGGTAACGTTTATATTATTCTCTTTACACCATCGGTAAACGGATGTCCGCTGAAATCATAAAAAGTTTGATTATATTCCTCGCGCTCTAGGATGGTGCCGGTGACATTTGTCAAACTGTTGCTTTTCACTCTTGAACGTTACGGCGATTTACAATCATGATTGAATATTTTAACTGCACACTGGTAATTATCATAGTCGTTAAATACGGAATCAGTAATAAGTAAGTAAATAACGTCACTGACATAAATAAGCGATTCTGACATTCATAAATGAATTGCTGACATGTGTCACCCGCACCATCATAGGACATATAGAATATAATAGCGTTTACGCCATACGACTATTCAAACAATCTTTCAAGTACAAATTATTGGAAATGGATGAACTGATTATAATTAAATCACGCCTGTAATTCCCGAAGGGTTAGGCAGAGGTTCATTTCGCAAGTTATGTTTAAGTCCCATGTAATAGGAAGCGAGCCTATTGCCATCAACCGGGCACACATCCAGACTCCGAGGCTGCTACTGAGAAATTCCTGATAGGAAAACCCAATAACACTTTGCCC
The DNA here is from genome assembly GCA_949774945.1 of Hoplodrina ambigua. NCBI lineage: Eukaryota > Metazoa > Arthropoda > Insecta > Lepidoptera > Noctuidae > Hoplodrina > Hoplodrina ambigua. Next base: position 3,310,846 of record OX458994.1, read on the forward strand.
GACCTGGGAATCGCACCCAAGAACTCATGCACAGCAGTCGCGCTTTGCGATCACTAGACTGTAGGTAGTCAACTACCAAATCATTAAGAAATACTTACGGTTACTCTGAATTGGTTAGCAATCTCAGTAACGGAAATACCATTTTGTTTCATTGAGATTATTTGTTGTTTGGTAGCCTCATCGACCCTGGAAAAAGTATCTTAGTTAAAATAATTTATCATAATCAACAGAGCCATCTCAGTAGAGATAAACTACTATATCATGGCGCACCCCTCTACTAATTCAAAACGTTTGAAAGTATTAGATTGGGGAAAAAGTCTTTTCGCATTAGAGTATGTATGAACTTGTAATAAAATCTCTTTGGCTATACTATTTGTATCTGGCTGGTTTTGGTATCATTGAAAGTATAAATTGTAAAGAACATAATTCTAAATTCAAATTAGAAAAATGTGTGATTTTCATTTGTTTCTCGTTCTGTCAAGATGAGTGAATCTAATGAAGAAATTCGATACATTTTAAAATTTTACTACAAAAAAGGTAAAAATGCAACGTAAGCCGCGAAAAAAATTTGTGATATTTATGGACCTAGTGCAGTGTCTGTGAGAGTAGCACAAATTTGGTTTAAGCGTTTTCAATCCGGAAATTTTGATGTCAAAGATACACGTCGCTCTGGTCGCCCTATTACGGATAAAATGGATGCCATTTTTGAAAAAGTGGAGCAAGATCGGCACGTCAGTAGTTACGACGTAGCTGAAGAACTGGGAATAGACCACAAAACAGTTTTGGCGCATTTGAAAAAAACGGGGTACACAAAAAAGCTCGATATCTGGGTACCTCACGAGCTCACGGAAAGAAACTTAATGAACCGTGTACTCATTTGTGATTCTTTATTACGACGTAATGAAACCGAACCATTTTTGAAGAAGCTAATAACTGGTGATGAAAAGTGGATCACGTACGAGAAGAACGTGCGAAAAAGGTCGTGGTCAAAGGCCGGTCAGGCTTCACAGACTGTGGCAAAACCCGGGTTAACTCGCAACAAGGTGATGCTGTGTGTGTGGTGAGATTGGAAGGGCATTATTCATTATGAGCTATTACAACCAGGCAGGATCATCGATTCTGAACTCTACTGCGAACAACTGATGAGATTAAAGCAATAAGTTGAGAGAAAGCGGCCGGAATTAGTCAACAGAAGGGGTGTGGTTTTTCATCATGATAACGCTAGACCTCACACATCTTTAGCCACTCAGCAAAAATTAAGAGTTTGGCTGGCGGCATCCGCCGTATAGTCCTGACCTTGCACTTTCAAATTTCCACCTATTTCGGTCACGAGAGGACTGCCAAAACCACTTATCGCAGTATTTTGATCATAAGTCCCAAAATTTTTATAGCAATGGGATCATGTCCCTACCTACAAAATGGCAAAAAGTTATCGAGCAAAATGGTGCCTACATACTTTAGTTAAATGTAAATAAAATATTAAAAAAATGTTTCGAATTTTCTTACAAAATGCGAAGAAACTTTTTCCCCAACCTATTATTTACACGACTCACAATGCATGTGTACGTACTGAGACGGCTCTCGAAACAAAAACAAATCAGCGATTTGTTGCTCGACTAGCGGCGTCATTAATCACTCATTATTACTAGTATGGCGCTGCACTGACATACTCTATGAAAATGACACAATGATTAGTTGACAAACAAATCTGCCAGCCTGCTACTGAAGACGATTACTCACAACTACATACAAACTCTTTCATACGGATGTGACTACACACATTGAAATAGTAATATGGAGCCATGTTATAATAGTTTATCTCTACGCACACATGCGTTCTGTCTTGTAAATACTTTCACAAATACTTTCAAACATTTTGAATTGTGGAGGGGCGCGCCATGTTATTGTAGTTTATTTCTAGTGTAGTTTATTTGATAGTGAATTAATTAAGAAAATTCTAATTACTTATGACTCCGCCCCGATCGTAATGGCACGCTGGCTTTTTTCTGTTTCAGTCTGAATCCTGCTTCCTTTAATCTTTTTATGACACAACTAGAAAATAAAGAAATAAACTATTTAAACAACTGCTTGCCAGTATCATGCTGTATTGAAACTTTCAACTTAATTAATGAACTGTTTATTATCTACTTGTTTAAAAATTAAATTACATTTAATTTAAGAAAATATCAACTATATCTGTCGACCCTGGGTACCTATATCTTTAGTTGACTGTACTAATGTGACTTTTTAATTCTAAGCTTGTAAGCTTTCTAAGTTTATCTTGGATATCACAAACGTTAGTAGACTGCCTCGTTGGTCTAGTGGTTGCAAGCGCGACTGCTGTGCATGAGGTCTTGGGTTCGATTCCCAGGTCGGGCAAAGTGTTTATTGGGTTTTTCCATCAGGAATTTCTCAGTAACAGCCTCGGAGTCTGGATTTGTGCCCGGTTGATGGCAATAGGCTCGCCCCCTATTACATGGGACTAAAAACATAACTGGCGAAATGTGGGTGTACTAATGGGTACACCTCTGCCTAACCCTTCGGGGATTACAGGCGTGATGTTATGTTATGTTACAAACGTTGGTAAACGAAAACATAGTGAGGCAACTTATTATAATACTTTAGCTGACCGACCCACGCGTTGCTGTGGCTCAGGTTTTCAATCAAAAAATATTAAGACTAATAATTGAGATAAAAACTATCCTATCTTTCAACTGCATATGGTGCGCAAATTTGATTAAAATCGGTTAAGTAGTTTAGGAGTCCATCCCGGACAAACGTGACGAGTCATTCAAAAATATTAGTAACTCAAGTCCCACGTAACGAGACACAATTGATTTTCTATTGTTCTGACTTACCGGTAAGTCAGCAGGGACTTGACCGGTTAAGATAAGTCTGAGTTATGCCGTCACGACAAACTGGTCGGTTTTAGTTCCAAAGGCTAATAAGAATAATTCATCATCATCTGCCTAGCCTTTTCCCAACTATGCTGGGGTCGGCTTTCAGTCTAACCGGATGCAGCTGAGTACCAGTATTTACATGGTGCGACAGCCTATCTGACCTCCACAACCCAGTAACTGGGTAATACGATACCCCTAAGTAAGACTGGTTGTCAGACTTTCAAGCTTCTGACGACTCGTAACGACTGTCAAAGATCCACGTATGACAGCCGGGACCAACAGCTTAACGTGCTTTCCGAGGCACGGAATGATGTCAGTAATGTCTAAGATAAACTTTAGAAAGTACATATGAATTGAAAAAGTCACATTGGTACTTGCCCGGATTCGAACCCACAACCTCATGCATGAGAGGCGGGCGCCTTAACCGCTAGGCTGCTTTTCGCGAAATAAAAAAAACCACAAACTTAGAGACTGCTCTGGCTACCTACTACGCCTATGCTCATGCGTGGCTCAGCTATGGTGTTATAATGTGGGGTAACAGCACGGATGCGCCATCACTGTTTACTACTCAAAAAAAGTTAATTCGTATTTTGGTAAATATTCAACAAACCGACAGCTGCAAACCTCATTTCGAAAAACTTAATATTTTATCATTGCCATGTATTTATATATTGGAAATCTGTAAATTTGCGCACACTCACCAAGACTTTTACACCAAACGCGAAGACATACAGTCAAGAATCACACTCCGACATAAAACACGTCTAAACCTACCAACATCTCGCTTAAAAATGCATTCTTCTGGCCCACTTGTAATGTCAATAAAAATTTATAATAAACTACCCGAGCTAATAAGAAATGAAAAAAAGATTACTGTTTTTACAAATAAATTAAAAAAACTATTGCAAAGTAAATGCTACTACAGCATAAATGAATATTTAAATGACAAATTTATACAACTTGAAAAATAATATATAATATACAATATAAACAATAACCATATGAAACATTGTATTATAATTGATTGTAAATAGATTGTTATTAATGTTTAATTTAATGTAATGGATGTATAATTTTATGTAATGTATTTTTAAAATAATTTAATGAATGAATGTTTAATGAAATTGTATAATTAGGATAAGTATTAGTCTATAAGTAATTTTTGTTCTATATAATAATAATGTATTTTGCTGTGCCCTACAGGGTCCACAATTGTGTCAACAATATTGTTCACTACCACCTACTCATGTACATTGTGGAATGCAATAAATGAATTGAATTGAATTGAATTGAATAGGCCATTACGACATCTAATAAGAATAATTAATAATTACCTGGAATAATTACCTGGGCTAATAAGAATAATTACCTGGTTGAAATGCCTAATTCCTTGGCCAGGGTCGGTGTGTGCACGCTCTGTTCTTGCGACACCCGGTCTATGAGGCGCTGGTCATCCTGAGGAGTTGTCTTTCTTTTTTTCTGGACACGCTTGAAGTTATTCAAATGACCTTTATCGCTCCAGCGGACCCACCACTTACGAACTGTGTTTCGCTGAAAAAAAAAAATGTGTAAACTAACTACAATAACATGGCGCGCCCCTCCATATTACTATAATATTTCAATGTGTGTAGTCACATCCTTATGAAAGAGTTTCTATGTTTGTATTCGTCTTCAGTAGCAGGCCGGCAGATTTGTTGGCCAACTAACCATAACTAGCAAGACCGCGCAAGACAACGCACGTGTCATTTTCATAGAGTATGTCAGTGCAGCGCCATACTAGTAATAATAAGTAATTTTTGAGACCGCTAATAGAGCAACAGATCGCTGAGCCGTCTCAGTACGCACACATGCGTTGTGAGTCTTGTAAATACTTTCACAAATATTTTAAAACGTTTTGAATTTGTTGAGGGGTGCACGATGTTATTGTACTCGTAGTTTATCTCTAACAGAGACGGCTTTAGGGCGGGGCGACCCGCGCTGCTGCCGGAGGCGCCGGGGCCTAAAGGGCGCCATGCATACTTGCGCAAGATTTTCATTTATTCAAAAGAATAAACGGGCGGCCATCTTGGATTTAAAATTTACATACGAAATGACCATCGAGGTCCGCACAACATTTTATAGGAAAAAAAATTACATACATACATACATAACATTACGCCTGTAATCCCCGAAGGGTTAGGCAGAGGTGTACCCATTAGTACACCCACATTTCGCCAATTATGTTTATGTCCCATGTAATAGAGGGCGGGTCTATTGCCATCAACCAGGCACAAATCCAGACTCCGAGGCTGCTAAAGAGAAATTCCTGATGGAAAAACCCAATAACAGCCAAAAAAAAAATTAAATGTAATTACAGAAATAATAAAGGTATTTTTTTTCACACCGCGACGAGCAACGCTATCGCAATCCGCGAAGTCATTCTCGCTTGTTAGCTCGTTACTTCGCCCGACCGTTTTCAAATTGACGACAACAAAGATAATACGGGGGATACATTTTTATTTAATTACGTACTCATAGTGCAAGTTGCTGTGCTCTCGCGGTCCGCACAAAATGGGTCGGCGGTCCGCCATTTGGTGCCCCCTGGTTTATAGTTATCTTCTAGTCAAGCCCTTTCATTTGATACTCATATTGAGGGAGTTGTGAAAAAATATGTAGGTAATCCCCCATTTTGTAGCGGCGACCATCTTGAAATGATTTTCATTAAACATAGCTAGGAACGATCCCGACTAAACTTTTCAAATAAAACATAAACATCACGCCTGTTATCCCCGAAGGGTAAAGCAGAGGTGTACCCATTAGTACATCCACATTTCGCCAGTTATGTTTAAGTTCCATGTAATAGGACTGCCTCGTTGATCTAGTGGTCGCAAAGCGCGACTGCTGAGCACGAGGTCTTGGGTTCGATTCCCAGGTTGGGCAAAGTGTTATTGGGTTTTTCCATCAGGAACTTCTCAGTAGCAGCCTCGGAGTCTGGATTTGTGCCCGGTTGATGGCAATAGGCTCGCCCGCTAGTACATGGGACTTCAAACAAAAAAAAAAACAAAACAGAATAGAAAACAATACTCACTGAAATATGAAGCAGACGAGCCACCCGGCGCGTCGGCACTCCATCTTCCTTCAGCGCTATTATTCGCTGCTTCATATCATCATGAAGTTGTTTGTTCTTACTGTAATAACAACAAAAAGTATATTAGGTAAAGATAAAGTACAATAACTTGACGCGCCCTTCCACAATTCAAAACGTTTGAAAGTGTTTGTAAAAGTATTGAAAAAAAAACAAAAAAACAGCGATTTGTTGCTCGACTAGCGGCGTCATTAATCACTCATTACGACTAGTATGGCGCTGCACTGACATACTCTATGAAAATGACACGTGCGTTGTCTTACGCGGTCGGCTAGATATGATTAGTTGATCAACAAATCTGCCGGCTTGCTACTGAAGACAATTACTCACAACTACATACAATGTCTTTAATACGGTTGTACACACATTGAAATAGTTAAATGGAGGGGCGCGTCATGTTATAGTAGTTTATCTCTAGATACGAAAATAGGTTCAAGCATATTCCATACCGCTAGATGATTAAAATTATGCTAACGAAGTCGCGGCTAGTAATATGTATTATAAATGTGAAAGTTTGTGAATACGTTTATGTATGTGAGAACGTTATTGTTGTTTTCCTAGGGAACAGTGATATTGTTCAAGATGAAAAATACTCTATGTCCATTTCTGTACACCTGACAACGTACAAGTAAAATTTCAGGACGTTCAGTGGCTTTAAGATTGAAAAGGTAACTAACAAACAAACAAACGTCTTACTTTAAAATAATATTAGTTAGGACTGCCTCGTTCGTCTAGTGGTCGCGTAGCGCGACTGCTGACCATGAGGTCTTGGGCTCGATTCCTAGGTCTGGCAAAGTGTTATTGCATTTTTCCATCAGGAACTTCTCAGTACCAGCCTTGGAGTCTGGATTTGTGCCCGGTTGATGGCAATAAGCTCTCCCTTTTATGGGACTTAAACATAACTGGCGAAATGTGGGTACATATTAATAGGTACAAATCTACCTAACCTTTCGGGGATTACAGGCGTGATGATATGTATGTCATGCTCTGCAGTCGCGCTTTGCGACCACTAGACCAACGAAGCAAATGTTTTGTACCTTACCTTTTGTTAGAATTTCTGCTCATAGTTCTAACATTACTGCTCATTTCTGTCTCAACCTCATTGTCAAACGTTTCATCCGAAGAGTCATCTCCACTTGAACTTGTGTCACTCTCATCCTCATCAAGTATTGGGTTTTTATCCTCATTATCTACGAAAGCAAAGTCACCAAAATCATTTATTACATACATGCAGAAACCACAGAACGCCACCTGCTACGATCCATACTCCATTCGCCTCATCCACGTTCATACATCTCGTCATACAAGCACGCCGATAACGAGTACTTCGCACTTGACCTTTCTGAAGGACCTCGCCAATAAGGTCAGTGTAGGTATTCCTAGGGCGACCCCTCCCTGCGTTGCCACTCACCTCTGCCATATAAATACCTTTTGTTAATCGTCTTTCACTCATCCTCATAACATGACCGAACACCATTATTATCACCACTACCATTTATTATTAGAACATTAACCTCATTGGAATAATACGCTACTTGACACCACCAATCAATTGACGTACTTTTCATGACCTGTCAAAACGTGATTGTCCCAAAGATTTTGTGTGACGTCACTTACTAGGTTATCAATTTTTTAGAGATTAGAGTCCTCAATATTACTATTTCAATGTGTGTAGTCACATCCGTATGAAAGAGGTTCTATGTAGTTGTAAGTACTGTCTTCAGTAGCAGGCGGCAGATTTGTTGGTCAATTAATCATAACTAGCAAGACTGCGCAAGACAACGCTAGTCGAGCAACAAATCGCTGATTTGTTTTTGTTTCGAGAACCGTCTCAATACGTACACATGCGTTGTGAGTCTCGTAAATACTTTCACGAACACTTTCAAACGTTTTAAATTTGTGGAGGGGCGCGCCATGTTATAGTAGTTTATCTATAACTATTTAATGAATTTATGGTGACAACTAACCAATCATTAATTAATTTTTCAATACCTTGTTCCTCATTAGCTGTATCTAAAAATAAATCAGGTTTTTTTTCTTCAATCAACGGGTCAGTCTCGACCTCCATCTTTACCGGCGCTTCTATCCACGGTTCCAAGTCTTCACATTCATTTTCTACTGGATTATTTTCTGTTACTTTTATATCCATATCATTGTTGATTCCCACATCTTCTGTATCTGTGCATTCAATATCCAATGCATTAAATATTGTGTGAACAGTTAAAGATGGTTTCAGACAACTGTAGTTTTCCTTAATTGATGCTATGTCGCTTGGTTGTATGTTTAAGAAGTCTTTTAGCAAAGCATCGCTGAGCAGCGCTTTGTCTCTGAACGCTGCTGCCGCTGTAAGACGCGCAGCGCATTCCCAGCAAATGCGGTAGACTTTGCTTTTGTTGTGGTAAACCTGAAAATTGGAAACATGTTTTTTTTTTTAACTTTCATTTGTTTTTACCGGTATTTTGTAAAAACATTGGCGTTTTAATTTAATTTAAATGAATTTTTTATGGCACTTAATTGCACAACACAAACAGCTGAAGCGGGACGTGAGCGTGACGTGAGCGGGACTTGAGCGTGACGTGAGCGGGACTTGAGCGTGACGTGAGCGGGACTTGAGCGTGACGTGAGCGGGACTTGAGCGTAACGTGAGCGTGATATGAGCGTGACGCGAGCGTGACGTGAGCGGGACTTGAGCGTGACGCGAGAATGACGTGAGCGGGACTTGAGACATTTAAATTAAATCTATGTGTTGGGCTTTATCGATTGAATAAAATTTTAATGTTTTTTAGTGGCTTATTAGCACATTACTATCAAATTGTTTCATAATGGGATTTTATACCATATTCTAATGTTACAACAAAGACTTACCATTATTCCTGTAATATTATGAAACATTTCACTCAATTTCAAATCCTTCATGTCGTACATTCTGACATCTAGCGCTAAACACACTCGGCACATCTGTAATCATACATAACATCACGCCTGTAATCCCCGAAGGGTTAGGCAGAGGTGTACCCATTAGTACACCCACATTTCGCCAGTTATGTTTTTAGTCCCATGTAATAGGGGGCGAGCCTATTGCCATCAACCGGGCACAAATCCAGAATCCGAGGCTGCTACTGAGAAATTCCTGATGGAAAAACCCAATAACACTTCGCCCGACCTGGGTATCGAACCCAAGACCTCATGCACAGCAGTCGCACTTGCGACCACTAGACCAACGAGGCAGACATCTGTAATCATTATTAAAATTAATTAAAACATTCTGCGCGAAAAAAACATTTTCAAACATTTTGTCGCGGTACATTATCATGTCGGCAGTGCGGTCATATTATCATGTCGGTAACGCGGTCATAACAACATGTTGGTGTTGTGGTCACATCAGCATTTCGATATTGCCGTCACATTATTACATGGCTCTAAGTTAAATGGCAAATAATTAGGTGAGACGCACACTGCTCCGCGCAACCATGCGTGCGAGTTTAGAGATAAATTACTATAACTTGGCGCGCCACTCCACAGTTCAAAACGTTTGAAAGTATTTACAAGACTCACAACGCATGTGTGCGTACTGAGACGGCTCTCGAAACAAAACCAAATCAGTGTGTCATTGTTGCTTGACTAGCGGCATCATTAATTACTCATTATTATTAAAATAGTAATATGGATGGGGCGCTCCATGTTATTGTAGTATTATATCTATACTGAGCTATATTTAACAGGCGATGATTAACTAAAAATATTACCTTTAATTCAGTATAGTTGTCAGGAGCCATCTGAAAAATAAATTGTTATTAATTTTACTTTTCTTAAGCTGAAAGCAAATGTTTAATGTAATTAAACTTGATTAATTGAACTTTGATGGGCAGAATACATAGGTAAGGGGGTTATTTGTCTTTATACACCCTCAATCAGTCTGTCTAGCCTTTTTTCAACTATGTTGGGGTCGGCTTCCAGTCTAACCAGATGCAGCTGAATACCAATATTTTACATGGAGCGACTGCCTATCTGACCTACACAACCCAGTAGCTGGGTGATACAATACCCGTCGGTAAGACTGATTGTCAGACTTTCGGGCTACTGACGACCTGTAAGGACTGTCAAAGATTCACGTATGACAGCTGGGACCAATGGCTTAACGTGATATTCAAGGCACAGAAGAGTCTGGTTGTCCAGTCCACGGACAAACCTCGGCAAGCGTAGCTTAACTTAATGGATCGACCCGTGTGGCTGTTAACTTACCCACAAGTTCTTACACCCCCTATATATTAAACTAAACTTACATTTTCAGCACGGAGACTGTTTTATAGCCTTGTGTATCCTTGTGACTCCAGCTTTGTTAAGAAACGAGTATCCACACAAGTTGCAGACTCTATCCGACATGTGTTTTTAAAGTAAGAGGCTCAATAATGTTGTTCATTTAAAGTAAATAATAATAATTATAAATCAGAGGGACAGCTTGTAGCGAGCTGTTGGGCAGTAGTGATCCCACAGAGAAGCGTATAGGTCTTCATCTCTGGCTTGCCTCGCGAGAAGTGTGGTGGATCAACGGGCACGGACTCTCCAATCACCGGTATTGCTCCACGAAGCCTGCAAGTCTGAAAAGACTGCTGGCATTCTGGGAGGGCCTGGGATGGTTGGAGTGACTCCTTGAGGATATTTTTCACACGCACAATGGCAAAATAAAGGGGCTAAGTGCGGAAACAGCCCAGCTAAACTAACTAACTAACTCTGGCTTGCCTTTATTGGACAACTCTGGGCTGCTATTGAGAATTTCGTAACGGAAAAACACAATAGCAATTTTGTTTCAACTTGGGAATTGAACCTGGCTCAACAGTCGTGGTTTCGAACACGACACCAACGGGTCAGTGGGGGGGGGGGGGGGGACAGACGCCTATACTATGAAGGAATTATATAATTTGTTGTTTTTATTTTTTATTTAATTAGTACTATTATTATATTATTAGTACCTACTACTATATTTGAACCAAATCATTTTGGTACTAGGTATTTAAAATTGGGGTGCGGGTTACGCTATATTATATTGTAGTCTGTGGGTGCAGGACAATTTACTGTCTATGATGTTATTGATCACTTACTGAAATATAGATCCATGGGTTTTATTTTCTTTCATATAGAAGATCGTTGGAACAACGCCGCTGGACACAGCACTTCATATTATTTTGATAAACAAAGAAAAGCAATTATTTTTACATGAATATAGTATCTACAGATAAAAACATTATTAAAAATGTATATGTTATTAATAAATACAAACTGAAAACCAATTTTTCACAATATTTATTTTCTTTTTTTTTAATTCCCAAAAACAACATTACAACAATACATCAGCTTGCCAGCTGTCAAACATGACAGAGCATGACAGATGACATTTTAGTATTTTATTGCTAGTATTTTAATACTAGGTCTTTCAGGTAGTTTATTTTAATTTTGTTTACGTACACCTTTCTTTTAAATTCTTTTCTTTCGATCATTTAGCATAGCAACACCTACGAATTTTGAGAAAAGCCACATATTTGTGGGCACAGTCGCCTTATAAACACAGACAATCGACTTACCTTTAGGGTAGGGCATTATTTTCAATTAAAAAAGTAGTAGTCGTAAACTTAATATAGTAGGGGATACCGTTATCCCAAACAACAAACATTTAAAAGATATGACTTAGAAATGAGCGTTATTTTATAAGTTCCTAAACGTTACTTTTATATTTTTTTAACTATAGCAACTTCACTATTTGACTATGGTCATTGGAAATAGAGTTCGTTTAGAGCCCTAACTAGTAACTAGCGCGTAATTTTAAAATCTTGTGTGTTGTTGTAATGATCTTGAGGTGTACCTAGTGATTTTCAACATTTTAGATCTAGAAATATTTATTGCCTGTTAAGTATTATTTTTCTTGTTTATAGACAGAAAACTGTTATTCATTGCTAAGTGGTTGTAAATTTAAAGGGGTACCGGTGTCCGCCATCTAAAATATGTACTCTGTGGGTGTCCGCGTGCGGAGCTAACGTATGAAATGAATAACACACTAATTTCAAAAACATTTATTACAAATTTTCTGTTCCATTTTACAATTTTTTTCTAAATAATTCAGATCTCTTAGTAATTCTTCACAAGAAATATAAATGTAGGGGGTCTTCTTAGCGTAGCGGGTGAATACGAATGAAATTTGAGATTTTAACATTTTTAACGTTTAAATAATATCCATAATAAGTCCCATGTAATAGGGGGCATTGTAATAGAGGGCAAACTATATTATTTCAATGTTACTTAAAACCCCATAAATTTAATCCCAAATCCCCCCTGCTTCCCTATTCACCCCGCTATTTGGTCATCATCATCTGCCTAGCCTTTTCCCAACTATGTTGTGGTCGGCGTCCATTCTAACCGGATGCAGCTGAATACCAGTATTTTACATGGAGCGACTGCTATCTGACCTCCACAACCCAGTAACTGGTAATGGGTACTGGTACTGACAATTGGGCATACCACCAATCAATTGAAATACTTTTTATGAGCTAACAAAACGCGATTCCCCATAGATACTGTTTGTATAATTTATCAGTTAATGGTGTTTTCTAACTTATTGTCGGCCCTTTCGACTGCCCCGTTGTGCTCTTGGTGGCAAACGTGACCATTGAGCGTGGGGTCCCGGGTCCGAGTCCCAGGTCGGGCAGGTGTTATTGTGTTTTTCCGTTATGAATCTCTCAGTAGCAGCCTGGAGTTTGGAAGTTGGTGGTGTGACACCCCCGTGCCACGTAAAGCCACTGGTCATGCGGCTTATCTCTCCCCGGTCGTGTCGGATTGCCGTCCCATTGGACTATGAGAGTGAGGGAAGAGGGAGTGCACCTGTGTTTGCGCACACTTGTGCACTATAATATCTCCTGCTACTTGGCTTGCCTCTATTGAGTTTAGCAGTCGTGACCAAAATTGATCTGGAGAATATTATTATTTCTAGAATCATCACCACTGGATATTTTATGATCAAAGCCGCAAACAGTAAGAAACCGAAGTATGTAAGCTAGAACAAAAAATAAAAAGAACATAAAATAATTAACTTATTTCAAATAAGCCATTATACAGGCATTTCTTAAACTGTCAAGTCAGTCAGAAAGATAAAGCTAGATGCTCGTTTCCAACAGGTTTCTATGTAGAGGAACGAGAAAGAAACTAACAAAAAAAAAGTAACACTGTCTGTCATCAAGATAAAACCACTGAACCAATCTTAATAAAATTTGATAGAGATAGGATCTAGAATCTAGATAAAAATAAAGGCTTTTTTCAATCAGTGATTCCTTCTGAGTTCAGATTACATTTTTTACGTAAGAGTGGACAAAGTTAAGACATTTTTGGAAAATAAATTTGCTAAACAAATAAAAAAGAAACACTAAAACAAAAAGATTGTTAAATAAATTACCTGCTCACTTCGATTTTGAATCAATACATTATGTAAATCCTTTCTTATTTTTTTTAGTACTTTGCCCCAGTAAGTGGCCACGTTTATCGCGGCATCAGTAGCGTTGTTGACGTTCTCTAAAGTGCAGACGCAGGGACACTTTGGGCCCTGTAGCGTGTGTGCCATCGTGTGATCAGGAGCACCGCACTCGCACTGGGTGTTGCTGGGGGCTGTTATCCCCCATTTTGCTAGGTTATGTTTGCAGCGGCCTCTACTCTTTCTTCTTCTGTAGCAGTCCTTTTTCTTATGAACTACTTTTTGGTATAAGTTGTAGTCTTAACCCCGCCCAATAGTTTAGAAGTATGAGAAACAGAGTAAAAAGTTTCTCATCCTCCGTTGAAAGGATCCTTCGACGGGTGTTGTCTGGTGGGCTACAGTACTGCCCGACGGTTGTTGTCGGGATTTTGAATATATGCTAATGTCGTGGCAAGCTTTGATTGCTCGATGTAGGAATTGTCAGCTGTAGTTCACATGCTGTGCGATAGATGTCGCTACAGTAGAACTTGGTAGAGTTCTTTGACAAAAAGTATTTCAAAAACAAAAAAGAAACTTTATGGTTTTCTTATTTTTAATTATCTTCATCTTTCCTTAATAGTATTATATTAAGATTTTGATTCTGATTTGAAACCTTTTCACTGACACTATCATGTTTATTTTTTACATATCTATTTCTTGATTTTACTTTTATATATGAATGATCATGTTTTATTAGTTTTTTCGCCTCTGAAATCATTATATTTTCAGTCATTTTTGCATCACTTATTATTTTAGGTACAATCAGCAGGACTTTCATGAGGGGCGCATTTTGGGGACTACTTTTCTTCACACTGGTACAAGCCGAATTAACAGTATCTCTTGGAGGTGTCTTACTAAGAGTTTCAGTGACTCTATTTCTCCCTTCTGCATTCTCACAGATTGAGTTATCAGATTCTCTAGGTGTTTTAGAAAGAGCTCCAATGACTTTATTTCTCCCTTCACTTGTACAGGTCGAGTTACCAGTGTCTCTAGGTGTTCTAAAGAGTGATCCAGTGACTGTTTTTCTCCTTTTTTCACTGGTATAGGACCATTTATCAGTAACTCTAGGTGATCTTTTAGCAAGAGGTCCAATGACATTATTTCTCCATTTTCTGCTCGTATAGGTCGATTCCCCAGTGTCTCTAGGTGTTTTAGGGACATGTACAATATATTTCTTTACTCCACTCTCACAGGTTGTGTTATCAGTATCCTTAGGTGTTTTAGAGGGAGCTCCAATGACATTTCTCCCTTCTCGGCTCGTACAGGTCGAGTTGTCAGTGTCTCTAGGTGTTTTAGCGAGAGGTACAATATATCTCTTTTCTCCACTCTCACAGGTTGTGTTATCAGTATCTCTAGGTATTTTAGAGAGAGCTCCAATGACATTATTTCTTTCTTCTCGGCTTGTACAGGTCGAGTTATCAATATCTCTAGAAGGTGTTTTAAACAGAGGTTCAATGACATTATTGCTCCCCTCACTCGTACAGGTTGAGTTACCAGAGTCTCTAGAAGGTGTTTTAGACTGAGTTCCAATGACTGCATTTCTCTCTTCTTCGCTAGTACAGGTTGATATATCAGTAACTTTAGGTCTTTTAGAGAAAGAGCCAATGGAATTATTTCTCTCTTCACTCGTTAAGGTCGAGTTATCAGTATCTCTAGAAAGTCTTTTAGGTGGAGGTCCAATGACATTTTTTCTCTCTTCTTCACTCTCATAAGTTGAGTTGTCAGTATCTCTAGGTCTTTTAGACCGAGGTCCAACGAAATTATTTCTCCCTTCTCTACCGATACAGGTTGAGTTATCATGGTCTCTAGAAGGTCTTTTAGTGAAAGGTCCAATGACATTAGTTCTATCTTCGTCACTCGCACAGGTTGAGCTATCAATATCTCTAGGTGTTTTAGACAGAGTTCCGATGACTGTATTTCTAACTTCTTCACTGGTACAGGTCGATTTATCAGTAACTCTAGAAGGTCTTTTAGATGGAGGTCCAATGACATTATTTCTCCCTTCATCATTCTCATAAGTTGAGTTGTCAGTATCTCTAGAAGGTCTTTTAGAGCGAGGTCCAATGAAATCATTTCTCCCTTCTCTGCTCGTATAGGGCGAATCATCAGTGTCTCTAGAAGGGGCCCTACAGAGAGGTTCATCGACTGTATTTCTCTCTTCTTCGCTCGTACGGGTAGAGTCATCAGTGTCTCTAAAAGATGTTTTACCGAGAGGTACAATAATTCTCCCTTCTTCCTTCTCACAGGTTGTGTCGTCTGTAACTCTTCGAGGTGTTTCAGCAAGAGATTCTATGACATTAATTTTCCCTTCTCCACTCGTACAGGTTGAGTTAATAGAGTCTCCTGGATGTGTTTTAGACGGAGGTCCAACGATAATATTATTCTCTTCTCCACTGGTGAAAGTTAAGTTAAAAGAGTCACTTAAAGATGTTTCAGAGAGAGAATCAATTAACATATCTTCTTCTTCTTCTTCTTCATTGTCGAAAGGATCTTCTATCTCAGTTATGATCGGAATACGAAGCATTGGTTCATCGTCAGTCTCGATATCCATTTCAATATATTCTTCTTTTATCATATCTATATCATCTTCAAATTCTATAGAACCGGCTAATGAAGTCTGTTCTATTTCTGTGTCAATATTCTTTGTTATAAAAGACTGCTCATCTTCAGCGTTGCCTTCAATATGTACAATTTGAAATACTTCTTTAACGCTCAAGTCTGATTTGATATTTTTATATTTTTCTTTCATTGTTGTTATGTCGTGTTTTTCTTTCATTGTTGTGATGTCTGTTTTTAGTATCTGCAATGGGAAAATTGCGGCTTAGATGTTTTCGAGAATATCGCTGTCCACAATGTTGGAGATGCGCGCGACATAGATTCAGTACATCATTTTACACAAAAAAGTGTAGAATATTAACAAAACATACAAAAAAAATACGTTTCTTGTATCCCCCCCATAGAAGAGATGAATTCTACCTGACAGCGCCCGTATCACGCGTAGATTTACCATTTAGATCAACGCGTTCTTTTTTAGGGATTAGAAGATATCAAGTCTTCATCCCCTCTGGGCGGAGCGGAAGGAAGTGTCAGACTCTTACAGCCTAAAACCCATCCGTGTTTCTCCTAATGACCTTCGCTTTCCAGGGCCGCGGAGACTCTTTCGAAAAAAATCTGCAGCCCTGGCAGAGCTCAACCATCTAGAAGGGAACCGAATGATCGAACGGGTTAAGATTATAAAACTACTACTTACTCGTTCTCCAGTTGTTACCAAATCCTGCAGCAAAGCATGGCTGAGCAGCGCTTTGTTCCTGAACGCCGCAGCCGCTTTAAGCCTTGCAGCGCATTCCCAACATAGGAGCTCCATTATACAGAGGTTGTTTGTGGTAATCTGTAGTAGAAGGTAATGTGTATTAGGGCTACCCACGGCAGAAGCAGATTCCACTGGCATTAGAATAGGCCTTCATGATTAGCGTTGCCAGGCGTCCGGATAAAGCCGGACATAGCTGTTTGATGGCGTGTCCGGGCAAAATAAACGGTGTCCGGCTTTTGTTAGGTTTTTAATTAAAAATGTTGATAAATGTTTGTCTAGAATTTAATTTTGGCCGATGACTATTACTCTATTTGGCTGATTAATAATAAAGTACTTAGACTGATTTTGCATTCAATTTTTTTTTATACTAGATTAGAATTTAACAAGATTTATGATAATAATAAAAAAGCTTGATTTTACATTTTAAAAAAATCCACACACAAAATCCTCAATAATGTAGGGGGTCCGGCCTTTTTACCCAAATGTCCGGCCAATCTAACTGGTCTGTCCGGCTATTAGGTTTGACGACCTGGCAACCCTATTCATGATGGATGTGCGGAGTGACCAGAACGGATAAAGGTAGCATTCCGATGTAAGCGACCGACGACCACGACAGGCGACTGCGTTGTTTAGAGTATCATATAAATTCATGCGAAGCAGTAAGTCGCGCGACCCTGTCGGAAAACTACCTCAAGGTCAAAAATGAGTACATATGAGGAAGTTTGTAAGTGGCATCTGTGACAGAAAAGTTGAAAGGGAATCGTTTGTCTTTGTATGGGCATGTGAAGAGGAGAGATGAAACGTATGTGACCAGGAGAGTTATGAATATGAATGTGGATGGAGAGCAAGAGGAAGGCCAAAGAAAAGGTGGATTGTGTGAAGAATGATATGAAAGAAAAGTGAGTCAGTGATAGCATGACGGCTGACAGGACGGAGTGGAAGAAAGAACCTCAAGTAACATGGGACAAGGATGATGATGATGACACAAACACTAATGACTTACCACTATTCCAGTTATCTTCTGGAATATGTCACTCAACTCACAGTATTTCATGTCGTACATCTTTACATTCACTGCTAGGCATACTCGACACATCTACAATTTAAATTATCTATACTAGTATAATATAGCAAAAGATTTTTTCGTTTGTACTAGCACTCTCCCTTCTTGCGACTCCGTTTGCGTGATTTTTCTTACGGATCTCTACTTTTTTTGGTAATGATGCACTCAGTGATAATGTAGCTTTCTAATTTGCGTATGAATTTTCAAAATCGGTTAAGTAGATCCAGAGAATCCCCCTACAACCTCAGCCTTTATCATCTGTATGTCTATACAGATGTTTTGTTTGTTTAAACGCACTAATCTCTCGAACTGCCAGTCGGGTCGGAAAAAATATAGACTACGAGTGTGTAACATCACGCTACGATTCACAGAAACGAAGCAGTAACCAAAGACATAACTAAACGCGGCTAAAACCGCAGGGTATAGCTAGATGATCTCACATTTAATGTAACCAGCTCTTCGATATTGTCAACTTCAGGTACGTCTTCATTTTCTGTCTGAAAAAATAATAATAAAACAATCTTTAATGGTAGTTAAACTAACTAAAAAACCTTAACAACGCAAGCCGACCGCGTCGCGCGACCCGTAGTCGCTTGCGTCGTTTAAGATTCCTCGATACTGGAAATATGAAATAACGTAAGGGACATTTGGGCGAAAATCTCATTTTCGACCTAATGTCCCTCACATTTGGTCGAAAATTACATTTAATATGTAAATTCATACTAATCAGTGAAACTGGCACTTTTAACGCACGCCAATTTGGCGCGCTTAGTGTGACGTCATAGTCTATGACAGCAAACCAACAAGTAGAGAGGTTAATGTCGATATCACTACTGTAACTCACTCAGTGTCAGTGACATTGACATTTGCTGTCTTAAACTTTTTACGTCATATCCGCTTTGACCAACGGCGTCGCGTTTGAATTATTAAAAATCCTTCGTCCTTTTTAAAAGTTTAATTCTTACTTAAAAATTTATAAAAAATATTGATGAAGGCACAATTCCGAAACAATAAAGATTCTAAAAAATATTTGAATCTTATTTAAATCTCACCTCCCTAATATGAACAACTTTTTCTGTGGAACCAATCCTGAAATTGAAAAAAAAAAAACTTACCTTTACTTCAATAAGTTGATCTGGAATATCTTCCTTTTGATCAGTAGTGTTATTAATCTGAAAACAAGAGTCTTTAAAATATTTTTGGTGAAAAAATTCGTGTCAGGTAATTTATGGATGGTCCATGCTTTTAGGGTCATGATGCTTTAGTGTTTAAAGCGCCCGCCTCACATGCTTGAGGTTATGGCGTTTCATATCCGGGCAAGTACCAATGAGAATTTTTCAATTCATGTCCTTTCTAAAGTTTATCTTGGACATCATTGGCATCGGTGAAGGAATACGTGAGGAAACCTGGACTTACTGCTCCACTCAAACCATGTCAGAGGCCCTTGAGGCGGTTTAGAAACTCTGACACTAGGGTGTGTGGGGTCGTAAGTCCTTACTGCTCACACGATAAAGAAAGAAGGAGAAGCTTGAAAACCTTATCTAATATCTGAAGTATAACGATTGGGTATTAGTTCCGTTGTACATAACCACATTTGTTAAAACGTCCTAAACAAACAATGTAATGGAATTTCAACTTTGCCGCTAAGGATATTGAGTTTGTTGTCGACTCACCTCTGATTCTTCCAATGGTTCCAGATTCGAATTATTCATTTCTTCCTTTTGATTAGGAGTTTCATCACTCTGAAAGAAAAAAGAGCTTTTTAATTACATTTTAAGATAAGGTAGTATATGAATTTGTTAATAACTTGACAAGTGCATTTCCAGAGTGCGTTTAACACATTGACTACTAAAAAAACGCAAGGACCGCGCACACAAGCGTATTTGTTTTTCTACGGCGAACACATGAACTGTGTAGCCAGCCGCACTACTGGCTTGGAGTAGCGAATGTTCGCCCGTCAACGGATTAAACAAACAAAAAAATCTACTTAATAAAATAAAGCTGAAGAGAAAGTAGACCAATAACAGACAATCACAAACGTTTGTTGTTAGTCAACTTACTTTGGATTCATCCAATTGATCCGAAACAATAGTATTTTCTTTAGAATTATAAGTCTTGTCCAACTGAAACAATGAAAGATTTTAACTTTTTTGTTGAGTTACACTTCATGATCAGGTACACATAGCAAAACAGATAGGTATGCAGGATCGGCAGATATAGTTGAAGTTTTCTTAGAAACCGATGGATGTCTTTGACTGATAATTAACTTAATTAATTAACTGTCCATTATCTATGTTTTAAATTAAATTACATCCGAAATTTATGGGTTTCTTTGAAAACTTCAACTACAATCTGACGACTCTGCATACGTGTTTTGCTGACTGTACTTAAGTCTGTTGTTAGGGATTTAATGAAACTCTTGTTAATGAAAAAAAATATATATATTTATTTATTAAAACTTAAACAAAATTACTATGGAGGGGTTTATCCTTCTTTCGTCTATTCACAGTTAATCTAGCCTTAAGCTAAAATACATTGTGAGTGTTACGCGCCAGGGCATTATGCTGAGCGTCAGCCGTTTCGCGCGGTAGTGTCGTTTATTTCCGTGTCTGTATGTATTTAATAATAAAGATTTGTCAACTTCAAGATTTAATATTTTCTTTTTTGGCTTAAGCTTTTAAAACAAAATTTCATTAATGAAAAAGAAAAACATTTTTTTATTGTTATTTCTGTCACTTTCGCGGCAATAAATTCTTTCTTTTCTTTCTCTTTCTTATGATAGATTCAAAATAAAAGTTTTGAATGGAGATACAGATGTGTTTGAAATAGTTACTGGAGAGATTAGCTTGTACAAGATTTGGTTTTAGTCTGACTAGTTTTACTTCTATGTTTGGCTGTAATAAGTACCTTGGCCACTTTATTATGCATTGTCTTCTTTTGTTGTTCATAAAATGGATCTGAAAAAAAAGATAATATCTTTACGAAGATAATGCTTAGAACAAGTCAACAAGGCTGCTCAACTACAGGCCCGAATTTTTAGTGGAGTATTTTGAATGGCCCACGTACGCAAGTTTCTAATTTTTCTGCTAATTACCGTCTCATTTTGCATTAGAAATCAAACTAATATAGTGCGCCCAAATGTTTACTAACAATTCTTTAAATAAACATTAATTACACTTCATAATACTTTTGCTTTTTTGCATAAGTTTCAAAATTAACTAAAATAGGAATCGTTATCGGCCCACCGAAAACATCTAAATTGAATCGCTTGGCCTGGCGGTTAAAAAAGTTAAGCACCCTTAGCTTTGAAGATTCTTTAAAAAGATAATTCTTTTACGTATACTTCTTACTTATAAAGGTCAAAGTTGGTTTTTCCATACAAACTTTGGACCTTTATTTCGTCACCACTTAAGGGTTGAATTTTGGAAAATCCTTATTGGATGCCTATGTCATATGAAGAACACACCCTTCAAGTTCTAAGTCTCTATGATCAGCAGTTCAGGCTGTGTTGATTCATCAGTCAGTCATTCTCTAATATAAAAAAAAATTATATTTGTAAGAAAAATCATGCGAATTTGGTCACAGGGACAGTGGTGCCGATTCTCTTGTCACAAAATTCTCTAAACTAGACTAAAAGACACTAAAATTTAGTTTGATCCTGTTTTAAACTATTTTTATTAATGTTAATGATTACCAACCTTGATCTTGATATGGAATTTTAATATTAACATTTTGAGTTTGTTGTAAGGCAGCCGCTTTTATCTCATTTTTAGATTCATTGAATCTTTGCCTTTTTGCAGTGGCTGGTCGGAAGACAGAAATTGGAGTATTGGCTCTTGATGGTTGGCAGGCAAATTTTGAAGGAAAACAACCAGATCGCATCCTTATTTGAGATACTGCACCCATAGTAGTATATTGTATATAATTTTCCATGTCTTTTTCAAGCTGAAATTTACATGAATTAAACAATTACTTAGGTACTTAGAAGTAGCCGATTATACAAATAAACAACAAACATATTTCACACATTACTTAGGTACTTAGAAGTAGCCGATTATACAAATAAACAACAAACATATATTTCACACACATGAGGTCCGCTTCCAGTCTAACCGGATGCAGCTGAATACCAATATTTTGCATGGAGCGACTGCCTATCTGACCTCCACAACCCAGTAATTGGATAATATGATACTACTATACTTTCGGGCTTCTGACGACCCTTAAAGACTGTCAAAGCTCAACGTATGACAGCTGGGACCAACGGCTTAACGTGCTTTTCGATGGACGGAGGAGTCTCAGTGTGTAAGGATGATCACTCATCCACGAACCAACCCCGGTAAGCATAGCTTAACATAATGGTTCCAGTGCGGCTGCTATTACTTAGTCACGAGCTTCTCTAAAGGTAACACACAGTGCCGGCGGCGGAGCCAACCCATGATGCGCCCGGCGGCTCGTAAAGCCGCACAAAGGCGCATCACGACCACGCAGGCTGCAAGAACAGTTCGTTATACAATAGACAACTGAAATAATGCTCCGCGGCTTCGTGCCACACATGCCGGCGGCACAAACGCCCGGCAAAAGCCGGCGGCACGTGCCGTTCGGCAAAAGACAGTGTGTAGGAGCCTTAATCATTCTCTGAAAATAAAACTCTAAATAACAATTTACTGACTCGTTGGTCTAGTGGTCACAAGCGCGACTGCTGTGCATGAGGTCTTGGGTTCGATTCCCAGGTTGGGCAAAGTGTTATTGGGTTTTTCCATCAGGAATTTCTCAGTAGCAGCCTCGGAGTCTGGATTTGTGCCCGGTTGATGGCAATAGGCTCGCCCCCTATTACATGGGACTAAAAAAAAAACATAACTGGCGAAATGTGGGTGTACGAATGGGTACACCTCTGCCTAAACCTTCGGGGATTACAGGCGTTATGTTATAACAATTTAATATTAAATAGAGAACTTACATTAAAGTGATCTTCACAAAAATAGCTGGT
The DNA here is from genome assembly GCA_949774945.1 of Hoplodrina ambigua. Lineage (NCBI taxonomy): Eukaryota > Metazoa > Arthropoda > Insecta > Lepidoptera > Noctuidae > Hoplodrina > Hoplodrina ambigua. Next base: position 3,333,725 of record OX458994.1, read on the forward strand.
ACTTGTCGTTGTCAATGATGTAGGGTTTCGTCTAGCAAGTTTCAACCATTTTTTTCTTATTTGCGCATTTTTTGGGACGTTTATGAAAAGTTTTTGTGGCGTTTTAATTGACGTACTTTCACACATGGGCACTGCACAGGTTTTGTAAACCGATTTATTCATTTTTACACTTGATTCGTGAGAAATTGAGAATCTTAAGGACCAAGATCAAAATATAAATATAATTTTGACATTGACAGATGTTTGACAGAACGCGAGCGAGATTTGTTTAGTGGTTTGTGACGTAATCATGTCTACAGCTGATTTATAAATGCGTTTTATTTTTACTAAAAGATAAAAATATACATTAAAATCTTTGCTGAAAATAGGAGTAACTAAAAGTTCAATAAAATAAAATAAAAACACCGAATAAAATTTTATCATAAATCGTGGTTGCCATTCACTTAAATATCCGCGAATGATACAATAATTCACCATTGTATATTAGTAATACGCGGTAACCTTGTGAAAACTATGCAACATAACGCAATCACTATAGATACAAAATAATAAAAATGACAGTTTTTATAGCAACAACCTGTCACTGGTCACGCCTAAATACCCATAGACTACAATTATAAGGCTGGGCGCTCATGTCCGTTTTCCTCAGGTTAGGTTAGTTTTTATCAGGTTTCCTCTTAGAGCATTTAACTTACGATAAATGCTCTAAAGGTTTCCTGATCAGGCCCTGACTATACTTGACTTCCACGCAGATGAAGTCGTGGGCAGGCTAGATAGCAAGAATATAATGCATGATTAGATTTTGAAATGATTACTTACATGTAATGTCGGTATAGCGTTATCCCGTAGTCTCACCACGTTTAGAGTTCTATTAAAATACGACTCTTCAAAATGCAAAGAACAGATATAGGTATCCTTAACATTTTTTGCCAGATTTTCAGATCCTATATTATTCAGCCATTTCTTTCGAGCTGAGTTATTTTTAGGTAAACTGAAACAAAAACAACCTTGACGAAAAAGATCTAAAGTATTTTATTAATTAGCATATTTTTATAAGATTTACTTGAAAAACGTAATCGATAAAGGACTATGATGTTAGGTCTAGAGGATACAACACTAGACAGGGTTTTATAAAAGAAACAGCTTTAAAAACACATGATGAATCTGATCGTAGTATACCCGTAATATAAGAATAATAACTAATTATTTATAATATAATATAACAAAGAACATTTCACAAAAATAAAAAAATAACTAGACTAACCAGTGCATAGTCAATTTAGGGTGTATTTTGTTTTTGATCAAACCACAGCCTTTAATGGCACACTTAACCATGATGGAAATTGTTTCGCATTACACAACCACAAAATGTCCTAAATCTCCTTTGTAAATAAAATTATAAACATCAACAACACTGACAGCCTTTCCACTACTTGCACCAATGAGATGACACTGTACAGAAAATGGCGTACATCGAATTTTCTTTGTTGGGCTGCCAGGAAAATGAATTTTCTTCGCACTTTTAGTAGTTATGGACTTCCTCTTGAGTATACCTCTATGGATGTAGTCGATCGATATGTTATTTATAGATAGCTATCTATATAATATTATAAGTATAGCTTCTTGAACAGAAACACTAGTCATTCAATATTCTTATGGGTATTTTCATTTTTAAATGTAGTCTAATAAAAAAAAAAGTATTTTTCAAAAGTTGTGTTTTTAAGATGTTACATGTCCTTAACTTCCACGAACTACAAAGATAATGAATGCCCGCCATAAACTTGGTTTAGTTGCCATTTCAAGTGTCAGTTTTCTATTCAAATAAGATTTTTTTTCATGTAAAATTAAGGTCAAAGATTTTTTCGTCCGATAGGCATCCGACAGGCCTGTTTAGTCCTGGTAATGCAATGGCATATTTAATATGACAAATGTCATTAATTAACAGTTTTTAGTTTTAATATTTTAGCCTTTTAGTGATTCTTTTATAATTTATATACCACATAACTATAACGTTTACGTGACATAGATCTAATAAATTTTAAGTGTTAGCTTTGCTTAATATTTGTGGAAAAACAATAACGATTTATTGCTATTTGTCACAAAATACAACATTTTCTAAAGATTTTGATTTATCGATGACATCCCTATAACCCGACGTACATACATATTAGTAATCTTTTTTTTTTTTTAGGTGGTTAATATCATCAAATGACTCCTTCCGCCCTGGGTGGGGCGGAAGGGACTGTCAGACTTTCACTGACTAAAAAACCACCCTGTTCCCCTTTACGTTCCGCCACGGTATCCTGATACGACGTCCCGCAACCCCGGCAGGCGTTGGCCCCGTCCCTGTGCTGACAGCTCTTTGAGGCGCGCGCGAACAAAACGCGCCGTCGACCCGGGCTTGGTCCTTGGCATGTTAGTAATCTGTGGTATTTATTTTGAACCTTTGTCTATGCTATTTTACGCGCCAAAATTGGAAAACATCCGTCTGTTTTTGAAAGTTTATTATTTAATTACTGTTTTGTGTGTTTTGTAGTAAAACTTGTTTGTGTAGGTATTTAATTGCGAAAATATGTCAAATAATAGGGTTGACTGACTGACACCGTCGGTCACCCAGCAAATCCCATGTTTATTTTTGAAAGCAGAAGCAGAAACCGCCTTTTCCAATTATGTATTAACTTGTTACAGTCGTGGATAATTTCTACTCAAGTAAGCAAATTGTGACGATGATGTTCAGATGTAATTTGTGATTCTTTGTGATGACCTAATGATACGAGTTCGATTTCAGGAAAGTACCTAGGTACATACTGAGATTATAAGTAATAATAATAATATTCCACAACTATCACACAACGCCGTCTAGCCCCAAGCTAAGCAGAGCTTGTGTTATGGGTACTAGACAACTGATAAACATACTTATATATTTCTAAATACATACATATTATATATATCGGCGCAAGTGCATTATTTAAAGAACCTCGTCAACTATATAAGATGCAGCTACATCAACGAATAATTAGATTAAGAGTTGATTACAATTATGATCACGAATTAATTGTTTAAAAACACAAATTATGTTAATGTTATTTACTTTGATGGTTAATTAATTATTATTGATGATTAATTAATTATAATTGCATGGTTCAATTAATTATCAGTTTATTTACTCCAAAAGATTGTAAAAATAATCATTTATTTACAAAGTTTGAATCCTAACCTAAAAACTCAAACACGTGCGCCGAGCACGTGTTTAGTGTCTATAAATACAGGCGACGGCCACAGAGCGGCTCAGTTGCGCACGAGCCGTCGGACGGAACACATCTCTGTGAGTCATATTTTTTTTTTTTTTTTTTTTTTTCCCTACTTCCTCCTATTACCCATATTATTAACTTTTCTCTTTATTCTGGGGTTTTCCCATCCTTGTGGCGTAAAGCTTATGTCCGTCCCCTTCCTAAGCAGCCTGTCCATAAGCAGTTTTCGGGGTTTGTTCACCGTAACAACCTCGTGAGTTCCTTTCAGTCTGGATTCAGGCCTGGACACAGTACGACATCCGCCCTCCTCAAAGTGACTGGTGACTGTTCTTGTATTGATCGATTTCTCCAATGCCTTTAACGCTGTCAGTCATGATATTCTCCTTCCTATGCTTTCGAATCTTAAAGTTTCATCAAAGGCGCTGGATTGGTTCTCTTCTTATCTTCGGGGTCGTCAGCAGTCGGTTCGCGTTGATGAGAGTTCTTCGAGTTGGCGTGACCTTGGTGCTGGTGTTCCTCAAGGCGGCATTCTTTCTCCTTTATTGTTTTCTATTTTTATTAATTTTATCACTCCCTGTCTTCAGTGTGCGTATCATTTGTATGCTGATGATCTTCAGCTGTATACTGCTTCCAAGGTTGATAACTTGTCAGGAGCTATTCAGGATATAAACCGGGATTTGGATGCTGTTTACAGTTGGTCTGTCAGATTTGGGGTTTCTGTTAACCCCACTAAATGTCAGGCCATTGTTATTGGAAGTTCACGCATGATGGGCAGAGTGGCGGATTTACCTCTTCCTCCTATTATTTTTAATGGTTCTGTCATCCCTATTAGCCCCAGTGTGAAGGATCTCGGTTTGTATCTTGATTCTACGCTTAGCTGGCAAAGTCAAGTTTCCAGTGTTTGTCAGAAAGTCAGCGGTACTTTGCGTTCCTTATATCGTCTGAGGAACTTTTTGCCTATCAAGACGAAAACGATGCTAGTGCAGACTTTAATCTTCCCTATAATTGACTATGGTGATGTGTGCTACTTTGACTTGAATACGGTCTGGTTGGATAAGCTTGACAGGATGCTGAACAATTGCATTCGCTATATTTTCAATTTGCGGAAATATGACCACGTGTCTAGTTTTAGGGCGGAGCTTAAGTGGTTACCCATTCGTCAGAGAAGAAGTTTGCGTGCGTTAACCACGCTTTTCTCTCTTCTCACTTCACTTACTCCTCCTTCTTATCTTATTTCAAATTTTCAATATCTTTGTTCTACTCACACTAAGAGTCTTCGATCTTCTAATAATCTTCTACTCAGCTGCCCTTCTCATACTTCTGACTTTGTTCATTCTTCCTTCCATATTCAGGCTATTCTTCTTTGGAATGCGCTCCCTCTTGATATCAGGACAGCCACCAGTTTGTATGCATTCAAGCGGAAGTTGCGGATTTATTTTTCGGAGCAAATAGAAAGAGTTTTATTGTAATCCTCCTTTCTCTTCTTGGTAAGATATGTATTTATATATGTATATATTATATTTTTATATATGTTTATGTATATTATATAGCATTTTATAGTAAGTATGTAGAATTTAATTATTTTGTACTTGTGTACACTTTATTTTATTATGTTAAATTTTGAGTATTTTTTTATTTTTATTTTTTTAAATCTCTGATTTTGTTGTTTTACTCTCATAAAAATTGCTTGCACCTACCATGTTATCTCTTCACCACCTCTGGTTGACTGTTAGAGAATGCCTAAGGCATTAAGTCCGCCTTTGTACATTTGTTGCATAAAGTTTAAATAAATAAATATTTATACTGTCGTTGTTATACTGATTGTTACATCACTAAATAAAGTTATTCCAAGTGTAGAAAGTGTTTTATTTGAAGAAGATGGAAAATAACCAAGAGTGTGACGCTGCGAGAGCTCAGTGACTTCGATGTACGCATGAAGGTGGGTGGTCTCTTAAAGGGACGAGCCAAAATGTGGGTAGATGATTGGATGGTGACCACATCTTCCTGGGAAGAATTTCGCCATAAGCTTATAACTACATTTGAACCAGAAAACAGGTATTCTCGAGACGTCCTTCGCTTCCGCGAACACGTCTACGACTCGTCTAAAGATATAGCAGAATATTTATCACGCGCCTGGGTGTTGTGGAAGAGACTCACCAAGGATAAGCTTGGCAATGATGACGCCGTGGAAGCCGTGATTGGATGTATTAATGATGAGCGCCTAAGAATAGAACTGTTAAATGCAAGGGCAACTACAGTTCCTGAGCTCATTTCAGTCGCCTCTTCGATACGAACAAAACGTCCACATCCAAGTTCAAATTCTACGGTGCCAAATAAACGTGCACGAATTTCAGAAGGCTATCAATCATCTTCCTCCTGCCGTTACTGCAAAAGAAACAACCATAACTCGAATGATTCTAGATTCAAGCCCAAAATTTCAGACACCAATACCAATGCTGAACCATCAAACAAGGATACGAAGCAAGCAAACATACCGACCTGTTCATTCTGCAAGAAAGTGGGCCACACTTATGAAGTAATGCTTTAAGCGTGAACGTTCACTGACATCGAACGTAAACTGTATAGGAAAACTCAAGCTAGCACCTATCAACATAAAAATAGACTTGCAGTCTATACAAGCAGTGTTCGACAGTGGAGCAGAATGTTCGATCATGAAAGAGACCATTGCTGAAGCATTACCTGGACAAAGAACTCAAACTGTAAACTATTTAAGAGGAATTGGACGATTTCCAGTACTGTCTCTGACAATGTTGTCTACCGTATGCATCATTGATGACATCAGAGTTGAACTACAATTTTATATACAGCCAGACTACGAAATGTCTACAGACGTATTGGTTGGAATTAATTTAATCAACAACACAAATTTAAGTATGATTATCACATCGACTGGAACCCACCTCATTAGGCAACAAGCAATCAACCAATTGAATACCAAGAACCCGATCTTTGACAAATTGATTTGTGGCCTCACTAATGCTGATGAGATTGCTCAATGGCGCTTACTTTTGAATAAATATGAGCATTTGTTTATTCGTGGCTTTCCAACAACACGTGTCAACACTGGTAAAATACAAATTCGACTCAAGAATCCTGATAAATATGTGGAGAGAAGGCCATATCGTCTGAGCCCAATTGAACGAGAAAAAGTTCGTGAAATCGTTCAGGAGCTACTGGACCATAAGATTATTCGTGAAAGCAAGTCGCCATTTACAAGCCCTATCATTTTGGTTAAGAAGAAGAACGGCCATGATCGTCTGTGCGTGGATTTTAGAGAACTGAACTCTAACACATTGCGTGATCATTACCCGCTACCACTGATTGCAGACCAAATTGATCAATTGGCCAATGGCAACTATTACACCAGCTTGGACATGGCTGCTGGTTTTCACCAGATCCCGATATCTGAATCCTCGATTGAGAAGACCGCTTTCGTGACTCCCGACGGTTTATATGAATATATGACCATGCCGTTTGGACTGAGCAATGCCTGTGCAGTTTACCAGAGATGCATTAATAAGGCCCTATTCTCACTGCTGGGTACCGATGCTCAAGTTTATGTGGGTGACGTACTAAGCAAATGTGTGGACTTCAATGAAGGAATAACGAAGATTGAGCGCATCCTCATGGCCTTACAGGAAGCTGGATTCTCAATTAACGCTGACAAATGCAGTTTCTTTAAGCGTTCAATAGAATATTTGGGCAATGTCATCTCGAATGGGCAGGTACGTCCAAGTCCAAAGAAAGTGAAAGCCCTGGTTAAAGCACCAGTACCCAAAACAGCTAAACAGGTGAGGCAGTTTAATGGCTTAACAGGGTATTTCAAAAAAAGTACGAAAGTACCTAGGTACATACTGAGATTATAATAATAATAATATTCCACAACTATCACACAACGCCGTCTAGCCCCAAGCTAAGCAGAGCTTGTGTTATGGGTACTAGACAACTGATAAACATACTTATATATTTCTAAATACATACATATTATATATATCGGCGCAAGTGCATTATTTAAAGAACCTCGTCAACTATATAAGATGCAGCTACATCAACGAATAATTAGATTAAGAGTTGATTACAATTATGATCACGAATTAATTGTTTAAAAACACAAATTATGTTAATGTTATTTACTTTGATGGTTAATTAATTATTATTGATGATTAATTAATTATAATTGCATGGTTCAATTAATTATCAGTTTATTTACTCCAAAAGATTGTAAAAATAATCATTTATTTACAAAGTTTGAATCCTAAACTAAAAACTCAAACACGTGCGCCGAGCACGTGGTTAGTGTCTATAAATACAGGCGACGGCCACAGAGCGGCTCAGTTGCGCACGAGCCGTCGGACGGAACACATCTCTGTGAGTCATATTTATTTATTTTATTTTTTTCTTTTTCTTTTCCTACTTCCTCCTATTACCCATATTATTAACTTTTCTTTTTATTCTGGGGTTTTCCCATCCTTGTGGCGTAAAGCTTATGTCCGTCCCCTTCCTAAAATTTCGAATCCCTGCCTACCAATCCATTTCCGGCCCATTTCCGTTCTCCCTTTTCTGTCAAAAGTGCTTGAGGCCTGTGTCCATAAGCAGTTTTCGGGGTTTGTTCACCGTAACAACCTCGTGAGTTCCTTTCAGTCTGGATTCAGGCCTGGACACAGTACGACATCCGCCCTCCTCAAAGTGACTGGTGACGTTAGAGAAGCGATGGAGAACACCAAGGTGACTGTTCTTGTATTGATCGATTTCTCCAATGCCTTTAACGCTGTCAGTCATGATATTCTCCTTCGTATGCTTTCGAATCTTAAAGTTTCATCAGAGGCGCTGGATTGGTTCTCTTCTTATCTTCGGGGTCGTCAGCAGTCGGTTCGCGTTGATGAGAGTTCTTCGAGTTGGCGTGACCTTGGTGCTGGTGTTCCTCAAGGCGGCATTCTTTCTCCTTTATTGTTTTCTATTTTTATTAATTTTATCACTCCCTGTCTTCAGTGTGCGTATCATTTGTATGCTGATGATCTTCAGCTGTATACTGCTTCCAAGGTTGATAACTTGTCAGGAGCTATTCAGGATATAAACCGGGATTTGGATGCTGTTTACAGTTGGTCTGTCAGATTTGGGGTTTCTGTTAACCCCACTAAATGTCAGGCCATTGTTATTGGAAGTTCACGCATGATGGGCAGAGTGGCGGATTTACCTCTTCCTCCTATTATTTTTAATGGTTCTGTCATCCCTATTAGCCCTAGTGTGAAGGATCTCGGTTTGTATCTTGATTCTACGCTTAGCTGGCAAAGTCAAGTTTCCAGTGTTTGTCAGAAAGTCAGCGGTACTTTGCGTTCCTTATATCGTACATACATACATACATAACATCACGCCTGTAATCCCCGAAGGGTTAGGCAGAGGTGTACCCATTAGTACACCCACATTTCGCCAGTTATGTTTTTAGTCCCATGTAATAGGGGGCGAGCCTATTGCCATCAACCGGGCACAAATCCAGACTCCGAGGCTGCTACTGAGAAATTCCTGATGGAAAAGCCCAATAACACTTTGCCCGACCTGGGAATCGAACCCAAGACCTCATGCACAGCAGTCGCGCTTACGACCACTAGACCAACGAGGCAGTCTCCGTTCGTTCGTTTCTCAGTTCCTTATATCGTCTGAGGAACTTTTTGCCTATCAAGACGAAAACGATGCTAGTGCAGACTTTAATCTTCCCTATAATTGACTATGGTGATGTGTGCTACTTTGACTTGAATACGGTCTGGTTGGATAAGCTTGACAGGATGCTGAACAATTGCATTCGCTATATTTTCAATTTGCGGAAATATGACCACGTGTCTAGTTTTAGGGCGGAGCTTAAGTGGTTACCCATTCGTCAGAGAAGAAGTTTGCGTGCGTTAACCACGCTTTTCTCTCTTCTCACTTCACTTACTCCTCCTTCTTATCTTATTTCAAATTTTCAATATCTTTGTTCTACTCACACTAAGAGTCTTCGATCTTCTAATAATCTTCTACTCAGCTGCCCTTCTCATACTTCTGACTTTGTTCATTCTTCCTTCCATATTCAGGCTATTCTTCTTTGGAATGCGCTCCCTCTTGATATCAGGACAGCCACCAGTTTGTATGCATTCAAGCGGAAGTTGCGGATTTATTTTTCGGAGCAAATAGAAAGAGTTTTATTGTAATCCTCCTTTCTCTTCTTGGTAAGATATGTATTTATATATGTATATATTATATTTTTATATATGTTTATGTATATTATATAGCATTTTATAGTAAGTATGTAGAATTTAATTATTTTGTACTTGTGTACACTTTATTTTATTATGTTAAATTTTGAGTATTTTTTTATTTTTATTTTTTTAAATCTCTGATTTTGTTGTTTTACTCTCATAAAAATTGCTTGCACCTACCATGTTATCTCTTCACCACCTCTGGTTGACTGTTAGAGAATGCCTAAGGCATTAAGTCCGCCTTTGTACATTTGTTGCATAAAGTTTAAATAAATAAATATTTATACTGTCGTTGTTATACTGATTGTTACATCACTAAATAAAGTTATTCCAAGTGTAGAAAGTGTTTTATTTGAAGAAGATGGAAAATAACCAAGAGTGTGACGCTGCGAGAGCTCAGTGACTTCGATGTACGCATGAAGGTGGGTGGTCTCTTAAAGGGACGAGCCAAAATGTGGGTAGATGATTGGATGGTGACCACATCTTCCTGGGAAGAATTTCGCCATAAGCTTATAACTACATTTGAACCAGAAAACAGGTATTCTCGAGACGTCCTTCGCTTCCGCGAACACGTCTACGACTCGTCTAAAGATATAGCAGAATATTTATCACGCGCCTGGGTGTTGTGGAAGAGACTCACCAAGGATAAGCTTGGCAATGATGACGCCGTGGAAGCCGTGATTGGATGTATTAATGATGAGCGCCTAAGAATAGAACTGTTAAATGCAAGGGCAACTACAGTTCCTGAGCTCATTTCAGTCGCCTCTTCGATACGAACAAAACGTCCACATCCAAGTTCAAATTCTACGGTGCCAAATAAACGTGCACGAATTTCAGAAGGCTATCAATCATCTTCCTCCTGCCGTTACTGCAAAAGAAACAACCATAACTCGAATGATTCTAGATTCAAGCCCAAAATTTCAGACACCAATACCAATGCTGAACCATCAAACAAGGATACGAAGCAAGCAAACATACCGACCTGTTCATTCTGCAAGAAAGTGGGCCACACTTATGAAGTAATGCTTTAAGCGTGAACGTTCACTGACATCGAACGTAAACTGTATAGGAAAACTCAAGCTAGCACCTATCAACATAAAAATAGACTTGCAGTCTATACAAGCAGTGTTCGACAGTGGAGCAGAATGTTCGATCATGAAAGAGACCATTGCTGAAGCATTACCTGGACAAAGAACTCAAACTGTAAACTATTTAAGAGGAATTGGACGATTTCCAGTACTGTCTCTGACAATGTTGTCTACCGTATGCATCATTGATGACATCAGAGTTGAACTACAATTTTATATACAGCCAGACTACGAAATGTCTACAGACGTATTGGTTGGAATTAATTTAATCAACAACACAAATTTAAGTATGATTATCACATCGACTGGAACCCACCTCATTAGGCAACAAGCAATCAACCAATTGAATACCAAGAACCCGATCTTTGACAAATTGATTTGTGGCCTCACTAATGCTGATGAGATTGCTCAATGGCGCTTACTTTTGAATAAATATGAGCATTTGTTTATTCGTGGCTTTCCAACAACACGTGTCAACACTGGTAAAATACAAATTCGACTCAAGAATCCTGATAAATATGTGGAGAGAAGGCCATATCGTCTGAGCCCAATTGAACGAGAAAAAGTTCGTGAAATCGTTCAGGAGCTACTGGACCATAAGATTATTCGTGAAAGCAAGTCGCCATTTACAAGCCCTATCATTTTGGTTAAGAAGAAGAACGGCCATGATCGTCTGTGCGTGGATTTTAGAGAACTGAACTCTAACACATTGCGTGATCATTACCCGCTACCACTGATTGCAGACCAAATTGATCAATTGGCCAATGGCAACTATTACACCAGCTTGGACATGGCTGCTGGTTTTCACCAGATCCCGATATCTGAATCCTCGATTGAGAAGACCGCTTTCGTGACTCCCGACGGTTTATATGAATATATGACCATGCCGTTTGGACTGAGCAATGCCTGTGCAGTTTACCAGAGATGCATTAATAAGGCCCTATTCTCACTGCTGGGTACCGATGCTCAAGTTTATGTGGGTGACGTACTAAGCAAATGTGTGGACTTCAATGAAGGAATAACGAAGATTGAGCGCATCCTCATGGCCTTACAGGAAGCTGGATTCTCAATTAACGCTGACAAATGCAGTTTCTTTAAGCGTTCAATAGAATATTTGGGCAATGTCATCTCGAATGGGCAGGTACGTCCAAGTCCAAAGAAAGTGAAAGCCCTGGTTAAAGCACCAGTACCCAAAACAGCTAAACAGGTGAGGCAGTTTAATGGCTTAACAGGGTATTTCAAAAAAAGTACGAAAGTACCTAGGTACATACTGAGATTATAATAATAATAATATTCCACAACTATCACACAACGCCGTCTAGCCCCAAGCTAAGCAGAGCTTGTGTTATGGGTACTAGACAACTGATAAACATACTTATATATTTCTAAATACATACATATTATATATATCGGCGCAAGTGCATTATTTAAAGAACCTCGTCAACTATATAAGATGCAGCTACATCAACGAATAATTAGATTAAGAGTTGATTACAATTATGATCACGAATTAATTGTTTAAAAACACAAATTATGTTAATGTTATTTACTTTGATGGTTAATTAATTATTATTGATGATTAATTAATTATAATTGCATGGTTCAATTAATTATCAGTTTATTTACTCCAAAAGATTGTAAAAATAATCATTTATTTACAAAGTTTGAATCCTAAACTAAAAACTCAAACACGTGCGCCGAGCACGTGGTTAGTGTCTATAAATACAGGCGACGGCCACAGAGCGGCTCAGTTGCGCACGAGCCGTCGGACGGAACACATCTCTGTGAGTCATATTTATTTATTTTATTTTTTTCTTTTTCTTTTCCTACTTCCTCCTATTACCCATATTATTAACTTTTCTTTTTATTCTGGGGTTTTCCCATCCTTGTGGCGTAAAGCTTATGTCCGTCCCCTTCCTAAAATTTCGAATCCCTGCCTACCAATCCATTTCCGGCCCATTTCCGTTCTCCCTTTTCTGTCAAAAGTGCTTGAGGCCTGTGTCCATAAGCAGTTTTCGGGGTTTGTTCACCGTAACAACCTCGTGAGTTCCTTTCAGTCTGGATTCAGGCCTGGACACAGTACGACATCCGCCCTCCTCAAAGTGACTGGTGACGTTAGAGAAGCGATGGAGAACACCAAGGTGACTGTTCTTGTATTGATCGATTTCTCCAATGCCTTTAACGCTGTCAGTCATGATATTCTCCTTCGTATGCTTTCGAATCTTAAAGTTTCATCAGAGGCGCTGGATTGGTTCTCTTCTTATCTTCGGGGTCGTCAGCAGTCGGTTCGCGTTGATGAGAGTTCTTCGAGTTGGCGTGACCTTGGTGCTGGTGTTCCTCAAGGCGGCATTCTTTCTCCTTTATTGTTTTCTATTTTTATTAATTTTATCACTCCCTGTCTTCAGTGTGCGTATCATTTGTATGCTGATGATCTTCAGCTGTATACTGCTTCCAAGGTTGATAACTTGTCAGGAGCTATTCAGGATATAAACCGGGATTTGGATGCTGTTTACAGTTGGTCTGTCAGATTTGGGGTTTCTGTTAACCCCACTAAATGTCAGGCCATTGTTATTGGAAGTTCACGCATGATGGGCAGAGTGGCGGATTTACCTCTTCCTCCTATTATTTTTAATGGTTCTGTCATCCCTATTAGCCCTAGTGTGAAGGATCTCGGTTTGTATCTTGATTCTACGCTTAGCTGGCAAAGTCAAGTTTCCAGTGTTTGTCAGAAAGTCAGCGGTACTTTGCGTTCCTTATATCGTACATACATACATACATAACATCACGCCTGTAATCCCCGAAGGGTTAGGCAGAGGTGTACCCATTAGTACACCCACATTTCGCCAGTTATGTTTTTAGTCCCATGTAATAGGGGGCGAGCCTATTGCCATCAACCGGGCACAAATCCAGACTCCGAGGCTGCTACTGAGAAATTCCTGATGGAAAAGCCCAATAACACTTTGCCCGACCTGGGAATCGAACCCAAGACCTCATGCACAGCAGTCGCGCTTACGACCACTAGACCAACGAGGCAGTCTCCGTTCGTTCGTTTCTCAGTTCCTTATATCGTCTGAGGAACTTTTTGCCTATCAAGACGAAAACGATGCTAGTGCAGACTTTAATCTTCCCTATAATTGACTATGGTGATGTGTGCTACTTTGACTTGAATACGGTCTGGTTGGATAAGCTTGACAGGATGCTGAACAATTGCATTCGCTATATTTTCAATTTGCGGAAATATGACCACGTGTCTAGTTTTAGGGCGGAGCTTAAGTGGTTACCCATTCGTCAGAGAAGAAGTTTGCGTGCGTTAACCACGCTTTTCTCTCTTCTCACTTCACTTACTCCTCCTTCTTATCTTATTTCAAATTTTCAATATCTTTGTTCTACTCACACTAAGAGTCTTCGATCTTCTAATAATCTTCTACTCAGCTGCCCTTCTCATACTTCTGACTTTGTTCATTCTTCCTTCCATATTCAGGCTATTCTTCTTTGGAATGCGCTCCCTCTTGATATCAGGACAGCCACCAGTTTGTATGCATTCAAGCGGAAGTTGCGGATTTATTTTTCGGAGCAAATAGAAAGAGTTTTATTGTAATCCTCCTTTCTCTTCTTGGTAAGATATGTATTTATATATGTATATATTATATTTTTATATATGTTTATGTATATTATATAGCATTTATAGTAAGTATGTCGAATTTAATTATTTTGTACTTGTGTACACTTTATTTTATTATGTTAAATTTTGAGTATTTTTTTTTTTTTAAGTCTCTGATTTTGTTGTTTTACTCTCATAAAAATTGCTTGCACCTACAATGTTATCTCTTCACCACCTTTGGTTGACTGGTAGAGAATGCCTAAGGCATTAAGTCCGCCTTTGTACATTTGTTGCATAAAGTTTAAATAAATAAATATTTATACTGTCGTTGTTATACTGATTGTTACGTCACTAAATAAAGTTATTCCAAGTGTAGAAAGTGTTTTATTTGAAGAAGATGGAAAATAATCAAGAGTGTACCCACTCTTTTTAAAAACAACCATGGCGCCGACCATCCGTCATCAGAAGTTGGATTTGAAGAAGTCCCTGCTTCTACTTCATCAGCAAATCCGCCTCCCCCACCACCAACAGTGGTGAATACGCAACAACAGATGCAGACGCTCATGAATTTACCCATGCCCAACGCATCCATGGGGGGTATGCCTCCAGAATTTCTTATGCAAATGATGCAGATGATGCAGCAAATGTCGGAGCGCCATTGCAAACCCACTGAAGCAAGAGTCAAGATAAATGATATCTATTTACCATCATTTGACCCTGATACCAATGTTGGGGTAAGAGAGTGGTGCCAACACCTGGACAAAGCCACGGAGACATACAAGCTCAGTGACTTCGATGTACGCATGAAGGTGGGTGGTCTCTTAAAGGGACGAGCCAAAATGTGGGTAGATGATTGGATGGTGACCACATCTTCCTGGGAAGAATTTCGCCATAAGCTTATAACTACATTTAAACCAGAAAACAGGTATTCTCGAGACGTCCTTCGCTTCCGCGAACACTTTTACGACTCGTCTAAAGATATAGCAGAATATTTATCACGCGCCTGGGTGTTGTGGAAGAGACTCACCAAGGATAAGCTTGGCAATGATGACGCCGTGGAAGCCGTGATTGGATGTATTAATGATGAGCGCCTAAGAATTGAACTGTTAAATGTAAGGGCAACTACAGTTCCTGAGCTCATTTCAGTCGCCTCTTCGATACGAACAAAACGTCCACATCCAAGTTCAAATTCTACGGTGCCAAATAAACGTGCACGAATTTCAGAAGGCTATCAATCATCTTCCTCCTGCCGTTACTGCAAAAGAAACAACCATAACTCGAATGATTCTAGATTCAAGCCCAAAATTTCAGACACCAATACCAATGCTGAACCATCAAACAAGGATACGAAGCAAGCAAACATACCGACCTGTTCATTCTGCAAGAAAGTGGGCCACACTTATGAAGTAATGCTTTAAGCGTGAACGTTCACTGACATCGAACGTAAACTGTATAGGAAAACTCAAGCTAGCACCTATCAACATAAAAATAGGCTTGCAGTCTATACAAGCAGTGTTCGACAGTGGAGTAGAATGTTCGATCATGAAAGAGACCATTGCTGAAGCATTACCTGGACAAAGAACTCAAACTGTAAACTATTTAAGAGGAATTGGACGATTTCCAGTACTGTCTCTGACAATGTTGTCTACCGTATGCATCATTGATGACATCAGAGTTGAACTACAATTTTATATACTGCCAGACTACGAAATGTCTACAGACGTATTGGTTGGAATTAATTTAATTAACAACACAAATTTAAGTATGATTATCACATCGACTGGAACCCAACTCATTAGGCAACAAGCAATCAACCAATTGAATACCGAGAACCCGATCTTTGACAAATTGATTTGTGGCCTCACTAATGCTGATGAGATTGCTCAATTGCGCTTACTTTTGAATAAAAATGAGCATTTGTTTATTCGTGGCTTTCCAACAACACGTGTCAACACTGGTAAAATAGAAATTCGACTCAAGAATCCTGATAAATATGTGGAGAGAAGGCCATATCGTCTGAGCCCAATTGAACGAGAAAAAGTTCGTGAAATCGTTCAGGAGCTACTGGACCATAAGATTATTCGTGAAAGCAAGTCGCCATTTACAAGCCCTATCATTTTGGTTAAGAAGAAGAACGGCGATGATCGTCTGTGCGTGGATTTTAGAGAACTGAACTCTAACACATTGCGTGATCATTACCCGCTACCACTGATTGCAGACCAAATTGATCAATTGGCCAATGGCAACTATTACACCAGCTTGGACATGGCTGCTGGTTTTCACCAGATCCCGATATCTGAATCCTCGATTGAGAAGACCGCTTTCGTGACTCCCGACGGTTTATATGAATATATGACCATGCCGTTTGGACTGAGCAATGCCTGTGCAGTTTACCAGAGATGCATTAATAAGGCCCTATTCTCACTGCTGGCTACCGATGCTCAAGTTTATGTGGGTGACGTACTAAGCAAATGTGTGGATTTCAATGAAGGAATAACGAAGATTGAGCGCATCCTCATGGCCTTACAGGAAGCTAGATTCTCAATTAACGCTGACAAATGCAGTTTCTTTAAGTGTTCAATAGAATATTTGGGCAATGTAATCTCGAATGGGCAGGTACGTCCAAGTCCAAAGAAAGTGGAAGCCCTGGTTAAAGCACCAGTACCCAAAACAGCTAAACAGGTGAGGCAGTTTAATGGCTTAGCAGGGTATTTCAGAAGATTCATTCCGGATTTCTCACGTATCATGGTACCATTATACGAGCTAACCAAGCAAGATACAAAGTGGGAATGGAATGACAGACATGAGAAAGCTCGGAATCACATTATACAGATTCTGACGTCAGCTCCCGTATTAACAATATTTCAAGAAGCACCAATACAGTTATATACTGATGCAAGTAGTCTGGGATTTGGTGCAGTACTTGTACAAATAATTCAAGAACGTCAGCATGCAGTCGCCTTCATGAGTATGAGGACTACAGATGCCGAAAGCCGATACCACTCGTACGAATTGGAGACACTGGCAGTGGTGCGCGCTATCAAGCATTTTCGTCAGTACCTCTACGGCCGCAAGTTTATTGTAATTACCGACTGCAATGCTTTAAAGGCGTCTAAACACAAGAAAGATTTACTCCCAAGAATTCATCGCTGGTGGGCATTTCTACAGAATTACGATTTTGAAGTAGAATACAGTAAAGGTGAACGCTTACAACACGCAGATTTCTTCAGCAGAAATCCAACAGAACTTGCAGTCAATATCATGACAAGAGATCTGGACTGGTTGAAAGTCGAACAACGCCGAGATGAAACATTACGGCCCCTAATGGACACCCTACGAGACAATAACCCAGTAGACGGTTACATATTAGAAGATGATGTTTTGAAGAAAATTATACAAGACCAAGTTTTTGGAGAACAAGCCTGCTCAGTCGTGCCCTAATCATTCCAATGGAGCATAATAAACTCTTACCATACAGCATTGAAACACCCTGGTTGGAAAAAAACTTTGCAGAAAATCAGGGAAGCCTATTGGTTCGATAAAATGAGTACCACTGTTCGCAATTTTGTAGACAATTGTGTGATATGCAGGACATCTAAAGGGGCATCAGGTGCTGTACAAGCGAAACCAAGCGCCGCTTTTCAAATAATACATATGGATATAACAAGGAAGCTGGGGACTCCAAACGACCAACAATATGTCATCGTTAAAATTGATGCTTTCACAAAGTACGTACTATTTTACTTCGCTACCAACAAAAATCAGTACAGTACACTGGGTGCCATAAAACGACATTTATTGTGCACTTATTTGGTACACCTGTACAAATAATTGTTGATGGAGGAAGAGAATTCCTGGGCGAATTTAAAAACTATTGTGACCAAGTTGGAATCAATATCCATGCCATAGCACCAGGAGTCAGCCGAGCGAATGGACAAACTGAACGTATAGTGGAGACACTAAAAAACGCCTTAATTATGATATAAAAATACGAGACTGAGCAATGGCACAATATACTCGAAGAACTACAGTTAGCTCTTAACTGCACTCCTCATCGTGTTACTGGAATTGCTCCACTCACACTCATCACCCGGCGAAAACATTGCGTGCCGCCAGAACTCTTAAGTCTTGTGAGTATCGATGAACACACTGTGGATATAGAAGCACTGACACAACATGCACAACAAAAAATGGCCCTATCTGCGGAGCAAGACAGACACCGCTTCAATCAGCGGAAGGCCAAGATTCATCCTTTTCAAAGAGGAGACTACGTGCTTATAAAACCAATCCACGTAACCAAACTTCATTAGATTTCAAGTTCAGTGAACCTTATGAGATCTGTCGAGTACTGGAGAACGACTGCTATCTAGTAAAGAAAGTCGTTGGTAGAGGACGACCGCGAAAGGTGGCGCGTGATCAGCTTCGGCGTGCTCCAAACCCACGTGACCAGGCAACTGTATCGGCGCTCAATACCAGCTGAGACAATACAACCAATGCCATCGACCTCACGAACTGAGGAACTAGAGCAAAACTCAAATGCACATAACACACATCCACAATAAACCGTGAGTAGCAAAGTACTTTCTCAAAGAAATAATTATTCATTATCCTGTACCTTTTAGAACCTCTGTGTATAACACAGCATCGACCTTGTTCTTATTCCCAATAGAGCCTCTGTGTACCACGGCGAACAGGACCGCCCAGAGCACAGCCACATAAACATCTTCCAATTTCAACGAGACAATCTCCGAGAAACAAAATGTGTGTAGACGTGATGGAGGGTCGAAACACATAATAAAACAAAAACAAAAATCAATACATAAGTACCTACAAAAGAGTACGATACCTTATAATTTATCACAAAATATTTAACAAAGAGGTCAACATAAGTTAAATATTTGGCTATTTACAAAGTATCCCCCTTAGTAGCATAGCTGCTTACAGATACCAAACTCAAAAACCAAAAATACACCCCGTTGTTTCAGACAAGTACAAGTTTATAACGCAGGCTGGTGCAGAGCACGCACCGCCTGTCAGAATGGCCGTATCGGCGCAAGTGCATTATTAAAAGAACCTCGTCAACTATATAAGATGCAGCTACATCAACGAATAATTAGATTAAGAGTTGATTACAATTATGATCTCGAATTAATTGTTTAAAAACACAAATTATGTTAATGTTATTTACTTTGATGGTTAATTAATTACTATTGATGATTAATTAATTATAATTGCATGGTTCAATTAATTATCAGTTTATTTACTCCAAAAGATTGTAAAAATAATCATTTATTTACAAAGTTTGAATCCTAACCTAAAAACTCAAACACGTGCGCCGAGCACGTGGTTAGTGTCTATAAATACAGGCGACAGCCACAGAGCGGCTCAGTTGCGCACGAGCCGTCGGACGGAACACATCTCTGTGAGTCATATTTATACTGTCGTTGTTATACTGATTGTTACGTTACTAAATAAAGTTATTCGAAGTGTTTTATTTGAAGAAGATGGAAAATAACCAAGAGTGTGACGTCAGCAATGCTGACGTCACTCTTTCTAAAAACAACCATGGCGCCGACCATCTGTCATATACAAATTACACCCAGACACAGAACAAATGATCATGCTCAACACACAAAGATTTGTCCAGGGTGGGAATCGAACCCACGACCTCCGGCATAGCAGTCAGGGCCACTAACCACTATACCAACAGGCCAGTCTCCAGTCCGGGCCAGATTACTTGTATTTTACTTATAATTGGGCAGTTGACACCAATAACTAATAATTCTAGGACATAATTTCATTTCTCTTGTGACACAAGTTTATGTTAGCCCCGACAAATAGAAAATTAATTAGGTTTTTTAATTTTCACTAAAAATAAAAAAAAAAACGTACAAAATTGTATCTTTTTATTTAATACTTACATTTTAACAAAAGAAGAATGTTTATATTTCACCTGAAGCTCCGACCGGACCAGTTCGGGTTCCGCTCGGACACAGCACGACGCTCCAGCTGTCGAGAGTACTGCACCTGCTAGCATCGTCGTTGAACAAGAAGGAGGACGCAGTTGCAGTACTCCTCGACATGGAAAAGGCGTTCGACCGCGTCTGGCACGAGGGGCTTGTCTATAAGCTATCGCTGTCGGACGCGCCCCGTCGCGTGATTAACGTGGTTGCCTCTTTTCTCAGAAACAGGACCGTCAGGGTGGTGGTCGACGGCGCGCTCTCTAGTGCGCGCCCGGTGAGAGCAGGAGTGCCGCAGGGCAGCTGCCTCTCGCCCCTGTGTTACTCATGTTACACCGACGACATCCCCACGACAAAGGACTCGACGCTCGCGCTGTATGCTGACGACGCCGCGTACATCACCACCTCGCTGAACGCGAGACACGCGGCCGTCAAAATGCAGCGCGCCCTCGACCTCCTCCCCGAGTGGCTGTCGAAATGGCGGTTGTCGGTGAGCGTGGGTAAGACGCAGGCGCTCCTCTCCGGATGCGCCCACTACCCACCACCCCTGACTCTACACGGAGTCGACATCGTGTGGTCCTCCCAGGTGAAATACTTGGGGGTGACCATCGATCGTCGGCTCTGTATGAGGAGCCATGTCCGGCAAGTTTCCGCTAGGTGCAGGGCTGCCCGCGCGCAGCTTTATCCAGTGCTCTCGTCACGCCTCCCGCTGCGAGCCAAGCTGGGGGTGTACAAGCTGTACGTCCGCTCCTTGCTGACGTACGCCGCCCCGGGCTGGTTCGCCCTCACGAGCGAGTCATCTCGCAAGCCTCTCCGCGCGCAGCAAAGCCTTGCGCTGCGGAGAATCGTCGACGCCCCTCGCTTCGTGAGGAACCGCGTAATACAACGCGACCTGCGAATCGAGAGCCTGGATGACTTCGTCGCCCGCCTGGCGGCCACCATGTTCGCGCGTGCGGATAAATCTGCCTGGGCGCATCTCAACGAGATAGCCCCCTGGCAGACTCGCCCGCCCGACAGACGTCCTCTGCCGCGCGACCTGCTGCCGGACTCAAGCTCCTCCACCCCCCGGACTTGACCTCACGAGGAGGCCGCATACACCTACACGCGGCCCTCTCACTCAGTGACACTCCACATGCACTACATACGCCCAACGTGCGCCGCGCTCTAAGTTAATATAGGCGCGACGCGCGCCGACCAGCACACATGCACAGACTCCACTACGCAGTCATCACGCGATACAGGCGCGGCGCGGACGGTGTCACACAGCACAATACCGCCCCCACACACACTCCGGCCCCCCTGCCTGAACGTAACCGGCTAGACCTGGAAGCGGGAAGGCGGGGGACCTCTCTAAATCATCTGAGGGCGCGCCACTAAAGCCGACTCTCCTGTCGCTGGTCGCCTCCTGCTGGACCTCCCCCAGGTAACTGGGGGTCTCATCCGGCGGAGGCGGACCGCCGGAGAGCCGTGAAGCAGGCGGCGTTGTGCGACAAGGCACAACGCGCCGGCGCTCCCCCAGACACACCTAGCATCCACACATATGTGCCTATAAGGCAATCTAATGACGGGCCCGTAGTTACGGGCCGCGGTATAGCTTCCGCGGGCAGGGGGCCTCGCCCCGATCCCGCTTGCCGTGCCCCCGTAAGGGGACACAGCGACTACTAGTTGGAGTGGGGTCATAAGACCTTACTGCCCACACGATAAAGAAAGAAGAAGCAGCTGGTTTTTTTATTTCAGGGTTGGTCCCATTATAAAAGTTGTTCATAATGATGCGTGAGACCCCTTTTCAGGTATCGGGTAATTTTTTAATTACCCTGTATATATTCATATAACATATGAATAGAACTTTTACAATGAAGAGATTTATGTCATGTCCTTTGTTGTTTTATAATTTAATCAAAATTCATTTTAACTACAATACTGACATATGTGCCCTGGAACTGGATTGTTCCGAGGCCTTATTTAACCAATATTACAATATGACAATTTTGTAAATAAGTGACATATTTGTAAAGTTGTATAACAAGTGCTTTTTTCAATAAACATTATTATTACAATCACAAAAATGTAAATTGTCACCTGTAAAGAGATTTTTTTTATTAAACAATACAATATTTTAACAATTTTCTATGATTTTCACCATTGTATATGCTATTCTTCATTAAACAGAAACTTGTAACTTGTAAAATACAATCACAATTTGTAACGTTCGTTTTAAAGGGCCCAGGTTGTTTAAAATACAAACTACAATATCACACCTCAACAAAAAAAATCAGTCAATGTACACTCCCGCGCAAAAAATCGCGCTTGATGAGTCTACTAATGTGGAAAGGCTGGTTAGAATTTGCTCAGCTCATTCCGAATAAAGCTTCTAAAACTAAACTAAACTTATGAGATATGTGAATCTCAAACCGGTTACTTATGGTGGTTTGAGGTTCAGGCTAACAAAAAAAAACCCGCAACAATTTGCCAGTCCACATCTGGCATCAACACCGGCACTAAACTAAACTTATGAGATATGTGAATCTCAAACCGGCTACTTATGGCGGTTTGAGGTTCAGGCTAACGAAAATAACCCACCGCAACAATTTGCCAGTCCACTTCTGGCATCAACACCGGCACTAAACTAAACTTATGAGTTATGTGAATCTCAAACCGGCTACTTATGGCGGTTTGAGGTTCAGGCTAACGAAAATAACCCACCGCAACAATTTGCCAGTCCACATCTGGCATCAACACCGGCACTAAACTAAACTTATGAGATATGTGAATCTCAAACCGGCTACTTATGGCGGTTTGAGGTTCAGGCTAACGAAAATAACCCACCGCAACAATTTGCCAGTCCACTTCTGGCATCAACACCGGCACTAAACTAAACTTATGAGTTATGTGAATCTCAAACCGGCTACTTATGGCGGTTTGAGGTTCAGGCTAACAAAAATAACCCACCGCAACAATTTGCCAGTCTACTTCTGGCATTAACACCGGCACTAAACTAAACTTATGAGTTATGTGAATCTCAAACCGGCTACTTATGGCGGTTTGCGGTTCAGGCTAACAAAAATAACCCACCGCAACAATTTGCCAGTCCACTTCTGGCATCAACACCGGCGCTAAACTAAAGTTATGAGTTACGTGAATCTCAAACCGGCTACTTATGACGGTTTGAGGTTCAGGCTAACAAAAATAACCCACCGCAACAATTTGGCAGTCCACTTCTGGCATCAACACCGGCTATAGTTCTACAGCTTGTATAGTCAACAAAGTAGATAGGTACGCAGGATCATCAGATCTAGTTGAGGTTTACTTAGAAACCGATGGATGTCTTCGATTGATACTTAACTTAATTAATGATTTACTTTTTAAATTAAATAACATTTGTTAACATTCATCCGTTTCTAAGAAAACGTTAACTATATCTGACGACCCTGCATACCTATATCAAAGTCAAGTCAAAGTCAAAGTCAAAACTTTAGTTCAATTAGACCATTTACAGGCACTTTTGAATAGTCAAGGAGTCAGTCAGTTCGTCCGAAAGTTGAAGCTAGTTGCTCGTTCCAAAACGGAAGTAGGCCTCTATGTAGAAGAACGAGCAAGAAACTCCACGGCACTCTTTTAAATTACGTTTTTACAAAATCTTGGTTACAATATTCTTGTTGATTCTACTTGTGAAAACAATATCTTTTGTTGAGTGTACACTCTGGCGCAGAATATCGCACTTGACAAAAGTCTTCTAATGTGGAAAGGCTGGTTAGAATATGCTCAGCTCATTCTGAGTAAAGCTTCAAAAAAGGGGAAGGAACACTTTTAGGATAATCATGCATATTGGCCATCAGCGCCGACGGTCAGTGTAACTCTAAAATCAGCCTTTTTTTAAGATGGGAAATCAAATGACTTCTTAGGGTCAATTTATACTAGCGCAGAGTCGAAGCGCATCGAAGCGTCTTTCCAAAACCAAACATAACAAATTCAACCTTAACTCCACAGCGTAACGCACACATTACTTGTGAGATTTTAAAAAGTCGCGCGCATTCTTCGGAATTCACGCGTCTGCGCGTGAACAACGCTGATTAGTGCGCGCGCATTAGTCTGTGCGTTACGCTGTGGAGTTAAGGTTGAATTTATTATGTTTGGTTTTGGAAAGACGCTTCGATGCGCTTCGACTCTGCGTTTGTATAAATTTACCCTTACGCTCTAGGCGGAGGAAGTTTCCGGCTCTTACTGACTAAAACCTATTCCTGTTCCTCCTAATGCCCTTTGTGTTCCGAAAATCAGCCTAAAAGACAGTTTCAAAGAATATATTTCTCCGTTCTCCAACAGTGGACTCTCCAATCGCCGGTATCGCTCCCCGAAGCCTGCAACAGTCTGAAAAGACTGCTGGCATTCTGGGAGGATCTGGGATGGTTGGAGTAACTCCTCAAGGATATCCTTTTCATACGTACAATGGCCCAATAAAGAGGCTAAGTGCGGAAACAGCCCAGCTAACCTAACCTAACCTAACCTAAGAGTCTTTTGAAGATGTTTTCGAAGGAGGTTTAATTTGTAGACTTCTCCAATTTCCACTAGTACAGGGCGAGTTGACTATGTTCATTGGAGGTATTTTAGACACAGTCCTAACCACTACATCGGTCTTACCACTACTGTTATAGATTAAATTCACAATTTTATCTCTTGCAGGTGTTTTACGATGAGGTTTTGCGACTTTATTTCTTCCTTTGCCACTCGTACAGAGGGAGTCAACAAAATCTTTTAAAGATGTCTCAGAAGGAGGTTCTACAACTAAATTTCTTCTTTCTCCGCTCATACGGGTTGAGTTAAAAGAATCTTCTGGAAGTGTTTTAGCGAGAGGTTCTACAGCTATATCTCTTCCTTCTCTGCTCGTACGGGTTGAGTTAAAAGAATCTTCTGGAAGTGTTTTAGCGAGAGGTTCTTCAGCTATATCTCTTCCTTCTCTGCTCGTACGGGTTGAGTTAAAAGAATCTTGTGGAAGTGTTTTAGCGAGAGGTTCTACAGCTATATCTCTTCCTTCTCTGCTCGTACGGGTTGAGTTAAAAGAATCTTCTGGAAGTGTTTTAGCGAGAGGTTCTACAGCTATATCTCTTCCTTCTCTGCTCGTACGGGTTGAGTTAAAAGAATCTTCTGGAAGTGTTTCAGCGAGAGGATCTTTGACTGTATTTCTCCCTTCTCTGTTCGTACGGGTTGAATTTACAGAGTCTCTTGATGGTGTTTTAGCCAAAGGATCTATGATAATATTTCTCCCTTCTCCTCTCGTACAGGTTGAGTTAAAAGAATCTTCTGGAAGTGTTTCAGCGAGAGGATCTTTGACTGTATTTCTCCCTTCTCTGCTCGTACAGGTCGAGCTAACAGTGACTCCTGAAGGATTACATAGAGGATCAATAATATTATCTCCTTCTTCTGTGTCTATGTTCTCAGTTTTAATATAAACCATTGGTTCATCGTCAGTCTCCATTTCCATTTCAATATTTTCCTCTTTAACCTGCACTATATTGTCTTCAAATTCTATAGAACCTGATATTGTATTCTCTACTATTTCTGTGTCAATATTCTCTGATAAAGAAGACTGTTCATCCCCAGCGTTGTCTTCAATATGTACAATGTGAAATACTGCTTGAACGCTCAAATCTGATTTGATATTTTTGTATATTTCTTTTATTTTTGTGATGTCTGTTTTTCGTAACTGTAATGTGAAAATTACAACTTTGAAGTTTTCGAGAATATCGCTGTCTACAATGTTTGAATATGGAATTTTCTTGTACAACGGCGGATCCGGTGGGAGGGATCATGGGGGTTAGGACAACCCTATGCTTACTATTTTTTTAAATTAGATTTATTATTGTAATCGAAACGGAGCCTGTCCTGACTAGACCTTATTATGAGGGGCGGATTTATGTATAAGCTTTTTGGGCTGCAGCCCAGGGCCCCGTGATCATGAGGGCCCTCATTGAAGAAAAATGCACCTATATACATTATAAGAGTAGGTATCTTATCACAAGGTAGGTAAGTATCTTATCTCTCGCCTCCATTAGGTATTGCAATTTAGTCTCGGCAGTTATAACTTAGCTCTATTATATATCTTTTTAACTATTATTGTCCTAATTTGTTTTTTAAAGGTCTATATAATCTATACATAATTTATAGCAAACAGTTTTTTTGTCAAAATGACAATAACTTGATTATTGAGTTAAGGTAGGCCCCCCAAGTAGTGCTAGCCCAGGGCCCCAGAAATTCACAGTCCGCCCCTGCTTATTATACAGTCAACGGGTTAAAATAAAACACGACTTGTTGTCATGGATTTAGTAGAGATAAACTACTATGACATATCGCGCCCTTCCACAAATTCAAAACGTTTGAAAGTATTTACAATACTCACAACGCATGTGTGCGTACTGAGACGGCTCTCGAAACAAAAACGAATCAGCGATTTGTTGCTCGACTAGCGGCGTCATTGATTACTCATTATTAGTATGGCGCTGCACCGACATACTCTATGAAAATGACACGTGCGTTGTATTGCGCGGTCTTGCTAGTTATGATTGGTTGACCAACAAATCTGCCGACCTGCTAAAGACGAATACTTACAACTACATACAAACTCTTTCATACGGAATGTGACTACACCGATTGAAATAGTAATATGCAGGGGCGCGCCATGTAAAAGTTGTTTATTTCTACATCAAAAAGTTGCTCCGTCTCTCTCTAGTATAATAATTAATTTGTTGTATTTCTCTCTATTTTGTATATTATATTTTGTTTGTATGTATGTATATATTATCATATTTTATTCTTGGAAATGTTCTGTATCTGTGCACCTACTATATTTTGTCTTTGCATCAACCTAAGGTAGTCTCAAGTCCACCTTTGTACAGTGTATTTGTTTTTATATGTGCGTAAAGTTTAAATAAATAAATATAATAGGTAGGCTTGTATGACGAGATGTATGAACGTAGATGAGGCGAAAGGAGTATGTAAGGATCGTAGCAGGTGGCGTTTTATAGTTTCTGCCTACCCCCATGGGTAAAAGGAGTGAGTTTATGTATGTATGTATGTATGTATAATAGGTAAAAGTTTTGCTTACTTCTTCCCCTAAGTCCTGCAGCAAAGCATGGCTGAGCAGCGCTTTTCTTCTGAACACCGTAGCCGTTTTCAGCCTTGCAGCGCATTCCCAGCATAGGAACTCCATTAAAGAGAGGTTGTTTTCAGTAATCTGCAATGGGAGAATGGATAACAATGCGAATGGCTGAAAGAGTTGTATTATAATTCTCCTTTAGTCCCATGTAATAGGGGGCGAGCCTATTGCCATCAACCGGGCATAAATCCAGACTCCGTTTATGTATTTAATATTTTTTATTTCATATACTTATTAAATCATTACATTATATAATAATTAAACCTCAAACTAATGTAAAATACGTACAATTAAAAAAAAAAAGGCAGAAAGGAGAAACCTCATAGGGCATCAAAAAATTCGTCCGCGTCGCTGTCAATGGGGCAAGTGCCCAAAAGGCTGACAGCATTGCCACGTTGTATTTAATATGTTTAGAGGTATATCGGCTGGTCTGTTGGTCTAGTAGTTAGTGACCCTGACTGCTAGGACGGAGGTCGTGGGTTCGATTCCCACCCAGGACAAATCTTTGTGTGTTGAGCACGATGATTTGTTCTGTGTAACACATAACATCACGCCTGTAATCCCCGAAGGGTTAGGCAGAGGTGTACCTATTAGAACACCCACATTTCGCCAGTTATGTTTTTAGTCCCATGTAATAGGGGGCGAGCCTATTGCCATCAACCGGGCACAAATCCAGACTCCGAGGCTGCTACTGAGAAATTCCTGATGGAAAAACCCAATAACACTTTGCCCGACCTGGGAATCGAACCCAAGACCTCATGCACAGCAGTTCTCTTCTTTTTGTTCTGTGTCTGGGTGTTATTTATCTATAATATCTATGTATTTAGAAATATATAAGTATATTTATCAGTTATCTGGTTACCATAGTACAGGCTCTGCCTAGTTTGGGATCAGATGGCTTATTATATGATATTATTATATATGGGTATAACAGGAATGACTTACCACTAGTCCAGTAATCTTCTGGAACATGTCACTCAAGTCACAGCTCTTCATGTGATACATCTTGACATCCTCTGCTAGGCACACGCGACATACCTGCAATTTAAATAACATAACATCACGCCTGTAATCCCCGAAGGGTATAAAGCAGAGGGGTAGCCATTAGCAAACAAACATTTCGCTAGCTATGTTTAGGTCACATCAGGGGCGGACTGTGAATTTCTGGGGCCCTGGGCTAGCACTACTTGGGGGGCCTACCTTAAATTAATAATAAAGTGGTTGCCATTTTGACAAAGAACTGTTTGCCATAATGATGTATAGATTTACATACAAGAAAAAAAGTTATTTACTACCTTTAGTTTGAACATAAACACTTAAATTTATACAACTATGCTTTACAAACAGCGTGTTTCCGATTTACTCTGGCACCCACTGTAAGATTTAACTTGTGCCGGGGTTGCGGGACGGCCGGGGTTGCGGGACGTCTTAACAGGATACCGCGGCCCCGGAACGTAAAGGGCAACAGAAGGAACAGGGTGGTTTATTAGTCAGTAAAAGTATGACAGTCCCTTCCGCCCCACCCAGGGCGGAAGGAGTCATTTGATGATTTTTACAACTTAAAAAAAAAAAAAGATTTAACTTGTGTTTAGGGTGCCAGCGTCCTCGCCTGCCAAAACCAACAGATACATAACAACAACACGCCTGTACTCCCCGAAGGGTTAGGCAGAGGTGTACCCATTAGTACACCCACATTTCGCCACTTATGTTTTTAGTCCCATGTAATAGGGGGCGAGCCTATTGCCATCAACCGGGCACAAATCCAGACTCCGAGGCTGCTACTGAAAAATGCCTGATGGAAAAACCCAATAACACTTTGTCCGACCTGGGAATCGAACCCAAGACCTCATGCACAGCAGTCGCGCTTGCGACCACTAGACCAACGAGGCAGTGAGATTTGGTAGAAGGGGGTATTATTTTTAATTTTATACAAAGGTATTATTATATTAAAGGATTTCACATCCAGATTACTTTCTAAATAGTTACCGTAAAACGGGGTGTATAGAAAGGCAGGGGTGAATCGAAACGAAACTTTAAAAGAGATTTTAATGTTAAAATAATATAGTTTGTTGGCAAAAAAGACTCTCCTTTTTTTTCTGAATTATAATTTATAAATTAGTCTCATTGTTGGCGACCAACTTTATTAGTTTGACTTTAAATCCCTTTTAAAGTTCCGTCTCGATTCACCCCTGCCTCTCTATTCACCCCGTTTTACTGTAATCAACCAATAATTATTCTTTGGTAAGCCTATGTAATTATGTGGTTTTGTTTTAATAAGGTCAAGCATAAAGCTTCTTCCCTGTATTACAGTTTTAATGTGGATTTCCGATGAGACTTCTGACATTTCAGCAGAGGTAGAACTATCTTGTGTTGAAGGTAACACCACTTCTTCAATCTCATCATCTTCTTCAAACAAAGGTTTTGATGTATTCTTCTTGTAAATGGCACAATGAGTAGTTCGATCAGATGTTCTTGGCTTCCCTTGTACTCCTTTGCTGGCTTTTGTAAAGAATGGATTTTTAGAAAGTGTGTCCATATTAATTTGCATAAATGATGTAGAAGTTGTTGAAGATTTGCTGGGTTTAGGTTCAATAATTTCTTGATGATC
Source organism: Hoplodrina ambigua (assembly GCA_949774945.1). Taxonomy (NCBI): domain Eukaryota; kingdom Metazoa; phylum Arthropoda; class Insecta; order Lepidoptera; family Noctuidae; genus Hoplodrina; species Hoplodrina ambigua. The sequence continues at coordinate 3,363,631 of OX458994.1, forward strand.
AGTTGAAAGTGATATTCTGACAAGAGACTGTGGTAGCCGAGACTTCAACCTTGGCCGAACTTTCATTGTTATCCAGTACTGGTAGTTCTCCACATCTTCCTCCAACTAAAAGTTAAAATCATTCATCATCATCTGCCTAGCCTTTTCCCACCTATGTTGGGGTCGACTTCCAGTCTAACCGGATGCAGCTGAATACCAGTATTTTACATGGAGCGACTGCCTATCTGACCTCCACAACCCAGTAACTGGGTAATATGATACCCCTAGGTAAGACTGGTTGTCAGGCTTTTGGGCTTCTGACGACCCGTAACGACTGTCAACGATCCACGTATGACAGCCGGGACCAACGGCTTAACGTGCTTTTCGAGGCACGGAGGAGTCTCGGTGTGTAAAGATGGTCACCCATTCACGGACCAACCCAAAGCGTAGCTTAACCTGACGGATCGACCCGTGCGGCTGTTGTTACTTAGCCACGAGCTCCTCCATAAGTTAAAATCATTATGTTATCAAAATATACATATATCCATAGTTTGCAAAATATTACCCAGTGAAAAATTATAAAGGATTAGCACTAGCGTAGTTTTTGTAGTTATTTATTAGGACAAACTAGTAACGGAATAATATTTTAAACAAGATAAACACCACATGTTCAGAGCATTGTGTTGTGGTTTATAAAATACATTGTAATTTAGGTACTTACATTGAGGTGATCTTCGCATACATATATAACGCGTTTAGGACATGATATCCCCACAGCATTACACCACTCTTGTTTAGCCGAGCTAGGCACCGCAAAAAATACTTTTTGAGTATCTCTAGAATTGTTTTTGCAGGGTGGTACGAAACAATATTTAGGATCCTTCATTGGCGTATATGTTTCAATGGGATCCATTTTATTGGCGAAATATCAATCAAAGTTTATAATATTAACAGCAAGCAGCGTGTTATTTAAAGAATATTGTTTGTTTATAGATGTACTACATAAATGACATTGACATGTCTTGGTTGACAATGACATTTTGTTTTCATCATAAACATTGAAATGCATAGGCAAAAGTAACTAGCTCATTCCACCGTTCATGAGACGTCATAACAGGTTTTTTGATTTTGTTTTTTTTTCTTCATAGAAACTAAGAAATCAAAAAATATAAAAAATATGTATTTGAACTCAGGATACGAAAATTAAGAAATGGTATTTTTGTTTCACGGGCGTGTCAGTTTTGAAATATTGTCAATTGAGAATGAAGTAGCAGTAGTTGTTGAACCAGTACAATGTAATATTATGTACTAAAACCAATAATTTATTTTTTACTTGAATATGTTGTATGCTATTTTAATATTAAATTACATGTATAAAATTATACAGGGGAATTGAAAATTTATCCGAAACCTGAATAGGGGACATTGTACTCATCATTATGAACAACTTTTACTGTGGGACCAATCCTGAAACAAAGAAAAACAAGCTACTATAATTTAAAAAATTAAAAAACACGACTGCCAATTTGCACATATTTGTACTTTGTTTACTCGTCAGTTTTTTTACGACGTTTTTTATTTACAGTGTTATATATTATTTAGATCTACTTGTCAAATTCTAGACGAAAAACAGAGACAGGGCCAGATTCATTAAAAAAAAAAATTGAGGCTGGTATAAATTTACGTTTTAAAGTGACCACAAAGGATTCTTTTTATTTTTAACTAGCCTATGTTACTCGGAACGATGCAAGGATTGTAACGATACCCCATACATCTAAATCGGTTCAGGCGTTTAAAAGTTATGGTGGAATAAAGAATCTCGCATACATACATACATATATACATACATACATTAACCCTGAACACATAACACTCCTTTTTTTGGGGCAGTCGTGTAATAAATCAGCTGTTCCCTACAAAAATACTACATAACAAGATCGTAATGTACGGATCAGCTTGTTTTTTTTTCATGATTTCAGGGTCAGTCCATAGTAAAAGTTGTTCATAATGATGAGTACAATGACCCCTTTTAGGTTTCGGGTATATTTTCAATTACCCTGTATAGTATTAAGTTGAATAGTATACTTACAGACTCCACGGTGGGTTCATCATCACTAGAAACCGCCTCACTCTTCATTTGTCTTGATGCAGCATTCCAACAAGGATGACATACTCGTTTCAAGTGCAAAATCTAAAAATAAGAAAATATTACATGTATGTAGGGTCTCCATCCGTCCGGGTTACCCTGGATTAGTCCTAGTTTAGAGGGCGTCCGGGGGATGTGTCAAAAAGTGTCCTTTAGAAGTCAAGAAGTGGCGTTTAGTGTCAGGGAAATCCTGATTAATTTAAAGATAGGCGATAAATAAACCAATGTTAGTTAATAATATTTTTTTTTTGTTTGTTAGCCTGTTCTGTCCCACTCCTGGGCAAAGGCCTCCCGCCACTCCTTCCATCTTTCCCTATTCAGGAAAGCGGCAGACCATGGGATGGCGGAGATGGCGGGACGAACTGGATGGATTTCTCCAAAACTGGAGGGATGAGGCACTAAATACGGAATAATATTTTATTGTAAAAAAAAATGTTTTTGGTATGTCCGGGAAAAAAACCGAATTTCACCCAACTGTCCGGGGTTTTTTAAGATTTTACATGTATACTCGGCTCGTAAAGAGACCGAGTAGTCGGCTAAGCCAATCACTGTTTCGGGAGTATTCGTTAATTTCCGTGACGCTTCGTTTTTTATTTAAATTTCCGTGAGTTTTACGAGGGGTATCGTGTTACCCAGTTACTGGGCTGTGGAGGTAGACAGTCGCACCATGTAAAATATTTGTTTTCAGCTGTATCAGGTTAGACTGAGAGTCAACCAAAATAAAGGTCATGGCACATTATTCCAGCACCGCTCTAGACCAGTACTTGTCATTCAAATTAGAGCATTAAATCGTGAGTAGTATAATATATTTCATAATGTCAATATAAAAAAGTCAACGGCGGGCGGTCAGCGCGCTTGCCGCTACCATATAACTCGCCTCGCAGTCTCCGCGCGGTCTGTGAGCTTGCGCCTCGCGGACGGCTAGCCGTAGCCTAAATTCGAGGCGACGCCGTGCTGGTGTCAAGTCAAGTCAAGTCAAATCATTTATTTCAATTAGGCCAATAAGGCACTTTTGAACGTCAAACACAAAAAACAAAATAGAATTGAATCTAGTTGCCCCTTCCAAAAGGTAGTTTTGTATGGAGAAGAATGGGCAAGAAACTCCATACGTACTCTTTTAAAATCAATGTTTACAATATTTGTTTACAGAATCATACACGACATGGCACGTGAAAGCAATGTATGTACCCTATAAAAAAAACTAATTAATCATAATAATTAAAAGGCACAAATTAAGAATTTAAAAGTTAAAATATGTTCAAATATACATAGTTTTCACGTGTTTACAAATATTGGAACTACAGACGACCACTCATAACATCTCAACCAACATGAAATAGTGTGTGAGTCCGCGCAATCTATAACACACTTCAAAATCAATAATCAAAAATAAAACAAAAATAAAACAAAATTAAGTATTAAGAAAAATGAAAAACAAAAAAAACATTAGTAACCAGTTTGATTTTGTCTAGAATGTATCATTGTCCCATGGAGCAGGACCAGCATGTTTCCAAGCATTCTTATCTTGATTGTAATCCTCTAATTTGTAATATGCTTGTCTGCAAAGTGTACTTTTAATGTGTGTCTTAAATTTCCTTTCATTTAATTTTAATATATCAGAAGGAATTTTATTGTAACATTTAACACAGTACCCCATAAAAGATGTATTTACTTTAGACAACCTAAAATATGGTTGAGCTATTTTATCTTTATTTCTAGTATTAATATTATGTCTATCACTTATTTTATTAAAAAGTTTTAGATTTTTTCTCACATACATAATATTTTCATAAATAAATTGGCAAGGTACTGTCATAATGAACATGGTGTTGAACAGTGCCATGACCTTAATCATAAAAAGGCTAGCAAGATAATAGTAATTATACCAAGATTAAGGCGCTTTGCAAACAGAGCAACTATTGCAGCAACTGGCAACTAGCTGTTTACATATATTTCAATTGGACTATGCACACATTGTAACTCGAATTTCGAGTTCTGGCGATCGTCAACAGTTTTCAGTTGCTGCAATCGATAACTAAGTTAGTTCCTAATTGCCGCAACTAGCAACTGTTAAATATTATAGGTACCGTTAACGCCGATCGCTGCGTAGATTGAGCAACTCGGCAATGAAAGTAGCGCACAGATTGTCATAAAGTTGCGGCAACCGTAAACGTTATAGCAACTATCAACTTTTACAGGAAACTTTTAAATAGTTGATAGTTGCCTCAACTTTAGTTGTAAAGCACCGCAAAGCACCTAAAACACTTACGTGATGAGCTGGTGTCCATCTTAGTAGAACGTTCCTTTGCGGGTAGTTTTGACTAACTTTGTGAGATCTTCGATTTTCAATAGATGTGCCACATGTATAGCAAACGTTTCGGTGTCCTAAAGCAGGTGACGCAAGGGACAACGTAGTGGTTGACGATGTCCAGTTTTGTAATAATACAAAACATTCGACACACACGACGTCATATAAGGTCAACTGAAAAGGTAATAAGAAATAAAAAACTAATTTTAAAAAATATTTTTAAAAACATTATTTCTTTCAATATTATTACAATATTGAGTATTGGACAGTATTGTCATCACAACTAGAGGTGTATGCAAAATTTCAGCTCAATCGGATAACAACAAATGGTCGAAAAATGGTTTACAAATTTTGAAAGGACAACTTACATACATACAAACAGTGCAAGCTAAACAAAAGCTTATAAAAACAATGAATTCCTAAGCCCTTTTTAGGAGGTTCCCTATGTGAATTCGAATAACGTAAGATCGAATAACACTTGCTTGAAAACGTTAGCTCCGTAGCAAATAATGTCGAAGAATTTGAAAAGAAACATGCAACGGATCATCGAACGGTTCCGCTCGGATCAGCTGATCTCGCAACACGCGTTCCGTACACTTTTTACCGCTGAGTACAATTTTAAGACGAGTATAAGGTTGCGCTGTTTGGCACTCAGATAGTTACGAAATAGGCATTGCACTAAAAAAGAATTTCCTAAAATTCCCCCCCTAAGGGGATGAAATGGGGGACCGACATTTACTCGGACGAAGTCGCGGGTAAAATCTAGTATTATATTACTGTACATTGCAATATAAACTTACCACAGTAGGCGTTACCCAAGATTTTAGAAGGTTATAAATCCTCTCGTCTAATTTATCTACTCGACGTCTTTGAAGATGAGGCGGCAAACTTAAGAAACAATTGACACACCGGCGATAAAGATTGTTGTTCAACCGTCTTACTGATGCTGACATCACTGAAAAGGAAAACAAGAGTCCAAGCAAGGGCGGATACAGCCTGCAACTAAGAGGTCATATTATAAGATCTAGTCAGGACAGGCTCTGTTTCGAATACAATAATAATTCTAATTAAAAGAAAATAGTTAGCCCAGGGGTCAACGCCTGCCGGGGTTGCGGGACGTCTTAACAGGATACTGTGGCCCCGGAACGAATAAACGATTTGATTAAATTTGATTTAACGAATAAATGATTTGATTTGATTTGAACGTTAAGGGTAACAGAAGGAACAGGGTGGTTTTTTCTACCGCCTAAAAAATCATGGATGTCATGACCCCCATGATCCACCTCCTCTGGAACCGCCCTTGAGTCCAAGGCTCAGTTAAAAATTAAAATAGAGTCAATTTTGCTCACTTATCACTAAAAGCAGACATTTGTATCTGAACTGAATTTTTTAAATCCTTGCAAAACGAAATAAGACAAGGGATATATCTATACCATTATACCATCATGCCTGTAATCCCCAAAGGGTTAGGCAGGGGTGTACCCATAAGTACACCCACATTTTGGGCAAGCCTATTGCCATTAACCAGGCACAAATCCAGACTTCGATGTTTTTTTAAATTCCAGCTCAATTGGATAGCAACAAATGGTTGGAAAATGGTTTGCAATAATCCATACTAATATTACTCGTCTCGTGCGAAAGTGTGTCTGTCTGTTACCCCCTCACGCTTAAACCGCTGAATCGATTTTGATGAAATTTGGCATAGAGATAGTCTAAGACCCGGGGAAGGACATAGAATAGTTTTTGTCCCAGAAATCACCCCTTAAGGCGGTGAAAAGGGGGGTGGAAGTTTGTATGCAAGTACGATATAAACAAGTTCCACGCGGACGTAGTTGCGGGCAAAAGCTAATGGCAAATATGGTTTGGCGTTTCCGAGTATATTTTCAAAGTTGAAAATATCAGCTTTTGACTAATAATAATATTATGTATGGCTTCTTTATGAAAAAAAAACTCAAGAATTATTAGTGCCAATGGATTGATTATTCAATTTAAAGCATTATAAGAATGTTTTCTAAACGTTTCAATATCTATTACTTACCTTCAACTCGATTTTTAATAAACACACTAAAAGTTTTTAAACACACCAAAAGTTTTCGGAAAGGACTATAAACACAATTGACATTGACTATAAGCCGCGAAAAATGACAATAGCAGCCGAAATTTCAAACGCAAAAAACTTTCTGGGTTGCCACAATTTAATCTAGAATCGATATCAAAGTAGAAAAATCGACTAAGTCGCTGGTTTTAGCGAAACTGTGTCACACGTCAATGCAAATTTCATGACAGATGTCATTGATGTTAATAATTGACAGTTGACAGTTCCTATTTGTATTAATTTGGATTGTGTGATTAAGATTATTACATTTGCATTACTTTTTAGTTGACAAAACGAAAGAAAACCAATAAGGAAGAGTTGAAGTCGCAGTTATATTTTCTGAATACACATTACCTACAAGTCTGTGCCCTGTGGAGTTTAGTAAACTTTGCATTAGCAGGATAAGCGGGCCCAATAGGCCGTAGTTTGTGTGTTATAGTGTCTAGTAAATAAAAGAAAGACGTTTATTACACTTGCTCGTGTGCAAGGCAGAGATTTCTTACTCAAAACCTCTTTACTCTTTTTCAAAAGCTTCACCAAGTAAAGGAAATTTTTCATGAATAAAAATTCGCACCAAGTGCTTGGATCTGCGTGAAAACAATGAAGTGTTGCATACAGAACTGTGGTAATAGCGGGAAACTGAAGAAATTATGCCAGTCTAGCAGTTCTAGCTCTGAGAGAATCACATTTCATTTGTGAGTCCTTAATTTTTATTTTTTACAAACCGTAGTTAGTACATTTTTGATAATGAAGTGCCGTTTCTGTAGACCTCTCACCAAATTGTCTACCCACCGTTGTGGCTTGATAAAGTAAGAGGCTCAATTACAAAAAAAAATATGACAAAAAAATAAATAAACAAGGAATTGATAAACAAAGCTAATGTCATCAAAAAACTTATCCGCATTGCTTTCCACTAGAAATGTGCCGAAAAGAGTGGCCGCTTTGCCACATTGGATGGCAATGCTTAACCTCTGGCCAAGGTCCAGCCCTTTAGTCACGGGAAGTGTCAACTAACGGTTTGGACAATTCCTTGAAGAGGCCACGGGCACACGAACCCCATAACCCGAAACTAAACCTTAGCATTTTAACCCGTAGACTAACACGCGGCTACGTACCACTGTTCGTGTGTTCGCCATAGAAAAACACATACGGTGTGTGTGCACCGCACTCACGTTTTTTAGTCGAAACACAACATTTGTGTTTTCCCGCAGAATGAGTTAATGGACTGCCTCGTTGGTCTAGTGGTCGCAAAGCGCGACTGCTGAGCACGAGGTCTTGGGTTCGATTCCCAGGTCGGGCAAAGTGTTATTGGGTTTTTCCATCAGGAATTTCTTAGTAGCAGCCTTGGAGTCTGGATTTGTGCCCGGTTGATGGCAATAGGCTCGCCCCCTATTACATGGGACTTAAACATAACTGGCGAAATGTTGGTGTACTAATGGGTACACCTCTGCCTAACCCTTAGGGAATAACAGGCGTGATGTTATGTTATGTTATGAGTTAATGAAGTAAAATTATTAATTTCAGGTTCCCTAAAGACCCAAAACAGCGTGTATCCTGGCTGGAGTCCCTGGCCATACCGAACTGGATGCCGACCAACAGAACGGTGATTTGTTCTGATCATTTTAAAGATGACGATTTTTACTTTACGAAGCAAGGAATCAGAAGGATTAAGCATGGAGTTATACCTGTTATTGGCGTGAGTCAAATTAATTACTCAAGTCGCTAGTAATGAGAGTAATACTAATGTGTTAAAGTCAAAGTCAAAGTCAAATCATTTATTTCAATTAGGCCAATAAGGCACTTTTGAACGTCAAACACAAAAAACAAAATAGAATGAATCTAGTTGCCCCTTCCAAAAGGTAGTTTTGTATGGAGAAGAATGGGCAAGAAACTCCATACTCTTTTAACTAATACACATTTGGTTATTTTTAGGATAACTGCTATGGACCTGCTGCTTCAAGGGTAAGAAACTTCTTCACTTAAATATTTATCGAAAAACATAGGATTTCGTGGCAAACTTAAAACCGCATGCGAAGGTCAATCGAGGTTATGCAACGTTGAGGTCGGTTCTTGGATACCATCCAAGGACCGTTCAAACCGAAACCCCTCCGAGCGTTGGATACCACAGGTTAGGTTAGGTTAGCTGGGCTGTTTGCGCACTTAGCCTCTTTATTGGGCCATTATGCGTATAAAAAATATCCTTGAGGAGATACTCCAACCATCCCAGGTCCTCCCAGAATGCCAGCAGTCTTTTCAGACTGTTGCAGGCTTTGGGGAGCGATACCGGCGATTGGAGAGTCCGTGCCTGTTGATCTGCCACGCTTCTGCACTCCAAGAGCATGTGCGTTGGATACCACATTGTTATTAAGATATTTGCCCTGGTTATCAAGTTCTTACATGAATATAGAACTCTGAAAGGGTATCGTATTACCCAGTTAAGGGGTTGTGGAGGTCATATAGGCAGTCGCTCCATGTAAAATACTGGTATTCAGCTGCATCCGGTTAGACTGGAAGCTGACCCCGAAATTAAGAAAAAGCTAGGCAGAGAGAAAATTTTATTTTATTTTATTTGTTAGGGACAAAAAAATAGAAGATTAGATACTATCTTTTAATATTGTGTCACTAAAGTTGTGTTTTGTTTAATTTGTAGATTTGCAAACTATGTCTAGCATTGGATGAGAAGATGTTTCAATTAAAAGAGTTCAGTTTGGACAAATTGTATCAAGACGTCATGGGATTTGTGGTAAGTCATAAAATAAACAAATTTCATCAAAATCGGTTCAGTGGTTTGGTCGTGAAAACGTAACAGACACACTGAGTAAACTAATAATACATGTACAACATAACGCCTGTAATCCCCGAAGTGTTAGGCACCCACATTCAGCCAGTTATGTTTAAGTCCCATGTAATAGGGGGCGAGCCTATTGCCATCAACCAGGCACAAATCCATACTCCGAGGTTGCTACTGATAAACTGATGGAAAAACCATGCTTAATTAAAGATCTAATTTAACCTGTCCATTTCTTTCAGCCAAGGATAGATGAAAAAGACAGACTACCAATGGGCATATGTTGGGAATGCACTGCACGGCTGCAGTCAGCCGCTTCATTCAGATCTAAAGCGCTTTTCAGCGATGCATTGCTGTATGATCATCTAAGCAACAATAATGAGGTAAGTCTAAATAATAATACTATTCCCACATCAAGGAAAATACGCCTCATACAGAGAAAGCCCGCGACTTCGTCCGCATAAATATCGGACCCCGATTTCTTCCCCTTAGGGGGTGAACACGGGAGGGAAGGAACAGGGTGGTTTTTTAGTCAGTAAAAGACTGGCAGTCTTTTCCGCCCTGGGTGGGACGGAAGGGACTGCCAGTCTTTTACTCATTTGATGATTTTTGCCAACACAAAAAAAAAGCGGGTGAATTTTATAAAATCCGTTCTAGACAGATGTCTGCTTATTATAATCTACCTCCCTGCAAACTTTTATGTTTATATGTCAAGCGGTTTTTGATATTTCGTGATGAGTGAGTGAGCAAGCGACCTTTCGCTTTTATATCACACGCTCAACCTCATAGTGAGTGACACGGACTTATTCTGTTGTTCTCTGAGTGAATTCACAAGTAATGCTTTATTTGTTATTAGTTATAAGTTACAATTAAGTTAGGATAAATTAAGGCGCATTTACCGCATTGGGATATCCTGTAATGGTAGATGTAAGAAAATAAATATATTTATATAAGCAACCACGTGTTTAACATCCAATATTATATTTACAGCTAAAAATAACTGATGTACAGAACCTACATCGTAAACACAACAATTTGAAAACAACACTAGCTATTCGGGAAGTATTTAAATTTAATAGTCACAATATTGAAGAACACGCACCTAACACTTTAATTAAAACTGAAGTGATAGGCATTCCACATAACGAGGAGGTCGAAATTGAAGTACAAAACTTAATAACAGAGAAAATAACAATAAAAGATGAAAAAAAAAATGAACTTATAGAAGAGATTTTCTCTAACAATGATATGAAAACTGAAATTGATTTAATACCTCTCACTGAGGTGCAAGTAGTGGAAACAGCAGATGTTGAAGGTGACCCCGAGTTTACAAAAGAAGTAAACGTTAATGATTTCAAAATGAATTTTGATGACATTTTACTTAAAAATAATGATGAAAATGAATGTGATGATAGCGCTATGAATCTGTCATTAGACAGTGATGATGAAGATGGAAAATCGAATGTTTTAAATGATGAAGTTGATTGTATAGAAGAAAAATCAACTGAAGATACAAAGAAAAAAAGTAAGCTTAAAAAAAATATAAAGGAAAGCGATGACAGTGGTTTATGCATGAAATCAAGGTAAGGAAACTTTATCATAACATTACGCCTGTAAACCCCAAAGGGTTAGGCAGAGGTATATCCATTAGTACACCCACACTGCCTCGTTGGTCTAAAAGTCGCAAAATGAGACTGCTGCTAAGGTTTTGGGTTCGATTCCCAGGTTGGGCAGTGTTATTCAGTTTTTCCATTAGGATTTTTTCTGTGGCAGACTCGGAGCATAGATTTGTGCCCGGTTGATGGCAATAGGCTCGCCCACACATGGGACACACATCATCATCAGACTAGCTTTTTCCCAACTTTGCTGGGGTTGACTTCCAGTCTAAACGGATGCAGCTGAGTACCAGTATTTTACATGGAGCGACTGCCTATCTGGCCTCCACAAACTGTGTGTATGTGTGTCCCACTAACTGGGACACACATAACTGGCGAATTCTGGGTGTACTAACAGGCACACCCCTGCCTAACCCTTAGGGGATTACAGGCATGATGTTATGTGAAAAAAACCTTATAATAATTACCCAATTTCCGTCTCCAGACCAAAGAAAAAGCAGCCATATGTGAAACCAGCCATTCCAATCGATGAGGAAATATTCACCGTCGTCATGTTGAACCCCGACACGCTGAGGCAAGAGATTCTGGCTCGCAGGGAATGCGAGAGATATACCAAAGCGCCGTACAAGTGCGACGTATGCTATAAGGGGTTCCCGACGAAGGATAAGCAGGAAAGACACGTGTTAAAACATAGCGAGGTAAAGGTGCTCCCTCACCGGGAGTATTCGCGTGTAATGTAACGTTACAGATTTGAGCATTACATCAGTGAAGGACGAGAACCGAGCATTACAATGCGCACCTTGTAACCAGAGGCGGACTGTGAATTTGTGGGGCCCTGGGCTGCTAACACTATTTGGGGGCCTACCTTATTTTTCAAAAAACTGTTTGCTATGAATGCATTTTGCATTGCAGAAGTAAGTTAAGTTCATTGTTACAGTTGAGGTTGAATAGCAGTCCGAACTTAAGGCGAGGGAGCGTCAAGGAGCGGAGAATAAAGTGATAAAACACAGTGATAATTTATTTTTAAAATGACAGTTTTTTCTCCATCGGGGGCTGGGGCCCTTTATATTCAGGGGGCCCTGGGCTGCAGCCCAAAAAGCGTATTTATAGATCCGCCCCTGCTTGTAATGATACAATGTCTAATATCTTGATACAACTTGTAACATCAATGCGCTCCACTTCCAATGTAATGCTCAAAGTCTATATGTTACATTACACGCAAACGCTCGTTAGTCAGGGAGGTATTATTGTAATGTAATGCTCAAAGTTGAATCTGTAATGTTACAATACACGTGAATGCTCCCGGTGAGGGAGCACCTTAAGAATCACTTTTGATGTAATTTTCATCCACACTTTAGAGCAATAATTCACAAAGTGGGGGGTATGGGACAATCGACGGGGTTCCACGATGGTGGGAAAATGAAATGGGGGTTCACAAGTTGTTAATTTGGCTTTGGGGGGTTGTTGGTTTGGCTTTGCATATAATAAATAAATAAATAAATAAATAATAAATAAATATCTTGGGACAACTCACACACGGCTATCTGATCCCAAGCTAAGCAGAGCTTGTGTTATGGTAACCAGACAACTGATATACATACTAATATAATTTATAAATACATACATATAATAGATAAATCACACCCAGACACAGAACCAACAATCATGCTCATCACACAAAGTTTGTCCTGGGTGGGAATCGAACCCACGACCTCCGGCTTAGCAGTCAGGGCCACTAACCACTAGACCAACAGGCCCGTCAAATATTAATGTAGGCAGAAAACATACTACTTCATGATGGTTGAGCTAGGTGGTGCTGATCCATGCGTCATGCTCGTGAACAAGTGCTGGCACTTGGGATTGGTCATCTCTTAACTGCTATGGCTTACATCTTTATTTTTTTTTTATATTTAATTTCTGTTTTATATTCATCTTTGTTGTGATCACATGTAGAATCAACAGGAATAATGTAACCAGGATTTTGTAAAAACTAATTTAAAAGAGTGCCGTGGAGTTTCTTGCTCCGTTTTGGAACGAGCAACTAGCTTCAATTTTCGGACTAACTGACTGACTCCTTGACAATTCAAAAGTGCCTGTAAATGGTCTAATTGAAATATTTTTATTTGACTTTGACTCAAAAAACATATAGACAGGTTAAAAATATTAACACTTTTATATCGTGTTTGTGTTCGTGGAATTATTTTGAAACCTTTGAATTTCAGTGAGCACTGAAATTGATAAAGCTATACAGAGTGAAACTTTTTTGAAAGTCGTTTTTCTATACATTTTTTTTTTTCATTCTTTCAGAAAAGCGGTTCCGTTCAGTGCGACATTTGTAATGTCCGCTTGAAAAAAAGCAGAGACCTGCGCGCGCATATGAAACAACAACACACCTCGGAATTTTTATGCAAACTATGCCCTATGGTTACAAGAAATAGGTAAGTTTTTCTTTTTACAAAAACAAGTTGTAATGTTCTAACTGAACTCTTAAATAAAATAAATAAATAAATATCTTGGGACAACTCACACACGGCTGTCTGATCCCAAGCTAAGCAGAGCTTGTGTTATGGTAACCAGACAACTGATATACATACTTATATAATTTATAAATACATACATATAATAGATAAATCACACCCAGACACAGAACCAACAATCATGCTCATCACACAAAGTTTTTCCTGGGTGGGAATCGAACCCACGACCTCCGGCTTAGCAGTCAGGGCCTCTAACCACTAGACCAACAGTCCCGTCAAAAATATCCCCACAATCCATGTATTGTTGTACGCATCCATAAGCACAATAATTTGTTACATTACATGGTATTATAAACCAGAGATGTTATGGATATGATATTTCGGATCTGGATACGGAATTACGGATATGAATATATGAATAAAATTATATCGGTTTCAAATACGGTTACGGATATGTAATTATTTCGGATTATCCGATAGTTTCGGTTACGGATATTAGATTGATATTAAACACAAATAGTATGTAATAATTTAGTTAATTTTTTTTTTTTGTTAGCCGTTACTGTCCCACTCCTGGGCAAAGGCCTCCCCCCATTCCTTCCACTTTCCTCTGTGTTGTGCCACTTCTCGCCAGTTCCTGAAGAAGCCATCCAAGGCGTCCCGCCATCTCCTCCTCGGTCTGCCACGACCCCGTCTTACCGTGTCAGGGCTCCACTCTTGTGATATGCGGGCCCATCGCTTAGCGTCCGACGGCATCCGACAGACATGGCCCGCCCAGTCCCATTTAAGTTTTGCAGCTCTTTGAGCTACGTCAATAATTTGCGTTTTGGAGCGCTGTGTGGTGTTTCTGATGTGGTCGGTCAATTTAACATTAAGTATACTGAGCTTCATCGCCCGTTGGCATACCTTGAGTTTGGGACTTCTGGATGTTGGTCAAAGACCAAGTCTGTGCACCATAAGTTAAGTTGGGGAGAATGCACATGTCCATTAGCTTGCTTTTTAAGTTATATTTATAGGTTTTATTTAGTGTAGGTAATCATTTAGTATTATAATCAGTCATATGGGTAAGTAATTATGTATTTAGAGCAAGATTCACGTGGCGCATGAGCGGTGAAAAAACCAGTCGAAGCATGTCGTTTTATTTAGACACCCCCTATTCGCAACTATCCGAATCTTGTGAAACGGATACGGTTACAGATATATTTTATTTCGGATATCCGATAGTTTCGGTTACAGTTACGGAGTTCCATAACATCCCTGTTATAAACAGTGATTATTCACACCGTAAATATGTATAAGTAATTTCCCAGCAGTAATGTTTTTTTTTTGTTAGCCTTTACTGTCCCACTCCTGGGCAAAGGCCTCTCCCCATTCTTTCCACTTTCCTCTGTGCTGTGCTTTTTCTCGCCAGTTCCTGAGGTCGCCATCTAAGGCGTCCCGCCATCTCCTCCTCGGCAGTAACGTTTGCTCAATGTTGTTTGGTTTATTGAGCAGTATGCGTAGTTAATGACTATGTGATGTGTCTTTTTACCAATGAGACCTTTTCTATTTTATATGCTTTCTAAGTATATCTTGGTCGTCACTGACATCGATGAACGAAAACATCGTTAGGAAACTTGGACTTATGATTAAATAATAAGTCTGAAATCGCCAATCAGCCTTGAGCAACCGTGGTCTTCTTCTTCTTATCGTGTGGGTAGTAAGGACTTACGACCCCACACACCCTAGTGTCAGAGTCTCTAAACCGCCTCAAGGGCCTCTGACATGGTTTGAGTGGAACAGTAAGTCCAGGTTTCTCACTTTCTCACAGTCTTCACCGATGCCAGTGATGTCCAAGATAAACTTAAGAAAGTACATATGAATTGAAAAATTCGCATTGGTACTTGCCCGGATTTGAATCCACAACCTCATGCATGAGAGGCGGGCGCCTTAACCACTACGCCATCACGACACGAACAAACGTGGTGATCAATGCTCATGGCTTCTCTGTATAAGAAGAGGACTTTGCCCTGCAGTGCCCTGCAGTGGGACAGTAATATACTGGTATTACAATAGTAATAGTAATTATAATAGTAATTTTTATTTTCTTTACTTCTTAATAAAGAAGTAAAGAAAATAAAAAAGAAAAAAATAGAAAGAAAAATTAAGTAAAAGAAAGAAATATGAAAGATTAATTAAGTATGTAAATGTTACTCCTTATATCACATATATTGTTTATCTGTTTGTTATTCCAAATAAATAAAATAAAATAAAATAAGAAGTAAATCTGCTATTTCAGAAACGTCGCACTAGGACATATGAAGTACCACGCTGGCAGCAAGTATGAATGTCCACAGTGTTTGGTTGAATTTGAGTGAGTATTTACTTCAACTATGTAAGGCAACTGTACGACGAATTATATAAGAACTAGCTTTTGCCCGCGACTTCTTCCGCGTAAACTTCGGTTATCGCGGACATAGACAAAGTCGCGGAAAAAATTACCCATGTCCTGTCATTTCCATTCGAAACGACACGTGGCGCCATCTACGATCATAAGAACGTTATTGTGATTTCCCTCGGAAACAGTACTTTTTTTCGGGATTAAAGATACCCTATGTTCGTTCCTGTACACCTGGCAACGTATATGCAAAATTTCAGGATGATCGGTTCAGTGGCTTAGGCGTAAAATGGTAACAAACAAACAAACAAACTAACTTTCGCATTTATAATATTAGTAAGGATTTATTGACAAATGACCAATCAATTGACGTACATTTTATGACCATTCCGAGTTGGCCATTCCGAGAATTAGGCTTTTAAAGAATTTGCTATTTTGAGAACTAGTCCTTTTGCGACTCTGTTGCCATTTTGAGAATTAGGCTTTCTGCGCCTAAACTAGATTAATTAGTATCTACTTCACAGTTTTTTCTTTATTTACAGAAAACAAACAACGTTATTAAACCATTTACGTTTGAAGCACATGTCGGATCACGTTTGTGATTTGTGTGGATACACGTTTGTCAGCAAAACTGGCGTCGAAGTACACAAAAGGATGAAACACAAACTATTTGATAAAACTGTGAGTTTTTATGAGTTACTAGCTTTTACCCGCGACTTCGTCCGCGTAAATGTCGGTTATCAATAGGGTTGCCAACTCTTTACATACATACATACATAAACTAAGTCGTTTTTCCCATGGGGGTAGGCAGAAACCACAGAACGCCACCTGCTACGATCCTTACATACTCCTTTCGCCTCATCCACGTTCATCCATCTCGTCACAAAAGCACGCCGGTTACGAGTATTCCGCACCTGACCAACTCCTTGTCAGTCAAAAATAGTAGTTTTAAAATGATTATCGATAATTTTTTTTTAAAAAGAACACTCCATTATTTGTAATTTAACTTAGTTATCCCTTTTTACAAACAAAACTATTCAACTTTTCACATTTATTACTCTTTCAACTGTACGTAACGCGTGCACAGCTGATCCGAGCGAGGCCGGTCGATGACCCCAATTTTTTTCTTTCATATTTTGTTTTTTTTTCGGTACCTAAGTTGTTTGTTATCATGAATACAATTATGTGTATAAATATCGTACACTAATTACCACTCACCCTATTATGTAATTAAATCTTTAAGTTGTAATAAACTGGTATATCTTCTATCATGGGGCCCATTCCCCCTATCTTTGGGTCGCAGGGGGGCCACATGGGGGCCTGCATGTCCATGTCTTCGAATATATGGAGTGACTACCTGTCATTCTACATATTCGGAAGTTAATAGTATCTCCATAGATATATAATATCTTTATTTATGTTACAGACAGAATTTAAAGGGCCATTCTGCGAAATTTGTGACGTTAAGTTTTTAAACAAGAAGGCATATGGCAGACATCTTAGATTATCCTCTAAGCATATCAAAGAAGATGACCCGTAAGTACCTAGAAAAATATTGATAAGTATTTTTAAGTGGTAGCGCAAACTAAACTTTATACACGGTGTAGTGTATGCGCAGACGCATTGGCAGTCACCGGCCGTAGGCGAGTGTGCACGCGTTCTGGTTGTGCATACTGTACATCTACCTAAGTCTCTAAAAGCGTGTGTTTTACTGATCCTTGAGACATTACACACGGGTATTAAAGATTTTTTTTTTTTCCCAAATACATAAAACATACAACATCACGCAGGGGCAGAAGTGTACCCATTAGTACACCCACATTTCGCCAGTTATGTTGAAGTCCCATGTAATAGGGGCGAGATAAACATAAAAAATACACTACAAGAAATAAGAAAAAAATGACAATACATAAAACAATTGCCTCGTTGGTCTAGTGGTCGCAAAGCGCGACTGCTTTACATGAGGTCTTGGGTTCCATTCGCAGGTCGAGCAGTGTTATTGAGTTGATCCATCAATAATTTCTCAATAGCAGCCTCGGAGTCTGGATTTGTGCCCGGTTGATGGCAATAGGCTCGCCCCCTATTACATGAGACTTAAACACTACACTAATGGGCAATGGGTGCATCTCTGCCTAACTCTTCGGGGATTACAGGCGTGATGTTATTTTTATATAGCTCTATATGTCTCTTTCTGTTTTTAGTAATCGCATGAGTAATGATCCGTCCATCAAACAGCGGCGTCTTGGCTCAACGTGGGTGAATGCTGTCAGACGCCCTATTATATTCCGCAGAGACACCAACAGACTACCCGTGAATAACAGACCTGTGACTTGTGAGCAGGTATGTCATTATAAAATTGACTAGCTTCTGTCCCCGACTTCGTCCGCGTAAAGGTCGGTTTTCTTCTTTTTTGTCCAAATACTTACTTTTTTTCTGAAATAGAAGTAGCCTAAGTTACTTCTTATAACATCAGCTATTTGTCAGTGAAAGTCACGTCGAAATCTGTACAGCTGTTTCGGAGATTAGCCGGATAAAACAAAAAAAAAACTAAACAATTGTATTTTTAGTAGAAGTGCCACTTTATTTTTATTTATTTGTATAAATAATGTTCACTGATTTTTTTAGACCTATGTATCTTGCTTATGTGTAGAAAGTTTCATTAAAATCGGTTAAACATGTCGAAAAAGATGCATCAAGTATATTATATCCAGGATTTTGTTAAAACCTAATTGAAAAGAGTATCCGTGGAGTTTCTTGCTCGTTCTTCTCCATAGAGGCCTACCTCCGTTTTGGAACGAGCAACTAGCTTCAACTTTCAGACTAACTGACCGACTCCTTGACAATTCAAAAGTGCCTGTAAATGGTCTAATTCAGGGTTGGGCAATCTTTTGGCAGGCATTTAAACTAAAGACGGGCCGCAATAGTGATATCCCTAGAAGTCAAATATACCTAAGTCATACATATCCCAACAAAAAAAATGTTATTAAATTTTTTTTAAAACATACTTATTGAATTCGTACACATAATACCTCCATTATGTTTGGACTATATAGCTTGAAAGATAACCAATAAAAATCATTCAGAAATGAAAACTACAAAATACCTAAATAGGTAACTGATTTTATACTAATCATTCATTCACGAGCCGCAAGTAAAACGTCCACCGGCCGCTGGTCTAATTGAAATTAATGTTTCGACTTTGACTTTGGTTGTTTCAGTGTGGGGTACAACTGGAGAGTCTCCGGGTATACGCGTCCCATTTCAGGTACGCTCACCCGGGCATCAACCGGACGCAGTTCACATCCGTGACGACCCCTTACATGTGTGAACAATGCGGGAAATTCTTCTTGGTAAGTACCTAAGGGGCTTTTCCATAAGGAATTTCTCAGTAGCAGCCTCGGAGTCTGGATTAGTGCCTGGTTGATGGCAATAGGCTTGCCCCCTATTACATGGGACTTAAATATAATTGGCGAAATGTGGGCGTACTGATGGGTACACCTCTGCCTAACCCTTCAGGGATTACAGTTGGTCATCATGTTATTATATAAACATTAATTTATATACATATTTAGAAGTATGAGAAACAGTTTGTAAAGTTTCTCATCCTCCGTTGTAAAGACAGGATCCTCCGACCAGACGGGTGTTGTGTCTGGTGGGCTACTGCCCGACGGCTGTTGTCGGGATTCTTGTATTTAAGCTAATGTCGCGATAAACTTTGATTGCGCGTTGTACGAATTACATACATCCGTACATAACATCACGCCTGTAATCCCCGAAGGGTTAGGCAGAGGTGTACCCATTAGTACACCCACATTTCGACAGTTATGTTTTAAGTCCCATGTAAAAGGGGGCGAGCCTATTGCCATCATCCGGGCACAAATCCAGACTCCGATGCTGTTACTTAGAAATTCCTGATGGAAAAACCCAATAACACTTTGCCCGACCTGGAAATCGAACCCAAGACCTCATGCTCAGCAGTCATTGTCAGTTGTAAACCGCATGCTGTGGGATAGATGTCGCCACAGATATATTTATGCAACACATTGATTAATTTCAATTATTTTTTTTTCCACAGAACTCAACAACGCTAGCTGGTCACATGTGGATACATTAGTACACCCACATTTCGCCAGTTATGTTTTTAGTCCCATGTAATAGGGGGCGAGCCTACTGCCATCATCCGGGCACAAATCCAGACTCCGAGGCTGCTACTGAGAAATTCCTGATGGAAAAACCCAATAACACTTTGCCCGACCTGGGAATCGAACCCAAGACCTCATGCTCAGCAGTCATTGTCAGTTGTAAATCGCATGCTGTGGGATAGATGTCGCCACAGATATATTTATGCAACACATTGATTAATAAATTTTAATTACTTTTTTTTCCACAGAACTCAACAACGCTAGCTGGTCACATGTGGATACACACGGGTCAGAAGCGCTTCCAATGCGACCACTGCAACAAGACGTTCAGCATGAAGGCGAACCTCGCTGGTCACATGCGACAGCACGAACCCGTGCGCCAGACGTACGACTGTCGTGTGTGCGGCAAGCATTTCACGTTCAGCTACAACTTGACGAGGCATATGTTTGTAAGTATAGATAAACTACTGACTGCCTCGTTGGTCTAGTGGTCGCAAGCGCGACTGCTGTGCATGAGGTCTTGGGTTCGATTCCCAGGTCGGGCAGTGTTATTGGGTTTTTCCATCAGGAATTTCTCAGTAGCAGCCTCGGAGTCTGGATTTGTGGCCGGTTGATGGCAATAGGCTCGCCCCCTATTAGATGGGACTAAAAACATAACTGGCGAAATGTGGGTGTACTAATGGGTGCACCTCTGCCTAACCCTTCGGGGATTACAGGCGTGATGTTATGTTCTGTTATAGATAAACTACTATAACATGACGCGCCCCTCCATATTGCTATTTCAATGTGTAGCCATATGAAAGAATTTCTATGTAGTTGTAAGTATTCGTCTTCAGTAGCAGGCCGGTAGATTTGTTGGTCAACTAATCACAAATAGCCGACCGCGCACGACAACGCACGTGTCATTTTCATAGAGTACTAGCTTTTGACCGCGACTCCGTCCGCGTAAATTTCGGTTATCGCGGAAACAGACGAAGTCGCAAAAAAAATACCCATGTCCTGTCTATCTATGATCATAAGAACGATATTGTGATTTCCCTCGGAAACAGTAAATTTTTACGGGATTAAAGGTACCCTATGTTCGTTCCTGTACACCTAGCAACGTATCTGCAAAATTTCAGGATGATCGGTTCAGTGGCTTAGGTGTAAAATGGTAACAAACAAACAAACAAACTTACTTTCGCATTTATGATATTAGTTAGGATGTCAGTACAGAGCCATACTAGTAATAATGAGTTATCAATGACGCCGCTAGTCGAGCAACAAATCGCTGATTTGTTTTTGTTTCGAGAGCCTCTCAGTATTTACGCATATATTTACAAGACTCACAACGCTGCGGTGTCAGTAGGGACTGGTCATCTCTTAACTGCCATGGCCTTCCTCTTTTTTTTATATATTCATATTCATTGTTTTCACAATAAAGAGAAGAAACAATAATATAGTTACCAGGATTTTGTAAAACGAGACATTTTTCTTTTTTTTCTAGCTCCACACTGGTCTAAGACCCTTCAAGTGCGACGCGTGCGAGAAGGCATTCCGGACATCCGGCGAACTGCGCTCGCATGTAGACCATGTCCATCTGAAGAAGCCTAGGCCTAAGCGAGCGAGACGGAGGGCTAAGAAATGCGATGATTCACCTAGCTTAGAATATTAATGGTGAAAAATCATTATTATATTCATCATATAGAGGCAACAAGAATATTGTAACCAGGATTTTGTAAAAGCTTATTGAAAAGAGTATCTGTGGAGTTTCTTGCTCATTCTCCTCCATAGAGGTTTACCTCCGATTTATTTTAGCCCTGAAAGTCCGTTTCATTTTCATTTTACTATAAAATTGGATTTTTTGTGGCTTTCTTTTTAATAAATAGATAGTCAATTGAGTTGCCAAATAAGTGACGTCACAGTTCGATAATGCCATACGTAATCTATGGAAGAATCGCGTTTTGACAGGTCATAAAAAGTACGTCAACTGATTGATGGTGTCAACAGCTAGCCTATTGTTTTGTATTCATCTTCATTGTTTTCACATATATAAACAACAAGAATATTGTAACCAGGTTTTTTGAGAGTTTATGCCGTACTCCATTTCATACAAATTTTCAAGTCCTCAATTTACGAATTGAATGAACCGATTTTACTAAAACTTTCTACACATAAGTAGGATACATAGGTCTAAAAAGTTATCAGAGAACATTTCCGAAATGTCTTATTAAAAAAAGAGATAATTGGACATATCTGTTTTTATGGAAAACTTACGAGTAAAATCGGTTGAATATAGGTATCTGTGACACAGTTTTTCAAAAATGTTATTTCTGTCACATAATGGTTTTGATTTGTCACCGTGGCGCGGCCAGGGTTACGCGGCGAGTCTTTAGTTGTTATTTAAATCATTGGTAGACTTCGCCCCTCTCTTCAATATTGCTTTAATTACAAAAATTCCCAAGATTGAAAGTTATGTATAACACAATAATAGTTAGGCTGAATTTTGGTGACTGCGGACAATCATAAGAGTCAAGGGACGCAGGAGATATTATAGTGCACAAGTGTGTGCTCAAACACAGGTGCACTCCCTCTTCCCTCACTCTCATAGTCCGATGGGACATAAGTATTTTAAATAGCTTTAAATACTGTTGTTTAATTTAATTTTAAGGATATAATTTATACTAATAATTTATTTATTTACCTTATTTTTACATAGGATTATGTAATAGCTTATTTAAAGTCTGTCATGTAGTGGTGACCATTTCGTGTTGGGCACATTTTGGTTTGTCATCTATACATGACTGGCGGTCAAAAGGTTGACAACACCTGTTATTAATAATCAGAATCATGTACTCTGTCTCCTGAACCATATATTGTAACATTAATATATAATTTACAAATAAACATACATAAAAATTAAGTTGTTTTTATTATTTATACCTACTGCTATTCAAATGACACTTTTATGCATATCTCCTTAAAGATTATTTCTTTTCGGCCTAGCAAGATCACCTACATAAAAATTAGCTCCTGCCAGCGAGTCTGTTCGATTCGAAGTTGGTTTTTGCACACAAATTTTAGAAACCTTTTTCATCCTCTTAAGAGATGAATTCTGGAAAATCCTTTCTCATCGGATGCCTACGTCATACAAAGAACACACCCTCCCAAGTTTCAGGTCTCTACGATCAGCGGTTTAGTCTGTGCGTTGATCCGTCAGTCAGTCAGCAAGCATTTAATACGAGTATAATAATAGAAGAAAGGTTAAAATAAAAAGATTGCAACATACTGAAATACAAAATCATTCCAAACGCTTCACTTGCATTTCTTGTTTTTCATCAGATGAAGGTAAAGATAAAGAGGTGTTAGTTAATTATCGCTCTTTCAGCATTACAATTATTCTGTTTTGCTTATTCTTTCGATTTCTTCTTAAACAAAACAAAACTAAATCGCAAATATCCAAGTTGATTTTATTCTTCCGGCCTCTCTTCTTTTTACCAGACATAGAATACTTATATACCATAATTAGATGTGCTCTCACCGTTTTTCGCCGATTCGCCGTTCAGAGGTGCTGGAAACTCCTACAAAGAGGTTACAATAATTATGTAAGAAAGAATGAAATAAGCTAAAAGTATTTAAATTAATTTTAATTTACCGGTCAACTTTTTCGCGCGCTTTATGTCGTGACAGGTGACAAATGACTGACAATACTGACAAGTGACATTGCCATATATAAAAATCATTTTTTTTTTCACGACGCATTATGAAACTAGAAACTTGTTTGGTAACATTTTGCACTAATTGTAAGATATAAAGGAGCGGCGTCTCCTGGCACAGGCATCTATATGCTTAAAAAGAGACGCTATAAACTGTATAATTAAGATCCTCGTTGGTCCTCGACTGCCTCGTTGGTCTAGTGGTCGCAAGCGCGACTGCTGTGTATGAGGTCTTGGGTTCGATTTCCAGGTCAGGCAAAGTGTTATTGGGTTTTCCATCAGGAATATCTCAGTAGCAGCCTCGGAGTCTGGATTTGTGCCCGGTTGATGGCAATAGGCTCGCTCCCTATTACATGGGACTAAAAACATAACTGGCGAAATGTGGGTGCACTAATGGGTACACCTCTGCCTAACCCTTCGGGGATTACAGGCGTGATATTATGTGTATGTTAATTAAGATCCTGTAATAATGAAAAAATAAAACATTTTTGTAAATAAAAACAAAGACACAAAACGGAACTTACAAAGCACCATAAAAAAACTAAACGATCATTCTGTCCTCGTTAGGCTTAGTTTACACGACACGATGTTGAACGTGCGTTTCGAAATTATTAGATTAGGTATTTCTTTATTTTTTGTTTTCTGCATTTATTCACGTGCGCACGCATACTTATAGCAATAATAATATCCGCAGAGTTAAAAACATTAGAAGCGTAAACGAAAGCGCGTTGTTGAGCTTTGTGCTCATAACTACTAGGGCTTAGGAATTTTAGTTCGAAGGTTAAATGTTTAGTAATTATTTTACAAGGCCAACTCTATAAAGCTACTAAAGCTTTGTTTTCTTTGTCTCTTTCAAGCCAAGGCACGCTTGCTGATGTGCGAGCGAGAAGGACCAACAATGTATACTTATGTTTACATACATTGTTATTGTAAGACTCCTAAATTCAGAAGTATAGGCAATGACATCACATATTTTCTTTCTCTTTCGTCAACGTAAAAAATAATACAAGCCAGAAGAGTCCAACGAATAAGAAGATCATAATGACATTTACATTTTTCTTTATCCATTTAATACGTATCGGCTATAAGTCTGACAGCTAATTATTTTATAAATTTTTGCTAAATATTATCTAATAGTCTAATAATAATCAAAAATCTAATGCTAAATGCGGTTCCTAACAACAAACTGCAAATGTTCTTCCTAAAATTATTAAAAAACATGTGTTTTTCACTGTGAAAATCATGTCTCGAATCGGATCGCTGTGTTGTGATTTCTGTCGCATATTATTTATGTGTTAAATATAAATTGAAAATGCGGTGCTGTGTGCCGAACTGCAAGAATGATTCAAGACACATATCCAAATCACAGGGAATCACGTTTCATGTGTAAATATATGCGTTTTTTTTTTACATATCTTTGATGTTATAATCTTTCGCCTACGCGCATTTTTTGGCGTTTAAATTGCTTTTCTACGTAAATATTAGAATGATATCCTCTATTTGCAGTTCGAAGCAATATTATTTGCAACTATACTATAGTCTAAAGAAATAAATAGTTTTGTGTTATGATTTTATTATTTTTGTTTTATCAAATTAAATATTTTGTTTGTTCTCTATGTTTACGACATTATTTTGTACTTGTGACTGCTGTTCTATGTTTATTTTAAGTAACAGTTTAAGAATTGTAGATAAACCAATAAATAAATAAATTATTGTAGAGTCTAGTACCAGTAAAACATTTTAACTTAAATCACAAATATATAGTCTTTTAGTTTAAGAGTTTCGTCTTCTTAGTCAAAGCGCAACTGTTGAGCGTGAGATCTTGGGTTCGATTCCCAGGTCAAGCAAAGTGTTATTGGATTATTCCATTAGGAATTTCTCAGTAGCAGCCTCGGAGTCTGCTCTCGCCCCCTATTACATGGGACTTTAACATAACTTGCGAAATGTGGGTGTACTAATAGGTACACCACTGCCTAACCCTTCGGGGATTACAGGCGTGATGTTATGTTATGTTTTGGTCTTTGTAAGAATTTTTATCAATACTATGATATTAATATTAATTAATGCTATCAAATGCGACAAATATGTCTCAATTAATATTTAATCTTGTTACCAGCTTCCCCAATGAGCCGACACTCCGCACATCGTGGCTCAAGGCTCTTGGCAAGGAATCTTGGGAACCGAAAGAGAGGAGTGCAGTGTGCTCGGAACATTTCCTGTGTGAAGACTTGTACGAGACTAAGAGCGGACTGCGGAGGGTTCGGGCTGGAGCTGTGCCTCTGATAGTCCAGGTAAGAAATAAAAACGCACACACATGACAAAACATCACGCCTGTACTCCCCGAAGGGTTAGGCAGAGGTGTACTCATTAGCACACCCACATTTTACCAGTTAGGTATGTATGTATGTTTAAGTCCCATGTATTTTGGGGCGAGCCTATTGGCATCAACCGGGCGCAAATCGAGACTCCGAGGCTGCTACTGAAAAGTTCTTGATGGCAAAAACTCAATTACAGTTTGCCTGACCTGGGAATCAAATGCAAGACTTCATGCTCAGCCACTAACTGACCACTAAGCTAACAGCAATAGGCTCGCCCTCTATTACATGGGACTTATACATAACTAGTAAAATGTGGGTGTACAACTGTACACCTCTGCCTTACCCTTCAGGGATTACAGGCGTCATGTTATGTTTTGTTATTATCAAATTGTGCAACAAAACAACTGCGTTTGAAAAGTATTAGGCGCTATCGATGACTAAGTTAGTGGCTAGTTGCCGCAACTAGCAACTTTTTATATTGTACCGGTTTTTAAAGTTGCCGGTTTCCTCAACCGTCAATCGCAACGCTTCGGGCGATTTCACACCCTCCCTCCCTCTCTGTGTGCCCGGCAATGCCAGTGTCGCTACACAAACATACAGCAACAGCATACAGCAACTCGGCTATGAAAGTTGCTCACAAATTGCCAAAAAATTGCGGCAACCGGCAATGTTATAACAACTATCAACTTTTACAGGAAATTTTTAAAGAGTTGCCAGTTGCCTCAACTTAAGTTGCTCCGTGTGCAAAGCGCCTTGCTCCTTGTGCAAAGCGCCTTATCCCATTACCAAATTAGCACACATCTGTAACAAACAGTAGTTGTTATTGCTATAAATATAAAACAAAAACTGATGACTAAAATATAGGATGACTAGTTATTAGTGACCAATACTTAAACATATGATTGTACTCATGATAACAAACAACTCTGCCAAAGAAATTATTGTAACACAATTTATTATTATTTATTTATTTATTTAATTTACAATGGTTAAACCAATTATAATAGTAAATCAATCTGATAACATAGCTATAAAAATACAATCAACATCTGCTTGGACGAAACATTAAAAATATTAACAAGACTTTTTTTAACGGCGCTGGTTTATACATAGATTTGTTTTATTTTACAAATAAAAAGGAAAACTTACAGCTAAAAACAAGATATAGGGTAAGGGCGCGTTCACATGACATGCACACGCTCAGCGCACGCCACCCGCGTCCAACTCGCATTGAAATTTTTTAATAAGATATTGAGTCTTATAGTCCATCAACAGATCTCAAATTGCATTCAACGAGGTCTACATGCGTACGCCAAGCGCACGCCTCGCGCACGCCTCGCGCCTGCCTCGCGCCATCTCCGCTTACGCCTTGCGCCCGCGCTATGGCTAGAAGCCACTATGCCTAGTGAACGAAGTAGTTCAGTCACTTCACTAGTAGTAGGTATAAGTGGGCGCGAGGCGTGTGCGAGGCGGATGCAACGCGTGTGCGGGTTTAAGGCGGGCACAACGCGTGCGCAGGTGTTGTGCGTGATCGGCGCGTGTCATCTGAATACGCCCTAACAGTTTAAGGCTAATAACAAGTTTTCACTTAGCCTGGTCGAATACGGGCCACACGTGGCAGCCACAAGACACCTGAAGCTAGTCGCGGCGTTGTAGCGACCACCGATCTCGACAGTGTGCAGCGAGTCCATATAAAATGTAAGAAAACTATAGGAAATACGTCGGTAACGGCGTTTTGTGGTTGTGTTCGATGGCTCGTGTGCGGCCAGCCTAAGGGTCTCTGCCTAAGTCAGAATATTTGTGAGACCGATTATCGGATCGTTCAGTAGTTTCATAATATCGTAGAACCGACTTTTTGTGGGACATCTGCATTGGTATATTGGAATTCATATGTTAATTTCTCTCCGACAAAAAATCGGTCACCGATTATTATCGGACGTGAGCGGCGACGACACCTTTAAAATAGCTCAAAAAAACAGGACAATATTTTTTTCTTTGCTAAAATTGAGTTAATTATTTAATTTATTGTGTCTATGAATTTGTTTTGCAGGATCCTACAAATTGTGACTTTGGAGAACCTGCCAGTTTGAAGGTAAATAATTTTCATAAAAAAAGAGAAAATATTTTTTTGGCTATCATTGTCAAAGTCAAAGCCAAAGTTAAAGCATTTATTTTAATTAGACCATTTACAGGCACTTTTTAACTGTCAAGGAAGCTGTTCCAGAATGTATTTGGAGAAGAACGATTGTGTTTGCCAAGTAAAAAAAATATATTCTTGTTGTGTTCCAGGCTTGCAGAATTTGTCTTGACATGGATGCAAAATTAATACCAATAAGGATTTGTAATCTGGAACAAGCTTATGAAAATCTCACAGGAATTTCAGTAAGTACACACATACATACATAGCGTCACGCCCAGGGGCGGACTGTGAATTTCTGGGGCCCTGGGTTGAGGGGCCTACCTTAAATTAATAATAAAGTTGTTGCCATTTTGACAAAGAACTGTTTGCCATAATGATGTATAGATTTACGGTACTTAGAGGAAACAAATTAGGCCAATAATAGTTAATCATTACAACCGAGACTAAATTGTAGTAATGGAGGCGAGAGTGTAGTGATAAGATACCTACTCTTATACTTTTTTCTTCAATGAGGGCCCTTATAATCATGGGGGCCCTGGGCTGCAGCCCAAAAAGCTTAAACATAAATCCGCATCCTACATTATTCTTGTTGATTCCACATGTGATCACAATGAAGATGAATATAAAACCAAGTAAAAAAATAAATAAATAAATAAAGATGTAAGCCATAGCAGTTAAGATATGACCAATCCCAACTGACAGCACTCGTTCACGAGCATGACTCAACTATTTCGTACATCCTACAAACAAACCTGCGCAAGCTCACCATTACTGACGCTTGTCAAGACTCATCTTTCGTGGGGCGTATTATAACATTTATTCATTAATTGTTTCAGCTGTGTGAAGAGGATAAACTGCCTCAGAAGCTCTGTGTAGAATGCGTCCAACGGTTGATGAACTGCAGTCGCTTCAGGCTGAAGAGTTTAAGAGCAAACTCACTCATGCTTGAAGTTATCAAGAAACAAGACTGTGTAAGTAACCTGTTGCTATCCTAACGGGGTCAGGGTACTACTTGGGTACTATATGTTGCGAATTAGGAATGTCGCGGATGCAGATTTTTTCATATCCGCGGACGCGGATTTTTGATAGCTCACATACGCTGATGCGGATCTTAAGGTCCTGTATAGTAAGTAAAGTAGAAAATTAGAGCATTATATTTAATAAAAAGTAATACTATTGCCTTATCGGGATCAAGGCTGTTACACACAAGTTCTAAACTCGCGCTCCTAAACAATTGTTCGCTAGGAATACCGGCTTCCAAATTCCGGTCAAGTCAAAGCATTTTCAGGCATTTTTGAATAGTCAAAAGAATAAATTATGATAAATAACTAAATACTACTCGTATCTTATTGTTTTATTTCTACACCCACACAGTTTCTTATAAAAGATCTTAAGATCCGCATCCGCGTCCGCGGACGTTAAAAACTCCTCTTCAAATTTGTTTGTTAATATGTATTTAATAATTTTATTTAACGGTTTTTTTGTCAAATAAAAATAAACTCAGGCTATTATCGTGTTCAAGGCGCATTTTCAATATCAGACTTATAAAACACACTAATATAATCAAATCCGTCTTTTCCAGTTAACCGTACAAAACATACAGACGATTAACCGGTTAAATAACCAGTTAACATCGCCGTTATCGTTAAAACATTTCGAAGTTAATCATTACGACGCTTACATAGAATATTACGACGACCCACCATGTGTCATACAAGATAAATCAATATGCACCATCAAAGAGGAAAACGAAATATTCCTCACAGAAGACGAACTCAAGAACGACGACGGAGTTAACGATGACGGAGTTGCGGATGTGTTTAACGAAAAAGATGATTTATCTGAAAAAGAATACGTGTTATCAGTAAAAGACGATTACTCTTCAGACGACAGTCTTCCTTTAGATAAATGTAAGACAAGGAAAGGTAGAAAAAGGAAAGAGAAAGAAAATAAACCTGTAAAAAGCGTTAAAAAGGTTAAAAAGATCAAAGAGCCGGCCGAACCAAAGATTGATAGGAGACGGAAGCCATTTTTAAATGATGATTTGAATGAAACGCTTTTTACGATTACTGATTTGACTTTTGAAGAGCAAATAGCTGAAATAGTGAAGAGACAAGATAGTGCCAATTATAAGAATTCAGTTTATAAATGCACGGCTTGTTTTAAAGGATTTTTGGATGAAGATGCATATAATAGTCATATAAGTAGACACACTGATGTAAGTTTTATTTCATGCTATTGTTGCCTCGTTGGTCTAGTGGTCGCAAAGCGCGACTGCTGAGCATGACGTTTCGATTCCACGGTCGGGCAAAGTGTTATTGGGTTTTTTCTTCAGGAATTTCTCAGTAGCAACCTCTGAGTCTGAATTACTGCCCGGTTGATGGCAAAAGGCTCGCCCGTATTACATGGGACTTAAAAACAACTGGCGAAATGTGGGTGTACTGACGGTCACACCTAATGCCTAACCCTTCGGGGATTACAGGTGTGATGATATGCGACTGCTGAGCATGGGGTCTTGGGTTCGATTCCCAGGTCGGGCAGTGTTATTGTGTTTTTTTATCAGGAGTTTCTCAGTAGCAACCTCGGTGCCTGGATTTGTGCCCGGTTGAAGGCAATAGGCTCGCCCCCTATTACATGGGACTTAAACATGTGTGTGTACTAACGGGTACACTTCTACCTAACCCTTCGGGGATTACAGGCGTGATGTTACATGTGTTAATATACTTTTAATATTCCAGCAATGTGGTGAACACGAATGTGATATATGTAAGACGCATTTCAAGCATCCGCACGCTCTCCGGAAACATATCACAGCGCACCACACGCAAAGGTTCAGTTGCAAACAGTGCACCTACGTCACGACCCATAGACAAACGGCGAGGCTGCATGAACGGTGGCATAAAGGAACTAAGTATAGGTGTCCGCATTGTCAGGATGAGTTCGTGTAAGTAATTTTTTTTTATGAATGTCATTTCTCAGGTCATCCTGTGAGCTTGTCGACTGCATTCCTGTGGTGCCTTAAAAATTAAGGTCTCCAGCCAGGGCCTAAAAACTTGCAAACTAAGCAAATACGCGCATAGGGCACCCCCTGTGGGGTACGAGCCTCGGCTTAGGGGGTCGCTGGGGGAGGGCAGCAAAGGGACATGTTTTTTTGTTTTTTTTTGTTTTTTGTTTTTTGTTTTTTTTTGCGGTGGTAAAAATCATCAAATGCCTTCTTCCGCCCTGGGTGGGGCGGAAGGGACTGTCAGACTTTTACTGACTAAAAAACCATCCTGTTCCTTCTGTTGCCCTTTGCGTTCCGGGGCCACGGTATCCTGTTAAGACGTCTCGCTACCCCGGCAGGCGTTGGCCCCGTTGGGGGCCCCGTCCCTGTGCTGACAGCTGGATCGGATTATAGAAAATGGCTTTTTTATGCTTTGAGGTTAAGTGCTTTGAAACTTTACCTTAACGAGAGCCGGTTTGAAAGTGGCAAGTACATATGAATTGAATTCACATTGGTACTTGCCCGGATTCGAACCCTCATGCATGAGAGGAGGGCGCCTTAACCGCTCGGCTAGACGTCATATGATGAGAGATATAATAAGTGCTGTCCATTAGTGTGCAAAGCCTAATTCATTTTTATTACAAAGTTTAATTTAGTTTGCACTGTTCGTATGTATGTAAGTTGTCCTTTCAAAATTTGCAAACCAGTTTTCGACTATTTGTTGGTATCCGATTGAGCTGAAATTTTGTATACACCTTCAGTTCTAGTGACAATACAATGTCTAATACTCTATATTGTAATATTTTAAATTAAAGCTTTTTTAAAAATATTTCTTTAAATATTTATTTACAGTAAATTTACAACGTACATGGGACATATTCGTATCAAGCATCCGTCTGACTTTGTGTGTGAGCTGTGCGGATATTCCTTCGTCAGCGCTAAAGGCATAGAGCTGCATAAGAAGCTCAAACATCGACTGGAGAACTCACAGGTAGAATTCTTCTTTTTCTTTATCGTGTGGACAGTAAGGTCTTACGACCCTACACACCCTAGTGTCAGAGTTTCTAAACCGCCTCATGGACCTCTGACATGCCAGGTAGAATTAAACTACAATAACATGGCGCGCCTCTCCGCAATTCAAAACGTTTGAAAGCATTTACAAAGCGTCACCAAGACTCACAACGCATGTGTGCGTACTGAGACGGCTCTCAAACAAAAACAAATCAGTGATTTGTTGCTCGACTAGCGGCGTCATTGATTACTCATTATTATTAGTATGACGCTGCACTGACATACTCTATGAAAATGACACGTGCATTATCTTGCGCGGTCGGCTAGTTATGATTAGTTGGCCAAAAAAATCTGCCTGCCTGCTAAAAACAAAAACTTACAACTACATAGAAATTCTTTCATATGGATGTGACTACACATATTGAAATAATAATATGGAGGGGCGCGCCATGTTATAGTAGTTTATCTATACAACCTAAGTTGACAGTTCTGCTAAAAAGAACTAACCCACAAGTGTTAGTAGTTAAAAATCAAAATCGATTCTTTTATTTCAAACTAGAGACCCGCCCAGGTTCGCACGGGTGCAATGTGGATACATAAACCTTCCTCTTGAATCACTCTATCTAAAGGATTATTGTGGTGCAATAATAAATAGTCGAAGACTTGTTGGATAAAAATGTATATTACTTAAAGAAAAAAGACAGTTACCAGATTCGAAGTAGGTGAAAGAGGGAGAGCAGCGACCCAAGTGGCCAAAATAGGAACTAACTAGAAGAGGTTGCGTTCACATACATTTAACACTATCCATTGATGAAAACCGCATTAAAATCCGTTGCGTAGTTTAAAAGATCTAAGCGTACAGACGGCGGGAAGCGACTTTGTTTTATACTACGTAGAAATAGACCATTTACAGGCACTTTTGAATTGTCAAGGAGTCGATCAGTTAGTCAGATAGTTGAAGCCAGTTGCTCGTTCCAAAACGTAGGTAGGTCTCTATGGAGAAGAACGAGCAAGAAACTCCATGGACACTCTTATCAATTAAACTTTCAAAATGTCTTTCAGATACCTGAAGATGGACCACTGTGTGAACTGTGCAACGTTAGATTCGTGTCTTCGGAAGCCCACAGACGGCATCTTAGTGTCTCTGCAAGACATAATACAGGTAATACGGCGGTTGGTATAGATAAACTACGATATCTTGGCGCGCCCCTCCACAAAACAAGACTTTTGGTAGTGTTTGTGAAAGTTTATAAAAGACTCACAACGCATGTGTGCGTCGTCTTGCGCGGTCGGAGAGTTACGATTGGTGGACAAGCAAATCTACCAGCCTGCTACTGAAGACGAATACTTACAACTACATAGAAACTCTTTCATACGGGTGTGACTACACACATTGAAATAGTAACGTGGAGGGGCGCGCCAGGATATAGTAGTTTATCTCTACGGGTGCATATTTTCGTCTAAGACAATATTATTTATTTAATTTTTTCAGACTGCCTCGTTGGTCTAGTGGTCGCAAAGAGCGACTGCTGAGCATGAGGTCTTGGGTTCAAATCCCAGATCGGGCAGTGTTATTGGATTTTTCCATCAGGAATTTCACAGTAGCAGCCTCGGAGTCTAGACTTGTGCCTGATTGAGAGCAATAGTCTCGCCCCTATTACATGGGACTTAAACATAACATGCGAAATGTGGGTGTACTTATTGGTACACCTCTGCCGAACCATTCTAAGATTACAGGCGTGATGTTATGGTTGTTTTATAGAATTATTCATCTATATTTTTTTTCTTCATCCATCAGGAACAGATAAAGATTCAAGAGAATCCAACAAGCCTAAGAAGGGTAGGAAATCTAAAGAGTCGAAGGAGCTAGAACGGAGGGCGCGAGACAAGGACAAAGAATCTGATGAAAAGAGACGCATATACCCGAGTCAGATGCGCAAGGCTGAGGGACCCATACCCTGTGAACAGGTAAGGTTTTTTTTTATTTGCCCCATTCTAGGAATTTCTTTTATATTTTGGGTGTGTTTACAACCATTAAACTCACATACAGACATACTCCCTGACCTATGTATCTTTTGGAAAACCTTTTTCCAAATGACCGGAGCTTCTTGGGGCTGCCTCGTTGGTTTAGTGCTCGCGAAGCGTGACTGCTGAGCATGAGGTTTCGGGTCCGATTCCTATTTAGGGCAATGTGTAAATGGGTTCTTCCATCAGATATTTCTCAGTAGCAGCCTCGGAGTCTGGATTTGTGCCCGGATGATGGCAATAGGCTGGCCCCCTATTACATGGGACTAAAAACATAACTGGCGAAATGTGGGTGTACTTATGGTTACACCTCTGCCTAACCCTTCGGGGACTACAAGCGTGATGTTATATATATATATTTCATGGCTCTATTACACGGTCATGCATCATTAAAGTTCCATTCCCAAATTAATATGAGTCCTTCTCCATTTGTTCCAGTGTGGTCTTCAACTGGAAGACTCGAGGGCGTACCACGGCCACTTCAGACGGATGCACCCAGACAAGAATCGAACTAACTACCCTTCTATGAAGTCGCCTTGCATGTGCGAAGTTTGTGGGAGAATGTTCCAAGTAAGTTCTTTTTTTTAGGGTTCTGTATCCGAAGTGTGCTAAAAGAATTCTATTACTAAGCTGCTTAAAGTCAAAGTCAAATAATTTATTTCAGGCCAGCTTTTCCCAAAGTGGACGATACAGGCCTAAAGGCAAAATATTAAGACCAATAATTGAAATAAAAACTATCCTGTCTTCAAGTTGAATCAAACTGCACACGGTGTGCAAATTAGATTAAAATCCGTTGAGTAGTTTAGGAGCCCATCCCGGACAAACAACGTGACGCGTACTTTATACAGACTGTTAGTGTAAACACCATTGTCACTGAAACCATAGGTACTTGATTTATTATACAAAATGTTTATCTGATTTTAAAAATAAATAAACAAAGTTTACTTTCAAAAATTAAAAAAAAATCTGTCCGACACCGTCCGTAAATTCATGGATACTATGCGCCCGAGTTACGTCATCACCGCAAAGGGCGTTGACCTGCTGCACTGGCCGTCCGTTATTACTACCTACATAAGTTTTAACTAATTACATCATTGTAATATAGGGTCAAATAATTTTGAGGAAAAATGGAGATTTAACAAAAAAAAGGTAAAAAAATTTTTTTTCATTGAATTTACGTTCTATTAGTGAAACCAAACCACTGGTTTCAAGGATAACGGTGTTTACACTAACACTCTGTATATGTATGTATATTAAGATAGATTTTACGAAATAAAACAGCTTTAAAAAATATTTTTTTTTGTTTTATTACAGAGCTACGCCCTTTTAAAAGACCACACTTGGGTACACACCGGAGAGCGCCCCTTCAAATGCGACTCTTGCGGCAAGTCGTTCAGGATGAAGCAGCGTCTGGTGGCGCACAGGAGGGTACACAGCCAGGTGCGCGCCAGCTACGTGTGTGCGGTGTGCGGGAAGCACTTCTCTACGCATAGCAACCGACAGAGGCATATGTTTGTGAGTATTACACATGTTGCGGATGTAGATTTGTACATATCCGCTGAGGCGGATGTGGTATTTGTACATATCCGCTGAGGCGGATGTGGTATTTGTACATATCCGCTGAGGCGGATGTGGTATTTGATAGTTCACATCCGCGGGAGCGGATGCGGGTGTGGAAATAAAATAATAGTGTGGAATCATGTGGTGAAATTAAACGATGGATTCCGTAAATATTCTTTAATTTTGGGAGAAGAAATAAAAATAAACTTAAAATCAGAAAAATTACATCTTTCCTCGTACGTCGTCTAATTTGCACTCTCCGCCATCTTCCATCCTTCTCTCTGTATCTCTTTCACTCTTATTCTTCTTTCACTTACTCCTCTTCTACATTCCCTTTTACTCATAAACCATTCCACAATAGGATAGTTTATATATTTTTTAAAATTTTTGTTTGGTGTAGTCCAGCTGTTTTGCAGATAAGCCGAAACAAACAGGCAGACAGATAAAAATTTAGAAAATTGTGTTTTTGTTATAATTACCGTGTAAACATTCATATGCATTTACAACATAATATCACGCCTGTAATCCCCAAAGGGTGAGGCAGAGGTGTGCCCATTAGTACACCCACAATTCGCCTGTTATGTTCAAGTCCCATGTAATAGGCGAGCCTATTGCCACCAAACCAGGCACAAATCCAGACTCCGAGGCTGCTACTGAAAAATTCCTGATGGAAAAACCCAATAACACTTTGCCCGACCTGGGAATCGAACCCAAGACCTCATGCACAGCAGTCGCGCTTGCGACCACTAGACCGACGCGACAGCTACGACAAGCTATAATGTCGCGGAGATTTCTGATTTAACGATGTATAACACTTCATGTTTCATGTTGATACATACATACATAAACTCACGCCTTTTTCCCATGGGGGGTAGGCAGAAACTACAGAACGCCACCTGCTACGATCCTTACATACTCTTTTCGCCTCATCCACGTTCATACATCTCGTCATACAAGCACGCCGGTTACGAGTACTCGGCACCTGACCTTTCTGAAGGACCTCACCAATAAGGTCAGTGTAGGTCTTTCTAGGGCGACCCCTCCCTGCGTTGCCACTCACCTCTGCCATATAAATACCTTTTGTCAATCGTCTTTCACTCATCCTCTCAACATGACCGAACCATCTAAGCATACCCTTTTCTATCTGTGTCACTACATCTTCTTTTAATCCGCAACGGTCCCGTATAACCTCATTCCTCTATGTTGATGAACTACAAAATTGATTTTTTTCAGATACACACAGGTTTGAAACCGTTCAAGTGTGAGATGTGTGGCAAAGGCTTCAAGCACGCGAGCGAGAAGAGAGCGCATATTACTTATGTACACCTTAAAAAGCCTTGGCCGAAGCGAGCGAGGGGCAAGCGGAGACCGGACACAAGACAGGTATGTCATTTAAATTGTCACTGGTGCCGATTCCCTTGTTCACAAACTAGACTAAATTTAGAGAATTGACATCTCTTACTAACATACAGCGAAAGGAAAGGACGGTGACATTCCGTGACATTAAACAACTAAGTTAGCGATGTCAAATTAGTTTTGCCTTGAACTTCTCCGTATTTTTAATCCATACGTTTTAAGATGTCAACTATAATTGTATGGATGTGTCAGATTGACTAAATTTGACAGCTCTTAGTTACATTCGTCTCTTGCTTGTTTTATTGCACAGAAAAAGATAGAAATAGTCTAATTTTAGTTTAGTTTGCGTACAAGAGAATCGGCACCATTGTCTAATTCCAGTATGTGGCAACCACATACTGGAAAATTCAGTGTGGGAAGGCCTCGAAGATGTGGACCAACGACCTGCGACCTATTATTTGGCACTTAAACAAAACTGGCGAAATGTAGGTGTCCTATCAGGTACAGTCACGAGCAAAAACAAGTATACATTTAGCAAAATTCAAATGCGATTTTCTTGTGGAATAATGGTTGTAACTTTGAAACTATTTCATAGTAGTATTGAATACAAAATACTAAATTCGTAAAAACAAGACATTTCAATCAATATATTTGAAGAAAATAACTTCGTAATTGCTAAGTGGGAGGGACGGCATCCAAGAGGACTTCGCCACAAAAAAAAAATCACTTGAAACATACTATTGTTACAGTAGTTAGTAATTAATTTCATTTTGTCTAACAGGGCCAGCTACAACAAGAAGACATGGACATGCATGCCCCCATGTGGCCCCCCTGCGACCCCAAGATGGGGGACATGGGCCCCATGATAGAAGATAAACCAGTTTACTATAATTTAAAGATTTAAGCGTCCCCACATAGCGTTCCTACTACCACAAAAACTAGACTAAACATACATAACATCACGGCCGTAATCCCCGAAGGTTTAGGTAAGACTGCCTCGTTGGTCTTGTGGTCGATTCCCAGATCGGGCAAAGTGTTATTGGGTTTTTCCGTCAGGAATTTCTCAGTAGCAGCCTCAGAGTCTGAATTTGTGCCCGGTTGATGGCAAAAGGCTCGCCTCCTATTACATGGGTATTAATCATAACTGGTGAAATGTGGTGTAATAATGAGTACACATCTGCCTAACCCTTCGGGGATTACAGGCGTGCTGTTATGTTATGTTAAATTAAATTTAGTACTGTATTAGATAATCAGATCTGACATAATAATATCTGTACATATAGTATAAATATTAATCTAAACTTTAATATCATAGAGCAAAAGAGTTTGTATGTCTTTTTCTTTTTGTCTCAATCTCCGGAACTGCAGTTCCGATTCTGATAACTGTTTCGCTAATAGTTTGCTAGGTTATTCGTGAGTGATATAGGCTATATTTCGTAATTCTAAAAATTAGGGATCCGTAAGTAAAACGCGTATGAAGTCGCGGGCAATAAGTAGTGTTTATTAACAAAGCTAGCATTTTTGTATGTATTTTTATAGAAGTTTCAGATAGTTGATATTTTAGGGAGTAACTCGGGCTTCTAATTAAAAAAAAAAGAATTAGGGGTCCGCGCAAAAAAAATAAAACACCGGCACGAAGGGGCGTTTGGGCCCCCCCACAAACGCCTCGAGTAATTAATTTATGCCCCCGCCTTTCGGTCTCAGTAAAATTATTTATTTATTTAATGAAACATGGAAGACTTACAGCTTAAGAACTAAGTAAAACAGGAGACCATAGTTGATAGTTACAATAAACATAATATATTTTATGTTCATCTAAACCAGGGGTCGGCAACCTTTTGGCAGGCGAGGGCCGCAAGATGGCACAATAAACGAGTCCATCGATAATGGTGCCGATTCCCTTGGTCACAAACTAAACTAAAATTAGACCATTTCCATCTTTTTCTGTCCAATAAAATAAGAAAGAGACTAATGTTAATAAGAGCTGTCAAATTTAGTCAATCTGACACATCCATACAATTATAGCTGACATCTTGAAAATACGGAAAATTTTAAGGAAAAACTAATATGACATCTGTAACTTAGTTCTTAAATGTCACCGTCCTTTTCTTTCGCTGTATGTTAGTAAGAGATGTCGATTCTCTAAATTTAGTCTAGTTTGTGAACAAGGGAATCGGCACCATCATCCTACTAATATTATAAATGCGAAAGTTTATGAAGATGCTGAACGGATCTGGATGAAATTTGGCACAGAGATACATTATAGTCTAGAATAGCACATGGGTTCTTTTTTATTAGCTTAGTTTTGAAATCTACGCAGACAAAATCGCGGGTAGAAACTAGTAGCCACATAATTATAATTTTCTTCATTAAAATGTTGCACGTTCACCAATAAAGGTTTGCCATCCCTGGCTTAGCAATAGTATTATTATTTATAAAGCAATAAAAGTTCGAATCGAGAAAAGTTTCTTGCTCGTTCTTCTCCATAGAGGCCTACCTACGTTTTGGAACGAGCAACTAGCTTCAACTTTTAAGATTATTGATACTCCTAAATCACGAACAAATCACATATGAAATATTAACTTTAGATGTAATAATAAATAGCATAATATTTAGATATTAAGGCATGAATGAGGTCTTGGGTATGATTCCCAGGTCGGGCAAAGTGTTATTGGGTTTTTTCACTAGGAATTTCTCAATAGCAGCCTCGGAATCTGGTTTTGTGCCCGGTTGATGGCAATAGGCTCGCCCCCTATTACATGGGATTTAACATAACTGGTCAAATGTTGGTGTGCTAATGGATACGCGTCTGCCTAACCCTTCGAGGATTACAGGCGTGATGTTATGTTAAATACCCAATTGAAACCGCTATAAAACTTGAGCAATATTTCCACTTTCGTCCGATAGAGGCGCTGGTAGCGTATATCAAATTTTTTATAGTATTGTAAATATTAAAATTGTATTGTGAATAGATAAAGCATTTGTAGACAATATTTTAATATTCAATTGACTAATTTATTTAATAAACGCATATAATCACTACTGTTGTTTAATTTTCGACTTTATTTTTTTAGTTTTTTATGGTATAGTTTTGTGGCGTCGGACGTCCGCGGGCTTGCGGATGGCGAGTGATGGGTAGCTCGCCGTCCGATCAAGGACCAGACCGGGTCGACGGCGCGTTCCCCCATGACCCTCCCCCCCCCTTGCTCCTAAAAGTTCACCGTTACAATCCCACATCTTAATGGTAAATACGTAAAAGTATATTCTATAGCTATCAACTATAATTCCATACTGCGACTAGTAAATAACTTAATTATTTGATTAGCTATACATTTCAACGAAATAATTAATTTAATAGTACAGTTACTGCTATCGATTGTTATCTGAGGAGCTATAACTAAGTAATAACAGCCGCTCGGGTCGCTCCATCAGGTTAAGCTACGCTTGCCGGGGTTGGTCCGTGGATGGGTGACCATCTTTACACACTGAGACCCCTCCGTGCCTCGGAAATCACGTTACACAGTTGGTCCCGAGACCCGGCTGTCATACGTGGATCTTTGACAGTCGTTACGGGTGTTCAGAAGCCCGAAAGTCTGAAAACCAGTCTTACCAAAGGGTATTGGATTATTAACTAGTTACTGGGTTGTGGAGGTCAGACAGGCAGTCGCTCCAATACTGATACCTATTCAGCTGCATTCGGTTAGACTAGGAGCCGACCCCAACACGGAAAAGGCTAGGCTGATTGAGTCACTGTTATCGATTATTTATAAATATTTGTCGATCTTTTGAATAAAACAATATTTTTGTTAAAATAATCCCTCATAGCCTCTTTGGTATAGAATAGGGTTTTTTAATCTGTGGTTTATGGACTCCTAAGGGATGCGTGTAATGAAAGAGGGAGGTACGCGAACCCAAGAAGAAAAAAGGGTACCCCCTCCAAGTCTCCTTTGAAATTGAGTATTTTGTATATTGTGTTAAATATTGTCTAGTGGTAAGTAAGTACAATATGGCTATAATGATCGAGTATCTGTCCATTAATCCATAATCGCATTTGGCCCAATTTTTTATAAATACAAACATTTTCAAAATACTTTTCTTGATTGATATACTTAATCCTTTACCGTAAAGGAATGTAATTATAACGTTTTTAAAATAATTAATGACGTTCATTCAGAGACGCACGAGAATTAGCAACGATTTTTAATTCAATTCTTGTTCAATATTCTTTATCGATTGCGTTTAGCATGTTTTTTAAAATCAATTTATAAACGGTAACGTAATAACGTAATTGTTTTGCTATTCGGTCGCGTGCTATCGACGGAATAAAACATGTCATCCTATTTGATATTCTGTAAGTATTGTATTAAATAAATCTCGATTTGACCTTGACTGCCTCGTTGGTCTAGTGGTCGCAAAGCGCGACTGCTGAGCATGAGATCTTGCGTTTGATTCCTAGGTCGGGCAAAGTGTTATTGGGTTTTTTCTAACAGGAATTTCATCGGTGTCTGGATTTGAGCCCGGTTGTTGGCAATAAGCTTGCTCCCTATTATATGAAAATTAACAAAACTGGCGAAATGTATGTGTACTAATAGGTACACTTTTACCTAACCTTTCGAGGATTACAGGCGTGATGTTATGTTATGTGTGTTAGAAATAAATGTGACGTGATAAAAGAAGCATTTTAGTATCTGTACATGTGAATAAAATTGAAGTTTTTGTTTGTAATGTCAAAATAACAGGTTTTTACTAAATTATACATACCTACTTCACGCTTGTAATCCCCGAAGGGTTAGCCACTGAACACCCGGCTGTCATACCGGCATGACAGAACAATAGACAATCAATTGTGTCTCATTACTTGGGACTTGAAGTTTTAAGATTTGTCACGGAAGAAGATGCTTTTGGGAGGGGGGAAGACATGAGTCCCTTAGCTCCCCACTCTCTCTACTGCCACTAACCATATGAAAAATTACCTGTTCCACAAACCACTTTCAATGTTTTCCAGATATCCTGTGCCTGCTGTCAAACGCACTTGTGCTACCAACATCTAGTACGAAAATGGACACTTCAGATTTTTACGAACCTTTAGATTTCTATTCATCCAATCTCGCATTCCGGACACGTGACGGCATGGATGAGGACAGGGATCCGAAGACTAACTTGCTTAATTTATTCTTGAAAACGAAAAAGGAGGTAGACGAGAAAATGTTGTTATTAAACAAATTGCATGGGTATTTAAACGCGACGTACGACGCCATATCCGATGTGTACACTTACTATAATAATTTAAAGAAAAGATTAGTTTTACTAACTCATCTGGGCTTTAGTAAGCGTAGAGGGGGAAAGAGGAGGTACGTACGTAGATATGTGTGATGTAGCGAAAAACCTGAAACTTTCCAATATACGGCCAAATTTTAGTATCCGGACGGATATTGGGTAAGAGGTCAGTATCCGGTAGAAGCTGTTTTTTTTTGTTGTTAATTTTTAATTAGTAGTAGTTTTAGTATAATATAGTTGTTCTTAGATAGTAGAGTATGTATCCTTTTTATTGCTTTTTGTAAGTAAAGGGTATTCTTCAAGCTTTATTTTGTAATCTAAAATTCAATGGAAAAAAAGCAACTTTCATGAAATGTAAAAATTCCGGGCTTTCGTCTGCGACGTCAAGTGTCCACTGTATGAAAAACACACAGTTAGTTGGACGGGTCTGACAACCAGTCTTACCAAGGGGTATCGTATTACCCAGTTACTGGGTTGTGGAGGTCAGATAGGCAGTCGCTCCATGTAAAATACTGGTATTCAACTGAATCCGGTTACACTGGAAGCCGACTCCAACATAGTTGGGAAAAGGTTTGAATAAAAACGTAAGGCGTCTAAATAGCTAACAGAATGAGAGGTCCTGGGCGTCGGAAGTCGCAGGGCGACTCCCGCCACCTTAGGCGCATACAATTATAGCTGATATCTTAAAACGTATGGATTAAAAATATGGAAAAGTTCAAGGCAAAACTTATTTGACATCGCTAACTTAGTTCTTTAATGTCACGGAATGTCACCGTCCTTTTCTTTCGCTGTATGTTAGCAAGAGATGTCAATTCTCTAAATTTAGTCTAGTTCGTGAACAAGGGAATCGGCACCATTGCCTGAAACTAATTCTGACGGCGCCCATGACGATTTGTATGTACAGTTTTAGACATGACGTGAAGGTTTGTTGTTTGGTGGCTTTGTAGTAATTAGTCAGTTAACTAATAGTAGTTAATATAAGTATTGTAGTAGTCCATAACTTGTTACATGTTCGCACTAACAATAATTAATTTTAAAATTAGAACTGGGTTGCTATTAAAATGAAGTTGTTAGCTAAAATGGCCGACAAACAACTTGAGCATGCGCTAGCAGCTAATTCATAATATGATGTCATTTGAGGAATGTATGGCTCGCGCTTTCATACAAAGTCTCCCCATTTTTTAACACGCAACGGACGCTCTAGGCGCATTACTCGTTCAAATTGTTTGCTGGCGTCAAGAAGGTTATATTTCATACGTTCTATGATGGTGCGGGTGACACATGTCAGCAATTCATCTAT
Source organism: Hoplodrina ambigua (assembly GCA_949774945.1). Classification (NCBI taxonomy): domain Eukaryota; kingdom Metazoa; phylum Arthropoda; class Insecta; order Lepidoptera; family Noctuidae; genus Hoplodrina; species Hoplodrina ambigua. Next base: position 3,407,224 of record OX458994.1, read on the forward strand.
GGATGACAGAATCGCTTAATTAAGTCAGTAACATTATTTAATTTACTAGTTATTTACTTACTTATTACCTACTCATTCCGTATTTTCCGACTATGATATTAGTGTGCAGTTAAAATATTTAATCATGATTGTAAATCGCCGTAACGTTCAAGAGTGAAAAGCAACAGTTTGACAAATGTCACCGGCACCATCCTAGAGCGTAAGGAATATTAATAAAATATAGACAATGAATAAGGGATTCTATCTCTTTCTGGTAGGGTTACTAGAAAGAGATAGCCTTCCCGCGAAGGACGCAAGCAGTTTTTAAATGTAATATTTTTGTATCAATATTGTATAAGTTTTGTATTTTAGAAATTAAAGTAATATTATAGATTACATAATATACATACCTACCTATACACTGTACAATTACAAACACATATTTTTACTCGTCTGCAGAGACCCCCAAAAGGGGGATAATGTTTTTATGAATTGTAAAAAGAGGATGTTAATTATTTTCTTAAGTAAACGATTAATATAACCTTTATATTGTTAGTAAGACTTTAAAAAAATCAATAAAGAACACATACGACTATAGCTACCTATTCATTTCACAACAAACCAACTTAACATAGCGCTATTTTAATACAAGGTGTAATGTTGCGTCTGCATCGAATTTTATTAGATTCTCTTAAAGGATATTTGAATTATCCAATAAAATTACGACACTCAACAAAAATCCTAGTCCCTAGAAGAAGTCCAAGAAAAAAGGAATCGTTGGGGGGGGGGGGGGATTTTCACTAATTCAATCTTAAACATAATATCTAAATATGTAGGTATATAAAAGCGAAAAGTACACACTCACTGACTCATTACGAAATATCAAAAACCGCTTGAAGTATTTAGATGAAATTTGACACGATACCTCGTGTCAAAGTTTAAACCCAAAGGAAGGACATACCTACCTAAGCTATATTTTATTCCGCAACTTCGTCTGCGTCCGCGATAACCTCCATTAATGCGGACGGAGTCGCGGGCAAAGGCTAGGTGTTTGTAAGAATGTTAACTCTTTAACAGGCAGTCGTAAGATCTGATGATGAACCTGCAAACCTGAAAATGAAAGAAACTCGAAAGAAACAAAAAAAGGTAATATTCTATTAAGTTTTTAATGTAGGTACAGTCACGAGCAAAAACAAGTATACACTTAGCATAATACAAAAACGATTTTCTAATGAAATAATGGTTGTAAACTTTGATATAAGACATATTTCATAGTAGTGTTGAATTCAAGATACTGTTTTTCGTAAAAAAGACATTTCAATCAAAATATTCGAAGAAAATCGCTTCGAATATTAACGATAGAGTGAGGAATGAGGTTATACGGGACCGTTGCGGATTAAAAGAAGATGTAGTGACAAAGATAGAAAAGGGTATGCTTAGATGCTTCGGTCATGTTGAGAGGATGAGTGAAAGACGATTGACAAAAGGTCAATATGGCAGAGGTGAGTGGCAACGCCGGAAGGGGTCGCCCTAGGAAGACCTACACTGACCTTATTGGTGAGGTCCTTCAGAAAGGTCAGGTGCGGAGTACTCGTAACCGGCGTGTTTGTATGACGAGATGTATGAACGTAGATGAGGCGAAAGGAGTATGTAAGGATCGTAGCAGGTGGCGTACTGTAGTTTCTGCCTATCCCCATGGGAGGAAGGCGTGAGTTTATGTATGTACTTATGTAAAATCGCTTCGCAATGTTTCTAAGTGTATACTTGTTTTTACGCGTGACTGTATAGCAGGGGATATACTAGGCTAGTTGACACCAGCAATCAACTGACGTACTTTATATGAGCTGTCAAAACGCGATTTCCTCATAGATTTTGTATGTCAATATCGAACTGTGATGTCACTTCAACTCAATTGACTAACTAGTAGGCGCAGGCTTGTGGACGGCGAGTGATGGGTAGCTCGCTGTCCGATCAAGGACCAGGCCCGGGTCGACGGTTTGTATTATTTCACGCGCGCCTCAAAGAGCTGTCAGCACAGGGACGGGGCCCCAATAGGGCCAAACGCCTGCCGGGTTCGCGTGACGTCTTAACACGATACCGTGGCCCCGGAACGCAAAGGGCAACAAAGGAACAGGGTGGTTTTTTAGTCAGTAAAAGTCTGACAGTCCCTTCCGCTCCACCCAGGGCGGAAGGGCTCATTTGATGACTTGTACCAACCCAAAAAAAGGGCATAGTCATATATGAATCTCCACCTGAACAGGATACTACGATGCCACAGACACGTCTCCGTTGTACTTGAGTTGGGGGTTAAAAATGCCGTAACGTTGTCTCTTTCACTCCATATTCTTGTTTCAGGTGACACAACACGACACCGAAGCGTTCTTCTCAGACATGCTCCGAGTTCTGCAGAATTTGTTCACTAAGAAGCCGACCTCGGAAACTAAACTAATAGCAAAAAATAGTGCACAACAGAACATCGCCTGGTCTTACTATGATGATATCGGAAAATAAACATGAATACGCTACTATATTCCTCACGCTCTAGGATGGTGCGGGTGACATTTGTCAAACTGTCGCTTTTCACTCTTGAACGTTACGGCGATTTACTATCTTGATGGAATATTTTAAATGCACACTAATATCATAGTCGTAAAATACGGAATCGGTAATAAGTAAATAACTAATAAATTAAATAATGTCATTGACCTGGATAAGCGATTTTGACATCTATAAATGAATTGCTGACATGTGTCACCCGCACTATCATAGAACGTATGGAATATAAGCGTTTACGCCATACAGCATTTCATACAAATTTTAAGTCCAAATTGGAAATGGATAAACCGATTTTAATGGAACTTCCTACACAAGCAGGACACGTAGGACTTAATCAGGGGTTCCCAAACTTACTTTGTCTACTGCCCACTTTGAGAATAAATTTATTTCTGGCGCCCTCATTTTTCTCACCTACTTTAAAATCACCTAGTAAATTCTAACCCAGTTGGTGAAAACAAAGAGGGGTGTAAATTATAAAAAAAAAAAACAAAAATTTACACAATTTTATAATTTATTTAAAAAATAATAAAAGATAACACTCTGACGTCATCTAAATGCTCAACACAGCTCAACAAACAATAGCTTAACATTACGATTACAATTTAAAATGGCTAAAAACGGTTTATATAAAAAAAAGGTTTTTTATAAAAACGGATTTTAAAAGTTTCCGGACTTTTTTTTAAACTTGGAAAAAAACAGTTTCTTTTAAAATAAAACGTTATTTAAATAATACAGTTGCTGTAAGAAAAAAGCGCTTGATCTAAAATCACTACAAAGTGCGTTAAAAGTGTTATAACAAGACGAGTGCGCTTTCTGGGCTATTAACCCTAATAACACCTTGCTAGCGAATATTTTCCCACGATATGAGCTGTTCTTCTTAACCTTTTGAACGCCATTGTCACATATAAGTGACAAACGAAATCTAACCCTGAACGCCTACATCACAAATATATGACAAAATACACGTCGCACCATACTATGAAATAAACAACGTAATCAAGTTTTGGAATCCCTATTCTTTATCATTGTCATTTGACAAAAAAAGTGGCCTGGCGTCAGGGGTACGGCGATACGTTTATACTCTGGCGTTCAAAAGGTTAACAGGGGCGGATCTAGACTTTTGTAGGTTGCAGCCCTGGGCCCCATGAACATAAATGGCCCTTAGCACCCATTGAAAAAAAGAAAATATTAAAAAATTTAAATAACTGTATTTTATCAAAACACTGGACACTATTATGCCCTAATCTTCGGCTGCAATTCAGCTTAGGCTTTAATAACAAATTAAGCTTACTTGTATCATAATGGACTATTATTGTCCTTTATAGGAAACTATATCTTGACAAAATTAATTAGATAAGCCCCCAAATATTTTGTATTATTCCAGGGCCCCACGAAATTCACAGTCCGCCCCTGCTTCTTAGTTCGTATTACATAGCTTCTTTCGTAATTTTAAAACGTTTAATTCGAAAAGCTCTAGGTATCTCAAAGTGATCTAAAAGCGACATCTTTTATTAATTATAATCATTCAATCTGTTCACAAAACTATGGAAATAATTGACATACAGATAAATTATTCATTCATATTGGATTGCTCGATTCCTATAAACTTAAAAACGGATCGTTTCTTTAACCAATCGTAGTTTTTATTTACAAGGTTTTTAAAGTAGTTTTACTGTATACACCTTTATAAGATCAAAGGGTTATGAAAACTGACAACTAACTTCAATATTGACAAACGCAAAGTCTGTATTTATTTAGCCGAAACCGTAAAAATAAAACGACTAACTTTAAACGAACCGTTTTTAAACTTTTAAAAATCGGACACATAATTATCGATTTTAATTTTACGGATTGTAATTTTAAAACTTAAATTATAACATAATAATAGTAATTACATAATTAAAAATATATATGGTAATAAAAAAACAGGGTGTTGTGAATTATATCATCTCCATGGTGTTTGTTGCGCCTGCGTACTCCTCTTGAGCCTCTTCTTCTTCGTCAAAGACGTCGTCATCATCGACATTCGCTTCCTGAAAGTATTACATTTTATTAAAATACTTGCTTATGCTGGGTCTACTAGCTAATGGGTACACCTCTGCCTAACCCTTCGGGGCTTACAGGCGTGATGTTATGTATGTTGTAGCTAATGTCCGTGACTTTGTTCGCATGAATGAACTGTTAGCATGCTGAACATAGGCCTCCCCTATTTTCATTAGGACCGGTTGGAAGCGGCGTGCATCCAGCGCGATCCTGCGGTCTTTAACAGATCGTTTGTCCACCCGGTAACATCAGCGGGTACCGCTACGATCATTTTATACAGGGCTGAATTATCTATTGTGTAGGTAATTGCAGAGCCCCCACCCGCATTAGGTAGGGGCCCCAACATAGAGAATTTTTATTTTTATTTTCTTCAAGTGGAATTTGTATTCTTAATTAAATGAGTGAATAAACCGTAAATGAAAAAAGAAAACGATTGGTAAAAACACATAAGTATTAAATTCATTTATTTTGTTTTAATTATTTTAAAACGAGATGATAGCATACCTTTGTAATGTAGAAAAAAAAAAACTAGCGTATATGAATGAAATTGCGGAGAAGTTGAAACAAAAAAAGTTATTTCTAAATATTTGCGTGTTACGACGATTTAATGAGCGGGGGACCCAATACGTGTATTGCTGGGGACCCAATATGGGTAATCCGGCCCTGTCAATTATTTTAAATTATGATGTCTTACCTGATACTGCTGGTATTCAGAGATCAGATCAGCCATGTTGCTGGCAGCCTCTGTGAACTCCATCTCGTCCATACCCTCGCCCGTATACCAATGGAGGAAAGCCTATAACAATACAAAATGATAATACTAAGAACTCGACTTGCGACTTAAAAAAACATATTTAACAAGTGGGTCCGAATCCAGGCAAGGCCAGTACCAATGTGATTTTTTCAATTCATATAATAATTATTTTAGAAAAAAGAATGAAAGACTGTGTCATCATCTGCCTAGCCTTTTCCCAACTATGTTGGGGTCGGCTTCCAGTCTAACCGGATGCAGCTGAGTACCAGTATTTCACATGGAGCGACTGCCTATCTGACATCCACAACCCAGTAACTGGGTAACACGATACCCCTTGGTAAGACTGGCTGTCAGACTTTCGGGCTTCTGACGACTCGCAACGACTGTCAAAGATCCACGTGGACTTAAATACTCATAATTAAAAAATGCTTTCGAATCCGGGCAAGTACCAATGTGACTTTTTCAATTTATATACATGATTATATTTTATAAAGACGAATGAAAGAAAAACTGTTTATCCACGCGGAAATGCGGCCATTTCTTTCCATAGATGTATGTCCTTCCGAAGCAGTGGTAAAAGGATGTCAACAGGATCTGGCCCATTTAGTACAGAAGGTACACTTAGTGGCATAAAATACACTAGATTACACTGAATAATATTGCACTCTTAAATTATTTATATAGTTGTCCGGGGAAGGGAATAAAATAACTTTTTATCGTAATAAAAAGCACGCCATTTTGGCACTCTAGTAAATAAGCACCTAAAAAAAAACTGTCCAGTTGACAGACGAGTACCCCGAAACGCATAAACGAACGGAATGACATGTGTCAAGTGTCAACAAAATGACATTTACGAAATGTCAACCCAAGTGACAACCAATTAGAACGCAATCGTACATGCAAATGCCACATGTTTTAATTGTATTACAGATTATTAAGTTAGATTTAAAAAAATATTATATTAGTTAAAAATGATTTATGAATAAAAGTAAAATTATTTTTAGAATTCCTCTATTTTTTCTCTACGATTTGGTGCACGTGTACCTCGAGGTACATATTTGGCCAAACATGTTCGGGATTTTGTTGATCTCCTTTATCTTAACTTTCAATAAGTTGCATGATGAACATTGGGTCCTTCAAATAGAATATAATATAAACTTTAAACTAATTATTACAGTAGTAGAGGGAGGGCGGGTGGAAATTCCGACCCATGCTTTGCCACTGGCTAGACAGATGATGATAAATGCTTGGCAGGTTATGAACATCATAATAGCAGTACTTATAACTCGTGGCTAAGTAATAACAGCCGCACGGGTCGATCCGTCAGGTTAAGCTACGCTTGGCGGGGTTGGTCCGTGGATGGGTGACCATCTTTACATACCGAGACTCCTCCGTGCCTAGGAAAGCACGTTAAGCCGTTGGTCCCGGCTGTCATATGTGGATCTTGGACAGTCGTTACGGGTCGTCAGAAGCCCGAAAATCTGACAACTAGTCTCACCAAGGGGTATCGTATTACCCAGTTACCGGGTTGTGGAGGTCAGATAGGCAGTCGCTCCATGTGAAATCAGGTATTCAGCTGCATCCGGTTAGACTGGAAGCCGACCCCAACATAGATGGGAAAAGGCTAGGCAAATGATGAATAGCAGTACTTATAATGCTCACCTTTCTTCTGAACATAGCAGTAAACTGTTCAGAGATACGCTTGAAGATCTCCTGAATAGCCGTACTGTTGCCTATGAACGTGGCTGACATCTTCAGACCGCGCGGTGGAATGTCACACACTGCTACTTTCAGATTATTAGGGATCCATTCGACGAAATAGCTGTAACAAAGAGAAGATAAGGTAGAATAATAAATAATAATAATAATAATAAATATCTTGGGACAACTCACACACGGCTATCTGATCCCAAGCTAAGCAGAGCTTGTGTTATGTCAAGTCAAAGTCAAAGTCAAAAACATTTATTTCAATTAGACCGATTACAGGCACTTTTGAATTGTCAAGGAGTCTGTCAGTTAGTCCGAAAATTGAAGCTAGTTGCTCGTTCCAAAACGGAGGTAGGCCTCTATGGAGAAGAACGAGCAAGAAACTCCACGGCACTCTTTTAAATTAGGTTTTTATAACCAGTTGTGTTGTGTGTATATCAGTTGTCTGGTTATGGTAACCAGACAACTGATATACATACTTATATAATTTATAAATACATATTATAGATAAATCACACCCAGACACAGAACCAACAATCATGCTCATCACACAAAGTTTGTCCTGGGTGGGAATCGAACCCACGACCTCCGGCTTAGCAGTCAGGGCCACTAACCACTAGACAAACAGGCCCGTCGAATGTCTTTGTCGTTTGGGTTCAGTAAAAAAAGGGGGGCGAAACTGAACCCTGTCAGTAAGAATTGTCTGTCTGTATGACATAGGGATGTAATTTTCACATAGTGTGTATAACTATTGCTGCTAAAACAAATAAAAGAAAGGAATTTAACCATTAAAATAGTTTGTGGCCAACTAGGACGCTAAATAACATAACATCACGGCTGTAATCCTCGAAGGGATAGGCAGAGGTGTACCTCACATTTCGCCAGTTGTGTTTTAGTCCCATGTAATAGGGGGCGAGCCTATTGCCATCAATCGGGCACAAATCCAGACTCCGAGGCTGTTACTGAGAAAATCCTTATGAGAAAACCCATTAACACTTTGCCCGACCTGGAAATCGAAACTAAGACCTCATGCACAACAGTCACGCTTGCGACCACTAGACCAACAAATTATAGTATATCAACATTTTTAAATAGATAAATCGTAAGTACTAATAAGTGGTACTAATGGGTGCACATCTGCCTAACCCTTCGGTGATTACAGGCGTGATGTTATCAACATTCTAAAACTCTTTTAAAGTTTCGCCCCGATTCGCCCCTGGGGTGCAGGGGCGAATCAGGCGAAACTTTTAAATATATTCATCAGAATGAATTATTTATATTCATCCCGTTTATGTAAAGACTAGCTTTTGGCCCGCGTCTACGTCCGCGTGGAACTTGATTATATCGTACTTGCATACAAACTTCCACCCCCCTATTCGCCACCTTAGGGGGTGATTTCCGTGATGAAAACTATTATATGTCCTTCCCCGGGTCTTAAACTATCTCTATGCCAAATTTCATCAAAATCGATTCAGCGGTTTAAGCGTGAAGAGGTGACAGACAGACACACTTTCGCATTTATAATATTAGTATGGATATTGCGAAGATAACTCACCTCGAATTCTTATTCTGTATAGCCAATATCTGTTCGTCAACTTCCTTCATGGACATCCTGCCTCTGAAAATGGTCGCCACGGTGAGGTAGCGACCGTGGCGCGGGTCTGCGGCCGTCATCATGTTACCGGAGTTGAACATCTGACGAGGAACGTTGAGATTAGCACCATTTAATATCGAGTGGATAGTTTAGACGGATATTCAGCTATTCGTGTATCCGGCTAAACATAGCGAAATTCGAGTAAGCATGCAGCGGACTGAAGTGAATAACGTATGATTTATTTACTATTTGATTTACAACTGCAGAAAAATCCGAAACGAGGAAAAAAGAGATAGCAAGATAAAAGAAAATATAACTGTAATGAGAAATTATAACATGGTATGATTTGCAAAGATTTAGTCGTCATATTTCGAGATTTTTAAAAGATGTATTATCAACTCTAAGTTATAAAACATAGAGTTGATAAAAAAAGTCGGTAAAAAATTTAGTTAACAACGTATTCCGTTATCTAATATGTCTTCGGTATCTTTAACATATTTAAATGAAACCAGAATAAAAATCCAGTATCCGGCCTAATCCTACTATCCGGCTAGTGGCTGGATACTAGTTACAACTCTACGATTGCAGCGACATCTGTTAGTATTGGTGGCACTAGATGGCATTATTATACTCACTTGACTCATTAGCTCTGGCACAGTTTGCGCGCGGAATGTGAGAGCGTTCCTGGCCGTTAGTGGCGCGAATCCTGAAATATATAAAAAATCATGTAATTAAATGGTTTTTAATCCCCGACGCAAAAACGACGGTGTGTTATAAGTTTGACGTGTCTGTGTCTCGTGTCATCGTAGCTCCCGAACGGATGAACCGATTTTGTTTTTTTTTTTGAAAGTTGAATTAATCGAGAGTGTTTTTAGTTGTGTTTGATTTTCCAAGATTCCAAGATGGCCGCCGCCAAATGTATTAAAAAGATTCAAAGTCAAAGTCAAAGTAAAAGTCAAAGTCAAATCATTTATTTCAATTAGGCCACTATAAGGCACTTTTGAACGTCATTACATGAAAAAAAAAAATAGAATTGAATCTAGTTGCCCCTTCCAAAAGGTAGTTTTGTATGGAGAAGAATGGGCAAGAAACTCCATACGTACTCTTTTAAAATCAATGTTTTACAATGTTATTATTTGTATACATAGTCATAAGTAATTACATGTGAATACAATGTACCTTCTATAAAAAAACTACTGTATAATAACACACAAAAATAATTTATATTACAAATTAAGAATTCATGGTAAAAATATATTTAAAGTTACATCATGTTCACATGATGTAACTTTAAATATATTTCACAACGCATGTGTGCGTACTGAGACGGCTCTCGAAACAAAAACATATCAGCGATTTGTTGCTAGACTAGCGGCATCATTAATCACTCATTATTACTAGTATGGCGCTGCACTGACATACTCTATGAAAATGACACGTGCGTTGTCTTGCGCGGTCGGCTATTTATAGTTAGTTGACAAACAAATCTGGCGGCCTGCTACTGAAGACGATTACTCACAACTACATACAAACTCTTTCATACGGATGTGACTACACACATTGAAATAGTAATATGGAGGGGCGCGTCATGTTATAGTAGTTGATCTTTTAGTGAAAGATGGAACATGTATCTTACCAGGCATGAAGAAATGCAGTCTGGGGAAGGGTACCATGTTGACAGCAAGCTTCCTGAGGTCAGCGTTCAGCTGTCCGGGGAACCGAAGACACGTGGTGACTCCGGACATTGTGAGCTGTGAATTTTTGAGGAGTTACCGTGAGACAAACATACACACACGTTTAGTGGCATAGTAACCTAGACCTAAATACAATATAAATATATATTTTTATTGCCCTACTGTAGGAATTTCTCCTGGAAAAACTCAATAAAACTTGCCTGGGAATTGAACCCAAGACCACGAGACCAACGACCGATTTTTGGTAGAGACAAGCTTAATGAAACCGCGTCATCAACACGCTTATTTTACTTCACGGACATAATGGTAATGTTAACGCGTCACCGACATGCCAAAGAATCCGCGTCACCGACTTGGGAATGTCCCCACGTCACCGACACGCTACGGAATCCGCGTCTCCGCATTACAATGGCACCACTTTACTGATATGCTTTATACCGCGTCCCCAACATTGTAAAGTGACCGCGTCACTGACATAGCATAGTTTCAGCGTCACCGACATGCTAAGCTGACCTCGTCACCGACACGCTTTTTTACAGCGCAACCGACAAGATAAAGTGACCGCGTCACCGACATGCTAATAAAGCGCTATGCAACACTTACCGATATTAAATGGTTCAGGTCTCCGTAACTGGGGCTGGCGAGTCGCAGCGTCCTGAAGCAGATGTTGTACAGCGCCTCGTTGTCGATGCAGAACGACATGTCTGTGTTCTCGACCAGCTGGTGGACGGACAGGGTCGCGTTGTACGGCTCTAGGACTACCTCGCTCACCTGAGAAGTCAAAGTCAAAGCATTTATTTGTTGCGATTTCTGTTGGTTAAAACTGAGTAGTATATTATTCGACCGGAGAACATGATGAAACAGAAATGTGAAAATTCAATTCTCTAGCTGTTACAGTTCATGAGATACAGCCTGCTGAGAGACGGACGGACAGGGGAGGCTTAGTAATAGGGTCCCGTTAGCACCCTTCGGGTACAGAACCCTAAACAACTGTTTATTTCTTGCAAAGTATAAAGTACACATACATAACATCACGCCTGTAATCCCTGAAGAATCAGGCAGAGGCGTACCTATTAGTATATCCACATCTCGCCAGTTATGTTTAAGCCTCATGTAATAGGGGGCGAGCCTATTGCTATCAACCGGGTACAAATCCAGACTCCCGAGGCTGCTACTGAGAAATTCCTGATGGAAAAACCCAATAATACTTTATCCGAATCCTACTTTATCAAATACTGGGAATCGAACCCAAGACCTCCTGCTTAGCTAATACAAGAACAACAAGGCAATATGTTAAAAAACATCGAGAATATTTTTTTATACCTACTTAAAAACCACCTCATAGATGAAATTACAAATCGCTCCCCAAGCCTCTACACAACGCCCCGGTTTTTTTCTGAGTCTCTTACCACCCCCCTTTAGGCCTGCAGCGCCCACAAGGGGCCGTTATCGCCCACTTGTGAAAGGCTATGTTAAAGTATAATAATTTCTATATACTAATTACTTCATGATTGTAAATATATCTTACCTTAGGTGATGGCACAACGCTGAATGTGTTCATGATTCTGTCGGGGAACTCCTCGCGGATCTTGCTGAGCAGGAGCGTTCCCATGCCGGAGCCGGTGCCGCCGCCCAGAGAGTGGGTCAGCTGGAATCCTGGGTGAATTCACGATTATAGTTAAGAGAAAGTCAAAACATTTATTTCAATTAGACCATTTACAGGCACTTTTGAATTGTCAAGGAGTCGGTCAGTTAGTCAGAAAGTTGAAGCTAGTTGCTCATTCCAAAACGGAGGTAGGGTTCTATGGAGAAGAACGAGCAAGAAACTCCACGGACACTCTTTTACAAATTCTTGCTGCTTCTACTTGTTCAATACACAAAAAAATTGTGCTAGGTACATAAAATGCATAAAAACCACATCGCTGAAAAAGTGATTTTTTGAAACAGCTTCGAAAATTTATAATAAAATACCTGATAGCATTAAAAAAATTGCCACTATCAAAGTTTTAGAAAGCTCTCGCCTCGATATTAATTTAAAATTCTTATTATACTGTGCCAGATTTTATATATGATATTTTTTTATTTGATTTACTTTTTTTTGGGCCGCAGAGTCCGTGTGACTTTCATGGATGGCATTAGGATCGCCCCCTATTACATGAGACTTAAACATAACTAGCGAAATGTGGGTGAAATGGGTACACGTCTGCTTAACCCATCAGGGATTAAAGATGTTATGTATTATATTATTATTTACCTTGTAAGCAGTCACAGCCCTCAGCTTCCTTCCTGATGACGTCCATGACGGAGTCGACAAGCTCAGCGCCCTCTGTGTAGTGTCCTTTGGCCCAGTTGTTACCTGTTCATCAAAAATTTGGTCTGATAAAACACTTTTTTAACTCCATAAGTCGGTATAATCCTAAAATGTCAAGATTTCATGAAATAGTCATTCTTTCGGGTTACCTGACCCTATGGAGTTTTATTGCTGACTTAAATGGTTATAATTCTGAAAATACATAATTCTTACGCCCGCGAATGATACTTTAATCAACATTAAACCTAGTACTGACTTGCAAATTGCAAAAAACGTAAAAAAAATTGAATTTCGCGTGCTTTCGTTGAGGTTTCACCTTAAAACACAAAATGAGAAGCATTATTATTATGTTATTATTTCAATTTTTTTTTTCTAGTTTTTAATTTTAGTTAATACCCAATGTTGCTGTGCTCTAACAAGGCCCATAACTAGGGCAGTCATCATCCAAATATCCGACGCCCGACAAAACTTCAAAAACCCCGGACATTTGGGTGAAATTGTTTTTTTTTACCGGACATCTCAGAAAAAAATATATTTTTGCTATAACAATTTAATTAATCGGGATTCTTCTGTTATTAAAAGTGTCCGGGTTTTACCCGGACGGATGGCAGACTTACCCATAACTGTACCTTAGCTTTAAGCCTTCATTCATCCATTTAATTACACACAATGACATTATTTAAGGTATGCAAATAAATGAATATATGAATACAATTTTTTAGGCGCGTCCATTTATGCTCCCTATTAGGCGCGCCCAAGGTAATATTAGGATAAGGATTTTATGAGAAGTTCCTAAAGGAGACGGAAGGTCAATGGTGACGAATTTCATTTTTTTGCCTTTCACTTTAGGAACGCAATACAAAAGTCCCTTGAAAATCTACCCACTGCAAACGTGCCAATTATAATTCTAGTATTTCGTTGGTAGTGTTATCGAATTCAGCATTAATTTACATATCAGTCATCATACAATCTGTCCTAAAAAGATATCAAAAAATGACGGCATCAGAATTAATAGAATATTACAAAAGTTACACAAAATAGTTCCGCTACTCGCCGCTAGATGGCGTTACTTACCGGCGCCACTTTGACCGAACACGAAATTGTCGGGTCTGAAGAGCTGTCCGTAAGGTCCGGACCTGACAGAGTCCATGGTGCCTGGCTCGAGGTCGACGAGCACAGCGCGGGGTACATATTTGCCTAAAAAAGAAAAAAAAAGTTATGATTGAGTTGGGACGTTGGAGAATGATGACACACATTTAAACTTTGAAAAAGTTGTTTTTTTTTTTCTTAGATTTTGATAGGATTTAATATGTGAAAGTTTGTAATTAATGAATGCATTACATATGTATGTTACTTTAATTGTTATTAACCTGCAAGCTTTCTATAGTTATTATTATAAATGCGAAAGTAACTGTCTGTTTGTCTGTTATGCTCTCACGACTAAACCACTAAACCGATTTTGATGAAATTTGGTACGGGGTACGTTTGAACCCCAAAAAAGGACATAGGCTATTTTTTATTCTGCTACTTCGCCTGCGTTTACGATAACCAACGTTTGCGCGGATGAAGTCGCGGGCAGAAGCTATTATTTCTTATTTTACTGGAGAAGTTTTGTTTACAATCTCAGTAGAATTTATTAATTAATTCTAGTAATATTTTTTTAATATTTATGCAGTATACCATTTACATAAAGGTGCTCCCTCACCGGGAGCATTCGCGTGTAATGTAACGTTACAGATTTGAGCATTACATCAGTGAAGGAGAACCGAGCATTACAATGCACACCTTGTAATGATACAATGTGTAATATCTTGATACAACTTGTAACATCAATGCGCTCCATTTCCAATGTAATGCTCAAAGTCGAATCTATATGTTACATTACACGCAAATGCTCGTTAGTCAGGGAGGTATTATTGTAATGTAATGCTCAAAGTTGAATCTGTAATGTGACAATACACGTGAATGCTCCCGGTGAGGGAGCACCTTTAAAGCAAGTCAGGTCAGATTTTTTTTATAGTACTACAATATTTACTTTAAAGAGTTACTCATGTGCAACAAACCGTCAAGGGTAACTTAACGAGTCATAATCATTTATCATTGCACGTTGCCTAGCAACCAGTTTGTTTACATAACGATGACGCCACAAGCAGTGCAACTAGTACAAGTGTTTATATTGTGAGATTCAACTTTTAAGAAAGAAAAATTTGAAAGGTAAGTTTTATTATAACAATGCTAAATAATATAACATAACATCACGCCTGTAATCCCCGAAGAGTCAGGGGGAGGTGTACCCATCATCAGCGAAGCCAAGTTTTGACTTTGGGTGGGGCGATACTGATAAATACATATAAAATTTTACAAATTATGATGTATTTAAATGTTCAATAGGCTCGCCCCCTATGACATGGGACTAAAAACATAACTGGCGAAATGTGGGTGTACTAATGGGTACACCTCTGCATAACCCTTTGGGGATTACAGGCGTGATGTTATGTATGTTTAAATGTACAAAACTATGGTAACTATGGTATAATTTCTGGACATTTTCTTCCCTATATTTCTACATGAAACTATCTTTTGAAAGCAGCAACTAATCAACCATGAGTCAGTCAAGGTGGGGTAAGTGCCCCAGTCTGCCTCACTGTGGCTACGCCCATGATACCCATTAGTACACCCAAATTTCGCCAGTTAAACAATATGTAGATCTTTAACCGTCGTTACGGGTGGTCAGAAGGCCGGAAGTCTGACTCCGATTACAAATGGGTATCGTGTTACCTAATAACTAAGTTGTGGAGGTCAGATAGGCAGTCGCTCTATGTAAAATACTGGTATTCAGCTGCATCCGGTTAGACTGGAAGCTGACCCAGACATAGTTGGGAAAAGGCTAGACAGATGATGACGAAAAAAAAAGGAGGCACGTGCCGCTTCGCTATGTATGTAAATATAGCTTGCGCCCACGACGTCATCTGCGTCTTTTTTATTAATTCATTCATTCATTCTGCCTCGTTGGTTTAGTGGTCGCAAAGCGCGACTACTGAGCACGAGGTGCTTGGCAAAGTGTTATTGGGTTTTTACATCAGGAATTTTTCAGTAGCAGCTTCGGATTCTGGATTTGTTCCCGGTTAATGGCAACAGGCTAGCCCCCTATTACATGAGACTCAAACATGACTTGCGAAATGTGGGTGTACTAATGGGTACACCTCTGCCTAACCCTTCGGAGATTACAGGAGTGAGGTTATGTTATGTACATTTAAAACAGTTTTGTAAGGCTAAAAATAGGTTTTCCTGTTTACAATAATGTGCGTAAAACCATGCGAACGGATACATAATAATTTAAACAACTTAAGTTTGATAAAAATATACATGTAAGAATTTGCAAATTAATTAAATTATTAATTAGCAAATGCGAAAGTAACTGTCTGTCTCTCTGTCTGTTACGATTTCACTACTAAACTACAGTACCGATTTTGTTGAGAGGTAACTTTAAGCACCAAGATGGGACAAATAAAACTTTTTACAAGCTTTTATTTAGCTTTTGACTGCCTCGTTGGTCTGGTGGTCGCAAGCGCGACTGCTGTGCATGAGGTCTTGGGTTCAATTCCCAGGTCGGGCAAAGTGTTATTGGGTTTTTCCATCAGGAATTTCTCAGTAGCAGCCTCGGAGTCTGGCTTTGTGCCCGGTTGATGGCAATAGGCTCGCCCCCTATTACATGGGACTTAAAACATAACTGGCGAAATGTGGGTGTACTAATGGGTACACCTCTGCCTTACCCTTCGGGAATTACAGGCGTGATGTTATGTTTATTTAGCTTGCACTGTTCGTATGTATGTAAGTTGTCCTTTTTATTGCAAACCATTTTTCAACCATTTGTTGGTATCCGATTGAGTTGAAATTTTGCTTACACCTTTAGTTCTGATGACAATACAATGTCTAATACTCAATGTTGTAATGATTACAAATTAAAGCTTGGTTTTTTTTTTTATTTAGTTGATATTCAGAAACTTGTTCTGCGTCCGCAATAACCGACGTTTTCGCGGACAAAGTCGTGGGAAAAAGAATATATATATTATACATATAGATAGATATAAAGAGTAACGGAATATGCGCAAGACCTCGGACACCTCGATTAGTATACACGTGTAAGTAAGATGAATCACCTACGAACAAAATAAGAAATAGAATCGTTACGTCATTTAAATGTTCTGACACATCCATGTAGAGCTAGTGTAGTGTGTGGTAAGAATGATGTAATTCAAGGACAATAATGAAAAGCTAGCTTCAGCCCGCGTAAATGTCTGTTTTCGCTAGATTGTCTACTCCTTTGTCTGTAAAAAATAGTAGTTCCAAAATGATTGCCCATAGAAATATAGTAGACTAGCTTTTGCCCGCGACTACGTCCGCGGGGAACTTCTTTATATCGTTCTTGCATACAAACTTCCACTCCCCTTTTCACCGCCTTAGGGGGTGATTTCCGGGATAAAAGCTATTCTATGTCCTTCCCCGGGTCTTAAACTATCTCCAAGCCAAATTTCATCAAAATAGATTCACCGGTTTAAGCGTGAAGAGGTAACAGACACACACACGTTCGCATTTATAATATTTTGATTTCCGCGGACTACATTGACTGCCTTGTTGGTCTAGTGGTCGTAAAGCGCGACTGCTGAGCATGAGGTCTTTGGTTTGATTCTCAGGTCGGGCAAAGTGTTATTGGGTTATTCCATCAGAAATTTCTCTGTAGCAGCCCGGGGTCTAGATTTGTGCCCGGTTCATGGCAATAGGCTCGATCCCTATTACATAGGACTTAGACATAACTGGCGAAACCTGGGTGTACTAAAGGGTACAGTCACGAGCAAAAACAACTATACACTTAGCGAAATTCAAAAGCGACTTTCTTGTGAAATAATGGTTGTAACTTTGTTATAAGACCTATTCCATAGTAATTCAATATACTTTATTCCTAAAAACAAGACATTTCAATCAATAATTATATTCGAAGAAAAAAGTTTCGTAAGTGTATACTTGTTTTCGCTCGTGACTCTGCCTAACCCTTCGGGGATTACAGGCGTAATGTTACGTTAAAGGAATCACTTTAACAACGGTCCTTTTACACGTGGCCTAAAGCAATTTATCAATTCACACTACCAAGTGGTTGGATGTTTCAAGGTTGTTTCACTTCGACACGTCACTACATCCAATTAAGTCTTTGTAGCAAGGTTGACCGAAATATGACCTCCATGACCCAATTACTGGGCAGTTGGTCGTATTCTAATATTTCTATGGGGCAGTCACTACTTGTACAATACGCGCCACGAAAGATGAGACTTGATCAGCGTCAGTAATGGGGAGCTTGCGCAGGTATGGATGTACGAAATAGTTATCCATAATTTGTGTAGTACGTATGGAGTTTCTTGCCCATTCTTCTCCATACAAAACTACCTTTTGGAAGGGGCAACTAGATTCAAACCTTTTTTGTTTTTTGTATATGACGCTCAAAAGTGCCTTATTGGCCTAATTGAAATAAATGATTTGACTTTGACTTTGTGTATCTATTCAGGGATATTTCGATGATATTTAGATTAAAATTCTTAACAATACTAAAGTATTTATTTCGAAATAATAAAGTTTATGTGGTGTATCAAGTCTCATCTTTTGTGGCACGTATTGTTTTATGTAATATCTGTCTGTATGTTTGTTACATCATCACGGCAAAACCACTGAATCGATCGTAATGAAATTTGATATTGTTGTATCTTGGGATGTGGTTAAGGATGTAGACTTAATTTATTTAATAACACAGCAAGTTTATTTTGTATAAACGCGAAAATTTTTGGAACTATCGGTCGGATTAGAAAACATCATTATGTATAATATTTTAAAGACAAATTCATGAGCAATAGTATGCGCTTTATAACACCACGCTACGACTCAAGACAGCGGAGTAATAACCAAAGACGTAACTTAAAGGGGAAAAAAAGCGTACGAAGTCGGGGGTAGAAGCTAGTATCCTACTCATTAATGAATAGATTTTTTTCATCATAAGAACGTTATAGTGATTTCTCTCGGGAATAGTACTTTTTTTCGGGATGAAGGTACCCTATGTCCTTTTCTATACACCTGACAACGTATATATGCAAAATTTCTGTATGATCGGTTTAGTGGTTTAGGCTTGAAAGTTAACTTACTTTCGCATTTATAATATTATACCTAAGTACTTGATTTTGACCGTGCCTTCATCCGCGTGAATGGACCCGTTTTTATCAACCGAATTCAAAAAGGAGGATTTTTTTTCTAATTAAAATAAAGCCTATGTTACCCGCTAATTAAATAGCTTTCCATCGGTAAAAGAATTTTCAAAATCGGGTGTGTAGTTTTTGAGTTTATCCATTACAAACAAATCTTTTCTTTTGGTGTCGAATTTTGCATTTTTGCTTGTCAAACAAAGCGTTGTCTGTAGCTCCCCTAAAGAACATAAATTTTACCTGTGGATGCTTCATTGTAGTATACGCTTATGCGCTCCAGCTGCAAGTCGCTTTCTCCTTTGTAATAACCATTAGGGTCGACGCCATGTTCATCTGATATGATCTCCCAAAACTGTTGAAAGGAATTTAAATTTCTTTTATTTTGTTTAGGTTGATTGTTGATACAGTTACATTTAAAATGACCCTTTATGTTAATTCTTTGAATGTTGTCTGTCTTTTATGTATGTAGATATTATTTTCACCATTTGAGAAAACAATTACACAAATTCAATACAAAAACAAGTTTTTTTTTGTCGGTTAAAAATCATGACCTTTAAAACGGTTCATATAATTTTAAATGTCAACAAAGCAGTAATAATGTTTTGTTAAAACGTTTTTAAATAACAAATTATAAAACAAAAGAAGATTTTTTTTTAATTTTTCCCAATCTTCTAGACGTTACGCAAGGTATTTCGGCTACTCGATAATAGATGGCGCTAAATTAAATTACACAGCAAAGCGACGTATTGCGACAAAAAACACGTTTCTATTCATGCAGGTTTCTCAGAAAGTAGGTCAAACAATTGGTCATAATTTTGGGGTGATTTGTATTTGCATTTCAAACCGGCAAATAACCTATAACTTTCTTTTCTTACGTGTTCATTTTTGTACCCGGCAAAGATTATTCCGTCATTATCAGAATTTGTGTAGGTAGACTAATAAAATTGACCTTGATATTTAAATTACATCCACGCCCCATTATTGGTATCAAAAACTAAGCCCTAAACTAAAATCTACTGTCGTTAGGCAGACTAAACTATATATTTATTTTCAATGACTAATACTAACCAGTTAAGTTGAGAACAAAATGGTCTACCCTAAGCATAGACTTTTCATTAATCTCGATTATTCATTTGTTTTCTAATGCAAATTGAATTTCGAACGTTATTAAAGCCATTTCTTGTCTCATACGACAGATAGCGCTACTAACCGTCTTGTCTTTAGAAATTATACTGGAAAAATTGACTGACCTTGGATCCAATCTGATTTCCACACTGTCCAGCCTGTACATGCACTATTTCACGCATCCTGATAAACTTTGAATTCGGTTATATGAACCTTTTGATATAATAGGTTCGAAACCGCACGTTGAACAAATCCGAAGTGATTTTACAAACTTTTTATCTCATATCGCACAGTTCCGAGTAATGTTGATTGTAGAATGAACGGTGTTGTCGTGTAAGAAATTTACATCGTTTTCGGGAGATCTAATTTAGTAGCCAGGTGTAATATTTAGTGTTAAAAAAAAAAAAAATCGACTAACGTTTATTTTTTAGTTTAGTTTTAGTAGATTGTTCGTGTTTTAATATGCTGTGAAGGTGCTACTTTATCATGGTACTTACAAGTGAATGTTTTATCCATAATTTAGTATTTATAGGATAAAAAAGTTATTCTTTGTAATTTGTTGTTTTAGTAGATTTGCTCTGCGATTTATGTTTTGTATGTTTCTTAGTAGTGAAATCTACACGTTAGGAATTTGTATGAGATCCTTTACCGACTATGCATTCCATATAAAACGTAATCTAGTGAGAGTCTGGCCAAGTAAGTCATTAACTTGATGAAATGTTGTGAATGCGTCAAGGGCACTTATATTTAGGCTTTTATTTAGTCAGTTTCTCGTCAAATAACTTAATTTCGCTATACAGATACTATATTTAAAATGGCCGGTGTAATATTTTGTACGAAAATTAGTTATAGGAAGTAAATTTAGTTCTAACAGTAAGCAACCCCAGCTGATAACTAATACAGCGACTGATAATGATAAGTGATAAGGCTTCAGGTATTATAGCTATACCCAGAGACTTAGACCCCCTCATACTAACAAAATCAAAGATACCAGAGTTTAATTCAAACTAGCGGACGTATCCAATCTCTTTGGTCTTTCCGTTCATAAAAAATATTCAATCAAAAAGTTCAAGTAATAATGGAAATCTATGATTCCTTATTGAGTCAACATTTCAATCGGAATTAAGGTGCGGCTTTGTATAAATACTGTTTTCTTGTAATTTTGAGATTAAAAGTTGAACTTTGTCGCTTGGTAATGGATGTCATTGCCGCTTTGCTTTTGTTTGGGGCGTGTCGTATCGGCAAATTCTCAAATAGCATAAATTTAACCTCCTTGGAAGCTAGGTGCTTGATCAGTTTGCGGTTAAAACACTAGGGCCATGGGGTCCGAGCACTCGTATCACCAAGCACACTCGCTCCCGACCATGGACAGAACCATATCCGGGAGCGCAGGGCTATCCGCAGTTGTCGCTGTGACGGAGTCTCGGCTTTGCCCTGCCCAAGCTGGGCACTCCCCCAGCGTATGCTCCGCTATGTCCTTGGTACAGACCTGAAAATGATGGTGTACCTAGGCGTCTCATGGCCTATGCGACACAGGATCTTCCCAAAACATTCGTGTCCACACACCACCAGCATCAACCGAAAAGTCACAATGACGCCTCACTAGCTACTCCTTCAACATGGGACTTACTGCTGCTTTTGCCTCGTGCCTAGACTTTAACTACTTTTGCCATAACCAACTTTATTTTATTTGACTTGGTATTCATTCTTACGAGATAAACTCTGTTCTAAATTTGAAAAGATTTGACAGTTCGCCACGACGACGGTTGACAAGCGGCAATAATTAGCTTAATATACGAAACATAGTAAGCTAAATTTCGTTTCGTTTCGTACTGTAATCATGTTTCAGTGATTACAGTAGGTATCTACTTTAAAATCAGTATTTATGTATTACGTTTGTCATGTCTCATTGTGACTGGGAGTTGTCGTCCGAAAACATGATCTTTATCTCTAAGTGATGAGTGGTCAAACTGTCGGGGACTATTGGATAAAGAACTTTCAAACTTGGACCGGACATTCTTTTCAAATTATGATCCTATGACTGGCATTAGTTCCTGCTATATTTGGCGGTATTCAGGTGCGGTACATGAATGAAATAGAAAAGTACTGCTGTTTTATTCATTATTTAACAAAAGAGATAAATCAACTAAAATGTGGCTGATTAGATTATTGCCTGAGCCAGGGTTGTGGAACAAATAAAAAAACAACACTGCCATTCTTATGTCATTTCGACATAACCTATGGTGCGTTCGAAAATTGAGGTAAATAATCTTCCTCTAAAGTAAAATCAAATTATGTGTGGACGTTTTCGTAATATAATTATTTAGAACAAGTAAACTTACTTCTACATTCATTTAAATTTAATTTATACACTTTGTTTGTGCTTTGTCTCATTTTTGAAGTTCTCAAATCACTTGATATTTTGTTCTTGTTCGTTTTCACCACTTTATGAAACTTAGTTTTCGAACGCTAACCAAAACATTAAAGCGCCAGCCAAGTTTCTTGTAATAGCAAAATAGAAATAGTTTCATGAAAACATAGCGCTATTCGTTATTAAACTTCGTAATCAGCAAAACTAATTACAGTTACAAATTAAACAACTCATCTAAGAACCGTAAACTGTAAAATTATCCCAAAACAAACCTAAGAAATGTTGAACAAAACATAAACATGAAATTTTTAAAAGTTTTTCTTACTTTAGCGATCATTTTCACCGCTTATATCGGTGATATAATAGTATTTCGATCAAAATATTCGAATTCTTTAACGTTTCGCGCCATTTCGGACAGTATTGTGCATGCTAGCCTTGGATTTTTATCTTCTCTAATATTTTTTAGTCATGAACACAATTTTAAAGTGGATGTTGGTGCTATAAATATTACTTTGTGCACTATCGTGTCAGCTCTTATTGATATCGACCATGCTTTTGTTGCTAGGTCTATTTATTTAAAGGTAAGTTCAATATGATGACATAGTTTTATATTTCAAGACCAATATTTAACTAGACTTGTTTGAAATGTTTTTAGAAGACTAGCTGTATACCCCAGTGTTACCTGAGTTAAGTTATAACTAATCTGTAGCTCTTTCTTTAATAATAAAAGAGAAAACTAACAATTTTACCAACTACTTAGCTAAGGGTTCTGCGTTCAATTTGTGGAAGTCTGGCTAAGCCTTAGTGAGTTATCTGACTAAGTGTGTGTCATTAGGATTTTCTCAGTAGCACCCAGGAGTTAGGAAGTTGGTGGTGCTTTCTCTGCTTTTTGTGAAAGCATGTATAGCTGTTGGTCTTTGTCAGACATAATTAGTTTGGCCGGACTGTCTGTTAGCCTCCTGATTGAGCCATTATGTGTGTCTCTCTACTGTGGGGTCTAACTCAAACTGGTTTGTCTTAAATCAGAAGGTTAACAGTTTTATGCGACTGCTACAGGCCTTTACTTGGTGTTGCCAGGCATAAAGTCTGACAGCCAGTCTTACCAAGGGGTATCGTATTACACAGTTACTGGGTTGTGGAGGTCAGATAGGCAGTCGCTCCATGTAAAATACTGGTTTCAGCGGCTTTAGTTGGGAAAAAGCTAGACAGATTAATTGACAAGATTTAAAAAAAAATTGCTTTTAATCCCCCAAGGGTTAGGCAGAGGTGTACCCATTAGTATACCCGCAGTTTGCAAATTATGTTTGAGTCCCATGTATTAGGGGGCGAGCCTATTGCCAAGTCTATTGAAGCCTATTGACAAGAACTTTATTATTTTATTCTTTGTTACAGGATATGACGAACTTGAAAAGCAGAGGAATATTTCATTGTACAACATTTTGGATGCTTTTGACTTTTATTATTTTACTATACAGTTATTTAGAAAAAAAACTAAATGTATATCTCTTAGCGTTCATGTTAATTTTAGCATACACTAGTCATCATATTAGAGATGGGAATAGACGTGGTCTATGGTTATATCCGTTTGGCAGCTCACCGCCTATAGACAAGAATTTGTATCTTTTTCTTTTGGCAGTGTTGCCACATGTAATTGCTTATGTCTACCATATGTGTAAAGGTAGTTTTACGAAAAGTATTGTGGACTACAGTCTGGTTGTTTAAAAACTTTTTGACAATTATTTTTATTTTTTTTATATATTTTTTTTGGTTTGTTTATGGTGATTTTATGTGTTAGGTCAGAACTTGGCTGAATTAAAGTGGTTTCTGCTTATACAAATATCAACTTTACTGTTTTGTAAATTAAGTTGATTTTAGAATGAGTAGCTCTTTGAAACTTTTATTTAAATGTTGAAGGTGTAGCGCAAATTAAACGTTATGTGTAGGGGTTAAAATTGTTTTTCCAATGTGTACATATATTTGTGTATATGTTCGGAAACTAAATGCACATTGTATAAATTGCATTAATAGCATATTGGCTGTGTTAAATTAGACTCATTAAAAAACGAGTGTATTTTGAACTTTATTGCGACTGCTTTATAATTCAAAATCTATCTCAAATCATTTAAGACAAAGTCAAAGCAAGTTTTTTTTTATTTAGAACTTTATTCTGACTTTGTTTAGGGTTCAAATTTGAAGTCAAGTTGAAGCATTTACTTCCATGAAACTGTACAGGAACTTTTGCATTGTTAGGAGTCGCTCAGTTAGTCAGAAAATTGATAATTTATAGTTGTTTTTAAAACAATTTTGCCAATTCCCTTGTTCAGTAACTAAAATTACACTATTTCTATCTTTTTCTGTCTAATGAAACAAGAAAGGGGCGGAAAAAAATTAGATCTGTCAATTGTAGTTAATCTGAAACTTCCATGCAATTTTATTTTGACATGTCAGAATGCACGGAGAAGTTCAAGGCAAAACTAATTTGACATCTCTAACTTAGTTCTAAAATGTCACCGTCCTTTTCTTTCGCTGTATGTTAGTAAGAGATGCCAATTCTCTAATTTTTGTGTAGTTTGTGAACAAGGGAACAGGCACCATTATAATATTGTTTCTCTAAGTTATTGTTATTCCTTATTCCTTTCATTATTAATTAATAGTAATAAAATGGAGTAACTTTAAATAAAAATATGAAAATCGGTTGTTGAGATTGGAATTTAATGTTTTTTATATTGTTTTACTATTCTATTCTTTGAATGAAAAGAGTACCTAGTTATGTTATTTTCTGTTATAGTTATGTTTTTTAAATGTAATATATTTTTTGTAAAACTATGAGATTTTAAATTTTGAGATTTATTAAATTGTAACATACATTCCAAACTGCAGTTGTTTCTTTTTGCATTTGTTTTAAATCAAAACAAGTTTAAATTCATATGTACTTTCTAAAGTTTATCTTGGACATCATTGACATCGGTGAAGAAAAAACATCGTGAGGAAACCTGAACTTATACCAGCCTATTACTGTCCCACTCTAACCATACCTATCAGAGGCCCTCGAGGCGGTTTATTTAAAGACAAATTAAAATCTTTTGAAAGTATTTGTGAAAGTTTACAAGACTCAGAACTTTAGTCACACATTTAGTATGAAAATGACACGTGCGTTACCTTGCGCGGTCGGCTAGTTATGATTAGTTGACCAACAAATCTGCCGGCCTGCTACTGAAGACGAATACTTACAACTACATACAAACTCTTTCATAAGGATGTGACTACACACATTGAAATAGTAATGGAGGGACGCGTCATGTTAAATAAATAATCATATAGTTTTATCTCTACGTAGGTACAGTTGAATAAAACCATTTTTTTGAGTCTTACGTCTAATTTATTTTAAACCTTATTTACATACAATTAACGATCATTCTCCAGGCCACACTATGCCCTCGATCCAGTCGATGAAACTTGACACCCTAGTATAAACAGCTGGCCGGTCTGCCTGTGCACAATCCTTGCCGAATGACGTCAGCCCCACGATATAGAAGATGCATGAATTTTCTTTTGATACCACTTGGATAGGTGCGCCTGAGTCACCCTGGAACGAAGAAAAAAAGAGTTAAGATGTGCTGTGGAGAGGGGGCGAGGGGGGTTAGTGATGAACCATAGATTAGTAGCGCAGTGATTAAAAAAGTTTTTTGTTATGCTGCTAGAGCGGTATGCAGTTAACGTTTAGATTTTTTGAGGCGATTGCGGCTGGGACGTTTTCGTGTCGCGGCGAAGATCAATTACAAAGGTGGCGCGCGGTCGACGCGCTGGCAGTTAGCATTGAGATTTTTCGAAGCGATTTCGCCCTGGATCTTGTTGTATCGGAACAGTGCTGTCTTAAAGACCATTACAGTGTACGTTGGATACTTTTAGAATTCTTTTAATCGTATAAAATGTCGAGCTTATCTTGTTTTTTATATCATGCAGTATATCAAAACAAGGCAAGCCCGACAGACTAGCTCCAACAGCTATACGTTATTAAAAAGGCAACATTTTTGAGCAATGCGAGCATTTTCTGAATTTTTTTAGGGCCGACTTTTCAACAATCGGATAACTTTTGTCCAAAGAATAAATATGACAGTTTGACATATTTTCTATACGAAAGCTGTCAAACCGCCATATTTATTCTTCCGTTATGAGTTATCTGTAGATTGATAAATAATCAACTCACCTGACAAGTGTCCTTCCCGCCTCTCAGCTCCCCGGCACACATCTGTGACTCTATAAAACCCTGCCTCCAGTTTCTGCTGAAGAAACTCTGAAGCGATCTGTTACAGTATCCTACGTCCAGAATTGGTAGCGATACTTTTTGCAGCTCCTTTGCTGTTTGTCCTGTACCTGTAAAAAAAAGGTTATGCATTTCAAGATGGTTGTGGCAGGACACGCCTCGCGTGTTTATAAATAACATGACATAACATCAGGCCTGTAATCCCCGAAGGGTTAGGCAGAGGTGTAGGTACCCATTAGTACACCCACATTTCGCATAGGGGGCGAGCCTACTGCCATCAACCGGGCACAGATCCAGACTCTAAGGCTGCTACTGAGAAATTCCTGATGAAAAAATCCAATACCACTTTGCCCGACCTGGGAATCGAACCCAAGACTTCATGTTCAGCTGTCGCGCTTTGCGACTACTAGACCAACGAGGCAGTCATAGTCTAGGAGCCATTTTCTATTGGTATTGCCATTCTTTTTTTTTGGGTGGTAACAAAACATCAAATGAGTCCTTCCGCCCTGTGTGGAGTGAAAGGGACTGTCAGACTTATACTGACTAAAAACCACCCTGTTCCTTCCGTTGCCCGTGGCGTTCCGGGGCCACGGTATCCTGTTAAGACGTCCTGCGAACCCGGCAGGCGTTTGGCGCTGTAGGGGCCCCGTCCCTGTGCTGACAGCTCTTTGAGACGCGCGTGCAACAAAACGTGCTGTCGACCCGGGCCAGTAGGCTTACTCTTGAACAAATCGAGAATGAGATTGGAATCGACATTACATGTACATCCGATCCAGTTTCAATTCCAATAAATATAAGAAGACATTTATTTATAGAAATAACGAGTTATTTAATATTTTAAAATTTGGTAATTTACGTTTTCATTTGTGTGGCAACCTCATGTCAATCGCTGTAGTCAAACATGCAGTCGATTCCAATCTCATTCTCAATTTTGTTCAAGAGTAGGCTTACTGGTCCTTGATGGGACGGCGAGCTATAGGTACGCCCCTGAGGGCAGAAACTATTTAAGATATAAGCACTTACGAGTATTAATAACCCCCCAACCAGTAGCGATTACATTCCGATGTCCTTCAAGTTCCATCTTGTTCCATAGACAAGCGGGACGGATGGCGGAACTGAATTTGACATCCGCTACTAACTCGAGCAACGCGATGTCATTGTAGACCTTCGGCGATTGGTAGTCCGGATGGATGTGCAATCGACGGATTGCTACCTGAAAGATTATTGCGTCACATTATTTTCTCGACCGAATTTCGGCCAAACGGCCATTGCATACGAAATCTCAAGTCCTTATTTTTCAAAAAGAATTCTTTTTCTTTGTCGTGTGGGCAGTAAGGTCTTACGACACTACACACCCTAGTGTCAGAGTTTCTAAACCGCCTCAAGGGCCTCTGACATGGTTTGAGTGGAACAGTAAGTCCAGGTTTCCTCACGATGTTTTCCTTCACCGATATCAGTGATGTCCAAGATTAACTTTAGAAAGTACATATGAATTGATAAATTCACATTGGTAGGTACTTGCCCGGATTTGAACCCACAACCTCATGCATGAGAGGCGGGCGCCTTAACCACTGAAATGAATGTTTTCAATGAAATTTCCTACACATAAGAAGGAAGAAAAAAAATTAGTTGAGAACATTTTCAAGAAATTATGTTATAGCTAAATTCGACCGATTTAAATAGAGATTTACAATTTCTTTTTTGTTCCCAAGAACAAGCGGATCTTCTAGTATTTCGTGTTGAGAATCACTAGCAGAGTTACCTCCTTGAATTTGCCACCTTGTAGAGTCTCGTTGACACCCTTTGTGTAAAGATTCCTAAGAAATAGAGAAGGTCACTTACATCAACAGGACTAGCGCCGTCGTAGACGTTATTATCAATGTTCTGGTCTCCGAGCCTGACGACCACAGGCTCAGGCGTCGCCGCAGAGCTCAGCCTGTTGCAGTGGGCAGCTGTCAACACGAAGCGAGGGCTGATGAGGGTCCCGCCACAGTTGAACGTGTAACCGCCTTCATAGTCTGCCCACCCGATCGCTGCCTGAAAAAAAAAAAAATTAGTCAATGGACAATCTTCTAAGAACATTAAAGAAGTCAAAAAGGCTCTTTCTTTCTTCTCAGTCAAATAGTCAAATCATTCATATTTCAATTAGGCTATTATAAGGCACTTTTGAAAGTCATATAAAAAAAAGGATTAATCTAGTTGCCCCTTCCAAAAGGTAGTTTTGTATGGAGAAGAATGAGCAAGAAACACCATACGTACCTACTCCTTTTATATCAATCATCATCATCATCATAACATCACGCCTGTAATCCCCGAAGGGTTAGGCAGAGGTGTACCCATTGGAACACCCACATTTCGCCAGTTATATTAAATTAGTTTTGCTTTGAACTTTTCAGTATTTTTAATCCATACGTTTTAAGATGTCAACTATAATTGTATGGATGTGTCAGATTTACTTAATTTGACAGTTCTTATTTACATTAGTCTCTTTCTTGTTTTATTGGACAGAAAAAGATGGAAATAGTCTTATTTTAGTTTAGTTTGTGACCGTGGGAATCGGCACCATAATCAATGTTTTACAATATTTGCATACAGTATTAAGTATACATAGCTAGGTTTTCCCGTGACTACGACTGCGTATAACTTGCATTTTTGTTTAATTCTCTTTGACTCATAATATGCTACATTAGCGGGTAAAGATTCGTGCTCCGTCGGCGAGCTAAAATATCGTGTACATCATGTTTTGATCGAGGGGGACTCAAGCGAATTAAAGCGAAGTTAATTAAAATTTTGTTGCAAGCAGAATACTACTTATTATTATGTTTTTTAACGACAGTCCTGGATTCGCCTCTTGTTAGTAAGCGTATTAGTATTCGTATTCGCATTAGTATTCGTATTCGTATTAGTATTCGTATTAGTATTCATATTAGTATTCGTATTAGTATTCGTATTAGTATTTGTATTAGTATTCATATTAGTATTCGTATTAGTATTCGTATTAGTACTCGTATTAGTATTCATATTAGTATTCGTATTAGTACTCGTATTAGTATTCATATTAGTATTCGTATTAGTATTCGTATTAGTATTCATATTAGTATTCGTATTAGTATTTGTATTAGTATTCATATTAGTATTCGTATTAGTATTCATATTAGTATTCGTATTAGTATTTGTATTAGTTATTATATTAGTATTCGTATTAGTATTCATATTAGTATTCGTATTAGTACATAACAAAATAAACATACCATATGTGGAAACTCTCCGAGCTTTGCATTGGTACCTCCGACGATGAGTTCCACGCCGGTGTACTCACAGTTCGACTCGACCACAGAGTACGATTCTGGTTCTGGTATCAGTGGTATGTACCCTATTTTTTTTACTACACTGCGACTGTATTCTTCGCATTCTGTAAAAAAAATAAAAGAATATTATTTTATAACAATCTCTCTCTCTATCGTGTGGGCAGTAAGGTCTTACGACCCAACACACCCTAGTGTCAAAGTTTCTAAACCGCCTCAAGGTCGTCTGACATCTGCCGGGGTTGCGGGACGTCTTAACAGGATACCGTGGCCCCGGAACGTAAAGGGCAACAGAAGGAACAGGGTGGTTTTTTAGTCAGTAAAAGTCTGACAGTCCCTTCCGCCCCACCCAGGGCGGAAGGAGTCAATTGATGATTAAAACCACCAAAAAAAAAAAAGGTCGTCTGACATGGTTTGAGTGGAACAGTAAGTCCAGGTTTCCTCACGATGTTTTCCTTCACCGATGCCAGTGATGTCCAAGATAAACTTTCGAAAGTACATATGAATTGAAAAAATCACATTGGTACTTTATAACAATACAAAGTATATACAGGTTTATTGAAAATGTACCAGAAACCTGAAAAGGGGTCATTGTACTCATCATTATGAACAACTTTTACTATGGGACCAACACGGAAATCATGAAAAAAAAAATCAGCTGTTCCTTTCATTACGATCATGTGTAGCATTTTTGTAGGGAACAGCTGATGATTTAAAAGAACTAGCAAGCAACTTCTTCCGCTTAAATGTCAGTGTATGTCTATTCTCGGAGTTCAATAATAACCAGAGTTGAATTTCATCAAAATCAGTTCAGTGGTTTAGTCGTGAAAGCGTTCAGACAGATGGACAGAGTTGCTTTTGCATTTTGCATTAAAATAAGTAAGGATAATAAAAAGTACATGTATGTAATCACGCAATTTTCCATTGTATTTCTATTGACTTTTAGTTCATTATCAAATAATCGATAAAAACTATTAGAACATAATATATTGCTCCGGAACGACTCCTTTTTGCGTCATTCGAAAATAAAATCTATAAATAGGTATGATGTTACAAACTAAAATCGATTAAGTAAAAAACTACAAAATAAAAAATAACTTTAGCTTGAAAGTCGGCGGCTTTGGTTTTGTTTCTTGTTATGTAGGTATTGCCACCGACTTCCAAGCTAAAGTTATTTTTTATTTTGTAGTTTTTGAAGGCGGTCATATTTTTTGTAAAAAAGCTTTTTATTTTTCACTTTTTAGTGCTTGTGTGTTAATGTTTGAAATCCTTACATAAAGCCCTTTCAAACAATACCTCACACGATATATTTAATTTTTGAAAGTGGTAGGAGGGGGGTTGACGTACCCACGTCCCCACTTCCTTCAGTCAGTCATCGACTACACGTATAAACAAAGCAATTTGTCTTGTTACGGCGGTTCTGCTGTAATTTTTTAAGGAGTTCCGTTTCATATCTCCAAAGTTCATCATCAGATCATGATAATATTCGTATGGGACCTATTCGGAATTATACTCTTTCAAACAAAAAAAGAATCATCCAAATCGATTCATAATTGGCGGAGTAATCGTAGAACAAATATACAAAAAAAAAAAAAAAAACACACGCGTCGAATTGAGAACCTCCTCCTTTTTGAAGTCGGTTGATAAAGAGAGAGGAATGAGGTTATACGGGACCGTTGCGGATTAAAAGAATATGTAGTGACAAAGATAGAAAAGGGTATGCTTAGATGGTTCGGTCATGTTGAGAGGATGAGTGAAAGACGATTGACAAAAGGTATTTATATGGCAGAGGTGAGTGGCAACGCCGGGAGGGGACGCCCTAGGAAGACGTACACTGACCTTATTGGTGAGGTCCTTCAGAAAGGTTAGGTGCAGAGTACTCGTAACCAGCGTGCTTGTATGACGAGATGTATGAACGTGGACGAGGCGAAAGGAGTATGTAAGGATCGTAGCAGGTGGCGTTCTGTAGTTTCTGTCTACCCCCATGGGAAAAAGGCGTGAGTTTATGTATGTACTCTTTTATACTGATACTTACTTCTTTCATTGATCCTCCTTCGATCTCTCAGATCAACGGCGTTGCCCCAGATAGGACGATCACTGTAAAATAAAAACAATTTGTTACAATACGCGCGTAAGAAACGCAAATTTGAAATACCCCTTAAAATAGTACACATTTTAAGAGGGATTTCAAATTTTCTTACGTTTTTTTTTTATAATTTGCAGCTCACTATCAGGTTGTTTAAGTATAGCAATAAAAAGACCGGCCAAGTGCGAGTCGGACTCACACATGAACGGTTCCGTACCACAATACAATATGAAAGTTACTTGTGTTAACACAAGTAACTTTCAAAAAAAGGTTTAAATAGCAAAAAGTTATTATTTTGTGATGTAACTATTTCACGGTTCTCGGATTTATTCATTTACTTGTGTTATGGCATTGCATCTTGCCAAATTTCATGATTATATGTCAACGGGAAGATTATTTAAACTTTAACGTAGAGCTTTGATTGTCCTATGCTTATTTTAAATAGCCATAAAATGATCAACCATCGATTAGACCTGCAGTGACTGCAGGAAACCAAATCCTCGTGATATAGATAAATAGATACTCACTCCTGCTGTCCCCTCGAAGGAGGCGTGTTGAAGATGTTGAAACCATCACGACAACATACTATCTGGTCCCCAAAAGTGTTGTACGAACAAAATGTTGGTTGAATGCGGCTTTCACTGTAGAGACACAAAACAAATGGTTGAAATGACGGTCGTACAAAGAAACAGGGATTTCGTGACACTTGTTTAACATTCGTGCCGATTCCCTTGGTCACAAACTAAACTGAAATCAAACTATTTCCATCTTTTTCTGTCCAATAAAACAAGAAAGAGACTAATGTTAATATAAGAGCTGTCAAATTTAGACAATTTGACACAAACATACAATTATAATTGACATCTTAAAACGTATGGATTAAAAATATGGAAAAGTTCAAGGCAAAACTAATTTGACATCGCTAACTTTAATGGTACCGATTCTCTTGGTCACAAACTAAACTAAAATTAAACTATTTCCATCTTTTTCTGTCCAATAAAACAAGAAAGAGACTAATGTAAATAAGAGCTGTCAAATTTAGTCAATCTGACACATCCATACAATTATAATTGACATCTTAAAACGTGTGGATTAGAAATACGGAGAAGTTCAAGGCAAAACTAATTTGACATCGCTAACTTAGTTCTTTAATATCACCGTCCTTTCCTTTCGCTGTAGGTTGGTAAGAGATGTCAGTTCTCTAAATTTTGTCTAGTTTGTGGGCAAAGGAATCGGTGCCATTGTCATGCAATGTGTATATGTATTTAAAATTGGAGTTCCATCGAACACCGGATAGTAATGTTACAAGTTGTATCAAAATACAATGGTGCCGATTCTCTTGTTTACAAACTAAACTAAAATTAGACTATTTTATCTTTTTCTTTCCATTAAAACCAGAAAGGGGCGGAAATAAATTAGACCTGTCAATTTATGTAGTTTAATCTTAATCTTCTAGACTCAGTCAAAAACTGACACTTCTTTCTCTCTTTTTTATCATGTATGCAGTAAGTTCTTACGATCCCACACACCCTAGTGTCAGAGTTTCTAAACCGCTTCAAGGGCCTCTGACATGGTTTGAGTGGAACAGTAGTCCAGGTTTTCTCACGATGTTTTCCTTCACCGATGTCAGTGATGTCCAAGATAAACTTTAGAAAGTACATATGAATTGAAAAAGTCACATTGGTCTTGCTCCGGTTTGAACTATACAACCTCAAGCATGAGAGGCGGGCGCCTTAACCACTGGGGCATCATGACATACACTGTCTCTACACTACACAGACACCAGACACAACACCCGTCTGGTCGGAGGATCCTCCCTTTTCAACGGAGGATGAGAAAATACATCATCATCTGCCTAGCCTTTTCCCAACTATATTGGGGTCGGCTTCCAGTCTCACCGGATGCAGCTGAATAAATGTATTTTACATGGAGCGACTGCCTATCTGACCTCCACAACCCAGTAACTGGGTAACACGATACCCCTAGGTAAGACTGGTTGTCAGACTCACAAGCTTCTGACGATTCGTAACTACTGTCAAAGATCAACGTATGACAGCCGGGACCAACAGCTTAACGTGCTTTCCGAGGCACGGAATAATGTCAGTAATGTCTAAGATAAACTTTAGAAAGTACATATGAATTGAAAAAGTCACATTGGTACTTGCACAACCTCATGCATGAGAGGCGGGTGCCTTAAGCGCTAGGCCATCACGACATTCAATGATGAATGTCGATGAGAAACTTTACACCCTGTTTTTTATAACTATGAAAATTTTAAAACCTTACTAAAAATCTCTTTTTGCTGATTGGCACAACTCGCGCACCGTACATCGTCCAATTGTGTTCGTGTATTCATCTATACAAGAATCGCCCTCTGAAATCAAAGAAAAACATACAAAATCAAACAAAATTCATGGTCGTAAATCGCGACTGCTGAGCATGAGGTCTTGGGTTCGATTCCCAAGTCGGGCAAAGTGTTATAAGGTTTTTCCTTTAGGAATTTCTCAGTAGCAGCCTCGTAGTATGGATTTGTGCCTGGTTGATGGCAATAGGCTCGCCCCCTATTACATGGGACTTAAATATAACTGGCGAAATGTGGGTGTACTAATGGGTATACCTCTGCCTAACCCTTCGGGGATTACAGGCGTGATGTGTGTAAAATAAACTATTTGATACTCATATCAAGGGGATTGAGAAAAAATATGTAATTCGCCATCTTGGAACGGCGGCCATATTGAAATTATTACAATATTTCGTATTGGACATTGTATTATCATCAGAACTGCTCAGTCGGATACTAACAAATAATCGAAAAATGCAAACCATTTTTCATTTTATATACTTTCCAAAATTTCATTATAAGGAGTTCCGCTCCATATCTCCAAAGTTCATCATCAGATCATGACAATATTCCTATAGGACCTATTCGGGACTATACTCTTTCAAACAAAAAAAGAATCATCCAAATCGATTCATAATTGGCGGAGTAATCGTAGAACAAACACACAACAAAAAAAAAAAAAAAAAAACATACGCGTCGAATTGAGAACCTCCTCCTTTTTGAAGTCGGTTGAAAATGGTTTGCAATTTTTTCAAACTTAAATACTAACAGTGCAAGCTAAAAAAAGCTTGTAATTAAGTGCTTTTTTAGCACAAGCGAATTGAATAAAAACGATTAAGGAAAATACTGCAACAAAACTATATAATGTTTATTATAACATTAAAATTCTACTATTATTATATATCACTTGATTGGCATGTCGAATTGTAAAATGTTTACTTCCACGCGGTATAGAAGTGCTGATGTCTAGCTTTGTGTAGCACTGATTAATGTACTGTAGAGACCCTGGCTGGTTGAGCCATATAAAAACTATTTAATATGAGATAAATATAACTTTGATTTTAGAATAGAGACAGACCGGGTGTCAGCGGCTGTCAAGACATAGATTTAGTTTTAACAAATATAATTTAATTACAAGTGAATTACAAGAATATAAATTAATAACAAGTCTTTCAATAATAATTAATATCCCGGTACCAGGTCACGCCAAGTGACTACAATTGGTGGAGGCGCGGTGCCTTTGTCTAAATTCTTCTGTTTTAGATATATGCAGCTTGAGGGGCGCGATTGCAGCAAATTGGACATAAAGACGATAGCAGAGGAATTATCAAAGTTGGACACGAACGCGCCCAGCACGATTTATCAAAGTTAAGTGATTATAAATTGATATGTAAAACCATGTCTCAAGTCGAGCATTTTTCCGGGACAGGCCCGCTATTGTTAGACGATTTTTTAGTTCAATTTCGTAGAGTAGCGGCTATTAATAAATGGCCCGAAAGTGATCTCACGTTAATATTAGGGGCCTACTTACAAGGTCATGCGCTTGCATTTTTCAAATATATTTACAAAGATGACATGGACTTTAAAACAATGTGCGAGCATTTACATGCAGAATTCCCGTCTTGCATAGACTATGTAGAAAGATTTTATAATACAAGACAAGAACCAAACGAGGATGTGGGTTCATTTTTTTTTAGATTGTCCGAAGTCGGGCGGAACGCTAACATTAATGACGATAAAGTGTTTATTAGAATTTTCTTAAAGGGTGTGACCGCAGAATACAAACATATTCTGGCAACCAGATTATATACGTCAAAAGCTGAACTGCGGGACACTATTAACCAGATTAAAGAAATCTTCAATGAATCAACACAGTTGGTATCTGCAAATTTACCAGTGGAACCTCCACGAAATATGACAAGAGTCAGGTTTGAACATCCTACATCACTTGATAATCAGAGGCGACCTAACTCACCCAGACCTTTTAGCCCGTCACCATCACCATCGGTAGATAATTCACACCGGTCGTCTGGAGAAAATAGGGATATGGAAACTTTCCATACCCCGAGATATAATTTACGTCCCAGACAAATTTACACAAATAGAAATAATCGCTCACAATTTAATGTCCCCAGCTCAAGGGACAACAACGCTGTCAGTCACCCAAACAACCAAGGACACAGTCGAAGATTTTAAAGAGGGGGGAGATCGCTGTGTCCGGTGTTAGCCAACTCCCCACTGAAGAAAATAACGGTCAGATTTTCCCTTTTATTAACATTTCAATTAATAATCATACAAAAATTGCATTGATAGACACCGGAGCATCAATTTCGTGTGTATCAGAGCGATTTATGTCTGATTTAAAGCTTGCGTTCATCAACAGTAATTCGACACATCTTGTAAAATCCATTGCGAATGCTTATTTGAAGGTCCAAGGAGAAGTGAAGATTAGTTTCATGATTGATGCATGTGTATTTATAAACAATTTTATAGTGCTTCGAGACATCAATCAAGATATAATACTTGGTCAAGATTTTTTCCGGAAACATAAAGTTGTAATTGATTTTCATAATAATTGTGTCATATTAAATGGACGTTTTTACGCAAATTTTTGCAAACTGAATGAAAAAGACAACTCGTCAATGTCACAATCTTTAGTATGTCATGATGACAATGTCGATCAAAATAATGACTTTGACAATATTGATATGTCAATAAAAGAAAGAAGTTTGCCTGCCATTAGTAAAATAGATTATCTTTATTTTTCTAAATTAGTTGAAGAAAATATTGAAAATTTTAATTATTCAATTTCAAAAGATATCAATATTATGGATGAAATTAACATTAATCCAGAATTGAATGAAAATAATAAATTATCATTAAAAAAACTTCTTTCTTCCTATAGAGATAATTTTGCTTTTTCAACTTCAGAGTTAGGAAATTGTAATTTAGTTGAAATTGAAATTAACACTACTGATGAAATACCAGTTCATCAACCACCATATAGAGTTTCTCCGAAGCAATTAGATATTATTAACTCACAAATTGAAGAGATGTTGAAGAATGGAGTCATACGTGAGTCCAAAAGTGCTTATGCCTCTCCTGTTGTATTAGTACAGAAGCCGGATCAGACTTGGAGATTTTGTGTAGACTATCGTAAATTAAACAAAAAGGTAATTACAGATAGTTATCCTTTACCAATAATAGAAGATATAATGATATATTTATCCGGGGCACAATATTTTGCGGACTTAGATTTAAATTCAGGTTATTGGCAACATAATTTATGTGAAAGAGATAAGCATAAAACGGCATTTGTCACCCCTTCCGGTTTATACGAATTCAATGTCTTACCATTTGGGCTTAAGACAAGTCAAGCGGTTTTCCAGAGAACAATGGATAAAATATTAGCCGGCATCAAATATAAAAATGCAATTTGTTATGTTGACAATATTTTAATATGGGGTAAAAACTTCATTGAGTTTAGTATGGCATTAAAAGAAGTTCTAGAACGATTAAAGAAGGCAAATCTTACACTGAAACCAAGTAAATGCAGTTTTGGCTATAAAAAAGTGTCAGTATTAGGTCATGAAATTTCCGGAGATGGTGTGAAACCTGATAGAAAAAA
Source organism: Hoplodrina ambigua (assembly GCA_949774945.1). Taxonomy (NCBI): domain Eukaryota; kingdom Metazoa; phylum Arthropoda; class Insecta; order Lepidoptera; family Noctuidae; genus Hoplodrina; species Hoplodrina ambigua. The sequence continues at coordinate 3,445,224 of OX458994.1, forward strand.
ACTTATGTCTCTCAACTCAATAAAACCACCAACAAATACAAAACAAGTAAAATCTGTTCTAGGTTTATTTTCGTACTATCGGAAATTTATTGATAATTTTGCTAAAATTGTATTACCCTTGACAAAACTTCTAAAAAAGGGAACCAAATTTGTCTGGTCACAGAAGCAACAAGAAGCATTTGACACAATAATAAACTACATGAATAACCCACCTATTTTGCACTTTTATTCTAATGAGAAAAATATTATAACACGTCTTTACGTAGATGCTAGCGATGAAGCATTAGGATGTTGTCTTATGCAGGGCATGGATGTGATGTATCCAGTAGCCTATGCATCGAGAAAGCTAAGTGAAGGTGAAAAGAAATATTCTACAACAGAAAAAGAATGTCTAGCAGTTGTCTGGGCATTAAACTATTTTAAACATTTCTTATGGGGTTTAAAATTTCAGGTGGTAACAGATCATAAGGCATTATGTTGGCTAAGAGATAGAAAAGATATGAGTGGTAGGTTAGCCAGATGGTCATTATCCATCCAAAATTATGAATTTGACATAATGCATTGCGCGGGACGCGATAATGTTATAGCTGATTTTTTGAGTAGAAATCCGCTATGTCTAGGAATAGAGGAGGAACAGAAAAAAAACCCATATCAAGAAGATGGTATACAACTTTATAAGATAGAGATTGTGAAATTGAAGGACGAACAGATGATCGATGATTTTTGCCGACAGATAAGGGATAGATTGACATCTGATAGAGTAAATAATTATAAAGGTTTTAATATTAAAGAAGATATCTTATGTAAAAAGGCTAGGAGATTAAATAGTATTCGGGAATTAGTTGTTGTTCCAAAACGATTATTACATGGGATCTTACAAGAGTTACATGATGATCCATGGTCAGGAGGACATCTTGGATTAGCCAAGACGCTTGCCAAATTTAGAGCAGGATATTATATCAAAGATGCAGAAAATGAGGTAGATAAATATGTGAAAAGTTGTATTCTTTGTCAGGAACGTAAGAAAACTAATCAGATAGCACAATTACATCCAATACAAGTGAATCACTTAATGGAAAAGGTTGGAATTGATGTATTAGGACCTTTTAGAAAGTCTTTAAATGGTAATAAATATGTTATTGTTTGTATAGAATATGCAACAAGATATGCGATATGTAAGGCAGTTCCTAGAGTAACAGCACAAAAAATAAGTGAATTTTTGATAGAAGAAGTCTTTTGTCGTTTTGGAGGTGTAAAAGAAATTGTATCAGATAGAGGGTCAATTTTCACTTCACGACTTGTAAAGGAAACGGTTAACTATTTTGGAGCTAAATCACGTTTTACCACAGCTTTCCATCCAGCAACAAATGGTTTAGTAGAAAGATTTAATAAAACATTAACACAAATGCTATCTATGTATGTTTCTGCTGATCAGAGAAATTGGTGTAGTTATATTCCATTAGTTTGTTATGCATATAATACTAGCAAACAATCTAGCACTAAATTTTCACCTCATATGTTATTGTATGCCAGGGAACCCATGTTTAGGACTGATATGATTGTCAATAATGATAGTCGTAATCAAGTAGTAGATTATGCGAGGAGACATAATATACAGAATTCCTTATCACGCTGTGCGCTTATTAATATAGGTAAAGCTCAAAGAAAACAAAAATCATTATATGATAAAAAAGCTAAAATAAGAAATTTCGAACCAAATCAGTTAGTAATGGTTTATACACCTAGGCGAGTAACAAATAAAAGTTTGAAATTATGTAGGTTATATAGAGGACCATATCAAATAGTCAGACGAATATCAGATGTTAATTATGTAATTAGAAAACTAAATAATAGAAGATTTAGAGATATAGTACATGTAAATAGGTTAAAACCATTTCATACAAGATTGCAATTGTAAAATATTATAACAATTGATATTATTAATGTTTTTAAATCGACTGAAAAAAATAAATAAATTCGTTATTTCTTTTCATGTCATACCCATGTGTCAACTTTATTTATAATGAAGTATAGTAATATGTATGTTGTTTATTTTCATATCGATGGCGAGCTACTACACGTGACTTTGGCTTACACTGGTTGGAAGAAAGAATAACGTAAACGTCATAGTTATTTTATAACATATAATGTAAACGTAAACATGGCCAGTATGATGAACACACTCTATGATGATAGCGACGTTTTTTTAAAGGGGGGGGAGAGATTTGCTCACTGAAGAAATCAACTTTGCTAACGGGGCATAGCCTTTGCAAAGAGTACTTGATAAGTACTAGTGATTTGATAGGTGATTTTTAATTTTTTTTTATTTAGGATTTCTTTCTATCTCGTAATGTTGTCGCTTTAAGAGTGAGTTCGTAATACGGTCATTACAAATGCTATGACTTTTGCTTTCTTCTAACAAAATAATATTGGATAAAGCCAAAGACATAGACGTTGATTTATCTTATTTATCTATATGCATTTAATTTTTTTTTTTTTCTCTCCTTTTTAATTTTAAGCTTGTATTACCCACAAGGGTAGATGTGGACTTGCCATATCATAGGGTATGGGAATGCGTAGTGGCTTTTAAAGGAGTTTTGCCATTACAGGGTTTAAACATGACTGCGTTTACGTGTTTGTTTCGAAAAAGTATCACATTAATTGAATATTTATTTTATTGCAGTATCCGAATTTCTCGTATGTCATGAGTTAAGCCATCTCTAGAGAGACTTTCCTTTAAAAATTCTCCTTATGAGGTAGGGACCTCGCAATAGGTTTAGGTAGGGTTTTGATATTTATCTCATAGTTAATTAGTTCTTTCACTACGTTCAAACTAATCCTTTGGAGGCGTAGCTGATGTAGAGACCCTGGCTGGTTGAGCCATATAAAAACTATTTAATATGAGATAAATATAACTTTGATTTTAGAATAGAGACAGACCGGGTGTCAGCGGCTGTCAAGACATAGATTTAGTTTTAACAAATATAATTTAATTACAAGTGAATTACAAGAATATAAATTAATAACAAGTCTTTCAATAATAATTAATATCCCGGTACCAGGTCACGCCAAGTGACTACAGTACTATGAGTGATTGATGATCTCAACTCACACAACTATTTAGACTTAAGTATGTATCCTGCCTATTGATTTATTTAACTTTATAATAAATTTTTTTTTTTTTTTTTAGTCACATAAGATTTATTATCTTAATATGAATATTTACAAGCTTAATAATAAAAACAAAATAAATAACAAACCGAAAAAAAAAAGAGAAACTAAAATTAAATGGCATCAAAAAATTCATCCGCATCGCTGTCTACTGGAAAATAATAATAATAATAAACCTCTATTTCAGGCAACTTAGGCCCATAAAACAAAATACATAAATACGTACAATAACTACACATATAAACCAATACATATTTTAAACAATAAACTTATAAACACACACATAAAAAAAAACAACACACACAGTAAGTGTATGTGTAGTAATTTTTATTAAAAACGGATCCCTCATTTTCAAAAATTTGATCTTGAAAGATTGTACGAATTGCCGTACGGCGTAAACACTCTTAGGGGGTTAAAAAAGGGCTTCGACATTGTTAATCCGGCTCTGCGGTTGGCAAAGGCTGGCCTCACTTCGGACATGTTGTCGTACGAATTTGACTCATACAAACACGTACGAAGGATCCCGATTCTCCGAGTACTACGGTGTTTCGCACACTACACACGTATAGTTCCAACATACGAATTAATAAATAATAAATAAAATATAATAATAAATATCTTGGGACAACTCACACACGGCTATCTGATCCCAAGCTAAGCAGAGCTTGTGTTATGGTAACCAGACAACTGATATACATACTTATATAATTTATAAATACATACATATTATAGATAAATCACACCCAGGCACAGAACTAACAATCATGCTCATCACACAAAGTTTGTCCTGGGTGGGAATCGAACCCACGACCTCCGGCTTAGCAGTCAGGGCCACTAACCACTAGGCCAACAGGCCCGTCAGAAATTATGCGTCATATTTCGCGGGAATAAACAGTTTTTCTTTCTAAACGGCTCTGCGGTTGACAGCCATAAGCCGGCCTCACTTAGGACAAATTTTCGTACGAATTTGACTCGTGCGAACACGTACGAAGGATCCCGATTCTCCGAGTACTACGGTGTCTCGCACACTCTACATACATATAGGCCTGATATACGAATTCAATCCCAACATGCTTGGATATCGAAAAAAAAACGTGTTTTTTTTATTTAATTATTAATCTTTATTCATGCCCTGGGTCATTACTGGCACATAATCTACTGTTAGTGTGCGAGTTCAATTCGTACATTCAATAACTTATGTTTACACGTACGATACAAATTCGTATTAATTTTTGTCAATTCCCTTGCTCACAAACTAAACTAAATTAGACTATTTCTATCTTTTTCTGTCCAATATAACAAGAAAGAGACTAATGTCAATAAGAGCTGTCAAATTTAGTCAATCTGACACACGCATACAATTATAGTTGACATTTTAAAACGTATGTCAATTCTCTTAATTTAGTCTAGTTTGTAAACAAGGGAATCGGCACCAATGTAAAGCCGTAAACTAGCATGAACTCGCGAAATAAGTAAGCGTAACAAAAGTTCGATCTATATTTAAACTAGAAAAACCAGTTTTACAAAAAAATATTTATTTAGTTTGAAGGTTTTACTCAGATCATAATGTTATAATATTTTCCTTGTCGCTTCAAAATCGGATGTAAAAAGACCAATTACATTTCCTATTTCGTCTTATCTGGGAATTTGCGCTACGAAAGATGACACTTGATCCGTTCACGCGCTACGCCGTGATCAAGGGAAATAGGAATTCATTTATATATATATATACTAGCTTTTTCCCACGACTTCATCCGCACAAAAATAAAATAAAATATAGCCTATGTTACTCGCAGATATTGCTTTCTAATGGTGAAAGATTTTTTAAAATCGGTCCAGTAGTTTTTGAGTTTATCTTTTACAAACAAAAATACAATTTTTTCCTCTTTATAATATTAGTGTAGATGTAGATATAGACTAGCGTTTGCCCGCAATTTTGTCCGCGTGTTAGTCGAAAATGGCTCTAATAGAATTGACTCTAAATGAATTTCAATAAAAATGAAAATGAAGCACATTTTCCATCAATTCTGTTAAAAATATTATGTTAAATTTAAAGTAGATCAGACCAAGTGATCACGTTGTCCCATAAAAACTTCTTCCCCCTTTTTCACACCCTAAGAGGTAGAATTTCTGAAAATCCTTTCTTATCGGATGCCTACGTCATACAAAGAACACAACTTCCAAGTTTCAGGTCTCTACGATCAGCGGCTTAGGCTGTGCGTTGATCCGTCAGTCAGTCATTCAGAACAAAAGCATTTTAAATGGATGGATAGATAAATAATAAAGATAAAGCTACTAACCTGCCCTCCCTTGACCTCTTGCGGATGTGAAGAGGAAAATGAACAAGAAAAAGATCTTATTCATTTTTTTTATTGTCTCTGGCACTCCAAAAGGATCAGCACTTCATAATATTTGCCCAGGATCTGTAATAAATCAATAAAACGTTTTATTTGAGGGGTTTTGTCAAGGGTCCTTGATCCGTTCATGAAGAATTCGTGCAAGTGGACCGCAAAATGCACATAATATTTGCTCGGGATCTGTAATAAATCAATAAAACGTTTTATTTGAGGGGTTTTGTCAAGGGTCCTTGATCCGTTTATGAAGACCTCATGCAAGTGGACCGCAAAATGCATTATTTTTTTAATTACAGTGCTATTTCATTGTCAAAATCAAATCATTTATTTCAATTAGACCATTAAAAAAGCTCTTCTGAACCTTATTTATAAGGTAAAATTAAATAAAGATACTCTTATTAATATTAAGTAGGTATGTACAATATTTACAGACATTATTATAAACCGCCGATGCCCGATTGATGGTAATAGACTCGCCCCCTATTACATGGGACTTAAACATAACTGGCGAAATGTGGGTGTACTAATGTATACACCTCTGCCTAACTCTTCAGGGATTACAGGCGTGATATTATGCAAAAGAAACTACAAAATAAAAAAAATAACTTTAGCTTGAAAGTCGGCGGCTTTGGTTTTGTTTCTTGTTATGTAGGTATTGCCACCGACTTCCAAGCTAAAGGTATTTTTTTTATTTTGTAGTTTTTGAAGGCAGTCATATTTTTTTGTAAAAAAGCTTATATTTTTCACTTTTTAGTGTTTGTGTGTTAATGTTTGAAATCCTTACATAAAGCCCTTTCAAACAATACCTCACACGATATATTAAATTTTGGAAAGTGGTAGGAGGGGGGTTGACGTACCCCCTCCCCAATTCCTTCAGTCAGTCATCGACTACACGTATAAACAAAGCAATTTGTCTTGTTACGGCGGTTCTGCTGTGATTTTATAAGGAGTTCCGTTCCATATCTCCAAAGTTCATCATCAGATCATGACAATATTCCTATGGGACCTATTCGGAACTATACTCTTTCAAACAAAAAAAGAATCATCCAAATCGATTCATAATTGGCGGAGTAATCGTAGAACAAACAAACAAAAAAAAAAAAAAAAAAACAAACGCGTCGAATTGAGAACCTCCTCCTTTTTGAAGTCGGTTGAAAAGCAAAGTAAAACTAAATGGCATCACATAATTCTTCTGAATCGCCGACTGCCGTCAACTCGAAATATGCCCAGAAGACCGGCGGCATTGCTACGTTGGATAGCAAAGAAAGAAGGGAAAAGGATTTAATCTAGTTGCCCCTTCCGAAAGGTAGTTTCTTATGGAGAAGAATGGGAAGGAAACTCTATACCTACTTGCTCTTTAAAAAAAGAAAAAGGCGGCCTGAACCAACTTGATTACATCATACGATTTTTATAATCATAGTCTAAAAATAGATGTCAAAGTTTGGGAAAATTTACGTAGTTGACAATAATATCATTATTCATTTCATTATTTTTTATTATCATTTTTCTTATTGGTGAAGTCCTTCAGAAAGGTCAGGTGGGCAGTACTCGTAACCGGCGTGCTTGTATGGCGAGATGTATGAACGTAGATGAGGCGAAAGGAGTATGTAAGGACCGTAGCAGGTGGCGTTCTGTGGTTTCTGCCTACCCTCATGGGAAAAAGGCGTGAGTTTATGTATGTGTGTATGAATGTATTCAAAAATTCCAAGACAATTTTCGAATCAGCGTATTTGCTTTTTGGCTTTCAAATGTATAAATAGTCAGTCAAAAGTCGACACAAAAGTGACGTTATGTCTTTTGCCATAAAAAATTGAGAATCGCGTTTTGACAGCTCATAAAAAGGACGACAATTGACCGGTAGTGTCTATTACTTTATTCAAAATAGGAATACACTGATATAGTCGAAGATAAAAAACAGATTAAAAAAGACCGCCTAAAAAAATTGCTATAGATTGACAAAGTCGTAGGCAAACAAATTAAAAAAGACCCTTTAAGATTCTGTCATTGTGTGCACGGCTCAAAAACCTAGAACCAGAGGCGGCCTTGCCCATTGCGAGGCTCCGGGCGGCAGGTCTTTGCGAGGCATTACCTTTGGTACAGTAACGATTTTGTAACTCAGCCGCAAGCAATATAATTCCAAGGTGACAAGAGTTAATGAAATGAAACACGAGGATTCCCTGAGCGATAGAGGAGCAGAACAATTATGTCCCGACTTTAGAGTTGACCCGAGTGCTATGGGGTCCGTTACTTCGAGAGTAATTTGTTCGATTCACGAAAAGTCGACTGAACGTTTATTCGAATGGACTTTAATACGAAACAACCTTTTATCGCCAAACACTACTTCGACTGAACGATTCATCGGATATTTATTAATCAATGGACTGCTCTTTCTTTTTGAGGAGCTCGTGGCTAAGTAATAACAGCCGCACGGGTCGATCCGTCAGGTTAAGCAACGCTTGCCGGGGTTGGTTCGTGGATGGGTGACCATCTTTACATACCGAGACTCCTCCGTGCCTCGGAAAGCACGTTAAGCCGTTGGTCCCGGCTGTCATACGTGGATCTTTGACAGTCGTTACGGGTCGTCAGAAGCCCGAAAGTCTGACAACCAGTCTTACCTAGGGGTATCATATTACCCAGTTACTGGGTTGTGGAGGTCAGATAGGCAGTCGCTCCATGTAAAATACTGGTACTCAGCTGCATCCGGTTAGACTGGAAGCCGACCCCAACGTAGTTGGGAAAAGGCTAGGCAGATGATGATGATGATGGACTGCTCTTTCGACTGAGTTTTGTTATTACACACATAGTTTAATAATTGAAGTAAAATTATAAAAGTAACATTTTTCGTCACATGTTATTTCCTAACTAATCGAGAAAATCAAACACTTTTTTTTAAGATATCATTCTTCCCGTAGATTTAGAAATATTAAATTTGGTGAAAAGGAAAATTATAAAGCACAAACGAAGGGAAAACTGTTTAATATAAAAGAATAAGTCATTTACGTTACGATATTCGCACAAATGCGATTAAAAAACCGATCTTCAAGTGTTTCTAGGCGCGATATTCAAGTACTACTTATTAAATTTTTAAATTATGTTTGGAATGAATGAATGATTAGTTAACTAACTTTATTTAAATGCTATAACCTTAATAATTAAATAAGGGTCCAAATCTAAAGTCACAAAAGAATATATGGTTAAAAAAATTTTTTTTTTTTTAAATATGCTAGGGGAGTAGCGCGAGGCCCCTGCAAGAGCGAGGCCCCGGGCGATTGCCCTGTTCGCTACCCCCTAAAGCCGCCTCTGTGCACTGCCTAGAACCACATTCCTTAGAAACCTGATTATGTAAAAATAGTTCCGATAATATGTATACAGAGCGCCTACTGCCATCAAAACAATATTATTTTATATCTTTGTAATTTCTGTTGTTGCATTTTCAACTTACGGCACAGATCCGAGCGTTGAAAATCCAGCAGTGCTTCAGGCAAACATACATAACATCACGCCAGTAATCCCCGAAGGGTTAGGCAGAGGTGTACCTATCAGTACACCCACATTTCGCCAGATATGTTTTTTTAGTCCCATGTAATAGGGGGCGAGCCTATTGCTATCAACCGGGCACAAATCCAGACTCCGAGGCTGCTACTGAGAAATTCCTGATGGCAAAACCCAATAACACTTTGCCCGACCTGGGAATCGAACCCAAGACCTCATGCATAGCAGTCGCGCTTGCGACCACTAGACCAACGAGGCAGTCAACAAGTCAACATTAACAAGTTTTTATTTTATTTTAAGAAGTTGTGGTAGGCCCCCAGGTCTAGGTTCTAGTTAGAGAAACTTAAATAACTGGTTTTTTTTACGATTTGCATGCAAACAATAAAAACAAATATGTCGGCGTCAATATTTTTTTTCGCGTTTTAACTATTTTTTTTCTAATATAAAATGGATAATATTTCATCTTGATTAATAATACTGTGATGATATCATTAAGGATTATATGAACGTTAAGGACTAGTTTCTGCCGCCGACTTTTCCCGCGAGCTAGACGAACTTGCGAAGCCGCATCAAAGCTTCATATAAGCATTCAAGCATCATTTAAGTTTTGTTTCATATTGGTCTCTACATCTAACAAATACCTATAAAACTTGAGAAACTTTCGCTCAACAGCTGGGTCAAGAGTCAGATGCAGAAGGCGGTTGTCTTGGACACGGCACGCATAGTGAGGAGGTTCCTCTCTCTGGATCCCTAACCGCCGGTAGCTGGGTTTTACCACCTCGTTGCAGGCGGAGCAATATCTTTATACATATATATTTTTTTACTATTTTATATGTAATTTCTTTTAAAAAATTGTGTTAAAATATGTTATAATAAACATTGGTATTGTTAGAAAGATTTAATCTACTTTATATTAATAAACAATCTTGTATTGTTAGAAAAATGTAATCTTCTTTATTTTAATAAATACCTATTGTTATTAGCCGCTAGTCTTTTGGGCACTTTACATTACTTTTCTTTTATTTTAAGATTTTTTTTTATAATTTTGTATATAAATGTTGTACAAATATATAAAGCTGTTGCTGTGTTTATGTTTTAATCACATAAATATTTTTGTAAAGAAATAAAAGTTAAATACTTAAATAAGAAAATAATTAAATAATATTATAATATTGTTAAGAATTTTAATCTAAATGTCTTCGAAATATCCCTGAATAGATACACAAATTATTGATAACTATTTCGTACATCCATACCTGCGCAAGCTCCCCAGTACTGAAGCTTGTCAAGTCTCTTCTTTCGTGGCGCGTATGTCATGTACAGGGGTACTCAACGTGCCTTTCGCAATATTTTCTGGTAAATATTTATTAGTTTGGTGAAGTATTTTAACCTACATAGTTTAGTACCCGCATGATTAATGGATTTTGTATGAGATACGGGCTATATTTAATGCTAATTTTCCTTAAAATTAAAACAGGTATTTTTTAAAAAATAGTTTACAACTTTTTTATCGCGGCATCACCCGCGTATTTTTTATCGCTGACAAAGACGAAGTCGCGGAAAAAAGTAGCCTATGTCCTTACTTCAGGTTTAGACTTACCCCGTACAAAATTCCACCAAAATCGGTTCAATAGTTTAATCGTTTAGTTTAGCCGTAAAAGCACTCAAACAAAAAAACAAATTCAGTTTCGCATTTATAATATTAAGTACCTATAAATTAACCGGTATTTTACCGGTATTTTCCGGTTTTGGGTAAGGTTATGACATTTTAAGTTGTTGTTTTTTGTTCGGACTTTACAACGTAAACGGCGAACGGTAAGTCATACAAACTTTGATGTTCAAAATGTTGGAAATTAATGATACTTAGGTAGTACCGGGACCCCAAGAGGGCCAAACGCCTGCCGGGGTCGCGGGACGTCTTAACAGGATACCGTGACCCCGGAACGTAAAGGGCAACAGAAGGAACAGGGTGGTTTTTAGTCAGTAAAAGTCTGATAGTCCCTTCCGCCTTATTTGATCATTTTTACCACCCCAAAAACAATACGTGTGGCACGTAAGTGGTTAAGACACCCGCTTCTCATGCATGAGGTTGTGGGTTTTAATCCGGGCAAGTACCGATGTGACTTTTTCAATTCATATGTTTATCTTAGACATGTGTCTTATCTAAAATCTTGAGTGCCCACGATCTCGTGGTCGCAACGACACACGAGTGCTGAAGGTAGGGCCCTAATCAAACAGTAGAAGGCTCTGTATCTTTGCTGCGGGCCCTATTACCTAACTGTGGCGAAGCTCAAATGGGGGTTAAAGATTTTTCTTAAGAGGCGCGCGGGGGGCCGGTTGCGTTAGCGTTTAAGTCAGGATATTGATCATACCTCTCGCTCCCGAATATCGTTCTCTCGATGGTCGGGAGTGAGACTGCGTGGGAGGCTGTCGTCTCCTTTTGCGAGCACGTCATGTGCGCAAAGGAGGCGGCAGAGAGGGAGAGGGAAGCAACTGCCTCGCTTCCCTCTCCCTCTCTCCCCTTATAGGTAGGGTATATGGATCATCTTAAAAACTTAACATCTGTAACTTGTACTTGCAAAAAAGAGAACTATTCTATGCCCAGGTCGGCCAAAAGTGTTTTCGGATTTTTCCCTTAGTTTCTCAGTAGCAGCCCGGAGTTTCCAAGTTCATTGTATGACATCTCCGTGCCTTGGAAAGTACGTAAAACCGTGGGTCCTGCGCCTGATCTCCTTGGTCACGCCGGATTGCAGTCTTAGCGGGCAATGAGAATGAGGGAAAAAGCCCGGCCGGCAGGGCCCGATCTAGCTATTTAGCCGCTCCGGGCAAAAAAAATATTCGTCGCCCTTTAAACTAACACCATACTAAGTCATGAGCTTGCTATTCCAAAGTTGAGGTAGTATAATATTCACATACGTTAGTCTACTACGGCTTCTGAACAAGTATACAAAAATTCATGAGAGTATGTTGGACTTCGTGCAACCGCCCGGCACACTTAATTTCGCCGCCCCCTATTCTTGCCGCTCTGCTTTGCCTCCCCTTAGATCGGGCCCTTAGATCGGGCCCTTAGATCGGGCCCTTAGATCGGGCCCTTAGATCGGGCCCTTAGATCTGGCCCTTGGAAGAGGTAGTGCGCCTGGCACGACAACTGGGGAAAGCCGAAGCCTCTGCGTAGCGTGTCTTATCTAAAATCGTGAAATGAGTATTATAGTTGTACCATGCAGAAAGGAGGTCGTTAAGCTGTTTGACCTCTTGGTGTATTTCCCGAGTAACGTTTTATACACATGTATAAGGAAAATCCACACACATGTAATTTATTACAAGTAGACATGTGAAAGTTTGGTGTTTTTTGGAACGTTTTAACACTTAAACTGCTAAAAAGAAATTGATAGGTACACATACATAAACTAACGCCATTTTTTCCCATAGGGGTAGGCAGAAACTAGAGAACGTCCCCAGCTACGATTCTTACATACTCCTTTCGCCTCATCCACGTTCATACATCTCGTCATACAAGCACGCCGGTTACGAGTACTCCGCACCTGACCTTTCTGAAGGACCTCACCAATAAGGTCAGTGTAGGTCTTCCTAGGGCGACCCCTCCCTGCGTTGCCACTCACCTCTGCCAGATAAATATCTTTTCTAATCGTCTTTCACTCATCCTCTCAACATGACCGAACCATCTAAGCATACCCTTTTCTATCTTTGTCACTAATATTATATTTTTATGTGTTTTCTTTCGATACGTGAAGCAAAAATTTATACCTAATCGTCTAGTTGACAATTAATCAATTGACGTAATTTTAACGACCTGTCAAATCGCGATTCTCCCATAGATTTTGTATAACGTCCACGCTTACTCAAGGCGGATTGGGGATTTCAGGCTTATATTAATTTAAGTACAAGCGATGCGCAAGAAAAACTAAGAACTAAAAACTAAACTGTTTATCACGGAAAATCACAGAAGCTTGTTTAAAATAAAAGCATAAAATATTAAAAAAAAAACACGAACTTAATTACATGCTTCTGATTAAAAAAAATCGAGTTAAAAATGGTTGCGCCACTCATTTTGGGTAGGGTTTAGTTAAATACCCAATAGAGGGTCTATTAAGGGTTTAACTAAACTCTACCCTAATTCTTTTTTGTTGTGTATTATTACTTTTGCAAGGAGAAGATTCTACATACATAACACATAAAATCACGCTTGTAATTCCCGAAGGGTTAGGCAGAGGTGTACCCATTAGTGCACCCACATTTCGCCAGTTATGTTTTTAGTCCCATGTAATAGGGGGCGAGCCTATTGCCATCAACCGGTCATAAATCCAGACTCCGAGGCTGCTACTGAGAAATTCCTGATGGAAAGACCCAATAACAGTTTGCCCGACCTGGGAATCGAACCCAAGACCTCATGCACAGCAGTCGTGCTTGCGACCACTAGACCAACGAGGCAGTCGAGAAGAGAAGATTCTTATTGAAGAAAATTAAAACAAAAAAATATGGCGGTACCTAAGAAGCTTTTGCCCGCCACTTCACATAAATGTTACCGTGGACATAGACGAAGTCGCGGAATAAAAAGTAGCCTTTGTGCTTCCTTGTGGTCTAAACTTACCCCGTACCAAATTTTATCACAATAGGGTCAGTGGTTTAGTCGTGACAACGTAAGAGACAGTCAGAGCAATTTTTTTTCGCATTTATAATCTTAAGTATGGATTGGACATTATGTTCTACGTATAACCTTTTCAAGATTACAATAGTAGTAAAACAGTAGATATATATAAAAATAGGCTCGTCCTCTATTACATGGGACTTAAACATAACTGGCGAAATGAGGGTGTACTAATATGTCTCTCTGCCTAACCCTTCGGGGATTACAGGCATGATGTGATAAATATAAACAAGTATCCAAAAAGTATATAACAGTCAAAGTCAAATCAATAATTTCAATTAAATCCTTTAAAAGTCACTTTTGAAAGTCATATACAAGAAAAAATTGAATTGAATCTAGTTGCCCCTTCCAAAAGGTAGTTTCGTATGGAGAAGAATTAGCAAAAAACTTTAGTAACTCTTAAAAAAAGGTTCAAGTTTTAGCTTGTTTAAAACAATACGTAATTTTTCTGCGTCTATACAAGATTTTCCTGTTATCACAGACGCTAATTTAAACTATAGAAATAATAATATTACCAGCCTATTGTTGTCCTACTGCAGGACAAAAGCCTCTTCTCATACAGAGAAGGCACGATTAATCACCACGTTGGTCAAAGCGGATTGGCGATTCCAGACTTATATAAACTTTAAGTCCAGGTTTCCTCACTATGTTTTCCTTCACCGATGTCAGTGATGTCCAAGATAAACTTAGAAAGTACATGACGAATATTAAAATACAATATCTGCGCTAAAATTTTTCCTGCTTATTCAAAAAAATAATAATATAACAACAAAATGTCATGATCATCATTATAGTATAAAACAGTCGCTTCCCTGTGTCTGTCTATCCCAATGTATGCTTAAATCTTTAAAACTACGCAACGGATTTTGATGCGGTTTTTTTAAATAGATAGACTGATTAAACAGGAAGGTTTATGTCCCTAAATTGTGCCCGTGCAAAGCCGGGACGAGTCGCTAGTTTAATAATAAAACAAATAACTCACCTGTCGATAAAGTAGACAACTATAATTTTTAATTTTAAACACGTCTTTTGTAAAGCGAAGAAGACGCGAGACTGGTTTTTAAAATGCGAAACTGGTATAACCACGGCATATAAATATTATAAAACAAGCGGCATACTGCGGCTTCATACACGAAGTTTTCACCCGCTTTAAGTGACCTACTTCTTCAATTACAGCTCCGCTCCCCTTAATCGTAGCGTGATGTAATACAGCAAAACTATTCTTTATAAATCAGGCTATGACATACAAAAAGAATTTTTTCAATCCGACGGCTGGTTACAGAGATTTTTGCGTTTAAAAAACACACAAACAAACAAAAATTTCTTCACCTTTATTATATTAAATATTTATTGTTAAAAAAGCGCACAGTACATAGAAAAGCTGTAAAGTACATAAAGTAGATATGTATCTTCTTAAAGCAGGTTTTATTCAAGTAGATACCTTTTTACAAAATGTTTTTTTTTTTAAATACTTTTTTGTACTAACTGGAGTTATTTAGTACTAGCTGTCCGCCGCGGTTACACCCGCGTCTTTGGTTACTGCTCCGCTTCCGTAGGTCGTAGCGTGATGGTATATATGGCCTAAAGCCTTCTTCGATAACTAATCTATCTAACACTGAAAGAATCATTCAAATCGGACCAGTAGTTCCAGAGATTAGCGCGTTCAAACAAACAAACAAACAAACACTGCAGCTTTATAATATTATAATAAGTATATAAGTATAGATACTTACCTACCTATGTGGTATTATAGGTACTTAATACCGCCTCGTTGGTCTAGTGGTCGCAAAGCGCGACTGCTGAGCTTGAGGTCTTGGGTTCCCAGATTGGGCAAAGTGTTTCAGTCAGGAATTTCTTAGTAACAGCTTCGGAGTCTGGATTTGGGAGTCCGTTTGATGGCAATAGGCTCGCCCCCTATTACATGGGACTTAAACATACCTGATGAAATGTAGGTGTAGTACACCTCTACCTAACGCTTCGGGATTTACAGGCGTGATGTTATGTTATGTGAAGACATCATCTGCCTAGCCTTTTCCCAACAATGTTCAATGTTGGGGTCGGCTTCCAGTCTAACCGGATGCAGCTGAATACCAGTATTTTACATGGGGCGACTGCCTATCTGACCTCCACAACCCAGTAACTGGGTAATACGATAGGTACCCCTAAGTAAGACTGGTTGTCAGACTTTCAAGCTTCTGACGACTCGTTATATATAATAAATCATTTGATGATTTTTACCAAACCCAAACAAAAAAACAACAGTATCACCAATATTTATCCACCGCGCTAGAGTAAATCCCAAAATAGGAACGTACTTCCTAGAACATTTCAATGTTCACCATCATTTAATTAAATTAGAAGATAAAACCATTTTAAGAAATGAAGAATTAAAAATCATGTTTTGTCTAAAAATAAATAATATAACAATAAAACAAACTTTGAAATTGACAAAAAGTATGTGATTCCGGCCAGGATCGAACTGGCGGCCTTCTGCGTGTAAAGCAGATGTGATAACCACTACACCACGGAACCCCTATGCTGACTCTCTTGAAATTAAATACCTATTTCTAAGACAAGTAGGAAACTGCTATGTTGATGACCAGGGGCGTAGCTACCGCCGTATCTGCCGTATCAATTATACGGGGCCCTTGGCCTACGGGGGCCCCCAAAGTGCGTAAGCAAAAATGAATAAAAACTTCCCAAAGAAGTTTCTCGAAATTAAAACTGATAAAAAATTATTTAAGAACTTCTATGGGACAGGAACGCCTGTCAGACCTGTCACTATTGTCCAAAGAGGCAGAAACTTTAGAAAAACTAAAGTCATCATCAGCTATGAATGATTTAATTAATCAGTTTGCCGAAAAAAAAGACAAGGAGAGTTAATATTTAATTTGAATTGTTTTTAAAAGTATGACAGATAGATAATTATGATGAATAAATATTTATTTTAATTTTATGGAAACATTTTTTCTTTTTTGAGAAATATTTACCCTTTTTAAGGGCCCCCAAACAAATTTTTATACGGGGCCCTGCCAATGTACGCTACGCTTCTGTTGATGACGTCGTAAAATTACAATCTCAATTCGTAATCCATTAAAAAAAATCACGTTCATTATATAAGAACTTGAAAGTCAATACATAAATAATTTTATGTAACTTTCTTTAAATTATTACCATTATACAATAATTAACCTAAACATAAACCTTAAAGTAAATGTAAAACATTTACAACTAAGAAAAAAAAAGACAGAAAGGAGAAACCTCATAGGGCATCAAAAAATTCGTCCTTTTTTGTAACTTTCTACTGTGTGACTTAGGCTTTTATTAATACTTTTGCAGATTTCCCGTAATTAATAACCTTTAAAATATAAGATGAAATATGTTTCTATAAACATGAATGACTATTGAATTTCCTCGTTGACCATTTAGTTATTTTGGTTAGCATTGTAAACTTAATATAGCGACATCTATCGACAAACTAACAACACTATTAAAGAACCACTGCTTGTATTAGGTGCAGCTACTCGATACTAGATGGCGTTGTATGTAGTGTTGCGATAACAAAATAATTCATAAAATTGTTTTTCGCGGTATCAAAATTTCGTATCTAGGTTGGTTAAGTATACCTAATACGAGAGGCAATCATAATCGGAAGTAATTCAGACTATTTTAGGCTGCAATTTACCACCTAAAAGGCCTTTGCCCACGTTAGATTTTTTTTGGGACCTATTATCGGAACTTTTTAGTATTTCCGTAGTTTTATAGGGCCGACCGTTAATGGGATATTTGCAGGGCCGGATTAACAACCATGTGGGGGGGCCCTAGGAACGCACGTCACGGGGCTCCTTAACCGTTTTCTGACATAAAAAACTTTTTTTATTTAATCTCAAAGCAAATTTCTTAGTAATTACGCTGTTTTTTTTACTACTTACATTACGAAGTTAAACCGTTACCATATTCAAGAATAAAAAAATAATAAGACATGTATTTTTTTAATTGTTCTTTAATCATCGTAGGTGATTTCGCTATGAATTTCTCCTGAAAATTGGCACATAGACCATTTGCTGGAACACATAGGATATTTTTTATCCCGGTAATATTTTCACTTGGGACAACAATTCAATTTGCTTACTTTACGGAAAGTTATTTTTTATGCGGGCGAAGCCGCGGGCAGAAATTTGCATAAAATAAAACTACAAATCCATTTTAAAACTTTTATTAATTCTCAAACATTTTACCATAATAATTATTTTCTAAAAACCGTTCTACATTTTCAAATTTTATAATTATTTCCTTCTGAGATACGTTTCCTTACAATTAATTTACAATAAAACTCTAAAATGCATGATTTTATAATGTTATTATGATTTAATTAAAATATTTAGCTTTAATTGTCGATTTTATTATAATTCGTTTTATATTAATTTTTAATATTATGAAATGGTTCTACGAAAATGATTTTTTACTATTAAATTAAATTTATAATATGTATTTATAAACTACTGTAAAGAAGTTTGTCAGGCAGGGTAGGGTGACCACGCATTTTTCTGTAAATAATTCATTTAATTACTCAAGGCCCACGAATAAACAATTTTGCGGTTTTTATTTTTAAATTATCATTTATATTTATTACTTAATGTCTTTATTACTTTTCCATAAGTATATGCTTACTTATAAAGATAACCACTTCACAAAAAAAAAAAACAATTTACTTGCAATTACATTTTAAAACGAAAATACATGTATTTGTAATTCCAAGAACCAGTCGCCTTATAAAGATGGTAGGTATTAATCGCCACAAATTAATAATCAAATATAATATTGAAAAAACAAAGAAAAAATCTGATTTATTTTTGTCCAACAAAAGAAAATGACACTCCATCCTGCCTAAAACACCTTAGCCTAAATTTTACGAATATAAAAAAAAAACACGTGCTCGCTGCTCTAAACTCTAATTGCTATTTTAATCTATTTCAAGCTTTATTCTTTAGCTTTTATTTACAGAATGAACAGATTTTTGATATTCTTTTATTTTTAATCAGCGCTCTTAATAAGATAGATTTTACAATACTTTAAGTAACATGACAATAGTTATCGATACAAAAAATAAAATGAAGGTTCTACTAACTACATATGAATGTTTACACAATACGAACTTAGACCAAAATCACATTCCTTACGTCTGGACTTTCTTTGGTAGACAGCCGATGTTATAAGAATAAACTAAGGCTACTTTTATTTGAGCAAAATAATTAGGGTTCGGAGTCAAAAGAACCCTGTAATTCGACCGTTTTTTGAAATTACAGGCTCACGGTGACAATGATATTTAAAGAATATGTTTTACTAAGGAGCATTGTTAATTATATTGAGCAATTCAATAAAGATTTTTAAGATTTTGAGCTAGTATTGTGAGCTACCATCAAATTGGTATTTATTTAATTGGGACAATCCCACCACACTGTTCCCACCCAGTGCAACTCCTGAAAGCCAGAATCAACAGTGGAGACCGCCAGAAAAGCGCCGAGGCAATGAAGCTCGACGAGTCGGAGAAACGATTCAACTGCTTTTGATCCCGCAACGAAATTAATCAGAAAAGAATAGCGGAGGAGTAAGAAAAATAAAATTTCCACTTAAACATTAAATTGGTACATTGAATAACAGATTTTTTTTATCACAGACGCAAAAAAAAGTATGGTAGATATCTGTGCTTGTCTGTTTGTAACATTATTGTAACTCCTGAACGGATCTTAATGTGCATGTTTTTTTTTTCTATTTTTCTGATCTGTTCATTCTGTCAAACATTTTAAGTAATGAATCTTAATTTTAATTTCGATTTTAAAACTATTTACATTATTCTTACAAATTAATGGACGTATTTCAATTATTTATTTATTTATTTTAATGTATTAAGTCTAAGCAATTTTTAGTTTATTTATTTATTTATTTATTTAAAAGCTAAATTATGTGTATTTGTACTAAATTCTCAAGTGGAAATAAATGAATAAATTCGCAAATTTATTTTAGCTTTAAATATCTTTTTTATTGTAAAATTTAATTTCACATATCTCTTTTTTAAATTACATCTAAAAAACCCGTGAGTTGAAAATCTACAAATAATTCTACGTTTGGAAAATTCGGTAAAAAAAAAAGAAATATCTGATAAAAATATTGGATTGTCTTAATTTTGGATTTTTAAACTTCCAGATGACATTTTCAATAATTAAAATGGAATTTTTGTATTTTTATTTTAAGTGTGGAATTCCATTTTTGAAGTCCGAATTTTCCAATAGCCTTAAAAAACGTGATTGTCACAAATCTATAATAAAATGATATCAGTGAATTATTTAAATTAATTAGCTAAGAATTTCCTTATGCATGACACAAAAATGATTGCTAGGAGGGACGTCTTGATAATATCCGCATCTGAAATAAAGAGTATAATTATTTTACAGTATAATCAACAATCAATACTGGTACAATAAAAATCATTCGTGAAACGGATATTTCCAATAAAAAAATCGAAAATCTTTGTTCGATTTTTAAATTGGAACTACCGGTAACGTTTGATCAGATCTCTGTCACCATAAAATGCAGAGGTTTTGAAAGTAGGGGGCGCAGAGACCAGGAAATGGGGGGCGTGGACCACCAGTG
Source organism: Hoplodrina ambigua (assembly GCA_949774945.1). Classification (NCBI taxonomy): domain Eukaryota; kingdom Metazoa; phylum Arthropoda; class Insecta; order Lepidoptera; family Noctuidae; genus Hoplodrina; species Hoplodrina ambigua. The sequence goes on from OX458994.1 coordinate 3,465,558, forward strand.
TAATTAAAGACTTTATTTACAGATTACGAGCGTTTACGTCGTACCATTAAGGTTTAAAAGTTTCACATTTTCACAAAAAAAAATACTTAAATGATTTTTTATATCTGCATTCTTCGAAAGTAACATAAAATTATTATCCGGGCAGGGGGTGCGGATATTTTTAAATCAAATCAAACCATTTATTGCAATCTATGATGTACACTTACAGGTGGTAAAATAAAAGTAGAAACAATCATGGCCCTGTCAGACACAGCAAATTTTTAAATAAGTAGAGAGAGGGTTTATTAATTTGTCGGCTTGAATTATTTTATTTTGTTTTTATATTCCCATTAATTTATTTATTATATTCAATTCTATTTATTCATTTATAATTTATTTAATTATCATTATTATCATTCATTTATAATTTTACTTTGTAGGAAGAGCCGTGTCATGAATAAGTTAAGGAACTCCTGGTCTGATGCGAATGACTTACCATTGCAGGTATGTTCTTTCTCAGTAAACCCGGTATCAGGGTCACAGAGACAGATCTTGTCTGACGGGGCGTGCACCCTCAGGTGGAGGGGCGCAGTCCCGGTGATGTTCGGAGTGCCGCAGATCAGCCCGTCGTTACATTCATCGCTGTTGGCGCAGACGTGGTAGAGGGCTGTGGGGAGAGAAAAAGGATTACGAAGGTGAATAGGAAAAATGTACCAATGAACTATTTACAGCCGCTTTTGAATTGTCAAGGAGTCGTTCAGTTAGTCCGAAGGTTGGAGCTAGTTGCTCGTTTCAAAACGTAGGTAAGCTAGTAGTAACGTAGTAGCCAATGGAGAAGAACGAGCAAGATACTCCACTGACGCTCTTTTTTTTTCACTACTCCAAGAGGTAGCAGACCTACTGAGTATTTGAAATAATTTTTCAGCTTGATACCTTTACGCGTAACTGACAAAAAAGCTCTTGACAGACGGACAACAAAGTGACCCGTAAAGGGGTTCCGTTATTGCCGACTGAGGTACGGAAACATGGCCACCAAGCGGCCCCAACGTCTTAACAGGGTACCGTGGCCTCGGAACGTAAACGGCGACATAAGGAACAGGGTGGTTATTTAGTCAGTAAAAGTCTGACAGTCCCTTCCGCTCCACCCAGGGAGCAGGATTTAAATGATGATTTTTACCACCCCAAAAAAATAGATAAATGTTACGGAACTATAAAAAAGTAAACTTTTACTTAGCAATAATTTTTTGCCCCCATTTCTTTAGCTAACCTTCGACTCTTATAATGAGCATAACCTCGATCGTATACTTTACCCCCTACAGGATAAAAATCGCGTAAACCTAACACTGATATGAGCCCATTAAAATATAATAACCGCCCCGACCCTGAAAATAATCAGGACGAAATTAAAGAGCTGGCCGTTCGCTGTTCGTGTCAAATTATAAGTAGTCAAAAAGCTTACGTGTCAAACATAAATAAAAGATTTCAATCTTTTTATATATATAAGTGCTAACTAAAAGTTCTAATATAATGTAATAATCTACTTGCGAGCGACCACAATTATGATTTTCGACATGAAACGTTTGTGAAGTATGTTTTTGAAAGGTATTTAAATAAATTGTTGGGTCTGATAAGGCAAGTACGACTGTTTTTCAGTGTTAGGGTCGAAGCAAACGAAGCAGGAGTATGCTTGATATACATATAATAAAACAGTCTTTTATTGAGTCAAAAGTTAAAGTATTTAATAATAAATAAATATCTTGGGACAACTCACACACGGCTATCTGATCCCAAGCTAAGCAGAGCTTGTGTTATGGTAACCAGACAACTGATATACATACTTAAATAATTCAACATTCAATTTAATTCAACTAGACCATTTACAGGCACTTTTAACTGTCAAAGAGTCGGGCAGTTAGCTTGAAAGTTAACGCAAGTTGCAAAGCTGGAGTATGCTTGATAAACATTATTATAACAGCCTATTAGCTCTTCTTATATAGACAAGGTACGAGCATTGATCACCACGCTTGCTCAAGGCGGATTGGCGATTTCAGACTTATACTAATTATAAGTGCAGGTTTCCGATGTTTTTCTTCACTGCCACGTTGGTCTAGTGGTCACAAAGTGTTATTGGGTTTTCCCGTCAGGTATTACTCAGTAGCAGCCGGATTTGTGTCCGGTTGACGGCAATAGACTCGCCCCCTATTACATGGGACTTAAACATAACTGGTGAAATGTGGGTGTACCTACTAATGAGCACACTGTTGTCTTACCACTCGGGGATTACAGGCGTGATATTATAATTTAGACTTATCCACTATTTGGTAACATCTACGTTCGTTTGCAGTACGAAACTCGCACTACTTCAGCGCTGCAGCAGTCCGTTACCAAAAGCGTTTATCTAAAAGAAGCTTTTGAAACAAATTACCTTTAGTTTGCGAGTCACACTGCCCGTTCACCGGTGGCTGGTTGTCTCCGCAGAGGCAACGCGTGATCGGGTCGTAGTGAGTGCGTACACATGAGCTGCTGCTGATGCCCGCACACTCCGCCTGCCGCGAGCATGGCCGGGCTGGAACATAACACGACAAACTATAAGTGCATGCTTGTGAAACTTCAAAATGCTTGTGGATCTAGCTGTTTTTTAGACTATAACAATACAAGGTTGTAAAAAGGTACATTATATACTCGCTGACTACGTAAACTGCCCATCAAACCATGTACAATAAGCGCCACGAAAGATGAGACTTGACACACCACACAAACTTTGATATCTCTTAATAAATAAGAACATTGTTAAGAATTTTAATCTAAAATGTCATCGAAATATCCCTGAATAGATACACAAATTATGGATAACTATTTCGTTCTGTTTTCTACCAAAACATTGTGTTTATGGGTCATCAATTATTACGAAGGTCGTAGGGGTTGTTAAAAGTTTAAATATAATACAAATTATGGATTATTATTTCGTACATCCATACCTGCGCAAATAACAAATAACAAAAAACAATAACATATAAAACATGATTTAGTAAAAAAAACATGAAAAAAAATAAAATGTAGACGTTCATCGCCGTTATCGGAAGCTTAGGCGCAGATATGGTCCAGAAAAAATGATCGCAGTAATTAAACATGTAAAATATATTTGATTGCGGGCGAACATTCGCTCATACACAGTTGGTGTGTTCGCCGTAGAAAACACATACGGTATGAGTGCGCCGCAGTCAACGGGTTAAGTGTCTTTTTACATCCTTTATGTATCTATCTCTACCTACATAATGGTGCCGATTCCCTTGTTGACAAACTAGACTAAATTTAGAGAATTGACATCTCTTACCAACATACGGCGAAAAGAAAGGACGGTGACATTAAAGAACTAAGTTAGCGATGTCAAAGTAGTTTTACCTTGAACTTTTCCGTATTTTTAATCCACACGTTTTGAGATGTCAACTATAATTATTGTATGGATGTGTCAGATTGACTACGTTTGACAGCTCTTATTTACATTAGTCTCTTTCTTGTTTTATTAGACAGAAAAAGATGGAAATAGTCTAATTTTAGTTTAGTTTGTGACCAAAAGATTTGGCACAAATATCTATTTATCTAACTATCTACCTTCTTATCTAATTTTCGTCTAAGTCTCAGTTGAGATAGTCAAATGACTTTCTTTCTAATGTTAAAAAAACATTCTAGTCACTACAATGTGATGTTACATAAATATAGCTAAACTATTTACTAATTGATTTATCTAAAATTACAAATTTTTAACCATAAATTAATTAAATAACTATTTTGTCACTTTACACTTTAGAGAAAGTCTGACAGTCCGAAGACAGTCAGAAGGAGTCATTTGATGATTTGTACAACCTAAAAAAAAAGACACATCTTTCAAAGGATAGATTTGCCCCGTTGCGTTTGTGGTAGGCCCTATCGCGTGAATATATCACTGTGTGCGTGCGGGGTCATCTCACTAGTTTTCCCCGCCTATTCGTCTGCGTAAAATTCGAACGTCTCAGAATGAAAGTAGCCTATGTCCATTTCTTAGGATTCAAACTTACACCGTGCCAAATTTAACCAAAATTGGTTCAGTGCTTTAGTCATAAAAGCGTAACAAACACACAGACAGAGTTACTTTCGTATTTAATATTAGTAAGGATTGATTCGTGTTGGCAAGGATAAAAAAATTACACCTTGTATAATCGACGTTCACTTCGAACCAAGTCGCGGGCACAAGCTAGTCTTTCCAACATTCCAAAACCCACATACGATACACGTCTATTAAAGTCAAGATAACGTCACTTAAGTTAAAATGTCTGCCACAAACATTTGTCCCCAACAGCCAACGCCAACATCGCGTGCCAAGATATGCAAATGGCTGAGGCATAACATTATATATGATAGGATTCTAAAGGTTAAGATGGGGGCCCATAAAAGCTTAGTAACGTACACTGTCCCGTACAGTTTTTATTAGATTTTTTTTGTTTCGAGGTTGTGTGGGCCTTGAATAAAAATAACTTGGTTGTTGAGGGCGATACGTGGTAGTAAATTTTGCATGATGATAGGTTAGAGAAATGCTAATAAAGAATGTATGGTTATGGTCTATATGTTGCCGGATTAATCAATAGAATACATTGACAAAACCATAGTATTTTTTTATGTCCTTGTTGATAGACTCCGTGCAGCTCGTTTAAATACAAAATATTGAATTCCTGAATAAATATAATTCAATTAAAGTTATGCTAGCTTAAACCAGACGTAGTAGTAAAATGTAAAATAATTTGAATTATTATTTGCCTAAAATGTACTTCTACATACATACATAATATCACGCCTGTAATCCCTTAAGGGTTAGGCAGAGGTGTACCCATTAGTACACCCACATTTTGCCAGTTATGTTTTTAGTCCCATGTAATAGGGGGCGAGCCTATTGCCATCAACCGGGCACAAATCCAGACTCCGAGGCTGCTACTGAGAAATTCCTGATGGAAAAACCCAATAACACTTTGCCCGATCTGGGAATCGAACCCAAGACCTCATGCACAGCAGTCGCGCTTGCGACCACTAGACCAACGAGGCAGTACTTCTACTTTGACTTTGATTTAAATTTTGACTTTGACTTTCATTTTTTTTTCTGGCTTTGGTACCTAGTGCAAATACACATTTCGCCATTCGATGTTGGCATATTTAAACGAAAATACAAATAAAATAGACAGACTTAACAATAAATTAACAGAAAATAATGTCTCATCATTATTTGAAATGTTGGTCTTCCTATTCAAAATGGCGGCTTAAGAATACCTGTGCATTTTTTCTAGCTACAACTTAATGTACGCCTTTAACCAGTAGTGTTAGTAATTTATTACTTAGACGTCCTAAACGCCTACGTACATAAGTTAAATTATTAGGTGTTCCTCGAGTTACTGCCTCGTTGGTCTAGTGGTCGTAAGCGCGACTGCTGTGCATGAGGTCTTGGGTTCGATTCCCAGGTCGGGCAAAGTGTTTTTGGGTTTTTCCATCAGGAATTTCTCAGTAGCAGCCTCGGAGTCTGGATTTGTGCCCGGTTGATGGCAATAGGCTCGCCCCCTATTACATGGGACTAAAAACATAACTGGCGAAATGTGGGTGTACTAATGGGTACACCTCTGCCTAACCCTTCAGGGATTACAGGCGTAATGTTATGTTATGTTATGTCCTCGAGTTATAACATACAAGCTATTGCTTTCGACTTCGTTCGCATAAATGTCGGTTATCGGAGGTAAAAGTCGCTGAATAAAAAGTAGCTTATGTCTTTCCTTGGGGCTCAAACTTAGCCTGTACGAAATTTCATCATAATCGTTTCAGTGGTTTTGTTGTGAAAACTTATAAGACAGAGTTACATTCATATTTATAATAATTAGTAAGGATACTTTAAAATTTTATATGTGGAACAAAAATTTACACTTTTTCACTAACCAACCGCTCAAAGTCAAAGTCAAAACATTTATTTCAATTAGACCATTTACAGGCACTTTTGAATTGTCAAGGAGTCGGTCAGTTAGTCCGAAAGTTGAAGCTAGTTGCTCGTTCCAAAACGGAGGTAGGCCTCTATGGAGAAGAACGAGCAAGAAACTTCACGGCACTCTTTTAAATTAGGTTTTTACAAAATCCTGGTTACATCCTGGCTCCGGCTTGGTATCTCCAATCAATTGACATATTTTGTACGGACTATCAAAACACGTGTGACGTTATTTCCCTACTCAATTGACTAACTATTTATTAAATTTCAAACAATTATTACTTGAATTTTACAGTTTTTGTAAGTTTCTCAGGTTTAACAGGCTGAAAAATTTAATAAAATTAAAATAAATTTATTTCTTAGTAGCAGCCTCGGAGTCTGGATTTGTGCCCGGTTGATGGCAATAGGCTCGCCCCCTATTACATAGGACTAAAAACATCAATGGCGAAATGTGGGTATACTAATGGGAACACCTCTGCCTAACCCTTCGGGGATTACAGGCGTGATGTTATGTATGTTATATAAATTTATTTCTGTCTGTTTACGATTTACACTAAGACGTAATAGTTTAGTGAAATTCCCTTATAAGCTTTTCAAAAACCAAATGTCGGTTTTTCTCTAATTTGGTTGTTTTACTTTCGTACGTTTTTTAATTGCTATGTTTTGTTATCTCTTCACCGCCTTTGGTTGACTGGTAGAGGTAATGTCTTAAGCATTTAGTCCGCCTTTGTAGTTTTTTCATTGATTATAGTTGAAATAAATTCATTTTAGGGTATAGAACAGTGTACTCAAGTATAAAAATAGTTATTACAGGCAAATAACAATTATAAGCCCTGGCAACACTAATTAAAACAACAAACTTGATGTGATTGCTTGTACACACGATAGCAAGCCTTAAAAACAAATATATAGAGTCTATTATAGCATAAAACGTTTCAATATTCAAATCCTGATTAAAATTTCAAATCAGTAGATACAGTGGCCGGTTGCAAGGAAAGTACCACTTTAAACTGACCTCCATATCCCTTCTAACAACATCTATCAAGAGATCAAGATAAAGTGGTGATTGTTACGTGCAATCTAAACCGCTTCCGATAGCTATCGGACAGCGCCATCTATTACCGAGTAGCGGAACTAGGTTGGTGAATAATTTAAGTTGGAGGGCGTTTTCGCTGGATTGGAGCAAAATGGATTAGTTCCTTGGTTAGAATATTGCGTGATGTTGGTATTTGAGGTCATAAGGTCAAATTACGTAGATCTACATATGGTTAAATAAGCTTATTACCGCGGAATCGTTCGAGTGAATATCGGTTACCAGTGGAGATTTGTTTTTTTTTGCGCGGAGCCTTATTTTTGTTCTCTAAGGTTGAAATTAGTTGCTCGTTCCAAGAGATAAAAAGGTAGGCCTCTATGGAGAAGAACGAGCAAGAAACTCCACGGCACTCTTTTCAATTAGGTTTTAATAAAATCCATTTTTTTGTGTCTATTGGTCTGTGTCAATAAATATTTTTTCCTTCTTTCTTGCTTTCAATAACAGCCCAATTACAATGTAAGTACATGCCAACTTATGTTTAAAATAATATATTTAAATGAAAGGTAATTAAAAAATGGGATTTTTTTACGTGAGTTAATTGGTTTCGGCAGAATTAACCCCAATTATGTAGCTATGTTGTACACACGCACATAAAAAACTAATAAAAATATTTCTCAAATTGATATTTTGTAAGAATGTTTTTACAACGAGAAAACACGTGAAGGAATTTGAAAAAATATGGAATATTAGTGCGTTTTTACATAGTTTATAAGAAGTCGCTTCCCGCCGCCTGTACGCTTAGATCTTTTAAACTACGCAACGGATTTTAATGCGGTTTTCATTAATAGATAGAGTGATTCAAGAAGGTTTATGTCTACGTTGCATCCGTGCAAAGTACCGCCATATTAATTTATCTTTGTATGCCGTGAGCAAGAGAAATAGGGATTCATTTTTATTTATATATAAATAACACAACATTACGCCTGTAATCCCTGAAGGGTTAGGCAGAGGTGTACCTATAAGTACACCCACATTTCGCCTGTTATGTTTAAGTCCCATGTAATAGGGGCGAGCCTATTGCCATCATCCGGGCACAAATTTAGACTCCGAGGCTGCTACTGAGAAATTCTTGATGGAAAAACCCAATAACACTTTGCTCGACCTGGGAATTGAAACCAAGATCTCATGCTCAGCAGTCACGCTTTGCGACGACAAGACCAACGAGGCAATAGTTATTTATATAAATAAACAAAAAGGTACAATTCAGTATTATTCCAATTCGCCATCGCCATGTTTTATTTAAAGTAGTAATTTTATCTGCATAATTGTACCTGAACTCGAGTGTTTTAAAAAGAAAATTACTACCATTTTTATCAGATTCAACTGTCGTGTTAGCTTTTAAATTGCAGTTCGCGGCTTTAAATTCAAGGAGAAGGACTTTTACACTGATTTAGAAAAGTATATAGACTGCCTCGTTGGTCTAGTGGTCGCAAGCGCGACTGTTGTGCATGAGGTCTTGGGTTCGATTACCAGGTCGGCAAAGTGTTATTGGGTTTTCCATCAGGAATTTCTCAGTAGCAGCATCGGAGTCTGGATTTGTGCCCGGTTGATGGCAATAGGCTCGCCCCCTATTACATGGGACTAAAAACATAACTGGCGGAATGTGGGTGTACTAATGGGTACACCTCTGCCTAACACTTCGGGGATTACAGGCGTGATGTTATGTATTTATGTGTGTAGAAAAGTATATTTTTCGTATGTATGACTAAACGCCGACAGACTAAACACCGACAAGATTTTACTTCGATGGAATTCTTCATCGACAGGGCTCATAGAAGATGATTTCAAATTTGATTATTTCCTCATATACAATTTTTTACACCTGCTTTGTTTATCTCTTCACCACCTTTGGTTGACTGGTAGAGAATGCCTGAGGCATTAAGTACGCCTTTGTACTTTATTTGTTGCATAAAGTTCAAATAAATAAATAAATAAGATGTGTATACTTTTTTCTTTATAATCTTGACGTTTTTGACGTAGGGCATCACAGTTTTAACCTAACCTAACCTAACCTAAGCTTTTTTTTAAAACGTACCTTTATTAACTTCTACTATGAGCCTTGTTGGCGAGGAGTCCTGCAGTCGGCGAAGCGTCTGTCATTCCGAATGCATTCGACCCTAATCTCTTCATAGAGCGAACAGACTTCTTCTGTGTTAATTCTCTCCATCGTAGACTTTGTCTATGTCACCTCTGACCTAGACCAGAGTCAAGAACAAACCCCCCAACGGGGCCAACGCCTGCCGGGGTTGCGGGCCGTCTTAACAGGATACCGTGGCCCCGGAACGTAAAGGGCAACAGAAGGAACTGGGTGGTTTTTTAGTCAGTAAAAGTCTGACAGTCCCTTCCGCCCCATCCAGGGCGGAAGGAGTTGTTTGATGATTTTTACCACCTCAAAAAAAAAAAGTAGCCCAGTTGAGAGATTTTTGGTAGGGGTACGCGTCACCAACATGCTAATGTGGCGTTAAATTTTCAATTCTGTTTTTATTCCCCATGATTGCTTACTTTTAATTATTTTATAGTAAATCTCCACATGGTATAAAACAAAATTGCTTCCCGTCATCTGTACGCTTAGATCTTTTAAACTACGCAACGGATTTAATGCGGTTTTCATCAATAGATTGAGTGATTCACGAGGTTGGTTTAAGTATAACAAAACACCCGTGCGAATCAAGGAAGGGTCGCTAGTTGAATGGTCCAGTTTTAAGGACTACAATATACTTGTTTTTTTAAGAACTCGTGCATTGAAATTATTGATTAATAGTCTAGAATATTTCGATATTTCAGGGTTCAAATCTTATATTTTTTGTTCATATTCATAAGATATAATCATTCTTAACTGTAATTCAGACATTATTTATTCATATTCAAGACACGCATTGCGTGCTAAATTCAGAGTGAAAACTTTCACTAGCCGTAGCAGCGAGCTACGGCGTAGTAACAAGCTACGTAGCACGTTATAGCGTCGTAGCCGCTTCGTAGCAGCGTAGTACCCGGATTGTAGCAGACTCGTACCCGATTATTGCAGTGTAATCGGATTGTTTTAAAGTGCTTTTACACCGGCGAGAAAAACTGAAAAATGAAACTTGATAGCTAGATTCATGAAGAATAGAATAGGTTATGTAACATCACGCTACGATCCATAGGAGTAGAGCAGTAAGCAAAGACGCAACTTAAGACAGTTGAAAAAAATACGTCGACGAAGTCGCTTGCAGGAGCTCCTATAGTTACAATATCGATTGCTTCATTGTATCAAAGAGGGCCATTGCTATGTTAACATTATATTTAAGTAACAAAACATTTTTCGCAAATCATGGTGATTAATTTGAAGTAAGTAAAAAGCGTCGCCTGTTTGAATTGCTATTTCTTAGGGTTCCGTAAATAAAGGGTGCTAATGGAACCGTTATTATGCTTAAAGATTTATTTTATGTGTTATTGGGTTTTTCCATCAGGAATTTCTCAGTAGCAGCCTCGGAGTCTGGATTTGTGCCCGGTTGATGGCAATAGGCTCGCCCCCTATTACATGGGACTAAAAAAAAAAACATAACTGGCGAAATGTGGGTGTACTAATAGGTATACCTCTGCCTAACCCTTCGGGGATTACAGGCGTGATGTTATGATGATGATGTTATGTGTTATTTATTTTATATTTAGCTGCTTCATGGATTTGTTTTACTTTGCCCCATCAAGCCGCCATCCTGTTGTGGCAAAGTAGACTCCCTCAAATTTTGCAGTGAAATGCCCAAGTAATTCGATATGTCAATATCAAAGTCAAATCATTTATTTCAATTAGGCCATTATAAAAAATTGGGGATCCGTAAGAAAAATCACCCGAAAGAAGTCAATGACAATGCTAGTATGATGTAAAGCCATAAATCGAATGGTAAATTATTTGTTATTAATTGTTTGTTCTGTCCCACTCCTTGCCCAGGAGTGGGACAGAACAGGCTAACAAAAAAAAAATTGTTTGTTACTGCCTCGTTGGCTTAGTCGTCGCATAGCGCGATTGCGGAGAATGAGTCTTGGGTTCGATTCCAAGGTAGGGCCAAGTGTTATTAGGGTTATCCCTTAAGGGATTTCTCAGTAGCAGCCTTGGAGTCTGAATTTCTGCCCGATTGATAGCATAGACTTGCCCCCTATTACATGGGACTTAAACATAACTGGCGAAATGTGGGTGTACTAATAGGTACACCTCTGCCTAACCCTTCGGGGATTACAGGCGTGATGTTATATTATGTGTTGTAATCGTAAACCCGTGCAGCAATGACATTTAGCCATAGACAAAACAAATGCGTTCTTTTACTACGGCATGTGTTTCCCGCGTCAAATCAAAGATTTATTTGACATCTATCTATAAAAATGATTTCTATCATTTTTCCTAAACATGCAATATAGTTTTTTTTATGTTTTCTGTACCATTTTGTACCATTGAGAATCCATAGACAAGAAAGCAAAGACAATTTGACCTCTACAAGGTCTTTGTTTATGGTTTTCATTTGTATTTCGAACAGGGTTTAGTATACGTACTTGAATCTAGGATTTTTATGGTTGTGCTATTACCATAGGAGGTAGGTAGTCTAGATTTTTATAGGTAGTTATTATTATGTATAATAGAACTTATTTCATATGTTTAATTTTACGGCCGTAAATAATAATATTCTACCGACCAAATTACGGTCACGGCAAAACGGCTAATTTCAATAAAAACTATTGCCGAGTACGCAGGAGATATTTTAGTGTGAGGTCAAACGAACGTAACTTTGTGAGTCGTGCGTCGCAGAAAAAGGAGCTTATCTGCTATTTCAGACTATAATACAACTCCTGTGTATTAATCTAGGAAATGGTCTTTCCATGTGCCAAATTTCATCCAAATCTGTTCAACGGTTTACGCATGATTGAGTAACAAACATCCACACAACATCTTCACAAACTTTTATAAAAGTAGGTAGTAAGATAGATTACAATACGCGCCACGAAAGATGAGACTTGACACACCATACAAAATTAATTACCTATTTCGTGATAAATATTCAAGAATTTTAATCTAAATGTCATCGAAATATCCCTAAACAGATACACAAATTATGCATAACTATTTCGTACATCCATACCTGCGCAAGCTCCCCATTACTGACGCTTGTCAAGTCTCATCTTTCGTGGCGCGTATTAGTATGAAGTTTATTGACCTTTTTCTGTCATGTCGTGAGCAGTCCACATAACGATTTGGCTATCATATTTCATTTTTGACGTTACTGGTTATTATTTGAAGGTTGGCAACGAAACAATTGACGTTATTCGGTGAATGATTAGCTGTCAAAAGTGACAGTTATGTGAGAATGACGAATTATTGTTTTAAATTATATACGTAAAGCGGAATCGGCTTTTAAATTACGCAACGAATTTTAAGGCGGTTTTTATCAATAGATTGAGTGATTCAAGCGGGACGTTTATGTATCACATTGCACCCGTGAAAAAGGGGCAGGTCGCTAGTTCTTTATTAAATAAAGTAGATATAATTATTTAACTATAGAATAAAAATGACACAAGCTTGATAGATTTTAAAAAGAAAGTATTTTCAAAAATTCAAAATTTGACAGTTACTTTTGTGGTTGTACTAAGTTTTTAAGTGTATAAGTCCTAAGACAAACTACAGCTTAGAATAGTCAGTTATAATTTCTCTTATGAATATGGTAATTATAGTTCTTTGAATGAGATTTTTTTTTAATATTTTCGTACGTATTTTATCTAAAAATTGCGAGCATCTAAACTTGGTTTACAACGCAATTTCTAATCTATATATTTTTCAAATATCTACATTCTAAAAAAATTAGTACCTACAACCTAATAAACTTAATCTAAACTATACAAAATAACGGTTAAAAAAATCTTTGTACACAGAACGGTTATCTTCTAAATTCAAAAATGTTTCTAAAATTAAACACATACCGAAATTATTCGTAACTAGTTAATTATAACAAAAAATTGTACTTACGCTGGCTGGAATCATAAACACAAATAATTTAAAAAAGGAATTACTATAAAGGTGCGAGAATGTTTTATAACCATAGAGAATTTTAACAAACTCTTTTTTTCTAACAAACGCTCACAATAGTTTTACGACATTTTTTAACGAGTAATGGTAATTTTGTTTGATTATTTAATTACACAAAGTTAGCCATTATATATTATTCAAATTAAAGTATTATAAGATGTGGGCGTCGCTTTATTGCAAGTTTTATTATAATAAAGTAGTCTAAAATGTTTAAAATTAGGTACAGTAAAACGGGGTGAATAGAGAGGCAGGGGTGAATCGAAACGAAACTTTAAAAGAGATTTTAATGTTAAAATAATATAGTTTGTTGGCAAAAAAGACTCTAATTTTTTTCTGAATACAATAATTTACAAATTAGTCTCATTGTTGGCGACCAACTTTATTAGTTTGACTTTAAAATCCCTTTTAAAGTTCCGTCTCGATTCACCCCTGCCTCTCTATTCACCCCGTTTTACGGTACTAGACATCACAAATCACCTAGGTATACATACTTTACACATACTTTTTGTGATTTGTTAAAACGCGATTCGCGAAACGCGATTTAAGTTTTTATTTCATTCTTATTAGATACCGATACCAACCAGTTCTTGTAAATTCTGTCTTACCCCGACTAGTTAAGATAGAGTTTTGACAGCACAGAAATTAATAAATAGACACAGATTTTTGTTAAAATTCTCTATCTTAGACTTAGGCTTTTTCTTTTTTGTGTGCTCTTGCTTTGAATGTGCAGTCAGAACGTGCTCTAATTACATGAAAAAGCATTCACATATTTTAATATTTGTACATAATAAAAAAAGAGTTACGTCAATTCGAACTTCTGTCAAGATTTTAAAAATTAAGAAATTTTAACCTTTTAATGGTGATGTTACTTGTTAGTTAAAAGTTTAGTATATTTATCGGAATGGGATCGTTCTTATGCATGATGTGAATTATTAAAAAAATTCCTGCGTTAAAAATTTTATAATAGCACAGTATTTTGTTTTTATAAAAAATTTCTTACACAGGTTTGAAAAGTTAGTATTTTCCGAATCTTCAAAGATTTTTTTTGTTAACTGTGGATCTTTTCTTTTACATTAAACCGCGGATTAATAATGATGACAGCCGTCTCGCCAAGTTAATGGATGACAACAATTATGTCTCACAGTCCCTTCTTCTTTTGCTCTTGCCTTTTCTCGCGACTTGTCGGTTATAGCTGACGCAGATGAAGTCGTGGATTAAAAAGTAGCCTATTTCCTTTTTTAGGGTAAGGAGCTTACTATGTAGGTACCAAATTTTATCATTATTGATTAAGTGGTTTCGTTGTGAACGCGTAATAGATAGACAGAGTCACTTTTATTAATATGTATGAATGTAGTTTGTTATCTACGTAGGAAGGTATATTATTTACATATCGAAGTTCGAATGAACGCAACTCTCAAATTATACTCACGAGGGGGCAATGTTGGTGCCACGGTTGGTCCAGCAGTAATGCTCTTCCCGAAAGTAGTAAGGGCATCAGACTGCCCAGCCATCCAGCCAATCAGAAGCAACGGTAAAATGGCGACCGGACGTTGACACCACATCTTAATGCTCAAAAAAGTACGAATTCACAATTCTTTTTTATTTAATTTTGTCTATGGGCGAAAGTTTTTGGCGGGTTATTTTTGAATTAAGAATGTTGAAGTAACAACTTTTTTAAAAATTTTGTTCTTTTATTGTGTTTTGAATTTTATTTCGGTAAATTTTTATGTAAACTACAAGTGAATTTTGAAACTATCTAAAGTCGAATTGAATACTACTTTTAGTTCAAGATGGTTTTCTATGGTGCTTGAACATGATTGGCAATTGTCGTTACAGTTATCGGTAAGACAATTCTGTGATCATATGAATTTACTTCTATATGCCAAACTTAACAAGATATTGATCAAATCGCATAAGTCCAAATTGTTCAAAATCTTTTAATTTTATCGAATGAATTATAAAGATGTGGTGTATCAGTCAATTGTAATATTAAATAATTTATATAGCAGGACATTTTTTATAGTATTGTCATGTTGTATTCTCGTTGCGTTGTCTGATAATTATGTTTTATTGTATTTTTAAGACAGCGCTCTTCATACAAAAGGAGTCTAACAGTAAGAAGTCATATTTTGGTCAATCAATAATTTAACTCGATGGTAAAAATACTGTTCTAGTCTAGTGATTTATAAAAAAAAAACAAATAAATGTAGGTATTTAGACAAAGTCGCTTCCCGCCGTCTGTAGGCTTAGATCTTTTAAACTGCGTAACGGATTTTTATGCGGTTTTCATCAATAGATAGAGTGATTCAAGAGGAAGGTTTGTGCATCTACATTGCTTCTATCTGCGTCTCAACCGCACCGACCCCGTCCCAGCGACGGTTATTCGTTTTTTTTTGTGGGTTTGATGAAATTTATATAAAATTTTAAAATCTATGAAATTTTGTTAATTGTAACTTTTCACTCTTCTGTCTCAAAAAGTTGTCGCCAATGGCCTAACCAGATGATGAATTACTTATTGACCCAAATATATTTAGACTACCTTTTGTAAGCAGCGCGTTGTCAGTAGAAAGTAGTTATGTACGTCAGAATTTTATATTGTAAAGTTTCCAAATTGTTTTTTACCTCTGAAGTATTTTCGGATGCTGTGGAACGGTGTTCTGTCAAAGAACTCCTAAAAAAGTACATCTTAAAATAACATAGACCTACAACATCGATAACTAAGCCTGTTTTTCACAGCATTGTCTCATGCTAACATTAAAACAGCGGTTGTATGTTTGTGTATGTGAATGTATTGCAGTCTTGTATGGATGTATGAAAGCTTGTTTTTTTGTATGAAATATATTGTTTTAAATTCTTACCAGGCGCAGCAGAGGTGGTCGCTGGCTTTGGCGGGTCAGTATTGGCTTTCCCAAAGGATGAAATGCCGAACCCATCCGTGCACTGTGTGTTTAGCCAACCGACTATGATAATAGGCAAAATGGCAAACAGTTGCCTTTTGCTCCACATTTTTACACTGATATGCCTTGCTATGTTTTTCTAATACGTTTTGTGGATAAAAAAAGGTTTGTAACAGTTGTCTATGGAAAAAAATGTATAATTATGTTGTCTATGGAATAAAGATGGCTGACGTTTGGCGCCAATTCGTTTGTCAAATTGTCGTAGTACCTAAGTGTGATGCTAAGCAGTGTTTTTGTTGAGCGGAACGGCTAAATGTTTTAGTGTAAACCTAAATCATTATAATATATGTTGTATTGTATTTTTAAAAGGCGTCTACCGGGTAAATTCGTATTACTTTAGTCTTGTAGAGAAACTTAAGTCCAAAACAAAAAAAAAAAATGTTTGAGAATTTCTCGCCTCTTGAATGAGAATAAACCATCTTATTCGAAGCTTTTTTTCCTTATTTATTATTATTTACATATGTAATTTTGCAAGAGGTGAGAAGGTCAAATGCCGTTTTGGGATAGTTTCCCTACAAGCCAAAAGTAATCCGCATGTGTTCTCTTATTCCTCTAAATCACAAATCAGTATGTTTATTTTTTAACGCAAAGCTAAGCTGCTATTTATTTTCAAAAATGTGTTAAAATATTGCTTAAAAATCGCAAACAGTTCAAGCAAAAACGTTGTTGAGTTTTCTTGTTTTGAAATCAGAGGAATTTTATGTGTCATCTAGTTTCTAAAGAGTAAAAGTGAATACGATTGTTTCTAAAATGAGTGTAGTGTGATCATGGGCGCCGCCAGGGACATACATCTGCATCTATGCCCTAAACTTTTAACTACGAAAATATAAATTATAGAGAATTATACAAGTATTTTAGGTCAATTGAAGTAATTAGGCAGCAAACTAGACTCTTAAAACAGTATTATTTCCTTATTACTCTGCCTTGCGCACAGTTGGATTTTCAACGCACGGCTCAGCAGTGCCGGGGCTTAAAAAATTCAACAGCAAAAATTACAAAGTAATATTAAAATAATATTGTTTTACAAGATGGCGGGCACCCAGTAAGTTGATAAAAATAAATTTTAATCTTTTCTACATATTTTTCTGACAATGTGCCAGTGTACACCCTTACACCTTACTGCCGGCGCTAGGGTTGCCAATTATACTGTTTTAAACAGTATTCTACTGTTTTTCACTAAATTATACTTTTTACTGTTTAACAAAAAAAAAGTATACAAAATACTGTTTTCAGCATCAAAATGCAGACACATTATTATGTGTTACATTTAGACGCTCACAATTTCTTTTCGAAAAATACAACGCTCCAAAAAAAATGTATTTAAAAATAACAAATAAATACTGTTTGTTTTGCTAAAATACTGTTTAATAATCTTCATAGACCTGAATATACTTTATTTCTTGTAAAAAAAGTTGGCAACCCTAGCCGGCGCCCATAGGTGTGATTGTGTGTATTGTTTGTTATTTTTTTATTGTGACGCCGCCGCTTTTATACATTTATATAATGAGACAAGTAAATGACTATAATACAAGTTATATTGATTGGGCTTTGAATAGAATATTAACAATTTCGAACACTGCAGATATAAATATAATTATGCTAAATTATAGTAATATAATTTAAGAAAAAAGAATGCAAATCGACGGTCCCTACGTACATAAAGACATGTCAAAAGAGACTCCTTTAAACATGTCTTTATATACGTAGGGACCGTCGAAATATTTACAAGCCAGCCAATAAAAAAATTAAAGAAATATTTTTTTATCTTTGTGTTTATTTAATCTGTACACGTTATTTTTTTAGAGTTATAATTTAATAAGAAAAGAGGTCCCATTATATAAAAAAAATCTTACCCGACGGCGGAGTGGGCGACGGTGTTTTGATAGGAGATTCGGTTTTAATAACGCCAAAAACAGGACTAAACGCACCGAAACATTGTCCAAACAGCCATAAGAACACAAAAATAGGCAGAAAATTACGTTTCCCTTGACACATCTTAATTTTTTAAACCGATTCTGTAAAATTTTGGCCGTTAATTTTGAATTTTGACTAAGTGTAAAAAATATGTGTAAAATGTTGTATGTACAAGATTATATACAGATTGTTTAGTGTTTTTAACGTTATTAATGTATTTTATATCTAAATAAAGCTTTGTAGGTTGTTTTATTTCATGTAAACCTACATTGTTCGTTTCAAAGGTCGCCTAGAGTATAAATCGCCGCAGTGCATAGTGGGCAAACATTTTTTTTCATATAATGGGACAAAAATATCCTCTGTATGTACCTGTAAGTATTAAAAATAACCATTTGTGCTTCTAACACTCAAAAAACATGACACACACAATGTGTAAATAAAAAATGGTGTTTTTTTAAGGACCATGTTTTTTTTCAAACAGTGAGATGTGTTATTTTTTTCTAAAATCCAATCCAATGTGCAGTGTGAAATGTCCCATTATATAAAAAAAAATATATTTACCGGGTGGGGCCGTTGGGGCTGCTGACGGCGGCTTCGTGTTCGAAACTCCAAAAGTGCTGAGTGCTTCTGAGGAGTAACCCGTCAGCGATGCCAACACGAGTGGCAGAATGATAGCGGCAACTTGCTTCCGGCACATCTCAAAAATTCCAAACATTTTCGTTTTTTGAAACGCAACAGTTTACGTTCACGAAAATCGGATGAACGACGGACGGTTACGTTGTATGTCCTTGTTTATGGTACTGTGGTTTGAATTTGGAATTGCGATCTGATGTTTTTTTTTTGTTGCGGTTAATGCGTCAAATGAACTTTTTAGATATTTATTCCATTTTTTTTTAAATTAAATTGTTTATTTGATGACAGACTAAATAGCTCAAGGCTAATCAAACAGTAGACCAAATTGTAAAAAATGAAGTAATTTGTCGCATTTTATCCGCATTTCATGTCAAAATCGCATATTTGACTTAATTGTTAAAAAAAAAAACACTGACATTTAAGAACGACACCCTAGTGGCCATTGACGTTAGTTCTGCCAAAGTGAACCAACCCACCTGAAATTTTCTCCCATTTTTCAAAGTAATCTTCTTTAATATAATATAAATTACGCGTCACGTTGTTTGTCCGGGATGAACTCCGAAACTACTCAACCATTTTTTATGAAATATGGCTTACTGTGTGTAATTTGGTCAAGCTTAAAAGATAGGATAGTTTTTATCTCGATTATTGACCTCAATA
Source organism: Hoplodrina ambigua (assembly GCA_949774945.1). NCBI lineage: Eukaryota > Metazoa > Arthropoda > Insecta > Lepidoptera > Noctuidae > Hoplodrina > Hoplodrina ambigua. The sequence goes on from OX458994.1 coordinate 3,484,835, forward strand.
TCTTTACTTACTTCAAGCAACAGCGACGCGTGGTCGAGTCAGCTATTTTTTTTAATGTATCTAACTCTGATAAATTTTAAATCTACAGTTATAACATTGAATTAATTTGAAGTAAATAATTTGATTATTGAGAGGTTGACTCAATTTGGCAGACTAAGCCTAATTATTCTGACAGCTACATCCATGAATCAAAATGGCGATTAGAAAATAATACCAGTCAAATGCGTGTCAGGCTCGCGTACAAAGGGTTCCGTACCACGATGTTCTTTTAAAATACTTTTCGTTTTTGCAAAAATATTTAAATAAAAATACTTATATTTTTATTTTATTTACATTTTTCTTTGCCCAGCTGTGGGACAGTACAGGCTAGTTAAAATACTAATAATAATTTTTAAAGTAAGGGACTATAAATGAATAATAAAATGTCAAAAAATATGTAAAACATTTTTCCCCCTTTAATTTTTAACATTTATTTTTATTATTTTTTGTTATAGTGGCAATTTTAATACACATTCTATGAAAATTTCAACTCTATAGCTATTTCGGTTCATGAGAAACCGCCCGCTTACAGACGGACGGACAGCAGAGTCTTATTAAAAGGGTCCCGTTAGAACCCTACGAGTACGGAACCCTAAAAACGAATGTAGTCAATGACTTGAATTTTGAAAGTCAAACCAAAGCTCTGTAATTACGAAAATTGTTTTTTTAGCTTAGTCCATTCTTTTCATAGGCTTTTTTACTAATAGCCACATAACAATAGGTAAGCGGCCATTTTGAATATATTAGCTGTCAGAATAACAAATGAACGTAATATAAAAATGGTGGACGACAGTGATATTTATATTTTTTTTTTATTAAAGAACGAATATTTATAGATGTTTAGAGGTTAATAGCTAGACCAAAAATGTTATATTATGAGTCGTCTTTTATTTAAATTTAGAACGCACGTACGCCACACACAAAATGGCTTCCTTGTCCGTTGATTATTATTCTGTGACGTATGATTCAAATATGATATTACAACGAAAACTGAATTAAAAAAATGAAGATGAATAAAAAATACACATAAATGGTCTAGCTATTTAAAATTGTTAAAAGTTTTAATCAATTTTTTTTTGAAAAATACGTTAATGGTTTTTTAGGACTCGACAATAAATATTATACCTAGTTAGAAATTGCTAGTACTGTTAAAATTAAAGTTTAAGAAAGAGGGAAATTAGAAGAGAAAATTGACTAAAGAGTGTCCATTGAGTTTCATGCTCGTTCTTCTCCATAGAGGCCTACAATACGTGCCACGAAAGATGAGACTTGACACACCACACAAGCTTCATTATTTCATAATAATTATTGTAATATTGTTAAGAATTTTAATCAAAATGTCTTTGAAATATCCCTGAAGAGATACACAAATTATGGATAACTATTTCGTACCTCCATACCTGCGCAAGCTCCCCATTACTGACGCATGTCAAGTCTCATCTTTCGTGGCGCGTATTGTACCTACACTTTGGAACGAGAACTACACCCTGGTCGAGTTGGTTTGCACCTCGCGTTTGCAAAATAGGGATCACTAAGTAACGAATATTTGTTAAAAAGTGTCGGCTATTGTGACTTTTAGTAATTGACATAATATTAAATCAATTTACTCTTTAGTATTATAGCTATATAGATACATAATATAGTAGTTTTAACTCGTCGCATTTCAACGAGGTGCAAACTTAACTCGACCCGACTTGTAGCTTTGAAAATTGAAGCTAGTTCCTCGTTCTAAACAGTAGGTAGTCTATGGATCAGAACGAGCCAGGTATAAAAGAATACATTACCAATTTGCCTTTGAAAAAACAAAAACGATTTTATTTAGACGCAAATTAAATGTATAGAGAAAAATCCTCTTAAAAAATCCATTTACGTAAATTAATTAAAATATTGATTAAAACCCGCGAAAAGTCATTTATATACAAAACAAAAAATAATGACTACACACACACGCGTCAGCTAAATATTTTGTCTCTGGTCGTGATTTGAATTTAGAACAAAGGAAAAGTTTTATTTGGTCAATTTTTTACAATAAGGTATGTGGTATTAATAACAAAAGAGATGGGGTTATACAGAACGTATAGCGCTATCCCTTTTTTGCTTAATTACTTAGAGATGCTCAATGAAAAAACGTTTTAGTTATAGAATGACGTTTGGAGTGAGGTAAAGGGTACATTATCAGTACATTTTTTTAGATTAAAATGTAGTTTCCTTCTGAAAACCTGGTCTACAACCATTTTCTTCATTTATAATTTGGCAGATTAAATAATAAACCAATTTAACTGCCCGTCGGCTTCTAAAGATTTACAATTTTGAAGAACAGGGTTTTTGCAGTGTATTAAAACCTTATATAACCTGTAATTCCCGAAGGCAGAGATGTGCCAATTTCTACACCCATATTTCGCCAGTGATGTTTAAGTCTTAGTCCATAGGGGGCGAGCCTATTGCCATCAACCGGGCACTAATCCAGACTCCAAGGCTGCTACTGAGAAATTCCTGATGGAAAATAACCCAATACCTAACACTTTATTATTAAATGCGAAAATTTGGCTGAATGGATGTTTGCGACTCAATCACGCCAGAGCGGCTGAACAGATCTTAATGAAATTTGGCACAGAGATAAATTATAGTCTGGAATAGCATATAGGCAACTTTTTATCCCGGAATAATTTACGGTTCCCGCCAGATAATATATTAATAACTTTGACGTGGAAATATTTGGAAGACTTTTTTCTTAGAATAAAGGAGTTAGGAAAGCTATTAGTTCAATGAGACAGTGCGCATAATTTTTAAAATAGTTACTAAACGTTTTCAATCAGGAATTTCTCAGTATCAGACTCGGAGTCTGGATTTGTGCCCGGTTGATGGCAATAAGCTCGCCTCCTATTACATGGGACTTAAACATAACTGCCGAAATGTAAGCGTATTAATGGGTACACCTCTGCCTAACTCTTCGAGGATTACAGGCGTGATGTTATATTATGTTGATTGTAAAGACAAAACAAATGCTGGTTTAAACATTACTGTAAAATTGTACTAACGTTATTTACGTATGGCATTTTAAAACCAAGTTTTCAAAGTAAAACGTTGTACAGTTTTTTATTCAAATCACTGAAAGTTAATTACAAAAAATACGAGTGTGTAGTCATTATAGAAAAGAAAAAGAAACGTTGCGTTTTATACAATTGTTAACTATTTTCTTAATTGATCAACTTTTAAACAGCCATTATATATAATAGTAATAGAGAAAAATAGAGCTTTTACAATTGATGGGTAATAAATAAAAAAAAAATCGTCTAAGGAGGTTGGTTTAAATGTTAAAACCATAAATTTACTACAGAGAAAAATAGACACTCTACAATTGATGATTAATTATTATTTTTCTTTTTTATATCTTACGTTAAAGTTTCGTTTAGTTAATTGATCAATCAAAAAAAGAAAATATTGTGTTTTTAGTTATTTACATTGGTAAAAATTATTCAGTGCAAAAAGCGGCAGTGATTAGCATAAAAAAGCTTTTTAAGAAGATTAATCTCTAAATCTTGCAACTGGTAAAAACCTATTGCTTCTTGACGAAAAGAAAGGCCTATTTTTTTAACACAGATAAGTAAATTATTGCATAATATGTCAAAACACGAAAAAAGTAATCCTGTTTCTTGGATTTTAATAATAAACTTTACCGCAAATATTTAAATAATATTCACAAATTATACCATTATATTGACATTACACACAAAAAAAAAAGAAATTCAATTCAAAAAACAGGATTAAAAACGCTTTAAAAAAAGAACAAAAAAAAGTGCATAAGCGTGCGTTCGCATTTAATCAACAACGATTTAAAACATTCAATTTTAGAATTCCATTTTTTTAGACAAACGCTTTTTGTTTTTTTATTAACTTTTTTTAGTCTTAATTTTATAACTTTAAATATCACGTTTAGACTATGTGGTGTCTAAAATGAGACTGTTTAGTTAGTTATAGTTACGGTTAGTTAGCGTCTAAGTTGCACGAAGCTTGTCGCGGTACTAAACTCCAAGGCGGCAACCAAGGTTGCTGTATTTTCTTGGAATACAGGCTGTATGAAAAGTGTTGACGAAAAGCTATGATTTTTTTTTTCTTTTTTTTTGGCGGGATTTGAATTGTTGACGTTGTCAAAAATATTAGAAGATCGAGTTACAAATAAGAATTTTATTAGTAGCAGCCTCGGAGTCTGGAATTGTGACCGGTTGATGCCAAACGAAGTCTAAACGAAGTTTTGTATTTTTAATTCATTAGAAACTAATAAAAAAATTAAATAAGAATAAATATGACAGTTTGACATATATTTTAAACAAAATCTGTCAAACCGCCATTTTTATTCTTCCGTGTGTTAAGTCATGATCGAAAAATCGGCCTATAATAACCTACGTATTACTTACTCCATGTAATTACGACATAGTCATTCTTAAATTTTCTCAAAAATAAAATGCAAAAAAAAATTACAAGCCAATTGCAAAAAAAAAACAGCAACTATAATTAGTGCTTTCAGTAGCACCCTGTACATGGTATAAAATTAGGGGTCACCCCCACCGCTCTATATTATATCCGACGTAACGTTTCGGGGTCAAAAGGGAGAAAGGGGGAGGGGGGGCAAAGTAATTCTTATGTTATCGTACCCCTTTGTTATAAACCTACTGCGTAGTAAGGAAGTATTGTGTGTTTTATAAGAAGCCAGTTATGTACTGCGGGTCGATTTCAAAGGACAATGGGCCTACGCATACGTAATATAACGCCTTTTTTCCCATGGCGGTAGGCGAAAACCATAGAACGCCACCAGCTACGATCCTTACATACTCCTTTCGCCTCATCCACGTTTATACATCTCGTCATACAAGCACGCCGGTTACGAGTACTGCGCATCTGACCTTTTTGAAGAACCTCACCAATAAGGTCAGTGTTGGTAGGTCTGAAAAGTCCTGCACTCGTCCCTAGGGCGACCCCTCCCTGCATTGCCATTCACCTCTACCATATAAAAACTTTGAAATGGGAGTCTTTGTATGAATATAAGATCCATTTTACTACATTGTCATATTGTCACAGTGTCATATGAAATACTATTTAATACTTCATCAGCTGTTTTGCGCGGTAGATGGCGCATATTTTCATTTATCCCAAACCCAATTATATTTAAGTCCCATGCAGGTAATAGGGGGCGAGCCTATCGCCATCAACCAAGCACAAATCCAGACTTCGAGGCTGCTATTGAGAAATTCCTGATGGAAAAACCCAATAACACTTAAAATAATGATGTTGAAAAGTGGGCGCAAAATATCGCATGGTCCTTTTCATTTGACGGTCATTTTACACACGTTTTATGTTCGACGCACTAACGCTTCATCGGTTATGTGTGTATGGTTGGATATGTTATTATCTATTTGACTGTTTCTGCGTTACGCGACTGACGATACGCGGCGTATATTCCGTATTTCCGTCAGATGTGAACCCACCCTAAGATGGGGAAATTAGACAATGGTGCCGATTCTCTTGGCCACAAACTAACCTAAAATTAGACTATTTCCATCTTATTCTTTCCAATAAAACAAGAAAGAGACTAATGTAAAAGAGCTGTCAAATTTAGTCAATCTGACACATCCATACAATTATAGTTGACATCTTAAAACGTATGGATTAAAAATACGGAAAAGTTCAAGGCAAAACTAATTTGACATCGCTAACTCCGTTCTTTAATGTCACCGTGCTTTCCTTTCGCTGTATGTTAGTAAGAGATGTCAATTCTCTAAATTTAGTCTAGTTTGTGAACAAGAGAATGTATGTGAAATGCATGGAAATGTTTTTCAAAGTGAACAGTGTAAAGGACTAACTTTGGTTAACCACTTTTTACTCAAACTCCTCAAAACTGTTATCAACATGCTAAGAAGTAGAACAGAATGATCCTTTAAGGGTTCCGATTTTGGTGACTGCGGCACGGCATCCTAAAAAATGAAAAGATCTACGCTTTCGCCGTGCGCGTGTACCTATTCATCGCTCCGCACACCGCAGCGTGTCTCACTCTGCCCGGGTTGCGGGACGTCTTAACAGGATACCGTGGCCCCGTAACGAAAAGGGCAACAGAAGGAACAGGGTGGTTTTTTAGTCAGTAAAAGTCTGACAGTCCCTTCCGCACCACCCAGGGCGGAAGGAATCATTTGATGATTTTTACCACATAAAAAAAGCATGTCTCATTCTAGTGTAAGAACCGCCTTAGTTTTCAGTGAACTGAAACTAAAGCCTTGCCTTAGACTTGACCTCTCGAAGCCTGTAAAGCCGCAGTAGGTGTAGGCCTGCCTATATTGGGAACACTTTGCACTATAAATAACATGAAAATACTCGTAGCATTGCAGTTCATAAAACCTGTACAATATATTATGTGACGTCGGTAGGGTGTGGTCGCAGTGAAAGTCGGAGAATTAAAAAATTGCTTGTAAATGCTTTATTATAAACAGCTTCTGTCACGTCGAAGTCACGTATACATAGGGCTGTCAACACTTAAATTACTAACGCGGGACAAAATATTCAAAAATCCCGGATATAAATCTTCATTAGCATTCTTTACTTTTTTAAGTTATTGCTTTTACCTTTTATTTAACCAGTATTCCTATGGCACTCCGTTTTAAAATCCCTCCTGGACGACGCAAAAACGCCCCCTAAACTTAGAAAAAATTGGGGAATCTCGGATGGATGACACTCCTTAATTTGCCATAAAACGTAGTCCATGACACATTTGGCAATAGTTATCTATGATGATTTTTTTTCATAATCGTACCAGATCTTTCAGATATAACCTTGTACAAATACATCATTCTACCTCTTTATACACGGTAGACCGGTGTTTATATTATAAAAAAATAGAAAAAGGTACCTATAAGCCATGATACATGACCACTTTACTCAACCATCTTGAAGGGAAAACACGTAATAACATCTTAATGACGGTTGCAGCATTTTAACAAAACCGCTCACACTGCGACCACACCTTTAGGAGTAGCACCTAGCATTACTAATTCTCACTCATGCACTAATCAACCTCATGCAATGTGTTGAACTACTCAGTAAATTTGCTTTAATTTGTATACAAGGAATTACAGACGTAGACATGCTTTATAGACATAGTACCTACAGTCTGCCTTGCATTACTTCACCTCTCTTAAAGGGAAGAAGAGGGAAAGGGGAGCCCTCCTTTCCCTGTTATTCCTTCATAAAGGTTTGATTATAACTAATGTCATTATAACATTAAAATCAGCTGATTCGTATTACACGATCGTGTTGTTTAGCATTGTCGTAGGGAACAGCTGATTTTTTTTTTCATGATTTCACGCTTGGTCCCATAGTAAAAGTTGTTCGTAATGATGAGTACAATGACCCCTTATAAGGTTTCAGGTAAATTTTAAACTACCCTGTATAGGTACGTACATACGGATACGGAAATATGCGCCACTACCGCGCGAAACGGCTGACGCTCAGCATAATGCCGTGGCCCGTGCACGAAGGCACGAAACCTTTGCTGGTTTTCGGAGTAGCCAGCGGCATGTCGCTGACTCGGAACTATAAATAAAACATCAATCACCGATCAATCCGTATATCACGCGAACGAAGTCGGGAGGAGAGTGCTATAGTCAGTAAAAAAAGCTTCCCGTACAATTACAGAAGGCACTCGCTTGCAATGTGTTCGTATGAGGGTATTGCATGACGCTAATAACTTCAGTTAACTGTTGCGTCAGTGTGTGGGCGAAAATATATGTTGTACATGTGAAAATCATTACTTTGTGAAGAAACTAACGTAATTTTATGAGGTGTTGGTCGCGTAATTTATGTAGGTAGCCAATGGCGATACTAAAGACTACATTGAATTATTGTTATACTATATTCCATTCGCTCTAAAAATGGTGCGGGTGACACATGTCAGCAATTCATCTATGGATGTCAGAATCGCATAATTATGTCAGTGACATTAAATTTACTAGGTATTTACTTACTTATTACTGATTCCGTATTTTACGACTATGATATTAATGTGCAGTTAAAATGTTCAATCATGATTGTAAATCGCCGTAACGTTCAAGAGTGAAAAGCAACAGTTTGACAAATGTCACCGGCACCATCCTAGAGCGTGAGGAATATAATTGCACATTTAGTAATTTCAATCTTGGAAATAAGTGTATTAGAGTATATTTTCAAACACAAAATAAAAACTTTGCTAATAAAAAGGTAAAATAATTACTAAGTAACTGAATATTTACAAAATAAACTCTTATAAAGTTACTCTATATTATACAGGGTGTCCGGTTTTCAATGGATTATCTTGAAACGGGTCATGGTAGAACTAATGACTAATCAGGAAAAAAATTCAAATAAAAAAAAAACCAAGTAGTACCAAAGATATGATTCATTTAATAAGATTCGTTGTTTTTTGTGACCTTTTTTTACATTCTTGTACACCACGACCACGAATTAATGAATTCCGTCGGTTTTTTATTGTTAACGTAATTTACGTTAACTAAGCTGATAGATAAGTAATCAAAAATAGGACTGCTATTAAACGGTTTTGAAAAAAAACAACTTGAACTATGTTCTTTTGAAAAAAATCGTGATCAATTTTCTTTTTGAGCAAGTTTAAATGTCCGTAGCTTAAAAAAGATGTATCGAAACACAAGTGGCCAATAATTTTATAAGATTATGTGTTAATAGCCGATTTCAAAATGGTATGATTCAGTTTTGTACCTAATATAAATAGTGAATTATTGCTATTCGTTTTCAAAAGGAGCGAAATTTGGGTAAACAACAAAGTTTGAGATATTAGAATATTTATTTACATTAAATGTATCTGGTCATTGGGGTTTAATAAAAAACAGCATTTGATATTAATGACACTGTTTTTGACTGCTAAGCATGAGGTTTTGGGTTCGATTGCCAGGTCGAGCAGTGTTATTGGGTAAAGTGTTATAACTGGTGAAATGTGGCTATACCTCTGCCCTTCGGGGATTACAGGCGTGATGATAGGACTGTATTCGTTGTAAATTACATTCGTTGTAAATTGTCTGCCACCCACTCTGATTCAGACCCTACATTTTAAAATAAATGCTCTCCTAAGTAGTCGTATATCACGTCGATCGCTTATTCTTGATGTGGTTGACCGGACACGGCTACCTAAGTCTTTCAAGGATCGACTTCGCGTAATAATTTTCCTTAAGACAGCCCAAATAAAAAAAAACACGGTCACACCACATTTTCTTCATATCACATCCCACAAGTCGCATAACAGGTTAACCAAGCTTTCTTATTCATTACTAACGTCTACAAATCGTTTTATTTAAACCCAGATGGTCAGGTTCATCTCATGTTCAAATTTGTTACAATATTGCAAACTTTGTTGTTTAACCAAATTCCGCTCCTTTTGAAAACGAATAGCAATAATTCACTATTTACATTAGGTACAAAACAGAATCATACCATTTTGAAATTGGCTATAAACACATATTTTTTTAAAATTATTGGCCACTTGTGTTTCGTCACATTTTTTTCAAACTACGGACGCTTAAACTTTTTCATAATGAATTTTTTTCACATTTTTTTCCAAAAGAACATAGTTTAAGTTGTTTTTGTTTCAAAACCGTGTTATAGCAGTCCTACTTTTGATTACTTATCTATTAGCTTAGTTAACGTAAATTACGTTAACAATAAAAAACCGACGGAATTCATTAATTCGTGGTCGTGGTGAACAAGAATGTAAAATAAGGTAACAAAAAGCAATGAATATTATTAAATTAATCATATCTTTGGTACTACTTGTTTTTATTTTTTAATGTATTTTTTTTCTGAATCGCCATTAGTTCTGCTATCTCCCATTTCAAGATAATCCATTCTTTACCGGACACCCGATATATTTGAAATAATTTAATACTACAAAAAAATTTAAGAGTCTGTTGGAAATGTTAAAAAAAAAAACAGCTTTCCACAAAATATACCTATTAAATGTTTACACGGTTCTTATATCATTTTTGTCTGTCTGTCAGTCTGTTTGTTCTGGCTTATCTATGACGTCCCGTCAAAATCGGTTTGATTTTGACGGGACTTTCAGAAACACAGCTGTCATAATGATTTTTATTTTAGCAAAACAATTATGGATTTGTGAAAAAAAAACACGATATTCCCGCTGATGAAGAATAATAAAAATATAAACAATGGAAGACGCGGGAATAATCTGGTAAGATATACCTATAAACTATATTCTTCAGTTCTTTCGCCTAAAAATAGATAAAGTATATTCCAACACTTCTAGCTACCACTTAAAATAATTGCACTGCAAACCTTTTTAATCAAACGTGTCGGAGCGCGGGAAACTTGACAGCTAGCTGCCATGTTTGCGAATCCAATATGGCGGAATGTGTACCATAGACTATCATGTAATAATTTATTCGGGGTAGCTGTTTGCTAGCGCTTTTGGGAAACTACTATTAAATATGTAGCTTGATGAAAAGTAATATAAATATAATTTAATGCTTGGAAGGAACATCGTAGAGAAAACTTTTACCCTTGAGTCAGTAGTCAGTACCTGATGTGAGGACCGTCCAATTTTCAGACCGTTATTAAAAAAAACTCGATATTGGTACCGATTCTCTTGGTCACATACTAAACTAATATTAGACTATTTCCATCTTTTTCTGTCCAATAAAACAAGAAAGAGACTAATGTAAATAAGAGCTGTCAAATTTAGTCAATCTGACACATCCTTACAATTATAGTTGACATCTTAAAACGTATGGATTAAAAATACGGAAAAATTCAAGGCAAAACTAATTTGACATCGCTAACTTAGTTCTTTAATGTCAATGTCAATGCCTTTCGCTGTATGTTAGTAAGAGATGTCAATTCTATAAATTTAGTCTAGTTTGTGAACAAGGGAATCGGCACCATTAACTTTCAAACCTTCATAACTTTTGTCGACAACTGCTGGGATGCTTGCACCTTTCTGATTTATCAAGACTTGTACTATTGAATGACACACATTTTTTAACTGTATAAGCCAGTTAGGTAATTCTGGGGTACAGGCTCATAAAATTTTGGATGACCAGGGGGCTTAGAGAAAGTAACATCGCTTCGTAGCGAAACGATATCTTAATTCGTCATCGTCTCTGAGAAATCGACAAACATTTCATAGCCAATGTAACACTATGGTCGCGATCACGATCGAGGCGAAGGCGAACACTGAAAGCGCTGCTTGTCTACGCATTTGTATGGGATAAACACGATAACCATTCGTTACTTTATTTTCGTTATGAATTATAACATTGTCTACCAAATTGCGATAACGATGTCGATTGACCACGTGACTTAACGCGACTTATGTCAATCCCATACATTTTAGTCTTTTCTAACTTCGTTATCGTTTTGAAATTGTTATTTTGTCTAAGCCCCCTGGAATTTTGAATTTCAATGAAGAGTCTTGCCGACGAAGCGTCCTGTCGGCGAAGAGTCCCGTCGAAGTTATAGTCTTGTCGGTGTTCAGTCTGTCGGCGTAGTGTCTGTCGACGTTTATTCGTCTTAAAGTTTTAAGTTATAAATGGTTTATGGGGGTCTAAATTATTGGGTCTTAAAACGCATATAAACCATTTTAACACAAATAAAAGTGTTTCAAAAGTATTTCTTGTCGTAACCAGGAACAACGGTTTCCCAATTAAAGCCAAGTAAACGATTCAACCGTTAAAAATTCATTCCCCTTCACTGTAGAAAGGGCATACTATACCTAACGGCCTGACCTTTGGCATAACACGACACATGCTTTGCACAGCTACCGATTTAAAAAAATAAAACACTACCAACCTTCCGCGCGCAACTGTCAAACTTACCACAGGTAACACAGAGCTTATTTTCGCAGTTACAAAGGAGGTTTCTCCTACTTAAAGTAACCTTCTTTCGTGGCATAGCATGCGTGATTGCCCTTTTGGTTTGTAATTAGGAATTTTCGACTCGTATTATAGCGCTAAGTTAGTAGGAGTAATGTTAGGAATGGAATAAATATCAAAAGAAATAAAGAAAAACATTTTGTGATTCGAATTTTGTTGTATGTAGAAATTGGGGGTGTTTTTCGACATGTATTGGAATAGTTAGGCTGTGTAGCAGTTTTGTGGTATGGATTAATGTTTTACGGCATTACACTTTCAAGATTTTTCTAAATGAATTATACGATTTTTTTTGAAACTTTTTACACATAAGCAGGATATATAAATAGGTCTAAAAAGTTAGTTGAGAATATCTTCAGGGGAAACGGGAAGTCCCATAGAAAGATTAACAAGCGGCACCGTACATCGCCGCGGTTGGCGGTGAAGCGGATCTCATGTCGCATTGGCTTCTAAGATATCCGTTGATGCTTAACACACATACAGCGGTGAAATCCGCTTTACCGCCACCGCCCACCGCAGCGGTGCGCGGTGCCGTGTATTGATCGCCTTAGAAGTTTGATTTTTATTACTACTCCAAGAGGTAGCAGCCCTGAGTTTTTCATATTCATTTCAGCTTGACACCTCCATGCGTTCCCGAAAAATGGTTCTTGATAGAAGGGCAGACAGATAGATGGACAACAAAGGGTTCCGTTTTTGCCGACTGACGTACGGATCTCTAAAAATATAGAAATACAGGCCTGTTACTATCCCACTGCAGGGCAAAGCCCTCTTCTCATACAGAGAAGCCACGAACACATCACTTGTCAAACTGATCGGGTGTCAGGTCGACAAGAGAGTATCGACCTCACAAGTACCTAAAGAAACCGACCCCCGGCTACCGACCTCCTTAAAATCTAGCGTGAAGACTCGAAGGTCTCGACCTTTTCGTATAACATGGCCAGCTTGCGTGCGATACTAATCTAATTCGAATCGATAAGACCGGAAGTTTATAAGAACGGCCTATGGTAGCTTATCAACAAAACGGAGTTTTTTGGAACGTTTAACAGAAGTTTAAACGGTTGGTACGCGCGTGGCAGGGGCACCAACCTTAGGAGTGAGAAGCAGGCTAGGCAGTAGGTGCCAACCTAAGAAACAGGTCTGGACTAAGGACCGTAAAATGAGGTAAATACAGGGATGAATTGGGAAGAAACTGGGTGGGTGTCGTGATGGCCTAGCTGTTAAGGCGCCCGCCTCTCATGCATGAGGTTGTCTGTTCGAATCCGGGCAAGTACCAATGTGACTTTTTCAATTCATATGTACTTTCTAAAGTTTATCTTAGACATTACTGACATCATTCCGTGCCTCGGAAAGCACGTTAAGCTGTTGGTCCCGGCTGTCATACGTGGATCTTTGACAGTCGTTATGAGTCGTCAGAAGCTTGAAAGTCTGACAACCAGTCTTACCTCGGGGGATCGTATTACCCAGTTACTGGGTTGTGGAGGTCAGACAGGCAGTCGCTCCATGTAAAATACTGGTATTCAGCTGCATCCGGGTAGACTGGAAGCCGAACCTAACATAGTTGGGAAAAGGCTAGGCAGATGATGATGATGATGAATTGGAAAGAAACTTAATGACACCAAACATGATATTATAATATTCTTAATATACATATATTTACCTAAATTACGTGTCACGTTGTTTGTCCGGGACTCCTAAACTACTTAACTGATTTTAATCAAATGTGCACACCTTATGTAGATTGATCCAACTTGAAAGATAGTATAGTTTTAATCGCAATATTATTGACCTCAATATCTTTACTTACTTCAAGCGACAGCAACGCGTGGCCGAGCTAGTCACATTTTTTTTTTATTTTTATATTTAGCTGTTTTCATTTTAAAACTTAACAATGATTAACCTAAACATATAACCTAAGATTAATTATAATTAAATATGTACAATTTATAAAAAAGCAAATAGGAGAAACCTCTTAAGGCATCAAAAGATTCGTCCGTGTCGCTGTTAATAGGACAAGTGCCCGTTTTTTTGAGCCGCCATTTTAAATTTTCTGTGCCTTTAAATCTATACTTAATATTATAAAGCTGCAGTGTTTGTTTGAACGCGCTAATCTGTGGAACTACTGGTCCGATTTGAATGATTCTGTCAGTGTTAGATAGAGTAGTTATCGAGGAAGGCTATAGGCTATATACCACCACGCTACGACCTACGGGAGCGGAGCAGTAACCAAAGACGCGGGTGTAACCGCGGCCGACAGCTAGTAGCCTATATATTCCAAACGTTCTATGATGGTGCGGGTGACACATGTCAGCAATTCATCTACGGATGTCAGAATCGCATAACTAAGTCAGTGACATTATTTAATTTACTAGTTATTTATTTAGTTATTACTGATTCCGTATTTTACGACTATGATATTAGTGTTTTTTTTTTTTTTTTTTGAGGTGGTAAAAATCATCAAATGACTCCTTCCGCCCTTGGTGGGGCGGAAGGGACTGTCAGACTTTTACTGACTAAAAAACCACCCTGTTCCTTCTGTTGCCCTTTACGTTCCGGGGCCACGGTATCCTGTTAAGACGTCCCGCAACCCCGGCAGGCGTTGGCCACGTTGGGGGCCCCGTCCCTGTGCTGACAGCTCTTTGAGGCGCGCGCGAACAGAACGCGCCGTCGACCCGGGATGATATTAGTGTGCAGTTAAAATATTAAATCATGATTGTAAATCGCCGTAACGTTCAAGAGTGAAAAGTAACAGTTTGACAAATGTCACCCGCGCCATCCTGGAGCGTGAGGAATATAATCAGCGGAACATTATGACGTTTCTAACGATCCAATAATAAATAACGAATTGTGTTGGAGATATGCGCACACAGTTGAATATACATCTATATTCTATATCGGTTAAAAAAATAGACCCCGGCAACATCAACATTTTACATTAAAAGCTATATTTAAAGACATGCCAATTACTAGACTCCCTTAATTGTTATTTAATCACATTTAAGCACGAAAACGTCAAATTATGTGCTTTCCAACAATTAATTACAGCACAAAAAGTATATTAAAAATAAATTAAATGATTGCTTCAAAATGATAAAAAGGTAACTTAACATGTAGTTTGAATATTTTCTTTCTTGAATCTTAGTACGATTAAGTTTGGATGTTTGTAACTCAATTACGCCATAACGGCTGAACAGATCTGGATGAAATATGGCACAGAGATTGTTTATAGTCTGGAATAGCACATAGGTTGCTCTTTATTCAGTGATCACTTTTGTATTTGTTTTTCACTGCCTCGTTGGTCTAGTGGTCGCAAGCGCGACTGCTGTGCATGAGGTCTTGGGTTCGATTCCCAGGTCGGGCAAAGTGTTATTGGGTTTTTCCATCAGGATTTTCTCAGTAGCAGCCTCGGAGTCTGGATATGTGCCCGATGGATGGCAATAGGTTCACCTCTGCCTAACCCTTCGGGGATTACAGGCGTGATGTTATGTTATGTATGTGGGCTATGTGGCTCACCACAACCACCAGCTCCGAGCGCGGGAATCTCCATGACACCTGTCAACGTCAGATTGACCATTGACAGATTGACAGCTACCCCCTCTACTGTTGTACATGAGACAATGTAATATATCTATAGTATAGACACAAACACTACAGTTAGGTAATAGGTACATTTTTTTCTTTTTATGTTGTGTGCGTCATTTTCGCGTACATAAACAGTTTTTCTTTCTTTACTTGGAGGATGTGTTCTTTGTATGACGTAGGCATTCGACAAGGAAGGATTTTCCGTAATTTTACCCCTTAGGGGGTGAAAAAATAGGGCAAAGATTGTATGGAGACACACGATTAGATCGCCAATAACCGACATTACACATTACACGGGCGAAGGCGCGGGTAGTAGCTAGTCTATATAATAAAAATGAATGGCTAAATCTGTTGCTAAGCTCAAAACTCGAGAACGGCTAGACCGATTTGGCTGATTCTTTTTTGTTGTGTTTATTTTTGTCAGGAGAAGGTTCTTATGGAACATTTTTTTTTTAATCCGCCGGCTATTTCGGTTTGCGCCCGTGCGAAGCCGGGGCGGGTCGCTAGTTGGTTATAAAATAAAATACAAAGACGTATAAATTAAAAAAGTTTTGAGTATATTTACAAATTAAATTAATCTTAGAATAACTCTTTTCATCTTATATCTTCTTTTGTTTTCACGTCGATTCTTTTGTCTTTTTGTTTTTATTTCATCTTTGTACTAAAGGTTTAATTTAACTTAAAGTTATATATTAAAGCCACGACTATTGTGAATGTACTACTGAGTACAACAGACGCTGAAGAGCCACCATACCCGATCTCACCGCCAGCTGAAACAAAGAAAATACTAGGTAAATAAAATACAAAGTTGATACGACAGATGGGTTTTCCTTTAAACTGCCTATACTAGGTATCATTTTCAAGCTCTGTACCAAAAATCAATTAAATAGGAGCAGTAGTTTAATCGCAAATGATTTTTTAAGTTTTTGCCCCGTTTGAACACGATGTAACTTTCCTAACAGCTGATTATGTCTATACGCATAGGTCAAGCACCTACGTTACGGGACTAAAAACATAACTGGCGAAATGTGGGTTACTAATGGGTACACCTCTACCTAACTCTTCGGGGATTACAGGCGTGATGTTATGTTATGTTTTTATTTTGCTTTTGTCTTTTTATGTTATACGCGTAATTTTTACATAAATAAACAGTTTTTCTTTCTTTCTTTGCAATTGGGTGAAAGTAAAGTTCACTTACTGCAGGTATGAAGTTCCTCCGAGTAGGGGAAGTCGAAGGAGCACTGACACAAGCTGTTCCTGCACTCGACCCGGCTGGACAGCTCACCCAAGTAACACACGCTGCTTCTCGAGCAGGCGCCGAAAAGACCTGGAAAAAATAAATAAAATAAAATAGAAATCATTTATTTCAGAAAAGAGTAAATATGCACGGCATTTCGGTGACGCTGTCACCATAACATGTTGGTCACGCAGCTACTTTAGCATGTCTGTAAGGCAAGTTACATAAGAATGTCGGTGACGCGATCACAGTAGCATATCGATGACGCGGTTAGATCAGCATGCTCGGTGACAGGGTAACAAGAGCATGTCAGTGACGCTGTCATTGCAGCATGTCGGTGACACAGTTATATTAGCATGTCTGTAAGGCGGTCACAAAAGAATGTCGGTGACACGATCACATTAGCATGTCGGAAATGCAACTGCATGTTGGTGACGCTACTACATTAGCATGTCGATGACGCCTGAACATTAGCATGTCGGTGATACCAGTACATGAGCATGTCGATGACGCCTGTAAATTAGCATGTCGGTTACGCCAGTACCTACATTAGCATGTCGGTGACGGCAGTACATAAGCATATCGGTGCCGACGAACGGACAAGTTTTGCCTTTACCAAAAATCGCACAAAATGGCTAAAGAAAACTTCTTTAAAAAAATGACGTACCAATCCTAGGCCAGCAGCGGCCATCTCTGAAATGGTAGTCCTCGGAGCATTCACACCGACCCTCAGTACAGTTGCCTCCCTCACCCAGCATGTGGACACACTGCACCATCACCTCACACTCACTCGTGTGATGCTCGAGTTCTGTGAACAAAAGAAAAGCCTTCAAGATGGTTTAGCAAAGTGGTGCTGAACGCTTCATGCTCGTGAACGAGCACCGTTTTTTTTATCATCATATGAGTCCTTCCGCCCCAGGAAGGGAATGTCAGAATTTTTCTGACTAAAAAACCACCCTGTTCCTTCTGCTGCCCTTTACGTTCCGGGGCCACGGTATCCTGTTAAGACGTCCCGCGACCCCGGCAAGCGCCGTACGTTGGGATTGGTCATCTCTTAACTGCTATGGCTTACATTTTTATTGTTTTTAAATTATTGTTTTATATTATATTTACTGGCGAAATGTGGGTGTACTAATGGTACACCTCTGCCTAACCCTTAGGGGATTACAGGCGTGATGTTATGTTATTCATCGTCAGTGTTTTCACATGTAGAAGCAATAAGAATAATTTTAACCAGGATTATTTAAACCTAATTGAAATCAAAGAAAAACTTATAATCTTTTAAATATAATTATAATCTAAAACCATAAACAATAAAAAAATGATGTTCTATATTCAAACAAGTAGATAAACTTTTAATTTAATGGTTTCCTGTTTTTTTTTTTTAATTTTACGTTATTTTTCTTTATCAAACGAAATATTATATCAACTTACCGTGCCAGCATGTGTCCTGGTATTCCAAGAAGGACTCATCACATTGGCAAGTCGAATGAGTTTCATTGTGTGCGAAACAAACCGTATTCTCTATGGCACAATCTCCATCCAGTTCACACGGACTGCTGATAGCTGTGGGGGAAAAAAAAAGTTTGAATATTCGACTGCCTCGTTGGTCTAGTGGTCGCAAAGCGCGACTGCTGAACATGAGGTCTGGGTTTCCCATATCGAGCAAAGTATTATTGGGTTTTTTCATCAGAAATTGCTTAGTAGCAGCCTCGGAGTCTGGATTCAGTGGCGTAGCTTGAGGGGCCGGGGGGGCATGGCAACGGCCAGCATATGGCAGGGGCAGCGACAAGTGCCGCAAAAAAATATAACTTTAAATCGTGCCCGCAATGTTACGTGTCAAGCAAATCAACAACAGAAACCACAAAGTAATATAAAATATGGTACGGTTTTTAGAGATGGCGGTGGGCCCCCATTCTTCCCATAAATGTACGTTCCTTCCGAAGCAATGGTATAATGAACATTAGATCCGTTGAAACTTTAAATTGAAACCTAATAATTACAGTAGGGGTAATGGGAAGGAGGTCAAAATTCCGACCAGGGCCCCGGGCGGCAAACATCCACGCTACGCCACTGTCTGGATTTGTTCCCAGTCGATGACAATAAACTCGCCCTTTAATACATGGGACTTGAACATAACTGGCAAAATGTGGACAAGCCCGCCACACTGTTCCCACCCACTGCAACTCTTGAAATCCAGAATCAACAGTGGAGGCCACAAGAAAAGCGCCGAGGCAATTAAGCTCGACGAGTCCCAGAGAAACGATTAACTGTCTTGGATTCCGCAACGAAATTAATTAGAAAAGAATAGCGGAGGAGTAAGAAAACATATAATTTCCACTTCCCTCCAAACAAGCAGGAGACAGAACAGAACGAGGCCAATAGGTACAAAGGGACGTTTGCAACTGGAAAAGGGGAAATGCCCAGATTGCTAAGCACCACGGATTGCAATTATTACTAAATTAATGGAAAAATGTTTAACTAAATTAAAATGTCCAGATTTTCGCTCTTACCAGGAGCACATATATCGCCTTGTTCCTGGAAGCCGATATCACAAGAACACCGTCCTTGTTCACATACAGTGTTGAGTGTTTCCGTGCACTCCTGAGTCATCTGGCACTCATCACCAAGAGCTGCAAATAAATTAGGACGTCAAGAGAAATAAAGAAGATGAATAGATAAACTACTAAAACATGGCGGGTCCTTCCATATTACCATTCAGTGTGTGTAGTTATTTATTTATTTATGTTAAACGGCTTCCAGAAGCCAATTACATTAACAACAATAAAAATAACACAATCATAAAAATCAAATACTAGAACAAAACAAAAATAAACGGCTTAATTAAATTAGTTACATCCTTAAGAAAGAGGTTGTGTATAGTTGTAAGTATTCCTCTTTAGTAGCAGGCCGGAAGATTTGTTAGTCAACTAATCATAAATAGCCGACCTCGTAAGACAACGCACCTGTCATTTTCATAGAGTATGTCAGTGTAGCGTCATACTAATAATAATGAGTAATCAATGACACACGTGCGTTGTGAGACTCGTAAATACTTTCAAACGTTTTGGATTGTAGAGGGGAGCGCCATGCTATTGTAGTTTACTTTTATTTTAGACTAGCACTCTCCCCGCGACATCGTTCGCGTGATTTTCCTTACGGATCCCTAACTTTTTTGAAGATATAATAATGCCTATGTTACTCAGGGTGAATGTAGCTTTCTAATGGTGAAAAAATTTAAATCGGCACAGTAGTTTTTGAGTTTATTCATTACAAACATACACCAACACACACACCATCACACACAAATCTTTCCTCTTTATAATATTAGTGTAGATATAGAATAAGAATTAGGGTTCCGTGCAAAAGAGATAAAACCCTTGTTATAAATAATATTTTAATGATTTCATTTAATGATTCTACAATGCTTTGTGTGTAGAATTTTCATTAACATTGTATCGTAATATAAAAGCTGTGCACACCTTTAAGTGACAAGGTCACTATAGTATTATTTACGAAATCTTGGATGTAAGAATGTTTTTGTGACTTTGTCGTTGGAGTGCTATAAGTAATAAATAAATAAAAGTTACAATGTTTACTCACACAGTCCACTGGTAAGACATAGCCCTTCTATGTTAGTGGTTCCTTCGGGGCACGTGCAGACTCCTTGACCGTCTTCGTCGGCTATACATAGGATCTCCAGATTACCGGCCAAGCAGTCACTATCGACATCGCAGTACTCCCCGACACCTGAAAAAATCAAGATAAAACGTTAGAGATCTGCCTCGTTGGTCTAGTGGTCGCAAAGCGCGGCTGCTGAGCATGAGGTTTTGGGTTCATTTCCTAGGCCGGGCAAAATGTTATAGGATTTTTCCATCAGGGTCTGGATTTGCGCCCGGTTGATGGCAATAGGCTCGCCCCCTATTACACCTCTGCTTAACCCTTTGGGGATTACAGACGTGATTTTATGTATTATAAGAGATGTATTATGACTTTGGCCGTCTAGCCGATTAGTCGGTTGTAAAGAGGCCGAGGAGAAGTACAATACGTGCCATGAAAGATGAGACTTGACACACCACAAAATAATAATTAACACGTAATAAATATTGTAATATTGTTAAGAATTTTAATCTAAATGTCATCAAATTTTTCCACAAATTATGGATAACTATTTCGTACATCCATACCTGCGCAAGCTCCCCATTACTGACGCTTATCAAGTCTCGTCTTTCGTGGCGCGTATTATATCTTACGGAAAGTTACTTTTAACGCAGGCGACGCCGCGGATAGAAGCTATTCGGCAATAAAATAAATTAATGGAAAACAATCTTTTTAAAACAATCTTTTTTAGTTTGATGTTACTAACTTTATCGTTTTCTTCTTTACAATCCCTTTCATTTGAAACTCTTAACAAGGGAATTGTGAAAAAATATATAATCCGCCATTTTGGAACGGCGGCCATATTGAAATAATTACAATACTGAGTATTGGACATTGTATTGTCATCAGAACTAAAGGTGTATGCAAAATGTCAGCTCAATCGGATACCAACAAATAGTCGAAAAATGGTTTGAAAATTTTGAAAGACAATTTACATACATACATACGAACAGTGCAAGCTAAATTAAAGCTTGTACTTAAACTCACCGGCAAACAATCTGCATATGCCCCTGCCATCGTCCCAGACAGCTTGCTCCGGGATGCATTCACAGTTCCTTAGGTAAAAATTGTCTTCATCTTCTGGACCACACCGCGATGCTGCACCGAAGGTGTGACACATCAGGTCGGTGACACAAGCATCCGTGATACGTCGAGTAGCTGCAAGATTAAGCGAAAATCAGAGACGTTGGGAACCAAAGGCCCTTGGTCTAGAAGTCGCTAACCTAATAGAAGTCTAATTAAAAGTGGCATATGTCCTTCCCCGGTTCTTTAACTATCTCCATGCCAAATTTCATCAAAATCGATTCAGCGGTTTAAGCGTGAAGAGGTGACAGACACACTTTCGCATTTATAATATTAGTATGGATTCCATCAGGAATTTAGGTATCCAAAGGCCCTTGGTCTAGTGATCGCAAACTGCGACTGCTGAGCATGGTCTTGGATTCCCAGGTCGGACAAAATATTATTGGGTATTTCCATCAGGAATTTCTCAGTAGCAGCCTCGGAGTCTGGATTTGTGCCCTTAAGGCAATAGGCTCACCCCCTATTACATGGAACTTAAACATAACTGGCGAAATGCGGGTGTACTAATGGGTACACCTCTGCCTAACCCTTCGGGGATTACAGGCGTGATGTTATGTTATGTGAATTTCTTAATAGCAGCCTCGGAGTCTGGATTTGTGTTGATGGCAATAGGCTCGCCCCCTGTTACATGGGACTTAAACATACCTGGTGAAATGTGGGTGTACTAATAGTAACACCGTACACCTCTGCTCTCGGGAAACCAACTAACCTTTAACACAGTCTCTCATACTCTCGTCGAAGTAAACATTAGCAGGACAGCCACACACCCCATCTATCACCTCAGCCAGGAATCCACCACACTGTTCCTCAGTAGACGTTGTACCGAGTTCTAAGGAAATAACAAAACATTAAACATTTTCTTTTCCATGTACGATTTTTTGCAGGAAAGAGTACACGATTCCGGGGTTGCGGGACGTCTTAACAGGATACCGTGGCCCCGGAACGTAAAGGGCAACAGAAGGAACAGGGTGGTTTTTTAGTCAGTAAAAGTCTGACAGCCCCTTCCGCCCCACCCAGGGCGGAAGGAGTCATTTGATGATTAATACCACCTTAAAAAAAAGCCTATGTACTTATACGATTGGTTTTGTCATTAAAATCTCTTACTTATGTTGTCAATTTCGATTAGTTAACAGATCGGTTTAGTTGCCTATATTGACTTAAGTACTTCACATCTGCTTGCCAGGTAGTCATGCACAGAAATAAGAAGGCAAGCCTACCCAGGCATATTCTGTGTTAGAAACTAGCAGTTGAGATGAAATTAATTCGGATTATGAAAGGAATTAATGTGATAAAAGAAAATTGATTAAAATTAATTCAATTAAAAATCGACTATTTAACTGTAAAAGCGATTAATTTCATGATTGCATGATGGATGTTACTGGTACAATTGTAAACTATAACTACTTAAAAGGAATTAAATTTTAATGGCTCATTTAAACGGCGATAGCGCTGTAAAGTGGTTTTTAATCTGGCTACGGGCATTGACTATAACGATGGAGTTGAAAAGTAAGTACTTGTGATGAGGGTAGGTTTTCTAAAATATCTTATAAAGGCATTAAAAATAGCTATGCAAACTTTTCGATAGGTAAGTCATCATGCATGTTAATAAATTATATTTGATAAAAAAATATGTCTCATCTAGTTATCTGATGTGTGTAGATCGATCTTCCACAGCTCTAAGGCTCGGGACAAATACCTACAAGAGGCGTCGGGCGGAGGCGAGGCGCGGGCGTGGCGCGGGTGCGACGCCACTTCTTTGATATTTTATACAAAATGTATAGAAGAGGTGAGGCGCAAGACGTACTGAGATGGCGGGGCGTGGAGCAGGCGCCTTTTCCTCGCCTTTGGCGCACCCGCAGTTAGTAGTGTTTTTTTGTACACAGGAGTAAACCCCAAATACATCCACTGTGTACGACCGCGCCACGTCTTTCCGACACCGTTAGCGCGCCTGTTTTACGCTGCACCGGCGCAGCGCCCGCACCTCGCCCGCGCCTCGCCTCCGCCCGACGCCTCTTATATTTGCCCCGCTCCTTAGGCTATAATTAAAATTTCAATGTCACGGAGTATTCTGGCGCATTCATAAAAACTGTACTTACCAGCAAAGCATGTTGTGCCAGCGTTATTAGGGTAGTACCCTCTCGGACACACGCAGGCTCCGAACGGGGAACACAAGAACGGCTCCGGACAGGCGCTGGAGGGGCCGCAGGCAGCACCATGACTTCTGACAAGCGCGGTAGAGGTCGTGTTGCTTTTCACGATGACCTCTTCTGTAGTGTCGACAGCGGTAAGGGGTGTGGGGGGGGCTGGAAAGAGATTTTTTATTGTAGAGATAAACTACTATGACATGGCGCGCCTCTCCATATTATTTTTTCAATGTGTGTTGTCATATCCACATGAGAGAGTTTGTATGTAGTTGTGAGTATTCGTCTTCAGTAGCAGGCAGATTTGTTGGCCAACTAATCGTGAATTAGCCGACCGAAAACAACGCACGTGTCACTTTTATAGAGTACTAGCTTGTGCCCGCGACTTCGTCCGCGTAAATTTCTGTTATCGCGGACACAGACGAAGTCGCGGAAAAAATTACCCATGTCCTGTCATTTCAATTCGAAACGACAGGTGGCGCCATCTATGATCATAAGATCGTTATTGTGATTTCCCTCGGAAACAGTACTTTTCCTCGGAATTAAAAGTACCCTATGTTCGTCCCTGTACACCGAGCAACGTATATCCAAAATTTCAGTGGCTTAGGCGTAAAATGGTAACAAACAAACAAACAAACTTACTTTCGCATTTATAATATTAGTTAGGTTAGTTATGTTAGTGCAGCCTCATACTAATAATAATGAGTAATGAATGACGCCGTTAGTCGAGCAACAAATCGCTGATTTGTTTTTGTTTAGAGAGTCGTCTCAGTACGCACACACGTTGTGAGTCTTGTAAATACTTTCAAACGTTGAAGGGGCGCACCATATTATTGTAGTTAATCTCTAGTTTAGGTACTGCCATCCAGGGTCCTCCTGGATGGTTTAGCCATATTCAACCTTATTTTAAAGAAAATTATTTTAAGATAAATACTGGTGCCGATTCTCTTGGTCACAAACTAAACTAAAATTAGACTATATCCATCTTTTTCTGTCCAATAAAACAAGAAAGAGATTAATGTAAATAAGAGCTGTCAAATTTAGTCAATCTGACACATCCATACAATTATAGTTGACATCTTAAAACGTATGGATTAAAAATACGGAAAAGTTCAAGGCAAAACTAATTTGACATCGCTAACTTAGTTCTTTAATGTCACGGAACGTCACCGTCCTTTCCTTTCGCTGTATGTTAGTAAGAGATGTCAATTCTATAAATTTAGTCTAGTTTGTGAACAAGGGAATCGGCACCATTGTTTAGTTTATAGGTAAATATTTTTGTGGCTTTGATGGATTAAAAGAAGATGTAGTGACAAATATAGGAAAGGGTATGCTTAGATGCTTCGGTCATGTTGAGAGGACACGTTGTTATCCACACCAAAATATAAATGTTTTTTTTCGTTTCCCAGCGAAAATGTTTGTTTAATGTTACTTAGTTTAATGAGCAGAATATGTAGTTTAACGGCTTTGTGGATTGTGTTTTACACCTCGTATATAGATAAGTAGGTATGTCGCGATATCAGCTGCTTACGTCGACATCCTAATCTGTGATAACATGATTGATAATGATAACAGTGGGTCATTGTCGTTAGGTGATATGAATGGATTATTGACCAGTCATACACGGTGGAATTTTTACCATAGATTGAGAATTTTGACATAACATCATAACATCACGCCTGTAATCCCCGAAGGGTTAGGCAGAGGTGTGCCCATTTCGCCAGTTATGTTTTTAGTCCCATGTAATAGGGGGCGAGCCTATTGCCATCAACCGGGCACAAATCCAAACTCCGAGGCTGCTACTGAGAAATTCCTGATGGAAAAACCCAATAACACTTTGCCCGACCTGGGAATCGAACCCAAGACCTCATGCACAGCAGTCGCGCTTGCGACCACTAGACCAACGAGGCAGTCAAAATTTGAGAATTTTGAAAAAACTTAATTTGTACTGTGCACCTGACCTTTCTGAAGGACCTCACCAATAAGGTCAGTGTAGGTCTTCCTAGGGCGTCCCCTCCCTGCGTTGCCACTCACCTCTGCCATATAGATACCTTTTTACACGACTGCCCCAAAAAAAGGAGTGTTATGTGTTCAGGGTTAATGTATGTATGTATGTATGTATGTATGTGAGATTCTTTATTCCACCATAACTTTTTAACGCCTGAACCGATTTAGATGTATGGGGTATCGTTACAATCCTTGCATCGTTCCGAGTAACATAGGCTAGTTAAAAATAAAAAGAATCCTGTGCGGTCACTTTAAAACGTAAATTAATACCAGCCTCAATTATTTTTTTTAATTAATCTCGTCGTGTCTATGTTTATCGTCTAGAATTTGACAAGTAGATTTAAAAAATATATAACACTGGAAATAAAAAACGTCATAAAAAAAACTGACGAGTAAACAAAGTACAAATATGTGCAATTTTTGCAGTCGTGTTTTTTTTAATTTGTTTAATTATAA
Organism: Hoplodrina ambigua; assembly: GCA_949774945.1. Classification (NCBI taxonomy): domain Eukaryota; kingdom Metazoa; phylum Arthropoda; class Insecta; order Lepidoptera; family Noctuidae; genus Hoplodrina; species Hoplodrina ambigua. Next base: position 3,510,970 of record OX458994.1, read on the forward strand.
TAGCTTGTGTTAATCATCTTTCACTCATCCTCTCAACATGACCGAACCATCTAAGCATACCCTTTTCTATCTTAATATACTACTTACGATTATTGCTGTTGTAGCAAGTGAAGGTACTCGGGTCACAGACTCCGTTGGGGAACCGACAGTCCTCATCCAAGATGCAGCCTTCTCCAACAGCTGTAAAGAAGTCAGAAGTCAGAATTAAGAAAAAAAAAATGTTACAAGGTTACAAGGCTCGCCCCCTATTGCATGGGACTTAAACATAACTGGCGAAATGTGAGTCTACTAAAGCCCTTGAAGATTTTTGTCATGTTATGTTCTTTTTACGTTACTCTTAGGCCCATGTGAACGAAGTCGCGGACAGAAGCTAGTAATTTAAATACAACTTAATTTCTTTGTTTTGTTTTTTTTTGTGATAAAAAAATTGTATATTTTGATTATTTAAATGTAAATGGCTGTTAAATGATTTTAATACTTAATTGTTTTTTTTTTTCTATATCTAAATATGTAATAATAATCAAATAAATGAATTATCTACACTAATATTATGAAGAGGAATTTGTATTTTTCTTTGTTTGTTTGTAATGGATAAACTCAAAAATTACTGGACCGATTTTAAAAATTCTTTCACCATTAGAAAGCTACATTATCTGCGAGTAACACAGGCTATATTTTATTTTATTTTTCGCGGACCAAGTCGAATGTAAAATCTAGTTAATAATAAACTCACCCTGTCCACTCTTCCGGCACTCGCCCCTCTGCCTCTCATAGTATCCCTCGGAGCATACACATCTGCCCTCCTCACAAGCCATGTTGTAAGGGTCTCTGAGGCTACCGAAGCACTCTTCATTCCTCTCACATTGCCCTCCGAAGTCTATCGCCCTCCAGCATCGGCCGATGAAATAGTGGTATCCGGGCTGGCAACCGCAGTGGCCGACTGAAATGGAGCATAAAGTAAAAGTCAAAGTCAAATCATTTATTTCAATTAGACCATTAAAAGGCACTTTTGAACGTCATAAGAGAAAAGAAAAATTATAATATTGAATCTAGTTGCCCATTCCAAAAGGTAGTTTCGTATGGAGAAGAACGGGCAAGAAACTCCATACTTACTCTTTTAAAAAATATGTATATGATTTACAATAAGTAGTAGGTACATTAATTCTATTTACACGAATGTGAAGACGATGTACCTAAAATAAAAGTCATACAAAGTACTACAATACGTACCAAGTGCTACAAAGATTAAAAATTTGAAATGAAAGCTAAATTAATTGTTGTAGATACACAGTGCTCACACGTTTACAATATTGTGATCGTCAACTATCTTTACTAACATTTCAAAAGACATCGAATCAGTGTGTGAGCCATAGTCATCACCAAAGATAGAATAAGTTTTATTAAAAAAACAATAAATGAAAATAAAATGAAATAAATTAAATTACCAATACAAATCATATAATTGAATTTTTAGCAGCCAGTTGTTTAATTTTTGACAAGACTTTAAATTGCCCTATGGAGCAGGACCAGCATTTCCAAGTACCTATTAGTTTTTCTACCCTACAAGCAAGCGCGGATCTACTGTTGAAGCATTCCCAAATTAGCAAAAAAGAATTAAGTTTCAATTAAACACAAGTTACGTGTTTGAGCCGTTTGGGGTTGAAACACTGGGGCCATGGGGTCCGAGCGCTCACCTTGTTTTTCGAGACATCGCTAAGCGACTGGTCGACTCTCCACACGACCAGAGGGCTGGCCTTTTCTTAGGCTAAAGAATCAGCATTGCCATACAACGTGGCAATGCTGTCAGCCTTTTGGGCACTTGCCTCATTGACAGCGACGCGGACGAATTTTTTGATGCCCTATGAGGTTTCTCCTTTCAGTCTTTTTTTTTATAAATCGTACATGATTTTACATTTACTTTAAGCTTTTATGTTTTGGTTGTTTATTGTAGAATGTAATGACAATGTGAATGTTTGACTGCCTCGTTGGTCTAGTGCATGAGGTCTTGGGTTCGATTCCCAGGTCGGGCAAAGTGTTATCGGGTTTTTCCAACAGGAATTTCTCAGTAGCAGCCTCGGAGTCTGGATTTGTGCCCGGTTGATGGCAATAGGCTCGCCCCCTATTACATGGGACTAAAAACATAACTGGCGAAATGTGGGTGTACTAATGGGTGCACCTCTGCCTAACCCTTCGGGGATTACAGGCGTGATGTTATGTGTCTGGCTTGTAATTAAATCAAATATCCTTTCAAGTCGTAAAAGTTTTTTAAAATCTGTTTAGTATAGTGGCGGATCCAAGACCAATGCCTTTAACACATCTTGCAAAGTGAACCTTACATTAGTCGAAATAAAATCGTTTTCAGACTAACCTGCTTCATTTTCGGCGTATACGCATTTGAAGTTGTTTAGGAGGTTTGAGCACTGATAATCATCGTAACAAGGCGACGTGAAATACGGAGCAGCTGTGAAAAGAAAATATAAGTCAATCAAAGCTTATTTTTGTTCCCTAGAAACTTGATAAGGGGTCATTGTACTCATCATGATAAAAAACTCTGAAATCGTGAAAAATAACATGCAAAGACACACAGGGCCGGTACGTGCCTTTTGCTGGGCGTTTGTGCCGCCGGCATGTGCCGCGGAGCATCATTTCAGTTGTTTTGTCCATGGCAAACTGTCCTTACAACGCGCGCGGCCAAGCCGGCGGCTCCTTTGTGCGGCAAAGCGTGCGGCTTTTTATGCCGCTGGCACCGCAGCTTTGCCGGCGGTCATGCCGCCGGCACTGTGTGTAAGACCCTTAACACGAAATTTGAGACTTGACACACCACACAAACTTTATTATTGCGTAATAAATATTAAATTATTGTTATGAAATTTAATCTAAATGTCATCGAAATATCCCTGAATAGATACACAAATTATGGATAACTATTTCGTACATCCATACCTGCGCAAGCTCCCCATTACTGACGCTTATCAAATCTTTCATGGCATTTATAACTATTCAGGGATATTTCGATGAATGATGAATAACTAAAGACGTATATAAAACGTAAAAGGTGCCGATTCCCTTGTTCACAAACTAGACTAAATTTAGAGAATTGACATCTCTCACTAACATACAGCGAAAGGAAAGGACGGTGACATTAAAGAACGAAGTTAGCGATGTCAAATTAGTTTTGCCTTGAACTTCTCCGTATTTTTAATCCATACGTTTTAAGATGTCAACTATAATTGTATGGATGTGTCAGATTGACTAAATTTGACAGCTCTTATTTACATTAGTCTCTTTCTGGTTTTATTGGATAGAAAAAGATGGAAATAGTCTAATTTTAGTTTAGTTTGTGACCGAGAGAATCGGCACCAATGTCTACTTACATTGAGTACAGAGAGTCCCGCCCAGCACTAACTGCTGCTCATCGGTACACACACACGCTCCGGATTGACAGACAGAGTTTAAAGGGAGCGAACAATCCGTATTCTCGGAACAGGACCAGATCGAGAACACCATGTGACTCTGGAGTATGCAACCTGAGAAGAAAAAGTGACAGCTATTTTTTAAGAAGAATACAAACGATGAGATTTTTGTAAATTAGGTTTTAGAAGCAACTTGACGTGCTCGTGGCTAAGTAATAACAACCGCACGGGTCGATCCATCAGGTTAAGCTACGCTTGCCGGGGTTAATCCGTGGATGAGTGACCATCTTTACACACCGAGACTCCTCCGTGCCTCGGAAAGCACGTCAAGCCGTTGGTCCCGACTGTCATACGTGGATCTTTAACAGTCGTTACGGGTCGTTAGAAGCCCGAAATTTTTAAACCAGTCCCAGTTCCCACCCACTGCAACTCCTGAAAGCCAGAATCAACAGTGGAGGCCACCAGAAAACCGCCGAGGCAATGAAGCTCGACGAGTCCCAGAGAAACGATTAACTGTCTTGGGCACCGCAACGAAATTAATCAGAAAAGAATAGCGGAGGAGTAAGAAAAAAAATAGTTTCCACTTCCCTCCAAACAAGCAGGAGACAGATCAGAACGAGATCACAAAGGGATGTTTGCAACTGGGAGAAGCCAAGATTGTCAAGCACCACGGATTGCAATTATTATTAAATTAATGGGTCCTTATGTGAGCTGTCACTTTTGATTCCAGTAATAGGTAGGTACAGGTTTTACTTACCTAATACTAAAAATACTTTTTGGGTATACATTTTTTTACTTATTTCACTATTACACTAATTAATATTTACTCTAACACTACGCCCTGAGGCTAGACACGTTTTAATAATAAGTAAGAATAAAAAATTATCAATATAACGATAATACTCATTTTAGGAGATAATCGTGTGATTGGACACAGATATTAGAAGTTTTAGACAGGGCCCTATTAAAATTAAGCTCGTTGCTACAATAAAAATTGCTAATTCACAATCCTACTACAATATTATGAATGCGAAATTGCGAAAATTTGCGAAGATGTTCCTATGGATGTTTGTTACTCTTTCACGCAGTAACGGATCTGGATGTTTGGCACACACATGTATAGATTATAGTCTGGAATAGCACATACCTAGGCTACTTATTATCTCGGAAAAATGTACCGTGGGATATTATATCGACTTTGACGCGAACGAAATCGCGGGCCAAAGCTAGTATTATAAATGTGAAAGATTGTGAAGATGTTTAGATGTTTCTTACCCAATCACGCGTAAATAACAGGAATAGTCGTTACGGTGATCAGATATTCATTTAGCTGATTTTTTCAGTGGACAGCGATGCGGATGAAGTTTTTGATGCCATTTAACATAACATAACATCACGCCTGTAATCCCCGAAGGGTTAGGCAGAGGTGTACCCATTAGTACACCCACATTTCGCCAGTTATGTTTTTAGTCCCATGTAATAGGGGGCGAGCCTATTGCCAACAACCGGGCACAAATCCAGACTCCGAGGCTGCTACTGAGAAATTCCTGATGGAAAAACCCAATAACACTTTGCCCGACCTGGGAATCGAACCCAAGACCTCATGCACAGCAGTCGCGCTTGCGACCACTAGACCAACGAGGCAGTCAGACCAACGAGGCAGTCATTTAGTTTTAGTTTTGTTATACTGTTTTGTTTTTTTGCTGATAATAATACTTGCCTGATTAAGAACGTACAACCTCATGCATGACAGGCGGGCGCCTCAACCATTGACCTATAAGGACACTACAGACCATCCTATCTAAACATTTGTAAGTCTACACCCTATCAGGCAATTATGCAGGTGTTCCAGATTACTAAATATGTTGATAATCTTCACCATTTGTTTCGCAGCTGTATGATAACGCGCTATCAGTAATACAATGTAGACTCACGCATAGAGAGATTAAAAAAAACAAACTTGATGCCGTTGTCAATGAATCACGGATGTTCGTATGACGGATGCAAATGATCGAGATGGTGCCGATTCCCTTGTTCACAAACTAAACTAAAATTAGACTATTTTTATCTTTTTATTAAAACAAGAAAGGGGCAGAAATAATTTAAAATCTGTCAATTTTTGTTAATCTGAAACTTCCATGCAATTTTAGTTGACATTTATCAGAACGCATTGATTAAAAACACGGAAAAGTTCAAGGCAAAACTAATTTGACCACTTAGTTCTAAAATGTCACCGTCCTTTTCTTTCGCTGTATGAAGTCAAAGTCAAAGTCAAAGTCAAATCATTTATTTCAATTAGGCCAATATAAGGCACTTTTGAACGTCATATACAAAAAAACAAGTTTGTTTTTGTATGTTAGTAAGAGATGCCAATTCTCTAATTTTAGAGTAGTTTGTGAACAAGGAAATCGGCACCAATGTTTGTGCATTTTTGACTAAATATACTGAGTATTACTAAGTCAATTCAGCTATAAAAGTCATAACGATCCATCCTACAATATTTACTGTCCCACTGCGGAACAAAGGCCTCTTCTCATACAGAGAAGGCACGAGCATTGATCACCACGCTTGCTCAAGGCGGATTGGCGATTTCAGACTTACATTAAAAAATGTTCTCAACTGTCTTTTTAGACCTATGTATCCTGCTTATATGTAGGATGTTTAATTAAAATCAGTTCATTCATTTCGAAAATATGGACTTGCAAGTATGAAATGCCGTACGGCGTAAATGCTTTTTACAAGACTGCCCCAAAAAAAGGAGTGTTTAGAGTTAATGTATGTATGTGAGATTTTTTATTCCACCATAACTTTTAAACGCCTGAACCAATTTAGATGTATAGGGTATCGTTACAATCCTTGCATCGTTCCGAGTAACATAGGCTAGTTAAAATTAAAAATAAAAATAATCCTATGTGGTCACTTTAAAACGTAAATTAATACCAGACTCAATTTTTTTTTTTATGAATCTGTTCGTGTTTATGTTTATTGGCTAGAATTTGACAAGTAGATTTAAAAAATATACAACACTGTAAATAAAAAACGTCGTAAAAAAAAACTGACGAGTAAACAAAGTACATTATGTGCAATTTTTGCAGTCGTATTGTTATTTATTTTTATTATAGCAGCTTGTTAACAATTCATACTAGGTAAAATAATTTGTCAATTCATCATCAAATCCTTTTTACCGCAGGTGTCTAATATAATGTCGGTTATCGCCAGGTGCAGTCGGTCTGTTTGTCAACTGATAAATAATATCAAAACATCACGCCTGTAATCCTCAAAGGGTTAGGCAGAGGCGTACCCATTAGTGGGCGTACACCGACATTTCGCCAGTTATGTTCAAGTCCCATGTAATAGGGGGCGAGTCTATTGCCATCAACCGGGCACAAATTCAGACTTCGAGGCTGTTAATGAAATGAAAATACGCCTTTTCAGGTTTCTGCTAAACAAAAAATTAGCTTTTATTATATTTTCTTTTCACAGCTGCACCGTACTCCCCGTCGCCTTGTTACGATACTGATTTTAATGGTTATAATTCTGAAAATACACACTTCTTACGGCTGAGAATCATACTTTAATCAACATTAAACCTAATACTGACTTGCAAATTGTAAAAAACGTAAGAAAATTTGAATATCGCAAGCTTTTTTTAGGTGGTAAAAATCGTCAAATGACTCCTTCCGCGCTGGGTGGGGCGGAAGGGACTGTCAGACTTTTACTGACTAAAAAAACCACCCTGTTCCTTCTGTTGCCCTTTACGTTCCGGAGCCACGGTATCCTGTTAAGACGTCCCGCGACCCCGGCAGGCGTTGGCCCCGTTGGACCGTGGAGTTTCCACTTAAAGGACCGTCGCCTCGAAAGCACAATAGTTTTAAAATGATGACGTATAGTGACGTCACACTGTTACGTTTGCGGCAAAATGACGCCATTTTTATTACCAAAGGTTAAAAGCACCTTGGTAGCTATTTTTGTGGAGATTGTAGATAAGAAAGGTTAGCGGATACAGTTGATCACTTTGACCGTCAAGCTGTGTAAGACATGTAATTTTCAGTCATTGAGTAGAAGTTTAGTTAATATCTAACCTAAAAAACGGACGACGGATTCATTTTTTCAATTTTCAGTCAGTCATCGACTACATTATTTCTCATGGCATTGGTGCCGATTCCCTTGGTCACAAACTTAACTAAAACCTCTTCACCCTTAAACCGCTGAATCGATTTTGATGAAATTTGGCATGGAGATAGTTTAAGACGCGGAAGGACATAGAATAGTTTTTATTCCGGAAATCATCCCCTAAGACAGTGAAAAAGGGGGTGGAAGTTTGTATGTAAGTACGATATAAACAAGTTCCACGCGGACGTAGTCGCTGGCAAAAGCTTGTTATTATTATGTGACTGCTTCGTTGGTCTAGTGGTCGCAAGCGCGACTGCTGAGCATGAGGTCTTGGGTTCGATTCCCAGGTCGGGCAAAGTGTTATTGGGGATTTCCATCAGGAATTTCTCAGTAGCAGCCTCGGAGTCTGGATTTGTGCGCGGTTGATAGCAATAGGCTCGCCACATAATACATAGGACTTAAAACATAACCGGCGAAATGTGGGTGTAATAATGGGTATACCTCTGCCTAACCCTTCGGGGATTACAGGCGTGATGTTATGTTATGTATTAATAAGTTAAACTTGAAGGTAAAGTTACCACAAAAAAAAATGTTTCAGCCTTCTTACTAATTCTTACCATGTCTGCTGTTCCCTCGCATTATTAAGCGTGATATTAACCCAGTAGGTACAGTTTAGTTCTGATTATATCACAAGAGCGACGGTAGTGAAGGCAAATCGATCAAGATAATCGTTTACAAGTAAAAGTTCAGAGTTATCGTGAAGCAAAAAAGCTTGAACACGCGAGCTTTTGTGTATTTTTTATTTATTTGGAAATAAGTAATTTTAGGAGTACTTACAACGAATAGAATGAAAAGAATAGTATTGTAGAGGCTCTGGCTGATTTTAGCATAACATAACATCACGTCTATAATCCCCGAAGGGTTAGGCAGAGGTGTACCCTTAGTACCTACACACACATTTCGCCAGTTATGTTTTAGTCCCATGTAATAGGGAGCGAGCCTATTAAAATCGGGCATAAATCCAGACTCCGAGGCTGCTACTGAGAAATTCCTGATGGAAAAACCCAATAACATTTTGCCTGACCCGGGAATCGAACCCAAGACCTCATGCACAGCAGTCGCGCTATGCGACCACTAGATTAACGAGGCAGTAGGCATGATACAAATAATGCAAGAATTAAATACAATTCTTTCCTTCCTTTATCGTGTGGGCAGTAAGGTCTTACGACCCCACACACCCTAGTGTCAGAGCTTCTAAACCGCCTCAAGGGCCTCTGACATGGTTTGAGTGGGACAGTAAGTCCAGGTTTCCTCACGATGTTTTCCTTCACCGATGTCAGTGATGTCCAAGATAAACTTTAGAAAGAAGGTACATATGAATTGAAAAAGTCACATTGGTACTTGCCCAGATTTCAACCCACAAACTCATGCTGAGAGACGGAGGGCGCCTTAACCACTGAGCCATCACAACGATATAAGTACAATAATGTCATCATTTTAAAATTCAGACTAATCCGGATTTTTTTACTCAATTTTAACTGAAAGTCCTGCTCAACTGGCTGGTGATTCGGCTTTCCGGATTTAGGATTCGGCAACCCAATACACAAATCATGACATACAAATGATGGTCTTCAGAAGATATTATGTAGGGTAGGTGTATTTTTTGGTAATTGCTAAGAAAAAGTGCTTTTACAGTCAAAATGTTGAGAATACCTGGTTTTTTTTTTGTTTAAGGTCGTCCTAAACTAGTCAAATTGTCTAATTAAAAAGTGAATGTCAATATTTATTACTTGTAATTATTTTTTTTTGTTTTAATACCTACCAATTTGTTTTTATTTTGCTTTTAGGTTCAATTTTTCTTTTAAGTTATGTGTGTCATTTTATCGTGAATAAATAGTTTTTCTTTCTTTTTGTAATAGTCATTGCAATTTTGTGATAACATCAATTTCAAATATTATGACCAAAATAAATACGTAACGTAATAATATTTCAATCAATAGTTTATGAGAAAATCGCTTTAGCATATTGTTAAGTATTTACTGTGGTTTATGCTCGTGACTGTACTTGCTGTGTCCCGCTAAAAATACTTAGGCTAGCACGTGTAGCATTGGATGACTAATGATTGACTTAAATACCAACTTTATCGTCAATGTGATAATATTTAATACCAAATACCTATACCTACGTCTTTTGGAAGGTATTAATTTACACATGAATTGAATGAAGACTACATTTTTATCGACATTACTATCTATTCCGAAAACGCGTGTTTCTCGACAAAAAAGATTTTTGTTTCGTCACGTTTTATGCGTGTAGCGCCATCTAGTAGTCACTTTCTTAGTCATTTTCTAAATAGTTTTAGCTACTCGATACAAGATGGCGTTAAAAATTATAGTTGTATTCTTAGGTTTTATTTTTTAAATTACTACGAAATTAATTACTGTTGAAATGACCACAATTTACTGCCAAGTTAAAAAGATAATTATATTATATTTTAACCAGGATTATGATACCTTTTTATAATCCTACATAGAATCTTGAACAACGGAACGTTTTTAGTCTTGTTGTGATAACAAACGTCAAAGTCACGAAAATAAAAACGTGTTTTGAAAGTATTGTAAAAAGTTAGATTTTGCTTAAAATATAATCATGGCAGCAGATCCACTGGACGAACTACTCCAATTCTTGAAGCCTGAATCACGGATAGACTTAAAACACATAGCTGTGGATCATTTAGTAGGACTATCAGGCAGCGAAGATGGAATCAATACCTTACTATCCCACGAAAAAATACTACAAAGTATACTTACTCTTACTGACGACAGAGTTGAAGAAATCGCTAAAAACGCCCTTCTTATCCTAGTAAACATAACTGCAAGTGCAAAGGGGGTTATAGAGTTGCTAAAATTTAAATCTGATGAAAATAGAAATATCGTAAAGCTTTTTATAGGTTATGTTTTGAATCCTAATAAAAAGGACGCGGATGCAGCAGCTATGATCCTGTCAAATATTACAAGAGTTGAAACAGAATTAGATGCGATATTAGACACATTTATGCCATATTTAAACGACATTTTAAATGCATACGTCAACATAAGCTACAATAAAAAAGGTTCAAATCTAAATTTCATTGGACCCATGATTTCTAATCTATCATGCTGCCACCGCGTACGCAAATGGTTGACTGAAGAAAATCCTCACATTCCATTAATAAAGCTATTACCATTTTGTAGCTACGAACTTTCAAATATACGAAGAGGTGGAGCGATGGGAACGTTAAGAAATTTATCGTTTGACCCAGAATTTCATGACTTTTTACTAAGTAACGATTTAGAATTACTTACCTACCTTTTACACCCTATCATGGGCGGAGAAGAATATGAAGATGAAGAAATGGACAAGCTTCCAATTTCATTACAATATCTTCCGAAAGAAAAACAACGAGACAGTGATATTGATATACGTAAAATGATTTTGGAAACGTTAAACAAATTATGTATGAGACGGAAAGGTAGAGAGATTTTGAGAGAGAACGGAGTTTATTATATCCTAAGAGAGTATCACAAGTGGGAGAAGGATCCAAAAGTGAAGCTGTCATGTGAGAATGTTGTTGATATTCTCATACAAAAAGAGGATGAAGTCGGCGCAGAAGATTTATCAGCTGTAGAAGTGCCGGATGACATGAAGGAAAAGTTTGAAAAGATGGATGAAGATTATATTGGAGATAAATAAATATTTATTGGTAATTTGGTTTTTTTTTTTTTACAATAACAAATAATTCCAAGACATACCTAACTTCTTTAATGAAATATTTTATTTCAGCCCTGAAAACCTGATTAGATTTCAATTCTGTAAAATTATTTATTTTGTGACTGAAATCTGTAAATAGTTATGTTTTAGCCCCATGTAATAAGAGTGCGAGTCTATTACCATTAACACACTAATCCAGACAGTGGCTGCTGGAAACACCCAATATCACTGCTCGACCTGGAAATGGAACACAAGACCTTCTGCAACAATCAGTCACAACATGAATAAAACACATTTGTAATATTTCAGACATTTATTTCCAAAAATGGCAACTTCTGATTGAATTAGTCCAATAATAGACACCTTAAAGTTAAATACTACAATACTACTTACAACAGTCACAAGTTCTGAACAAATTGACCTTATTCTGCTAAAACGAACCAACCAACTTTATCTCAAATAGGTATGTCAAACTAATAATGTTCTATTTTTTGCTATATGCATTATGTATTCAGAATTCCAGCTCAACCAAACACCGAAAGTTCCTATGGCCACTTTTCCGGCTCCATCATCAGATCAGTAGGCTTACTCTTGAACAAAATCGAGAATGAGATTGGAATCGACATTACATGTACATCCGATCCAGTTTCAATTCCAATAAATATAAGAAGACATTTATTTATAGAATTAACGAGTTATTTAATATTTTAAACTTTGGTAATTTACGTTTTCATTTGTATGGCAACCTCATGTCAATCTCTGTAGTCAAACATGCAGTCGATTCCAATCTCATTCTCGATTTTGTTCAAGAGTAAGCCTACAGCTCTGTGACATCATTATATAGCATTGTCATGCAAATTGTACATTTAAGCAAAATTTCAGCTCAATCTAACATCGGGAAGTGGGACATATATAACTTGTAAGATTTGATCAGCCAGAGACACCGTCACCGACAAGTAAATTAAAGCTTATAACAATATTCTGAATGTGTTACATCAAAAATTCAATGTACACACAGCAAAACAGATAAGTATGCAGGGTCGTCAGATATAGTTGAAGTTTTCTTAGAAACCGATCGATTTCTTTGACTGAAACTTAATTATTTAACTGTTCATTATCTACATTTTAAATTAAATTACATTCGAAAATATCTATCGGTTTCATTGAAAATTTCAACTATATCTGACGTCCCTGCATACCAATCTGTTTTGCTGACTGTACATCAAAAACTTTTGCTTAGAAGAGATTTGATATTATTCAACATTAATTATCCAAAATCATTTTAATTACTTTGAGATGATGTAGGTTCGTTAGTTCTAATCTAAGTTACAAGTTATTTAAGAGCTAATTTAGGATAAATATGGCGGTTTGACAGCTTTTGTATAGATAATATGTCAAACTGTCATATTTATTATTTGGACAAAAGTTTTCCAACTATTGAAACATCAGCCCTTAAGTAAAAAAAAAACATTTAATAATATCATATGGTGACATTTAATTACTAATTAAATATCGCAAACATTAATGAGATTACAACTATTTTGAGCGAGAAACCAACATTTTTGAAATGCTTTATTTAAAAGATAAGTAGAAATCATAGAAAATTTAAATTAGGTCTAATTTAGCTGTGACACAATTATTTGAAAATATTCTTTTTCAACTTTTTAGACCTATGTACCTATCCTGCTGATGTATCATTTAAAATTCGCTCATTCATTTCCCAAATTTTGGACTTGAAGTACCTATGTATGAAATACCCTGAGGCCCTAGGGCGTAAATGCTCTTAGGGATGATTCTCATTAGAGCGGGGCGGGGCCCGGACGGGGCACGGTTTTAAATCAGTTACATATATTTTGTATGAATCAATTTATATTACACAGTGCATTATCCGTGTCCCGTCCGGGCCCTCTCGACGCACTTCAATACCACGGCGGCTCGTCCACGCCCCTGCCCGGGCACGGCAAGCTCTAATGAGAATCATCCCTTAGACAAAGATATTATTTACAAATACATACAAATATTATTTTACATTTGAATACAAAAATATAGTATTTTGCAGTCCGTCAAATTCAAGTAGGTAACTTATGTTAGAGATTCATTACAGGAATAAATAAAAATAGGTTTCTTTTTTGTTTTTAGAATTTGAACTTGCCATCTTACCGCTGTGTATAGGCAGGCAGCGCACAGTGACATAGGCGCGCGACACTGGTGTAGATTCCCTTGTTCACAAACTAGACTTAATTTTGAGAATTGACATCACTTACTAACATACAGCGAAAGATAAGGACGGTGACATTTAAGAGCTAAGTTAGAGATGTCAAATTAGTTTAGCCTTGAACTTTTCCGTATTTTTAATCTATACGTTTTTAGATGTCAATTAAAATTGTATGGATGTGTCAGAATGACTAAATTTGACAGCTCTTATTTACATTAGTCTCTTTCTTGTTTTATTGGACAGAAAAAGATAGAAATAGTCTAATTTTAGTTTAGTTTGTGAACAAGGGAATCGGCACCAATGCCTACCGCAAACGCAACGGGCGATTCTGCTCTTGAAGGAGGCTTATTCTGAAATACTGCTTACTAAAAAAAAAAACAAGTATTTTTAATTATTCACAAGGTTTTGTAATTTTACTCGATTTTTGTCTTTTTAACAACCTCTAAAGAAGAGTTTGAAAAACCTTACAGTTTTACAAAATTCATATTTTTATGCGTGTCATTATAAGCTAAGTAATTTTATATAATGCAACTTATAGTAATACATATTAAAGCATTTTTTTTATAGGCCTATAGTAATTTCTTAGTATATTACACAATTAAGTCTACATATTAATTTGAAATATACAGAAAAACTAAGATTATGAATGTTTAAATTTAGAACAATGTTGGCGCCAAAATAATGGCCAGTACGTAGCCATTGTTGGATTCAAAACTACATAATGCCCGGTTCACACGTTTCCATTAAAACTAAGTCTGGAATGGTACTGGAATAATGTGGTTTATTTTCTGTGGTAACATCAATATAACTGAAGCAGGAAAAAAATCAGAAAGTTTACATTCCGAAATGAACTTTATCATAATAATATAATTATTGAAAATAAAATGAAATTTACATAATGCACAAAAATAAATATTCTGAAAAAAAAAAACATTGGCACCATAAATTGCAAGTAGTCTACTATTTTTGGCAAGAATATTTTTTTTTAATTACCACATGACAATTTAATTAATATCCATTCATTTAATATCTATCTGTGGATGAAAGTATTCATGAAAATAAACAACTTTTTTATGGAGCCAATTCTGAAATATGAAAAAAAATAGACCTATCTTGCCAACTCAACAAATAGGCAACTATATTATACAACATTCTTTTTGTAACTAACATTCAAAATTCCCTTTCAATGGTCTAATTGAAAAATGATTTGACTTTGACTTTGACTTTGATTTTAACTCTAATCAAAATGTATGGAACAGCAGATTCTTTTTAACCAAATAATAAAAATGTTTCTTTGGAAAATATCTATTGCAATGGCTTGTAATTCCGGACGCCTTCCATGCGAGCTTTGCGTCGCTCTGAGGGTGTGGCGCCCTTGATTTTCTGAATCACGTGCGCACCCTTTGCGGAGTAATCGGGCTTATAACTCGCGTGGAGAGGTTCCTGTAAAAAACCATCTATATAATGCACTTTTCCCCCTACTTAGTCTGTAGTATAAATTTGTATTTGCGACGCATGTCAAATAATTAACCTTTTGAACATCATCTGCCTAGCCTTTTCCCAACTATATTGGGGTCGGCTTCCAGTCTAACCGGATGCAGCTGAATACCAGTATTTTACATGGAGCGACTGCCTATCTGACCTCCACAACCCAGCAACTGGGTAATACGATACCCCTAGGTAAGACTGGTTGTCAGACTTTCAAGCTTCTGACGACTCGTAACGAATGTCAAAGATCCACGTATGACAGCCGGGGCCAACAGCTTAACGTGCTTTCCGAGGCACGGAATAATGTCAGTAATGTCTAAGATAAACTTTAGAAAGTACATATGAATTGAATAAGTCACATTGGTACTTGCCCGGATTCGAACCCCTAACCTCATGCATGAGAGGCGGGCGCCTTAACCGCTAGGCCATTACGACATAAATAATTAACCTTTTGAACGCTAGAGTATAAACGTATCGCCGTACCCATGACGCCAGGCCACTTTTTCTATCAAATGAGCTTCATAAAAAATAGGGATTCCAAAACTTGATTAAATTGTTTATTTCATAATATTGGCGTTCAAAAGGTTAATTTTACAGGCAAATTGTTGATACCTTGGGTTAGATTATGAAAGTTTTAATAGGGATCCTTAATTATTTCAAGTTATAAATATAGCATATGTTACTCAGAGATAATTTAACACTTGGTCGATCACTACAATATTAATGGGATATTTCGTGATTGATGTTTTAAGTTCTATGTGATAGGGGGCAAGCTTATTGCCACCAACCGGGCATAAATCCAGACTCCGAGGCTGCTACTGAATAACTGCTTTTAAAAAAACCTAATAACACTTTGCCTGACCTAGGAATCGAAACCAAGACCTCATGCTTAGTAGTCGCGCTTTGTGACCATTACAGTTACTACTATTAAAATAAAATAAATCTTACATTATCCCAGCTATCTAAAACGGGGTCATTGGAATTCTGCGGTACCACGGGTACTACTGGGCGAGCATCATCATCCATGACGTACAGCTGAGTGTCCAGCATGTGGCGTTTGGGGCACGTCGTGACGTGGAACTGCGGACAAGGCAACAAATATCAGTCAGAGTCAAAGTCAAAGTCAGAATCAAAGTCAAAGTCAGAATCGAAAAGTCAGAATCAAAGTCAAAACATTTATTTCAATTGAAAAAAAAAACTACAACTTACGTCTATTTCCACTTCATTGACAACGTGTGTAGAATCAAAGGGGCAGTTGACTTTCCCGCTGTTGGGATGTTGCTTACGGCACTTCTGCAAATGTATGTGCATACGGTAGTGCTCCACCTGGTGCGAAATGTTGTAGGGGCACGAGATCATGTCATGGGGCTTAGGATCCATTGTTGCTGTGGCAAAGAAACAAGAATAAAAAATCACTAGCCGACTATGGATCAAGAATTACCAATAGAGGGGCACGAGATCATGTCATGGGGCTTAGGATCCATTGTTGCTGTGGCAAAGAAACAAGAATAAAAAATCACTAGCCGACTATGGATCAAGAATTACCAATAGAGGGGCACGAGATCATGTCATGGGGCTTAGGATCCATTGTTGCTGTGGCAAAGAAACAAGAATAAAAAATCACTAGCCGACTATGGATCAAGAATTACCAATAGAGGGGCACGAGATCATGTCATGGGGCTTAGGATCCATTGTTGCTGTGGCAAAGAAACAAGAATAAAAAATCACTAGCCGACTATGGATCAAGAATTACCAATAGAGGGGCACGAGATCATGTCATGGGGCTTAGGATCCATTGTTGCTGTGGCAAAGAAACAAGAATAAAAAATCACTAGCCGACTATGGATCAAGAATTACCAATAGAGGGGCACGAGATCATGTCATGGGGCTTAGGATCCATTGTTGCTGTGGCAAAGAAACAAGAATAAAAAATCACTAGCCGACTATGGATCAAGAATTACCAATAGAGGGGCACGAGATCATGTCATGGGGCTTAGGATCCATTGTTGCTGTGGCAAAGAAACAAGAATAAAAAATCACTAGCCGACTATGGATCAAGAATTACCAATAGAGGGGCACGAGATCATGTCATGGGGCTTAGGATCCATTGTTGCTGTGGCAAAGAAACAAGAATAAAAAATCACTAGCCGACTATGGATCAAGAATTACCAATAGAGGGGCACGAGATCATGTCATGGGGCTTAGGATCCATTGTTGCTGTGGCAAAGAAACAAGAATAAAAAATCACTAGCCGACTATGGATCAAGAATTACCAATAGAGGGGCACGAGATCATGTCATGGGGCTTAGGATCCATTGTTGCTGTGGCAAAGAAACAAGAATAAAAAATCACTAGCCGACTATGGATCAAGAATTACCAATAGAGGGGCACGAGATCATGTCATGGGGCTTAGGATCCATTGTTGCTGTGGCAAAGAAACAAGAATAAAAAATCACTAGCCGACTATGGATCAAGAATTACCAATAGAGGGGCACGAGATCATGTCATGGGGCTTAGGATCCATTGTTGCTGTGGCAAAGAAACAAGAATAAAAAATCACTAGCCGACTATGGATCAAGAATTACCAATAGAGGGGCACAAGATCATGTCATGGGGCTTAGGATCCATTGTTGCTGTGGCAAAGAAACAAGAATAAAAATCTCTAGCCGACTATGGATCAAGAATTACCAATAGAGGGGCACGAGATCATGTCATGGGGCTTAGGATCCATTGTTGCTGTGGCAAAGAAACAAGAATAAAAAATCACTAGCCGACTATGAATCAAGAATTAAACAATAGAGGGGCACGAGATCATGTCATGGGGCTTAGGATCCATTGTTGCTGTGGCAAAGAAACAAGAATAAAAAATCACTAGCCGACTATGGATCAAGAATTACCAATAGAGGGGCACGAGATCATGTCATGGGGCTTAGGATCCATTGTTGCTGTGGCAAAGAAACAAGAATAAAAAATCACTAGCCGACTATGAATCAAGAATTAAACAATAGAGGGGCACGAGATCATGTCATGGGGCTTAGGATCCATTGTTGCTGTGGCAAAGAAACAAGAATAAAAAATCACTAGCCGACTATGAATCAAGAATTAAACAATAGAGGGGCACGAGATCATGTCATGGGGCTTAGGATCCATTGTTGCTGTGGCAAAGAAACAAGAATAAAAAATCACTAGCCGACTATGAATCAAGAATTAAACAATAGAGGGGCACAAGATCATGTCATGGGGCTTAGGATCCATTGTTGCTGTGGCAAAGAAACAAGAATAGAAAATCACTAGCCGACTATGGATCAAGAATTTAACAATAGAGGCCGTTCATGTATTACGTTAGCAGATTTTTTGCATTATTAACCTCTCCCTCCGCCTTGTCAGCAAAACTAAGCAAAGACCTGTAATGACTGTCAAAGATCCACATAAGATAGCCGGGACCAACGGCTTAACAGTCTTTCCGAGACATGAAGGAGTCTCCGTGTGTAAAGATAACCCATCCACGGATTAACCCAAACTAGAATTTTAAAAAATGGAACAGAATTTGAATTTCATAAACACATCTTAAATTGAATTAAGAATAAAACCATTAAAAAACAAAAACAGCATAGTAATACTGGTTACTCTATGACCTAAATATTCTATGTCACAACAAAGTTTAGAAAACTTTCACTTTAATATTATGTCAACATTTAACTTGGCACGGAATATTAATGCTATAAAACTATAAAAAAATGGTTTAATTAAAGAACGAACAAACTTACAAGATTGCAAGAAGCTCATAAAATACTGGCCATAAAACAACCAAATTATGTTAATAAGTGTCTTGTTATTAGGTCATTCTTTCTAAAAAGGTTAAATAACTATTGTCTTTGTCTATGCTAAAAGAAGATACTTCATAAGGTAAAGATTTCTTTTTGTTTTGTTTATAAACTATACCATTAAAGGCCTGTTTCATTACAGTCCAATATGATCTGATTTGATTTGACAAATGACCTTAAACAAATTCTGTTCCATTTTCGAATTCTGTTCTATTAAGAAGTAGTGAAACCGGCCCCTAAAGTCATTAACTTAATCCATCATTAGCATAATACACGAAAAATACGTAAGCTTAAAACTATTGTGTTTAAGGTTTAGAATCGCGGAATTTCGAAGAAAAATGCCGCAGTACGAACCACGCAAGTCAAAACGACGGTATATAAGGGGTGGAGAACCGACGCGCGCCATTTGTGCCGGCTCTGAAGCAATAGGGGTAGCACGTAATACTGGGTTAGTATTCCCGATTTTCGTAATAAATTCTTAACTAACATCGATAATTTGCTTTACTTACAGGTTCTGATGTGCAGTGAAAGTTGAAAGATACTGGTTTACGGCCGTTTTATTTTGTTTAAGTTTTCCAAATGCAGGTAAATTAGCCGAGATAGTACGATGCTTTTACCGCAATGCAGTAAAAGACTTGCGCACTGGGCAGCGCGAATACCAACCAGAGGAGCGCGCATGCGTACAAACGCCAAACAATCAATAAACTTGATATTGATTTTAGTGTAAAAAACTTTGGAAACTATGAATTTGAACTAAAATTTCATGTTTTCGTTGCCAGTTTTAACAGTAAAGTGCAGGTAAATGTATAAACAACACATTAGGCTGTGCGTTAACGTATTTTTAACCCCGATATGCGAATTATGATGCAAAGCAATTTTTGTAATGTACCTGTAAAAATGTTAAATAAAATTGAATAAATTATTTTGTACTTACATGTTTTATTGAAGTCTCCAACAGCAAGAATATAAAGAAAGAGGATTCGTTTTGGACTTTTCGAAAATATAACACGGGAGATAGTGGAACCGTCCTCCAGACGCACTATTGTTTAATTGACAATATTTTGACAACTTTGACAAACATGAAATGAACGAAATGAATGTACCTAGTGTTTGACAGATTTACATTTTTTTTTTGTCGAAATCGAATCTTATCTTTGGCTTTTCTCAGTTTCGACCAGAACCGAAGTCTGATTAATTTAGATATATTAAAACTTCTATTGAACACTGTAATTATCTGAAAACATAATTATAGAGATAAAACACACTCTTATAACACTAAAATAAAAATTCAAACTTTCTTTAATCCGAATCTCTCTATATTACAAAGTAATCGGTAAATGGATTTCCAGAAAAACTTTAGATAGGTGCCTAAATTAATCACAGTAAAATACAGTGAATGTGTTTTATGCACTAAAGCACATTCACTGTTTTCCAAAACTGAAAAAATTCTTGGACTCGCAAATACTTGTGGTAATTTAAATGGGGATGGTTGGCGCTCTTTGGAGGAGGTCTACGTTCTGCAGTGGGCGGCTACAGGCTGATATGATGGTGATGACACGAATGACCTGCTACGTAAGTTTTATGTAACGAAATCGAATGTAAAATTAGTTTTCGTTTTCTATTGAAGCTAGGACAGCTTGCGTACGTAATAAAATTAATATACATACATTCTACACATGACATTTTAATAAATAAAAGGACGCAGTCTCTATTATTAAATTTTTATTTCTCTTGTTAAGGACCTCTCATTATTTCAAGCAAGGATATTATGGTGCTCCGTAACCAAAATCAAAGATATCGGATATCCGAAATGAAAATGTTATCGAAACCGTTACCAATTCTGATAAATTATAAAAGTTTCGAATAATGTCGGATAAGGGCGGAGTATAAGTAAGAGATGTTGTTTATTTACTTATTAGGGACTACAAACAGTAGTTTATATTATAATGAACTCAAGGTAGGGCAGATTTTCATCACTAAACACTAGCCGCGCGCGTCCCTTTCATTGTTTAGAAAGTTTTTATTATATCTATTGCTTAGCCATTTTAATCAATAGTTCATTATTTTGTATTTTTCATATAACATAACATAACATAACATCACGCCTGTGATCCCCGACGGGTTAGGCAGAGGTGTACCTATTAGTACACCCACATTTCGCCAGTTATGTTTTTAGTCCCATGTAATAGGGGGCGAGCCTATTGCCATCAACCGGGCACAGATCCAGACTCCGAGGCTGCTACTGAGAAATTCCTGATGGAAAAACCCAATAACACTTTGCCCGACCTGGGAATCGAACCCAGGACCTCATGCACAGCAGTCGCGCTTGCGACCACTAGACCAACGAGGCAGTCATTATTTTTCATATCCATACAAAATTACCTTTTGGAAGGGCCAACTAGTTTCAATCCTATTTCTTTTCTTGTATATGACTTTCAAAAGTGCCTTTAAATGGCCTAGTTGATATGAATGATTTAACTTTGAATTTACAATTTCATAAAAATGTACCGTCCTTAACTGAAACTATCCGAAACTAACGGATTATTCAAAATAAATTTATATCCATGACAGAATTTGAAACTGGTATAATATTATTCACAAACTAGACTGTTTTATCAATTTAATATGAACAACTATTTACGAACACAGATATTCGGTGAGCCCAAATCTAGTTTCAGTCAAAAATCGGTCGATTCTAGATTTTACTCGAATCTGGCCGAAATCGAATCTTTTGTCGGTCTCTAGAGATGAGTGATTGGAATGAAATGAAATATTGTCTGTCAATTCGATCGATCGGACGAAGTGAATGATAATGACCGAATCTGCAATGCAATTTTACTGACTGCAATATGGGTCTTTTGAGTAAAAAAGAAAAATAACGCTTTATAATTTCATAGTACCTAATCAGAAATACCTAGATAGGATTGGCACAGTCAAAAGTAATACTTAGGTACTTAAAGTACGAAAATTAAAATTAAATCTAATAAAGGTGCAGCTAAAGTAAAATTCTTACCATGTGAGGTCCAGAACAGACTGCACAAAAATAAATGCCAAACAAAAACATGAAGCAACAGGTTGTATTGGAGAATTTATAAATTGAATGTTGATGATAGATTTCACTTCTATACAAATAGAACTTAATAATTCCATGCATATATTAAAAAAAATCACGTCCATCATGGCGGGCGGTCGCTTATCGATTTCCGGTCTCCAGGGGGCGCTTTATTAGTGTTCAACGGAAACGGGATGCGCTTAGTTATTCCCGCGAGAGTCAAACTTACGTCCGTCATTTAGCTTTTGTCAGATGTAGGTAAAAAATATTAAAAGAAATTGATTTGCTCGTAATGAATACTATGTTTTTATAAAATATTTTTCTTTTTTTGTCATCATAAGGCAATTCTCTATCTTCCATTCCATGTAACATTGAAAGAATTACGTTACACCGATATCCATATTTGATATTATAATATAAAAAACGCCGTTATTTTACAATACAATGTAAAATAATAGCCAATTAAGAAAAAAAAAACTGATATAACCGTCGTTATTTATCTAATAAATGGAATAAAAGTCCAAATTGGTCACAAACAACATGTTTTTGTAAATATATCGATACAACGATATCGTTATTTTATTGCCTTAAAAATGGCTAGC
This sequence comes from Hoplodrina ambigua, assembly GCA_949774945.1. Lineage (NCBI taxonomy): Eukaryota > Metazoa > Arthropoda > Insecta > Lepidoptera > Noctuidae > Hoplodrina > Hoplodrina ambigua. The sequence goes on from OX458994.1 coordinate 3,533,427, forward strand.
AACTATTTTCCCTATAAAGTCACGGGACACCCGGCAGATGTGGAATATCCCAGTAAATATTCAAATTTTTAATTAATACAAATCAAAAGCAATAAGCGCGTCAATTGATGTTTCAAATCAAAAACAAGTCCAGTAGTCTAAAATTCTGTTAAGTAGCAGTCCGGACCCCATTAATGAGATGTTAGCCGGTCGATATCTATAAGCAGTACTCTACAGGCGGTAATAAAACTCATCCTAAGTAACTGACCTGCGTCTCATGTGCTCACGTGGATTGTCGTTGATGTAGTCCAACATTCTTCAACTTGGCCTGCTGGCCTCATCTGCTTGAAGGGAGAGAACCTGACCATAATCTAGGATGTTTCCAAAGCTGACACTCGTTATTGGTCACCCACCACCCCCCGATAAGGATAATGCCCATGATTTAACAAACTATACTGTCTCCACATACTCGCGATTACCATGGGAGTAGCCACGGTGAGGCAGAGTGGGGCGCTTGCCCCACCCTGACTGGCTCATGTGTGATTAATTGTTGCTTTTAAAAGGTAGATAGGCAAGAAAATTTATAATTACACTACGAATAAAAAGTTTTACAATCTAGAAATTATACCATAGATTTGTACAATTGAATACTAGTATTGCCCCACCCAACATCAAAGCTTGGTTACGCGATGGCGATTACTGAACCACTTACTGTGGCCGATGAATAGTGACATTGTGTAACAAGAGGTGGGAGGTGCCCTAAGTTTCATTACGTCACATGACAACATTAAAAGTTTTGAAACATGAAAAAAGCTGTGTTACTAAAAAATATTAGGTACCTACTCAATATTTTAAAAGGAAATAACAATCATTTTAAAACGGCAAAATGACATGTCACATCAGTTGGGGGGCTGATAAATGCGACCATCTGTGGCAAGGGGAGAGGACATGAAATCATTAACAGTTAATTTTTTAACACCATATTATGTAACGTAAAAGATTCATATCAAATCGGACCAGTAGTTTCTAAGATTGGCGTGTAGATACAAACAAAAAAAAAGCAAACAATGCATTATAGAAATCAAAATATTTATTAATAAAAGTAAAAACTTAAAAAGTAATTTATAACAATCAACTTTCAATTTCAAAAAGAATGTACTTAAGTGTACTTTTTTATTTTCTTGTAACATAACAGTAATTTTGAAATGACTAGGTCTTCATAGATTCTTAGTTTAATTCGTAGAAAGAGAAATCACATTATTAATCTATGGTTTTAATCATGTCGTACTTAGGATCAGCGCATATTGAGAAGAAAAATAAACTGTAATTTTAAAATAGCATAATTTCTTGTTAGGGATTTGCTTTTGTGTTTGTGCGTATGAAATTACTTATGCATATTTTACTCACAACATGAACTACAAAGATACTCGATCATTTTGCCGTTCAGTATGCGCTGAACACAGAGGGATAGTGAGGTAGTTGACACCAGTAATTCCAAGACATAAGTTCTTTACAGAAACACTTTATTTCAGCCCTGAAAACCCGATTAATGTACAATTAACGGTAAAAACCGCAACCGGTGACTGCCTCGTTGGTCTAGGTTGATGGCAATAGGCTCGCCCCCTATTACATGGGACTAAAAACATAACGGGCGAAATGTGGGTGTACTAATGGGTACACCTCTGCTTAACCCTTCGGGGATTACAGGCGTGATGTTATGTTATGTTATTAACGGTAAAAATAGATTTTTAGTTGCATTAAAATAGACAACAAAAAATGTCGTCACAGTTTACTATTGTTATACAAAATCTATGGGAGAATCGGGTTTTGACAGGTCATAAAAAGTACGTCAATTGATTGGTGATGTCTACTACCTAATTAGCCCACATCCTACACTTTAAAATTCTCAAACACATTACAATCATAAACTTTCTTTTGTACTTAACGTATTTCAACAAAATAATGTAATAGGTAAAGATTTCACTTCTTACATCTACTTATTATACGACTAACACTTAAGAATATTTAAAAAAAAGGAGGTTCTCGGGGGTCCATTCCATACAAGGCCAACAACTAAAGTGTAAGCAACTTTTAGTTTAGATTATTTTTTGTTAATGTCTTTGGATGACAAACAAGATTGAACGGCCGGCCTGATGTTAAGTGGTCACCGCTGCCGAGAGACATATGCAATACCAGAGGTCTTGCCGAAAACTACCCGTATGTTAGAAAACTTACAAAAATCTACTGCCACCGACTTTGAAAACATATTTCAAATCACTACAAAACTCGATTCAGCCAAGCGTGAGAAAATCGCGGAAAAACATACATACGGGTCAAAATGAGAACCTCCTTTTTTTTAAATCAGTCAAAATGCCAAAACCTTCTCAAAAAACCGCATCAAAATCGGTTCAGCCCATCGCGAGATAATCGCGGACAAACCTACAAAAATACGGGTCAAAATGAGAACATCCTTCTTTTTTAAATTCGGTTAAATATATCATGTGCCTGTAATTACAGCGGCACTTATACCCTTCAGACCGGAATACGGCAACACATGTCTGGTAGTACTTTATTATAAATAGCCCCACTACTACTCAATCTGCCTATCCTTTTCCCAACTATGTTGAGGTCGGCTTCCAGTCTAACCGAATGCAGCTGAATACCAGTATTTTACATGGAGCGACTGCCTATCTGACCTTCACAACTCAAAACTGGGTAATACGACACCCCTTAGTAAGACTGGTTGTCAGACTTCCAGGCTTCTGACGACCCGTAAAGAGTGTCAAAGATGCACGTATGACAGCCGGGACCAACGGCTTTACGTGGTTTCCGAGGGGAGGAGTCTCGGTGTGTAAAGATGGTCTTCATCCACGGACTAAACTCCGGCAAGCGTAGCTTAACCTGATGGATCGACCCGTGAGGCTGTTACTTAGCCACGAGCGCGTCCTGCTCGCTCTACTACTACTACTAATAATACTATGATACCTACTTCTATAACATAAATGCGAAATGAGCACGTTGTCTTAATCTAATTATCGACAAAACTAATTCTATAACCAAGTGAGCTTAATATCCGTTAACATTGAAATAACGATAGCGTATAACGTTATTTTTCATGGCAACTACAGAAAATACACGAAGAATACATAGTATACAACCCGGTCGAGCTAAGTTAGCACCTCGCTGGAATGTAAATTTAGTACTTGTGTACGTTTAAATTTATTTAGATAATAATTGTTTTCAATGATTTTTAAATCTCTTTTTTGTCTATTTTCTCATACCTGTACAATTTTTTGCACCTGTCATGTTATCTCTTCGCCACCTTTGGTTGACTGGTAGAGAATGCTTAAAGCATTATGGCCTTTGTACCTTCTCGTTGCATAAAGTTTAAATAAATAACCAATTATGTATTTAAATCATACTTAATTATTATAAATATTAAAGTTTGTGAAGATATTTAAAGATGTTTGGTTGTTTTTTACTTAATCACACGTAAACCGTTGAACAGATTTGCATAAAAATTAATAGTTCAACATTATTTACGAAAAAAAAAACACTACTGCAAAAATTGCACATATTTGTACATTGTTTACTCGACAGTTTTTTTGCGACGTTTTTTATTTAGTGTTATATATTTTTTAAATCTACTTGTCAAATTCTAGACGATAAACATAGACACGATAAGATTTATGAAAAAAAAAAATTGGGGCTGGTATTACTTTACGTTTTAAAGTGACCACACCGGTTTCTTTTAATTTTTTACTAGCCTATGTTACTCGGAACGATGCAAGGATTGTAAAGATACCCCATACATCTAAATCGGTTCAGGCGTTTAAAAGTTATGGTGGAATAAAGAAACTCACATACATACATAAACCCTGGACACATAATACTCCTTTTTTTGGGGCAGTTGTGTAAAAGTAGCGAGGTGCAAACTTAATTCGACCGTTTTGTAAATTCCTCAACCCTAATCATGGTAGAGATAAACTACAGTAACATGACGCGCCCTTCCACAATTCAAAACGTTTAAAAGTGTTTGTAATAGTATTAAAAAGACTCACAACGCATGTGTGCTCTCGAAACAAAAACAAATCAGAGATTTGTTGCTCGACTAGCGGCGTCAAAAATTACTCATTATTACTAGCATGGCGCTGCACTGGCATACTCTATGAAAATGACAGGTGCGTTGTCTTGCGCGGTCGGCTATTTATGATTAATTGATAAACAAATTTTCCGGCCTGCTACTGAAGACGATTACTTACAACTACATGAAAACTCTTTCATACGAATGTGACACACATTGAAATAGTAATATGGAGGGGAGCGTCAAGTTATGGTAGTTTATTCTACAGACAATATTTACTCAACCTTTTTAATAATAGAAATACTTTTCCGCTTACCTTCCTCGTCTTCCAAAACCTCTAAACATTTAAACTTACTAGTCAAATCTTTAATACAGTTAATTTCATCCTTACTTAAACCCTTTGGCAAATCGAATTTAACAAATTCATTCCTTCCCGCCAATTCTTGACACATGTCAATGACGCCATTTTTAAAATCATCATCGACATTATCGATTACTTTTTCTTCAACCACAGGCTCGTTGCTAAAAGCCTTACGCCACATAACCTTCTCATCAATAGTTGCTTTTTCGGTTTTTTTGTCTAATTCGGCTAAAACTTTACCGATTTCTTTGTTTTTTGGTTCAAGTTTTAGCGCTTTTTTGTAGCAAGAAATTGCTTCATCAACTTTGCCTAATAATTCGTAACCTCTACCGTAATAAAAGATAGCTTTACAATGTTTATTAATATCAATAATATTGTCAATACTTCTGCAGACACGAATGATATATTTTGGTTTATTTATTTTATAGTAACATATTGCTAGGTTAACATAAACTTTGATTTTAATATCTTTGATTTCATCTTCCTCCGTCTTGTTTTCTGGTTGGCAAAGTGTGAGAACTGATATGGCTTGAAGGTAACTGTCTATGGCTTCTCTGTACTTTTTTCTTCTAAAACGGTCGTTGGCCTCTGCGCGTACGTCTTTTATGGTTCTCATTGTGGTTTCGAACTTCATTTGTTCCGCAACTGGGAGGTCGTTGAATCTGTAAAAAAAAAAGGATTTTATTCTTCAGCGCGACTGCTGTGTATGAGGTCTTGGGTTCGATTCCCAGGCCGGCAAAGTGTTATTGGGTTTTTCCATCAGGAATTTCTCAGTAGCAGCCTCGGAATTTGGATTTGTGCCCAGTTGTTGGCAATAGGCTCGCCCCCTATTACATGCGACTAAAAACATAACTGGCGAAATGTGGGTGTTCGGGTACACCTCTGCCTAACCCTTCGGGGATTACAGGCGTGATGTTATGTTATTTTTTCCTAAATTTTATAGGAGGCACATGCCACAGCGTCATGCCAGCTGCAGCCTTATCATAACTTAACTATTTTAGCTCTAAATACGCGCTCAAAAGACTGCGCACCCAAGTAAGCCGCTGCAAACATAAATTGGCAAAATGGGGGATTATAGATCCCATCGATGCCCAGTTCGAGTGCGGTGCTCTTGGACAAACGATGGCCCACTTACTACAGTGCCCAAAGTGTCCCTACACCTGCACTTAAGAGGACGTTAACAATGCTACTGATGCCGCGATAAACGAAGGAAAGGAAGTTTGAAAGTGGCGCTGGTGTTTGAAAAGTTGAAAGAGAATCGTTTGTCTTGGTACGAGCATGTGAAATCATGTAGCATTTTATGCTGAACTTGGTCTGTTTGGCGCAGCTGTGGGGCACACAATTTCTTACTTTTTGTTTTTTTTATTGCCTTTTTATTATTATTTTTGTGTGCACATAGTCTGTGTCAATAAACGTTTTTTATTTCTTTCTTTGAAGATAAGGGACGAAACGCACGTGACGCAGGAGAGTTTTGAATATGAATGTGGATGGAGAGCAAGAGGAAGGCTAAAGAAAAGATGGATGGATTGTGTGAATGATATGAAAAATAAATACATTATTTGCATGACGGCTGACAGGACTGAGTGAAAGAAGAAAACGTGTTGCGCCGACCACAAGTAACTTGGGACAAGGGCAGGAAGATGATGATGATGATGATATTATTATAACAGTTACAGTTTCAATTACAATAATTATTATGTTTTATAATAATATGAGTTTGCTCTTGACTCTAATCCAGGTCTAGGTGACATAGACAAAGTCTACGATGGAGTGAGCTTACACAGAAGAAGCCTGTTCACTGTAACTTTGGGAGAGATTAGGGTCGAATGCGTTCAGTTTCCACCGATTTTGTACAAGTAACTATATAACTACTATAACATGGCGCTCCCCTCCTCAAATTCAAAACGTTTGAAAGTATTTACAAGACTCGCAACGCATGTGTGCGTACTGAGACGGCTCCCGAAACAAAAACAAATCAGCGATTTGGTACTCGACTAGCGGCGTCATTGATTACTCATTATTATTACGGCGCTGCACTGACATACTCTATGTAAATGACAGGTGCGTTGTCTTGCGCGGTCGGCTAATTATGATTAGTTGACAAACAAATCTGCCGGCCTGCTACTGAAGACGAATACTCTACTTAGAAACTCTTTCATTAAGCATATACACACATTAGGATCCATTAATTTAGTAATAATTGCAATCTGTGGTGCATGGCAATCTGGGCTTTTCCCAGTTGCAAACGTCCCTTTGTGCCTATTGGCCTAGATCTGTTCTGTCTCCTGCTTGTATGGAGGGAAGTAGAAACTATTTTTTTCTTACTCCTCCGCTATTCTTTTCTGATTAATTTCGTTGCGGGACCCAAGACAGTTAATCGTTTCTCTGGGACTCGTCGAGCTTCATTGCCTCGACGCTTTTCTGGTGGCCTCCACTGTTGATTCTGGCTTCCAGAAGTTGCAGTGGATGGGAACAGTGTGGCCGGCTTGTCCCAAAAAAAAAACTACATTGAAATACCGATTTTGTACTCACCTAGACGCTGCTCCTACATATAAGATATCGTACAACGAGATGACAAACAGTACAGGTACTGGTTGAATCCGGGGCAGTACGCCCCGTGGGCCCCAAGCCGCAGCGGGCTGCAGCAGCAGGTGGAAGCGAGCGGTGGGGCCTTTCACATGGGTGAGCCCCAACTCCAGCCCGTAAAGCATCTTGCCTACTCCCATGCGGATTCGCTGAAACGTGGAGAAAATTTAGATGTTAAAATCAAAGTGATAATTAAATTCATTGTAACCGGTCAATAACTGAGGATAATATATAACATAACATAACATCACGCCTGTAATCCCCGAAGGGTTAGGCAGAGGTGTAACCCATTAGTACACCCACATTTCGCCAGTTATGTTTATTGTCCCATGTAATAGGGGGCGAGCCTATTGCCATCAACCGGGCACAAATCCAGACTCCGAGGCTGCTACTGAGAAATTCCTGATGGAAAAACTCAATAACACTTTGCCCGACCTGGGAATCGAACCCAAGACCTCATGCACTGCAGTCGCGCTTGCGACCACTAGACCAACGAGGCAGTCAATAATAATATATTGAAGTCTTTTATTTTATTTGTTAAAATCATCAAATGAGTCCTTCCCTTTGCGTGGTCTTTCCACCCTGGGTGGGGCGGAAGGGACTGTCAGACTTTTACTGACTAAAAAACCACCCTGTTCCTTCGGTTGCCCTTTACGTTCCGGGGCCACGGTATCCTGTTAATACGTCTGTTATTTTGGTATATGTACCAAATATATTTTCACATGCATGATATAAATTACTGATTATGTCTGGCATTCTGTGAGAGGAATTATGCAAGAGTGGCCACTGTTCCTTGTTAGTTTCAATTATTTAATTAATTTAATTTAAACCACTGCCTCGTTGGTCTAGTGGTCGCAAGCGCGACTGCTGTGCATGAGGTTTTAGGTTCGATACCTAGGTCAGGCAAAATGTTATTGGGTTTTTCCATCCTGAATTTCTCAGTAGCAGCCTCGGAGTCTGGATTTGTGCCCGGTTGATGGCATTAGGCTCGCCCCCTATTACATGGGCTTTAAACATAACTGGCGAAATGTAGGTGTACTTACGGGTACACCTCTGCCTAACCCTTCGGGGATTACAGGCATGATGTTATATATCATGAATAACTTAAGAAATAGGTACTTACAAGTGGCCTTCCTTTATTGCGAGTCAAGGTAGTGTCAAAGGGTATATTTGACCGCTCATAGTACGCAGCGTAGTGTATTGTGACTTCCGCATCCGGGGGCACTGGAGGTCCATCACCTAAAAATACACAAAAAAAAAACAATATGAATTTCGTTACACAACTGCCACGTTGGTATAGTGGTCGCAATACACAAGTGCTGAGCATGAGGTCTTGGGTTTGATTCCCAGGTCGGGCAGTGCTATTGGGTTTTTCGATCAGGAATATCTCAGTAGGTGGGGTCTTCTTGTTATCGTGTGGGCAGTAAGGTCTTACGACCCCACACACCCTAGTGTCAGAGTTCTAAACCGCCTCAAGGGCCACTGACATGGTTTGAGTGGAACAGTAAGTCCAGGTTTCCTCACGATGTTTTCCTTCACCGATGCCAGTGATGTCCAAGATAAACTTTAGAAAGTACATATGAATTGAAAAAGTTACATTGGTACTTGCCCGGATTTGAACCCACAATCTCATGCATGAGAGGCGGGCAACACTGGGCCATCACGACGCTAAACAAAAAACAATATGAATTTCGGTTACACGACTGCCACGTTGGTCTAGTGGTCGCAAAGCGCGACTGCTGAGCATGAGGTCTTGGGTTCATTTACCAGGTCGGGCAATTGGGTTTTGCAATCAGGAATATCTCAGTAGGTTGGGTGAATTTTGGAAATTCGTTCTTAGCAGACGTCTACTTATTATAAACTATCTTCCTGCCAAATTTCGTTTTTATATGTTTAGCTGTTTCGATATTACGTGATGAATGAGTGAATGAGTGAATGAGTGAGTTGGTAAGTGACCTTTAGCTTTAACATATTATGATGACCAGGTGTCGTGATCTCATTATTTATGTATTTTATGACAACCTTAACCTGTTTAAGAGAAAGGCTATACATATACTGTCTAAAATGGAGTATTGTTAAAGAAGGCTAGTTTAAATTTAATTATGTTTTGATCACACAGATATTTGTTTTTGTATACATTTTGTCTTTTAACTTTACCTTCTTACATACATACATACATAAACTCACGCCTTTTTCCCATGGGGGTAGACAGAAACTATAGAACGCCACCTGCTACGATCCTTACATACTCCTTTCGCCTCATCTACGTTCATACATCTCGTCATACAAGCACGCCGGTTAACTCCGCACCTGACCTTTCTGAAGGACCTCACCAATAAGGTCAGTGTAGGTCTTCCTAGGGCGACCCCTCCCGGCGTTGCCACTCACCTCTGCCATATAAATACCTTTTGTCAATTGTCTTTCACTCATCCTCTCAACATGACCGAACTATCTAAGCATTATAATCTTCTCATTCACCCTACACCCATTCACTACACCTCTTAAACTATCCCAGAACTCTTTCCGATCCGTCGGTGAGCTTCCCATAAGAACATTGATGAACCTTCTTATTATTATTATTTTTAATAATATGTGGACAATGTAGTGGGTTATATGTTTATAATTTTAGTATAAGGATTTATTGTGTAACTTAGCATGTAACTGTTTTTTGTCCCTAATGAATAAATAAATAAATATAAACCTTCTGAATGACGAGGATGTACTGTAGTCAGTTCAGGCTCTTACACACAGTGCCGGCGGCGGACCGACGGCTTTTGTCGAACGGCACGTACCGCCGGCTTTTACCCGGCGTTTAATAAAACTGCTAACCAACTGCATACCGACTGCACAATCGGTTGGCAGCTTCATTGCATTCATGGTAACTGCATTAAAACTGCAATTTGGCAGTCGGAGTGCAGTTGAAATATGCATTCCGTCTGTCTAGAGCCTTAGCCATCGACTCTATGTGTAGTAGTATGTGCCTTTAAGTATAGATTTTCTATTTACCTTGTTCAATGATCAGTAGCTTGACAATTCCGCTGGGGTGGCAATCTGTCATCTTCGTTGCCAGCTGCTCAAACGAGTGGTACTCGGGAGAAGACAACAGGTTCTTCTCCGCAGACTGCTCTACGACTTTTAATACATCTTCATCATCGCTAGAAATTGAAAGGAAATTGGTAAGTATGTGAAAATAACACAGGGACACATACAAGGCTCTGAAAGTTTTATTAAAATTGGGGTAGCATTTTAAGAGTTTAGATGCGAAAATGTGATACACATGATTGAGGCCAATTTCAAGTGATTGTGACCATATCCTTATTTGAGGGCTGCTCAAGCTGCCGGTTCGATTCCCACCCAGGACAAACTTTGTGTGATGAGCATGATTGTTAGTTCTGTGTCTGGGTGTGATTTATCTATAATATGTATGTATTTATAAATTATATAAGTATGTATATCAGTTGTCTGGTTACCATAACACAAGCTCTGCTTAGCTTGAGATCAGATAGCTGTGTGTGAGTTGTCCCAAGATATTTATTTTATTAATTTTTTACATTAAGCTACGTACATACCTGCTATCATTCTCATCGGGTAACATATCATCGTCAATATTCCCACTGAACAAACCCTTCTCTTTCCCCTTCTTGAAGTCCAGATCTATTGAGAACTCGCCACATTTTTCTTCTAACAGTTCTCTAGAATAAAATTAATCAATCATTTATTGCTTTCTCTATTGTACACTAAGGGCGTATTCAGATGACACGCGCCGATCACGCACAGCACCCGTGCACGCGTTGTGCCCGCCTTAAACCCGCACACGCGCTGCATCCGCCTCGCACACGCCTAGCGCCCACTTAAACTACTAGTGACTGGACTACTTCGTTCACTAGGCATAGTGGCTTCCAGGAGGGTGCAGAGCGCGGGCAGGGCGAGTGCAGGGTTGGCGCGAGGCGGGCGCGGGGCGTGCGCGTGTAGACCTCGTTAAATGCAATTTGAGATCTATTGCTGCATTTTAAGGCTCAAATTCTTATTTAACAAATTTCAATGCGAGTTGGACGCGGGTGGCGTGCGCTGAGCGTGCGCGTGTCGCGTGAACGCGCCCTAATGGTCTTTACCAGGGGCGCCGAATTTTTTAAATTCCTGTGGGTGCTCCAGCTTTTTTAATGACATACCTAGCTACTTATATTGATATCTACATATATATTATATTTTTGTTGAAAATACAAGATATTTAGAAAAGAAGAAGATACTGAAGAAGAAGAAAAGAGAAGATATTGAGAAGATATTGTATTACACAGCATTTTGTATGTTTACGTAAATCTAGGCTAATCGTGGGACGGGTTAAAGAAGAGAAAGATAATTATTTTAGATATTCATAATAGTGGATGCTCGGCACCCACTATTTACCTCTCGTGGGTGCTGGAGCTAGAAGAATCGTTGCGGTCTATGAAATAAATGACTTACCTGAGATTTATTCCTTGAGCCAAATGTACGGGTTCTTTAATAAAATCATCCATTTTTGCAGTTGTTATTTAGCAATAAAAAAAATGTACGCTAATGGATAATACCGCGCTTTTGCAAACACAGTTTTTACTTTTCACAACACTGTAAGCCAGTGGCAAGCAGTTTTGCTGAATTGTCTATTAATTTTGACAGTTTAACGTTTTAAATTTTGTATTGATTTTATTGAAAACTGGCATCCTGTCTTTTGAACTCTTCTGAAGAAGTCTCGGGTGGCGCCACGTATCAACGGGCTGTACAGAGTAGATAATTTTAAAAGGCTAAGTCTGACAAGAACTGACATTGACATTTGGCAACTATTTTGCGCGAAAAAGCTCTTGATAATCGCATTCTTAAAAAATATTTTCGTTGTCTTTTAACCTAATTATGATAATGGCACACAGCCCTTTGACTATCATCCTGAAATCAAAATTCAAGGTTTGCCAATCATGGACCTCATAATTAAGACTACGTAATAAAATTGAGTCCGGTTTTTTTTCTATATGTTACGCTCCCCTCCCCCGAGTCCTTACAGGAGCACTTTTCCCGCGCCACCTTCGTAGTACGCGACAGGATCATCTGGCTACATCTTTCTAGGCGTCCTTTAAACATTATCTTTTAATTTTATAATTTCGTTAATAATTTAATTACCCAAGGGCACATTTATTGATTCACTTTTCACGCATGCGTTATTCACTCAGCGCATTTCAAGAAGACCACGCGTGTTTCACCCCACGTCACCTGACCGACAATTTAACGGCACTCGGAAATATAAAAAATGTACTAAATACTCTAAATAAGGCTTTTTAATGATAAGCCAAAAAGAACGCGACATATTTGCTAAATATTTTTCTTAATTCTTTCCTCTTTTAAAATGAGGGTAAAGAAAGCAACCAATAACGCGTGTCGCCACTTCGGTTTCAAACACGACAGGGTTTGGCTCATCGATAATCTACTGCTTTTTATACTCCGCTAGTCCGCTGGAAACCTGCGTAATGGTTATGCGTCTTTCTTGCCAACATCGGTTCGAGCTTACTATGACGCGCAAGTCACACCGGGCCTGCGTGGTGGGTTTCGACCCAATCCCTCACTCTTTGTGACTATCCGGCCCCAATAGTAAATCTTTTGATAGTTCAGGAGAGAGTGTAATAACAGATATTTTATGGTCTTACTGTTGCCTGAAACTACTTGGAATGCAGATAAGACCATTTAAAAGAATAAAACACTATTTAATTTACCTTACAGCATTCACGATTGTGTTCCAATCTGATTAAAACTAAGTTTTTTGCTAAAAGGACAATGTGCTAAACTTAGTTTTATTTTACAAATCTTTAACTTAAAAATACTTACAATAATAGGCAGAAGTTTTTGGAAAATCTTTTGCTAAATGTGTAGACAATATTAATAATGAACAAAACCATAAAATAAATTATTTAAAGTTAAAGCCGTGAAAAGGAACAACCATAACGTCATTAAGTCAATGTCAAAAATTATTAATGACGTGACGTGTAGCTGGTAATCCCAGCCAGGGGTATCTTTTGAAAACGTTTGCGAAGCACATCGACATATGGTGAAAACAGCATATTATATTATCAATACACCGATTCGATAAGAATATTATCACCATATTCCACGTCAGAAGTTTACATACACAGGTAAAATTAATTTTCCATACATTTCTTTCACGCTGTTTAAAAAAAAAAAAGAATACTTCATTTTATCACTAGTTGCCTTTGCCTTTGCTAAATGTGAATTAAAAAAAGTTGTCGGTAAAGTTCCACAGAGTACTTTTATAATTATTCTTTTGTATTATTTATGTGAGTTCATGTGCATTTCGGTTTTCAGATTATAAAATGTTGAGATTTTTATTTCTGGCTGCCTTGCTGCAGTGCACTATATCCCAGCAGTACCAGCAGAAGGTAGCCCCAGGAGTGCCTCCACAGAACTATCAGGTTAGTCTTTCAAAAAGTTTTTATGTTCAATTTTTATAGGCTGTATGTTTCATGTGTAGTGCTTCAATAGAGAAAAAAGTGAAAGTTGGTTTGTGAAAAGATGTACAATACAAGTACTTATAATAATATTATAATTATATTCCTAACCTATGAATGAGTAGTAAATTACATAGGTACTTTTAATCCAGACTTATTTAATTTAAATAATAAAAAAAATAATTAAGATAAAAACATTCCTAACTTTTCTGAAGATTTTTTAAGTAATATCTTCTCTTCATATTTTAATTTAATTGAGCCATAATGGTGGTCCACTTTTATAAATTATGTTAATAACCAATAAGTAACAGATTATTAAAAAAAAATGGCAAGAATATGATAGGTAACTTAAAAAGGAATTAAAAATAATTCATGGATTTTTTTTAATCATTCAAATTAGGCTAAAAAGGATTTCAAAAGGGATTTTGATGGTAAAATAATAAGTTTGATTGTCAAAAAGGATTGGAAATGTTCTTACTGAATTGTACCAAAAACAATTTCATACTTTTTTGTCTGTGTTTGTTCTGTCTAATATCTGAAACGGCTGGACCTGCATTCATTGACAAATAGCTGATGATAAAAGAAGTAATTTAGAGTAGGTATACTATGTTTATTTTGGAAAATGAATTTGGGTTCCACGCAATTAAAAACTAAAATATAGGCTTTATTAGAAAATTCTGTCTACCATTTCATGGAAAACTGTGAAAAAAAATTAAGATTCAATGGTCAATTTTACTGGAAAGTAGCAAACACAAGTTAGTTTAAAATATAGTAACACTTAGTTTATGTTAGATTAGTTCCAACTGATAAGGCGATTTTTAAACATAAGTGATTTTAAATTAATTTTCTAAGAAAAACCTTTGTCAAACTCTATCTCAAACTAGATCAGACCCAAAATCTCGACTTTGGGTTCGATTTCCATGTTGAGCAAAGTTTTATTAGGTTTTTCATTCAGGAATTTCTCAGTAGCAGAGTCTGAATTTGTGCCCGGTTGATGGCATTTAAACATATCTGGCGAAATGTGGGTGTACTAATGGGTACTCCTCTGCTTAAGTCTTCGGGTATTATAGGCGTGATGTTACGTCACTTATCCCGGTAGTACAATCCCAGGCGGATAATTTCCTAGCGTCAAGGATTTAAAAGCGAAAGAGCTGACAAAAGTTTTTATATAGTTACATAATATTTAATATGATGTATAATTTATAAGTCAGCTATTGAGGTTGTCATCATAATTTATGTAACTGTATGCTAATGATATTTCGTCTTCGAATTATTCATCTATACTGATATCTATATAATATAAAACAAAGTCGCTTCCCGTCGTCTGTACGCTTAGATCTTTTAAACTACGCAACGGATTTTAATGCGGTTTTCATCAATAGATAGAGTGATTCAAGAGGTCGGTTTATGTACCTATCTACATTGCATCTGTGCGAAGCCGGGGCGGTTCACTAGTACATATATTTATAAAATAATAAATCTGATGAGTTATTTTGTTTGTTTAAACATGCTAATCTCTAAAACTACTAGTCGGATTGACAAAATTCTTTTTGCATATGATAGCCAGATTCATAAGGAATAGTATAGGCTTTATAACATCACGCTACGACCTACAGAAGCGAAGCAGTAATCAAAGACGTAATTTAAACTGGGTAAAAATAACTAGGTAAGCAGAGGAATACGCGGCTATAAGCTAATGTTTTGAATATAATTTACAAACACAGCATTCTTATGGAATGTGTGTAAGATGTGATATGATATTGTTATCTTATATTGTCACGTTTATTATCAAGGTTAGTAATTACTCAGAAATAATTCTAATATGGTTTTAAATAAAGTAGGCGGCATTTGGATTAGATGGCGATAATTAAGAGGGTTTACGCTGTCTGGCATAACATACAAACTTTCAAGTCCTTATTTTTTTTAATCTTTCTTTCTTCCTCTTCTTCTTTCTTTATCGTGTAGGCAGTAAGGTCTTACGACCCTACACACCCTAGTGTCAGAGTTTCTAAACCGCCTCTTGGGCCTTTGACATGGTTTGAGTGGAACAGTAAGTCCAGGTTTTCTCACGATGTATTCCTTCACTGATGCCAGTGATGTCGAAGATAAACTTTAGAAAGTACATATGAATTGAAAAAATCGCATTGGTATTTTCCCGGATTTGAACCCACAACCTCAAGCATAAGAGGCGGGCGCCTTAACCACTGGGCAATCACTCTTTTTAAATGAATGAACCCGATTTTAATAATAATAAAAAAATCCTTTAATTCAGGCAACTTGGCGAGCTTCCTATACATATGTAGGATACATAGGTCTAAAAAAAATAGTTGAGAACGTTTTCGAAATGTCTTATTTATAGAAGACTAGCTTTTGCCCGCGACTTCGTCCGCGTAAATTTCAGTTATTACTGGCACAGGCGAAGTCGTGGAAAAAGTTACCCATGTCCTGTCATGTCAATTATTTAGTTAAAATCATGATTCGAAACGACACGTGGCGCCATCTATGATCATAAGAACGTTATTGTGATTTCCCTTCGGGAACAGTACTTTTTTTCGGGATGAAAGGTACCCTATGTTCGTTCCTGTACACCTGGCAACGTATATGCAAAATTTCAGGATGATCGGTTCAGTGGTTTAGGCGTAAAATGGTAACAAACAAACAAACAAACTTACTTTCGCATTTATAATATTAGTTAGGATAGGATATTAGAAGCTATCTCTATGGGAAACTTAAATTCGCTCGAATTTAGCTGATACAAAAATTTAAGGGACTGTCAGACTTTTACTGACTAAAAAACCACCCTGTTCCTTCTGTTGCCCTTTGCGTTCCGGGGCCACGGTATCCTGTTAAGACGTCCCGCAACCCCGGCAGGCGTTGGCCCCGACTGGGTGCCCCCAAGAAAAGACTACTTTTTATTCCGCGACTTCATCTGCGTCGGCGATAACCTACATTTACGTGGACGACGTCGGTCGCGTGAAAAAGCTGAAACAATAAAATAATCATTGTCAATAAACTCTTTTACGTCCGCCATTACATTTATTAATTGTTCATTAATAAATTGAATGACCATATAATTAATTACCTCATTAACAAGCAATGTTATCTTTTTTATTGATTTGTAGTACTTACATATTAAAACGAGTAGTTAAAACTCATATTCATATTCATTTATTAGCTAAAGTACAGTTATGGACTCTGATATTATGACACAGCAACATAGTATTGACTTAAAATTAAAAAGGAAAAAAAGGGCTATCGTATTACATTGGGTTGTGGAGGTCAGATAGGCAGTCGCTCCATGTAAAATACTGTTACTCAGCTGCATCCGGTTAAGACTGGAAGCCGACCCCAACGTAGTTGGAAAAAGGCTAGGCAGATTGATTGGTCCCTTACCCAATTTCGATATTTCTGTTTTCAAATATTACATATATTAATAATTTTAGTATAAAAATATCAATAACGTTTATAATAATCTACACTAATATTATAAAGAGGAAAAAAAATATATTTTTGTTTCTTTGTAATGGATAAACTCAAAAACTACTGAATCGATTTTAAAAATTCTTTCACCATTAGAAAGCTACATTATCTGCGAGTAACATAGGCTATATTTTATTTTATTTTTGCGCGGACGAAGTTGCGGGCGAAATATAGTTTATAACAAACATGCGTCTGATATATTATTTATTGTATTTTTCAGAATTACCAGCAAGCTCCGCCTCCACCACCTCAACAAGTAAGTTTAACTTTTCAATTAGCAGAATCACTAGCTTAGCCTCCCTAGTCCTCCTTGAACTTGACGAGCATTCGAAACTGCACGAAAATCAAAGTCAAAAGTCTAAGTTAAATCATTTATTTTAATTAGACCATTAAAAGGCACTTTTGAACGTCATTTATGAGAGAAAAGAAAAATTATAATATTGAATATAGTTGCCCATTCCAAAAAGCAATCGCTTGACGTATAAAGATTAATTTTGGTAGAGAGGTAGTTTATAGGCTAGTTTTCTTTTTTTCTTTTTACCGCTTCTTTCTTTTTTTCTTTATCGTGTGGGCAATAAGGTCTTATGACCCCACACACCCTAGTGTCAGAGTTTCTAAACCGCCCCAAGGGCCTCTGACATGGTTTGAGTGGAACAATAATAAGCTGGTACAAGTTCTGGTTTCCTACCGCTGTTTTCCTTCACCAATGTCAGTGATGTCCAAGATAAACTTTAGAAACTTTCACCCTATACTATCAACTTTTTAGATATCTTTTTCGAAAACTGTCTTCCAGCAACAATACCAACAACAGCAGTACCAGCAGCCTCCCCCACCGCCGCCCCCCCAACAGCAACAGTACCAGGCTCCTCCGCCACAGCAACAGCAGCAGCAACAGTTCCAGCAACAACAACAGCAGCCTCCGCAACAGTTCCAACAACAGCCACAACAACAGCAGCAGCAACATGGCCATGCTCATCACGGAGGTAATCCTTCTACTAATATAAATGCGAAAGTTTGAAAGTATGGATGTTTATTACTCAATCACACAAGAACGGCTGAACGAATCTTGATGAAATGGCGCAAGAGATAGATTATAGTCTTGAATAACACATAGACTACTTTTTATCCCGGAAAAATGGATGGTTTTTGTAATATTATTATGTATTATATAATATTAACTGTGAAGGAGACGAAGAAGCGGGCGAGAGCTAGTCTTAAATGAATTGGCATTAACTTTGACGCGGACGAAGTTGCGGGCGGAGACTAGCTTCCTAGTCTTAAATAAATTGCCGTTAGAAGTTCGAGAGGGTCTAGTAGGACCTGGGTGAGGCTTTTACCCAGCAGTGGGACAGATTCGGACTTGCACACGAAGGGGTGCCGTGCTACCGTCAATAATTAACGACACAATATTATAATCTTAAATGTTTTTGAATAAAAGTCCATACTTATTTGTGGTTTTGTCAATTCCAGATCCTCAACTGTTGAACCCTGCTAACATTGCTCAGGAAAGAGAGTGAGTATTGATAGAATTATTACTTTTATATTTAATAATAAGGAAAAATAAAATTAATTAATTTAACTTTACAATAATTTTATACAGTTCAATATAGCCCAGGGCTGAAAAAAAAAGCCTTTACAGTTGATGACCGAAGCTCTAAGCTACTGACGGTTAAAGCTCATCGTTATTGTTAATCAAAGCTTTTGGGCATTGATGGTTAAAGCTTTTGTCTACTTATGGATGAAGCTCTGGGTACTGACTGTAGAAGCTCTTGGACACTGATGGGCAAAGCCCTTGGCTATTTATGATCGGAACTCTTGCCTGTTTATGATCGAAGCTCTCAACTACTGACGATCGAAGCTCTCAACTACTGACGATCGAAGCTCTTCGCTATTAATGTTTTTACTTTTTTCTTCATTAATAACCAATCGTATTTTTCTCAATAGCCACATTCAAGAACACATGGAAGTACCAATTGACACGTCGAAAATGTCAGAACAAGAATTGCAATTCCATTACTTTAAAATGCACGACGCTGACAATAACAACAAGTTAGATGGATGCGAACTGATCAAGTCACTCATACATTGGCACGGTGAGTTTATTCGTTTATAATTTGTATATTTTTTTAATCTACAAATTGGTTCTAAGTAATACTAGAAAGTTTTTTTGAGAAATGTTTGACAGGTCATCTGACAGATGCTTTCCCCCGATTCTCAAATGACACTTAACTTTAAAATGTATTAAATGTGTCTCTGTCGCTACAATACACCTTAAAGTGACAGAGATAGCATAAGATTTAAAGGCGACTTAAAATTGAGTTGCGTTAGAGCGTCGGCTGTCGTCGTATATTGGAAGAGCACTTAAGTATACAGACAGACTCTTATAATCCGACTGCAAAAATATGTCTTTTTTTTTATAAAAATTACTGTCAAACATTTTTCGTAAAAAAGCACAAATACCTATTGATTTGATTCATAGATTTTTATTTTTCTTCCACTATTTATATTTCGTCTATTTTTTTAAGTTATTTTAAATATTCTGTGATTTACTTTTAGAGAGTGTATATCATAAGCTTTTTTTTTTTCTTCATTTATTTTTTACCTATTATTTTATTGGGCTATGGTAGTTTAATGGTCAAGGAAAAGGTATTAGGTAGGTGTGCTTTAAATGGTTACTGGTTTAAAATAAAAAAAGATAAATATTTTCCATTTTTTCATTTCGATTTTCGAGTAATTTCATGTTAGTCTTTTTAATTATAAAATGGAAAATATTTTTCTTACTTATTATGTTATCATATGCATATTTTTGCCATTTTTATACTTACACTTACATCGGCGTAGCCAATTGTTGATCCTAGTTGGGGCAATACTTACAAATATAAAGTATTACCTATATTGTATTCAATTGTACAAAACTATGATGTAATTTCTGGACTGTTTAATGACTTCAAAGAGTGCCTTTTAATGGCATAACACTAACACAAATACAGAAATAATTATTACTTTCGTTTAGAATATTAGTTTTGATAGATGAATTTAATATTAAATAAATCACCCAAGAGCTAGTCAGGGTGGGGCAAGCACCCCACTCTGCCTCACCATGGTTACGCTCATGTACACTTAAAAAGCAGAAAATCTTTTTTTTACATAATATATTTTTGTAACGTAATAAAAATGGCAAAATAAACATATTTAAGTATTATAAAAACTCATGTGTGTTTGTCTCCTTTTTTTATGTGTGTCGTCGCCGCTGCTTGGGATCGTATCATCATTTGATTCGCCATTTTGAACATCTGCGTTTCGGTAAACAATAATGGGTATCTTTAATTTATAATATTTAATATCATAAAACAATAAATAATTATTTATGTATTTTTAACAATATTGTTATATCTGATATTGTATGCTACTCATTTACGCATTCAAAATAAAACCAATAAAAAAAAAACTTAAAACCATCTCGGAAAAAACCCGCCATCTTAAACTTCAAAACAAAAAAATCCCGCCACTCAACTGTCAAAATGTCACTTGTCACTTTGACATTTCAACTTTTTAAAACACAGAACAAGGCCATAAACAGGCCCCACAGGCCGGCACGCCGCCCGTAGGCGAAAAAATATTCGGTGATGATGAATTAGTTAATTTAATAGATCCAATATTAAATATGGACGACCATAACAGAGACGGTTACATAGACTATCCAGAATTTGTGAGAGCGCAACAAAAGAGTCAGCAAAAACAGGGAGGACAATAATTTTAAGAGTCTTGTATGATGGGACTAGGTAGCATTTTATTTTGATGGGAAAGTCAGACATTTTGATTTTTTAGACGCAAGTTAGATCGTTTAACTACTGCTCGCGACTGTATCGCACCAAAAAAACCATGGATTTGTACTCAGCCTATGAAATTGACAACGCCAACGTCGGTTGTTTATGTGAACACTACATCATTGATTACTGCTCTGTTCCGGTGTGTCGCAGCGTAATGTTATAAAGCCTATAACGTTCCTTGATAAACACACTACATACGTAAAAAGACTTTTTCAAATCAGAGCAGCAGTTTCTGAGATTAGCTCGTTTAAACAAAAAAACTAAAAAACTTTACATATTTTTTTAGTTAAGATTTCCGATTGCTATCTACTTTGTTAGGGAGTAAAGAATAATCAAATTATCCAAAGTTTTCTCTTCAATAAAAAACAATAGGTTAAGAAATATTTTATTTAAATATGCTTCGTTATTTTTTTGCTAACTGTACCTGCTTATTTTTTTACTATTTACGTTATGCTATCTAGTCCCATCTATACCAAACAACATTCCGGAAAAAAAAATGAACTGATGTTTGAGATTTGTATAAAATACTTTTTTGATGCAGTTTTTAAATGAATAAGAATTTTCTATGTAAGATTGAGAACATTATAAGACTAAACGATTGACTCTCGCGACTTTTTTGTCGATGTCGTGCGCCGTACCTTATTTCATTTAATTTAAAAGATTATTTTTTTATACTGTCAAAACATAGTGTAGGTCATATTCAAACATAATCAACTGACATTGACAGTTAGCTGGCTGTCAAAAATTTGAAAATGACAGTTAGGACAAGGAATATTTATCTGTGGCTTTTTCCCACCCAGAATTTTGACGTTTTCCTATCTATCCCAGACTTTTAAATCGAGTTAGTTATGTTTCCGTTTGTTTTTAAGTTAGTTTTTAAAAGGCCGTGACTTTAAATCTGATGCAACATTTACATCAAAATGATGGCCAGTCGTCTTTAAAACTGCATAAAAACTTTTTCTGTAGCTTGCATAGACTTTTTACAAGCATTTATTTAATTTCACCTGTGCCGGTGTCTGTGGCTCATCAAATCTTACAAGTTAAATTTGACCCACTTCCCGATGTTCGATTGAGCTGAAATTTTGCGTAAATGTACAATTTGCATGACAATGCAATATAATGATGTCACAGAGCTGGTCTGATGATGGAGCTGGAAAGTGGCCTAACATGGTACACATATTACAAATTGATTTGATTTTTAAGTTCGGGAGTATGTAAAATGTCTACATTAAAATCTGATTAGGTGTAAATTATGTCATTTAAATTAACTTCTGAACATCAATTAAATATTACTTATGATAGCAAAGTTTAGAATCGCTGAGTGCCAATGTATTAAAAAAATGTTATGATATTTTAAAAATCGATCAGACTCTATGGTTCCTTAATTATCTGTATATTTTGGTTTTTTTATTAAAAATAACTAGTTTTTTTTAATAATTATTTCGTCCGAAATTCAAAAATAATATGCAATGTCAAAAAAGATTAGATAATTAATATTTAAATTTCTTTCTATTATACTCAAGAGCCGTATATGGTACGTCATTTAACTTTCATCAAAGTGAAAATGTCCTTAGTATTCTACCAAATAATAAAATACAGTTGTTAAGAAAGTAATTCAATATTTACAATACGCCAGATGACACCACCAGTCAATTGACGTACTTTTTATGACCTGTCAAAACGCGATTCTTCCATAGATTTTGTATTGCAATATCGAACTGTGACGTCACTTATTTGGCAACTCAATTGACTAACTATTTATTGATTTCAAAGTCACATAAAATCTAATTTTACAGTAAATTGAAAATTAATTCGATTTAAAGAGTTATGTTTAGGAAATATTGATTGAATGGTGTCAACTACTCAATATGTGTAAACGATCTGTCAAAACCATAGAGTAATGAATAAATGGAGGTCTTAATATATTTTCTTATGAGCAAATTCTAAATATATAATGACACTAAACAATCTAATATTAAACTGACCGAATTTACTTTTTTAAATACGGTCAGTTAAATATTTTTTTTTATTCTCTTAAAAGAAACTTTCTATACTCTTAAAAAATCCTCGAATAATCAGATCTTCTTGTGTAATATTGTAAAAATATTTCATTTATTTTTCTGTAATTAAAGAATAGGTAAAATAAAGTTTTTATTTTTAAACGTACTTTCTCTCTCAACTATAATGTTTATTTCTTTCTTATTTTTTTTACAAAAAATGGTTAAGTCTGTTCTACACATAAAATGTGATAAAAAAAAAGTAAATAAATGTCTCAAAAAATTGTTTTTGCTTTATGATTTATTACTAGCCATTTATGAATGTGTAAAAAAAAAATTTATATTCCATACGTTCTATGATGGTGCGGGTGACACATGTCAGCAATTCATCTATGGATGTCAGAATCGCATAACTAAGTCAGTGACATTGGTGCCGATTCTCTTGGTCACAACTAAACTAAAATTAGACTATTTCCATCTTTCTCTGTCCAATAAAACAAGAAAGAGACTAATGTAAATAAGAGCTGTCAAATTTAGTCAATCTGACACATCCTTACAATTATAGTTGATATCTTAAAACGTATGGATTAAAAATACGAAAAAGTTCAAGGCAAAACTAATTTGACATCTCTAACTTAGTTCTTTAATGTCACGGAATGTCACCGTCCTTTCCTTTCGCTATATGTTAGCAAGAGATGACAATTCTCTAAATTTAGTCTACTTTGTGAACAAGAGAATCGGCACCATTATTTAATTTACTAATTATTTACTTACTTATCACTGATTCCGTATTTTAAGACTAATGATATTAGTGTACAGTTAAAATATTCAATCATGATTGTAAATCCCCGTAACGTTTAAGAGTGAAAAGTAACAGTTTGACAAATGTCAACCGCACCATCCTAGATCGTGAGAAATATAATTAGTCTTCCATTTAAAAGGCTAAATTATTATTATTTTCTATCAACTTTTTTACGATAAATTCTAAATATGAAAAGGCCTAACGTCTTCTCCTATTTTCTTTCTTTTAGTTTACCCGACTTTGCGTGATAAAAGAGTGTTATGTTTTTCGTTTTCTTTTTCTTTTTTTTACTGGTTGTGTAACTGTTAAGTAATAGTATAAGACGGTGTTAATATCAATAAAATTTGTATTGATTTAAAATGTATTTTTCTTAATAAACTTCAAATAAAGGTCTTTTCGAATCTAAGCGGTATCCGCTCTGCCAGGGTTGCGGATTTTATTCCAAAGAGTTACCGCGGCCCTAAAATGCATTATTGCAGGGGTATTGGAGGAACACGGATGGGTTTTAGTCAGTAAGAGTCTGACACTCCCTTCTGCTCCGCCCAGAGTGGAAGAAGTCATGTGATGATTTCCCATCCTTAAAAAAAAGGCGGTATCGTATGCAAGGATTAATCGGAACGAAGCTTACAAGGGATTTTAACGTTATTCTGTAAACATGGAGCGAACACGGCAGTAAGAACGACAGAAACTTATTAAGCGTCGTCGGAAGACTACTCCCGGCTTCGGTAGAGAATACCGCTGTGTGTAAACAGCGTTTTATTAGCATACCCATGGGATATCGCTAGTGATACCGGTATCGGATACCACTTAGATTTGAATAGACCTTAAGATTTTGACCTCGTGAGTTTGTTTCGTAGTTTTGTCTGAGTAGTGGGTTAAGGCAGGGGTTTCCAAACGTTTTCATATTGCGACTCCATTTCTATAATGCGAAGCCTTTTAAAAAAATAAAAAAATGTGTGTAGCGTTAACAGACAATAAAATTTACTTTATCTATTTAATAAGTATGTTTAATTAATAAGAACTCCAAATATCTTTAAAATGATTACTATTCTATTTAATAGAAAATTTATCAGTATAATAATTGTGTTACAATTTACAATCAATGCGACTGTCGCGTGCCGTCGCGCGATGCTTTCAGGATAGCTCTAAACGACGTAAAGGTTGTAAACCCCTGGATAGGGAGAGAACATCGACCTCATCTGGTTAAAAAAATGACGTTTAAAAGTTTTATTTTTAACTAATTAAAGAGTAAATGTCATTGATCATAGTGTAGATAGATTTATATTAACAATAAACATGCAAGTGAGTATCTATTTTGATTATGTGTTTCAAACAAACTATTTTAGAGTTTTTTTAGTTAGTAAACTTCTTTTTTTGTAGTCTATGTTTTTAGATAATTATTTTTCTTTTTTGCTTTTTTTTTCTTTGTTTTATAGTTAGCAATAACAAACAAGTTATACAGGGCATTTTTTCCAAATTCATTTTCTCACAAATATTCAGACTCGCTAAAGATTATCACACAGCTGGCGCAATGGCTCAGCGATTTGCCGCTGTCCTGCAAAAGTCAAAGTCAAAGTCAAAACATTTATTTCAATTAGATTATTAGACCAATCACAGGCACTTTTAAACCGTCAAAGAGTCGGTCAGTTAGTCAGAAAGTTGAAGCTAGTTTCCCGCTAAAATTGGAAAGCTCTACAGATAGTTCTTCCTGATCTGGATATTTGTGAGAAATTCATAGAATTTAGTACAGTTTTTTTTTAAAGGCTACCATATTTTTTTTGACAATTTAAAAATAAGCATAAACAATTAGTATAAGTAGGTAGATGATGTTATTAGTGGCACTCGTATTATAAGTATTTTGTTTTATTAGTAAGTTAGCATGTATAGATAAACTACTTTAACATGACGCGCCCCTCCCTATTACTATTTCAATGTGTGTTGTCACATTCTTACGAAAGAGTTTGTATGTAGTTGTAAGTACTCGTCTTCAGTAGCAGGCCGGCAGATTTGTTTGTCAACTAATCATAAATAGCCGATCGCGCAAGACTATGCACCTGTCAATTTCATAGAGTATATCAGTCCAGCGCCATATTTGTAATAATGAGTGATTAACGACGCCGCTAGTCTCAGTACACACACATGCGTTGTGAGTCTTTTAAACACTTTCACAAACACTTTCAAACGTTTTGAATTGTGGAAGAGCGCGCCATGTTATTGTAGTTTATCTCTATATCATTTCATTGTACTCCTTTTTTTATCACGAAATAAAATAATATTTCAGTCGAAGAAAACAAAAACATGATAGCAGTAGGAGATAAAGATTTGCAAGATATGACAGATGCAACGTTAACAGATATGGATGCAGACAATGACGGATACATATCTTGGCAAGAGTATAAGAAACGTACCGCGCAACGTCAAAACGAATTAAGAAAAAAGAAACAAGTAGATTAAAAAAATAATATACAGTGTGTTTGGCAGGTCGAAGCGGAGCTAGTATAGACTATTTAGAACCATTTGAACTGAACTTGTCTCAGATGTTTTATTGCCTTTTTATTATTATTTTTGTGTGCACATAGTCTGTGTCAATAAACATTTTTTCTTTCTTTCTTACTTACAACCCAGTAACTGGGTAATACGATACCCTTTGGTAAGACTGGTTGTCAGACTTTCGGGCTTCTGACGACACGTAACTAGTGTCAAAGATCACAGTCGGGACCAACGGCTTAACGTGCTGTCCGAAGCACGGAGAAGTGTCGGTGTGTAAAGATTCTCACCCATCGACGGTACAACCCCGGCCAGCGTAGCTTAACCTGGTGGATTTACTCGTGCGGCTGTTATTACTTACCTACGAGTTTCTTTCCGCAATAATATAATTATGTACCCCGAAAAAAAGACATTTTGTAGAAATGCGACGGCAAAAAAAAAACCATTTAATAAAATTATGGTTCCCCGAAATATTTCATCGCTAGCAACACTGTTATTGGCACATCACTGGTACCTGGGATCAAACATCGCTAAATAAACGTAAGCATTTGTTAGTACAACCCTATACTCAAACGCAACTTTAACTTTAAGACATGATAAAAGGTATTGCTATCGCTTCAAAACATTATAAAAAAGACAGAGACAGCATGAAACTTAACGATGCCTTAAAATTAAATTGCGTTTAAATATTCAGCTAAGAGGAGGAGAAATACAGACCGAACTTTGACTGTGCTAAGTAATATAATCCATCTTCTTATTTATTTAATGTTCATATTTCTATGAAATGCTTATTCACATTTGTTTATAGGAAAATCGATATTAACGTATTAGGAATAAAGTAAATATTCGTATGAAATGCTAGTTTACTTAGCAAAGTAAAGTGCAGTTTGTGAATCTCGCCCTTAGTGTGTGTAATAATAAATCTTGAATGTGGCGTTTGAATAGTCGACGTCTGTCGCTACCCATTCAATTGGACGCGAGGCTCATCATAGAATATGTTAGTGCAGCCTCATACTAATAATAATGAGTAATCAATGACGCCGCTAGTCGAGCAACAAATCGTTGACTTGTTTTTGTTTCGAGAGCCGTCTCGATACGCATGCGTTGCGAGTCTTGTAAATACTTTCAAACGTTTTGAATTGTAGAGGGGTACGACATAGCGCCACTATCAATGCCTAAATTTATTATACACCGTGTATGTTTTGCATTTGTAGCTTTTTCATTATATTTTATTTTTTATTATTCAGCTTTTATAGTGAGGGTCCGGTGACAGTTTTCTTTTAATATATTTTTTGTAATATTGTAGCTTCGTAGCAAAAATCGGTTTTATTATAATTAAAACCCTGTAAAATAGTGAAATATCATGTAAAGTTTTTTTTACATATCAAACTAGCTCTTATATGCGCAAAACAGCGCATGCCCGTAGCGCACGCTGATCCGTCACAGGTGTCGAACTGTCGACAATAAGCTGCATGCGTCTTAAGACAATCAATACAGAGTCATTGAAAATTTACCCGTATCCTGAAAAGGGGTCATTGTACTCATCATTATGAACAACTTTTAATATGGGACAAAACCCGAAATCATAAAAAAACAGCTGTTTCCTACAAAAATGCTACACAACACGATCGTAATTTATGGAATAGCTGTTTTTTTTTCGAGATTTCAAGGTTGGTCCCATAGTAAAAGTTGTTTATAATGATGAATACAATGACTCCTTTTCAGTTTTCGGGTAAATTTTCAATTACCCTGTATAGCATGCGCTTGACGCGAGATGAATTTAAAGTTGAAGACTCAACACGAAAAAAACGACTAAAAGACTATACAACGCACTCGTCGTCGAAACTAGTATGGTCCTCAGTGGATTTTGAACTTAATGCTATAGATCATTTAGTTGAAAATCCATTAACGACAAACTGTCTCTACGACGAGTTCCGAAACAGTTTGTCTTTAGTAGATTTTCAACGTTGTGATCTACAGTATAAAGTTGAAAATCCACTAAACACAAACCATAGTGTCAGCGCTGCCGCGGCGCTGTGCTTTTAGAGAATAGGACTACTGGTGTGGACATAGTTTTAAATATTCAAAGGCTAGGCCATTACTTAATCTGTCAAATCATGTATATTAACATGCGACAGAAATTGTTTTGTGAATGTGTGTGTGTTATGAAAAACCCTACTTGAAACTAGGGGTAAGTAAATGTCTTTTCATCTTAACTTTAAAGTTTATACAGGATGTAAAAAGATACAAGAAAAACATCGTGAGGAAACCTAGACTCATTATTGTAAGTCTAAAATCGCCAATCCGCCTTGAGCAAGCGTGGTGATCAATGCTCGTGCCTTTTCTGTGTAAGAAGAGGCCTTTGCCCTGCAGTGGGACAGTAATAAGTTGGTATTATAAGATTAAAATGTAAAGGATTTGAGCCAGTGCTGACATAGTAGCAAAATGATTAAGCAGTTTACGTTAGTTTATTGATAACAAACTTAAATGTACAGTAATAGAGTTTAAAATTGCATACATGCGTGAAAAGTGGCGACATCTATCGCAGAATTTGCTAACTACAATTGATGTTTGCTACAGCGCGAAATCAAAGTTCTCCGCAGCATATAATTAGATACAACGACATCTGTTCTACATGCTAAAGAACTACAATTGATGTTTGCTACAGCGCGAAATCAAAGTTCCGCGAAATTAGCATATAATTGAAAAGCAGTTTTTTATCATTAATATTCGATGAGATAACTCTGCTAGTAATTATCAATAGAAATCGCCGATACCTACACTCTCTCACTCACAATCTTGCCGCTGGGTTTTGGCGAGAGGCGATGAACCCGCATGAGTTTTAATCCATTATTGAACTACTAGCAAAGTGCTGCTCTATTTAGACCAACCCTGAGAGGGACACAGACATGGGCGTAGCCACGGTGAGGCCGAGTGGGGCACTTGCCCCACTCTGACTGGCTCATGGGTGATTAGTTGCTGCTTTCAAAAGGTAGTTTCATGGAGAAATATAGGCAAGAAAATGTATAATAAATAACACTGTTTTACAATCCAAAAGTTAAACCATAGTTTTGTACATTCAAATACATTATATGTAAATCTTTATATTTGTTTATCAGTATTGTCCCAGCCAAAAACAAAACTTGGCTACGCTGATGGACACAGAGTAAAGAATCAGACAGCAGTCGAAGTAGTGTACTCAAATATCAAAACTCCGGCACACAAATTCATCGATCGTCAATTGTTTTTTTCGCATTTCCAGGACAAGTAGACAAGAACCACCAGACTTATACCGACGAACAGCTGGAACAACTTCTTGAACACGTGTTCAAGCATACAGACATAAACAAGGATGGTTATGTTGACTATTTGGAGTACAGGATCAGTGATTATAAGGCTAAGAAAGCTGAGAAGGAGAGGGAGATTGCTGGGGCTAAATAACTAAACTTTACTGCAAGCCCACACTTTAATATCAACCTAGCCCCGCTCCCCACACTTTAATATCAACCTAGCCCCGCACTCCACACTTTAATATCAACCTAGCCCCGCTCCCCACACTTTAATATCAACCTAGCCCCGCTCCCCACACTTTAATATCAACCTAGCCCCGCACTCCACACTTTAATATCAACCTAGCCGCGCTTTCGATACTTCAATATCAACCTAGCCGCGCTTCCCACACTTCAATATCAACCTAGCCCGCTCCCCACACTTCAATATCAACCTGGCCCCGCTCCCCACACTTCAATATCAACCTAGCCGCGCTTCCCACACTTCAGTATCAACCTAGCTCCACTCCCTACACTTATAATACTCAATAAATAGCCTAGTCGAAGTCTCGGGGCTAGTCGCTGCCTCTTTTGTTTTTTTCTTAGTTCCAATGTCGAACCTCGCTTCTCCCCGCTCGAACGATTATCTCATAAAAATGTATCAGTATAAAAACTTCTATTCTGCTTATTAACTATTTTTTCAAAATTGTAGAACTAGGCAAAATAAATTTTTATTTTTCTTTTTATTTTGTGTTTTTTTTGGGGGCCCTTCTACCTAACTTTTGGTACGGGGCTCCTGAAGCTGTGGGGCCCGTATTTTTGATACGGCGCTAGCTACGACCCTGCCTCTTTCTTCTTTACAGAATAGAGGTATTAAGTATTCCTGTTCATTGGTAAGTACTATATTTACGTAGAATAAAAATACAAAGTTATTTTACAACTTACGAAATTCTTATAAAACATTTTGACACGAGTGGCAAGAGCCAGAGTGGCGTGGCTTGCCTCCCCATAGATCGGGCCTCGGCCATCAGTACTGCGTGCTATGTGGCCTCCCCACTTTAACTTGCTTAGTTGGGCTATGTCTCTTCATTTCAATCTTTTAATCTGTTTATGGAGAGATAAACTACTATAATATTGCGCGTCCCTCCAAAAATTCAACGTTAAAAAGCATTTGTGAAAGTATTTACAAGACTCACAACGCATGTGTGCACTGAGCTGGCTCTCGAAACAAAAACGAATCAGCAATTTGTTGCTCAACTAGCTGCGTTATTGACTCATTATCATTAGTATGGCGCTGCACTGATTTACTCTATGAAAATGACACGTGCGTTGTCTTGCGCGGTCGGCTAGTTATGATTAGTTGACCAACAAATAGGCTTGCTACTGAAGACGAATACTTATAACTACATAGAAACTCTTTCATATGGATATGACTACACATTGAAATAATAATATGGAGGGGCGCGTCATGTTATAGTAGGTAGTTTATCTCTAAGTTCGATGTGACGCTCCAGGTGCGTCATTAGACTCTCGAGATATTTGCTAATGACGCGCCTGGGACGTCATAGACCATTAAGTTTGCTCCAGGGTGAAATTTCTTTCAGCAGCAGACAAAGACAATGGCATAACATACAAAGATGTCGATTTAGAAGAAATGGTAGAAGGAGCGCTGAAACAGACGGATAAAAATAATGATGGCTTCATTGAGTATGCGGAGTTCAGAGCTGCTACAGAGGTGGAGGTCGCCTCACCCTAATACTTCCTTAAAATTGACATAAATCTCTCTTTCTATATGAAAATAATAAATGATTACGAATAAATCGTTGTTTTTGTTTATTTTTCTGTTCCTACCGCTTCTTCTTGGACAAGATTTGCTTAAACTTCGGGAAAGGAAAGTGGAATTTAAGTAATCTAGTGTTTCGTTTAGAATTTATAAAAAGTAAAAAAAATACATTGCCGTATTTCTTAATTTGAATTTGGCGCACATAGCCACAGATTAACTAATAGTTTCTGCGGGCATAGCGCTATCATTTGTTTGTAAAGAGTCTGTGGTTTGTTTGCTTTTGATCCATAGTCTATGATTAAAAATGGAGATTTGCTTTTCATGTTTACGTAAAATAAAAACGTTTGCACGTTCGTTCGTTCGATTCGTCCGACCTAATGTGAACTGCAGCACTCAAGTTTAGGAGTCATGTTTGCGATCATAGCACCAAAGGTCGTTATGTGAAAAGGTCTTAAAAAAAAACTATGTTTAAGTAAAATACTATGTAATTTCACAATTTGGCATCGACTGACATTCATGTCTATAGTTAGCATGGAAAATATAGCTAAGCAGGATAAATATTACTTTAAGTCTTTATAAATAATCACATTCTATAATCTATGATAATATTATATACTATTTTACAGTCAATTAATTACACTTCAGTTTTTTTTAGACGATGCAAGAAATATTGTGCGATCTGCCGTTGAGGATGTTGTGACAAAGATAGGAAAGGGTATGCTTAGATGGTCGGTCATGTAGACAGGATGAGTGAAAGACGATTGACAAAATGTATTTATATGGCAGAGGTTAGTGACAACACAGGGAGGGGTCGCCCTAGGAAGACCTACACAGACCTTATTGGTGAGGTCCTTCAGAAAGGTGCGGAGTACTCGTAACCGGCGTGCTTGTATGACGAGATGTATGAACGTGGATGAGGCGAAAGGAGTATGTAAGGATCGTAGCAGGTGGCGTTCTGTGGTTTCTGCCTACCCCCATCGGAAAAAGGCGTGAGTTTATGTATGTGTTGTCCCTACATTGCAGGACCGCGCGGCTGTCGTGTCACAAGTGACCGATCATCGACGTAAATGTACCACAACTTGCACGATATTTCTCACACCGTCTAAATTAGCTTTTACGCACACAATTTTATATTAATATAAGTACCTGCAATATGTATTTAATTTACTCTTATGAGGTCAAAAGTGTTACAGATTTTGTTCGATACAGTTACGCCTGGAACGCAAAGGGCATTAGGAGGAACACGGATGGGTTTTAATCAGTAAGAGTCTGACACTCGCTTCTGCTCCGCCCAGAGCTAGAGATATCATGTGATGATTTCCATCTTTAAAAAAAATGGATGTTAAAGTACTCTTCTATAGAGTTTCACCAAATATATTATTTTTAGATTGGATTTTGCCATAATGATAAACTACGATAACTTAACGCGCCCCTCCACAATTCATAACGTTTGAAAGTATTTACGAGACTCACTACGCATGTGTGCGTACTGAGACGGCTCTCGAAACAAAAACAAATCAGCGTGTCATTGTTGCTCGACTAGCGGCGTCATTAATTAATCATTAGAAAGTACATATGAATTGAAAAAATCATTCAGTCATTGGTTTATCTTGGACATCACTGACATCAGTGAAGGAAAACATCGTAAGGAAACCTGGACTTACTGTTCCACTCAATCATGTCAGAGGCGGTTTAGTAACTCTGACACTAGGGTGTGTGGGGTCGTAAGACCTTACTGCCCACACGATAAAGAAAGAAGAATTAATCATTGTTATTGAAATAGTAATATGGAAGGGCGCGCCACGTTATAGTAGTTTATCTGCTACATGTTCACCAATCAAGTGTGTTCTGACTGGCTTCTCTGAAGGAGACGCTGTGGGTGCTGTAGAACTGTGAGAACCAACTCCGGAAGGCGCGTATAGTCTTGTCTGTACGCACGTAAGCTGGTGCCGACACGAAACGTTTGCTGTTCCATATTGTGATGTCGCGTTCGAACTGTGGATACAGATAATTACAGTTATTAGAATGATATTAAGTATGTTAGAATTATACTATTAGTTCTGCTCGCGACTTCGTCCGCGTCAGAGTTGATAATTGGGTTTTTGAACCCCCTCTATACCCCCGCCCCCTATTACATGGGACTTAAACATAACTGGCGAAATGTGGGTGTACTAATGGATACACCTCTGCCTAACCCTTTGGGGATTACAAGCGTGATGTTATGTTGAACAATTTTTTTTTGTTTTTATATGTACCTACTGATCATTTAAGTATAACTTTTATAACAAAACTATTATTTTTAGTATTCGCTATCTATAATTAATTAAAAGTTATTTCAAAATAAAAATGTATTTTTAATCCAGTATCGAAGACACGCCGACAGCTCCCGAGCAAACCCGAGCGCGTATGACGTCATAATGTTAGTTTGCCGGGTGAAACAGTCCCAAAGTTTTTATGGAGAAACAATATGAGATTGCCAATAACTGACATAAACACGGACGTAAGTAGTCGCGAGCATAAGTTATTAGGTAACAAATAAATCATTAATTCAAAGTACGCACCATTGCCCCTTCAGATTTGACCAGAAACGCAGCGAAAGGCGCGTTATATGCTGGAGAGAACATTCGATGTATCACCTTCTGTAGCGATGGACCTAGAGGCGTCACTGATTGTGACACCAGGATAGGTCCTACTGGAGACTGCATTAGGAGTCGCACGTGGCCTGGTCCTATCTGTTGGAGACAAAATATTTTTAAGAACAACTTGTAAAGGCTCCACACACAGCGCCGGCGGCTTATAAAGCCGCACGCTTTGCCGCACAAAGGAGCCGCCGGCATGGACAGTTCGCTATAGACAACTATTGGAATGATGATTCGCGGCTTCGTGCAAGTTTCTGCGGCACAAACGCCCGGCAAAAGCTAGCGGCACGCGCCGTTCGTTAAAAGCTGGCGGCCCTGGTGTGTATTCAAAAGTGCCTGTAAATGGTCTAATCAAAATAAATGTTTTGACTTTGACTTTGACTTTGACTTTGACTTTGTAGAACATAAATTGGTCGCAATGATGGAAACAACATCCAACTTTCGGCTTCATTCAGCAATTTTTTAAGTCCTCTATTTATAAGTGTCACAAACCTGCGTTACATTGACATCAATATGGCACAGTTCATACTTCAGTATTTTGTAATAGTGTTTCAAGTTCATGACAGCTGTATGACCTTCACCTTTCGCCCAAAATGCTGACCATACGTGACACCCTGGAATTATAGCACAAAATCTTTTTAGAATAGAACTCAAAAAAACCGGCCGAGAGAATTTTCGCGAGGCTTTTGCGCTTTTTAATCCTTTTTACCGTTTTTTGCATTTTACCCATTTTACAATTTTACCCATTTTATGTTTTTTACCCGTTTTCCCCTTATTCACACCTTATTTATATGGCACTACGGCGAAGGGCCAAGCGATTCTGGGTTTGATTCTCTCATAGAAACTTGTGTATACTCATTATTTTACAAATAAAATATCTTTTATCTTTATCTTTCGTAATAAAAAACACAGCTTACCTATTAAATCATACAACCAAGGGTACTTCTCTCCGAGACTTGAGACCAGAGACGGTGAATGCACCGCATTCAGGTGAGCTACATCGGCGCCATTTTCTGGTATCTCCTGCAATAACATAATAGTAGTCATAGTTTATCTATTGGACATCACTGATATCTATGGAGAAATCTGGACTTATCATTAATATAAGATGGAAATCGCCAATTCGCCTTGAGTAAGCGTGGCGATCAATGTTCGTGTCTTCTCTGTACTAGAAGAGGCCTTTGCCCTGCAGACCAGTGGCACAAAAGACTGGTATTATTTTATTCTCCTTGCTTCTTTAGTAGGGGATAAACGAAGATTTGGACCCACCTGTATATGAGCACTGACGGTGAATTCATTCCTGCCCCTATACCCCCAATACTTCAGTTCTGGCACCTCAGTGATGGTCCAAAGTGGCGCTCTGTTCTCAGCGTCATACCAGATCCAAATGGCGCCGTCCATCTCGACTGTAGGCCAATGTTTTATGGAAACGCCTTTTGGAGCTGTGGAAGAGCATTAAGTATAGGGTCAATTTAATGTTATAGAGGTAACGTTTATTTAATAGTAAGAGGTCATCATCTGCCTAGCCATTTTCCAACTATGTTGGGGTCGGCTTTCAGTCTCACCAGATGCAGCTGAATACCAGTATTTTACATGGTGCGACTGCCTATGCCTGACCTTCACAACACATGTATCCTTTAAAAGTGAATCGAATGCCCAAAACGCAGTGCAGCAGTCAATGGCTCATTACTGCGCCAATTGTGTCCTTCGGTAAAAGGGGTAAAATAGTTAAAAAGGGTAAAATGGGTAAAAACGACATAATGGGTAAAAAAAGTAAAAAGGGTAAAAATATTAACCCAACAATACCCCCGGCACGTTAACACACGTGCCATCCTCTCCGAACCTCCATTTATGGAAAGGGCATTCTATACAATTGCCGGATACGTTGCCACCGACTGCCAGGTTAGCGCCTAGATGCGGACAGTATGCGTCTACGCAGCGAGCGACGCCGTCCTCGCCGCGGTAGACACAGAAGTTTTGACCTGAAAAAAAAGACATCATTTTAATTTTATTTGTGCTGCTGAAATTTTGGTTCACTTCAAGGCACTTTAAACTTCATTTACGAGATAAAAATGTAATTCAATCTAGTTGTGCCTTTTAAAAGGTAGTTCGTAGTAGACATATATAGTATATAATCAATAGTTATTTACATATATTATTACATGTTAGGTGGTAAATTAAAGAGAAACTTATTCTAATATTATTGTTTGTATTGCTACTCGATAATAGATGGCGTTACTGGGCACAAACATCAATATTTTAATACTTAAATTTCTACTTAAAATCTTTAATAATCTGGTTTGTAATAAAATAAATATTCGTTAAAAAAAAACTATTTTCCTGTACAATAAATTGCTTTACAGTCACTAAAGTAAATTAATGTAGGAAGTTCTATAAATGTAATACTTTCGCTACCCAACAACAGATGGCGCCACTCACCTAAAGCGTCCACCGCACTAACGCCACCAATTTTCAGTTCCCTGCTCTCTCCTACTGCAAACCATCCATTGGGGTATGGAGGAGGTATCTTACTGCCCATACGTCTTGTAGCTTGCGCTCTAGATATACGTCTATCACGGTCTGGGCCCTTTGCGATGTGCTCGAAGCCTATTTCTGTCAATTCCTGAAAATGAGACAAATAGTTTTAGTAAATTACACTCGGGCAAAGCAGGGGCGTGTCGCTAGTATAACAATAAATCTATTATAACTCTCATCTTTTATGGCACGTAATATAGCTAACTAGTTCTATGCAATTATTATTTAAAAACAAAAGCATTTTTATAAAAAAAAAAAATATATATTGGAAACATAGATATTATACTTACTTTTTTATACAGTAAAGGATTCACGTAACCTCTATAAATTACTAACAGCAAAAAATAAACAATCACACCGCAAAATATAAAAACATTATTCTCACAAATTAACTCAAAAATCGATTTTAATACATGAAATAGTAAATTTACATAAAATAAGAGGAAATCTCTGGTGAATTGTTTATTTTGTATCGCCTTTTGACATTCTGTGAATGTGATTTCATGTTTTAGAAAACTGTCAACGGTATTCGTACAATAGGAAGCGGCCATTTTGAATTTGGTGTTGCAAGATGGCGGATTGGGGAATTCGTTGGATCTGAAAAACAGAAAGAGAATTCTGTTAATTGAGTAGACTATATTTAAAACAAAGTTTATCTAAAACAGACAGACAAACCGAGTATACTTTTTGTGTTTTTATCAAACCTAATAAAGTTGTTAATACGAGGTGTAACAAGCAAGACACACCACATTGCTGTTACCTACGCATAGTCGCATAGTGGTGCCGATTCCCTTGGTCACAAACTAAACTAAAAAAATGTCTAAAATTAGACTATTTTCATCTTTTTCTGTCCAATAAAATAAGAAAGAGACTAATGTAAATAAGAGCTGTCAAATTTAGTCAATCTGACACATCCATACAATTATAGTTGTCATCTTAAAACGTATGGATTAAAAATACGGAAAAGTTCAAGGCAAAACTAATGAGGTTATACGGGACCGTTGCGGATTAAAAGAAGATGTAGTGACAAAGATAGAAAAGGGTATGCTTAGATGGTTCGGTCATGTTGAGAGGATGAGTGAAAGACGATTGACAAAAGGTATTTATATGGTAGAGGTGAGTGACAACGCAGAGAGGGGTCGCCCTAGGAAGACCTACACTGACCTTATTGGTGAGGTGCTTCAGAAAGGTCAGGTGCGGAGTACTCGTAACCGGCGTGCTTGTATGACGAGATGTATGAACGTAGATGAGGCGAAAGGAGTATGTAAGGATCGTAGTAGGTGGCGTTCTGTAGTTTCTGCCTACCCCCACGGGAAAAAGGCGTGAGTTTATGTATGTATGTATGTAAAGGAAGTACAAAAACCTACGTCGGCACAGTTCGGCGCCAACTCGTGTAAGTATCAAATGTCTACCTATATGATTCAACTTACGACCTTGCCGATAATTGCTTGATTGCAAATTATTTACAAGTATATAGGTCAAGTACTTGTTGACTGCCTCGTTGGTTAATGGTCGCAAAGCGCGACTGCTGAGCATGAGGTCTTGGGTTCGATTCCCAGGTCGGGCAAAGTGTCATTGGATTTTTCTATCAGAAATTTCTCAGTAGCAGTCTCGGAGTCTGGATTTGTGCCCGGTTGATGGCAATAGGCTCGCCCCCTATTACATAGGACTAAAAACATAATTAGCGAAATGTGGGTGTACTAATGGGTACACCTCTGCCTAACCCTTCAGGGATTACAGGCGTGATGTTATGTTATGTTACCTCAGTCGGCAAAAACGTAACCCTTATAAGATCACTTTGGGGCCCGTTTGTCTGTCGTCTGTCAAGCCCTCTCAGAAACGCGTGGAGGTATTAAGCCGAAATTAATATCAAATACCTACTCAGGTCTACTACCCCAGGACCTGCTGACTCTCCGGATTGCTACTCCGGATCAGCGGTTTAGGCTGTGCGTTGACCCGTCAAACTTTTTTTATCACGTTTTAAATTTTTTCTAGGCATTAGGTACCTATCCTTGAAAGACACAATTTTTGAAAACGTAGCAAAATTTTTAACATAAATTGTTGTTCTATCCGGAATTTCAATGTTGCATAGTGAAAGTATGAAGGGAAACTTTGCAACTTATGTTTTGATTGTTATGAATGTTTGGGGGCGGGGCCAGGCGCGCGAGTGGAGTCAGATTCGACGCACAAACATTTATTCTAGGGCAACAGAAGGAACAGGATGGTTTTTTAGTCAGTAAAAGTCTGACAGTCCCTTCCGCCCCACCCAGGACGGAAGGAGTCATTTGATGATTATTACCACCTAAAAAAAAGGATAACTATGTGATGCTATATTTTAATATTTTAGTACTGAGTGATAGTAAAAGAAAAAACACGTATTTTATAATTTTCAATAAACATCATAATATTGAAATTTGGAACCTGATAAAAAAATATTTCTGTAAAATAACATCACATAACATCACGCCTGTAATCCCCGAAGGGTTAGACAGAGGTGTACCCATTAGTACACCCACATTTCGCCAGTTATGTTTTTTTAGTCCCATGTAATAGGGGGCGAGCCTATTGCCATCAACCGGGCACAAATCCAGACTCCGAGGCTGCTACTGACAAAGTCCAAGTCCAAATTTAAAAAAACCCAATAATACTTTGCCCGACCTGGGAATCGAACCCAAGACCGCACAGCAGTCGCGCTTGCGACCACTAGACCAACGAGGCGAGGCGATTTATATAAATAGATAGAAATTATAGTTGTATGTTATATGTTTTTGCATGTCGTTATCAATTTAATCAACGCCGCACTGTCATCCCTGATGTAGGAGCTTTTAGATAAGGAAAAAATTATGATACTGATTACTAATATAGGCAGGTACATACGTATGACGTCAATTGAGCTTTTTGGCAAAAAGCGTTAAATCACAATCTGTCTATAATTTTATCATTTCGCCGTAATTCGTTAAAAAACCGGCCAGGTTAGAGTCGGACTCGCACACGAAGTGTTCCGTACCATCATACAATATTTTAACACAAAATACAAAAAAATAAATAAAAAATAATAAATATTCTAAGTTTATAATCGCAAAAAAGTAATTATTTTGTGATGTAACTACAAAATGGTTCTCGGATTTATTCGTTTACTTGTGCTACATGGCATTGCTTCTTGCCAAATTTCATGATTCTAGGACAACGGGAAGTCCCCTACAGGTTTTAATTGCGTAGCGAGCGTAAAAATATGCGCCATAAACGACCTTATCTTTAGATTGCGTTGACTATGGGCTGATTTTCAATAGTCACATAATTTTTATCCAAAGAATACAACAGTTTGACATATTTTCTATACAAAAGTTTTCAAACCACCATATTTTAAGAGTTACCTATCTGAAGATTGAAAAATTAGCTCTTAGAAGTTTAATTTTTTCACTGCTTTAAGGGCTAGCAGACCTGAGTATTTGATATTATTAATTTTAGTTCGATACCTCCAAGCGTTCCTGAGAAAAAGTTCTTGACAGATGGACGGACAGACAGATCGACAAGAAAGTGATCCTAAAAAGGGTTCCATTTTTGACCGAAGAATCCTAAAAAAATCTACTGTAAAACGTATGTAAGCTATGTTTACCTCTGCTTATCCCTTTAAAGAACTCAGATGTTATAATAAGTTTACAAGTACTTGATTGCTAGCTTTTGTCCGCGACTTCATTCGTGTGATTTTTTTTAAGAATCTCTGTTTATTGGTAATATAATATTAGCTTAGCTTTCAAGGATAATATAGTTTCCTATTAGCGAAATAATTTTCAGAATCGGACTAGTAGTTCTAGAGGTTAGCGCGTTCAAACATAAAAACAAATAAACGAACTTTTAAGCTAGGTTCCTGCTCCGCTCC
The DNA here is from genome assembly GCA_949774945.1 of Hoplodrina ambigua. Classification (NCBI taxonomy): domain Eukaryota; kingdom Metazoa; phylum Arthropoda; class Insecta; order Lepidoptera; family Noctuidae; genus Hoplodrina; species Hoplodrina ambigua. Next base: position 3,573,624 of record OX458994.1, read on the forward strand.
TGAGGGTCATAGCATTATGTTATATAGCCCATATAGCTTATAGCTAGGGCTATTTAACGTAAACGTTTTTGTTTCAAAATAGGACCAGACGTTCCTGAGATTAGTACCTTTAATATTAAAATGTTTTTATGTCTAATTAATGTAATTTTTTAGCATATATACATACATACATACATACATAAACTCACGCCTTTTTCCCATGGGGGTAGGCGGAAACTACAAAACGCCACCTGCTACGATCCTTACGTACTCCTTTCGCCTCATCCACGTTCATACATCTCGTCATACAAGCACGCCGGTTACGAGTACTCCGCACCTGACCTTTCTGAAGGACCTCACCAATAAGATCAGTGTAGGTCTTCCTAGGGCGACCCCTCTCGGTGTTGCCACTCACCTCTGCCATATAAATACCTTTTGTTAATCGTCTTTCACTTATCCTCTCAACATGACCGAACCATCTAAGCATACCCTTTTCTATCTTTGTCACTACATCTTTAGTAGGTATCTATAATATTGTGCATAATATTTGTATGTCTTATGACAAAATCTGGCGTATGATTTGTATGACCTTTTGAATAACTATTTTTTGCAAATAAACTTTTGACTTTTGACAAACAAACAATCTTTTACAACTTTGTAATGGTAAAGATTTGTATAACTAAAGTCAAAGCCAAAGTCAAATCATTCATTTCAATTAGGCCAATAAGGCACTTTTGAACGTCATACACAAAAAAAAAGGTTTAAATCTAGTTGCGCCTTTCCAAAAGGTAATTTTGTATGGAGAAGAATGGGCAAGAAACTCCATACGTACTGTTTTAAAATCAATATTTGCATACAGAATCATACATAATAACACGCTATAGAAGTAAAGCAAAAAAAAAATGCGAAAAAAAAACTTACCTGTCAAACCGCCATATTTATCGGGAAAAAGCGCGCGAAACCACAGGTAACGTAGATAAAAAAAATAAATAGGGCACAGGCGTGCGTGCGCGTTCAACCAAGGCTGGCGCGCTACTGTTTATCCTTGGTTGTTACTTCTAATTTATATTCCATAAGTTTTTTACAGGTTCAATTTTCAAACAAGGAGTCTGGTTTCTAGTTTATGGTGTTTTAAATGTCCTTTTTTATGAAAGGGATTTTTTTAAAGGTTACTCTATGGTCGACTATACGTGTGACAATGGCTGAAAGATGTTCTGTTGCGCTACGCGTCGCAGGTTCGAATCCTACACGGAACAAATATTGTATGATAGGGTGTGTATGTGAATTTGTATGTTTGTAAACGTAGCTACAATACAGGAGAAATTTCTAGGGTGGGGCGAAGCAAACAAAAAAAAAACTTACATAACATAAAATCATGCCTGTAATCCCCGAAGGGTTAGGCAGAGGTGTACATAGTACACCCACATTTCGCCAGTTATGTTTAAGTCCCATGTAATAGGCGGCGAGCCTATTGCCATCAACCTGGGACTGGTGGGCCAGGCCTTGGATTTGACTGTTATGACCTACGGAAATTTTGTAAACGATTTAGAATATTTTTGACTGCCTCGTTGGTCTAGAGGTCACAAAGCGTGACTGCTAAGCATGAGGTCTTGGGTTCGATTCCCAGGTCGGGCAAAGTGTTATTGGGTTTTTCCATCAGGAATTTCTCAGTAGCAGCCTCGGAGTCTGGATTTATGCCCGGTTGATGGCAATAGGCTCGCCCCCTATTACATGGGACTAAAAAAACATAACTGGCGAAATGTGGGTGTACTAATGGGTACACCTCTGCCTAGCCCTTCGGGGATTACAGGCGTGATGTTATGTATGTATGTATGTATGTCGACTGCGTGAGTCCCCATAATTTCCTACTATCACCATTTTTATTAAAATGTGTATCCTTGTGTCGGATTATACTACTTATCACTACTTTTACCTAATTCGCTGTACCTGGCTATCTTTTATCCGAACTATGTATACATTGCAGTCTAAGAGCCTACAGTCGCGAGCTTTACGTCATTAGCATGGCTGAAATTCTGAGGGTAGTATAATAAGTATGTCGTTAAGCTTGACTGCCCCGTTGGTCTAGTGATCGCAAAGCGCGACTGTTGAGCATGTGGTCTTGGGTTTGATTCTCTGGTTGGGCAAAGTGTTATTGGATTTTTCCGTCAATAATTTTTCAGTACCTAGAAGGCTCGGTGTCTGGATTTGTGCCCGGTTGATGGTAATACGCTCGCCCCTTATGACACCTGCCTAGCCTTTTCCCAACTATGTTGGAGTTGGATTCTAGTGTAACCGGATGCAGCTGAATACCAGTATTTTACATGGAGAGACTGCCTATCTGACCTCCACAATCCAGTAACTGGGTAATACGATACCCCTTGGTAAGACTGGTTGTCAGACTTTCGAGCTTCTGACGACCCGTATGACAGCCGGGATCAACAGCTAAACGTGCTTTCCGAGGCACGGAATGAAGTCAGTAATGTCTAAGATAAACTTAGAAAATGAACATACATACATATGAATTGAAAACGTCGCATTGGTACCTGCCCGGATTCGAAGACACAACATCACGCATGAAAGCAGGCGTCTCAACCACTGAGCCATCACGATATCCACTCGCATTATAATGGGACTTAAACATAACTGGCGAAATGTGGATGTCTACACCTCTGCCTATCCGTTCGGGGATTACAGGCGTGATGTTAAATTATTTTTAAACTATATCCTAAAAATTCCTTGATACGGTATTACGCTGGGTTTTTAGGCAGACACGCGTGATAATGTTGTTTTTTCAGTATACGAGTATCAGGATAACATATCTTTAAAGGCTCGATTATTATCGAAAAGCTCATGGCCGTGAAAATATTGATTATTTTGCATAAAACACCGTGATCCTGGTAGCCTTAAGGCCTATGTCAATGTATGCTGGCTATTTTTGTTAGTTTGTTTGTCTACAGCCCACTTTGAGAATAAATTATTTTCTAGCGCCCCTATTTTTACCTAAAAAATGGTGTCGGTGATATTTGTCAAACTGTTGCTTTTCACTCTTACGATACGGCGATTTACAATCATGATTGAATATTTTAACTGCACACTAATATCATTAGTCTTAAAATACGGAATCAGTAATAAGTAAGTAAATAACTAGAAAATTAAATAATGTCACTGTCCTAGATAAGCGATTCTGACATCCATGGATGAATTTCTGACATGTGTCACCCGCACCATCTTAGAACGTACGGATTTTAGTAGATGAAATTACAATTCGCTCCCCAAGGCTCCACACAACGCCCCGATTTTTTTTCTGGGTCTCTTACCGCCCCCCTTCAGGCCTACAGCGCCCCACAAGGGGGACGTCATCGCCCACTTTTGGAAAGGCTGGTTTACACACAAATAACCTCAATAGCTTCTGCTCGCAAATTTATTACGGATTCCTAGTTTTTTTTTATATACCTAGATTATGTTACTCCCTGATAACGTAGCTTTCCATATGGCCAGGGTTGCGGGACGCCCGGGGTTGCGGGACGTCTTAACAGGATACCGTGGCCCCGGATCGTAAAGGGCAACAGAAGGAACAGGGTGGTTTTTTAGTCAGTAAAAGTCTGACAGACCCTTCCGCCCCACCCAGGGCGGAAGGACTCATTTGATGATTTTTACCACCTCAAAATTTTGTGCTTTCCATATGTAAGAGAACTTTTGAAATCGATTACTTACATAACTTAACATCACGCCTATTTTCCCTGAAGAGTTAGGCAGAGGTATACCCATTATTACACCCACATTTCGCTAGTTATGTTTAAGTCCCATAGGTTCAAAAAATCGCCCCACAGATGGCTCTATAATTTCGTTTCAATTTAGTATGAAACCTATTAATTTTGGCCTATTTGAGTAAACTATATTCCATTTTCAAATTGTGATTCATTCGCGACCATCGTTCTAGATAAACCAAACAGCTAAAAATTAATTCAGTAAAGGCCCCAAGATTGCATCAAATTGATAAAACCTAAACTAAAATATGTAATAATTCACTAACTGTAACTCGTATGTCAGTCCGTACGTCCCGAATAAATACATAATTTACCGCCATATTGTAAAATTAAATTGGCTGACACTGTTTTCGAACGCTACCGTTAGCGACGCCATCTTGGATTTTCGTATGCGTTCGGATAGACTTACTTGAATTTTTAATGTGTGTTTCTTATTTTGAATTTGAAATTACGTCATATTTTTTTCATGTTGTGTTATTTTTGTTTTGTGTAAAGATTTTTTAGTATATTATTAAATAGTTATATAGATAATTCAGTATATTAAAAAAAAACTAGCTATGAGCCAGAGGGTAGGCCTTTTTTTTGGGCCAATGGATCAGCATTGCCATGCAACGTGGCAATATTGCCAGTCTTTTGGGCACTCGCATCTGAAACTTGGAGGATGTGTTCTTTGTATAACATAGGCATTAGATAAGCAATATTTTTTCTAAATTCATCCCCGTGGTCTTCACCTCCGTGGGTCTAAAGTTTGTATGGGACGACGTGAATCCTTGGTCTAATATACTTCTGCATAAACATTATTATACAGATTTGATAGAATTAAAAACATATATAGGTATATTGAAATTCATCCCCGTATCGAGGCTTTTCGACTTCTACGCGGTCGAAGTCGTAGGAAAAAGCTATATATAATAATACATGACTTACTATACAATATTATTATATAGATTATATACTTATAGTTTACTGCCTCGTTGGTCTAGTGGTCGCAATATGTGCGACTGCTAAGCGTGAGGTCTTGGGTTTAATTCCCAGGTCGGGCAGTGTTATTGGGATTTTCCTTCAGAAATTTCTCAGTAGCAGCCTTGGAGTTTAGATTGTGCTCGGTTGATGGCAATAGGCTCGCCCCTATTACATGGGACTTAAACATAACTGGCGAAATGTAGGTGTACTAATGTGCACACCTCTGCCCAACCCTTCAGGGATTACAGGCGTGATGTTATGTTATAGCTATCAAATAATTGTAAGCAAAAATAATTCTTAAAATAATGGCGTTTATATTATAAAGAATAGTTAGGTTATTCATCATCTTTTTTAAAAACTATCTTTTTAAGAAAAAGATCAATTACCTACTTGTACAATCTTATCTTACTTCTCATTGCTAAAAATGCGTAAATTATGTACCGATGTTTGTTACACAATTACGCCAGAACGGCTGAACGGATCTGTGTAAAATTTGACACAGATATAGATTATAGAATTTTTGTGAATGATCTCTCTGGTACCAATAGACAACTTTTTTATTTTTTATTTTTTAGAATTTTTATTCCGGAAAAAACGATTCCCTTGTGGATATTGATATTGATATCAAACTTTGACGCGGACAACGTCGCGGGAAAAGGCTAGATACACAACCCTTGGACTATTATTCCATCCGTCATTCATAACATAACATTCATACATACAACATCAATAACTTATTAGCATCAAATAGTAGAACTGTCAATGAATGAACGGCCATAACACGCCTGTAATCCCCGAAGGGTTAGGCAGAGATGTACAGATTAGCACACCCACATTTCGCTAGTTATGTTTAAGTCCCATGTAATAGGGGGCGAGCCTATTGCCATCAACCGGGCACAAATCCAGACTCCGAGGCTGCTACTGAGAAATTCCTGATGGAAAAACCCAATAACACTTTATCTGACCTGGGAAAACACCATACTTTTCTATCAATGAAAACTTTTAGTATTCAAGCGACGACACAGGCGCAGTGGTTAAGAGATTGGCTGCAGACGCTGCCTGTCGCGGGTTCGATCCGCACGGAACATTTATTTGTATGGCATACAGATAGTTGTTCCGAGTCTAGCTGTCTGTGTATGTGAGTTTATGTGTTTGTAAACGCATCCACAATACTACAATAATTCCTATAGGAATATCGAAGATTACCACTTACAAACATACTTACAATTTTGTCTCTTTATAGTACTACTTTGGAAAATGATAGATACATCGACAAATCTATACTAGTATGAAAAAAGCTACTACTAGGAACTACTAGTCCGGATTGGAAAAAATATTTCTTAAATGTATCTGCATCTGTTTTTTTTAAAGTTTGACATGTCTATATGTGTCTGTCTGTGGCATAGTAGCTCCCAAACGGATGAACTAATTTTGATTTTTTGAAAGGTGAATTATTCGGTAGTGTTATACCTATTAATTTGATGAAAATCGATCCAAGATGGCCGCCACCACAGATTGGCGGATTATAAGATTTTTTTCCAAAATAGCTTGATTTTTTAACTTGAGCTTTTGTAAACAATTAAAAATCTTTCTTTCTTTCTGGCTAAGGTACCTCGTTTTCAGGGTTGCGGATTTCTTTTGAAAGAAATTCCGCGGCCCAGGAACGCAAAGGTCGTTACGAGGAACACGCATGGTTTTTAGTCAGTAAGTCTGTCATTTTCCGCTCTATAATTTCAAATCGATACCGCTTCTGAGATGAAGGGTCTTGACAGACGGACGGACGATCAAAAAAGTTATCCTACAAGGTTTCCGGTTTTTCCATTTGATCTATGGAATCCTAAAAAGGTACCTAGATTCCACAAGTAAGTAAACAGGAAGCCGAAAGCAAAAATAAGAAAAAAAATCTCTCGCAAATACTGACAATAAAAAAATTACCTACAAATTTGTATACTCCACCAACGCAACAAAATATCCGAACGAAAAACATCTTCATACAATATGGATGACGTACGTGCGTCACTGTCAACGGTAGGTAATGAATAGTATAATCTGTGTTTTTGAATTTAGAACGCGGACTGACGTTTGTTCGCAGTCAATATTTTTTGACCGTGAATTATGTTTTCTTTTTTTTTTTCGTTTTTGTCGATGTTTGTGTTTTGTTTTTTTTTAGGTTCTTTTTGCAGGGGCGGATTTTAACTTTTTGGGGCCCTGGGGCCTAGCTAATTTATTAAACAAATCGCCTGATTTTTTCAAACAAATTGTTAAATTATGTACCTACATAATATAAATAAATAATTAGGACATTAAGTCATCAATTATGTTACATGTAAGCTAATTTTGTTATCATAGCTGAGGCTGAATTGCTATATTGCGCAATGGAGTCGAGAGTGAGGCGATAAAATTCATTTTTTCATCATACTAAAAGAAGTTCTTTTTTTCAGCAACGGCTTGGGGCCCTTTATATTTCGGAGCCCTTCTATATGATTTCTTCCGCTCTAGGCGGAGCGGAATGGAGTGTCAGACTTTTACTAAACTAAAACCCTTCCGTGTTCCTCCTAAAGCTCTATGCGTTCCAGGGCCGCGGTGACTCTTTCGAATAAAATCCGCAATCATTGCAGGCCCTGGAGCCCTGGAGCCCTGGGTTGCACCCCAAAAAGCCTATATTTAGATCCGTCCCTGCTTATTAGACATGAATAATTAGCAGCCTCGAAATCTGGATTTGTGCCCGGTTGATGGCAATAGGCTCGCCCCCCATTACATGGGACTAAAAACATAACTGGCGAAATGTGGGTGTACCTACCTACTAATGGGTACACCTCTGCCTAACCCTTCGGGGATTACAGGCGTGATGTTATGTTATGTTTATGTTATGCTTAAATATGTGCTGGGTTTTTCCATCAGGAATTTTTAGTAGCAGCCTCGGAGTCTGGATTTGTGACCGGTTGATGGCAATAGGCTCGCCCCCTATTACATGGGACTCTCTGCCTAACCCTTCGGGGATTTTAGGCGTGATGTTATGTTATGTTACTTAGAGCGATAAAGTTCAATATTGTCCATCTGGTTTGGAAGAGGCTTTCACCGCAGAAGACGGCTCTTAGCGGCTTTGCGACCACTAGACCAACGAGGCAGTCAGTAGTTTGATTGGTCAAACCTAAAAAATCTCTGTATACTTTTAAAAGTCGTTAAAATAAACGTATTCCTTCAGAAAGGTCAGGTGCGCAGTACTCGTAACCGGCGTGCTTGTATGACGAGATGTATGAACGTAGATGAGGCGAAAGGAGTGTGTAAGGATCGTAGCTGGGGACGTTCTGTGGTTTCTGCCTGCCCCCACGGGAAAATGGCGTGAGTTAATGTATGTATGTTTATAATAAACGTATAAGTTTTATAAACCCATAAACAATATATTATGTGCATAAGATATACTAGCTTGAAACGTGACGGTAAGAGCCACGTTTTCTAATCTTTGTGTAACAATTATGAATAACAGATAAACACACAGATATTATTATAATTATTATTATTATTATAACTAGCCTGTACTGTCCCACTGCTGGGCAAAGGCCTCCCTTCATTCCTTCCATTTCTCGCGATTTTGCGCTTCGTCTTGCCAATTCTCAAGGAAGCCCACCAAGTCGTCCCGCCGTCTCCTTCTTGGTCTGCCGCGTCCCCGTCTTGTCGTTTTGATGGATCTTTGACAGACCTTACGGGTCGTCAGGAGCCCGAAAGTCTGACAGCCAGTCTTACCTAGGGGCATCGTATTACCCAGTTACTGGGTTGTGGAGGTCAGATAGGCAGTCGCTCCATGTGAAATATTGGTATTTAGCTGCATTCGGTTAGACTGGAAGCCGACCCCAATATAGTTGGGAAAAGGCTAGGCAGATTCATTGGATGCAAGCAACAGTGTCCAGTCCTGAAGTAAATACATACATAAACTCACGCCTTTTTCCCATGGGGGTAAGCAGAAACCACAGAACACCACCTGTTAAAATTCTTACATACTCCTTTCGCCTCGTCCACGTTAATACATCTCGTCATACAAGCACGCCGGTTATGAGTACTGCGCACCTGACCATTCTGAAGAACCTCACCAATAAGGTCAGTGTAGGTCTTCCTAGGGCGCCCCTCCCTGCGTTGCCACTCACATCTGTCATAAAAAGTGTGCTTCGATAATGAAGAATAACTTATAATCTACTTCTGATCAGATTTCAAGGCTGTATCTATGGAAAACCAGAAACAAGCCCAGTTTTTTTTCATTGTTTCAAATTATTCGAAAAAAAAACAAACGAAATTCAAACTTTTTGGTATAGCAACAAGGATTGAATCTATTATATACTATCTATTAGTAAGTCTAAACCAATATTATAATATAAAGAGGTTAAATTCATTGTTTGCTTGTTTGTTTGTAAGTGGTAATCTCTGGAATTACTGGTTCGATTATAAATTTTCAGTATTGGATAGAAAGCTACAATATTGAACCTCTGCCGCCTCGTTGCCTCTACTGCCTCGTTGGTCTAGTGGTCTCACAGCACGACTGCTGAGCATGAAGTCTTGGGTTTCATTCCCAGGTAAAGTGTTATTGGAGTTTTCCATCAGGAATTTCTCAGTAGCAGCTTCGGAGTCTGGATTTGTGCCTGGTTGATGGCAATAGGATCGCCCTCTATTACATGACTGACGAAATGTTGGTGTAATAATGGGTACACCTCTGCCAAAACCCTCGGGGTTTACAGGCGTGATGTTATGTTACAATATACAGATATATACAGGTATATATGAGTTTATGTACTTGTGTACGATTAAACTTGTTTAGATTTTGTTTTCAATTATTTTAAAATTTCATATCTGATTATTTCCTCATGTACAATTTTTTGCACCTGCTTTGTTATCTCTTCACCACCTTTGGCTGACTGGTAGAGAATGCCTAAGGCATTAAGTCCGCCTTTGTACTTTTTTGTTGCATAAAGTTTAAATAAATAATAAATAAATAAATACAGAAATATTTTAATAGGATTTAGCGCATTAATCTTAAGGTTTTTTTGGCTGGGCCGTTAGGCTCAAGGTCCATCGGGTTTGATTCTCAGGTCGGCCAATATGTTATTTTGTATTTTCATTTAGAAATTTTTCAGTAGCAGCCCGGAGTTTGGAAGTTGATGGTGTGACACCCTCATGCCTCGGAAACCCTGAAAAGCCATTTATTCCCGACTGTCAGTAAACGTAACATCACGCCTGTAATCTTGGAAGGGTTAGGCAGAGGTCTACTCATTAATACACCCATATTTCGCCAGTTATGTTTAAGTCCCATGTAATAGGGGGCGAGCCTATTGCTATCTACCATGCACAAATCTAGACCCCGAGGCAGCTACTGAGAAATTACTGATGGAAAAACCCAATAACACTGCCCGACCTGGGAATCGAACACAAGACCTTATGCTCAGCAGTCGCGCTTTGCGACCACTAGACCAACGAGGCACGTTACGAGTAAGGAAATGATTTTTTCGAAAATTCAATAAAAAATGGCAGAAATTGCACCCGCGCGGAGCCGGGACATTTCGCTAGTAAATAAACAAAGTAACTACTTAAAAACAAAAAAAGAGGTTGTCAAAAAAACATGGAAACGCGCAAGCTTCCTTAAAAAAAAAATGATTGCATAAACAATTGTCTTGGATTTTTTTTTCGGGAATATTTCGCGCGTCGCCGTCAAGGAAGGTCGGCTGTCGTTAGCATATGCATGTACTTTGAACGTTATTTCCGTGAAATATTACGATTTTTGGAGATCCTTTGAAACTACAAGGTCTGCCACCCCCATTCGTCAGCCAGTAAGACTCTGACAGACTCCACCGCCCTGCCAAAGCCGAGGACATCCCGACAGGGTCCATGATTGTTTCTATATTTATTTTACCACCTGTCAAGTACATTATGGATTGCAATTAGGGTTGCCAGGTCGTCAAACCTAATAGCCGGACAGACCACTCAGTTTGGCCGGACATTTGGGTAAAAATACCGGACTCCCTACATTATTGTGCATTTTATGTCTCTGTATTAATTGGTACGACAATTTTTTTCATGTATAAGGAAGCATTTTTTATTATTATCATAAATCTTGTTAAATGCTAATCTAATTAAAAATATAAAATACGGATGCAAAATCAGTCTAAGTACTTTATTATTAATCAGTCATATAAAGTCATCAGCCAAAATTAAATTCTAGACAAACATTTATCAACATTATTAACTAAAAACCTAACAAAATCCGGACAAGCCGGACACCGTTTATCTTGGACGGACACGCCATCAAAAAGCCTAACTATGTCCGGCTTTATACGGACGCCTGGCAACGCTAATTGCAATAAATGATTAAATTTGATTTGAACAAAAAACAGCGCTAACCTTTCTTTTTATTTTTAGTGCGCGTTTGAAATCTTCATGGACTTACTCCGAAGGGGAATTTGCATTTGCAGCCTTTGTGCCCGGTTGATGGCAATAGGCTCGCCCCCTATTACATGGGACTTAAACATAACTGGTGAAACCTGGATGTATTAATAGAACCTCTGCCTAACGGGGATTACAGGCGTGAATTATATTATGGTGTATACAGAACCTATTTTAATCCAAATCAAAATGGCCCACACAAAAATATTCCGGCACTTTTTTGCCCGACTCCGAAAACGGAATAAATTGGGTCAACATGGCTGGCAACAAAAAATATAACATATTTACATTGAAGTTATTGCGTCTTGTTTTTAAGAAACTAATATTGTTTTCAGGGCCCGATCTAAGGACCCCTCCTTGGCATGGCTTGATCCCCCGATCAAGCCGGGCAAATGCCATTTATTTTTCTTTTTGAGTTGGTAAAAATCATCAAATGACTCCTTCCGCCCTGGGTGGGGCGGAAGGGACTGTCAGACTTTTACTGACTAAAAAACCACCCTGTTCCTTCTGTTGCCCTTTGCGTTCCGGGGCCACGGTATCCTGTTAAGACGTCCCGCAACCCCGGCAGGCGTTGGCCCCGTTAGGGGCCCCGTCCCTGTGCTGACAGCTCTTTGAGGCCGGGCAAATGCCTGGAGCGGCAAAATTGAACGTGCCGGGCGGTTGCACGAAGTCCAACATACTCTCATGAATTTTTGTATACTTGTTCAGAAGCCGTAGTAGACTAACGTATGAGAATATCGTATAATTAAATCGATATCACAATCATCATATCATATCTTCTGGCATCGGTAATGGAAAACATTGCGAGGAAACCTGGGACTTACTGTTGCACTCAAACCATGTCAGAGGCCCTTGAAGCTCTTTAGAAACTCTGACACTAGGGTGTGTGGGGTCGTAAGACCTTACTGCCCACACGATAAAGAAGAATATGACATATCAATATTATCCCACAAATGGCAACTCATGCATTATAATGGTGTGAGTGTAAAGGGCGTCGAATATTATTTTTGCCCGGAGCGGCTTAATAGCTAGATCGGGCCCTGAATGTTTTCGGTCTAAAAACGGACACTGCAATTTGTTAGGCTGACAAAAAGTTTGCTGCGTAGTGAAATCTAACACTCGCTTTTTCAACCGACTTCAAAAAGGAGGAGGTTCTCAATTCGACGCGTATGTTTTTTTTTTTTTTTTTTGTTTTTTTTTTTGTGTGTTTGTTCAACGATTACTCCGCCAATTATGAATCGATTTGGATGATTCTTTTTATGTTTGAAAGAGTATGGTCCCGAATAGGTCCCATAGGAATATTGTCATGATCTGATGATGAACTTTGGAGATATGGAACGGAACTCCTTATAAAATCACAGCAGAACCGCCGTAACAAGAAAAATTGCTTTGTATAAACGTGTAATCGATGACTGACTGAAGGAAGTGGGGAGGGGGTACGTCAACCCCCCTCTTACCACTTTCCAAAATTAAATATATCGTGTGAGGTATTGTTTGAAAGGGCTTTATGTAAGGATTTCAAACATTAACACACAAGCACTAAAAAGTGAAAAATAAAAAGCTTTTTTACAAAAAAAGATCACCGCCTTAAAAAACCACAAAATAAAAAATAACTTTAGCTTGGAAGTCGGTGGCAATACCTACATAACAAGAAATAAAACCAAAGCCGCCGACTTCCTAGCTAAAGTTATTTTTTATTTTGTGGTTTTTTCAACTCTCCAATTTTTATTTGGTAGTTGACACCTTTATAAGTACTTGACATTTGTCAAACTGTTGCTTTTCACTCTTGAACGTAACGGCGATTTACAATCATGATTGAATATTTTAACTGCACACTAATATCATAATCGTAAAATACGGAATTAGTAATAAGTAAGTAAATTACTAGTAAATTAAATAATGGTGTCGATTGTTCATAAACTAGACTACATTTACAGAATTGACAGGACGGTGACATTAAAGAACTAAGTTAGCGATGTCAAATTAGTTTTGCCTTGAACTTCTCCGTATTTTTAATCCATACGTTTTAAGATGTCAACTATATGGATGCGTCAGATTGATTAAATTTGACAGCTCTTATTTACATTAAGTATATATACAATACGTCTCTTTCTTGTTTTATTGGACAGAAAAAGATGGAAATCGTCTAATTTTAGTTTAGTTTTGTGACCAAGGCAATCGGCACCACTGTCACTGACTTAGTTATGCGATTCTGACATCCGTAGATGAATTGCTGACATGTGTCACCCGCACCTTCATAGGACGTATGGAATATAAGAGCGTTTAGGCCGTATGTCATTCATACTTTTAAGTCCTTATTCTTCAAAATTGATGAACCGATTTTAATGAAACACACACATAAACAGGATACATAGGTCTAAAAAGTCAGTTGAGAATTTTTACTTAAAAAAAATTTGTTTAAGCAAAATTCGACCGAATTTAACATTTCCATTGAAACAGAGATTTCCATAAATATCTTTTTTTTTAATAAGAAATTTCGAAAATTTTCTCAACTAATTTTTTAGACCTATGTATCCTGATTATGTGTAGAAAGTGCCCATGTCTTGGATCCCTGCGCTTGCCAAGGTTGTTCCGTGGATGGATGACTATCTTTACACACAGATTGTTCCCGGCTGTCATGCGTGGATCCTTGACAGTCGTTACAGGTCGTCAGAAGCCCGAAAGTCTGACAACCAGTCTTACCAAGGGGTATCGTATTACCCAGTTACTGGGTTGTGGAGGTCAGATAGGCAGTAGTTACATGTAAAATACTGGTCTTCGGCTGCATCCGGTTAGACTGGAAGCCGACCCCTATGTAGTCGGAAAGAGGCTAGGCAGATTGGTTTTTGTCTCCTATAAGTCACTCTTCAAGATATTCATGAAATGCTTAACAATAGGTACAATTAACCGCCGCGGAGGGGTCGCCCTAGAAAGACCTACACTGACCCTATTGGTTAGGTTCTTCAGAAAGGTCAGGTGCGCAGTACTCGTAACCGGCGTGCTTGTACGACGAGATGTATAAACGCGGATAAGGCGAAAGGAGGATGTAAGGATCGTAGTAGGTGGCGTTCTATGGTTTCTGCCTACCCCCATGGGAAAAAGGCGTGAGTTAATGTATGTATGTTTATGTATGCTTACTTAATCCCGTACTGTTATAACTGTAACAGTCATTGCATCACCGCAAGCAATGTCCCTTGGAATTGCGCAAGCGCATCATTTGATGTACTGCCCTATTTGTCTTATTTATAGGTTACTGGAGTAGGTGAATTAAAAACAGTTAAGGTTAAAGATTTTAACTTTTTAATTTGTTTAAAATGTCCTTCGATATGTTTGATTGTCCAGCTACAGGCAAGGTCTGTGATCGATTTACGAATACAAATTAATTTGGTCTTTATACAAATGAATAAAGGTGAATTGTTGATTGCCTCGTTAGTCCAGTGGTCGCACAGCACCACTGCTGAGCACGAGGTCTTAGCTTCGATTGCCAGGTCGTGCTAAGTTGCTGATTTTATTCGAAAGAGTCATCGCAGCGAGTTTCCTACCAGATACCTATACAAATAGAGTTAATTTAACATTTATATAATTAGTATGCACGGAAAAGCCCAATAAAACTTTGCCCAACCTGGGAATCGAGCCCAAAACCTTACACTCAGTAGTCACAAGACTAACGGGAAGTCAATAAGTGAATGTCGCCAATTTTTCCGGCACCACCCCTTGACCAATCAAATTCGTCGAAAGCATCCATAAAACAAGAAACAAATGACGTCAGAAAACGGAGAAAGATCTTTCCTTGTTATTTAGACAGGGTCGGACTGGGAGTTTGTGGGGCCCTGGGCTAAAACTAGTTCGGGGCCCACGTAATTGTTTAAAGTAATTGCCATTTTGTCAAAACACTATTATTATTTTTTTATTTTTATTTTAAAACTTATATCTATCATTACAGAGAAACCTATTGCGATAGTGTAGGTACATGTCAGAACACTTATCCTAATTTTTTACTAAGACTGATTACACACTTAAAGCTGTTTTTATAATAATCTGTAAGGTACTCAATAGGAAACAAATTATGTAGTATTGTCCTAATGATACAAGAAATCTAAGCTGGTCTTACCAGTCGAGGCTGAATCGCAGCTTGAGCCAAGCGTGGCAAAATCGACGTCCACGATATACATAGATATTTTTAATTTATTTTTGGCCTGCAGTTCATAAAGCCTTTGCATAGATCCGGATTTGTATTTCAAAATGTTATTTTTCATAAACCGCCCCTGTATTTCAAAATTTTGTTTCATCTTAAATAGGGGCCCCCACCTTTCTATTCGGGGGCCCTAAACTGCAGCCTACATAAATCCGCCCCTGCATTCCCCCACTAACAGCTCGCGATACATTTCCAGAAACTGTTTACGTCCAAGAGAAATAAGTCAAATCAATTATACATTCGGAAAAGTCGAATTTCTAAAACAAGTCCAGTTTCCTAACTCATGCGCGGGAGAGGGATGGAGATACAGAATTCAGGACGTCAGAAAGAGATGGCAGATAACAAATGATGAATGGAGTAGGTAGGTGGAGAGTGTTGCAATACTGTCATTGAAATCGTATTTATAGTAGAAAACACTTGTTTTTTGTCTTCTTTGTCTTTGTATGGCCTATTTCGGGGCAGAGAAGCGGCCTAAATAAACACTAGAGCATGGGTTCCAAGCTTGTGGGTAATTACCCCTGCGGGTGTTAAACACCTTTTCTGAGGGGGTTATAATACCTAGTCATCATCTGCCTAGCCTTTTCCCAACTATGTTGGGGTCGGCTTCCAGTCTAACCGGATGCAGCTGAATACCAGTATTTTACATGGAGCGACTGCCTATCTGACCTCCACAACCCAGTAACTGGGTAATACGATACCCCTTGGTAAGACTAGTTGTCAGATTTTCGGGCTTCTGACGACCCGTAACGACTGTCAAAGATCCACATATGACAGCCGGGACCAACGGCTTAACGTGCTTTCCGAGGCACGGAGGAGTCTCGGTGTGTAAAGATGGTCACCCATCCACGGACCAACCCCGGCAAGCGTAGCTTAACCTGACGGATCGACCCATGCGGCTGTTATTACTTAGCCACGAGCTCCTCCTAATACATAGTAAACAATATAAAAAAATTACTTATTAAAATAAAATGTTATTTTTTCACTAGATCTAAGAATGTACTTTCTAAATACATTTATGCAAAAAATATTACCCAGTATCGTATTACACAGTTACTGGGTTGTGGAGGTCAGATAGGCAGTCGCTCCATGTAACGTACTGGTATTCAGCTGCATCCGGTTAGACTGGAAGCCGACCCTAACATAGAAAAATAGGAAAGAAGAGTAGGAATAGGAAATTAAGCCTACTTATAATGATATGACTGTACCGGAAGAGACTGTCAGACTTTTACTGACTAAGGAACCACTCTGTTCCTTCTGTTGCCCTTTACGTTCCGGGGCCACGGTATCTTGTTAAGACGTCCCGCAACCCCGGCAACTATTAATGCCTGACACTGGCACCGATTCCTTTGTTCGCAAAACATAACAAAACATAACATAACATAACATAACATCACGCCTGTAATCCCCGAAGGGTTAGGCAGAGGCGTAGCCATTAGTATACCCACATTTCGCCAGTTATGTTTAAGTCCGTTGTAATAGGGGGCGAGCCTATTGCCATCAACCGGGCACAAATCCAGACTCCAAGCCAGCTACTGAGAAATTACAGATGAAAAAACCCAATAACACTTTGTCTGACCTGGGAATCGAACCCAAGACCTCGTGCTCAGCAGTCGCGCTTTGCGACCACTAGACCAACGAGGCAGTTGTTCACAAACTACACTAAAATTGGAGAATTGGCATCTCTTACTAACATACAGCGAAAGAAAAGGACGGTGACATTTCAGAACTAAGTTAGAGATGTCTAATTAGTTTTGCCTTGAACTTTTCCATGTTTTTACAATTGCGTTCTGACATGTCAACTTTATTTTCATGTAAGTTTAAGATTAACTAAAACTTAGAGGTCTAATTTATTTCCGCCTCTTTCTTGTTTTATTTTTAGTTTAGTTTGTGAACTAGGGAATCGGCACCATTTTAATACTATGCGCCTTTTAAAACGTGCGCAAAAGTAGCCCAAATCTCATGGAAAGAGTGCAAGGATTTCATAATTTTCTTCGAATGTAAACAAAGAAATGAGGTGAGCAACAACGATAGGATTTTATAGAAATATCCGGCAAGTATGAGACAGACTCACATAGGTACGAAGTTTTCCGAACGGCTATAGGCTCGCCCCCTATTACATGGGACTTTGCCCGACTTGAAAATCGAACCCAAGACCTCAAACTCATCAGTCGCACAGTGCTACCACCAGACCAACGATGCAGTCCCGATTTTTTTACTACAACATCCCGATTTTCCAAAAAAAAGGTGTCAACACTAAACGTGCCTCTACCTGTAGACGTGACACACAGCATGTGATCGCTGTCCCAATTTCTAAGTCCCACAACGAGGTCACAGCCTCTCTTAACCAAAACAAAGACGTGATTGTTGGAAATTTTATAATAAATCTATTTTTAACCGTCAAATATGGTTTTGAAAATAGGTCGGGAAAGGGCATCCTTCGGCTTTGACAGTTCGGCGAACGGTGGGTAGGTGAACCTTTTTGATATTAAAAACAAGATGGCGTAATGTCAGACAATTAAAAAGATTACTAGACTAATACCAGCCTGTTACTGTCCCACTCAAACCATGTCAGAGGCCCTTGAGGCGGTTTAGAAACTCTGACACTAGGGTGTGTGGGGTCGTAAGACCTTACTGCTCACACGATAAAGAAGAAAGATTAAAATGGTAGACACATATGTGTACCCACACATAATATCATGACTGTAATCCTCGAAGGGTTAGGCAGAGGTGTACCTACCCATTAGTCTACCCACATTACGCTAATTATGTTTAAGTCCCATGTAATAGGGGGCGTGTCTATTGCCATCAACCGGGCACAAATCCAGACTCCGAGGCTGCTACTTAGAAATTCCTGATGGAAAAACAAAACAACACTTTGCTGACCTGTGAATTGAATAAAAGACCTCATGCTCAGCAGTCGCGCTTTGCGACCACTAGACCAACGAGGCATTCAAACTATTAAAGGCACTTTTAACAAAAAAAACACATACATAAACTCACGCCATTTTCCCATAGGGGTAGGCAGAAACCACAGAACGCCATCTGCAACAGAAAAGCAAAAAACACAAAAAAATACAATTTATAATATTGAATCTAGTTGCCCATTCCAAAAGGTAGTTTCGTATGGAGAAGAATGAGCAAGGAACTCCAAACCAGATCAGGAATAACCCGTAGGCCATACAAATATTGGTTCCGTGCGGGAATCGAACACGCGACACGCAGCGCAGAAGCTTATCGCTTAGCCACTGCGCCAACCACGTCGACAATTTTTTTTTATTAAATAAGTTTTGTTTTTTATTTAATTTTAAATAAGTTTTTGGAAAAGTAAGTTGAATAAAATATTTTAAATATGTTGAAAAATGTGTCATAGACCCGGAACGTCTGTAGGTCTTACAAACATTTGTCCCGTGCGGGAATCGAACGCCGTACCCAATCATTCAGCGACAAACACGTCGTAATAAAAAATAACATATAAAAATAGGAAAATCCAAAGAAAATGATAGAAATCAGTGGATTGTTTCCATGCGAAACTAGGGCGGGTCACTAGTCAAGCGCGGTCACAGCCTGAAATATTGGAAGGGGTCACTTAATCCATACTAATATTATAAATGCGAAACTGTGTCTGCCTGTCTGTTACCTCTTCACGCTTAAACCGCTGAATCGATTTTGATATAATTTGGCATGGAGATAGTTTAAGACTCGAGGAAGGACATAGGATAGTTTTTATCCTGGAAATCACTCCTTAAGGCGGCGAAATGGGGGGGTGGAAGTTTGTATGCAAGTACGATATGAGCAAGTTCCACGCGGACGTAGTCGTTGGCAAAAGCTATGTACAATATGTAGAGTAAATTAGACTTTATTGCAAAATACGCAATTTTATTGCACACTTTATACAAATGGAAGTCTTTTTTTTTTGGCAATATTTGAGACGTCTCTGAATGAATATATTTTATAAGAGCTAAACCTGTATATTGTAAATTTTTGAAAGATTTTTCCATTTGACGTGAACGATTTTGGGGGGTAAAGTCCCCTGTGCCTCCTCCCCTCTCCTTCAAACTGCACCTGTCTCTAGTTTAAGCGAAAAAAAGCAAAAAAACACAAAATCAAAACAATATATTGTGTTCGATGTCCGCAAATCAAAGAAACCTTTTTTTGCGGTTCCGGAACTTAAATCCTCATACATTTTCTACTACATTTCTTTACAAACAACAGCAAATGACATTTGTAAATTCAAAATACGAATGCAAATTTGGCGCGCTCACTATAAATATGGCCGCCCGACCAACAAAACGTCAGTGCAGCCGGAATTGTCGTTCCCGCCACCGGTGTAGCCACTCTAAAAAATCTTTCTCTAAAAAATTAAGATGTTGAGTGCACTCTTCTTATTAGCCGTCTTTTTAATAGCGGTGTACAAAATCTATTTTAATAAAACCGTAACTTATAAAAAAATTACAAAGTACGGTGATAATAAAACTATGATTTTGAAAGAGGCTCCGGGGCCGACTCCTTTGCCTATAATAGGCAATTTGCACCTATTAGGCAAGCACGAATCTCCATTCCAATCATTTACTGATCTTGCTAAAGATTACGGCGACATATTCAGTTTAAAATTGGGAAATACAAAATGTCTAGTTGTCAATAACTTAGATTTAATTCGGGAAGTATTGAATCAAAATGGAAAATTTTTCGGCGGTCGTCCTGACTTCATACGATTCCATCAGCTGTTTGCTGGAGACAGAAATAATTGTAAGTACCTTTTTTCTACTTTATCCTTATTTTTGTGTGTACATAACTTTTTTTTTTTACTCCTCCGCTATTCTTTTCTGATTAATTTCGTTGCGGGACTCAAGACAGTTAATCGTTTCTCTGGGACTCGTCGAGCTTCATTGCCTCGGCGCTTTTCTGGTGGCCTCCACTGTTGATTCTGGCTTTCAGGAGTTGCAGTGGGTGGGAACAGTGAGGGCTTGTCTGTGTGTTTTTTTCTTGACTGTTTTTGCGGTTGTGAGGACTGTTAGTCTATTTTTTTTTATTCGGTGTCCAAAGGGTGTCAATTCGGGCTATAATATTTGCTGTTCGTCTGTCACAGGGCTGTCAAATTCTAATAGATACTTACTTGAAATTTTCAGTGTTTATTATGTAGTATGGTCGCTATAATAACATAAATAAAAAAGATAAGAATTAAAAGGGGATACAAAAGACCAGTTTTTTCGGCGATTTTATCAAATACTAACACCCTTCGCGACTTCGTTCTTAAGCGTGTTTTTCTGACGGATTCCTAATTTTTTGATAAAAAATTATAGCTTAAAGCACTCAGTGATAACGTAGCTTCTAATTTGTGAAAGAATTTTCAAAATCGGTTCAGTAGATCCAGAGATTACCCCCAACAACCATAAAAACTTTACCTCTTTTCGTGAAATTTAAAAATAATTTCTTTCAGTCCCATATTTTTTCAAAAAACTCGTTTTTTTTGTGTATTCATTGTAACTGTCCTATTTGAAAAGAAATCCCGATTATTTTAACATCCCGTCCCGGAATTTGACACACTGCACTTGACATCACTAGTTCTAAAGCCTTATTTACGGTTCAGGACACTTAATTTTTTATTTTCTATTATGTATTTAGTTTATATCTATATTCAAGTATATTATTGTGTATTGTCCATCACTTTCACGTGAATAAATAGTTTTTCTTTCTTTCTTTCTTTAGACGATTATTACGAAATATCGTGCGATCTTCTTTCTTTATCGTGTGGGCAGTAAGGTCTTACGACCCCACACACGCTAGTGTCAGAGTTTTTAAACCTCCTCAAGGGCCTCTGACATGGTTTGAGTGGAACAGTAAGTCCAGGTTTCCTCACGATGTTTTCCTTCACCAATGCCAGTGATGTTCAAGATAAACTTTAGAAAGTACATATGTCGTAGTGTCGTGATGGCCCAGTGGTTAAGGCGCCCGCCTCTCATGCATGAGATTGTGGGTTAAATTCCGGGCAAGTACCAATGCGAATTTTTCAATTCATATATCGTGCGATTACAGAATATTTCTCGCTCCGTCAAAATCAGCGTTTTACTCGTTTCTCGCTTAACGCTGTCAGTTTGACGGGAGGTTTATGCGCATTAAAATGCGCGGGAAATTCTGACAGCAAAAAGTATCGACATAAAATGAATTGCATTTTTTTTTAATGAATGAATCGCAACGCGTATCGTGCTTATTAATCAATAATGAGGAAGTTGCTGATTAAGAATATTTCAGCGTGTTGTTTATGATGTATTTTGTAAACTGATACGATTATTTAAACGTCTATGTCTCGCCTGATAAAATAATGCGTAATTTTAGTGTCGTTAGGCTAGCGTAGTTGCCTTTCAAGCAGTTTCATCGTATGCGAGTCCATTTTGCCCTTGCCTGGTATTTTTGAGATATTGGGTGGCCTAGTTGGGCGACTGCTTCGTTGGTCTAGTGATCGCAAAGCGCGACTGCTGAGCCTTAGGTTCGATTCAAAGGTCGAGCAAAATGTAATTGAGTTTTTCCATCAGGAATTTCTCAGTAGCAGCCTCGGAGTCTGGATTTGGGCCTGGTTGATAGCAATTGGTTTGCCCCCTATTACTTGGGACTATGCCCGACTTGGGAATCTAACCTATCTAAGCTCAGCAGTCGCGCAGTGCTACCACTAGACCAACGAGGCAGTCTTGATTTTTTTGACTACAAAATTCCGATTTTCTCCGGCACTTAAACGTAGGTAACAAGCGTGTCCGTTTGCCTACTTATGGGTACACCTCTGCCAAACCCTTCGGGGAATACAGGCGTGATGTTACGTTATGTATGTGGGTGGCCTAGAAAAATTTTATAGTCGAGGAGGCAAGATTTAATATCTAAATAAATTGCTTATAACGTACGTAAGAAATGCGCTCATATTACTTTTGACTGTATGACTGTGTATGTTATTACCTAAATTAGGTGTCATACTATATCTCTGTACTGTCCAAGTCATAAGATTCTGTGTTACATGAGGTTATAGAATCGATATCCAGGCTAGTACTGATGTGAGTTGAAATCTATCTATTTATCTTAGGGTTCATTTTTAAATCATCAAATTTCATTTCATTTCATTCGTCAGAATATTCACCCCCTCCTTAGGGGGTCCCCACATCCTCCCAAAAAAAGTCCAAAGTTTGTATGGATTAATTAACTTCGACGCGAACGCGGGATAGTAAATAATAATAATTATACCAACCTATTATTGTCCTACTGCAGTACAAAAGCCTCTTCTTATACAGAGAAGGCACGAGCATTGATCACTGTCCTTGCTCAAGGCGGATTGGCGATTCAGACTTTAATTTATTACAATCTTTTGTCTGCGACTTCGTTCGCATAAATATCGGTTATCGCGGACATAGAAGAAGTCGCGAAAATAAAAAGTAGCTTGTTTCCTTTCTTGGGGTTCAGACTCACCCCGTACCAAACATCACAATCCGTTCAGTGGTTTAGTCGTGGCGCGTAACAGACAAACAGACAGTTACTTTCTCATTGATAAAATAAGTAAGAATTAGTAAGATTTTTGAAGTTTACGAAAAAGAAGATTCCTCTATGGTTTAACATACATAAACTCACGCCTTTTTCCCATGGGATAGGCAGAAGCCGCAGAACGCCACCTGCTACGATCCTTACATACTCCTTTCGCCTCGTCCACGTTCATACATCTAGTCATTCAAGCACGCCGGTTACGGGTACTGCGCACCTGACATTTCTAAAAAAAAAAAATGTTTAATCGCTTCCGCTTATGGTTTGAGCCACCCGTCCTTGGGAGCTCGCGTTCAAGTTACCATAACAACTTAAATATTATTATTTCATTAGTACCGTATTACTATTATTAAATGTCTGTTTCTTATCACCTAGGCGCCAGTTCGACATTGGTAGGTCAGCAGGAATTAAGGTCAAACATGGTATTAGTAGTTTATTGTCTATGGCAGGTAGAGGTGTCAACGTTTTGTCTGTCAAAAATAGTAGCTGTATTCTAAAAGAAGTTCTCTTTAACTACTATTTTTGACAGTAAAAATATGGCAATAGGCTCGCCCCATATTACACGGGACTTAAACATAACTGGCGAAATGTGGGTGTACTAATGAGTACACCACTGCCTCACCCTTTGGGGATTACAGGCGTGATGTTATGTAAAAATATAGTAGGTAGGTAAAAATTGAACAAACTGTGATTAACTGACCGACTCCTTGTCATTTTTCATATTTTTAAAATGTCAACTATAATTGTATGGATGTGTCAGATTTACTAAATTTGACAGCTCTTATCGTGATGGCCCAGTGGTTAAGACGCCCGCCTCTCATGCATGAGGTTGTGGGTTCAAGTCCGGGCAAGTACCAATGTTAATTTTTCAATTCGTGTGTATTTTCTAAAGTTTATCTTGGACATCACTGGCATCGGTGAAGGAAACATCGTGAGGAAACCTGGACTTACTGTTCCACTCAAAACCATGTCAGAGGCCCTTGAAGCGGTTCAGAAACTCTGACACTAAGGTGTGTGGGGTCGTAAGACCTTACTGCCCATACGATAGAGAAAGAAAGCACCATCTCCATAATTTCAATTTAAAAACTAAAACACGCGTTCGATATTTAAAATTAGGCTATCGTTATAAATGTCAATACCAAAAACAATGTAATTCTATATTCAAATTGTTTATTACTAGACATCACTTCCTACTTACAATAGCATTTATTCGTAATACGAATCCTTGCAAGAAGGTATTTATAAAAAAAAATTGACATACATTCTATAAAATGCTTCAAAATCATTTATTTTGAGACGTAATTCGTTGAATAGGTATTATAACATTACGACTATCCTCGACGGGTAATTGCAGTAGTCTATCTATATAACATCACGCCTGTAATCCTCGAAGGGTTAGGCAGGCCCATTAGTACACCCACATTTCGCCAGTTATGTTTTAAGTCCCATGTAGGAAGGGAGCTTATTGCCATCAACCGGACACAAATCCAGACTCCGAGGCTGATACTAAGAAATTCATGATGGAAAAACCCAATAATATTTTGTCTGACGTGGGAATCGTACCCAAAAGCTTATGCTCAAGGAGCCGGTCAGTTAGTCCGAAAAATGAAGCTAGTTGCTCGTTCCAAACCGAAGGTAGGCCTCTATGGAGAAGAACGAGCAAGAAACTCCACGGCACTCTTTTAAATTAGGTTTTTACAAAATCCTGGTTACATTATTCTTGTTCATTCTACATGTGATCACAATGAAGATGAATATAAAACCGTAGTAAAAAATAACAAAAATGTAAGCCACAGTATGACAGCCGGTCCGTTTAGTACCCTTTCGTTGCGGAACCCTAAAAACGATCAAATTTACGTAACGTTCAATCTGCGGACTCGTGATAGGTGGAATTAATAAATAATGTATTCTTTATTTACAAGTTTACGCGCCATTAATTTGAGTTATTGATTTGAACTTAAGTTTAGAAAAAGCTTGAAAGAATCAGAGCGTGTTGAATCTATAAGTAACTTCGTTAGCGTTTGTTTAGCTTAAGAAGTTATGAAGGGGTTTAAAAATACACTAAACAAAGTAGAAACATAACATAACATCTCGCCTGTAATCCTCGAAGGGTTAGGCAGAGGTGTAACCATTAGTACACCCACATTTCGCCAATTATGTTTAAGTCCCATGTAAAAGGGGCGCGAGTCTATTGCCATCAAGCAGGCACAAATTTAAACTCCGAGGCTGCTACTGTGAAATTCCTGATGGAAAAATCCAATAACACTGCCTGACCTGGGAATCGAACCCAAGTCCTTATGCTCAGCAGTCGCGCTTTGCAACCAAAGGGCCAGCGAGGCAGTTATCTAGATTAAAAATAACGGAATTTCTAGTTTGGGGATCCGATACAAAAAACGTGTATTTTGTATGTAATAGTGTTATTTTTGTGATACGGAACCTGTAGTGACCACGGTTGACTCGCACTTGGCCGGATTTCTTCATATCTCTAGTGCATTCAATACCCACCGGGGTTGCGGGACGTCTTAACAGGATACCGTGGCCCCGGAACGTAAAGGGCAACAGAAGGAACAGGGTGGTTTTGTAGTCAGTATAAGTCTGACAGGCTCTTTCTGATATTTACCACCTAAAAAAAAAACAGCCCCCCCCCCACCTTTATGTAAAAAAAACGCTAACAGTATTCTCTCATTGTTTTAGCATTGGCGCTATGCGACTGGTCGAACCTACAGCTTCGGAGAAGAAACCTTGCACGTCGACACTGCGGCCCAAAACAACACACAGATAACTTCGCTCGAATCGGCGACGTTGCTACATTTGAATCCATTGAACTAATGCAGACTCTAAAAGGTATAACAAGAAATTCTGACGCGAGCATCAATCTAAAACCAATCTTAATGACTACAGCAATGAACATGTTTTCCCACTACATGTGTAACGTAAGATTTGACGCAGACACTGATGAAGATTTTAAAAGAATCGTTGATCATTTTGATGAAATTTTCTGGGAGATTAATCAGGGTTACGCGCTTGATTTCCTGCCTTGGCTGTCACCGTTTTACAAGAAACATTTGGATAAATTGTCCAACTGGTCTTCAGATATCAGAGCCTTCATTCTATCCAGAATTGTTGAGCAGAGAGAACTGAATTTAGACGTCGAAGGGCCTGAGAAGGATTTCTTAGATGGTCTCCTCAAAGTTCTGCATGAAGACCCGACAGTCGATAGAAACACTATTATTTTCATGTTAGAAGATTTCTTAGGCGGTCATTCGTCTGTTGGTAATCTAGTAATGCTGTGTTTGACGGCTGTGGTGAGAGATCCAGAAGTAGGAAGGAAGGTTAGAGCAGAATTGGATTCGCTAACAAAAGGTAAACGCCCAGTAACTCTTTTAGACAGACAGAACTTACCATACACAGAAGCAACAGTTCTAGAGTGTCTCAGATATGCCTCATCACCCATCGTGCCACACGTAGCGACGGAAAACGCAGCGATTTCAGGTTATGGAGTAGAAAAAGGTACAATAGTTTTCATTAACAACTATGAACTGAACACATCAGCTGAATATTGGAACGAGCCAGAAAAATTCGATCCTACACGTTTTCTCGAAAAAACAAAAGTCAGAGTACGTAGGAACTCTTTCTGCGACTCCGGAATGGAATCCGATGGTGAAAGACCAACGGCAACAAAGCAGGCTGATACGGAGAAAGAAGTGTGGGCAGTGAAGAAGAATATTCCCCATTTCTTGCCCTTTAGCATAGGAAAGAGGACGTGTATTGGTCAGACTTTGGTCACCACCATGAGTTTTGTTATGTTCGCGAGTATTATGCAAGAGTTTGAAATTGGGGCAGAGAATTTGGAGGATTTACGGCAGAAGCCAGCTTGTGTGGCACTGCCGAAAGATACGTACAACTTGTATTTAATTCCGAGGAAACATTGATTTTAAATGTTAATTATTTGGGCTTGGTTTTTTTTTGTGTTCTTTGACAGATGTCAGACGCCATATTGGATTTTCTTTTTTCTTTTTAATGGCCTTCTCGGTTTTTTTGTATTCGTGTTGTCAGATGTAGGTGATAGAGACGTAGTATTCTTTTATTTTAATATTGGAATTTAATGTAGTGTTTTTAGTTCGATTTTTGTAAATTTTTATTTAATATTTTTTTTAGAGTAGCAACTTTTTTATATTTTTTTAGTGTTTTGAAATTTTAAATTGGTCATTAAGAATAAAAAAATATGTTACTTTGTTTTTGGTACTTAGGTCATGTTAGAGTACATCTACAAAATTAAATTATTTTAGTAATAAACAAAAAAAAAATTGAGAAAAAATTAAATATGTAAAAAATTAATAATTGAATTAGATACTAGATATAATAGAAACATAAAATTATGAACCCTATAAGGTTTTTCTAAATTTTTGATTACCAAGGAAATTCTTATTTTTCATTTTGTTGAATTTGTAGAGTACCTATTTAGTTATTGTATAAAAATTTATAAAAATATGTTTATAATGTTGGCGTTGTCCTTCTGCTTGACACATATTTAGCTACACTGTGACATCTCTGCCAAAAGAACAAAAAAAGAACCAAGAAATACTCGCTCAAAACTATTTATTTCTCGAAATAATTGATTTTTTAAGTTATTATTTTTTACTTTTGGTAACACTGATTTTCTAAATTCAAACAATAAAAATGGCACGTAAAAATGTTCTTGTTGGTCTATGGAAATGGATGTACTGATATAAGTTATGCTGTACGCACTTTTTAATGTTAAAATATTTTTTTTACGTAAATTGTTTTGAAAAATTACAATTTTACATTAAAAAATTGTTTTACATAAGAAATTGGGTAACAGAAGCTTAATAAAAACGACTGTATTATGCCTGGTGGATTTCGCTTTTTAGTCGAGATTAGAAATATTTTTCGTGATTCTTAAATTTGAATTGTTTTTTTTATCTCAAACGCTGTTTTTAAATTTTTATTTTTAGATGTCACGAAAAGTGTTTTTATTCATTAGAAATGTGTAGAATTTTAGTGATAAAGTAGTGAATTGAGCATCTGTTTTAGTTCCTTTTCTTATTTTTTAAAAAATCTCGTCAAAATTGGCTGTTTATACTTAATATGACCGAAGAATAGTATGTATTTTTAATTTTAATTGGCTTGAAAATTTAATTTAGTTTAGCGACATCTAGTAGTAGGTAGATTAAACTTTTGAAATAATTATTATTAAATTACTTTTCTTCGGTTATTTTTTTGTGTTGAAAGTGTGTTTGATGTATTTTTCACAAAACGAAAAAACATTAGTAATAGTTATAAAAATATAGACTTAATAGGGGAAATATTGTAAAAAACTCTTATTATCAAGTAGAACATATTTAAATAATTAGTTTCTTCTTAAAAGACGATATTATGTTTAATTTCAATGTTTATTTTTAATAATATCGCTATGGCGGGTTTCCAAAGAAATGTTTAGTTTTTATTTCATAATTTTATAGTAACCATAACCAAATGAATCATTTGGACGCCATCTTGTTTTAATAAATTTATAATCTCGAAATATCGTTGTAATCTTAGTGAAATAGTGTCAGTTAATAAAAAAATAATGTATTTGAAATGAATATGAGTGAATGTATTGGAATATTTTCGATTTTTATAAGAAAAAAGACAAAAATGGCTAACTTTATAATTGATGTAGTTTTTAGTATAAAAATGTGATCAATAGACGAATTAGTAATGAAATTATAGTTTACATTTGCAATTGACATAACGTTTTTTATTTTAATATCATCTACCACCATTGTCATGTTATCTCTTCACCATCTTTGTTTGTCTGGTAGAATGCCTAAGGCATTAACTCTGTATTTTGTACTGTTGCTTAAAGTATAAATAAATTAATTCACATTTTAAATAACCTTAAAATATATTAACCTTCTAAAACAGCATAACTTATGCGTTTTTACAAGCTTTTAATTAGCTTGCACTGTTCGTATGTATGTATTATTTATTATTTATTTATTTAAAGTTAATTAAAACGGCCCAGGTCCAATTACATTAATTAACATAGAATTATAAATATTAAAAATAAAATAGCATTCAAATACATAACACAAAAATTAAATTCAAAGATATACAATTCGTGGATAAAATTATTAATAATCGACATACAAAACACATCGACATCGACATACTGGGGACTCGGGAAAAGGAAAGAAATGGTACAGCTTTTGATACAAAAATCTCAGGAAGGTTTTCTGAACCTTCTCAAGCATCAGTGTCTGAGACACAGATGTATGTATATAAGTAAGTTGTCCTTTAAAAATTTGCAAACTATTTTTCGACCATTTTGTTGGTCTCCGATTGAGCTGTTTGCATACACCTTTAGTTCTGATGACAATACACTGTCCAATACTCAATATTGTAATAATTTTAGATCAAAGCTTATTTTCAAAAGTTATTGTTCACGCTACTCAAACGGTAGGGTCTCTATCCCTTAGGTAGGGTAGAGTAATAACAAATAGAGAGATAGGTTCTACTGCTAGGTCGATCAGGTGCCGAATGCACTTGCCACACCACGCCTACCCTATCAATAGGGCCCTACCGATTGCGTAGTGAAATAAGCGCTTTAGTCTTAGTCTTACCAAGGAGTATTGTGTTACCCAGTTACTGGGTTGTGGAGGTCAGATAGGCAGTCGTTCCATGTACGAGTAAAATACTGGTATTCAGCTGCATCCTGCTGTTCCTGAAATTCCAAGTCTAATAAAAAAATTGTTTTTCTACAATGTCGTGGGCTCATTTATCCTAACTTCCTAACTAATATTATAAATGCGAAAGTAAGTTTGTTTGTTTGTTTGTTACCATTTTACGCCTAAGCCACTGAACCGATCATCCTGAAATTTTGCATATACATTGCCAGGTGTACAGTAACGAACATAGGGTACCTTTTATTCCGAAAAAAAGTACTGTTCTCGAGAGAAATCACAATAACGTTCTTATGATGATAGATGGCGCCGCACGTCTTTCTAATTATGATTGAATTTTAAACTTTATTTGCGAGCGACGCCGCGGGTAAGCATATAAACTGACATACACAAACAACTAGATTCAGAACAATTACCGGTAAGCTATACAAATAGGTATTCGGGTCATGCGAGAAAAGTACTCGCGACACGCAGCGCAGCAGTTCTACAACGCTGAGTGGCTAGACCCACTCAGCGTTGTAGAACTGTGACATCACTTATTGTTAACTCAATTTACTAACTATTTATTGATTTAATACATACATAACATCACGCCTGTAATCCCTGAAGGGTAAGGCAGGTCCATTAGTACACCTACATTTGCCAGTTATGTTAAAGTCCCATGTAATAAAGGCGAGCCTATTGCCATCAACTGGGCACAAATCCAGACTCCGAGGTTGTTACTGAGAAATTCCTGATGGAAAATTCATAATAACATTTTTTTATTTTTTTAAATAGTTTTATTTTTTATACTAATATTTAAAAATGTAATTATATATGTACATAAAATAAATAAATGAGAATAATAATTCATAGTGGTCGCAACGCGCGACTGCTGAGCGTGAGGTCTTGGGTTCGACTCCCAAGGTCGAGCAAAGTGTTATTGGGTTTTCCATCAGAAATTTCTCAGTAGCAGCCTCAGAGTCTGGATTTGTGCCGGTTGATGGCAATAGGCTCGCCCCTTATTACATGGGACTTAAACATAACTGGCAAAATGTGGAACTAAAAAGTACACCTCTGCCAAAACAAAAAATTGTATATTCACTGCGATGTTTAACATCTACAGGGCGACTCGTAATAGTAAAATTTATATTTTATTATTCCCCATCAACCAATGTGAACCACATCACGTTTAAAACCACGATAGTCAAGAAAACAAGATGGTGAATGTTTAATATCATCAAAATATTTGAATTTCATATTGGCATCGAACAGTGTGCGTCAAGCATTACCATTTGTTAAAGGTCCACAGATGTTTTATTAATATATAATTCTGCTTTTACTTCTTTTGTTAGAATTAGAAATTTTATAGAAACACACTGTGAAACGTCGTGGCGAAGACTTTTGTTTGAATTCTGTACATTAAGTGTCACGAAAGATGAGACTTGACAAGCGTCAGTAATGGGGAGCTTGCGCAGGTATGGATGTACGAAATAGTTATCAATAATTTGTGTATCTATTCAAGGATTTTTCGATGATTAAATTTTTTAAGAATATCTTAATATTTATAACAAATAAATATTAAAGCTTTTGGGGTGTGTTAAATCTCATCTTTCTAGGCGCGTATTGTACTTAAATCATTACCAGCGTTACTATTAATTTAAGGTAACTTTAGAAAAAAAAATTGCTCTTTTATGCTGGTCGTGTAGGCGTTGCACTTTTGTGTGGTAAAACAAAATTTTTAAATAATCGATGAACATTTTTTGTAACTCTGCCAGAACGAAAAGTAGATGTAATATTTTTACATTTTTCAAATGTATTTATGATATTATTAGATATTTATCGTCAATTTCAAAAGAAAGAAAGATTTAAAGTTTTAAGTATTACTTTAGAGCTAGAAATGCAGTTTTGCCAGAACGTGAGACTAATTCAATCGCCTCTCATTGCCTATACTTACCTTACAATGTATTAATGGCCATTAGACATTAATTACTATCTCCAAAATTGCCACACAATAATAAAATCATTGTAATACTGCAAACTTACTCCAACCTACAACAAGCGACATCTAGCGTCGAGTAGCAAAACTTAAAACAAACCATTTTCAAAATTGAAAAAACAGATGGCGCTGTTACCAATTCAGCATAACACCATATTCGCCTCGGTCACATAAGTTTTAAAATACAGAATAAATCAGCAAAGTACACAAACAGGACATCATTAGTATACGGATAATGTATTATTCAACAAAATGGAGGGTCAATCATAAATAATTTATCGTTTCCTAACGTCAACTCTCGATCTGTCCTTTGAGTAACCTTTTAGTTGAGATAGGTCAGTGAGTTGATGAAATTAATGTGCATTTTTAAAAGAATCTAGACGTTTACTGATTTATTTAGAAAAAAAAACGGTTTGCAAAATATTTTATTTTATTTTATTCCTTTTTTGGTTCTGTACCTAAAGGCCCAGGCTTTATTTCACAGAGAAAAGGCATGAAGCATTGATCACCACGCTTGCTTAAGGCGGATTGGCGATTTCTGACTTATTATAAAAATTATTTTGTCATTTTTTGTCGCCTGTTCTAGAGAAATAAGTAATTGTAGTTCATTTTACAAGTAATGTTTACATGTTAATAATTACTGTACATGTAAATTGATTTGGAGGGCAGAAAGCGGCCATGTCTTTTAGTCCACATCTTCTCACGATGTTTTCCTTCACTGATGCCAGTGATGTCCAAGAAAACCATCGTAAGGAAACCTGAACTTATACTTAATACATAACATCATGCCTGTAATCCCCGAAGGGTTAGGCAGAGGTGTACTCATTAGTACACCCACATTTCGCCAGTAATGTTTAAAGTCCCATGTAATAGGGGGCGAGCCTATTGCCATCAACCGTCCATCCGCCATGAGCAAGCGTGGTGATCAATGCTCACGTCGTGCTTTCTTTGTATGGGAAGGGGCTTAGCCCTGCAGTGAAACAATTCCTCTACTTCTTTATCGTGTGGGCAGTAAGGTCTTACGACCCCACACACCCTAGTGTCAGAGTTTCTAAACCGCCTCAAGGGTCTCTGATATGGTTTGAGTGGGACAGTAATAGGCTGGTATAAGTCCAGGTTTCCTCACGATGTTTTCCTTCACCGATGTCAGTGATGGAACAACAGTGGTATTAGTAGAACAATAATAGTCTGGTATTTTTAATATTTTATGTAGATGTATGAACGTAGATGAGGCGAAAGGAGTATGTAAGGATCGTAGCAGGTGGCGTTCTATAGTTTCTGCCTACCCCCATGGGAAAAATGCGTGAGTTTATGTATGTATGTATGTTATGTAGGTACTATGTTAGCTTGCTCATGATAATAAACTGACAAAAAAAATAAACAACAAACCGATTACCGTTTTATGAAGTAAAATTGTGAAATCAAAATTATGATTCAGCTGTGTTATTTCAAATTGAGCGGAGTCAGTGTTAATTCTACAAAATGTTTGAGATAGGTAACTGCTGTACGCATTTTTGGCGCGCACCCAAGCTTTTAAATTACTAGTTGTCTTATTCACTGAAAGTAACTATAACTATTGTATTTTAATCAGTATTTCGAGAATTGAGATTTCCGTATTGATAGAAATATCTTCTCTTCTATCTTTTTCGAATAACATCACGCCTGTAATCCCCGAAGGGATTAGACAGTGGTGTACCAATTAGTACAGCGACGTAGACTGCCTCGTTGGTCTAGTGGTCGCAAAGCGCGACTGCTGAACATGAGAGAAAAGTGTTATTGGGTTTTTCCATCAGGAATTTCTCTGTAGCAGCCTCGGAATTTGGATTACCTACTGCCGAGCGCAATGCCGAGGTACCTAGGCGGTGAAGCGGATCTCATGTGGACTGGCAACTAGCTTCAACTTTCGGACTAACTGACCGACTCCTCGACAATTCAAAAGTGCCTGTAAATGGTCTAATTGAAATAAATGTTAATTAGACCATAAATTTTGTGTAATTTATTAAGAATATTATTTGTTTTCAATGATTTTTAAATCTCTTTTTTGTCTTTTTTTATATACAATTTCTTTTTGCACCTGCCATGTTATCTCTTCTCCACCTTTGGTTGACTGTTAGAGAATGCCTAAGGCATTAAGTCCGCCTTTGTACTTTTGTTGCATAAAGTTTAAATAAATAAATAAATGTTTTGACTTCGTTTTTGAATTTTTTATAAATCTAAAATCTCCAATCCGCCTTGAGCAAGCGTGGTGATCAATGCTCGTGCCTTCTCTGTATGAGAAGAGGCCTTTGTCCTGCAGTGGTACAGTAATAGACTGGTTTATCATTTTTCTTATTAGCCATCTGATTTATTGGCAAGTTTTATCATAGTACGAAGAAGGTACAATCAGATTCATTTTCGTTAGAAAATTACGTCATTGTAGACTAAGACAGATTGGCTCATGTTATTTTGTTGGCAGAAGTTAATATATTTTATTTTATAGCGGCTTTAGTTCTGCCAAAACAGACCATCCACGTCAAGATTTCGTCCATTTTTCTGAGCAATTGAAATGAGTTTTGATATCGAACCTAGAGATATTTTAAAAAACTGTGTTACTTTTTTATTTCATAAAATTATTATTTTCAGCCTGTACAATTTTAGTATTGTTATTATTTTCTTTTTTTTTATTGTGTTTTTATTTTATTAGTATTACTAAAACATAACATCACGCCTGTAATCCCCGAAGGGTTAGGCTGAGTACCCATTAGTACACCCAGATTTCGCCAGTTATGTTTAAGTCCCATGTAATAGGGGGCGAGCCTATTGCCATCAGCCGGGCACAAATCCAGACTCCGAAGCTGCTACTGAGAAATTCCTGATGGAAAAACCCAATAACACTTTGCCCGACCTGGGAATCGAACCCAAGACCTCATGCACAGCAGTCGCGCTTGCGACCACTAGACCAACGAGGAAGTCGAGTTTAAACTTTTTTTTTGTGTTAAATATAGTATTTAGCTACGAAACCCTTCCTGTACGAGTACGACTCGCACTTAACCGATTTTTTTTATTTGACACGTGTTAGTTTAAGTTTATGTCTAATAGAATAAATATTAACATACATGTGTACGTTTTTTTTTGAATTCAAACTTATAGATAATCTGTGAGTCAATTTCCTGGCCTGAATCTTATCATTGATAAAAGTATTCATTCATACCTACCTACCTATTTTTAGGGTTCTATACCACAAAAGGAAAAAAAAAAAACGGATCTTATACTACAAGTATAGGGAAAAAATCTACCGTGTCGACGGCGCGTTCGTGTTCCACGCGCGCCTCAAAGAGATGTCAGCAAACAATTGAAGGGGCCACTAAGGGCCGATGCCTGCCGGGGCTGCGGGTTGTTCGAAAGAGATACCGCGCCCCCGGAACGCAAAGGGCACAAGAAGGAACATGGATGGGTTTTAGTCAGTAAAAGTCTGACACTCCCCCCCGCCCCGCCCAGGGCGGGGGAAGTCATTTGATGATTTCCCATCGGTAAAAAAAAAAGGGAAAAAATCTGAACCTACAATCTGATACCTACATTTGTAACAAAATACGGAACCCACAATGGGCGAGTCCGACTCGCACTTGTTTTTTTTTTTACTTAAGCAACCCTGGCAGACAGAATAGCCCTGCAGAACTGTTTCATTAAATGTATTAGTGTCTCTAGATTCAAACAAGAATGCACTATCGCATGTATGACACAAACAATAGAAAATAGAGTTATATCTGTTAGTTTAAGGACCCAGTGTCGCCCTAGGTACGTCATTTTAATTTCGCTTCATTCGCATCAAATTTGGTTTCTCCATACAAACTTTGCCCCCTTTTTCATATCCTTAGGGGGTGATTTTTTTTAAATCCGTTCATATCGGATGCCTACCGTCATACAAAGAAATCGCCCTCCATGTCTCACAATCAGCGAAAGGCTTGATTCACACTTGTAACCGGCGTGCTTGTATGATGAGATGTATGAACATGGACGAGGCGAAAGGAGTATGTGAGGATCGTAGCAGGTGGCGTTCTGTGTTGTTTGTCTGCCAACCCCCATGGGAAAAAGGCGTGAGTTTATGTATGTATGTTTCACCAGCTATCATGAGTCAGGAGCCCGGTGTACACTTGACGCATGATCCGCGCCCAACTGATGACGTGGGTCTAGTGGTATAGGATCTTAGTCTATATTTGATTGTCAACAAACCATGTATCGACACCGGAAAGAGAATCATACAAAGATTAAGATTATTGACATACTTACATACATACATAAATTCACGCCTTTTTCCCATAGAGGTAGGCAGAAACCACAGTACGCAACCTAAGATTATCCTTCCTAACTAATATTATAAATACGAAAGTAAGTTTGTTTGTTTGTTTGTTACCATTTTACGCCTAAGCCACTGAACCGATCATCCTGAAATTTTGCATATACATTGCCAGGTGTACAGGAACGAACATAGGGTACCTTTCATCCCGAAAAAAAGTACTGTTCTCGAGAGAAATCACAATAACGTTCTTACGATGATAGATGGCGCCACATGTCTTTCTAATTATGATCGAATTTAAAACTTAATTTGCGAGCGAAGCCGCGGGCGAAAGCTAGTTATTTACATAAAACATAACATAACATCACGCCTGTAATCCCCTTTATTAGATAAAAAACTGACTGCTTTGTTGGTCTAGTGGTCGCAAGCGCGACTGCTGTGCATGAGGTCTTGGGTTCGATTCCAAGGTCGAGCAAAGTGTTATTGGGTTTTCCCATCAGGAATTTCTCAGTAGCAGCCTCGGAGTCTGGATTTGTGCCCGGTTGATAGCAATAGGCTCGCCCCCTATTACATGGGACTAAAAATATAACTGGCGAAATGTGGGTGTACTAATGGGTACACCTCTGCCTAACCTTCGGGGATTACAGGCGTGATGTTATGTGTTACAAATACCTTGAAAATTCAGGAAAAACTTGCTTTCAAATTGAACGAAGACCACTAAGCCCAGTTTTTGTCTTAGCAGGAAATCAAACCCACGACCTTGGACACTGCGAATGCTCTGAACAATGGACTTTAATAATTATTGTTATTTCATATGCAAAAACAAATGTTTTTAAAACAGTCAAGTACGAATCAGACTCCATATCTATACGAGACGAGCCTATTGCCGTCAACCGGGCACAAATCCAAACTCCGAGGCTGCTACTGAGAAATTCTTGATGGAAAAACCCAATAACATTTAGCCTGACTTAGGAATTTAACCTAAGACCTCATGCTCAGCAGTCGCGCTTTGCAACCACAAGACTAACGAGGCAATTATTAAAATTAAAATTAAACTTTATTTACTTCATATTATTTGTGCGTTTTAAGTTGGCAATATTGAGCATTTTCTGTCTTTAGAAAAATAATCTATCAATAAAATGGAAACCATAGGGGCATACAAAATTAAATAGTTTATATTTATAATACGCGCCAC
This sequence comes from Hoplodrina ambigua, assembly GCA_949774945.1. Classification (NCBI taxonomy): domain Eukaryota; kingdom Metazoa; phylum Arthropoda; class Insecta; order Lepidoptera; family Noctuidae; genus Hoplodrina; species Hoplodrina ambigua. Next base: position 3,610,601 of record OX458994.1, read on the forward strand.
GAAAGATGAGACTTGACAAGCGTCAGTAATGGGGAGCTTGCACAGGTATGGATGTACGAAATAGTTATCCATAATTTGTGTATCTATTCAGGGATATTTCGATGACATTTAGATTAAAATTCTTAACAATATTATAATATTTATTACGAAATAATAAAGTTTCTGTGGCGCGTCGAGTCTCATCTTTCGTGGCATATACTTTACTGTAATAAATCATTGCTTTAAAGCCATAAACTAGAAAGAAAAGACGCGAGAGCGTTTGTATAGACAATAGACCACCCACGATTCCTCTAAGCCCTTCACGACAATTCTAACTAGAAGAAAAGAAATATTTTAATTGTGTTTGTTTAACACGAGTAGCCAAGAATATGTCGCTAGCTTGAAAATGAATCATTGTTTCGGTATTATAAAAAAAGCAGTTCAATCAGCCGGTTAAAAACAAACTAAATTTGACCTTCAGTCTAATTGTCACTTACAATTTTCTTATCTAAACCAAACATACACAGCATCAGTCATTCGTTCAATTTTAGATTCAATGACCGAATGATTTCGCGAGTTCCATTCCTATTCAGTCCGTTGAACAACGCGAAGGAGAGCGCACGTTCGTCGGAATAAAAAAAATCGTGAGTGTTTAGTTTTAATTTTGTTGGTTTTAATTTGATAAGAGATTTTAGTATTATCTAGTGTTAGTATTGTGTGAATATTTTTTTTAATTATTATAGGTTTTTTGTGTTAGTTTCGTTTGGGAAAGTTTTGGAGGCAATTTTTTTTTGTCGCGTGATTATGAGAGAAATATTTTGTGGTTATGTTGATATTTTTGTTTGAATTACTATTTTTTTAAGTAACGATGTTAGTTAAAATGCAGGGATGGATTTTAACGTTAAAATTATATAGTTTATTGCCAATAAGGAAACTAAAATCGTAAATTATAGTTTAGTAAAAACATTAGTCCTTTCTAATAAATAATAACTCTGTGTTTGTGCAATGAAACGGTCAAATGTACCTATGGAAGTACCTACTGTTTTTTCATTAACCGACTAAAATTATTATTACTCTACAATTAACATTTTGAGTTGGATTCGTTTAATAGACCCATGGCAAAGGTTGCCTCGTTGGTCGCAAAGTGCGACTGCTGAGCATGAGGTCTTGGGTTCATTACCAGGTCGGGCAAAATGTTATTGGGTTTTCCATTAGGAATTTATCAGTAGAAGCCTCGGAGTCTGGATTTGTGCCCGGTTGATGGCAATAGGCTCTTCCCCTTTTACATGTGACTTAAACATAACTGGCGAAATGTGGGTGTACTAATGGATACACCTCTGCTTAACCCTTAGGGGAATACAAGCGCGATGTTATGTTTGTGTCGTCTCCGCCCCACATACCATAAAACATAATATTCTATAACACTCAGCAATAGTGTCAATCAGTGATCAGTGAACGATCGGAATCGGTTCAGTACTTCCAGAGATTACCACTTACAAACAAACAAAGGAATTGCAGAACCAAGCTTGGATTCAATATTGCATTTGTTGTTATGTGATTTTTATTACTCTAATTTATACTCTGGTTTTAACCCGCGACTTAAAATGCATTGTTATTTTCACCCGCGTTAATTTACGTTTTTTGTTACTGCTCCGCTCTCGTAGGTAGTAGCGTGATGATTTAAAGACTATACTATTCGTTATGAAACTGACTATCATATACAAAAAGATTTTTTCTAATCCGACCGGTAGTTCTAGAGATAAGCGCGTTTAAACAAACTAAAAATACTCTAGCTTTATTTTATGTATATTAGTTTAAATTGTTGTGTTATCATTTTCTCCATGACCTTATCTATTGTATACAAATAAAATGCTTTGTCCTGAGAGACTGACTGACGGATCAACGCACAGCCTAAACCGCTGATCGTAGAGACCTGAAACTTGGAGGGTGTGTTCTTCGTATGACGTAGGTATCTGATAAGTAAGGATTTTTCAATGCTCACTCCCCAAGGGGAGGAGACGGGGTTCCAAAGTTCGTATGGAGAAATTGACTGCTGAGTCTCATGCTTACATCCTGGGTTTGATTCATTTGGGTTTTTTCATGAAGAATTTCTCAGTAGCAGCCCGGAGTTTGGACGTTGACATCAGCTATATGCCAGTGAAAGTCCCGTCAAAATCGGTCGAGGCGTTACAGAGATTTTCCCGAACAGACAGACCGACAAATAAAAATTTATAAAATTTACTTTTTTGCTTTTAAATAGGTACTGACTAAGTTGGTTTCCGCGATTGTCGCTCATTAAAAAAATATTACAGCACTTTGTAGGTACTTATATAATAATTATTTCTATAATATAAGCAAAACTCGCGTCGAAATATATTATTATAGTAATTATAGCTAATAGTAAAAAAAAAACAGTTATAAGTATTCTTTATTTAAATTGTATTTATTTTAGAAATAAAAACAAAAAACAGTTATAAAAAAACAAAACAGTTTAGTTAAATTTTCGGCCACCGACTTCCAAAACTATTTCTTTTTTATCATCAACTTTTTATTTTATGCCAAAGCTAAAAATAACTACATGCATTTACCATGTGTCAAATAGATCATACCAAAATGAACAGCGTAATACTGTTGATTTAAAAATTGTTTAGACACAACATTTTTAATTCATTTTATAACGATTTTTGTTTGAAATTCTATCAATATTCATCACGTGAAATCGAAATACACAATACTGCTTTGTGATTGGTTTATACACATACATAAACTCACGCCTTTTTCCCATGGAGGTAGGCAGAAACCACAAAACGCCACCTGCTACGATCCTTACATACTCCTTTCGCCTCCACGTTCATACATCTCGTCATACAAGCACGCCGGTTACGAGTACTGTACTGTACTTACGCACCTGACCTTTCTGAAGAACCTCACCAATAAGCCTCACCTTATATTTCTTTTGTAAACAAACCTTTTGTTGTCTTTCATTATGTTGGTTGCTTAGCAACCGTGACATAAACATGGCGGTTGACGTCACGCGTCACGGACTGAATATTTTCCTTAGCGATGTTTGATACTTGGATTCTTAAGATGATTCATACTGATAGAAATGTTTCTGTGAAAGTTAAGTAATGCGTAAGACCTACTGTATACATACACATAAACTCACGCCTTTATCCCATGGGGGTAGGCAGAAACCGCAGAACGCCACCTGCTACGATCCTTACATACTGCTTTCGCCTTTCGACCTATTTCCTACAAATATTAAATAAAGGGAATACCGACTTCATTTTTAAAAGTCGGTGCCTATTACAATAAAAAAAGGAAAAACGACTTCCATTTTTAGAAGTCGATTGGGTATTTTTTTTATAACAGGGGTACCTAATTATTGCTCGTCAGAAAAAAAGAAACGGTTTTTTTTGTAATCTTTATTTTTAGAGACTTGAACAGTAATCTTAAAGTCTACAAACAAACAAAAGTATTGTAGACTATAATTATATAAAATTAGATTGCATAAAAAATCTGATAACCCTTAAAATATCTAAAGTTGTTCAACCGGACACTGTCCGCATCAAAAATACAGATAAAAATAATAAAAAAGTTTGTATTGTAATGGAGACTCCGTCGTGAACATCCTTTTTTATATTATTTTGAGTCTGGCAGCCTCGTGCGAACTTTGTAGGTCTGTTTTATTAGGGTTCCTTTCTATATCGTATGGCAGTAAGGTCCTACGACTCCACACACCCTAGTGTCAGAGTTTCTAAACCGCCTCAAGGGCCTCTGACATGGTTTGAGTGTAACAGTAAGTCCAGGTTTCCTCACGATGTTTTCCTTCACCGATGTCAGTGATGTCCAAGATAAACTTTAGATAGTACATATGAATTGAAAAAGTCACATTGGTACTTGCTCGAATTTGAACCGCCAACCTCATGCATGACCGGCTCCATAACTATTGCAAAAATTTGAAAAATTTGGCCTTTCCATACTAATATTATAAATGCGAAAGTTTTACCTTTAAGTCTGTTACCTCTTCACGATTAAACTGCGGAATCGATTTTGATGAATTTTGGCATGGCGATAGTTTAAGACCCGGGGAAGGACATAGAATAGTTTTTATCCCGGAAATCACCTGCTAAGGCAGTGAAAAGGGGGGTGGAAGTTTGTATGCAAGTACGATATAAACAAGTTCCACGCGGACCTAGTCGCGGGTAAAAGCTAGTAGGCTATATTCTATTAAAAAAAAATAGGGATCCGTAAGAATAATCAAGCGAACGATTCGCCTAGTCAGTAATATAGTAATATAAGTATGGATTGTACGGTTGTACGGAACATTTCGTGTGCGAGTTTAACTCGTATTTTCCTGGTCTTTTTATATTCTTGTTATTCTGTCAGTATCGTGAGAAATTCGTTGGTCTTCTTTATTTAAAAAAACCTATAAGAATAAAACTAGATTACCTTGAAATAGATCACTATAATAAACTACATTTAATTTTGTATTAATTACTAGCGACTTCAAACGCGTGGATTTTTCACCCGCGTTAAGTTACGTTTTTGGGTAGTGCTTCGCTCCCTTCGGTCGTAGCGTGATGTTATATAGCTTAGCTCTCTAGTAATGTATGGACTTATGTCTGAAATAAAGATAAATAATCATAATATAGTACTTTCGGTACTATGCGTAAAAATAAAAAAACAATTTCAAATTAAAAAGCCTCATTATTTAATTTACTTTAAACTAGATTTTGAGAACAATGTCAAATAAACTTTCTTATTTAACTAGATTACCGTTTCAAAGCGATAATTATTCTTCCTACCCGCATTTGTTTGTCAGTCATTTAAAACTACCTACTTTATCTATAAGAGTGAGGCCACACGAGCGTAATTTTGTGAGTCGTGAGTCGCAGAATTTCGGTCGCAGAAATTCTGCCCGGCAGAAATTCTGTTGGGATGACAGACGAGCGCATTTTATTCGGTTACTATCCAACGTTTATAGTGGATGTTAGTGGCCCCCTCGCTCCCCGCAAACTGAATTCGGTCCGAATAAATGCTTGTGAGCTACTAAAAGCATAACTGGCGAAATGTGGGTGTACTTATGGGTACACCTCTGCCTAACCCTTCGGGGATTACAGGCGTGATGTTATGTATGATGTAAATGCTTGTGAGTCTGCAGACAACTCATTTTGCGTCGCCGCGTGAATCAAATAGGACTTTTTTATGAAACCGAATGCAGCAGAATTTCTGCGACCGAAATCCTATTACATGGGACTTAAATATAACTGGCGAAATGTAGGTGTACTATGGGTACACCTCTGCCTAACCCTTCGGGGATTACAGGCGTGATGTTATGTGATTTTAAATGAGATATTATTTTGTTTGTTTTGACGAAGTAATACTTCGTTTCATTAGATAAAACGTCGATAGTTTCAAATTAAGAATCTGTTTTCAATTAGGCACAGTGTGACACGCTAGTGCACAATCACTCATGCTTGACTGTTTTAGTATAGACACATTAGACACAGTATCTATTTCACACGTAGTTAGAATACTCCTGTTTGAATATTTGCCAAAGATCTTTTCTTTTAATTATCACGTTAGCACATTTTCTTTGAAACTTCTTTTTTAGTTTTTTTTTTTAATGGATTCTGTGTGTTCGGCTTTCAGAATAGACAAAATTGAGTCTGAATATCAATATTTTACTGAGAGATTGCCACATAACATCACGCCTGTAATCCCCGAAGGGTTAGGCAGAGGTGTACCCATTAGTACACCCACATTTCGCCAGTTATGTTTTTAGTCCCATGTAATAGGGGGCGAGCCTATTGCCATCAACCGGGCACAAATCCAGACTCCGATGCTGTTACTGAGAAATTCCTGATGGAAAAACCCAATAACACTTTGCCCGACCTGGGAATCGAACCCAAGACCTCATGCACAGCAGTCGCGCTTGCAACCACTAGACCAACGAGGCAGTCGGAGATTGCCACATGAAAATTAAATCCTAACCTGGACATATTTAACGACACCTTAGGGGGGGAGGGGGGTATTCGAAAAAAAAAATACTAGATAACTTTGTCTTTGTTACCTAATTTCAATTGTAATCGTTTTTAATATCTTAGTGCTAAAATAAAGGAACTATTGAATATACATTAACGGCAGTTCCATCATACCTTGATGTAAATTACATAATTATCTACTTAGTGTTATAATCCTAACTAATATTATAAATGCGTAAGTAAGTTTGTTTGTTACCATTTTACCCCTAAGCCACTGAACCGATCATCCTGAAATTTTGCATATACATTGCCAGGTGTACAGGAACGAACATAGGGTACCTTTCATCCCGAAAAAAAGTACTGTTACCGAGAGAAATCAAAATAACTTTCTTATGATGATAGATGGTGCCACGTGTCTTTCGAATTATGTTCGAATTTTAAACTTAATTTGCGAGCGAAGCCGCGGGCGAAAGCTAGTAATATATAAGTCCTACTTACTTAGTAACTAACATATTATGCACAATCTTGGCCTCTCTTGAGGTGGGTTTAGTTAGATCATCATCATCTGCCTAGCCTTTTCCCAACTATGTTGGGGTCGGCTTCCAGTCTAACCGGATGCAGCTGACTACCAGTATTTTACATGGAGCGACTGCCTATCTGACCTCCACAACCCAGTAACTGGGTAATATGATACCCCTAGGTAAGACTGGTTGTCAGACTTTCGGGCTTCTGACGACCCGTAACGACTGTCAATGAACCACGTATGACAGCCGGGACCAACGGGATAAGTACCTACAATATTCTTAGTTTATTTTGTTCTCGACCTTTTCATGGCGTTTGTTATTTTAAATTTTACTTAACCTTTATTTTAGTTATTTTTTTTTGTCTTAATTTTGGTAACTTACTTTTTAATTTAGTTTTATTACATTTTTTTGTGTTCATAATTTCTCCGTTAATAATAATTTTGGTAACTTACTTTTTAATTTAGTTTTATTACATTTTTTTGTGTTCATAATTTCTCCGTTAATAATAATTTTGGTAACTTACTTTTTAATTTAGTTTTATTACATTTTTTTTTGTGTTCATAATTTCTCCGAAAATGATAGAATAGGTAGGTACTTTTTTTTAAATCCACCAGAAAAGTTGGCAAAAGCCGGGGCATATTCGCAAGTTAATGATAAATATCTATAGGAAACAGAGCTGCAATTGTTTTTTTATTTTTCCTCTAATGCGAACTACATCTGCTGCCAAGGACGTCTAGTTAACAATTACTATTTCCATCTCGCTTACTCGATTGCGAATTATATCGCTGTCTCTTTCACTTAGTGTTATTTTTGTCTCTTTTTAATGGCACGAATCGAGTTTTGTACGAATGTTGTAAGTATTTAAGTATTGTATATACATAGATGTATGTGAAATACACTTTAGTTGATAATAATACACAACATAACATCACGCCTGTAATCCTTGAAAGGTTAGACAGAGGTGTACCCATATTTCGCCAGTTATGTTTAAGGCCCATGTAATAAGGGGCGAGCCTATTGCCATCAACCGGGCACAAATTCAGACTCCGAGGCTGCTACTGAGAAATTCCTAATGGAAAAACCTAATAACACTTTGCCCGACCTGGGAATCGAACCCAAGACCTAATGCACAGCAGTCGCGCTTGCGACCACTAGACCAACGAGGCAGTCAAAATTACCCCTTTAAAAAAACTTTTAGGAAGGAAAAGAATATAGGTAGGAAGGAAGGAAAATTGGTATTTTTTTATGGGTTTATTCGCGTTTTTCCTGACTAATATATTTTTTTTAATTCCCCATAAGTACCTAACTTACCTACCTGGCTATAAAAAGACATTATATCGTTTTTATCCAGCTAAAAATATTTACAAAAGAGAATTTAGTGACAAAGATAGAAAAGGGTATGCTTAGATGGTTCGGTCATGTTGAGAGGATGAGTGAAAGACGATTGAGAAGAGATATTTATATGGCAGAGGTGAGTGGCAACGCAGGGACGGGTCGCCCTAGGAAGACCTACACTGACCTTATTGGTGAGGTTCTTCAGAAAGGTCAGGTGCGCAGTACTCGTAACCAGCGTGCTTGTATGACGAGATGTATGAACGTGGACGAGGCGAAAGGAGTATGTAAGGATCGTAGCAGGTGGCGTTCTGTAGTTTCTGCCTACCTCCATGGGAAAAAGGCGTGAGTTTATGTAAGTGTAAAAATAATTGTGAAAGTATATCTAGACTATAATATTTTAAAACTGAAAAGTTTATTTGTTTGTTTGACCACGCTTATCAAGAGAACTACTGGTTCGATTTTAATTTATTTTTTGCTTTATTTCGCCCATTTATCGAGGATGGTTATAGGCCATATCAAAACGCTACGACCCACGAGCAAAGCAGTGACCGCGGGGCTAGTAATCAATAAGTCTGCCACGATTTTTACTGCAAAACTGCTGTACAGATTTTGATACAATTCTCTTTTTTCAACAGATAATGCCAGAAGTACACCCAGCATTCGCTAACTCTGGAAGGAGAGCAGGACTTGAAGTATGGAGAATAGAGGTATGTATCTTCCATCCTTCTCTTTGATATTGGGTGTTAGGGAGACAGCTATATGAGGTAAGCAAGTCGGAAGCGTTGTTATGCTTTTGAGTGCCCGAAAATCTGACAATCAGTCTTACCAAGGGGTATCGTATTACCCAGTTACTGGGTTGTGGAGGTCAGATAGGCAGTCGCTCCATGTAAAATACTGGTATTCAGCTGCATCCGGTTAGACTGGAAGCCGACCCCAACGTAGTTGGGAAATGGCTAGGCAGATGATGGTGATTGGGTTTGCAGGCGAAGTCGCGAAACAAAAAGTAGCCTATGTTCTTTCTCGGAGTTCAAACTTACCCTGTGCCAAATTTCATCAAAATCTTCAACCATTCAAAATTTTGATGATAATTTTTTGTTAATCATTTGATAACAGTAATAATTTTTATTTAAGCCTCGTTGGTCTAGTGGTCTCACAGCGCGACTGCTGAGCATGAGGTCTTTGGTTCGAGGTTGGGCAGTGTTATTGGGTTTTTGAATCAGGAATTTCTCAGTAGCAGCCGAGTCTGGATTTGTGCCCGGTTGATGGCAATAAGCTCGCTCCCTATTAGACGACTTAAACAAAACTGGCGTAAAGTGGGTGTACCAACGGATACAGCTCTGTCTAACCCTTCGGAAATAACAAGCGTGATGTTTGTTTTTTAAGTACTATTATGGGCAAGCCGTTTTGGTGCGGTTATTTTTTCTTTTTAAAACCATTAACATATCAGCATGTATAAATAACATTTATTCACACTTGGTAAAAAGTAAAAATTTCATCGTTGAAAGATTCAGTTAGCTAAACTTTCATCAAGAAATCCGTCTGTCAGCGTACAAACGAATGTTTCTAAATGATTCCATGCCTATTTTCGTAGTCATAAATCAATAGACGTAGTATATTTTCGATGTTGTCTGTAATCTTTTATTTTTGACACACAAATACGTTTTTATAGTCTTAGTATTAAGATTTATTTCTTGAAACTCGTACGCGAGTTAGTGGCGTCGTTTATGGCTCAAACAGATGGTCTAGAATACTAGATTGCTTGTGAAAACAATTAAAGTTGATAGTTACTCCGTTGCTAGGCAACCGGAGTGTGAAGGAGATCAACAGTATCTGCCCAATTTTGTACAGAAGGTACACTTATTGGCATAAAATACACTAGATCACACTGAATAATATTGCACTCTTAAATTATTTATATAGTTGCCCGGGGAAGCAAATAAAATATCTTTTAATCGTAATAAAAAGTACGCCATTTTGGCACTCTAGTAAATAAGCACCTAAAAAAACTGTCAAGTTGACAGACGAGTACCCCGAAACGCATAAACGAACTGATTGACATGTGTCAAGTGTCAACAAGAGCAAAACAAAACGACATTTACGAAATGTCAAACGCAATCGTACATGCAATGTTGCCACATGTTTTAATTGCATTACAGATTATTAGGTTACATTTGAATAATTTATGAAATAGTTAAAAATGATTTATGGATAAAAGTAAAATTATTTTCGAATTCCTCTATTTTTTCTCAACGATTTGGTGCACGTGTACCTCGAGGTACTTTGGGCAAAGTTGTATGGGATTTTGTTGACTTCCTTTTCGGGATTCGCGTTTTAGGGTATGCTCTTAAATCAGAGATGACAGAGACAAAGTCTACGATGGAGTGAACTTACCCAAAAGACTGTTCACTCTAACTTTGAAGAGATTAGGGTCGAATGCGTTCGAAAATACAGACACAGGTAGAGAGTTCCACTCCTTTGCTGGGGGGATTATAAAAGACAATTGGAGTGCGAGTTTGTGAAATAACAACAAGGTAGAGATGGTAATTTGCAGTTCAGAATAACATAAGCCTGATATAATGCCTTAGGCTTTCTGTACCAGTCAACCAAAGATGGTGAAGAGATAACAAAGCAGGTGCAAATTTTTGTACGAGAGTAAAACAATAAAATGAGTTTGTCGGCTCCTGAATTGGACTTTCTTATATCTAATATCAGCCTGATAATGTCCCACAGCAAGGCCTCTTCTTATGCAGAGCATTATTTTTTTCTCCATTTTTTGAAGATAAAAATATAGTTAGGCTTTTTTAATTTACTAATCATGCCTCGTTGGTCTAGTGGTCGCAAGCGCGATTGCTGTGCATGAGGTCTTGGGTTCGATTCCCAGGTCGGGCAAAGTGTTATTGGGTTTTTCCATCAGGAATTTCTCAGTAGCAGCCTCGGAGTCTGGATTTGTGCCCGGTTGATGGCAATAGGCTCGCCCCCTATTACATGGGACTAAAAACATAACTGGCGAAATGTGGGTGTTCTAATGGGTCCACCTCTGCCTAACCCTTCGGGGATTACAGGCGTGATGTTATGTTATGTAATCATATTTGGCGGGTAGAACTACTCGAAGTTATGAACAAATTAGTATTAGATTAAATTCTGAAACGTAAAAACATATAACTTTGCTATACATTTTGATCGCGTTGTAAAAGATTTTGTGTAGAACATTCTATTTTCAAATTAAAGAGTACTTTACTTAATAAAAGTGATTCATATTTATGATAATTTAATGGTTAACCTGTATTCGTGTATAAAGAATTTCTCTTAGAGCCAAAGTTTCCCAAAAATAAAAATGTCGACTCCATTCTATTTTTGTTCGAAAGAACATTATAATTATTCTCCTAGTCCGCACGCGCCTCAGTAACTAAAAACCATAGGTAACTAGAAATATTTTTGTCGCGGCCGCAATGACGGGACACACATTAATAAAACCTATTTTTAGTCGGTTACACGAGTTTTTTAATCTTCTATTTTGGTTGTCTGTGGGAAAAAAAATGCCGCTAGAATGCAATTGGCTATGACAGCAGATCATTTGTAATATTATTTATATTACATACAGTAGTTTGCAGATATAAAATGCATGTAGTAAAAAAAAATAGGAATCTTACGCCAATTTTATTTAACGATTAGGAACGCGGTGTTTTTTTACATGTATTAAGTTACGCCTTTGGTGACTGCTCTGCTCCCAAGAGACGTAGCGCGATGTTATATAGCTTTTACTATTCCTCATGGACCTGGCTATGTTATACAAAAAGATTTTTTCTAATCCGACCGGTAGTTTCAGAGATATGCGTACGCGTTTAAACAAACAAACAAAACATCTCGTTTCTTTTTATTATATTTGTATAGATAACTAATTGTACCTATCCTACTTCCTACTAATATTATAAATGTGAAAGTTTGTGAAGATGTTTAGATGTTTGGATGTTTGTCATTCAATAATTTCTGAAAATCCGTTCTTATCGGATGCCTACGTCATACAAAGAACACACCCTCTATTTTCCTGATATGTACCATGACCGGTTTAGCCTATGCGTGGGTCCGTCAGTCAGTCAGTCATTCAGGACAAAGAGCATTTTATATGTATAGATAGAAGATAGATTAGGGAGAGTATTTTTCTAGGATAATGGCATAGTTAAAAAGTGTATCTGTACCAAACAGTAAAAAACTCTGCGTTCTTTTAAATTGATTTCGCCTTCATGACAGTTAAGCTAATATTTCTAAATGAATGTCAATTTAAATACAGATTTATGATCATCAAACCAAGTTTTTAAAGATAACTGAATATCATACTAGAGACTTCAAAAACAAAAGCCGATTCTGTTTCTAAAAAAAAAAACACAACGGTAAACCACATGGCGCCCGTTTCCAAATTTAAACATTGACATAAGCGTCTTCGCGCGCTGTCAATTATTAGCACCAAATTTTTTTTCGCTTAAATGCGTAAGAAAAATATTGTTACCAGTAATAAAATCTATAAAGAACTATTTTATCATCGACATCAATCTAAATCGCTCATAAAATAAGAATAATCTTTATGCATCTGCTTGGCACGGACTGTAGAAGTTTGTAACACTATTTTTTGTTGTCTATTCCTAGATCTTGTAAAGATACGACCACGCATTTTTTGTTGTTGACTGCATTTTGAAATTCGACCAATTTTTCGCGCTTTTATTCGTTAGGCTAGATGTTTTCAATCAATGTTGATTTCATCTTACTTACTGTTATAAATGCGAAAACTTTGATGGATGTTTGTTATTCCATTACGGCAGAATGGCTGTTTGGATTAAGATACAGAGATAGATTATAATCTGAAATAGCACAAAGGATACTTTTTATCCCGGAATAATGAACGGTTTCCGTAGGTTAATTATATTATATCAACTTTGACGCGGACGAAGTCGCGGGCAGAAGCTAGCCAGTAATGTAAAACGCCTACAATTTGAAATGCAAACATTCAGGTTAATAGGAATAATATCTGATTGCATTTAGAAATAATAAGGATAGGAAAAATGCAAAAATATTTAGGAAAAACAGTAATAAATGCCCATTTACGGGAACACACGAATAAATGCCAATAATGTAAATTTAAATAGAAACTCCATACACAGATGGGTTTTGTTTTATTTTAATCTTACATTATGTATGTATATAAGCTTTAAATGTATATATTTGTTATCAATTTCAGTTAACCAGTATAGGTACCTAATACCAGATTGCATACTATCATGAATATTTAAGTAAATAATATTTAAACGTCATTTAATTTTAATTAATGTTTATTAAATTTAAATAATGATTATTTATAATCATGGTATTGTTTGCTAATTAGGAAAATGATGGGAAACTATTAACAATTAAAATGCCTGTACCTACATAGTTTTTTTTTGCAATTTGAATAAAATCATTTATTTATAAATGACTAGTGACCCGCCCCGGCTTCGTACAGGTGCAATGTAGATATATAAACCTTCCTCTTGAATCATTCTATCTACTTATAAAAACGGCATTAAAATCCGTTGCGAAGTTTAAAAAGTGTAAGCGTAGATTTGCAAAGCGCGACTGCCGAGCATGAGATCTTGGGTTCGATACCCAGGTCGGGCAAAGTGTTATTGGGTTTTTCCATCAAGAATTTCTTAGTAGCAGTCTCGGCGTCTGGATTTGTGCCCAGTTGATGGCAATAGGCTCGCCCCTTAGTACATGGGACTTGAATATAACTGGCGAAATGTGGGAGTACACCTCTGTCTAACCCTTCGGCGATTACAAGCGTGATGTTATGATGTTATGTTACAAATATAATACTGATTTTGTTTTTTGTTTCAGAATTTTGAGCCAATTCCAGTGCCATCTTCTCATCAGGGAAACTTTTACTCTGGTGATTCCTATATCGTTTTAAGCGTAAGTAATATTATAAAAATTTTAATACTAATAAAGCTGAAGAGTTCCTTTGTTTGTTTTTTGGGCCACGTTAATCTCCGGAACTACTGAACCGATTTTGAAAGTTCTTTCGTTAATGGACAACAACGTTTAATTAATGTAATGTTTAGTATAAATTACGATTAAAAAAAAAGGGTTTCCTAAGTAAATCCTCGCAGATGAAGTAGCGGGCAAAAACTAGTAATATGTACTACATAAAAGTTGTAGTTAATAGTTTCTTGTCCGCATCATTTTACGTCTTTGTTAAATGCTCCGCTCCCTTGCGTCGAAGCGTGACATTATGTAGCCTATACAATACTCACTATCATAAAAAGAAGAATATTTAAAATCCGAGTGATAATTCCAGAGTTAATACAAATAAACAAATAAAAAACTGCTCAGCTTTAATATTTTACTACACCTTGTATAATATGTAATAAATTTTACACCTTGTATATCAATTTCTAAAAGAGTGGTTAAACACTTCTGTTTAACCCTTCGGGGATTACATGCGTGATGTTATGTTATCTAGACAACTGGAGATGAGTCACACCTAGCCTGGGACATCCACTTCTGGCTCGGTAGCAAGACTTCCCAGGATGAAGCTGGGTCGGCAGCAATGCTCACTGTCAACCTGGACGATGAGCAGTTCCATGGTTCCGCTATCCAGCATCGAGAGGTCCAGGGATACGAATCCAAGCAGTTCTTGGATTATTTCCAGCCTGGTAAGCTATTTAAGCTGTCTTTGCTATTTAATCATAATTATATCATTTATTAAAGTATAATTTTTTTGGAGTCGGTGCCAAGCAATATACGATACCTAAATGACTATACATATAGATACCCAGACCCACAGACTAAGGCCAGAAAAAAAAAAACAAAACAATAATCTTACAGCTTCTAAATAATAACTCAAATCGGAAAACAACAAAAATACTTTTAGATTTTCTAATACCTAGGCCATCTATCAAGCTTTGTGGCACTAAAAGGGAAAAACACTCTGGAATTACCAGTCGTTTCATTACTTAGCTTGGCACCGACTCCAAAAAATTGTTAAATTTTAGTATAGGTTAATCGTAGGTTAGGTTAGGTTTTTTATTATAGGTAGGTTATAGTATTATTTTTAACTTTTTAGTGCTTTTAGAAGTCGGTTTTTTTTTTGCAAAAAAAAATTTTTAAAGCGTTCGTATTAAGTTTCTTGCCCATTCTTCTCCATACAAAACTAGCTTTTGGAAGGGGCAACTAGATTAAATTCTATTTTTTTTTTCTTGTAATCACGTTCAAAAGTGCCTTATAATGGCCTAATTGAAATAAATGATTTGACTTTGATAAACATGTACAGTCAGCAACAAAAGTCGATTAACAATGTTACTTTTTTATATCATTAAAAGAGACACTAAACACATAATATTCTGGCTTTCAGAATTTCAGGCAATAGCTAAGGGTTTATTTTATCTTAATTTTATATTTATTGCGTTTTATTTTTAATATTGTACTTAATATCATCATCTCCCTGCCCTTGTCCCATGTTACTTGTGGTCGGCGCAACACGTTTTCTTCTTCCACTCCGTCCTGTCAGCCGTCATGCAATCACTGACTCCCCTTTCATTCATATCATTCATCAATATTTGGCAATAGGCTCGCCCCCTATTACATGGGACTAAAAACATAACTGGCAAAATGTGGGTGTACTAATGGGTACACCTCTGCCTAACCCTTCGGGGATTACAGGCGTGATGTTATGATGTTATGTTTTCATCAATATTGTACTTAATAATTAGGATTTAAAAATCATAAATGTTAATCGACTTTTGTTGCTGACTGTACCTACTAGTGCCTACATACATTTTGAGATTGAAAGAAACTTATTTACTTTTGTCCCTAGCTATCAGATACTTGGACGGAGGCCACGCTTCTGGATTCAACCACGTCACAATCAATGCTGGAGCGGAGAAGCGCCTCTTCCAGATCAAGGGCAAGAGGAACGTTCGTGTCAGGCAGGTGTGTAGTACGTAACTATTATACACGGTGTATTTTTAAAGATTTTTTTTTAAATAGGTAACATTTGAATAAACACCCTGTATAAACACTATGTGATATTTAGGCTCAAAGGGCGTAACCGCCATTTTGGCCAATATTCGTTCTTCTCCATACGAAACTACCTTTTGGAATGGGCAACTAGATTCAATATTATAATTTTTCTTTTCTCTTGTAAATGACGTTCACAAGTGCCTTTTAATGGTCTAATTGAAATAAATGATTTGACTTTGACTTTGGCTTTGAGATTTTAATGCAGTCATACTTAGTTTTTCGTCCTCTATCGATTGGTTAAAACATCGATATTCACAAAGTGATGGATACAGCCATAATTTTTGGATCGCTAAACATAGATTTTCTTAAAATTTGGGTCGTAAATGAAAAGTATTTCATTTTTCATTACCACAAACGTCGTAACAGGCAAAAAAAAACTATATCTTGTGAGCTGTCTCTGATTAGCGTTTACGCCCCTAATAATTTTTGAATTTTGTTCATATTTGTCTTAAACAACCCGAGTTTTTGTCATGTTTGGTGGTTTGTATAACGCCAAACTACCGATAATGGTGCCGATTCCCTTGGTCACAAACTAAAATTAGACTATTTCTATCTTTTTCTGCCCAATAAAATAAGGAAGAGACAATTGTGTCAATAAGAGCTGTCAAATTTAGTCAATCTGACACATCCATACAGTTATAGTTGACATCTTAAAACGTATGGATTAAAAATACGGAGAAGTTCAAGGCAAAACTAATTTGACATCGCTAACTTAGTTCTTTACCGTCTCGGAATGTCACCGTCCTTTCCTTTCGCTGTATGTTAGTAAGAGATGTCAATTCTCTAAATTTAGTCTAGTTTGTTAACAAGGGAATCCGCACCATTATCTTGTTACACTTTGTATACCAAATAGTTTGTTCAACTGTTTCACGTTCACGTCTGTTTTTCTCGTCAACACTTGATCAACTAGCATTAAAAGCTCCACTATTTTGGTCTTCATGACGCAGAGAAGTTTTCAAAACGCCGGCTTAACGATCCAGCCGTCAAATTGTATTTAACTCTTGCATTTCTGACAACATTGGTGAATATAGCTATACTTAATACTCAATCAGTTATTGCAAAGAAACATTGAAACGTCAACAAAAGAGATAGATATGCAGGGTCAAAATAATCCATACATATTGTCTTAAATACGCCACTACCGCGCAAAATGGCTGACGCTCAGCATAATGCCGTGGTCCATGGACGAAGGGACGAAATCACGGCGCTGGTTTTCTGCGTAGTACAATTATATTACCAATTCGTCCCGTTAGTATCGTGGTGGCAAGCGCAACTGCTAAGCATGAGGACTTGGGTTCGATTCCTAGGTCGAGCAAAGTGTTATTAGGTTTTTCAATCAGGAATTTCTCAGTAGCAGCTTTGGAGTCTGGAGTTATGCTCAGTTAATGGCAATAGGCTCGCCCTCTATTACACGAGACTTAAATAAACTGGCAAAGTGTGGGTGTACTAATGGGTACACATCTGCCAAACCCTTCGGAGATTACAGGCGTGATGATAAGTGTTGACTTTGACTTTTATCCACCAGGTGGCTGTCAGCTTCGACTCCTTGAACAAAGGAGACTGCTTCGTGCTGGACTATGACCATGAAATATACCTGTACGTCGGAGATAATGCGAAGAGTGTGGAGCGTCTGAAAGCTATCACAGTAGCCAACCAGATCAGGGACCAGGACCACAATGGAAGAGCCAGCATTGAGATTATTGGTGAGTCTAAGGCTTGTTTTACATTAGGTGTTTCTTTTTCTTTCTTTATCGTGTGGGCAGTAAGGTCTTACGACCCCACACACCCTAGTGACAGAGCTTCTAAACCACCTCAAGGGCTTCTGACATGGTTTGAGTGTACCAGTAATAAGCTGGTGTAAGTCCAGGTTTCCTCACGATGTCAGTGATGTCCAAGATAAACTTTATAAAGTACATTATGAATTGAAAAAGTCATTATTGTTCCTAGATGCGGATTCAAAGGACAGTGACTTTGAGAAGTTCTTCGAAGCCTTAGGATCTGGTGACAAGGACTCGGTTGCTGAGGCTTCAGAAGGTGGAGACGATGAGGTTAGTTATATTGCAGCCTATAATTTGATACTAGACGCCAAGGGGCATCGAGTTACCCAGTTACTGGGTTGTGGAGGTCAGATAGGCAGTCGTTCTATGTAGAATACTGGTATGCAGCTGCATCTGGTTAGTCGAGAAGCAGACATGATGTTGAACTGACTAGTAGACACCGGCAATCAAATGAAACACTTGAAAAAAAAGAAACTAAAACTAAATTGGCATCAAAAAATTCATCCGCTTCGCCGTCATCTGAATATGTCCCCAAAAGACTGACGCCACGTCGGATGGCAATGGTAAGCCTCTGGCCAAGGTAATATCCAACCCTTGGGTTACGAGTCTCAACTAACCGTTTGAACAACTGGTTCAACGCACAGTTACATGGACCCCACGACCCCATATCGCTCGAAAATTTAGTTACCATTAAGGGTACAACGTTTAGATTTGCATATTGAGTTTTGCGAGAGATCTAAGACAGGGGTCACCAAATAGCGGACCGCGGTCCGGATCCGGACCGCCGCCGACCCATTTTGTGCGGACCGCGAGAACACAGGAACTCTCACTATTATTGTGGTCTCACTACTATAACGTCAATTCGAAAACCTATTTGAAAAAGAATACCTTTGTTATTTCCGTATTTAACATAACATAACATCACGCCTGTAATCCCCGAAGGGTTAGGCAGAGGTGTACCCATTAGTATAATTCATATTAATTATTTCTGTAATTATATAATTATGTTTAATAAATATATTTTTTTTCTATAACTGCTGTGCGGACAGCGATGGTCATTTTATTTCCTAAAACGGTCTCCAAGCGAAACTAATTGGTGACCCCTGATCTAAGATCTCTCGCAAAACTGAAGATACGACACTACACCTTGTATAATGCCGCAACTTTAATGGCATTCTGACGTGTCCCCACAGTGCATGAACATTCGGTGCTAAAATAGAATACAAGCCATATTAGTACAGTCGTTACGTTAGAATTAAAATAGTCATCATAGCCGAAATTGGCATGAAATCGGGGGGGGCGAAGACTCTTAAAAGGAAACGCGGATACAAATACTAGAGATCTACAAATACTCTCGCCGCGGAAGGGGCTGTCAGACTTTTACTGACAAAAAAACCACCCTGTTTCTTCTCCTATTCCTTTTGTTGCCCTTTGCATTCCGGGGCCACGGTAACCTGTTAAGACGTCCCGCGACCCCGGAAGGTTTCGTGCATCAGAACGGAACCCTAAGGGCCGCCTCCAGCGAGAGAATCGCGGCGATATTATCTTTGTGCTAAGTATTTCCGTTCTAAAAGAGTGTAGAAATACGTGAAAAATGATAAAAATGAAAAAAAATCCTTATTAAAATACTTATTTTATTGGACAAAAGAAGATGGAAATAGTCTAATTTTAGTTTAGTTTGTGAACAAGGGAATCGGCACCATTGTATAGATCTGCTTACAAGGAGCCCCGCGTTATGAAGTATTTAACATTTTTATTTTCTCCTGTAAAGTTGACTTTTTTCACTTGCACGTTTATTTGATGCGGCCATCGATATGTTTGATGAAAAATGTTCCAAGATGGCCGCTGTCGGCGGTTTTTTCTTTATTTTTTTACACCATGTATACTTTTTACCACAAAACGTGCCCCTTATATTCAGAAATAACCTTATTCTTTCTTTTTAATGCAATATTATGTCCAGCAGGAGTTCGAGCGCGGTGCCAACGTGGAAGTGTCTCTAAGCGAGATCTCAGACAGTACCGGTACACTCAAGATAACTAAACTACCTACGCCACTGACTCAAGACTTACTTAATACTAAGGTAAGATTCAAATACAGCAACTAGCTTCAACTTTCGGACTAACTGACCGACTCCTTGACAATTCAAAAGTGCCTGTAAATGGTCTAATTGGGTGCTCGATGTCACTAATCAATTGACATACTATTTTTTAAACGCTTTGCACACGGAGCAACTTAAATTGAGGCAACTATCAACACTTTAAAAGTTTCCTGTAAAAGTTGATAGTTGCTATAACGTACGTTTGCCGCGTTTACTTTATGGCAATCTGTAAGCAACTTTTATAGCCGAGTTGCTCAATCTACGCAGCGATCAGCGTTTACGGTATAATATTTAACAGTTGCTAGTTGCGGCAATTGGAACTAACTTAGTCATCGATTGCAGCAACTGAAAACTGTTGACGTCTGCCGCAACTCGAACCTCGAGTTGCTATGTGCGCGCAGTCCAATTGAAATATGTGTGAACAGCTAGTTGCCAGTTGCTGCAATGTTGCTCTGTGTGCAAAGCGCATTATGAAAAAGTCAACCGTGACGTCACTTAATTACAAAGTCAAATTGATTTACTTTTTAGTGTTTTAGTTACTAAACTCTCTCGCGTACCTCGTTGGTCTAGTGGTCGCAAAGCGTGACTGCTGAGCATGAGGTCTGGGTTTCCCAACTCGGGCAAAGTGTTTTTGGATTTTTCCATCAGGAATTTCTCAGTAGCATCCTCGGAGTCTGAATTTCTGCCCGGTTGTTGGCAATAGGCTCGCCCCCGATTACTTAAACATAACTGGCAAAATGTGGGTGTACTAATGGGTACTTCGGGGATTACAGGCGCGATAATGAGCGACTAGCTTCAACTTTCTAACTGACCGACTTTTAAACAATTCAAAAGTGCCTGTAAATTGTCTGATTGAAATGAATGCTTTGACACTTTGGCAGACGAAGCCACTGAATAAAATGTAGCCTAAGTCCTTTCTTGGGGCCCCGGGTCGACGGCGCGTTCTGTTCGCGCACGCTTCAAAGAGCTGTCAGCACAGGGACGGGGCCAACGCCTGCCGGGGTTGCGGGACGTCTTAACACGATACCGTGGCTCCGGAACGTAAAGGGCAACAGAAGGAACAGGGTGGTTTTTTAGTCAGTAAAAGTCTGACAGTCCCTTCCGCCCCGCCCAGGGCGGAAGGAATCATTTGATGATTTTTACCACCTAAAAAAAAAGTCCTTTCTTGGGGTTCAAACTTACCCCATACCAAATTTCGTCAAAATCGGTTCCGTCGTTTAGTCGTGATAGACATACAGAGTTACTTTCGCATTTAAAATATTAGTATGAATTGCATGATATCATATCACTTGTCAGTTATCCCTGTTCTAAAGTACTTAATCGTTAAAAAGGTATATGCTGTCCACTTGAAACGTGTAAACACTCGAGTATGTTAGTAAATAAACTGTTTATCACAATCTAGATAATGATTGTACCTATAAAGGAACAGTTCCCAAACTATTGTGTCTACTGCCCACTTTGAGAATAAATAATTTTCTAGCGGCCCCAATTTTTTCACCTACTTAAAAACTACCTACATAACATAACATCACGCCTGTAATCCCCGAAGGGTTAGGCAGAGGTGTACCCATTAGTACACCCACATTTCGCCAGTTATGTTTTTAGTCCCATGTAATAGGGGGCGAGCCTATTCCCATCAACCGGGCACAAATCCAGACTCCGAGGCTGCTACTGAGAAATTCCTGATGGAAAAACCCAATAACACTTTGCCCGACCTGGGAATCGAACCCAAAACCTCATGCACAGCAGTCGCGCTTGCGACCACTAGACAAGCGAGGCAGTCAACCATCTAGTAGATGAAATTACAAATCGCTCCCCAAGCCTCTACACAATGTCCCGATTTTTTTTCTGGGTCTCTTACCGCCCCCTTTAGGCCTGCAGCGCCCACAAGGGGGCGGGGGCATTATCGCCTACTTTGGGAAAGGCTGACTTAGATTTAGTATTAACAAATATAATTTAATTAAAAGTGAATACACGAAGTTGGATGAACAATAAGAGTTTCAATCAAGTAAATTGATAAATAAATATATCCCAGTACCACGTCACGCCACAGTGACGACAATTTTATTTATTTATTTATTTTTAATCTCAAAAAGCCATACATTCTAAATTACATGTAACTCTGGACCTCACACTAGGATACCCTGTGTCGTGGGGTCCAGTCTCTTTCATCACAAGGATTCTGTCGTCTATAAGCAGAAGTTTATGAGAAAAGTTAAAGTTAGTTAAGGTTGATAGCAGAGGACATGCGCGCGTTCGCCGACCAGCTGCCTAGACTACTTTTAATTAAATTATATTTGTTAATACTAAATCTATATGCTATAAAGGTAGTAGGTATTCCGATGTTTGCGACCGTAACAGACAACCGCGACTGGCGACCGCGACGTGGTCGCGCGACTCACTGCTTAATAATAATTTATATGGAATCTTTTAACTAAATTATTTGAATATTTTCAGGAATGCTACATCTTGGATACTGGAAGCTACAGCGGTATCTACGTGTGGGTCGGACGAGAGTCTAATGAAAAGGTATTGTGTGGTGAAAATTGCATCAAAATCTGTCAAGTAGTTTAGAAATATGAAGCGAATGTACAAACAAAGGAATTAAATAATACAAAAAGAAATAGTCCTAAAAATATTTACATTGAGAAATTATAAAGCATAATTTAATATTTTCATTTTGTTTTATATGATTTAATTTTTTATTTTATGATTACATTTCATTTAATGATTACATTTTCTTTTATGATTACATTTTATTTAAAAAGCCCAAAACTTACTGTTTAAAAATGTCTTACTGATTATTCTTATTATTCTTCTCTAGGAAAAGGCTGAAGCAATGAAGAAGGCTGAACAGTATCTGAAGTGGCACGATTACCCAGCCTGGGTGAGTTATACCTATCACTAGTAGTTATTAAACATATGAAAAGTTCAATCTACGAGTACACATACAAACATAAACTCACGCCTTTATCCCATGGGGTAGAAACCACAGAAAGCAGTAACTAACCACCTGCTATGGTCTTTACATACTGCTATCGCCAAAGTTCTATCTAAAAATATATTTTTTTAAGCTTTTATTTAGCTTGCCTGCCTCGTTGGTCTAGTGGTCGCAAAGCGCGACTGCTGAGCATGAGGTCTTGGGTTCGATTCCCAGGTTGAGCAAAGTGTACTTGGGTTTTTCCACCAGGAATTTCTCAGTAGCAGTCTCGGAGTCTGGATTTGTGCCCAGTTGAAGGCAATAGGCTCGCCCCCTATTACATGGGACTAAAAACATAACTGGCGAAATGTGGGTGTACTAATGGGTACACCTCTGCCTAACCCTTCGGGGATTACAGGCGTGATGTTATGTTAAACATAACTGGCAAAATGTGGGTGTACTAATGGATACACCTCTGCCTAACCCTTCGGGGATTACAGGCGTGATGTTATGTTATGTATTTAGCTTGTACTATTCGTATGTATTTATGTGAATAAGTTATTGTCCATTCATGCAAACAATTTTTCGACTATTTGTTGGTATCCGATTGAGCTGAAATTTTGCATACACCTCTAGTTCTGATGACAATGTCCAATACTCAATAATTGTAATAATTTTAAATTAAAGTTTGTTTTAAGAAATATTTTTTTTATTAGTTTTTTTTTTATTTTAAAAGCTCAAACCAACAACGGGTATTGTGTATTTAACTTATAAGATTTGATTAATACCATCATCAGATCAACTGTGACATCATTATATTGAATTGTCACGCAAATTACACATTTACACAAAATTTCAGCTCAATCGAACATCGGGAAGTGGGTCAAATTTAATTTGTAAGATTTGATGAGCCACAGACACCGGGACGGAAATATAATCATAAAAGGTTGGCTATCTCTGACAGAACAATGAAATGAACTGACCGGCACTGGTATGACCTTGACGTATTTAGGCGCCGCGATATATCGATTCTGTCTGAAACAGCGTCCTTGGATTATAGAGAGTAGCTTAGGACACATTAGATGACGTAATCTAGCTAACATAGATATACCAGCTACACGCTTTAAGGGTATGCTAAGATGGTTTGTTCATGTTGAGAGGATGAGTTAACAAAAGGTATACGGCAGAGGTAAGTGGAAACGCAGGGAGGGGTCGCCTTAGGAAGACCTACACTGACCTTATTGGTGAGGTTCTTCTGAAAGGTCAGGTGCGCAGTACTCGTAACCGGCGTGCTTGTATGACGAGATGTATGAACGTAGATAAGGCGAAAAGAGTATGTAAGGATCGCAGCAGGTGGCGTTTTGTAGATTCTGCTTATCCCCATGGGAAAAAGGCGTGAGTTTATGTATGTATGCTGTAACTGCCTCGTTGGTCTAGTGGTCGCAAAGCGCGACTGCTGAGCATGAGAAATTGGGTTCGATTCCCAGGTCGGGCATAGTGGTACTCTCTAAGTAGCAGCTTCGGAGACTGGATTAATGCCCGGATGTTAGCAATAGGCTCGCCTCCTATTACATGGGACTTAAAAATAACATAAATGTGGGTGTACTAATTGGTACACCTCTGCCTAACCCTTCGAGGATTACAGGCTGATGTTATGATTTAACAGTTACATAGGCTAAGTAATAATAGCCTTACAAGTCGATCCACCAGGTTAAGCTACGCTTGCTGGCGTTAATCCGATGATGGGTACACCATCTTTACACACCGAGATTCCTCCATGCAAGCACGTTAAGCTGTTGGTCCCGGCTGTCATACGTGGATCTTTGATAGTCGTTACGAGTCGTCAGAAGCACGAAAGTCTGTCAACCAGTCTTACCAAGGGGTATCGTATTACCCAGTTACTGGACTGTGGAGGTCAGATAGGCAGTCGCTTCATGGTGTCTGGTGTCCAACTGCATTAAAACTTCAAATTTTCTTTCTTCACAATTGTTTTTTATTTTTTAAATAAAACTCTTTGTTACAGGTACACGTTACGAAGATACCCGAAGGTGTGGAGCCGACTGCGTTCAAGCAGAACTTCCAGGATTGGATCTAAATTAACATAATTATACAAATATTAAAATAGTTCCTTCTTGTTACAAAAACTACAGAGGTGCTTCTAAGCGGTCAATATTTTTAGTTCAATACAATCTATCTATCTATACATATAAAATGCTTTGTCCTGAATGACTGAATGACGGATCAACGCACAACCTAAACCACTGATCGCAGAGACCAGCATTCCTACAATGAGCTCTTACCGCGATCCAATTTAGGAACTAAGCTGAACTGTTCTTTAAATTCGTACTATGACGTCAATGTAACGATTCAATTTAGGCCATACCATCTGACAGCGGTTTTCTTCTTTGGTACTATGACGTCCTTATAGCAGCTCAACTCAAACGATCTACTGCCAATTCATTTAAAGTTACGTTTTTTCTAACCTAAACTGTTTTAACGATTAAAATGCCGCTGAGCGAGTTGGACGTCATGGTACGAATTTGAGCGATGCAGTTTAAGAACCTAAACTGAAATGTCTTACTAACTGAACTGTAGGCCTACTGAAACTTGGAGAGTGTGTTCTTTGTATGACACATAGCCGTAAAAATATGACTCGTATGCGAGCATCATCATAATCTCTACTCCATTTAATATAACGTTAGAAAAATAACGTTACAACGTTATCGTTATTTCAATATAACTTACCGTCTAATAAAATCCGTTATTTCATTATAAATATACAATTTAAGTAGACTATTAGCCATTTGCGAAATATCACCAAAATTAAATCATTTCAACAATTAATTGTCAATTTAAATTTAAAAATTAACTGTGCCGTACAAAAATGATTTACGACTGCTGATTTTTTTTTTCATGATTTCAAGGTTGGTCCCATAGTAAAAGTTGTTCATAATGATGAGTACAATGACCCCTTTTCAGGTGTCTCTTGTATAACACAGTAGCTGCCCGTTATTTTTTAATGAAGTTTAATAAATAAGCAGTAGTATACCTTCATCAGTTTCATAAATTAATAAGTGCTTACCTGAAAGTACATACTCAAAAAATCTGTAACAAAAGGGGACAGTGGCGTATCAGGATTGTCGTTTAAGGAGAGGGGGGAGGATTTTAGTTCAACGATAAATTAATCGTCACGACACAATGGGAACGCGCCTAAAGAGTCTGGCCAAATGTAATTTTGTGAGTCGTGAGTCGCAGAATTTCGGTAGCAGTAATTCTGCCTGGCAGAAATTCTGTTGGGATGTTAGACGAGCGTATTTTATTTAATTACTATTCAACGCTAAGATCCTACGTGCGTCGGCCCCCTCCCCCCGCAAACTGAATTCGGTTCGAATAATGCATGTGAGTCGGCCGACAACTCATTTTGCGACGCCGTGTGAATCTTATTAGAACTTTTGTATGAAATCAAATGCAGCAAAATTTCTGCGACCGAAATTCAGCTCACAAAATTACGCTTCATTTTAATAACCCCCTTGTATAACAACGAGCATTGATCATCATCACCACGCTTCCTTCAATTTAATTTATAAGCTTATTTTTGTATTATTTTCTGATATTTTGTAATTAATTTATAAATAAAACAAATTATTATAAAATAAAAATGTGTTTATTTTTTCTCTTTTTTAGAGTTCCGTAGCTCAGTAGAAAAAAACAGTACCCCTTTTTTTTTTTAGGTGGTAAAAATCATCAAATGACTCCTTCCGCCCTGGGTGGGGCGGAAGGGACTGTCAGACTTTTACTGACTAAAAAACCACCCTGTTCCTTCTGTTCAGGGGTGTAGCTACCGCCGTATCTGCCGTATCAATTATACGGGGCCCCCGGCCTACGGGGGCCCCCAAGGTGCGTAAGCAAAAATTAATAAAAACTTCCCAAAGAAGTTTCTCGAAATTAAAATTGATAAAAAAATATTTAAGAACTTCTATGGGACAGGAACGCCTGTCAGACCTGTCACTATTGTCCATAGAGGAGAGAGTTTACTTAAGAAGAGAGGAGAGTTTACTTAAGAAAAACTAAAGTCATCATCAGCTATGAATGATTTAATTAATCAGTTTGCCGAAAAAAAGGCAAGGAGAGTTAATATTTAATTTGAATTGATTTTAAAAATGTGACAGATTATGATGAATAAATATTTCTTTTAATTTTATGCAAATATTTTTTTCTTTTTTGAGAAATCTTTACCCTTCCTAAGGGCCCCCAAACAAATTTTTATACGGGGCCCCGCCAAGGTACGCTACGCTTCTGCTTCTGTTGCCCTTTACGTTCCGGGGCCACGGTATCCTGTTAAGACGTCCCGCAACCCCGGCAGGCGTTGGCCCCGTTGGGTGCCCCGTCCCTGTGCTGACAGCTAAAAACAGTACCCTTAAAGGATCTTTTTGTTGTCCATCTATCAAGACCCTTTTTCTCAGGAACGCGTGGAGGTATCATGCTGAAATAAATATAGAATACCAGTGAAAAAATTTAAGTTTTAAGTCATCGCAATCTAAAGATAAGGTCGTTTATGGCGTATATTTTGACGCTCGCTAGGGAATCAAAACCTGTAGGGGACTTCCCATTAACCTAGAATAAGGAAATTTGGCAAGATGCGATAGAGGACAAGACGTAAAGATATAAATCCGAAAACCATTCCATAGTTACATTACAAAATAATTACCTACGTTATTGTGATTATTAAACTTATTTTGACTTTCTCGTTGGTCTACTGAGCATGAGGACTTGGGTTCAATTCCCAAGTCGGGAAAGTTTTGTTGAGTTTTCCATCAGGAATTTCTCAGTAGCAGCCTCGGAGTTTGGATTTGTGCCCGGTTGACGGCAATAAGCTCGCCCCCTATTACATGGGACTAAAACATACCTAACTGGCGAAATGTGGGTGTACTAACGGGTACACTTCTGCCTAACCCTTTGGGGATTACAGGCGTGATATCATGTTTACAACTGCCTAAAAAGGAGTGTTGTTTTTAAACATTTAAATAGTAGAAGTATGAATATTTTGTTAAACGCGTTTGGCGCCTACATATTGTTGATTGCAGTGTGTTGCCGTTGTGCATTTAATATCATCTGTACAAATAAATAAAATAAAGTGTTTTAAAAGACCAGTAAATAATTAACAGATTTTCTAAATAAATATCCCCCCATCCTAACTAATCCTATCCTAATCCTAACTAATATTATAAATGCGAAAGTAAGTTTGTTTGTTTGTTTGTTACCATTTTACGCCTAAGCCACTGAACTGATCATCCTGAAATTTTGCATATACATTGCCAGGTGTACAGGGACGAACATAGGGTACCTTTCATCGCGAAAAAAAGTACTGTTCCCGAGGGAAACCACAATAACCTTCTTTTGGTGATAGATGGCGCCACATGTCTTTTGGAATCATGTTCGAATTTTAAATTTAAGTACCTAATACATTTTGTGAGTTTTGTGTGTCGATGGACCAGCTTCAACTAGGGTGTCATAAAATCGATTATTGATAATTCGGAGTTATCAACCAATTTACGATTACCCAAGAAAAAAAGTACTAGGGTGTCATAAAGAAGGTATGTCAGTAGAAATAAGACGTTTTAGTCAGAGTGGAAAGGTCAACATTCTGGGTTTATCAAAAAAAGTACTAGGGTATCAGAAAATGAAGGAAAGTATCACACAATCATCAGCACTCAAGCAAAGTACAATTCGAATTGATTGGAAAATTCTAAATTAACGTGAGCTAAGCCGCGGGCGAAAGCTAGTATAAGTATAATAATTATTCTCTCCTATAAGTGAAGGAGTACATCTACCTAATACCTTGTCGTCCTTTATCTAAATTTATTTTTGTGTATACAAAGGTATTTAGGATCTCCAGCAAAGGCTGGAGATCCTAAATAAATAAAATATAACTGTTTACGGGTACAAACCCGAAAAAATAACGATTAATTATTTTTGTCCGCCTGTCTGTTTGTTGCGGCTAATCTCCGAAACGGTTAAACCTATTTTAAAGGGAATTTCACTGGTAAATAGCTGATGTTATAAGGAGTAAGTTAGGTTACTTTTATGTTTGTTCAATTAGTGAAGTCCCACTTAATGAGACACAATTGATTTTCTATTATTCTGACTTACCGGTATGACAGAACAATAGAAAATCAATTGTGTCTCATTCCGTGGGATTTGAGTAACTAAAGTACTGTATGTATGACTCTGTATGCAATGGTAAACATTAATTGTAAAAGAGTATGTATGGAGTTTCTTGCTCATTCTTCTCCATACAAAGCTATCTTTTGGAAGGGGCAACTAGATTCAATTCCTTTTTCTTTTGAATATGACGTTCAAAAGTACCTTGTGATGGCCTTATTGAAATAAATGATTTATCTTTGACTTTGATATTTCACCCTTAGAAAAAATAGCAAAACAAAACCAAACTAAAATAAAACCCTTATCATTTTTGTATTGATGATTTCTTTGAATTATAATCTCTTGAAGACTTCACTATAACTAGTTACTATTTCTAATAATTTTAACAAAATAATGTCAATATTACAAGAACTAGTTAAAAGGATTATCTATAACTGGAAGATGTGATATTACAAGGGTTATTCTCCACTTTTTCTCATTTTTCGGTCATGTTGAGAGGATGAGTGAAAGACGATTAACAAAAGGTATTTATATGGCAGAGGTGGGTGGCAACGCAGGGAGGGGTCGTCCTAGGAAGACCTACACTAACCTTATTGGTGAGGTCTTTCAGAAAGGTCAGGTGCGCAGTACTCGTAACCGGCGTGCTTGTATGACGAGATGTATGAAAGTAGATGAGGCGAAAGGAGTATGGATCGTAGCAGGTGGCGTTCTGTGGTTTCTGCCTACCCCCATAGGAAAATATATTTTCTCTACCATTTTGTTAGCCGTGTTTATCTATGCATACTGCCCATTAAACAAAGTAACTTTGAGCAAAAAATATTGTTGAGAAACGTCGCAAAATGTGGCTGCTAAACATGAGGTCTTGGGTACGATTTCCAGGTCGGGCAAAGTATTTTTGGGTTTTTCCATCAAGATCTTAGTAGCAGCCTCGGAATCTGGACTTGTGCCCGGTTGATGGCAATAGGCTCGCCCCATATTACATGGGATTTAAATATTACTGACGAAATGTGGGTGTAATAATGGGTACACCTCTGCGTAACCCTTCGGGGAATACAGGCGTGATGTTATGTCAAAGTCAAAGTCAAAACATTTATTTCAATTAGACCATTTACAGGCACTTTTGAATTGTCAAGGAGTCGTTCAGTTAGTCCGAATGCTGAAGCTAGATGCTCGTTCCAAAACGAAAGTAGGCCTCTATGCAGAAGAACGAGCAAGAAACTCCACGGCACTCTTTTAAATTAGGTTTTAACAAAATACTGGTTACATTATTCTTGTTGCTTCTATATGTCGAAATATAAATTATGTTCTTTTTATGTCGAACCCAAGACCTCATGCTCAGCAGTCGCGCTTTGCGACCACTAGACCAACGAGGCAATCACAACCACATAAAACTTTAGGTTCCATTATGTAATTGTCTTGTCATTCTTTAAACCTATTATGATTTTCCTTATTATTAACATTTGGCAAGTTACCTATATGATTACTTTTCCTTCAATAACAAAATGACAAATATTTGCTTAGGTAACCACATCTAAATTCATACCTTCTAATATTATAAATGCGAAAGTGTGTCTGTCTGTTACCTCTTCACGCTTAAACCGCTGAACCGATTTAGGTGAAATTTTGTATAGAGATAGTTTAAGACTCTGACACTAGGGTGTGTGGGGTCGTAAGACCTTACTGCCCACACGATAAAGAAGACGATTCGGCGACTTTGTCTGTCGTCGATAACAGATATTTTTGCGGACGAAGTCGCAGTCAAATGCTAGTAATTAATTTATTTAGTTAGTCACTCAATGTTTGCAGAATGACACATCAGTCGTGGTTTACTGATACACTTTTGAACTTTTAACAGTAATTACTAAATCGGAATAATAACATATAAATGTAATGGGTTTGTTTGTATATTTGTATTATAATTGGTATGGTTTTTTTTTTTTGGGACAAGCCCGCCACACTGTTCCCACCCACTGCAACTCCTGAAAGCCAGAATCAACAGTGGAGGCCACCAGAAAAGCGTCGAGGCAATGAAGCTCGACGAGTCCCAGAGAAACGATTAACTGTCTTGAGTCCCGCAACGAAATTACATACATAAACATAACATCACGCCTGTAATCCCCGAAGGGTTAGGCAGAGGTGTAACCATGAGTACACCCACATTTCGCCAGTTATGTTTTTAGTCTCATGTAATAGGGGACGAGCCTATTGCCATCAACCGGGCACAAATCCAGATTCCGAGGCTGCTACTGAGACATTCCTGATGGAAAAACCCAATAACACTTTGCCCGACCTGGGAATCGAACCCAAGACCTCATGCACAGCAGTCGCGCTTGCGACCACTAGACCAACGAGGCAGTCAACGAAATTAATCAGAAAATAATAGCGGAGGAGTAAGAAGAAAATAGTTTCCACTTCCCTCCATACAAGCAGGAGACAGAACACAACTAGGCCAATTAGTATTGCTTGATAATTGGTAAGTTCTCGAATGGAGATCAAGCATGATGACGAGCCAAATAAAAAATATACATACATAAACTCACGCCTTTTTCCTATGGGAGTAGGCAGAAACTACAGAACGCCACCTGCTACGATCCTTACATACTCCTTTCGCCTCATCTACGTTCATACATCTAGTCATACAAGCACGCCGGTTACGAGTACTGCGCACCTGACCTTTATGAAGGTTCAATAAGGTCAGTGTAGGTCTTCCTAGGGCGACCCCTCCCGGCGTTACTTAAACAACGCGCGGGCTTGCGGACGGCGGGTAATGGGTAGCTCGGAGGTAACAGATACACGTTCAGCCAGACAGACACAATTTCGTATTTATAATATAAGTAGGTATGAATTTAGATGTGGTTACCTAAGTCAATATTTGTCATTTTGTTATTGAAGGAAAAGTAATCATATAGGTAACTTGCCAAATGTTAATAATAAGGAAAATCATAATAGGTTTAAAGAATGACAAGACAAGAAAGTTTTATGTTTTTTTATTACCTCTGCCATATAAATACAACAAGAACAACAAGATAAATAAAAAATATAGGAAAATTTACAGTTGATTGAAAACTAATTGGGTTTACAGAGTTAAAATAAAGTTTTTTTTTAAAGAAGTTACGTCTTGGAATTATTGGTAAATGGTACACATACATAACATCACGCCTGTATTCCCCGAAGGGTTAGGCAGAGGTGTACCCACATAATGGTGTCAATAAAAAAATACAGTAACTATGACTGTTAAATAAATGTTATTATTACAAAACATTAAAAACAAACCGCCGACCAACTGCCTCGTTGGTCTAGTGGTCGCAAGCACGACTGCTGTGCATGAGGTCTTGGGTTCGATTCCCAGGTCGGGCAAAGTGTTATTGGGTTTTTCCATTGGGAATTTCTCAGTAGCAGCCTCGGAGTCTGGATTTGTGCCCGGTTGATGGCAATAGGCTCGCCCCCTATTACATGGGACTAAAACATAACTGGCGAAATGTGGGTGTACTAATGGGTACACCTCTGCCTAACCCTTCGGGGAATACAGGCGTGATGTTATGTGTTACATTAAAAACAAAATTTGCAAGCAAACACTGGTCACATGACTAGTAATAAAAAGGCGACAGATGGTTAAACCATATTTGTCAACATTTAGAAATTAGTTCATTTTAAACCGCGATTTAAAATAATAATAATTCTCAGTACTGTTATCATAATAGTACTCATTTAATAATGTGTGTTATTATGATTTGGTCTGTTTTTTTGTCTAATTAAAGTTAAGTACTTTAAATGCGAGGCAAATGTTACGAAAATTCAATCGATTGTTTTTTAAATTAAAAATTAGTCTAGGTTACCTCACGATGTTTTCCATCACCGATGTCAGTGATGTCCAAGATAAACTTTAGAAAGTACCTAAGAATTGAAAAAGACATATTTGTACTTGCTCAATTGACAACTAAATAAAACCAACTAAACTAAATAATAAACTATGTAACTAAATTTGAACGTTTACGCATTTTAAAATTTTTACACATTTTTTTCATAGATAACAAATTTTTAAGTCCTTATTTTCTCGAAATGAATGAACCAATTTTAATTAAACTTCCTACATTTTTTTTTAAAGGTTTTTAAAATCATCAAATGATTCCTTCCGCCCTGGGTGGGGCGGAAGGGACTGTCAGACTTTTACTGACTAAAAAAACACCCTGTTCCTTCTGTTGCCCTTTACGTTCCGGGGCCACGGTATCCTGTTAAGACGTCCCGTGACCCCGGGAAAAACTTCCTACACTTATACATATAGGAAAAAACGTTAGTTGAGAACACTTTTTTGAAATCTCTTATTTAAAAAAGGTAATTGGAAATCTCTTTTTCTATGGAAACATTAAAATTAGTAGAATTTAGCCCCAAATAATTGTTTATTCAATGTTCTGTGATAACTTTTTTTAGACCTATGTAGGTATCCTGCTTATTTGTATAAAGTTTTCAACCGACTTCAAAAAGGAGGAGGTTCTCAATTCGACGCGTATGTTTTTTTTTGTTTTTTTTTTTGTGTGTTTGTTCAACGATTACTCCGCCAATTATGAATCGATTTGGATGATTCTTTTTTTGTTTGAAAGAGTATAGTCCCGAATAGGTCCCATAGGAATATTGTCATGATCTGATGATGAACTTTGGAGATATGGAACGGAACTCCTTGTAAAATCACAGCAGAACCGCCGTAACAAGAAAAATTGCTTTGTTTATACGTGTAGTCGATGACTGACTAAAGGAAGTAGGGAGGGGGTACGTCAACCCCCCTCCTACCAATTACCAAAATTAAATATATCGTGTGTGGTATTGTTTGAAAGGGCTTTATGTAAGGATTTCAAACATTAACACACAAGCACTAAAAAGTGAAAAATAAAAAGCTTTTTACAAAAAAATATTACCGCCTTCAAAAATCACAAAATAAAAAATAACTTTAGCTTGGAAGTCGGTGGCAATACCTACATAACAAGAAACAAAACCAAAGCCGCCGACTTCCAAGCTAAAGTTATTTTTTATTTTGTGATTTTTGAAGGCGGTAATATTTTATTAAAATCAGTTCATTCATTTCAAGGATTTTAAAGTTTGTTTAATGCCGTACGGAGTAAGCACTCTTTACTAGTTAGAAGTTTTGCAATACCTACCAATCAGTCATACAAGGAAACATAATATGCCTAAAACGAATAGGTAGACATAATAACAGGCAATTCCACGCGTCTTTGTTATACTACAAAAGCATTTTACTCCTATAAAACCAGTATTATTTACCGGCCATCTTAGTTCGAACTGTCAGTTGTCATCGCGCAGTCAAACTGCGCATGCGTGATAAAAGTTGTGACGTAACAATAGTTCTTTTTTTAAACGTGAGTAAAAACCTTTTTTGTTTTGATTTTGAATTGAATTTCGAACGCGTTCTTTTTATGAAAGTGAATTTGTTTGTGGATTTGGTTTTTTTTTTTTTTGTTTTTTCGTTTGTCTTTTTTTTATTAAGATGGTATATTCACTTTCTGCCTTATTAATTGGAATGATGTTAAATAATGTTACATATTAAATACTAACACTCTCCCCGCGTCTTCATTTGCATGTTTCATTCGGATCCCTAACTTTTTTTTAAATAGAATATAGCCTATGCCACTCAGGGTGAATGTAGCTTTCTAATCGTGAAAAGATATTTGAAATCGGCACAGTAATTTTTGAGTTCATTCATTACAAACATACACCACACAAAAATATAAAATTTTCTTCTTTATAATATTAGCATAGCATAGATTATGAAACTTTATACCATTATTAAACAACGTGCCTACTACTGCCTAGTTATCAAAGCAATCGGAGAAACATTGATACACCGGTTGACAAGTAATGGCTACCTACCTACAACACACAATTGTGGTCATTTGCTTTTTTTAAAGACTTATTTTTAAATGCACATCAAAAATCTTATCACCCTTCAAATTATTTACTTCAATTAAATATTATTTTAATATCAAATGTACTGTTTGTAACATAAAACGAAATGCTTGATAATTGAAAGTTATTAATAATGCCGAGACATATTTTCATTCTCAAATAGGACTTAAGACTCCGACTCGTTAATTCTTTTTTAAATCATTCTCTTTCTTTACCGTGCGGGCAGTAAGGTCTTACGACCCCACACACCCTAGTGTCAGAGTTTCTAAACCGCCTCAAGGGCCTCTGACATGGTTTGAGTGGAACAGTAAGTCCAGGTTTCCTCACGATGTTTTCCTTCACCGATGCGATGTGATGTTTAAGATAAACTTTAGAAAGTACATATGAATTGAAAAATTCACATTGGTACTTGCCCGGATTTGAACCCACAACCTCAAAAAACTCTCCTTTTAAATCATTGAGCCCTTCCGATATTTTCCTTCACCGATGTCAGTAATTACCAAAATAAACTTAGAAAGTATAAAATATACATAACATCACGCCTATAATCCCCGAAGGGTTAAGCAGAGGTGTAGGTACCCATAAGTACACCCACATTTCGCCAGTTATGTTTTTAGTCCCGTGTAATAGGGGGCGAGCCTATTGCCATCAACCCAGACTCCGAGGCTGCTACTGAGAAATTTCTGTTAAAAATACCCAATAACACTTTGCCCGACCTGGGAATCGAACCCAAGACCTCATGCAGTCTATGTATGTCAGTAATAAGTGACAGTAAAAGTTATATAAAATATCCCTGAATAGATACACAAATGATGGATAACTATTTCGTACATCCATACCTGCGCAAGCTCCCCATTACTGACGCTTGTCAAGTCTCATCTTTCGTAGCGCGTATTGTACTTGCTCGGTACCTACCTATCAAACGTGAAATAATCGTTTTGAAAGATTTGTATTATCATTTGGTTGTTTATAAATATAATAGAGTAGAATGAAATAGATAAAACGTTGGTTTACTAAGAAATTTCAATGACCCCGCTGACATGAGATTATTTTGATAAACGTTTATTACTTAGGTACGTATATATCACGTAGACATTAGTACCCAGTACCTCGCACTCTGCCTGTACTTCTGATCCAACAAACGCTCTGTTTGCGGATGTATGGATGAAGATTCTGTTGGTATGTCAGTAGAACTGTGAGGTGAATTTATGAAAGGTATGACGTTTTTTTGTCTTTAAATGTATGTTTGTGTTTTCTTTTTTATATTTTTAATTTTATCTGTGTCTTTGATTATTTTAATTGATTCTGTAACCGTTATAGTTAAAATAAATGAATAAAACGATTTTGGTGATAGTTCTTCTCCGACTTTGAGGCTGCTACTGAGAAATTCCGGATGGAAAAACCCAATAACACTTTGACCGACATGGAAATCAAAACAAAGACCCCATCTCTTACTAACATACAACGAAAGGAAAGGACGGTGACATTCCGTGACATTAAAGAACTAAGTTAGTGATGTCAAATTAGTTTTGCCTTGAACTTTTCCGTATTTTTAATCCACACGTTTCAAGATGTCAACTATAATTGTATGGATGTGTCAGATTGACTAAATTTGACAGCTCTTATTTACATTAGTCTCTTTCTTGTTTTATTGGGCAGAAAAAGATGAAAATAGTCTAATTTTAGTTTAGTTTGTGACTAAGAGAATCGGCACCTATCTCATTTTACCGATAGTTTTTAATACTTGATGTAATATTATCATAAAATACCAAAGGTCAACAGACGGCCTCGAACTTGAAATGGATTATTATTTTTTATGTCACCTTGTATTTTATCCGGTTTTTGAAGTGAAAACTTCTTTAGCGGCGTTGAGCACTTTTTCTGTAATGGGTATAAAATCTTAAACTCGCGTCAGGACACGTGACCTGATCGAAAAAGCGTAAGACGGATGGAGAGTAGACAGCTATCCCCTCTCTACGGCGCGGCGAAAATGTATGCCTGGGCCTACTGTTTCGTTTAGGCAGCGCAGGGCGCTTGCGCGAATGTTCGTGTATAACTTTTTAATGTAAAATAATTGTAATAGTTTTAAAGTGTTAAATTTTTAATGTAATATAAATTGTCATGTTTGTGTACGATAGCGCAATAAATGAATATTGTATTCTACCACATAAATGATAGTACTTTTATACTGATAAAGCAATTGGTGCAAAATTATTCCCTAACCATTCCAAAATATCAAACATGCTCAACGTTAATAATCAAGTTTTCACTTCTGCCGGCACTCCCGGAGTGCAACCCGTCTTTTTTTTTTGGGTGCCTGGTGTAGTTAAGACACTTTGAGTTTAAGTCATCGTGCGGAAGCGTGTGCATTGTGGAGGTAAAAATACCCAGACACACCTATACATCATCATTCTGAAAAAACATTTTTCCTCTGGAGGTGAAATCTCTTATCAGATTGCGGACCCAGGTTGGTCGCTGTAAAACTAACATAACATCACGCCTGTAATCCCCGAAGGGTTAGGCAGAGGTGTACGCATTAGTACACCCACATTTCACATTTTCATTTTACTAATGTTTTTTTTTAATTGTTTTTTGCAGTTCCTTGTTAAATAAGACTAACTGTCACTCTTAAATAATAGAATGGATCTTTATTTTGTTATCACAAATTATAGTTTTAACATAATATAACATCACGCATGTAATCCCTGATGGTTTAGGCAGAGGTGCATCCATTAGTACACCCACATTTCGCCAGATTATGTTTTTAGTTCCATGTAATAGGGGGCGAGCCTATTGCCATCAACCGGCCACAAATCCAGACTCCGAGGCTGCTACTGAGAAATTCCTGATGGAAAACCCAATAACACTTTGCCCGACCTGGGAATCGAAGACCTCATGCACAGCAGTCGCGCTTGCGACCACTAGACCAACGAGGCAGTCTAAAAAAAATAAAAAATAAAAAATACTGCTAAGATTTCTTCTTATACAAAAGTTTATTCTGCTTGTTTACATGCTCTGATTAAGGAAAATGATCGTGAACTTATATTTTAACCACGTAACATGATCTAATTGCTACAATTAAACTGTCCGTCTGTAAGAGCGGTTGCTGACTTGGCGTTTTTTTTTCAAGGCGAATTTAAAACGAGCGTTTTTTAAAACGCAATTTTATTCAAATTCAAAGTCAAATCATTTACTTCAATTAGGCCATTACAAGGTACTTTTTAATGTCAAATACAAAAAACAAGGAATTGAATCTAGTTGCCTCTTCCAAAAGGTAGTTTTGTATGGAGAGGAATGGGCAAGAAACTTCATACGTACTCTTTGAAAATCAATGTTTACAATATTTTTATAGAATTATAAAAACAATATAAATGATATCTAAATATATAAAAGCGATAGGACACTCACTCATCACGAAATATCAAAAACTGCTTGACGTTTAAAGATGAAATTTCGCAGGAAGGTAGATTACAGTTAGTTTTTGGAAGGGATTTTCCAAAATTCTGGTTCAGTAGATTCAGAGATTACCCTCTACAGCCATTTCGGGTGACAATAAGACAGACAGTTGTTTTTATCAATCGAAAACCGTACTTTCAGAATTCATTATCAATAAAAATATTTCCAAAAAATACGAAACTTAAAGAGAAAATTCACAAAATCTGTTGTAAAGAAGAATATCCCAAAAAAATATCATAATGTCGTCTAGCTCATAAACCGCAAAAAATCGTAGAACATACATGGGAGTGGTTTGGATAGCCCAAGAAGAGAGGAGTCCACAATTTTCGTTTGGACGTCCTCATCTGTGTCATCCTGTATGATCACTGATTGACTGGCCTGTTGGTCTAGCAGTTAGTGACCCTGACTGCTAGGACGGAGGTCGTGGGTTCGATTCCCACCCAGGACAAATTCTTGTGTGATGAGCACGATGATTTGTTCTGTGTCTGGGTGTTATTTATATATAATATGTATGTATTTAGAAATATATAAGTATATTTATCAGTTGTCTGGTTACCATAGTACAGGCTCTGCCTAGTTTGGGATCAGATGGCGATGTGTTGGTTGTCCTGAGATATTATTATATCATATAAAAAATCCATCAATAAAATGCTCGAAAAACGCGCCACATAAACCGCCACGTGTGTCATCGCCCTTAGCCGTTTATAACCTCTTCCTTGTTAGGCAACGAACTGCCAAGGTGAGTCTATTGTGACTCACAGCTGCTCTACTATAGCTTTGTGAGAATGTGAGTAATCATTGTGAGTAGTAGCTAGGCAGGTAGGTAGAGAGGTGAGAGGGCAAATAAACACAATTTATAACCTACTTCTTATAAGGCTAACTCGTTGGTCTAATGGTTATCATGGAGTCTTGGGTTTTAATTTCTGGGTCAGGAATGAATATGAGATAAATAAAAGAAAAATATAGGATAAATATGAATTTACACCGTGTATACAACGTATGAAATAGTTGTTTAATGGTTTTGTCTGTCTTCTAATGGGACTTAAACATAACTGGCGAAATGTGAGTGTATAAAAAAAGGAGTGTTATGTGTTCAGGGTTATTGTATGTATTGTATTGAGTTTCTTTATTCCACCATAACTTTTGAACCTGTGAACCGATTTAGATGTATAGGGTATCGTTACAATCCTTGCATTGTTCCGAGAGAAAATAAAAAAAACCGTGTGGTCACTTTAAAAAGTAAATTAATACCAGCCTCAATTAATTTTTTTAATGAATCTGTTCGTGTCTATGTTTATCGTTTAGAATTTGACAAGTAGAATTAAAAAATATATAACACTGTAAATTAAAAACGTCGTAAAAAAAACTGTCGAGTAAACAAAGTACGAATATGTGCAATTTTTTTGCAGTCGCGTTTTTAATTTTATTAATTATAGTAGCGTAAGTGTAATTGAGTTTCTCCATAAGGAATTTCTTAGTAGCAGCCTCGGAGTCTGGATTTGTACCCGGTCAATGGCAATCCATTTGGTAACCTTATGCGTTACGGTAACAAAAAAAAAAATCTAAATGTTTTACTTTGTTTCAGAATGAGGATCTTAGCGTTCCTCCTCCTCGTAGCTGCAGCAGCCTACGCCAGCCCCAGGAGTGCGACTAGAGCGCAGCCAGTCACTGCTCGAATCACATCTCTTACTGATAAGGTCAGTAATTCTGTAAATAATAATAACAAAAGATATTTATATGGCAGAGGTGAGTGGCAACGCCGGGAGGGGTCGCCCTAGGAAGACCTACACTGACCTTATTGGTGAGGTTCCTCAGAAAGGTCAGGTGCGCAGTACTCGTAACCGGCTTGCTTGTATGAAGAGATTTATGAACGTAGATGAGGCGAAAGGAGTGTGTAAGGATCGCCGGGAACGTTCTGTGGTTTCTGCCTACCCCGATGGGAAAAAGGTGTGAGTTTATATATCTACCAATGTGACTTTCTTATTTCGGAAAGTACGTTAAGCTGCTGGTCCCGGCTGCCTTACGTGAATCTTTGATAGTCGTTACGGGTCGTCAAAAGCCTGAAAGCCTAACCTTTTCCTAACTATTTTGGGGTCGGCTTCCAGTTCAACCGAATACAGTTGAATACCATTAAGAAATAAATAAATAAATACTTTGTATTCACGTGAAAGTTACGCACACAATAATATACAAATAATATAAATATAAACTAAATACATAATAGAAAATAAAAAATTAAGTGTCCTGAACGGTAATTTGCGCCACTACCGCGCGAAACGGCCGACGCTCAGCATAATGCCGTGGCCCACACACGATGGCACGAAACCACGGCGCTGGTTTTCAGCGTAGGCCAATATTTTACATGGAGCGACTGCCTATCTGACCTCCACAATCCAGAAACTGGGTAATACGATACCTCTTGGTAAGACTGGTTGTCAGACTCTCAAGCTTCTGACGACTCGTAACGACTGTCAAAGATCCACGTATGACAGCCGGGACCAACAGCTTAACGTGCTTTTCAAGGCTCGGAGGAGTCGCAGTGTGTAAAGATCATCCATCCCCGAACCAACCCCTGCAAGCGTAGCTTAAAGTAATTCTGTGTTTAAATACAGATGCACTCCCTCTTCCCTCACTCTCATAGTCCGATCAAGGTGAGATCAGGCGCAGGACCAACGGTTTTTATAGTCTTTTTGAGGCATAGTAGTATCACATTTCATTCATCAAATTCATAATCAATTCCCAGGTCGGGCAAAGTGTTATTGAGTTTTTCCATCAGGAATTTCTCAGTAGCATCCTCGGCGTCCGGATTTGTGGCCGGTTGATGGCAATAAGCTCGCTCCCTATTACATGGAACTCAAACATAACTGGCGAAATGTGGGTGTATTAATGGGTACACATCTGCCTAACCCTTCGGGGGTGACAGGCATGATGTTATGTACGTAAAAGCCCTTGTAACTAGGCCATTAAGTTACAAAAAAAAATACATTAAATGATAGATACATTTCGACATTTGACATCTGTCATATCAAAATTGACACGTAAATAAAATTAAAAGTATTTATTTAAAATAAATTATTTATAGGCACTTTAAAATTGTCAAGTAATTGGTCAGAAAGTTGAAGCTGGTTGCTCGTTCGTAGCATAAGTTCTGATGGAGAAGAACGGGCAAGAAACTCTATGGACACTTCCCAAAATATAGGAGTAGGTAGTACAATACACATTCTAATTTGCCCTAAAATAGAATAAGAAAGCCTCGTAAAGAACGTAAATTTGACTCAGGGCCCGATCTAGCTATTTAGCAGATCCGGGCAATAATAATATTTCCCTTTAGGCGCTTCACACTCAGGGCAACTATTGCTGCAACTGGCAAGAGCCGAGAGAGTTAAGTAACTCTGAAATTAGTAAATAGTAAAT
This sequence comes from Hoplodrina ambigua, assembly GCA_949774945.1. Classification (NCBI taxonomy): domain Eukaryota; kingdom Metazoa; phylum Arthropoda; class Insecta; order Lepidoptera; family Noctuidae; genus Hoplodrina; species Hoplodrina ambigua. The sequence goes on from OX458994.1 coordinate 3,652,219, forward strand.
CCATTTACTTTGTAATTAAGTGATATCACAGTTCACTTTTTCATAGAGCGCTTTGCACACAGAGCAACATTACAGCAACTGGCAACTAGCTGCTTACATACATTTCAATTGGACTGCGCACGCAGAGCAACTCGAGTTTCGAGTTGCGGCAATCGTCAACAGTTTTCAGTTGCTGCAATCGATGACTAAGATAATTCCTAATTGCCGCAACTAGCAACTGTTAAATATTATACCGCTGATCGCTGCGTAGATGCAGCAACTCGGTTATGAAAGTTGCTCACAGATTGTCATAAAATTGCGGCAACCGTAAACGTTATAGCAACTATCAACTTTTACAGGAAACTTTTAAAGAGTTGACAGTTGCCTCAACTTAAGTTGCTCCGTGTACAAAGCGCCTTACACTAACACCATATGAGCTTGCTATTACAAAGATAATATTTGAGTGTACTTGTTTTAATTGTAAAATATTCACATACGTTAGTCTACTACGGCTTCTGAACAAGTATACAAAAATTAATGAGAGTATGTTTGACTTTGTGCAACCGCCCGGCACACTCAATTTCGCGGCCCCTCATTGTTGCCGCTCTGGGAATTTGCCCGGCTTGCCCCCACTTAGATCAGGCCCTGATTCGACCAATTTTCACATACTTTTGAAGGTACCTTCTAAAATTTATCTTGGACATCACTGGCATCGGTGAAGGAAAATATCGTGAGGAAACCTGAACTTACTGTTCAACTCAAACCATGTCAGAGGCCCTTGAGGCGGTTTGGAAACTCTGACACTAGGGTGTGTGGGGTCGTAAGACCTTACTGCCCACACGATAAGAAAGAAAGGAGAAGACAATCCTTTATATACTTCCACCTTTCCTGGTGTCTGTAGGTCAAATCTTACAAGTTAAATTTGACCCACTTCCCGATGTTGGATTGAGCTGAAATTTTGCGTTAATGTACAATTTGCATGACAATGCAATATAATGATGTCACAGAGCTGGTCTGATGATGGAGCCGGACAGTGGCCATAGGAACTTGATCAGATCTTGCAAGTTAAATTTGACCCACTTCTCGGTGTTTGGTTGAGCTGGAATTTTGAATACATGCACACAACACAAAATTAAAGCTACTTTATTTTTAGATAGATTTTTTTAAAATTATAAATACTCGTGTCGAACTTAATTTCCAAGTTTGAAGAATCTTAATTACTCCTTATAACATCAGCTATCTACTCTTAAAAGTCCCGTCAAAATCGGTCCAGCCGTTACGGAGATTAGTCGCAACAAACAGAGTCAAAATTAAAAGTTGGTTTTGCTATCCCGCGAATTCATAAAACATAGTCTATGTATGTATGTATATAGTTTCTTTAATAAACGTAATAAAATATCATCAAAGCTCATATTTATTTCATAGTTTATAATTAACAAAAAATGTTTATGAATCTGTCTTGTGGGCGCCATAAAATCATATCTTCTGATGTTAATCACATACAAATAATTTAAAATTGAAATAAAATGCATACGAATACACGGTACTTACGTATATAATAAAAAAAAATTGTCTGTCTGTTTGTTGCGACTTATCTCCTAAATGGATAGACCGATTTTGACGTGACTTTCACTGGCTGATAGCTGATGTTATAAGGATTAAGGCTATGTGAGTAAATTATGTGCGAATATTTTCAATTTAAACAAATTCTACGATATATTTTTTTTATATCAATCTTGTTTATTTCACTAGCTTCTGCCCATGACGTCGCTCGCATGTTTTTTCAGTCGTCATTAGAAACGTCTTTGGTCACTGCTCCGCTCCCGAAAGCCGATGCGTAACGTTATACACGGTTAGTTTTAAGTCGTCCTAGAACCTTCAGTACATTTATGTTCGTCTAACTCGTCAACGTGTACTGAACAGATGATTTTTTTTATTGTTACTCTTTGAAAAAAAAGATGACCGCCTTCAAAAACTACAAAATAAAAAATAACTTTAGCTTGGAAGTGCGCGGCTTTGGTTTTGTTTCTTGTTACGTAGGTATTGCCACCGACTTCCAAGCTAAAGTAATTTTTTATTTTGTAGTTTTTGAAGGCGGTCATCTTTTTTTGTAAAAAAAGCTTTTTGTTTTTCACTTTTTAGTGCTTGTGTGTTAATGTTTGAAATCCTTACATAAACCCTTTCAAACAATACCTCACACGACATATTTAATTTTGGAAAGTGGTAGGAGGGGGGTTGACGTACCCCCTCCACACTTCCTTCAGTCAGTCATCGACTACACGTATAAACAAAGCATTTTTTTTGTTGCGGCGGTTCTGCTGTGATTTTATAAGGAGTTCCGTTCCATATCTCCAAAGTTCATCATCAGATCATGACAATATTCCTATGGGACCTATTAGGAACTATACTCTTTCAAACAAAAATAATAATCATCCAAATCGATTCATAATTGGCGGAGTAATCGTAGAACAAATATACAAAAAAAAACATACGCGTCGAATTGAGAACCTCCTCCTTTTTGAAGTCGGTTGAAAATGGTCCCAGTCGTTTCGAGTTCGATGATCGAGTTTATGGCTTTCGGTTCCAGCACGACTTAAAAGTAACCGTGTATAGCCTATAGCCTTCATCGATACACACGTCAATGAGTCGTCTAACAACTATTGCGTCATTTAAACCGAAAACATATGGCACAGCCATCAAGTCTATTAATTCAAGTAATTTCATCAAAGACACGTTGCAGACTTGTTTATAAACAAAGCCAGACAGTTATATTAGCTAAATTCAACATGTGGGTTTAATCTTGAAGCTATTTGGTTGGTATTTTTATACTTGTAAAAAAAAACGGAATCTCTACGTAGTATAAAACAAAGTCGCTTCCCGCCGTCTGTACGCTTAGATCTTTTAAACTACGCAACGGATTTTAATGTGGTTTTCATCTATAGATCTTTTTTTTTTCTGTGTGGGCAGTAAGGTCTTACGACCCCACACACCCTAGTGTCAGTTTCTTAACCGCCTCAAGGGCCTCTGACATGGTTTGAGTGGAACAGTAGTCCAGGTTTCCTCGCGATATTTTCCTTCACGGATGTCAGTGATGTCCAAGATAAACTTTAAAAGTACATATGAATTGAAAAAGTCACATTGGTACTTGCCCGGGTTTGTACAACTTCATGCATGGGAGGCGGGCGCCTTAACCACTGGGCTATCACGAAAGATTGAGTGATTCACTATGTTTTCAAGATGTTTTATGTATCTACATTGCACCTGTGCGAAGCCGGGGCGGATCGCTAGTTCTAGGTATATAAATGCGTAACGTAACACGATAATAGACGGATCCATAACATTATAAAATTAAGAGTTTGTTTGTTTTTTGTTGAAAACGCGAAAATCATTCGTATTTTTTCGTACTTAAAAGTAAAACGTTTGTAGAAGCAAAACATTAGAAATTTTCTCTGTGTCGTGGGCGATTTGTAAGAAAAACCATGCAGACGAAGTCGGAGATAAAAGCTAGCTAGCTATTCTATTTATTCTTCGTATATCAGACAGGTATGTCATAACAAGCGATCCCAATGTAATTAAGGAACGACAATACCGTCATTGCGCGCAACCGGTCAAAAATAAATGTTTTGAATAACAGGGGCGGACCGGCGTTGAATTGTGGGGCCCTGACTAATACTATCGAGGGGCCCTACTACAAATAAATACTAATCTTAATATTTATAAATTACGCGTCATGTTGTTTGTCCGGGATGGACTCCTAAACTGCTCAACCATTTTTTTTTTTAAATACTGTGTGTAATTTGGTCAAACTTAAAAGTTAGGATAGTTTTTATCTCGATTATGGACCTATCTTTACTAACTTCAAGCCACAGCAACGCGTGGTCGAGTCAGCTAGTAATATTAGAAATGCGAAAGTAACTCTGTCCGTATGTCAATCATAAAACGTAAAAGCGTAACAGACAGCTGTTATGCTTTTACAGACGTTTAGTAATTTAAACATCATTGAAGGCGACTACGTCAGCATTATTGTCAATTATCGTGGACGCAGACGAAGTCGCGGAATAAAATGTAGCCTATGTCTCTCCTTGGGGTCCAAACTTACCCCGTACCAAATTTCATCAATATCGGTTGAGTGGTTCAGTCTTGAATACGTAAAAGACAGACAGAGTTACTTTCGCATTTATATTATTTTGGTTTTTAGTATTTTCTTTAATACAGAGCTGGGCAGGGGCCCTTTTCATTCATGGGGCCCTAAATGGTATATAGATCCGTCCCTGTAGAGTACTTCAAAAGATTTATAACAGTCTAATCGCGTAATAAAAATTCTAAATCATTTTTTATCAACACTCATTGAGTAAATATAAAACATGTGTGTTCTTAAGACTTTGCACACACTATCAACTAAATGATGAAACGGTTTTATAAACTTTAAACGAATTTCAAAAATCTTTTATACGGACTGTCTCGTTGCTCTAGTGGTCGCAAAGCGCGAGTGCTGAGCATAAGGTCTTGGGTTAGATTCCCAGATCGGACAAAGTGTTATTGGGTTTTTCGATCAGGAATTACTTAGCAGCAGCAGAGTCTGGATCTGTGCCCGGTTGATGGCAATAGGCTCGCCCCCTATTACATGGGACTAAAACATAACTGGCGAAATGTGGGTGTCCTAATGGGTACACCTCTGTCTAACCTTTCGGGGATTACAGGCGTGATGTTATGTTGTGTTATAGTTGCTCTGTTTGCGCTCAGTCTTAGCAGAAGTTTCGTTGTTTATTTTTATAGTCTGACATAATACTATTACATATTCATTTTATGGCATCGCGTGTTTAGAAATATGGCCCACTTGACTTTGACAGGCAATTTCAATTATGTACTCTTTATCGTGTGGGCAATAAGGTCTTACGACCCCACACACCCTAGTGTCAGAGTTTCTAAACCGCCTCAAGGGCCTCTGACATGCTTTGAGTGGGACAGTAGTCCAGGTTTCCTCACGATGTTTTCCTTCACCGATGTCAGTGATGTCCAAGATAAACTTTAGAAAGTACATATGAATTGAAAAAGTCACATTGGTACTTGCCCGGATTTGAACCAACCACATGCATGAGAGGCGGGGCCTTAACCAGTGGGCTATCACGATAAAGACAGAATTATGTAGTAATATTATTATGTATGGGTCGATCCATCAGGTTAAGCTACGCTTGCCGGGGTTGGTCCGTGGATGTGTGACCATCTTTACACACCGAGACTCCTCTGTGCCTCGAAAAGCACGTGTTAGTCCCGGCTGTCATACGTGGATCTTTGACAGTCGTTACGGGTCGTCAGAAGCCCGAAAGTCTGACAGCCAGTCTTACCAAGAAAGAAGTATCGAAAAACATCGTAAAAAGAAACTGTCGAGTAAACAAAGTACACATACATAACATCACGCCTGTAATCCCTGAAGGGTTAGGCAGAGGTGTACCCATTAGTACACCCACATTTCGCCAGTTATGTTTTTAGTCCCATGTAATAGGGGGCGAGCCTATTGCCATCAACCGGGCACATATCCAGACTCCGAGGCTGCTACTGAGAAATTCCTGATGGAAAATCCCAATAACACTTTGCCCGACCTGGGAATCGAACCCAAGACCTCATGCACAGCAGTCGCGCTTGCGACCACTAGACCAACGAGGCAGTCAAACATACAAACAAACAAAAACAAATAAACAAAGTACAAACATGTGCAATTTTTGCAGTCGTGTTTTTTTGTTTTTTTTTTTAAATTATAGTAGCTTGTTATTTCTTTGTGCCGTTCCCCAATATTCATATATCACCCCATGGGAGGTAGAACAGCCATCTATCAACGGTGACGTCACTAGAGGGTGCGGTGCCCCCGGGCAATAAAGGTCGCTAGGTCGCCCTAGCCCACTTTTACGTTCAATTCTATAATGGATTGAAAAAAGGTCACTGGTATAATTATCTCTACTAGGTTCTGGTCGCGACTTCGTCCGAATCGAAGTGAAGTGTACCATGAAACAGCCTATGACATTCGGCAATCCTAACTAATATTATAAATGCGAAAGTAAGTTTGTTTGTTTGTTTGTTACCATTTTACGCCTAAGCCACTGAACCGATCATCCTGAAATTTTGCATATACATTGCCAGGTGTACAAGAACGAACATAGGGTACCTTTAATCCCGAAAAAAAGTACTGTTTTCGTGGGAAATCACAAAAACGTTCTTATGATCATAGATGGCGCCACGTGTTGTTTCGAATTGAAATGACAGGACATGGGTATTTTTTTCCGCGACATCGTCTGTGTCCGCTATAACCGAAATTTACGCGGACGAAGTCGCGGGCAAAAGCTAGTAGTAAGATAAACTACAGTAACATGACGCGCTCTTCCACAATTCAAAACGTTTGAAAGTGTTTGTAATAGTATTAAAAAGACTCACAACGCATGTGTGCGTACTGAGACGGCTGTCGAAACAAAAACAAATCAGCGATTTGTTGCTCGACTAGCGGCGTCAAAAAGATAACCGCCTTCAAAAACTACAAAATAAAAAATAACTTTAGCTTGGAACTCGGCGGCTTTGGTTTTGTTTCTTGTTATGTAGGTATTGCCACCGACTTCCAAGCCAAAGTTATTTTTTATTTTGTAGTTTTTGAAGGCGGTTATCTTTTTTTGTAAAAAAGCTTTTTATTTTTCACTTTTTAGTGCTTGTGTGTTAATGTTTGAAATCCTTACATAAAGCCCTTTCAAACAATACCCCACACGATATATTTAATTTTGGAAAGTGGTAGGAGGGGGGTTGACGTACCCCCTCCCCACTTCCTTCAGTCAGTCATTGACTACACGTATAAACAAAGCAATTTTTCTTGTTACGGAGGTTCTGCTGTGATTTTATAAGGAGTTCCGTTCCATATCTCCAAAGTTCATCATCAGATCATGACAATATTCCTATGGGACCTATTCGGAACTATACTCTTTCAAACAAATAAAGAATCATCCAAATCGATTCATAATTGGCGGAGTAATCGTGGAACAAACACACAAAAAAAAAAAAAAACTTACGCGTCGAATTGAGAACCTCCTCCTTTTTGAAGTCGGTTGAAAATTACTCAGTATGGCTGACATTCTCTATAGAAATGACACGTGCGTTGTCTTGCGCGGTCGGCTAATTATGATTAGTTGTCAAACAAATATCCAAACAATGTCCTACCCTTTCATACGAATGTGACTACACACATTGATATGGTAATATGGAGGGGCGCGTCAAGTTATAGTAGTTTATCTCTAACTATAGCTTTACTTCTGAAAAAGAAGTAGCTTTCTTTTGCTTTTGTATAGCTGTGTAGTATATAAGTTATTCAGTAATTTCTTTCTTTTGTTGTTTTGTTCCTGTAGGCAACTGCAGTGTCCACTGAACATAGTATTATTCTGTATCTTATAAGTGAAGACCTGTAATTGGCTGTCAGTCTATTTTTCTGTCACTAGTATGTTTTCTTTTAGCTGTCGGTTTTCCATGTTACTTAAATCAATAAATAAATAAAGTAGCTTCCTATGATCAAAAGAATTTTCAGAAGACCAGTATAACATAACATCACGCCTGTTATTCCCGAAGGGTTAGGCAGAGGTCTACCCATTAGTACACCCACATTTCGCCAGTTATGTTTTTAGTCCCATGTAATAGGGGGCGAGCCTATTGCCATCAACCGGGCACAAATCCAGACTCCGAGGCTGCTACTAAGAAATTTCTGATGGAAAAACCCAATAACACTTTGCCAAGACCAGTATATTTAGAGATTATCACGATTATTGGGGTATTCCTCCCAGCGTACTCGTCGAAACGCACCCAAACTATTCCTCACAGAGCAACCGTCGGGTGCGCTTAGAAATCAAATTAAAAATATTATAATTTGATTCCTCGAAGCGGTACGGTATTCTCGAGGTACAAACTTACCCCGTACCAAATTTCATAAAAATCGGTTTAATTGGTTTAGTTGTAATAGCGTTACAAACAGACAGACTTACTTTCGCATTAATTTAAAGTTTTAGTATGGATAAATAAAAATGCCAAATTTCATATTTGAAGTAACTACAGCTGTTTCAAATCAGCAACTTTGAGGAATATAAAATCCGGGAATTCATCATACTTTTCTATGTATTATTTTCTTAAAAGGTATGCCTTCTCGCTCTTTTTACAGGATGCGAGGAGTAAAGCACGAGTGCACACCGCGTTCGCTAACGCTGGTCGCGCAGCCGGCGTGGAAGTGTGGAGAATCCAAGTGAGTAGCGACATCTCTTGGTCAGTAGCGGTACTAATTATGAGAACTAGCGACGGGTGCAATTTTTATCAAAGTATCGTGTAAATTTTCCATGTTTCTTGTGGATTTTTCAAATAAAACCTTGTCTTGACAATTACTAACATAACCAATAAGTCAGTCAAGTCAGTCGAGCCGTTCTTAAGTGACGATATTTCATAAATGCGGCCATTGATTTTGATTTTAAAGATAATTATTTATTATTTTCCAGCTTAGAGAAACCTATTGCTATAGTGTAAATTTCCAAACTCTAAACTTATTACTAACTCAATCTTATCATTTTATTTTGTAACTTATTACAAATAGCGCATTCTTTGTGAACTCACTCAGACAACAAAATAATAGGCCGTTTGGATCAGTTTTAGAACGAGCAACTAGCTTCAACTTTCGGACTAACTGACCGACTCCTTGACGATTCAAAAGTGCCTGTAAATAGTCTAATTGAAGTAAATGCTTTGACTTTGATTTTGACCGTGTCACTTGCTATTATACTTATATTATTATACTCTCTAGACTACTAAAAAATACATGCACCAGTCGAAAAACAATTATTTTTATTCGATATCTCTTGATGAATATATATTTTGTTAAAATGAAATCCATAATTTAATGAAAAGTCTCTTTAATCATTACTTGAAATGTAATAAAAAGTTAACCCAACCAACTGCTTTCAGGACTTCGAGCCTGTTCCAGTAGCTGCGAGCGACTTCGGAAAATTCCACAAAGGAGATTCTTACATCGTGCTGAAGGTAAGACCAATTTTATTGTGTTTAGTTCGACAAAGAGATGCCTTACCTTATTGGTGAGGTTCTTCAGAAAGGTCAGGTGCGCAGTACTCGGAACCGGCGTGCTTGTATGACGAGATGTATGAGTATGAACGAGGCGAAAGGAGTATGTAAGGATCGTAGCAAGTTGCGTTCTGTAGTTTCTGCCTACATGCGAAAAAGGCGTGAGTTTATGTATGTAGTTCGATAAAACAACATATCATAACTCCTCTCATTTGTCAAAGTAACTGTAATGATTTTGAATGTTTAACACTGATTTATTTTAAACCCATTTATAGCGTCCCAAAACATGGTCGTTTCTCAGCAATAATTTTATTTATGTAATAAGTCCAGTCCAGGGCTTCCCTATTTATTATACTGGGACTCCCTTTGCAGCTCTAGCTGACATTAAGAGCGTTTACGCCGTACGGCAGTTTAAACAAACTTTCAAGTCCTTATTCTTTCAAATGAATGAACCGATTTTAATTAAACTTCCTACACATAAGCAGGATACACATAGGTCTAAAAAGATAAATAATATTTTTTAAATAGTATCCTATTTTGTAAAAGTCAGTCATAATTATTACGACACTAACCCACGACCATTTTAAAATATAAACCCCATTTTAATTCCTCCAGACAACAGCAGACAAGCGTAACACTTTATCCTGGAATATCCACTACTGGATCGGCAGCGAGTCCACACAGGACGAGGCTGGAGCCGCCGCCATATTGACAGTGGGTCTTGACGACAAATTCAATGGCGCCGCTGTACAATATAGAGAAACTTTGGGTCAAGAAAGCCAGCAGTTCAAGGGATATTTTCCCTCAGGTTAGTAGCGACATCTGTTAGTTTTATTACGGAGATTTGTTGTAGTAAAAGTTGTGCTACTCGCCGGTAGATGGCGTTAATTTAAACTTTTTCATGTGTCTATTTGAAAACAGTAAAATAAGGGCTAGCCAAATTCTTATTACTTCTGTGTTTAAGAGTTGAATTAGACATCGTACATAGTTACAAACAAGTTAGTCAAAACAAACCAACTTGAGTTAAAATTTATCGCATTTTCGAAGTAACTGTAACGATTTTAGATATTTAATGCACGTTATTACACGAATTACTTTTAATTTGATTAATAATAAATTGTGAGCTGGGTCGTTTTAGTATAACTCAGTCCAATTTAATGTTTGTATTTTTCAACTTAAGTCTTACTCAGCTGTGAGTTTTGGATTAATTGTTTTTGAAAGAAAGAAAAACTATTTATTCACGCAAAAAAAAAAATTGTCTTAGACGGAAATATGCGCCACTACCAGGCGAAACGGCTGACGCTCAGCATAATGCCTTGTCCGTGCACGAAGGCACGAAACCTCGGCGCTGGTTTTCAGCGCAAGCCGGCAGCGTGCAGCAGGCTCGGAACTATAAGTACAACATCATTTACCTATAGTTCCAATAGGCAGTGTTTCGTGGACGCGGCAGGGTTGGATAGTTTTCTAAGACTCTTAAAACCGTATGATTCCTTCTACGACCATGAGTCAGAAGCCCGCTATTACATTAACAAGACATGACGTCAAACAGCAACAAACAACTTCCTTAACAAATTGAACTAGTTAATTGTTGCTAATTGAACTTCAAGCAGCCATTGTTGTTTAATTGAACAACAGAATAATTACTAGGCATCTAATTGATCAGTCATTTTACCAATCAATCCATCTACGAATTGGTCATCGTACAATACAACACCGCAAAAATCTATCTGCCTAGCCTTTTCCCGACTATGTTGGGGTCGGTTTCCAACGGTTGTCTAAACGGATGCAGCTGAATACCAGTATTTTACATGGAGCGACTGCCTATCTGATCTCCACAACTCAGTAACTGGGTAATAAGATACCCCTTAGTAAGACTGGTTGTCAGACTTTCGGGCTTCTGACGACCCGTAACGACTGTCAAAGAGTTGGAATTTTGAAAACATAATTATGCTCATTGTATGACAATGCAATATTTTATTTTTGTATAGAACTTTAAATTATAAATGAATCCCTTTGTCCACAGCTCTGCAATACTTGAGCGGGGGCCACGCTTCAGGGTTCAACCATGTAGTGACCAACGCAGGCGCAGAAAAAAGATTCATACAGATCAAAGGAAAGAAGAATATCCGCACCAGACAGGTCAGTTAATGATTAAAAATGGCATTGGTGCCGATTCTCTTGTTCACAAACTAGACTAAATTTAGAGAATTGACATCTCTTACTAACATACAGCGAAACGAAAGGACGGTGACATTCCGTGACATTAAAAAACTAAGTTAGAGATGTCAAATTAGTTTTGCCTTGAACTTCTCCGTATTTTTAATCCATACGTTTTACGATATCAACTATAACTGTATGGATGTGTCAGATTGACTAAATTTGACAGCTCTTATTTACATTAGTCCCTTTCTTGTTTTATTGGACAGAAAAAGATGGAATAAGCCTAATTTTAGTTTAGTTTGTGACCAAGGAAATCGGCACCATTCTGCAATTAAAATAAATTATTTGACTTGACAGTTCAAAGAATAAATGTTACCATACTAAAACTAATAGTGTTGGGGTAGTGAATGGTTTTGCGTAAAGAACGAATGATTAAAATGACACATACATACATAACATCACGCCTGTAATCCCCGAAGGGTTAGGCAGAGGTGTACCCATTAAGTAGTACACCCACATTTCGCCAGTTATGTTTTTAGTCCCATGTAATAGGGGGCGAGTCTATTGCCATCAAACGGGCACAAATCCAGACTCCGAGGCTGCTACTGAGAAATTCCTGATGAAAAAACCCAATAACACTTTGCCCGACCTGGGAATCGAACCCAAGACCTCATGCACAGCAGTCGCGCTTGCGCCCACTAGACCAACGAGGCAGTCACTTAATAAATCGATGTCAATAAAAAAATGTTACCAATGATTTAATATAAATAAACTTTAAATAGTTGTGTGCAAGATGTAGAATATAGGAATAATTAGTAGGTAATCTACACTAATAATATTAAGTATAAAGAGAAAAAAAAACTATTTTTGTTTTTGTTTGTAATGGATAAACTCAAAAACTAATGGACCGATTTTAAAAATTCTTTCACCATTAGTAAGCTACATTATCTGCGAGTAACATAGGCTATATTTTATTTTATTTTTGCGCGGATGAAGTCGCTGCCAAAAGCTAGTTAATAATAAAAGTATTTTTTTTTGTTTCATTAAGTAGAAACACACAGCACAGGACAAAATGGAATTGTCTAAATTATTTAGAATTGTTTTCAACGTTTTTTAAATCTCTTATTTGATTATTTACTCATGTGCAATATTTTGCATCTGCCATGTTGAATGCCTCTTTTTTTTTGAGGTGGTAAAATTTATCATGTAAGTCCTTCCGCCCTGAGTGGGGCGGAAGGGACTATTAGACTTTTACTGACTAAAAAACCACGGCGTTCCTTATGTTGCCCTTTACGTTCCGGGGCCACGGTATCCTGTTAAGACGTCCCGCAACCCCGGCAGGCGTTTGGCCCAGGGGGCTCCGTCCCTGTGCTGACAGCTCTTTGAGGCGCGCGCGAACAGAACGCGCCGTCGACCCGGGCTTGGTCCTTGATCGGACGGCGAGCTACCCATTACTAGCGGTCTAATTGAAATAAATATTTTGACTTTGACTTTGACTTAGCCGTCCGCAAGCCCCCATGTTAGAGAATGCCTAAGGCATTAAGTCGGCCTTTGTACTTTTTTGTCACAAAAAGATTTAAAAAAAATAATAATATAGTAATAATTCTTCTGTTTTCAGGTGGACCCTCTCATCTCTTCTATGAATAAAGGCGACTGTTTCATCTTGGATGTCGGTAATGACGTGTACGTGTATGTCGGAGAGAGAGCGAGAAACGTGGAGAAACTGAAGGCTATCTCTGTCGCTAACCAGATCAGGGATCAGGATCATAATGGCAGAGCCAAAGTTGAAATTGTTGGTAAGTACGAAGCACTAATACGCGCCACGAAAGATGAGACTTGACAAGTAATGGGGAGCTTGCGCAGGTGTGGATGTACGAAAAAGTTATTTGAAATTTGTGTATCTATTCGGGGCTATTTCGATGTGTCGTGATGGCCCAGTGGTTAAGGCACTCGCTTCTCATGCATGAGGTCGTGGTTGAACCCACTGGGCAAGTACCAATGTAAATTCTTCAATTCATAATGTACTTTCTAAAGTTTATTTTGGAAATCGGTGAAGGAAAACATCGTGAGGAAACCTGGACTTACAGTCCCACTCGAACTATGTCAGAGGCCCTTGAGGCGGTTTAGAAACTCTGACACTAGGGTGTGTGGGGTCGTATGACCTTACTGCCCACACGATAAAGAAAGAAGGGATATTTTGATGACATTTTGATTAAAATTCTTAACAATATTATAATATTTATTATTTATTACGAAATAATAAAGTTTATGTGGTGTGTCAAGTCTCATCTTTCGTGACGTGTATTGTTCTTAATAGTTTGATGATCAGAGGTATGTGTGTTAGTAGATATGTTGTGTTAGTTAATGTGTCTTTTTAAACCCCGTAGGTATGACATTTTGTTTGAGTGTGATATAACAATAAATTCCTCACGCTCCAGGATGGTGCCGGTGACATTTGTCAAACTGTTGCTTTTCACTCTTGAACGTTACGGCGATTTACAATCATTATTTTAACTGCACACTAATATCATAGTCGTAAAATACGGAATCAGTAATAAGTAAGTAAATAACTAGTAAATTAAATAATGTCACTGACTTAGTTATGCGATTCTGACATCCGTAGATGAATTGCTGACATGTGTCACCCGCACCATTATAGGACGTATGGAATATAGTGTGTTGAAAAACGCCGTATGAAACGCTTGAGTATTATATCATTACAATTCCGGCTCCATTACACCCTCACCGGCCCGGATATCAATCCAGCTACAACCGTAATAACAAACTTAACCTCACTAGTATCAAAATGTACAATTTCTCTCACTTTGTTCACAGACCAATACTCAAGCGACGTGGACGTTCAGAAGTTCTTCACAGCTTTAGGATCTGGTGCTAAGGACCTCGTCCCTGAAGAGAGTGCTGGCGGCGATGATCTGGTAACTATAGTTTTTATTATTATCCTGCTTTAGGTATAGGATAAGCCCGTCATACAGGGCCCGATCTAAGGGGGGCTGGACTGGCAAATGCCCAGAGGCAAAAATGAGTGTGTTGGGCGGTTGCACGGAGTCCAACAAACTAACATAACATAACATCATGCCTGTAATCCCCGAAGGGTTAGGCAGAGGTGTACCCATTAGTACACCCACATTTCGCCAGTTATGTTTAAGTCCCATGTAAGGGCCTTTATGGGAGAAGTTCAACATACTCTCATGAATTTTTGTTAATTTGTTCAGAAACCGTAGTAGACTAACGTATTTGAATATTATACAATTAAAATACCACAATAAATGATAATGAATCAATGTAATGATATCACATATTTTATATATCATCCCATCTTTGGGATAGCAAGCTCATGACTTTGGTGCTAACACCATATAAGTCATGAGCTTGCTATTCGTTAGGAGCGGTAAATATTCATTCAAAACTTCAGCTCACTCGAACATCGGGAAGTGGGTCAAATTTAACTTGACACCGGAACAGGTGAAGAGCTACTAGGAGCTTGTCAAAGTAAATAAAAGCTTATAATATTAAATAACTGCATGATAAGCCTGGCATAGTGGTGATAGATCGATTAGAGTCGCGCAGTGATTGTGGATATAACAGTCCCGCATGACGAGAACCTCGTGAAGGCTGAGAAAGATAAACAAATGAAGTATCTTGACTTGGCTCGCGAGGTTGTCGACATGTGGGATGTGAGTACAGCAATCACTGTGCCGATAGTCGTGACGGCCAATGGCATAATAGTCAAGAGCCTCGACTAACACCTTAGGAGGCTCTCGTTGGGCGGTTGGATCAAGGGCTTGATTCAGAAAGCGGTACTCCTGGACACGGCGCGTATTGTTAGGAGATTCCTTTCTCAGGAGCCCTGACCACCGGTAGCTTAGACCCTGTTCCCGATGCCGGTGATTGGGATACTATTTTTTATATGTTTTATTATTTATATTCATATTTAAAAATGTAATTATAAATGTAATATATATATAAAATAAATAAATGTGAATAATAATTCTGATAATTATTAATTGCTTTCAGGCTTTCGAGCGCAACGAAGAACAATCTGTCATCTTGTCAGAAGTATCTGACAGTACCGGCAAAGTCAAGGTGACTGCCTTGTCCAAACCTTACAGACAGGACCAGCTCAAACCACAGGTAAGGAAATATCGGTCAAGAACGAAACCGACTTGCAAAGAAAGAAAGAAAGAAAATAATGTTTATTGACACAGAACATGTGCACACAAAAATAACAATAATACACAGAGTGTTAGTGTAAACACCGTTATCCTTGAAACCAGTGGTTTGGTTTCACTAATAGAAAAATTCAATGTAAAAATATTTTTTTTTTAACAAGTAAAATCTCCATTTTTCCTCAAAATTATTTCACCCTATGATGTAATTAAAACTTATGTAGGTAGTTATAACGGACGGCCAGTGCAGCAGGTCAGCGCCCTTTGCGGTGATTACGTAACTCGGGCGCATAGTATCCATGAATTTACGGACGGCGTCGGACAGATTATTTTTTAATTTTTGAAAGTAAACTTTGTTTATTTATTTTTAAATTCAGATAAACATTTTTTATAATAAATCAAGTACCTATGGTTTTAGTGACAACGGTGTTTACACTAACAGTCTGTATATATTTTTTTTTTCATTTAATTATTTCCAGCCATATTTTTAATTGCAAATATTCAATCTGTATTTTTTTTTTAATTTTTTTGGTTTCTGTGAGTTGTTTGTTATCATGAGTACAACAATGTGTATAAATATCGTACACTGATTACCAGTCCACCTATAAACAACTTTGTTTAAACCAATTTTTTGGAACTTATTACTTTATTATCCTTATACAGGAAAGTTACGTTTTGGACACAGTCAGCGGCAGCATTTACGTATGGAACGGAAAGCAAGCCACTGAGAGAGTAAGTGTATAATAATAACATACACACTTTTTTTTTATGTGGTAAAAATCATCAGGCCACGATGGAGATGGTGGGACGAACTGGATGGATTTCTCCAAAACTGGAGGGATGAGGCGCTGAATAGGGAAAGATGGAAGGAGTGGAGGGAGGCCTTTGCCCAGGAGTGGGACGAACAGGCTAACAAAAAAAAAATCATCAAATGACTCTTCCGCCCTGGGTGGGGCGGAAGGGACTGTCAGACTTTTACTGACTAAAAAACCACCCTGTTCCTTCTGTTGCCCTTTGCGTTCCGGAGCCACGGTATCCTGTAAGACGTCCTGCAACCCCGGCAGGCAATCACATACACATAACATCACGCCTGTAATCCTCGAAGGGTTAGGCAGAGGCCCACATTTCGCCAGTTATGTTCAAGTCCCATGTAAACGGGCGAGCTTATTCCTATTGTATTGTATAATAATACCAGTCTATTACTGTCCTACTGCAGGACAAAGGCCTCTTCTCATACAGAGAAGGCGCGAGCATTGATCACCACGCTTGCTCAAGGCGGATTGGTGATTTCACACTTAGTATATTAATTACTAGATTTTGCCTACAATTTCGCCCGCGTAGATTTCGTACTTATACCCATAGTAATCGCGGCGTTATTTTACAGGCAATTTTTTGATTTTGAGTTGCATTATTGCAATTTTCGAAGGGAACTCTAATTTGTTTTTGTAATAAAATACCTATAGTCTTTAAAGGCTATATTAACATGGTTTCCTATTATTGATAAAAGCAATATTATGGTTTGTTTTGTTTGTTTGTTCAGGAAAAGACTGAAGCGGCGAGCAAGGCGCAGGCGCTGCTGAGCGCTAAGAACTATCCTTCTTGGGTAAGTACCTACTACCCTAACTAATATTATAAATGCGAAAGTAAGTTTGTTTGTTACCATTTTACGCCTAAGCCACTGAACCGATCATCCTGAACTTTTGCATATACGTTGCCAGGTGTACAGGAACTAACATAGGGTACCTTTAATCCCGAAAAAAAGTACTGTTTCCGAGGGAAATCACAATAACGTTCTTATCATCATAGATGGCGCCACGTGTCGTTTCGAGTCATGATTTAAACGAAATAATTGAAATGGGTAATTTTTTCCGCGACTTCGTCTGTGTCCGCGATAATCGAAATTTACGCGGACGAAGTCGCGGGCAAAAGCTAGTATAGAATATTCTGTTGACCGAATCTCAAATTTTTGCAAATTCCGGAACTAACACTCTTGAGTGCTGCAATACTTAGATTCCATAGCCACCAGCAGCACAAACTTGACTGACTTAAATAATCTGATTCAATTTGGATGTTGCTATTATTCTAACCGTATCTAATTTAGTATCATAATTTTAATCGTCTTGTTTAATTTACTCTTTGTCAAATTAAATGTTTAATACTTAATTTAAATTGATCAATAAAATATGACTATGGTTAGTTATCTGTCAACCCGTCTGTTTATTTGCGAAACCACTGAACCGATTTTGATGAAATTTGGTACGGGATTAGTTTGAACACTAAGAAAGCATATAGGCTACTTTTTATTCCGCGACTTCGTCTGCGTCCGCGGACCGACGTTTACGCGGACGAAGTCGAAAGCTAGTTTTGTTATTAATATTAAAAATATGTCTTGTATTTCCTTCGTCAGGTACAAGTCGTGAAGATTCCTCAAGGCACTGAGCCAGCAGTCTTCAAACAATACTTCACTACATGGAGAGACAGTGGCATGTCACACACAAGAATTGTATAACTTTAAAACACCTACGTGAATCAAATCCAGCATTATCTTGACATAGAGCCAGGGGCGGATCCAGAGTTGCAGCCCGGGGCCCCGTAAAAAATGGGCCCCCAGACTTTTTAAAGAAAAAAAAAACAATTAACCAATAATTCCAAAACGTAATTCTCGAAAGAAACACTTTATTTTAGCCCGGAATACGAGAAAAATTAAAATTTTGATTTTTAATTGCTTCCAATTTAATTCAATTGAGTCGGCACAAAAGAGACGTCACAGTTGTCTTTTTCCAAACAAAATCTATGGGAGAATCGCAATTAAATTGATATTGGGTTTTTCCATCAGGAATTTCTCAGTAGCAGCCTCTGAGTCTGGATTTGTGCCCGGTTGATGGCAATAGACTCGCCCCTTATTACATGGGACTTAAACATAACTGGCGAAATGTGGGTGTTCTAATGAGTACACCTCTGTCTTACCCTTCGGGGATTACATTCGTGATGTTATGTTAATTATAACATGTCAGATTAATTATGCTGGATTTGTGATACTGATACGAGAATAAAAAAGAAGCCCAGTTACGTTTATTTTCGCTTTTTAATGTTTTATTATAAGTAAAAACAAGAATTAAACATAATTTTGTAATAAAATGTTTGTTGTCTTTTTTTATTGTGTGACATCTTTGACTTTTCCTCAAATATGTCAATGACTATAAAGTTGTTTTGAATATAAAACCGAAAACCGGCGAAGTGCGAGTTGGGTCATTTTCAAATTTGGGGCCAAAAGTATTTAATTCGCGAATGATAACATATTTTTATAATTATCATTAGTGTAACCAAAGTCTTCGTAAATAAATCTCATATTTATCATTAGGGAAATTATGTTTCTCATTTTTATCACTCAAAAACTTGATTTATGGGTATTATTTTAATAAAGAAAGGGTATCTTTGATTGTCATGTAGCTTTTTAGTTAGTGAATGCATTTACCTACCGAAAAAAGAATATACCATAAATTTTAAGTTTATGAAATTCCTACTTTTTTGGCCCCAAATTTGAAAACGACCCAGTTCAATCCCACACGATACGGTACCTACAGGGCGATCCAGATAAGGTCATCCAAAAGAACAATTTGGACTCCTCTCTTCTCGGGCTTTACTATTTTAAAAAGCTGAGGGTCCTTGAAACTTTTTTAAATCACTTTAAGCCCACATTTGATACATTTGAGCCCTTATTGTCATGCTCACTCAAATGTCTCGCTGATGGTGGCGCGTGTGTTGATCATTTGGTTCCCTCCATGATGGTTGAGCTAGGTGGTGCTGATACATGCGTCATGCTCGTGAACGGGTGCTGTCAGTTGGGATTGGTCATCTCTTAACTGCTATGGCTTACATCTTTAGTATTATTATTTTTTACTACGGTTTTATATTCATCTTCATTGTGATCACATGTAGAATCAACAAGAATTATGTAACCAAGATTTTGTAAAAACCTAATTTAAAAGAGTGCCGTGGAGTTTCTTGCTCGTTCTTCTCCATAGAGGCCTACCTCCGTTTTGGAACGAGCAACTAGCTTCAACTTTCGGACTAACTGACCGACTCCTTGACAATTCAAAAGTGCCTGTAAATGGTCTAATTGAAATAAATGTTTTGACTTTGACTTATTGTGATTTTTCTTTAAGAGCCGAAAATCTGCAACGAATTTGCAAAACATCATTTTTGCCTTTGACTTAAGTTTAAGTAATTTCGGATGGCAATAAGACAATTGTTTTTATCGATCGAAGACCATACTTTTTCTGGATTAATAATCAATAAAAATATTTCGTTCGTAAGTTCAAGGCAAAACTAATTTGACATCGCTAACTTAGTTCTTTTTACACGACTACCCCAAAAAAAGGAGTGTTATGTGTTCAGGGTTAATGTATGTATGTGAGATTCTTTATTCCACCATAACTTTTAAATGCCTGAACCGCTTTAGATGTATGGGGTATCGTTACAATCCTTGCATCGTTCCGAGTAACATAGGCTAGTTAAAAATAAAAAGAATCCTCTGTGGTCACTTTAAAACGTAAATGAATACCAGCCTCAATTTTTTTATTTTATGAATCTGGTCGTGTCTATGTTTGTCGTCTAGAATTTGAAAAGTAGATTTAAATAATATATAACACGGTAAATAAAAAACGTCGTAAAAAAAAACTGACGAGTAAACAAAGTACAAATATGTGCAATATTTGCAGTCGTGTTTTTGATTTTTTTTAATTATAGTAACTTGTTAAGAAATACTTAGACAATGCGCGGTTCCACATCGTTGTCAAATTTCACGAGATTATCTTAAAAGACATATTTATTTATTTATTTATTAAGGTTAGCTAACAATTGTTTACACAATACATTTAAAATAATATCTTAGTAGTACATTTATAAGTGCAAAAATTACTTACAGGCTAACACTACATGCGCCATTTATGGTATTACATAGGGTCCATCGCAATTTGTGCTATGATAATCTATAAGTATTAAATAAATAAATATCTTGGGACAACTCACACACGGCTATCTGATCCCAAGCTAAGCAGAGATTGTGTTATGGTAACCAGACAACTGATATACATACTTATATAGCTTATAAATACATAAATATTATAGATAAATCACACCCAGACACAGAACTAACAATCATGCTCATCACACAAAGTTTGTCCTGGGTGGGCATCGAACCCACGACCTCCGGCTCAGCAGTCAGGGCCGCTAACCACTAGACCAACAGCCCCATCAAAAATAAAATTTATTAAATAATGTTTGGTTAATACATAGACAATAATATTTCCATAAACTTAGACAATAACAAACATAAAAGCGAAAGGTCACAAACAATCGGACAAACCCTGAAATCATTAAAAATAATCTCTGTATACAAGCAAACCGTCCGGCTTTGCATGATTCCAAAATTCCGACTTATCGAGAGGATTATTCAACATTAAAAAGAATCGGCGAAATCGGTCTAGCCGTTCTCAAGTTTTGCGCTTAGCAACACAAGAGATCATTCATTTTTATTTATATAGATAGACTAGCTATTGCCCGCGACTTCGTCCGCATGTTTATGAATATATAAAGTTTAATAATGTTTAACACAATTTAAACTATAGATATTGACTGCCTCGTTGGTCTAGTGGTCGCAAGCGCGACTGCTGTGCATGAGGTCTTGGGTTCGATTCCCAGGTCGGGCAAAGTGTTATTGGGTTTTTTCATCAGGAATTTCTCAGTAGCAGCCTCGGAGTCTGGATTTGTGCCCGGTTGATGGCAATAGGCTCGCCCCCAAACATGGGACTAAAAACATAACTGTCGAAATGTGGGAGTACTAATGGGTACACCTCTGCCTAACCCTTCGGGGATTACAGGCGTGATGTTATGTTATGTAAACTATAGATATTTATATCTAAAGTAGATTGAACCAGGAATCGCGTTGTCCTATACAAACTAAGCACCTCTTTTTCAACCCTTAAGGGGTAGAATTTCTGATAATCCTTTCTTATCGGATGCCTACGTCATACAAAGAACACACCCTCCAAGTTTCAGGTCTCTACGATCAGCGGTTTAGGCTGTGCGTTGATCCGTCAGACATTAGGACAAAGCATTTTATATGTATACAAGGATAATATAAAAGATAGACAGATAGGTCAAATACCTAAGAATTTAATTAAAATAAAGGTCATAGCTCATTATACCCACTCGACACCCGAACAGCACCGCTTCACCTCGAGAGGTTAGTATTTTGTAATACCTAATAATAATTATTTATTTTACAGTCTTTGTCAAGCTCTCCTTACCTAGGGGTATCATATTACCCAGTTACTGGGTTGTGGAGGTCAGATAGGCAGTCGCTTCATGTAAAATACTGGTACTCAGCTGCATCCGGTTACACTGGAAGCCGACCCCAACATAGTTGGGAAAAGGCTAGGCAGATGATATGAAGCTCTTGTTCCTAAACTAGATATAAATATAATAGGAGACAGTTTCTTCTTCCTAAAAATGGTGCCTGTTATATGCATAACTAACTAATATGACTAAACTTTATACGGAGTACTTTTAAAGTGAAATTCAAGACATTTATTTCAATTAGACCAATTACAGGCATTTTTGAATTGTTAAGAAGTTTGTTAGTTAGTCAGAAAGTTGAAGCTAGTTGCTCGTTCCTAAACGGAGGTAGGTCTCTATGGAGAAGAACGAGCAAGAAATTCCACGGCACCCTTTTTATACTTTCTTTCAAAGTCAAAGTCAAAGTCAAAGTAATTTATTTGTTGAACATAGGTAAAATGGTACATGGTATAAAAATTGTGTTTCAATTCAAATATTTGCCATCTATTTACCAATCGACATTAATCCTCACGACCTATGAGCTAGTCAAAGGTGGGTCGAGCGCCCCACTCTGCCTCACCGTGACTACGCCTATGGCCGGGTGCGGGGTTGGTGTAATGAGTTATGACCTTAAATAAGATAATATTAAATATTGTTTTCCTTAAGCGCCAGTTGCAGAGAGAATTATACAAAGCTGTTTATTTTATTATATATATTCTTGTTCTTGATAAACTTGTTTTTATAAAGGCTTGTTTGTGATGGAGTGTTTACATTACACCGTACAGCATTTTCTACAAACTTTCAAGTCTGTATTTATCGAAAATGAATGAACCGATTTGAATGAAACTTCCTAAACTAAAACATAAGTTATTTGAAAACAGTTTAGTTTTTTTTTATCATTTTGTTTTTTTTTTCACATAACATAACATCACGCCTGTTGCCCGATGGGTTTGGCAGAGGTGTCCCATTAGTACACCTACATTTCACCAGATAAGTTTAAGTCCCATGTAATAGGGACGAGCCTATTGTCATCAACCGGGCACAAATCCAAACTCCAAAGCGGCTACTGAGAAATTCCTGATGGAAAAACTCACTAACACTTTGCCCGACCTGGTAATCCAACCCAAGACCTCTGCAGTCGCGCTTTGCGACCTTTAGACCAACGATGCAGGGGCAAGTTATTTTCAACAAATGTGATCAAGACTTTATATTTTTATAATGAATACAAAACAAAACAAAAAACTTCAGTCTACAGTCAAACTCGTACCTAAACGAACAGTGGAGACAAAAGATTTTAAATCACATTTTTTCAAAAATGTTCTTTAAAAGTATTATAATTTTAGTTTTGATTAGTTTTTGTAAAGCCCAGTATTTTATAGGAAATAATCATTTTAGTGATATGAAAGAAGTGTTTTCTTGGAAGCAAATTGGTTATAACTTTGATGGAGTTAAATGTAAGTACTTAAATGCACAGTTTTGAAAGAAACAAATTGTTCTTTTTCTGTTATTTTTTTTTTAGTTTGCTTATCTGGTTTGGTCATGTCAAAGTCAAAGTCAATAACATTTATTTCATTTAGACCGTTTACAGGCACTTTAAATTTGTCAAGGAGTCGGTCAGTTAGTCCGAAAATTGAAGCTAGTTGCTCGTTCCAAAACGGAGATAGGCCTCTATGGAGAAGAACGAGCAAGAAACTCCACGGCACTCTTTTAAATTAGGTTTTTACAAAATCCTGGTTACATGTTGAGAGGATGAGTGAAAGACGATTAACAAAAGGTATTTATATGGCAGAGGTGAGTGGCAACGCAGGGAGGGGTCATTACCTAGTTACTGGGTTGTGTAGGTCAGATAGACAGTCGCTTCAAAGAAAATACTGGTATTTAACTGCATCCAGTTTGACTGAAAGCTGACCGAAGTCTTATTAAGGGGTATCGTATTACCCAGTTACTGGGTTGTGGAGGTCAGATAGGCAGTCGCTCCATGTAAAGTATTGGTATTCAGCTGCATCCGATTAAACTGGAAGCCGACCCCAACATAGTTGGGCTAGGCAGATGATGATAGCTACGAACATACAACATAATTCGGTTCGGTTTATAGAATTTATTCTCATAAGAACAGCTAGGAGCTCATGGCTAAGTAATAACAGCCGCATGGGTCGATCCGTCAGGTTAAGCTACGCTTGCCGGGGTTGGTCCGTGGATGTTAGACCATCTTTACACACCGAGACTCCTCCGTGCCTGTAGCGTGTGCCGTAGCTGACCCTTAACCTTACGTGTTAAAGATCAAAGTGGATCAGATTATGTTGACAACAGACTGTACGTAGGTTCACTTATAACTAACTACACTACTTAATTCACCTTTCAAACAAAATCAACAAGGTACTTATATGGCAGAGGTGAGTGGCAACGCCGGGAGGGGTCGCCCTAGGAAGACCTACACTGACCTTATTGGTGAGGTCCTTCAGAAAGGTCAGGTGCGGAGTACTCGTAACTGGCGTGCTTGTATGACGAGATGTATGAACGTAGATAAGGCGAAAGGAGTATATAAGGATCGTAGCAGGTGGCGTTCTGTAGTTTCTGCCTACCCCCATTGGAAGG
The DNA here is from genome assembly GCA_949774945.1 of Hoplodrina ambigua. Classification (NCBI taxonomy): domain Eukaryota; kingdom Metazoa; phylum Arthropoda; class Insecta; order Lepidoptera; family Noctuidae; genus Hoplodrina; species Hoplodrina ambigua. The sequence goes on from OX458994.1 coordinate 3,676,563, forward strand.
AGTGAGTTTATGTATGTATGTCAAACAAAATCAAAATCGGTTCATCCGTTTGAGAGCTACGATGTCACAGACACACACGTCAGACTTATATCACCTCTTCGTTTTGGCGTCGGGGATTAAAAATAAACATAAGGACAGACTCATTAGGTACCAGTTTCTTAGCAAGCCCGTTTTGAGAATCAAGTCAGTAACATGTGTGGCTAGTTTTTATGTTTTTGTATTTTGTATTTTAATGCATTTCAACATCGGAGGAATACGTGGCTAAGATATATTCTTCTTCATCGTGTGGGCAGTAAGGTCTTACGACCCCACACACCCTAGTGTCAGAGTCTCTAAACCGCGTCAAGGGCCTCTGACATGGTTTGAGTGTAACAGTAAGTCCAGGTTTCCTCACGATGTTTTCCTTCACTGATGCTAGTGATGTATGTCTAAGATAAACTTTAGAAAGTACATATGAATTGAGAAAGTCACATTGGTACTTGCCCGGATTTGAACCCACAACCTTATGAACGAGAGGCGGGCGCCTTAACCACTGGGCCATCACGACGCAAAGATATTCTGAAATACTGTCAAACATAAATAATTTAAAAAAAATTTTTGGAAACAATCTTTAATTTTTAATTATAATATAATATTTTTAATTAAAATATTGAGTATTGTACATTGTATTGTCATTAGAACTAAAGGTGTATGCAAAATTTCAGTTCAATCGGATAACAACAAATGGTCAAAAAACGGTTTGCAAATTTTGAAAAGACAACTTAGATAGGTACATAAGTACATACATACGAACATAACATAACATTAACATCACGCCTGTAATCCCCGAAGGATTAGGCAGAGGTGTACCCATTAGTACACCCACAATACGCCAGTTATGTTTTTAGTCCCATGTAATAGGGGGCGAGCCTATTGCCATCAACCGGGCACAAATCCAGACTCCGAGGCTGCTACTGAGAAATTCCTGATGGAAAAACCCAATAACACTTTGCCCGACCTGGGAATCGAACCCAAGACCTCATGCACAGCAGTCGCGCTTGCGACCACTAGACCAACGAGGCAGTCAACGAACAGCCAAGCACGAACAGTGCAAGCTAAATAAAAGCTCGTAATAAAAATAAGTTTTTGACTTTTTGATGGACTTTCATATTCTTCTTTCAGATGTCAAAGACGAGCCTCTCAAGAAGGTGCCTGGGGGTATCTTCTTTAAAGAGGAACCGGTAGAAGAAGAACAGTTCTTTACACAATATAATAATATACCCATAGGATTCGAGGTGTACCAGGACAAAGTATTTATCACCGTTCCTAGAAGACGATATGGTCAGTCTATCTACCCTGAAATCTTGAAAAAAAAACAGCTGTTCCCTACAAAAATGCTAGAACAATCTCGTAATGTGACCAGCTGTTTTTTTTTTTCATGACTTCAGTGTAGGTCTTACAGTAAAAGTTGTTCATAATGATGAGTACAATGACCCCTTTTCAGGTTTCTGGTAAATTTTCAATGACCCTGTTTACCACGTGTTCTAAAATTCAACGATGAGCGCCAGAAGCTCGACCTGCTCATGAGTATTCGAGAAAAAAAAAACAAAAAAAATTGTATAATCTGTGATTGTGGTGGATAAAAATGATACTTAGATTATCGATTCCAAAAAAAAAAATACAAATAACGTGGTCATGGTTGTCAAAAATATCATAAGGGGTGTCAATTTTCAACTGATTATGAAATAAATAACCTTAACTTAAATAAAACCCTAAAGTAAATGTAAAATATGTACAATTTATAAAAAAAAGAGCAGAAAGGACGAACCTCATAAGGCATCAAAAAATTCGTCCGCGTCGCTGTCAATGGGGCAAGTGCCCAAAAGGCTGACAGCATTGCCACGTTGTATTGCAATGCTGATTCTTTGGCCTAAGAAAAGGCCAGCCCTCTGGTCATGTGAAGAGTCGACCAGTCGCTTAGCGATGTCTCGAAAAACAAGGTGAGCGCTCGGACCCCATGGCCCCAGTGTTTCAACCCCAAACGGCTCAAACATATAACTTCCAAGAAGGTTGTTATATTTGCGCCGCTTGAGGTTTTCGGCACCAGCTGCGGCTGCCCCAGCACAGCACGTCGTGCTGGGAAGGTGGGATGGCGCAAGGGTGTCGACACATGTTGCATCCCACACCAAAGGCCTACCCAACTTCCAAGGCATTATGGTCATCCCATCTGGTCTCTTCCCATCGTCGCGTGCCAAGCCAATTGGTTCTAGAACAGCTGGCACTCCGGCGGAAGCAAGAGCACGACGGATTATGTCGTTGATTACTGATTATTAAATAAAATGAAATGTACCGACACAAGTCTAAAATAATTCATATTCTACATACCTTCTTAAAAATAAAAATACCATCTAACATATATAAAAATAATAAACATTTCAATCCTTTAAGGAAAATACGGCACCGTTATGCTCCTCAACCGACCAAGACCTAAAATCTTGAACTATCTTTCCAGGAATACCTTCAACCCTAAATTATGTGGACCTTAATTCCTCCGAATCATCGTCACCGCTTCTGAAGCCATATCCGAATGCTGACAGCGTCAATAACTTCATTTCGGTCTACCGGCCAAGAGTCGACGCGTGCCAGAGACTGTGGATGGTGGATACGGGTCTTCTGGAAGTACCTAGTAAGTAGTCTTTAAAAGAACTTTTTGCACACGGAGCAATTTAAGTTGAGGCAACTATCAATACTTTAAAAATTTCCTGTTAAAAGTTGAAATTTGCTATAACGTTTTCGGTTGCCGCATCTTTCATCATCAAGATCGCCAATAACCGACAATAAAATTGCTTTGTTATAGAAAAAAATAATCTCATTAGAAAAGGGTAAAACAGCCCTGAAATGAAAATAGGGGCCCGGATCTGGTTAATCCAGCCATGGTTAATCCGCAGACGCACGAGCATTGATTAACACGCTTGCTTATCAAGGCCGATTGGCGATTTTAGTGGTATTACTATATTTTATTTGTTTAATTTACACCGGTAAAACCAAGAATAGCAACTTAAATTGAGGCAACTATCAACACTTTAAAAGTTTCCTGAAATTTGCCATAACGTTTACGGTTGCCGCAACTTTATGGCAATCTGTGAGCTATACTTATCATAGCTGAGTTGCTCAATCTACACAGCGATCAGCGTTAACGGTTTAATATTTAACAGTTGCTAGTTGCGGCAATTAGGAACTAACTTAGTCATCGATTACAGCAACTGAAAACTGTTGAGGATTGCCGCAACTCGAGACTCGAGTTGCTCTGCGTGCGCAGTCCAATTGAAATATATGTAAACAGCTAGTTGCCAGTTGCTGCAATAGTTCCTCTGTGTGCAAAACGCCTAAATGCGAAAGTCTGTCTGTCTGTTACCTCTTCACGCTTAAACCGCTGTACCGATTTAGGTGAAATTTTGTACAGAGATAGTTTAAGACCCGGGGAAGGACATAAAATAGTTTTTATCCTGGAAATCACCCCCTAAGGCGGTGAAAAGGGGGGTGGAAGTTTATATGCAAGTACTTTTTTTTTAAAATATTTTTACTTCTATTACAGATAATTTCGTGCAGAAACGACCGCCCCATATCATTGTCCACGATTTGAGGACCGGCTCAGAGCTGTTAAGATACATGATACCCTCGGACGTCTTGGTAAATGGAACCACTTCAGGTAAAAAACGAAAGGAGAAATAAGAAGGGCTTGCGGACGGCGAGTCATGGGTAGCTCAAGGACCAGTAGGCTTACTCTTGAACAAAATCGAGAATGAGTTTGGAATCGACTGCATGTTTGACTACAGCGATTGACATGAGGTTGCCATACAAATGAAAACGTAAATTACCAAATTTTAAAATATTAAATAACTCGTTAATTCTATAAATAAATGTCTTCTTATATTTATTGGAATTGAAACTGGATCGGGTGTACATGTAATGTCGATTCCAATCTCATTTTGTTCAAGAGTAAGCCTACTGGCCCGGGTCGACGGCGCGTTCTGTTCCACGCGCGCCTCAAAGAGCTGTCAGCACAGGGACGGGGCCCTAACAGAGCCAAACGCCTGCCGGGGTTGCGGGACGTCTTAACAGGATACCGTGGCCCCGGAACGTAAAGGGCTACAGAAGGAACAGAGTGGTTTTTTAGTCAGTAAAAGTCTGACAGTCCCTTCCGCCCCACACAGGGCGGTAGGACTCATTTGATGATTTTTACCACCTAAAAAAAGGAGGGAGAGTGCTAGTATTTAATATTTTGTTTGTTTGTTACAGGTCTAACCTCAATAACAGTGGATGTTACGCCTGACACATGTGATGACGCGCACGCATACATTAATGATCTAGCCAGAAATGGTTTGATAGTGTTTTCTCTCAGAATACTTTCATGTTGGAGGTTTAGCCACAGTTCGTTTGTCTATGATGTTGGGGCAACCGGTTTTAAAATTAAAAGTAAGTAAAGAAAGAAAGAAAGAAAGAAAAACTGTTTATTCCCGCGAAAAAATGACGCATGTAACATAAAAAGAGAAAATAAAAATTGTACATAAAAGCAGAGTGGTAATAAGTTTGTATTAAATCTAAAAAATAAATTTCAAATAAATACAAAAAGAAATATGCGCGTAACGGCTGACGTTCAGCATAATGTCGTGGCGAGTGCACGAAGGCACAAAGCCACGGCGCTGGTTTTCAGCGTAAGCCGGCGGCGTGAGATGAACAAAGGTTTTCAATTTTTTTTTGTATTAGATTTTTTTTAAATGTTCTCTGATAACTACTTAGACCTATGTACAGTGGCGTGCCTTCCATAGAAGCCGAAAAGCCCGGCTTGCCCTAAATAACTCGAGATTAATATATTAAAAAAAAAACGCCATTGTATTAATAAAGTAGGTAAATTTTTGTCTCAAATTTTTGGCAATTTTTGACATTTTCAATTTCGCGCGTAATCCGGCGCGCGCAACGTTGCCAAACTTACGCTGATATCGCTCGCAAATCGATAATCTGTGTATATTGCTATCCCGCCCGCGTGCGTGGGCTTCTTATGAGGCTTGTCGGAATTACTGCTCATCCAGTACAAATTGCGAAAAATATATTAAAATCATTCATTCATTTCTTCGCCGATTTGTATGAAGAACTGGCTTTTGGGTATAACTAGCATGAAGTAGCAGAGAGTGCGATGCTGATCGATTTGAATGATTTGTTTACAAGACAGTACAAAGTAGTTCAAATTTTATTTTGAGTCGTTTACGGAGCCATCTTTGTTGTGATGTTTAAATATCCATTTTCAGATTTGTTTTAACGTTTGTGATTAGATTATCTTGTGATTAACGTTTCTTGTATCATGAATTCAAAAACGCATGCCATTGTTCCTTGTGAAGGATTAAAGTGTGTGCAATCATTACTCAGAAAGGTAAATACTTTTGAGTTTTAGAGATAATTTATCGTCTCGAAACTTCGCCTAAACCTACTCCTGGTTGTTATTGTTTATGTGTTGTTATTTCTAATCACAATTAACGTGTCGACAACAATCAAGCCGTTTTTCAGAGGTTAGTTGATATTGTGTGCGAGTCATTTAGCGTGAACAAAAGCTTGTACCTGCTGTACATATTATAGTGTCAATTTCTTAAAACTGTATCTTTGCTGTCAAAATACGTTACGATTCTAATACGATTTTAAATTAGACGAAAATACACAACAACAATAAGGCGGTAAACCACCAAGTATTTGTATAAACATCAAAATTATATTATTCATTCTATAGCTGATGTTTTTATATCTCGCATTATACTCGAAGTTAAAAATTTAAAAGAAATATTATTTCTATCAACATCATACAATGCATAAAGACACCAATCAATTATTTAGCGCCATCTATTGGTCTGTGATTTTACTACCTGCGATCGAACTCTACGAGCTTAGTGGCGCTGATAATGTTAATAGATGGCTCTTATATTAATTATGTGTAACTGTGTGATCGTGAAAAATTGAATTTGTTTTTTTTCCTGTAAATCTGTCGGGCTTGCCCTAGCTATGACCCCTAGGCACGCCACTGCCTATGTATCCTGCTTATGTGTAGATAGTTTCATTAAAATCGGTTCATTCATTTCGAAAAAAAAAGACGGCGTAAATGGTCATAACCACTAGGCGATCATGACGAAGTGTGAGTTTAAAGTCAACGTAATCTTTTTCAGATCAGGAGATCAACTGGCAAGATGGCCTGTTCAGTATAGCTCTCTCAGACCCCGACAGTACAGGCAAGAGGACAGCGTACTACCACCCCTTTATATCAACGCAAGAGTTCTCTATATCAACCGATGTATTGAAAGACAGCACTGCTGATTTTGAAGCCAATTTCAAGGTAGGTACAAGCGAACGAGGCATTTGGTTTACAGAGTGGTCGGCTGTAGTTCAAATATTTGTAAACACGTGAATACTGGTGCGGATCCCCTTGTTCACAAACTAGACTAAATTTAGAGAATTGGCATCTCTTATTAACATATAGCGAAAGGAAAGGACGGTGACATTCCGTGACATTAAAGAACTAAGTTAGCGATGTCAAATTAGTTTTGCCTTGAACTTCTCCGTATTTTAAAATCCATACGTTTTAAGATGTCAACTGGATGTGTCAGATTGACTAAATTTGACAGCTCTTATTTACATTAGTCTCTTTCTTGTTTTATTGGACAGAAAAAGATGGAAATAGTCTAATTTCAGTTTAGTTTGTGACCAAGAGAATCGGCACCATTATGTATATTTGAACATATTTTAACCTTTAAATTTTTAATTTGTTATACTTTTTAAGTGTTATGATTTAGTAGTTTCTTTATAAGGTACTATGTATGATTCTGTATGCAAATACCTATATTGTGAACATTGATTTTAAAAGAGTACGTATGGAGTTTCTTGCTCATTCTTCTCCATACAAAACTACCTTTTGGAAGGGGCAACTAGATTAAATTCCTTTTTTTGTACTTAGACTATTATACAACAAGCTACGTATATAAAACACGACTGCAAAAATTGCACATATTTGTACTTTGTTTACTCGTCAGTTATTTTTACGACGTTTTTTATTTACAGTGTCATATATTATTTAAATCTACTTGTCAAATTCTAGACGATAAATACCTATAGACACGACCAGATTAATAAAAAAATAATAATTTTGGCTGGTATTAATTTACGTTTTAAAGTGACCACACAGGATTCTTTTTTATTTTTAACTAGCCTATGTTACTCGGAACGATGCAAGGATTGTAACGATACGACATACATCTAAATCGGTTTAGTCGTTTAAAAGTTGTGGTGGAATAAAGAATCTCACATACATACATTAACCCTGAACACATAACACTCCTTTTTTTGGGGCAGTCGTGTAAAAAAGGAGCAAATGTTTGTATGTGCGTACCCGGCTTAGGCATTGTATTTTTGTTGCATAAACTTTAAATAAATAAATGAATTAATTTTCAGTTGGAAGGTGTCAGAGGCGCCTCGTCACAGAGCGGTTCTCACGACTTCCACAACGGCACCCAGACACTGCTGTACGCCAACGTAGCACAAGATGGGATCATGTGCTGGAATACGAGGAACCAGCTGATCAGCAAGAAGGTTGCTGTAGTCGCTCAGAGCCATTCTAAGCTGGTTTACATATCAGGTATGTTAAAAAAATGCTGTTGGCAACAGCATAACATCATCATCATCTTTCCGCCCTTGTCCCATGTAGGGCATGCAAAACCGGTTTTGAGAGCCAAAACCGGAGCTCACCTCCGGTTTTCCCATTATTGAGTAACAATTAACATTTTGATTTTTATCAAAAATTTTTTCGAACACTCTCAAAAAATAATTAATTTTGAGGCATCAAATGTATCAAAGTAAGTTTTTGGTATCTTTGGGACCTATTAGGTACCAAAGATACCAAAAACTTACTTGTTGTTGATTTGATCTCAGTTAATTAATCTTTATACTATTATAAGTTCATTGTTATCTGAACAATTATTATGGTTTGGATTAAAAAGAAATTTATCATACAATTTGTTTAATTTGTAGACTTAGTGGGTATTTTAAAAAAATGGTGTTTTTTTTTAAATTATACTACATTCGATTGTTTTGCTAAAACCGGACCTAGCTCCGGTTTTCGGTTTTGGTCCCAAAAAAACGATGTTCAAAACCGGTTTTGATGACTTTCCGGTTTTGCATGCCCTAGTCCCATGTTACTCGTGGTCGGCGCAACACGTTTTCTTCTTCCACTCCGTCCTGTCAGCCGTCATGCAATCACTGACTCCCCTTTCATTCAAATCCTTCTTCACACAATCCATCCATCTTTTCTTTGGTCTTCCTCTTGCTCTCCATCCATCCACATTCATATTCAGAACTCTCCTGGTCACATGCGTTTTATCCCTCCTCTTCACATGCCCATATCAAGACAAACGATCCCCTTTCAACTTTCCTATTCTTGGCAATAACTTGGCATGATGTTATATTATGCTTGTAATCCCCGAAGGGTTAGGGAGAGCTTTGGAGAGCACTCTCATTTCTACAAGCATTTCTTCGTAGATGTAGTGTCTGTATCAGAGTGGGTGGCAGACAATTTAAACATTTATTGTAATACCACGAATACATCGTTAACATCACGCCTGTAATCCCCGAAGGGTTAGGCAGAGGTACACCATTAGTACACCCACATTTCGCCAGTTATGTTTAAGTCCCATGTAATAGGGGGCGAGTCTATTGTCAACCGGGCACAAATCCAGACTCCAAGGCTGCTACTGAGAAATTCCTGATGGAAAAATCCAATAACACTTGACTTTTCATCCTATGCAAGTTTCTTTGTGAGCAACAAACAATTTTTCCATTAGTTAGATAGAAATATGAAAAGATACTTACTTTTACTTTTTTTTATTTTTTACATTTTCTTTTCAGACCTGAAAGTCGTAGGTGACGACGTATGGGTGTTAGCAAATCAAATAACTAACTTCATTTACTTGAAGTTAAATGTTCTTGAACCAAACTTTTTTGTGCACAAGTGAGTACCTATAAAAACGTAGTATTTTTCTTACGCCATACCGCATTTCATACTTTAAAGTCTTTATTTTTTCGAAATGAATGAACCGATTTTGATGAAACTTTCTACACTTAAGCAAGATACATAGGTCTAAAAAGTTGTCATAAAACATTTTCGGAAAGTCATCATCATCATCATAAAATCACGCCTGTAATCCCCGAAGGGTTAGGCAGAGGTGTGCCCAGTACACCTACATTTCGCCAGTTATGTTTTAAGTCCCATGTAATAGGAGGCGAGCCTATTGCCATCAACCGGACACAAACCCAGACTCCATGGCTGCTACTGAGAAATTCCCGATGGCAAAACCCAATAACACTTTTCCCGACCTGGGAATCGAACCCATGACCTCATGCACAGGAGTCGTGCTTGCGACCACTGGACCAACGAGGCAGTCACAATCATGTTACAGCTAAATTCGACAAACGTTTTTCCCATAGAAACAGGGATTTCCAATCATCTTTTTATAAAAATAAGACATTTTAAAATGTTCTCTGATAACTTTTTAGACCTATGTATCTTGCTCTATACGTACCTATAAAGTTTCGTTAAAAAAAATCCATTCCGACTGATAATTCCAGAGATTGGCACGTTCAAACAAACAAATACAAAATATCTTCAGCCTAATATATTAAGTATAGATAATGCTTCTTTTTTCTTTACAGGGGAAAAGTTCAAGACTTGATCAAAGGAACATCATGTGAGAAGTAGATTGAACGTTCAATCTAAACACACGGCTCCGCGCACTGCCGCGGAGGGCGGTGGCGATTGCGGAGACAGCACCGCTCGACCGCGCGGTCGGGCGGTATTCGTTTGTTAGGCATCAACGGATTTCTTAAGAGGCCAATGCGACACGAGATCCGCTTCACCGCCAACCGCGGCGGTGCGCGGTGCCGTGTGTTAATCGCCTAAAAACTATGTCCACACCAATTTGCTGTCATGTTCAATTTCATCTAATAGGACCTACGTGGTTTTTAAGTAGGTAAAAAAATGGGGGCGCTAGAAAATGATTTATTCTCTAAGTGGGCAGTAGACGAAATAAGTTCGGGGACTCTTGCGCTAGATGAACGTGCAAGCACACTGATGTAGGCATAGCTTTATAATGTATTTTTTTTAAATAAAAATAATAAAAATGCCATTATACTATCTTGTATCTTAGACATTCTTTTATTTAATTCCTTAACTTGTTATTTAACTTACTTTGACCGCCTCGTTGGTCTAATGGTCTTGGTTCCCAAATAGCACTTTGCCCGACCTGGGAATCGAACCGAAGACCTCATGCTCAGCAGTCGCGCCTTGCGACCACTAGACCAACGAGCCCCACCGCCCCTACCGCCGACCCTATTTTTTTATACCACGTATAGCCTGATAGTGTCGTGATGGCCTAGCGGTAAAGGCACCCGCTTCTCATGCATGAGCTTGTGGGTTCGAATTCGGGCAAGTACCAATGTCACTATTTCAATTCATAAAAAAATGTACATTCTAAAGTTTATCTCAGACATTACTGACGTCATTCCGTGCCTCGGAAAGTACGGCTCGGTCCCGGCTGTCATACGTGGATCTTTGACAGTCGTTACGCGTCGTCAGAAGCTTGAAAGTCTGACAATCAGTCTTACCAAGGGGTATCGTATTACCCAGTTACTGGGTTGTGGAGGTCAGATAGGCAGTCGCTCCATGTAAAATACTGGTATTTAGCTGCATCCGGTTAGACTGGAAGTCGACCCCAACATAGTTGGAGAAAGGTTGGGCATAGCCTTTATAGCACTGAGCGATAACATAGCTTCTTATTAGCAGAATAATAATCAGAATCGGACTTGTAGTTCTTCAGTTTTATACGTACAAACAAACAAACTTGTCAGCTTTAAAAGACAATTAACAAAAGGTATTTATATGGCAGAGGTGAGTGGCAACGCAGGGAGGGGTCGCCCTAGGAAGACCTACACTGACCTTATTGGTGAGGTTCTTCAGAAAGGTCAGGTGCGCAGTACTCGTAACCGGCGTGCTTGTATGACGAGATATATGAACGTGGACGAGGGGAAAGGGGTATGTAAGAATCGTAGCAGGTGGCGATCTGTGGTTTCTGCCTACTCCCATGGGAAAAAGGCGTGAATTATATAATATGTAGAACTTGCTGTTGCGGCGTGCGCCTATAAAAATAGTCATAGTGTTAAATTGAAACGATGTAAATTGTAGCGGCAAAATTTATAGTAGGCGCTACACATTTTTATATGTATAAGTACAATTATGTGTATAAATATCGTACACTAATTACCAGTCAGCTCATATAATAACGTTATCAGATTGATGTAGGCACTTTGCACACAGAGCAACTATTGCAGCAACTGGCAACTAGCTGTTTACATATGTTTCAATTGGACTGCGCACACAGAGCAACAAGTTTCGAGTTCTTTGCGGCAATCGTCAACAGTTTTCAGTTGCTACAATCGATGACAAAGTTAATTGCTAATTGCCTCAACTAGCAACTGTTAAATATTATACCGGTTTTTAAAGATGCCGGTTTCCTCAACCGTCAATATAAGCAACGCCGTCGGGCGATTTCACAACCTCCTTCCCTCTCCGTGTGCCCGGCAATGCCAATGTCGTTATAGCAACTATCAACTTTTACAGGAAACTTTTAAAGAGTTGACAGTTGCCTCTACTTAAGTTGCTTCGTGTGCAAAGCGCCTTACTATTAATTGGTTTAACCGGTGTAAATTAAACAAATAAAATATATAAATTATATAGTAATACCACTGAAATCGCCAATCTGCCTTGCTAAGCAAGCGTGGTAATCAATGCTCGTGCGTTCAATGAGAAGAGGCCTTTGGCCTGCAGTGGGACTTTAAGAGGCTAGATTTATGTTTTTCTAGTAATTTTGAGTCGATCTCGGTGTTATCAGTAGGCTTACTCTTGAACCAAATCGAGAATGAGATTGGAATCGACATTACATGTACATCCGATCCAATTTCAATTCCAATAAATATAAGAAGACATTTATTTATAGAATTAACGAGTTATTTAATATTTTAATATTTGGTAATTTACGTTTTCATTTGTATGGCAACCTCATGTCAATCGCTGTAGTCAAACATGCAGTCGATTCCAATCTCATTCTCGATTTTGTTCAAGAGTAAGCTTACTGCTCTCAAGCAGTGAAGTGAAATTCCGCTGGGTATAGTAATTAATATAGGCTAGTTGATACCTACCACACAAACAATTGACGTACTTTTTATGACCTGTCAAAACGCGATATTTCCACAGATTTTGTATGGCAACAGCGGCCTGTCACGTCACTTATTTGGCAACTCAATTGTTTAACTATTTATTGATTTTAAAGCCACGAAAAATCTTATTTTACAGTAAATTGAAAATTAATCGGGTTTTCAGTGCTAAAGTAAAGCATAACATAACATAACATCACGCCAGTAATCCCCGAAGGGTTAGGCAGAGGTGTACCCATTAGTACACCCACATTTCGCCAGTTATGTTTTTAGTCCCATGTAATGGGAGCGAGCCTATTACCATCAACCGGGCACAAACCCAGACTACGAGGCTGCTACTGAGAAATTCCTGATGGAAAAACCCAATAACACTTTGCCCGACCTGGGAATCGAACCCAAGACCTCATGCATAGCAGTCGCGCTTGCGACCACTAGACCAACGAGGCAGTCCAAAGTAAAGCGTTTTTTTAAAGAAGTTATTTCTTGGAATTATTGGTTAATGTTCATATATATTCATACTAGCTTTTGCCCGCGACTTCGTCCGCGTAAATTTCGATTATAGCGGACACAGACGAAGTCGCGGAAAAAATTACCCATGCCCTGTCATTTCAATTATTTAGTTAAAATCATGATTCGAAACGACACGTGGCGCCATCTATGATCATAAGAAGGTTATTGTGATGTCCCTCGGAAACAGCACTTTTTTTCGGGATTAAAGGTACTCTATGTTCGTTCCTGTACACCTGGCAACGTATATGTAAAATTTCAGGATGATCGGTTCAGTGGCTTAGGCGTAAAATGGTAACAAACAAACAAACAAACTTACTTTTGCATTTATAATATTAGCTAGGATTAGGATTCATATTTATTTATTTGCATACCATTATGTGTATAAAGGTGTTACCTAAGGCTTAAAGCTAAAAGAACAGTTATGGACCCTGTTAGGGCACAGCAATATTTAAGGAAAAATTAAACTTTGAAAAATACAATTAAAAAAAAAAAAAAAAAAAACAAAAAAAAAAACACTTCATCAACTACCCAATTCTGCCTAGATTAAAATTACATACATTGTTGTATCTTTGGAGGATATACTGGTGCCAAATCAAAGTCCCGAATAACTTGATATAACATTGAATAATTACAAAAATGTTGCGTACAGATCGCAATCGAGAATAGTTTCCAAGTACATTGTTTTATGATAACAACCACCTTACAGAAAAAAAAATTAAAAACAAAAAAAATAGAAAAATAGTGCATCGTTGGTCAAGTGGTCGCAAAGCGCGACTGCTGAGTGCGAGGTCTTGGGTTTGATTCCCAGGTCGGGCAAAGTGATATTGGGTTTTTCCATCAGGAATTTCTCAGTAGCAGCCTCGGAGTCTGGATTTGTGCTCGGTTGATGGTAATATGCTCGCCCCCTGGGACTTAAACAAAACTGGCGAAATGTGGGTGTACTAATGGGTACACCTCTGCCTAACCCTTCGGGGATTACAGGCGTGTATGTAAAAAAATATTGGTCGTTCTGGAACCGAATACTCGATCATCAAACTCGAAAAGATCGGGACCATTTTTTTTTTCATTAAGTAACAATAAAAAAGACAGCTGTTCAGTACATTAATTATGTTCGTCTAACTTGTCAAAGTGTGCTAAACAGCTGTTTTTTTATTGTTACTTAATGAAAAAAAATGGTCCCAATCGTTTCGAGTTTGTTGTTCGAGTTTATGGCTTTCGGTGTCAGAACAACCTAAAAGTAAGCGTGTATAAATCCAATAAACTTTAGGTATTGTATAGAATGCCGGAATATACAGATTAAGTATATGATAACCTCAAGAACTCGGGGAACATCGCTAAGGACGGTAAGGATGTAACTAATGTTTTTTATCGAAAAATAAATCATAAAACTCACAGTTAGAGATAACTATAACTTGACGCTCCTCTCCATATTACCATTTCAATGTGTGTAGTCACATTCGTATGAAAGAGTTTGTATGTAGTTGTAAGTAATCGTCTTCAGTAGCAGGCTAGGATATTTGTTTGTCAACTAACCATAAATAGCCGACCGCGCAACAGCACGCACCTGTCATTTTCATAGAGAATGTCAGTGCAGCCCCATACTAATAATAAAGAGTAATTTTTGACGACGCTAATCGAGCAACAAATCGCTGATTTGGTTTTGTTTCGAGAGCCGTCTCTATACGCACACGTGCGTTGTGAGTCTTTTAAATACTATTACAAATAGTTTCAAACGTTTTGAATTGTGGAAGGGCGCGTCATGTTACTGTAGTTTATCTCTACACTGTAATGAAGCAATTTTTACACGACTGCCCCAAAAAAAGGAGTGTTATGTGTTCAGGGTTAATGTATGTATGTATGTATATATGTATGTATGTATGTGAGATTCTTTATTCCACCATAACTTTTAAACGCCTGAACCGATTTAGATGTATGGGGTATCGTTACAATCCTTGCATCGTTCCGAGTAACATAGGTTAGTTAAAAATAAAAAGAATCCTTTGTGGTCACTTTAAAACGTAAATTTATACGAGCCTCAATTATTTTTTTTAATGAATCTGGCCGTGTCTCTGTTTGTCGTCTAGAATTTGACAAGTAGCTCTAAAAAATATTTAACACTGTAAATAAAAAACGTCGTAAAAAAAACTGACGAGTAAACAAAGTACAAATATGTGCAAATTGGCAGTCGTGTTTTATAATTTTTTAAATTACAGTAGCTTGTAGAGGTATGAGAAACAGGGAGTAAAGTTTCTCATCCTACATTGAAAAGACAGGATCCTCCGACCAGACGGGTATTGTGTCTGGTGGGCTACTGCCCGACGGTTGTTGTCGGGATTTTGTAAATATGCGAATGTAAAAAAAAACCAAACTCAACCTCTGATATTGCGATGTAGACATTGGTGCCGATTCTCTTGTTCACAAACTAAACTAAAATTAGACTATTTCCATCTTTTTCTGACCAATAAAACAAGAAAGAGACTAATGTAAATAAGAGCTATCAAATTTAGTCAAACTGACACATCCATACAATTATAGTTGACATCTTAAAATGTATGGATTAAAAATACGGAAAAGTTCAAGGCAAAACTAATTTGACATCGCTAACTTAGTTCTTCGATGTCACCGTCCTTTCCGTTCGCTGTATGTTAGTAAAAGATGTCAATTCTCTAAATTTAGTCTAGTTTGTGAAAAAGGGAATTGGCACCATTATTCTAGATATTAAGTTCTGGCTATGCCCTCTTCCTCTCTTAAGTTTAAGTTGCAGTGCCCGACAGGGTCCATAATGATTCTGTACCTCTGTTTCATAAGACCATTAATTTACATTGTGGAAAGCCATAAATGATTTGATTTGTTTTGATTTGAACAAAACATAAACGAAGAAATAAAACAAAATACACGACACCATGAAATTTGGTTTTCACAAAACGTTACGCAAGAGCGCATTACAATTTTAAATTCATCTGCGAATATATCGCAGTTCGGGTTAGATTCCATGATAACAAATAACTTTCACAAAGAACTATATCACATCAATCACCGAAGGATTAGGCAGAGGTGTACCCACATTTCGCCAGTTATATTTAAGTCCCATGTTATAGAGGGCGAGCCTTTTGCCAGCAACCGGACACAGATCCAGATTTCGTGCGGCTGTTGTTATTACTTAGCCACAAGCTCCTTGAGCTCGAGCTGAGTGTTCAGCTCTTAACTGCTGTGACTTTAATTTCTTTATATATTTTTTTTTTACTACTATTTTATATTAATCTTCATTGTGATCACATATAGAATCGACAAGAATAATGTAACCAGGATTTTGTAATAACCTAATTTAAAAGAGTGCCGTGGAGTTTCTTGCTCGTTCTTCTCCATAGAGGCCTACCTCCGTTTTGGAACGAGCAACTAGCTTCAACTTTCGGACTAACTGACAATTCAAAAGTGCCTGTAAATGGTTTAATTGAAATAAATGTTTTGACTTTGACTTTGAGTGCCTTTTAGATAAGAAAACTAAATAAACGCCTCAAAGGCGCATATTTATCATCTTAAGTAAAAACCCAATGTATCTATATTGGGTTTTTACCCTTGACCTGCAATGTAATCAACGGCGTTGGTCAAGTGAGTGGATAATATTCTGATATTTTAGTATTAATAGAGATGCAAATCAATGCGTCCTTATATATTTACTAGCTTTTGCCCGTGACTTCGTCCGCGTAAATTTCGGTTATCGCGGACACAGACGAAGTCACGGAAAAAAGTTATCCATGTTCTGTCATTTCAATTATTTAGTTGAAATCATGATTCGAAACGACACGTGGCGCCATCTATGATCATAAGAACGTTATTGTGATTTCCCTAGGAAACAGTACTGTTTTTCGGGATTAAAGGTACCCTATGTTCGTTCCTGTACACCTGGCAATGTGTATGCAAAATTTCAGGATGATCGTTTCAGTGGCTTAGGCGTAAATTGGTAAAAAACAAACAAACAAACTTACTTTCGCATTTATTATATTATAGTTAATTCATATAGGATAATTTACCACACAACAAATGTAAAATCGCCCTACGCGCATTCCTCCTAAATAAAACTTACGACGAGACTGAAAAGTACTTATTAACACTTACATGAAAATAAACCTATTTTCTATTATTCCAATCAGTCAAATTAAAAAAAAAAATATCTTGGGACAACTCACACACGGCTAACTGATCCCAAGCTAAGCAGAGCTTGTGTTATGGTAACCAGACAACTGATATACATACTTATATAATTTATAAATACATACATATTATAGATAAATCACACCCAGACACAGAACTAACAATTATGCTCATCACGCAAAGTTTGTCCTGGGTGGAAATCGAACCCACGACCTCCGGCTTAGCAGTCAGGGCCACTAACCACTAGACCAACAGGCCCGTCCACACCAATCCAATCCAATCCAGTCGAATCTATTCTATTCTTCTATTCTATTATTTATGAGTGACAGTGAGTCTTATTTAACAAAGAACTTGAAAACACAAAAAAAAACATTAGTATTGTTTAAAAACAAAAAGTAGTCTAAAAAAAATATCGATACAAAAAATATCGTCAGCGTACAACACTAGTTTAGAATCTGGGGTCATCAAATACAAACAACAAATCATTCATATTAGACACGTTTGGTCTAGACGGTCGTGTCTCATATTTATTATAATAGTACTCAATAGGATTAAAATAATGCAATAACTAATACCCACAGTTTTGAAAAATTATAATAATATTCTAAATATTTCGAATAAAAGTGATGTGAAAAAGTGATTTGGTTTTAAAAGAATTCGTTAAAGAGGTATGTTATTTTATAGTTGTATTTTTTTTTTTGTTTGTTATCTACTTTTTAAAAATTTGTTTGAGAAATCTATATCTGTATGATTGAATTATATGTATATATTAAAGAAAGTCGTGTTAGTTACACTATTTATAGCTCAAGAACGGCAGAACCGATTTGGCTGAAATTTGGTGGGGAGGTAGCTTAGAACCAGGAGACGGACATAGGATACTTTTTTCTTTTTTTTTTTTCAAGGGTAGCGGTAGGGTAGGGTAGGGTAAGGTAGGGTTAGGATACCATGCGATCGAAGTCGTGACCCTCAGGTCAACTAGTATGTATATAAAATCAATGCCACTTGTCGTTGTAATTTTATAACTCAAGAACGGTTGAACGGTTTATTTTCTTGGTCTTGAAATGTTCGTGGAGGTCTAGGGAAGGTTTAAAACGTGAGAAAATGAAAAAAAATATAATAATTGGATATCATATTTATTAATTGCATTCTCTATTCATATAATAGTACAATTAATGAAAAAGACAGAAAGGAGAAACCTCATAGGGCATCAACAAATTCGTCCTCGTCGCTGTGGGGCAAGTGCCCAAAAGGCTATACATAAACTCACGCCTTTTTCCCATGGGGGTAGGCAGAAACCACAGAACGCCACCTGCTACGATCCTTACATACTCCTTTCGCCTCCACGTTCATACATCTCGTCGTACAAGCACGCCGGTTACGAGTACTCCGCACCTGACCAAAAGGCTATCGTACATATTTAAAACATTTTTAAATATAAAAAAACATTAAGCACTATACGTATATAGCCTAAGATACTATTTCTCATGAATCTGGCTATCATGTACAAAAATAACTTTTCCTATCTGACTAGCAGTTACAGAGATTAACGCGTTTAAACAAACAAACGACACATCTACGTTATAGGTACTATAAATGCAATTAATTTCGTTTTATTTCATTTGTCATCTTATAAGTAAAATACCATAACACAAGCAATAGTAGAAAAAGAATAGTTTTTTTTAAAAGTACCCTCATTTTTCATAATATTAATATTCTATCAAAATAGGTACCTACTCAACAATTCTGTGTTGCCAACCAGTTATGTACAGTCAGCAAAAGAGATAGGTATGCAAGGTAGTCAGGTATAGATGAAGTTTACTTAGAATTCAATAAATGTAATTTAATTTAAAAAGTAGATAATGGTGTCGATTCCGTTGTTCACAAACTAGACTAAATTTAGAGAATCGACATCTCTTGTTATCATACAGCGAAAGGAAAGGACGGTGACATTAAAGAACTAAGTTAACGATGTCAAATTAGTTTTGCCTTGAACTTCTCCGTATTTTTAATCTATACGTTTTAAGATATCAACTATAATTGTATGGATGTGTCAGATTGACTAAATTTGACAGCTCTTATTTACATTAGTCCCTTTCTTGTGTTATTGGACAGAAAAATATGGAAATAGTCTAATTCTAGTTTAGTTTGTGACCAAGGGAATCGGCACCAATAAACAGTTCATTAATCAAGTTTCAATCGAAGACATCCATCGGTTTCTAAGAAAACTTCAAAAATATCTGACGACCCTGTATACGTATTTCTTTTGTTGTCAGTACCTACTTTATACTTAGTCTAAAACTAGTTTATGCCCGCGTGTTCGCCCACGTGCATATCGGCTATCTGTTATATAGCTATCGTTTTTTTACTCGGAACCATAATTATTTTCCTAAAATAAATGTAGATCCTACTTCTTACCAACATTAGCAGTAGAAATCTCGTCAAGAACTGTCCAGCCATTTCGGAGATATTTATAAATGTATGTCCGTCTGACTGTTTCTAGTCGGGACAAATTGGTTTTTTGGTTTAATTACCGTTTAAGCATTAATTTTATAATTAAAACATTTAGTCCTAGCTTTTGCCCGCGACTTCGTCCGCTCAAAAATAAAATATAACCTTTGTTACTCGCAGATAATGTAGCTTTCTAATGGTGAAAGAATTTTTGAAATCGGTCCAGTAGTTTTTGAGTTTATCCATTACAAACAAACAAAAATACAATATTTTCTTTTTAAATTATAGTGTAGAAAATGAATACGGTATGTATTTAATAAAAAGCAAATAGACACGTCAACTTTATTAAATATTTTAGATATGAATAAACAAAATGGCGTCGAAAGTTTTGATCTGTCACGTCCTTTTAATTTCGTTACGGGATCTAAGACAGTTGAATCGTTTCTCCGGGACTCGTCGAGCTTCATTGTCTCCGCTTTTCTGGCGGTCGCCACTGTTAATTCTGACTTTCAGAGTGCTAAGTGTGAGTTTTTTTACTCGCGAATTCGGGAAAAATTTATAGCGCCATCTAGTGGTCACTAGGAAAACCTTATTTTCTAAACAAAATACTGACGCGTTCTCAATCGAAGGTGAATGAAAAAATTCACATTTAGCACTCAGGAGTCGCAGTGGTTTAGAATAATGTGGCGATCGAAGGAAAAATACCACTAAATATACTTCTAGTAACTGTTTTTATTTGAAATTAGTTTCAAGGTTGCAAAAAAGTCAAGCAAAACCTAACACACTGCGGTACAATGCTAAAACTGGTTTGGTTATTAGCTTACAATACATATAAACCGCTAACTAGTAAGACAAACAAAATAAATAGGTACTGGGTCAAGTGCCAGTCAAAATTGCAAGCAAAAGGTTCCGTACAATTGTGAAATATTTATTTAAGGTAGGTTTGTTTTAGGTTTTAAACTTTAATTAAAAACAAAATCCATTTTACATAAAAAAAAACAAATATTGATTAGCTTCTGCCCGCGACTTCGTCCGCGTCATTCGCATTCCCAAAGGGGGGAATTTTGGAAAATCCTTTCTTATCGGATGCCTATCTCATACAAAGAACACACCCTCAAAGTTTCAGGTCTCTACGATCAGCGGTTTAGGCTGTGCGTTGATCCGTCAGTCAGTCATCCAGGATAAAGCATAATTTTATATTATATGTATATACCTACTGACTGCCTAATTGGTCTAGTGGTCGCAAGCGCGACTGCTGTGCATGAGGACTTGGGTTCGATTCCCAGGTCGGGCAAAGTGTTATTGGGTTTTTCCATCAGGAATTTCTCAGTAGCAGCCTCGGAGTCTGGATTTGTACCCGATTAGTGGCAATAGGCTCGCCCCCAATTACATGGGACTTAAACATAACTGGCGAAATGTGGGTGTACTAATGGGTACACCTCTGCCTAACCCTTCCAGGATTACAGGCGTGATGTTATCTATATAATCAATTCTATACTATTATTATAAATGCAAAAGTTACTCCGTTTGTCGGTCTGTTTATTACGCTTTCTCGATTAAACCACTGAACCAAGTTTTATGAAATTTTGTACAGGGTTAGTTTGAATCCAAAAAAAAGACATAGGCTACTTTTTATTACTACGTCATCACTGAGTGCTATATCCACAAAAAAATAGGGATCCGTAAGAATCCTAGCAGCTGGGAGCGTGCTACTATAATACAAGATTGAAATTAAATATGCCATGTGGTTTTTTACAGGTTAAAATGAAGTTGTTCTTCTTGACCTTCGCTTGCTTGACGCTGCTGACCGTACCTTCAAGGTCACAGAACAGACGTAGCGTCGGCAAATTAGAGGAAGTCTTTTCGTGGCAGCAAATCACTTATGACATCAATGGGATAATGGGTAAGTACAATATACTCATTAGTCTAGTGGATGCAAAGCGCGGCTGCTGTGCATGCGGTCTTGGGTTCGATTCCCAGGTCGGGCAAAGTGTTATTGGGTTTTTCCATCGGGAATTTCTCAGTAGCAGACTCGGAGTCTGGATTTGTGCCCGGTTGATGGCAATAGGCTCGCCCCTTACATGGGACAAAAACATAACTGGCGAAATGTGGGTGTACTAATGGGTACACCTCTGCCTAACCCTTCGGGGATTACAGGCGTGATGTTTTGTACAATATAAAGCTAGTATAATATTGAACTTGGCTCTCGTTTGAAAATGTTTTTGATATCTATTATTATCATAAAAACTCCATAACTTTAGTATTTAATAGGTTCAAACTAAGCCTGTTTATATATTTTTTAATCTTCATTATACTTCACAACAAAATGAAAACATGTATTTTAAATAATAAGTAAGTATGTTATGTTAATTAGAAGATTAATATTAACGAACTAGTTTTTGCCCGCGACTACGTCCGCGTGGAACTTGTTTATATCGTACTTGCATGCAAACTTCCAAACCCCTTTTCACCGCCTTAAGGGATGGGTTCGCGATATCCGGCCATCGTAGGCGCGGGCTTGCGGACGGCGAGTAATGGGTAGCTCGCCGTCCGATCAAGGACCAAGCCCGGGTCGACGGCGCGTTATGTTCGCGCGCGCCTCAAAGAGCTGTCAGCACAGGGACGGGGCCCCCAACGGGGCCAACGCCTGCCGGGGTTGCGGGACGTCTTAACAGGATACCGTGGCCCCGAAACATAAAGGGCAACAGAAGGAACAGGGTGTTTTTTTTAGTCAGTAAAAGTCTAACAGTCTTTTCCGCCCCACCCAGGGCGGAAGGAGTCATTTGATGATTTTTACCACCTTAAAAAAGGGGTGGATTCCGGGATAAAAACTATTCAATGTCCTACCCCGGGTCTTAAACTAAAAAAAAAACAATCAAAATCGATTCAGCGGTTTATGCGTGGCGGTAACAGACAGACAGACACATTCGCATTTATAATATTAGTATTGATAATTAAAAGACACAACTTAATTAAAAACAAAAAAAAACACACTTTATTTAAGGATTGAAAAGCTGATTAATTTTTTATTCAATCTAAAAATAGTTTTTTTTTTGCTTTGAAATCAATTATGAGCGTTTACATCGTGTGGCGTCATTTCAAGTCATACCATAACATAACATCACGCCTGTAATCCCCGAAGGGTTAGGCAGAGGTGTACCCATTAGTACACCCACATTTCGCCAGTTATGTTTAAGTCCCATGTAATAGGGGGCGAGCCTATTGCCATCAACCGGGCACAAATCCAGACTCCGAGGCTGTTACTGAGAAATTCCTGATGGAAAACCCAATAACACATTGCCCGACCTGGGAATCGAACCCAAGACCAACTATCCAACTACCAACCATCCAACTATCTATCTATCCTTTCCAGCTATCTTTTTTTAAATAAGACATTTCGAAAATGCTGTGTTGAATTGAGTTGTCAAATAAGTGACGTCACAGTTCGATATTGGTGCCGATTCCCTTGTTCACGAACTAGACTAAATTTAGAGAATTGACATCTCTTACTAACATACAGCGAACGGAAAGGACGGTGACGTTAAAGAACTAAGTTAGCGATGTCAAATTAGTTTTGCCTTGAACTTTTCCATATTTTTAATCCATACGTTTTAAGATGTCAACTATAATTGTATGGATGTCAGATTGACTAAATTTAACAGCTCTTATTTACATTAGTCTCTTTCTTGTTTTATTGGACAGAAAAAGATGGAAATAGTCTAATTTTAGTTTAGTTTGTGACCAAGAGAATCGGCACCAATGTCAATTAAGTAGGTACCTTATTATAAAAGAGAAAGGGGTATTCTAGAAAACAGTAATTAATCACCTAAAAATTCGAGGTCCTAATTAAAATTAATGTAAAATTAATTCTGTTTACTATATTTTCACTTCGAAACTACTGAGCCGAATTCGGTGCGACTAAAATACCGGTCATGCGCAAGTTGTAGTCGTACTATCGATGTCGATGTATCCTGTTTAAATACTTTTGTTAGAGAAACAAAGTGAGGCCCGTATATTTATATAGTCGCCATCTTGTTTTTTTAGACACACATAAAACATAACATCACGCCTGTAATCCCCGAAAGATTAGGCAGAGATGTAGGTACCCATGCGCTACTTTTAGCATCCGCTGTCCGTCCGTCTGTCTGTCAGCGGGCTCAATCTCATGAACCGAAATAACTAGAGAGTTGAAATTTTCACAGAGTGTGTATTTCTAGTGCCGCTACATATAACAAAAACATAATTTAAAAAAAATTGCCAAGTGTTATTTATTTATTATTTATTTATTTATTTATTTATAACACACATACACTATCATCACAGGTTTACTTACCTAATACAATAGTGTAGTATACGAGATACAAATCTTAGCCTAAAGTAATGTTACAAATTGCGGCCCGTGTGAATTCGCCCAGAGTACAATTGAAGCAGTCAATCTGTTGTGACATCATGTTGAGTGTACACAACGCGTAGAACGCCTGGGTTGTGTATTTTACCACGCATAATCTTAAATAAATAAGTGGCGAGAGCAACTTCCCTTCTCGCTTCCAGCTTGGTATAGCCTACCATGCCCAGTACAAAAAGAGTTGGATACAACAGTGGATACCCTACCCTTATTGAGTTTTTTCATCAGGATTTTAACAGTAGCAGCCTCGTAGTCTGGATTTGTGTCCGGTTGATGGCAATAGGCTCGCCCCCTATTACATAGAAGTGTAACATAAATGGCAAAATGTGGGTACTAATGAATACACCTCTGCCTAACCCTTCGGGGATTATAGGCGTGATGTTATGTTACTGCCTCTTTCATTTCGTGCGGTGCTGTCATACGTGGATCTTTGACAGTCGTTACGGGTCGTCGGAAACCCGAAAATCTTACAACCAGTCTTACCAAGCGGTATCGTATTACCCAGTTACTGGGTTGTGGAGGTCAGATAGGCAGTCGTTCCATGTAAAATATTGGTATTCAGCTGCGTCCGGTGAGACTGGAAGCCGACCCCAACATAGTTGGGAAAAGGCTAGGCAGATTATGATGATGATCGTACGGTGGTATGGAAATTTATGTTTGCATGTCCGACTCGCACTTGTCGCAATTTTTTTCTGTTTACCAATAGGAAAACAACAACATTTATTACTCGTGGTTAAAATAAACTTTAACCGCAAGTAATAAAATCTTAGAATGATTTGTGTTATGGTATCATCAAGACACGATTTTCTGTAATTAAAATATTTACTGTTTATTACGAATATGAGACTTGAAAAGCGTCAGTAATGGGGAGCTTGCGCAGGTATGGATGTACGAAATAGTTATCCATAATTTGTGTATCTATTCGGGGATATTTCGATGACATTTAGATTAAAATTCTTAACAATATTTAATACGAAATAACACAGTTTGTGTGGTGAGTCAAGTCTCATCTTTCGTGACACACTCAGATTAAAAATAAATAAAAATCAGTCAAGTGCGAGTCGAACATAGCATATTAATACTAGAAATAAAGATAAAATAGCTCAACCATATTTTAGGTTGTCTAAAGTAAATACATCTTTTATGGGGTACTGTGTTAAATGTTACAATAAAATTCCTTCTGATATATTAAAATTAAATGAAAGGAAATTTAAGACACACATTAAAAGTACACTTTGCAAACAAGCATATTACAAATTAGAGGATTACAATCAAGATAAGAATGCTTGGAAACATGCTGGTCCTGCTCCATGGGACAATGATACATTCTAGACAAAATCAAACTGGTTATTAATGTTTTTTTTGTTTTTTTTTTTGTTTTTCATTTTTCTTAATACTTAATTTTGTTTTATTTTTGATTATTGATTTTGAAGTGTTATAGATTGCGCGGACTCACACACTATTTCATGTTGGTTGAGATGTTATGAGTGGTCGTCTGTAGTTCCAATATTTGTAAACACGTGAAAACTATGTATATTTGAAAATATTTTAACTTTTAAATTCTTAATTTGTGCCTTCTAATTATTATGATTAATTAGTTTTTTTTTTATAGGGTACATACATTGCTTTCACGTGCCATGTCGTGTATGATTCTGTAAACAAATATTGTAAACATTGTTTTTAAAAGAGTACGTATGGAGTTTCTTGCCCATTCTTCTCCATACAAAACTACCTTTTGGAAGGGGCAACTAGATTCAATTCTATTTTGTTTTTTGTGTTTGACGTTCAAAAGTGCCTTATTGGCCTAATTGAAATAAATGATTTGACTTTGACTTTGACTTTGAACATGCAAACGAAGGGTTTCTTATCACCGTTCGATATTAAAAAACTATTTTAAAATTACAAGTGGGTAGGCAGAAACCACAGAACGTCCCCAGCTACGATCCTTACATACTCCTTTCGCCTCGTCCACGTTCATACATCTCATCATACAAGCACGCTTACGATTACTTATTTGCATACTAAATTAAATATGTTATTTTAGCGTGTACCTACATAAGATATCTCAGTAATTTTGCTGTAATATTGACACGAGTCAGACTCGTATTTATCCTTATTTGTTTTACTGATAGGTACCTAAATTATTTAGGCGGACATTTTTTAACGTCTTCTGTACCTACATATAAAATAATTGGTTCTAAATGAATGACTGACTGACTGACTGACGGATCAAAGTACAGCCTAAATCGCTACCCCTTACTTAGGGGGGGGAAATAGGGGGCAAAGTTTGTATGGACAACTTGATTCGTTGGTCCAATCTACTTCAAAAATATAAATATAAATATAAGTAGTTTACGTCAAACATCTTTACATTTCATATCTTTCATAACCACGCGGTCGTCGGTCGCAGTCGTTGGTCACCAATATCGGAATAATCCTTAAGGGCACAGTAATAGGTATTATAATACAGTACTCCAACTTCATACAAACGGACGAATCGCGAGCTATACCTACGCGCCTCGATCTCGGGGTGCGCTTGCGGCGCAGACAGTCACGGCTGTACCGCAGTGTCGAACGGACGGTGTGTTGTTTTTTTTTAACAATAACCGCGCGATTTTTCTCTAAAAATCAGTTAATATGACGAGTAGACATGTTTTTTTTATTAAATCTACCAATTTAAAAAAACAACACACATTTTTATTGAACACTTCCTTTACAATATACAAAGTATTTCATTTATTTATCTAAAAAGGATATTTACAATCACAAAACTAAATAGAAACAGAAAGTAGGCAAATGTAATTAAAATGCTGGAGACGGGCAGACCTAACGCATGTTTACGTACCGCGCGGCTGTAGGCATTTATTTCTATCATGCGGCCGAGTTACACTACTGTATTATAATATTACCGTGTTAAAGTCAAAAGTCAAAATTATTTATTTGCATTAAATGTGGTATGTACAAAGATGGAAAATAAATAAAAGTTCAGACACATTTCGCCATAAAAATGGCATGCAAACATAAATAGTACCTAAGTAACGACCAATTCGTTATAAATAGTTATAATGCATTACGGTAGTGATAAGATTTACAATTTGATTTAAGAGAAATTCAGCTACGGAATAAAAACTGTGTGAAATAAGCCATTTTTTTAAAACAATGCAAAATGTTTTATAAGGAAGTTCAGTAATATTCTTTGGTAAAGAGTTTAAGATAAGAGGAGCCATATAAATACAATTACGTCTGTATAGTTCAATCCTAGGTACCGGCATTTTACCGGCGGTTAAGGGTGTGGCCAGAAATTCTGCTGCATTCGATTTCATACAAAAGTCCTATTTGATTCACACGGCGACGCAAAATGAGTTGTCTTCCTACTTACATTCATTATGCGGACCGAATTCAGTTTGCGGGGGGCGAGGGGGCGAACGCACGTCACAAACATCCGCTATAAACGTTGGATAGTAACTGAATAAAATGCGTTCGTCTGGCAACCCAACAGAATTCCTGCCAGGCAGTATTTCCGCGACCGAAATTCTGCGACTCACGACACACAAAATTATGCTCGTTTGGTCTCAACCTTAGTGATGCGATCCCCTGACTGTGTGTTTTTAAAATTTATAGCTTCTCGTAGCGGGGACTTTATGTCTCGCGACTACGAAACCAACGCGAGTTCAAATACATTAGCAAAATATGCAGTAAAGAAATATTGAATCAGCATCTCAAAGTCAACAGGACAAAATGCATATAATAAAGATGACACATACGAGGAAGCTGGCTTAGTGCAGTTAATATGTATGGAAAATTACTTGAAGGTCAATAATCCACATAGTTAAAATTATCATCATAAAATTTAATCACAATCTTATCTTTAAACAACAGCCATCTCCAAAAAATAACAGAAGGAACAGGGTGGTTTTTAGTCAGTAAAAGTCTGACAGTCCCTTCCGCTCCACCCAGGGCGGAAGGAGACATTTGATAATTTTTACCACCAACAAAAAAAAGAGGTCTTTCTTCTTCTTTGTTCCTTTCTTTATCGTGTGAGCAGTAAGGTCTTACAACCCCACACACCCTAGTGTCAGAGTTTCTAAACCGCATCAAGGGCCTCTGACATGGTTTGAGTGGAACAGTAAGTCCAGGTTTCCTCACGATGTTTTCCTTCACCGATGCCAGTGATGTCCAAGATAAACTTTAGAAAGCACGTATGAATTGAAAAATTCACATTGGTACTCGCCCGGATTTGAACCCTTACCTCATGCATGAGAGGCGGGCGCCTTAACCACTGGGCCAACACGACACTAAAAAAAAGAGGTAACAGACAGACAGACACACTTTCTCATTTATTATATTAATTTTTGGATTATTCAACACATATTGTACGATAGTACGGAATCTTTCGTGTGCGAATTAATCTCACACTCAGCTGGTTTTTTTTGTCTATGTAACTACATAGATGTAAACACGTTCCAAGTATTATCTATCAATTATTTTTCTCACGATATTTGTTGTAAATACAATAGCTCTGATGTCATGCGTTTGCGCAGACAGCTGAGGGCATTAATATAGTCTAGGTAGATAACCTATGCCGATTAAGACTTTAGCCTACTATTATTAAAGTGTGAGCACAGTTGAAATTTACATAACACAACATCTCGCCTGTAATCCATGAAGGGTTAGGCAGACGTGTATCCACATTTCGCCAGTTATGTTTCAGTTTCATGTGAGCTCGCCATCAAATGGGCACAAATCAGAAAAATTCCTGATGGGAAATCGCAATAACACTTTGCCCAACCTGGGAATCGAACCCAAAACCTCATGCTCAGCAGTCGCGCTTTGCGACCACTAGACTAGTTTTTTTTTTCAAATTTGCTGACTTTTCGACAGTAGCGCCACCTACCGGAACCCCTTGAAATATACACACAAAATTTCATTCAAATCCGTCCAGCCGTTTAGGAGGAGTTAGGTAACAAAAAACCTACAGAAAATGTTAAGATGAGTTTAGTTTAACCCATAGATCTTATAAACTTATGTTAGCTACATATATTCTTGCAACTACATGTATCATTCATTCATTAGGAAAGTCTTGCACAGTTTTGTCAATGGTGTAGATTCCCTTGTTCACAAACTAGACTAAATTTAGAGAATTGACATCTCTTACTAACATACAGCGAAAGGAAAGGACGGTGACATTAAAGAACTAAGTTAGCGATGCAAATTAGTTTTGCCTTGAACTTTTCCGTATTTTTAATCCATACGGTTTAAGATGTCAACTATGATTGTATGGATGTGTCAAATTGACTAAATTTGACAGCTCTTATTTACATTAGTCTCTTTCTTGTTTTATTTGACAGAAAAAGATGAAAATAGTCTAATTTTAGTTTAGTTTGTGACCAAGAGAATCGGCACCATATATAACGTTTAACCTTGACGGGACTTCTAAAAAAAAACAATCGAGCATCGGCTCAGGTAATATCCCGAATCCTAAATACACTACAACCGCCAAATTGTTTTGTATCTTCACAAGGAAATAAATAATCAGAAAACACTTACGAACGATTATGAATATTTTTTGTGGCACGATAATTGAAAAGACAGAAAAACCCAAGCGTTTTTATCTCTAGTTAAAAATTGTATTTTATAATATTAACTAGCTTCTGCTGCGGCTTAGCCTGTGTAAAAAGTAACATTCAACAAGTTAAACTATAATGCCAAAGGAACATTATTAGCGGAAAGTATCTTAGAATAGAATAGAATAGAGTTTTATTTTGCAAATATGGGTAATACACAATAGTTCTTGAGATTAAATTTAGCTCAGCCACATTTTACCACTCGGCATGCAAACATTTAAAATTATTTATATCACTTAAGTAGATCAATTCATAAATTATTATTATAAAATTCTTAAATTTAGATATATGTTTGTATTAAAAGGAAAATATAGATCAGTGTCTTATGTATTAATCTAGGAAATGGTCTATCTATGTGACAATTACACGGAACAATTTTTCCGTGTAATTGGCACATAGGTACATAGATACTAAAGATAGATTGGACCAAGGAACCACGTTGTCTCATATGAACGTTGCCCTCCTTTTTCACCAACTGTGGGGTGTCGCGGGACATCCGGGGTCGCGCGACGTCTTCATAGGATACCGTGGCCCCGGAACACAAAGGGCAACAGAAGGAACAGGGTGGTATTTAGGTCAGTAAAAGTCTGAACGTCCCTCCAGGGTGGAAGGACGCATTTGATGATTGATATTTACACCTCAAAAAAGCTTTTTTACAAAAAAAGATGACCGCCTTCAAAAACTACAAAATAAAAAATAAGTTTAGCTTGGAAGTCGGCGGCTTTGGTTTTGATTCTTGTTATGTAGGTATTGCCAGTATTTTCGGAAGGGCGCATCGAGTTATTGTAGTATATCTCTACATAAAATACTGTTTTCAGCATTACTTAGATTTAGAGTAATTTAGACCTATAGATAAAACGTTTTTTTTTTTTAAATTAAACGTGAATGGTGCGTAGTATAAAAAAAAACTGTATTTTTTTAAATGATTGTTTGTTCCTTCTCCGACCTTTAATATAGGTACTTTTTTCTTGTAAAAAAAGCGATAGCAAAAAATTGTTAAATTTTTATTTTTTCTTTTGCAGTAATCGAAGACCGTTTCTCTGAAGATGACTTAGCTGGCAGAAACAAGAGGTCAACAGATCAAATTTATTTTGATGACAATACTGATAGCGAAAAGGACTGGGATCGAAGTGAGTATGATATTATTCATCTATTTTATTTAAACAGAATATAATCGGCTTCCAGTCTAGCCTAATTTTTTTATTTATTGATTGAAGTAACATGGAAGACCGACAGCTAGAAGAAAACAGACTAGTGACAGAAAATTAGACTGACAGCCAATTACAGGTCTTCACTTATAAGATACAGAATAATACCACGTTCTGTGGACACTGCAGATGTGGATCTGCTGTCCTGATTTATTGTGTGAACTTCTAATGCAGCTGAATACCAATAATTTAGTGACTGCTTAACTGACCTCGAAAACCCAGTAACTGGGTAATACGATAGATACCCAATTGTAAGACTGGTTGTCAGACTTTAGAGCTTCTGACAACTGTCAAAGATCCTCGTATGACAGCCGGGAAATACAGAGGAGTATCTGTGTGTAAAGATGATCATCCACAGACCAACCCCGGCAAGCGTAGCTTAACCTGATAGATCGACCCGTGCGACTGTTATTACTTACTTAGCTACGAGCTTCTCAATGATTTAATAATTGTTTTTTAATACTTTCAGGACCACCGGGCCATATAAATGGTAATCCTATTGACACTCCGAGCCTGGCAGCTGTGGATCCTAATGGTAAGTCCAGGCCCGTATTTTCCACTGGGGCCGGGGCCCCACGAACGTCGGGGGCCTCGGCCTGCCCTCAAAATAATAATCCACTGCAGCCGCCGTTCCGTTTTAAGCATTATTAGAACTCGGTTATAAATGACAGAATTTTTGAATTGCAGTGCGATTTACAATAAGCACGTAAAGCCCCAAGTTCATGAAAACAATATTAGTACCTAACTGTTTCTTTGATTACTTTTATTAGTAAAGTTTAATTGAACATTGAAAGAATCTCAATTTCTGTCCCATTTGCGAGGAATTTTGATTATCGAAATTCCTTGCCTCGTCGGTCTAGTGGTCGCAAAGCGCGACTGCTAAGCATGAGGTCCTGGGTTCAATTCCCAGGTAGAGCAAAGTGTTATTGGGTTTATCCATCAGGAATTTTTCAGTAGCAGCTTCAGAGTCTGGATTTGTGCCCGGTTAATGGCAATAGGCTCGCCCTCTATTACATGAGACTTAAAAAAAACATAACTGGCGAAACGTGGGTGTACTATTGGGTACACCTCTGCCTAAACCTTCGGGCATTGCATGATGTTATGTTTATGTAAGATTTTTAATTTTTTTATACTTTTCAGATGAAATCGGAAGGTTCTTCATACAATACAACAATGTACCGATGGGCGCTGAAAAAGTTGGAAATAGACTGTTTGTCACAATACCGAGGAGAAGATTCGGTAAGCCAACAACACTAAAGAGTTGAAAGTTACTAAAAATTACATATTATATTGTTAAGCACGTCAAGCTGTTGGTCCCGGCTGTCATACATGGATCTTTGACAGTCGTTACGAGTCGTCAGAAGCTTGAAAGTCTGACAACCAGTCTTACCTAGGGGTATCGTATTACCCAGTTACTGGGTTGTGGAGGTCAGATAGGCAGTCGCTCCATGTAAAATACTGGTAGTCAGCTGCATCCGGTTAGACTGGAAGCCGACCCCAACATAGTTGGGAAAAGGCTAGGCAGATGATGATGATGGTTAAGCTCAACGGTAGACCGCGAAATTCAAATTTTCTTACGTTTTTTGCATTTTTCAAGTCAGTATTAGGTTTAATGTTGATTGAAGTATGATTCGCGGATGTAAGAAGTATGTATTTTCAAAATGATGACCATTAAAATAAGTATAATAACTCCATAAGTCGGTATAATCCTAAAGTGTAAAGATTTCATGAAATAGTCATTCAATCGGGTTACCTGGCCCTATGGAGTTTTATTGCTAACTTAAATGGTTAATTTAATGCTTTATTTATTAAATAGTTAAAAATGATTTATGAATAAAAGTAAAGTTATTTTCGACGAATTCCTCTATTTTTTCTCTACGATTTGGTGCACGTGTACCTCGAGTTACATATTTGGCCAAACATGTTCGAGATTTTGTTGACCTCCTTTGCCAAAAAGCCTTGCCTTGTAGCATAAACAAAAAACCGTAATTATAATATTAATTGTGCCCGGTTGATGGCAATAGGCTCCCCGCCCCCTATTACATGGGACTAAACACATAACTGGCGAAATGTGGGTGTACTAATGGGTACACCTCTGCCTAACCCTTCGGGGATTACAGGCGTGATGTTATGATGATGATATAATATTAATTCATCCTTTGTCCTTTCCAGGTATACCGGCAACACTGAACTACATAGACCTCTCCATCCATGGGAACACTCGCTCCCCCCCTCTCACTCCCTACCCGGACATGGCCAGGTCCAGGTCTCTGATATCAGTGTACAGGACGAGGGCAGATGAGTGTGGAAGGCTGTGGACTGTTGATACGGGAACTATTGAGATACCTAGTAAGTTTGTAGACTGTTTGTGCCTATTGGCCTAGTGTTCTGTCTCCTGCTTGTTTGGAGGGAAGTGGAAATTGTGATTTTGATGTAAAACATCTATTGGTGTAGAGATAAACTCACAATAATAACTAACATGACGCGCCCCTCCATTTTACTATTTCAATGTGTGTAGTCACATGCTTATGAAGGAGTTTGTATGTAGCTAGGAAGTGAATACTTACAACTACTTATAAACTTTCAAACGAATGTCGTCAATAGCGGGCCGGCTGATTTGTTGGTCAACTAATCATAATTAGCCGACCGCGCAACACAACGCACGTGTCATTTTCATAGAGTATGTCAGTGCAGCGCCATACCTACTAATAATAATGAGCAATTGACACGAGCCTTATGTGCGAGCGCAATTGATTAACAAAACTCAATTCAATTTTAATTATTTTTACTACACATTTTTTCATTATAAATAGACTGCCTGCCTCGTTGGTCTAATGGTCGCAAAGCGCGACTGCTGAGCATGAGGTCTTTAGGTTTGATTCCCAAGTCAGGCAGTGTTAATGGATTTTTCCATCAGGATATCTTAGTAGCAGCCTCGGAGTCTGGATTGTGCCCGGTTGATAGCAATAGGCTCGCCCCTTTACTTGGGACTTGAACATAACTGGCGAAATGTGGGTTCACTAATGGGTACATCTCTGCCTAACCCTTCGGGGATTACAGGCGTGATGTTATGTTAACATGACTGAACATTCATCTTGTCTCCGCAGACAATCCTCGCTACCTGGTGCCACCAGCCATCGTGGTCTTCGACTTGAACACTGACAGGCAGATATTGCGGTACCAGCTGAAGAGCTCTGATTTACCGGCGAATAACACTCCTACTGGTAAGTCGTGATCGCCCAGTGGTTAAGGCGCACGCCTCTCATGAGGTTGGGTTCAAATCCGGGCCAGTACCAAATGTGAATTTTTCAATTCATATGTACCTACTTTCTAAGTTTATTCTGGACATGACTGGCATCGGTGAAGGACAACATCGTGAGGAAACCTGGACTTTACCGTGCCACTCAAACCATGTCAGAGGCCCTTGAGGCGGTTTAGAAACTCTGACACTAAGGTGTGTAGGGTCGTAAGGCCTTACTGCCCACACGATAAAGAAGAAAGAAGACTAATATGTTTATAAACGCATCATAAGCTCGCCCCATAATACATGGGTCTAAAAACATAACTGGCGAAATGTGGGTATACTAGTGGGTACACCTCTGCCTAACCCTTCAGGAATTACAAGCGTGATGTTATGTTATGTTAAACGCATCATAATTATGTAACTTTCCATTATGGTAATTAAAGTCAAAGTCAAAAACATTTATTTCAATTAGACCATTTACAGGCACTTTTGAATTGTCAAGGAGTCGGTCAGTTAGTCTGAAAGTTGAAGCTAGTTGCTCGTTCCAAAACGAAGGCCTCTATGGAGAAGAACGAGCAAGAAACTAAAGCCTTCCTCTCATCCACAGGTCTAGCTTCAATAACCGTGGCGATTAAAAACGGTGATTGTAGCGACGCGTACGCATTCATCTCCGATGTGGTCTCGTATGGGATCATCGTGTTCTCTCTAAAACAGCGCGACAGTTGGAGACAACAGCATAATTACTTCCATTTCAATCCAACAGCTGGGAATTTGAGGGTTGCAGGTGAGAGCTTCTGCCCTTCGGGGTATTGCTAGTAATATTAAAATTATCTAAACTAATATTATAAAATGCGAAAGTAAGTTTGTTTGTTACCATTTTACGCCTAAGCCACTAAACCGATCATCCTGAATTTTGGCGTATACGTTGCCATGTACCCTATGTACAGGAACGAACATAGGGTAACCTTTAATCCCAAAAAACAGTACAAAAACAGTCCTGTTTCCGAGGCAAATCACAATAACGTTCTTATGATCATAGATGGCGCCACGTGTCGTTAAGAATCATGATTTTAACTAAATAACTGAAATGACAATAATTTCAAATGACAGGACATGGGTAATTTTTTTGGCGACTTCGTCTGTGTCCGCGATAACCGAAATTTACGCGGACGAAGTCGCGGGCAAAAGCTAGTAATATTATAAAGTTAAAGAATTATTTTTTGTAAGAACGCGCTATATATCTCTGACTTCCTGGACTAATTTCAAAAAATCTTTCTCTAATAAGAAACTAGGTAGACTATTTCCATCTTTTTCTGTCCAATAAAATAAGAAAGAGACTAATGTAAATAAGAGCTGTCAAATTTAGTCAATCTGACACATCCATACAGTTATAGTTGACATCTTAAAACGTATGGATTAAAAAAATACGGAGAAGTTCAAGGCAGAACTAATTTGACATCGCTGTATGTTAGTAAGAGATGTCAATGCTCTAAATTTAGTCTTGTTTGTGAACAAGGGAATCGGTATGTACCATTGAACACCTACCTACTGTGTGTAATTTGGTCAAACTTAAAAGATATCAATATCTTTACTTACTTCAAGCCACAGCAACGAGTGACCGAGTCGGCTAGTATTTTATATTTATTGTGCTAGCTGACTCGGCCACGCGTCGCTTGGCTTGTAAAATTCAGCTAAATCAGTCGTTTTTGAATTTTGCGTTTAGCGACACTTTTAGCCATTAATTCGTACCATGTAAATTCTTCTTTTTAACCATATTCTAGGTCAATCTTTCACCTGGAACGATGGTGTATTCAGCGTGGCAGTGGGGCGGGAGGGTCCTGACGGCTGCAGACGGACCTTCTTCCACCCCATGGTCAGCAGTCAAGAATTCGAAGTGTCCTCTTGCGAGCTGGAGAGTAGAGAGGCCAACCAGACTGCCTACACTGTGAGTAGATTAAAAGTAGCCTTCATTTCTTAAGAGCGTTTACAATACGCGCCACGAAAGATGACACTTGACACACCACACAAACTTTATTACTTCGCAATAAATAATATTATGATATTGTTCAGAATTTTAATCTAAATGTCTTCAAAATATCCCTGAATCGTCGTCTGCCTAGCCTTTTCCCAACTATGTTGGGGTCGGCCTCCAGTCTAACCGGATGCAGCTGAATACCAGTATTTTACATGGAGCGACTGCCTATCTGACCTCCACAACCCAGTAACTGGGTAATATGATACCCCTAGGTAAGACTGGTTGTCAGACTTTCGGGCTTCTGACAACCCGTAACGACTGTCAAAGATCCACGTATGACAGCCGGGACCAACGGCTTAACGTGCTTTCCGAGTCACGGAGGAGTCTCAGTGTGTAAAGATGGTCACCCATCCACGGTCCAACCCCGGCAAGCGTAGCTTAACCTGACGGATCGACCCGTGCGGCTGTTATTACTAAGCCACTCAGATATTTCGTGAGGGAGGAGCTCCTCCCTCACGAAATATCCCTGAATAGATACACAAATTATGGATAACTATTTCGTACATCCATACCTGCGCAAGCTCCCAATTACTGACGATTGTCAAGTGTCATCTTTCGTGGCGCTTATTAGATAGGTATACGCTGTATTTTAAAGTCCTTCAAATCTGTCTAGCCTTCTCCCAATTATGTTGCGAACTGCCTCATTTGGTCTATTGGTCGCAAAGCGCGACTGCTGAGCGTGAGGTCTCGGGTTCAAATCGCAGGTCAGGCAAAGTGTTATTGGGTTTTTCCATCAGGAATTTCTCAGTAGCAGCCTCGTAGTCTGGATTTGTGTCCAGTTGATGGCAATAGGCTCGCCCCCTATTACATGAGACAAACATAACTAGCGAAATGTGGGTGTACTAATGGGCACACTTCTGCCTAACCTTTCGAGGATTACAGGCGTGATGATGTTGATGTTTTTAACCATATTATTATTACAGGTGGTCGGAGACCGTGGGACGAACAGTCAGTGCACCATGCATGATCTTCATTCCCCTACAAACGTCATGTTTTTCGCTGAAGTAGGCAGGGATTCTGTCTCATGTTGGAACATTGACAGTCCTCTGTCTCCTTCTAACGTGGAGATACTGGCGCAGGACAGCCAGAGACTGAGCTATCCCTCAGGTAAAGTGTTCCTAAATATTCATTGGCTTGTAAAAACTACTAGAACTATAGTTAAAGTGCTCAGTAGAGTCCTCGCGTGCTACCGATAACCATTATAATCTTATACATAAATAAAAGCAAAAGGTCAGCAATCAATTAACACGTTTTTTTTTTCGAAAACTGGTTGACATAATTATAAAGACGAAAAGCATGGAGGTAGTTCATAGTTAGTAGACGTCCACTAAGGCGCTTAGGACACAGAGCAACTATTGCAGCAACTGGAAACTGGTAACTAGCTGGCAACTAGCTGTTTACATACATTTCAATAATAATTGGATTGCGCACACAGAGCAACTCGAGTTTTCGAGTTGCGGCAATCGTCAACAGTTTTCAGTTGCTGCAATCAATGACTAAGTTAGTTGCTATAGTTACCGTAACTAGCAACTTTTAAATATTGTACCGGTTTTTAAAGTTGCCGGTCTCCTCAACCGTCAATCGCAACGGTTCAGCCGATTTCACACCCTCGCTCCCTCTCCGTGTGCCCGGCATTGCCAGTGTCGCTACGGCAACGGCATTCGGCAACTTGGCTATGAAAGTTGCTCACAAATTGGCAAAAAGTTGCGGCAACCGGCAACGTTATCGCAACTATCAACTTTTAAAGGAAACTTTTTTTAAAGAGTTGCCAGTTACCGCAACTTAAGTTGCTCCGTGTGCAAAGCGCCTAAGAAAGGATTTTTCAAATTTCACTCCCTAAGGGGAAACGTCTACGTTCATACATCTCATCATACAAGGTTTCAGTTATGAGGAGGACCTACTTACTGCGCACCTGACCTTTCTGAAGAACCTCACCAATAAGGTCAGTGTAGGTCAGTGTAGGCGACCCCTCCCTGCGTTGCCACTCACCTCTGCCATATAAATAACTTTTGTTAATCGTATTTCACTCATCTTGCTTTTATATTCGTACCTATATTTAGATTATATTATTTGTATTACAGATCTACATGTTACTGACGATGAAGTTTGGGTGACGGCGAACACATTGCCTCGATTCATATACTCGAGGCTCGACACAAATGAATATAACTTTTATATATACAGGTAAGATTATTTTAAATTATACATATGGTATTTATGACTGCCTCGTTGGTCTAGTGGTCGTAAAACTAGACTGCTGAGCATGAGGTCTTGGGATTTTCCATCAGGAATTTCTCAGTAGCAGCCTCGGAGTCTGGATTTGTGCCCGGTTGATGGCAATAGGCTTGCCCTCTATTACATGGGACTTAAACATAACTGGCGAAATGCGAGTGTAATATTGGGTACACCGCTGCATAACCCTTTGGGAATTACAGGCGTGATGTTATTTTATGTGTAATAAAACTTATCCTTCGTCCATTCATATTTTAAAAATCTCAAATATTCACGACATGGTTCGCAACTGGGACTTAGCTACTTAGAAATCATCATCATCTGCCTAGCCTTTTCCCAACTATGTTGGGGTCGGCTTCCAGTCTAACCGGATACAAATTTCAAAAAAAATAAACAAAGTTAAAAAAAAAACTGTCCGATACCGTCCGTAAATTCATGGATAGTATGCGCCCGAGTTACGTAATCACCGCAAAGGGCGTTGACCTGCTGCACTGGCCGTCCGTTATAACTACCTACATAAGTTTTAACTAATTACATCATTGTAATATAGGGTGAAATAATTTTGAGGAAAAATGGAGATTTTACTTAAAAAAAAAATAGATTTTGTTTCATTGAATTTACGTTCTATTAGTGAAACCAAACCACTGGTTTCAAGGATAACGGTGTTTACACTAACACTCTGCATTATAAACATTTTTTTTTTGTTATTACAGAGCAAAAGTACGCGATTTGATATCAGGAACTGCATGTGCTGGTAACACCAGACCTTCATCAGGATCCTCACCATCTCATGGAGGAGGTGGCTACGGCTATAACAAATATTCTTAAATGATATACATGACATTGTTATGTAAGATATCAAATTAATACATAATGAAAACGCTGGCGATTATTAAGAAAAATAAAACAAGATTTTTGTGTAAAAGATTTTTTTTTTTCTTTGACATAGTGACACGTTCAATCCTCTTTAGTTAGCCTAATATTATAAAGCTCAAAGCGCTTTGCACACAGAGCAACTATTGCAGCAACTGGCAACTAGCTGTTTACATACATTTCAATTGGACTGCGCACACAGAGCAACTCGAGTTTCGAGTTCCGGTGATCGTCAACAGTTTTCAGTTGCTGCAATCGATGACTAAGTTAGTTCCTAATTGCCGCAACTAGCAACTGTTAAATATTATACCGTTAACGCTGATCGCTGCGTAGATTGAGCAACTCGGCTATGAAAGTTGCTCACAGATTGCCATAAAGTTGCGGCAACCGTAAACGTTATAGCAACTATTAACTACAGGAAACTTTTAAAGAGTTGATAGTTGCCTCAACTTAAGTTGCTCCGTGTGCAAAGCGCCAAAGAGTTTGTTTGTTGCAGACCATAGTAGCTAGAAACCTTTTGGTTAGTAACGCATGCAAAATATTGTATAGATAAACTACTATACTGACTGCCTCGTTGGTCTAGTGGTCGCAAGCGCGACTGCTGTGCATGAGGTCTTGGGTTCGATTCCCAGGTCGGGCAAAGTGTTATTGGGTTTTTCCATCAGGAATTTCTCAGTAGCAGCCTCGGAGTCTGGATTTGTGCCCGGTTGATGGCAATAGGCTCGCCCCCTATTACATGGGACTAAAAACATAACTGGAGAAATGTGGGTGTACTAATGGGCCACCTCTGCCTAACCCTTCGGGAATTACAGGCGTGATGTTATGTTTATAAACTACTATGACATGGCGCGCCCCTCCATATTACTATTTCAATGTGTGTAGTCATAATATCCATATGAAAGAATTTCTACTTAGTTGTAAGTATTCGTACGCACACATGCGTCGAGTCTTGTAAATACTTTCAAACATTTTGAATTTGTCGAGGGGCGCACCATGCTATAGTGGTTTATCTCTACTTACAGGTGCATGCAACAGTGCAAACTCAAGCCGTTTTCCCATGGGGGTAGGCAGAA
This sequence comes from Hoplodrina ambigua, assembly GCA_949774945.1. Lineage (NCBI taxonomy): Eukaryota > Metazoa > Arthropoda > Insecta > Lepidoptera > Noctuidae > Hoplodrina > Hoplodrina ambigua. Next base: position 3,716,643 of record OX458994.1, read on the forward strand.
ACTACAGAACGCTACCTGCTGCATGAGAATAAGGCTTGAGTTTATGTATGTGTGTATGTATCTAACTAATTTAAAAGAGTGCCGTGGAGTTTCTTGCTCGCTCTTCTCCATAGAGGCCTACCTCCGTTTTGGAACGAGCAACTAGCTTCAACTTTCTGACTAACTGACCGACTCCTTGACAATTCAAAAGTGCCTGTAAATGGTCTAATTGAAATAAATGTTTTTGACTTTGACTACAATAATCACGGGGGTACAAAATTTTGTTTAGAATATTTCAAACTTAGTTTCAAAGAAAAAACATACGCCAAAATTTAATTTTCTAAAAATGTTTCAACGCTATTATGTTTAGTGGCTAATTTGAGCAGGTGAGCGGTACGTTGCGGGTTCGATAGCCAGTCGCAGGAGCCTCTCGATGTGACCAAGCGCCCCACCAGCCAGCGCATCATCTCTAACTTATCGACCACTGTGCGTAGTTTTCTGTAAAAAATACAGATACATATAATACATCCATTGAATATTTGTGTTTATCTATCAGATTATGCACTGCCTTATTGATCTAGTGGTCGCAAGCGCGACTGCTGTGCATGAGGTCTTGGGTTCGATTCCCAGGTCGGGCAGTGTTATTGGGCTTTTCCATCAGGAATTTCTCAGTAGCAGCCTCGGAGTCTGGATTTGTGCCCGATTGATGGCAATAGACTCGCCCCCTATTACATGGGACTTAAATATAATTGGCGAATTAAGGTGTACTAATGGGTATACCTCTGCCTAACCCTTCGGGGATTACAGGCGTTATGTCTATCAGATTATTTTCGGTCGATCTTTCAGGTTTAGCTACTATACATAACACAACATAACATATTTACTACTATGTTAGGTTCGGCTTTCTGACTAACCAAGATGCAGCCGAATACCAGACACACACACACAGACTCGTCAAACTTATAACACCTCGTCGCTTTTGCGCCTGGGGAGGGGAAGGCTGGTTAAAAATAATACTCACTTATAAAGTGGTCCGGAGACATCATAATCTTCAAACTGCTGGCCTTCTTCTCTCATATCCCGGAGTTCGGTTAGCTCTCTGTCCCATTGCATCCGTACAGCTGCTAACTCTGCTTCCTTCTCCGCCTCGACTGCCTCCAGGTGACGGAGCTGGGACTCTTTGTGACGGAACTCTTTTAGAGCGTCGATTATTTTTCTGAAAATTAAAAATATTTTTGATTTAAGATACTAATTTGGAACATACACAGGCAATACAATCAATCAATCTGCCTAGTCTTTTCTCAACTATGTGAGTATTCTCGATAAACAGGTAACACAAAAAGATTTATACATAATAGCATTATGATCACATGTAGAATCAACAAGAATAATGTAACCAGGATTTTGTAAAAACCTAATTTAAAAGAGTGCCGTGGAGTTTCTTGCTCGTTCTTCTCCATAGAGGCCTTCCTCCGTTTTGGAACGAGCAACTAGCTTCAACTTTCGGACTAACTGACCGACTCCTTGACAATTCAAAAGTGCATGTAAATGGTCTAATTGAAATAAATGTTTTTCACTTTGACTTTGAGCCTACCCACACCGCATTTTAATGTCACATAGCAATTTACTTGCGCTAAGCCTCACCTGACTCGCATGCGTTCACGTTTGTATCAATGCAAATGCGCATTGACAGCCCATTAAAAAACGGTGTACACAGATTGTTAAGCTTATTCAAATGGTACATACCCTTTCCGTTCCACCATCTCAGGGTCCAAGCTATGGTCAGGTGCCGTTATCAGAGCTTTAACCGCATGCCCCTGCGTCAGTGACTTCACAGTGAACTGCTCTAGAATTTTCCATTGTGCCAGTTCTCCGTACTCCTTGATCGTATCCTCAGATTTCGGTCTTTCCGTGATTTGTGGTAATGCTGATTAACAAGAGAAGATGGGGATGGTTAAACAAATTTTTAAGTGTCTTATTCTATACTAATCCTAACTTCCTAACTAATATTATAAATGCGAAAGTAAGTTTGTTTGTTTGTTTGTTACCATTTCACACCTAAGCCACTGAACCGATCATCCTGAAATTTTGCACATACATTGTCAAGTATACAGGAACGAACATAGGGTACCTTTTATCCCGTAAAAAAGTACTGTTCCCGAGAGAAATCACAATAACGTTCTTGTGATGATAGATGGCGCCACATGTCTTTCGAATTTTAAACTTAATTTGCGAGTGAAGCCGCGGATGAAAGCTAATATTATATAAATGTCTGTCTGTCTGTCTGCTACGCTTTGACAACTAAACCACTGAACAAATTATTACGAATTCCATCTACTAGATGGTTTTTAAGTAGATGTAAAAATGGGGGCGCTAGAAAATAATTTATTCTCAAAGTGAGCAGTAGACAAAATAAGTGTGGGAACCTCTGGTTCAAACCCCAAGAAAGGACATGGGATAGTTTTTATTCTGCAACTTTATCTGCGTCCGCAATACCCGGCATTTACATAACATAACATCACACCTGTAATCCTCTAATGGTTAGGCAGAGGTGTACCCATTAGTACACCCACATTTCGCCAGTTATGTTTTTAGTCCCATGTAATAGTGGGCGAGCCTATTGCCATCAACCGGGCACAAATCCAGACTCCCGAGACTGCTACTGAGAAATTCCTGATGGAATAACCCAATAACTCTGCCCGACCTGAGAGTCGAACCCAAGACCTTATGCACAGCAGTCGCGCTTGCGACCACTAGACCAACGAGGCAGTCCCTGACATTTATACAAGCAATATACCATAAAAAAGGCAATCGTTAGTGACTGTCTGATCTATCAATACACAGCTAAAGCTACTGAACAGATTGTGCTGAAATTTGGCAAGCAGATAGTTATTTTATACCTCCTAAGGGGATGAAACGCGGATCCAAAGTTTGTATAAAGAAACAAGATTACTTAAGGGTCTGGTCAGTGGGTCATCTTAGGGTCTCCCCACATTTATCGACGGGGAATCGGCTAACACCGGTCAAAAAAGCCTTTATATCTACGTAATAAGGGTGTTACTGATACCATTCGCATCGGCTCGGCTCGGACGAGTCGCGACGCCGGCCGACGGTGAAACGAGCCGTTTGTCAACATCCGTCGCAACAGCTGATAGAGAGAGTGGTGATACGCACTCGTCTTAAGCCGATTCCGCGTCGATCAATGTGGGGAGACCCTAAATATAACAAACATTATTATAAGCTGACAAATTCGCGAGCAGAATCTAGTTTTAAATAATTATCTTTATTCTACACTTACTAGACAGTGGTTTTGCTTTCAGAAGTCTTAATTTAGACGTGAGAAAATTTAAATCCTGCAATTTTTTTGTTAATTCCTCTTCAAACGATTCTCCGATTTTGGCTGAGAATAACTCCGTGGATATGCTTCGCAATTGTTGCTCGAAGCTGTTACTAACATCTTTTAATTGTTTAAATGCGTTCATTTTATTTTTTAACACAATTAACTTAATAATGGTCAAAAATTTTAAGACGGTTTTTTATAGCCGTTTTGTTTTTAAAAGCTGACTTGACGTCTGATTGACTTTTGTCAATGTCAAACTTCAAAACAAACTAATGTCTATAATTTGTCTGTGGTACCTATTGGTTTTCTCGGGTTTTCTAAATTGTAGGGAGGCGAGGCGGCTAATATACGTTCAATCTTTGTTTTTGCTTAAGGTTTATATAGCCCAATATCCTCCCAAAAGCTTTTATTAATCTCACAGCTGAATACTTACAAGAAATCTAATTATTGCAGAGGTGAATGAAAGGACTAATGTTTTTACTGAATTATAATTTACGTTCTAGTGTCCTTGTTAACAATAAACATACAACTAATAATAACAACTATATTATTTAAATAATAAAATCCCTCTTTATATTTCATCTCGATTCACCACACTTACACCCATAATCACCCAGTGTACTAGAACTTAATACTTCCATACTGACAACTGTAGGAAAAAAAAAAGAAAAAAGTAGTTATGAATGTGAGTAACACTGTCAAAAGTGTCAAAAAGCTTGTTTGTTTGTCTTGTTTGTGTGAAATAGATTTCTGCAAACTGCGCAAAAGAAACTAAAACCAAAATTTCACCATGAAAATAACATAAAAACTGATCAACACGCCCACTAACCAAACAAACAAGCTTTACAAACCAATAAAAATGTCTGACGACGGTGAATTATCTAGTCCTGTGTATACATTGCCTCCCGAGATTTTGTTGAACATTTTTATTTATTTGCCTGCTAGAGATTTAATGAAATGTCGTGAGGTTTGTGAAAGATGGAGCTTAATTATCGACGGGATGGCTTTAACCGACGATTTGTGGGTTAGATATTGTAGACAAGACTTCGGCAATATTTACCAAGCCGCTCGTCGAAAAGCGAAACCTGGATTGATATGGTTCAATTTATATCGTTCATTATCTCTTTGGCGACGTCTTTCATCATCCTTAGAAGACATTGACGAGTTCTCCTCCGCTTCCAGCAGGGACGAGGAGATAAGAAACTTTGAAATCCTAGACAACGGAACTTTGGGAGTTCATAAAAAATCTGCAATAGTATACTATAATATAGAGACATTAAAAAGATCCAAGCGTGGCGTAATTACTGGTGAATATTCAAGATATACAGAGAACGACAGAGTTATTATCATATTAAGTTATCATTTACATTGTTTCTTGATACGGAAGGCACTGTTCGACAAGTCCAAAGAAGAAAGTAACGTTACGTTTGACAACGTTAAACTTTACACCGTAACCGATGATACACTTTACTTCGTTAACCTGGACGATAATATATATGAATGCCGTTTTGATGATAAGAAATTACGTGCTGTTTTCCTGAAGCAATCGGATACCGGTGTGATGTCGATTGGATTTAGCGATGGAAAGCTTAATATACTAACTTTTCAACGTGATATTTATAGTATAGAAAATAAAAAACTCGTATTCAGATGTACGCTTGATCAAAATTCCAATTTGCTTCACCAATTGCAAAAGTACAACTTTTTAGAACAAATGGATTGGAGAGTGTACTTTCAATGGATGTACGTTCTAAACCACACTGTACCCAATGGACCGTTGAGAGACATAATCATCATACGATCATACGGTGACATCTTCTTCGTTGGTTCTAACAGCGGAGTGCTACGGATCTACTACTCACCATACTGCGATGGAGAATTAGATATATTCAACACCCCACCGTTAAAACAGTACAATTTCATGGAACGTTCCGATTGTCCCGTACTTTCTATGTGTCCGATATTGCAAGTAGATATAATTGAGGGAGAAGACGGTCACACAGTGCTTGTAGCTATGCCAAAGAAGATAGCAGTACTAAATTTCACTCATACTTTCAAGCGGACTGCTTCGATAGCGCTGTTACCGTCTGAGGACATCCAAAAGGTTAAGAGCATAAAAGTTGAAAGTTAAGAATATAATCTGAAAAAAAATTGCTTAAATTATAACCACTTAGATACAATTAACAATAAATCAAGATATATTTAAAAATCCACTTTATTTTTGCTCTTCTCACTTTCTTTATTGTGTGGGCAGTAAGTTCTTATGACCTCACACACCCTAGTGTCAGAGTTTCTAAACCGTTCATATAATTTTTTGAATATATGTATAGCGATAAAGTTTCTTTTAGTTGGTAAAATAGGTACCAGAAATCTATTAAAAAAAAATAATAATCTTAGGTGAGTATTTCATCAATTTAAATGATCTATAAAAAAATATTATGATGATATAAATGTGAAAATTTGGATGCATGGATGTTTGTTACACAATCATGCTAGAACGGCTGAACGAATCTGAATGAAATTTGCCTTAGATATAGATTATAGTTAGGAATAGCACATAGGCTTTAGCTCGGAAAAATGTACTGTTCAAATTGGTTTAAAAATTGTACTATCAAAAAATGTTTAACTGTGATTTTTGTAATGTGTAACCAGAAAATCCTGATCATCTTCACTATCATTAGGCATCACCTAATCGTAATGCCTAAATATTAGATATTGCAATGTTAGTGAAACAACGGTACTTAGAATTGTGGACATAGTATTAGCGATAAACTATTATAACATGCACGCCCCTCCATATTACTATTTCAATGTGTGTCATCTGTATGAAAGAGTTTGTATGTAGTTTTAAGTAATCGTCTTCAGTAGCAGCCCGGCAGATTATATTCAGAAATAGCCGAGCGCGCAAAACAATGCACGTATCATTTTCATAAACTGATACTGACATACTTTTTTTTTTTTTTTTTTTTAGTGCAGCGCCATACTAATCGCTGATTTGTTTTTGTTTCGAGAGCCGTCTACTGAGATGGCTCTCGAAACAAAAACAAATCAGCGATTTGTTGCTCGACTAGCGGAGTCACACACACGCGCGTGTGTCGCGCATACATGCATTGTGTTGTGAGTCTTGTTAATACTTTCACAAATACTTTCAAACGTTTTAAATTGTGGAAGGCGCGTCATGTTATTTGTAGTTTATCTCTACACGTTTTCTGTCAAGAGGTATCGCGTGTGGACTTTTCTCCATACAAATGCTCTCGTCTGTTTTCGTTCTGTTTTTTTTTTACAGTAACGTAAATATCAAACCTTTTTGTATGTTTTCCTTTTTAAGGCCTCTTGTTTACACATGTTTTTTCGACGTAAAAATACACTGTTAATTCGCCGTGTGTAGGCACGGTCGTCAGAATTGTATGGGTCACTGTGAGAGCTTGTTGTCAAACGGTGGCGCCACGTCACGGCACGCCGTGCCCACACGGTGAATTAACCGTGTATGTCAACAAGCTCTCACAGTGACCCATACAATACTGCCGACCGTGCCTACACACGGCGAATTAGGGATGATTCTCATTAGAACGTGCCGTGCCCGGGACGGGGCACGGTTTTAAATCTGTTACATATATTTTGTATGAATCAATTTATATTACACAGTGCATTATCCGTGTCCCGTCCGGGCCCTCTCGCCGCACTTCAATACCACGTCGGCTCGTCCACGCCCCGGCCCGGGCACGGCCCGCTCTAATGAGAATCATCCCTTAACCGTGTATTTTTTCGCCAAAAAAACCTTTGTAGGCAAGAGGCATAATGGTACATTATTTTGCGTTCACAGGCGACAGCGATAGTTTCTTCTTATACCTAATTCTCAGAAATCTACGCCCGCGTTTCTTCTTACTTCCGGTGTGGCCGGTATTTTGTGAAAAGACATTATACTTAGTTGAATTTAGTATTGAATAGCTTTCATTAAAGAAAATAATTTATACATTATTTATTATAGTTTAAAACACTATAGCTTAGATATTAACTTATAAATGCTGGCTGTAATAGACTAGTTAAAATCTAGCAATGAATAAAGGAAATCAATAAAAGATTGTTTTTTTTTTTTATTATCCTCCTAGGGTCCTCCATCCTTTTATTTGAAGTAAAATTAATAAATAAAAAAATCACAAGGGGTTTCTCCAAAATCCAAAAAGCTCGAAAGTACTTACAATGCGTCACCAAGACTCATGCATGTGTGCGTACTGAGACGGCTCCCAAACAAAAATAAATCCAGCGATTTGTTGCTCGACTAGCGGCGTCATTTTTACTCATTATTATTAGTGTGGCGCTGCACTGACTTACTCTATGATAATTGCGTGCGTTGTCTTCCGCGGTCGGCTAGTTATGATTAGTTGACCAACAAATCTACTAGAGACAATGGCAATAGGCTCGCCCCCTATTACATGGGACTTAAACATAACTGGCGAAATGTGGATGAACTAATAGGTATACCTCTGCCAACCCTTCGAGGATTACAGGATGAACGAGGGTCGACTTGGAGAGTAATAAAACACTGGACTTTATATTAAGCGCGTATAATATATTTATCACAGTGCTTGCTGCTCACAAAAAATCAAATTTCACATGATTGACCTAGTTGAGCGCCGGAGAATCTTAACACCGCGATTCAGAAACCGGCGCTCAACTAACAACGCCATCTATTGGCAAGTTTTATAACTAATATTTAATATGTACGTAGTAGTCGAATAATAACGTAAACATTCCGCCCACCAAGGACATTATGGCAAATGTCCTTCAAGGCTGAATCCCATCACAATTTTGAACTGTGTACAGCCCTGATGACTAATAATAATTATTAACAATTTTAAAAAACAACTTACTACTACGTACTGAACTTACTACTAACAATGTTAAACAACCATAACAAAATCCTGAACTTATAACTAACCAGTCTAATCACTGTAGTTCTTAAAACTAAATAAAACTAACAAATCTTTAAATACCCTTACATAGATTGTTTACATTTTAAACATAAACAATTAAAATAAAACAAAAACAAAAACATTTATTCTGTTTTAGGCAACAAACATAATTTTGAAGTAGGCCTCTTTATTGTGGACGAGGATGTCCGTAGGGTTACAACCCGGGTAACACCATCAGATCCGGGATTTTTTAAGATTATTTTGCCTAACAACCACCTGCCAGGGGGTAAATTGTCCTCCTTAATTAACACTACGTCACCAACAGATGGCTCCGGAATCCTACTTTGCCATTTATGTCGTTGCAAAAATTGGTGAAGGTAATCGTGTGACCATCTTCGCCAAAATTCCTGCATCATACGTTGGTGCAATTGCCATCGCCGCAAGCTACCAACATTTGCACTTTCATAATTTGAGTCAGGTGGCAAAACAAGATGTTCCCCTACTAGAAAATGTCCTGGAGTTAAGATTGTCAATTTGTCCTGATCCTCAACATACGATAATGGTCTTGAATTCAGGCATGCCTCAATTTGAGCCAGTACGGTGGTAATCTCCTCGAAAGTCAGAGTCGAATTACCAATAACCCTCTTAAGGTGATGCTTTGTGGATTTTATCCCTGCTTCCCAAAGACCTCCAAAATTGGGGAACTGCGGGGGAATAAAATGCCACTCCGTACCATTATTTCCTAACTCCTCTGCTAATTCGGGATTTATCCCTGACCTTTCTTTATTAAACAAATGAAGTAACTCTCGCGCTGCCCCTACAAAATTTGTTCCGTTGTCGCTATGTAGTTGCGCGCATCGACCCCGCCTAGCAACAAATCGCTTGAACGCAGCTAAAAAACCCTTAGTGCTCAATTCACTTACAGCTTCTATGTGCACCGCCCTGGTGACCATACAAATAAACAAAGCGATGTATCCCTTGTAGGATTTATTACCGCGACCCTTTGACACTCTAATATTTATAGGGCCCGCATAATCCACACCGCTACTAAAAAATGGTTTATTCGGTGTAACGCGTGCGGTTGGCAACTGACCCATTAGTTGCGACTTAGTGGTGGCCGCGTAACGAATGCATCTAACGCAATTTCTTACATACTTTTTTGCAATCAACTTAATCCCGATTACCCAATATTTTGAACGCAAGTATGTTAGCATAAGCTGCGGACCACCATGCATTGTTTTAATATGCGCATCAGCTACCAAAAGGCTTGTTAAAAACGACTCTTTTGGAATTAGAATGGGGTGCACACGATCGTAACCTAACTGCGACATCTCCAATCTGCCTCCAACTCTTAATATTCCATTGGAATCGAGGAATACATTTAATGATTTTAAGTTATTTTTCTTGTTCTCTAAAGACTTATTATTTCTTAAATTCTTCAACTCTTCAGAGAAGCCTTCCTCCTGACATCTCTTTATACAAATTTTGAGAGCGTCCTCGATTTCCTGCTTAACTAAATATTTTGTTTTAGACCTAGCTGACCGTTCCTTTAGAAGATTTAAAAATCGACGACAGTAAGCAACTACTCTTACTAGCTTAAACAATGTCGAATACCTATTCCAAAACCCGACTTCAATAATCGATGTGTGCACCTTCGCTTCTTCCAAATTAGTATTATTATTCTTTGGCTTCTTATATTCCACTACTTGTTGTCTTAAAAACTCAGGACCGTTCCACCATATAGACGTGCCAGCCATATCTGCAGGAGAAACACCACGTGAGGCACAATCTGCGGGATTCTGCTTTGATGGTACATGACACCAGTGTTGGGCTTCTGTGATGGTCAAAATATGGGAGACTCTGTTGGCAATGAAGGTTTTCCACCGACTTGGGTGACTGTTGAGCCACGCCAAAACCACTTCACTGTCCGTCCACATGTGCCAATCACTTTTTGGTATATCCATAACCTTGCCTACTTCGACCATCAAACTACTTAAGAGCACTGCACCACAAAGCTCCAAACGTGGAATGCACACCTGCTTTATGAGCGCAACCTTCGTTTTTGCAGTTACTAACGATACATAGATATTACCGGTGTCATCTACAACTCTCACATATATAACTGCTGCATATGCCACTCTCGAGGCATCTGAAAAGCCGTGCAGCTCAGTCTTCACATTATTGGAACGCATGAACAGCCATCGTGGGATTTTCAGGTTTGCAATGGAAGCCAAACTATTACGGTAAGTATACCATTCTTTTAATAAGTTGGTTGGAACTTCTTCGTCCCATTGCAACCCTGCTAACCACAGCTTTTGAATCAACACCTTTGCTATGATTATACTTGGTGCTAGCCACCCCAATGGATCGAATAATCGTGCTATATCGGATATTATCTTTCTTTTTGTTACAGGTCCTGCTACCGGCTTAAGTTCCAGAGAATATTGGAAACAATCGTCGCGCGAATTCCAGGTAAGTCCTAAAATTTTTGATACATCATCTATTTTTATCTGTAACGCTTCATCGTTCTCATCCCTAATGTTATTTAATAAACCTTGGCTATTGCTTCTCCATTTTTGTAATGGAAACCCTCCTCTAGCTAACACCTTGGACAGCTCTGTGTATATTTTGAAACAGGTTTCTTCGTTTTCAGCTCCGGTCATTAAGTCATCCATATAGAAATCGTTTAATATGACACTTGCGATTTCTGGTTGATCCTGACACTCATCCTGTGCTAACTGTTGAAGCGACATTACAGCTAGATATGGTGCCGCTGCCGTGCCGAAAGTAACTGTTTCCAACTCATATACTTCTATTTCTTTTTCAGGGCTATCTCTCCAGAGGATCCTTTGTAACATTACATCCTTCCTGTTTACCAACACTTGCCGGTACATCTTGATTATGTCCGCTACGAGACATATTCGATGTTGTCTCCAACGCATAATAGTGTGCCGTAGTTCCGGCTGCAAAGTAGGTCCAACTAACATATTGTCATTGAGCGACATCCCATTCGTTCCTTTACAGGAAGCATCAAATACGACGCGGACTTTCGACGTTTCTTTATCCTCCCGGATAACGGCGTGGTGAGGTAAGTAGATCCCCTTTTGAGTGTTGTTTTTATCTGTTACCTTTCTCATATGTTTCAGCTCCAAATATTCTTCAAGAACTCTTGTATAATCTTCCTTGAATTTGCTGTTTTTTCTAAATTTATTTTCTAACGATCTTAATCTTTTTTCAGCGATTGCCTTTGAATCACCCACCATGCTGACCGGGTCTACATCACGCAATGGTAGCCTTACTATATAACGGCCACTCTCATTACGTTCAGTAGTAGCTGTGTACAAAGCTTCGCATTTATTTTCATCCTCTGTTAGCATCTTTTTCGTAGAAGGTTCCGCTTCTAGCTCCCAAAATCTGGTAAGCAGGTTATCTGTCTCCAGGCTTAAATGCATCACAGTGATGTGTGAGGGATTACTAGTTTGATCCACTTCAAAGGTTCCTGACAATATCCAACCAAGGGTGGTATCTTGCGCTACAAGAGTTCCACCAACGTTCCGTTTAATACCCTCCTGAATAACTTTACTGTATACTTCAGCACCTAATAAAACATCTATTTTATTAGGCCTGTCGTATTCTGGATCAGCCAAATCATCATCGCTTAAATCTACCCATTCTACTCGAGTTACTTTCGTAGCTGGGAGAAGAGCCGTGACTGACTTCAGGACGAACGCGTTTACATTTATTTGGACAGTCGGATCTATCCTAGACCTCAATTGAAGTACAACGGTTGACTTAGCCGTCGCACTTTTTTCTCCGCCTACGCCTATCACAGTTTGCCCGGATGGCGTTTTGTGTAATCCTAAATATTGGACCGTGGATTCCGTAACGAACGAACCTTGCGATCCTTGATCAAGCAAAGCCCTAACAACTCGATAGCTCCCGTCTCTCGACTTCGCTTTAACTAACGCAGTAGTTAATAAAACAGTTTTGCGACTAGTTCCCGACGAGAAACATGCGACTAGTGGTTTGCTTGACCCCTCCGCTTGCGCGGCTATTTCCGTATTACTAATTTTATTATTTTCCTTCATCACCGTTGCAACGGCTGATGAGGTTTCCTCGTGAGCTCCCCTATTACCTTCACCAATTGTCGACCCAGAAACACCTGCTTGGTGTAATAAAGAATGGTGGCGGCGTTTACACACCTTGCATCTGAGAGTGTTTTTACAGTGTCTGGCAGAGTGGTTGTTTTGTAGGCAAACAAAACACAAATTATGTTCAAAAGCAAAAGTACGCCTAACTTCAGTTGTCTCTTTACCGAATTTTGGACAAGACGTAATCCTATGGTCGGCCGAGCAAAAATCACATGATACTGGCTTTTTATCTTTCAAAACATGGAATGATTGAGTTCCCTTCTGATGTGCAGGTCTTTCCCTGTTTTCTGACTTATCTAAATTTTCCAAACCTCTAAAGCGACTATTTAAAAATTCTGAGAACTGTATAAATGTAGGTAACTCATTACTTGAATCTGAAGCCACTTTGAGTTCCCAACATTTCCTGGTCTCTTTGTCTAATTTTCCGCTAATTATGTGTATAACAATCAGATCCCAGGAAGAAACCTTCACTCCTAAATTACTTAACGACTCTAAACATTCAGAAGTAGTCGTAATAAGCCTTTTTATCTCGCTTGCCGATTCACAGGTCAACGTTTTTTGACTTAGAAATCTTTTCATAATACCGTTCGCGAGAAACTTTTTATTATTGTACATTTTATCTAATTTAGACCATGCAATTTCATAGTTATCTGAAGTTATCGTTATATTTCTTAATAGTTGCTCAGCCTCCCCACTTAAAAGAGCCTTTAAATAAAAAAATCTTTGTGCGTCATCTAGAGAAGAATTCTCATGTACCAATCCTACAAATAAATCTCTAAATGTTTGCCACTCTGAATATTTTCCCGAAAACGAGGGAATTTTAATTTCTGGCAACTTGACTCTACTCTTTTGATCCTGACAAATAGTTTTAGAATCCATGTATTGAGTATTTGAATGTCCTTTAGCTAATAAATCTTTTAAGTCACTTTTAAAATCTACATAAAATTCCTCCACTTCGTCATATAGACAATCTTTAATATAACTCGAGTTAGACAATTCAACCTTTTTAAACTTACTTAAAATCTCAGTATGAGTGGACGTGAACGTATTCCACAATTGTTCCAAATTTTCAAGTCGTGTCTCTAGATACGCTTGGGTTAACCTCTCTTTAGGAGCTTTCTTTAAATTGGACTTTGCCTTACTCATTTTAGAGCTAATGTCTTCCTGGATAGCAAGGAAAGACTCCATTTTGGAACAATTATTTTATACGATTTTACCAAAACAAATAAATTTTCAACTTAAAATTTTTAAAATATCACAAGTGTTTGCTACTTTGGCCTAAAATCGGGCATAGGTTCCCCGTCAGAGCCCAATGACACATAAAAATTTTACAAGTTATAAACAATAAGTCATATGGCCAAAATCGGGCATGGATTTCCCGTCAGAACCACTTTACACATAAAATTTTACAAGTCTTAAACAAGATAAGTCACACGGGTCAAATCGGGCATGGATTCCCCGTTTGAACCAATTTGCACATAAAATTTTACAAGTTCTAAAAATATCTACTAAAAATTATTTTCAAAAGAGTTCAGAATGGCACCTTTTTTCTTGAGATTTAATTCTTCCAGATAAAGATATAAAATGTACTCACGATTTTATTTCACTCACTGACACACTGCTTCACTATGGTATCGGCGTGCTGTACTGCACCACAACAGGCTCGCTGTACTGCACCACAATTGGCTCGCTGTACTGCACCACCAGTGGCGCCCTCTGCCGCACGTTATTTCCTTGGCGTCGCCCCTCCTGCTGTAGCTGCCAGTAGCGCTGCACCACGCTCCACTGACTGCTCCCTGCTCCAGGCTGCTCCCAGCACCAGCTGCTGCACTGCACTGATGCCTCCCAATCCCGGACACCGCACTTGGTGCCCGCCGAGGGAGGGTTTGCTCTGGACAGCGATCCACTGCCCAGTAATGACGCACGCAGGGTGGAATCTACCACCGCCGGAACCACCACTCGCGACTGTATCCGACTCGAAGGACCATGAACGAGGGTCGACTTGGAGAGTAATAAAACACTGGACTTTATATTAAGCGCGTATAATATATTTATCACAGTGCTTGCTGCTCACAAAAAATCAAATTTCACATGATTGACCTAGTTGAGCGCCGGAGAATCTTAACACCGCGATTCAGAAACCGGCGCTCAACTAACAACGCCATCTATTGGCAAGTTTTATAACTAATATTTAATATGTACGTAGTAGTCGAATAATAACGTAAACACAGGATGATGTTATGATAAGTTAAATAAAACCAAAATTATTAATATTATAAAAGTTTTTATTATTTTTTTACGCCCTATTTCATCAACCCGTTCAAAGACCTGCAAGTTCTTTGAAAATCCCCCTTCGTCTATTAGGTGGAGTGAGCTTGAGGTGAGGTGCATTCCTGATTCTATCTCTATAATCAGGAATGCACCTCAATTTAGTGTTGCCAACTCTTTGTCTGTCAAAAATAGTAGTTTCTAAAATGATTACCCATAAAAACATAGTAAATAGCGGTAAAATGAAAAAATATAGTAGGTAAATAAAAACTGAAAGTACTGTCAACTTGATATACCAAAATAATGTTCAGAAATAGTTTAAAATTAATATTATTGCTCTTAGCTGATGCCTTTAAAAATTTAGTAGTTTAGCCTTTAGACAGAAATCTAGTGGTCGGGCCCCTAATTTAGTAGGATATTGGTGCCGATTCCCTTGTTCACAAACTAGACTAAATTTAGAGAATTGTCATCTCTTACTAACATACAGCGAAAAGAAAGGACAGTGACATTAAAGAACTAAGTTAGCGATGTCAAATTCGTTTTGCCTTGAACTTTTCCGTATTTTTAATCCATACGTTTTAAGATGTCAATTATAATTGTATGGATGTGCTAGATTGACTAAATTTGACAGCTCTTATTTACATTAGTCTCTTTCTTGTTTTATTGGACAGAAAAAGATGGAAATAGTCTAAATTTTAGTTTAGTTTGTGACCAAGAGAATCGGCACCAGTATACAGTAACGTTGGCAACACTACTTCAATCTCACTTCATCTAAATTCGACCAGAAATATTTTCACAGAACAGTTGTTGCTTTATGTACCTATTGTGTAAAAATACTGAATATAAACTCTTCACGCAGCCGAAAGTTACATAATTGAACATGTACATGTTCGTTCTTGTCATCATAGCGGTCATTTTTAAATTTGGGACCATAGGCCACTTTTTGGTGCCAGAGATATTGGCGCCGATTCTATTGAGCACGAATTAAGCTTAATTTAGACTGTTTCTTTCTCTTTCTTTCAAATTAAACATGAAAGGGACGGATGTAAATATGAGCTGTCAAATTTAGTCAATCTGACACATCTATACAGTTTTAGTTGACGTTTTAGAACGTATAGATTAAACATACGGAGAAGTTGAAGGCGAAACTAATTTGACATCTCTAACTTAGTTTGTAAGTGTCACCGTCCTTCTCTTTAGCTGTATGCCAGTAAGAGATGCCAATTCTCTGCCAGTCTAGTTTGTGAACAAGGAAATCAGCACCATTTTCAGTAGTTATCGGCAAAGTAATGTGTCTTTTTACTTACTACATATAATTCTCATAATCTTGAGCCACGATCGGCGGTGTTGATAATGTTGGCAATATAAAATCGCTATCATCATATTTCTCCACTGTCAGCTCTTTTGTCGGTTCATAATCATATCCAAAAACTCTTAAAGAATGTCCTGAGCGATCCCTTTCCGAATCAGAGTTCTCTGCAATACGAATAGGAGGTCGCCTTTTCGAACTTGACGGATGAGTGTAATAGTTATAACGATTATCTTGGTTATGTGATTGCTTACTACTTGATTTCGCTGAAAGTACTCTGCGTCTTTTAAATTGACAAACGTGTACATCTCCCTCGCTTGGCTTTTTCGATTCTTTAACCGATATAGATTTCTGACAGCGCTTTTTGTTTTTAGCTATAACTTTTAATGCTTCGAAAAAATTCTGTGGCTCTTCAAGTTCTTCTGATCTCATTTGTAATTGTTGTTTCAGTGAGTTTAAGAAGTCTCTTTTCAGATCTTTTTTTGGTACTTTTTTGCTTTTCTTTTTATTTGTCGTCGGGCTCGGGATATTGAACAAATCGTTTTTCGTCGCTTTCTTGTAATGAAAAGAGTCTGATTTGATTTTTCTCTTCTTTTTAACAGGCGATTCGTCCCTGCTTTTCCTGCTTAGCTTTGGCTGGAAATGTTCTACTAATTGATCGTCGTCCCATTGCAGTCTGTCATCAGGTCTTATGTTGTAGTAAAAATCTGATGACGGTTTCCTCGCTGCCTCACAATCACAGCTATCTTTAGGCAATTCAATAGTTTCTATATTTAATTTTTTAGCCACAGACTCATCAATTTCTAGTTCAACCTTCGAAGAGGTTCTACTACTTGGCGGTGGTTGTTTATACTCTGTTTTGACATTGTATACACTAAACGTAGTCTTTAGGAGGTCTACGAAGAAATTGTAAATGTTCTTATCATCTTTTATAGGTTCATCGGTAATAATTGTTGACGGATCTTTGACGTTTTCAATTATGTTTATGGAAGTATTTTCAGGCACAGCGATCTCTAAATTATTAATTACTTGTTGTTGCAACGCGTCGGTCCAAATTAAAGCTTTACGATCTACAAATGTGCTGACTGAGTCTTTATCGTTATTGCATATGACAGAGTAATTCGATGGCGTGTGTGTTATTTCTTTAGTTGACTGTAAAACGACTACAGGTGGAGGGAACAGTGGTTTGGGTTCATCGTCGAAAATGTTCGGAGCCTTCGTTCTGTGTCTATGTTTCCTTCTTACTGGTGTAACAGAAACTTCTTGTATAACCTCTTCGTGTTTTTTCTTCTTTATTTTATGGGTTGTTTTCTCGTACTTGTCGAGATTGTCGTTGCCATCTGGGCACTGGGTTCCTGCAGTCGATTTTGACAGAATTGATAGGACGGATGCTACGAACCGTTTTCTACCTGGACGTGGTATGGGGCGAAGACATGGCGATGCCGGCTTTGCTAGATCTGAATAAGAAAACATGTTAATTAAAGGCGAAAGGAGTATGAAAGAATCGTGGCAGGTGGCGTTCTGTGGTTTCTGCCTACCCCTATGGGAAAAAGGCGTGAGTTTATGTATGTACTAGCTTTTGCCCGCGACTTCGTTCGCGTAAATTTCGTTTATCGCGGACACAGACGAAGTCGCGGAAAAAATTACCCATGTCCTGTCATTTTGAATTCGAAACGACACGTGGCGCCATCTATGGTCATAAGAACGTTTTTGTGATTTCCCTCGAAAACAGTACTTTTTTTCGGGATTTAAGGTACCCTATGTTTGTTCCTGTACACCTGGCAATGTATATACAAAATTTCAGGATGACCGGTTCAGTGGCTTAGGCGTAAAATGGTAACAAACAAACAAACCAACCAAGTAGTACCTAATACATCTATTTACCTTATCTACCGTGCAATATCTTAAATTACTTACTATTTAGTCAATAATAAATTACAGCTAATATATAAATAAATATATAAAATAATTACCTAATTTATAATTTAGAAAATATCTATTAATAATAAATAAATAAATATATAAATAAATAAATAAATATAGAAATATTAATAATAAACAAAATTAATATAAATCTACTCATAAATAATATCTACTTAAATATCTAAATATAAAACTTACTCCTTAATTTCAATATTATTATGTTTTTAAACAAAAAGCGCTTCATCCTCTCCTCTAAAAACTAACTTGCTGTGCCCGACAGGGTCCATAATTGTTTCTCTATAATAATTTACCTACCAGCCTTGTATACATTATGGAATGCAATAAAGTATTGAGTATTGAGTTAAACAAACTTACTTTCGCATTTATAATATTAGTTAGGATGTTAGGCGATTAACACACGGCACTGCAAACCACGGCGGTTAGCGGTGAAGCGGATCTCATGTCGCATTGGCCTCTACGAAATCCGTCGATGCCTTATATACGTACCTACACCGCCCAACCGCGCGGTCGAGCGATGCAATCCGCTTTGTCGCCACCGCAGCGGTGCGATGTGCCGTGTGTTAATCGCCTAAGTCGCGGGCAAAAGCTATAGTGTCGGTTCACATCTGACGGAAGACACGCCGCATATCGTCAGTCGCGTAACGCAGAAACAGTCAAATAGATAACAAAACATCCAACCATACACACTTAACCGATGACGCGTTAGTGCGTCGACCATACTAAAGACGATACGTTCGACGTATCTTCCGTCAGATGTGAACCGATATAATGATACCGATATAATACTAGCTTTTGCCAGCGACTACGTCCGCGTGGAACTTGTATATATCGTACTTGCTTATAAACTTCCACCCCCCTTTTCACCGCCTTAGGGGGTGATTTCTGGGATAAAAACTATTCTATGTCCTCCCCCGGGTCTTAAACTATCTCTATACAAAATTTCACCTAAATCGGTTCAGCGGTTTAAGCGTGAAGAGGCAGACAGATAGACTTTCGCATTTAGGCGCTTTGCACACAGAGCAACTATTGCAGCAACTGGCAACTGGCTGTTTATATACATTTCAATTGGACTGCACACAAAGCAACTCGAGTTTCGAGTTCTTTGCGGCAATCATCAACAGTTTTCAGATGCTGCAATCGATGACTAAGTTAGTTGCTAGTTGCCGCAACTAGCAACTTTAAAATATAGTACCGGTTTTTAAAGTTGCCGGTTTTCTCAACAGTCAATCACAACGCTTCGGGCGATTTCACACCCTCCCTCCCTCTCCGTGTGCCCGGCAATGCCAGTGTCGCTACGGCAACGGCATACGCAACTTTTTGGCAATTTATAAGCAACTTTCATAGCCGAGTAGCTACGAAAGTTGCTCACAGATTGCCATAAAGTTGCGGCAACCGTAAACGTTATAGCAACTATCAACTTTTACAGGAAACTTTTAAAGGGTTGCCAGTTGCCTCAACTTAAGTTGCTCCGTGTACAAAGCGCCTTATAATTTTATTATGCATAGATGTCAAATCTTACCGCTATCAGGAGAACGCTCTCTATTACTGATGTGTACTGGTTTTTTCTCCACATAGACACCTCTCTTCTTCAAAGCAAGCGGCTTGAATTCTGCGTTGCTCCGACTTTTTTTGTGATGTCTCTGCGTATTATTTTTAGCCTCTGACGTACTTATGGATTTAGATTTCACGACTTCAGTTTTCCTTTTATCCATAATATTTAATCATGTTTTTTTTTTGGACCTATTAGTTGAAATTTATTGTAAAATAGGCATTTTTTTTATTTTTTTTCTAATAAAGTGTGTGTAAACAAGATGGTGACGTATAGTTTTTTTTTTGTCTTGTTTATGGTTTTTTGTTTTTGTGTGGTAAACGTTGCAGGTATGACAAGAAAAGGTTTTATGTATTTTAGGGGGTGAAAAATGACATGATTAATTTATTCCCCGATGTGATTTCCATTACGGTGGCTAATCTCATTGAACACTAGCCAAGCACAAGTGTGTGTGCAAATACAGGTGCACTCCCTCTTCCCTCACTCTCTTGTTGCGATGGGACGGCAATCCGACACGACCGGGGAGAGATCGGGCGCAGGACCAACGGCTTTACATGCTTTCCGAGGCACTAGTGTGTCACACCACCAACTTCCAAACTCCAGGCTGTTACTCAGAAATCCTTAGTGGAAAAACCCAATAACACTTTTAGTTTAGTACAACACGATAGCTACAATCAAAATAAAAGGATTAGCAGCAACTTTTTAAATAACATAAACAAAAACTTAACTCACACATTAGTGCACCCACATTTCACCAGTTATGTTTTTAGTCCCATGTAATAGGAGGCGAGCCTATTGCCATCAACCGGGCACAAATCCAGACTCCGAGGCTGCTACTGAGAAATTCCTGTTGGAAAAACCCAATAACACTTTGCTCGACCCGGGAATCGAACCCAAGACCTCATGCACAGCAGTCGCGCTCGCGACCACTAGACCAACGAGGCAGGAGGAGTTATGTTTAAGTCCCATGTAATAGGAAGCGAGCCTAATGCCTATTTTTTGTATACTACAACCTTAAGTTCATTAAAACCTCCAAAGTTTTTGATTTATTTTTAAAAGCACAAAAACCGTTGCTACCATAGAGGTATATCACCATAAACCATAGACAACTAACCTGTCACATCAGTCATGTCGTTCACGTCATGTCAACATGATTGAAGAAATTGAAAATTCAATTTCTTTGATCCTAATCCAGCTGGCATCATAATTATTGACAGTATAATATTAATAAAACACAAAACAATTGTTTAAATTCTAAATTTTCAAGCGACAATGGACAGAAGAAATGACCCCACAGATAAAAACTATAAAAATACAGACCACAAAGTTAAAGATAGAGGCGACCTGAGAAAGCTCGCCCATAAAATGCTAAAGAGGAGTGAGGGAAACACGCAAATGGGGCTCAACTTGCCGTACCCCGAACGCGGCGACTCCGAACGGCAACTCTTAATGAATCAGATAACAGAAAATTCAACACAAAACACAAATTTAAAAAAACCAATAAACGAAGAGATAAAAATAAAAAAAACAAACCCTGTAGCCAATGAAAGAAAGATCTATGACAAAGATGATTCTGGAAAATCTTACACGGAATTGCGCAAACGCATTCGAGACAGATACACATTGAAATTGAACGGTCCTACGATTAAAAGTGATCATTTAAGCATGCATATGAATAAAAAAGATGAGGGTTTTAAGGCAGGGTTCAGGACTGAGGAAAAGAAGCCTGGTATGTTTAATGCACTAGACATGAACTACTATAACCCCTCCACAAATTCACAACGTTTGACTGCTGTGCATGAGGTCTTGGGTTCGATTCCCAGGTCGGGCAAAGTGTTATTGGGTTTTTCCATCAGGAATTTCTCAGTAGCAGCCTCGGAGTCTGGATTTGTGCCCAGTTAATAGCAATAGGCTCGCCCCCTATTACATGGGACTAAAAACATAACTAGCGAAATGTGGGTGTACTACTTAATGGGTACACCTCTGCCTAACCCTTCGGGGATTACAGGCGTGATGTTATGTATGTAAACATGACAATAAATTCATAGTCATAAACATTGAGGCCTACCTCCGTTTTGGAACGAGCAACTAGCAACTTTCAGACTAACTGACAGACTTCTTGACAATTCAAAAGTGCCTGTAAATGGTGTAATTGAAATAAATACTTTGACTTTGACTCTATAGCAGTCTTTCCCAAAGTGGGAAATAACGCTCCCTTGTGGGCGCTGCAGGCCTAAAGGGCGGTAAGAGACCCAAAAAAATATCGGGGCGTTGTGTAGAGGCTTGGGGAGCGATTTGTAATTTCATCTACTAGGTAGTTTTTAAGTAAGTGAAAACATGGGGGCGCTTGAAAATAATTTATTCTCAAAGTGGGCAGTAGACACAATAAGTTTGGCAACCTCTGCTCTATAGCAACCACTCTGTTACAGTTGAACGTCCCAAAAAGCAGCTCACCGAAGAAACAACTCAAACAAAAGAAAAGTTAAATAATTCGCCCGCTCCATCAATAAAAACAGATCTGGACAGAAAACCGGAAAGGATACCCACAAAACCTGACAAAATCTTGACCAAACTTGAGAGAAGTCGGAAAGCGTCACCAAAAAGAAGAAAGCCAATGGTAAAAACTATCACATCAAAGACAGGCAAGCTTAGAGTCTTCAAAGCAGTTACTTTCGTCGATCAGACAGTCCCCGCAACACCTTTAGAAATTAAAATCCCCGCTACTCAAATCAAGAAGAAGCAAAAAGTTTCGAAATACACTGAAACTAGTTCTGTGAAAATCAATCCGAATCCTTCTTTTGTCAGTAAGACTAGTACAGATAGGGAAAGAATGCCTGTAAGGAAGAAAACTGAACGTGGTCGAGAGAGGAAGTTAAAGCAACCGCAAGGCAGGAGACGAAATATAGACGCCCTAAGTCCACCTACTGAAGTAGCGAGGTGGGCCCCAGAGTCTATAGACCACCACACAAAGCCTTACTACGAGGCGTGGGTAGACACGACCCTAGCAGCCATTTCAAAACACTCCCAAAGAGAAACCTTAAATTCAACCATAATGCGGAGTTTTCGGAAAATTTTGACAGAACGACCGTCGTCACCGGAATTGTTTTACGCAAATTACAATGATGAGAGGTATACAGGTCGGATAAAGGTGACACAGAGATAGGATTAGGAAGGAACCAGAGGCGTACTTAGGGTGGGCGCAAGTAGGGCGCGGGCCCCTGGCGCCTTTCGTAGGGGGCCAACAAAATCAAATCAGACAGAAACCTTTTCATGCTATTATACTTACTTTCTTGCTTTTATGATTTAGTACTGAATAGTAGTTTAGGACTATTTTATTAAAGTGTAGGTATCTGTTTTTTCATATTAAGATAGCTTACGAAGGGGTGCAACTATGATACAAGTTCTAAGCGCCATCTTCTATAGGTACACTTCTGGATGTAACAGAAAGTTTTCGTCCCGAGTCGAGTTTTTTTTCTTGAACTGCTGAGATTCTGTCTTTTTTAGGCTGAAAATAAGTCAACTTACCTCTTCAAGCCTTTTGACCGCCACATCAAAAAAGTAAAAACGTGCACTCAGCGCTTAGCTACGAATTCAAAACTTTGTAGTTGGTGTTAGTTTTTGTCATCTTATGTTAATATAGATGAAATAAATAGAAAAAAGTTCAGCTTATCATTAGAATAAGTCAAGGAACATAATAGCAAAGGTCATAAAAAAGCAATGTTGTTATATGAGCTTTATTTACGTAATTTGTAAGTGTTTTCTTTGACGTGCAGTGCCGTCTGAGGCGTCGTGAGCACGTTTTAATATGACGTCTATACACGTCCGTGGCAGTCAAAAGATTAAAGTACCAATCAAAATATCAATTCTGCATCAATTTGTGTTTACGAGAGCTTAGTATTAGTCCAAACGAACGTAATTCTAGAAAATGTGAGTCCTGTTTTGAGCCACATAATTTACATAACTGACAGCTCATTCTACGTCGCTGTGTGACGTTAATAAGACATGTATGAAAAGGAATGCAGCGTAAATTACGTGACTCAAAATAAGTCTCACAAAGGTCGTTAGTTTACTCATTTTGCGTTGCCATGTGTTAACTAAAGAAAGAAAGGGCAAGCAACTCACAAGTTACAAAATTCTCCATACTTTTCCTGTAAGCATTGTAATAATGTCTTTACAATCTATTTTCCATATTGTAAAATATCTATGTATCCGTTCTATTCGTTTATATTTGTAAAATACTGTCTTTTATTAATACATGTACTTACTTTTGTCATCGCTCGTTGATTGGTCCTGATTTTGTGGGTAGTAGCATATTTTTTTGACAACTTAGTGAATATTTAGTCTATGGTTTGCGTCTAGTGTCTGTTCTGTGAGGGGATGATGAAATAAAATTACCATAACTTTGATAATCAGTTTTTATTTTAGTATAAGAAATTACACTGTTTTTTGGTAAAACACAGGGGCGTATCAGCCGCATTAAAGATTAGGCCCCAGTTACGGGGGCCCCGAAATTACAGTTAGGTAAAAGGGCCCTCAACAAATTTTGATACAAGGTCTAACATAAGGTGTTGACATAATTTCTATACAAAAGCTGTCAAACCACCATGTTTATCCCTACAGGAGGGGGTGTCCCTCCCTTTTTTCTCCTTTCTTTTAGTACAATAACCCCTTTTTAGGTTTCGGGTAAATTTTCAATGACCCTGTATAAGTCGGTCAGGTATTTTCGGTTCGACATTAGCAATCTTCTCTGTCCGACCTTTTCAATGACTCTGAATAAAACCGTATGCCGAACCGAAAATACCGGACCGAATTCCAAAAAACCGAATGCCGAACCGAAAATACCGGGCCGAATGCCGATACGCTTATTTGTAAGCGACACTTGCAAACCGGCTTCATGATCGAAACAAATAAAGTCGGATACTTTCAAACAAAATATTGGCATTTAAAATGCTTACCTACTAGGTTTTATATACAAAAATTCTTACATACAAATCTTACTAACTTAAATACTATCTTAATTCTAGCAAAACAATATAGGCTGACTGGTAATTAGTGTACGATATTCATACACAATACATGATTGTACTCAAGATAACAAAGAACTTACCAACGAAAAAAATAAAATGAAAAAAAAAATCGAAAGAAAAATAAAAATCTAAATATGAAAAAAAAAACACCATCAGTGGTAATTTAACTTAGTTATCCCTTTTTACAAACAAAACTATTCAACTTTTAACATTCATAACATCATCATAACATCACGCCTGTAATCTCCGAAGGGTTAGGCAGAGGTGTACCCATTAGTACACCCAGATTTCGCCAGTTTTGTTTTTAGTTCCATGTGGCGAGCCTATTGCCATCAACCGGGCACAAATCCAGACTCCGAGGCTGCTACTAAGAAATTCGTCATGGAAAAACCCAATAACACTTTGCCCGACCTGGGAATCGAACCCAAGACCTCATGCACAGCAGTCGCGCTTGCGACCACTAGACCAACGAGGCAGTCAATATAATACTCTTTTTTCGATCAAATATCAACTGTACCTACGTAACGCGTGCACAGCTGATCCGAGCGAGACCGGTCGATGATCCCAATATTTTTGTTTCATATTTTAATTATTTTTTTTCGTTCAGTTGTTTGTTATCATGAGTACAATCATGTGTATAAATATCGTACACTAATTACCAGACACCCTATTTGTTCAACACACTTCCTCTTAGAGGCTCTTAGGCCTGGGGGCTTAGACAAAGTAACATCGCTTCGTCGATTGACCACGTGACTTAACGCGGCTTATGTCAATCCCATACATTTTAGTCTTTCATGTGGTCATCGCTTCGTCGATTGACCACGTGACTTAACGCGGCTTATGTCAATCCCATACATTTTAGTATTTCATGTGGTCATCGCTTCGTCGATTGACCACGTGACTTAACGCGGCTTATGTCAATCCCATACATTTTAGTCTTTCATGTGGTCATCGCTTCGTCGATTGACCACGTGACTTAACGCGGCTTATGTCAATCCCATACATTTTAGTCTTTCATGTGGTCATCGCTTCGTCGATTGACCACGTGACTTAACGCGGCTTATGTCAATCCCATACATTTTAGTCTTTTCTAACTTCGTTATCGTTTTGCAATTGTTACTTTGTCTAAGACCCCTGGGGGCTTAAACAAAATAACATCGCTTCGTAGCGAAACGATATCTAAATTCGTCATCGTCTCTGAGATAACGACAAACATTTCATAGCCAATGTAACACTATGGTCGCGATCATGATCGAGGCGAAAGCGAACACTGAAAGCGCTGCTTGTCTACTCATTGGTATGGGATAAACACGATAACGATTCATTACTTTATGGTTTCGTTATGAATTAAAACATTGTCTACCAAATTGCGATAACGATGTCGATTGACCACGTGACTTAACGCGGCTTATGTCAATCCCATACATTGTAGTCTTTTCTAACTTCGTTATCGTTTTGCGATTGTTACTTTGTCTAAGCCCCCTGGTTCACAATAGGTCGGACCGACAGTTTAATCGGACCGACAAACAACTCACAACTGCCTTGTGACGACCCTGTTAGTTAACGCTGTGGTAAAATGACGGTAACAACGGTGTTGTTCACAATAGGTCTGACCGACAGTTTAATCGGACCGATAAACAACTCACAACTGACTTATGACGACCCTGGTACCTAGTTAGCGCTATGGTAAAATGACGGTAACAACGGTGTTGTTCACAATAGGTCGGACCGACAGTTCTATCGGACCGACAAACAACTCACAACTGACTTGTGACGACCCTGTCAGTTGACGCTGTGGTAAAATGACGGTAACAACGGTGTTGTTCACAATAGGTCGGACCGACAGTTTAATCGGACCGACAAACATCTCACAACTGACTTATGACGACCCTGGTACCTAGTTAGCGCTATGGTAAAATGACGGTAACAACGGTGTTGTTCACAATAGGTCGGACCGACAGTTCTATCGGACCGACAAACAACTCACAACTGACTTGTGACGACCCTGTCAGTTGACGCTGTGGTAAAATGACGGTAACAACGGTGTTGTTCACAATAGGTCGGACCGACAGTTCTATCGGACCGACAAACAACTCACAACTGTTTTGTGACGACGGCGACGGTGGTGTTCACATTAGGTATGATCGCCAGCTTCTAGTGTGAACGGCGTCACCCGACAGTCTCTCAGCGGTAAAGCGTCCGACCGATCACCAAATCGAATCGTTTCTTGCTAGTTCAGCCTTATAGGCTAATGTTCATACAGACAAGCCGTTTCTGAACTTGAATAGAATGCGAGTATTTTGGAAATATCGCCGCAATAAGCTAAGTAAATGTTTTACATGAAAATGCTCTTACTGCAACATGAGCAGGAAGTGTAGCGTTGATAATGACGTCACTATATGAGAAGCTCTAGTGTGAAAATGCGCTTCAATAACGCTAGGTAATTGAAGTTTAAATCATTAAGTATTACAATAATTGTGCCTTACACCAGAAAGTTCGTAATCATTTGAGTAGGTAAAAATTAGCCGATGAGTATGATGTGTTTAAATAATATTTATGTGAGTAGTTTCTTGCTAGATTAGCCTCATAGACTACAGTTCATATAAACCAGCCATTTCTGAACTTGAAATAAATGAGAGTATTGTTGTAATATTATCACAATAAGCCCAGTGAATGTTTCAAGTGACAATTACAAAAAATGTTGTGCTTGCAACATTTGGAAAGTACGAGAAAATGCTATTACAGCAACCTGTGCATGAAGCGTAGCCTTGAAAATAGCGCCACTATGTAACACTCGAGTGAATTGACCGATGTTTTATTGAACATTTCAATACTGTACTTACATCGGAAACGGTACAAACACGTTGATTCAATTTGAATTGTTAGAAATAATTGTGCCCTAACAATGTTCATGTAAGACATCAAAACCACATCTATTTAAAAACTTCCATGAATAAGAACGTAGATTTAATAAGGAATGATAGAAATAATTACTTATGCCTCCACAATGTTCATGTTAGCCATTGGAATATTAGGTCTACTAGGCAACAGGTAACGTCCAGAGCAGAGGCGAATGATCACAAAACAGGAAAAAACTGTGTGCAAATAGTATTCAAGCAGTTTCTTGCTAGTTCAGCCTTGTAGGCTACAGCTTATACAAACAAGCCGTTTCTCAACCTGAATTGAATGATAGTAATGTGGTAATATCGCCCCAATAGGCTCAGTGAATTTTTAATGTAAAAATCGTTGAACGTGCCACATTGGAATGCAGGAAGCGTAGCCTTGAAATAGCGCCACTAAGAAAATCTCGAGTAAATGCCCGATGTTATAATGAATATTTCAATACTGTACCAACATAGGAAACGGTACAATACGTAGATTTAATTTAAAATGTTAAAAATAATTGCGCCTTAACAAGGTCCATGTTAGACATTAGAAAATTCGTAATCATATGAATGCAAAATCTTGAATGCAATACATTCTATACGAATAAAATGTTGATTAAAATAAAAATAGAAGAAATATTTATGCCCTAATAAATGTTAATTTTAGTCATTGGACTATTGGTCGCTACCGCATGTTAAAAGGGAATTAATGAAGAAGGTACATACCAATTTATTTTGAAAAATCTTATCTTAAAATAATATGCATGTAGTTTCTTGCTAGTTTAACCTTATAGACAATAGCTCATACAAACGAGCCGTTTCTCAACTTGAATTGAATTAAAGTGTTTAAGAAATATCGCGTTGAATTTGCAACATTTGGAAAATACGAGAAAACGCTTTTACTGCAACCTGTGCAGGAAGCGTAGCGTTGATAGCGCCACTATGAAAAAGGTGTGAATGCGCTTCAACAACGCGAATTGACCGATGTTTTATTGAATATTTCAATACTGTACCTACATCGAAAACAGTACAATAAGTAGATTGAATTTGAATTGGTAGAAATAATTGTGCCCTAACAACGTTCATGTAAGACATCAAAAACATATCTATTCAAAAACTTCCATTATTTAGAACGTAGATTAAATAAGGAATGGTAGAAATAATTACTTATTCCTTCACAATGTTCATAATAGTCATTGGAATATTTGGTCTAATAGGCAACTGGTAACGTCCAGAGCAGAGGCGAATGATCACAAAACAGGAAAAACCTGTGTGCAAATAGTATTCAAGCAGTTTCTTGCTAGTTTACCCTTACAGACTACAGCTAATACAAACAAGCCGTTTCTAAACTTAAATTGGATGAAAGTGTTTAAGAAATATCGCCACAATAGGCATAGTGAATGCATCCCATGAAAATGACAGACATTGATAATCTTGCAACATTGTAAAGTCGCTGAAAACGCCATTACATAGAATTGTGCAGCAAGCGTAGCTTTGACTATAGCGCCACTATGTAACACTCGAGTAAATTAACCGATGATCTATTGAATATTTCAATACTGTACCCACATCGGAAACTTGAATTAGTAGAAATAATTGTGCCCTAACAATGTTCATGTTAGACATAAAAAAATGTGTAATCATATCAATGCAACAACTTGCACGAATAAGAACGTAGATTGAATCAGGGATCGTAGAAATAATTATGCCTTCACAATGTTCATAATAGCCATTGGAGTATTTGGCCAACTAAGCAACAGGTAACGTCCAGAGCATCGACACACGAAAACAAAGCTGAAGAGAATGTGTGCAATCAGTATTCATATAGTTTCTTGCTAGTTTGAACTTATAGGCTTTAGCACACGCAAACAAGCCATTTGTCAGCTTGAAATAAATGAGAGTATTGTGGTAATATCATCACAATAGACACAGTGAATGTTTCAAGTGACAATTACAAAAAATGTTAAGCTTACAACATTTGGAAAGTACGAGAAAACGCTATTACAGCAACCTGTTAAAAAACGCGAGTGAAAATGTTAGAAAACGCATCGACAACGCGATTTGACCGATGTTTTATTGCATATTTTAATACTGTACCTACATCGGAAACAGTACAATAAGTAGATTGAATTTGAATAGGTAGAAATAATTGTGCCCTAACAACGTTCATGTAAGACATCAAAAACATATCTATTCAAAATCTCCTATTTATTAGAACGTAGATTAAATAAGAAATGGTAGAAATAATTACTTATTCCTTCACAATGTTCATAATAGTCATTAGAATATTTGGTCTACTAGGCAACTGGTAACGTCCAGAGCAGAGGCGAATGATCACAAAACAGGAAAAACCTGTGTGCAAATAGTATTCAAGCAGTTTCTTGCTAGTTCAGCCTTATAGGCTACAGCTCATACAAACGAGCAGTTTCTCAACTTGAATTGAATGTTAGCTTTGTAGAAATATCGCCACAATAGACACAGTGAATGTTTGATGTGAAAATTACAGAAATTGTTGAACTTGCAACTTTGAAAAATACAAGCGTACGCACACTGTAAATAGCGCTACTATGTAACACTCGATGAATTAACCGATGTTTTATTGAATATTTCAATAACTGTAATTACATCGGAAACGGTACAATACGTAGATTTAATTTGAAATGTTAGAAATAATTGTGTCTGAACAATGTTCATTTCAGACATCATTGCGTGAATTCGAAACAGGGTTTGAAAAAGAAGCTGAACAAACGCGAGAGCATGTAGTTTCTTGCTAGTTTAGCCATATAGACTACAGTTCATACAAACAAGCCGTTTGTGAACTTGAAATGGTTTGTGTTTTGGAAATATCGCCACAATAAGTACAGTGAATGTTCCGAGTGAAAATGACAGAAATTGTTACGAGAAAATGCTATCACAGCAACGTGCGCAGAAAGTTTATCCTTGAGAATAGCGCTACTATCAAATACTCGAGTGAATTGACCGATGTTTTATTGAATATTTCAAAACTGTACCTACATCGGCAACGGTGGGTACAATAAGCGGATTTAAGTTGAAATGTTAGAAATAATTGTGCCCTAGCAATGTTCATGTTACATACAAAAAATGTGTTCATATCAATGCAAAAACTTGCACGAATAAGAACGTAGTTTTAATCAGGAATGATAGAAATATAAGCCTTCACAATGTTCATAATAGCCATTGGAGTATTTGGCCAATTAAGCAACAGGTAACGTCCAGAGCATCGACGCATGATAACAAAGAGGAGAATGTGTGCAATCAGTATTCATGTAGTTTCTTGCTAGTTTAGCCTTATAGGCTACAATTATACAAACAAACGATTTCTGAACTTAATTGAATGCGAGTAGGTACTTTGAAGGTACCGTTACAATAAGTGTCGCCTTGAAAACACTTTGAAAAACTCGTGTGAAAATGTGAGAATGCGCTTCAAAAACACGAATTGACCGAACGTTTATTGAATATTTTAATAAGAGAACCCACATCGGAAAAGGTACGATACAAAATTTTAACAACGATGAAAATGCTCTTGTAAGTGGAAGTGTAGCGCTGATAATGAAGGTAGTAGGTAATTGAAGTTTAAATCATTAAGTATTACAATAATTGTGCCTTACACCAGAAAGTTCGTAATCATTTGAGTAGGTACAAATTAACCGACGAGTATGATGTGTTTAAATAATATTTATGTGAGTAGTTTCTTGCTAGTTTAGCCTTATACAATAAAGCTCATACAAGCCAGCCATTTCTGAACTTGAAATAAATGAGAGTATTGTGGTAATATCATCACAATAAGCCCAGTGAATGTTTCAAGTGACAATTACAAAAACTGCTGAGCTTGCAACATTTGGTAAGTTCGAAAAAACGCTATTACAGCAACCTGTTAAAAAACGCGAGTGAAAATGTTAGAAAACGCATCGACAACGCGAATTGACCGATGTTTTATTGAATATTTCAATACTGTACCAACATCGGAAACAGTACAATACGTAGATTTAATTTGAATAGGTAGAAATAATTGTGCCCTAACAACGTTCATGTAAGACATCAAAAACATATCTATTCAAAAACTTCCATTATTTAGAACGTAGATTAAATAAGGAATGGTTGAAATAATTACTTATTCCTTCACAATGTTCATAATAGTCATTGGAATATTTGGTCTACTAGGCAACTGGTAACGTCCAGAGCAGAGGCGAATGATCACAAAACAGGAAAAACCTGTGTGCAAATAGTTTTCAAGCAGTTTCTTGCTAGTTTAGCCATATAGACTGCAGCTCATACAAACAAGCCGTTACTGAACTTGAAATGAATGTATTTTGAAAACATCATCACATTAAGCACAGTATTGATTTAATGTGAAAATGACAGAATCGTTGAACTTGCAACATTTGGAAAGTACGAGAAAACGCTATTTCAGCAACCTGTGCAGGAAACGTAGCCTTGAAAATACCGCTACAATGAAAAACTGATTGAAAATTTTATAATGCGCTTCGACAACGCGAATCGACCGACGTTATATTATCCTACACTCGAGTATACACTCGAGTGAATTAACCGATGTTTGTTGAATATGGTCAATAAGTGTAGGTATATATCTACATCTGAAACGGTACTAATCGGCGATTTAATTTGAATCCTTACAAATTATCATGCCTTAAAAAGGTTCATGTTAGCCATTGGAACATTTTGCTGATCGGAAACAGAAATCCACATTATAAAGATATAAGTGTTAAAATAATTAGTTTCTTGCTAGTTGGATTTTATAGGCTTCAGCTCACATAAACAAGCCGTTTCTGAACTTGAAATGAATGTATATTGAAAATACACATTAAGCACAATAATGGTTTACTGTGAAAATGATACAATAGTTAAACTTGCAACATTTGGAAAATACGAGAAAATGCTATTACAGCAAACTATGCAGAAAGCGTCGCTTGACAATAGCGCCACTATGTAACACTCGAGCGAATTGACCGATGATCTATTGAACATTTCAATACTGTACCTACATCGGAAACGGTACAAACACGTTGATTGAATTTGAATTGTTAGAAATAATTATGCCTTAACAAGATCCATGTTAGACATCAGAAATCTTTGCCCCAAAATTTTTTTTTTTTTGCTTTCATGGGCACATGATTGCACGTATTTAAAATGTAAGAACGCTGTCTCCAACAGCAAAACTGGGTTTATTCACCCGCAATAAGTTTATTTGAAATATTTCGGTCTTTGCGGTTTGGTTGCAAGCGTGACAGTAAGACGTCACAGTGAATATCTGGCGCATAATATTATATACACAACAAACACTTGTGTAAACATAATATTCATTTAGTTTCTTGCTAGTTTAGCCTTATAGGCTGAGACTGCTTATACAAACAAGCCGTTTCTGAACTTGAATAGAATGCGAATATTTTGAAAATATCGCCGCAATAAGCTAAGTAAATGTTTTATATGAAAATGCTCTTACTGCAACATGAGCAGGAAGTGTAGCGTTGATAATGACGGCACTATATGAGAAGCTCTAGTGTGTAAATGCGCTTCAATAACGCTAGGTAATTGAAGTGTAAGTCATTAAGTTTTTCAATAATTGTGCCTTTTCAAGGTTCTTGTTAAACATCAGAAAATTCGTAATCATATGAGTACAAAATTAGTGAAGAGTAGAGATGTGTTTAAATAATATTTACGTGAGTAGTTTCTTGCTAGTTTAGCCTTATAGACTACAGCTCATACAAGCAAGTCGTTTCTCAACTTGAATTTGATGATGATAGTATTGTAGAAATATCGCCACAATAGGCACAGTGAATGTTTAATGTAAAAATGACAGAAATAGTTGAACTTGCAACCTTTAGAAAGTACGCGAAAATGCTATTACAGCAACCTGTGCAGGAAGCGTAGCCTTGAAAATAGCGCTACAATGAAAAACTTGAGTGAATTTACCGATGGTTTATTGAATATTTCAATAACAGTACCTACATCGGAAACGGTACAAACACGTTAATTGAATTTGAATTGTTAGAAATAATTATGCTTTAACAAGATCCATGTTAGACATCAGAAATCTTTGCCCCAAAATTTTTTTTTTTTTTTGCATTCATGGGCAAATGATTGCACGTATTTAAAATGTAAGAACGCTGTCTACAACAGCAAAACTGTGTTCATTCACCCGCAATAAGTTTATTTGAAATATTTCGGTCTTTGCGGTTTGGTTGCAAGCGTGACAGTAAGACGGCACAGTGAATATCTGGCGCATAATATTATATACACAACAAACACTTGTGTAAACATAATATTCATTTAGTTTCTTGCTAGTTTAGCCTTATAGGCTGAGACTGCTTATACAAACAAGCCGTTTCTGAACTTGAATAGAATGCGAATATTTTGAAAATACCGCCGCAATAAGTAGGTACAGTAAATGTTTCATTTGAAAATGACGAATTGTTGAACTTGCAACACGTGGTAAGTGCGAGAAAATGCTATTACAGCAACACGTGCACAGGAAGCGTAGCTTTGAAAATAGCGCCACTATGAAAAACTCGACTAAATTGACCGATGTTTTATTGAATATTTAAATACTGTACCAACATCGGAAACGATACAATACGTAGATTTAATTTGAAATGTTAGAAATAATTGTGTCTGAACAAGGTCCATGTTAGACGTCACACGAAATTGTAAGCAATATGCAAAAACTTGCACGAATAAGTTACTGACATGTAAGAAAATACCCGTTGATAGGTATGAATGTTTTGCCATTGCCAATCAGATACTCAGATATGCAGGCACAGCAAACAATTCTGAAGAATCAAACTGTTAGCAAATAATATTCATGTAGTTTCTTGCTAGTTTATCCGTTATAGGCTGCAGTTCATACAGACAAGGAGTTTCTGACTTGAATAGAATGCGAATATTTTGGAGATATCGCCGCAATTAGCCAAGTAAATGTTTTATATGAAAATGCTCTTACTGCAACATGAGCAGGAAGTGTAGCGTTGATAATGACGTCACTATATGAGAAGCTCTAGTGTGTAAATGCGCTTCAATGACGCTAGGTAATTTAAGTTTAAATTATTAAGTATCACAATAATTATGCCTATTCAAGTTTCTTGTTTAACATTAGATATTCATAACCGTATCGAAACAAGATCTTGCAAGCAATATCATAAAAAAACGAACGAATAAAAATATAGATTTATTTAGAAATGGAAAAAAGAATTGTGTTACTATATAAATTTTTATGTCAAACACATAACTCGAGAGAGATATATCTTATGTTAAAATAATATTCATAAAGTTTCTTGCTAGTTTAGCCTTATAGGCTACAGCTCATACAAGTAAGCCATTTGTGAACTTGAGATTAATGTATTTTGAAAACATCATCACATTAAGCACAAATTGTTTAATGTGAAAATTACAGAAATCCTGTGCAGGAAGCGTAGACTTGATAATAGCGCCACTATGAAAGAGGTGTGAATGCGCTTCAACTACGCGAATAGACCGATGTTTTAATAAATATTTTAATAAGTGTATCTACATCGGAAACTGTACAATACGTATATTTAATTTGAAAGTACGAGAAAATGCTATTACAGCAACCTATGTCGGAAGTGCGGCCTTGAAAATAGCGCCACTGTGAAAAACTCGAGGGAATCGACCGACGTTTTATTGAATATTTTAATAAGTGTAACTACAGTGCTTTAACTACGCTCATGTTAACCATTGGAACAATTAGTCAGAAAATAATCATAACACAGATATCAAAATCTTGTGTTAAAATGATATTCAAATGGTCTCTTGCTAGTTTAGCCTTATAGGCTACAGCTCATACAAACAAGCAGTTTCCCAACTTGAATTGAATGAAAGTGTTTAAGAAATATCGCCACAATAGGCAAAGTTAATGTTTCATGTGGAAATGACAGACACTGATAATCTTGCAGCATTGTAAAGTCGCTGAAAACGTCATTACATAGAATTGTGCAGCAAACGTAGCTTTGACTATAGCGCCACAATAAGCACACTGAATGTTTAATGTGAAAATGACCGAATCGCTGAACTTGCAACATTTGTAAAGTACGAGAAAATGCTTTTACAACCATCTGTAAAGGAAGCGTAGCCTTGACGACAGCGCCACTATGGGAATGTAAGAACGCGCTTCAACAACGCGAATTGACAGACGTTTTATTGAATATTTTAAAACTGTACCTACATCGGCAACGGTGGGTACAATAAGTGGATTTAAGTTGAAATGTTAGAAATAATTGTGCCCTAGCAATGTTCATGTTACATATAAAAAAATTGTATTCATATCAATACAGCAAGTTCATAATAGCCATTGGAGTATTTGGCCAACTAAGCAACAGCTAACGTCCAGAGCATCGACGCATGATAACAAAGCAAGAGGAGAATGTGTGCAATCAGTATTTATGCAGTTTCTTGTTAGTTTAGCCTTATAGGCTACAGCTTATACAAAAAAAATTCTGAACTTAATTGAATGCGAGTAGGTACTTTGAAGGTATCGTTACAATAAGTGTCGCCTTGAAAACACTTTGAAAAACTCGTGTGAAAATGTGAGAATGCGCTTCAAAAACACGAATTGACCGAACGTTTATTGAATATTTTAATAAGAGAACCCACATCGGAAACGGTACAATACGTAGATTTAATTTTAAATGTCAGAAATCTTTGCCCCAAAATGTTCCATCAAAAGTGCGCGCATGGTAAACACCGGGACGGAACTAAGCAACTTGTTCTCAAAGAATATTCTTGGAACAGTGCACAGAGTTGTGTAAGGTCCACAAAATGTTTTCAAGACTTTGCCAATCAGATAACAAGATAACCCTGATTTTAACCTGATGAT
Source organism: Hoplodrina ambigua (assembly GCA_949774945.1). Taxonomy (NCBI): domain Eukaryota; kingdom Metazoa; phylum Arthropoda; class Insecta; order Lepidoptera; family Noctuidae; genus Hoplodrina; species Hoplodrina ambigua. The sequence goes on from OX458994.1 coordinate 3,752,877, forward strand.
AAACATTTAAAAATTGAGGTCTTTCGAAATATGGCTAATTTGAGAAAACTGTGTGCAAATAATATTCATCCAGTTTCTTGCTAGTTTATCGTTATAGGCACACGCACGCACGCACGTTCTTGTCTGTACGTTCGTACAGACAAGAAGTTTCTGACTTGAATAGAATGCGAATATTTTGCAGATATCGCCGCAATTTTACAATTTGCTCAGAAAGTGTAGCTTTAAAACTAGCGCCGCTGTGTAACACTCGAGTGAATTAACCGATGTTCTATTGAATATTCCAATAATGTACCCACATCGGAAACTTTAATTGGTAGAAATAATTGTGTCCTAACAATGTTCATGTTAGACATAAAAAAATGTGTGATCATATCAATGCAACAACTTGCACGAATAAGAACGTACATTGAATCAGGGATTGTTGAAATAATTATGCCTTCACAATGTTCATAATAGCCATTGGAATAATTGGCAGGACACCAGGATATAACCGTGTTAAAAAGTTAACCGCAGATAGTCTCGAAAGATATAATAAAACTAAACCTTTATTGTGATAAATGATATTTAAGTAGTTTCTTGCTAGCTTAGCCTTATAGACTACAGCTCATACAAACAAGCAGTTTCTCAACTTGATTCAAATGACAGTATTTTGGATATATCGCCACAATAAGCACAGTGAAAATGCTCTTACTGCAACTTGAGCAGGAAGTGTAGCGTTGATAATGACGTCACCAAATGAGAAACTCTAGTGTGTAGATGCGCTTCAATAACGCTCATTGAACTTTAAGTTATTATGTATCTCAATAATTGTGCCTTTGCAAGGTTCACGTTAGATATCAGAAAATTCGTAACCATATGAATGCAAAATCCTGAATGCATGTACAAAGCTAAATGAACTAATAAGAAATTTTGTGTTAAAATAATATGCATGTAATTTCTTGCTAGTTTAGCCTTATAGGCTACAGCTCACACAAACAAGCCGTATCGGAACTTGAGTTGAACTTGAATTTAATGAAAGTGTTTAAGAAATATCGCCACAATAGACAGAAATTGTTGAACTTGCAACATTATAAAGTCGCTGAAAACGCCATTACATTGTGCAGCAAGCGTAGCTTTGACAATAGCGCCACTATGACAATGTGAGAATGCGCTGCACCAACGCGAATTGACCGATGTTTTATTGAATATTTCAATACTGCACCTACATCGGAAACGGTACAATACGTAGATTTAATTTAAAATGGTAGAAATAATTGTGCATTTACATTATTATTATTTGGACCACTGTGGGTGGCAGATAAAAAATAGGCGTGTAAAATTTAGGTACTTCGAAACTCGACTAACCTGTGAAAATTGTGATAAAATAATATTGTAGTTTCGTGCTAGTTCAGCCTTATAGGCTACAGCTCATACAAACAAGCTGTTTATCAACCTAAATTGAATGTGAGTATTTTGCAAATATCGCCGCAATAAGCTTAGTAAATGTTTCATGTGAAAATGCTCGTATTGCAACATGAGCAGGAAGTGTAGCGTTGATAATGACGTCACTATATGAGAAACTCTAGTGTGTAAATGCGCATCAATAACGCTAGGTAATTGAAGTTTAAATCATTAAGTATTACAATAATTGTGCCTTACACCAGAAAGTTCGTAATGATTTGAGTAGGTACAAAATAGCCAACGAGTATGATTTGTTTAAATAATATTTATGTGAGTAGTTTCTTGCTAGTTTAGCCTTATACAATAAAGCTCATACAAGCCAGCCATTTCTGAACTTGAAATAAATGAGAGTATTGTGGTAATATCATCACAATAAGCCCAGTGAATGTTTCAAGTGACAATTACAAAAAATGTTAAGCTTGCAACATTTGGTAAGTTCGAGAAAACGCTATTACAGCAACCTGTAAAAAACGCGAGTGAAAATGTGAGAAAACGCATCGACAACGCGATTTGACCGATGTTTTATTGAATATTTTAATACTGTACCTACATCGGAAACGGTACAATAAGTAGATTGAATTTGAATTGGTAGAAATAATTGTGCCTTAACAACGTTCATGTAAGACATCAAAAACATATCTTTCAAAAACTTCCATTATTTAGAACGTAGATTAAATAAGGAATGGTAGAAATAATTACTTATTCCTTCACAATGTTCATAATAGCCATTGGAATATTTGGTCTACTAGGTAACTGGTAAAGTCCAGAGCAGAGGCGAATGATTACAAAACAGGAAAAAAACTGTGTGTAAATAGTATTCAAGCAGTATCTTGCTAATTTAGCCATATAGACTGCAGCTCATACAAACAAGCCATTTCTTAATTCCAATTGAATGATAATATTGTGGAAATATCGCCCTAATAGGCAAACTGAATGTTTAAACTTTAATGTGAAAACGACAGAAATTGTTAAACTTGCAACATTTGTAAAGTACGAGAAAATGCTTTTACAGCAACCTGTGTAGGAAGCGTAGCCTTGAAAATAGCGCCACTATGTAACACTCAAGTAAATTAACCGATGTTTTATTAAATATTTCAAGACAGACAGGTACATGTCGGAAACTGTGAAATACTTAGATTTAATTATAATTGGTAGAAATAATTATGCCTTTACAAGGTTCACGTTAGATTTCAGAAAATTCGTAACCATATGAGTGCATATTGAAACAAAGAGAAAACCTTGTGTTAAAATAATTCATATAGTTTCTTGTTAGTTTAGCGTTATAGGCTACAGCTCATACAAACAAGCAGTTTCTGAACTTAAAATAAATGAGAGTATTGTGGTAATATCATCACAATAAGCCCAGTGAATGTGTCAAGTGACAATTACAAAAAATGTTGTGCTTGCAACATTTGGTAAGTTCGAGAAAATGCTATTACAGCAACCTGTACAAAACGCGAGTGAAAATGTGAGAATGCGCTTCGACAACGCGAATTGACCGATGTTTTAGTGAATATTTCAATAACTGTACCTTCATCGGAAACGTACATTACGTAGATTCAACTTTAGATAAATAATTTTGTCTTAACAAGGTCCTTATTAGACATTAGAAAATTCGTAATCGTATGAATGCAATACATTCTATACGAATAAAACGTTGATTAAAATAGAAATGGAAGAAATAATTATGCCCTCATAAATGTTAATTTTAGCCATACGACCCTTGATACACACTCGTGGCTAAAACATAATACAAAATTCCGAAGAATAATAAATGGAGAAAGAAAAAAAGACGATTGTAATATCTTGTGTTTATTTATTTATTTTCTTTGGAAAACAAACAGTTACACAAAGGTTTCTTAATTAACAATCCTTAGTATCAAAAGTATACCCAAATTAAAAAAAAAAAAAATAATATTACAATAATATTCATATAGTTTCTTGCTAGTTTAGCCATATAGGCTACAGCTCATACAAACAAGCCGTTTGTGAACTTGAAATTAATGTATTTTGAAAACATCATCACAATAGAATTTTAAAGCTACCCTAGCTTTAAAATTAGCGCCACTGAGAAAATGTGAGAATGCGCTTCGACAACGCGAATTGACCGAAGGTTTATTGAATATTTTAATAAGAGAACCCATCGGAAAAGGTACGATACAAAAATTTAACTTCGATGAAAATACTCTTACTGCAACATGAGCAGGAAGTGTAGCGCTGATAATGACGTCACTATATGAGAAACTCTAGTGAGTAAATGCACTTCAATAACGCTGGGTAATTGAAGTTTAAATTATTAAGTATCACAATAATTTTGCCTTTGCAAGGTTCTTGTTAAACATTAGAAAGTTAATAATCGTTATAAATATTTGAAATCTTGCAAGCAATATATTCTTAACGAATAAAAATGTAGATTTATTTAGAAATGGTTTAAATAATTGTGTTACTATATAAATGTTCATGTCAGACATTGGACCACTGGGTCAACTGGATACCATTGGTCAGGTGAATGGACACTAGACCATGAAATCGATATCTTGTGTTAAAATAATATTCATAAAGTTTCTTGCTAGTTCAGCCTTATAGGCTGCAGCTCATACGAACAAGCCGTTTCTGAACTTTGATTGAATGCTAATATTTAAGAAATATCGCCACTATAGGCACAGTGAATGTTTAATGTGAAAATTGAACTTGAATGCGAGTATTTTGGAAATATCGCCGCAATAAGCTAAGTTAATGTTTTATATGAAAATGCTCGTACTGCAACATGAGCAGGAAGTGTAGCGTTGATAATGACGTCACTATATGAGAAACTCTAGTGTGTAAATGCACTTCAATAACGCTAGGTAATTAAAATTTTAATTATTAAGTATTACAATAATTTTGCCTTTACAAGATTCTTGTTAAACATTCGAAAATTCATAACCATATGAATACAGAATCTTGCAAGCAATACTTTCTAAACGATTAAAAACGTGGATTTATTTGAAAATGGAACGAACAATTCTGCTCTAACAATGGATTTCACGTTACAAACTATATGAAAGAGAATAAAAAAGTAGTTTCTTGTTAGTTTAGCCTTACAGGCTACAAGCCACACAAACAAGCCGTTTGTGAACCTTTATAAAATTCAAAAATTTGTATATATCGCCACAATAAGCACAGTGAATGTTTAATGTGAAAATGACAGAATCGTTGAACTTGCAACATTTGGAAAGTACGAGAAAATGCTTTTACAACCATCTGTAAAGGAAGCGTAGCCTTGACGACAGCGCCACTATGGGAATGTAAGAACGCGCTTCAACAACGCGAATTGACCGATGTTTTATTGAATATTTCAAAACTGTACCTACATCGGCAACGGTACAATACGTAGATTTAATTTGAAATGTCAGAAATAATTGTGACACAGTAATGTTCATGTTAGAAATTAAACAAATTGTATTCATATCAATGCAAAAACTTGCACGAATAAGAACGTAGTTTTAATCAAGAATCGTAGAAATATTTATGACAGAAAAATCTTGTGACAAATAATATTTAAGTAGTTTCTTGCTAGCTTGGCCTTACAGGTTACAGCTCATACAAACAAGCCGTTTCTCAACTTAAATTGAATGTTGGCCACAATAGGCAAAGTGAATTTTTAATGTGAAAACTACAGAAATTGTTGAACTTGCAACATTTGGAAAATACGTGGAAAAGCTATCACTGCAACCCGTGCAGAAGCGTAGCCTTGACAATAGCGCCACTGTGAAAAACTGGAGTGGAAATATGATAATACGCTGCAACAACGCGAATTGACCGACGTTTTACTAAATATTTCAATAACTGTACGTGCATCGGAAACGGTACAATACGTAGATTTAAATTGAAATGTTAGAAATAATTATGTCCAAACAATTCAGTCGTTTCTGAACTGCGAACTGCGATTCATAAAAGTTTCATGTTAACCATTGGACCAACATACCGACTGTGATCTATTAAAATTATAGTATAGTTATATACTAAAATTAGTCAAGAATAAAATGTGTTGAAATAATTAATTTCTTGCTAGAATAGCTTTATAGGCTACAGCCCCGACAAACAAGCCATTTCAGAACTTGAATGAAATGCGATAATTTGAAATTGTTGTCACAATAAGTGTCGCCTTGAAAATACGCCGCGAAAAGCAATAATGAAGGCAAAGAAAATCTTGTGTTAAATAATATTAGTAGTTTCTTGTTAGTTTATCCTTATAGGCCTTATTGCTCTTACGAACAAGCCATTTCTGAACTTGTGAATGAGAATATTTTAGAAATATCGTTACAATAAGTGTCGCCTTAAAAATACGCCGCTTTGGAAAACTCACGGGAAAATGTAAGAAAGCGCTTCGACAACGCGAATTGACCGATGTTTTATTGAATATTTCAATAACTGTACCTTAATCGGAAACGTACAATACGTAGATTCAACTTTAGATAAATAATTTTGTCTTAACAAGGTCCATATTAGACATTAGAAAATACGTAATCGTATGAATGCAATACATTCTATACGAATAAAACGTTGATTAAAATAGAAATAGAAGAAATAATTATGCCCTAATAAATGTTAATTTTAGCCATACGATCCTTGATACACACTCGTGGCTAAAACATAATACAAAATTCCGAAGAATAAATGGAGAAAGAAAAAAAGATGATTGTGATATCTTGTGTTTATTTATTTATTTTCTTTGGGAAACAAACAGTTACACAAAGGTTTCTTAATTAACAATCCTTAGTATCAAAAGTATACACAAATTTACAAAAAAATATAATATTACAATAATATTCATATAGTTTCTTGCAAGTTTAGCCTTCATACAAACAAGCCGTTTGTGAACTTGAAATTAATGTATTTTGAAAACATCATCACATTAAGCATAGTAATTGTTTAATGTGAAAATGACAAAATCGTTGAACTTGCAACATTTGGAAAGTACGAGAAAATGCTTTTACAACCATCTGTAAAGCCGTTTCTCAACTTGAATTGAATTTTAGCTTTGTAGAAATATCGCTTGCAACGTTTAGAAAGCACGAGAAAATGCTATAACAGCAACGTGCTCAGAAAGTGTAGCTTTAAAATTAGCGCCACTGAGAAAATGTGAGAATGCGCTTCAACAACGCGAATTGACCGAAGGTTTATTGAATATTTTAATAAGAGAACCCACATCGGAAAAGTTACGATACAAAATTTTAACAACGATGAAAATGCTCTTGTAAGTGGAAGTGTAGCGCTGATAATGAAGGTAGTCGGTAGTTGAAGTTTAAATCATTAAGTATTACAATAATTGTGCCTTACACCAGAAAGTTCGTAATCATTTGAGTAGGTACAAATTAGCCAACGAGTATGATGTGTTTAAATAATATTTATGTGAGTAGTTTCTTGCTAGTTTAGCCTTATACAATAAAGCTCATACAAGCCAGCCATTTCTGAACTTGAAATAAATGAGAGTATTGTGGTAATATCATCACAATAAGCACAGTGAATGTTTCAAGTGACAATTACAAAAAATGTTGAGCTTGCAACATTTGGTAAGTTCGAAAAAACGCTATCACAGCAACCTGTTAAAAAACGCGAGTGAAAATGTGAGAAAGCGCTTTAACAACGCGAGTTGACTGATGTTTTATTGAATATTTCAATAATGTACCTACATCGGAAACGGTACAATACGTAGTTTTAATTTGAATCCTTTGAAATAATGATGCCTTAAAAAGGTTCATGTTAGCCATTGGAACGTTTTGCTAACTGGGAAAATCAAGGTTGAATTTGGCCAAATAAGCAACAGGTAACGTCCAGAGCATCGACGTATGGTAACCAAGCAAGAGAAAAATATGTGCAATCAGTATTTATGTAGGTACTGTTATCCGTTTCTTGTTAGTTTAGCCTTATAGGCTACAGCTCACACAAACAAGCCTTTACTGAACTTGAATTGAATGAAAGTGTTTAAGAAACAGCGCCACAATAAGCACAGTAAATATTTTGAGTGAAAATTACACAAATTGTTGAACTTGCAACATTTACAAAATACGAGAAAAAGTTATTACAGCAACCTGTGCAAGAAGCGTAGCCTTGAAAATAGCGCCACTATGTAACACTCGAGTGAATTAACCGATGATCTATTGAATATTTCAATACTGTACCCACATCGGAAACTTGAATTGGTAGAAATAATTGTGCCCTAACAATGTTCATGTTCGACATCAAAAAATGTGTAATCATATCAATGCAACAACTTGCACGAATAAGAACGTAGATTGAATCAGGGATACTCGAAATTACAACGATAATAATAGCCATTGGAGTATTTCATATAAACAAACAAGTTTAACAAAATAAAATCTTGTGATTTAATAGTTTCTTGCTAGTTTAGCCTTATGGACTACAGCTCACTCAAACAAGCCATTCCTGAACTTGAAATGAATGTTAATATTGTAGAAATATCGCCACAATAGGCACACTCAACCTGTGCAGGAAGTGTAGCTTTGAAAATAACGCCACTATGAAAAACTTGAGTAAATTTACCGATGGTTTATTGAATATTTCAATGACAGTAGCTACATCGGAAACGGTACAATACGTAGATTTAATTTTAAATGTCAGAAATAATTGTGCCCTAACAAGGTCCATGTTAGACATCAGAAATCTTTGCCCCAAAATGTTTCATCAAACACCGGGACGGAACTAAGTAACTTGTTCTAGAAGAATATTCACGGAGTTTCTCGCCAGTTCATCTCTATAAATTATTCTTGGAAGAGTGCACAGAGTCGCTTTTTTTACATTAATGTGCAAATGATTGCACGTATTTAAAATGTAAGAACGCTGTCTCTAACAGCAAAACTGTGTTTATTCACCCGCAATAAGTTTATTTGAAATAATTAGGGTATTTGCGGTTTGGTGGACACGCGTGACATAGTAAGTCGGCACAGTGAAGACACACTGATCTGTCAGATTATAGTTTATTCATTACACACACTTGTATTATTTTAATTCTTTTAGTTTCTTGCAAGTTTAGCCTTATAGACTACTGCTTATACAAACAAGCCGTTTCTGAACTTGAATTGAATGATATTATTGTAGAAATATCGCCACAGTGAATGTTTAATGTGAAAATGATAGAAATTGTTGAACTTGCAACATTTAGAAAGTACGAGAAAATGCTATTACAGCAACCTGTGCTGGAAGCGCAGCCTTGAAAATAGCGCCACTATGTAACACTCGATCGAATTGACCGATGTTTTATTGAACATTTTAATACTGTACCTATATCGGAAACGGTACAATACATAGATTGAATTCGAAACGTTAGAAATAATTGTGTCTTTACAAGGTTCACGTTGATATCAGAAAATTCGTAACCATATGAATAGAAAATTTTAAATGCATGATCACTCTTAAAACACATCAGAAAGAAAATTCTTTGTTAAAATGGTAATCATGTAGTTTCTTGCTAGTTTAGCCTTACAGGCTACAGCTCATACAAACAAGCCGTTTCTGAACTTGAAATTGAATGTGAGTATTTTAGCAACAAAACCACAATAGGCAAAGTGAATGTTCAATGTAAAAACGACTGAAATTGTTGAAGTTGCAACATTTAGAAAGTACGAGAAAATGCTAGTACAAGCAATTATAAAATGCTATTAGCAACCTGTGCAGGAAGCGTAGCCTTGAAAATAGCGCCACCATGAAAATGTGAGAATGCGTAACAAGTATGTAAATCATTGCAAAACCTAGTACAAGTTCTATCTTGCTACTAATATTCAAGTACTTATAGGCTACAGCTCAGACCGGCAAGCCATTGCTGAACTCTGAACGAGAGTAATTTGGAAACATCGTTACAATAAGTGTCGCCTTGAAAATACGCCATTTTGATAAACTCACGTGAAAACGTAAGAATGCGCTTCAACAACGCGAATTGACCGATGTTTTATTGAATATATCAAAACTGTACAAACATCGGTAACGGTACAACACGTAGTTTTAATTTAAATGTTAGAAATAATTCTGCCCTAACAATGTTCATGTTAGCCATTGGACCATTGGGTGGCTAAATGGGATAGGAAAAACCCATAAGGAACTCAATTACAGAATAAATCTTGTGTTTAAATAGTATGCACGTAGGTTCTTGCTAGTTCGACTTATAGACTACAGCTCATACAAACAAGCCGTTTCAGAACTTGGTTTGAATGTTAATATTTAAGAAATATCGCCACAACAGGCACAGTGAAAGTTTAATGTGAAAATGACAGAAATTGTTGAACTTGCACAAAAGCCTGTGCAATTTCAACAATGAGAAGAAACCGATGTTTTATTATTTCAATACTGTACCTGCATCGGAATCGGTACAATACGTAGATTTAATTTGAATTGGTAGAAATAATTGTGCCCTAAGTAAGACATCACAAAACATCAATTCAAAAACATTCATGAATAAGAACGTAGTTTTAATAAGGAATGGTAGAAATGTTCATAATAGCTATTGCAATATTTGGTCTACTAGGCAACAGGTAACGTACAGAGCAGAGGCGAATGATAACCAAGCAAGAGGAGAATGTGTGCAATCAGTATTCATGTAGTTTCTTGTTAGTTTAGCCTTATAGACTACAGCTCATACGAACAAGTCGTTTCTGGACTTGAATAGAACGCGAGTATTTTGGAAATATTGCCGCAATAAGCTTAGTAAATGTTTCATGTGAAACTGCTCTTACTTCAACATGAGCAGGAAGTGTAGCGTTGATAATGACGTCAATAAATGCACTTCAATAACGCTGGGTAATTGAAGTTTAAATTATTAAGTATTACAATAATTTTGCCTTTGCAAGGTTCTTGTTAAACATTAGAAAGTTCATAATCGTTTTAAATATTTGAAATCTTGCAAGCAATATATTCTTAACCAATAAAAATGTAAATTTATTTAGAAATGGATTAAAGAATTGTGTTACTATATAAATGTTCATGTCAGACATTGGACCATTGGGTCAACTGGATACCATTGGTCAGGAGAATGAATGAACAACGAGCACCGATTAATTAAATGGACCAAGCTATAACACGAGAGATATATCTTATGTTAAAATAATATTCATATAGTTTCTTGTTAGTTTAGCCTTATAGGCTGCAGCTCTTACGAACAAGCCAGTTCTGAACTTGGATTTTATGAAAGTGTTTAAGAAATATCGCCACAATAGGCACAGTGAATAAATGCTATGCTATAATAATATTAACAATGCTATACCAGCAATACATGCTTAGAAAATGTAGCCTTGACAATAGCGCCACTGTGAAAAACTCGATGGAATTATTATAATACGCTTCGACAACGCAAAATAGCTGATGTTTTATAGAATATTTCTAAGTGTACCTACATAACCGATGTTTTATTGAATACCTCAATGAGTGTACCTACATCGGACACGGTACAATACGTAGATTTAATTTAAAATGTTAAAAATAATTGCGCCTTAACAAGGTCCATGTTAGACATTAGTAAATTCGTAATCATATGAAAGCAAAATCTTGAATGTAATACATTCTATACGAATAAAACGTTGATTAAAATAGAAATAGAAGAAATAATTATGCCCTAATAAATGTTAATTTTAGTCATTGGACTATTGGTCGCTACCGCATGTTTAAAGTGGGATTAATGAAGAAGGCACATAGCAATACATTTTGAAAAATCTTATCTTAAAATAATATGCATGGAGTTTCTTGCTAGTTTAACCTTATGGACAAATAGCTCATACAAACGAGCCGTTTCTCAACTTGAATTAAATGAAAATGTTTAAGAAATATCACGTTGAACTTGCAACATTTGGAAAATACGAGAAAACGCTATTACTGCAACCTATGCAGCAAGCGTAGACTTGATAATAGCGCCACTATGGAAATGTAAGAACGCGCTTCAACAACGCGAATTGACTGACGTTTTATTGAATATTTCAATACTGCACCTACATCGGAAACGGTACAATACGTAGATTGAATTTGAATTGGTAGGAATTACTCCCTAGGTAATTGTGCCCTAACAACGTTCATGTAAGACATTAAAAAACATATCTATTCAAAAACTTCCATTATTTAGAACGTAGATTAAATAAGGAATGGTAGAAATAATTACTTATTCCTTCACAATGTTCATAATAGTCATTGGAATATTTGGTCTAATAGGCAACTGGTAACGTCCAGAGCAGAGGCGAATGATCACAAAACAGGAAAAACCTGTGTGCAAATAGTATTCAAGCAGTTTCTTGCTAGTTTACCCTTATAGACTACAGCTAATACAGACAAGCCGTTTCTAAACTTAAATTGGATGAAAGTGTTTGAGAAATATCGCCACAATAGGCATAGTGAATGCATCCCGTGAAAATGACAGACATTGATAATCCTGCAACATTGTAAAGTCGCTGAAAACGCCATTACATGAATTGTGCAGCAAGCGTAGCCTTGACTATAGCGCCACTTTGTAACACTCGAGTAAATTAACCGATCTATTGAATATTTCAATACTGTACCCACATCGCAAACTTGAATTGGTAGAAATAATTGTGCCCTAACAATGTTCATGTTAGACACCAAAAAATGTGTAATCATATCAATGCAACAACTTGCACGAATAAGAACGTAGATTGAATCAGGGATTGTTGAAATAATTATGCCTTCACAATGTTCATAATAGCCATTGGAATAATTGGCAGGACACCAGGATATAACCGTGTTAAAAAGTTAACCGCAGATAGTCTCGAAAGATATAATAAAACTAAACCTTTATTGTGACAAATGATATTTAAGTAGTTTCTTGCTAGCTTAGCCTTATAGACTACAGCTCATACAAACAAGCCGTTTCTGAACTTGGCTCAAATGACAGTATTTTGGATATATCGCCACAATAAGCACAGTGAAAATGCTCTTACTGCAACATGAGCAGGAAGTGTAGCGTTGATAATGACGTCACCATATGAGAAACTCTAGTGTGTAAATGCGCTTCCATAACGCTCATTGAACTTTAAGTTATTATGTATCTCAATAATTGTGCCTTTGCAAGGTTCACGTTAGATATCAGAAAATTCGTAACCATATGAATGCAAAATCCTGAACGCGTGTACAACGCTAAATGAACTAATAAGAAATCTTGTGTTAAAATAATAAGCATGTAATTTCTTGCTAGTTTAGCCTTATAGACTACAGCTCATACAAACAAGCCGTTTCTCAACTTGAATTTGATGATACCTAGTATTGTAGAAATATCGCCACTACAGGCACAGTGAATGTTTAATGTGAAAATGACAGTAATTGTTGAACTTGCAACATTTGTAAAGTACGAGAAAATGCTATTACCTACAGCAACCTGTGCAGGAAGCGTAGCATTGAAAATAGCGCCACTATGTACAGTATGTAAAAAAAAAAAAAAAAAAACTATATAACACTCGAGTAAATTGATCGAGGAGAGGACGCAGACGCACATCCATAAGCTCGCCGAGGACGACGCCTCCGATACATCGCGCGTGTCGCATATCTCAGTCAGCTCTGAGCATACGACCTCAAGCGTACAGTTGCAGGCGAAGTCGTTGCCCTCGGCTGTCAGACGTAGCAGGCTAACGTCAACGAAGAGGGTTGCTGCTCGGGCAGAGCGGGATGTAGAATTGGAGCAGACGATTACAGAGTTAACTCGAAGGGTTGACTCTGAGAGGGTCGCTCGTTTTTCAGTTCGCTCCAATCCTCCAGAGGTTGAAGATCTAACCGCGAAGGAGCTGAGGTCGAGGCTCCAGGACGCTGTGGCTGTAGTCACGTACGTCGCCAAGTTATCCAAAGGCTTAAAAGACACAAGCCAAAAAGCCCTAAAAGTTGCCTCGACCGCAATACTAGAGGCGGCGGAGGTTCTAGTTGACCGGACTTCCTCCGAGGAGACTGTCCAGCTTCAAGCAAAAAATACTCGCCTGGCAGCGCAGGTGGCAGAGCTCCAGAAGAAGCGAAGTGACGATGCGGTCCCCTCTCACAATATTTGTGAAGTTTCTTGCTAGTTTATCTTTGTCGGCTTCCTGAATGAGAATATTTTAGAAACATCATTACAATAAGTGTCACTGTCGCCTTGAAAATACGCCATTTTGATAAACTCACGTGAAAATGTAAGAATGCGCTTCAACAACGCGAATTGACCGATGCTCTATTTTTTCAATACTGTACCTACATCGGAAACGGTACAATACGTAAGAATTTGGATAGTTAACAATAATTGTGCCTTAACAATGTTCAAGTTAGCCATTGGACCATTGGGTGGCTAAATGGGATAGGAATAACCAATAGTATGGTTTAAAAACCCGAAAACAATGCAGTTCCTGAAGGAATCTTGTATTAAAATAATGAGAGACCAATGACAGAGCTGTACAGGTTGCTCAATATTGTTTGGACAAAATTTGAGTCAATCTACACGAGAAGAAGAAGAAGAAGAAGATTAAAATATTAGGCATGTAGTTTCTTGATAGTTTAGCCTTATAGGCTACAGCTGACACAAACAAGCAGTTTCCCAACTTGAATTGAATGAAAGTGTTTAAGAAATATCGACGCAATAGGCAAAGTGAATGTTTCATGTGGAAATGACAGACATTGATAATCTTGCAGCATTGTAAAGTCGCTGAAAACGTCATTACATAGAATTGTGCAGCAAACGTAGCTTTAACAATAGCGCCACAGTAAGCACAGTGAGTGTTTAATGTGAAAATGACAGAACCGTTGAACTTGCAACATTTGGAAAGTACGAGAAAATGCTATTACAGCAACCTGTGCAGGAAACGTGGCCTTGAAAATAGCGCCACTATGTAACACTCGAGTGAATTAACCGAGATGAGATGATGAGATGATAGATGATCTATTGAATATTTCAATACTGTACCCACATCGGAAACTTAAATTGGTAGAAATAATTGTGCCCTAACAATGTTCATGTTAGACATCACAAAATGTGTAATCATATCAATGCAACAACTTGCACGAATAAGAACGTAGATTTAATCAGGAATCGTAGAAATATTTATGCCTGCACAATGTTCATAATAGCCATTGGAGTATTTGATATAAACAAACAAGTTTAACAAAATAAAATCTTGTGATTTAAGTAGTTTAGCCTTATAGACTACAGCTCACTCAAACAAGCCATTCCTGAACTTGAAATGAATGTTAATATTGTAGAAATATTGCCACAATAGGCACACTCAACCTGTGCAGGAAGTGTAGCTTTGAAAATAACGCCACTATGAACAACTTGAGTGAATTTACCGATGGTTTATTGAATATGTCAATACTGTACCCACATCGGAAACTTGAATTGGTAGAAATAATTGTGCCCTAACAATTTTCATGTTAGACATCAAACAATGTGTAATCATATTAATGCATCAGCTTGACGAATGAACGTAGATTTAATCAGGGATTGTGGAAATAATTATGCCTTCACAATGTTCTTATTAGCCATTGGAGTATTTGGCAGGATTTAAGGACAAGAAGTCGTGGTTACATTAAAAAAATAAATAACACAAATGAAGGCAGAGAGAATCTTGTATTAAAATAATATGCATGTAGTTTCTTGCTAGTTTAGCCATATAGGCTACAGCTCATACAAACAAGCCGTTTGTGAACTTGAAATAAATGAGAGTAATTGTGGTAATATCATCACAATAAGCACAGTGAATGTTTCAAGTGACAATTACAAAAACTGTTGAGCTTGCAACATTTGGTAAGTTCCAGAAAACGCTATTACAGCAACCTGTAAATAACGCGAGTGAAAATGTGAGAAAGCGCTTCGACAACGCGAATTGACCGATGTTTTATTGAATATTTAAATACTGTACTTACATCGGAAACGGTACAAACACGTTAATTGAATTTGAATTGTTGGAAACAATTATGCCTTAACAAGGTCCATCCGAAATCTTTGCCACAAAATGTTCCATCAAAAGTGCGCGCATGGTAAACACCGGGACGGAACTAAGTAACTTGTTCTAAATCGTCGCCAAGTTATCCAAATGGAGTGCAGGAGTCACCAGAGCCGTCATTCGCAGTCGTGGTTGCCGGACCCAGTACGTCGGCCCCACCCAGCCAGCAGACTTTGGCACCCGCTCCAGCGCTGTCGAAGAAGGGGAAAGGCAAAGGAAAGCGGAAATTCTCTGCCCCTCAGCCCACACCATCAAACAACACCCGCCGCCGCGTCTCTGTGTGTCCGCAATAAACTCTGAACGGATTTCATGCTGTTTTCAGCAATAGATTCATGTAAATTATTTACGTAAATTAGTTAAAATATGAAAACAAATGAATAGTTTCTTGCTAGTTTAGCCTTATAGGCTACAGTTAAAAAAGCTGTTTCTCAACTTGAATTTAATGTGAGTATATTCGAAATATCATCACAATAAGCACAGTGAATGTTTAATGTAAAAATGGCAAAAATTGTTGAACTTGCAACATTTGTAAAGTACGAGAAAATGCTATACAGCAACCTGTGCAGGAAGCGTAGCGTTGAATATAGCGCCAATATGTAACACTCCAGTGAATTAACCGATGTTTTATTAAAAAATTTAATTACAGTACCTACAGAGGATACGTTGATTTATTATGAAATGTCAGAAATAATTATGCCTTAACAAGGTCCATGTTAGACATCAGAAATCTTTGCCCCAAAATGTTTCATCAAAAGTGCGCGCATGGTAAACACCGGGACGGAACTAAGTAACTTGTTCTAAAAGAATATTCACGGAGTTTCTCGCCAGTTCATCTCTATAAATTATTCTTGGAACAGTGCACAGAGTTGTGTAAGGTCCACAAATTGTTTTTTTTTTACATTAATGTGCAAATGATTGCACGTATTTAAAATGTAAGAACGCTGTCTCCAACAGCAAAACTGTGTTTATTCACCCGCAATAAGTTTATTTGAATTATTTCGGTCTTTGCGGTTTGGTTGACACGCGTGACAGTAAGACGGCACAGTGAATATCTGGCGCATAATATTATATACACAACAAACACTTGTGTAAACATAATATTCATTTTGTTTCTTGCTAGTTTAGCCTTATAGGCTGAGACTGCTTATACAAACAAGCCGTTTCTGAACTTGAATAGAATGCGAATATTTTGAAAATACCGCCGCAATAAGTACAGTAAATGTTTCATTTGAAAATGACGAATTGTTGAACTTGCAACACGTGGTAAGTACGAGAAAATACTATTACAGCAACCTGTTCACAGGAAGCGTAGCCTTGAAAATAGCGCCACTATGAAAATCTCGAGTAAATTGACCGATGTTTTATTGAATATTTCAATACTGTACCAACATCGGAAACGATACAATACGTAGATTTAATTTGAAATGTTAGAAATAATTGTGTCTGAACAAGGTCCATGTCAGACGTCACACGAAATAGTAAGCAATATGCAAAAACTTGCACGAATAAGTTACTGACATGTAAGAAAATACCCGTTGATAAGTATGAATGTTTTGCCATTGTCAATCAGATACTCAGATATACAGGCACAGCAAACAATTCTGAAGAATCAAACTGTTTGCAAATAATATTCATGTAGTTTCTTTCTAGTTTATCCGTTACAGGCTGCAGTTCATACAGACAAGGAGTTTCTGACTTGAATAGAATGCGAATATTTTGGAGATATCGCCGCAATTAGCTAAGTAAATGTTTTATATGAAAATGCTCTTACTGCAACATGAGCAGGAAGTGTAGCGTTGATAATGACGTCACTATATGAGAAGCTCTAGTGTGTAAATGCGCTTCAATGACGCTAGGTAATTGAAGTTTAAATAATTAATTATCACAATAATTTTGGCTTTGCAAGGTTCTTGTTTAACATTAGATATTCATAACCGTATCGAAACAAGATCTTGCAAGCAATATCTTCTATGCGAATAAAAATATAGATTTATTTAGAAATGGAAAAAAGAATTGTGTTACTATATAAATGTTCATGTCAGACATTGGACCATTGGGTCAACTGGATACCATTGGTCAGGAGAATGGATGAACAACGAGCACCGATTAATTAAATGGACCAAGCTATAACAGGAGAGATATATCTTATGTTAAAAAAATATTCATATAGTTTCTTGCTAGTTTAGCCTTATAGGCTGCAGCTCATACGAACAAGCCAGTTCTGAGCTTGGATTTTATGAAAGTGCTAAAGAAATATCGCCATAATAGGCACCGTGAATATAACAAGTGACAGTGACAGAAATCGTTGAACTTACAACATTTGGAAAGTACGAGAAAATGCTATTACAGCAACCTGTGCAGAAAGCATAGCCTTTAAAATAACGCCACTATGACACACTCGAGTAAATTAACCGATGTTTTAATAAATATTTCAATACTGTACCTGTCGGAAACTGTGAAATACGTCGATTTAATTTGAATTGGTAGAAATAATGATACCTTTACAAGGTTCACGTTAGATATCAGAAAATTCGTAACCATATAAGTGCATCTTGAAACAGAGAAAATCTTGTGTTAAAATAATTCATGTAGTTTCTTGCTAGTTTAGCGTTATAGGCTACAGCTCATACAAACAAGCCGTTTGTGAACTTGAAATAAATGAGAGTATTGTGGTAATATCATCACAATAAGCCCAGTGAATGTTTCAAGTGACAATTACAAAAAATGTTGTGCTTGCAACATTTGGTAAGTACGAGAAAATGCTATTACAGCAACCTGTAAAAAACGTGAGTGAAAATGTGAGAATGCGCATCGACAACGCGAATAGACCGATGTTTTAGTGAATATTTCAATAACTGTACCTTCATCGGAAACGTACAATACGTAGATTCAACTTTAGATAAATAATTTTGTCTTAACAAGGTCCATATTAGACATTAGAAAATTCGTAATCGTATGAATGCAATACATTCTATACGAATAAAACGTTGATTAAAATAGAAATGGAGGAAATAATTATGCCCTAATAAATGTTAATTTTAGCCATACGATCCTTGGTACACACTCGTGGCTAAAACATAATACAAAATTCCGAAGAATAAATGGAGAAAGAAAAAAAGACGATTGTGATATCTTGTGTTTATTTATTTATTTACTGATTGTTAACTGTTTGTTTTCTTTGGGAAATAAACAGTTACACAAAGGTTTCTTAATTAACAATCCTTAGTATCAAAAGTATAACCAAATTAAAAAAAAAATATAATATTACAATAATATTCATATAGTTTCTTGCTAGTTTAGCCATATAGGCTACAGCTCATACAAATAAGCCGTTTGTGAACTTGAAATTAATGTATTTTAAAAACATCATCACATTGAGCACAGTAATTGTTTAATGTGAAAATGGCAGAATCGCTGAACTTGCAACATTTGTAAAGTACGAGAAAATGCTTTTACAACCATCTGTAAAGGAAGCGTAGCCTTGACGACAGCGCCACTATGCAAATGTAAGAACGCGCTTCAACAACGCGAATAATTGACCGATGTTTTATTTAATATTTCAAAAGTGTACCTACATCGGCAACGGTGGGTACAATAAGTGGTTTTAATTTGAAATGTTAGAAATAATTGTGCCCTAGCAATGTTCATGTTACATAATTATAAAAAAATTGTATTCATATGAATACAGCAAGTTCATAATAGCCATTGGAGTATTTGGCCAACTAAGCAACAGGTAACGTGCAGAGCATCGACGCATGATAACCAAGCAAGAGGAGAATGTGTGCAATCAGTATTCATGTAGTTTCTTGTTAGTTTAGCCTTATAGGCTACAGCTCATTCAAACGAGCCGTTTCTCAACTTGAATTGAATGTTAGCTTTGTAGAAATATCGCCACAATAGGCACAGTGAATGTTTAATATTAAAATTACTGAAAGTGCTATAACAGCAACGTGCTCAGAAAGGGTAGCTTTAAAATTAGCGCCACTGAGAAAATGTGAGAATGCGCTTCAACAACGCGAATTGACCGATGTTATATTATCTATATCGAACATGGTACAATACGTCGATTTAATTTGAATTTGTTGAAATAATTGTGCCCTAGCAATGTGCGTCAACCATTTAACATTAATCTCTGCCATGTTAAAATTAGAAAATTAAGGTCTCTCCAGTAACACATCGGAAACGGCGCATACGTAGTTTAATTTGAAATTGTAGAAATAATAATGATATATAGTGCTCTTACAGTTTCCATTGGGCCGTTTGGCAAATTGTGCGCGTCAAGTTGGAAGCGATAAGAAAGGTGCTGGAAACAATATAAATTATCTGTGTTACATATGTTTTAATAATATGCATTTAGTTTCTTGCTAGTTTAGCCTTATAGGCTACAGCTTACACAAACAAGCCGTTTCCCATCTTGAATTGAATGTTGGCTTTGAAGAAATAGCGCCACAATAGGCATAGTGAATGTTTAATGTGAAAATGACAGAAATTGTTGAACTTGCAACATTAAGAAAGTACGAGAAAATGCTATTACAGCAACCTGTGCAGGAAGCGTAACCTTGAATATAGCGCCACTATGTAACACTCGAGTGAATTAACCGATGTTCTATTGAATATGTCAATACTGTACCCACATCGGAAACTTGAATAAGTAGAAATAATTGTGCCCTAACAATGTTCATGTTAGACATAAAAAAATGTGTAATCATATCAATGCAACCACTTGCACGAATAGGAACGTACATTGAATCAGGGATTGTAAAAATAATTATGCCTTCACAATGTTCATAATAGCCATTGGAGTATTTGGCAGGATTTAAGGACAAGAAGTCGTGGTTACATTAAAAAATTAAATGACACAAATGAAGGCAGAGAGAATCTTGTGTTAAAATAATATGCATGTAGTTTCTTGCTAGTTTAGCCATATAGGCTACAGCTCATACAAACAAGCCGTTTGTGAACTTGAAATTAATGAGAGTAATTGTGGTAATATCATCACAATAAGCACAGTGAATGTTTCAAGTGACAATTACAAAAAATGTTGAGCTTGCAACATTAAGAAAGTACGAGAAAACGCTATTACAGCAACCTGTAAAAAACGCGAGTGAAAATGTGAGAATGCGCTGCACCAACGCGAATTGACCGATGTTTTATTGAATATTTCAATACTGCACCTACATCGGAAACGGTACAATACGTAGATTTAATTTAAAATGGTAGAAATAATTGTGCATTTACATTATTATTATTTGGACCACTGTGGGTGGCAGATAAAAAATAGGCGTGTAAAATTTAGGTACTTCGAAACTCGACTAACCTGTGAAAATTGTGATAAAATAATATTGTAGTTTCTTGCTAGTTTAGCCTTATAGGCTACAGCTCATACAAACAAGCTGTTTATCAACCTAAATTGAATGTGAGTATTTTGCAAATATCGCCGCAATAAGCTAAGTAAATGTTTCATGTGAAAATGCTCGTACTGCAACATGAGCAAGAAGTGTAGCGTTGATAATGACGTCACTGTATGAGAAACTCTAGTGTGTAAATGCGCTTCAATAACGCTAGGTAATTGAAGTTTAAATCATTAAGTATTACAATAATTGTGCCTTACATCAGAAAGTTCGTTATCATTTGAGTAGGTACAAAATAGCTGACGAATATAGATGTGTTTGTATAATATTTATGTGAGTAGTTTCTTGCTAGTTTAGCCTCATAGACTACAGTTCATATAAACCAGCCATTTCTGAACTTGAAATAAATGAGAGTATTGTGGTAATATCATCACAATAAGCTCAGTGAATGTTTCAAGTGACAATTACAAAAAATGTTAAGCTTGCAACATTTGGTAAGTTCGAGAAAACGCTATTAAAGCAACCTGTTAAAAAACGCGAGTGAAAATGTTAGAAAACGCATCGACAACGCGATTTGACCGATGTTTTATTGAATATTTTAATACTGTACCTACATCGGAAACAGTACAATAAGTAGATTGAATTTAAATAGGTAGAAATAATTGTGCCCTAACAACGTTCATGTAAGACATCAAAAACATATCTATTCAAAAACTCCCATTTATTAGAACGTAGATTAAATAAGGAATGGTAGAAATAATTACTTATTCCTTCACAATGTTCATAATAGTCATTGGAATATTTGGTCTACTTGGCAACAGGTAACGTCCAGAGCAGAAAAGACCAACCAATCAGGAAAAACCTGTGTGCAAATAGTATTCAAGCAGTTTCTTGCTAGTTTACCCTTATAGACTACAGCTAATACAAACAAGCCGTTTCTAAACTTAAATTGGATGAAAGTGTTTAAGAAATATCGCCACAATAGGCATAGTGAATGCATCCCGTTAAAATGACAGACATTGATAATCTTGCAACATTGTAAAGTCGCTGAAAACGCCATTACATAGAATTGTGCAGCAAGCGTAGCTTTGACAATAGCGCCACTATGACAATGTGAGAATGCGCTGGACCAACGCGAATTGACCGATGTTTTATTGAATATTTCAATAATGTCCCTACATCGGAAACGGTAAAATACGTAGTTTTAATTTGAATCTTTTGAAATAATTATGCCTTAAAAAGGTTCATGTTAGCCATTGGAACGTTTTGCTAGAATTCTTTTGTACGTTAGGAGCCGCGCGCCAGTCTCCGAATATTATACGATTATACGCCAATCAGTGAAGTCTTTTTTTAATTGTGTCGCGATACTTTCAGGAGTATGCATATCATTAATCATTTATTGAGATATAAGTGTCAAAATAATTAGTTTCTTGCTAGTTTGAACTTATAGGCTACAGCTCACACAAACAAGCCATTTCTCAACTTGAATTGAATGCGAGTATTTTGGAAATATCGTCACAATAAGCACAAATTGTTTAATGTGAAAATTACAGAAATCATTGAACTTGAAACATTTGTAAAGTACGAGAAAATGCTATAACAGCAACACGTGCTCAGAAAATGTAGCCTTGACAGTAGCGCCACTGTGAAAAACTCGATGGAATTGTTATAATACGCTTCGACAACGCGAAATGGCCGATGTTTTATAGAATATTTTTAAGAGTACCTACATAACCGATGTTTTATTGAATACCTCAATGAGTGTACCTACATCGGACACAGTACAATACGTAGATTTAATTTAAAATGTTAAAAATAATTGCGCCTTAACAAGGTCCATGTTAGACATTAGAAAATTCGTAACCATATGAATGCAAAATCCTGAATGCATGTACAACGCTAAATGAACTAATAAGAAATCTTGTGTTAAAATAATATTCATGAAATTTCTTGCTAGTTTAGCCTTATAGACTACAGCTAATACAAACAAGCCGTTTCTAAACTTGAATTGGATGAAAGTGTTTAAGAAATATCGCCACAATAGGCATAGTGAATGCATCCCGTGAAAATGACAGACATTGATAATCTTGCAACATTGTAAAGTCGCTGAAAACGCCATTACATAGAATTGTGCAGCAAGCGTAGCTTTGACTATAGCGCCACTATGACAGTGTGAGAATGCGCTGCACCAACGCGAATTGACCGATGTTTTATTGAATATTTCAATAATGTACCTACATCGGAAACGGTACAATACGTAGATTTAATTTAAAATGTTAAAAATAATTGCGCCTTAACAAGGTCCATGTTAGACATTAGAAAATTCGTAACCATATGAATGCAAAATCCTGAATGCATGTACAACGCTAAATGAACTAATAAGAAATCTTGTGTTAAAATAATATTCATGAAATTTCTTGCTAGTTTAGCCTTATAGACTACAGCTAATACAAACAAGCCGTTTCTAAACTTGAATTGGATGAAAGTGTTTAAGAAATATCGCCACAATAGGCATAGTGAATGCATCCCGTGAAAATGACAGACATTGATAATCTTGCAACATTGTAAAGTCGCTGAAAACGCCATTACATAGAATTGTGCAGCAAGCGTAGCTTTGACAATAGCGCCACTATGACAGTGTGAGAATGCGCTGCACCAACGCGAATTGACCGATGTTTTATTGAATATTTCAATAATGTACCTACATCGGAAACGGTACAATACGTAGATTTAATTTAAAATGTTAAAAATAATTGCGCCTTAACAAGGTCCATGTTAGACATTAGAAAATTCGTAACCATATGAATGCAAAATCCTGAATGCATGTACAACGCTAAATGAACTAATAAGAAATCTTGTGTTAAAATAATATTCATGAAATTTCTTGCTAGTTTAGCCTTATAGACTACAGCTAATACAAACAAGCCGTTTCTAAACTTGAATTGGATGAAAGTGTTTAAGAAATATCGCCACAATAGGCATAGTGAATGCATCCCGTGAAAATGACAGACATTGATAATCTTGCAACATTGTAAAGTCGCTGAAAACGCCATTACATAGAATTGTGCAGCAAGCGTAGCTTTGACAATAGCGCCACTATGACAGTGTGAGAATGCGCTGCACCAACGCGAATTGACCGATGTTTTATTGAATATTTCAATAATGTACCTACATCGGAAACGGTACAATACGTAGATTTAATTTAAAATGTTAAAAATAATTGCGCCTTAACAAGGTCCATGTTAGACATTAGAAAATTCGTAACCATATGAATGCAAAATCCTGAATGCATGTACAACGCTAAATGAACTAATAA
This sequence comes from Hoplodrina ambigua, assembly GCA_949774945.1. Taxonomy (NCBI): domain Eukaryota; kingdom Metazoa; phylum Arthropoda; class Insecta; order Lepidoptera; family Noctuidae; genus Hoplodrina; species Hoplodrina ambigua. Next base: position 3,776,933 of record OX458994.1, read on the forward strand.
GAAATCTTGTGTTAAAATAATATTCATGAAATTTCTTGCTAGTTTAGCCTTATAGACTACAGCTAATACAAACAAGCCGTTTCTAAACTTGAATTGGATGAAAGTGTTTAAGAAATATCGCCACAATAGGCATAGTGAATGCATCCCGTGAAAATGACAGACATTGATAATCTTGCAACATTGTAAAGTCGCTGAAAACGCCATTACATAGAATTGTGCAGCAAGCGTAGCTTTGACAATAGCGCCACTATGACAGTGTGAGAATGCGCTGCACCAACGCGAATTGACCGATGTTTTACTAAATATTTCAATAACTGTACGTGCATCGGAAACGGTACAATACGTAGATTTAATTTGAAATGTTAGAAATAATTGTGTCCAAACAATTTAGTCGTTTCTGAACTGCGAACTGCGGTTCATAAAAGGTTCATGTTAACCATTGAAACATTTTACCAACTTGACGACTCATATGATCAGATAGGAAAAAACATGTGTTGAAATAATTAATTTCTTGCTAGTATAGCCTTATAGGCTACAGCTCACACAAACAAGCCGTATCAGAACTTGAGTTGAACTTGAATTGAATGAAAGTGTTTAAGAAATATCGCCACAATAGGCATAGTGAATGCATCCCGTGAAAATGACAGAAATTGTTGAACTTGCTACATTTGTAAAGCACGAAAAAATGCTTTAGTAGCAACCTGTGCAGGAAGCGTAGCGTTGATAGCGCCACTATGAAAAAGGTGTGAATGCGCTTCAACTACGCGAATAGACCGATGTTTTAATGAATATTTTTAATAAGAGTATCTACATCGGAAACTTTACATTAAGTATTTTTAATTTGAAAGTACGAGAAAATGCTATTACAGCAACCTATGTCGGAAGCGTGGCCTTGAAAATAGCGCCACTGTGAAAAACTCGAGGGAATCGACCGACGTTTTATTGAATATTTTAATAAGTGTACCTACAGTGCTTTAACTACGCTCATGTTAACCATTGGAACAATGAGTATAAGCAAGATATTTACATAGTTAAAATCTTGCGTTACAATGATATTCAAATAGTTTCTTGCTAGTTTATCCTTACAGGCTACAGCTTATACAAACAAGCCGTTTCTCAACTTGAAATGAATGTATTTTGAAAACATCATCACATTAAGCACAGTAATGGTTAAATGTGAAAATGACAGAATCGTTGAACTTGCAACATTTGGAAAGAACGAGAAAAAGCTATTACAGCAAACTATGCAGAAAGCGTCGCCTTGACAATAGCGCCACTATGTAACACTCGAGCGAATTGACCGATGTTTTAATGAACATTCAAATAACTGTATCTACAGAGGCTACGTAGATTTATTATGAAATGTTAGAAATAATTATGCCTTAACAAGGTCCATGTAAGACATCAGAAATCTTTGCCCCAAAATGTTTCCTCAAAAGTGCGCGCATGGTAAACACAGGGACGGAACTAAGTAACTTGTTTTAAAAGGATATTCACGGAGTTTCACGCCAGTTCATCTCTATAAATTATTCTTGGATTACATTTTACATTTTAAATACGTGCAAATGATTGCACGTATTTAAAATGTAAAAACGCTGTCTCCAACAGCAAAACTGGGTTTATTCACCCGCAATAAGTTTATTTGAAATATTTCGGTCTTTGCGGTTTGGTGGACACGCGTGACATAGTAAGTCGGCACAGTGAAGACACACTGATCTGTCAAATTATAGTTTATTTATTACACACACTTGTATTATTTTAATTCTTTTAGTTTCTTGCAAGTTTAGCCTTATAGACTACTAGCTTATACAAACAAGCCGTTTCTGAACTTGAATTGAATGATATTATTGTAGAAATATCGCCACAGTGAATGTTTAATGTGAAAATGATAAAAATTGTTGAACTTGCAACATTTGGAAAGTACGAGAAAATGCTATTACAGCAACGTGTAAAAAACGCGAGTGAAAATGTGAGAATGCGCTTCGACAACGCGAATTGACCGATGTTTTAGTGAATATTTCAATAACTGTACCTTCATCGGAAACGTACATTACGTAGATTCAACTTTAGATAAATAATTTTGTCTTAACAAGGTCCATATTAGACATTAGAAAATTCGTAATCGTATGAATGCAATACATTCTATACGAATAAAACGTTGATTAAAATAGAAATGGAAGAAATAATTATGCCCTCATAAATGTTAATTTTAGCCATACGTCCCTTGATACACACTCGTGGCTAAAACATAATACAAAATTCCGAAGAATAATAAATGGAGAAAGAAAAAAAGACGATTGTGATATCTTGTGTTTATTTACTGTTTGTTAACTGTTTGTTTTCTTTGGGAAACAAACAGTTACACAAAGGTTTCTTAATTAACAATCTTTAGTATCAAAAGTATACCCAAATTAAAAAAAAAATATAATATTACAATTATATTCATATAGTTTCTTGCTAGTTTAGCCATATAGGCTACAGCTCATACAAACAAGCCGTTTGTGAACTTGAAATTAATGTATTTTGAAAACATCATCACATTAAGCATAGTAATTGTTTAATGTGAAAATGACAGAATCGTTGAACTTGCAACATTTGGAAAGTACGAGAAAATGCTTTTACAACCATCTGTAAAGCCGTTTCTCAACTTGAATTGAATTTTAGCTTTGTAGAAATATCGCTTGCAACGTTTAGAAAGCACGAGAAAATGCTATAACAGCAACGTGCTCAGAAAGTGTAGCTTTAAAATTAGCGCCACTGAGAAAATGTGAGAATGCGCTTCAACAACGCGAATTGACCGAAGGTTTATTGAATATTTTAATAAGAGAACCCACATCGGAAAAGGTACGATACAAAATTTTAACAACGATGAAAATGCTCTTGTACGTGGAAGTGTAGCGCTGATAATGAAGGTAGTAGGTAATTGAAGTTTAAATCATTAAGTATTACAATAATTGTGCCTTACACCAGAAAGTTCGTAATCATTTGAGTAGGTACAAATTAGCCAACGAGTATGATGTGTTTAAATAATATTTATGTGAGTAGTTTCTTGCTAGTTTAGCCTTATACAATAAAGCTTATACAAGCCAGCCATTTCTGAACTTGAAATAAATGAGAGTATTGTGGTAATATCATCACAATAAGCCCAGTGAATGTTTCAAGTGACAATTACAAAAACTGTTGAGCTTGCAACATTTGGTAAGTTCGAAAAAACGCTATTACAGCAACCTGTAAAAAAACGCGAGTGAAAATGTGAGAAAGCGCTTTAACAACGCGAATTGACTGATGTTTTATTGAATATTTCAATAATGTAGCTACATCGGAAACGGTACAATACGTAGATTTAATTTTAAATGTCAGAAATAATTGTGCCCTAACAAGGTCCATGTTAGACATCAGAAATCTTTGCCCCAAAATGTTCCATCAAAAGTGCGCGCATGGTAAACACCGGGACGGAACTAAGTTATTTGTTCTCAAAGAATATTCTTGGAACAGTGCACAGAGTCGTGTAAGGTCCACATAATGTGTTCAAGACTTTGCCAATCAGATAACAAGATAACCCTGATTTTAACCTGATGATAAATATTTAAAAAATGAGGTCTTTCAAAATATGGCTAATTTGAGAAAACTGTGTGCAAATAATATTCATGTAGTTTCTTGCTAGTTTATCGTTATAGGCTGCAGTTCGTACAGACAAGAAGTTTCTGAACTTGAATAGAATGCGAATATTTTGCAGATATCGCCGCAATAAGCTAAGTAAATGTTTTACATGAAAATGCTCGTACTGCAACATGAGCAGGAAGTGTAGCGTTGATAATGACGTCACTATATGAGAAACTCTAGTGTGTAAATGCGCTTCAATAACGCTAGGTAATTGAAGTGTAAGTCATTAAGTTTTTCAATAATTGTGCCTTTGCAAGGTTCTTGTTAAACATCAGAAAGTTCGTAATCATATGAGTACAAAATTAGTGAAGAGTAGAGATGTGTTTAAATAATATTTATGTGAGTAGTTTCTTGCTAGTTTAGCCTTATAGACTACAGCTCATAAAAACAAGCCGTTTCTCAACATGAATTTGATGATAGTATTGTAGAAATATCGCCACAATAGGCACAGTGAATGTTTAATGTGAAAATGACAGTAATTGTTGAACTTGCAACATTTAGAAAGTACGCGAAAATGCTATTACAGCAACCTGTGCAGGAAGCGTAGCCTTGAAAATAGCGCTACAATGAAAAACTTGAGTGAATTTACCGATGGTTTATTGAATATTTCAATAACAGTACCTACATCGGAAACGGTACAAACACGTTGATTGAATTTGAATTGTTAGAAATAATTATGCCTTAACAAGATCCATGTTAGACATCAGAAATTTTTGCCCCAAAATGTTTTGATTTTTTTTTGGATTCATGTGCTAACGATTGCACTTATTTAAAATGTAAGAACGCTGTCTCCAACAGCAAAACTGTGTTCATTCACCCGCAATAAGTTTATTTGAAATATTTCGGTCTTTGCGGTTTGGTTGCAAGCGTGACAGTAAGACGGCACAGTGAATATCTGGCGCATAATATTATATACACAACAAACACTTGTGTAAACATAATATTCATTTAGTTTCTTGCTAGTTTAGCCTTATAGGCTGAGACTGCTTATACAAACAAGCCGTTTCTGAACTTGAATAGAATGCGAATATTTTGAAAATACCGCCGCAATAAGTACAGTAAATGTTTCATTTGAAAATGACGAATTGTTGAACTTGCAACACGTGCTAAGTACGAGAAAATACTATTAGAGCAACATGTGCTCAGGAAGCGTAGCCTTGAAAATAGCGCCACTGTGAAAAACTCGAGTAATTTGACCGATGTTACATTGAATATTTCAATACTGTACTAACATCGGAAACGGTACAATACGTAGATTTAATTTGAAATGTTAGAAATAATTGTGTCTGAACAAGGTTCACGTTAGATATCAGAAAATTGGTAACCATATGAATAGAAAATTTTGAAAGCATGTTCACATCGTAAATACTTCAAAAAGAAAATTCTACAAAAAACACCGAACGTCAATAATCTTGTGTTAAAATAATATTCATATAGTTTCTTGCTAGTTTAGCCTTATAGGCTACAGCTCATACGAACAAGCCGTTTCTGAACTTGAATTGAATGAAAGTGTTAAGAAATAGCGCCACAATAAGCACAGTAAATATTTTAAGTGAAAATGACAGAAATTGTTGAACTTGCAACATTTGGAAAGTACGAGAAAATGTATAACAGCAATTTGCTCAGAAAGTGTAGCTTTAAAACTAGCGCCACTGTGTAACACTCGAGTGAATTAACCGATGTTTTATTGAATATTTAAATAACTGTACCTACAGAGGATACGTAGATTTATTATGAAATGTTAGAAATAATTATGCCCTAACAACGTCCACGTTCGACATCAGAAATCTTTGCCCCGAAATGTTTCATCAAACACCGGGACGGAACTAAGTAACTTGTTCTAGAAGAATATTCACGGAGTTTCTCGCCAGTTCATCTCTATAAATTATTCTTGGGACAGTGCACAGAGTCGTGTAAGGTCCACAAATTGTTTTTTTTTTACATTAATGTGCAAATGATTGCACGTATTTAAAATGTAAAAACGCTGTCTCTAACAGCAAAACTGTGTTTATTCACCCGCAATAAGTTTATTTGAAATAATTAGGGTATTTGCGGTTTGGTGGACACGCGTGACATAGTAAGTCGGCACAGTGAAGACACACTGATCTGTCAGATTATAGTTTATTCATTACACACACTTGTATTATTTTAATTCTTTTAGTTTCTTGCAAGTTTAGCCTTATAGACTACTGCTTATACAAACAAGCCGTTTCTGAACTTGAATTGAATGATATTATTGTAGAAATATCGCCACAGTGAATGTTTAATGTGAAAATGATAGAAATTGTTGAACTTGCAACATTTAGAAAGTACGAGAAAATGCTATACAGCAACCTGTGCAGGAAGCGTCGCCTTGACAATAGCGCCACTATGTAACACTCGAGCGAATTGACCGATGATCTATTGAACATTTCAATACTGTACCTACATCGGAAACGGTACAAACACGTTGATTGAATTTGAATTGTTAGAAATAATTATGCCTTAACAAGATCCATGTTAGACATCAGAAATCTTTGCCCCAAAACATTTTTTTTTTTTTTGCTTCCATGGGCAAATGATTGCACGTATTTAAAATGTAAGAACGCTGTCTACAACAGCAAAACTGTGTTCATTCACCCGCAATAAGTTTATTTGAATTATTTCGGTCTTTGCGGTTTGGTTGCAAGCGTGACAGTAAGACTTCACAGTGAATATCTGGCGCATAATATTATATACACAACAAACACTTGTGTAAACATAATATTCATTTAGTTTCTTGCTAGTTTAGCCTTATAGGCTGAGACTGCTTATACAAACAAGCCGTTTCTGAACTTGAATAGAATGCGAATATTTTGGAGATATCGCCGCAATTAGCTAAGTAAATGTTTTATATGAAAATGCTCTTACTGCAACATGAGCAGGAAGTGTAGCGTTGATAATGACGTCACTATATGAGAAGCTCTAGTGTGTAAATGCGCTTCAATGACGCTAGGTAATTTAAATTAAATTATTAAGTATCACAATAATTATGCCTATTCAAGTGTCTTGTTTAACATTAGATATTCATAACCGTATCGAAACAAGATCTTGCAAGCAATATCATCTATACGAATAAAAATATAGATTTATTTAGAAATGGAAAAAAGAATTGTGTTACTATATAAATGTTTATGTCAAACACATAACTCGAGAGAGATATATCTTATGTTAAAATAATATTCATATAGTTTCTTGCTAGTTTAGCCTTATAGGCTACAGCTCATACAAATAAGCCATTTGTGAACTTGAGAATAATGTATTTTGAAAACATCATCACATTAAGCACAAATTGTTTAATGTGAAAATTACAGAAATCGTTGAACTTGCAACATTTGTAAAGTACGAGAAAATGCTTTTACAACCATCTGTAAAGGAAGCGTAGCCTTGACGACAGCGCCACTATGGGAATGTAAGAACGCGCTTCAACAACGCGAATTGACCGATGTTTTATTGAATATTTCAAAACTGTACCTACATCGGCAACGGTACAATACGTAGATTTAATTTGAATTTGTTGAAATAATTGTGCCCTAGCAATGTACGCCAACCCTTAAACTCTTTAGATAATTTGCCACTGGAGGTACATTGTCATGACCCTAGAGATAAGAAAGGTAAGCAAAACCAAACCAGAAATTGATGTGTTGTAATAATATTCAAGTAGTTTCTTGCTAGTTTAGCCATATAGGCTACAGCTGATACAAACAAGCCGTTTGTGAACTTGAATTGAATGAAAGTGTTTAAGAAATATCGCGTTGAATCTGCAACATTTGGAAAATACGTGAAAACTCTATAACTGCAACCTGTGCAGGAAGCGTAGACTTGATAATAGCGCCACTATGAAAGAGGTGTGAATGCGCTTCAACTACGCGAATAGACCGATGTTTTAATCAATATTTTAATAAATATATCTACATCGGAAACTGTACATACGTATATTTAATTTGAAAGTACGAGAAAATGCTATTACAGCAACCTATGTCGGAAGTGCGGCCTTGAAAATAGCGCCACTGTGAAAAACTCGAGGGAATCGACAGACGTTTTATTGAATATTTTAATAAGTGTACCTACAGTGCTTCAACTACGCTCATGTTAACCATTGGAACAATAAGTAAAAAGAAGCGTAAGACAGGTAACAAAATCTTGTGTTAAAATGATATTCAAATGGTTTCTTGCTAGTTTAGCCTTATAGGCTACAGCTGACACAAACAAGCCGTTTCTCAACTTGAGTTGAGTTTTATCTTTGAAGAAATATCGCCACAATAGGCACACTCAACCTGTGCAGGAAGTGCAGCTTTGAAAATAACGCCACAATGTAGAATTTGAGTGAATTTACCGATGGTTTATTGAATATTTCAATAACTATAGCTACATCGGAAACAGTACAATACGTAGATTTAATTTGAAACTGTATAAATAATCGTGACCACTGAACCATTAGGTAGTGACACACAGAGGGTCGTCAGCGCCCTGCGGGTCCAGTACAACAATGCTTTCAGGTTGCTGATGGGACTGCCTCGCTATTGCAACGCCTCAGCGATATAGAGGCAGATGGTTTCCATGCCATACTCCGTAAGCGAGCGGCATCGCTGATGGCAGGGTGAGGGACAGTTCCAACAGCTGCCTAAGGGTTATTGCTGATAAAATAGAAACTCCTCTATGGAGGCATTGGATACTTATCCATATTAAACAGTACCTTTTGTATAATGTACTAACAAAGATTCTTAAGCTCTTTTGTATTTACTAATACTATGATTATGGATACACTAGACTGAAAAAAAGAAATTTAATTGAATTAGGTGGTTAAACACAATCGGAATTACGATATCAATAGTTTAAAACAAGGAGTAGTTTCTTGCTAGTTTAGCCTTATAGACTACAGCTCATGCAAACAAGCAATTTCTGAATTTAAATTGAATGTGAGTATATTGGATATATTGTCACAATAAGCACAGTAATTGTTTAATGTGAAAATAACAGAAATTTCAACAATTTCTGTTGCACCTTGCAACATTTAGAAAGTCGAAAAAATGCTATTACAGCAACCTGTGCAGGAAGCGTAGCCTTGAAGATAGCGCCACTATGAAAAAGGTGTGAATGCGCTTCAACTACGCGAATAGAACGATGTTTTAATGAATATTTTAATATGAGTATCTACATCGGAAACTGTACAATACGTATATTTAATTTGAAAGTACGAGAAAGTGCTATTACAGCAACCTATGTCGGAAGCGTGGCCTTGAATATTTTAATAAGTGGTCAGGACCTACAGTGCGTTAACTATGTTCTTGTTAACCATTGGAACAACAGGAACGTACAATCAAGAAAAAATCTTGTGTTAAAATGATATACAAATAGTTTCTTGCTAGTTTAGCCTTATAGACTACAGCTCATACAAACAAGCCGTTTCTCAACATGAATTTGATGTTAGTATTGTAGAAATATCGCCACAACAGGCACAGTGAATGTTTAATGTGAAAATGGCAGTAATTGTTGAACTTGCAACATTTGTAAAGTACGAGAAAATGCTATTACCTACAGCAACCTGTGCAGGAAGCGTAGCCTTGAAAATAGCGCCACTATGTAACACTCGAGTAAATTGATCGAGGAGAGGACGCAGACGCACATCCATAAGCTCGCCGTCGAAGTGTCGTCGTCACGACGTCGAATAATAACCAAAAGGTCAGAAATCTGAAAGTCCGTCGCTTACTACCCGAGATATCTCCGACTCCAGAACCCAGCTGGGAAATTGAGGACGACGCCTCCGATACATCGCGCGTGTCGCATATCTCAGTCAGCTCTGAGCATACGACCTCAAGCGCACAGTTGCAGGCGAAGTCGTTGAACTCGGCTGGCAGACGTAGCAGGCTAACGTCAACGGAGATGGCTGCTGCTCGGGCAGAGCGGGATGTAGAATTGGAGCAGACGATTACCGAGTTAACTCGAAGGGTTGACTCTGAAAGGGTCGCTCGTTTTTCAGTTCGCTCCAATCCTCCAGAGGTTGAAGATCTAACCGCGGAGGAGCTGAGGTCGAGGCTCCAGGACGCTGTGGCTGTAGTCACGTACGTCGCCAAGTTATCCAAAGGCTTAAAAGACACAAGCCAAAAAGCTCTTAAAGTATCCACGACCGCAATACTAGAGCCGGCGGAGGTTCTAGTTGACCGGACTTCCTCCGAGGAGACTGTCCAGCTTCAAGCAGAAAATACTCGCCTGGCAGCCCAGGTAGCAGAGCTCCAGAAGAAGCGATGTGACGATGCTGTCCCCTCTCACAATATTTATGAAGTTTCTTGCTAGTTTATCTTTATCGGCTTCATGAATGAGAATATTTTAGAAACATCATTACAATAAGTGTCACTGTCGCCTTGAAAATACGCCATTTTGATAAACTCACGTGAAAATGTAAGAATGCGCTTCAACAACGCGAATTGACCGATGCTCTATTTTTTCAATACTGTACCTACATCGGAAACGGTACAATACTTAAAAATTTGCATAGTTAACAATAGTTGTGCCTTAACAATGTTCAAGTTAGCCATTGGACCATTGGGTGGCTAAATGGGATAGGACTAACCAATAGTATGGTTTAAAAACCCGAAAACAATGCAGTTCCTGAAGGAATCTTGTATTAAAATAATGAGAGAGACCAATGACAGAGCTGTACAGGTTGCTCAATATTGTTTGGACATGAGTCAATCTACTCGAGAACAAGAAGAAGAAGATTAAAATATTAGGCATGTAGTTTCTTGCTAGTTTAGCCTTATAGGCTACAGCTGACACAAACAAGTAGTTTCCCAACTTGAATTGAATGAAAGTGTTTAAGAAATATCGACGCTATAGGCAAAGTGAATGTTTCATGTGGAGATGACAGACACTGATAATCTTGCAGCATTTTAAAGTCGCTGAAAACGTCATTACATAGAATTGTGCAGCAAACGTAGCTTTAACAATAGCGCCACAATAAGCACAGTGAGTGTTTAATGTGAAAATGACAGAACCGTTGAACTTGCAACATTTGGAAAGTACAAGAAAATGCTTTTCCAGCAACCTGTGCAGGAAGCGTTGCCGTGAAAATAGCGCTACTATGTAACACTCGAGTGAATTAACCGATGTTCTATTGAATATGTCAATACTGTACCCAGATCGGAAACTTGAATTGGTAGAAATAATTGTGCCCTAACAATGTTCATGTTAGACATCAAACAATGTGTAATCATATTAATGCATCAGCTTGACGAATGAACGTAGATTTAATCAGGGATTGTGGAAATAATTATGCCTTCGCAATGTTCTTATTAGCCATTGGAGTATTTGGCAGGATTTAAGGACAAGAAGTCGTGGTTACATTAAAAAAATAAATAACACAAATGAAGGCAGAGAGAATCTTGTATTAAAATAATATGCATGTAGTTTCTTGCTAGTTTAGCCATATAGGCTACAGCTCATACAAACAAGCCGTTTGTGAACTTGAAATAAATGAGAGTAATTGTGGTAATATCATCACAATAAGCACAGTGAATGTTTCAAGTGACAATTACAAAAACTGTTGAGCTTGCAACATTTGGTAAGTTCCAGAAAACGCTATTACAGCAACCTGTAAATAACGCGAGTGAAAATGTGAGAAAGCGCTTCGACAACGCGAATTGACCGATGTTTTATTGAATATTTAAATACTGTACTTACATCGGAAACGGTACAAACACGTTAATTGAATTTGAATTGTTGGAAACAATTATGCCTTAACAAGGTCCATCCGAAATCTTTGCCACAAAATGTTCCATCAAAAGTGCGCGCATGGTAAGCACCGGGACGGAACTAAGTAACTTGTTCTAAATCGTCGCCAAGTTATCCAAATGGAGTGCAGGAGTCACCAGAGCCGTCATTCGCAGTCGTGGTTGCCGGACCCAGTACGTCGGCCCCACCCAGCCAGCAGACTTTGGCACCCGCTCCAGCGCTGTCGAAGAAGGGGAAAGGCAAAGGAAAGCGGAAATTCTCTGCCCCTCAGCCCACACCATCAAACAACACCCGCCGCCGCGTCTGTGTGTCCGCAATAAACTCTGAACGGATTTCATGCTGTTTTCAGCAATAGATTCATGTAAATTATTTACGTAAATTAGTTAAAATATGAAAACAAATGAATAGTTTCTTGCTAGTTTAGCCTTATAGGCTACAGCTTATACAAAAAAGCCGTTTTTGAACTTGAATTTAATGTGAGTATATTCGAAATATCATCACAATAAGCACAGTGAATGTTTAATGTAAAAATGGCAAAAATTGTTGAACTTGCAACATTTGTAAAGTACGAGAAAATGCTATACAGCAACCTGTGCAGGAAGCGTAGCCTTGACTATAGCGCCACTATGTAACACTCCAGTGAATTAACCGATGTTTTATTAAAAAATTTAATTACAGTACCTACAGAGGATACGTTGATTTATTATGAAATGTCAGAAATAATTATGCCTTAACAAGGTCCATGTTAGACATCAGATATCTTTGCCCCAAAATGTTTCATCAACAGTGCGCGCATGGTAAACACCGGGACGGAACTAAGTAACTTGTTCTAAAAGAATATTCACGGAGTTTCTCGCCAGTTTATCTGTATAAACCTTATTCTTGGAACAGTGCACAGAGTTGTGTAAGCCCATAAATTGTTTTTTGTTTTTTTTGCATTCATGTGCAATTGATTGCACGTATTTAAAATGTAAAAACGCTGTCTCCAACAGCAAAACTGGGTTTATTCACCCGCAATAAGTTTATTTGAAATATTTCGGTATTTGCGGTTTGGTGGACACGCGTGACATAGTAAGTCGGCACAGTGAAGACACACTGATCTGTCAGATTATTTTTTATTCATTACACACACTTGTATTATTTTAATTCTTTTAGTTTCTTGCTAGTTTAGCCTTATAGACTACTGCTTATACAAAAAAACCATTCCTGAACTTGAAATCAATGTTAATAAATAAATAAATAAAAATAAAATAAATAAAAATAGTTTATTTCTATAACTTTGCTTATACAATACTATTTAGTTGCCGGAACTGCCCGGGAAGCATGTAGTAATGCTTGTGTTGGGTCGTCCCGCTCTTCCTTAGGTTAGTGTTAGTATTGTAGAAATATCGCCCGAACAGGCACACTGAAAATTGATTGTGAAAATGCCAGAAATTGATGAACTTGCAACATTTGGAAAGTAGGTACGAGAAAATGCTATTACCTACAGCAACCTGTGCAGGAAGCGTAGCCTTGACAATAGCGCCACTATGTAACACTCGAGTAAATTAACCGATGTTCTATTGAATATGTCAATACTGTACCCACATCGGAAACTTGAATTAGTAGAAATAATTGTGCCCTAACAATGTTCATGTTAGCCATTGGACCATTGGGTGGCTAAATGGGATAGGAATAACCAATACGGAACTCAATTACAGAATAAATCTTGTGTTTAAATAGTATGCACGTAGGTTCTTGCTAGTTCGACTTATAGACTACAGCTCATACAAACAAACCGTTTCAGAACTTGGATTGAATGTTAATATTTAAGAAATATCGCCACAACAGGCACTGTGAAAGTTTAATGTGAAAATGACAGAAATTGTTGAACTTGCACAAAAGCCTGTGCAAGTTCAACAATTAGAAGAAACCGATGTTTTATTATTTCAATACTGTACCTGCATCGGAAACGGTACAATACGTAGATTTAATTTGAATTGGTAGAAATAATTGTGCCCTAACAATGTTCATGTAAGACATCAAAAACATATCTATTCAAAAACATCCATAAATAAGAACGTAGATTTAATAAGGAATGGTAGAAATGTTCATAATAGCTATTGCAATATTTGGTCTACTAGGCAACAGGTAACGTCCAGAGCATCGACGCATGATAACCAAGCAAGAGGAAAATGTGTGCAATATTTATGTAGTTTCTTGTTAGTTTAGCCTTATAGACTACAGCTCATACGAACAAGTCGTTTCTGGACTTGAATAGAACGCGAGTATTTTGGAAATATCGCCGCAATAAGTTTAGTAAATGTTTCATGTGAAACTGCTCTTACTTCAACATGAGCAGGAAGTGTAGCGTTGATAATGACGTCAATAAATGCACTTCAATAACGCTGGGTAATTGAAGTTTAAATTATTAAGTATCACAATAATTTTGCCTTTGCAAGGTTCTTGTTAAACATTAGAAAGTTCATAATCGTTATAAATATTTGAAATCTTGCAAGCAAAATATTCTTAACCAATAAAAATGTTGATTTATTTAAATGGATTAAAGAATTGTGTTACTATATAAATGTTCATGTCAGACATTGGACCATTGGGTCAACTGGATACCATTAGTCAGGAGAATGGATGAACAACGAGCGATTATTAATTAAATGGACCAAGCTATAACACGAGAGATACATCTTATGTTAAAATAATATTCATATAGTTTCTTGCTAGTTTAGCCTTATAGGCTGCAGCTCTTACGAACAAGCCAGTTCTGAACATGGATTTTATTAAAGTGTTTAAGAAATATCGCCACAATAGGCAAAGTTAATGTTTCATGAGGAAATGACAGACACTGATAATCTTGCAGCATTGCAAAGTCGCTGAAAACGCCATTACATGAATTGTGCAGCAAGCGTAGCCTTGACTATAGCGCCACTATGTAACACTCGAGTGAATTAACCGATGTTCTATTGAATATTTCAATACTGTACCTACGTCGGAAACTTGAATTGGTAGAAATAATTGTGCCCTAACAATGTTTATGTTAGACATCAAAAAATGTGTGATCATATCAATGCAACAACTTGCACGAATAAGAACGTAGATTGAATCAGGGATTGTAGAAATAATTATGCCTTCACAATGTTCGTAATAGCCATTGGAGTATTTGGCAGGACACCAGGATATAACCTTGTTAAAAAGTTAAACGCAGACAGTCTCAATGCAGCTAATAAAATCTTGTCACAAACAATATTTAAGTAGTTTCTTGCTAGTTTAGCCTTATAGACTATAAGCTCATACAAACAAGCCGTTTCTGAACTTGAATTGAATGAAAGTGTTAAGAAATAGCGCCACAATAAGCACAGTAAATATTTTAAGTGAAAATGACAGAAATTGTTGAACTTGCAACATTTGGAAAGTACGAGAAAATGTATAACAGCAATTTACTCAGAAAGTGTAGCTTTAAAACTAGCGCCACTGTTTAACACTCGAGTGAATTAACCGATGTTTTATTGAATATTTCAATAACTGTACCAACAGATACGTAGATTTATTATGAAATGTCAGAAATAATTGTGCCCTAACAACGTCCATGGACATCATAAATCTTTGCCCCAAAATGTTTCATCAAACACCGGGACGGAACTAAGTAACTTGTTCTAGAAGAATATTCACGGAGTTTCTCGCCAGTTCATCTCTAAAAAGTATTCTTGGAACAGTGCATAGAGTCGTTTTTTTTTACATTATGTGCAAATGATTGCACTTATTTAAAATGTAAGAACGCTGTCTCTAACAGCAAAACTGTGTTTATTCACCCGCAATAAGTTTATTTGAAATAATTAGGGTATTTGCGGTTTGGTGGACACGCGTGACATAGTAAGTCGGCACAGTGAAGACACACTGATCTGTCAAATTATAGTTTATTTATTACACACACTTGTATTATTTTAATTCTTTTAGTTTCTTGCTAGTTTAGCCTTATAGACTACTGCTTATACAAACAAGCCGTTTCTGAACTTGAATTGAATGCGAGTATTTTGGAAATATCGCCGCAATAAGCTAAGTAAATGTTTTATATGAAAATGCTCTGACTGCAACATGAGCAGGAAGTTTAGCGTTGATAATGACGTCACTATACGAGCAACTCTAGTGTGTAAATGCGTTGCAATAACGCTAGGTAATTGAAGTTTAAATTATTAAGTATCACAATAATTTTGCATTTACAAGATTCTTGTTAAACATTCGAAAATTCATAACCATATGAATACAGAATCTTGCAAGCAATACTTTCTAAACGATTAAAAACGTGGATTTATTTGAAAATGGAACAAACAATTCTGCTCTAACAATGTATTTTACGTTACAAACTATATGAAAGAGAACATTTCAGAATGAAATCTTGTGCTGAAATAATAAACAAGTAGTTTCTTGCTAGTTTAGCCTTACAGGCTACAAGCCACATAAACAAGCCGTTTGTGAACCTTTATAGAATTTGCAAATATCGCCACAATAAGCACAGTGAATGTTTAATGTGAAAATGACAGAATCGTTGAACTTGCAACATTTGGAGAGTACGAGGAAATGCTTTTACGACCATCTATAAAGGAAGCGTAGCCTTGACGACAGCGCCACTATGGGAATGTAAGAACGCGCTTCAACAACGCGCATTGACCGATGTTTTATTGAATATTTCAAAACTGTACCTACATCGGCAACGGTACAATACGTAGATTTAATTTGAAATGTCAGAAATAATTGTGCCCTAGCAATGTTCATGTTACATATTAAAAAAATTGTATTCATATCAATGCAAAAACTTGCACGAAGAAGAGTTACAAAATATATACGATGTAAAAATCTTGTGACAAATATTATTTAAGTAGTTTCTTGCTAGCTTGGCCTTACAGGTTACAGCTCATACAAACAAGCCGTTTCTCAACTTAAATTGAATGTTGGCATTGTAGAAATAACACCACAATAGGCACAGTGAATGTTTAATGTGAAAATGATAGAAATTAATGAACTTGCAACATTAAGAAAGTACGAGAAAATGCTATTACAGCAACCTGTGCAGGAAGCGTAGCCTTGAAAATAGCGCCACTATGTAACACTCGAGCGAATTGACCGATGATCTATTGAATATTTCAATACTGTACCCACATCGGAAACTTGAATTGGTAGAAATAATTGTGCCCTAACAATGTTCATGTTAGACATCAAAAAATGTGTAATCATATCAATGCAACAACTTGCACGAATAAGAACGTAGATGTAATCAGGGATACTCGAAATTACAACGATAATAATAGCCATTGGAGTATTTCATATAAACAAACAAGTTTAACAAAATAAAATCTTGTGATTTAATAGTTTCTTGCTAGTTTAGCCTTATAGACTACAGCTCACTCAAACAAGCCATTCCTGAACTTGAAATGAATGTTATTATTGTAGAAATATCGCCACAATAGGCACACTCAACCTGTGCAGGAAGTGTAGCTTTGAAAATAACGCCACTATGAAAAACTTGAGTGAATTTACCGAATATTTCAATAACTGTAGCTACATCGAAAACAGTACAATACCTAGATTTAATTTTAAATGTCAGGAATAATTGTGTCCTAACAAGATCCATGTTAGACATCAGAAATCTTTGCCCCAAAATGTTCCATCAAAAGTGCACGCATGGTAAACACCGGGACGGAACTAAGTTATTTGTTCTCAAAGAATATTCTTGGAACAGTGCACAGAGTCGTGTAAGGTCCACATAATGTGTTCAAGACTTTGCCAATCAGATAACAAGATAACCCTGATTTTAACCTGATGATAAACATTTAAAAATTGAGGTCTTTCGAAATATGGCTAATTTGAGAAAACTGTGTGCAAATAATATTCATCCAGTTTCTTGCTAGTTTATCGTTATAGGCTGCAGTTCGTACAGACAAGAAGTTTCTGACTTGAATAGAATGCGAATATTTTGCAGATATCGCCGCAATAAGCTAAGTAAATGTTTTATATGAAAATGCTCTTACTGCAACATGAGCAGGAAGTGTAGCGTTGATAATGACGTCACTATATGAGAAACTCTAGTGTGTAAAAGCGCTTCAATAACGCTAGGTAATTGAAGTGTAAGTCATTAAGTTTTTCAATAATTGTGCCTTTTCAAGGTTCTTGTTAAACATCAGAAAGTTCGTAATCATATGAGTACAAAATTAGTGAAGAGTAGAGATGTGTTTAAATAATATTTATGTGAGTAGTTTCTTGCTAGTTTAGCCTTAAAGGCTACAGCTTATACAAACAAGCCGTTTCTCAATTTGAATTGAATGATAATATTGTGGAAATATCGCCCTAATAGGCAAACTGAATGTTTAAACTTTAATGTGAAAACGACAGAAATTGTTAAACTTGCAACATTTGTAAAGTACGAGAAAATGCTTGTACAGCAACCTGTGCCGGAAGCATAGCCTTGAAAATAGCGCCACTATGTAACACTCGAGTGAATTGATCGAGGAGAGGACGCAGACGCACATCCATAAGCTCGCCGTCGAAGTGTCGTCGTCACGACGTCGAATAATAACCAAAAGGTCAGAAATCCAAAAGACCGTCGCTTACTACCCGTGATATCTCCGACTCCAGAACCCAGCTGGAAAATTGAGGACGACGCCTCCGATACATCGCGCGTGTCGCATATCTCAGTCAGCTCTGACCATACGACCTCAAGCGCACAGTTGCAGGCGAAGTCGTTGCCCTCGGCTGGCAGACGTAGCAGGCTAACGTTTTATAGGCTTCAGCTCACATAAACAAGCCGTTTCTGAACTTGAAATGAATGTATATTGAAAACATTACATTAAGCACAATAATGGTTTACTGTGAAAATGACACAATAGTTAAACTTGCAACATTTGGAAAATACGAGAAAATGCTATTACAGCAAACTATGCAGAAAGCGTCGCCTTGACAATAGCGCCACTATGTAACACTCGAGCGAATTGACCGATGATCTATTGAACATTTCAATACTGTACCCACATCGGAAACGGTACAAACACGTTGATTGAATTTGAATTGTTAGAAATAATTATGCCTTAACAAGATCCATGTTAGACATCAGAAATCTTTGCCCCAAAATTTTTATTTTTTTTTGCATTCATGGGCTAATGTTTGCACGTATTTAAAATGTAAGAACGCTGTCTCCAACAGCAAAACTGTGTTTATTCACCCGCAATAAGTTTATTTGAAATATTTCGGTCTTTGCGGTTTGGTTGCAAGCGTGACAGTAAGACTTCACAGTGAATATCTGGCGCATAATATTATATACACAACAAACACTTGTGTAAACATAATATTCATTTAGTTTCTTGCTAGTTTAGCCTTATAGGCTGAGACTGCTTATACAAACAAGCCGTTTCTGAACTTGAATAGAATGCGAATATTTTGGAGATATCGCCGCAATAAGTACAGTAAATGTTTCATTTGAAAATGACGAATTGTTGAACTTGCAACACGTGGTAAGTGCGAGAAAATGCTATTACAGCAACACGTGCACAGGAAGCGTAGCCTTGAAAATAGCGCCACTATGAAAAACTCGACTAAATTGACCGATGTTTTATTGAATATTTTAATATTGTACCAACATCGGAAACGGTACAATACGTAGATTTAATTTGAAATGTTAGAAATAATTGTGTCTGAACAAGGTCCATGTCAGACGTCACACGAAATAGTAAGCAATATGCAAAAACTTGCACGAATAAGTTACTGACATGTAAGAAAATACCCGTTGATAAGTATGAATGTTTTGCCATTGCCAATCAGATACTGAGATATGCAGGCACAGCAAACAATTCTGAAGAATCAAACTGTTAGCAAATAATATTCATGTAGTTTCTTGCTAGTTTATCCGTTATAGGCTGCAGTTCATACAGACAAGGAGTTTCTGACTTGAATAGAATGCGAATATTTTGGAGATATCGCCGCAATTAGCTAAGTAAATGTTTTATATGAAAATGCTCTTACTGCAACATGAGCAGGAAGTGTAGCGTTGATAATGACGTCACTATATGAGAAGCTCTAGTGTGTAAATGCGCTTCAATGACGCTAGGTAATTGAAGTTTAAACCATTAAGTAGGTATTACAATAATTATGCCAATTCAAGTTTCTTGTTTAATATTAGATATTCATAGCCGTATCGAAACAAGATCTTGCAAGCAATATCTTCTATGCGAATAAAAATATAGATTTATTTAGTAATGGAAAAAAGAATTGTGTTACTATATAAATGTTCATGTCAGACATTGGACCATTGGGTCAACTGGATACCATTGGTCAGGAGAATGGATGAACAACGAGCACCGATTAATTAAATGGACCAAGCTATAACAGGAGAGATATATCTTATGTTAAAAAAATATTCATATAGTTTCTTGCTAGTTTAGCCTTATAGGCTGCAGCTCATACGAACAAGCCAGTTCTGAGCTTGGATTTTATGAAAGTGCTAAAGAAATATCGCCATAATAGGCACCGTGAATATAACAAGTGACAGTGACAGAAATCGTTGAACTTGCAACATTTGGAAAGTACGAGAAAATGCTATTACAGCAACCTATGCAGGAAGCATAGCCTTTAAAATAACGCCACTATGACACACTCGAGTAAATTAACCGATGTTTTATTAAATATTTCAATACTGTACCTGTCGGAAACTGTGAAATACTTAGATTTAATTTGAATTGGTAGAAATAATTACGCCTTTACAAGGTTCACGTTAGATATCAGAAAATTCGTAACCATACGAATTCGCCAACATTCATACAAAAAGAAAAAATCTTGTGTTAAAATAATTTACGTAGTTTCTTGCTAGTTTAGCGTTATAGGCTACAGCTCATACAAACAAGCCGTTTGTGAACTTGAAATAAATGAGAGTAATTGTGGTAATATCATCACATTGCGCACAGTGAATGTTTCAATTGACAATTACAAAAAATGTTGAGCTTGCAACATTTGATAAGTTCGAAAAAACGCTATTACAGCAACCTGTAAATAACGCGAGTGAAAATGTGAGAAAGTACTTCGACAACGCGAATTGACCGATGTTTTATTGAATATTTAAATACTGTACTTACATCGGAAACGGTACAAACACGTTAATTGAATTTGAATTGTTGGTAACAATTATGCCTTAACAAGGTCCATCCGAAATCTTTGCCTCCAAATGTTCCATCAAAAGTGCGCGCATGGTAAACACCGGGACGGAACTAAGTAACTTGTTCTAAAAGAATATTCACGGAGTTTCTCGCCAGTTCATCTCTATAAACCTTATTCTTGGAACAGTGCACAGAGTTGTGTAAGGCCCACAAATTGTTTTTTGTTTTTTTTGCATTCATGTGCAATTGATTGCACGTATTTAAAATGTAAAAACGCTGTCTCCAACAGCAAAACTGGGTTTATTCGCCCGCAATAAGTTTATTTGAAATAATTAGGGTATTTGCGGTTTGGTGGACACGCGTGACATAGTAAGTCGGCACAGTGAAGACACACTGATCTGTCAGATTATTGTTTATTCATTACACACACTTGTATTATTTTAATTCTTTTAGTTTCTTGCAAGTTTAGCCTTATAGACTACTGCTTATACAAACAAGCCGTTTCTGAACTTGACTAGAATGCGAACATTCTGAAAATACCGTCGCAATAAGTACAGTGAATGTTTCTTTTGAAAATGACAGAATCGTTGAACTTGCAACATTTGGAAAGTGCGAGAAAATGCTATTACAGCAACATGTGCACAGGAAGCGTAGCCTTGAAAATAGCGCCACTATGAAAAACTCGACTAAATTGACCGATGTTACATTGAATATTTCAATACTGTACCTACATCGGAAACGGTACAATACGTAGATTTAATTTGAAATGTTAGAAATAATTGTGTCTGAACAAGGTCCATGTTAGACGTCACACGAAATAGTAAGCAATATGCAAAAACATGCACGAATAAGTTACTGACATGTAAGAAAATACCCGTTGATAAGTATGAATGTTTTGCCATTGTCAATCAGATACTGAGATATGCAGGCACAGCAAACAATTCTGAAGAATCAAACTGTTAGCAAATAATATTCATGTAGTTTCTTGCTAGTTTATCCGTTATAGGCTGCAGTGCAGTGACTTGAATAGAATGCGAATATTTTGGAGATATCGCCGCAATTAGCTAAGTAAATGTTTTATATGAAAATGATCTTACTGCAACATGAGCAGGAAGTGTAGCGTTGATAATGACGTCACTATATGAGAAGCTCTAGTGTGTAAATGCGCTTCAATGACGCTAGGTAATTGAAGTTTAAATAATTAATTATCACAATAATTTTGCCTTTGCAAGGTTCTTGTTTAACATTAGATATTCATAACCGTATCGAAACAAGATCTTGCAAGCAATATCTTCTATGCGAATAAAAATATAGATTTATATAGAAATGGAAAAAAGAATTGTGTTACTATATAAATGTTCATGTCAGACATTGGACCACTGGGTCAACTGGATACCATTGGTCAGGAGAATGGATGAACAACGAGCACCGATTAATTAAATGGACCAAGCTATAACAGGAGAGATATACCTTATGTTAAAAATATATTCATATAGTTTCTTGCTAGTTTAGCCTTATAGGCTGCAGCTCATACGAACAAGCCAGTTCTGAGCTTGGATTTTATGAAAGTGCTAAAGAAATATCGCCACAATAGGCACCGTGAATATGAGTGACAGTGACAGAAATCGTTGAACTTGCAACATTTGGAAAGTACGAGAAAATGCTATTACAGCAACCTGTGCAGGTAGCATAGCCTTTAAAATAACGCCACTATGACACACTCGAGTAAATTAACCTATGTTTTAATAAATATTTCAATACTGTACCTGTCGGAAACTGTGAAATACGTAGATTTAATTTTAAATGTCAGAAATAATTATGCCTTTACAAGGTTCACATTAGATATCAGGAAATTCGTAACCATATAAGTGCATTTTGAAACAGAGATAATCTTATGTTAAAATAATTCATGTGGTTTCTTGCTAGTTTAGCCATATAGGCTACAGCTCATACAAACAAGCCGTTTGTGAACTTGAAATTAATGTATTTTGAAAACATCATCACATTAAGCATAGTAATTGTTTAATGTGAGAATGACAAAATCGTTGAACTTGCAACATTTGGAAAGTACGAGAAAATGCTATTACAGCAACCTGTAAAAAACGTGAGTGAAAATGTGAGAATGCGCATCGACAACGCGAACAGACCGATGTTTTAGTGAATATTTCAACAACTATACCTTCATCGGAAACGTACAATACGTAGATTCAACTTTAGATAAATAATTTTGTCTTAACAAGGTCCATATTAGACATTAGAAAATTCGTAATCGTATGAATGCAATACATTCTATACGAATAAAACGTCGATTAAAATAGAAATGGAAGAAATAATTATGCCCTAATAAATGTTAATTTTAGCCATACGATCCTTGATACACACTCGTGGCTAATACATAATACAAAATTCCGAAGAATATAAATGGAGAAAGATAAAAAGATAATTAAGATATCTTGTGTTTATTTATTTATTTACTGTTTGTTAACTGTTTGTTTTCTTTGGGAAATAAACAGTTACACAAAGGTTTCTTAATTAACAATCCTTAGTATCAAAAGTATACCCAAATTAAAAAAAAAATATAATATTACAATAATATTCATATAGTTTCTTGCTAGTTTAGCCATATAGGCTATAGCTCATACAAACAAGCCGTTTGTGAACTTGAAATTAATGTATTTTGAAAACATCATCACATTAAGCACAGTAATTGTTTAATGTGATAATGACAGAATCGTTGAACTTGCAACATTTGTAAAGTACGAGAAAATGCTTTTACAACCATCTGTAAAGGAAGCGTAGCCTTGACGACAGCGCCACTATGGGAATGTAAGAACGCGCTTCAACAACGCGAATTGACCGATGTTTTATTGAATATTTTAAAACTGTACCTACATCGGCAACGGTGGGTACAATAAGTGGATTTAAGTTGAAATGTTAGAAATAATTGTGCCCTAGCAATGTTCATGTTACATATATAAAAATTGTATTCATATCAATGCAGCAAGTTCATAATAGCCATTGGAGTATTTGGCCAACTAAGCAACAGGTAACGTCCAGAGCATCGACGCATGATAACAAAGCAAGAGGGGAATGTGTGCAATCAGTATTCATGTAGTTTCTTGCTAGTTTAGCCTTACAGGCTACAGCTCATACAAACGAGCCGTTTCTCAACTTGAATTGAATGTTAGCTTTGTAGAAATATCGCCACAGTGAATGTTTAATGTTAAAATTACAAAAATTGTTGAACTTGCAACATTTAGAAAGCACGAGAAAGTGCTTTAACAGCAACGTGCTCAGAAAGTGTAGCTTTAAAATTAGCGCCACTGAGAAAATGTGAGAATGCGCTTCAACAACGCGAATTGACCGAAGTAATATTATCTATATCGGACATGGTACAATACGTCGATTTAATTTGAATTTGTTGAAATAATTGTGCCCTAGCAATGTGCGCCAACCATTTAACTCTAGATAATTTGCCACTGGAGGTACATTGTCATGACCCTAGAGATAAGAAAGGTAAGCAAAACCAAACCAGAAATTGATGTGTTGTAATAATATTCAAGTAGTTTCTTGCTAGTTTAGCCTTATAGGCTACAGCTGATACAAATAAACCGTTTCTGAACTTGTAGTACGAGAAAATGTTTTTACAGAAACCTGTGCAGGAAGTGTAGCCTTGACTATAGCGCCACTATGTAACACTCGAGTGAATTAACCGATGTTCTATTGAATATGTCAATACTGTACCCACATCGGAAACTTGAATTAGTAGAAATAATTGTGCCCTAACAATGTTCATGTTAGACCTCAAAAAATGTGTAATCATATCAATACAACAACTTGCACGAATAAGAACGTAGATTGAATCAGGGATTGTTGAACTAATTATGCATTCACCATGTTCATAATAGCCATTGGAATAATTGGCAGGACACCAGGATATAACCGTGTTAAAAAGTTAACCGCAGATAGTCTCGAAAGTTATAATAAAACTAAACCTTTATTGTGACAAATGATATTTAAGTCGTTTCTTGATAGCTTAGCCTTATAGACTACAGCTCATACAAACAAGCCGTTTCTGAACTTGACTCAATCGACAGTATTTTGGATATATCGCCACAATAAGCACAATGAAAATGCTCTTACTGCAACATGAGCAGGAAGTGTAGCGTTGATAATGACGTCACTATACGAGCAACTCTAGTGTGTAAATGCGTTGCAATAACGCTAGGTAATTGAAGTTTAAATCATTAAGTATTACAATAATTGTGCCTTACATCAGAAAGTTCGTAATCATTTGAGTAGGTACAAAATAGCCGACGAATATGATGTGTTTAAATAATATTTATGTGAGTAGTTTCTTGCTAGTTTAGCCTTATAGACTACAGTTCCTATAAACCAGCCATTTCTGAACTTGAAATAAATGAGAGTATTGTGGTAATATCATCACAATAAGCACAGTGAATGTTTCAAGTGACAATTACAAAAAATGTTGTGCTTGCAACATTTGGAAAGTACGAGAAAATGCTATACAGCAACCTGTGCAGGAAGCGTAGCGTTGAATATAGCGCCACTGTGTAACACTCGAGTGAATTCACCGATGTTTTATTGAATATTTCAATAACTATACCTACAGAGGATACGTAGATTTATTATGAAATGTTAGAAATAATTGTGCCCTAACAACGTCCACGTTCGACATCAGAAATCTTTGCCCCGAAATGTTTCATCAAACACCGGGACGGAACTAAGTAACTTGTTCTAGAAGAATATTCACGGAGTTTCTCGCCAGTTCATCTCTAAAAAGTATTCTTGAAACAGTGCACAGAGTCGTTTTTTTTTTTTACATTATGTGCAAATGATTGCACGTATTTAAAATGTAAAAACGCTGTCTCCAACAGCAAAACTGGGTTTATTCACCCGCAATAAGTTTATTTGAAATAATTAGGGTATTTGCGGTTTGGTGGACACGCGTGACATAGTAAGTCGGCACAGTGAAGACACACTGATCTGTCAGATTATAGTTTATTCATTACACACACTTGTATTATTTTAATTCTTTTAGTTTCTTGCTAGTTTAGCCTTATAGACTACTGCTTATACAAACAAGCCGTTTCTGAACTTGAATTGAATGATATTATTGTAGAAATATCGCCACAGTGAATGTTTAATGTGAAAATGATAGAAATTGTTGAACTTGCAATATTTAGAAAGTACGAGAAAATGCTATTACAGCAACCTGTGCTGGAAGCGCAGCCTTGAAAATAGCGCCACTATGTAACACTCGAGTGAATTGACCGATGTTTTATTAAACATTTTAATACTGTACCTATATCGGAAACGGTACAATACATAGATTGAATTCGAAACGTTAGAAATTATTGTGTCTTTACAAGGTTCACGTTGATATCAGAAAATTCGTAACCATATGAATAGAACATTTTAAATGCATGATCACTCTTAAAACACATCAAAAAGAAAATTCTTTGTTAAAATGGTAATCATGTAGTTTCTTGCTAGTTTAGCCTTACAGGCTACAGCTCATACAAACAAGCCGTTTCTGAACTTGAAATTGAATGTGAGTATTTTAGCAACAAAACCACAATAGGCAAAGTGAATGTTCAATGTAAAAACGACTGAAATTGTTGAAGTTGCAACATTTAGAAAGTACGAGAAAATGCTAGTACAAGCAATTATAAAATGCTATTAGCAACCTGTGCAGGAAGCGTAGCCTTGAAAATAGCGCCACCATGAAAATGAGAGAATGCGTAACAAGTATGTAAATCATTGCAAAACCTAGTACAAGTTCTATCTTGCTACTAATATTCAAGTACTTATAGGCTACAGCTCAGACCGGCAAGCCATTGCTGAACTCTGAACGAGAGTAATTTGGAAACATCGTTACTATAAGTGTCGTCTTGAAAATACGCCATTTTGATAAACTCACGTGAAAATGTAAGAATGCGCTTCAACAACGCGAATTGACCGATGTTTTATTGAATATATCAAAACTGTACAAACATCGGTAACGGTACAACACGTAGTTTTAATTTAAATGTTAGAAATAATTCTGCCCTAACAATGTTCATGTTAGCCATTGGACCATTGGGTGGCTAAATGGGATAGGAAAAACCCATAAGGAACTCAATTACAGAATAAATCTTGTGTTTAAATAGTATGCACATAGTTTCTTGCTAGTTTAGACTTATAGATTACAGCTCATACAAACAAGCCGTTTCAGAACTTGGTTTGAATGTTAATATTTAAGAAATATCGCCACAACAGGCACAGTGAAAGTTTAATGTGAAAATGACAGAAATTGTTGAACTTGCACAAAAGCCTGTGCAATTTCAACAATTAGAAGAAACCGATGTTTTATTATTTCAATACTGTACCTGCATCGGAAACGGTACAATACGTAGATTTAATTTGAATTGTAGAAATAATTGTGCCCTAAGTAAGACATCACAAAACATCAATTCAAAAACATTCATGAATAAGAACGTAGTTTTAATAAGGAATGGTAGAAATGTTCATAATAGCTATTGCAATATTTGGTCTACTAGGCAACAGGTAACGTACAGAGCAGAGGCGAATGATAACCAAGCAAGAGGAGAATGTGTGCAATCAGTATTCATGTAGTTTCTTGTTAGTTTAGCCTTATAGACTACAGCTCATACGAACAAGGCTTTTCTGGACTTGAATAGAACGCGAGTATTTTGGAAATATTGCCGCAATAAGCTTAGTAAATGTTTCATGTGAAACTGCTCTTACTTCAACATGAGCAGGAAGTGTAGCGTTGATAATGACGTCAATAAATGCACTTCAATAACGCTGGGTAATTGAAGTTTAAATTATTAAGTATCACAATAATTTTGCCTTTGCAAGGTTCTTGTTAAACATTAGAAAGTTCATAATCGTTATAAATATTTAAAATCTTGCAAGCAATATATTCTTAACCAATAAAAATGTAGATTTATTTAGAAATGGATTAAAGAATTGTGTTACTATATAAATGTTCATGTCAGACATTGGACCATTGGGTCAACTGGATACCATTGGTCAGGAGAATGGATGAACAACGAGCACCGATTAATGTAATGGACCAAGCTATAACACGAGAGATATATCTTATGTTAAAATAATATTCATATAGTTTCTTGTTAGTTTAGCCTTATAGGCTGCAGCTCTTACGAACAAGCCAGTTCTGAACTTGGATTTTATTAAAGTGTTTAAGAAATATCGCCACAATAGGCACAGTGTATAAAACAAGTGAAAATGACAAAAATCGTTGAACTTGCAACATTTGGAAAGTACGAGAAAATGCTATTACAGCAACCTGTGCAGGAAGCGTAGCCTTGAAAATAGCGCTACTATGTAACACTCGAGTGAATTAACCGATGATCTATTGAATATTTCAATACTGTACCCACATCGGAAACTTGAATTGGTAGAAATAATTGTGCTCTAACAATGTTCATGTTAGACACCAAAAAATGTGTGATCATATCAATGCAACAACTTGCACGAACAAAGTAACTTGTTCTAAAAGAATATTCACGGAGTTTCTCGCCAGTTCATCTTTATAAACCTTATTCTTGGAACAGTGCACAGAGTTGTGTAAGGTCCACAAAATGTTTTCAAGACTTTGCCAATCAGATAACAAGATAACCCTGATTTTAACCTGATGATAAACATTTAAAAATTGAGGTCTTTCGAAATATGGCTAATTTGAGAAAACTGTGTGCAAATAATATTCATCCAGTTTCTTGCTAGTTTATCGTTATAGGCTGCAGTTCGTACAGACAAGAAGTTTCTGACTTGAATAGAATGCGAATATTTTGCAGATATCGCCGCAATAAGCTAAGTAAATGTTTTATATGAAAATGCTCTTACTGCAACATGAGCAGGAAGTGTAGCGTTGATAATGACGTCACACTATGAGAAACTTTAGTGTGTAAATACGCTTCAATAACGCTCATTGAACTTTAAGTTATTAAGTATCTCAATAATTGTGCCTTTGCAAGGTTCTTGTTAAACATTAGAAAATTTATAGACAATGAATAAGAAATTTTGCAAGCAATATTTTCCAAAAGAATAAAAATGTTGATTTGTTAAGAAATGGAAGAAATAATTGTGTTATTATAATAAACGTTCATGTTAGACATTGGACGATTGGGTCAACTGGATAGGTACAATCCATTCGACATTAATATTAAAATCTGGTGTTATAATAATATTCATGTAGTTTCTTGCTAGTTTAGCCATATAGGCTACAGCTCATACAAACAAGCCGTTTGTGAACTTGAAATAAATTAGAGTATTGTGGTAATATCATCACAATAGGCACAGTGAATGTTTCTAGTGACAATTACAAAAAATGTTAAGTTTGCAACATTTGGTAAGTTCGAGAAAACGCTATTACAGCAACCTGTTAAAAACGCGAGTGAAAATGTAAGAAAACGCATCGACAACGCGATTTGACCGATGTTTTATTGAATATTTCAATACTGTACCTACATCGGAAACAGTACAATAAGTAGATTGAATTTGAATTGGTAGGAATAATTGTGCCCTAACAACGTTCATGTAAGACATCAAAAACATATCTATTCAAAAACTTCCATTATTTAGAATGTAGATTAAATAAGGAATGGTAAAAATAATTACTTATTCCTTCACAATGTTCATAATAGTCATTGGAATATTTGGTCTAATAGGCAACTGGTAACGTCCAGAGCAGAGGCGAATGATCACAAAACAGGAAAAACCTGTGTGCAAATAGTATTCAAGCAGTTTCTTGCTAGTTTACCCTTATAGACTACAGCTAATACAAACAAGCCGTTTCTAAACTTAAATTGGATGAAAGTGTTTAAGAAATATCGCCACAATAGGCATAGTGAATGCATCCCGTGAAAATGACAGACATTGATAATCCTGCAACATTGTAAAGTCGCTGAAAACGCCATTACATGAATTGTGCAGCAAGCGTAGCCTTGACTATAGCGCCACTTTGTAACACTCGAGTAAATTAACCGATGTTTTACTAAATATTTCAATACTGTACCTGTCGGAAACTGTGAAATACTTAGATTTAATTTGAATTGGTAGAAATAATTACGCCTTTACAAGGTTCACGTTAGATATCAGAAAATTCGTAACCATACGAATTCGCCAACATTCATACAAAAAGAAAAAATCTTGTGTTAAAATAATTTATGTAGTTTCTTGCTAGTTTAGCGTTATAGGCTACAGCTCATACAAACAAGCCGTTTGTGAACTTGAAATAAATGAGAGTAATTGTGGTAATATCATCACATTGCGCACAGTGAATGTTTCAATTGACAATTACAAAAAATGTTGAGCTTGCAACATTTGATAAGTTCGAAAAAACGCTATTACAGCAACCTGTAAATAACGCGAGTGAAAATGTGAGAAAGTACTTTGACAACGCGAATTGACCGATGTTTTATTGAATATTTAAATACTGTACTTACATCGGAAACGGTACAAACACGTTAATTGAATTTGAATTGTTGGTAACAATTATGCCTTAACAAGGTCCATCCGAAATCTTTGCCTCCAAATGTTCCATCAAAAGTGCGCGCATGGTAAACACCGGGACGGAACTAAGTAACTGGTTCTAAAAGAATATTCACGGAGTTTCTCGCCAGTTCATCTCTATAAACCTTATTCATGGAACAGTGCACAGAGTCGTGTAAGGCCCACAAATTGTTTTTTTTTTTCGCATTAATGTGCAAATGATTGCACGTATTTAAAATGTAAGAACGCTGTCTCCAACAGCAAAACTGTGTTTATTCGCCCGCAATAAGTTTATTTGAAATAATTAGGGTATTTGCGGTTTGGTGGACACGCGTGACATAGTAAGTCGGCACAGTGAAGACACACTGATCTGTCAGATTATAGTTTATTTATTACACACACTTGTATTATTTTAATTCTTTTAGTTTCTTGCAAGTTTAGCTTTATAGACTACTGCTTATACAAACAAGCCGTTTCTGAACTTGAATTGAATGATATTATTGTAGAAATATCGCCACAGTGAAAGTTTAATGTGAAAATGATATAAATTGTTGAACTTGCAACATTTAGAAAGTACGAGAAAATGCTATTACAGCAACCTGTGCTGGAAGCGCAGCCTTGAAAATAGCGCCACTATGTAACACTCGAGTGAATTGACCGATGTTTTATTGAACATTTTAATACTGTACCTATATCGGAAACGGTACAATACATAGATTGATTTCGAAACGTTAGAAATATATGTGTCTTTACAAGGGTTACGTTAGATATCAGAAAATTCGTAACACTATATAACAATCCGAAACAAAACTAATAATCATGTAGTTTCTTGCTAGTTTAACCTTATAGACTACAGCTCATACAACCAAGCCGTTTCTCAACTTGAATTTGATGATAGTATTGTAGAAATATCGCCACAATAGGCACAGTGAATGTTTAAAGTGAAAATGACAGTAATTGTTGAATTTGCAACATTCAATAAATGACGTAAGCGTCTTTCGCGATCCTCGACTGGTGCCGGCCCGCCACCTCGAGCCTCCTTTGGTCAGGGGCCTCCCCCCTCGACGTCAGAGAGGGGCGCACGTGGAACACTACGCGCCGCCGCCTCGGGTCCAGTTAACGGACGTCCCCTAGTGTGCCGCCTAGACATTGGACCATTGGGTCAACCATTACTTTAAAAAAAGAAAACCAACAGAAGTACATCTTGTGTTAAATAGTATGCATTTAATTTCTTGCTAGTTCAGCCTTACAGGCTTAACATACAAACGAGCCGTTTCTTAACTTGAATTTAACGTCAGTATGTTGCAAATATCACCACAATAAGCACAGTGAATGTTTAGATAATGTAAATGTAATGTTATGAATATCTTAATAAGTGTACCTACATCGGAAACTGTATAGTACGTATATTTAATTTGAAAGTACGAGAAAATGCTATTACAGCAACCTATGTCGGAAGCGTGGCCTTGAAAATAGCGCCACTATGTAACACTCGAGTGAATTGACCGATGTTTTACTAAATATTTCAATAACTGTACCTACATCGGAATCGGTACATTACATAGATTTAATTTTGAAATGTTAGAAATAATTGTGTCTGAACAAGGTCCATGTTAGACGTCAGACAAAATTGTAAGCAATATGCAAAAACATGCACGAATAAGAACATAGGTTTCATCAAGAATTTTAGAAATAACTGCTTGAGCCGTCTGCCATTCAATTTTAACCCTTGGATTATTTTTTAAATTAAGCAACAGGTAACGTCCAGAGCAGAGGCGAATGATCACGAAACAGGAAAAAACTGTGTGCAAATAGTATTCAAGCAGTTTCTTGCTAGTTCAGCCTTATAGGCTACAGCTTATACAAACAAGCCGTTTCTCAATTTGAATTGAATGAAATACAAATAGGTACAGTATTGTGGAAATATCGCCCTAATAGGCACAGTGAATGTTTAAACTTTAATGTGACAACGACAGAAATTGTTGCAACATTTGGTAAGTAAGAGAAAATGCTATTAGAACAACCTGTGCAGGTAGCGATGGTTTTTGCATTTTTTTTTAATGTTTTAAATCAAGTGAATTGACCGATGTTTTATTGAATACATTAATTACCCATTTAGTTATAAAATAAAATGGGTTTTCTTTTGACCCTAATTTAGGTCAGAGAGAACAACAAACGAAAAGTCTGGAAAAATATCTTGTGTTAAAATAATATGCATGTAGTTTCTTGCTAGTTTAGCCATATAGGCTACAGCTCATACAAACAAGCCGTTTGTGAACTTGAAATAAATGAGAGTAATTGTGGTAATATCATCACATTGCGCACAGTGAATGTTTTAATTGACAATTACAAAAAATGTTGAGCTTGCAACATTTGGTAAGTTCGAAAAAACGCTATTACAGCTGTAAATAACGCGAGTGAAAATGTGAGAAAGCGCTTCGACAACGCGAATTGACCGATGTTTTATTGAATATTTAAATACTGTACTTACATCGGAAACGGTACAAACACGTTAATTGAATTTGAATTGTTGGAAACAATTATGCCTTAACAAGGTCCATCCGAAATCTTTGCCTCGAAATGTTCCATCAAAAGTGCACGCATGGTAAACACCGGGACGGAACTAAGTAACTTGTTCTAAATCGTCGCCAAGTTATCCAAAGGATTAAAAGGAACAAGCCAAAAAGCTCTAAAAGTTGCCTCGACCGCAATACTAGAGGCGGCGGAGGTTCTAGTTGACCGGACTTCCTCCGAGGAGACTGTCCGGCTTAAAGCAGAAAATACTCGCCTGGCAGCCCAGGTAGCAGAGCTCCAGAAGAAGCGAAGTGACGATGCGGTCCCCTCTCACGGTAGAGCCCAATCAGAGCTGGCTTGCCTGGTCGGTAGGGAAATGGTGAGCGTTAGCGCTGGCGTTTCCGCTCTGGAGGGCAGAGTCTTGCGCCTACCACTGGCTGCAGACAGGAGGCAGATGGGAGCGCAGGAGTCACCAGAGCCGACATTCGCAGCCGTGGTTGCCGGACCCAGTACGTCGGCCCCACCCAGCCAGCAGAGTTTGGCGCCCGCTCTAGCGCTGTCGAAGAAGGGGAAAGGCAAAGGAAAGCGGAAATCCTCTGCCCCTCAGCCCACACTATCAAACAACACCCGCCGCCGCGTCTGTGTGTCCGCAATAAACTCTGAACGGATTTCATGCTGTTTTCAGCAATAGATTCATGAGGAATACATTAGGTACTATACCAAGTTTTACGAAAATTAGTTAAAATATGAAAACAAATGAATAGTTTCTTGCTAGTTCGACTTATAGGCTACAGCTCATACAAACAAGCCGTTTCAGATCTTGGATTGAATGTTAATATTTAAGAAATATCGCCACAACAGGCACAGTGAAAGTTTAATGTGAAAATGACAGAAATTGTTGAACTTGCACAAAAGCCTGTGCAAGTTCAACAATTAGAAGAAACCGATGTTTTATTATTTCAATACTGTACCTTCATCGGAAACGGTACAATACATAGATTTAATTTGAATTTGAATTGGTAGAAATAATTGTGCCCTAACAATGTTCATGTAAGACATCAAAAACATATCTATTCAAAAACATCCATGAATAAGAACGTAGATTTAATAAGGAATGGTAGAAATGTTCATAATAGCTATTGCAATATTTGGTCTACTAGGCAACAGGTAACGTACAGAGCAGAGGCGAATGATAACCAAGCAAGAGGAGAATGTGTGCAATCAGTATTCATGTAGTTTCTTGCTAGTTTAGCCTTATAGGCTACAGCTCATACAAACGAGCCGTTTCTCAACTTGAATTGAATGTTAGCATTGTAGAAATATCGCCACAATAGGCACAGTGAATGTTCAATGTGAAAATGACAGAAATTGTTGAACTTGCTACATTTGTAAAGTACGAGAAAACGCTATTACAGCAACGTGTAAAAAACGCGAGTAAAAATGTGAGAATGCGCTTCAACAAAGCGAATTGACCGATGATTTATTGGTTATTTCAATAAACGTTCCTACATCGGAAACAGTACAAAACGTAGTTTTAATTTGAATCCTTTGAAATAATTATAACGATATCAAAACAGTACAAACATCCGTATTGGTACAATACGTAGATATAATTTAAATATAAGAAATAATTCTGCCCTAACGATGTTCATGTTAGCCATTGGACCATTGGGTGGCTAAATGGGATATGACTAACAAATACGGAACTCAATTACAGAATAAATCTTGTGTTTAAATAGTATGCACATAGTTTCTTGCTAGTTCGGACTACAGCTCATACAAACAAGCCGTTTCAGAACTTGGATTGAATGTTAATATTTAAGAAATATCGCCACAACAGGCACTGTGAAAGTTAAATGTGAAAATGACAGAAATTGTTGAACTTGCACAAAAGCCTGTGCAAGTTCAACAATTAGAAGAAACCGATGTTTTATTATTTCAATACTGTACCTGCATCGGAAACGGTACAATACGTAGATTTAATTTGAATTGGTAGAAATAATTGTGCCCTAACAATGTTCATGTAAGACATCAAAAACATATCTATTCAAAAACATCCATGAATAAGAACGTAGATTTAATAAGGAATGGTAGAAATGTTCATAATAGCTATTGCAATATTTGGTCTACTAGGCAACAGGTAACGTCCAGAGCATCGACGCATGATAACCAAGCAAGAGGAAAATGTGTGCAATATTCATGTAGTTTCTTGTTAGTTTAGCCTTATAGACTACAGCTCATACGAACAAGTCGTTTCTGGACTTGAATAGAACGCGAGTATTTTGGAAATATCGCCGCAATAAGCTTAGTAAATGTTTCATGTGAAAATGCTCTTACTTCAACATGAGCAGGAAGTGTAGCGTTGATAATGACGTCACCATAAGAGAAACTCTAGTGTATAAATGCGCTTCAATAACGCTAGGTAATTTAAGTTTAAATTATTAAGTATCACAATAATTATGCCTATTCAAGTTTCTTGTTTAACATTAGATATTCATAACCGTATCGAAACAAGATCTTGCAAGCAATATCATCTATACGAATAAAAATATAAGGTGGGTGGACCATGGAAGGCCATGCTCCTTCGAAGGCCAATGATTAAAATTTCGTAGTTATTGCCATGTGATGACAAATTCCTTCTATTTACATAAACACCCATCGAACTGGAAATCACAGACGCGGCAGTGAATCGTTTGCGCTACTATTTTGGCCGAACGGGCCCTCGTATCATTGATATCGGAAATCGGCGACGTTAAAATAAGGTGGGTGTACCATAGAAGGCCACTCTAACAAATAAACAGTTATTATTCGTTTATTTACTGGATAAATGAAACGAACAAATATTTAAGTAATACTTTGTTTTATTACGTAACATATAAACCATTTCTTTTTATTGTAGATTTAATCGCTATTTATTAATTTTTAGAGTTAAATGACTGATTTATTATAATGGCCTTCTAAGGAGCCTTGTTTCTAGCAAGGCCATTTGGAAGAGTTTAATGAAACTTAAGTTCAATCAATATTGATCAAATTTGAAATTCAAAAAAGTGGTTTATATGTTACGTAATAAAACAAATTATTAATTAAATATTTGTTAGTTTTATTTATCTAGTAAATAAACGAATAATAACTGTTTATTTGTTAGAGTGGCCTTCCATGGTACACCCACCTTAGATTTATTTAGAAATGGAAAAAAGAATTGTGTTACTATATAAATGTTTATGTCAATCACGTAACTCGAGAGAGATATATCTTATGTTAAAATAATATTCATATAGTTTCTTGCTAGTTTAGCCTTATAGGCTACAGCTCATACAAGTAAGCCATTTGTGAACTTGAAATTAATGTATTTTGAAAACATCATCACATTAAGCACAAATTGTTTAATGTGAAAATTACAGAAATCCTGTGCAGGAAGCGTAGACTTGATAATAGCGCCACTATGAAAGAGGTGTGAATGCGCTTCAACTACGCGAATAGACCGATGTTTTAATAAATATTTTAATAAGTGTATCTACATCGGAAACTGTACAATACGTATATTTAATTTGAAAGTACGAGAAAATGCTATTACAGCAACCTATGTCGGAAGCGTGGCCTTGAAAATAGCGCCACTGTGAAAAACTCGAGGGAATCGACCGACGTTTTATTGAATATTTTAATAAGTGTACCTACAGTGCTTTAACTATGCTCATGTTAACCATTGGAACATTAAGTCAAAAGAAGCGTAAGACAGGTAACAAAATCTTGCGTTAAAATGATATTCAAATGGTTTCTTGCTAGTTTAGCCTTATAGGCTACAGCTGACACAAACAAGCCGTTTCTCAACTTGAGTTGAGTTTTATCTTTGAAGAAATATCGCCACAATAGGCACACTCAACCTGTGCAGGAAGTGCAGCTTTGAAAATAACGCCACAATGTAGAATTTGAGTGAATTTACCGATGGTTTATTGAATATTTCAATAACTATAGCTACATCGGAAACAGTACAATACGTAGATTTAATTTGAAACTGTATAAATAATCGTGACCACTGAACCATTAGGTAGTGACACACAGAGGGTCGTCAGCGCCCTGCGGGTCCAGTACAACAATGCTTTCAGGTTGCTGATGGGACTGCCTCGCTATTGCAACGCCTCAGCGATGTAGAGGCAGATGGCTTCCATGCCATACTCCGTAAGCGAGCGGCATCGCTGATGGCAGGGTGAGGGACAGTTCCAACAGCTGCCTGAGGGTTATTGCTGAGAAAATAGAAACTCCTCTATGGAGGCATTGGATACTTATCAATATTAAACAGTACCTTTCGTATAATGTACTAACAAAGATTCCTCATTGACTGCGGGAAAACACACACGTTGTGTTTCGACTAAAAAACGCGAGTGCGGCGCACACACACCGTATGTGTTTTTCTATGGCGAACTCACGAACAATGGTAGCTAGCCGCACTCGCGTTTGGCGGAGCGAATGTTCGCCCGCAGTCATCGGGTTAAGCTCTTTTGTATTTACTAATACTATGATTATGGATACACTAGACTGAAAAAAAGAAATTTAATTGAATTAGGTGGTTAAACACAATCGGAATTACGATATCAATAGTTTAAAACAAGGAGTAGTTTCTTGCTAGTTTAGCCTTATAGACTGCAGCTCATACAAACAAGCAATTTCTGAATTTAAATTGAATGTGAGTATATTGGATATATTGTCACAATAAGCACAGTAATTGTTTAATGTGAAAATAACAGAAATTTCAACAATTTCTGTTGCACCTTGCAACATTTAGAAAGTCGAAAAAATGCTATTACAGCAACCTGTGCAGGAAGCGTAGCCTTGAAAATAGCGCCACTATGAAAAAGGTGTGAATGCGCTTCAACTACGCGAATAGAACGATGTTTTAATGAATATTTTAATAAGTGTATCAACATCGGAAACTGTACAATACGTATATTTAATTTGAAAGTACGAGAAAGTGCTATTACAGCAACCTATGTCGGAAGCGTGGCCTTGAATATTTTAATAAGTGGTCAGGACCTACAGTGCGTTAACTATGTTCTTGTTAACCATTGGAACAACAGGAACGTACAATCAAGAAAAAATCTTGTGTTAAAATGATATACAAATAGTTTCTTGCTAGTTTAGCCTTATAGACTACAGCTTATGCAAGCAAGTCGTTTCTCAACTTGAATTTGATGATACCTACTATTGTAGAAATATCGCCACTACAGGCACAGTGAATGTTTAATGTGAAAATGACAGTAGTTGTTGAACTTGCAACATTTGTAAAGTACGAGAAAATGCTATTACTTACAGCAACCTGTGCAGGAAGCGTAGCTTTGAAAATAGCGCCACTATGTAACACTCGAGTAAATTGATCGAGGAGAGGACGCAGACGCACATCCATAAGCTCGTCAGCCGTAAAGATGACGTCGAAGAATAACCAAAAGGTCAGAAATCCGAAAGTCCGTCGCTTACTACCCGTGATATCTCCGACTCCAGAACCCAGCTGGGAAATTGAGGACGACGCCTCCGATACATCGCGCGTGTCGCATATCTCAGTCAGCTCCGAGCATACGACCTCAAGCGCACAGTTGCAGGCGAAGTCGTTGCCCTCGGCTGGCAGACGTAGCAGGCTAACGTCAACGGAGAGGGCTGCTGCTCGGGCAGAGCGGGATGTAGAATTGGAGCAGACGATTACAGAGTTAACTCGAAGGGTTGACTCTGAGAGGGTCGCTCGTTTATCAGTTCGCTCCAATCCTACAGAGGTGTAAGATCTAACCGCGGAGGAGCTGAGGTCGAGGCTCCAGGACGCTGTGGCTGTAGTCAGATACGTCGCCAAGTTGTCCAAAGGCTTGAAAGACACA
The DNA here is from genome assembly GCA_949774945.1 of Hoplodrina ambigua. NCBI lineage: Eukaryota > Metazoa > Arthropoda > Insecta > Lepidoptera > Noctuidae > Hoplodrina > Hoplodrina ambigua. The sequence goes on from OX458994.1 coordinate 3,815,385, forward strand.
AGCCAAAAAGCCCTAAAAGTTGCCTCGACCGCAATACTAGAGGCGGCGGAGGTTCTAGTTGACTGGACTTTCTCCGAGACCGGAAACGATACAGTAAGTAGATTTAATTTGAAACGTTAGAAATAATTAGGCATGCCTTTACAAGGTTCACGTTAGATATCAGAAAATTTGTAACAATTTGAATGCAAAATTTTGAATGCATATGTCGCACTCGAGTGAATTAACCGATGTTTGTTGAATATGGTCAATAAGTGTAGGTATATATCTACATCTGAAACGGTACTGATCGGCGATTTAATTTGAATCCTTACAAATTATCATGCCTTAAAAAGGTTCATGTTAGCCATTGGAACATTTTGCTGATCGGAAACAGAAATACATATCATAAAGATATAAGTGTTAAAATAATTAGTTTCTTGCTAGTTGGATTTTATAGGCTTCAGCTCACATAAACAAGCCGTTTCTGAACTTGAGTTGAACTTGAATTTAATGAAAGTGTTTAAGAAATATCGCCACAATAGGCATAGTGAATGCATCCCGTGAAAATGACAGAAATTGTTGAACTTGCAACATTATAAAGTCGCTGGAAACGCCATTACATTGTGCAGCAAGCGTAGCTTTGACAATAGCGCCACTATGACAATGTGAGAATGCGTTGCACCAACGCGAATTGACCGATGTTTTATTAAATATTTCAATACTGCACCTACATCGGAAACGGTACAATACGTAGATTTCATTCAAAATGGTAGAAATAATTGTGCCCTTATATTATTTTCAATTGGACCACTGTGGGTGGCAGATAAAAAATAGGCGTGTAAAATTTAGGTACTTCGAAACTCGACTAACCTGTGAAAATTGTGATAAAATAATATTGTAGTTTCTTGCTAGTTTAGCCTTATAGGCTACAGCTCATACAAACGAGCTGTTTATCAACCTAAATTGAATGTGAGTATTTTGCAAATATCGCCGCAATAAGCTAAGTAATTGTTTTATATGAAAATGCTCTTACTGCAACATGAGCAGGAAGTGTAGCGTTGATAATGACGTCACTATATGAGAAACTCTAGTGTGTAAATGCGCTTCAATAACGCTAGGTAATTGAAGTTTAAATCATTAAGTATTACAATAATTGTGCCTTACATCAGAAAGTTCGTAATCATTTGAGTAGGTACAAAATAGCTGACGAATATAGATGTGTATAATATTTATGTGAGTAGTTTCTTGCTAGTTAGCCTTATAGACTACAGGGGACCAACCACAACCTCTTAAAACAATATTATTTTAATATTACTTTGCCTTCAGTACTGTTGGATTTTAAACGCTCGGGTCAGCGCCGAGAGTTGAAAATGCAACAACAGAAGTTACAAAGTAATATTAAAGTAATATTGTTTTAAGAGATGGCGGTAGGCACCCAGTTCATACAAACGAGCCGTTTCTCAACTTCAATTGAATGTTAGCTTTGTAGAAATGTCGCCACAGTGAATGTTTAATGTTAAAATTACAGAAATTGTTAAACATGCAACATTTAGAAAGCACGAGAAAGTGCTGTAACAGCAACGTGCTCAGAAAGTGTAGCTTTAAAATTAGCGCCACTGAGAAAATGTGAGAATGCGCTTCAACAAAGCGAATTGACCGATGTTATATTACCTATAGCGGACATGGTACAATACGTCGATTTAATTTGAATTTGTTGAAATTATTGTGCCCTAGCAATGTGCGTCAACCATTTAACATTAATCTCTGCCATGTTAAAATTAGAAAATTTAGGTCTCTCCAGTAACACATCGGAAACGGCGCATACGTAGTTTAATTTGAAATTGTAGAAATAATAATGATATATAGTGCTCTTACAATTTCCATTGGGCCGTTTGGCAAATTGTGCGCGTCAAGTTGGAAGCGATAAGAAAGGTGCTGGAAACAAAATCAATAAATCTGTGTTACATATGTTATAATAATATGCATGTAGTTTCTTGCTAGTTTAGCCTTATGGGCATACAAACAACAACAGCTCATACAAACAAGCCGTTTCAGAACTTGAATTTAATGATAGTAGGTAATGTAGAAATATCGCTCCTTATGGGCACAGTGAATGTTTGATGTGAAAATGACAGAAATTGTTGAACTTGCAACTTTGAAACATACAAGCGTACGCACACTGTAAATAGCGCTACTATGTAACACTCGATGAATTAATCGATGTTTTATTGAATATTTCAATAACTGTACCTACATCGGAAACGGTACAATACGTAGATTTCATTTGAAATGTTAGAAATAATTGTGCCCTAACAATGTTCATGTAAGACATCAAAACCACATCTATTTAAAAACTTCCATGAATAAGATCGTAGATTTAATAAGGAATGGTAGAAATAATTACTTATGCCTCCACAATGTTCATAATAGTCATTGGAATATTTGGTCTACTAGGCAACAGGTAACGTCCAGATCAGAGGCGAATGATCACGAAACAGGAAAAAAAACTGTGTGCAAATAGTATTCAAGCAGTTTCTTGCTAGTTCAGCCTTATAGCCTTCAGCTCAGACCGGCAAGCCATTTCTGAGTTTTGAACAAGAGTAATTTGGAAACATAATTACAATTAGTATTGCCACTTCGAAAAACTCACGTGAAAATGTGAGAATGCGCTTCAACAACGCGAATTGACCGATGTTTTATTGAATATTTTAAAACTGTACCTACATCGGCAACGGTGGGTACAATAAGTGGATTTAATTTGAAATGTCAGAAATAATTGTGTCCTAGCAATGTTCATGTTACATATAAAAAAAATTGTATTCATATCAATGCAGCAAGTTCATAATAGCCATTGGAGTATTTGGCCAACTAAGCAACAGCTAACGTCCAGAGCATCGACGCATGATAACAAAGCAAGAGGAGAATGTGTGCAATCAGTATTCATGCAGTTTCTTGTTAGTTTGGCCTTATAGGCTACAGCTCATACAAACAAACGATTTCTGAACTTAATTGAATGCGAGTAGGTACTTTGAAAGTATCGTTACAATTAAATAAGTGTCGCCTTGAAAACACGCCACTTTGAAAAACTCGTGTGAAAATGTGAGAATGCGCTTCAAAACCACGAATTGACCGAACCTTTATTGAATATTTTAATAAGAGGACCCACATCGGAAAAGGCACGATACAAAAATTTAACAACGATGAAAATACTCTTACTGCAACATGAGCAGGAAGTGTAGCGCTGATAATGACGTCACTATATGAGAAACTCTAGTGAGTAAATGCACTTCAATAACGCTGGGTAATTGAAGTTTAAATTATTAAGTATCACAATAATTTTGCGTTTGCAAGGTTCTTGTTAAACATTAGAAAGTTCATAATCGTTATAAATATTTGAAATCTTGCAAGCAATATATTCTTAACCAATAAAAATGTAGATTTATTTAGAAATGGATTAAAGAATTGTGTTACTATATAAATGTTCATGTCAGACATTGGACCATTGGGTCAACTGGATACCATTGGTCAGGAGAATGGATGAACAACGAGCGATGATTAATTAAATGGACCAAGCTATAACACGAGAGATATATCTTATGTTAAAATAATAGTAGTAATATATAATAGCTAGTTTAGCCTATAGGCTGCAGCTCTTACGAACAAGCCAGTTCTGAACTTGGATTTTATGAAAGTGTTTAAGAAATATCGCCACAATAGGCACAGTGAACTTGCAACTTTTGGAAAGTACGAGAAAATGCTTTTACAGCAACCTGTGCAGGAAGCGTAGCCTTGACTATAGCGCCACTATGTAACACTCGAGTGAATTAACCGATGATCTATTGAATATTTCAATACTGTACCCACATCGGAAACTTGAATTGGTAGAAATAATTGTGCCCTAACAATGTTCATGTTAGACATCAAAAAATGTGTAATCATATCAATGCATCAACTTGCACGAATAAGAACGTAGATTGAATCAGGGATTGTAGAAATAATTATGCCTTCACCATGTTCATAATAGCCATTGGAGCATTTTTCAGGACACCAGAAAATAACCTAGTAATAAGTTAAACGCAGACAGTCTCAATACATCTAATAAAATCTTGTCACAAACAATATTTAAGTAGTTTCTTGCTAGTTTAGCCTTATAGACTATAAGCTCATACAAACAAGCCGTTTCTGAACTGAATAAGCACAGTAAATATTTTAAGTGAAAAAAACACAAATTGTTGAACTTGCAACATTTGGAAAGTACGAGAAATGTATAACAGCAATTTGCTCAGAAAGTGTAGCTTTAAAACTAGCGCCACTGTGTAACACTCGAGTGAATTAACCGATGTTTATTAAAAAATTTAATAACAGTACCTACAGAGGATACGTAGATTTATTATGAAATGTTAGAAATAATTATGCCTTAACAACGTCCACGTTCGACATCAGAAATCTTTGCCCCGAAATGTTTCATCAAACACCGGGACGGAACTAAGTAACTTGTTCTAAAAGAATATTCAAGGAGTTTCTCGCCAGTTCATCTCTATAAATTATTCTTGGAACAGTGCACAGAGTCGTTTTTTTTACATTAATGTGCAAATGATTGCACGTATTTAAAATGTAAGAACGCTGTCTCTAACAGCAAAACTGTGTTTATTCGCCCGCAATAAGTTTATTTGAAATAATTAGGGTATTTGCGGTTTGGTGGACACGCGTGACATAGTAAGTCGGCACAGTGAAGACACACTGATCTGTCAGATTATAGTTTATTCATTACACACACTTGTATTATTTTAATTCTTTTAGTTTCTTGCAAGTTTAGCCTTATAGACTACTGCTTATACAAACAAGCCGTTTCTGAACTTGAATTGAATGATATTATTGTAATCGCCACAGTGAATGTTTAATGTGAAAATGATAGAAATTGTTAAACTTGCAACATTTAGAAATTACGAGAAAATGCTATTACAGCAACCTGTGCAGGAAGCGTAGCCTTGAAAATAGCGCCACTATGTAACACTCGAGCGAATTGACCGATGCTTTATTCAACATTTTAATACTGTACCTATATCGGAAACGGTACAATGCGTAGATTGAATTTGAAACGTTAGAAATAATTTTGTCTTTACAAGGTTCACGTTGATATCAGAAAATTCGTAACCATATGAATAGAAAATTTTAAATGCATGATCACTCTTAAAACACATCAGAAAGAAAATTCTTTGTTAAAATGGTAATCATGTAGTTTCTTGCTAGTTTAGCCTTACAGGCTATAGCTCATTCAAACAAGCCGTTTCAGAACTTGAAATTGAATGTGAGTATTTTAGCAATAAAACCACAATAGGTAAAGTGAATGTTCAATGTAAAAACGACTGAAATTGTTGAAGTTGCAACATTTAGAAAGTACGAGAAAATGCTAGTACAAGCAATTATAAAATGCTGTTAGCAACCTGTGCAGGAAGCGTAGCCTTGAAAATAGCGCCACCATGAAAATGTGAGAATGCGTAACAAGTATGTAAATCATTGCAAAACCTAGTACAAGTTCCATCTTGCTACTAATATTCAAGTACTTATAGGCTACAGCTCAGACCGGCAAGCCATTGCTGAACTCTGAACGAAAGTAATTTGGAAACATCGTTACAATAAGTGTCGCCTTGAAAATACGCCATTTTGATAAACTCACGTGAAAATGTAAGAATGCGCTTCAACAACGCGAATTGACCGATGTTTTATTGAATATATCAAAACTGTACAAACATCGGTAACGGTAGAATACGTAGATATAATTTAAATATAAGAAATGTTCATGTTAATGTTCATGTTAGCCATTGGACCATTGGGTGGCTAAATGGGATAGGAATAACCAATACGGAACTCAATTACAGAATGAATCTTGTGTTTAAATAGTATGCACATAGTTTCTTGCTAGTTCGACTTATAGGCTACAGCTCATACAAACAAGCCGTTTCAGAACTTGGATTGAATGTAAATGTTCAAGAAATATCGCCACAACAGGCACAGTGAAAGTTGAATGTGAAAATGACAGAAATTGTTGAACTTGCACAAAAGCCTGTGCAATTTCAACAATTAGAAGAAACCGATGTTTTATTATTTCAATACTGTACCTGCATCGGAAACGGTACAATACGTAGATTTAATTTGAATTGGTAGAAATAATTGTGCCCTAACAATGTTCATGTAAGACATCAAAAACATATCTATTCAAAAACATCCATGAATAAGAACGTAGATTTAATAAGGAATGGTAGAAATGTTCATAATAGCTATTGCAATATTTGGTCTACTAGGCAACAGGTAACGTCCAGAGCATCGACGCATGATAACCAAGCAAGAGGAGAATGTGTGCAATCAGTATTCATGTAGTTTCTTGTTAGTTTAGCCTTATAGACTACAGCTCATACGAACAAGTCGTTTCTGGACTTGAATAGAACGCGAGTATTTTGGAAATATCGCCGCAATAAGCTTAGTAAATGTTTCATGTGAAAATGCTCGTACTGCAACATGAGCAGGAAGTGTAGCGTTGATAATGACATCACTATATGAGAAACTCTAGTGAGTAAATGCGCTTCAATAACGCTAGGTAATTGAAGTTTAAATCATTAAGTATTACAATAATTGTGCCTTACATCAGAAAGTTCGTAATCATTTGAGTAGGTACAAAATAGCTGACGAATATAGATGTGTATAATATTTATGTGAGTAGTTTCTTGCTAGATTAGCCTTATAGGCTACAGTTCATATAAACCAGCCATTTCTGAACTTGAAATAAATGAGAGTATTGTGGTAATATCATCACAATAAGCACAGTGAATGTTTCAAGTGACAATTACAAAAAATGTTGTGCTTGCAACATTTGAAAAGTACGAGAAAATGCTATTACAGCAACCTGTGCAGGAAGCGTAGCTTTGACGACAGCGCCACTATGTAACACTCGAGTAAATGAACCGATGTTTTATTAATTGTTTCAATACTGGACCTGTCGGAAACGGTTCAATAAGTAGATTGAATTTGAATTGGTAAAAATAATTGTGCCCTAACAATGTTCAGGTAAGACATCAAAACCATATCTATTCAAAAACTTCCATGAATAAGAACGTAGATTTAATAAAGAATGGTAGAAATAATTACTCATGCCTTCACAATGTTCAAAATAGTCATTGGAATATTTGGTCTACTAGGCAACAGGTAACGTCCAGAGCAAAGGCGAATGATCACGAAACAGGAAAAAAAACTGTGTGCAAATAGCATTCAAGCAGTTTCTTGCTAGTTTAGCCATATAGACTGCAGCTCATACAAACAAGCCGTTTCTGAACTTGAAATTGAATGTGAGAATTTTAGCAATAAAACCACAATAGGTAAAGTGAATGTTCAATGTAAAAACGACTGAAATTGTTGAAGTTGCAACATTTAGAAAGTACGAGAAAATGCTAGTACAAGCAATTATAAAATGCTGTTAGCAACCTGTGCAGGAAGCGTAGCCTTGAAAATAGCGCCACCATGAAAATGTGAGAATGCGTAACAAGTATGTAAATCATTGCAAAACCTGGTACAAGTTCTATCTTGCTACTAATATTCAAGTACTTATAGGCTACAGCTCAGACCGGCAAGCCATTTTTGAACTCTGAACGAGAGTAATTTGGAAACATCGTTACAATAAGTGTCGCCTTGAAAATACGCCATTTTGATAAACTCACGTGAAAATGTAAGAATGCGCTTCAACAACGCGAATTGACCGATGTTTTATTGAATATATCAAAACTGTACAAACATCGGTAACGGTACAACACGTAGTTTGAATTTAAATGTAAGAAATAATTCTGCCCTAACAATGTTCATGTTAGCCATTGGACCATTGGGTGGCTAAATGGGATAGGACTAACAAATACGGAACTCAATTACAGAATAAATCTTGTGTTTAAATAGTATGCACATAGTTTCTTGCTAGTTTAGACTTATAGATTACAGCTCATACGAACAAGTCGTTTCTGGACTTGAATAGAACGCGAGTATTTTGGAAATATCGCCGCAATAAGCTTAGTAAATGTTTCATGTGAAACTGCTCTTACTTCAACATGAGCAGGAAGTGTAGCGTTGATAATGACGTCACTATATGAGAAACTCTAGTGTGTAAATGCGCTTCAATGACGCTAGGTAAATAGGTTTAAATTATTAAGTATCACAATAATTATGCCTATTCAAGTTTCTTGTTTAACATTAGATATTCATAACCGTATCGAAACAAGATCTTGCAAGCAATATCATCTATACGAATAAAAATATAAATTTATTTAGAACTGGAAAAAAGAATTGTGTTACTATATAAATGTTCATGTTAGATATTGGACCACTGGGTCAACTGGATACCATTGGTCAGGTGAATGGACACTAGACAACGCGCACCGATTAATTAAATGGACCAAGCTATAACAGGAGAGATATATCTTATGTTAAAAAAATATTCATAAAGTTTCTTGCTAGTTTAGCCTTATAGGCTGCAGCTCATACGAACAAGCCAGTTCTGAGCTTGGATTTTATTAAGTGTTAAAGAAATATCGCCACATTTGGCACCGTGAATATAACAAGTGTCAGTGACAGTGACAGAAATCGTTGAACTTACAACATTTGGAAAGTACGAGAAAATGCTATTACAGCAACCTGTGCAGGTAGTGTAGCATTGAAAATAGCACCATTACTCGAGAGAATTGACCGATGTTTTATTGAATATTTCAATACTGTATCCACATCGGAAACTTGAATTGGTAGAAATAATTGTGCCCTAACAATGTTCATGTTAGACACCAAAAATGTGTAATCATAACAATGCAACAACTTGCACGAATAAGAACGTAGATTGAATCAGGGATACTCGAAATTACAACGATAATAATAGCCATTGGAGTATTTCATATAAACAAACAAGTTTAACAAAATAAAATCTTGTGATTTAAGTAGTTTCTTGCTAGTTTAGCCTTATAGACTACAGCTCACTCAAACAAGCCATTCCTGAACTTGAAATGAATGTTAATATTGTAGAAATATCGCCACAAAAGGCACACTCAACCTGTGCAGGAAGTTTAGCTTTGAAAATAACGCCACTATGAAAAACTTGAGTAAATTTACCGATGGTTTATTGAATATTTCAATAACAGCAGCTACATCGGAAACGGTACAATACGTAGATTTATTTTAAAAGTCAGAAATAATTGTGCCCTAACAAGGTCCATGTTAGACATCAGAAATCTTTGCCCCAAAATGTTTCATCAAACACCGGGACGGAACTAAGTAACTTGTTCTAGAAGAATATTCACGGAGTTTCTCGCCAGTTCATTTCTAAAAAATATTCTTGGAACAGTGCACAGAGTCGTTTTTTTTAAAATTAATGTGCAAATGATTGCACGTATTTAAAATGTAAGAACGCTGTCTCCAACACCAAAACTGTGTTTATTCACCCGCAATAAGTTTATTTGAAATAATTAGGGTATTTGCGGTTTGGTGGACACGCGTGACATAGTAAGTCGGCACAGTGAAGACACACTGATCTGTCAGATAATTGTTTACTTATTACACACACTTGTATTATTTTAATTCTTTTAGTTTCTTGCAAGTTTAGCCTTATAGACTACTGCTTATACAAACAAGCCGTTTCTGAACTTGAATTGAATGATATTATTGTAGAAATATCGCCACAGTGAATGTTTAATGTGAAAATGATAGAAATCGTTGAACTTGCAACATTTGTAAAGTACGAGAAAATGCTTTTACAACCATCTGTAAAGGAAGCGTAGCCTTGACGACAGCGCCACTATGGGAATGTGAGAACGCGCTTCAACAACGCGAATTGACCGATGTTTTATTGAATATTTCAAAACTGTACCTACATCGGCAACGGTACAATACGTAGATTTAATTTGAAATGTCAGAAATAATTGTGCCCTAGCAATGTTCATGTTAGATATTGAAAAAATTGTATTCATATCAATGCAAAAACTTTCACGAAGAAGAATTCTGAAATATATACGATGTAAAAATCTTGTGACAAATAATATTTAAGTAGTTTCTTGCTAGCTTGGCCTTACAGGTTACAGCTCATACAAACAAGCCGTTTCTCAACTTAAATTGAATGTTGGCCACAATAGGCAAAGTGAATGTTTAATGTGAAAACTACAGAAATTGTTGAACTTGCAACATTAAGAAAGTACGAGAAAATGCTATTACAGCAACCTGTGCAGGAAGCGTAGCCTTAAAAATAGCGCCACTATGTAACACTCGAGTGAATTGACCGATGATCTATTGAATATTTCAATACTGTACCCACATCGGAAACTTGAATTGGTAGAAATAATTGTGCCCTAACAATGTTCATGTTAGACATCAAAAAATGTGTAATCATATCAATGCAACAACTTGCACGAATAAGAACCTAGATGTAATCAGGGATACTCGAAATTACAACGATAATAATAGCCATTGGAGTATTTCATATAAACAAATAAGTTTAACAAAATAAAATCTTGTGATTTAAGTAGTTTCTTGCTAGTTTAGCCTTATAGACTACAGCTCACTCAAACAAGCCATTCCTGAACTTGAAATGAATGTTAGTATTGTAAAAATATCGCTACAATAGGCACACTCAACCTGTGCAGGAAGTGTAGCTTTGAAAATAACGCCACTATGAAAAACTTGAGTGAATTTACCGATGGTTTATTGAATATTTCAATAACAGTAGCTACATCGGAAACGGTACAATACGTAGATTTAATTTTAAATGTCAGAAATAATTATGCCCTAACAATGTTCATGTTAGACATCAGAAATCTTTGCCCCAAAATGTTCCATCAAAAGTGCGCGCATGGTAAACACCGGGACGGAACTAAGTTATTTCTTCTCAAAGAATATTCTTGGAACAGTGCACAGAGTTGTGTAAGGTCCACAAAATGTTTTCAAGACTTTGCCAATCAGATAACAAGATAACCCTGATGTTAACCTGATGATAAATATTTCTTTCAAAATATGGCTAATTTGAGAAAACTGTGTGCAAATAATATTCATCCAGTTTCTTGCTAATTTTATCGTTATAGGCTGCAGTTCGTACAGACAAGAAGTTTCTGACTTGAATAGAATGCGAATATTTTGCAGATATCGCCGCAATAAGCTAAGTGAATGTTTTATATGAAAATGCTCTTACTGCAACATGAGCAGGAAGTGTAGCGTTGATAATGACGTCACACTATGAGAAACTTTAGTGTGTAAATACGCTTCAATAACGCTCATTGAACTTTAAGTTATTAAGTATCTCAATAATTGTGCCTTTGCAAGGTTCTTGTTAAACATTAGAAAATTTATAGACAATGAATAAGAAATTTTGCAAGCAATATTTTCCAAAAGAATAAAAATGTTGATTTGTTAAGAAATGGAAGAAATAATTGTGTTATTATAATAAACGTTCATGTTAGACATTGGACGATTGGGTCAACTGGATAGGTACAATCCATTCGACATTAATATTAAAATCTGGTGTTATAATAATATTCATGTAGTTTCTTGCTAGTTTAGCCATATAGGCTACAGCTCATACAAACAAGCCGTTTGTGAACTTGAAATAAATTAGAGTATTGTGGTAATATCATCACAATAGGCACAGTGAATGTTTCTAGTGACAATTACAAAAAATGTTAAGCTTGCAACATTTGGTAAGTTCGAGAAAACGCTATTACAGCAACCTGTTAAAAACGCGAGTGAAAATGTAAGAAAAAGCATCGACAACGCGATTTGACCGATGTTTTATTGAATATTTCAATACTGTACCTACATCGGAAACAGTACAATAAGTAGATTGAATTTGAATTGGTAGGAATAATTGTGCCCTAACAACGTTCATGTAAGACATCAAAAACATATCTATTCAAAAACTTCCATTATTTAGAACGTAGATTAAATAAGGAATGGTTGAAATAATTACTTATTCCTTCACAATGTTCATAATAGTCATTAGAATATTTGGTCTAATAGGCAACTGGTAACGTCCAGAGCAGAGGCGAATGATCACAAAACAGGAAAAACCTGTGTGCAAATAGTATTCAAGCAGTTTCTTGCTAGTTTACCCTTATAGACTACAGCTAATACAAACAAGCCGTTTCTAAACTTAAATTGGATGAAAGTGTTTAAGAAATATCGCCACAATAGGCATAGTGAATGCATCCCGTGAAAATGACAGACATTGATAATCCTGCAACATTGTAAAGTCGCTGAAAACGCCATTACATGAATTGTGCAGCAAGCGTAGCCTTGACTATAGCGCCACTTTGTAACACTCGAGTAAATTAACCGATGATCTATTGAATATTTCAATACTGTATCTACATCGCAAACTTGAATTGGTAGCAATAATTGTGCCCTAACAATGTTCATGTCAGACATCAAAAAATGTGTAATCATATCAATGCAACAACTTGCACGAATAAGAACGTAGATGTAATCAGGGATCGTAGAAATAATTATGCCTTCACCATGTTCATAATAGCCATTGGAGCATTTTTCAGGACACCAGGATATAACCATGTTAAAAAGTTAAACGCAGACAGCCTCAATACAGCTTATAAAATCTTGTCACAAACAATATTTAAGTAGTTTCTTGCTAGTTTAACCTTATAGACTATAAGCTCATACAAACAAGCCGTTTCTGAACTTGAATTGAATGAAAGTGTTAAGAAATAGCGCCACAATAAGCACAGTAAATATTTTAAGTGAAAATGACAGAAATTGTTGAACTTGCAACATTTGGAAAGTACGAGAAAATGTATAACAGCAATTTGCTCAGAAATTGTAGCTTTAAAACTAGCGCCACTGTGTAACACTCGAGTGAATTAACCGATGTTTTATTGAATATTTCAATAACTGTACCAACAGAGGATACGTAGATTTATTATGAAATGTTAGAAATAATTGTGCCCTAACAAGGTCCATGTTAGACATCAGAAATCTTTGCCCCAAAATGTTCCATCAAACACCGGGACGGAACTAAGTAACTTGTTCTAGAAGAATATTCACAGAGTTTCTCGCCAGTTCATTTCTAAAAATTATTCTTGGAACAGTGCACAGAGTCGTTTTTTTTTAATTAATGTGCAAATGATTGCACGTATTTAAAATGTAAGAACGCTGTCTCCAACACCAAAACTGTGTTTATTCACCCGCAATAAGTTTATTTGAAATAATTCGCGTATTTGCGGTTTGGTGGACACGCGTGACATAGTAAGTCGGCACAGTGAAGACACACTGATCTGTCAGATTATAGTTTATTTATTACTCACACTTGTATTCTTTTATTTATTTTAGTTTCTTGCTAGTTTAGCCTTATAGACTACTGCTTATACAAACAAACCATTCCTGAACTTGAAATCAATGTTAGTATTGTAGAAATATCGCCCGAACAGGCACACTGAAAATTGATTGTGAAAATGCCAGAAATTGTTGAACTTGCAACATTTGGAAAGTATGAGAAAATGCTTTAACAGCAACCTGTGCAGGAAGCGTAGCGTTGACAATAGCGCCACTATGTAACACTCGAGTGAATTAACCGATGACCTATTGAATATTTTAATACTGTACCCACATCAAAAACGGTACAATAAGTAGATTAAATTAAATGTAAGAAATAATTCTGCCCTAACAATGTTCATGTTATCCATTGGACCATTGGGTGGCTAAATGGGATAGGACTAACTAAATCTATCACAATTACAAAATAAATCTTGTGTTTAAATAGTATGCACGTAGTTTCTTGCTAGTTCGACTTATAGACTACAGCTCATACGAACAAGTCGTTTCTGGACTTGAATAGAACGCGAGTATTTTGGAAATATCGCCGCAAAAAGCTAATTAAATGTATCATGTGAAAATGCTCTTACTTCAACATGAGCAGGAAGTGTAGCGTTGATAATGACGTCACCATAAGAGAAACTCTAGTGTATAAATGCGCTTCAATGACGTTAGGTAATTGAAGTTTAAATCATTAAGTATTACAATAATTATGCCTATTCAAGTTTCTTGTTTAACATTAGATATTCATAACCGTATCGAAACAAGATCTTGCAAGCAATATCATCTATACGAATAAAAATATAAATTTATTTAGAACTGGAAAAAAGAATTGTGTTACTATATAAATGTTCATGTTAGATATTGGACCACTGGGTCAACTGGATACCATTGGTCAGGTGAATGGACACTAGACAACGCGCACCGATTAATTAAATGGACCAAGCTATAACAGGAGAGATATATCTTATGTTAAAAAAATATTCATAAAGTTTCTTGCTAGTTTAGCCTTATAGGCTGCAGCTCATACGAACAAGCCAGTTCTGAGCTTGGATTTTATTAAGTGTTAAAGAAATATCGCCACATTTGGCACCGTGAATATAACAAGTGTCAGTGACAGTGACAGAAATCGTTGAACTTACAACATTTGGAAAGTACGAGAAAATGCTATTACAGCAACCTGTGCAGGTAGTGTAGCATTGAAAATAGCGCCATTACTCGAGAGAATTGACCGATGTTTTATTGAATATTTCAATACTGTATCCACATCGGAAACTTGAATTGGTAGAAATAATTGTGCCCTAACAATGTTCATGTTAGACACCAAAAATGTGTAATCATATCAATGCAACAACTTGCACGAATAAGAACGTAGATGTAATCAGGGATACTCGAAATTACAACGATAATAATAGCCATTGGAGTATTTCATATAAACAAACAAGTTTAACAAAATAAAATCTTGTGATTTAAGTAGTTTCTTGCTAGTTTAGCCTTATAGACTACAGCTCATTCAAACAAGCCATTCCTGAACTTGAAATGAATGTTAATATTGTAGAAATATCGCCACAATAGGCACACTCAACCTGTGCAGGAAGTGTAGCTTTGAAAATAACGCCACTATGAAAAACTTGAGTAAATTTACCGATGGTTTATTGAATATTTCAATAACAGCAGCTACATCGGAAACGGTACAATACGTAGATTTATTTTAAAAGTCAGAAATAATTGTGCCCTAACAAGGTCCATGTTAGACATCAGAAATCTTTGCCCCAAAATGTTTCATCAAACACCGGGACGGAACTAAGTAACTTGTTCTAGAAGAATATTCACGGAGTTTCTCGCCAGTTCATTTCTAAAAAATATTCTTGGAACAGTGCACAGAGTCGTTTTTTTTAAAATTAATGTGCAAATGATTGCACGTATTTAAAATGTAAGAACGCTGTCTCCAACACCAAAACTGTGTTTATTCACCCACAATAAGTTTATTTGAAATAATTAGGGTATTTGCGGTTTGGTGGACACGCGTGACATAGTAAGTCGGCACAGTGAAGACACACTGATCTGTCAGATTATAGTTTATTCATTACACACACTTGTATTATTTTAATTCTTTTAGTTTCTTGCAAGTTTAGCCTTATAGACTACTGCTTATACAAACAAGCCGTTTCTGAACTTGAATTGAATGATATTATTGTAGAAATATCGCCACAGTGAATGTTTAATGTGAAAATGATAGAAATCGTTGAACTTGCAACATTGTAAAGTACGAGAAAATGCTTTTACAACCATCTGTAAAGGAAGCGTAGCCTTGACGACAGCGCCACTATGGGAATGTAAGAATGGGCTTCAACAACGCGAATTAACCGATGTTTTATTGAATATTTCAAAACTGTACCTACATCGGCAACGGTACAATACGTAGATTTAATTTGAAATGTCAGAAATAATTGTGCCCTAGCAATGTTCATGTTACATATTAAAAAAATTGTATTCATATCAATGCAAAAACTTGCACGAAGAAGAGTTACAAAATATATACGATGTAAAAATCTTGTGACAAATATTATTTAAGTAGTTTCTTGCTAGCTTGGCCTTACAGCTCATACAAATAAGCCGTTTCTCAACTTAAATTGAATGTTGGCATTGTAGAAATAACACCACAATAGGCACAGTGAATGTTTAATGTGAAAATGATAGAAATTAATGAACTTGCAACATTAAGAAAGTACGAGAAAATGCTATTACAGCAACCTGTGCCGGAAGCGTAGCCTTGAAAATAGCGCCACTATGTAACACTCGAGTGAATTGACCGATGATCTATTGAATATTTCAATACTGTACCCACATCGGAAACTTGAATTGGTAGAAATAATTGTGCCCTAACAATGTTCATGTCAGACATCAAAAAATGTGTAATCATATCAATGCAACAACTTGCACGAATAAGAACGTAGATGTAATCAGGGATACTCGAAATTACAACGATAATAATAGCCATTGGAGTATTTCATATAAACAAACAAGTTTAACAAAATAAAATCTTGTGATTTAAGTAGTTTCTTGCTAGTTTAGCCTTAAAGACTACAGCTCACTCAAACAAGCCATTCCTGAACTTGAAATGAATGTTAATATTGTAGAAATATCGCCACAATAGGCACACTCAACCTGTGCAGGAAGTGTAGCTTTGAAAATAACGCCACTATGAAAAACTTGAGTAAATTTACCGATGGTTTATTGAATATTTCAATAACAGTAGCTACATCGGAAACGGTACAATACGTAGATTTAATTTTAAATGTCAGAAATAATTATGCCTTAACAACGTCCACGTTCGACATCAGAAATCTTTGCCCCGAAATGTTTCATCAAACACCGGGACGGAACTAAGTAACTTGTTCTAAAAGAATATTCACGGAGTTTCTCGCCAGTTCATCTCTATAAATTATTCTTGGAACAGTGCACAGAGTCGCTTTTTTTTACATTAATGTGCAAATGATTGCACGTATTTAAAATGTAAGAACGCTGTCTCCAACAGCAAAACTGTGTTTATTCGCCCGCAATAAGTTTATTTGAAATAATTAGGGTATTTGCGGTTTGGTGGACACGCGTGACATAGTAAGTCGGCACAGTGAAGACACACTGATCTGTCAGATTATAGTTTATTCATTACACACACTTGTATTATTTTAATTCTTTTAGTTTCTTGCAAGTTTAGCCTTATAGACTACTGCTTATACAAACAAGTCGTTTCTGAACTTGAATTGAATGCGAGTATTTTGGAAATATCGCCGCAATAAGCTAAGTAAATGTTTTATATGAAAATGCTCTTACTGCAACATGAGCAGGAAGTGTAGCGTTGATAATGACGTCACTATACGAGCAACTCTAGTGTGTAAATGCGTTGTAATAACGCTAGGTAATTGAAGTTTAAATTATTAAGTATCACAATAATTTTGCATTTACAAGATTCTTGTTAAACATTCGAAAATTCATAACCATTTGAATACAGAATCTTGCAAGCAATACTTTCTAAACGATTAAAAACGTGGATTTATTTGAAAATGGAACAAACAATTCTGCTCTAACAATGTATTTTACGTTACAAACTATATGAAAGAGAACATTTCAGAATGAAATCTTGTGCTGAAATAATAAACAAGTTGTTTCTTGCTAGTTTAGCCTCACAGGCTACAAGCCACACAAACAAGCCGTTTGTGAACCTTTATAGAATTCGAAAATTTGCAAATATCGCCACAATAAGCACAGTGAATGTTTAATGTGAAAATGACAGAATTGTTGAACTTGCAACATTTGGAAAGTACGAGAAAATGCTATTACAGCAACGTGCTCAAAAGTGCAGTCTTTAAAATAATGCCACTATGTAACACTCGAGTGAATTAACCGATGTTTGTTAAATATAGTCAATAAGTGTAAGTATATATCTACATCTGAAACGGTACTGATCGGCGATTTAATTTGAATCCTTACAAATTATCATGCCTTAAAAAGGTTCATGTTAGCCATTGGAACATTTTGCTGATCGGAAATAGAAATACACATTATAAAGATATAAGTGTTAAAATAATTAGTTTCTTACTAGTTGGATTTTATAGGCTTCAGCTCACATAAACAAGCCGTTTCTGAACTTGAAATGAATGTATTTTAAAAACATCATCACATTAAGTACAGTAATTGTTTAATGTGAAAATGACAGAATCGTTGAAGTTGTAACATTTTAAAGTACGAGAAAATGCTATAACAGCAATACGTTCTCAGAAAATGTAGCCTTGACAATAGCGCCACTGTGAAAAACTCGATGGAATTGTTATAATACCAAAATGGCCGATGTTTTATAAAATATTTCAATAAGTACCTACATAACCGATGTTTTATTGAATAGCTCAATGAGTGTACCTACACCGGTCACGGTACAATACGTAGATTTAATTTCAAATGTTAAAAATAATTGCGCCTTAACAAGGTCCATGTTAGACATTAGAAAATTCGTTACCATATGAATGCAAAATCTTGAATGTAATACATTCTATACGAATAAAACATTGATTAAAATAGAAATAGAAGAAATAATTATGCCCTAATAAATGTTAATTGTAGTCATTGGACTATTGGTCGCTACCGCATGTTAAAAGGGAATTAATGAAGAAGGTACATACCAATACATTTTGAAAAATCTTATCTTAAAATAATATGCATGGAGTTTCTTGCTAGTTTAGCCTTATAGACAATAGCTCATACAAACGAGCCGTTTCTCAACTTGAATTAAATGAAAATGTTTAAGAAATATCACGTTGAACTTGCAACATTTGGAAAATACGAGAAAACGGTATTTCTGCAACCTGTGCAGGAAGCGTAGACTTGATAGCGCCACTATGAAAAAGGTGCGAATGCGCTTCAACTACGCGAATAGAACGATGTTTTAATGAATATTTTAATAAATATAATTATCTAAACCGGAAACTGTAAAATACGTATATTCAATTTGAAATAGTTTCTTGCTAGTTTAGCCTTATAGACTACAGCTCATACAAACAAGCAGTTTCCCAACTTGAATTTGATGATAGTATTGTAGAAATATCGCCACAACAGGCACAGTGAATGTTTAATGTGAAAATGACAGTAATTGTTGAACTTGCAACATCTGTAAAGTACGAGAAAATGCTATTACCTACAGCAACCTGTGCAGGAAGCGTAGCTTTGAAAATAGCGCCACTATGTAACACTCGAGTGAATTGATCGAGGAGAGGACGCAGACGCACATCTATAAGCTCGCCGTCGAAGTGTCGTCGTCACGACGTCGAATAATAACCAAAAGGTCAGAAATCAAAAAGACCGTCGCTTACTACCCGAGATATCTCCGACTCCAGAACCCAGCTGGGAAATTGAGGACGACGCCTCCGATACATCGCGCGTGTCGCATATCTCAGTCAGCTCTGAGCATACGACCTCAAGCGCACAGTTGCAGGCGAAGTCGTTGAACTCGGCTGGCAGACGTAGCAGGCTAACGTCAACGGAGATGGCTGCTGCTCGGGCAGAGCGGGATGTAGAATTGGAGCAGACGATTACCGAGTTAACTCGAAGGGTTGACTCTGAAAGGGTCGCTCGTTTTTCAGTTCGCTCCAATCCTCCAGAGGTTGAAGATCTAACCGCGGAGGAGCTGAGGTCGAGGCTCCAGGACACTGTGGCTGTAGTCAGATACGTCGCCAAGTTGTCCAAAGGCTTGAAAGACACAAGCCAAAAAGCCCTAAAAGTTGCCTCGACCGCAATACTAGAAGCGGCGGAGGTTCTAGTTGACTGGACTTTCTCCGAGACCGGAAACGGTACAGTAAGTAGATTTAATTTGAAACGTTAGAAATAATTAGGCATGCCTTTACAAGGTTCACGTTAGATATCAGAAAATTCGTAACCATTTGAATGCAAAATTTTGAATGCATATGTCACACTCGAGTGAATTAACCGATGTTTGTTGAATATGGTCAATAAGTGTAGGTACATATCTACATCTGAAACGGTACTAATCGGCGATTTAATTTGAATCCTTACAAATTATCATGCCTTAAAAAGGTTCATGTTAGCCATTGGAACATTTTGCTGATCAGAAACAGAAATACATATCATAAAGATATAAGTGTTAAAATAATTAGTTTCTTGCTAGTTGGATTTTATAGGCTTCAGCTCACATAAACAAGCCGTTTCTGAACTTGAAATGAATGTATATTGAAAACATCACATTAAGCACAATAATGGTTTACTGTGAAAATGACACAATAGTTAAACTTGCAACATTTGGAAAGTACGAGAAAATGCTATTACAGCAAACTATGCAGAAAGCGTCGCTTGACAATAGCGCCACTATGTAACACTCGAGCGAATTGACCGATGATCTATTGAACATTTCAATACTGTACCTACATCGGAAACGGTACAAACACGTTGATTGAATTTGAATTGTTAGAAATAATTATGCCTTAACAAGATCCATGTTAGACATCAGAAATCTTTGCCCCAAAATATTTGTTTTTTTTTTTTGCATTCATGGGCAAATGATTGCACGTATTTAAAATGTAAGAACGCTGTCTACAACAGCAAAACTGTGTTCATTCACCCGCAATAAGTTTATTTGAATTATTTCGATCTTTGCGGTTTGGTTGCAAACGTGACAGTAAGACGGCACAGTGAATATCTGGCGCATAATATTATATACACAACAAACACTTGTGTAAAAATAATATTCATTTAGTTTCTTGCTAGTTTAGCAATATACGCTACAGCTCATACAAACAAGCCGTTTGTGAACTTGAATAGCATGCGAACATTTTGAAAATACCGCCGCAATAAGTACAGTAAATGTTTCCTTTGCAAATGACGAATTGTTGAACTTGCAACACGTGGTAAGTACGAGAAAATGCTATTACAGCAACACGTGCACAGGAAGCGTAGCCTTGAAAATAGCGCCACTATGAAAATCTCGACTAAATTGACCGATGTTACATTGAATATTTCAATACTGTACCATATTTCATACGTACCTAGATTTAATTTGAATTGGTAGAAATAATTGCGCCCTAACAATGTTCATGTAAGACATCAAAACCATATCATTTCAAAAACTTCCATGAATAAGAACGTAGATTTAATAAGGAATGGTAGAAATAATTACTCATGCCTTTACAATGTTCATAATAGTCATTGGAATATTTGGTCTACTAGGCAACTGGTAACGTCCAGAGCAGAGGCGAATGATCACGAAACAGGAAAAAACTGTGTGCAAATTCAAGAAGTGTCTTGCTAGTTTGGCCTTATAGGCTACAGCTTATAGAAAGAAGCCGTATAAGAACTTGAATTGAATGTGAATTTTTAAGAAATATCGCCCCAATAGGCACAGTGAAAATGCTCGTACTGCAACATGAGCAGGAAGTGTAGCGTTGATAATGACGTCACTATATGAGAAGCTCTAGTGTGTAAATGCGCTTCAATAACGCTAGGTAATTGAAGTGTAAGTCATTAAGTTTTTCAATAATTGTGCCTTTTTAAGGTTCTTGTTAAACATCAGAAAATTCGTAATCATATGAGTACAAAATTAGTGAAGAGTAGAGATGTGTTTAAATAATATTTATGTGAGTAGTTTCTTGCTAGTTTAGTCTTATAGACTACAGCTCATACAAACAAGTCGTTTCTCAACTTGAATTTGATGATAGTATTGTAGAAATATCGCCACAATAGGCACAGTGAATGTTTAATGTGAAAATGACAGAAATTGTTGAACTTGCAACATTTGTAAAGTACGAGAAAATGCTATTACCTACAGCAACCTGTGCAGGAAGCGTAGCCTTGAAAATAGCGCCACTATGTAAGTACTCGAGTGAATTGATCGAGGAGAGGACGCAGACGCACATCAATAAGCTCGCCGTCGAAGTGTCGTCGTCATGACGTCGAAGAATAACCAAAAGGTCAGAAATCCAAAAGACCGTCGCTTACCACCCGAGATATCTCCGACTCCAGAACCCAGCTGGGAAATTGAGGACGACGCCTCCGATACATCGCGCGTGTCGCATATCTCAGTCAGCTCTGAGCATACGACCTCAAGCGCACAGTTGCAGGCGAAGTCGTTGCCCTCGGCTGTCAGACGTAGCAGGCTAACGTCAACGAAGAGGGTTGCTGCTCGGGCAGAGCGGGATGTAGAATTGGAGCAGACGATTACAGAGTTAACTCGAAGGGTTGACTCTGAGAGGGTCGCTCGTTTTTCAGTTCGCTCCAATCCTCCAGAGGTTGAAGATCTAACCGCGGAGGAGCTGAGGTCGAGGCTCCAGGACGCTGTGGCTGTAGTCAGATACGTCGCCAAGTTGTCCAAAGGCTTGAAAGACACAAGCCAAAAAGCCCTTAAAGTTGCCTCGACCGCAATACTAGAGGCGGCGGAGGTTCTAGTTGACCGGACTTTCTCCGAGACCGGAAACGGTACAGTAAGTAGATTTAATTTGAAACGTTAGAAATAATTAGGCATGCCTTTACAAGGTTCACGTTAGATATCAGAAAATTCGTAACCATTTGAATGCAAAATTTTGAATGCATATGTCACACTCGAGTGAATTAACCGATGTTTGTTGAATATGGTCAATAAGTGTAGGTATATATCTACATCTGAAACGGTACTAATCGGCGATTTAATTTGAATCCTTACAAATTATCATGCCTTAAAAAGGTTCATGTTAGCCATTGGAACATTTTGCTGATCGGAAATAGAAATACACATTATAAAGATATAAGTGTTAAAATAATTAGTTTCTTGCTAGTTGGATTTTATAGGCTTCAGCTCACATAAACAAGCCGTTTCTGAACTTGAAATGAATGTATATTGAAAACATCACATTAAGCACAATAATGGTTTACTGTGAAAATGACACAATAGTTAAACTTGCAACATTTGGAAAGTACGAGAAAATGCTATTACAGCAAACTATGCAGAAAGCGTCGCTTGACAATAGCGCCACTATGTAACACTCGAGCGAATTGACCGATGTTTTATTGAATATTTCAATAACTGTACCTACATCGGAAACGGTACAAACACGTTGATTGAATTTGAATTGTTAGAAATAATTATGCCTTAACAAGATCCATGTTAGACATCAGAAATCTTTGCCCCAAAATATTTTTTTTTTGCATTCATGGGCAAATGAATGCACGTATTTAAAATGTAAGAACGCTGTCTACAACAGCAAAACTGTGTTCATTCACCCGCAATAAGTTTATTTGAATTATTTCGGTCTTTGCGGTTTGGTTGCAAGCGTGACAGTAAGACTTCACAGTGAATATCTGGCGCATAATATTATATACACAACAAACACTTGTGTAAACATAATATTCATTTAGTTTCTTGCTAGTTTAGCCTTATAGGCTGAGACTGCTTATACAAACAAGCCGTTTCTGAACTTGAATAGAATGCGAATATTTTGAAAATACCGCCGCAATAAGTACAGTAAATGTTTCTTTTGCAAATGACGAATTTTTGAACTTGCAACACGTGGTAAGTACGAGAAAATGCTATTACAGCAACATGTCCACAGGAAGCGTAGCCTTAAAAATAGCGACACTATGAAAAACTCGAGTAAATTGACCGATGTTTTATTGAATATTTCAATACTGTACCAACATCGGAAACGGTACAATACGTAGATTTAATTTAAAATGTTAAAAATAATTGCGCCTTAACAAGGTCCATGTTAGACATTAGTAAATTCGTAATCATATGAAATCAAAATCTTGAATGCAATACATTCTATACGAATAAAACGTTGATTAAAATAGAAATAGAAGAAATAATTATGCCGTAATAAATGTTAATTTTAGTCATTGGACTATTGGTCGCTACCGCATGTTAAAAGGGAATTAATGAAGAAGGCACATACCAATTCATTTTGAAAAATCTTATCTTAAAATAATATGCATGTAGTTTCTTGCTAGTTTAGCCTTATAGACTACAGCTCATACAAACGAGCCGTTTCTCAACTTGAATTAAATGAAAATGTTTAAGAAAGATCACGTTGAACTTGCAACATTTGGAAAATACGAGAAAACGCTATTACTGCAACCTGTGCAGGAAGCGTAGACTTAATAATAGCGCCACTATGGAAATGTAAGAACGCGCTTCAACAACGCGAATTGACTGACGTTTTATTGAATATTTCAATACTGCACCTACATCGGAAACGGTACAATACGTAGATTTAATTTGAATTGGTAGGAATAATTGTGCCCTAACAACGTTCATGTAAGACATCAAAAACATATCTATTCAAAAACTTCCATTATTTAGAACGTAGATTAAATAAGGAATGGTAGAAATAATTACTTATTCCTTCACAATATTCATAATAGTCATTGGAATATTTGGTCTAATAGGCAACTGGTAACGTCCAGAGCAGAGGCGAATGATCACAAAACAGGAAAAACCTGTGTGCAAATAGTATTCAAGCAGTTTCTTGCTTGTTTACCCTTATAGACTACAGCTAATACAAACAAGCCGTTTCTAAACTTAAATTGGATGAAAGTGTTTAAGAAATATCGCCACAATAGGCATAGTGAATGCATCCCGTGAAAATGACAGACATTGATAATCCTGCAACATTGTAAAGTCGCTGAAAACGCCATTACATGAATTGTGCAGCAAGCGTAGCCTTGACTATAGCGCCACTTTGTAACACTCGAGTAAATTAACCGATGATCTATTGAATATTTCAATACTGTATCTACATCGCAAACTTGAATTGGTAGCAATAATTGTGCCCTAACAATGTTCATGTCAGACATCAAAAAATGTGTAATCATATCAATGCAACAACTTGCACGAATAAGAACGTAGATGTAATCAGGGATCGTAGAAATAATTATGCCTTCACCATGTTCATAATAGCCATTGGAGCATTTTTCAGGACACCAGGATATAACCATGTTAAAAAGTTAAACGCAGACAGCCTCAATACAGCTTATAAAATCTTGTCACAAACAATATTTAAGTAGTTTCTTGCTAGTTTAACCTTATAGACTATAAGCTCATACAAACAAGCCGTTTCTGAACTTGAATTGAATGAAAGTGTTAAGAAATAGCGCCACAATAAGCACAGTAAATATTTTAAGTGAAAATGACAGAAATTGTTGAACTTGCAACATTTGGAAAGTACGAGAAAATGTATAACAGCAATTTGCTCAGAAATTGTAGCTTTAAAACTAGCGCCACTGTGTAACACTCGAGTGAATTAACCGATGTTTTATTGAATATTTCAATAACTGTACCAACAGAGGATACGTAGATTTATTATGAAATGTTAGAAATAATTGTGCCCTAACAAGGTCCATGTTAGACATCAGAAATCTTTGCCCCAAAATGTTTCATCAAACACCGGGACGGAACTAAGTAACTTGTTCTAGAAGAATATTCACAGAGTTTCTCGCCAGTTCATTTCTAAAAATTATTCTTGGAACAGTGCACAGAGTCGTTTTTTTTAAATTAATGTGCAAATGATTGCACGTATTTAAAATGTAAGAACGCTGTCTCCAACACCAAAACTGTGTTTATTCACCCGCAATAAGTTTATTTGAAATAATTCGCGTATTTGCGGTTTGGTGGACACGCGTGACATAGTAAGTCGGCACAGTGAAGACACACTGATCTGTCAGATTATAGTTTATTTATTACTCACACTTGTATTCTTTTATTTATTTTAGTTTCTTGCTAGTTTAGCCTTATAGACTACTGCTTATACAAACAAACCATTCCTGAACTTGAAATCAATGTTAGTATTGTAGAAATATCGCCCGAACAGGCACACTGAAAATTGATTGTGAAAATGCCAGAAATTGTTGAACTTGCAACATTTGGAAAGTATGAGAAAATGCTTTAACAGCAACCTGTGCAGGAAGCGTAGCGTTGACAATAGCGCCACTATGTAACACTCGAGTGAATTAACCGATGACCTATTGAATATTTTAATACTGTACCCACATCAAAAACGGTACAATAAGTAGATTAAATTAAATGTAAGAAATAATTCTGCCCTAACAATGTTCATGTTATCCATTGGACCATTGGGTGGCTAAATGGGATAGGACTAACTAAATCTATCACAATTACAAAATAAATCTTGTGTTTAAATAGTATGCACGTAGTTTCTTGCTAGTTCGACTTATAGACTACAGCTCATACGAACAAGTCGTTTCTGGACTTGAATAGAACGCGAGTATTTTGGAAATATCGCCGCAAAAAGCTAATTAAATGTATCATGTGAAAATGCTCTTACTTCAACATGAGCAGGAAGTGTAGCGTTGATAATGACGTCACCATAAGAGAAACTCTAGTGTATAAATGCGCTTCAATGACGTTAGGTAATTGAAGTTTAAATCATTAAGTATTACAATAATTATGCCTATTCAAGTTTCTTGTTTAACATTAGATATTCATAACCGTATCGAAACAAGATCTTGCAAGCAATATCATCTATACGAATAAAAATATAAATTTATTTAGAACTGGAAAAAAGAATTGTGTTACTATATAAATGTTCATGTTAGATATTGGACCACTGGGTCAACTGGATACCATTGGTCAGGTGAATGGACACTAGACAACGCGCACCGATTAATTAAATGGACCAAGCTATAACAGGAGAGATATATCTTATGTTAAAAAAATATTCATAAAGTTTCTTGCTAGTTTAGCCTTATAGGCTGCAGCTCATACGAACAAGCCAGTTCTGAGCTTGGATTTTATTAAGTGTTAAAGAAATATCGCCACATTTGGCACCGTGAATATAACAAGTGTCAGTGACAGTGACAGAAATCGTTGAACTTACAACATTTGGAAAGTACGAGAAAATGCTATTACAGCAACCTGTGCAGGTAGTGTAGCATTGAAAATAGCGCCATTACTCGAGAGAATTGACCGATGTTTTATTGAATATTTCAATACTGTATCCACATCGGAAACTTGAATTGGTAGAAATAATTGTGCCCTAACAATGTTCATGTTAGACACCAAAAATGTGTAATCATATCAATGCAACAACTTGCACGAATAAGAACGTAGATGTAATCAGGGATACTCGAAATTACAACGATAATAATAGCCATTGGAGTATTTCATATAAACAAACAAGTTTAACAAAATAAAATCTTGTGATTTAAGTAGTTTCTTGCTAGTTTAGCCTTATAGACTACAGCTCATTCAAACAAGCCATTCCTGAACTTGAAATGAATGTTAATATTGTAGAAATATCGCCACAATAGGCACACTCAACCTGTGCAGGAAGTGTAGCTTTGAAAATAACGCCACTATGAAAAACTTGAGTAAATTTACCGATGGTTTATTGAATATTTCAATAACAGCAGCTACATCGGAAACGGTACAATACGTAGATTTATTTTAAAAGTCAGAAATAATTGTGCCCTAACAAGGTCCATGTTAGACATCAGAAATCTTTGCCCCAAAATGTTTCATCAAACACCGGGACGGAACTAAGTAACTTGTTCTAGAAGAATATTCACGGAGTTTCTCGCCAGTTCATTTCTAAAAAATATTCTTGGAACAGTGCACAGAGTCGTTTTTTTTTAAAATTAATGTGCAAATGATTGCACGTATTTAAAATGTAAGAACGCTGTCTCCAACACCAAAACTGTGTTTATTCACCCACAATAAGTTTATTTGAAATAATTAGGGTATTTGCGGTTTGGTGGACACGCGTGACATAGTAAGTCGGCACAGTGAAGACACACTGATCTGTCAGATTATAGTTTATTCATTACACACACTTGTATTATTTTAATTCTTTTAGTTTCTTGCAAGTTTAGCCTTATAGACTACTGCTTATACAAACAAGCCGTTTCTGAACTTGAATTGAATGATATTATTGTAGAAATATCGCCACAGTGAATGTTTAATGTGAAAATGATAGAAATCGTTGAACTTGCAACATTGTAAAGTACGAGAAAATGCTTTTACAACCATCTGTAAAGGAAGCGTAGCCTTGACGACAGCGCCACTATGGGAATGTAAGAATGGGCTTCAACAACGCGAATTAACCGATGTTTTATTGAATATTTCAAAACTGTACCTACATCGGCAACGGTACAATACGTAGATTTAATTTGAAATGTCAGAAATAATTGTGCCCTAGCAATGTTCATGTTACATATTAAAAAAATTGTATTCATATCAATGCAAAAACTTGCACGAAGAAGAGTTACAAAATATATACGATGTAAAAATCTTGTGACAAATATTATTTAAGTAGTTTCTTGCTAGCTTGGCCTTACAGCTCATACAAATAAGCCGTTTCTCAACTTAAATTGAATGTTGGCATTGTAGAAATAACACCACAATAGGCACAGTGAATGTTTAATGTGAAAATGATAGAAATTAATGAACTTGCAACATTAAGAAAGTACGAGAAAATGCTATTACAGCAACCTGTGCCGGAAGCGTAGCCTTGAAAATAGCGCCACTATGTAACACTCGAGTGAATTGACCGATGATCTATTGAATATTTCAATACTGTACCCACATCGGAAACTTGAATTGGTAGAAATAATTGTGCCCTAACAATGTTCATGTTAGACATCAAAAAATGAGTAATCATATCAATGCAACAACTTGCACGAATAAGAACGTAGATGTAATCAGGGATACTCGAAATTACAACGATAATAATAGCCATTGGAGTATTTCATATAAACAAACAAGTTTAACAAAATAAAATCTTGTGATTTAAGTAGTTTCTTGCTAGTTTAGCCTTAAAGACTACAGCTCACTCAAACAAGCCATTCCTGAACTTGAAATGAATGTTAATATTGTAGAAATATCGCCACAATAGGCACACTCAACCTGTGCAGGAAGTGTAGCTTTGAAAATAACGCCACTATGAAAAACTTGAGTAAATTTACCGATGGTTTATTGAATATTTCAATACTGTACCCACATCGGAAACTTGAATTGGTAGAAATAATTGTGCCCTAACAATGTTCATGTTAGACATCAAACAATGTGTAATCATATCAATACAACAACTTGCACGAATAAGAACGTAGATTGGATCAGGGAATGTAGAAATAATTATGCCTTCACAAAGTTCATAATAGCCATTGGAGTATTTGGCAGGATTTAAGGACAAGAAGTCGTGGTTACATTAAAAAATTAAATAACACAAATGAAGGCAGAGAGAATCTTGTATTAAAATAATATGTATGTAGTTTCTTGCTAGTTTAGCCAAATAGGCTACAGCTCATACAAACAAGCCGTTTGTGAACTTGAAATAAATGAGAGTAATTGTGGTAATATCATCACAATAAGCACAGTGAATGTTTCAAGTGACAATTACAAAAAATGTTGAGCTTGCAACATTTGGTAAGTTCGAAAAAACGCTATTTCAGCAACCTGTAAAAAACGCGAGTGAAAATGTGAGAAAGCGCTTCGACAACGCGAATTGACCGATGTTTTATTGAATATTTAAATACTGTACTTACATCGGAAACGGTACAAACACGTTAATTGAATTTGAATTGTTGAAAACAATTATGCCTTAACAAGGTCCATCCGAAATCTTTGCCTCGAAATGTTCCATCAAAAGTGCGCGCATGGTAAGCACCGGGACCGAACTAACTAACTTATGTTCTAAATCGTCGCCAAGTTATCCAAAGGTTTAAAAGGGACAAGCCAAAAAGCTCTAAAAGTTGCCTCGACCGCAATACTAGAGGCGGCGGAGGTTCTAGTTGACCGGACTTCCTCCGAGGAGACTGTCCGGCTTCAAGCAGAAAATACTCGCCTGGCAGCGCAGGTGGCAGAGCTCCAGAAGAAGCGAAGTGACGATGCGGTCCCCTCTCAAAGTAGAGCCCAATCAGAGCTGGCTTGCCTGGTCGGGAGGGAAATGGTGAGCGTCAGCGCTCGCGTTTCCGCTCTGGAGGGCAGAGTCTTGCGCCCCCCACTGGCTGCAGACAGGAGGCAGATGGGAGTGCAGGAGTCACTCTGTGGTTGCCGGACCCAGTACGTCGGCCCCACCCAGCCAGCAGACTTTGGCACCCGCTCCAGCGCTGTCGAAGAAGGGGAAAGGCAAAGGAAAGCGGAAATTCTCTGCCCCTCAGCCCACACCATCAAACAACACCCGCCGCCGCGTCTGTGTGTCCGCAATAAACTCTGAACGGATTTCATGCTGTTTTCAGCAATAGATTCATGTAAATTATTTACGTAAATTAGTTAAAATATGAAAACAAATGAATAGTTTCTTGCTAGTTTAGCCTTATAGGCTACAGCTTATACAAAAAAGCCGTTTTTGAACTTGAATTTAATGTGAGTATATTCGAAATATCATCACAATAAGCACAGTGAATGTTTAATGTAAAAATGGCAAAAATTGTTGAACTTGCAACATTTGTAAAGTACGAGAAAATGCTATACAGCAACCTGTGCAGGAAGCGTAGCGTTGAATATAGCGCCACTATGTAACACTCGAGTGAATTAACCGATGTTTTATTAAAAAATTTAATAACAGTACCTACAGAGGATACGTAGATTTATTATGAAATGTCAGAAATAATTATGTCTTAACAAGGTCCATTCAATCCAAGATTGGTTTGCCCCAAAATGTTCCATCAAAAGTGCGCGCATGGTAAACACCGGGACGGAACTAAGTAACTTGTTCTAAAAAAATATTCACGGAGTTTCTCGCCAGTTCATCTCTATAAACCTTATTCTTGGAACAGTGCACAGAGTTGTGTAAGCCCACAAATTGTTTTTTTTTTCGCATCATATGCAAATGATTGCACGAATTTAAAATGTAAGAACGCTGTCTCCAACAGCAAATCTTTGTTTTTCATCTGCAAAATGTTTATTTGAAATAATTATGTCCTTGAGGTGTGGTTGACACGCGTGACATAGTATGTCGGCACAGTGAAGACACGGAGCAGCTTATTACGAGTGTAAAAAAAATATTTTCATACATGTAGTTTCTTGCTAGTTTAGCTTTACAGGCTACAGCTTACACAAACAAGCCGTTTTTTAACTTGAAATGAATGTATATTGAAAACATCATCACATTAAGCACAGGAATGGTTAAATGTGAAAATGACAGAATCGTTGAACTTACAACATTTGGAAAGTACGAGAAAATGCTATTACAGCAAACTATGCAGAAAGTGTCGCCTTGACAATAGCGCCACTATGTAACACTCGAGTGAATTGACCAATGTTTTACTAAATATTTCAATAACTGTACCTACATCGGAAACGGTACAATACGTAGATTTAATTTAAAACGTTAGAAATAATTATGTCTTTACAAGGTTTACGTTAGATATCAGAAAATTAGTAACACTATACAACAATCAGAAACTAAACTAATAATCATGTAGTTTCTTGCTAGTTTAGCCTTACAGGCTACAGTTCCTATGAACAAGCCGTTTCTGAACTTGAAAAGAACGCGCGTATTTTGGAAATATCGCCGCAATAAGCTTAGTAAATATTTCATGTGAAAGTGCTCGTACTGCAACATGAGCAGGAAGTGTAGCGTTGATAATGACGTCACTATATGAGAAGCTCTAGTGTGTAAATGCGCTTCAATAACGCTAGGTAAATGAAGTTTAAATCATTAAGTATTACAATAATTGTGCCTTACATCAGAAAGTTCGTAATGATTTGAGTAGGTACAAAATAGCCAACGAGTATGATTTGTTTAAATAATATTTATGTGAGTAGTTTCTTGCTAGTTTAGCCTTATAGACTACAGTTCATATAAACTAGCCATTTCTGAACTTGAAATAAATGAGAGTATTGTGGTAATATCATCACAATAAGCCCAGTGAATGTTTCAAGTGACAATTACAAAAAATGTTGTGCTTGCAACATTTGGAAAGTACGAGAAAATGCTATTACAGCAACTTGTAAAAAACGCGAGTGAAAATGTAAGAAAGCGCTTCAACAACGCGAATTGACCGATGTTTTAGTGAATATTTCAATAACTGTACCTTCATCGGAAACGTACATTACGTAGATTCAACTTTAGATAAATAATTTTGTCTTAACAAGGTCCATATTAGACATTAGAAAATTCGTAATCGTATGAATGCAATACATTCTATACGAATAAAACGTTGATTAAAATAGAAATGGAAGAAATAATTATGCCCTCATAAATGTTAATTTTAGCCATACGACCCTTGACACACACTCGTGGCTAAAACATAATACAAAATTCCGAAGAATAAATGGAGAAAGAAAAAAAGATGATTGTGATATCTTGTGTTTGTTTATTTATTTATTTTCTTTGGGAAACAAACAGTTACGCAAAGGTTTCCTAATTAACAATCCTTAGTATCAAAAGTATACCCAAATTAAAAAAAAAATATAATATTACAATAATATTTATATAGTTTCTTGCTAGTTTAGCCATATAGGCTACAGCTCATACAAACAAGCCGTTTGTGAACTTGAAATTAATGTATTTTGAAAACATCATCACATTAAGCATAGTAATTGTTTAATGTGAAAATGACAGAATTGTTGAACTTGCAACATTTGGAAAGTACGAGAAAATGCTTTTACAACCATCTGTAAAGCCGTTTCTCAACTTGAATTGAATTTTAGCTTTGTAGAAATATCGCTTGCAACGTTTAGAAAGCACGAGAAAATGCTATAACAGCAACGTGCTCAGAAAGGGTAGCTTTAAAATTAGCGCCACTGAGAAAATGTGAGAATGCGCTTCAACAACGCGAATTGACCGATGTTATATTACCTATATCGAACATGGTACAATACGTCGATTTAATTTGAATTTGTTGAAATTATTGTGCCCTAGCAATGTGCGCCAACCATTAAACATTAATCTCTGCCATGTTAAAATTAGAAAATTTAGGTCTCTCCAGTAACACATCGGAAACGGTACATCCGTAGATTAATTTGAAATTGTAGAAATAATAATGATATATAGTGCTCTTACAATTTCCATTGGGCCGTTTGGCAAATTGTGCAAGTTAGAAGCGATAAGAAAGGTGCTGGAAACAAAATTAATTATCTGTGTAACATGTGTTATAATAATATGCATTTAGTTTCTTGCTAGTTTAGCCTTTTAGGCTACAGCTCATACAAACAAGCCGATTCAGAACTTGAATTTAATGATAGTTATGTAGAAATATCGCTCCTTATGGGCACAGTGAATGTTTAATGTGAAAATGACAGAAATTGTTGAACTTGCAACTTTGAAAAATACAAGCGTACGCACACTGTAAATAGCGCTACTATGTAACACTCGATGAATTAACCGATGTTCTATTGAATATTTCAATAACTGTACCTACATCGGAAACGGTACAATACATAGATTTAATTTGAAATGTTAGAAATAATTGTGTCTGAACAATGTTCATGTCAGACATTGCGTGAATTCGAAGCAGGGTTCGAGAAGGAAGCTGAACAAACGCGAGAGCATGTAGTTTCTTGCTAGTTTAGCCATATAGACTACAGTTCATACAAACAAGCCGTTTGTGAACTTGAAATGGTTTGTGTTTTGGAAATATCGCCACAATAAGTACAGTGAATGTTCCGAGTGAAAATGACAGAAATTGTTACGAGAAAATGCTATCACAGCAACGTGCGCAGAAAGTTTATCCTTGAGAATAGCGCTACTATCAAATACTCGAGTGAATTGAC
The DNA here is from genome assembly GCA_949774945.1 of Hoplodrina ambigua. Lineage (NCBI taxonomy): Eukaryota > Metazoa > Arthropoda > Insecta > Lepidoptera > Noctuidae > Hoplodrina > Hoplodrina ambigua. The sequence goes on from OX458994.1 coordinate 3,848,899, forward strand.
CGATGTTTTATTGAATATTTCAAAACTGTACCTACATCGGCAACGGTGGGTACAATAAGTGGATTTAATTTTAAATGTTAGAAATAATTGTGCCCTAGCAATGTTCATGTTACATATAAAAAAATTGTATTCATATCAATACAGCAAGTTCATAATAGCCATTGGAGTATTTGGCCAACTAAACATCAGGTAACGTCCAGAGCATCGACGCATGATAACAAAGCAAGAGGAGAATGTGTGCAATCAGTATTCATGTAGTTTCTTGTTAGTTTAGCCTTATAGGCTACAGCTCATACGAACAAACGATTTCTGAACTTAATTGAATGCGAGTAGGTACTATGAAGGTATCGTTACAATAAGTGTCGCCTTGAAAACACTTTGAAAAACTCCTGTGAAAATGTGAGAATGCGCTTCAAAAACACGAATTGACCGAAGGTTTATTGAATATTTTAATAAGAGAACCCACATCGGAAAAGGTACGATACAAAATTTTAACAACGATGAAAATGCTCTTGTAAGTGGAAGTGTAGCGCTGATAATGAAGGTAGTAGGTAATTGAAGTTTAAATCATTAAGTATTACAATAATTGTGCCTTACACCAGAAAGTTCGTAATCATTTGAGTAGGTACAAATTAGCCGACGAGTATGATGTGTTTAAATAATATTTATGTGAGTAGTTTCTTGCTAGTTTAGCCTTATACAATAAAGCTCATACAAACCAGCCATTTCTGAACTTGAAATAAATGAGAGTATTGTGGTAATATCATCACAATAGACACAGTGAATGTTTCAAGTGACAATTACAAGAAATGTTGTGCTTGCAACATTTGGAAAGTACGAGAAAATGCTATTACAGCAACCTGTGCATGAAGCGTAGCCTTGAAAATAGCGCCACTATGTAACACTCGAGTGAATTGACCTATGTTTTATTGAACATTTCAATACTGTACTTACATCGGAAACGGTACAAACACGTTGATTCAATTTGAATTGTTAGAAATAATTGTGCCCTAACAATGTTCATCTAAGACATCAAAACCACATCTATTTAAAAACTTCCATGAATAAGATCGTAGATTTAATAAGGAATGGTAGAAATAATTACTTATGCCTCCACAATGTTCATATTAGCCATTGGAATATTTGGTCTAATAGGCAACTGGTAACGTCCAGAGCAGAGGCGAATGATTACAAAACAGGAAAAACCTGTGTGCAAATAGTATTCAAGCAGTTTCTTGCTAGTTTAGCCATATAGACTGCAGCTCATACAAACAAGCCGTTTCTGAACTTGAAATGAATGTATTTTGAAAACATCATCACATTAAGCACAGTATTGATTTAATGTGAAAATGACAGAATCGTTGAACTTGCAACATTTGGAAAGTACGAGAAAATGCTATTACAGCAACCTGTGCAGAAGCGTAGCCTTGAAAATAGCGCTACAATGAAAAACTAATTGAAAATGTTATAATGCGCTTCGACAACGCGAATCGACCGACGTTATATTAAATATTTAATTTAATTTGACGCAAAAACTAACATACTATTAAAATCTTGTGTTAAAACAGTAGTTTCTTGCTAGTTTATCCTTTTAGGCTTCAGGGGGCCAACCACAAGCTCTTAAAACAATATTATTATAATATTACTTTGCCTTCCACACTGTTGGATTTTCAACGCTCGGATCAGCGCCGAAAGTTGAAAATGCAACAACAGAAATTACAAAGTAATATTAAAATAATATTGTTATAAGAGATGGCGGTAGGCGCCCAGGCCAGACAAACAAGTCGTTTCTGAACATTTGAATAAGGGTACTTTGAAATTATCGTCACAATAAGAGTGGCCTTGAACATACGCCGCTTTGGAAAACTCACGTGAAAATGTAAGAATGCGCTTCAATAACGCGAATTGACCGATGTTTTATTGAATATTTTAGTAACTGTACCTACATCGGAATTGGTACAATACGTAGATAAAAACCCTAAGTGCAAATGATTGCACGTATTTAAAATGTAAGAACGCTGTCTCTAACAGCAAAACTGTATTTATTTACATGCAGTAAGTTTATTTGAAATAATTAGGGTCTTTGCGGTTTGGTTGACACGCGTGACATAGTAAGTCGGCACAGTGAAGACACACAATGTCTGCCGAATGATACTGTATACACAACAAACACTTGTCTAAAAATAATGTTCATTTAGTTTCTTGCTAGTTAAGCCATATAGGCTGAGACTGCTTATACAAACAAGCCGTTTCTGAACTTGACTAGAATGCGAACATTCTGAAAATACCGCCGCAATAAGTACAGTAAATGTTTCTTTTGCAAATGACGAATTGTTGAACTTGCAACACGTGGTAAGTACGAGAAAATGCTATTACAGCAACATGTGCTGGAAGCGCAGCCTTGAAAATAGCGCCACTATGAAAAACTCGAGTAAATTCTCGATGTTTTATTGAATATTTCAATACTGTACCAACATCGGAAACGGTACAATACGTAGATTTAATTTAAAATGTTAAAAATAATTGCGCCTTAACAAGGTCCATGTTAGACATTAGAAAATTCGTAATCATATGAATGCAAAATCTTGAATGTAATACATTCTATACGAATAAAACGTTGATTAAAATAGAAATAGAAGAAATAATTATGCCGTAATAAATGTTAATTGTAGTCATTGGACAGTTGGTCGCTACCGCATGTTTAAAGTGGGATTAATGAAGAAGGCACATAGCAATACATTTTGAAAAATCTTATCTTAAAATAATATGCATGGAGTTTCTTGCTAGTTTAACCTTATGGACAAATAGCTCATACAAACGAGCCGTTTCTCAACTTGAATTAAATGAAAATGTTTAAGAAATATCACGTTGAACTTGCAACATTTGGAAAATACGAGAAAACGCTATTACTGCAACCTGTGCAGGAAGCGTAGACTTGATAATAGCGCCACTATGGAAATGAACTGTGTAATGTGTGTGTAAACAACGCGAATTGACTGACGTTTTATTGCATATTTCAATACTGCACCTACATCGGAAACGGTATAATACGTAGATTTAATTTAAAATGATAGAAATAATTGTGTCCTAACAATGTTCATGTAAGACATCAAAAACATATCTATTCAAAAACTACCATTAATTAGAACGTAGATTTAATAAGGAATGGTAGAAATAATTACTTATTCCTTCACAATGTTCATAATAGTCATTGGAATATTTGGTCTACTAGGCAACAGGTAACGTCCAGAGCAGAAAAGAATGATTACCAATCAGGAAAAACCTGTGTGCAAATAGTATTCAAGCAGTTTCTTGCTAGTTCAGCCTTATAGGCTACAGCTTATACAAACAAGCCGTTTCTCAATTTGAATTGAATGAAATACAAATAGGTACAGTATTGTGGAAATATCGCCCTAATAGGCACAGTGAATGTTTAAATGTGAAAACCACAGAAATTGTTGCAACATTTGGTAAGTAAGAGAAAATGCTATTAGAACAACCTGTGCAGGTAGCGATGTTTTTTGCATTTTTTTTTTAATGTTTGTACGTATTTTAAAAGTTGTATTGTCAAGTGAATTGACCGATATTTTATTAAATACATTAATTACCCATTTAGTTATTAAATAAAATGGGTTAAATAATATCGACGCATGATAACCAAGCAAGAGGAAAATGTGTGCAATCAGTATTCATGTAGTTTCTTGCTAGTTTAGCCATATAGACTACAGTTCATACAAACAAGCCGTTTGTGAACTTGAAATAAATGAGAGTAATTGTGGTAATATCATCACAATAGGCACAGTGAATGTTTCAAGTGACAATTACAAAAAATGTTGAGCTTGCAACATTTGGTAAGTTCCAGAAAACGCTATTACAGCAACCTGTAAATAACGCGAGTGAAAATGTGAGAAAGCGCTTCGACAACGCGAATTGACCGATGTTTTATTGAATATTTAAATACTGTACTTACATCGGAAACGGTACAAACACGTTAATTGAATTTGAATTGTTGGAAACAATTATGCCTTAACAAGGTCCATCCGAAATCTTTGCCACAAAATGTTCCATCAAAAGTGCGCGCATGGTAAGCACCGGGACGGAACTAAGTAACTTGTTCTAAATCGTCGCCAAGTTATCCAAATGGAGTGCAGGAGTCACCAGAGCCGTCATTCGCAGTCGTGGTTGCCGGACCCAGTACGTCGGCCCCACCCAGCCAGCAGACTTTGGCACCCGCTCCAGCGCTGTCGAAGAAGGGGAAAGGCAAAGGAAAGCGGAAATTCTCTGCCCCTCAGCCCACACCATCAAACAACACCCGCCGCCGCGTCTGTGTGTCCGCAATAAACTCTGAACGGATTACATGCGGTTTTCAGCAATAGATTCATGTAAATTATTTACGTAAATTAGTTAAAATATGAAAACAAATGAATAGTTTCTTGCTAGTTTAGCCTTATAGGCTACAGCTCATACAAGTAAGCCATTTGTGAACTTGAGATTAATGTATTTTGAAAACATCATCACATTAAGCACAAATTGTTTAATGTGAAAATTACAGAAATCCTGTGCAGGAAGCGTAGACTTGATAATAGCGCCACTATGAAAGAGGTGTGAATGCGCTTCAACTACGCGAATAGACCGATGTTTTAATAAATATTTTAATAAGTGTATCTACATCGGAAACTGTACAATACGTATATTTAATTTGAAAGTACGAGAAAGTGCTATTACAGCAACCTATGTCGGAAGTGCAGCCTTGAAAATAGCGCCACTGTGAAAAACTCGAGGGAATCGACCGACGTTTTATTGAATATTTTAATAAGTGTACCTACAGTGCTTTAACTACGCTCATGTTAACCATTGGAACAATAAGTAAAAAGAAGCGTAAGACAGGTAACAAAATCTTGTGTTAAAATGATATTCATATGGTTTCTTGCTAGTTTAGCCTTATAGGCTACAGCTGACACAAACAAGCCGTTTCTCAACTTGAGTTTAGTTTTATCTTTGAAGAAATATCGCCACAATAGGCACACTCAACCTGTGCAGGAAGTGTAGCTTTGAAAATAACGCCACTATGTAGAATTTGAGTGAATTTACCGATGGTTTATTGAATATTTCAATAACTATAGCTACATCGGAAACAGTACAATACGTAGATTTAATTTGAAACTGTATAAATAATCGTGACCACTGAACCATTAGGTAGTGACACACAGAGGGTCGTCAGCGCCCTGCGGGTCCAGTACAACAATGCTTTCAGGTTGCTGATGGGACTGCCTCGCTATTGCAACGCCTCAGCGATGTAGAGGCAGATGGCTTCCATGCCATACTCCGTAAGCGAGCGGCATCGCTGATGGCAGGGTGAGGGACAGTTCCAACAGCTGCCTGAGGGTTATTGCTGAGAAAATAGAAACTCCTCTATGGAGGCATTGGATACATATCCATATTAAACAGTACCGTTCGTATAATGTACTAACAAAGATTCCTCATTGACTGCGGGAAAACACACACGTTGTGTTTCGACTAAAAAACGCGAGTGCGGCGCACACACACCGTATGTGTTTTTCTATGGCGAACTCACGAACAATGGTAGCTAGCCGCACTCGCGTTTGGCGGAGCGAATGTTCGCCCGCAGTCATCGGGTTAAGCTCTTTTGTATTTACTAATACTATGATTATGGATACACTAGACTGAAAAAAGAAATTTAATTGAATTAGGTGGTTAAACACAATCGGAATTACGATATCAATAGTTTAAAACAAGGAGTAGTTTCTTGCTAGTTTAGCCTTATAGACTGCAGCTCATACAAACAAGCAATTTCTGAATTTAAATTGAATGTGAGTATATTGGATATATTGTCACAATAAGCACAGTAATTGTTTAATGTGAAAATAACAGAAATTTCAACAATTTCTGTTGCACCTTGCAACATTTAGAAAGGCGAAAAAATGCTATTACAGCAACCTGTGCAGGAAGCGTAGCCTTGAAAATAGCGCCACTATGAAAAAGGTGTGAATGCGCTTCAACTACGCGAATAGAACGATGTTTTAATGAATATTTTAATAAGTGTATCAACATCGGAAACTGTACAATACGTATATTTAATTTGAAAGTACGAGAAAGTGCTATTACAGCAACCTATGTCGGAAGCGTGGCCTTAGGTTAGGTTTAAAGATACTTTATTTCTCATAAGAACATGATACAGTTCACTTAAATGAGTTTTATCATATAATATAAATAATCGTCGTCTAATGACGAAGCATGCAGACATGAATATTTTAATAAGTGGTCAGGACCTACAGTGCGTTAACTATGTTCTTGTTAACCATTGGAACAACGAGTCAACCGGAACATATAATAAAGAAAAAATCTTGTGTTAAAATGATATACAAATAGTTTCTTGCTAGTTTAGCCTTATAGACTACAGCTCATGCAAGCAAGTCGTTTCTCAACTTGAATTTGATGATAGTATTGTAGAAATATCGCCACAATAGGTACAGTGAATGTTTAATGTGAAAATGACAGTAATTGTTGAACTTGCAACATTTGTAAAGTACGAGAAAATGCTATTACTTACAGCAACCTGTGCAGGAAGCGTAGCTTTGAAAATAACGCCACTATGTAACACTCGAGTAAATTGATCGAGGAGAGGACGCAGACGCACATCCATAAGCTCGTCAGCCGTAAAGATGACGTCGAAGAATAACCAAAAGGTCAGAAATCCGAAAGTCCGTCGCTTACTACCCGTGATATCTCCGACTCCAGAACCCAGCTGGGAAATTGAGGACGACGCCTCCGATACATCGCGCGTGTCGCATATCTCAGTCAGCTCTGAGCATACGACCTCAAGCGCACAGTTGCAGGCGAAGTCGTTGAACTCGGCTGGCAGACGTAGCAGGCTAACGTCAACGAAGAGGGTTGCTGCTCGGGCAGAGCGGGATGTAGAATTGGAGCAGACGATTACAGAGTTAACTCGAAGGGTTGACTCTGAGAGGGTCGCTCGTTTTTCAGTTCGCTCCAATCCTCCAGAGGTTGAAGATCTAACCGCGGAGGAGCTGAGGTCGAGGCTCCAGGACGCTGTGGCTATAGTCAGGTACGTCGCCAAGTTATCCAAAGGCTTAAAAGGCACAAGCCAAAAAGCTCTAAAAGTTGCCTCGACCGCAATACTAGAGGCGGCTGAAGTTCTAGTTGACCGGACTTCCTCCGAGGAGACTGTCCGGCTTCAAGCAGAAAATACTCGCCTGGCAGCGCAGGTGGCAGAGCTTGAGAAGAAGCGAAGTGACGATGCGGTCCCCTCTCACAATATTCATGAAGTTTCTTGCTAGTTAATCTTTATCGGCTTCCTGAATGAGAATATTTGAGAAACATCATTACAATAAGTGTCACTGTCGCCTTGAAAATACGCCATTTTGATAAACTCACGTGAAAATGTAAGAATGCGCTTCAACAACGCGAATTGACCGATGCTCTATTATTTCAATAACTGTACCTACATCGGAAACGGTACAATACGTAGATTTAATTTGAAATGTTAGAAATAATCGTGTCCAAACAATTTAGTCGTTTCTGAACTGCGAACTGCGGTTCATAAAAGGTTCATGTTAACCATTGAAACATTTTACCGACTAGACGACTCATATGATCAGATTGGTAAAAACATGTGTTGAAATAATTAATTTCTTGCTAGTATAGCCTTATAGGCTACAGCTCACACAAACAAGCCGTATCAGAACTTGAGTTGAACTTGAATTGAATAAAAGTGTTTAAGAAATATCGCCACAATAGGCATAGTGAATGCATCCCATGAAAATGACAGAAATTGTTGAACTTGCTACAATTGTAAAGCACGAAAAAATGCTTTTATAGCAACCTGTGCAGGAAGCGTAGCGTTGATAGCGCCACTATGAAAAAGGTGTGAAAGCGCTTCAACTACGCGAATAGACCGATGTTTTAATGAATATTTTTAATAAGAGTATCTACATCGGAAACTTTACATTAAGTATTTTTAATTTGAAATTACGAGAAAATGCTATTACAGCAACCTATGTCGGAAGTGCAGCCTTGAAAATAGCGCCACTGCGAAAAACTCGAGGGAATCGACCGACGTTTTATTGAATATTTTAATAAGTGTACCTACAGTGCTTCAACTACGCTCATGTTAACCATTGGAACAATAAGTAAAAGCAAAAAATTAACATTGTTAAAATCTTGTGTTACAATGATATTCAAATAGTTTCTTGCTAGTTTAGCCTTACAGGCTACAGCTTATACAAGCAAGCCGTTTCTCAACTTGAAATGAATGTATTTTGAAAACATCATCACATTAAGCACAGTAGTGGTTAAATGTGAAAATGACAGAATCGTTGAACTTGCAACATTTGGAAAGAACGAGTAAATGCTATTACAGCAAACTATGCAGAAAGCGTCGCCTTGACAATAGCGCCACTATGTAACGCTCGAGCGAATTGACCGATGTTTTAATGAACATTCAAATAACTGTATCTACAGAGGCTACGTAGATTTATTATGAAATGTTAGAAATAATGCCTTAACAAGGTCCATGTAAGACATCAGAAATCTTTGCCCCAAAATGTTTCATCAAAAGTGCGCGCATGGTAAACACCGGGACGGAACTAAGTAACTTGTTTTAAAAGGATATTCACAGAGTTTCTCGCCAGTTCATCTCTATAAATTATTCTTGGAACAGTGCACAGAGTCGTGTAAGGTCAACAAATTGTTTTTTTTTACATTAATGTGCAAATGATTGCACGTATTTAAAATGTAAGAACGCTGTCTCTAACAGCAAAACTGTGTTTATTCACCCGCAATAAGTTTATTTGAAATAATTAGGGTATTTGCGGTTTGGTGGACACGCGTGACATAGTAAGTCGGCACAGTGAAGACACACTGATCTGTCAGATTATTGTTTATTCATTACACACACTTGTATTATTTTAATTCTTTTAGTTTCTTGCTAGTTTAGCCTTATAGACTACTGCTTATACAAACAAGCCGTTTTTGAACTTGAATTGAATGATATTATTGTAGAAATATCGCCACAGTGAATGTTTAATGTGAAAATGATAAAAATTGTTGCGCTTCGACAACGCGAATTGACCGATGTTTTAGTGAATATGTCAATAACCGTACCTTCATCGGAAACGTACAATACGTAGATTCAACTTTAGATAAATGATTTTGTCTTAACAAGGTCCATATTAGACATTAGAAAATTCGTAATCGTATGAATGCAATACATTCTATACGAATAAAACGTTGATAAAAATAAAAATGGAAGAAATAATTATGCCCTCATAAATGTTAATTTTAGCCATACGATCCTTGGTACACACTCGTGGCTAAAACATAATACAAAATTCCGAAGAATAATAAATGGAGAAAGAAAAAAAGACGATTGTAATATCTTGTGTTTATTTATTTATTTTCTTTGGAAAACAAACAGTTACACAAAGGTTTCTTAATTAACAATCCTTAGTATCAAAAGTATACCCAAACTAAAAAAAAAATATAATATTACAATAATATTCATATAGTTTCTTGCTAGTATAGCCTTATAGGCTACAGCTCATACAAATAAGCCATTTGTGAACTTGAGATTAATGTATTTTGAAAACATCATCACATTAAGCACAAATTGTTTAATGTGAAAATTACAGAAATCGTTGAACTTAGAACATTTGGAAAGTACGAGAAAATGCTTTTACAACCATCTGTAAAGGAAGCGTAGCCTTGACGACAGCGCCACTATGGGAATGTAAGAACGCGCTTCAGCAACGCGAATTGACCGATGTTTTATTACCTATATCGAACATGGTACAATACGTCGATTTAATTTTAATTTGTTGAAATTATTGCGCCCTAGAAATGTGCGTCAACCATTTAACTCTAGATAATTTGCCACTGGAGGTACATTGTCATGACCCTAGAGATAAGAAAGGTAAGCAAAACCAAACCAGAAATTGATGTGTTATAATAATATTCAAGTAGTTTCTTGCTAGTTTAGCCTTATAGGCTACAGCTGATACAAATAAACCGTTTCTGAACTTGTAGTACGAGAAAATGTTTTTACAGCAACCTGTGCAGGAAGTGTAGCCATGACTATAGCGCCACTATGTAACACTCGAGTGAATTAACCGATGTTCTATTGAATATGTCAATACTGTACCCACATCGGAAACTTGAATTAGTAGAAATAATTGTGCCCTAACAATGTTCATGTTAGACATAAAAAATGTGTGATCATATTAATGCATCAACTCGCATGAATAAGAACGTAGATTGAATCAGGGATCGTAGAAATAATTATGCCTTCACAATGTTCATAATAGCCATTGGAGTATTTGGCCAACTAAGCAACAGGTAACGTCCAGAGCATCGACACACGAAAACAAAGCTGAAGAGAATGTGTGCAATCAGTATTCATATAGTTTCTTGCTAGTTTGAACTTATAGGCTTTAGCACACACAAACAAGCCATTTGTCAACTTGAAATAAATGAGAGTATTGTGGTAATATCATCACAATAGACACAGTGAATGTTTCAAGTGACAATTACAAAAAATGTTAAGCTTGCAACATTTGGAAAATACGAGAAAACGCTATTACAGCAACCTGTTAAAAAACGCGAGTGAAAATGTTAGAAAACGCATCGACAACGCGATTTGACCGATGTTTTATTGCATATTTTAATACTGTACCTACATCGGAAACGGTACAATACGTAGATTTAATTTGAAATGTTAGAAATAATCGTGTCCAAACAATTTAGTCGTTTCTGAACTGCGAACTGCGGTTCATAAAAGGTTCATGTTAACCATTGAAACATTTTACCAACTAGACGACTCATATGATCAGATAGGAAAAAACATGTGTTGAAATAATTAATTTCTTGCTAGTATAGCCTTATAGGCTACAGCTCACACAAACAAGCCGTATCAGAACTTGAGTTGAACTTGAATTGAATGAAAGTGTTTAAGAAATATCGCCACAATAGGCATAGTGAATGCATCCCGTGAAAATGACAGAAATTGTTGAACTTGCTACATTTGTAAAGCACGAAAAAATGCTTTTATAGCAACCTGTGCAGGAAGCGTAGCGTTGATAGCGCCACTATGAAAAAGGTGTGAATGCGCTTCAACTACGCGAATAGACCGATGTTTTAATGAATATTTTTAATAAGAGTATCTACATCGGAAACTTTACATTTAGTATTTTTAATTTGAAATTACGAGAAAATGCTATTACAGCAACCTATGTCGGAAGCGTGGCCTTGAAAATAGCGCCACTGTGAAAAACTCGAGGGAATCGACCGACGTTTTATTGAATATTTTAATAAGTGTACCTACAGTGCTTCAACTATGTTCAAGTTAACCATTGGAACAATGAGTAAAAGCAAGATATTTACGTTGTTAAAATCTTGCGTTATAATGATATTCAAATAGTTTCTTGCTAGTTTAGCCTTACAGGCTACAGCTTATACAAACAAGCCGTTTCTCAACTTGAAATGAATGTATTTTGAAAACATCATCACATTAAGCACAGTAATGGTTAAATGTGAAAATGACAGAATCGTTGAACTTGCAACATTTGGAAAGAACGAGTAAATGCTATTACAGCAACCTGTGCAGGAAGCGTAGCTTTGACGACAGCGCCACTATGTAACACTCGAGTGAATTCACCGATGTTTTATTAATTATTTCAATACTGGACCTGTCGGAAACGGTTCAATAAGTAGATTGAATTTGAATTGGTAAAAATAATTGTGCCCTAACAATGTTCATGTAAGACATCAAAACCATATCTATTCAAAAACTTCCATGAATAAGAACGTAGATTTAATAAAGAATGGTAGAAATAATTACTCATGCCTTCACAATGTTCATAATAGTCATTGGAATATTTGGTCTACTAGGCAACAGGTAACGTCCAGAGCAGAGGCGAATGATCACGAAACAGGAAAAAAAACTGTGTGCAAATAGTTTTCAAGCAGTTTCTTGCTAGTTCAGCCTTATAGCCTTCAGCTCAGACCGGCAAGCCATTTCTGAGTTTTGAACAAGAGTAATTTGGAAACATAATTACAATTAGTGTTGCCACTTCGAAAAACTCACGTGAAAATGTAAGAATGCGCTTCAACAACGCGAATTGACCGATGCTCTATTTTTTCAATACTGTACCTACATCGGAAACGGTACAATACGTAAGAATTTGGATAGTTAACAATAATTGTGCCTTAACAATGTTCAAGTTAGCCATTGGACCATTGGGTGGCTAAATGGGATAGGAATAACCAATATTATGGTTAAAAAACCCGAAAACAATGCAGTTCCTGAAGGAATCTTGTATTAAAATAATGAGAGAGACCAATGACAGAGCTGTACAGGTTGCTCAATATTGTTTAGACATTTGAGTCAATCTACTCGAGAACAAGAAGAAGAAGATTAAAATATTAGGCATGTAGTTTCTTGCTAGTTTAGCCTTATAGGCTACAGCTGACACAAACAAGCAGTTTCCCAACTTGAATTAAATGAAAGTGTTTAAGAAATATCGACACAATAGGCAAAGTGAATGTTTCATGTGGAAATGACAGACATTGATAATCTTGCAGCATTTTAAAGTCGCTGAAAACGTCATTACATAGAATTGTGCAGCAAACGTAGCTTTAACAATAGCGCCACAATAAGCACAGTGAGTGTTTAATGTGAAAATGACAGAACCGTTGAACTTGCAACATTTGGAAAGTACGAGAAAATGCTATTACAGCAACCTGTGCAGGAAACGTGGCCTTGAAAATAGCGCCACTATGTAACACTCGAGTGAATTAACCGATGATCTATTGAATATTTCAATACTGTACCCACATCGGAAACTTGAATTGGTAGAAATAATTGTGTTCTAACAATGTTCATGTTAGACATCAAAAAATGTGTAATCATATCAATTCAACAACTTGCACGAATAAGAACGTAGATTGAATCAGGGATCGTAGAAATAATTATGCCTTCACAATGTTCATAATAGCCATTGGAGCATATTTCAGGACCAAAATTTAAAACCGTGTTAAAAACTACACAACAGATAACCTTGCGATTTACACAAGACAAATAATATTTGTCGTTTCTTACTAGTTTAGCCTTATAGGCAATGGCTCATACAAAGCCGTTTTAGAACTTGAATTAAATGATAGTATTTTGGAAATATTTTCACAGTAAGCACAGTAATTGTTTTATGTGAAAATGACAGAAATTGTTGAACTTGCAACATTTGGAAAGTACGAGAAGTGCTATTATAGCAACCTGGGCAGTAAACGTTGCCTTCAAATAGCGCCATATTGAATAGTCGCTACCTAACTTCTAAGTTCTTCTTTACATAATTGATTGCTTCTCGTGACGGGGACTTCAGCTTTAGAACATGTTTTCATTAAAGGAGATCAACAAAATCCCAAATATGTGCCTCGTGGTACACATGCCAAATCGTAGATAAAAAATAGTGGAATTCGAAAATAATTTAACTTTTACTTATAAATCATTTTTAAATACTTAATAAATTATTCAAATATAACCTAATAACCTAATACAATTAAATATGTGGCAACTTTGTATGTACGATTGCGTTTTAATTGGTTGTCACGCAGGATGACATTTCGTAAATGTCATTTTGTTTTGCTTTTGTTGACACTTGACACATGTCAATCCGTTCGTTAATGCGTTTCGGAGTACTCGTCTGTAAACTTGACAGTTTTTTTAGGTTCTTATTTACTAGAGTGCCAAAATGGCGTGCTTTTCATAACGATTAAAAGTTATTGTACTCTCTTCCCTGGGCAACTATAAAAATAATTTAAGAGTGCAATATTATTCAGTGTAATCAAGTGTATTTTATGCCACTAAGTGTACCTTCTATACAAAATTGGGCAGATATTGGTGCCTATTCTCTTGTCCACAAACTAGACTAAATATAGAGAATTGATATCTCTTACTAACGTACAGCGAAAGCGGACCCTGGGTTCTCCCGCGCTAGGCGGGACGAGCAACCGGGAGACACGCTAGGTTGATGATGACTAACATACAGCGAAAGGAAAGGACGGTGACATTAAAGAACAAAGTTAGCGATGTCAAATTAGTTCTGCCTTGAATTTCTCCGTATGTCCATATCCATACGTTTTAAGATGTCAACTAAAACTGTATGGGTGTGTCAGATTGACTAAATTTGACAGCTCTTATTAACATTAGTCTCTTTCTTGTTTTATTGGACAGAAAAAGATGGAAATAGTCTAATATTAGTTTAATTTGTGACCAAGAGAATCGGCACCACTGTTGATCTCCTTCGTTGAAAATACCTAAAGCCTTGAAAAAAATTTGAACATGATAAAAAAAATAATCCTGTGTATGGGGGGTCCCCCCTTACCGTACGTAGGGGGGTGATATATTAAATAAAATAAAATGTTAAGTTGTTAGTGATTAAAGTAGGAGTTAAACACAAACTCAATTTTATGTAAAAATCATTTTTCATTTTCAGTTTAAGTCTTACCGAGCAGCCGGTTTTCATTACAAGGTTGATTTTTTTTTCTATGGCACAGCCAGTACATGTGACCTGTTTGTTGCAAAATCGCTCCTATTACAACTGCATAAGGTGCCGTAGTGTTTGTGTGAATTTAGCACACGGGCGTAGCCAAATAAAAAATGAAATGTTGAATAAATATTCTTGTGAAAAAAAAAAAGTTAAAAAAAAATCTTACTAATTTTATAAATGCGAATGTAACTTTGTTTGTTTCGCTTTCAAGACTAAACCACTGAACGGATTTTGATGAAATGTGGTACGAGGTGAATTTGAACACTAAGCGTTCCTGCACACGATGCCGTCGCCGCGCCGACGCCGCGCAACAACACTGTAGATAGGAGTCGCGCGAAGCCCGCCTCCGCGCGCGTTCCCTCTGTTTGATCCATTCCATTACCGGCCGCGTATGAACGTGCACGCGCGTAACTTTTTGATTAATGAATCAAACAGACGACGATGACGATGTTAAATGTATTTTATTTCAGCGATCAATATTTTTAAACATAAGCTAAAGGAATTCCTGTTAAGTAAGGCGTACTACTCTATAAACGAGTTTTTTAACGACAAAAATTTGTGTTAGTTTAAATATTTTGTTTTTTCTTTACCATGACGACTGTTGTATGACTTATATTTTATTTATAATTTGACATGTACCTATAAAATTTTCAATGTTTCAACTTGACTAATGAATGTATGTTATTATGGCTTTTTATTTTATGTATAATTTGACTAATCCAAAATATTTTTTTACAATACTTTATTATAGTACAATTTTATACTAATGCAAAAACTGGGGATAAAGTGTAAAATGTATATTATATTAACTTAAGTCAACAACAAAGCGCCAAAAATATTGTACACCTTATAGGTATGTTACATTGCTCCTATTATTATTATGACTATGACATCTTTATCTACATGTGACAAACAATAAATGATTTGAATTTGAGACAGGGGGGGACACGCGCGCGGTAGCGGCGCAGTGGCGGGCTTCGGGCGACTCGTATCTACAGTGTAACTGTGCGGCGTCGGCGCGGCAACGGCGCGGTGACGGCATCGTGTGCAGGAACCCTAAGGGTTGTAATTTCTGGCGACACTTTTCTATATTTGTTTATCGCTAACAGACATTAAGAATACTTTATCTATTTATTACTAGCTTTTGCCCGCGACTACGTCCGCGTGGAACTTGTTTATATCGTACTTGCATACACACTTCCACTCCCCTTTTCACCGCCTTAGGGCGTGATTTCCGGAATAAAAACTATTCTATGTCCTTCTTCGGGTCTTAAACTATCTATCAATTTCACCTAAATCGGTTCAGCGGTTTAAGCGTGAAGAGGTAACAGACAAACAGACACACTTTCGCATTTATAATGTTAATGGGTTAATGGCCTCTGCCCGCGGTTCGTCCGCTTCAAAGTTGATTTTACTATACAAACTTTGGACCCCTTAGGGGGTCATTTTGGAAAATCCTCTCTTAGCGGACGTTTCTACTAACTATAAAATGCCTCCCTGCCAAATTACATCTTTATACGTCAAGCAGTTCTTGATATTTCGTGATGAGTGAATGAATGAATGAGTGATCCTTCGCTTTTATCTACAATGTGTAACGGAAAGTGTATATACATACCAAGAGCAAGGCTTCCTTGGATGATAACTAACGATATGGCAAGGGTTTTTCAATCCTATCTCTACATCATCATCTGCCTAGCCTTTTTCCCAACTATGTTGGGGTCGGCTTCCAGTCTAACCGGATGCAGCTGAGTATCAGTATTTTACATGGAGCGACTGCCTATCTGACCTTCACAACCCAGTAACACGATAACACGATACCCCTAGGTAAGACTGGTTGTCAGACTCTCAAGCTTCTGACGATTCGTAACGACTGTCAAAGATCCACGAATGACAGCCGGGACCAACGGCTTAACGTGCTTTCCGAGGCACGGAATGTCTAAGATAAACTTTAGAAAGTACATATGAATTAAAAAAAGTCACATTGGTACTTGCCCGGATTCGAACCCTACACCCTCTTGCATGACAGGCGGGCGCCTTAACCACTAGGCCATCACGACATTTAATCATCAATCCTATCTCTACATGTTCGGAAATTATGATCAACAAAGAACCCGCCTGCAGTAGGCTACTATGCGGTACTAGGCACGCAGAATTACGGAAGAGATTTATCGTGATATTAGGCAAGTAACGTGGAAAGTTTTTGACCCAAGTAGTGCGGTTTGACACGTTTGTTATGATTTGAATTTAAGAAATATATGAAACCGAAAATTTGGTATCAATTCTTAGAGTATTATATTGAGCTGAAACCCTTGCCATATCGTTAGTTATCATCCAAAAAAGCCTTACTCTTTGTATGCATATACCCTTTCCGTTACACCTTGTATAGAAAATTAAAGATTATATTCTTAATTAAGACTATTTATTAGAAAATATAACAGTACAATGATTGTACAATCAATGTTATAATTGCGACACAGTTAATTAACTAACGCCGTATTAACGTACACAAAAATTGTTACCATTTTTTGTTCCAATAAAAAATATTTGATTTATATGTAACTTGTCTACGTTCGCGCTACATCCTCAGGGCATCGAGCACGTTTGAGCACCCATAGAAAAGTAATATTACATAACATCACGCCTGTAATCCTCGCAGGGTTAGGCAGAGGTGTGCCTATTAGTACACCCACATTTCGCCAGTTATGTTTAAGTCCCTTGTAATAGGGGGCGAGACTATTGCCATCAACCGGACACAAATCTAGACTCCCAGGGTGCTACTGAGAAATTCGTGAAGTAATATTTCCAAGGTGGGGAGGGGGGAGTTTTGAACCCCCAAATCACCCCTGTGGCTACGCCCGTGAGTGGGCAGACGTCTTAATACGATGATATGTTACAGAAGCAGGCTACACGAAACCGTGGCCAGATTTAATACAGTTATTGTAAAATTTAATATACAAAACGTTTTTTATTGTAGTCAACTTTTTTTAGTTACTTAGTACTAGGTAACACTCCCGATCACCAATCGAGTCACTCTTTTTTTTAAATTCTAAACTAAGATTATAAAGACTTGACACTGCCCACGACTTTGTCCGAATACGAATAGATTTCGTACTTTAAACGTTAATAGCCACTCGCCCCGGCTTCGCACGGGTGCAATGCGGATACATAAACAATCCTAAGAATCACTCTATCTATTATAAAAACCGCATCAAAATCCGTTGCGTAGTTAAAAAAAAATCTAAACATACATAGGAAAAGACAGCGGGAAGCGGCTGTTTTATACCATGTATTAATGACGTATATTACTTTATGTAAATAAATAAATATTGAATACTTCCAATACCAATTTAACACCTCTTATGCCCCCTTTGAGGGGTAGTAAAAAGGAAAAAAAAAATTACGTCAAACAATAATTATGTTCGCATTCGTCGCAATAGACTAGCTCGAAAAGTAAGATTTTTCTTACAATCGAACTCGCCCCTTTTCACCCCCTTTGGGGTTGAAATTTGAAAAATCCTTTGTGTTGGACACAAAAAGGACAGCGGCGAGTGGGGTGCTGGGAACGAGGCGCCGGTAGCCGCGGACCTGCGCCGTGCGCGTACACACCGAGAAAAGAGAGGAAACCAAGAAGCGCGCGTTCTTATGTCCAATATACGAACCTACCTATTATTAGAGTCCGCTATATTATTTTACTAGCTTTCGCCCGCGGCTTCGCTCGCAAAAGAAGTTTAAAATTCGATCATAATTCGAAAGACATGTGGTGCCATCTATCATCATAAGAACGTTATTGTGAATTCTCTCGGGAACAGTACTTTTTTTCGGAATGAAACGTACCCTATGTTCGTTCCTGTACACCTGGCAATGTATATGCAAAATTTCAGGATAATCGGTTCAGGGGCTTAGGCGTAAAATGGTAACAAACAAACAAACAAACTTACTTTTCCATTTATAATATTAGTTAGGATAACACCTATGAGTATCATCAACACTTTCAAAGTTGACAAGTTGTTCAAAGAAAAATAATGTTAAATCTTTGTATACACATTATGGTATGCAATAAATGAATATGAACATGAATATAAATCATCTCATTTAATTAGACGATTAAAAGACTAACGTCATTTACAAGAATCAAGAGACAATTTTTTTTATAATATTATCATGTCGCTCGTACGGCGGATCGAGGGGGGTCATGGGGGTCAAACTTTAAAATTCTAATAAAAGTAATAGTGTTCTTAGAAATTATTACAAAGTACTTATACAACGTGGCGCTACCATGGTGACATTAATTTAACACACGTATAGGGTTACGCATTTTTGTTTTATATAAAAAAGAAAAAACCATAAAACGTTATTAATTAATGAGTAATTTCAAATTTTAGAAAATAGCATCTTGGAGCAACCTGTATTTAAAGAACTCTAGCCCAGCGGTCATTTGCCGGGGTCACGGATACTAGCATCGTATCAATGAAATTAAAACGAATAAGCAATACTAAAAAGATGAAACAAATGCAAAGAGTAGGCTAATTGAAGGAAAGAGAGATCCCTTTGTCGGCGAGTATCGTAGGCGACGCAGGCGTCGGGTGTCGTCGTCCCCTCCCCCGCAAGCCGCGGATCCTTTTTATTTTCTAGTGCTCGTCGGACCCATGCCCTTGACACACTTATTGATGTGAATACTCGTGCGCATAATAACGTCGTATTTATTTTTGTGAATGTTTCCGCGAAAAAGACGCTTGCTTATTTTATTTATTTATTTCTGTGTAATTAGGATAATTGTTAGATCATGGTACTGCGATAAAGACACGTTGCTTTGTTTTCGTTAGTTTTCTTTCTTATTACGATAGGTACTTACATCTTTGGCAATAAGGACGTTTTTATTTGTGTTATTAGTGCTTGTGTAAACCTGTGATCGTGATGGCAAATACTCATCCTAACTACACGGCAGCTTCACTTACTATTGTAGAAGCTCTTTAACGCATCCGCGAAAACCAGCCAGTGGATCCTAGGTCTCATCGCCCATATCAACCGCCTACACGTTAAGACCCAATCCAATAAAATGAAAATGTGCTACATTATTTTCAAAATCAGCCCAAAACTAGCCTTCGTCAGAATGAGGGAAATGGCTGTAAGGGACAATTTATTGTCAAAAGTGCGGGAGAACGTAAAGCGCCGTTTAGCCCTTTGTAGGTATCCGCCAACAAGGTGGTCTCATTGAAAATTCAAAACACTTAAAGACTATTAAATAAAAGTGAATTTGATTAGTGATGATGGTGATAATATCTAACAGTAATAAGAGAAGGTGATATGTGATTAACTACGCTCGGTTTCTTTGTTATTATCATGTCGTCAAATTACAATCGGACCGATCTTAAGTCTGTGCAAGTACCAGGCGCAAGCGTGGTTGCCAGCGCGCAAAGCGAGACGTTGCCGCTTCGAGTAAACGTAATTCAACCAGGTGATAGTATTCTAATTTCATGAATGAATTTTTGTACAGAGTGATCCCAATTTTGGTTACTTTTTTATTACTTAGTTTGTTCGAAAAAATTTTTTTTTCAATTTACGTATTTCTATAACCTGTCCTATTGAATATGATTTATGGACACTAGCCCTATTCGTGTGTTAAATTAATGTCACCATGGTAGCGCCACGTTGTATACTTTACTACTTCCATACGGACAAAGTCGCAAGCAGTCGCTAGTCGTTTAGACTTCAAATTTGGAAGTAATGTCAACTTTAAAGCTACAACAATAAGACTCATAATCCTATGCAAGGTGGCTCCTTTTATGAATGAGAGAGTGTACTTAAAATTAGTCAAACAGAAAATGTCTTTGTACTTAAAATCTAACTAAAACTTAAATGTCGTAATGCTAGCGTAAAGCTACCGAAAAAATCGACTTTATTCCTATAAAAATAGTGTCGATTTCGTATTACCCAAGTAACATAAACATTTCGATTCATACTTCAAGTGAAATAATACAAAACAAAAATTAACAAAAAAAGTAAAAAAACAAATAAAAGGAAAAAAAAATTTTATTTTCATTACTTCGTAAGTTTTTTTTTCAATATTTTTTTAATTTAATTGATTAATTCGTCGTCCTTATAACGTTTATAACAAATGTCACGTTTATTTTAAATTTAAAGAAATAATAATATAAAAAATATATGAGAGTTGATCTCAAGAACTACTGGTCCTACAACAAAAATTCTTTCACAGATACAGCTAAGTATAAGCTGCTTTTTCGACTTCTAACATAGACGAGGTCACGGGAAAAAACTAGCATAGCTGTTATTTAAAGCTGGGTACTCATTAGCGAGCTGTAACTGTAACCGTTGCATGTACTGTAACCAAAAAACATAGTGTGTACGTGGTTCGCAAACCTGCTGCGAGCGGTACGCGTGCGGCTTGCAGCGACCCGACGTTTACAACGTACTCGTTCGCGTACACACTAGAACCTCGTTACTGTATCACATAAGTTACGGTTACAGCTCGCTAATGAGTACCCGGCTTTACACGTTGCCTCACTCTAGTAATTTCCCCTGCATCGTGGGGCGCGTTTACAAACATATAAATTCACAAAAATCAATCTGTAGGTCAATAAAAATATCTTTTCAACGCGGGGAACGAACCTGCAACACGCAACGCAGTGACCAATCGCTTTACCACAGCGCCAACCGTACCGTCGTCTTTAATCTTAGTGGAGAGGGCTTCACATCTCGATTATCCCCTCCTATTTTATTTATCGCCATTGAAAAATGGCGCACTCAAAATTATCCGCAGTTAACTATAGCACAAATAACATACATTTCTCTTAAACATATTTTAAAAAATCAGTCGTTTTTAATATTTTAGCATTAAGGGGCCATTAGACAAAAATTTCTGTCTCGCCATGAAATGAGAATAAACTGCGATAACTTGGCGCGCTTCTCAAAAAGTCAAAACGCTTGTAAGTATTTACTAAGTGCCACCAACACACGCATGTGTGCGTACTGAGACGGCTAAATAATACCAGCGATTTGTTGCTCGACTAGCGGCGTCATTAATTACTCATTATGGCGCTGCACTGACGTACTTTATAAAAATGACACGTGCGTTCTCTTGCGCGGTCGGCTAGTTATGATTAGTTGACCAACAAATCTGCCGGCCTGCTACTGAAGACGAATACTTCTTACAACTACATACAAACTCTTTCGTAAGGATGTGACACAATGAAATAGTAATATGGAAGGGCACGCCATGTTATAGTAGTTTATCTCTAAAAGTATTGTAAGAGTAAAATACATATAAAATTATTTTAAACCACGAGTTTTGGCCGCTTAGCTGCGTCGTCGACATTGTTTAGTAGCATTTACGTGTTACGACATTTCATATAAACTTTCAAGTCGGTAATTTTCGAAATGAATGAACCGATTTTTATGAAACTTCCAACACATAAGTAGGATACATAGGTCTAAAAAAATCGAATTATACATTGAATTTTTCTATAGAAACAGAGATTTCAAATTAGTAATCAGGACATTAAAAAAAAGCGGAGGAGCTCGTGGCTAAGTAATAACAGCCGCACGGGTCGATCCGTCAGGTTAAGCTACGCTTGCCGGGGTTGGTCCGTGGATGGGTGACCATCTTTACACACCGAGACTCCTCCGTGCCTCGGAAAGCACGTTAAGCCGTTGGTCCCGGCTGACATTCGTGGATCTTTGACAGTCGTTACGGGTCGTCAGAAGCCCGAAAGTCTGACCAGTCTTACCTAGAGGTATCATATTACCCAGTTACTGGGTTGTGGAGGTCAGATAGGCAGTCGCTCCATGTAAAATACTGGTATTCAGCTGCATCCGGTTAGACTGGAAGCCGACCCCAACATAGTTGGGAAAAGGCTAGGCAGATGATGATGAGGACTTTAAAAAAAAAATGTTTTCAACTAACTTTTTAGACCTATGTATCCTGCTTACGTGTAGGAAATTTCATTACAATCGGTTCATTCACTTCGGTAAATAAGGACTTGAATTTGTATAAAATGCCGTAGTATGGTGTAAACACTTTTCATCATTTTTATGATGACATCACAGACCATGTCTGGTGCTTTCACAGACCACCGGTGGTCCTCGGACGCGGTGAAGAACCCCAATATAAAATACACCGACAAAAAATGGTCATAAATTCAATAACGTGAACTTTAAAGTTACTGTATTGGATACTTGACACGAGCAATCAATTAACATATTTTTTATGAGCTGTCAGAACGCGAATAGCAGTGACGTCACTTACTTGTCAACTTAATTGACTTAATTTAGCACCAAAAAATGAATTATTGTCAAACATATTTATCAGGCTAAGTCGGTTCACATCTGACGGAAGGAACGCAGCGTATCGTCAGTCGCGTAACGCAGAAACAGTCAAATCCTAACTAATATTATAAATGCAAAAGTAAGTAAGTTTGTTCGTTTGTTACCATTTTACGCCTAAGCCACTGAACCGATCATCCTGAAATTTTGCATAAACGTTGCCAGGTGTACAGGAACGAACATACCTTTAATGCCGAAAAAAGGTACTGTTTCCGAGGGAAATCTCAATAACGTTCTTATGATCATAGATGGCGCCACGTGTCGTTTCGAGTCATGATTTTAACAAAATAATTAAAATGTCAGGACATGGGTATATTTTTCCGCGACTTCGTCTGTGTCCGCGATAACCGAAATTTACGCGGACGAAGTTGCGGGCAAAAGCTAGTAGATAATAAATCATCCAACCTAAACATAACCGATGACGCGTTATTGCGTCGACCATACTAAAGACGATACGTTCGACGTATCTTCCGTCAGATATGAACCGATCTTAAAGCTGCGTTTATAGTTGACCTGCTACGCGTGGCAAAGCTATCGTTTACATACATTTAGTATAGGACTGATCACATAATTCCCGAGCAACTGACTAAATGTATGAAACTGGTTTCCCTTCGCCGAAACGCGGGACAGGTTAAGTATAAACTCAACAGCTCAAAGCCCTGTAATACCGGTATGACAGAAAAAAAGAAAATTAACTGTGTCTCATTATAGTACGGCCGACGTATCTTGGCGGGCTGAAGATAGCTGTTTGGCTGCGCAATGGATCTTATAGAAACGAAATTGTTTACTGCGCAGCAATCGGCTAACTTCAGAGCCACCAAGATACATCGGCCGTATTGTACGTGGCACTTGAGTAATTAAGTGCACATTTTTTTTCTCTTTGACTGCGAGAAAACACACCCATTGTGTATCTAATAAAAAAACGCGCGTGCGGCGCACACACACCGTATGTGTTTGTCTACGATGAACACACGAATTGTATAGCCAGTCGCACTGCGGACTTGGCGTATCGAGTAGCGAATGTTCGCCCGCAGTCAATGAATCAAAGTCCAACTGTGTTGCGAAATCAAGAAACAATCAGCTCGAATAAAGTTTTTTTTACAAAGAAATTGTGTCTGAAATCATTGATTAGCAGTATCAAGTACCCAATTCTAAAAAACTAAGTACTTGAAGATTTTTGGCGACATTTCTGGTTTCTCGGCAACTCTTCCTTTCCTTCCTCGTCCTCAGCCCCTCACGGCTGCGATGAGCTCGGGGGCGTCGACAATGAGGGTGCCAGCGTCTTCATGCTTCTCCCAACCGCTGACTTTTAGGATGCCTTTGCCATCGCCGTCGACTTGCATGTGTGCCAGCCCTCGAGCTATCATCTCGTCTGATGGATCTTCGGGGAAATCTGTGAAGGGAATTAAATCTAAATATATAAACAAACAACAACTACATACAATAGTGCATGCGGTGTTAGCCTGTAAGGGATGATTCTCATTAGAGCGGGCCGTGCCCGGGCCGGGGCGTGGACGAGCCGACGTGGTATTGAAGTGCGTCGAGAGGGCCCGGACGGGACACGGATAATGCACTGTGTAATATAAATTGATTCATATAAAATATATGTAACAGGTTTAAAACCGTGCCCCGTCCGGGCCCCGCCCCGGGCACGGCCCGCTCTAATGAGAATCATCCCTAAGTGATTGTTGCACTCATAAATGTATATTGTGTTATATAATTTGGAATGATTTGTGTAAACAATTGTTGGTTAACCTATTAATAAATAAATATAAAAGCGAAAGGTCACTCATCAGGTCAAAAAAAATATAAAATCCCCCTAAGCGGATCCAATGTTTGCATGAAGAAATCAACACAACGAAGTTGCGAACATATGCTAGTAAATTAATAACACATAATCACGCCTGTAATCCCCGAAGGGTTAGGCAGAGGTGTACCCAGGTGTACTGTGTTTAAGTCCCATAGGGGGCGAGCCTATTGCCATCAACCCGGCACAAATTCCTCTGAGTCTGCTACTGAGAAAACCCCAACAATACAGCCCGACCTGGGAATCGAACCCAAGACCGCATGCTCAGCGGCCGCACTTTGCGACGAGGCAGTAAATAAATAAATAAGTACAACATTGGTGCCGATTCTCTTGGTCACAAACTAAACTAAATTTAGACTATTTCCATCTTTTTCTGACCAATAAAATAAGAAAGACACTAATGTAAATAAGAGCTGTCAAATTTAGTCAATCTGACACATCCATACGGAGAAGTTCAAGGCAAAACTAATATGACATCGCTAACTTAGTTCTTTAATGTCACGGAATGTCATCGTCCTTTCCTATCGCTGTATGTTAGTAAGAGATGTCAATTCTCTAAATTTAGTCTAGTTTGTGAACAAGGGAATCGGTACCATAACATCACGCCTGTAATCCCCGAAGGGTTAGGCAGAGGTGTACCCATTAGTACACCCACATTTTGCCAGTTAATTTTTTTAGTCCCATGTAAAAGGGGGCGTGTCTATCACCATCAACCGGGCACAAATCCAGACTCCGAGGCTGCTACTGAGAAATTCCTGATGGAAAAACCCAATAACACTTTGTCCGACTTGGGAATCGAACCCAAGACCTCATGTAATCGGTACCATTACCTCTTATCTGTAGATACAGTCCCATGATCGGCAGATCTGTGACGAACTCTGGCATCATCTTGCGGACTAGTTTCATGGGCACCTTTGCGATATACCCGTAGTCAAGGTAGTACATCTTGCCTATGGCGTTGCCGCCCTCGTTGGACACCGGCGATACGTATACGGCGCGGAACCACTGGGGATCTGTTGGGAGATAAAAAAGTATTAACAAGTTTTTATTTAATTTGCAGTGTGTGTATTTTTGGGGCGAATCTTGCAAGTGAATCCTAACTAATATTATAAATGCGAAAGTAAGTTTGTTTGTTTGTTTGTTACCACTTTACGCCTAAGCCACTGAACCGATCATCCTTAAATTTTGCATAAACGTTGCCAGGTGTACAGGAACGAACATAGGGTACCTTTAATCCCGAAAACAAGTACTGTTTCCGAGGGAAATCACAATAACGTTCTCATGATCATAGATGGCGCCACGTGTCGTTTTGAATTGAAATGACAGGACATGGGTAATTATTTCCGCGACATCGTCTGTGTCCGCTATAACCGAAATTTACGCGGACGAAGTCGCGGGCAAAAGCTAGTTTATTATATTCTTATTGCTTCTTGAAAAAAATGTAGATGAATATAAATCAATAAAAAAGAATTCTGTGCATCTTGTAATAAGTGATAAAACTAAAACATTTATTTCAATTAGGCCATTACAAGGCACTTTTGAACGTCATATACTAAAAGGAATATCTAGTTACCCCTTCCAAAAGGTAGCTTTGCATGGAGAAGAATGGGCAAGAAACTCCATACATACTCTTAAAATCAATGTTTACAATATTTGTATACAGAATTATACATTATGACACAGACATGATACAGGGGAGCTAATTGTAAAACAGCTCATATTGTAAAAAATAATTATATATTTTTTCTAAAGAGAGTTTCTTGCCCGTTCTTCTCCATACGAATCTACCTATTGGGATGGGCAACTAGATTCAATATTATAATTTTTCTTTTCTCTTGTAAATAATAATAACAATTTATTGTCTTAAATAGTCCTATATTGTTTTTGTTCTCTAGACCCCACAAATGACATTCAAAAGTGCTTTTGTATGCTCTAATTGAAATAAATGATTTGACTTTGAAAAGGGCTTAAGCCTTCTTCTTTATCGTGTGAGCAGTAAGGTCTTACGACCCCACACACCCTAGTGTCAGAATTTCTAAACCGCCTCAAGGGCCTCTGACACGGTTTGAGTGGAACAGTAAGTCCCAGGTTTCCTCACAATGTGAGGGCTTAAATATGTTACTAAATTTGTAACACTACACTGGTGGTCCACGCCTTCCTTTGCTTGTCTCTGCCCCCCCCCCTTGGTTGTTAAAGCGGGGGGGGGGGGGGGCACTTGAAAAACCCCTTGCCTAACCCCTCAGAAAGATTACAGCGACTTACGTGGAGGTAACTGAGCGATGCAAAGCTCTTCCACTGCCGGCATGTAAGGATACTTGGCAATCTGACTGTTGCAGTAGTCAGCCATCTGGAAAACAAGGCATAACAATTTAATAAAATATATTTAAGACATGTCGGTGACGATAACACATTAGCATGTTAGTGACGCGACCGATTAGGAATTCGATGACGCGGTCAAATAGGCATTTCGGTGACGGAGTCTAATGGGCATTTTGGTGACGGGTACACATAAGCATTATGGTGTCGCGCTTACGCTAAATGTCGGTGACGCAGTCCAATCGACATCTCTTACTAACATACAGCGAAAGAAAAGAACGGTGACATTTTAGAACTAAGTTAGATACGTCAAATTTGTCTTGAACTTTTCCGTGTTTTAAATCATTGCGTTCTAACATGTCAACTAAAACTGCATAGAAGTTTCGGATTAAATAAAATAGACAGGTCTAATTGATATCCACCTTTCTTGTCTTATTGGAAAGAAAAAGATAGAAATAGTCTAGTTTTAGTTTAGTTAGTGAACAAGGGAAATGGCACCATTGGTGCCGATTCCCTTAGTCATAAACTAAACTAAAACTTAGACTATTACCATCTTTTTCTGTCCAATAAAACAAGAAAGAGACTAATGTAAATAAGAGCTGTCAAATTTAGTCAATCGGACACATCCATACAATTATAGTTGACATCTTTAAATGTATGGATTAAAAATACGGAAAAGTTCAAGGCAAAACTAATTTGACTCGCTAACTTAGTTCTTTAATGTCACCGTCCTTTCCTTTCGCTGATGTTAGTAAGAGATGTCAAATCTCTAAATTTAGTCTAGTTTGTGAACAAGGGAATCGGCACCAATATCTACTTTTTAAATTAAATTACATTTGAAAACATCCATCGGCTTATAAGAAAACTTTAACTATATCTGACGACCCTGCACATATCTTCTTTTTTTTAGGTGGTAAAATTATCATCAAATAAGTCCTTCCGCCCTGGATTGGGCGGAAGGGACTGTCAGACTTTTACTAACTAAAAACCACCCTGTTCCTTCTGTTGCCCTTTGCGTTTCAGAGCCACGGTATCCTGTTTGTTATCCTGTCTCACGACCGCAGCAGGCGTTTGGCCCTGTTGGGACCCCGTCCCTGTGCTGACAGCTCTTTGAGGCGCGCGTGAAACAGAACGCGCCGTCGACCCTTGGCCTGGTCCTTGATCGGACGGCGAGCTACCCATCACTCGCCGTCCGCAAGCCCGTGGGAGTCTTACACCTTGTATAAATCTGCCCCTAACGAGTATGATGCTTACCTTCGCCGTGAGCTTATTGAAGATCAGATCAGCGTTTGGGTCGTCGCGGCAGTGGCCGCAGACGATGCCACCCTGGAGCAAGCTGCTGTCTAGCACCCGGATGGTACAGTCGCCTTCTGGCAACTCTGTGTACACTAGATCTTCGAACGACATGGGCTTCGTTTCTGTTGGAGAAAAAATTTACTTTACTTTAACTTAATTGTCACGCCTGTAATCCCCGAAGGATTAGGCAGAGGTGTACCCAGTAGTACACAAACATTTCGCCAGTTATGTTTAAGTCCCATGTAATAGGGGGCGAGCCTATTGCCATCAACCGGGCACAAATCCACACTCTGAGACTGCAACTGAGAAATTCCTGATGGAAAAATCCAATGACGCTTTGCCCGACCTGAGAATTGAACCCAAGGCCGATGCAATTGATTTCCCAAGGGAAATCATCAGACGACTTCTGCCGCTCTGGGCGGAGCGGAAGGGAGTGTCAGACTCTTATTGACAAAGGCCATCCGTGTTCCTTGCCTTTTGCATCCCAGAGCCACAGCGATTCTTTCGAAACAAATCCGCAACCATGGCAGACACTGGTACTAACGGACCCCGTCTATTACGCTGACATCTCATTGATCTCTCACTGCCTCGTTGGTCTAGTGGTCGCAAGCGCGGCTGCTGTGCATGAGGTCTTGGGTTCGATTCCCAGGTCGGGCAAAGTGTTATTGGGTTTTTCCATCAGGAATTTCTCAGTAACAGCCTCGGAGTCTGGATTTGTGCCCGGTTGATGGCAATAGGCTCGCCCCCTATTACATGGGACTAAAAACATAACTGGCGAAATGTGGGTGTACTACTGGGTACACCTCTGCCTAACCCTTCGGGGATTACAGGCGTGATGTTATGTTATGTTTATCTCATTGATGCGCGCGCGTGGAACACAACGCGCCGCCGACTGGGGCCTGGTTCTGATCAGCCTTCCGCGTGCCTACGGTGGCCGGGACTCGCCCTGCGAATACTAACCCCTAGGGTGTCTCCTTCTAAGGCGCTTTGCACACGGAGCAACTTAAGTTGAGGCAACTATCAACACTTTAAAAGTTTCCTGTAAAAGTTGCTAGTTGCTATAACGTTTACGGTTGCCGCAACTTCATGGCAATTTTTGAGCAACTTTCATAGCAGAGTTGCTCAATGTAAGCAGCGATCAGCGTTAACGGTATAATATTTAACAGTTGCTAGTTGCGGCAATTAGGATCTAACTTAGTCATCGAATGCAGCAATTGAAAACTGTTGACGATTGCCGCAACTCAAGACTCGAGTTGCTATGTTTGCGCAGTCAAATTGAAATATGTGTGAACAGCTAGTTGCCAGTTGGGTGTGGGTTCAAATCCGGGCAAGTACCAATGTGACTTTTTCAATTCATATGTACTTTCTAAAGTTTATCTTAGACGTTACTGACATTCCGTGCCTCGGAAAGCACGTTAAGCCATTGGTCCCGGCTGTCATTCGTGGATCTGTGACAGTAGTTACGAATCGTCAGAAGCTTGAGAGTCTGACAACCAGTCTTACCTAGGGGTATCCTGTTACCCAGTTACTGGGTTGTGGAGGTCAGATAGGCAGTCGCTCCATGTAAAATACTGGTATTCAGCTGCATCCGGTTAGACTGGAAGCCGACCCCAACATAGTTGTAAAAGGCTAGGCAGATGATGATGAGCTAGTTGCTAGTTGCTGCTATAGTTGCTCTGTGTGCAAAGCGCTTAAGATAATTAAGGTGACTTACCGCCGATGGTGCCGCCCCTCTCCTCGATTTTCTTCCACTCTGGCTTGCACAGATCCACGAGTTTCTCGCCCAGGTTCACTTTGTTTCGAACTATCGTCAAAGTTGCTTCGCTTCCACTCGGTGCTGTCTTAACACCATTGGGGAGGGTCTGGAGAATATGGAGAAAGAATTTAGAGTTAAACGTATAAGGAATACGGTGGTATAGATAAACTAATATAACATGGCGCGCCCCTCCATGTTCCTATTACAATGTGTGTCATATCGATATGAAAGAATTTCTTCATATATACATAACTTGTGGCGTTTTAATTTCCTCAGTTTTACTTACGACGGGCCTGTTGGTCTAGTGGTTAGCGGCCCTGACTACTAAGCCGGAGGTCGTGGGTTCGATTCCCACCCAGGACAAACTTTGTGTGATGAGCATGATTGTTAGTTCCGTGTCTGGGTGTGATTTATCTATAACATGTATGTATTTATAAATTATATAAGTATGTATATCAGTTGTCTGGTTACCATAACACAAGCTCTGCTTAGCTTGGGATCAGATAGCAGTGTGTGAGTTGTCCCAAGATATTTATTTATTATTTACTTTCGTATGTATATGTCGGCGCTGAATGACAAAGATATTTGCAAGCGCGCACGTGCGCTATGTGACGTCATCGCACCACTCTATGAGTCAGGCTAGGTGGGGACGGACTGTTAGCCGGCGCGCCAGTCGGCTGGACACACTGCAGGCGGCGTTGTGCGACAAGGCACAACGCGCCGGCGCTCCCCCAGACACACCAAGCATCCACACATATGTGCCTATGGGCAACCAAATGACGGGCCCGTAGTTACGGGCCGCGGTATAGCTTCCGCGGGCAGGGGGCCTCGCCCCGATCCCGCTTGCCGTGCCCCCGTAAGGGGACACAGCGACTACCAGCTGGAGCTGGACACAGTTTTGCTCAGGCAGTCGTGAAGTCAACACCTCTCGATTGTGAAGCGGAATCACACCTGAGTCATAATCGTGATTATTTATAAAGTGTTAATGTTAATTATGCAATTTGTTTATTTAGTAATTGTTCAATAATGTAATTTGTTTATTAAGTGATTTGTTAGTTACTCTGTTTATAATTTGATAATAATAAATCAGTTTCCTAAATTCTATTATTGAAAGTTTTTATATAAAACATGTCTGAAGAATACCCTCGCCCGGTCGAACCTGAGGATCATCGACCGCCTTTACCTATTCTGCAGCGGATATCGGTTTCATCCGATATATATGCAGACTGTTAGTGTAAACATCGTTGTCACTAAAAACATAGGTACTTGATTTATTATATATTTATTATTATTGTAAGTATAGTACGCTTTCAGGTAACTATATTTTCGAGCCGTTTGGGGTGGAAACTCTCGGGTCGTGGGGTCCGTGTGCCCATGGCCTTTTCAAGGAGTTGGCCAAACGATTGGTTGATTCTTCCCGTGACCCAAGGGCTGGTTTTTACCTTGGCCAGAGGTTAAGCATTGCCATTCAACGTGGCAATGCGGCCAGTCTTTTGGGCACATTTCCAGTAGACAGCGATGCGGATGAATTTTTTGATGCCATTTTATTTTAGTTTCTCTTTTTTTTATATTCTGGTTGTTTTTTATTTTATTTTTATTATTAAGCTTGTAAATATTGTATATATTCATTATAAAAAATGTTTATCTGAATTTTCTATCAAAAATTTTAAAAAAATCTTTCCGACACCATCCGTAAATTCATGGATACTATGCGCCTATGGTAAACTTTTGTTTAGCAACAGTTGATCAACGTTGTTGAAGAACGGCGAGAATGCTGTTGGAAACTTTGTTTATATCAATATGAGCTGTCTACACAACATTTGTTGATAAACTCATGTTTTCGCTCGCCGAGCGTCAACTCTGCAACATGGCGTGAGCAGCGTAACACAAGTGCTGCCCGCAATATGTTGACAGCAACTCGGCAACATGTTCATGCAACCATGATGCTAATGATACATACATAACATCACGCCTGTTATCCCCGAAGGGTTAGGCAGAGGTGTACCCATTAGTACACCCACATTTCGCCAGTTATGTTTTTAGTCCCATGTAATAGGGGGCGAGCCTATTGCCATCAACCGGGCACAAATCCAGACTCCGAGGCTGCTACTGAGAAATTCCTGATGGAAAAACCCAATAACACTTTGCCCGACCTGGGAATCGAACCCAAGACCTCATGCACAGCAGTCGCGCTTGCGACCACTAGACCAACGAGGCAGTCGAGGCGCTATGCTAATGATAAACAAATATTTATCATGAATACGAGGCTTTAGATGACGGCGCATAAAGATTGTGTCGACTTTGGCGATGACTGATGTATTTATTGGGAAATAGATGATGAGTGTCAACTTACCAACACCAGCTCTTCTTCTTCAAGAAGCTCCTGGATGAGCTGCAAGGCGGGTGCCGTTAGCTCGGTGGGGGGCGCCAGCTTTACTTTGGACACCTCCGTTGGGGCGTTTGCCAGGTCACAGTCAGCCGGACACTTGTACAAGTTCTCTAGGGTTGAGACTTCGATGTTACCTGCAAGAAGAATTTTATTTTTACACGACTGCCCCAAAAAAAGTAGTGTTATTGTGTTCAGGGTTAATGTATGTATGTGAGTCTCTTTATTCCACCATAACTTTTAAACGCGTGAACCGATTAAGATGTATGGGATATCGTTAAAAAACGTCGTAAAAAAAACTGACGAGTAAACAAAGTGCAGATATGTGCAATTTTTGAAGTCGTGGTTTTTATTTTTTTTAATTATTGTATATCAACTGTCAACGGCGAACGTGAATTTTCTTAACATAAGTAGAGTAGCAATCTACCTTATGACGCCGTAAGCGAATTCTGAAACGCTCATCGCCTGTAATTTTATTTCTTTTGCTTAATTTTGAAAAAAAAACAGAAACATTCTGGACACGCTAGGCGTGTTTTCAATACCTAAGATGACTTCTTCCGCTCTGGGCGGAGCGTAGGGAGTGTCAGACTCTCTGACTAAAACCCGTCTAAGTTCCTTTTAGCACCCTTTGCGTTCCGAGCCACGGTTCAAGAACACGCCTGGCGTGTCGTCGCCGTTTATTAAGTAATGAACGTACCATATTCAGCATACTCGATCTGGTATTTGTTCTTAGCAACGTTGATGCGTCGCACGAGCGCGCGGTAGAAGGCGCCGTCGGTGTATTTGCTGATCACCGTATGCCCAACGCGAGGTGGCTCGCTCAGTGGCTCAGCTGGGGGAGGGAAAAACACATTATATTGTTGTGTAATTGTACAACACACGCCACGCTACGAACTTGACAAGCGTCAGTAATGGAGAGCTTGCGCAGGTATGGATGTACGAAATAGCTATCCGTAATTTGTGTATATATTCAGGGATATTTCGATTACATTTAGTTTAACAATATTATAATATTTTTTAGGAAATGATAAAGATTGAGTTGTATATCATGTCTCATCATACGTGGCGCTTACTGTTAACAGTTCGGTAGAGGCTGGTCAAGTATTCAGGAATATATTTTATTTTATTCGCTCATGTAAGCGCCATTTTGTAGTAAAACAATCTTCTACAATCAACAAAACAGCGTATTCTTGGATGTTGATTCACTAAAACTATCGTTAGTACATAATAAATAATAGATAATTATATTTAGATTTAATTAGATTTAGATAATTGTTTTCTATGATTTTTAAATCTCTTGACTGCCTCGTTGGTCTAGTTGTCGCAGAGCGCGACTGCTGAGCACGAGGTCTTGGGTTCGATTCCCAGGTCAGGCAAAGTTTATTGGGTTTTTTCATCAGGAAATCCCAGTAGCTGCCTTGGAGTCTGGATTTGTGCCCGGTTGATGGCAATAGGCTCGCCCCCTATTACATGGGACTTAAACATAACTGGCGAAATGTGGGGGTACTAATGGGTACGCTTCTGCCTAACCCTTCGGGGATTATAGGCGTGATGTTATGTATGTATGTTTTTTTCGGGATGAAAGGTACCCTATGTTCGTTACTGTACTTCTAATACGGTATATGCAAAATTTAAAGACGATCGGTTCAGTGGTTTAGGCTTATAAATACCGTCTACAAAGAAAAAGTCGGTTCACGTTCAAGGTTAAAGCTCGCGAACACTTACATAAGTTAGCAGACTCGTCCCACAATTAATTTGTTGTACTTCATCTATGTATTTTATCTCTCTCCCCACTATTTATTTATATATATATTGTATGTATGTATGTATAATGTATTTATTATTATAATTTAAACTCTGTAATTTTCTGTATCTGTGCACCTACTTTGTTTTTGTCTCTGCATCACCCTAAGGTAGACTGGTAGAAAATGCCCAAGGCATTAAGTCCGCCTTTGTACATTGTATTTTTTTACATGTGCATAAAGTTTTAATAAATAAAAAAGAAATCAATACCTTTCATCGAGGTCAATAAGACCTCCTGTATTACATCGTCGTACTTTCTCTGCGACTCATTCTCGGCAGGTCGTACGTAGACCTCGTCTAACGAGTTAGCAAGCACTAACACGACTTTGGATCCGTCGACGAGGGGGCGCCGGCTCACTTGTGGTATAGCAACAGCTGTGAAAGAGAAAGAGGATTAAGTGACATACTTCTTCGCTTTTTATCTGTAAGTTATACATATATAAATATAAATAAAATTGAAATGTGTTCGTAATAACTTTACTTCTTTTTAATACATGCATATGAATGTTTATACGGAACTTTTGTTTTTTTTAACATTTTATGTCTCTCTGTTCGTTCCGGCCAATCTCTAGAACGGCCGGACCGATTTTGACGGGACTTTCACTGGCAGTTAGCTGATGTAATAAGGGGTAACTTAGGCTACTTTAATTTTAGAAAAGCAATTAGGTTTTAAGACACGCTAGCCGAGGTTGGTCTGTGGAGTCTCAAACACCGAGACTCCTCCGTGCCTCGGAAAGCATGTTAAGCCGTTGGTCCCGGTTGTCAAACGTGGATCTTTGACAGTCGTTACCTAGGTCATCAGAAGAGAGTTGCCAAAATCAGCGTTTTTTATGTCCTTCCCGGGATCTTTAACTATCTCCATGTCAAATTTCACCTAAATCGGTTCAGCGGTTTAACCGTGAAGAAGTAACAGACAGACAGACACACTTTCGCATTTATAATATTAGTATGGAAATACCGACATCGGTGAAGGAAAAACTTCGTGAGGAAACCTGGACTTACTGTTCCATTCAAACCATGTCAGAGGCCCTTGAGGCGGTTTAGAAACTCTGACACTAGGGTGTGTGGGGTCGTAAGACCTTACTGCCCACACGATAAGAAGAAGTATGGAAATGGATCAGACATATTTAAAAGATACTTACCAGCAGTTGGGTATTCAATAGTAGGAAGCCATCTGAACACTTCAGCCTCTCCAATATGTGCGCCTGTCTCCACGCTTGTCAAAGATACTTTGTATCCTTCGGAAGTTTGAGATAAAATCTTGCAGTTCAGATTAGCTCCCAGCTGTAACAAGGACAATACATTCAATATTAAACATAACCTTCCGTGGTCCACATGGAAGTCCTTGAACCGCCTCAGAACACAAGTAGGAAGGTGCAACTCCAACCTTGCAAAGTGGGGGTAGAGATAAACTACTATAACATGACGCGCCCCTCCATATTACTAATTCAATGCGTATAGTCACATTCGTATGAGTTTCTATGTAGTTGTAAGTATTCGTCTTCAGTAGCAGGCCGGCAGATTTATTGGTCAACTAATCATAAATAGCCGACCGCGCAAGACGATGCATCTGTCATTTTCATAGAGTA
Source organism: Hoplodrina ambigua (assembly GCA_949774945.1). Lineage (NCBI taxonomy): Eukaryota > Metazoa > Arthropoda > Insecta > Lepidoptera > Noctuidae > Hoplodrina > Hoplodrina ambigua. The sequence continues at coordinate 3,884,771 of OX458994.1, forward strand.
TGTCTGTGCAGAGTCATACTAATAATAATGAGTAATCAATGACGCCGCTCTTCGAGCAACAAATCACCAATTTGTTTTGTTTTGAGAGCCTTCTGAGTACAAGTGGAAGTATTTACAAGACTCAAAACGCATGTGGCGTTGTGAGTCTTGTAAATACTTCCACAAATACTTTCTAACGTTTTGAAATTGTGGAGGGGCGCGCCATGGTATAGTAGTTTATCTCTACCCCCATTTTGCAAGGAGTTGCACCTTCCTACTTGTGTGCTGGATAGTAATGTGCAAGCGAGATAGACATAGGAAAATGATTTAAGGTCTCAGTTGATAACGCGCATTCTATAGGTATTACCTCCACATCCTTACTGGCAAGCACTGCACAGAACTCGGGCATCGCTTCGTACTTGCTCGGCACTTTCCGTATCTCGTCGGCCGGTGTGACCGTGACGATCCTACTGCTGTCAATAAGAGCCAGCGTGGTCGGGTTGAGGCATCGAGCGCGGTACCAACCACCGTCCTCTGGGTTCAAATATGAGATCGTTTCGCCGGGAATGAGTCTGTGGGAAGAGACAAGTTTATTTAGACCAGTTGTTCTTCCGGGATCGCGGGACGTCTTAACAGGATACCGTGGCCACGGAACGTAAAGGGCAACAGGAGGAACAGGGTGGTTTTTTTTAGTCAGTAAAAGTCTGACAGAAACAATAAACACAAACAATAAACACCTTGACTGCTGAGTATGAAGTCTTGGATTTAATTTCCAGGTCGGGCAGTGTTTTTGGGTTTTTCAATCAGGAATTTCTAGGTAGCAGCCTCGGAGTCTGGATTTGTGCCCGGCCGATGGCAATAGACTCGCCCCCTATTACATGGGTCTTAAACATAACTGGCGAAATGTAGGTGTACTAGCGTACACCTTTGCCTAACCCTTCGGGGTTACAAGCCCCCTTTTCCTCCCCCAAAGGGCTAGAATTCTGGAAAATCTTTCTTATCGGATACTAAGTCATACAAAGAACAAAGTATTTTATATGTATGGATATTTAAGCCACTGTTTTTTATTTATGTTTAGTTTTAGTGCATTTTTTTTTTTTAGTAAACTTAAAATTAGTTTATGATGAGGCTGTCGTGAACTGTGTTCAGAAGTCCCTTAAAATAAAAAAAAGCTACTCACTTGGCCGGTGGGTCATCAGAATTAAATTCATTAGCGTAATCAGTGCACAGACTGGAGTAGTCAGCCTCGAACGCCTCCGCCATTGTCAGGCAAACGAAATCGCCGCGGCTGATGCGACACTCAGACGCCTTTGCTTCCAGCGACATTACAATCGAATCGCCGACTTTACATTTCTGAAGGAGATAGCTGTAAGAAGAAAAAGTATTAGTAGGAAGCTCAAGATGCTAAATGTGGATTTACTCGAGCATCATTCCAGCTTTCTGGATTGTAAAGATTAGATGCTAAAAAGAAAAAATGGTTACAGATGGGACCCTTTCATTGGTGGAGGGAGCGTATAGGTACAGTTTTTATTTAATATTTAAAACTTTATGTACATGTAAAAAAAACACACTGTACAAAGGCGGACTTAATGCCTTGGGCATTTTCTACCAGTCTACCTTAGGGTGATGCAGAGGCTGCGGGTTGTTCGAAAGAGATACCGCGCCCCCGGAACGCAAAGGGCACAAGAAGGAACATGGATGGGTTTTAGTCAGTAAAAGTCTGGCACTCCCCCCCGCCCCGCCCAGGGCGGGGGAAGTCATTCGATGATTTCCCATCGGTAAAAAAAAAAAAGGGTGATGCAGAGACAAAACATAGTAGGTGCACAGATTCAGAAAATTACAGAGAATAAATTATAATAATAAATACATATACATGCATACAAACAAAATAATAAAAAAAAAATATAAAGAAATACACCAACGTGTCAGATATTATTAGTGTATGCTCCTTATGGGTTTCTGATAACGGAGGTAGAGATAAACTACTATAACATGGCGCGCCCTTCCATATTACTATTTCAATGTGTGTAGTCACATCCCAATGAGTTTGTATGTAGCCGCAGGTATTCGTCTTCAGTAGCAAGCCGGCACATTTACTGATCAACTAATCATAAATAGCCTACCGTGCAAGACAACGCACGTGTCAGATCATTTTGTCATTTAATTCTATGGACATTTTTTATTGACATTTTTAATTGTATTATACTGACATTTTTATTGTATTCTATTGTATTGACATTTTTTAATTGTATTGTATTGACATTTTGTATCTTTATTTAATTTGTTTTTTGTAATTTAATTGTATTTTATTCAACTGTCCCTTTAGAATTGTTGACATTTTTGGAAAATTTATTGGATTATTGGAAACTTATAGTTATAACTTCATTTATAAATTGTATGCCTATCGGCGGGACACAGTTGAGGACTATGACTTATATTTTAACACCTATGTTTTACCTGTGTTCACAAAAATGAATGAATAAATAAATAAAGTGTCATGTTCAAAGAGTATGTCAGAGTAGCGCCATACTAGGCTAGTCGAACAACAAATCGCCGATTTGTTTTTGTTTCGAGAGCCGTCTCAGTACGCACACATGCGTTGTGAGTCTTGTAAATACTTTCACAAATACTTTCAAACGTTTTGAATTTGTGGAGGGGCGCGCCATATTGTTATAGTTTATCTATATAATAATCTGCCGGTTTGCATGGTGTTGTTGGCCGTACGATCGCGTTGAAAATGCGAAATAAAATTATGACATTGAAATACTCAAGCGCGTCAAATTAATATAGACGGGGATTAAAAATAATCTTTCCCAATAACATTTCATTGTATTTGTATTGTTATTCATGTATTCTATAAACAATATAACTTTCTTTCTTTCTTTCAAAGATAAACTCACTTCTTAGGCACCAGTTTCTTGGTTGGAGTGGTATCGCTAACACTTGCAGGTTTCACAACAGGTGTGGTCTCTTTGGGAGGGGGGACGTCTTCCTGAGGTTTGAAGGCTGCTGGCTTAGCAGTGGGGGGGTCAGGGACGGATCTAGAAATATTAATAAACATTGGTGCCGATTCCCTTGTTCGCAAACTAAACTAACTACAATTAGACTATTTTACCATTAAGAATTTCTCAGTAGCAGCCTCGGAATCGATATTGTGCCCGGTTGATGGCAATAGACTCGCCCCCTATTACATGAGACTCTAACATAACTGGCGAAATATGTTTGTACTAGTTTACCGCTCTGCCTAAGAGCCATGCCAAACGACGCGTGGCGGGGAGTTACACACTGGTGACGATTCTCTTGGTCACAAACTAAACTAAAATTAGACTATTTCCATCTTTTTCTGTCCAATAAAACAAGAAAGAGACTAATGTAAATAAGAGCTGTCAAATTTAGTCAATCTGACACATCCATACAATTATAGTTGACATCTTAAAACGTAAAATACGGAAAAGTTTTGTAAGGTTTCATTTATTTTAAGAAAAATTATAACAATATTAGTCCCTAATTTGACCATTTCCAATTTTACGTGTCACGTGGTCTCAATCAGGTGACGTTTAGAATTTTTTAAGAGGGGATAATGCGCGCAGGGCAGTTGATTCATTCTGGCGGTGGCAGCCGAGTCGTGCGCAAGTCTTTTGACTTACTGTGATTATTTTAAGTGTGTGTAAAGTGATAAAATAAAAAAAGTATTGGTAAACGGATAAAGTGTGTTCCTATTCCAACCCGTTGAGTTTATTCCTGGTGTTATCTAACAAGTTCAAGGCAAAACTAATTTGACATCGCTAACTTAGTTCTTTAATATCACCATCCTTTCCTTTCGCTGTATGTTAGTAAGAGATGTCCTTTCTCTTAATTTAGTCTAGTTTGTGAACAAGGGAAACGGCACCATTGTCGTCGTAACTGGGCCAAATCTCCCTTCCGTCGCGCCATACGCCGCGATGGCGCCGCAAAACGATGCGGCGCCGCACTCACCGTATGGTCGCTAGTCCGGCGAGTTGACCTGGCACGGCTGTTACCCTTCGGGGTTACAGGTGTGATGTTAGGTTATTATTCCAGTTGTCTACTTACGTCTTCGGAGTCAAATTGGGTCCAGGGGACGGTGCAGCAGCAGGTTTTACAGGCTCAATCTTCGGCACGTCTCTGTTGAACACCGCGTGCAGTTTGTTGCTCTGCTCCTCCATTTTAGATGACTCGGGTTTCGCCACTGCGGCTGAAGCTAGAATAGAATAAAGAATAGAGTTTAAGAATACTATTATTAACGGGCCAAGTGCGTATCGGGTCACGGGTAGAGATTAAAGTACAATAACAGCGCGCCCCTCCACAATTCAAAACATTTGAAAGTATTTACAAGACTCACAACGCATGTGTGCGTACTGAGACGGCTGTCGAAAAAAAAACAAATCAGCGATTTCTTGCTTGACTAGCGGCGTCATTGTCATTAATTACTGATTACTACTAGTATAGTACTGCAATGACATTCTCTATAAAAATGACACGTGCGTTGTCTTGCGCGGTCGGCTATTTATGATTAGTTGACAAACAAATCTGCCGGCCTGCTACTGAAGACGATTACTCACGACTACATACAAACTTTAATGCGGATGTAACTACACACATTGAAATAGTAATATGAAGGGGCGTGTCATGTTATAGTAATTTATCTATAGTCAATGATTTTGTAGTAATGTAGAATATTTAAATTTTCAAATTCATTTATTGGTATGATTTTTCGTTAGTTATAGCTGAAGTTTTCTTAGAAACCGATGGATGTTTTCAAATATAATTTAATTTTAAAAGTAGATCATAAACAGTTCATTAATTATGTTAAGTTTCAATCGAAGACCTCCATCGGTCTACCCTGGATACCAGAGATGTTATGGATATGATATTTGGGACATTAGAATAAAATGATATCGGTTTCGGTTACGGATTTGTAATTATTTCGAATTATCCGTTAGTTTCGGATAGTTTCGGTTACGGATATTAGATTGAAGTAAAATATAATCATAAATAGTATGTAATAATTTGTTTTTATTTATAGGTTTTATCTAGTCTAGGTAATAATTTGGTATTATAGTCAGTCATATAGGTAAGTAATTATTTAGAGCAAGATTCACGTGGCGCGCGAGCGGTGAAACAAATATCTGTCGAAACATGTCGTTTTATGTAGGGGCTCTTATTCGAAACTATCTGAAACTTTGTAATGGATACGATCTTCTTCTTAGCGTGTCGATGGCAAACATATCATCATCTGCCTAGCCTTTTCCCAACCATGTTGGGGGCGGCTTCCACTCTCACCGGATGCAGCTGAATACCAGTATTTTACATGGAGCGACTGCTTATCTGACCTCCACAACCCAGTAACTGGGTAACACGATACCCCTAGGTAAGACTGGTTTTCTGACTCTCAAGCTTCTGACGATTCGTAACGACTGCAAACACGACGATGGCAAACGTATATAAATATAAATTTATTAAATTCCTAGTTCGGCCCAGTATTTAGCCACCGCAACACCATCCGTTGACGCAGTCATTAGGTCCTCACGTGTGCAGGTGACTGGGCACGCGGTGCAAGATATTAGGTGGGCCATGGTCTGCGGAGAGACGCCGCATAGGCACTGAAGATCGGTGCCATCTGCGATGCCCCACCTTCGAAGATTCTCTTTGCTGCGGCCGACCTGGGTGCGGAGTCTGTTTAATGTTTTCCAAGTCGGCCACGGCAACGGAATGGATACGGTTACGGATATATTTTGACGTGCCTGTTGGTCTAGTGGTTAGCGGCCCTGACTGCTAAGCCGGAGGTCGTGGGTTCGATTCCCACCCAAGACAAACTTTGTGTGATGAGCATGATTGTTAGTTCTGTGTCTGGGTGTGATTTATCTATAATATGTATTGTTAGGATAATCAGGGATCGTTCACTGCATTTAGTGACGTCATCACACGATCACTATAAAAGCGAGGTTAGCCCGCCGTAGAAGCCATTTGTTGGTTGGCTTTCGTACGGAAAGGTTATCGTGAGGTGTCGGCGCTATTTGCAGTGAGTCCGTTTCATAGTGTCTAAGTACCTATTTGTGATTTATTGTTTTGTGTAATTAACGGCTGTTTGCTAATTACGATTATTGAGATATCGTTATTTTGTTATTTTTAAAATACATTAGAATTAAAGACATAAGAATAAATTACTGTATTTTGTGTTGCTTACTTGTTTTTTTTTTAATAAAATCCGGCTTCTGATCCTAAAAGTATGTATTTATAAATTATATAAGTATGTATATCACTTGTCTGGTTACCATAACACAAGCTCTGCTTAGCTTGGGATCAGATAGCCGTGTGTGAGTTGTCCCAAGATATTTATTATTTATTTTTATTTCGGATATCCGACAGTTTCAGTTACTGTTACGGAGCTCCATTACATCCCTGCTGGATACCTATCTCTTTTGTTAAGTGTACATTTTGGTTAATGTTTACTTACCCTTCACAGTGTCATCCTGCCTCTCCTTGTTGAAAAATCTTTGTTTGTATGACGACGCTGGCTGTTTTGGCTTTTCCTGGAATTTGTTGAATCGCTCTTCCTTCCCACAGGATCCCCCTGATTTCACACTGGCCTGTTCAATAAATATAACTCATTATAGCTCATTATTTTTTATTTGACTTTGATTGCCTCATTGGTCTAGTGGTCGCAAGCGCGACTGCTGTGCATGAGGTCTTGGGTTCGTTTCCCAGGTCGGGCAAAGTGTTATTGGGTTTTTCTATCAGGAATTTCTCAGTAGCAGCCTCGGAGTCTGGATTTGTGCCCGGTTGATGGCAATAGGCTCGCCCCCTATTACATGGGACTAAAACATAACTGACGAAATGTGGGTGTACTAATGGATACACCTCTGCCTAACCCTTCGTGGATTACAGGCCTGATGTTATGATGTTATCTTATAACGTTCTTGTATTAATACTTTTAAATCTAATTTTTGTAGAATATTCGTCATAAATAAGTAATGGTGCCGAATCTCTTATTCACAAATTAAACTTAAATTAAAATTATGTTGTGTTATGTCATTTTTTTTTTTTATCTTGGACAGCTCTGGCATCGGTAAAGGAAAACGTCGTGAGGAAACCTGGACCCTACTGATCCACTCAAACCATGTCAGAGGCCCTTGAGACGGTTTGGAAACTCTGACACTAGGGTGTGTGGGGTCGTGAGACCTTACTGCCCACACGAAAAAAAGAAGATAGCCCAGGAAACTTACGGTTTCATTTAGGAATGAGAGATTGTCAGCTATAAAGCTGTGTAGACCTTTATTTTGACACCCTAAAACTTGTCTCAAAACCTACTTATCATAGGATGTCCGCGACTTCAGATATTTCAAGGTCAAAGGTAAAAAAAAAACGTTGTTTTTTACACATTTATTGCTAATATCTCGTTTCCCGTGGGTTTTATGCTATTTACATGTTTACAAATATTGTAGAGGATTAAATTGTCTACAACTTTTGTCGAAACTTCTTTTTATATGTTGAACCATTTTCAGTACTATTGATGAACATATAATTCTAAATAATTTGCAGATTTTATTAACTATTACGTTATAATTAATATTTTTTTAAATAATTCGGAATTTATTCATTTAATAACAGAAAAAGAAAGCATTTTCCAAATCGGTTCCATAGATCCAGAGATTATCTGGATCTACTGAAACGATTTGGAAAATTCTTTCACAAATTAGAAGCTACGTTATCACTGAGTGCTATAGGCTATATTTTATTTAAAAAAATAGGTACCCGTAAGAAAAATCACGCGAACGAAGGAAAAGTGCTGAGGTGTTATAAAACAAAATTTATATACCTTAGATGTAACACTTCCGGCCGAGTTTCTCGTGTCCCCAGCGTCTCCTCTTTCTTGATATTCACGTTTGTTATTCGGCGTATTTCCATGAGGACGACGCAGCGGCATGGCTGGTTGCAATCTATGTATTAAAAAACGAGCATTTTACATAAAGAATGTTAAGAGAAACCTTAAGATATGAAATTAGAGATAAACTACTATAACATGACGCTCCCCTCCATATTACCATTTCAATGTGTGTAGTCACATTCGTATGAAAGAGTTTGTAAGTAATCGTCTTCAGTAGCAGGCAGCAGATTTGTTTGTCAACTAATCATAAAAAGCCGACCGCGCAAGACAACGCACCTGTCATTTTCATAGAGAATGTCAGTGCAGCGCCATACTAATAATAATGAGTAATTTTTGACGCCGCTAGTCGAGCAATAAATCGCTGATTTGTTTTTGTTTCGTTTCGTTTGACGCACATGCATTATGAGTCCTGTAAATACTTTCAAACGTTTTCAATTGTGGAGGTGCGCGCCTTGTTATTGTAGTTTATCTCTACCCCACTTTAGTTCGTCGATTTTAATTTTTCTTATTGAAAATATGGCGTCTGGTTACCGCCATATTGAATTTTAATTACTGTCACTTGTTAAAACGAAAAAATAGTTCACCTAGGTTCAATGTCAGTAAAATCTTGACTAACTCTTGCTTTTTCATTGTTCATCCTGTGAAGAAACATACTTTTTTAAGACAAAGAAAGAAGCCAACATAGGATAAAAAAAACTTTAGCAAAATAAAATAATCATCGTGAGGAAATCTGGCATTATGATAAAAAAAAATAAAGCTTTACATAAAATATTGTAAACCGATATCGTAAGATCTGTCCGACAATATCGATCTCATGTGAACTCATGTGTCTTTTTTCCTCGGCCTCACCGCGCCGCACTTTCCTAAGGCGGATACAGCGGTCTCAGTCAAACTATAGCAACTGTTTTGTATGAAACCATCCATACATGACTCATCATCATCTGCCTAGCCTTTTCCCAACTATGTTGGGGTCGGCTTCCAGTCTAACCGGATGCAGCTGAGTACCAGTATTTTACATGGAGCGACTGCCTATCTGACCTCCACAACCCAGTAACTGGGTAATATGATACCCCTAGGTAAGACTGGTTGTCAGACTTTCGGGCTTCTGACGACCCGTAACGACTGTCAAAGATCCACGTATGACAGCCGGGACCAACGGCTTAACGTGCTTTCCGAGGCACGGAGGAGTCTCGTTGTGTAAAGATGGTCACCCATCCACGGACCAACCCCGGCAAGCGTAGCTTAACCCGACGGATCGACCCGTGCGGCTGTTATTACTTAGCCACGAGCTCCTCACCATCCATACATGACTATGCCATTTAAAATATAAAGGATTTATCGACTCACCTAGCAAGGTTATGGCACACAGACATATGCCTGTCGTGCCAGTCACGTCGCTGGCAGCGTTCGGAACAGTACGGCGTGATCCCGCATCCGGCGCAGTACGCGTCCGCCGCGCTGCCACAGACGACACACTGTCGTACTGCAACCCGCTGCAGCCCAGGAAGTTTAAGCTGCGTCCAATTATCGTGTGGAGTGTGTTTAATGTTTACTGTTAGTTAGTTACAATGTGCTAGCTAGATAGATAGTGGTGCCGATTCCCTTGGTCACAAACTAAACTAAAATTAAACTATTTCTATCCTTTTCTGTCCAATAAAACAAGAAAGAGACTAAAGTAAATAAGAGCTGTCAAATTTAGTCAATCTGACACATCCATACAGTTATAGTTGACATCTTAAAACGTATGGATTAAAAATACGGAGAAATTCAAAGCAAAACTAATTTGACATCGCTAACTTAGTTCTTTAATGTCACCGTCCTTTCCTTTCGCTGTATGTTAGTAAGAGATGTCAATTCTCTAAATTTAGTCTAGTTTGTGAACAAGGGAATCGGCACCAGTACTTAACATAATATAACATCATGCCTATAATCCTCTAATAGTTAAGCAAAGGTGTACCCATTAGTACAATACACGCCATGAAAGATGAGACTTGACACACTAAACAAACTTTATTATTTCGTAATAAATATTATAATGTTGTTAAGAATTTTAATCTAAATGTCACTGTAATATCCCTGAATAGATACACAAATTACGGATCGCTATTTCGTACATCCATACCTGCGCAAGCCATGCCGTGATGAAAAACGAATAATTCTTAACAATTTAATTAATCTGCCTAGCCTTTTCCCAACTATATTGGGGTCGGCTTCCTCGACATCTAGATTTGTGTCCGGTTGAGGGCAATAAGCTCGCCCCCTATCACTTGGGACTTAAACATAACTGGCGGAATGTGAGTGTACTAACGGGTACACCTCTGCCTAATCCTTCGGGGATTACAGGATTGATGTTATGTTCATTATCATTACGCTCGCAAACTAGCAAAGATTGTACAAGTGGTATTGTGATTTTGTATGTGCAGTATATTATAAAGTATATAAAACTGTCTGCCACCAAAACATTACCATTTAAGGGGCTGCATAGGGATGCAGGAGCTGAAACGGGATAGCTAAGGCCTCTTGTCCACACACGTTTTTTCGACGTAAAAATACACGGCGTAAAAATACACGGCGTAAAAATATTCGCCGTGTGTAGGCACGGTCATCAGTGTTGTATGTGTCGCTGTTGTGCATTTTTTCTGATTAGATTTCATGGTTGTCTGACAGTTTGAGCACAGGTTTGAGTACTCGATGCGGCCTACCCAAATGTCCCTTATTTGGTATTGCTCGTCGTGTCGTTGAGCTCCTTAAATTCTGAGTCGAGCTTGACGATTTCTGACAAATGCGTGCACTAACTGGACAGGCCGACTCAAATTTATGTTCCTGTCTCCTCAAGAGACCACCTCGGACATTAACCTACTTGGTTCGCATATGATTTGACCATCACAAGTAATTGTATGGACTTTAAAAGAGACTTTGACCTCTGAGTTTGTTTCGGTGTTTCTTCTCAGAACAGTCGAAAACACTGGACTCATCTAGTTTAAAATGTGACGTGTAAAAGTGTTATTTATAACCAATTTACTGAATAAACATCATTTCATTTCATTTCATCATTTCATTTCATTTGTGAGAGCTTGTTGTTGCCCGGTGGGGGTGATGGAGGGGCATGACGGACTCTTACCAGCTACCAGTGTTCCACCTCTTCCTATGGCCGGGATTGCGGGATTCGCATAAGCATTCACCGCTCCCCCGGCAGAGAAATGCACCCTTTCATCCTACCCTGCATCCCTATTCACCCCTTTTGACGTACAAAAACGTAGACAGTACAAATAGCACAATTTTTGTTAGTAACTAGAAACATTCAACTCCCGTATATTGGTTCTCCCACATGCGTTCGCCTGTAATTCAAGGTGTATTTTGCAACCTTGTGTTCAGAAGTTTTTTATAAAAGACTTAAAAGCCTTACTAATATTATAAACTAGCTTCTGCCAGCATCTTCGTCCGCGTCAACGTTGATTTCTCCGTACAAACTTTGGACCCCCGTCTCACACAGAAAGTTACATACCGAACCGAATATGCCGAACCGCTTTTGATAGAGCGCTCCGTACTTGACGCTGACGTGACTAATGTTAGTGCATAAACCTTAACCATCATGCCAAAGGCCAAAGCGGAGTGAACAGGATATGTCTCGTACAACCAATAGGCATGCGTTATTTTGACATCTCACTTAAAAATTGAATGGCTAAACGTGTTTTTCAGCGTAAAACTCGAAAACAGCTGGACCGAATCGCCCGATTCTTTTTTGTTGTGTATGAAATTTTCCGGACAAGGCCACAAGACAAATGTTTGAAAACTCGGAAATTTGCTCCCGTCCGAAGCCGAAGCGGTTCGGTATACTATTGGTTGTCTACAATACATAAATCCCACTCCTCACCGCATTGGCGAATACCAGCCCAAAATAATCTCCAAAAAAAGAAAACTCACAAAAAGATATTGATTACAAAATACTTTAATTACAAACATAAAGAAGCAAAATAACACATCACATAGTAAACTAAACAGAAATTAAAGTAAAATTAAAACAAATTAAGATCAAAACTTCACGGCAAATCCCACGCGGTACGGACAGTGTTTGTGGGGACTACGCGTTACGGAACAATGATGGTGTGAGATGAGACGAGACAAGTTAATATGCACTTTATTGTGCGAGAAATAAGTGTCACGTGACGCCATCGGGAGATGTTGAAGACATGGAGGGAGTATGCGCAGGAGTGTCTCGTCTCATTGCATCGCACCGCCAGTATGCCAAAAGCTTACATAACAATAATAAAAATACTTACCCTAAAACTTATGTATATTACAGTACAAACTAAAATTGTTACTAAAAATAATGCGTTTCGTCCTTTTTAGTAGCAGATATCATGTCAACATGGCGCGGAATTATGTCCAGGGTTGCCACACATGAATAGATTTTTAAGTTATTTAAAAAAATATATCTTAAAAATCTTATCTTCTGTGTTTTGTCGTAACGGTTCGATTACTGGCAGCCCTGTAAGAGCTTACAGATCAGGCATATGCTCAATCATTTTTCATTGATTAATTGATAATGAACTAAAATTGAACAGATATAGGATTGAAAATTGCGTACAAGATATAAATACCACACGGAATTATACGTTGTACGCCATTTTTAACTCTATTTTAGTTCACAACCGAATAATCAATAAAAACCTGCTACAGAATTTTGTAACGCTGCCTACGCTAACCGTAATGTTCATCGCTAACAGCACGGCTCTGACACAGCAATACACGGTTACTTCTAGGTCGTTCTGGAACCGAAAGCCATAAACTCGATCAACAAACTCGAAACGATTGGGACCATTTTTTTTTTCAAAAGTAACAATTAAAAAAAACAGCTTCTCAGTACACTTTCGACGAGTTAGACGAACATAAATGTACTGAACAGTTGTTTTTTTTTATCGTTTATTTTTGAAAAAATAGGTCCCAATCGTTTCGAGTTTGATGATCGAGTTTATGGCTTTCGGTTCCAAAACGACTTAAAAGTAACCGTGTATAAATGGCCATTCAAGTTAGAACTCTAAATCGTGTGCGTTAAAATAGTTTTTACAATGACAAGATAAAAAAGGTAACGGCTTGCGGGCGGCGAGCAGCTAACAGTTAGATTGTCGAGGCTTTCCAGCCGGGCCGTTACCGCATCGGAGCGGTGCTGTTGTAATAAGCGATGACCGTTAACCCACTGACTACGGGCGAACATTCGCTACACCAAGCCCGAAATGCGGCCGTGCGCAGTAGAAAAACGTAGAAAAACACATACCGCGCGTTTTTTAGTAGAAACACAACGGGTGTGCTTTCCCGCAGTCAACGGATTAATGTGAGGGATGATGATCAACCATGATCACCGCTTCAAAGTAAAAGAAGCTCTACTAGGATGAATTTAACAATACTTCAAAGTTGTGCGTAGAAAAACAGACCATATCTACATACGAAGCGGAAGAGACATTTAGATGGGGAAATAGGGATGATGACTAAAAAATAATAATTAGTCCATCTTTTAGAACGCCAGAAAATAGTAGATACGTATTGTTTCTTTTGCTTCTAAAACTTAAAATAACAAAGTTACAGAGCGGCGAAAGTTCGCGCTACGTCATTATTTAGTAAAATTTTTACGAAAGAGTGACGTCACGAGCCCCTACTCCTGAATTTGAATGTGCTGTATCTTTGTCAATATTATTCGTAAGGACAAATAAAAAATACGTATCGAGTATTTTTCTATAATCTAACTGACGGACTAATTAGAATCTTGTTGTTTTAACCCAGGAGACATCCCTATTCCACCATGGGCTCAATACATGATTCTAAACCACCTTTGTTGACATTTGACAGCTGTTTTATACATGATCGAAGTTTTGTATAGAAGAGTATATTTTTATTATTGACGATGATTCAGATTAGCCTTATTCGGTTATTAAAAACAAATCAGCTATTTCATACACTAGCCTAGCCTTTTCCCAACAATATTGGGGTCGGCTTCCAGTATAACCGGACGCAGCTGAATACCAGTAGTTTACCAGTGTAGTAGTTTAAAAGTTTACCAGTGCCTATCTGACCTCCACAACCCAGTAACTGGGTAAGGGTAGTAAAAAATGTGCTAAAATCATGTATTGAATCCATGATAATAAAAGTATGTACATTCCACCGAGTATATATTGCAAATTTTACAACGCTAAGTACAACAGATTCATTAAAAAAATGTATTCAGGACATAATTGTTTCAATATTGTGTTCTATTCATAATAATGTGTGTTTTTATTAACACTACGTGACGCCTAAATAAGAGCGCATTTAATTTTCAACCCTCGGCTCGGTGTATAGAGTTGAAAATCCAACAGCGCAATTAGGCATTAGGTTTAAGCCTCGCCTAGCGTCAATGACATTGAGCATTAAAGTCGTAAAGAGATAAAACAATGGCAAGAACATGAAGAATAATCGTCAACTTTTAAAATTAATAAGACTATCTTAAAGCGAAACTTATTTGGTGGGTAGTTTACAATTCAGAATGTCGGTTTGGTACAAAATGGAAACTCCGAAATCGCCATTTCAAAATACGAACAGAGAAACTGCAACGATTTGGATACTTGAAGCATTGGGAAGTGAGCTTTCAGCTAGCTACGAAATATTTCCAGATAGGTCTGTTTATACTTCCAACCAAATTTCAGTCACAGCGACAGCCAAATACGCTGGAGATGTTATAGTGCACTATTGTGTGCACAAATACAGTCCGATGGGACGGCAATCCGACACGACCGGGGAGGGATCAGACGCAAGACCCAGGACCACGTTAAACAGTCGTGCTTGGGACTACGAGACCAAGGGGGCACGTCACATCTTCGGCCAAAGCGTAAACGAAGTACCATCTTTAAGCACACTCGAATTAAAAACAACCATTTTGACAGTGGATTTTAAGAAATGTTTGTTTGTCTAACAGCTTTGAGCTAACCAGTCCCAGCAGACAGCACTCGTTCACGAGTATAACACGTGTATCAGCGTCGCTTAGCTCAACCATATTGTAGGGAACTCGACGACCTAATACACGACGCTACCATCAGCAGGACATTTGAGTGAGCATGATAGACTCAAAACTACTTGAAAGTTGTCCGTTTTGTCTGTCTGAAGAGTTCCGGGTAGTGATCGGAATCGGAAAAATCTTGAAAATCACGCGGGTATAGTTGCGATCAGAAACTAGTTTTTACTTTGTCTGGAAATGTCATTTTACCTTCAGCGTGGTGATCAATATTCGTGCCTTCTCTGTATTAAAAGAGGCTTGCAGTGAAATTGTCAAAACAGCCACAATCCTAATACGGTCGTGGTCGCGGGACGTCTTAACAGGATACCGCGGCCCCGGAACGTAAAGGGCAACAGAAGGAACAGGGTGGTAGTAGGTAAAAGTCTGACAGTCCCTTCCGCCCCACCCAGGGCGGAAGGACTCATTTGATGATTTTTACCACCTCAAAAAAAAAGGAATCTCAATACGGTCGGTCGGTCGGGTCGGAAAACGTCACAGGCAACGATAAATGGTCGCGACCACGAACGTCTGGCCTTGTAGATGCGTTGCTCCTTGACAGAGTGTAATTAGGCCAGAACCTATGCATTTTAAGCCAGAACACAACCACTAGAAATAGATATTCTCAGAAGATATAAATGTTCTACATAATTACATCAGGAATTTCTTAGAAGCAGTCCGGGGTTTGAAAGCTGAAGGTGTGACACCGTCGTGGCACACACAAACTTGTGCACTATAAAATCTCGGATGTGCACTGAAATATCAAGTATTGGGTAAAGTAAAATGGACATTGCTGAAAACCAAATAGTATTTAACTCGACATCTTTGATTAGGAGTTTCGGATGGCTGTAAACTATATTTGGTGGTGTATTTGGCAGTGAAAAGCTACTTAATACAAGTAGTATAAAACTTAGTATAAAAAGCTAACGGAGCAGCAGTTTTCATCAAATAATTGATAATAACTAAACACAACGGAAAGAAATTGCGTGCATTATTTTGCTCAGCAATTCAATTTTGTTCAAAATATTTCTGTTGAATCTTAGTTCATTATCAACCCTAAGCGCTATAAACACATAGGCGGACCAACACCTCCGGTTCGGCATGAATTGAGCATTATCAAAGATTGAATTGGAATAGCGGAACCGAATTTGCCGAACCGATTGTGCCGAACCACTGAATTGTGCAGCCTTATTAAGTACAAAAATATCAATACTGAAAAGGTTTTTGTTAAAAGTCACAACTTCTATTCTAATGAAATTTAAAGTCACTATTTCGATTGTCGTCAAAAATTTACACTCGCGTGCAAAAAAATTAGGAGACACTGCACAGGTTCAACATATCTTCATAGGCATACTTTACAAGGAAAGCGCATTTCAATTATGCTGTGTAAAATTTTTTTGCACGTAAATATATGTCGTCTTTTTATGATTTCACAGAGCAGAATCATACTACGTCAATGTCAAACATTCTAAAAAAAGAATTTGAGTTTCTCCCCGCCAATTGAAGAATCAAAATTCTTCCCCTGTAAAACAGCAACCGACTGCTTGTCAATATAAACGGTAAACTTACCGTTACTTGGGTAAACATTATCTGTAAAAATCTGCCACGATTCAGTATTAAGACCCGGATTTTTATCTTCAAGTAAATCGAATATGATGTTCAAATCGTCTTTATTTTCTGGTAGAATGTTCACAGGTATTTTCATTATGACTTTGTGGTAGCCATGTTGTTCATGTAGGCTGACTTCTGCGCTTTTCGGTGAGACCGGCTCAATGACTACGGGGTCCATTTCTGATTCTATCTTCTCCGTATGGAAATATATCTTTTCTTCGCTCGCGCTAAGTGTCAAATCTTCTTTCTTGTCAGTACATTCGTCTATAGATAGGTTACACACGTTGTGCGTCATATTTTCTTCTTCTGTAGCATTCCAAGCGTCAAGTTTTAAATGTGGATATTCTTTTTTGAGCTGAGTTTTGAGGTCATCTAAACTAGTTTCCTTCCGTTCAGTGATTTTGCCTTTAGACTTTTCCATTGCTTCTATTTCGCTTAGTTTCTTTTCTAATTTCTTGGCATGTAGCTTGGTAAGCTCTTCCAGGCTAGATCTAGGTTTGAGTAGAGACTGGAGGTGTCCTAACTTGAATTGGACTACGCTTCCTCCGACAAACTTGTTGAAATTCTGTCCGGTTATCACTTGCGCTGATAACTTATCTATCTGCAAGACTACGTCCAATTTCGTCTTGGTTCGCACAGTGCTAATTTTACGCCAGTATTTAGTCCGTAATCTTTGATTCTGTTTTTGTAATATCGCAATTACTTCGTCCGTGTCTTTCTCAGTTTTGCAAACCATACTTACAATTCCGACTGCCCCTCGGAATTCTGTTGCTTTTAGGTGTATGTGTAAATTGGAGTTCACTTGTGGAATGACTTGTTCTATCCAATTCCTCGATTGCATAGCCTGACATATGATAAAGATGACACCATCAAATAGGTACATATCGTGGAACTTGGGCATACTAGATTCGTTTAGCTCAAATTTATCGACAGAATCTACTACTATGTTCTCGAATGTTCTCTTGATTGAATGGAATAAAGATTCGTCTATTCTCGACTCTGGGTAATTGAAGGGACCTACGTATAATTTCAGGTTATCAGCGATTAGATCTGTGTAATGATTTGTACGTATTCTAGTAAGAGGTGCAGCCATTATTTCTGGGTCTACGAGAGCGTACATCTTCTTGATAACTCCATCTCTGTGTTTTCTGGTGTCTATATCACTTATTTCTTTGCTATTTCCATCGAAACTAACATCACGTTTCTGCCTATCGATGATTCTGATTGTAATCTTATCTCCTTCGTAATACGGGTCAAAATGGGGGCTTTTGATCACTTCTAAAGACTCAGGGTCTACGCCGTACTGTCTCTTCTGTTTTCCAGCCACGTCCGAGTAATATTTCCAGCAGTCAGGTTTCAAACCTGGATATTTCGTCTGTAGCTTTAGTAATATTTCTACTGACTCCACATGAGCGTGTTCTTTGGGTAATCTCATTACTATTCTCGTGTATCTGACGAGACTTTTAATATCTCTAAAAGTCAATTTCAATCCTGTTGAATTTACGAATTTAGGTAAAACTTCTGTCAAATAGTCTTTGGTTTCAAGACTGTCACAGATGTAAATCACAGCGCCGTTCGACAAGTAAATGTCTTGGAATTTCGGAATGATTAAATTGGCAAAACGTTGCATCTTCATATCCTTATGAAGGTATTCCTTGAATAAATGTTTGAGTCTCCGAATGTGTGTGCCTTCAAGTTTATTCTGTGGATATCCTTCTAATGTTATAGCGACTTTCAACTCTTGTTCAACATGCAAATAGTTGGTTCTTCGATGGTAGGCAATGCCTCTGTTACTATCGATATTAAGATTGCTGCTTCTCGATATCAAATTATCTGTACTTTCGATGAAAGATTCCGATTTATCCGAGACGGCTACTCCTGATATCGATGCGATATTGTTATCGATATTATCTTTGTCTTTCGAATCGGACTTGTCAATTTCTATCTCGTTACTATAATTGTTGGTTTCGTCAGACCAAACTAACACTTCATCTTTTTCGCTAACGTATTTCACATCTTTGAGTTTCTTTAAAATATCTGTTTGTAGATTACTTTCTAGTTCTTGCATGACGTCATCCTTGTCTTTAGTTTCCGTTTCATTTGAACCTTCTTCTTCAATGATTTCTTCCGTTTTGGCAATAGTAATTGCTTTAACACTGACATCTGAAGCGTTCCTAGGTGTGCTTTCTGTGGACCTTAACTCGTCTAGGAGTTTAACTCTTGATGCCACACTTCTGAGATCATCTTCCATATTGGAAAGGAGGCATTCGTAATAAATCTCAGTATAACCTGTCAGCTCAAACTCCATCTGTCCGTAATCAATCACATTTTTGAACGCGGGACCGCGAATAATTTCACCAGACACTCTGTCGATTAAAAAAGAAGTAAATTCAACATCGTCAATTGTCTTTTGGGCGTAAATTTTCCATAGACTCGTCTTTAGAGTCGGATTGAAGTACTGCAGAAGTTTGAACGCGTCGTGAGCCGTAGCCGGCCAACACGACCTTGGAATCTTTAGCACTGCTAAGCACAGCCTCTTAACTCTTGATTTGAGAAGAACTAGATTGGTGCGCATCCTTTCTTGGAGCCCTGGGGACACGCGCACCATCCAATCTCTAGTATCAATATCTTTACAGATACAAACAAGCGCTCCTCTATTCAAATAGTAGTCTAAGAACGAGGGAACGCGTTTCAAAAGACCAGCTTTGAGTTGCATATCTATAACATCAGCGAGGCTGCGTTGGAACTGTTCCATCTGACGCAGTTTCATTTTCGATTTAGGGTAACCTGCTAAAGCGAGTATAAGTTTCAAATCTTCTTCGACAATGTCCATATAGTCGGCGTTCCGTAGCTGTATTAGTCTGTTCGTTTCGTCTTCATCGTCACTGTCAGTATAAAAGTCACTGTACTTCAAGTCGCACGTGATTTCACTTCTGCATTTCCCGCATCTCTTAAGTTTGCTTGTCGCGTCAGAACGTTTACTGTAAGTGTCAGTAACTTTGCTAAAGTCAGACTTCTTGGTTTTCTTACTGGGGGCTGTGACGTCAGTCGTTTTGCTGTCGACAAGTTTACTGGCGAGCCCACTCTTTTTGTCGGTAAACTTATTGTTTATTGATTTATCTCGATAGTTTTTGTTCTCGCTCTGGTCTTCGGAGCATAGTACGCAAGTGGAAGGTGTGGAGCTACCTTCGGTTTGCGCCAGTTCCCAGGAACGAGGATTCTTCACCTTGCAGGAACAGATGGTGGTGTCGTTCTGAAGCAAAACTGTCGATATCGATATCTGTCGTTTCTGATTGCTACACTACTTTAGTGTTGCCAGATGTCTCTTTCCCGAGTATCATGCGTTATCGAAATTAGGAGAATTTGTAATGTTACCAGAATTTCGTTGGATTTTCTTTCGTTTACACTCCATTCCCCAATTTTGGTATGATGTATCTGGCAACACCGTTGAATTCTGGCTTTTGATGGGTATGCATGAAGCGTGAAGCCCCTACCTAAAGTTTGCGTAAGCGTTGCCAAATCCTTAAAACCAGAACAAAGTTATTTGTACCTGAAAATTTAGAAAAATGCCAAGCACGTCCTTTTTGTAAATAAATATTACAACTTTTACATAATTTTGCCTATTTGTGTTATCATTTCGTAGAATAAATATACTTATATTTTTCGACCCAACCAAAGAGAATAAAAGATGAATGTGAGTGCGTGCGCATACAATACGCGCCACGAATGCTTGACACACCACACAAACTTTATTATTTCGTAATAAATATTATAATATAGTTAAGAATTTTAAAAGTGTCATCGAAATATCCCTGAATGGATACACAAATTATGGATAACTATTTCGTACATCCATACCTGCGCAAGCTTCCCATTACTGACGTTTGTCAAGTGTCATCTTTCGTGCCGCGTATTATACGCACGCTCGTTCGAAAAAGAACGTACGAGCTTAGCTACGGCACGCTCATTATTTTAATAACAATTTTAGTTTGTACATATCTATAATTTGTTTTTTTTTTTGGTAAATACCTATTGTTATTATTCTGAACTTGAATCGTCACAAATAGCCCTAAATACACCAAATGGAAGGATTGGAACATTTCAGATAAATATCTAAAGAGTGCTAAGTGTGAGTTTTTTCACTGACGTTCGATTGCGAGCGCGTTAGTATTTTGTATGGGAAATAAGGTTTTCCTTATGACCACCAGATGGCGCTTTAACTTTTCCCATATAAAATTCTAGGGCGCTAGCCATCAAACGTGACTGAAAAACTCACACTTAGCACTCTAAAACTTAATTCCGATTTTATATAAATGCCTAAATTCTTCATTTAGTCTGTAGTATATTAATTGCCCAATAAAATATGCTCCGTAAACCCGTAGGACCAATTTGAAGTCTTTTAATTTCTCTTATATCCCATCATGCTATGTAAAATAATCCCAATACACACTGTCATGCAAATAGATATTCTTTTTTACAGAACATTGAATTTTCAACCGTCTCCGTTGACCAGAGCGTTGAAAATCCAATGCTCAGTAAACGCCTTTAAAATATTGTGCGAAGAAGCAATTGACGCGCAATTTTAAACGTTATCTACATGACGTAAAGGTTAAAATTCCAACTTTGTTGCAAGTCGATGGAAAATTTATGTTTATACGATCCCATTTTCTTTATAATTTTGGTTGGTTAGCGAACACTGGGTAAAGTTAATATGAGCATGCAGTAATGAGTGATAGGACTCACCGAATCACCTGCGCCCGCGCTGAAGCTGACGTCAGCGTCGCGGGAGTCCCTGTAGATAGCAATGTACATGGTTTAAATCCAATAGTTGAGTAGCAGGTAGGGAATGACTAAGGCATTAGTCCGCCTTTGTACTTTTTCCAAAGTCTTTGCTCAAAACCACGTTTGAGACAGTTTTTTAATTTCGTATTTTATTTCGATAAAGTTTTGATCAGTTAACTCTTACAGGAGACCGCATTAAAGATTCGAAGACAAAAAAAGTCTCCTAGGAGCTACCATGCCACTGACAGACACACACAGAGGCAAGTCAAATTTATAACACATTTTTGCGTCCGTTAAAAAGTTAGGTATATTCCCTAAAAAGATTTTTTAAAAATCCTATACATTCTAATTTTTAATTCGTTGCGCATCTTTCAAAGGAAAAAATAGTATTTTTATGAATATGACTAACTTTAACTACCGGATGAACCAAACCCCAAATGCCCTATAAAATACCTTCTTTTTCATAAATTGTACATATTTTATCATTTTATCCAAATTTTAGTGTTTAGGTAAATATAATAATACACGAATTATCAAAAAAAAAAAAAACAGCTGTTCCATACAGGGTTACAGGAAAAGTCGTGCTAGATCCGTTAAGGGCGTGGAGAACCAATCATTTCTGACTTATTTCACTATGAAACACCCTACCCTAAACTTAAACATTTTCGAGATATTCGACTTTTAATTTTTTTATTGAAAATTGCCGATTTTTATTCTACTAAATTTAATTTTGTTTATTTTGTGTGTCTTATTATTATTATTATTGCATTTTTACATGTGTAATAAGATGTTTAAGGACGTTAATCATTAAAATAGTGCATAAGTTAATTGAATACGCCGTAGTAGACAAGTGAAAGTTAAGAAATTAAAAAAAACTATTAGAAAGTTTCTTTTTCTCTAAGGGATATCTAAAAAAAATATTATGGCAGTTGTTCGGCAGATGTGTTTTAAAATATCTACGTTTCGTCTGCTATTTAAAAAGGTATAATAATCTAGGGTTTTATTCAAATGCATTGAAAAAAACTTAGTTTTATTAGGCTTCAGTAGAGAAGAAAATTAATACTTAGCCCTAAAAAGTAAAATAAAACAATAGGTAAGCACGCAATGTCATTTATTAAATCATCTCTACAGTTCATGTTCAACATGGCCGCCTCTGTTTCTAATACATTGTCGCATCCTTCTACGGAGACCAGTCTTCACTACTCCAGTGGTCAACGTTGTCCTCATTTGATTAGCTGCATCCACAATCCTTTCTCTTAATTCATCCACAGACGAAACTGGATTTGGCTCGCTGTAGACAAGGCTTTTCATGCGCCCCCACACATGAAAATCCATGGGGGTTAGGTCCGGACTTCTTGCTGGCCATGGCAACGGCCCACCTCGTCCTATCCATTTGTTTGCATAATTTGTGTCCAGCCAGTTTCTGACACTTCTCCTGAAATGGGCAGGGCAGCCATCATGCTGGAACCACATGTCCCTGATTAAGTTGAGTGGCAGATCATCCAGCAAATCACTCAAGTCTCCTCTCAAAAAGTTTTCGTAACTTTCCCCATTTAAATTGTCCGGGAGAAAGTAAGGTCCAATCAAATGATTGGAGATAATACCCATCCATACATTCACGCTGAATCTTCGTTGGGAACCCTTCACTCTTTTCTTATTGGGATTCCTTAGTTCTTTTGGGGCCCAGTAATGGGCGTTGTGATAGTTAGTTATGCCATCTTTATCAAATTTGGATTCATCTGTCCACAAGATATTTCTTAGAAAATCTGGGTCTTCTACGTCAGCATTTAGCATAAATCTGCAGAAGTCCAACCTTCTCGCGGGGTCTCCTTCTTCAATAGCGTGTACCGGCGTGTAATGGTACGGGTATAGGCCAGCAGTATGCACTGTAAACCACACTCTCCATTGCGAAAGTCCCAGATCACGGGCAACAATATTAGTGGAAGTAGTCGGATCCGCTCGAAAGCGTTGCACTATCTCATTGTCCTGTTCTTCGTCGTCATTAGTTCGTGGTCTTCCCATGTCCGTATTTCGTCTCAAAACAGAGCCAGTTTCTCGAAGTCTTCGATAAACTCTGTCAAAAACAGCCACATCTGGCGCTCGACGACTGGGGAATCGAGTTATGTATTCGTTGCGAGCTTGCGCAGACACACAATCGCAGTATCCGTAACAAATAAGCATATCAGCATATTCCTCAGGTGTGTAGGACGTCATCTTCAACACTTCCGTATCACAAGTACAAATCAGAGTCCGGTTAACAAGCACAGTAGTCACAAATCAGAAGAAATAGTCCAGAATCACAGCCAAGTCGAGAAAAAGAGCAAAACGATATAACATCTACTATGTACGAAGCACAAAAGCAGACTGACAACCAAAACAATATCCCGTGTTGTATTCCCAACCCTAACAGGTCTCTACAATATTTTTCCTTTCATTCGCACCTACAGAAACCGTCGCTTGTCTCGCTCGCACGGTGCGTCTTAACTTAAAGGACAATAGGTGCGGGACCGTTAGAACTGCTACCTGGAGCGTCCCTACTACTTTTTTTTCACGAAATGCAATACAAATCCTAGATTGTTATACCTCGTTAGATAGCTGGTGAAACGTAAATATTTTAAAACACATCTGCCGAACAACTGCCATAATATTTTTTTTAGATATCCCTTAGAGAAAAATAAACTTTCTAATATTTTTTTTAATTTCTTAACTTTCACTTGTCTACTAAGGCGTATTCAATTAACTTATGCACTATTTTAATGATTAACGTCCTAAAACATCTTATTACACATGTAAAAATGCAATTATAATAATAATAAGACACACAAAATAAACAAAATTAAATTTAGTAGAATAATTATCGGCAATTTTCAATAAAAAAATTAAAAGTCGAACATCTCGAAAAGGGTTAAGTTTAGGGTAGGGTGTTTCATAGTGAAATAAGTCAGAAATGATGGGCACTCCACGCCCTAAACGGATCTAGCACGACTTTTCCTGTAACCCTGTATATTTCGATCATGTTTACAAAGGCAGTTTCGTGTTGAGAAGAATACGGGAGGAGACGGAAGAGAGTGGGCAGAGAGACGGAGAAGGGGTACGATGGAGAAAGAAAAGTGGTGTGAAGTGGCTACTCATACAAGAAACTTGTTTAACTGCTCAAACCTCGGCTGACTTAATTACCGGTAAGTCAGAACAATAGAAAATCAATTGTGTCTCATTACGTGGGACTTGAGTAATAAAATTTTGTATGGTAAAGAACCCTTTGTGTGCGGTTCGAACTCGTACTTGAACGGTTTTTTGTATTGAACAGCTGTTTTTTTCTCAGCGCTAGCTTTCATATGTTTAGACTCACCTAAATCGTACGACACTCTTTCGGCTGCCGTTAAAAAAAATAGTAAAAACTAATTAGTATCGTACTAATAATAAAAATGATTTATAACTGTTTGTTATTTGTCACAGCTAAACCACTGAACCAATTTGAACTTTAGGACCAGGTTAAAAAGAATATATTAAGTTATGGTTGGGGAGGCCGAGATGCTAATTGTGGATTTACTCGAGCGAAGTAGGGACTTTTTCGATTATAAAGATCAGTAAAGCTTAGTAGTAAGCAGCCGTTATATTAATCTGCCGCGCTCGGATCTGGTACACTTGCGCGAAAGACATTTCCGCGCCAGACACTTGCGCGAGTCCCTTTGCGCGCCAAGACACATGCGCGAATGGACTTTTGCGCGCCTAGACCTTTCCGCGAACAGACACTTGCGCGAATGGACATTTCCGCGCCAAGACACTTCCGCGAGTCCCTTTGCGCGCTGGCCACTTGCGCGAAAGACACTTCCGCGACAGACATATGCGCGCCTATACTTGCGCGATAGATACTTCCGCGAAATATGCGCGAAGTATATTTTTATAAAGGACAATGGGCAAAATTCTTGAATTAGGGTTCCGTTACTTTTTTTACAAAATATGCGTCATGGGTGTTGTGTCCATGGTTTTCGAGGGTGCTGATGACGAAAATGAGGTCTAAAAGAAAATCCAAGATGGCGGCCGGAAAAATTTCCAAGATATCTTTCATGGGTGTCGTGTCCATGGTTTTCGGGGGTGCTAATGACGAAAACGGTGTCAAAATGAAAATCCAAGATGGCGGCCGGAAAATTTTCCAAGATATGCTTCATGGGTGTCGTGTCCATGGTTTTCGGGGGTGCTGATGACGAAAATGAGGTCTAAAAGAAAATCCAAGATGGCGGCCGGAAAAATTTCCAAGATATGCTTCATGGGTGTCGTGTCCATGGTTTTCGGGGGTGCTAATGACGAAAATGGTGTCAAAATGAAAATCCAAGATGGCGGCCGGAAAATTTTCCAAGATATGCTTCATGGGTGTCGTGTCCATGGTTTTCGGGGGTGCTGATGACGAAAATGAGGTCAAAATGAAAATCCAAGATGGCGGCCGGAAAATTTTCCAAGGTATGCTTCATGGGTGTCGTGTCCATGGTTTTCGGGGGTGCTGATGACGAAAATGGTGTCAAAATGAAAATCCAAGATGGCGGCCGGAAAATTTTCCAAGATATGCTTCATGGGTGTCGTGTCCATGGTTTTCGGGGGTGCTGATGACGAAAATGAGGTCAAAATGAAAATCCAAGATGGCGGCCAGAAAATTTTCCAAGATATGCTTCATGGGTGTCGTGTCCATGGTTTTCGGGGGTGCTGATGACGAAAATAAGGTCTAAAAGAAAATCCAAGATGGCGGCCGGAAAATTTTCCAAGACATGCTTCATGGGTGTCGTGTCCATGGTTTTCAGGGGTGCTGATGACGAAAATGAGATCAAAATGAAAATCCAAGATGGCGGCCGGAAAATTTTCCAAGATATGCTTCATGGGTGTCGTGTCCATGGTTTTCGGGGGTGCTGATGACCTGCTGATGGCAAGCCGGCCGATCACCGGGCAGGAGGCAAGGCCTGCGCCCCACCCGCCAAGGCCAGCGGTAGAGGTAGGCCCTCCGCTGCCACCGCCACTGTCGCCGCCGTCGCCGCCGCTAGGGCGATTCCGCCCTCGAGGAGGGCCCTGGAGGGGGATGTAATGGAGGGCTAGTCACGGCCCCATTGCGCCTCCTCCAGGCCAATATCAACCACTGCGCCGCCGCTCAGGATCTCTTGGTCCAGAGCATGGCGCAGTGGCTGATCAACATCGCGGTGGTCGCCGAGCCGTACTTTGTCCCACCCAGGGATGACTGGGTGGCGGACCTCGACGGCTCGGTGGTCATAATCGCGTCGGCTGCCGCCGGTACCCCGTCTCTCGAGAGCGTCAAGAGAGGACGGGGCTGTGTGGCAGCACGGTTCGGGGAGATCGCCGTGGTAGGCGTTTACTTCTCCCCGAACCGAACTCTCGCCGAGTTCCACGTCTCCCTTAGGGAGCTAGGAGTCGTCGTCGCCGGGTTCGGTTCCCTCCCTGTGTTGGTCCTCGGGGACTTCAATGCCAAGAACGTGGCTTGGGGTTCCCGGTACACGGACCATGCACGGGGCAAAATGGTGGAGGACTGGGCTCTGGAGACAGGCCTGGTCATCCTGAACCGGGGTTCTGTCCCCACGTGTGTACGGATGCGGGGCGAGTCGGTGGTGGACATCTCGTTCGCCAGCCTCGCTCTGTCGCCACGTGTTGTTGACTGGCGCGTAGAGGAGGGGGTGGAGACATATTCCGACCACCGGTACATCCGGTTCGACGTCTCCGCCCAGATCCCAGATACGCCGGTCCGACAGACCCCGAGTGGTCCGCGATGGGCGCTGAAGCAGCCGGATCGGGAGCTCTTCCTGGAAGCCTCGTTCGTGCAGGCCTGCCGACGTCAACGACGAGGCGGAGTGGTTCCAGGAGGCCATGTCCGTGATCTGCGACATGGCAATGCCCCGGGCCCGGCCAGGAAGCGCCCGGCGTCAGGTGTACTGGTGGTCGCGCGAGATAACGGCACTACGCGAGGCGGTGCCGCATCCGACCCGCCTCGTCGGGCACCTGGGGAGATCCGGGCCGGACCTTGCGGAGAGCCAGTTAAGCTTCCGCAGGGGGCGCTCCACGGTGGACGCCATCATGCACGTGAGGGCCCTCACGAAGGGGGAAGCAGTATCCCGGGGCAGGGTCGTCTTGGCGGTGTCTCTCGACATCTCCAATGCCTTCAACACCCTGGCCTGGAGTAGCATCAGGGAGGCACTCCGGTATCACCGGATGCCGACCTACCTTCGTCGTGTTGTCGAGGACTATCTGACGGATAGGGCCGTCATCTACCCCGGCCAACGGGGAGAGTGGAACCGGCGAGAGATGTCGTGCGGTGTCCCACAGGGATCGGTCCTGGGACCGCTTCTGTGGGACATTGGATACGACTGGGTGCTGCGCGCCGACCTCCCTGACGGCGTCAGCGTAGTCTGCTACGCTGACGACATGCTCGTCCTGGCACAGGGAGAGTCGCACCAGGCGGCGGCCGACCTAGCGACGCGAGGGGTTGCGACAGTCGTCGAAAGAATCCGGCAATTGGGACTCGAGGTGGCATTGCACAAATCCGAGGCCATGTGCTTTCATGGTCTTCGGAACGCGCCACCGGGTCGGTCGGGTTCCCAAATAACGGTGGGAGGGGTTCACATCGGCGTCGAGGCGACGATGAAGTATCTGGGTCTCGTCCTCGACAGCCGGTGGAGCTTCAAGGAGCACTTCCGACGTCTGGCTCCGCGATTGGACAGGGCTGGGGCTGCTTTTTGGCGGCTCCTGCCCAACCTCGGGGGACCAGGCGCCTCCTACCGGAGGCTTTACGCCGGAGTCGTGCGGTCCATGGCCCTCTACGGGGCCCCTACCATCAGGCGGCGGCCACCAGCCAAGTTGGTGGCATGCCAGAGGGTCATGGCCATCCGGATGATCCGGGGATATCGCACGGTCTCCAGCGAAGCGGCAAGCCTCCTTGCCGGATTGCCGCCGTGGGATCTGGAGGCAACAGTCCTCCAGCGCGTCTACGAGTGGCGTGTGGACGCGCAGCGCCGGGGTGAAACCCCGCTGCCGCGGCAAATCGTGCACTGCGGAGTGAGCTCCGGTGCGATCTCATGGCGGGATGGGAGATGCGACTGTCGCAACCCAAGTTCGGGCACGCCGCAATCGCGGCGATAAGACCCCTCTTTGAGGTGTGGCTGGAGAGGCGCTACGGCGTCCTCACCTACCGCCTGACGCAGGTCCTCACCGGACACGGTTGTTTCGGGAGGTTCCTGTGTCGGATAGGGCGGGAGGAAACGCCCGGGTGTCACCACTGTGTGGATCGCCCGGAGGACACGGTGGAGCATACGGTGCAGGACTGCTCCGCTTGGGCAGAGCACCGCCGTGCCCTCACGGAGGTGATAGGCGGCGGCAACCTCTCGCGTCCGGACCTGGTTCAGGCCATGCTCCGGGGCGAGAGGGAATGGGATGCAGTCACCTCCTTCTGCGAAGCAGTAATGCTAGCGAAGGAGGAGGCGGGCCGCGTGACGGAGAGAACCACCTCACGCCCCAGCCGCCGCGGGAGACGCCCAGGGCGTCGGACGTCGCGAGGCGACATCCGGCCACCGTAGGCGCGGGCTTGCGGACGGCGAGTAATGGGTAGCTCGCCGTCCGATCAAGGACCAAGCCCGGGTCGAAGGCGCGTTCTGTTCGCGCGCGCCTCAAAGAGCTGTCAGCACAGGGACGGGGCCCCCAACGGAGCCAACGCCTGCCGGGGTTGCAGGGCAACAGAAGGAACAGGGTGGTTTTTTAGTCAGTAAAAGTCTGACAGTCCTTCGTCAGTCGGAGTCATTTGATGATTTTTACCACCTCAAAAAAAAAAAAAAAGCATTGCTGACATCACACTCTTGGTTATTTTCCATCTTCTTCAAATAAAACACTTTTTACAAGGACGACAGTATAAATATTTCGTTGCGGGACCCAAGACAGTAAATCGTTTCTCTGGGACTCGTCGAGCTTCATTGCCTCGACGCTTTTCTGGTGGCCTCCACTGTTGATTCTGGCTTTCAGGAGTTGCAGTGGGTGGGAACAGTGTGGCGGGCTTGTCCCAAAAAAAAAAAAAAAAACAAAAAAAGTATAAATATGACTCACAGAGATGTGTTCCGTCCGACGGCTCGTGCGCAACTGAGCCGCTCTGTGGCTGTCGCCTGTATTTATAGACACTAACCACGTGCTCGGCGCACGTGTTTGAGTTTTTAGGTTAGGATTCTAACTTTGTAAATAAATGATTATTTTTACAATCTTTTGGAGTAAATAAACTGATAATTAATTGAACCATACAATTTTAATTAATTAATCATCTTCAAAAAAAAAAAAAAACAAAAAAAAAAAACAAAAAAAAAAAACAAAAAAAAAAACAAAAAAAAAAAAAAAAAAAAAAAACAAAAAAAGTATAAATATGACTCACAGAGATGTGTTCCGTCCGACGGCTCGTGCGCAACTGAGCCGCTCTGTGGCTGTCGCCTGTATTTATAGACACTAACCACGTGCTCGGCGCACGTGTTTGAGTTTTTAGGTTAGGATTGTAACTTTGTAAATAAATGATTATTTTTACAATCTTTTGGAGTAAATAAACTGATAATAATAAATTGAACCATACAATTATAATTAATTAATCATCTTCAAAAAAGAAAAAAAAAAGAAAAAAAGTATAAATATGACTCACAGAGATGTGTTCCGTCCGACGGCTCGTGCGCAACTGAGCCGCTCTGTGGCTGTCGCCTGTATTTATAGACACTAACCACGTGCTCGGCGCACGTGTTTGAGTTTTTAGGTTAGGATTCTAACTTTGTAAATAAATGATTATTTTTACAATCTTTTGGAGTAAATAAACTGATAATTAATTGAACCATACAATTATAATTAATTAATCATCTTAAAAAAAAAAACAAAAAAAAAAAAAAAAAAAGTATAAATATGACTCACAGAGATGTGTTCCGTCCGACGGCTCGTGCGCAACTGAGCCGCTCTGTGGCTGTCGCCTGTATTTATAGACACTAACCACGTGCTCGGCGCACGTGTTTGAGTTTTTAGGTTAGGATTCTAACTTTGTAAATAAATGATTATTTTTACAATCTTTTGGAGTAAATAAACTGATAATAATTAATTGAACCATACAATTATAATTAATTAATCATCTTCAAAAAAAAAAAAAAAAAAACAAAAAAAGTATAAATATGACTCACAGAGATGTGTTCCGTCCGACGGCTCGTGCGCAACTGAGCCGCTCTGTGGCTGTCGCCTGTATTTATAGACACTAACCACGTGCTCGGCGCACGTGTTTGAGTTTTTAGGTTAGGATTCTAACTATGTAAATAAATGATTATTTTTACAATCTTTTGGAGTAAATAAACTGATAATTAATTGAACCATACAATTATAATTAATTAATCATCTTCAAAAAAAAAAAAAACAAAAAAAAAAAAACAAAAAAAAAAAAACAAAAAAAAAAAAAAAAAAAAAAGTATAAATATGACTCACAGAGATGTGTTCCGTCCGACGGCTCGTGCGCAACTGAGCCGCTCTGTGGCTGTCGCCTGTATTTATAGACACTAACCACGTGCTCAGCGCACGTGTTTGAGTTTTTAGGTTAGGATTCTAACTTTGTAAATAAATGATTATTTTTACAATCTTTTGGAGTAAATAAACTGATAATTAATTGAACCGTACAATTATAATTAATTAATCATCAATAATAATTAATTAACCCTCAAAATAAATAACATTAACATAATTTGTGTTTTTAAACAATTAATTCGTGATCATAATTGTAATCAACTCTTAATCTTATTATTCGTTGATGTAGCTGCATCTTATATAGTTGACGATGTTCTTTAAATAATGCACTTGCGCCGATACACATGATTACCATAATTTTGTTTTGAGCTCTATCTGGTAACGAAGATTTTGTATAAGTTGGTAATTACAATATTTGTTAAGTTACATGTTAAGACATTTTGTATATTGGTATTGTATTGACTGCCTCGTGGGTCTAGTGGTCGCAAGCGCGACTGCTGTGCATGAGGTCTTGGGTTCGATTCCCAGGTCGGGCAAAGTGTTATTGGGTTTTTCCATCAGGAATTTCTCAGTAGCAGCCTCGGAGTCTGGATTTGTGCCCGGTTGATGGCAATAGGCTCGCCCCCTATTACATGGGACTAACAAAACATAACTGGCGAAATGTGGGTGTACTAATGGGAACACCTCTGCCTAACCCTTCGGGGATTACAGGTGTGATGTTATGTGTTATGTTATGTATATTGGTACTGATGGTTAGTAATTAATATGGCATATTTAATTACTTTTTTAAATATTGTGGGTTGACTTTGTTTGGCAAATCTAAGTTCCATTAAAAGGTTTTCGCCTTTATTTAATTAGGAACATAATAAACAGCTGTGTTTATATTAACAATAATAAATCTGGGATCTGGTACACTTGCGCGAAAGACATTTCCGCGCCAGACACTTGCGCGAGTCCCTTTGCGCGCCAAGACACATGCGCGAATGGACTTTTGCGCGCCTAGACCTTTCCGCAAACAGACACTTGCGCGAATGGACATTTCCGCGCCAAGACACTTCCGCGAGTCCCTTTGCGCGCTGGCCACTTGCGCGAAAGACACTTCCGCGACAGACATATGCGCGCCTATACTTGCGCGAAAGATACTTCCGCGAAATATGCGCGAAGTATATTTTTATAAAGGACAATGGGCAAAATTCTTGAATTAGGGTTCCGTTACTTTTTTTACAAAATATGCGTCATGGGTGTCGTGTCCATGGTTTTCGGGGGAGCTGATGACGAAAATGAGGTCTAAAAGAAAATCCAAGATGGCGGCCGGAAAAAATTCCAAGATATGCTTCATGGGTGTCGTGTCCATGGTTTTCGGGGGTGCTGATGACGAAAATGAGGTCAAAATGAAAATCCAAGATGGCGGCCGGAAAAAATTCCAAGATATGCTTCATGGGTGTCGTGTCCATGGTTTTCGGGGGTGCTGATGACGAAAATGAGGTCAAAATGAAAATCCAAGATGGCGGCCGGAAGAAATATCTTGGAAAATTTTCCAGCCGCCATCTTGGATTTTCATTTTGACCTCATATTCGTCATCAGCACCCCTCAAAACCATTGATACGACACCCATGAAGCATATCTTGGAAAATTTTCCGGCCGCCATCTTGGATTTTCATTTTGACCTCATTTTCGTCATCAGCACCCCCGAAAACCATGGACACGACACCCATGAAGCATATCTTGGAAAATTTTCCAGCCGCCATCTTGGATTTTCATTTTGACCTCATATTCGTCATCAGCACCCCTCAAAACCATTGATACGACACCCATGAAGCATATCTTGGAAAATTTTCCGGCCGCCATCTTGGATTTTCATTTTGACCTCATTTTCGTCATCAGCACCCCCGAAAACCATGGACACGACACCCATGAAGCATATCTTGGAAAATTTTCCGGCCGCCATCTTGGACTTTCTTTTAGGCCTCATTTTCGTCATCAGCACCCCCGAAAACCATGGACACGACACCCATGAAGCTTATCTTGGAAAATTTTTCGGCCGCCATCTTGGATTTTCTTTTAGGCCTCATTTTCGTCATCAGCACACCCGAAAACCATGGACACGACACCCATGAAGCATATCTTGGAAATTTTTCCGGCCGCCATCTTGGATTTTCTTTTAGACCTCATTTTCGTCATCAGCACCCTCGAAAACCATGGACACGACACCCATGAAGCATATCTTGGAAATTTTTCCGGCCGCCATCTTGGATTTTCTTTTTGACCTCATTTTCGTCATCAGCACCCCCGAAAACCATAGACACGACACCCATGAAGCATATCTTGGAAATTTTTCCGGCCGCCATCTTGGATTTTCTTTTTGACCTCATTTTCGTCATCAGCACCCCCGAAAACCATGGACACGACACCCATGAAGCATATCTTGGAAAATTTTCCGGCCGCCATCTTGGATTTTCATTTTGACCTCATTTTCGTCATCAGCACCCCCGAAAACCATAGACACGACACCCATGAAGCATATCTTGGAAAATTTTCCGGCCGCCATCTTGGATTTTCTTTTAGGCCTCATTTTCGTCATCAGCACCCCCGAAAACCACGGACACGACACCCATGAAGCATATCTTGGAAATTTTTCCGGCCGCCATCTTGGATTTTCTTTTAGACCTCATTTTCGTCATCAGCACCCTCAAAAACCATGGACACGACACCCATGAAGCATATCTTGGAAAATTTTCCGGCCGCCATCTTGGATTTTCATTTTGACCTCATTTTCGTCATCAGCAACCCCGAAAACCATGGACACGACACCCATGAAGCATATCTTGGAAAATTTTCCGGCCGCCATCTTGGATTTTCATTTTGACCTCATTTTCGTCATCAGCACCTCCGAAAACCATGGACACGACACCCATGAAGCATATCTTGGAAAATTTTCCGGCCGCCATCTTGGATTTTCATTTTGACCTCATTTTCGTCATCAGCACCCCCGAAAACCATGGACACGACACCCATGAAGCATATCTTGGAAATTTTTCCGGCCGCCATCTTGGATTTTCTTTTAGACCTCATTTTCGTCATCAGCACCCTCGAAAACCATGGACACGACACCCATGAAGCATATCTTGGAAAATTTTCCGGCCGCCATCTTGGATTTTCATTTTGACACCATTTTCGTCATCAGCACCCCCGAAAACCATGGACACGACACCCATGAAGTATATCTTGGAAAATTTTCCGGCCGCCATCTTGGATTTTCTTTTAGACTTCATTTTCGTCATCAGCACCCTCGAAAACCATGGACACGACACGACACCCATGACGCATATTTTATAAAAAAAGTAACGGAACCCTAATTCAAGAATTTTGCCCATTGTCCTTTATAAAAATATACTTCGCGCATATTTCGCGGAAGTATCTATCGCGCAAGTATAGGCGCGCATATGTCTATCGCGGAAGTGTCTTTCGCGCAAGTGGCCAGCGCGCAAAGGGAGTCGCGGAAGTGTCTTGGCACGGAAATGTCCATTCGCGCAAGTGTCTGTTCGCGGAAAGGTCTAGGCGCGCAAACGTCCATTCGCGCATGTGTCTTGGCGCGCAAAGGGACTCGCGCAAATGTCTGGCGCGGAAATGTCTTTCGCGCATATGTCCTGATACCGCCGCGCTCGAGTAAATCCACAAATCCCTTCGTGGGCTCCCCAACTATTACTCTTTCATACGCGAGATCGTCTGCGTTCGCGACATTCACAAGTCGCAGGAATAACTAAAAAGATAATTTACATAAAACAAAAATATTTTCTTTACACAAAATCGTTCACTACCCTAACACTAGTACAATACGGCCGACGTATCTTGGCAGCCCTGAAGTTAGTTTGCCGATTGTTGCGCAGTAAACAATTTCGTTTCTATAAGATCCATTGCGCAGACAAACAGCTAACTTCAGACCGCCAAGATACGGCGGCCGTACTATAGCTTCATTATGGTAACATTATTTTTCTTTGAACTGTCAAGTTACCGAATAGAATTAAAAGTCGAAGTATATCCTATTAGTCAACAAGTAAGAAACAAAAACTATGTTTCATAACATGATACTGAATTTCAAGCCCTATCCCAACTGGTTCCGTGGTGTAGTGGTTATCACATCTGCTTTACACGCAGAAGGCCGCCAGTTCGATCCTGGCCGGAATCATATCTTTTTGTCAATTTTTTTTTTTTTTGTACTTTTCATTTTTTTCATTATTTTAGTGTTTTTTTTACATTTTTTTTCATATATTAATGAAGTATTTATTATAGAAACTGACCTTTCATTAATGTTGCGCACTACAATCTTTCCGTCGGGCTGAATGCAACGGTTGCTCAA
This sequence comes from Hoplodrina ambigua, assembly GCA_949774945.1. Lineage (NCBI taxonomy): Eukaryota > Metazoa > Arthropoda > Insecta > Lepidoptera > Noctuidae > Hoplodrina > Hoplodrina ambigua. Next base: position 3,919,937 of record OX458994.1, read on the forward strand.
CTGCGCCATCTGTAATCAATTGACGTTCATAAATTCTCAATTTTCTTACTATAGACATGTATTTGTACAATACGGAAACAAGTTTACTATCTTTTATTTACTATCACTTGTCCCTGTGCCGGCTGATCAAATCTTACAAGTTAAATTTGACCCAAATTATCAATTATTTATATTAAATTGAACTGAAAATTTTACTAATGTAATGTTTACTATACACGGTTACTTTTAGGTCGTCCTGGAACCGAAAGCCATGCCAGCCAAATCAGCTGTTCAGTACATTTATGTTCGTCTAACTCGTCAAAGTGTACGGAACGTAACGAAGTGTACGGCTGATTTTTTTTATTGTTACTTTTTGAAAAAAATAGTCCCAATCGTTTCGAGTTTGATGATCGAGTTTATGGCTTTCGGTTCCAGGACGACCTAAAAGTAACCGTGTATTATTTTGATATAGGGCTAATTTTTCAATTTTCTAATATAACTTTTAATGGGGGGATAAATATGGCAGTTTGACAGCTTTTGTATAGAAAATATGTCAAACTGTCATATTTATTCTTAGAATAAAAGTGTGACTATTAAAAAAGCCCTTAATAAATAGGTTGGTTTGATTTCTTGTTTTAAATTAAATTCAATCAATTACATTGATTTGTCAATCATTGGCGTGTCCGAATTATTTTGTCGCATGGTCCGTATCCCTCCTATAAGCTATGTCTACACCAGTGCGCTTATCTTGCCCTTTCGTCTGTAGCTTGTATGAAGAGCATGCAATAAGGCACGCGTTAAAACTAGTTCAAAACAGAGCATGCCCGTAGCGCTGATGACGATGATGACGCATGCGCTTGATGCGAGATGAATTTAATTTTGAAAACGCAAGATGATCATCAAAGCACTCTGGTATAGACATAGCTTTAGGCTATTTATTTAAACTTTATGCAACAAAGAAGTACAAAAGTGGACTTAATGCCTTAGGCATTCTCTACAGGCAAAGGTGGTGAAGAGATAACATGGCAGGTGCAAAAAAATATGTATATAAGAAAATAATCAAATACGGAGATTTAAAAATTATTAACAAGCTACTATAATTAAAAACATTAAAAAACACGACTGCACAAATTGCACATATTTGTACTTTGTTTACTCGTCAGTTTTTTTTACGACGTTTTTTATTTACAGTGTTATATATTTTTTAAATCTACTTGTCAAATTCTAGACGATAAACATAGACACGACCAGATTCATTAAAAAATAAATTTGAGGCTGGTATTAAAATACGTTTTAAAGTGACCACACAGGATTCTTTTTATTTTTAACTAGCCTATGTTACTCGGAACGATGCAAGGACTGTAACGATACCCCATACATCTAAATCGGTTCAGGCGTTAAAAAGTTATGGTGGAATAAAGAATCTCACATACATACATACATACATACATACATACATTAACCCTGAACACATAACACTCCTTTTTTTGGGGCAGTCGTGTAAAAACAAAATATCCAAATAATAACTCACCAAAAACTCTGAAATCACACAAACAACACTATCAAATCAAAACTCACCGGTTTCCTCTCAGCTTGTTTCAAGAGTATGACCCTCTGCTTACACTGGAGCTGTTCCTCCCGCACCTTCAGCTGTTCCAGCTTCAAGTTCTCCAGCTCCAAGTGAAGATTCGGGTCGAGGATATCAGAGAACCCCTGGAAAAGGTAAACAGAACATTTATTAATATATGAATTCCTCGTTGGTCTAGTGCAGGAGTCACCAAATGGCGGACAGCCTACCCATTTTATGCGGAACGCGGGATAATGGCGTAGCTTGGTGTGGCCGGGTGAACAATGGCCCAGGGCGGCATATGACAGAAGGCGGCGGAAAGTGCCACGTTTTAAAAAAAAATTCTCTAAATCCCGTCCGCTATGTTACATGTCAAGCAAACCAAAGTAATATTAAGTGGTACTGTTTTGAGAGATAGTGGTCGGCCCCATTTCTTCCCATAGACGTATTATGTTCCTTGCAAAGCAGAGCTAAAATTTATCTTCACTTTCAATAACTTGTATGATGAACATTTATAGGTTCGTTGAATAGAATATGTAAACTTTAAATTAATAATTACAGTGAAGGGTGTCAATATTCCGGCCGGCCCCGGGCGACGAAGATCCACGCTAGGCTACTGCCGCGAGAACACAGAAACTTGCACTACAGAGTACTTAATTTAATAAAAATGTGTCCCCCGCATCATCTTTGGTGTCGGCAATTGGAAAACGGCCGCGCGAAGTAACGAGCTACCAAGCGAGAAAGAGTTCGCAGATTGCGAAAGCGTTGTTCGTAGCCGTGTGACAAAAAAACCTATCTTTGTTATAACAGTACAAAATGTTGTGCAAACCGCGATGGTCATATCGTTTCTTAAAACAGACCCTGAGCGAAACTAATTGTTGACCACTGGTCTAGTGGTAACGAAGGGCGACTGCTGAGCATTAGATCTTGGGTTCTATATCTATTATCTTCAATGCTTTCACATTAAGAAGCAACAAGAATATTGTAACCAGTATTTGCAAAATGTAATTGAAAAGAATGAGATGTATGAACGTAGATGAGGCGAAAGGAGTATTTAAGGATCGTAGCAGGTGGCGTTTTGTAGTTTCTGTCTGACCCCCATGGGAAAAAGGCGTGAGTTTATGTTATTGAAAAGAGTGTCCATCGAGTTTCTTGCTGGTTCTTCTCCATAAAGGTCTACCTCCATTTTGGAACAAGCAACTAGCTTCAACTTTCTAACTGACCAACTCCTTGACAATTTCAAAAGTGCTTGTAAATGATCTAATTGAAATACAGAGGACCCCCGGTAATCCATATGCCTATCACTGTTGAATGTAGGAACACATTTTGGTATGGACATTTGTTTGTACCTACACAATTTTTTCCTTATGTAAAGCTTAGTTATCATATTTGTAATTTCAATAGTATTAATGACAATAACATACTTTCACTTACTATGATTTGTATTTCAGATAAAATCTATAAATTCTTCAGATTAATATTTTGATTTGTAATTTGACTACAAGGTACACTTTTTTAAAAAATGTCAGACTATAAGAGGTCTTAGGCAGTACTCTATAATCTGACAAATTCGGTAGTGCGACACAGCCCTGAAAACCGTTTTTCAGACTAAGGGGGGTCCACCGTAAATACTTTGACTTTGTTAAATACTTTTTAATCCAAATTAAATAAATTTAACTTACATATTCATCCTCCATCAGTAAATCATCCATGTTGTTTTCTCCGTTCGGAATATCGTCCTGCACTCTGAAACAATAAAAAAACAATGTATATTATTTTGAAGTCCTTCAAAGTTTTTTTTTATGTTAAAGTCAAAGATATAGCAAGACAAAGATTGTCTTGATGACAGAGCGGTTTAGTTGTCCACTTCATATGTAAAAGGATTGTGGGGAAACATATATTTTTTTTTTTTTTTATTAATCACAACCCAAAGTGTACAATATTTTTTAAGTCATAACATACTATATAAACATTCGCGGGTTTAACAGCTGTATGGCCAGACATGGCAACTCGGTGCCATTACATGTTAGAATTAGATTACATAGTTAATGAACAATATTTGGGTCATTTTCATATTTGGGGCCAAAAAAGTAGGAATTTCATAAACTTATTTATGATATATTCTTTTTTTCGGTAGGTAAATGCATTCACTAACTAAAAAGCTACATGACAATCAAAGATACCCTTTCTTTGTTAAAATAATACCCATAAATCAAGTTTTTGAGTGACAAAAATGAGAAACATAATTTCCCTAATGATAAATATGGGATTTATTTACAAAGACTTTGGTTACACTAATGATGATTATAAAAATATATTATCATTCGCGAATTAAATACTTTTGGCCCCAAATTTGCAAATGACCCATTTGGCACAATAATTTATTGACAACCAACCACAGAAACCTCTATGCCTTTTACTTGTGGCCACTATGCATAAGCAGCAAAAAGATAAGAAAGGACTAGTGTAGTTAGGGACCTTAATTACAAACTTAATTAAAAGTTAACTTGGGTTTTAAAGTTAGACAGTTGAACATTTTTGCAAAAAAACATCTAAAATTTTTTTCAATCAGTGTTAATTTTGTTAGACCCTTAAATTATCCAAGCAGGTGTGCGAATTTTTCTTTGTAGAAAGAAAGGGCCAGTTATGAAAATAAGCTCGTGTGAACAATAATAAAAAAAAATTATCAGTGATAACATGACTGCCGAGGTCTTTCATTCCGACAAGGCGGAATGAAAGAAAACGTGCTGCGGCGAACCCAAGTTACCTAGAACTTACGATCTTTGGATCAGAAATACGTAATTTTGACTTTTGTCAGACGTTCTAGCTTTAAAAATAATGATACACATCATAAACTTACGTTACCTACCACAAAATACTCATCAAAGAAAATAATTCTATACAATGTGGGTACCTAGCAAACTTTCAGAGATAAAAAAAAACTTCTAACAACGAATGAATTTAGAGTAGGTAGTAACATACAATTTGCGCAAGTATTATACCGGTCTAATTAAGTTAAGATCTTTATGCGTTAACAAAGACACTCACAGATATTTATATTAAAAACTCTTTTCTTATTTTGTAATACGAAAGTTCAAGTACGTACTCTCGTCTAGTGATAACCGGAAATTTAATAAGTTACCTATACTGTAAGCTACCCGTTGTTATTTCTAGTTAGTAACAATGTTGAGCGTTGTTTAGTCTTTCATAAACTCAGTAGGTATCGACTTACTCAATCTCTTCATTTTGCTGCATCGACGAAAAATATTTTCTTAGTAACATGGCGACGGTAATTTAACACTTACTTTAGACGCGTACAGCGTTAAATGATTCACAAAAACTTCCGAGATTTTCAAATACACAATCTATTTCACAGATTTAACACAATTTCTCTGGTATATTGTCAAAAATAGTCTAAAAAAATAAGTTAACTTTGAAAGCACACAAGTTAGTCAACAACGAGCGCTCTCGAACGGAAACCATAGAGTAAATAACGAAAACTTTTGCCTCCATTGCGGGAATGACAGACGAGCCAATCAGAGTCGAGGATTTTTTTAATTTCTAATCCGTGATTGGTGATTGAAATTCAAAACAAACCAATGAGGATTCCGCTTGAAAAATACTCTTTTATCGAGGGAAACAGTTTTACGCAAAGATCGACTATTGTTCAGCCTCAACCCCTAATTTTAAAACCAGTTTTCGATTTAATCTTTAGATCAAAAAAATTGCGTTGTAGATTTTTTTTTTTCTTTTCACATGGAAATAAAGGTTCCTTTGTTCAAGATGGATAAATTCTATTTTGTAGCAACAGCGTGTTCTTTGGCATGAACCCGTTACGTTAAATATGTAAATAGCTATTGAGAATGGATTTGATCCAGGCATCAGATTATTCAGATGCGACATCTATTAAAAAGTACGTGACTGACGGCGCTGCTTGTAAAGGAAGATGGTAAAAACCAGTGCTATTCATGTTAGTTATTTAATTGGCCATGTAGATTGAATGAATCTGTGTCGCACTGTAAAAGCTTAACTTTTTGGACGAGTCTATTGCCACCAACCAGTCACAAATCCAGACACTGAAGCTGCTACTGAGAAATTCCTGATGGAAATACCCACTAACACTATGTCCAACCAGGGAATCAAACCCAACCTCACGGTCAGCAGTCGCGCTTTGCGACACCAACGAGCGACACCACACATGCGTTGTGAGTCTTGTAAATACTTACACAAATACTTTTAAACGTTTTGAATTTGTGTAAGGGCGCGCCAAGTTATCGTAGTTTATCTGTACTCACCGTGGTGTTCTCCCGCGGCTGGCAACACTTCCAGCGTCATCTCTATCTCTGCCGCCCATGACGATGCTCCTGTCACTCCTGTCTCTGCTGCCCGTGACCAGGCTTCTGTCACTTCTGTCTCGTCCACCATTAGCGTTCTTGTCTTGCCAATCCCTGTTCTGTCTGTTATCATTCCTGGTCTTAGCCTGAAAAGGAAATAGTTATGATTTTTGAACTTTTCTCCTTCTTTCTGTATCGTGTGGGCAGTAAGGTCTTACAACCCCACACACATTAGTGTCAGAGTTTCTAAACTGCCTCAAGGGCCTCTGACATGGTTTGAGTGGGACAGTAAGTCCCAGGTTTCCTCACGATGTTTTTTGGTTAACCTTTTTGAACGCTAGAGTATAAACGTATCGCTGTACCCCTGACGCCAGGCCACTTTTTCTGTCAAATGACCTTAATGCAATATAGGGATTCCAAAACTTGATTAAATTGTTTATTTTATAATATGGTATTTCATAATACGGTGCAACATGTATTTTGTCATATATTTGTCACAATGGCTTTCAGGGTAAGATTTCGGTTGTCACATACATGTGACAATGGTGTTCAAAAGGTTAGAGCAAGAAGGGATTTTGGGTATGCTGTGGTCTTCTGGACAGGGTCAGTTGTTCAGACAATGCTCAGAAACGGGGAGGAGTGGACATCTTACAGCCTAATTATACTGTATCTAACGAATTACTTACTTTATGAGCAATATTTATTTGTAATCTCAAAGGCTCCGTGCGATTCATCTTCATCATAGCCAATTTGGCTTCTCTGTAAAAAAAAATGTTATGGTAAATTATGTTTTTTAAGCCCTCTACCCTATTCCCAACCACAGCAACTCCTGAAAGCCAGAATCAACAATGGCGACTACCAGAAAAGCGCCGTGATATTGAAGCTTTTTTTAAGGATGGGAAATTATCAAATGACTTCATCCGCCCTGGGTGGAGCGGAAGGGACTGTCAGACTTTTACCGACTACGGGGCCACGGTATCCTGTTAAGACGTCCCCCGACCCCGGAAGGCTTTTGGCCCTGTCGGGGCCCCCGTCCCTGTGCTGACAGCGCTTGAGGCGCGAGTGAAACACTAACGCGCCATCGACTGGGGCCTTGTTCTTATCGGGCGGCGGGCTACCCATTGTCCGCCGCTCGCAAGCCCGCACCCGATATCGCCCTGGTGTCTGGGTAGTGAGGATTGATTATCCCAAGTATGACTTACCCTGGAGTCTCATATCTGATCAACGCAAAGATTTTTAGTGGGTCCTTGCTGAGGTACACCTCAAGAAGTGTACCAAACTTAGCAAAAGCCGCCCGCAGTCCCTCCTCGTTCAACGCTTTTGGTATGTTCTTGATGTAGAGCCGTGTGTGGTCCAGGTGGACGCTTCCGCTGTAATAATAATAATAATAATAATAATAATAATAATCGTTTATTTGGAACAAAAACAAGTACAGTAATAAACAAATATAAAACGATGGTAGCTGCAAAAGTTAAAAACTGTGGCGCAGCTAACCAACGCCCTACTCCAGGTGAGAGGATATGCTGTCCCAGGCTAATACTTAACACATGGATTTTAAACAATAATAGGTAAAACAAAATAAGGAAAAAATAAATAAATAATACTAATAAAAATACGTTAACTTGTAAAGTAAGAAGGAGTTAATAAAAAGACATATCAACTAATATTCTCAAGACGAGGCGAAAGGAGTATGTAAGGATCCTAAGGGTACCTAAGTGCAGAATGCCCAAATCTCAAAATGGCAACAGGACTAGTTCCAAGATTCACAAAATGGCTAATTCTCAAAAAGCCTAATTCTCAGAATGGCCAAATCTCAAAATGGCTAAATAATCAAAATGGCACATTTTCTACAAATGGGAGTATTCTTATAAATAAAAGATTTCTAAATATAATAAATGTATTTCATTGATCTGTTGAAATTGAAAGTTTTTATAATGCATTAGAATCGTTAGACTCTGTTGCCATTTTGAGAATTGGGCATTCTGCGCCTAAACCGGGAATTACAAGCGTGATGTTATGATATGTTTGACACCGTTAAACATTTTGAGGATTTGACATTTTGACCCTGAACTTATTTGATTCCGGACCCACGATGCATAACTTACCCACTGTCTTCATCAAGATATTGAGGATCATAGGTGGAGCTGTTGAAGTCCTCCCGCAGGTCCCACTCATTGCTTTGGCTGTAATTGCGACCCCTACTCATCGTGTGCTGCGGGCAAAACAAAACATACATGGTGTACAACCTAATTTTTTCAGCAGAAGCCTTAAAAGGCGTCGTTGGTGTTGATTCCCTTGTTCACAAACTACACTAAAATTAAAGAATTGCCATCTCTTACTAACATACAGCGAAAGAAAAGGATGGTGACATTTTAGAACTAAGATATGTCAAATTAGTTTTAAGTTGATCTTTTCTGTGTTTTTATTGATCAGCATTCTGACATGTCAACTACAACTGCATGGAAGTTTCAGATTAACTAAAATTGACAGGTCTAATTTATTTCCAAATAGAAGTAGTCTTAGTTTAGTTAGTGATCAAGGGAATCGGCACCATTGAGGGGTAACAAACAGTAATCTATGCAGAAACAGTTCGCACATGCTCCCGGAGTCGCCCAGATTAGAGAAGAGACCTTGGGCTCACCAAAGTCTCTTGTCGACGCCCTGAGAAGTCTTGGAGAGTTAATCTGCTGCAGAAGAGAGATCAGCTGGATGGAGCCACGCCCACCATGAGCCATGGTGGCACAGAGTTCCGGAGTTTGTCCCATAGTGAAAACTGATTAATTATAACAATGAGTACAATGACCCCTGTTCAGGTTTTTGGTAAATTAGCAATCACCCTGGACACATATTAAGGCTCTAGACAGACGAACTGCATTTCAACTGCACTCCGACTGCCAAATTGCAGTTTGAATGCAGTTAGTACGACTGCAATAAAACTGCTAAGCAACTGTATGCCGACTGCAATCGGGCTGCATTTAGCGTAGTCGTTGGAACTGCACGCCAACTGTACATCGACTGCACGGTCGGTTGGCAGTTTCATTGCATTCGTGGTAACTGCATTTAAACTGCAATTTGGCAGTTGGAGTGCAGTTGAAATGCAGTCAGTCTGTCTAGAGCCAAAACAAAGCAAATTGCAGCATAATAATTATAACATAAATACTTTGCAAGTTTGCTTACAGGCCGAACACATATCTCAAATCTTAATTGCGATCCGTAATATCAAACATGTTAGAAAATAGAAACAACTAACACAGCAACGTTTCAACCTCTTGATGTCCACAACCAAAAAGTAAAAACGTGCCCTCAACGCCAAGCTCTGATGCAAACTATTATGGTGTTAGTTTTTGTCGTACTATGTTAATATAGATTAAATATAAAGAAAGAAATTTAACTAATATAAATTAGGATGAGTCAAGAAACATTAACAAAGGAAATAAAAACTATGTTGTTCTATAAGATTTAATTATGGATTTAAAAAAGGAGATAAAAGAAAACGGGGTAGGCCCCGTGACAAGTGGCTTGATGAGATTAAAAAGATAGCAGGAGACAACTGGAGGCTTAAAGCCGAAGACAGAAAACTTTAGAGTAAAATGGAGGATGCCTTTACTCAAAAAGAGGTCCTTAATAGAGAAAAAACAACTAAACCTACATGATTTATAAGCTGTTCGATTGTATAATAAGGATAAATAAATAGCTTATTATTATTATTATTAATTATGGATTTAAAGTCTGTTATGTTGTTGTGAGCGAAGTGTGCCGAGCACATTTTTGTTAGTCATTTATATATGAGTTTAGAGGCAAAGATTTTAATTTGAACCATTGAGTCAATTAAGTATTACAAACTTTATCTTTTAGAAACAAAGGTGAAATTCAAAAACAGGCTCAATCTGGTTAATGCAAAGGCCTTGTTTAATAATGTGGTGGGGTTGTAAACCAATTTTTAAATCACAAAGGTCTGTAGCATCAACACAAATTATTGCCAGATGGGCATTTTTGTATGAATTTTGGACATCTTTTAATATTATCCAACTGTGATGAAACCCCGTCCCATGTGTTAATATTTGTCATGGGAGAACTCTGATGCTTTTGGGTGTGGCTTGATCCCCTAAGACCCCCTACCCTCTGGATGCACTACCACACAATTATGCTATATGCTATAAATATTGTATTTTATATTTTCTTTTATATTTTAAAATAGGATTACTTGGATTTAGACAAACTAAGTTCACTTACAGGATCGTGATAACAAAGCATTCAATACTTAATTCCGTCTAACGTCCATGGTGAGCGCCACAGAGGTGAGCGCAGGCGCGGGTACAGCTAATCTCAATTATCCTCCCCACATGGACACTCAAATTTCGAAAATATACAAATTTATCACTTACAATGCAATTTTAAACAACAAAGATGGTTTTAAAAACTTTTTTTCTGTAGGAATTGAATGTTTTAATACAAGAATAAAATTGATGAAATGAAGCAAGACCAACGATGTCTGGCTACACCCCTAATGAAGGGGCGAACAAGGACTGCGCTAAAAAAAACAGGAATGGCGCTAGCATCTACGTACCAGCGAATGCACTTTGTATTTCAGCGTCAACAGAAAATATTTTATTCTTTAATCCCACTCTGCCAACGATAAAATTCATAGTACTTTCGTTTTTACATTCAAAATTTCGCACATAGATTTTGAAAAAGGAAACGGCATTGAACGTTAAACGCAACGTGCCTGTCATAATTACATCTCTTTACTATTTAAATGACGATAAACACGTTAGATAACATTACAATGACTTATTTCAACAACTTTTACGTAAATAAATTATAAACTTACCAGTTATTTTTTGTAAAATTGAAATGCAATCCAACGCCGGCTAAAAACAAAGAACTGAAAATTGCAGGTAAAAAAGCGTATTGTCAAATCAATAAAATCATAGTCAATCAAAATCAATACACGATACGTCATAGAATTGATTTGTCTGTGGAATTTTAATTATTCTAGTTTTAGTCGATTTTTTTTATTACTGTTTTCTTTGATGCACCTAGCTTTAACGGCGAATGAAAACCTGATGGAATTATTAAATAATACATTACATGATGTAATTTTTTTTTTTATTATTATTTATTTAAATCGAACACAAGTGATTCATATTGTTGTTAGTAATACTTACAAACTATGTTAGCAACATTCTCATTAAAATAACCAATTATCATCAAAATACAATAAAATAATAATCAATTCAAAAACCTATAGCTATAACTAAGTCCGCTTCCCGGTGCACCAGACCTGCAGCTGTGTATACGGGTCCAGTGCCCCAGGAACGGACAGTCAGGTTTATCCACTATTACCTTTAAGATGCTGTTGGTGCTCCCCCGAAGCCGCCGCATCAGGGATGCTGTTCTTTTTCGCATAATTGCTTGAAAGCTATCTATCCCTGCTTCAGCAAACATGCCCGACGCGCTACAGAACCGCGGGAGCCCCAACAGCACCCTAAAAGCGTTATTGTACTGGATGCGAAGAGCGCTGTAGGCCCTCTGTGTATGTCTAACCCATAGGCTGCACGTGTAAAATGACTGGCAAAACGCCTTAAACAAAGTGAGTTTCACTTCCTTAGTACATCGTGCAAACCTACGGGCCAGCATATTACATCGGACTGACAGCGCTCTTCGCTCCCGCTCCATGTCACTCTCATCAGTCAAGTCCTCCGTCACTATATGGCCAAGATACCTAAAATGCGACACTCTATTTAGCGGTACACCATATAGGCATACTGGAGGAACTGTTTCAGGCTTCTTAGTACCGACTCTGAACACCACAAGCACACTCTTCCGAACATTGTACAATAAACCATGAGCCATGGCGTACCCCTCACATATCTTAATCATCCGTCTGAGTCCATCAATCGAGGGACTCAGCAGCACCATATCATCTGCGTAACTTATACTATTAATTGCCTTACCATCAATAGAGCATCCGATACCAGTGCTACTGAGTTCCTCGATCAAATTATTGACGTAAAGATTGAAAAGCGCTGGGGAAGTCAACCCGCCCTGTCTCACCCCACACTGCAACCCATACGCCCCCGACAGAGCACCCGACCATCTGACCTGGTTGATTTGGTGGTCATACCAATAATCTAAAAGTTGAATGAGCTCATTTGGAAGACCTTGCTCACGCAATTTCGACCATAAGATCTTATAATCAACCAGGTCAAATGCCTTGGAGAGGTCCAAAAACGCAGCATAAACAGGCGTGTTTCTATCAGTGTAGTACCTGACCGTGTGCTTGAGCGCCAGAATAGCAGTTTCCGTGGACAGCCCAGCTCTAAAACCGAACTGTGCATCATGTAGATGGAGCTGTCCAGTTATCCTCCGCTCAAGCACACCGTCAAGAACCTTTGCTGTTACAGTAGCCAACGATATTGGCCTATAATTATCCTTGTCTGAGACATCGCCGGTCTTGTTCTTGACTATGGGCACAACTATCGTCTTCATCAACTCAGGTGGTAGATACGAGTGCCTCACACAAAGATTATACAGCATTGATAGGACCCTTGGGAGATGCGGACCGGCATGTTGAAAATGTTCTATACTTAGTCCATCGTGACCCGGAGATTTGCCCCTGGTCATTGACTGTATGATGTTCCGTATCTCTTTTGATGAAATATTAATCGGAACACCAGACAATCTACTCTCAGCGACAAAACCCCGTTCCTCCGGTGGCAGTCGCGAGGTTACTTCAAAATGCCTCCTGAACATGTTCGCAATCTCCCCAGGCTCAGTCATACCATTAACGCTCACCGGAACCACAGGCTTTGGGTTCAACCTTTGAGTGGATTTCCAGAATTTATGAAAATGCTTGCTCCTATGTTCGGTTGCCAAAATGTTCATTTTAATTTGTTCCTCATTGTCTTGACAAAACTTTAATTTTTGTTTAAAACATTTTCTTGTAATAATACTTTTTTTTTTTTGTAATAATAAATCATTTCACTCAATATACAAAATAATAGAAATGTTTGTTGAACATTCTAAGCCATATTAGTATCATTCTGAATGATACAAATATGGTTTAGAATTAAGTAGTATTAAAATTAGTATCATTCACCAATCCGATTGCTTTGTTCGCTACAAACCTAGAAGTTCAAACTATTTTAAACGCAGCTTGGCAAAATAAGAGTTTGGTAACAAGAGGCCTTTAAAACTTGTTTTTTATTTCATTTTATGACTGTGTTTTTTTACTGTTGAGCAAAGACGTTCTTCTTTTTTAGCTAGTGTGACCAATTGTGCCAAAATAAACGTCAAACTCATCCAGCCATCACGTATCTTAGGTTACGTGTTGGCTGGATGAGAGACTAATAAATTCCCCATGTGTATGACTTAAAATTAATATATCATGTCTGCTACATAATTTAACCACTTGTCACTGCGTCACTGCATCATACTCTTAAAGGGCCCAGTGTTTTTTTTTAGTTGTTATCGTTAATTATCACGTGATAAGAAAACTCGACATTTGCCCAACACTACCCATGAATGAAACGAGTTTGACACTGACAGCCAAGTTGACAGCTCTAAATCCTAACCTACCGAACTATTTTCTAATAACGTAAAATAAATAGTTAAAAATAAATAATTCTAACAAACTATTAAATATGAAGAATGGACGATAATGGGAAGAACACGTCCTCGTACCAATTGGACCAGGAAATATTGGATGGCAAGTTGTTTGTAACATTTTTTTATTAGTATTATTCTAGTAGGCACAAATCAACAGGTAGACGTCTATGTGTTATGACAATATTATATGACGCAGAATTATATTTCTTATTGTATACATAATATATAGATAACGGAAATACTATAATGAGGAATTTTACTAAGCAATATTTATAAATTTGGCTGACTACATAATGCTGTGAACAAAAAAAAACATGTTACAAAGACTATAAAAAAAAAATATTGCAATGTTTGGTGCATTGTAGCATCGTTTATTTGGCAACATAATTATAACATTATGCACCTATTAAGTAATTATATCCAAACTGCTTTATATCATCAAAGTTTAGTAAACAGTAAATATTTTAACATGTAAAGACAATTTAAATCTTTTGATAAAAAATATGATTCATGCTCTTTAAAAATCTTGTGACATCAATAAGTCGAAATTTGAAATAAGAACATCATCTTGATAGTTTTTATTCTTCCATGTTATTTTTAAGGAATTACTTAATGGAATTAATGAAATATTTCTGTTATATTTTAGTTAATTTATCAAGGAATAAAGTTTATTTAGCTCAAATAAGGAATATGGTTTAGCATGATGATAGAAAAGAAGATGAGGAATAAAAAATGTTATGAGGTACACCTCTGTCTAACCCTTTAGCACAGGTGTGATGTTATGTCTATTTAAAATACTCAGGGATAATGAATCTTCCTATCAACAAAAGAATTTCTTCTAGACCGGACCAGCAGTCCTAGAGATAAGCACAAACAAACTCTTTAGCTTTGTAATATTAGTATCCAGGGTCGAATATTAGCTGGGCCCAGTCATTCATTCATGCAATTTTGGGAACACAGATATTTCTTTATAGTTTTTATTTTTTAGAGCTCTCCCCGTCTAATAGCATGGCCTTCTTCCCCCATTTCAGCACGTGGAATCAGCATGACAGTTGAAGAAGTAGCCGGTCTTTCAACATGCAAGTACTCGGAGAGAGTACAATCTCTCAAGCTGAACGAGGAAGACTTGGCCTTTTTAAAGGGGTTGAGGAGAAGAATTAAGAATAGAGTAAGTATTTATTATTCTTCATTGAAATAACGCATGGGTAATGGTGATAGACCACAATCTACAGATGAGGAGAAAAGAGGAGTGGTGAGGAAACATACAGGAATTGACCAATTACTTGCGCGGAGAGTGATAAAAGGTCAGCCAATGTGATTGGTAGCTTTCTGTACGTTTCCTCATTGCTCCGCTTTTTTCCTCTTCAGTAGATAATCACTCTAAAACCCGGTTACTAAGTCGGAGAGAAGAGGAAATGTCTCGATTTGCTTTATTTTTATATCCCACCACTTACTTTCTTGTTGTAACCTATTGGTTGTACGATACATCTCCTCTTGTTTACGCTTATGGTAGAAAAACGAGTCTAATTAATTATGGCCAGCCACCTAACTACGGTTGCATAACTCTGTCTTTTGATAGGAGATCATGTTTTATCAAGATCCCCACAGAAGGATCGGGACTTACGGTCTAACGTGCTTCCCGAGGCCTGTGCCTCAGAAAGCACGTTAAGGTGGAACCTCCTCAATTACCCGCGAAATTCAAATTTTCTAACGTTTTTTGCAATTTGCAAGTCAGTATTAGGTTTAATGTTGATTAAAGTATGATTCGCGGACGTAAGAAGTATGTATTTTCAGAATTATAACCATTAAAATCAATATAATAACTCCATAAGTCGGTATGATCCTAAAATGTCAAAATTTCATTAAATACTAATTCTTTCGGGTTACCTGGCCCTATGGAGTTTTATTGCTGGAAGCCCACCTCAACATAGTTGGGAAAAGGCTAGGCAGATTAGTGTGTAACTAGATCCGGCGTCCGTCATCTGTGAATCTCTATTCCGGAGGCAGCGGGGCGGCAGGGTATATGGCTGGGAGAGAGATCGGACTAGTGCGTAAATTCGGATCCGAATTCTGTCCAAGATTTCTAGATCCGAATTTCCACGAGTTCAGTTCGAATTCGAATCAGACGTAATGCGAAACCGCTCTTAGCGAGTTAGAACGCCAGTAAAAGTCTTTAATACAATATCAATACACATGAGAAATGTCTGTAGCTGACCGCAAAGGGTATCAAGTTACGTTAGCTTAACCACAGACACCAGTAGTATTGATTAGGTTTGCTATTGTTTTATTTAATGTGTATCGTGTATTTATATCTGCCCAAACCCTTAGAGATTACACTTGAAAGATGATACTTGACAAGCGTCAGTAATGGGGAGCTTGCGCAGGTATGGATGTGCGAAATAGTTGTCCATAATTTGTGTATGTATAGAGTTTCTTGTCCATTCTTCTCAATACAAAACTACCTTTTGGAAGGGGCAACAAGATTCAATTCCTTTTTCTTTTGTATATGACGTTCAAAAGTGCCTTGTAATGGCCTCATTGAAATAAATGATGACTTACCTTTACCTATTCAGGGATATTTCGATGATATTTAGATTAAAATACAATATTATAATATTTATTGGGAAATAATAACGTTTGTGTGGTATTCGATGTGGGATGTGGGATTTCGATGATCATGGATTCACAGAACATGATTCTACACTCCAAACGCCGTGCCTCGGAAAGCACGATAAGCTGTTGGTCCCGGCTGTCATACGTGGACCTTTGCCAGTCGTTACAGGTTGTCAAAAGCCAGAAAATCTGACTACCAGTCTTACCAAGGGGTATTATATTAACCGGTTACTGATAGGCAGTCGCTCCGTGTAAAATACTGGTATTCAGCTGCATCCGGTAGTCCATTCCATAAGTGGGAAAAGACTAAGCAGATTGATTGATTTATATCCTTATTTTCTTCAGCTGGCCTCACAAAATAGTAGACGTCGCAGTGTCGAACACCTCCGTCGTTTGGCTCGAGAGCTACGAGCTGTTCGAGCATGTCGAGACGATGCTCTGGCGGAGAGGAGGGCGCTGGTGTCGCAGCGGGATAGCGTCCGAGCCAGTTGTCTGCGATTGTATAGATATATTGTACAGGTAAGCATTACTTGAACTTCATTTTCCACTAGCTTTTGCCCGCGACTTCGTCCGCGTGGAACTTGTTTATATCGTACTTGCATACAAACTTCTACGCCCCTTTTCACCGCCTTAGTTGGTGATTTCCGGGATAAAAACTATTCTATGTCCTTCCCCGGGTATTAAACTATCTCTATACAAAATTTTACCTAAATCAGTTCAGCGGTTTAAGCGTGAAGAAGTAACATACAGACAGACACTCTTTCGCATTTATAATATTAGTATGGATTAGCATTCTTCCCGCGACTTAGCTCGCGTGATTTTTCTTACAGATCCCTATTTTTTTGATGATAAAATGTAGCGTATAGCACTCAGTGATAACGTAGCTTCCAATTTGCGAAAAAAATAAAAGAATTTACCAAATCGGTTCAGTTGATCCAGAGATTACCCCCTATAACCTTACAAACTTTACCTTTTGATAATATTAGAATAGACTTTTGATTTTTTTGGATTCGCGAGGAAACTGACTAAAGGCGCCCGGCCCTTTAGCAAAAAATCTCTTCATCTTTATTCTATTATTAAGTACTTATAGATCAACTCCTACTTAAGTATAGATAACTCAATAACACTGCCTGATCTGGGATTTGAACCCAAAACCTCACGCTGAGCAGTCGCGCTTAGCGACCTCTAGACCAACGAGGTAGTCCTTGGGCAGTTACATGGGACTTAAACATAACTGGCAAAATGTGTGTGTAGTAATGGTTACGTCTCTGCCCAACTCTTCGTGGATTACAGGCGTGAAGTTATGTATGAATGTTATTTATTGTTTCAGATACTCCAAGAGCGTTCAGACGCCACAGAAGTGCCAATTTTAGATTTAGAATCGACAAAAGAATCTCAAATCAAACTCCCAGTCAAAAAAGTTTCTGTAACAGAGACAAAAACACCTCTACTACCAGAATGTTTTGAAAAAACCATAGACAAAAACATCTTCGAATGCCGCATAGACAAACTTGTACAGCAAAGCGTCAATCACATATTTAAAAATGACGTCACTGAAAAGAAAAAAGTTTTTGCAAAAACAGTTTTTATTTCGAACGATAAATTGAGTTCGAATATTAAGTCTATGGTTTTAACAGAGGATGATGGTCTGAAGATATTAGAGAGTGATAATGGAGTTTTAAATTTATCTTTGAAAGAGGGTAGGCGAAAAAGTCATGGTAGGAAACAGTTGGCGCCTAGGAGGATCGCTTATGTATACACGGACAATAACGGTGAGTAAAAATAGAAATTATAATACCAGCCTATTATTGTCCTGTCTCAGGGCAAAGGCCTCTTTTCATACAGAGAAGGCACTAAACTAAAACCACTAGGTTATTCTACACTGCCAGGCTGGCGGATTTTGTTTGAAATAGTTACCGCGGCCGAACGCAAAGGGCATTAGGACTTAGGAGGAACACGGATGGGTTTTATTCAGTAAGAGTCAGACACTCCCTTCTGCTCCGCCCAGAGTGGAAGAAGTCATTTGGTGATTTCCCATCCTAGACTCTGGGAACATGGGCTATCGCAAGGATCATTATTGACTTTTTTAATGCACATGTAGAAATGAGGAAACCTGCACTCACAATTAACTAGCTTTTACTCGCGACTTCGCGTAAATTTCGGCCCTTCATCCGTCTGTAAAAGGCTAGTTGCCACCACCAATCAATTGACGTACTTTTTATGACCTGTCAAAAGCGATTCTTCCATAGATTTTGTATGGCAATATCGAACTGTGACGTCACTTTTGGCAACTCAATTGACTAACTATTTATTGATTTCAAAGCCACAAAAAATCGAATTATACAGTAAATGAAAAATGAATCGGGTTTTCAGGGCTATAATAAAGTGTTTCTTTAGAGAAGTTATGTGTTAGAATTATTGGTTAATGGTGATAACTACACAATTGGTCTAATTGAAATAAATGTTTTGACTTTGACTTTGAACAGTAATTGTAATATATAATATTTTTATTTAGATTAGATTTTATTAGACTGCCTCGTTGGTCTAGTGGTCGCAAGCGCGACTGCTGTGCATGAGGTCTTGGGTTCGATTCCCAGGTCGGGCAAAGTGTTATTGGGTTTTTCCATCAGGAATTTCTCAGTAGCAGCCTCGGAGTCTGGATTTGTGTCCGGTTGATGGCAATAGGCTCTCCAGGGGGAGAGCCTATTGCCATCAACCGTCACCGTCACCATCAGTTATGTTTTTAGTCCCATGTAATAGGGATTACATGGGTCTAAAAACATAACTGGCGAAATGTGGGTGTACTAATGGGTACACCTCTGCCTAACCCTTCGGGGATTACAGGCGTGATGTTATGTTTAATATTTTTATTTTTTTATTTTCCAGATGGCGTCCTCGATCTAAAAATAAAGAAAGAAAATCAGTGACACGGACCAACATACAAAATGGTAGTTAAGTTTCATATGTACACTTATACACAGACCAAAAATGTAGCTTATAATCTTGGGAACATTATGTATAAGAATCCTAAAGTACTGTATGCCGTTATTTACTATAATAAGTATATAAGGTGAGTCGTAATTAGTGTACGATATTTATACACATGATTGTACTGACGATAACAAACTACTTACCGTAAAAAAAAAAAATATGAAGAAAAAATTGGGGTCATCGACCTGTCTCGCTCGGATCAGCTGTGCACGCGTTACGTACAGTTGATATTTGATCGAAAAAAGAGTAATAAATGTTAAAAGTTGAATAGTTTTGTTTGTAAAAAGGTACAACTAAGTTAAATTACTATTCTTTCTTTATCGTGTGGGCAGCAAGGTCCTACGACCTTGAGTTTTGAGTGGAACAGTAAGTCCAGGTTTCCTCACGATGTTTTCCTTCACCGATGCCAGTGATGTCCAAGATAAACTTTAGAAAGTACATATGAATTGAAAAATTCACATTGTTACTTGCCCGGGTTTGAACCCACAACCTCATGCATTAAGGCAGGTGCCTTAACCACTGGGCCATCACGACACACCAAAAACGAAATTACCATTGAAGGAGATATTTTTTTCATTTTTGTTTTTTTTTTTCAGTAAATTGTTTGTTACCATGAGTTCAATCATGTGTATAAATATCGTACACTAATTTACCAGTCGCCCTTTACGGTTCAGAGCGGGTATATGTATAATCGAATAGTATTCATTTATTAATTGACTAGCACTCTCCCTGCGACTTCGTTTGCGTGGTTTCTCCACACAAACTGGATCACCGTTTCATCCCCTTAGGGCAGGGGTCAGCAACCTTTTGAGACGGAAGAGCCGAAATTTCAGTTTTTAAAGAGCCGCTAAAAGTCTTGTCATGTTGCCGTGACCGTGGTGTGCTCACATTTTGGTTTGTCATCTATACATAACAATGGTGGCCAAAAGGCGCGAGTTCTATTGCGGTCGCGTTACTTGCGTTTTTTATAGTAAATAACGGCATAGGTAAAAGCTAGGTAAGCGGTAATATTAGTAATTAAAATATTAATTCTAGGCATTATACATGGTGTATTTTTAAATAGAATTGTGTGGACAAAGTTGAAACTATGAAATAATATAACAGAAAATATTTCACGGCTGTTGCGCTGTGTGTCGCGGGTTTGTGCATTAATATTTATAGGGCCTACAGAAAGTTGTTCTGGGCCCAGCTGCTTATGTATGTGACTTTATACATACTTTTTACGAGATGTCAAAACGGTATTTCATCATTAATTTTGTATGATGATGTATGATTCCATCATTAATTTTCAAACTGTGTCGGCACTTATTTACAGTTAATTAAAAATTTGTCGGGTTTTCAGGGGTTAAAATAAGACATTGTTGTGTGTGAGTGTCTTGGAATTATTAGTTAACGCCTGTAATCCCGAAGGGTAGGGCAGAGGTGTACCCATTAGTACACCCACATTTCGCCAGTTATGTGTTTAAGTCCCATGTAATATGGGGCGAGGCTATTGCCATTAACTGGGCACCAATTAGAAAAACCCAATAACATTACGCCCGACCTGAGAATTGAAGACAAGGCCTCATGCTCAGCAGTAGCGCTTTGCGACCACTACACCATCGAAGCAGTCAATTATTGGTTAATGGTGTCTATTGTCCAATTTCTAATAGTTTCTACTTTATTTATTCAAGAATATTTTCAAAAATACACCATGTATATGAAAAAATATTAAAAACAAACGCATCACATTCTATATATTACATAATACATGCAACAGTTTACTTCAAGTTTTTGACTTTCTTGCACTTGCCCCCTTTTGGGAAAATATTTAATCTCAAGCAAAACGAATTACTACTTTCAAATTATACTTATACAAAAAAATCTTTAAAAATACTATGGTCTATTGAGATTAGTCCTTAAACGTTGGTCATTATTTTGGCGTATGATCCTCTTTCAATTTAGGGTAAAAACACATTTATACGCACGGTCTAATATTTTTTCTAAATATCTGTCTCTTTTTGTCATTTGTTAGAGCGAGAAGTCCGCCTGCAAGCGTTCGCGCTCATTCGCATTTACATGTGGACTTCTCGCTCTAGCGAATGCTTTGCTTTGAAGTGACAGAGTGAGACAGAGATACAAAGTAATGCTAATTCATGCGATTTTGCTCTGCCTTCAATATTTTATGAAAAGGAAACTGTACGAAAGTGATGTATGCACCAATTTTTGTATGGCAATTATCCCATACAAAGAACAGTCTTATACAAGAGTACGCCCTAAATTTAATAGTCTTAAATAGTCAAACAGGTTATAAAACCTCTTATTATATAAAGTAAAACTTATATTTGTTAGATAAGTATATAAAATTTTTAAATAGTTATATTATATTGTATAAATATAAAATTCGTCCAAGATGTTATGAAAAAAAAATTATTCGAATATTTTTTATAAAAAAATATAAAATTGGTACAAACAATTTTAAGATAAGAGTCTTCTCGTGTTTTTAAATATATTATATACTATGTTGATATATGAGAAAAATGTCTGCGTAATTAATTATGGATTTATTCGAAAAAAAAAACAGACAAAAAAATATTTACATCACAAATGAAAAATGTCTAATAAGGTATCTACTTATTTTTATATAAAACTAGCGACCCGCTCTGACTTCGCACGGTTGCAATGTAGACACATAAACTTTCCTCTGGAATCACTCTATCTATTGATGGAAACCATATTAAAATCCGTTGCGTAGTTTAAAAGATCTAAGCGTGCATACGGCGGGAAGCGACTTTGTTTTATACTATGTAAAGACGAAACAGCTTGTTTAAAAAAAATGTTTCTGATCTATGCATAAAAAAGGCATAGTGGGCCTATGAAACGCCAGGAAAATATAGGCTTACAGCGCGGCCTGGTCGGACTTTACTTGAACAGCAATACAATGTTTATAAAAATCAATTCTATATGTCATTTAGGAGCGTTTAGCCGAACAGCATTTCATACAATATTTCAAGTCTTTGTTTTTCAAAATGAATGAACCGATTTTAATGAACCTACACGTTAGCCAGACATAGGTCTAAAAAGTTAGTTTGAAAACATATTCAAAATGTCTTATTTAAAAAAAGAAATGGAAATCTCTGTAACTACGGAAAATTTAAATTCGCTCGTATTTTGCTGGAACACAATTTTATGAAAATGTTCTCTGATAACTTTGTAGACCTATGTATCCTGCTTATGTGAAGGAAGTTTACTAAAATCGGTTTATTCGAAAAATAAGGGCTTGAAAGTTTTGTAGTAAATGTCGTCTCTTTAAAACACTGTCATTTAAAATTAAGTTTGCTATAAGTGAAACAAATGACAAAATTATGGATATACTGTTTCAAATACGAGGTCTATAAAGCCACATTACATAGCCGTTAATTACACATACAGCTAATTAAACAAAGTTGAGCAAAAGTCGTCGCTGAGAAACGACTTTTATATCATATTTATTTAAAACCGCTCGTCGAGTTATGGTACCGCGCTATACATTGTACAATACGCGCCACGAATGTGGTGTGACAAGCCTAATCTTTCGTCTCATTTTCGCGCGTATTATATTTACTGGTAAAAAAAGGAAAGTTGTAACTTTAACCTTCAATATCTCCGCAACCAAAAGGTTCCCAGGTATGGTCCGGAACAAAAAAGTGATTCCAATGATGGGAACAACATGTAACTTACGGCTTTGTTAAATATCTTTTTACATCCTGTACTATATTTCTACTAGAAGTCGCCATAATGTGAATTGGCCAAAGAAATTCCTTGACAAAATTTTGAACGTTGAATATTATGTTTGTTATATTGGCAGCTCTACAATCTCAAAGAAAGAATGGTGCCGATTCACTTGTTCACAAACTAAACTAAAATTAGACTATTTCTATCTTTTTCTGTCTAATACAACGAGAAAGAGGCGGAAGTAAGTTAGACCTGTCAATTTTCATGTATCTAAGACTTCCATACAATTATAGTTGACATCTTAAAACGTATAGATTAAAAATATGCAAAAGTTCAAGGAAAAACTAATTTGACATCTCTAACTTAGTTCTAGAATATCACCGTCCTTTTCTTTCGTTGTATGTTAGTAAGAGATGTCAATTTTCTAATTTTAATGTAGTTTGTGAACAAGGGAATCGGCACCATTTTCCGCAGCCCGATTATAAAGACTGTTGGTTCTAGGCCTCGCTGTTTGTGCCAATATGTAAGCTCGTCTTAAAAAGTGCAATTTGTGTAACTTTTTTAACAAGAAATATTGATTGTTGTGTAAATCATGGAATTATTTTAAGGCATGACAACTGTTATACATAGAATAAGTCAAATAAATGCGCAATATTTTATAATTAATTTATTAGTGTCTTCTTTAACAAACAAGAATAATGTAACCAGGATTTTGTAAAACCTAATTTAAAAGAGTGCCGTGGAGTTTCTTGCTCGTTCTTCTGCATAGAGGCCTACCTCCGTTTTGGAACGAGCAACTAGCTTCAAATTTCGGACTAACTGACCGACTCCTTGACAATTCAAAAGCGCCTGTAAAAATGTCTTCTTATGCTGTGTGTCCATTACTGGCGGGTCTGGGTGCTAAATCTGGCTTTTTAATATCCGTCCGCTGCGGTCCGCCCGTCGCGTCTCACAGTTTTATCAAAAATGTACCTTTATCTGTCAAAAAAGATGTTTTTTTTTTATACTGTACAGCCTAGCCCGTCTTCTTCGGGGCTATCTCCACGAGCGAGAGAATCGCCGCGATAACATCGCCGTACCTATGTAGACACAATCTAAAAAGTGTATAGAAATACGTGGC
This sequence comes from Hoplodrina ambigua, assembly GCA_949774945.1. Taxonomy (NCBI): domain Eukaryota; kingdom Metazoa; phylum Arthropoda; class Insecta; order Lepidoptera; family Noctuidae; genus Hoplodrina; species Hoplodrina ambigua. Next base: position 3,943,845 of record OX458994.1, read on the forward strand.
ACGACAATTTTAACGCCGCGATTCTTTCGCTCTTGGAGACGACCCCTAAGTGGACGTCTAGGTCTACCTATAGTTTAAATAATTCTTAAAATCATGTTAGCTATTGTACTACCGTTAATTGTATTTAAAATAATTAAGATCACTTCTGTATTCCCAAGTTATTAAGCGTTTCGTCAGTAAATATTAAATCAACAATCATTAAAAAATATATAATTACACCAAAACTTACATACACATAAAGACGTAAAATTGTTTGTTTATGAGACGTATTTTTTGGAAGTACCTATTGGTCCGATTATAAAATTCTTTTATAATATTTATAAAGTTAAACTATTACCGAATACATTAAAATATTAGCTGTCATATTCATTTTTACGCGGGCAAAATATAGACTTAAACAATAATAATGTTGCCAGTTATGAATTATAAAATATTGCGCAATATTCTATAAAAAAAACCGTTATATTCTATAAATGAATAGTTATATGAATAGTTTTTAAGATGAAGTCGCGTGTATAAAAATGACTATGTGATGTTGAGTTTGATTAAATAATTTTAGTTACCCAAGCAATTTTTTATTTATGACTGTAGTTTATGCCCTCAAATACATGATCAAAATGTCTAAGCACAACTTATTAATGATTTGATTGGACGGTTGGCGCACGACTCAACGATGCGGCGACGTTACTTTTGTAAAACTTGTCCAATGGGCACTTCATTCAATAATACAGCGATAAGAGAAAAATAACGTTACGACGCTATCGTTATTTTGATATTAGCTGTGTTATTTCACAACAAAAATATCACCAAGCTTCAGTCATTTCAACAATATAATACAATAAATTCCGTTATTCCTAATTATTTTTTCTAAAACAAGTGAATCGGGACGAAACTTTAAAAGGGATTATAACGGAGAAATAATATAGTTTGTTGCCAACAAGGACACAACGTAAATTATAATTTATTAAAAACATTACGACTGCCTCGTTGGTGTAGTTGTCGCAAACGCGACTGCTGTGCATGAGGTCTTGGGTTCGATTCCCGGGTCGTGCAGTGTTATTGGGTTTTTCCATCAGCAATTTCTCAGTAGCAGCCTCGGAGTCTGGATTTGTGCCCGGCTGATGGCAATAGGCTTGCCCCCTATTACATGGGACTAAAAACATAACTGGCGAAATGTGGGTGTACTAATGGGTACACCTTTGCTTAACCCTTCGGGGATAACAGGCATGATGTTATGTTATGTAAAAAATTACGAATATTTTTTGGTAATAAACTATATTTTTCAACGTAATAATCCGTTTTAATGTTTTGGCCCAATTCTAGCTCCTGTCAACGCAAATGTACGTAGCGTTTAAATCCTCACTTAAAAAAAAACTATATAGAATAGTTTCAAGCATTTCGTTTTCTAAGGTAAATACTTTTTAGTTTATTAATTACAACACAACATATGTGGCGCTGTATATAAGTAGGTATGGAATTAATAAGTACCTATCAACCCTAGAATAAAAATAGTTTTGTCGGAAATTGAGTTTCATTTCAACTGTATCAAAAGGCTAGTTACAAGAAGGCGAATTAAGAAAATAGAGTTAATTACTAAAAAAATTTAAATATTTGTCATTCTTACGCCCTTCCCGCAAATGTTTTAAAAGTTCAAGTTCAGTTTGCTAAATACGTCGAAATTACTAATTAGAAATGCCATGGTAACTTCGTTCTGCTATTCAACGGTAGATGGGGCTAATCCTAGTTCTGAATACTTAAAAACAAAAGCTTTATAAAAATGGCAACACTGACATAAACTAACGCCCTCTAACAGTCAATAAAGAAAACTCTCCTTTTGTCTCGTTCAATCCAATATGGCGGCAAACGGTGTATGAAAGGTGCGGAATGTTTTGATTCGAAACGAACAATAAAAAAAATTGTATGAAAAAAAAACTCTAACTAAACGCGAAAAAATACGCAATGGCCGGTGAATTAACGTGGTTTACGTGTTGTTAATATTAAATAATCGATCTCGATGCTATTTGAGTGGAAGTTAATGTGTTTATGAATTGAATATTTTTTTTTTTGTGTAAGGATTTTGTGTCCGCTAATGAGTTCGCTTGAGGTAATATGTGATAGATTACACGCTAGATATGTCTACCGACCCTGATAAAGCTACGGGATGCCCGATTGAGAGTGATAAAAGTATTAATACTGAGCTTGGAAAGTGTGGCGACAGCAATAGTGCTTCAAGTGATGAGAACAAGAATAAAAAGAAGAATTCTCGTTCTGTACGCTTCCCTGATGAAGATCTCATAGTTACACAGTACTTCGAGCCTGCTAACCCCTGGCATGATGGTAAGACAAACCTCTTTTCACTAACTCCTCGTAAAACAACGCAAGAAGACATTATTGTTAATTTCTGCCCTTAATTTGTAGTTTATTTGAAGGAAAGGCCCTTAAAACGTGTCAACACGACAATTTATCGCGATTCCAAACTCGTTATATTGTTATTTGGCTAAAATTCTGTTGCTACAGCTGATAAATTCAAAAAAAAAAAAACAATCACAATATTGAGTGGTACTTTATCTCAAGACTAGCATTTGCCTCCGACTTCTTCCGCGTGGAGGTCAACTAAATCATAAAACAGCTTAAATCAATGCTATAGTGTATCTTTCTATCATTGAATTTTTTTTTGTAAACAGTCTAGCAAATCCAGAGATTAACTCTTACAAACAAACAAACAATTTTACTATTCTTTTATATTAGTATTGATGATCAAATTAAGGCATCCAGTCCGGGTTCCACTCGTGTAACACGTTCATAGCGTGATATTGCAACATTATGTCACGTCAGCTGTTTACGTTGCTATTAAAATTCAACCATAATGTTCTAAATACATAAGGTTAGATTTACAAATCTAGCAAGCTTGCAGTTCTGCTTTGTATTTACAGAATAACCTTCATTTCTGAGCTAGAATACGTATACAATATTAGCAACGTGCCTTTCTTCGTACGGGTCCAATGTATACTAACATACATACATAAACTAACGCCTTTTTCCCATGGGGGTAGGCAGGAACTACAGAACATGACCTGCTTCCATCCTTACATACTCCTTTCGCTTCATTTACGTTCATACATCTCGTCATACAAGCACGCCAGTTACGAGTACTGCGCACCTGACCTTTCTGAAGAGCCTCACCAATAAGGTCAGTGTAGGTCTTCCTAGGGCGACCCCTCCCTGCGTTACCACTCACCTCTGCCATATAAATACCTTTTGTCAGTTGTCTTTCACTTATCCTCTCCTCTCCTCTCTCTCACAATGTATACTAAGTACATGTATAACCCTTCCTCAAAGTCAAAGTCAAATCATTTATTTCAATTAGGCCATTATAAGGCACTTCTGAACATCATTACAAGAAGAAATAAAAATTGAATCTAGTTGCCCCTTCCAAAAGGTACTTTTGTAAGCAGAAGAATGGGCATGAAACTCCATACAGTACTCTTTTAAAATCAATGTTTTACAATATTTGCATACAGAATCGTACATAATTACATGTGAATGCAATGTGCCCTATTTGAAATTCAACTAGGAATATCTATCCTAGGAATCTATCTATTCTAGGAATTCTAAGGTCTATTGAATTAATTAATCATAATGGCAAAAGGAATTTATGCTACAAAGTAGGAATTGACAGTTAAAAATGTCCTCTTAAGTCATTCTTCTTATTGTGTGGGTAATCTTTAGAAAGTACATATGAATTGAAAAAGTCACATTGGTACTTGCCCGAATTTGAACCCACAACCTCAAGCATGAGAGGCGGGCGCCCTAACCACTGGGCCATCACGACCCACTGGGCCATCATGACATCTGTAAGTGGGCCTAAAAAAAACATAACTGGCGAAATGAGGGTGTACTAATGGGTACACCTCTGCCTAACCCTTCAGGCATTACAAGCATGATGTTATGCGTAATGTAAAATATTGTACAGAGATACGAAACCTTTGGTGCGCAATTCTAACTCACGCTTAGCCAATATTTAACAATGTTGCATCCGCAACTAATGATTGCCCTTGAAAGCTATCAGCTGTTATGTATGTGAAACAAGCAGACAGACAGACACTGTAACAAGTAGATAAAATAGATAATAATGTTATATAATGTTTTGATAAACAAGAATTGTCACTTATTATGTAAAAGTATAATGCTTAGGATTATACTAGCATTATCCCATGGTTTCACTCGCGTTCAGTTTCGTCTTTGGTGACTGCTCCACTTCTGTGGGTCGGTCGTAGCGTGATGTTATAATATGTTAACATAGAAGCTTTGTCCCGCGACTTTGTCCGCGTAAATGTCCGTTATTGCGGATGCAGACGAAGTTGCGGAATAAATAGTACTACATCAAGTGCGACTGTCAAGCATGAGGTGTTGGGTTCAATTCTCAGGTCGATTTAAGTGTTATAGGGTTTTCCCATCAGGAATTTCTCAATAGCCGCCTTGGAGTCTGGATTTATGCCTGATTGATGGCAATAGGCTCGCCCCCTATTACATGGGACTTGAACATAACTGGCGAAATGTGGGTGTACTGAGTGTACTTCTCTGCCTAACCCTTCGAGGATTACAGGCGTGATGTTATGTTATGTCAATACATACATAAACTCACGCCTTTTTCCCATGGGGTTAGGCATAAACCACAGAACGCCACCTGCTACTATCCTCACATACTCCTTTCGCCTCGTCCACTTTCATACATCTCGTCATACAAGCACGCCGGTTACGAGTACTGCGCACCTGACCTTTCTGAAGAACCTCACCAATAAGGTTAGTGTAGGTCTTCCTAGGGCGCCTCTCCCTGTGTTGCCACTCACCTTTGCTATACCTTTTGTTAATCATCTTTCACTCATTCTCTCAACATGACCAAACCATCTAAGCATACCTTTTTACACGACTGCCCCAAAAAAAGGAGTGTTATGTGTTCAGGGTTAATGTATGTATGTATGTATGTATGTATGTATGTGATGTTCTTTATTCCACCATAACTTTTGAACGCCTGAACCGATTTAGATGTATGGGGTATCGTTACAATCCTTGCATCGTTCCGAGTAACATAGGCTAGTTAAAAATAAAAATAATCCTGTGTGGTCACTTTAAAACGTAAATTAATACCAGCCTCAATTATTTTTTTTAATGAATCTGGCCGTGTCTATGTTTATCGTCTAGAATTTGACAAGTAGATTTAAAAAATATATAACACTGTAAATAAAAAACGTCGTAAAAAAAAACTACCGAGTAAAGAAAGTACAAATATGTGCAATTTTGGCAGTCGTGTATTTTAATTTTTTAATTATAGTTGCTTGTTAATACAGTTCCTCTAAATAAGCTCCTCTGTCAGATTCTGACACGGCCTCTCCATGACCACATTATTTAAAATATTGTGTCACAAAATACTTAATGATCTCATTCATTTTGCTTGCTCATATACTTCCTCCATCTTAGAATACACAGAATTTTAGTCATCATTTCGCGGAACTTTACATCATGTGTTTTAGATAAAAATCACTGCAAGTATATGTTAATAGATATTCAAAATACATAGTCAAAATGTACATAGAGAAATAAATCTACATATTAGAAACTTTCAAGTACCTACTTATTTTTGGAAATGAATGAACTGATTTTAATGAAATTTTATTTCACATAAGCAGGATACATAGTTCTAAAAAGTAGTTGAAAACATTTTCGAAATGTCTTACACTTAAATAATAAAATTAAAAGTTTAAAAATCCGTCGTCAGCGGCCATCTTGGATCGATATCCATCGAACTTTGCTAAGAACACTACCGACTAATTGGACGTAGTTACACGAAAAGGATCCAATCCACACAAAGTCACTTTAGAGATATTGACGTTTGAAGTTTGGAAGATATTTCTTCATTGGTATTCATATTAAAACTAATGAAAGTATGATGTTGTGTGTGGGATTATAAAACTGTTTTTATTGTTAATAGTAAAGTCAAGCATAGCTGTTATATTTTCCGAGATATATGTAAATTTATATGGTTGGATCCTTTTCGTTATATGGCAGTTTCTATAGTGCATGCTCTAGTCTTAATTTCGTTAAAACGCCCCAAGTAGTAAATTAACCTTATTTCATGAAATAAAATACATTTATTTAAAATTTCGGTCGGTCGGTAGCGTCTTGTAAGTTATTTTCGTAAAATGTAAGTACCTAATAATATGACAATGTGTTTTATTACGGTAGGTACCCATTAAATTAAGATTGTCCGATAAGTCAACATATCTTTGAGGTGATTGTTTTTAAAATGGAAGCAAGACCAGTGGGACGATTCTCGTACTTTTAAGAACGTTCACAAACTGTCAAATATTCCTTTTTTGTCTTGACATTTTTTAACAACACACCCTTTTTTCCTATAATTTCTTTTGTAGTTATTGTTCAGATGAGATTGCGCCTAGATTTGAAAAATTTGTAATTATGGAAATTGACTTTACTTTATTTCTAAGTAGCGCCCCTAATTCTATCAATCCTCTTCATGTTAAATATAACAACGTTAAGATCACAGAAAAATCTAGTGGGTACATATCAGAATATCGAAAATTTAAAATATCGAAAATCAAAATGTCGAAAATCAAAGTATCGAAAATCAAAATATCGAATGTTCAAAATATCGAAATTTTGTTTTTCGTGATAAAATATGTGCCGTGGGGCTCCTTTTGCAACTTGCGTCAGTACCATAGACTACTTACTGTATGTATTTTCTTGCCCATTCTTCTCCATACGACACCACCTTTTGTAAGCTAGCGAAGCGAGCTCGGGACTTGGGACATTCCGACTCGGACAGATTAGGTTAGAAGGTCATCCGGCCCGCCATCCCCTTCGTGGTTATTTTTTTTAAACCGCTCAGAAGTAGGAGCACAGCTTGGCTCCGTAGACCGGGGTTCTGTTGACTACGCCAAAACTAGATTGTCCAGGTATTGTTTACCTACCCGCACGTCATCTCCTTCTCTACTCCCGTCTTTTACACACGACTAATTTTAAAGAAGGGGATGGCGGGGTCTGGCAGACCCCGCCATCCCATTGTTCCAACCTAACCTGACCGAGTCGGAGTGCCCCAAATCCCGAGTTCGCTTCGCTCGCTTACAAAAGGTGGTGTCGTATGGAGAAGAATGGGTAAGAAACTCCATACAGTAAGTAATCTATGGTACTGCCACGCAAACGCAAGTTGCAAAAGGCGCCACACGGCAAATACGTTATCACGAAAAACAAAATTTCGATATTTTGAACATTATATATTTAGATTTTCGATATTTTAATCAGTCGATTTTAATAGGCCTGGATCGTTTTCGCAAATTAATTTAAATTGATTTTGGATAAAAATCTAACCAATAAAAATGTACCAAGCACTCTGGATCGTTTTCGTTGACAGATTTATTGGAATACTAAATGAAAATCAATTTATAGAAACGGATCCAAGCATTCTGGATCGTTTTAGTGTTTTTATTAAAGTGTCGGTCATGAACAAATTGTAATTACGTTAAAAGAATCCAGACTCCTTGATTCGTTTTACTGAATCGGTTGGTAATACTGGTTAAGAACCAGGAAGGTTGGATTATTTAAGGTGATTTTGTTTTTTAACGTGCCATACATGTGGATTGGTTCTTAGGCTGAAAAAAACGTGAAAGACAGTTGATTTTGCTGGGATCTTTTTTACTGGCCGATAGTATTGATATTTAGTATCAGTTTTATGCACTTAACTCATTTTTGACCATGTTGTGGATTGGATCCTTTTCGTTTAACTACGTCCAATTCACGTTTCAAAAAAAACATAACATAACATCATAACATAACATCACGCCTGTAATCCCCGATGGGTTAGACAGAGGTGTACCCATTAGTACACCCACATTTCGCCAGTTATGTTTTTAGTCCCATGTAATAGGGGGCGAGCCTATTGCCATCAACCGGGCACAAATCCAGACTCCGAGGCTGCTACTGCCATCAACCGGGCACAAATCCAGACTCCGAGGCTGCTACGGCAACCGGCAACGTAACCATTATGCTGTTCCATGTAATAGAGGGCGAGCCTATTGCCAGCAACCGGAGTCAAATACAGACTACGAATATCTATCTGAGTGATAGATCAACGCACAGCCTAAACCGCTGATCGTAGAGACTTGGTGGGCCGTACGAAAGGGTTGAAAATAGGAAATAAAATTATGACATTAAAATACTCGAGCGATTCAGATTAATACGCAGACAGTTCAGCTTGATGTTCTTTCTTCGTCTTGCTGGCCCTTTTCTCTTTAAGGGATGTCATCAAATCATCAAATGCCTCTTTCCGCTCTGGGCGTTCCAGAGCCGCGGTAACTATTGCGAACAAAATCCGGAACCCTGGCGGGCCCCGTCTTTTGTGCAGACAGCTCTTTGAGGCGCACGTGAAACACTAACGTGCCGTCGACTCGTGCCTAGTCCTTATCGGACGGCGGGCTACCCATTGCTCGCCGCCCGCAAACCCGCGCCTACGGTGGCCGGTAATCGCCATGCAACTTCAATATGAACTATGAAGGCACCTTTCGGATACTGAACCCTGTGACAAAAACATAGATGCTGGCACATGGTCCCATGTGAATTATCTTAATGCTGTGCCCGTCATTGACATGTGCGACGGAAACTTTTCGTTTCATGATGTCATCCTGATGCATCTGGTTTCAAAACACGATATAGCCTTGTTAAAAAATCCGATAATCCTAACTATCCTAACGAATATTATAAATGTGAAAGTAAGTTTGTTTGTTTGTTTGTTACCATTTTACGCCTAAGCCACTGAACCGATCATCCTGAAATTTTGCATATACGTTGCCAGGTGTACAGGAACGAACATAGGGTACCTTTAATCCCGAATAAAAGTACTGTTTTCGAGGGAAATCACAAAAACGTTCTTATGATCATAGATGGCGCCACGTGTCGTTTCGAATTGTAATGACAGGCCATGGGTAATTTTTTCCGCGACTTCGTCTGTGTCCGCTATAACCGAAATTTACGCGGACGAAGTCGCGGGCAAAAGCTAGTAATAATATAAAACATAATATCTCTCCTATAATCTCCGAAGGGTAAGGCAGAGGTTAGCACACCCACATTTCGCCAGTTATGTTTAAGTCCAATGTAATAAGGGGCGAGCCTATTGCCATCTACAGGGTACAAATCCAGACTCCGAGGCTGCTACTCAGAAATTCTAAGTATAGTAAACATTATATTATAAATAGTATTTTATTAATTAACAAAAGGTATTTATATGGCAGAGGTGAGTGGCAACGCAGGGAGAGGTCGCCCTAGGAAGGGTCCCTAGGAAGGGCCCTTATTGGTGAGGTTCTTCAGAAAGGTCAGGTGCGCAGTACTCGTAACCGGCGTGCTTGTATGACGAGATGTATGAACGTAGACGAGGCGAAAGAGTATGTGAGGATCGTAGCAGGTGGTGTTCTGTGGTTACTGCCTACCCCCATGGGAAAATGGCGTGAGGCGTAACCGTCATTCGCACAGACGAAGTCGTGTTACATAGTCACCACCATCTCCTAAAACAACGTACATGAATTTTAATCTAATAAAACTAATTAAAAACATTTTTTTAAAAACAAGCTTTAATTTAAAATTATTACAATATTGACTATTGGATATTGTATTGTCATCAGAACTAAAGGTGTATGCCAAATTTTAGCTCAATCAGATATCAATAAATGGTCGAAAAATAGTTTGATAATTTTGAAAGGACAATTTACATACATACGAACAGTGCAAGCTAAATAAAAGCTTGTAAAATAAAAACAAACAAAACATCTTGGTAATTCGGTGATAAAATTAATGATCTTTACCACGAGTGATAAGTACATCGAGCTGCGACTTGTCTATCATCAATTGATTATTTTGATCTGCAAGAATTAATTACATGTACTACGGGCGACGAACATTGGCCACTGCATGATTTAATATCTTGTTACACGACTGCCCCAAAAAAAAGGAGTGTTATGTGTTCAGGGTTAATGTATGTATGTATGTATGTATGTGAGATTCTTTATTCCTCCATAATTTTTAAACCCCTGTACCGATTTAGATGTATGGGGTATCGTTACAATCCTTGCATCGTTCCGAGTAACATAGGCTAGTTAAAAATAAAAAGAATCCTGTGTGGTCACTTTAAAACGTAAATTAATACCAGCCTCAATTTTTTTTTTTTCATGAGTCCGATCGTGTCTATGTTTATCGTCTAGAATTTGACAAGTAGATTTAAAAAATATATAACACTGTAAATAAAAAACCTCGTAAAAAAAACTGTCGAGTAAACAAAGTACAAATATGTGCAATTATTGCAGTCGTGTTTTTGAATTTTTTTTAATTATAGTAGCTTGTTTTTGTGTGCTAAACATTTTGTAGTAGAGATAAACTAGGTACTATAACATGACGCGCCCCTCCATATTACTGTCTCTATGTGTAGTCATATGCAGATGAAAGAGTTTCTATGTAGTTGTAAGTACTCGTCTTCAGTAGCAGGCCGGCAGATTTGTTGGGCAACTAATCAGAACTAGTCAATCGCGCAAGACAACGCACGTTTTACTTTCATAGAGTAGGTACCCATGTTAGTGCAGCGCCATACTAGTAATAATGAGTAATCAATGACGCCGCTAGTCGAGCAACAAATCGCTGATTTGTTTTTGTTTCGAGAGCCGTCTCAGTACGCACACATGCGTTGTGAGTCTTGTAGGTAAATACTTTCAAACGTTTTGAATTTGTGGAGAGGCGCGAAATATAACACAGAACATAAAAAAAAAACATAACCGTCTTTTAGCTTCGCTGTAGTCGATTAGAAATAACCTACACAAATTCTATACGTTTTTCAAAAACCACGCGAACAAAACCACGGACTAAATGTAGTTTCGTTCTAAGTATTTCTGAAAATAGACTGCCTCGTTGGTCTAGTGGTCGCAAGCGCGACTGCTGTGCATGAGGTCTTGGGTTCGATTCCCAGGTCGGGCAAAGTGTTATTGGGTTTTTCCATCAGGAATTTCTCAGTAGCAGCCTCGGAGTCTGGATTTGTGCCCGGTTGATGGCAATAGGCTCGCCCCCTATTACATGGGACTAAAAACATAACTGGCGAAATGTGGGTGTACTAATGGGTACACCTCTGCCTAATCCTTCGGGGATTACAGGCGTGATGTTAGGTTATTTCTGAAAATAGCTGTCTTCACTTGCATTAAAAATTTTATCAGATGCCTGGATGTCTGAGAGTTTCAGCCATGTGGTCGTTTGTAGTATTTTCATTCATAATGCGATAAAATTATGATTAGGTAAAACCAGAAATATGTATTATCGAGAGTTTTTTTATCAGAGTACCGATAAATAATTCTACTGCTTACTTGATATTGCGTATGTTTAATAACAATAATTTGCTTAGTTTTTATGTGAAACGTCTATTGGCGCACTTTGTGCCGTGACTGAAAAACGGCATGACGCTCTGTCATGCAGTTATACCCCTCTAAGCCACCGCTTTCGAGTCTCTTGTGTGGTATACGCGCATATTATAGTTTATAGAATTGGTTGTCTTTTCTTATTGGCAGTAATAAGAAAAGACTGAAGAAATGACTGCCTCGTTGGTCTAGTGGTCGCAAGCGCGACTGCTGTGCATGAGGCCTTGGGTTCGATTCCCAGGTCGGGCAGAGTGTTATTGGGTTTTTCTATCAGGAATTTCTCAGTAGCAGCCTCGGAGTCTGGATTTGTGCCTGGTTGATGATAATAGGCTCGCCCCCTATTACATGAGACTAAAAACATAAGTGGCGAAATGTGGGTGTACTAATGGGTACACTTCACATGGGATGAAAATCGGTACTTGATGGCCGTCGTCGAGGGTTTTTTTTTAAATACATACATACATAAACTTACGCCTTTTTCCCATGGGGGTAGGCAGAAACTACAGAAAGCCACCTGCTACGATCTTTAAATCCTCATTTCGCCTCGTCCACGTTCATACATCTCGTCATACAAGCACGCCGGTTACGAGTACTGCGCACCTGACCTTTCTGAAGGACCTCACCAATAAGGTCAGTGTAGGTCTTCCTAGGGCGAACCCTACCTAGGAAGTTTAAAAAAATATATATTTTTTTTTTAAATCGCGTATTTGCCTTTTTTGTTTTAATAAATTGATCTTAATAATAATTAAACTTGAATATTCACTAAGATGTTTGACACTGACGAGCGTCCCGTAACGGCAAACTTTTTTTTGTTTGTTTAAACGCGCTAATCTCTGAAACTACCGCTCAGATTGGGAAAATCTTGCATACAATGATATCCAGATTCACGAGGAATAGTATAGGCTATAAAACATCACGCTGCGATCCACAGGAGCGGATCAGCAACCATAAACGTAACTTTGCGCAAATCATATGAAGGTTCTTTGCCCTATAACAAACTGACCGAATTTCCATTCGTATCACGCCAATCTCCTCCGCGCAGACTAGACAGAATAGTCGCGTTCGAGTCAGCGGCCGTTGCCAAACACATGAGTAGGTGAAAACATAGGAAAATACCGCGTTTGTTTGAGCTAAATATATAACACATTAGATATGTTATTCATGATGCTAAATGTGGATAACGTGCGGTTCCTGCTTTGTTGGAGAGGCGGGAATCGCCTCGCGACAGCTTGGAGATTTTTGAAATACGAAAGGTAACATAAGGGAAGTCACTCACACTTATTCAGCTCTATTCAGCTATTGGTGCCGATTCTCTAGGTCACAAACTAAACTAAAATTAGACTATTTCCATTTATTCTATCCAATAAAACAAGAAAGAGACTAATGTAAATAAGAGCTGTCAAATTTAGTCAATCTGACACATCCATACAGTTATAGTTGACATCTTAAAACGTATGGATTAAAAATATGGAAAAGTTCAAGGCAAAACTAATTTGATATCGCTAACTTAGTTATTTAATGTCACCGTCCTTTCCTTTCGCTGTATGTTAGGAAGAGATGCCAATTCTCTAAATTTTGTCTAGTTTGTGAACAAGGGAACCGGCACCATTGCCCATAGAAAACAACGATTTTGTAACGCATGCGTTCAGACGCGGAAAGCTGAACGGACGCGTCTCATACGAAATCGGCGTTTTCTATGGACAAAAGCTGAATGGAGCTGAATAAGTGTGAGTAGTCCCTAACATGCCCGTAATCCTCGGAGGGTTAGGCCGAGGTGTACTTAGTACACCCACATTTCGCCAGTTATGTTTTTAAATCTCATGTGATAGGGGGCGAGCCTATTGCCATCAACCGGGCACAACTCCAGACCCCGAAGAAGCTACTGGGAAATTCCTGAAAATGAAAAATGTGGATATACTTATGGATACACCTCTGTCTAACCCTTCGGGGATTACAGGCGTGATGTTGTGTTTAAAAAAAATCTTCTTAACTAAAATAATCAGTCATTTAAAAAATGATATCGGATAACAGCTGTAAGTCCGTATTGTTTGCTTAATCTACGAAATAAATATGTGTCAATGTCAACACTAGGTGCGATAAAAAAACTGTGTTTATAGATTTATAGTAAACGTAATCATGAATTTGTGGATAGACTATTATACTGAAATTCAGTGAATTACTGTATTTATAGTAGAAAAAGCTACTAATCTATTATATTATATTATATCTTACTACTTTCTACACGACTGCCCCAAAAGAGGAGTGTTATGTGTTCAGGGTTAATGTATGTATTTATTTATGTATGTGAGTTTATTTTTTCCACCATAACTTTTAAACGCCTGAACTGTTTTAGACGTATGGAGTATCGTTACAATCCTTGCATCGTTCCGAGTAACATAAGCTAAAAAATAAAAAGAAACCGGTGTGGTCGCATTAAAACGTAAATTAATACCAGCCTCAATTTACTTTTTTAATGAATCTGGTCGTGTCTATGTTTATCGTCTAGAATTTGACAAGTAGATTTAAAAAATATACCTACACTAAATAAAAAACGTCGCAAAAAAAACTGTCGAGTAAATAAAGTACAAATATGTGCAATTATTGCAGTCGTGTTTTTTAATTATAGTTGCTTGTTATCACTATTATTATGAATAAGAAAGTATCGGATGAATGAATGAAAGTTTGTTACTCAATCACGCCAGAACGGCTGATCGGATCTGGATGAGATTTGACTCAGAGGCAGATAGATTATAGTCTTTTCTCAAAGTCAAACATGAGGTCTTGGATTCCCAGGTCGGGCAAAGTGTTATTGGGTTTACCTATCAAGGATTTGTCAGTAACGGCCTCGGAGTCTGAATTTGTGTCCGGTATAGGGTATTACCATCAGGCAATACCCTCGCCTCCTATTACATGGGACTTAAACAAAACTGGCGAAATGTGGGTCTACTAATAGGTACACCTCTGCCTAACCCTTCGGGGATTAAAGGCGTGATGTTATGCTATGTAATAGTAGTAAAGACTGCTAGTTGCCGGTCGTGCACATGTATTAGTTAATAATGTTCCAAGAAACTCATCCGCCGCCATCCTTAATTAGTTTGTACTCGCAATGTGGTGGGAGTGGGGGGAGGGGGGCGGGATATTAAATGAATGGCCTGATCGTTAGTGATAGGTGTACTACTACAGTAAAGCTGAAGTGTTGTTTGTTTGTTTATACGCGCTAATGGATCTAAGGCGCTTTTCACACAGAGCAACTATTGCAGCAACTGGCAACTAGCTGTTTACATACATTTCAATTGGACTGCGCACACAGAGCAACTCGAGTTTCGAGTTGCGGCAATCGTCAACAGTTCTCAGTTGCTGCAATCGATGACTAAGTTAGTTGCTAGTTGCTGCAATTAGCAACTGTTAAATATTGTACCGGTTTTTAAAGTTGCCGGTTTCCTCAACCGTCAATCGCAATGCTTCGGGCGATTTCACACCCTCCCTCCCTCTCCATATGCCCGGCAATGCCAGTGTCGCTACGGCAACGGCATACGGCAACTTGGCTATGAAAGTTGCTTACAAATTGCCAAAATTGTTTTAACTATTTTTGATAAAAACCGGTCAAAGACATCAGGCATCGGAGGTTTATATATATTTTTGAATTGTGATTGTGATACTTATCGAATAGTATCTATGCTCAATATATATATATGTCTGTCTGTAACGCTTTCACGACTAAAGCACTGAACCGATTTTGATGAAATATGGTACTGGGTAAGTTCGAAACCACGTGGATCTTTGACAGTCGTTACGGGTCGTCAGAAGCCCGAAAGTCTGACAACCAGTCTTAGCTAGAGGTATCGTATTATCCAATTACTGGGTTGTGGAGGTCAGATAGGCAGTCGCTCCATGTAAAATACTGGTATTCAGCTGCATTCGGTTAGACTGGGAGCCGACCCCAACATAGTTGGGAAAGGCTAGGCAGATGATGATGACGAGACCATTTACAGGCACTTTTGTAATGTCAGTGTCGGTCTGATAGTCAGAAAGTTGAAGCTAGTTGCTAGACCTTATTATAGATCATATCAGCTTATGGCTGCTCGTCCACTGCTGTGGCTCCGGAACGTGAAGGGCAACAGAAGGAACAGGGTGTTTTTTTAGTCTGTAAAAGTCTGACAGTCCCAGGGCGGAAGGAGTCATTTGATGATTTTTACCACTTAAAAAAAAGGGCCTCCCCCAAAAAGCGCCAGCCATCCCCGTCGCGGGTAGACCGCATCCATCTGCTGCCCGCCTCCCTTCTTTAAATCATAATAATATTGTTGGGAAAAGGCTATACAAATAAAGTTGCTATAGAAAAACCGCAAGATTTCCCTGAAACAAGCAAACAAAGCATTGAATAATTTTTTCAGTATAATTTTAATTACTTGCGTTTCTAAGAACTGCTGCTAGTTGCTTCATATAATTAGTTTGGCAAGCTCGCCGGGTGAGGTTGCGACCAATCGCTGACCAGCTTAGTACTTTGTGAGTCGCGTGCGCACCTAAGGGTTCGGCCATTAATCACGTGAGGCTTGAAGGGGGGCGGGTCAGAAAAAATCACGAGAAATTACGGGTGTTATAAGTAATTCCGTTTATTATTTTTTTTCGATGAACGGCTCTCAATTTTCCACAAATTAGGTTATAATTGTACATACATACTACATAAACTCACGCCTTTTTCCCATGGGGGTAGGCAGAAACTACAGAACGCCACCTGCTCGATCCTTACATACTCCTTTCGCCTCATCTACGTTCATACATCTCGTCATACAAGCACGCCGGTTACGAGTACTCCGCACCTGACCTTTCTGAAGGACCTCACCAATAAGGTCAGTGTAGGTCTTCCTAGGGCGACCCCTCCCGGCGTTGCCACTCACCTCTGCCATATAAATACCTTTTGTCAATCGTCTTTCACTCATCCTCTCAACATGACCGAACCATCTAAGCATACACTTTTCTATCTTTGTCACTACATCTTCTTTTAATCAAAAATAATTGTAAAATAATTGTACACTCCGCTAGTAAATTATATGTCAATGTCCGTGCCCTTTACCAGGTCAACGGTTCACCTCGTAGGGGGGGCCTTCCGGTACGTGTTCAGCTGGATGAGAGTACCGGTCATTTAGTCTGTCTTTAGGTGTGTAAAGCAGTGGACGTCGTCCGGCTGATATGATGATAATGTATTAAAAGATAACTTAAAATTAATGTAGGTATTTACCAAAACATACAAGTGACGGTGCAAGGGGGCTAATAGTCTAAAACCTCAACACGTATCACGAGGAGGGGGAGTCAAAATATGCAAAAATAAAACGTGATTAATGGATGACTCCTAAGTGATGATGGTATTACGTCACGCACACAGATGAATAATCGTGTGTTTGTGTGGGTGTAGGTTAGACAATACAGGTGTACACGTCAGAAGTTATACTTTGCAAAAAAACTGTCCATGTGTGAGTCGGACTCGTAAATGAAGGGTGCCATAGAATACGCCTAAAAAACACGTTTCTTGTGAGTAATTTTTAAGTTTACTTTACATAACAACATAACATCACGCCTGTAATCCCCGAAGGGTTAGGCAGAGGTGTACCCATTAGTACACCCACATTTCGTCAGTTATGTTTTTAGTCCCATGTAATAGGCCTATTGCCATCAACCGGGCACATATCCAGACTCCGAGGCTGCTACAGAGAAATTCCTGATGGAAAAACCCAATAACACTTTGCCCGACCTGGGAATCGAACCCAAGACCTCATGCACAGCAGGGTACACCTCTGCCTAACCCTTCGGGTATTACAGGCGTGATGTTATGTTAAATCATTTAAATTTGAACTTTAACACCCTGTATATTACTGTAAAAACTCGTACTTCTGTCATTACTTTACCACTAAGCAACAAGTTCGAGTGACTCTGATTGGCTACTGTATTTATGCGCGTGCGCCGCACAGACAGCGCGGCGTCGTCAGCGCATTTAAATGTTACATGTATCTTTTTTAGCATTTTTCCTCGTTATCTTTATAATTATCTTTTCTAAGATATGTGAAGGACGTTAGTTATTGCTTTTTGAGTCACTGACAGATGTTGATGTGACCATATGTGGTGGTGTGACCATTTCCAAGGTCATTGGTTATGAGTACTTAGCGAGGAACAACATAACAAATGTGCCCGGTTGATGGCAATAAGTTCGCCCCCTTTTACATGGGACTTGAACATAACTGGCGAAATGTGAGTGTACTACGCCTGTAATCCCCGAAGAGTTAGGCAAAGGTGTACCAATTAGTACACTCACATCGCCAGTTATGTTTTTAGTCCCATGTAATAGGGGGCGAGCCTATTGCCAACAGCCGGGCACAAATCCAGACTCCGAGGCTGCTACTGAGAAATTCCTGATGGAAAAACCCAATAACACTTTGCCCGACTTGGGAATCGAACCCAAGACCTCATGCACAGCAGTCGCGCTTGCGACCACGAGACCAACGAGGCAGTCGTCTTTAACTCATTAGTCAGATTAAGTGTCTTATGTCTTTGATAGCATCAACTAAAGTGCAAGAACCACCGGCCATCAGTCTCTGCTGATAAGATCTCCCCACAGCCGCCAACTAGTCTGCCAAGTGGGGGGTAATGACCTCATCAAGGTCTTTTAATAGAGGCCTATGGTACGTAGGCGAATCATATGTCATTAAATTAAAAGTACGTTTTTGACGATCGCGACCTTGCTTCTCTGGTTTCGGATATCACAATTATATCATAACATCATGTCAAGAACAGGGTATTATTTTTCTGATTTTAGCCACTTCGATTACATAAACTTACGCCTTTTTCCCATGTGGGTAGGCAGAAACCACAGAACGCCACCTGCTACGATCCTTACATACTCTTTTCGCCTCATCCACGTTCATACTGCTCGTTAGGAGTACTCCGCACCTGACCTTTCAGAAGAACCTCACCAATAAGGTCTGTGTAGGTCTTCCTAGGGCGACCCCTTGCGTTGCCACTCACCTCTGCCATATAAATACCTTTTGTTAATCGTCTTTCACTCATCCTCTCAACATGACCGAAACATCTAAGCATACCCTTTTCTTTCTTTGTCACTACATCCTCTTTTAATTTGAATTATTTAGGCGTTAGAATTAGAATACAGATAAATGATTAGTGTTTCATGATAAAGTTTCTAAATAAAACCTAATTTGTGATGCACGAGATTAAGGTGTGAGCTCATAAATATTCAACAATTAAAATCGTGTAGTAACAAGAGATAATTCAACCTTTAATAGCTGTAAAAACGAAAAACACGCTCGTTATTATTAAAACTCACGCATAGGTCATAATAATGTGCTGCAATAATTAACTTAAATTGAGCTAAATAACAATTAATGGAGCTATAATTCACGGACCGACAAAGTTTAATAGTATAGAGACTAGATGATAACTTATTTTCGCTGTATCTCTCTCCTACCCCTTTTGCTGTGCCCTACAGGGTACATACATAACATCACGCCTGAAATCCTCGAAGGGTTAGGCAGTGGTGTATCCATTAGTACACCCACATTTCGCCAGTTATGTTTAAGTCCCATGTAATAGGGGGCGAGCCTATTGCCATCACAAATCCAGACACCGAGGCTGCTACTGAGAAATTCCTGGTGGAAAAACCTAATAACACTTTGCTCGACCTGGGAATCGAACCCAAGACCTCATGCTCAGCAGTCGCGCTTTGCGACACTAGATCAACGAGGCAGGCAAAGGTACATAATGATCTCAATTATAAAGTTACCACATAAGAAAAGAAAGGAGTGGAAAGCAATTAAGGTATTGAGTTAATCTGCCTAGCCTTTTCCCAATTGTTGGGGTCGGCTTCCAGTCTAACCGGATTCAACTTAATACCAGTATTTTACACGGAGCGACTGCCTATCTGACCTCCACAACCCAGTAACTCGGTACTACGATAGCTACCCCTTGGTAAGACTGGTTATCAGACTATTCGGGCTTCTGACGATCCATAACGTCTGTCATAAATCTACGTATGGCAGCTGGGAACAACGGTTTAACGTGCTTTCTGGGGCACGATGGAGACTCGGTGTGTATGGACATACCTGAACGAAATGTGGGTGTTACTAATAGGTACACACAATTCATATGTACTTTCTAAAGTTTATCTTAGACATTACTGACATTCCGTGCCTCGGAAAGCACGTTAAGCCGTTGGTCCCGGCTGTCATACGTGGATCTTTGACAGTCGTTACGAATCGTCAGAAGCTTGAGAGTCTGACAACCAGTCTTACCTAGGGGTATCGTGTTACCCAGTTACTGGGTTGTGGAGGTCAGATAGGCAGTCGCTCCATGTAGAATACTGGTATTCAGCTGCATCTGGTGAGACTGGAAGCCGACCCCAACATAGTTGGGAAAAGGCTAGGCAGATGATGATGATGATTAATAGGTACACACCGCTCAATCACGCGAACCGAAAAAGACGAGGGGAGATTTTTCACACCGAAAATAAGTCAACTCCCGGTAAACATTTTTGCTCTATGGAACTTAAATTGATGGTCAGTATGCGTAGTTAACAGCTATATAATGCGTCTTTACACCCCCCACCTCCCCCTCACATCAGTCTGGTGTCGAAATCCCCACGTCATGATTCTGCGTACGGTTGGATTTATCCGAAATGTGCGCGTGAGTCAAGTCCACGACGCAACATCTGATCGCACCTGAGATGGCTGGCTGCCATGTAACGTGCCAGAACCAGCATTACTGGCATACGTGGCTATCTTCACACCCACTTGTCACGTGAGGTCGGCAGGGGATTAAGTACGACTTTACTTTGATAAATTGCAATACTAGATTATAATCCTGTTATTTCTTTTTTTTTTTCTTCTGTCTACGTCGTTGGACTTGTAGTGGTAAAGCGTGACTGCTGAGCATGAGGTCTTGGGTTCGACTTCAAAGGTCGGGCAGTGTTATTGGGTTTTTCATCAGGAAATTCTCAGTAGCAGCCTCGGAGTCTGGATTTGTACCCGGTTGATGGCAATAGACTCGCCCCCTATTACATGGGACTTAAACATAACTGGCGAAATATAGGTGTACTAGCGGGTACACATCTGCCTAATCCATCTGGAATTACAGGCGTATGATGTTAAAACTAAAAAAAAATGAAGTTTAAAATTAAAGTGGGGCCCAATTTTTTGATGTATTGTCAAATATTGCGCTGATACGGAGCCCTTCGTATGCGCGACCGATTCGCATTTAGCCGTGTTCTGTAAATATTTTCAATTCGTATTAAGGGTCGCGTTGATACCGGAAGCGCAAATAAGACATTATATCCGATAGTAAATTTTTTACGATGCCGTTTCAAGGTTGCGTTTACAACCCCGTATGGAAATTGATCGTCAAGGTTGCCCATTATATTCGACTCGTAAACTTCCCCTGCTTTAACGTATATAAGGAGCATTTAAGTAGTTTATTTGTTACCGTTCTGTTATGACAAGTGGATGAATGAAATCTGCCAGGGTTTGAGCGAATATGCCAAGGGAAACGGTGACTCTGCTGAAGAAGCAGCGAATGCTTGTTTTTTTTTTTTGGACAAGCCCGCCACACTGTTCCCTCCCACTGCAACTCCGGAAAGACTGAATCAACAGTGGAGGCCACCAGAAAAGCGCCGAGGCAATGAAGCTCGACGAGTCCCAGAGAAACGATTAACTGTCTTGGGTCTCGCAACGAAATTAATCAAAAAAGAATAGCGGAGGAGTAAGAAAAAATATAATTTCCATTTCCCTCCAAACAGGAGACAGAATAGAACTTGGCGAATGCTTGTGCGTATCCCCCAATCCCGGTCATAGGCAGATGTGGAACACTGCGTGGTTTTATCCGGTAAGAGTCCGGCCTGTCGCGCCGTCATCCCCGCAACGGAGGAGGTCCATGAGAATTTCCAACGCTACAAAAATAAAAATAAGCTGCGAATTTGGACTTAGTCTCATGGAAGGCTGATCCATAGGGCTATCATATCTTTTTTTATGGATGGGATATCATCAAATGACTTATTCTTCCGCTCTGGACGTAGCGGAAGGGAGTGTCAGACTCTTACTGGCTAAAACTGACCCATGTTCCTTCTGATTCCCTTTACATTCCAGAGCCGCGGTGACTTATTAGACCAAAATTCGTCACCCTGGCAGACTGAGTCTTCTGTTTATTTTTTTAAGGATGGGGAAATCATCAAATGATTTCTTCTCTGTGCGGAGCGGATGGAAGTGTCAGACTCTAACTGACTAAAACCCATCCGTGTTCCTCCTAATGCCCTTTGTGTTCGGCCGCGGTGACTCTTTCAACCAAAATCCGTCAACCCTGACAGTTAGAGTCATCTTTTAACACATGAAAAACATGATTTTCCACATCTGCTTGATTATAGAAGTGTTGATACCCCATAATTCATGTTTTAATACGAGACTTTTGGAGTTGGTCCAAATTCTCGGTAACTGGCCTCTCAAGGAACGATTGTAGGGGAATTATGACTGTTCCGTGGCACCTTGGCACTTGGGAAGGTAAATTTTACAATCGAATACATTTTATGACTGGCTATAGCTTGTGTGCGCGACTTTGTTCGCGTAAAATTCGGGTTTTTTTTATGGGGTGTTGATGTTTCTTTGTCCGGGCTCTTTTTATATATTAACGAATTACCCAGTTACTGGGTTGTGGAGGTCTGATAGGCAGTCGCTCCATGTAAAATACTGGTACTCAGCTGCATCCGGTTAGACTGGATGCCGACCCCAACATAGTTGGGAAAAGGCTAGGCAGATGATGATGGTCGGGCTCTTCCTAAACGTGCAACTGCTGAGCATGAGTTTGGGTTTGATTTTCAGGTCGGGCTAAGTGTTATTGGGTTTTAGGGTTGTTTGACTGATATGATGATGATGCTTATTGACTGCCTCGTTGGTCTAGTGGTCGCAAAGCGCAACTGCTGATCATGAGGTCTTGGGTTCGATTTCTTAAGTCGAGCAAAGTGCTATTGGGTTTTTCATCAGGAATTTCTCAGCAGCAGCCTCGGAGTCTGGATTTGTACCCGGTTGATGGTAACAGGCTCGCGTCCTATTACATGGGACTTAGACATTGGGTGTACTAATGGGTGTGCACCTCTGCTTCACCCTTCGGAGATTACAGGCGTGATGATATGTAAATAATAATTGTGTATCTACTCTGTGACCCATACACGAGCAACCCACCTACCCCCTACTAAATTACAGCTGAACTTGACACCGCTCAAGGTCGCCACGATGAGGTCACTCAAGCGGAAGCCCTCGAAAGCTATTCACGATTCGTTGTGTAGTTTTCTTTACACCAAATTGTGTGATGAGTTAGCACTTTCGCGCAACTTCGGTCGCGTTGATTTTCTCTGTATTTCGACTTTTAATTCTATTCATAACATCACGCCTGTAATCCCCGAAGGGTTAGGCAGAGGTGTACCCATTAGTAAACCCGCATTTCGCCAGTTATTTTAGTCCCATGTAACAGGGGGCGAGCCCATAATTAATTCAAAAAAAAAAAAAAAAGTTAAATTGAATGAACTTAAATAATGTACTTAACTTGGTATTAAACCATTCTTATCATTCGTTCCTTACGCAAAATCGTTCACTACCCCAACACTATTAGTTGTGGTATGGTAACATTATTTTTCTTTGAACTGTCAAGTTACATGCATACTTTTTCCCATGGGGGTAGGCAGATAGAACGCCACCTGCTACGATCCTTACATACTCCTTCCGCTTCATCTACGTTCATACATCTCGTCATATATGCACGTAATAAATAATTAAGTTACTGAATAGAATTAAAATCAAAATAAAATATAGACCGATTTCGGTCACGGCACTCACGGCGGTCAATCTCATTAGAGATTAGCCAAGTACGCAGGAGATTTTATAGTGCACAAGTGTGTGCGCAAACACAGGTGCACTCCCTCTTCCCTCACTCTCATAGTGCGATAGGAAGGCTAAACTAACTTTTTAGACCTTCTTGACTCTTTATCGTGTGTGCAGTAAGGTCTTACGACCCCACACCCTAGTGTCAGAGTTTCTAAACCGTCTCAAGGGCCTCTGACATGGTTTGAGTGGAACGGTAAGTCCAGGTTTCCTCACGATGTTTTTCCTTCACCGATGCCAGTGATGTCCAAGATAAACTTTTAGAAAGTACATATGAATTGCCTTGCATTGACTGCCTCGTTGGTCTAGTGGTCGCAAGCGCGACTGCTGTGCATGAGGTCTTGGGTTCGATTCCCAGGTCGGGCAAAGTGTTATTGGGGTTTTCCATCAAGAATTTCTCAGTAGCAGCCTCGGAGTCTGGATTTGTGCCCGGTTGATGGCAATAAGCTCGCCCCCTATTACATGGGACTAAAAACATAACTGGCGAAATGTGGGTGTACTAATGGGTACACCTCTGCCTAACCCTTCGGGGATTACAGGCGTGATGTTATGTTATATGAATTGAAAAATTCACATTGATACTTGCCCGTATATAGACCTATGTATTCTACTTATGAGTAGGGAGTTTCATTAAAATCGATTCATTCATTTCGTAGAATAAGGACTTGGAAGGTTTGTATCAAACGCCGTACCGTACGCCATAAACGCTCTTGAGTGTCTACCTTCGCCCGTCATACGTTTGATGCTTGATTTGCATGAAAGTGTCACGGTAATATTATAATACAGTACTCCAACTTCATACAAACGGACGAAACGCGAGCTATACCTACGCGCCTCGATTTCGGGGTGCGCTCGCGGCGCAGACAGTCACGGCTGTACCGCAGTGTTGAACGGACGGTTTGTTGTTTTTTTTAACAATAACCGCGTGATTTTTTCTCTAAAAATCAGTTAATATGACGAGTAGACATGTTTTTTAATTAATTCTACCAATCAAAAAACAACACGCATTTTTATTGAACACTTCCTATACAATATACAAAGTATTTCATTTATTTATATAAAAAAAAATATTTACAATCACAAAACTAAATAGAAACAGAAAGTAGGCAAATGTAATTAAAATGCTGGAGACGGACAGCCCTAACGCATGTTTACGTACCGCGCGGCTGTAGGCATTTTTTTCTATCATGCGGCCGAGTTACACTACTGTATTATAATATTGCCGTGGCAGTGTCAAGCCACCCCTGCAATTCATGACCTCGACACTGACGCACGAGGTCACGACTCGCGGTGAAGTCATAGTATATGTTGATACTTTATTGAGGCGCGTTCATAAATTCATAATGTATTTTTTGGAAATTTGTATTAAAGGTGACTGTGCTTTTAATTGTAATTGGGTTATTTTTAACACGGGACCCAAATTCTTATGATTAAATAAAAAAATGGTCTGTTTAAAATTTCACTATAACAGCATTTTACTTTTTTTTGAAACACCACACTCCAAAACGCAAATTATTAACGTAGCTCAAACAGCTGCAAAACTTAAATGGGACTGGGCGGGCCATGTCTGTCGGATGCCGTCGGACGCTAAGCGATGGGCCCGCATATCACAAGAGTGGAGCCCTGACACGGTAAGACGGGGTCGTGGCAGACCGAGGAGGAGATGGCGGGACGCCTTGGATGGCTTCCTCAGGAACTGGCGAGAAGAGGCACAACACTGAGGAAAGTGGAAGGAATGGGGGGAGGCCTTTGCCCAGGAGTGGGACAGTAACGGCTAACAAAAGAAAAAAAAAAATTGTCGTTAATGAATGTTCACACGGTATTTACATGCAGTTACAAAATAATAATTTTATTTATCTCCGAAACGGCTTGACCATTTTTTCGGTTCTCCGTGCTTCGGAAAGCACGTTAAGCGGTTTGTCCCGGCTGACATACATGGATCTTTGACAGTCGTTACGGGTAGTCGGAAGCTTGAAAGTCTGATAACCAGTCTTACCAATAGGTATATTATTAACCAGTTACTGGGTTGTGGAGGTCAGATAGGCAGTCGCTCCATGTAAAATATTGGTACTCAGCTGCATCTGGTTAGACTGGAAGCCGACCCCAATATAGTCGGGAAAGGCTAGGCAGATTGATTCGATATTACGCAGTATGTAGGTAGCCTTACCACAATCACAATGTATGCCGATAAAGATCTTCCACTCCGTTCGTGTTATTGACAATTATCTGCAATTGTGTTTTATCACGCTACACTCTTTGTGGAGTCAGCAGGATTGTAATTGAGTACTTAGTAACAATGTAACTTGGTCATTAGAAGAAATAATACGACAATCGAAGTAATATCGCTGTCTCTCTCCATCAAATGTCTCGCTGATGGTGGCGCGTGTGTTAGATCATGTGGATAATTTCAAGATGGTTGAGCTAAGTGGTGCTGATCCACGCGTCATGCTCGTGAACGAGTGCTGTCAGTTGGGAGTGGTCATGGCTTACATATTTATTCTTATTATTTTTGAAAGACAATTAAAAAAATGTATTTAATATAGAGGTAATATAGTTTAATATAATGGTAGAGGTGAGTGGCAACGCAGGGAGGGGTCGCCCTAGGAAGACCTACACTGACCTTATTGGTGAGGTTCTTCAGAAAGGTCAGGTGCGCAGTACTCGTAACCGGCGTGCTTGTATGACGAGATTTATAAACGTGGACGAGGCGAAAGGAGTATGTAAGGATCGTAGCAGGTGGCGTTCTGTGGTTTCTGCCTACCCCCATGGGAAAACGATGCCGGAACTACGCCGGAAATTCACTGATATGTGAGAATCAACCTTTATAGTTTCTAATGCAAATATTATGTATATATTAACAAGTAGGTAATAATAACAAACAATCGACCTACATTTTATTGTTGTTTGTACTTATTTCTGATGGTGACTAATGTACTATGCTTGGTTGTTGAGTACACTCCCGATGCTGTGATTCTCAAAGTTTTATCATTTTGTTGTTTCGCAAATAAAACCTGGCCTTATTTAAATGAATAAGTAATTGTAATCGTAATCGGCGTGCTTGTATGACGAGATGTATGAACGTAGACGAGGCGTAAGGATCATAGCAGGTGGCGTTCTGTGGTTTCTGCCTACCCCCAATGGGAAAAAGGCGTGAGTTTGTGTATGTAATATTAAAGTGTCTGTTTATTAAATAACAGCTTTTCAAGCAGCATCAAGCAATTTCTTTGGCTTAAATAAATTTATAACATAACATCACGCCTGTAATCCCCGAAGGGTTAGGGAGAAGTGTACCCATTAGTACACCCACATTTAACAGTTATGTTTTTTAAATCCCAAGTATTAGGGGGCGGGTCTATTAGGTACATCAACTGGGCAAAAATCCAGACTACGAGGCTGCTACTGAGAAATTCCTGATGGAAAAATCCAATGATATATAGCCCAAACTGGGAACCGAACCCAAGGGTCATGCTCAGCAATCGCGCTTTGCAACCACAAAACCAGGCCAGTAACGGTTTTTTTTTGCATTAAACTAAAACCTGACCTACATACAATGTTCATTATTGTCCTCTGAATGAGTCATACTTTAACAAGTAGGTTTATATTCCCATTCCGATTGCATCACAGGGGCGTTATGACGTCACTCTTGAAGAAGACTATACGGATATCCGGGTTTATGTCTGATTTAACGACATCTTGAAGTGAACGATGACGTGCTGTAGAGTTTATGTGGAAAGTTTTATATTTGAAGTACTATAAGGTAGTTGATTACCATGCTTGCTCAAAGCGGATTGGGGATTTCAGTTATAGAAATTACGCCTGCCGGGGTTGCGGGACGTCTTAACAGGATACCGTGGCCCCGGAACGCAAAGGGCAACAGAAGGAACAGGGTGGCTTTTTAGTCAGTAAAAGTCAGAGACAGTCCCTTCCGCCCCACCCAGGGCGGAAGGAGACATTTGATGATATTTACCACGTAAAAAAAGACTGCTTTAAAGTTGAAATATTATCTCACGGGGACTGCCTGGTTGGTCTAGTGGTCGCTATGCGCGACTGCCGAGCATGAGGTCTTGCTTTCTACTCCTAGGTCGGAGAAGAGTCATTGGATTTTTCCATCAGGAATTTCTCAGTAGCAGCCTCGGAGTCCGGATTTGTGGTGATGACAAATTACATGGAACTTAAAAAAACATAACTGGCGAAATATGGATGTATTAATGGGTACACCTCTGCCTCACCCTTCGGGGATTACAGGCGTGATGTTAAGTTATAATAGAATAACGCAAACCTTGACAAACACTGATGTAAGCCAACTTAAGCATAAAAAATAATGACGTCATAACCTACACTGACCTACCATTCTCTGTAAAAGATCGCGTGTGTATGAATGTGTTGGAACATACTTGGAAACGTTATCTCCGTTCAATATCTTTGTTACATACTTTGGTATATTAAAGTCAAAGTCAAAATATTTATTTCAATTAGACCATTTACAGGCACTTTTGAATTGTCAAGAAGTCGGTCAGTTAGTCTGAAAGTTGAAGCTAGTTGCTTGTTCCAAAACGGAGGTAGGCCTCTATAGAGAAGAACCAGCAAGAAACTCCACGGACACTCTTTTAAATTAGGTTTTTACAAACTCGAGGTTACAATATTTTTGTTGCTTCTACGTTTGAAAACAATGAATATGAATATAAAGCAATAATAAAAAATATTAAGAAAAGAAACTGCAAGCCATGGCAGTTAGGAGATGACCGCTCTCAACTGACAGCACTCGTTCAAGAGCATGACGCATGGATCAGTACCACTTAGCTCAACCATCTTGAAGGGAGTCAAATGATCCAACACACGCGCCACCATCAGCGAGACATTTGAGTGAGCATGACAAGCTCTCAACCGCCATGCTCATTAAGTTAAAACACATAGTAACTCAATAAATAAAAGGCTTAATGTTACACATCTTTATTAAATTGTACAAGACTAAGGTTTTCAGTGTACTTAAGTTTATCTTGGACATCACTGACATCGGTGAAGGAAAACATCGTGAGGAAACCTGGACTACTGTTCCACTCAACCATGTCAGAGGCCCTTGAGGCGGTTTAGAAACATCTGACACTAGGGCGTGTGGGGTCGTAAGACCTTACTGCACACACGATAAAGAGGAAATTAATAAAATCATAATCTGTTTGTCCTCAGTGCCGTCGACGACGAAATCGCAGATTGCCGCTGAGTACCTGGAGGCGTGCAGACGACACAACACAGCATGCATCGATTCTGTGCTGGAGCAGATACGGGTATGAACACATGTCTTAACCCTTTACACAGTCCCAATTACTCCACTACAACGAAGCGAGGAGGGTTATGACTTGGACCGGTATGTATGTATCAACTTATATCCATCATCAGCTGAACATCAACTCATCATTAACTCATTAATTCTCTCATAACTCTTAAACTGCCTATCTACACTTCTACTTCTAATAATAAGAGGAAAGATTTGTATTTTTGTGTGTGAGGGTGTATTTATTTTAAGTACCATGCGAGGACCTGATACACAAGGCATTTCCGAGGACCTTTTCAAACCGAGGACTTTTTTGGACGTCCTCGGATTGACTTGACCATTGCATCGTACTCAGCGTTCGATTTTGAGCCTTCCTGTATACTTAATAAGGAAAAGTCAAACCTCGGTTTGGTCACGGAAATTCTTGCATTAACCCCGACAGGGTGTGTGTGTATGTTTGCAATGAATAAACTCAAAAACCACTGTGCCGATTTTACCAATTTTTTCACCATTAGATAGCTACATTCACGTAACATAGGCTATATTATATTTTCAAAAAAGTTAGGAATCCGTAAGGAAACCCACGCGAACGAAGACGAGGGGAGAGTGCTAGTCTTATTATAATCTTAATTTATGTATTTGTAATAATTTAATGTGTCACCAATGACAGCCAGACGGGCGGGCAACAGAGTCTTGTAATAGGGTTCTGTGTGGTACTTCTTTTATTTAAAGGTGGTAAAAATCATCAAATGACTCCTTCCGCCCTGGGCGGGGCGGAAGGGACTGTCAGACTTTTACTGACTAAAAAACCACCCTGTTCCTTCTGTTGCCCTTTACGTTCCGGGGCCACGGTGTCCTGTTAAGACGTCCCGTAACCCCGGCAGGGTGTGGTACCCATGAGTTCAGAACATGAAATAAAACATGATTTGACTTTCATTTCCAGGAGTTACCAGACAGTACGATCGGCGGCGCCGCCCGCGCACCCCGGCTCACGCTGGCCGAGTGCTCGCTGTCAGGGCCCGCGCCAGCCGACGCACTGGAGGCGGTCATGCGGAAAGTGCAGTTCAGGAGACTCGAGATAGAACATGCCATGATAGATGACGAAGGAGCGGTGAGTGGAACGTTCGGCAGGGTTCGGATGTTTTCGGAGACCCTCGGGGAATTTTCGGCACTTCTTATTTTCTTGTCGGTTGACTCAAATTTTGTCCGACCAATATAGAGCAACCTGTACAGCTCTATCATTGGCCTGGATTGTGCAAGTGGTTGTGCACGACGGGCAGCTGAAGAGGTGACGCATGTCCTGTGATGGTGCTCCTCACTGGCACTCCGTTTGGGATGGGTGAAGAGCCCCATTTGGCTAGATTAGTTTTAAAAGTGCCTTTTAATGTTATAATTGAAATAAATCATTTGACTTTGACTTTGACTAAAGGAAGAGGCTCCACTCCAATTTCCAAAATTAAATATATCGTGTGATGTATTATTTGAAAGGGGCTTTTTGTAACGATTTCACATATTATCGACGATATTGCAGTAAAAAACAAAATTTGTGTATTTATTTTTTTTACAAAAAAGACAACCGCCTTTATAAACTACATAACATAACATAACATAACATCACGCCTGAAATCCCCGAAGGGTTAGGCAGAGGTGTACCCATTAGTACACCCATATCTCGCTAGTTATGTTTTTAGTCCCATGTAATAAGGTGGCGAGCCTATTGCCATCAACCGGGCACAAATCCAGACTCCGAGGCTGCTACTGAGAAATTCCTGTTGGGAAAACCCAGTAACACTTTACCCGACCTGGGAATCGAACCCAAGACCTCATGCACAGCAGTCGCGCTTGTGACCACTAGACCAACGAGGCAGTTATAAACTACAAAATAAAAAATAACTTTAGTTTTCGAAGTCGTCGGATTTTTTGTTTGTTGTTATATACTGCCATCGACTTCCAAAACTAAACTTGTTTTTGTAGTTTTCGAAGGCTGTTGTCATTTTTATTTTCAATAAAGTTTTTACAAAATTCTGGTCACTTAGCTCTTGTCATACATTACTATCAGAATCTAAAATTGCCTTTTTTATGTTTCAGGAGGCGATATTCGACATGATAGAGTACTATGAGAGCGCGACAGTGCTGTCTATCGCTGGACCACGCCAGTTCGGCATCAGGGGCTGGCAGGCTGCCTCGAGAATGATAAAAAAGGTAAACTTTTAATAATCAATCTGCCTAGTCTTATCCCGACTATGTTGGGGTCGGCTTCCTTTGAGGTGTCGTAATGGACTAGCGGTTAAGGCGCCCGCCTCTCATGCATGAGGTTATGAGTTCCAATCTGGGCAAGTACCAATGTGACTTTTTCAATTTATAATTTTGTACTTTCTAAAATTTATATTAGACATTACTGACATCATTCCGTGCCTCGGAATGCACGTTAAGCCGTTGGTCCCGCCTGTCATTCGTGGATCTTTGACAGTCGTTACGAGTCGTCAGAAGCTTGAAAGTCTGACAACCAGTCTTACCTAGTTACTGGGTTGTGGAGGTCAGATAGGCAGTCGCTCCATGTAAAATACTGGTATTCAGCTGCATCCGGTTAGACTGGAAGCCGACCCCAACATAGTTGAGAAAAGGCTAGGCAGATGATGATGATGATGTTGGGGTCGGTATTCAGTCTAGCTGGATGCAGCTGAATACCAGCGACTGACGTGATTCCACTGAAGATTTTGAATGGCAATAGTGAATTGTGCTGTTATTTTTTTTTGTGAAAGAACTGTCACTTCCGGCTGCCCCCATGATCCCTCTAACCCCTATGACGACCATTTTTTTAATCTACATCGTACATAATTATAATAAATCCATACTAATATTATAAATGCGAAAGTGTGTCTGTCTGTCTGTTACCTCTTCACGCTTAAACCGCTAAATCGATCTTGATGAAATTTAGCATGGAGATAGTTTAAGACCCGGGGAAGGACATAGAATAGTTTTTATCCCGGAAATCACCCCCTAAGGCGGTGAAAAGGGGAGTGGAAGTGTGTATGCAAGCATATGAGTATATGAGCCTGAGCCTGTCAAGACCTTGATTATGGGACCTGACTTAAGAGCTGGATCTGGCCTGGTTTACACTTGATATACTAAGAGGTATCATTCTGATTTCAGAGCGCAGACCTGTCGGAGCTGGAGGTGATGGACGCACCGCTGGAGGCGTCGCACGCGCCCGTGCTGGCGCGCTCGCTGAGAGCGCACACGTGTACCCTGAGAGCTCTGTGTCTGCAGCGAGTCAGCTTGTGCGGGGAGCCTTTGATGTGTTTAGGCAAGATTTTGAGCGTTCCGTACTGTTTATGGTCGATTTGAAATTGAAGAAAGTAAGAGCTGTGTAAACAAAAAAAAAACAGCTAAAAAAATTTTGGACATACTAAGCCCATAATATTATTAGTAGACCGACTTGAAAAACTATGTTAGGTATATTTAGTAATACCAGCCTATTACTGTCCCACTGCAGGGCAAAGGCCTCTTCTCATACAGAGAAGGCACGAGCATTGATCACCACGCTTGCTCAAGGCGGATTGGCGATTACAGACTTATATTAATTAAGTCCAGGTTTCCTTCACCGACGTCAATGATGTCCAAGATAAACTGAAAAAGTTGTAAAAGTCACATTGCTTCTTTCCCAGATTCGAACCCACAACCCTAATGCATTAGAGGCGGGCGGTTTAACCACTGGGCCGAGATTAATTGAAATAAACGCTTGATTTTGACTTGGATGTTGTTGTTACACACTTGGCGAAATGTGGGTGTGTTAATGGGTACACCTCTGCCTAACCCTTCGGGGATTACAAGCGTGATGTTATCTTATGTGATTGTTGTGTTCCTGTCCACAGTGATAGCTCTGAAGTCGAACAGCTCGATCCGCGAGCTGCGGCTGTGCGACAACAGGCTGTCCGTGTCAGACGCGGCGCAGCTCGCCTCGCTGCTGCGCTACAACTCGCGCATACAGCTGCTCGACCTCTCCAATAATATGATACAGGTGATGTCATACTTACATTTTTGCTAGCCTGAGAGAGAACTAGCGAGGTATTCTCAAAACAGCAACAGATTCGCAAAAGGACTAGTTCTCAAATGTCAAATTCTCTAAAAGCCTAATTCTCGGTATAGCCAATTATTTAAAAGCCTAATTCGCTGAATGGCTAATTCTCTAAATGGCTTAAAATTATCAAAAGGCTTTTTTTTTTAAGGTGGTAAAAATCGTCAAATGACAGTCCCTTCCGCCCCACCCAGGGCGGAAGGAGTTCCGCCCTGGGTGGGGCAGAAGGGACTGTCAGACTTTTACTGACTAAAAAACCACCCTGTTCCTCCTGTTGCCCTTTACGTTCCGGGGCCACGGTATCCTGTTCAGACGTCCCGTAGCCCCCCGGCAGGCGATGGCCCCGATGCCCCGTCACATAGCTAATTCTCTAAATGGCTAATTATCAAAATGGCACATTTTCCACAATTGGGAGTATTCTTATAAATACCAGATTTCTTAGTATAATAATTATACTCGTATGTATTTGTTTAATCAGTTAGTTAAAATTGTAAAAAATTATAATGCATAGGAATAAAAATACTTAAAATTGGCTTGACACTGACACTGACGCCACTAGATAGAATTATTGTAAGGCGGTGTGTAAAGATGGTCACCCATCCACGGACCAGCCCCGGCAAGTGTAGCTTAACCTGAGGGATCGACCCGTGTGGCTGTTATTAGCCACGAGCCCCTTATACTGTGATAATAATTTGTGTATGTCTTTGCGTTTTGTTGACTGCAGTTATATTAAAAGCCTGATGTTGATTCTGCAGGACGCGGGCACGGCTCACCTGGCGGACGCGCTGGCGGAGCAGGCGTCGCAGTCGCCCCCCTCCGCGGCCGCCTCGCCACTTTCGCCGCACCGCTGCCAAGGTACATCCAGTGTCATCTGTGTCATCTCCTGTCTAGCCTGACATTAACTGTGTCTGGGGTCGGCTTCCAGTCTTAGTGAAGTCCATTGACTGAATGGGGGGCGGGTATTCAGAAATATTACAAGGGTGTAGGGACGGTTTTGGGAGAAATCATCAAAAAATATTTTTTCAGTAATTCACCTGTATTTTAAGATGATACTTAAAATTATTATAAGATACTTACAATACACGTGGTTTGGAGGTCTAAAACCTCTCCATACATCGCCAGGAAGGAGTTAAAAAGTTGCTGAAAACGTGACGTTAATCTAAATCTAAACAAAATGCGTTTGAGAGATATGGTCAAATTAGCATATCGTTGGCGCGGCCCCATTAAAAGGTCGGTGACGCGTTCACATTAGCATGTTGGGGACACGGTACAGTTGGCATGTTGGTGACGCGGTCAAATTAGCAGGCTGGTGACGCAAACGCATGTCGGTGACGCGATCCCATAAGTTTTGCTCCTACCAAAAATCGCTTAACGCTGCTAAGAAGTTTTTTTTCTCTTAAAAATTTACAAAAATAAATGATTAATGTTTTCCCTTGTGTTTCCAGTGGGTGGTCACGAAGCTCGAGGATTGGCCTTCTTAGTGCTGTGGAACAATCAGCTCACGAGGAACTGCGCGCCGTACCTCAGTAAAGCGTTGGTGAGTACTGTAACCATTTCGGTACAGATAAACTACGATAACATGACGAGCTCCTCTACAAATTCAAAACGTTTGAAAGTAGTTACAAGACTTACAACGCATGTGTGCGTACTGAGATGGCTCTCGAAACATAAATAAATCAGCGATTTGTTGCTCGAGTAGCCGTGTCATTGATTACTCGTTATTATTAGTATGGTGATGTACTGACGTACTTCATAAATATGACACGTGCAATATCTTGCGTGGTCAGCTAGTTATGATTAGTTGATCAACAAATCTGCCGGCCTGCTACCGAAGGCAACTACATATACTACGGCCGACGTATCTTGGCGGGCTGAAGATAGCTGTTTGTCTGCGCAATGGATCTTATAGAAACGAAATTGTTTACTGCGCAGCAATCGACTAATTTCAGAGCCGTCAAGACATGTCGGTCGTATTGTACAAACTCTTCCGTAGGGATGTGACTACACACATTGAAATAGGAAATGTTATAGTAGTTTATCTCTAAGAAGTGTCATTAAAATCGGGCAATTCATATCGAAAAATGAGGATTTGAAAGTTTGTATGAATTGTTTGTATGTCTCAAACACTTGGTTGTGGTGGCAGCGCTCGTCGCAGTCGCTGTGCGTGCTGAACGTGGGGCGCAACGCGCTGGGCGCCGAGGCGGCGCGCGCGCTGGCGCGGGGCGGCGCGCTGCTGTCGCTGGGGCTGCAGGCCGCGCGCCTGGCGCCCGGCGCCGCGCTCGCCGACCTCGTGCGCGACACCACGCTGCAGGTCAGAAGTGCTTTAACCCACGTTTCCATGTACACCAAGGGCTCCCAAACTTATTTTGTCTGCAGCCCACTTTGAGAATAAATTCATTTCTAGCGCCCCTATTTTTTCACCTACTTAAAAACCACCCAGTCGATGAAATTACAAATAGCTCCCCAAGCCTCTACACAACGCCCCGATTTTTTTCTGGGTCTTTTACCGCACCCCTTTATGCCTGCAACGCCCACAAGGGGGCGTTATCGCTCACTTTGGGAAAAGCTGATTTTCACAAATATCACTGATAGCTGATTTTCACGTATCGTATGAATGTCTGTTATCGTGGACGCAGACAAAGTCGCGAAATAAAAAGTAGCCTATGTCCTTCCTTGGGATTCAAAATTACTTACAACATCGGTTCAATTGTTTAGTCATGAAAACGTAACAGACAGACAGAATTACTTTCCCATTTATAATATTCGTATGGATTTAAAATCATTAATATTAATTGACGACTTGCTATCATTTTGATACTGAAACTGAAGGGAGGTCAACAAAATCCCATACAACTTTGCCCAAATATATACCTCGAGGTA
The DNA here is from genome assembly GCA_949774945.1 of Hoplodrina ambigua. NCBI lineage: Eukaryota > Metazoa > Arthropoda > Insecta > Lepidoptera > Noctuidae > Hoplodrina > Hoplodrina ambigua. Next base: position 3,979,449 of record OX458994.1, read on the forward strand.
CACGTGCACCAAATCGTAGAGAAAAAATAGAGGAATTCGAAAATAACTTTACTTTTATTCATAAATCACTTTTAACTATTTAATAAATTATCCAAATATAACCTAATAACCTGTAATACAATTAAAACAACACCAACATAACATGTCATGTGTGTGACATGTGGCAACATTGCATATACGATTGCGTTTTAATTGGTTGTCACGCAGGTTGACATTTCGTAAATGTCATTTTGTTTTGCTATTGTTGACACTTGACACATGTCATTCCGTTCGTTTATGCGTTTCGGGGTACTCGTCTGTCAACTTGACAGTTTTTTTAGGTTCTTATTTACTAGAGTGCCAAAATGGCGTGCTTTTTATTACGAATAAAAGATATTTTCTCCTTCCCCGGGCAACTACATAAATAATTTGAGAGTGCAATATTATTCAGTGTAATCTAGTGTATTTTATGCCAATAAGTGTATCTTCTGTACAAAAGTGGGCAGATACTGTTGATCTCCTTTAAAGTTTTAAAAGAAAACGGAAAATATTGCTACTATATTCCTCACGCTCTAGAATGGTGACGGTGACATTTGTCAAACTGTTGCATTGCACTCTTGAACGTTACGACGATTTACAATCATGATTGAATATTTTAACTGCACACTAATATCAGTGTCGTAAAATACGGAATCAGTAATAAGTAAGTAAATAACTAGTAAATTAAATAATGTCACTGTCATGATAATTATTGTCATTTGTCACCCGGTGCGGGTGACAAATGACAATCATAGAATGTATGGAATATAAATGTTATTTTTTTTAATAGAAATATATTGATAGTCGGTAATAGTAGTACGGCAAGTATAATTTAAACCAGTTTTCAAAACTAGTAAACATGCCTATTCCAGAGGCTAGATCTACGTGAGAACCGCCTGGGCAGCGCCGGTCTACAAGCTATCCTTGCAGCCATGAAGGATAACAGCACCCTCACACAGATCGACCTGGACGAACCGCCTGCGCCCGTGAGTTACACCATTTTCATTTTTATAAGTCATAAATACTGCCTCGTTGGTCTAGTGGTCGCAAGCGCGACTGCTGTGCATGAGGTCTTGGGTTCGATTCACAGGTCGGGCAAAGTGTTATTGGGTTTTTCCATCAGGAATTTCTCAGTAGCAGCCTCGGAGTCTGGATTTGTGTCTTTGTATCTTGTGTTGGACTTAAACATAACTGGCGAAATGTGCGTGTACTAATGGGTACACCTCTGCCTAACCCTTCGGGGATTACGGGCGTGATGTTATGTTATGTGTTTTATGTGTTATAATTAAGGTGGTATGTCAATAGATTTATCACAACGCTTAAAGCGGATTGGCGATTTCGAACTACTAATATCTCGCCTGTAATCCCCGAAGTGTTAGGCAGAGTTGTATACATTAGAACACCCACATTTCGCCAGTTATGTTTAAGTACCATGTAATAGGGTACCGGGCACAAATCCAGACTCCGAGACTGCTATTGACAAATTCCTGATGGAAAAACACAATAACACTTCATTGTCCGCTACTAAAATCAAATTTGTGGAATAAATACAGTTCAACAATAGGTTGTTTCTAAAATTCGCGAACGCACGCAAACAGCACGCACTCCGCCTCCCTTGCTGTGTGTCTCTACATTCTGATTTTTTACGTATATTTTCTTTTGAATGTTTTTTGTTTTTGTTTTTGTTATTATTTGATTATGTTTATAAAGTTTCACATATGAAAATAACTTAATTAACCTCGATTTTAAAATTTGGATGATGAATGAAAAGTATCCCTGGATTTAATCAAAACTTCATAATTTTCAGGACGCAACAAACCTGACAGCGGAGGACAGTGAGACGGCACTCATACGTCGTCTCACTCGCGAGATACGAGCCATGTGTCGGAGAAACGAGCCCCCTGTGCGGCACGACGAGGAAGGAACGCATCCTGTACATAGGAAGATCAGTTTAACGTGCCACACCGCGTGTCTACTTAGAGTGAGTACATAATCATCATCATCAATCGAACGACGTACACTGCTGGACATAGGCCTACCCTAAAGATAGACATAATGACCGGTTCTGTATGAATAAATAAAAATCTTTTTAACAAAAAAGACGTTCAAAAACTACAAAATAAAAAATACTTTTTAAAAAATATTTTTATTTTTCACTTAACTCGTTGACTGCGGGAAAACACACACGTTGTGTTTTGACTAAAAAACGCAAGTGCGGCGCTCACACAAACGTGTGTGTTTTTCTATGGCGAACACGCGAACATTGGTAGCTAGCCGCACTGGCGTTTGGCGCAGCAAATGTTCGTCCGCAGTCAAAGGGTTAACATAACATCATGCCTGTAATCCCCGAAGGGTTAGGCAGAGGTGTACCCATCAGTACGCCCACATTTCGCCAGTTATGTTTTAGTCCCATGTAATAGAGAGCCTATTGCCATCAACCGGGCATAAATTCAGACTCCGAGGCTGCTACTGAGAAATTTCTGATGGAAAAACCCAATAACACTTTGCCCGACTTGGGAATCGAACCCAAGACCACACCCACCTAACCTATGACCTATTTTTCACTTGTTAGCGCAATATTACTTATCACATATTATTTTGCTATTCAGCTGATATGGTTTTCTTTATCGTGTGGGCAGTAAGGTCTTACGACCCCACACACCCTAGTGTCAGTTTCTAAACCGCCTCAAGTGCCTCTGACATGGTTTGAGTGGAACAGTAAGTCCAGGTTTCCTCACGATGTTTCCTTCACCGATGCCAGTGATGTTTAAGAAAACTTTAAAAAGTACATGTATATGAATTGAAAAATTTACATTGGTACTTGCCCGGATTTTAACCCCAACCTCATGCATGAGACGCGGTTGTCTTAATCATTAGGCACACAGGAGTAGGCAAGGCACGTAACAAGAAAAAAAACGTAATTAAAATATATATTTTTTTTTAAATTTTTAACCTAATTAATTATATGAATAATTTCCCCCCCGCAGCAAGGCATGGGCCCGGGCGAGGAGGAGCGGCGCACGCGGCTGCGCTCGCCGGCGCCGTCGCCCGCGCCGTCCCCCGCGCCCTCCCCCGCGCCCTCCCCCGCCGGCAGCCCCGTGCCCGCGCCGCACCCCACCTCACGGTTTATGGTGAGATATTTTTCCTACTATTGTGGTTTGTATGTTGTGGGTATTTCGTCTAGCTATGGGTATCTAGTTTTATTTGTTTTGTTTATTTATGTAATGTCCAGTCTATTTATGTGACTATGACGGGCCTGTTGGTCTAGTGGTTAGCGGCCCTGATTGCTAAGCCGGAGGTCGTGGGTTCGATTCCCACCCAGGACAAACTTTGTGTGATGAGCATGATTGTTGGTTCTGTGTCTGGGTGTGATTTATCTATAATATGTATGTATTTATAAATTATATAAGTATGTATATCAGTTGTCTGGTTACCATAACACAAGCTCTGCTTAGCTTGGGATCAGATAGCCGTGTGTGAGTCCCAAGATATTTATTTATTTATTATTATTTAAAGAAATAAAAATAATTTACCAGCAATCACTTTTACACAACGTTACTTAGTTTAATGGATAGAATAATTTTACACCGGTTATTTACATAATTTTCAGGTGACCCGAGTGACGCCAGAACGAGATTCCTCAACGGACAGTAGCGGGTCTACCTCTGCCTCATCTTCCACACCGACCAGGCTTGCTTACTGTCCACCATCGAGATTCAAAGTAGTACAGGTATATGCACTATAAATACATTATTTCGTGTCTTAATTATTTGCTTGTTCTACGAGCTATGTGTGACCCGTTGCCAAAATATTGGCGATCCGCATAAATTTCAGTTATCTCCAAAGTTTTCGTTTTTTTAATAAGTCCCATGTAAGGGAGCGAACTTATTGCCATCTATCGAGCACTAATCTAGACTCCGAGGCTGCTACTGAGAAATTAATAATAGTTAGGTAGTTAGGATTTAATTCTTTTATATTTAATATTGCTTATGAATTTTTTTTATATGTGCATAAAGTTTTAATAAATAAATAAAGCATATTCCTTGAAACGAAGTTCCTCTATGACTTGTGTAATAACAGATATGACTGCATCCATCTTATTAATAAGTTAAGCATTGTTGTTCCGAGGACTGTTGTTCGGCGAGAGGTGTGCGCTCGTCCGCTTTTCGCAGTCACTGCCTGCCGCACTAACGCTGGTGTTCGCGCACCGTATAGCAAAAAAATTCAATTATTTATTTGGTGACTTGGATCTGTTCTCGCTGTCTGCCAATAGCTTTAGAAGCTCTTTATTAAAATGAATTAATTACTCCGATTAGCAGAATATTTAGATTAGCTTTAGTTTAATTTAAACTCTTATATATAATTATTTTTATTTTTTCTTCTTTCAAGTTTCGTTCGCATGCAAAAAAGTTTCTAAAAAATTGTATTATTTAAGATGTGGATAACGTCGTGAGCTACACATGTAAACATACTTTATAAGTTTTATTATACTAAATTAAGAAATGTGTGTAACTGTTGGTTTTCCCAAAATAAATAAATATTCTATTAATCCTTCCAGGTAATGGAACCACCACAAATTCAAGTGCACCCAGCGTCCAGTCAGCCAAGAAAATCTCCATCAAGATTCTCAGTAACGAGAAACTATGACTCGCTATATAATCCCAACCCCACACCACCGAACAGTCCCGCTCAACCAGCTATATACACTCAACTACAAAACGATGTCGTGACTCAACTCAAACACGAAGCGAGTTTAAACAAAACTGATGCTTTGACTCAAACTAAGAACGAAGTTGTCACTCAAATGAGACATGAGGGCTCAATTAAACGTGACTCAATCAGCAATGAAGGCAGTATAGTCAATCCAGGCATTACTGAAAGTCACGTGAAAAATGAGCAGAACAAAAACGAAGTACATACTCAAGTTCAAAATGAAAATACTGCAGTGAAAAGTGAACCTGTCAATACTGAAATACAGTCTAAAATTGAACATGAATCTACAGGGAAGAAGGTTATAACAGCGCAAGTGAGAAGTGAACAAATGAAACAGTCTAAAATCGAACAAAGTCCAGCTGAAAATGTTGTTTTAACAGAAAACAAACCAGTAGATGTGATAGAAGACAAAGATCTTAACGCTCAACTTGTATCTACAGACTCAATAAAGAATAATGTCACGACTCAACTCCCACACGACCTAACTCATCATAAAAACGAATCTAAACTTTTCAAAGACGAAGAAACAAATGTACCTGTAGCTCAATCTAAAACTGAGCCGACTGAAATTAAAAATGAATCTAAAAATTTAGTTAGTACTCAACTTTATAACGAACCGATTTTAGTAAAAGTTGAGCATAAGAATAAAGATAGCTCAACGAGTGCTGACATTGCTTCTAGTGCTCAATCTGATAATGAGAGTAAAGAAACAACATTAACAAAAATTGAGCCTGTAAATCAAAACAAACATAGCTCAACAGATGCTCAACTTGATAAAGAATCAACGACTCAACTCAAAAACTTACCAGTTGACGCTACGAGTTCAAATGTTGAGCCTGAAATTCAAGCAAAAACCGATACAGTGGCTCAAATCAGTACAGATTCGGATGCTCAACTTAAAAACTTGCAAGTTGAGTCTACCAGTCAGACTAATATTGATGTGAAACAAGCAAAATCTACTGTTGAGCCTTTAATTCAAGATAAGAACGGCACAACTCAACCCACCGCTGAATTACCTGTTCAAATTGAAAAAATACCAATTGAGCCTACAAGTCAAAATGTTGAGCCTCATGTGGTTCACACAAGAAATGAGACAGTTACTCAATTTTTAACAGAGCCGAAGACTCAAGCAAAACCCATTGAGTCTACAAAGAAAGATGATATACAAACTACGTGTACTACTATTGAGTCCTCAACTCTACATAAGGACAGCGGAACTGCGCTTGACCTGGCTGCTCAACTCGAGCACGTACAAGTTGAGTCAACAAGCCTGGCTGACATTGGTATCAAACAAGATATTGAGCCAATTCAAATAAAGAACGATGCAGCTACGTCAACAGAATTACCAGCTCAATCTCAAAAAACATCTATGGTTATAAATAGACTAGAAACTGACCCTGTAAATCTAACGCAGATTATAAAAACCGATACTCCACTCAAAATTGAGCTTCCAACGCCGATTGAGCCTTCAGATCAGCCGACAGATGACTCAACTCAGCTCCGAGATTTAATTGAAACTTCAAGTAAGATCAAAACATCGCCATCCCATTCGATTTTGCCAAAAACTTCAATAGCTACCATTGACGAGTTCCCTGAATGTGACGAAGCCGAATTCAGTGACTCAACACTGTCGAGCATTTCTCAATATTCTACAGATAACGCTACGAGTGATTCTAAGTCATATATTGAGCGTGATCCCTGCAAATCCAATGCTATAGTTGAGTATGCGACATGGGACTTAAAAATGTGTGTTGAGCCGAGCAAGACGATTGAAAAACCGAAAATTGAGTTCATTGACTCGAAAATCGGAACCGGAAACTTGACAGAACTGAGTAATATGCCTAAAAAGAGCGCAGAATTGAGCAAGCAGACTCAATCTGACGCTCAAACGAGAACGGACACGAATAACTTAAAAACTTTAAGTGAAAACAATGTGATAGATGTTAGTATTAAACCTACGATAGTAACAAGTGATTTGACGTACAGTGAAGTGCTTAAAAGTGATAAAAAAAACACTCTCGATAATAAAACTAACGTGTTTACAGACCAAACCGCGGAAAATGCTATGCAAACTATCGTTGAAGACTTAGGAAATATTATTAAAGAAATTAAAGTTTTAGTAAAACATAAAAGTAGTATAGGAGACAATGTACCTGTAGATAGTAGTGTAATACTAAAAAAAAACAAAAGTGAATCCAGTCTAGACAGCCCAGATCTAGAAGTTTCTAGATTAATGGAGAATAGAAGAGAAGAACGGAGTGTTTTCGATAGTAATTCTTCTCTGGAAATCTCTGGGAGTTCAATGGAGAGTCTTAACGAACAGAATAAGATGGTTCAAGAGCTAGATAGACGAAAAACTTGTATCATTCTGTCAAACGAAGGCAGTATGGAGTCTACAAGCGAAGTAACACCCGTAAACAGTGGAAATTTCCTTAATCTATCTCTCAGTTCAAATGAGAGTGTTTCACCAATATTTGGGAAGACTAAACTAATACACGATTCATTGTCCAGCTTGGAAGCCAGTGTTAGCTCTTTAGATTCTGCTAAGCAGGAGAGGGTTATGGTTACATCAGCTGATTCTGGCATAGAGTACTCCTTACAGCATCCTACGGAGAACAGAGAAGACAATTCCTCAAACGAGGGTACCTTGACAAACAATTCAAGTTTAAAAGAATCTATGAAGAAGCCAGACAATTTCCAATTAGCTGAGTCGCTGTCTTCACCGAAACGCACATCAAGTTTACTAGATGTGCCAGCATTAAAGAACAAAGGATTAGATCGTATGAGAAAGATTTCCTGGGTAGCGCCCTCTTCCAGTTTCCATATACCCCGCCCAGATGAAAAAGAAGCGAAACCATCTCATTTAGAGAAACTTCTCAGCATATTCCAACATCCAAGCAGCATATTTAGCAGAACTTTAACCAGTGATGACGAAAAAAAATCAGCATCGAACACCCCACCTAGAAAAGATTCCTCCCTTACCAGCTCATTCTGGTCTTGGGGCAGCACGATAGAGAAGGACAGAGAAGAGGACAGCTCAGAAGCGACAGACTCAACTCTTTCTGAGAGAGTCCAAGTTTCATTCGTAGACGAATCTTTTTCAAGGAAGCTAGACTCTAAGACACCTTCAACTGATACAGATAACACGTTAAGTGAATTCCAATCGTTTCCAACACAAGAGAGTGAAAGCGCAGAAGAGAAAGTTACCATAACCACCGAAGATAAAATAGTACAAAATTTAGAAGTAAGTGTAATTATAACGAAGAGAGATGTAGATAGTAGAACTGATGATCTCGTAAGAGAAGGAGAAGAGAAGGAGAAAGAGTTAGCGAGACCGAGGTCTTTTGCAGCAGTACTCAAAAGCTCCGGCTCAGAAAACTCTTTAGATAAACAGAACAGTCCTGACAACGGACAGTCTGTTGATAAGCTACCAAGCAAAGTGATTAGAGGTATCAAAGAAAATATTAGCCCTGAGAACACTCTAACATCGAGTATGACTAACACAAAAGCTCTAGCAGTAGAACTAGAGAGACAGGTCAAAAATCCTACAGCAAACGTTTGGGATAAAAATGAACCTAAAATAGAAGAAGTTAAAGTCCAAAGTGATTTAGCACCTATAGCAACAATTGAAGAAACGTTAGACGAAGACAATCCTTTACAATTAGCGTACATCGATGATTTTAAAATCGATGACAGTAGAGAAGTAGAAAAAGATACAAAAGCAGAAGATATAGATTTAGCCAAAGACGCATTGTCTTACCTGATTTATGAAAATAGAGACTTTGAAATAGGCGCCGAGAACGTAGTCAAGACGACAGCTCAGCAAGGCTCGTTAGCAGAAGAATTAAAAGAAGCAGAAATCAAAGAAATACTAGATCTATCACCAGAATTAGTCATCGATGACGGAATAGAAGACAATGTGTTCACAGCAAAAGAAATAATCGGCTTACGAACATCCCCGATCATACCCGAACGTGCGAAACTGAAAAAATCAAACTCATTAGAAGATCTATCTCAATTGTCAGACGATAAGAGTCCTAAAGCCAAAACGATCGCTTTCAAAGTACCTGAAAGCACGCCGAGAGACATACCCGAACGCAGATCGAAGCTGCGCACACGCAGTGGCTCTAGCCCGAAATCTTTACCCGAAAGTTTAAGCAAGCCGTGTCCGTTATCTAAAATGGAGTCTGTTTTAACTAAAAAGAAAAAAAGAGTTTCGTCTTTAGGTAAAATGGCGCGCGATTCTTTGCTAGCTTTGAATATGAGTGAAGATGAAATTGCTGAGTTTAGGAGATCATACAAACTAACATCTGTAGAGAGTCTAAAGTCTCTGGAATCTGTCTCTGAATCTGGAAATTCTGTCGATTCTAGATGCAGAGCTTGCTTGAGACAGTCCCAAGAGAGTTTAATGTCTTTAGACTCGATTTCCGAAGACTGCAGATGTACCGATGAGTGTGATCGGCCCAGTAAATCGGCAAGATAGGGTATAAATGTAAAAAAAATATAAGAAATTGCTGGTTTTTTTTTTTTTTGTAATGTATAGATAATTTATTTTTAAGTTTTATGTCGTCATATGTTGCTATTGTTTTTGGGTAGAGTTGTATGTCAAGTTGACAGATCGACTGTTCTTTAAATTATGGAAAATTTATGTGACAAATTAGGTATTTGACATCACAAATCAATTGCCGTACTTATTATGAGCTGTCTAAACGAGACTTCTCCAAAACTCCAAAAATATTTTTAGCCTTGAAAACTTGATCATTTTCAATATATCTACTTTCTTCTATACATATAAAATGCTCTGTCCTGACTGACTGACGGATCAACGCACAGCCTAAACCGCTGATCGTAGAGACCTGAAACTTGGATAGTGTATTCTTTGTACGACGTAGGCATCTGACAAGAAAGGATTTTCCGAAATTCTACTCCTTAGGGGATGAAAAAAGGGTCTAAAGGGGGCTAGTAAATATATAAATAAGTCATGCACACACTCATCACGGAATATCGAAAACCGCTTGACGTATAAAGATGAAATTTGGTAGGAAGGTAGTTTGTAATTTGTAGATGTCCGTTAAGAAAGGATTTTCCAAAATTCACTCCATAAGGCAATGAAACGGGGGTTCAAAGTTTGTATGAAGAAATCTAAATTTGACGCGGACAAAGTCGCAGTAGTTAGTTAACTATAAAATTAGATTTTTACATGCTGTAACATAACATCACGCCTGTAATCCCCAAAGGGTTAGGCAGAGGTGTACCCATTATTAACCCCACATTTCGCCAGTTATGTTTAAGTCCCAATTCATGTTTACATGCTGTGTAATCAATAAATAGTTAGTCAATTGAGTTGACAAATAAGTGACGTCACAGTTCGATATTGTCATACAAAATCTATGAAGAATCGCTTTTTGACAGCTCATTAAAAGTATGTACATTGATTTATTGATAATCATTTTGCCGTTCATATGATTTAAAGCAATTTTTTTTATAATCTAAAAATCGTCACGGCAATTTGAGTCTTATGACACTAACCTAAAGTCCATTATGATACCGTTTCTATACAATGAAGAATATTCGATTTATTCTTGACTTACAACTCTGCCTACCCCTTAATAGAGAAATCAGAAATGTATGACTTTGTTTCGAATTACTATAGCCATTGAAATTCCCTGTGTATAGATAGACGTGTATGTAATTTGTAGTGTCAGAGTTTCTAAACCGCCTCAAAGGCCTCTGACATGGTTTGAGTGGGACAGTAATAGGCTGGTTTAAGTCCAGATTTCCTCAAGAAGTTTTCCTTCTTCGATGTCAAAAAAAACTGTGAAGTCGAGTTGAGTTTGATACTTGCAACGTCCACGTTACATTACACGTTACACGCGTCTGTACGCAGCTAACAAAGAGTGCCCATTACACTGTGTACAAGACGTGCTATGAAAGTGTCAGGCAAAAAAATGGTCTATGTATTGAAAAGAACTCGCTATATTTCGACTTTTAATTCTATTCATTAACTTGACAGTTCAAAGAAAATAATGTTACCATACTACAACTAATAGTGTTGGGGTAGTGAACGATTTTGCGTAAGGAACGAATGATAAGAATGGTTTAATACCAAGTTACGTACATTAATTAAATTCATTCAATTTCGTTCAATCTTACACCGCCTCACTATCTTTTTTTTTGACAAAACTTGGTAACCCTTTATCTGTCAAGTTATTGAATAGAATTAAAAGTCGAAATATAGACCGTTCCGTCTCCGACCAACACCGTTGCGTGTCATGCACGTCTTCAATTGAGTACTTGACTACCATCCATCTGCCTAGCCTTTTCCCAACTATGTTGGGGTCGGCTTCCAGTCTAACCGGATGCAGCTGAGTACCAGTATTTTACATGGAGCGACTGCCTATCTGACCTCCACAACCCAGTAACTGGGTAACACGATACTCCTTGGTAAGACTGGTTGTCAGACTTTCGGGCTTCTGACAACCCGTAACGACTGTCAAAGATCCACGTATGACAGCCGGGACCAACGGCTTAACGTGCTTTCCGAGGCACGGAGGAGTCTCGGTGTGTAAAGATGGTCACCCATCCACGGACCAACCCCGGCAAGCGTAGCTTAACCTGACAGATCGACCCGTGCGGCTGTTATTACTTAGCCACGAGCTCCTCAGTACTTGACTACCATTAAATAATAATTCCAAGACATAACCTCTATAAAGAAAGACTTTATTTTAGTCCTGAAAACCCGATTCCGAATTAACTGTGTTCTGAATAAATAGTTAGTTGACTCGTCACAGAAGTGACGTCACAGTTGTCAAAATCTTTCCCAAAATCGCGTTTTGAAAGGTCATAAAAAGTACGTCAATTAATTGAAGATGTCTACTAGCCTGTTGTTGGTTGATACGTTCTTGGGCGGTAAAGTTGTTAGTATGATGTTTCTTTCCGTGCCTGATACGTTCATAGCACGGTCTTGGTAGAGATAAACTACTATAACATGACGCGCACCTCCACAATTCAAAACGTTTGAAAGTATTTACGAGATTCACAACGCATGTGTGCGTACTGAGACGGCTCTTGAAACAAAAACAAATCAGCGATTTGTTGATCGACTAGCGGCGTCATTAATCACTCATTTTATTTTTTATTAGTATGGCGCTCCACTGACATAGTCTATGAAAATGACACGTGCGTTGTCTTGCGCGGTCGGCTATTTATGATTAGTTGACCAACAAATCTGCGGCCTGCTACTGAAGACGATTACTTACAAACTCTTTCATACGGATGTGACTACACACATTGAAATAGTAATATAGAGGAGCGCGTCATTTTATAGTAGTTTATCTCTACGTTCATAGTGACAGACTCCTTAACGGCAAGATCTAATGATTTGAAGTTAGCTAAACGCTAATACATGGAATAATTGAAGATTTTAATCGTCTTTCACATCATATCGATTAACCTTTTGATCGCCACGTCAAAAAAGCAAAAACGTGTCCTCAACGTCAAGCTACGAATTCGAAACTTTATAATTGGTGTTAGTTTTGTCATCTTATGTTAATATAGATGAATTATAAAGAAAGAAGTTCAATTTATATACATTAGTATGAGTCAAGGAACATACTCAGCAAAGGAAATAAAAAACTAATGTTGTTTTATAAGCTTTATTTACGTATTTAAACTCTGGCATGTAGTCGTGGCCGTGGCGTGCACATTTTGGTCTGTCATCTATACATGACGGGGTCAAAAGGTTAAATATCGATACAGCGAAGTTTTGCCGATTAATTAAAAAGCCTCTGTGTGTAGAAGAAGTGTTCTTTCTAATAAAAACTTTATGGTTGAAGATATAAGGTTTATGATTAATAAAATATTGAAAGAGAAATTGTTTTTTTTTTAATGTCATTGTCATAAGGCTGGCTTAGTGGTTTTTACTTTCTTGTGTAGTTCGAGGTGTAAGAAGACACATTATCGCCTTCAACATTGCTTCTGCCCATCATACCAAATAACTTTGAGCAAACAACACAATCAAGAGTCAAAGAACATAATTAGCAAAGGAAATAACAAAATCAATGTGGTTTTAAGATCTTAATTTATGTATAAAATCGTAATTGTATTTAGTCTGTCATGTAGTCGTGACCGTGACGTGCTGGACACGTTTTGGTTTGTCATCTATACATGACTGGCTGTCAAAAGGTGAAATAAATAAAGAACGCTGTTTCTCGGCTATCAAACAAGCTATTTTTATTAGATCGAACACTTTTTCAAACGAAAAAAACAAACTAGAACTAAATAACACGATTTTAAGGACTGAAAAAAAATAATACGAAATTTTTTGTACTTCATTAAGTAAAACGTTGACTTAAACATTTGTATGTAAAGTTGAATATCGATGTTACTCGATTTGTAATTAGGACATGGATTTTTGTACTTGAATAGTATTATTATGTATTACTATACAAGGTGGAGGGGACATTGGTGCCGATTCCCTTGTTCACAAACTAGACTAAATTTATAGAATTGACATCTCTTACTAACATACAGCGAACGGAAAGGACGATGACATTAAAGAACTAAGTTAGCGATGCCAAATTAGTTTTGCCTTGAACTTTTCCGTATTTTTAATCCACACGTTTTAAGATGTCAACTATAATTGCATGGATGTGTCAGATTGACTAAATTTGACAGCTCTTATTTACATTAGTCTCTTTATTTTTTTTATTGGATAGAAAAAGATGGAAATAGTCTAATTTTAGTTTAGTTTGTAACCAAGAGAATCGGCACCATTGAATAATTCTTAATACACAGTAAACAGTTTTTCAGATATATAAAAAAAAAACGGCTGTTCTGTACATTTTGACCGTATAGGTCAGGGGCTTCCAAAATTATTTCGTTTACTGCCCACATTGAGAATAAATTATTTTCTAGCGCCCCCACCGCCACCTACTAGATGAAATTACAAATCGCTCCCCAAGCCTCTACAGCCCAGATTTTTTATCTGGGTCTCTTACCGCCTTTATAGGCCTGCAGCGCCCACAAGGGGGCGTTATTGCCCACTTTGGAAAAGGCTGGTCTAAGTGTTGAACTTTTTAAAAACTCTTGAATAATTTTATCGCTTGCGGTTCAAGGGAATCATGTTCTGATTCCATGGTAGAAGTTTTTGTTGTAATGTCCCCTCCGTCCTGTATAAGGTGGATAAAATCACTGGGCCCTTAGGGAAACCACCTAAAATCTTTACTATAGATGATTTTACTTAAAGGAAACATTTCTTTATTAAAATGAAAAACTAAACTGCATTCACACATTTTTTGACAAACTTACAATACGCGCCACGAATGATGAGACTTGACACACCACACAAACTTTATTATTTCGTAATAAATATAATAATATTGTTAGGAATTTCAATCTAAATGTCATCCCTGAAGAGATACACAAATTATAGATAACTATTTCGTACATCCATACCTGCGCAAGCTCCCCACTACCGACGCTTGTCAAGTCTCATCTTTCGCGGCGCGTATTGTACCTAAAACAGGAATTGAACCAGCAAATAATTTAAAAAAAAATTGTTAAGTAATCTATATTAAGGATTTAATGTGATGTCCATTCAGGGCTCATTGATTTTTTCATCCTGTTTAAATATTTTTTAATTAATTGCGGGTAGTCAGAATTTTTACATCTGTTTTGGAATAAAGCTTAAAATTAATGAGTCATTATGTAGCAAAGAGAGATAAATTACTTTTGTACTTTTAGCGTAGACTAGTCTTATACATTGTTTATTGTTTAATTGATAATAAACTAAATTATAACGAAAATAAAGTTGAAAATTGCATGAGAGATAAAAGTTAAGCATAAAATATCCCTCTGTACATAATGAACAAGCCGCGCTAAAAGTTTCATATTTATCAGTTCAGCAGTTCCAGCGTAAAATCTGACAAACATACAAAATTTGTAAGATTCTGCCTACCCACCAAAATATGATTGATATAGGATTATCAATTACAAATTATTGGACTTAAAATTGTAATAGACAACTCAAGGATTTAGTTGTAAAACTCGCGCTGTTAAAAATTCAAAATGGCGTCGTAACAAAGAAACTTATCATGCTTTTTCACTCGCACTGTATAGAAAGGGAGTGAGAGGATGGTAGGCGACGCCATTTTGGATTCGTTTCTTAATGGTACGGAATGTACTCACTATTCAAGTACTTAGTATGTGTTATGTAATACGAAATTTTCGACTATCGTAAATAAATTGGCATGTATATATTTGTTTTTGTAATTAATGTAATTTCTTATTTAAATCATTGGTTTCTACCCAATTGGGTATTTATCAATCATCATCATCATATCAGCCGCAGGACGTCCACTGCTGAACATAGTCATCCCCCACAGATTTCCAATAAGACCGGATGGAAGCGGCCTGCATCCAGCGCGATCCTGCGGTCTTAATGAGATCGTCTGTCCACCTTGTGGGTGGACGTCCTACGCTGCGCTTGCCGGTGCGTGGTCTCCATTTATCAATATTCACCAATAATTCCAAGACTTTCTTCTTGAAACTTCTACTCTTCTATTTCTTAGGCTCGCCCCCTATTACATGGGACTTAAACATTACTGGCGAAATGTGGGTGTACTAATGGTTACACCTCTACCTAACCCTTCAGGGATTACAGATGTGACGTTAAGTTTTAACTTCTTTAAAAAAAAATACTTTTATTTGGTCCTGAAAGCCTGATTAATCTATCTTCTATATAAATAAAAATGAATAGCCGTAATGTATGTATATACGCGCATAACTTCCGAATGACTAAACCAAATTGGATAATTCTTTTTTTGTGTTCGTTATTGTCAGAACAAGTTTTGTAACTCTAAATCGAAACTGTCCAAGTTAATTTCCTTCTCTATCCCCTTCCTCTTTTTACCAGGCGTGGAAAATACACCATCAATCGTTGTAGAGATATATACTATAACATGGCGCGCTCCTCCACAATTTAACCTTTATATTATATAATATTTTTTAACATACATTTTGGCATATTCCATTCTTAAAACATCTCATGTATTTTTTTTTATCGTTACCCGACTTCTACGCAGTTGAAGTCGCGGACTTAAGCTAGTTTTACAAATATTTCATGCCAATTTTTTTAAAGAGAAAACCGTAGAATTTTCACTATGTCATAAAGCTTGATACACACTATATCAGTTGGCACGGCACTGTACCATGTCAGTGATAAATTTTTCTTTCATACATTCTCTATGAACGTGTTCACACTTGTCAGTGTCAGTGACGACACAGTGCTCTCAGTGTCAGTTACGGCGCAATCATAGAGTATGTATGAAAGAATATCACTGATAGAACTGTGGCTTCACTGAAATGTATGAATCAGCCTATATTCGTACTACATGACAAGAATTTGAAAAAAAAAATGTATGATTGAAAAAAAAAATGTATGGTATTGTACACATTTTCTAAAAAAAACTGTTTTTAAATGTAAATAAATACTGTACAGAAGTGGTCGTACGTATGTAGTACAAGTAAGAGGTTTAAAAAAATGAAGGGCTTCGTTCAAGTGACCGACTTTTTTGTCGCTGCGATTTATCGTTTGCGTGTATTGTTCCTGTATAGGAAATGTTATATATTCACAATTCAAAATATCAGATTGATATATTGGATTTTTCTTAATTATATAATATAATATAGATTTTTGGGATTAAAAAAAAAAGTATTCGATTTTTTCTAATAATAATAATTAAATTTAAAAAAAATGTGTATAAATATTATACTTACAGCAAATTGTTTAAAAAAAAACATTAATTACTTAACGTCGTGAGGGGTAAGCTGAGGCCCTATTGTAAAAGCAAGTAAACGATTATAACCATCAAAATTGGTACAACAATATGCTGAACCATATTCTTGTATGAAAAAAAAAGCTATCTCCAAAACTGCTGTACCATTTTTGATACAACAAATTGTGCCTCGAGTTAAGACCAAAATTATGATCATGTAAACGTTTGACTCCATAATATATTGTACATATTAAAAGCTTTTAACGTCTTTTATAGTTTTATTTAATTAAGGTAAATATTCCTATTTTTATATATGGCTCCCTGCGACTTGATTCAGGTGGCAGAGAGATTTAGGAATTAACTTAGTCATCGATTGCAGCAACAAAACTGTTGACGATTGCCGCATCTCGAGACTCGAGTAGCTATGTGTGCTCAGTCCATTTGAAATATATGTAAACAGTTAGTTGCCAGTTGCTGCAATAGTTGCTCTGTGTGCAGAGCGCCTAAATACGCTCGTATTATTCGTTTTTCAAAGTTATACTTTTTTTCTCGGCAATGTCTAAATGTATACATTTTTCCATTGTGCGGCGGTGTCGGCGGGAAGCGAGCGAGGCGAGGTGTCCTCGTAGCGCGGTACCCGCGCGACCTGACTTTGCAACGACGGGGTTGCAACATACGTCATTTACAAGGAAAAAGTACAGAGGAGGAGCTTTTGGCTAACTATTATTAGTTAGCCAAAAGCTCCTCCTCAGCCGCACGGGTCGATCTATTAGGTTATAACACTCCTTTTTTCGGGCAGTCATGTAAAAATTCGCTTCATATTCATTTTCATTTATTTTTGCATACCATAATGTGTATAACAGATGTTATATATAAGCCTTAAAGCTAAGTACAATTACTAAATTACAATTATGAAAAATAAAATTTATGACGGAAAGAACAAAATTATACAACAAAATAAATATAAATTACGAATTAAATTGAATTAAGTTATGGATATTGAGATTATTTATTTATTTATTTAGAATTATAGAAAATAGTTCAAATTATATTTAAAATTAATTGCTTTTTGCTTGGTGTGGTATTGCAATTTTGCTGGATTGTGGAGGTCAGATAGGCAGTCGCTCCATGTAAAATACTGCCATTCAGCTGCATCCGGTTAGACTGGAAGCCTACCCCAATATGGAAAAGGCTAGGCAGATTGATTGATGGGCATGAAATTGCATTATAAATTTTAAATAAAACATTTTTAACAATTTAGCGAAAAGAAATATTTATGGATAGAACTTTTTAATTAAACTTCAGTGTTCAAGGAACGGTTATTGTTTAATTGACACCATTAGCCAATAATTCCAAGACATAACTTTTATCCCTAAAAACCCGATTCATTTGACGGGCCTGTTGGTCTAGTGGTTAGTGGCCCTGACTGCTAAGCCGGAGGTCGTGGGTTCGATTCCCACCCAGGACAAACTTTGTGTGATGAGCATGATTGTTAGTTCTGTGTCTGGGTGTGATTTATCTATTATATGTATGTATTTATAAATTATATAAGTATGTATATCAGTTGTCTGGTTACCATAACACAAGCTCTGCTTAGCTTGGGATCGGATAGCCGTGTGTGAGTTGTCCCAAGATATTTATTTATTTATTTATTTATTTATTTATTTTCAATACATACATAACATCACGCCTGTAATCCCCGAAGGGTTAGGCAGAGGTGTACCCATTACTACACCCACATTTCGCCAGTTATGTTTATAGTCCCATGTAATAGGGGGCGAGCCTATTGCCATCAACCGGGCACAAATCCAGACTCCGAGGCTGCTACTGAGAAATTCCTGATGGAAAAAATCAATAACACTTTGCCCGACCTGGGAATCGAACCCAAGACCTCATGCACAGCAGTCGCGCTTGCGACCACTAGACCAACGAGGCAGTCATTCATTTTCAATTTAGTGTAAAATTAGATTTTTTGTGGCTTTGAAATCAATACATAGTTGGTCCATTGAGTTGCCAAATAAGTGACGTCACAGTTCGATATTGCCTTTCGAAATCTATGGAAGAATCGCGTTTTGACAGGTCATAGAAAGTACGTCTATTTATTGATGGTGTCAACTAGCCTGTTAAACTAGCTGCAATTCTTTCTGAAGAAAGTTACTCTCGTTAGCAAGCCCCATCCTTGCTATCCATTCAGGAACATGCACGCCTTCCGTTTCCGGATTAAAACCATTCCATTTCTCAGCCCACTTAACATATCTCATCTTTTTCTTAAACTCATCCTCTTCTTTCGTATTTCTCTTGAAACTTACACTCTTACGTCGTGGTTTCTTAGTTATTTTTATATTTGAAGTTGCGTTATAAGGTATATTCATTAATCGCCTGCTCGGACTGAAATCGATCTTGACGGGATCGATGCCTTTTGCTAGCAGCTTTTTAATGGCTGCTGGAGACATTCCGTGTTTCTTAGCATATCTAGCAGCGGCCTCGTTTTCTCTCTGCTCCTTCTGCCTATTCTCTTCCTCTACTTGATAGTACAAATCCGTTTCGAGACGAAGCTGGTCGTAAGCACCTTCTGCAAACAAATTTACATGATATAAACATCACGCTTGTAATCTTAAGCTTGTCTAGATATTAGGGCGCTGCTCAGCCAAAATTAAATTCTGGAAATAAAAAACCTAACAAAAAAAAAAGCCAGACACTGTTTATTTTGGTCGGACACGCAATCAAAAAGCGTAACTAAGTCCGGCTTTATCCGGACGCCTGGCAACGCTACACCTGAGGCGGACCGCTCCTTAATCCCCCAGCTGCCCCTAAGGCCTTTTTATTATTAGCTGGTAAAAATCATCAAATGAGTCCTTCCGCCCTGGGTGGTGCGGAAGGGACTGTCAGACTTGTACTGACTAAAAAAACACCTTGTTCGTTGCTCTTTACGTTTCGGAGCCACGGTATCCTGTTAAGACGTCCCGCAACCCCGGCAGGCGTTTGGCCCTGTTGAGGCCCTGTTCAGGTGTGCTGACAGCTCTTTGAGGCACGCGTGAAACAGAACGCGCCGTCGACCTGGGCTTGGTCCAATCGGACGCCCTGGGCGTCTCCCGCGGCGGCTGGGACGTGAGGTGGAGGATGTTCTCTCCCTCACGCGGCCCGCCCCCTCCTTCGCTAGCATTACTGCTTCGCAGAAGAAGGTGACAGCATCCAATTCCCTCTCGCTCAGGAGCATGGCCTGACGCCCTAGCTACCCCAAAGGTCCTAAGGTAGCATGGTATACTTACGCATATTCGCTAATCCGTCATATGTCTGTTCTAAAGTATACACGTGCTCCTTAAAATCTTTGATCGTTACATAATATCGATATATCATTGTCATGTAATGAAATCGGTCGTAAATTCCCGCTGAGAGCAGCCCCAGTTCGAACGCAAAGCTTTTTCTATATTCTTCCGTTACTTTTTCCGCTAGTCGCAATTTGTAGAATGCATCTTTAAGTGGAAAAAAAAAGAGATAAATAACATAACATACCATCACGCCTGTAATCCCCGAAGCTGTAGCAGCCTCTGAGTCTGGATTTGTGCCCGGTTGATGGCAATAGACTCGCCCCCTATTACATGGGACTAAAAACATAACTGGCGTATTGTGGATGTATATAATACATTAGTACATCCACATTTCGCCAGTTATGTTTTTAGTCCTAACTATATGATAAACTAACCTAACCGGATGCAGCTGAGTACCAGTATTTTACATGGAGCGACTGCCTATCTGATCTCCACAACCCAGTAACTGGGTCTAGGTAATTCATAATAATCAAAATTAACAAATTAACATAATCATTTTCACATTAACATAAAATCACACATACCTTTATCTTAGACATTACTGACATCATTCCGTGCCTCGGAAAGCACGTTAAGCTGTTGGTCCCGGCTGTCATACGTGGATCTTTGACAGTCGTTACGAGTCGTTAGAAGCTTGCAAGCTTGCAGTCTGACAACCAGTCTTACCTAGGGGTCTCGTACTACCCAGTTACTGGGTTGTGGGGGTCAGATAGGCAGTCGCTCCATGTAAAATACTGGTACTCGGCTGCATCCGGTTAGTGGAAGCCGACCCCAACTTAGTTGGGAAAAGGCTAGGCAGATGATGATGATTAACATAAAAACAAATTATATGAATTATGTGGTATGTCGACTCCATCCCTCCCCTCCCTCCTATTTCCCTCCCCCCCCTCTCTATTCTTTTATATTTTTAAGCTTACCTTTGCAAATATGTTCAGTCAAAGCAAACAAATGTTTGTTATTTAATCCGTAGCCCCACTCTTCTCGGTACAGCCTCTCTGGTGCATCTGGACGTACTGTTGGTACATGCACTACGACGACTGAAAATAAATTAAAGGTTAAGAAACTTTTAAGTGGCAACGCCGGGAGGGGTCGCCCTAGGAAGACCTACACTGACCTTATCGGTGAGGTCCTTCTGAAAGGTCAGGTGCGCAGTACTCGTAACCGGCGTGCTGGTGTGACGAGATGTATGAACGTAGATGAGGCGAAAGGAGTATGTAAGAATCGTAGCAGGTGGCGTTCTGTGGGAAATCCTACCCCCCATGGGAAAAAGGCGTGAGTATTTATGTATGGAACTTTTTAAAAACAAGCACAACTTTATCGTTTTCTACCTCTCAAGCCCTTTCATTTGATATCCATATCAAGGGGCTTGAGAAAAAAAATGTAATCCGCCATCTTGGAACGGCGGCCATATTGAAATTATTACAATATTGAGTATTGGACATTGTAATATTGTCACAAAATCTCTATTTATAAAGGGTACTTACATAAAATTACAATTAATATTTTTAACATAATTACTGCTTGATAAAAAATTACGCCTGCATAGGTACAGGTATTATGAGGTATTTAAGAACATAGAAATTTCTCGTTATCAATGTAATTAAAAATTATAATTATTACCAACTACTGCCAGTGTCTTCGCCTGTAATCCGCGAAGGATTAGTCAGAGGTGTACCCATTAGTACACCCACATTTCGCCAGTTATATTAAAATCCCATGTAATAGGCGGCGAGTCTGCCATCAACTTAGCACAAATCCAGACTCCGAGGCTGCTACTGAGAAATTCCTGATGAAAAAACCTAATAACACTGCCCAACTTGACAATCGTATCTAAGATGTCATGCTCAGCAGTCGCGCCCTGCGACCACTACAGTAGTTCCAGAGATAACAACTTACAAACAAACGAATTCATCTTTATAATATTAGTTTTAGTTATCTGAACACGTGGCTAATTAATATAGTTAAGTAAAAACAAAACAACCGTTAAATAATTATTATTAATTAACTATAAATCTTAAAAATGTGTTTTGCCTACTAAAGGATTCAAGATGGCTGCGGAAATGACGTTCCGTTACATAAAAATAATCTTTTTATTTTCATTTATGTTATACTGTAAGTAATTTTCATATTTAGACGTTTTTTTTTGCATTTTAAGTTTAAATGAGTACCGATTCCTCTATTATGACAATGTGATTTTTCAATTCATAATATGTACTTTCTAAAGTTTATCTTGGACATCGGTGAAGGAAAACATCGTGAGGAAACCTGGACTTATACCAGCCTATTTCTGTCCCACTTAAAGCCATGTCAGAGGCCTTTGAGGCGGTTAGAAACTCTGACACTAGGGTGTGTAGGATCGTATAAGACCTTACTGCTCACACGATAAAGAAAGCAGATTCCTATATAGAATGAATCGGTCGTGATTTGCAGTAGCCTTTATGGAAAGCGCTCAATAGACTGCGCAGCCAAGCAGTGACGTAGCTAGCATGGGTGGCACCTGGGGCGGATAGATGGTGTCACCTCGAAAATAAAAACTTAAAATTAAAAGACATCCGGATGAAAGTAAAGTACGAATTTATTTAATTATTAAAAAATGTGTTTTTCATAATTAAAACATAATATAGTGATAACGTAAGTTAATAAATACAGGGTAGCTATCCAAACAAACAAAATAGAGAATGTATGAAAGAATAATTTATCACTGATACGGGACGGTGCCGGAACTATGGCTTTCTGATATATGTGAATCAATCTTTAGGGTTTTAAACGCTAATAGAGCTGAAAGTTAGAAGTTTTTCCCATCATTGGGAATATTCTGGATACAATAGTTTTGAAGGGAAAAAGTTTCAAAATTTTGACACGTTTTTTTACGAACACCAAATGTTATAATTTCAACTTGATGCCATAGAGACTCTGGCTGGTTGAGCCAAATGCAACATATTTCTTTTAAGAGATAAATATTACTTTTAAATTTAGAATAGATAAATGGAGGAAACAAACCTTGTCAAGCCAACAACTAAAATTAACATAGGTATAATACTATAAAAGTTATACAATACATGAAGTTTAACATATAAATACGTGTTTCAAGTTATAGTAGGTACGGTTAGCAAACCTAGTGTGAGCGTTCCTTATCGCGTCGAATACTCCCCCGCGCTGGGAAGGTTCTAGACGCGACATGCATAGCGGACGACCAGCCGAGCGCCGGCTCGCGTAGTTTCGCGATATGCTCGTGAGGCAATTTTATGTTTCTTTTCCCATATTCACTGTAATAATTAAGTCCGTAGCTACAATACATGCCACGAAAGATGAAACTTGACACACCACACAAACTTAATTATTTCGTAATAAATATGTTCGCGCCGTTTAGACTCGAATTCATAAGGGCGCCATCTAGTAGCAAGCCTACGAACTTCTTAGTTGCTCGCTCTTGCCTCGGTCGAGGTTTCCGGTTCCCGTCGCAAGTGCGGGGATCGCGACGCGCGCGCCTGTGACAAAACAGGCCAATCACCAGTGTTGCGTCAGCCGCGTTCCTGATCGGACTCATGCGCTCGCTCGCTCCCGCCCAGTCTTGGTTAATGCGCTGTCACAAGATTGGCGGTCCGCTGCTACTCCGGTCTTTCGGACAGTTAATTTAAGTGGTGCCTTTGCCGTGATCCTGATCGGATTCATGTAACGCTCGCTCGCTCCCGCCCGGTCTTGGTTGATGCGCTGTCTCCAGATCGACATTCCGCTAGGTAGGTACTGCTCCATTCTTTCGGACAGTTAATTTATAATGAACTTCCGCTGAGGGCTTTGAACTGCTTCGCACGTATTTGTGACTGTGTTCGTGCTTCATCCGCGCCTGCTCGGCATGTTCTAGAACAAACCGGCTGCTGTGCACGTGAGGCTGTGAAGAGTCGTCGGCTTACTGGTGAGTGGGTGCGCCTCCTGGCTTCCTTTATTTACTTGAGTGTGCACGCAGTGAACTCCAACCGGTCCTTTGTTTTTCCCCGCTATACTCAACCCCGCTTATCGCTGGGCCAAATTATTTTGGCCCTCTTAAACCGCTACCCCAAAATATGCATTATAATTTTGTTCGGGATCAGGATAACCAAAATAAATACCATACCTACCAACATAGTTAACCTAAACCTAAATAAAAACTTAAAGTAAATGTAAAATATGTACAATTTAAAAAAAAGGCAGAAAGGAGGAACCTCATAAGGCATCAAAAAATTCGTCCGCGTCGCTGTCAATGGGGCAAGTGCCCAAAAGGTTGACAGCATTGCCACGTTGTATGGCAATGCTGATTCTTTGGCCTAAGAAAAGGCCAGCCCTCTGGTCATGTGAAGAGTCGACCAGTCGCTTAGCGATGTCCCGAAAAAATCTAATCTAATTCTAATATTGTTAAGAATTTTAATACAAATGTTATCGTAATATCCCTGAATAGATATGTCACCGGAAAATAACAAGATCCGTAAGTTTATCAATTTACTAGGAAGTTTATAAACTTTTCGTCCACAATTCCACATTTTCGTAAATTTATCAATTTCCGACGTCATACGGTAAATTTATAAACTAACGAATATCTATTCGTAAGATTTTATATGGTTCGACCAATCACAGAAACTCTTTTAAATATACGATCTTTGAAATACGTAAAATAACACACTGCTCTCTGATTGGTCAATGTTCATAGTAGCAATGCTTGTGTCCATAGACTTGGCGGCCGCGAGGAAGGAGAAGTGACACGTGACAGCCAACCAATCAGATCGCGCGTAGCGTTTGGTTACTGCTTACTTATTATTTTACGAGTGAGTTCAGTAAGTTTATCAATTTACGAAAATGTGGACGTAAAATATTACAATTTATCTCCCGTTTAGAATCTTACGAAAGTTTATAAACTTCCTAGTAAATTGATAAACTTACGGATCTTGTTATTTTCCGGTGACAGATACACAAATTATTGATAACTATTTCGTACATCCATACCTGCGCAAGCTCCCCATTACTGACGCTTGTCAAGTCTAGTCTCATCTTTCGTGGCGCGTATTTTAACCCGATGACTGCGGGCGAACATTCGCTACGCCAAACGCCAGTGCGGCTAGCTACCAATGTTCGTGTGTTCGCCATAGAAAAACACATACGGTGTGTGTGCGCCGCACTCGCGTTTTTTAGTCGAAACACAACGTGTGTGTTTTCCCGCAGTCAATGAGTTTTGTATGTTGGATTGGAACTAGCATCCATCTGCGACTTCGTCCGCGTCAAAGTTGATAATACAAACTATTGAATCCGTTTTATCCCCTTTAGGGGGTGAATGTTAAATTACTTTAAAATACCTCCCTACCTTTCATCTTTAAACGTCAAACGGTTTTCGATCGATTAGATCGAATTTTTCACTATAAATCGTGCCTTGAATTAATTGTGAACTTCCACAAATGCTTCTGAGAAAAATGATATCCTTAAAATTAAATATACAGGGTCATTGAAAATATACCCGAAACCTTAAAAGAGGTCATTGTACTCATCATTATGAACAACTTTTACAATGGGACCAACATTGAATCATGAAAAAAATCAGCTCTTTCTTACATTACGATCTTGTTGTGTAGCATTTTTAAACAGCTGATTTTTTTTCATGATTTCAGGCTTTTCCCGTAGTAAAAGTTGTTCATAATAATGAGTACAATGACCCCTTTTAAGGTGTCGGGTAAAGAACATTGGGAAAAAGATTCCCCCTACCCTTATAGCACGTTGTCTCATATATCAAATGAAAGAGCGTAAAAAAACACAGAATTGTATTGTATGAAAGTCAATGTGTCAATGATAAGGGAAAATAGTTATTCATCCTTAAACATAGAAAGACAATTAATTATTTTTATTAAGAAATATATTTTATTGAGCACGCAAGACATGCTTAAATAAATAATAATAAGAGATAAACTACAGTAACATGACGCGTCCTTCCACAATTCAAAACGTTTGAAAGTGTTTGTAATAGTATTAAAAAACTCACTACGCATGTGTGCGTATTGAGACTCGAAACAAAAACAAATCAGCGATTTGTTGCTCGACTAGCGGCGTCAAAAATTACTCTTTATGATTAGTATGGCGCTGCACTGACATTCTCTATGAAAATGACACGTGCGTTGTCTTGCGCGGTCGGCTTTTTATGATTAGTTGACAAACCGGCCTGCTACTGAAGACGATTACTTACAACTACATACAAACTCTTTCATACGAATGTAACTACACACATTGAAGTGGTAATATGGAGGGGAGCATCATGTTATAATAGTTTAACTCTACAATAATCATAAAATAGTAATCACAAAGTGTAGTCTTAAATAAAGCTATAAAAAGGAACACTTTTATACATTCGATTTTTCATATATTCTTTCAATAATTTGTCATTCAGAATAACATAATTTTTTTTACACATAACTTATAGTGCTATACTTCTGGGGACGGGGTCCATAGAAATTTTCCCGTTGTTCTTTTCAATTACCCTGTATACAGATTGGGTTCTGGCTGAAGAAAAAGTGGAATGGGCTACTGAAGAATTAGAAGATAAAGACAAGGCGACGAAGAAGTTGCTGGTAGTCACAGCAACAGATATTGTTAAGTCTTCCTATGAATTGATGGACTCAGTGGAATTTGTAAGGCAGAACCATTTAAATACGCCAAACTTTGAGGTAATATTTAATTATTTTATTAATTTGTACCAAAAATACAGGCGATGAATGGCGATGGCGGCTCGGTCATGTTAGAGATGAGTGGGTATTTATATGGCTGAGGTGAGTTGCAACGCAGGGAGGGGACGCCCTAGGAAGACCTACACTGACCTTATTGGTAAGGTTCTTCAGAAAGGTCAGGTGCGGAGTACTTGTAACCGGCGTGCTTGTATGACGAGATGTATGAACGTAGACGAGGCGAAACGAGTATGTAAGGATCGTAGCAGGTGGCGGTTTATAGTTTCTGCCTACCCCCATGGGAAAAAGGCGTGAGTTTATGTATGTGTATGTAACTATGTATATACAGGCTTAGGTGATTAACACACGGCACCGCGCACCCCAGCGGTTGGCGATGAAGCGGATCTCATGTCGCATTGGCTTCTAAGAAATCCGTTAATGCCTAAAGTTTTCACAGGTCCAGCCGTCCTTATGGAAGTGGGGGAAGGTTTCCGTGTGCTAATCTAGTGCTTAAATTACAAAAAAAGGAACTAAAACTAAATGGCATCAAAAAATTCATCCGCATCGCTGTCCACTGGAAATGTGCCCAAAAGACTGGCCGCATTGCCACGTTGGATGGCAATGCTTAACCTCCTAGGCCTATGGAACGTAGACGGTTTTTTCTTCCGGCTGAATGGCCCGCGGGCCTTTACCAGACTAAATACCTGTTTTTTCACGACACCGTAGAACCCCGTTGAGTCTGCGGTGAACCCCAGGGGGTCAACCGGGACCACTTTGAGAATCACTGTCCTGTGTCTTAGAAAGAAAGAAAAATTGTTTATTCAACCGAAAATGAATCACGAAACATTAAAAAAAAAAATACACAAATGTTTAGGGCTTACGGTCAGCATAATGCCGTGGCCAGTGCACGGAGGCACTAAAACCACGGCGCTGGTTTTCAGCGTAAGCCGGCGGGGCGGCGTGCCCGTCTCGGATTATTGTCCTACTACAAGGCGTATAAAATAAATGCTTTTTCTTCATTTAAGATCGGGTATCTCATGTTCAACATCTTTGAAAAGTACAGAAAAATGGTTGACAAATTCAATACCACTCATACGATGAATAGACAATTATGGATCGCTGAACTTATCATGTATTTAGTGGAGGTAGAAAACCATCACTGGGAAGTAGACCATTTGGGTGAGTCCACCAACTAGATTCAATCCTATTTTGTTTTTTGTGTATGACGTTCAAAAGTGCCTTATTGGCCTAATTGAAATAAATGATTTGACTTTGACTTTGACATCTAATCCAGCCTTTCCCAAAGTGGGCATTAACGCCCCCTTGTGGGCGCTGCAGGCCCGAAGGGGGCGGTAAGAGACCCAGAAATAAATCGGGGCGCTGTGTAGAGGCTTGGGGAGCGATTTGTAATTTCATCTACTAGGTGGTTTTTAAGTGGGAGAAAAAATAATTTATTCTCAAAGTGGGCAGTAGATAAAATAAGTTTGGAAACCCCTGATCTAATCCATAAACTACTAGGTATAACATGGCGCGCCCCTCCATATTACTATTTCAATGTGTGTAGTCACATCCGTTTGAAAGAGTTTGTATGTAGTTGTAAGTAATCGTCTTCAGTAGCAGGCAGATTTGTTTGACAACTAATCATAAATAGCCGACCGCGCAAGACGACGCACGTGTCATTTTCATAGAGTATGACAGTGCAGCGCCATACTAGTAATGTAAAGTGATTAATGACGCCGCTAGTCGAGCAACAAATCGCTGATTTGTTTTTGTTTCAAGAGCCGTCTCAATACGCACACATGCGTTGTGAGTCTTGTAAATACTATTACAAATACTTTCAAACGTTTTGAATTGTGGAGGGGCGCGATATGTTTTTGTAGTTTATCTCTAAGCATACTGATTTTTCCTGTAGACTGCTATAAAACAGAAACGTTCAAATTGCTTCGTTGAACCAATGGTCTCAAAGCGCGACTGCTGAGCATGAGGTCTTGGGTTCGATTCCCTGGACGGGCAAAGTGTCATTGGCTTTTTCCATCAGGAATTTCTCAGTAGCAGCCTCGGAGTCTGGATTTGTGCCCGGTTGATGGCAATACGCTCGCCCCCTATTACATAGAACTTAAAACATAACTGGCGAAATGTGGGTGTGGTACTGGGTACACCTCTGCCTAACCCTTCAGGGATTACAGGGGTGATGAATTGAAAAGAGTGTCCGTGGAGTTTCTTGCTCGTTCTTCTCCATAGAGGCCTACGACCGTTTTAGAACGAGCAACTAGCTTCAATTTCCTGACTTACTGACCGACTCCTTGACAAGTCAAAAGTGCCTGTAAATGGTCTAATTGAAATAAATGTTTTGACTTTGTTGAATATTTTAACAGTGAATATGCTTCATGAGATCGAAAGAAAATACAACGTATCAACCGATTTGACCTTCAAATATCACGAAAAGACTTCTGATGAGGTGCGAATAGAAGCTGCTAGGAAGAAGAAGGCGCAAGAGCAGCCGAAGCACGACGATCGGGCACGCCGGGAGAGGAAGAAGAAAAGACTAATGATAAACAAGTATATTCTTCAGAAATTGAATCCGAAGCCGACACCTAAGCGATCACTGCCGTTCGGGATCGATTATGGCTGGGAAATTAATTACTTTTGGCGGAAGTAGATCATGCGCGGGAGTGGATCATCATTGTATTCCTTATTTTTCGTTTGGAAATCCTCATGGTTGCCCTCCGTTTGGGAATGGCGGACTAAAACGTCACGGTTCCTCCTTCTACCATAAGGGTGAGGCTAAATGAGTGTAATTTTGTGAGTTGTAGTCGCAGAATTTCGGTCGCAGAAATTCTGCCCGGCAGAAATTCTGTTGGGATGCTAGTCGAGCGCATTTTATTCAGTTACTTTCCAACGTTTATAGCGGATGTTTGTGTCGTGCGGCCCCCTCCCCCCGCAAACTGAATTCGGTCCGAATAAATGCATGTGAGTCGGCAGACAACTCATTTTGAGTCGCCGTGCGAATCAAATAGGACTCTTATATGAAATCGAATGCAGCAGAATTTCTGCGGCCGAAATTCTGTGACTCACGACTCACAAAATTACGTTCGTTTGGCCTCACCATTCGCATTACGCATGGTTCGCGCCCCCGACTGGTGTTGGACTGCCATTGGCGATCCCCTTAACCATGTGCTGCCTATCCTGCGACCGCACATTCCACTAGAGAGGCGCGCACGGAACACTGCGCCGTCATCATTGTTGTTTTCCTGCTGTCTTACTTGTGGTCGGCGCAACACGTTTTCCTCATCCACTCCGTCCTGTCAGCTGTCATGCTATCACTGAGTCCATTTTCTTTCATAACATTAATAAAAAAAACTGAAAAGACTGACTGTTTTTTTTTTTAAACGAAATTACGAATTTATTCCTGCCCGCGACTTGTCCGCGTCAGTTGGTTTCTTCATACAAAATCTCTCTTAAAAAATATTAGTTAGGATAGTTAGGTTTAGTTAGGATAGTTAGGATATCTAGGATTAGTTAGGATAGTTAGGATTAATTAGGATAGTTAGGATTAGTTGGGATAGTTAGGATAGTTAAGGTTTGTTAGGATAGTTAGGATTAATTAGTATAGTTAGAACAGTTAGGATAGTTAGGATAGTTAGGATAGTTAGGATAGTTAGGATTAGTTTGGATTAGTTAGGATTAGGATTAGGATACTAGCTTCTGCCCGCGACTTCGTTTGCTTCAAAGTGGATTTTTCCAAACAAACTGTGTACCCCTGTTCCATTCACTTAGGGGTTGAATTTATGAAAATCCTTTCTTATCGGATGCCTACGTCATACAAAGAACACACCCTCCAAGTTTCAGGTCTCTACGATCAGCGGTTTAAGGTGTACGTTGATC
Source organism: Hoplodrina ambigua (assembly GCA_949774945.1). NCBI lineage: Eukaryota > Metazoa > Arthropoda > Insecta > Lepidoptera > Noctuidae > Hoplodrina > Hoplodrina ambigua. The sequence continues at coordinate 4,009,845 of OX458994.1, forward strand.
TGTCAGCCAGTCTTTTAGGACAAAGCATTTTATATGTATAGACTAGTTTTAAGGATTCCGTACCCGAAGAGCGCTAAAGGGCCTATAGCCTCCACCGTTCGCCCTTCTAGCTAGAGAGTTGAAATTATCGCCGCAATACAAACAAATAATAAAAAAATAATTAAAGTTAAAAATGAAAGCCCCATACAAGAGACCTGTTTTCGTGGCGTTTTTTTTTATTCCACGGTGGATAGAGGAAAAAAATTTTTTTTTGCTGTAAAAAACAATCTGTTTATTTTAATGTAAACCCATATTTATATTGTTTTATACATTTCGCGTGACTATTTCCAGGCAGAATGTACATAGCTCACTTCTATCTACTCCACCTGTATTAGGTATATTTTATTTATTTATTTTATTTACATTTTATGCACATGTAAAAAAATACAATGTACAAAGGCGGACTTAATGCCTTGGGCATTTTCTACCAGTCTACCTACATCATACATACATTTCATCATACATTCATTTCATCATTCATTTTCTTTCATTTTAACCTACATTCATTGCAAATAAATGATTGATTTGATTTGAAATTAGTTGAGCTGGTAAAAATGTGACGTCACATTAAACTTTTGCCATATAAAATAAATCTATAGGGGAATCGTTTTGTCAGGTCTTAAAAAGTACGCAATTATTAAACGATCTGTGTAATATAGGAATCGGTATATTAAATTAAACTTTACAAGCCTTTGACTGTCTCGTTGGTCTAGTGGCCGCAAGGCGCGACTGCTCAGCATGAAGTCTTGGGTCCGATTCGCAGGTCGGGCCATCAGGAATTTCTCAGTAGCAACCTCAGAGTCTGGATTTGTGCCCGGTTGATGGCTTGCTCCCTATTACATGGGACTTAAATAAAACTGGAGAAATGTGGGTGTTCTAATGGGGACACCTCTACCTGACCCTGCAGGCATTACAGGCGTGATGTTATGTTATGTATATTTTATGTTGGATTGCTCGTTGCTAAGTAATAACAGCCGCACGGGTCGATCCGTCAGGTTAAGCTACGCTTGCCGGAGTTGATCCGTGGATGGGTGACCATCTTTACACATCGAGACTCCTCCGTGCTTCAGAAAGCACATTAAGCCGTTGGTCCCGGCTGTCATACGTGGATCATTGACAGTCGGTGCGGGCCTTCAAAAGCCCGAAAGTCTTACCAAGAAGTGTCATTTTACCCAGTTACCTACTGGGTTGTGGAGGTCAGATAGACAGTCGCTCCATATAAAATACTGGTACTCAGCTGCATCCGGTTAGACTGGAAGCCGACCCCAACATAGTCGGGAAAAGGCTAGGCTTAATTGAATAACTTTTAAAACAATCAAATAATTTCTCCCCAGCGTTAGAAATTTCAGCGGACATGCAGAAAATTTTCAACGATGACATTTATAAAGAACTATCTTGGTCTGTAAAAGTGTTGTTACTGAAAAACTATCTCAACGAATCGACTAAAGCTGTGACACCTCCAGTACCCGGCACAGGAGACATAAACATACCGACAGAGTCTGCAAGTGAGAAGCCGGAGAGAAGGATACCAGGTATTTCGTCTTTAGTCATCCAGAGAAGACAGGAAGAAGCAGAAGAGAAGAACGAAGATGACAACAGCATGAGACTACAATTATTCAGATTAATGTACGAGACTATTAGAGATAGCGATTTGAAATGCAAACGTGCTGAGCTAATTCGCTCTCATTACGACGATTCCTCGACAATTGAAATCGGATATTTGATGGGCGATGTCATGGATAAATTCAACATAATGTCTGATATTTCTCTGACATTAAATCGCCTGTACAACGAATGGAAACCGATTGAGCATCTGAATGCGTACGAGCAGATTTCGAGTCAATCAATCGAGATCAATCATTTGATTGATATGATAATAGGAATTGAGAAGAATAAACCGCCTGTCAAGGATAAATCTTAAATTGAGGTGGTAAAAAGTTTAATGCAGTAGGAACTCGATTATCCGGTTCCCAGTTATACGGATTATCCGGATTACCAACGGCGACCGCGTGGAACTTATTTATAAAGTACTTGCTTACAAAAATCCACCCCCATTTTCACCGCTTTAGGGAGTGGTTTCCGGGATAAAAACTATTCTATGTCCTTTCCCGGGTTTTAAACTATATGCCATGCCATGCCAAATTTCATCAAAATCGATTCAGCGGTTTAAGCGTGAAGAGGTAACATACAGACAGACACACACACTTTCGCATTTTTAATATTAGTATCGATTGAGCCAAGTTACAAAATGTTTACCATTATGTACTACAAGTCGAATTTATGTGCAAGCATGAAAGTGTCGTAACTGACATTAAAAAAAAAAAAAAAACTCGCCCGCGCCGTTTCGTTATTTTTTTTTAATAAACACAAAAAACATTGGTGCCGATTCCCTTGTTCTCAAACTAGACTAAATTTAGACAATTGACTTCTCTTACTAACATACAACGAAAGGAAAGGACGGTGACATTAAAGAACTAAGTTAGCGATGTCAAATTAGTTTTGCCTTGAACTTTTCCGTATTTTTAATCCATACGTTTTATGATGTCAACTATAATTGTATGGATGTGTCAGATTGACTAAATTTGACAGCTCTTATTTACATTAGTCTCTTACTTGTTTTATTGGACAGAAAAAGATGGAAATACTCTAATTTTAGTTTAGTTTGTGACTAAGAGAATCGGCACCATTATGTATATGTATCAGGTATTACATATGCACAAAACTCGATTTTATTCACACATTTGGTTATCCGGATTTTTAATTATTCGAATCCGTAACGACAACCATTACTTAGTCCGGTTAAAAATCGAGTTTCCACTGTACTGCCACAAAATAGCCATATCAATCATTTGATATGTCAAATGTCATCATCATTTTCATCAATTGCTAAGATTAAAAATCGGGTTTTCATTTTAGGTGCTTGAACATTTTGAATTCAAATATAATAAATATTATCTTACTCCCAACTGTAATTGCTATTTTTTTATTTCCCTATTTCTTACAATCTTTAGCCAGGGGTCACCAACTAGCGGACTGTCCGTATCAGACCGCCGATGTATATTGTGCGGACCTTATAAAAATTGTAGAGATAAACTACTATAATATGACGCGCCCCTCCATATTACTATTACAAAGTGTGTAGTCACATCCTTATGAAAGAGTTTGTAGTTGAGAGTAATCGTCTTCAGTAGCAGGCCGCAGATTTGTTGGTCAACTAATCATAAATAGCCGAACGCGCAAGACATCACACGTGTCATTTTCATAGAGTAGGTATGTCAGTGCAGCGCCATACTAATAATAATGAGTGATTAATGACGCCGCTAGTCGAGCAACAAATCGCTGATTTGTTTTTGTTTCGGGAGCCGCCTCAGTACGCACACATGCGTTGTGAATCTTTTCAATACTTTTACAAACACTTTTATACGTTTTGAATTGTGGAAGGGCGCGTCGAGTTAGTGTAGTTTATCTCCTTCATTCCTAAAACTATTATTGAAATATACCAGAATATAAATGTGTACAACAAACTGCCTCGTTGGTCTAGTGGTCGCAAAGTGCGACTGCTGAGCATTAGGTCTTGGGTTCGATTCCCAGGTCGAGCAAAGTGAAAATGGGTTTTTCCAATTAGGAATTTCTCAGTAGCAGCCTCGGAGTCTGGATTTTAGCCCGGTTGATGGCAATAGGCTCGCCCCGGGATTTTACACGGGACGGCTTCCAGTCTAACCAGATGCAGCTGAGTACCAGTATTTTACATGGAGCGACTGGCTATCTGACCTCCACAACCCAGTAACTGGGTAATACGATACCCCTTGGTAAGACTGACTGTTAGACTTTCAAGCTTCTGACGACTGTCAAAGATCCACGTATGACAGCCGGGATTAAAGGATTAACGTGCTTTCCGAGGCACGGAGGGGTCTCGGTGTGTAAAGATGGTCACTCATCCACGGATCAACCCCGGCAAGCGTAGCTTAACCTGATGGATCGACCCGTGCGGCTGTTAATGAGCGAGCACCTCATAAAATGTTAATTATCGTTTATAATTAAAAAGCAATTTCCGGTTACAATAAAATTAATAATATTAGTTTTATCGACTAACTTGTGCCTGCGACTTAGTCCGCTATCTGGGGCAATTTAACCTCCACGTCAAACAAGCAAAACCATGCCCTCGGCGCCAAGCTACGAATTCGAAACTTTATGACCTTACATTTTCCTTACCTCAGTTGGCAAAATTAGAACGTCGGTTGGTCTGTCCATCTGTCCACCTTTTTCTCAAGAACACGTGAAAGTATCAAGCTGAAATTAATCGGCTATCCCTTGCAGCAGTGAAAAAATCAAACTTCTAAATCAACGCAATCTAAAGATAAGGTCGTTTAAAGTGCCTAATTAAAATAAATGATTTGACTTTGACTTTGACTTTGACTATCGTACGGAATCCTTCTTGTGCGAGTCTGTCTCGTACTTTGCCGATTTCTTTGTTATATAATTACGATGTAAATATTTAAGCAATTAGTAAAAAGCTGTAATTTTGACATTAAACATAGAACATTAAATTTTATTTATTTGTAGACTAGGTATAGTCAGAGACGTACTGTGAATTTGTGGGGCCCTGGGCTGCTAACACTATTTGGGGGCCTACCTAATTATTCGAGCTAATCGCCATTTTTTCAAAAAACTGTTTGGTATTACAATGCATTTCGATTCAGGAGTTCAGTTTGTCATTACAGTGGAGATTGAATTGCGGCCTGAACCAAAGGCGATGGGAGCGTCATAGAGCGAAGAGTAAAGTGATAAAATACAGTGACATTGGTGCCGATTCCCTTGTTCACAAACTAGGCTAAATTTAGAGAATTGACATCTGTTACTAACATACAGCGAAATGTAAGGACAGGGACATTAAAGAGCGATGTCAAATTAGTTTTGCCTTGAACTTCTCCGTATTTTTAATCCATACGTTTTGAGATGTCAACTATAACTGAATGGATGTGTCAGATTGACTAAATTTGACAGCTCTTATTTACATTAGTCTCTTACTTGTTTTATTGGACAGAAAAAGATGGAAATAGTCTTATTTTAGTTTAGTTTGTGACCAAGAGAACCGGCACCAATTTTTTTTTTTAAATTCGTTTTTCTCCGTCGTCGGCTGGGGGCCCTTTATATTCACGGGGCCCTGGGCTGCAGCCCGATTTATAGATCCGCCCCTGGGTATAGGAGATTATTATGTCTGTACAATATCTAAAGTAGACATGTTAATGTGCATTAAATAGTAATGGAATCAATAGAATACCTAATCGTACTTATTACAAAATGGCCGCATTTTTAATCGAAGTACTTTGTTTTATATCTTTAAGTAAGTAGTCTTCTTTTTACAAGCTTTTATTTAGCTTGCACTGTTCGTATGTAAGTTGTCCTTTCAAAATTTGCAAACCATTTTTCGACCATTTGTTGGTATCGGATTGAGCTGAAATTTTGCATACACCTTTAGTTCTGATGACAATACAATATCCAATACTTACTATACTATTACTATTATATTATCCATACTAATATTATAAATGCGAAAGTGTGTCTGTCTGTCTGTCACCTCTTAAACTGCTGAATCGATTTTGATGGAATTTGGCATGGAGATAGTTTAAGACCCGGGGAAGGACATAGAATAGTTTTTTTCCCGGAAATCACCCGCTAAAGCGGTGAAAAGGGGGGTGGAAGTTTGTATGCAAATACGATATAAACAAGTTCCAGGCGGACGTAGTCGCGGGCAAAGGCTAGTACTCAATGTCAATATTGTAATAATTTTAACTTGAAGCTTGTTTTTAAAATGGAACTGCCTCGTTGGGCTAGTGGTCGCAAGCGCACAATTAGCAAGAGTTTTATCATAAATATCCTTTCTATTCTTTTTATAAAATAGGTATGTATGTATTTATGAGTATGTATATTATATATATATATATATATTATATATGGTATATATGAGTTTATGTACTTGTGTACGATTAAACTTGTTTAGATTTTGTTTTCAATTATTTTAAAATTTCTTATCTGATTATTTCCTCATGTACAATTTTTTGCACCTGCTTTCTTATCTCTTCACCACCTTTGGTTGACTGGTAGAGAATGCCTAAGGCATTAAGTCCGCCTTTGTACTTTTTTGTTGCATAAAGTTTAAATAAATAAATAAATAAGCGCGACTGCTGTGCATAAGGTCTTAGGTTCGATTTCCAGGTCGGGCAAAGTGTTATTGGGTTTTTTCATCAGGAATTTCTCAGTAGCAGCCTCGGAGTCTGGATTTGTGCCAGGTTGAAGGCAGTAGGCTCGCCCCCTATTACATGGGACTTAAACATAACTGGCGAAATGTGGATGTACTAATGGGTACACCTCTGTCCTTCGGGGATTACAGGCGTGACGTTATTGTGTTATGTTTTTTGTTTTGTAGTCTGGTCAGCCTCGGCACAATCTGCAGGGGCCATGGAGAGAAAGACGGAAAGTCTAACTGACAATATGGGACGATTGGAAAAAACAAAATTAATACTTTTATCACAAGACTTACTAAAAGATTCTGTGCTCAAACTACGACAAATTTTTGACATTAGAGCTGAACATTCCTATTTTACAGCATTCAGCGTCGGAGTAATCATTGGTATGTAAAGTCAAAGTCATAGTTAAAAACATTTATTTCAATTAGACCATTTTCAGGCACTTTTGAATTGTCAAGGAGCCGGTCAGTTAGTCCGAAAGTTGAAGCTAGTTGCTCGTTCTAAAACGGAGGTAGGCATCTATGGAGAAGAACGAGCAAGAAACTCCACGGCTAATTTAGGACTACCTCATTGGTCTAGTGCAGGCGTTCTTGCTCGTTCTTCTCCATAGAGGCCTACCTCCGTTTTGGAACGAGCAACTAGCTTCAGCTTTCGGACTAACCGCCCGACTCCTTGACAATTCAAAAGTGTCTGTAAATGGTCTAATTAAAATAAATATATTTGACTTTAACTTGAAACTTATTTGGTCTACTGCCCCCTTTGAGAATAAATTAATTTCTAGCTCCCCCATTTTTTAACCTACTTAAAAACCACCTAGTAGATGAAATTACAAATCGCTCCCCAAGCCAACACAACGCCCCGATTTTTCTGGGTCTCTTACTCCCCTTAAGGCCTGCAGCGCCCACAAGGGGACGTTATCGCCCACTTTGAAAGACTGGTCAAGTGGTGCCACATGAGCACTTGGTTTCAATTCCCAGGTCGGGCAAAGTGTTATTCGGTTTTTCCATCAGGAATATCTCAGTAGCAGCCTTGGAATCTAGATTTGAGCGCGGTTGCTGGCAATAGGCTCGCCCCCTATTACATGGGACTTAAACATAACTGGCGAAATGTGGGTGTATAAATCGTCCACGAAAGATGGGACTTGACACACCACACAAACTTTATTATTTCGTAATAAATATTATAATATTGTTAAGAATTTTAATCTAAATGTCATCGAAATATCCCTGAATAAATACACAAATTACTTATGCATAACTATTTCGTACAACCATACCTGCGCAAGCTCCCCATTACTGACGCTTGTCAAGTCTCATGTTTCAATATACTAATAGGTACACCTCTGCCTAACCTTTCAGGGGTTACAGGCGTGATATTTATGTCATCTTTTTAGGTAGAATTCGTGAAAAATATCGTTTCATGATGGAGATTTATAAAGAAAATTACGACATGCACATTGAAAGAACTATTATTCGTCCAACGGCTCTTCTATATTTCGTACCATTATATTATACTATAACACTGCAATTGATGAGAGCATTGGAATTGGAAATCGATAAATTAGTGGAGCTCCTCATCGATGAAGCAGCTTATGACATGGAAAATAATAATAAAATTGCTGGTCAGATTAAGAAAAAGAAGAAGAAGAAGAAGGGTAATGCCACTGAGGAGGCAGGGGGAGAGCAGAAAGAAGGGAAGAAGGAGGGCGGGAGGCAGGGCGGCTGGGGTGGAGAACAGGATGGGAACATAAAGAGAAGAAGACAGAGAAGTAAGATATTAATAGGTTTTGTCGTTCGCGTAGAAGTCGAAAATGGTTATAGGATTTTTAATCAGTTTTTTTAAAGTCAAAGTCAAAGTTAAAGTCAGAGTCAAAGTCAAAGTTAAAGTCAGAGTCAAAGTCAAAACACTTAATTTCAATTAGACCATTTACAGGCTTTTGAACTGGCAAAGAGTCGGTCAGTTAGTCCGAAAGTTGAAGCTAGTTGCTCCTTCCAAAACGGAGATAGGCCCCTATGGAGAAGAAGTCCGAAGTCCCCACCCTGCGTTGCCACTCACCTCTGCCATATTTAATCTTTTTTTACCTTTTTTTTCACCTTTTTTAATCGTCTTTCACTCATCCTAGTTCTTGATCTTGTTTACAGGTCGAGAAGAAATAATAAAAGAAGAAAAGCATAAAAGCATGTTACGGCAGAGATTTCTGATGAAGAAGATTGGTCTACCGCTTGATGGTACGACCACGAAGAAACGCTTTGTACGCCATTGGCCTGTTGAAGATACTTGGTCCCTTGATAAATATAATCAATTTTATTAAAAGCTTCTGTCTGCGACATCGTTTGCGAGAATGTGCATTTTAAATGGAGTTTTATTTATTATCAACCGGGCAAAAATCCAGACTCCGACGCTGCTACTGAGAAATTCCTGATGGAAATACCCAATAACACTTTGCCCAACCTGGAAATCGAACCCAAGACCTCATGCACAGCAGTCGCGCTTGCGACCACTAGACCAACGAGGCAGTCACTCACGCCAATAGCGCGTGGCAATAGGCTCGCCCCCCTATTACATGGGACTAAAAGCATAACTGGCGAAATGTGGGTGTACTAATGGATACACCTCTGCCTAACCCTTCGGGGATTGCAGGCGTGATGTTATGTTTTTTTTATTATGTTTACGTAATTATTTTTCTAAATTAAGGCGCATTGCATATAGAGCAACTATTGCAGCAACTAGCTATATATTTCAATTGAACTGCGCACACATAGCAACTGGAGTTTCGAATTCCGGTAATCGTCAACTGTTTTCAGTTGCTGCAATCGATGACTAAGTTAGTTGCTAATTGCCGCAACTAGCAACTTTTAAATATTATACCGTTAACGCTGATCGCTGCGTAGATTGATCTAATCGGCTATGAAAGTAGCTCACAGATTGTCATAAAGTTGCGGCAACCGTAAACGTTATAGCAACTATCAAATTTTACAGGAAACTTTTAAAGTGTTGATAGTTTTAGGAAACTTTTAAAGTGTTGATAGCCTCAACTTAAGTTGCTCCGTGAGCAAAGTGCCTGAGAGCGTTTATACAAACTTTCAAGTCCAAATTTTTGGAAATTAATGAATCGATTTTAATGAAAATTTTCTAAACCGTCTCGAGGGTCTCTGACATGGTTTTGAGTAGACAGTAAGTCCAGGTCCTCTGACACTAGGGTGTGTGGGGCCGTCAGACCTTACTGCCCACACGATAAAGAAGAATAATGAAACTTTTAAAAAGTTAATTGACTACACCTTGAGAACATCTTGTTAGTTGAGCGGACAGCGGAGGCTTAGTAATATAGTCCAAAAAAAAAAGACAGCCTTGGAAAAAAAAAGTTTTATTTGAATAATATACAAACACTTTAAGATTTATCACGGAAGAACTCAGATACTTTTGGAGGGGAGGGGATTGAGCCCCGTTGCTCCCCCCCCTTTCTGGATCAGCTACTGCCCTTTCACCAGTAATAGTCTATCTCCCATCCATAGTCGAGCGGCCAGAATTTATTGTAAGGCGTATTACCTCTTCCTCTGGGTGAACTAATTTGACCTTCTAAGAACTTCTTTCTAAGTCTGCGGAACTTCTTTCTTTGTCTCGCCAGTTCCCTCTCACGCTTCCTGTGTAAAGCAGCCAAATTCTTCTTCAATTTACTTTGCAGACCAGTACCTTCTTCGTATCTTTCTTTTCTCTTCTTGCCTAGTAAAGCTTCAACCCCCACATCTGGCCCAGCAACGCTTTCGAAATCGGCAAATTCTGTTAAACCAGCATATTTTCGCGGAATCTCATGCACCATGCGGACCAAGTGATAGATTTCAAAGTAGAGTTTTTGTACTAATTCAAGATATTTTATCATGTCGAAAAGATTCATTACTCCGAATTTGAAGGGTATCTGCGCTAGACCAACCACTTTTCTATACCTGTAATTGTAACATAATCTCAATCAAAAATAAAATAAAATATAGCCTATGTTACTCGCAGATAATGTAGCTTTGTAATGATGAAAGAATTTTTAAAATCGGTCCAGTAGTTTTTGTGTTTATTCATTACAAACAAAAATACAAATGTTTCCTCTTTGTAGTGCAGAAGACAGACAACGTACGGTATCGCGGACGCAGACCAAGTCTTTTCTTGAGGTTCAAACTCACATCATCATCATCTGCCCAGCCTTTTCCCAACTATGTTGGGGTCGGGCTTCCAGTCTAACCGGATGCAGCTGAATTTTCATAAAAATCAGTTCAGTGGTTTAGTTGCGAAAACGTAACAGACGGACAGACAAGAGTTACTTTCGCATTTATTATAATAGCTTCTACTTCTTTCGCGTAAAAAGTTTTTTTTTCTTCTTTCAGTAAACTATGTCGTACTATTATCCCAAGAGAATACATTACTGGGATAAAAAGTATCCTGTGTTCATCCAGGATTTTCATTTTTTGACGTGGCGGTAAAAAAAATAATTTTCAAACTCAAAGCCAGAGTCAGAGTCAAAGTCAAAGTTTTTTTGTCAGACAGATTACCTTTCAATAATCTCCGAGACTACGTAGCCCATCTCGTATTGCGGGCTCGGTAAAAAAGTTAATTTTTAAAGTCAAAGTCAGAGTCAGAGTCAAAGTCAAAGTTTTTTTGTGAGACAGATTACCTTTCAATAATCTCCGAGACTACGTAGCCCATCTCGTATTGCGGGCTTTCTTCGAACATAAAGCGCATGTCGTTCATGCTCGCTATGCGCGCGTTCGCGTCTTCGTAATAACCGCGCATGACCTCTACAAGCCGGTCGTAAGCTTCCAATCCAGTGACCTCTCGATTATATCTGCCGTCCCAATATACTGCTTTTTGTTGCGATTCAAATGCGTCTAAGTAAGAAGAAACAATATTTATTTATTTATTTGTGTATTTATGTATTTATGTATCATGTGCAACAAATCAGCGATTTGTTGCTCGACTAGCGGCGTCAAAAATTACTCTTTATTATTAGTATGGCGCTGCACTGACATTCTTGTAAATGACAGGTGCGTCGTATTTCGCGGTCGGCTATTTATGATTAGTTGACAAACAAATCTGCCGGCCTGCTACTGAAGACGAGTACTCACAACTACATACAAACTCTTTCATACGAATATGACTACACACATTGAAATGGTAATATGGAGGGGAGCGTCAAGTTATAGTAGTTTATCTCTACATAGTTACTTACATAAAAGAAAAACTAATAACTTTAATAAATACATTATTTTTGAATACCATAAACTTAGTATACATGACAAAACATTTCAAAAATTCCGTAAACATTAATTCGTTTTAAAATAATCAGTAGTTATAATTAAAATTTTAAGTGATAATAATTACAAATCGGTTTGTAATTAATCTTCTAATTACCGTTAAATTTAAAACCTTATCAAAAACACAAAAACATCACGTCTGTAATCCCCGAAGGATTAAGCAGAGCTGTACCTATTAGTACACCTACATTTCGCCAGTTATGTTTAAGTCCCATGTAATAGGGGGCGAGCCTATTGCCAACTGGGCACAAATCTAGACTGCGAGGCTGCTATTAAGAAATTCCTTACGAAGAAACCCAATAACACAGTCATGTGAAAATTATATGCCCCGTTTGGTCTAATAGTCACAAGCACGACTGTTGAGTCCCAGGTTCGATTTCCAGGGCATAAAACTGGGTTTTTCTATTCGGAATTTCTCAGTAGCTGCCTGAAGATTGGAAGTCGGTAGTGTGACACCCCAGTGCCTCGGTGCGCACGTGTCGCCGTTTGTCCTGCGCCTGATCTCTCCCCGATCGTGTCGGATTGCCGTCCCATCGCATGAGAGTGAGGGAAGAGGGAGTGCACCTGTGTTTGTGCACTTTTCTTTAGTTTAATTCAACACTAGCACTCTCCAGTGACGTTCGAGGGACTTTGCTTAAGAATCCCTAATTTTTTGATAGTAAAATATGGCTTAAAGCACTCAGTGATATCGTAGCTTCGAATTTGCGAAAGAATTATCAAAATCGGTTCAGTAGATTCAGAGATTACCCCTAACAATCTCACAAACTCATAAACTGTACCTGTTTATAATATTATTAGTACAGATATTGTAGCGTCAATATTCACGAAACGTTTACCGATTTATTAAATAAACTATTAATAATTCATAATCATTTTCCTCATAAATTATTCACAGCACACACCGCCATCTAGCGGCCGCTATTTGAATCAAATCTTTTATGACGAAATTAGTCTTGCAAAAATATTAGCTCATACTCTAATAAAAACACTCCGGAACATGTTTTGCCAACCAAAAAAATATCTCCATGTGATAAAAACGTTATCAATACATTAATATCATGCGAAATAAGTACGTATAGGCTATATTTTGCTATGTCGTCATCAACGGCCGATAGTAGTTCGTGTTTTACCCAGTCATTCAATGTTCGTCGTAGCAATCGAATGTCACCTACTGTGTTATCCGGCCGATTGTAAAATCAGTTGGTAGTACCGCCGTTCGCCGTTCTTTCGCGCCTTCTTAACTTACCTGTGTTAAACTTCAAGTTTGTTTACTTTTTGGAAATTTCAAAAAAGTTCTTTTTTTGATTTCCGTGTAATTTGTGTGTTGTGTTTTTGTGTTTTTGGATTTAAAAAACTCTTTTTTTCCGCTGTAAGTATTTATCTATGGCTTATTTTATAAATTTAATTATTTAATTTTCATGTTTTTGTTGGAATTTGATAGTGAAAGTGAATTTGCAGGCCTTGATAGGCATTCAACGTTTTGTTTTAAATAAAAAATGCGCAGAATACTATCAATGTTGACTTGTAGAATATGTGAATTGGATTTTTTGTCTCTTTCTTTCTTAGGCATTTTGTAATGCGCGTTCCTTTTCCCGCCAGACAAGATTGTTTGACATTTTCATTGACAACTACCAAAGTGTAGGAAATATTTGAAGCGGATTTTTTATTATGTAATTATTTATACCTACCTACGTATGAAGATTTATGATTGCAAATTCTTTTGATTGCATTGCATTTGCAAGTTTGATTGATCAAATTGATATTGTTAGAACTTGTTTCATTAAGTAGGTAAATAGTTCTGGGTTACAAATATTTTTAAAAGTTATTTAAATATTTTTTTCTTCTTTGTATCGAATATTAAATAGGACAATACGATATGTAATTACCTATATCAATTACTGTATCAGAGTAAGTACATTTTCGAAAAATTCTGTTACCTACAGCTAATATTCGACCGAATTTAAGTTTTCCATAGATACAAATATTTCCAATTATCTTTTTAAAATAAGATAGGTAGGTATTTCGAAAAAACATCACGCTTGTAATCCCCGAAGGGTTAGGCAAAGGTGTACCCATTAGTACAACCACATTTCGCTAGTTATGTCTGTCAGTTATGTGTGTTATGTATTTCGAAAATGTTCTTAACTGTTATGTGAAATAAAATTTCATTAAAATCAGTTCATTCATTTCGAAAAATAAGAATCTGAAATTTTTTATGAAATACGGCGTAAAAGATGTTTTTTTTTTGTTTTTACTTTTCTTAAAAGATATATAAGAGGTAGGTATATAATGTAGATACCCAATTAAGTAAAACTTATTTATTTTACATAAATAATAACACAATGATAACGTAATTTTTATCAGTAAAGTTTATGCTTAGGGTGAGTGCTCCGATTGTAAGCAAGGCCCGATCTAGCTATTTAGCCGCCCGGGCGAAAAAAAATATTTGCCGCGCTTTACACTAACACCATAAAATCATGAGCTTGCTATTCCGAAGATGTGATGATATTTATGTGATATTGTTTATTCTTCTTCTTATCGTGTGGGTAGTAAGGCCTTACGACCCCACACACCCTAGTGTCAGAGTTTCTAAACCGCCTCAAGGGCCTCTGACATGGTTTGAGTGGAACAGTAAGTCCAGGTTTCCTCACGATGTTTTCGTTCACCGATGCCAATGATGTCCAAGATAAACTTTAGAAAGTACATATGAATTGAAAAATTCACATTGGTACTTGCCCGATTTTGAACCCACAACCTCATGCATTAGAGGCAATGTATGTATATGTAATGTAAAATGTATATTGTTTATACGTTAGTCTACTACGGCTTTTGAACAAGTATACAAAAATTCATGAGAGTATGATGGACTTCGTGCAACCGCCCGGCGCAATTTTACCGCGCCTCATTTTTGCCGCTCTGAATAATAAAAATAATAATACCAGTCTATTTCTGTCCCACTGCAGGACAAAGGCCTCTTCTCATACAGAGAAGGCACGAGCGTTGATCACCACGCTAGCTCAAGGCGGATTGGCAATTTCACACTTATATTAATTACAAGTCCAGGTTTCCTTACGATGTTTTTTCTTCATCGATGGTTGGGAAAGAATTAGGGCATGCAAAACCGGAAAGTCATCAAAACCGGTTTTGAACATCGTTTTTTTGGGACCAAAACCGAAAACCGGAGCTAGCTCCGGTTTTAGCAAAAAAAAACGAATGTAGTATAATTTAATAAGAAACACCATATTTTTTAAATACCCACTAAGTCTACAAATAAAACAAATTGTATGATACATTTCTTTCTAATCCAAACCGACTTATTCTTCGTTCGGCCCACTGAGTTTCGTCCTACATCAAAAAATCCTGGTTCGTCCTAAACAATATGCTTCCTTAGTCCCAAATTATAATTTTAAATATTTTATTTTTGGTTCGTCCTATTTTATATTCCTTCTACGGCCAATATTTTTTTTGTATAAGCTAAACTTACTTTTATGTACAATCTGCAAAAAAAATATATATATATATTTCTTAGTTTAGTTTACTGTTGCTTAAATTTTTAGTTTATGAATGCTGTTTTTTAAAATGCTTGTTTTATACATGATTGTTAGTAATAATCACAATTTTTTCGACTTTTTGTTAGTACTTCTTACCAGTACTTTTTACTACCAGGAATGCAGAAATTAACTGAACTAGATCCTTAAGCGACTTACTACTTAGCTCGATAATGGTTAAAATACAGGTTTTGAAATTGAATTATTTATTGTTTTAAAAAGTACCAGGGTGACAGAAATGAACAGAAGGCCCCTAAACGATCTCAATAAGAAGGACAACAAACATATTAATTCACATACACAAACAGCCAGACCCGAAACAACTACTTATCTGTAGATCAGTATTTGACGTATTTGTAAAAATTTAAAGTACGTATCTTTATTGTTTGTTGACTGTACCTTTAAAGTAGGTACTTGTAATTTGGGACGAAGCACCACTTCAATAGTCATATGGGACGAACTAAGGTTTTTTTGTAATGTGGGACAAAACTTCGGGACGAACGAAGAATAAATCATAATAATTGTACAGATAACAATTAACTTATAATAGTATAAAGATTAATTAACTGAGATCAAATCAACAACAAGTAAGTTTTTGGTATCTTTGGTACCTATTAGGTACCAAAGATACCAAAAACTACATACATACATTACATACATACATTACATTATACATTTGATGCCTCAAAATTAATTATTTTTTGAGTGTTCGAAAAAAATGTTGATAAAAATCAAAATATTAATTGTTACTCAATAATGGGAAAACCGGAGCTGAGCTCCGGTTTTGGCTCTCAAAACCGGTTTTCAAAAATCGTTAAATTTTGGCCGATTTCCGGTTTTGCGCAAAACCGGAAAACCGGTTTTGCATGCCCTAGAAAGAATATTACATGAAACACATAACAACACACCTGTAATCTTCGATAGGTTAGGCAGAAGTGTACCCATTAGTACCAAGTGTACCCACATTTCGCCAGTTTAGTTTAAGCTCTATGTAACAGAGGGCGAGCCTATTGCCATCAACCGGGCACAAATCTAGACTCCGAGGCTGCTACTAAGAATTCCCTGATGGAAGAACCTAATAACACTTTCCCCGACGTAAAGCACGTAAAGCAGCCGTGCTTTACTACCACTAGACCAACGAGGCAGTAAAGAAAGAATTTTAAACCATAAAAAAGCTTTTTTACAAAAAAAGATAACCGCCTTCAAAAACTACAAAATAAAAAATAACTTTAGCTTGGAACTCGGCGGCTTTGGTTTTGTTTCTTGTTATGTAGGTATTGCCACCGACTTCCAAGCTAAAGTTATTTTTTATTTTGTAGTTTTTGAAGGCGGTGATCTTTTTTTGTAAAAAAGCTTTTTATTTTTCACTTTTTAGTGCTTGTGTGTTAATGTTTGAAATCCTTAGATAAAGCCCTTTCAAACAATACCCCACACGATATTTTTAATTTTGGAAAGTGGTAGGAGGGGGGTTGACGTACCCCCTCCCCACTTCCTTCAGTCAGTCATCGACTACACGTATAAACAAAGCAATTTTTCTTGTTACGGAGGTTCTGCTGTGATTTTATAAGGAGTTCCGTTCCATATCTCCAAAGTTCATCATCAGATCATGACAATATTCCTATGGGACCTATTCGGAACTATACTCTTTCAAACAAAAAAAGAATCATCCAAATCGATTCATAATTGGCGGAGTAATCGTGGAACAAACACACAAAAAAAAAACATACGCGTCGAATTGAGAACCTCCTCCTTTTTGAAGTCGGTTGAAAAGGGCACATTTCCAGTGGACAGCGACGCGGGTGAATTTTTTGATGCCATTTAGTTTTAGTTTGTCTTTTTTTTTACTCTGGTTGTTTTTTATTTTATTTTTATTATTAAGCTTGTAAATAATGTATATATTAACCATAAATAAATTAATTAAAATAGGTATTACCTAGCTCATAACAGGGCAAGTTACCCTATTATTTTTTCGTACGTTATCATCTTTAAGAAAGGCGCAATTGTTTTACGTCGCGACGACCCGACGCGATGTCAAAATAAGTTATCAAAGCTATAGGTTTTGCCCGCGTCTTCGTTTGCGTGGGAATCAAGTACCTACCTACCTATAAGACATGTGGTATCTATAAGTCTTAACTATCTTCTATCTTAATACATATACATGTATATACAAGCTTTAGCCCGCGACTACGTCCGTGTGGAACTTGTTTATATCGTACTTGCATACAAACTTCCACCCCCCTTTTCACCGCCTTAGGGGGTGATTTCCGGGATAAAAACTATTCTATGTACTTTCCCGGGTCTTAAACTATCTCCATGACAAATTACATCAAAATCGATTCAGCGGTTCAAGCGTGAAGAGGTAACAAACAGATAGACAGACACACTTTCGCATTTACAATATTAGTATGATGAATTACGCGTCACGTTGTTTGTCCGGGATGAACTCCTAAACCACTTAACCGATTTTAATCAAATTTGCACACCGTGTGCAGTTTGATCCAACTTGAAAGATAGGATAGTTTTTATATCAATTATTGGTCTTAATATTTTTTGATTGCAAAGCTGATCCACAGCGACGCGTCTGCCGATCAGCTAGTATACATAAAAATGCTTTGTCCTGAATGACTGACTGACCGATCAACGCACAGCCTAAACCGCTGATCGTAGAGACCTGAAACTTGCCTTTTTCCCATGGGGGTAGGCAGAAACCACAAAACGCCACCTGCTACGATCCTTACATACTCCTTTCGTCTCATCTACGTTCATACATCTCGTCATACAAGCACGCCGGTTACGAGTACTGCGCACCTGACCGTTCTGAAGGACCTTACCATAAGGTCAGTGTAGGTCTTCCTAGGGCGACCCCTCCCGGCGTTGCCACTCACCTCTGCCATATAAATACCTTTTGTTAATCGTCTTTCACTCATCCTCTCAACATGACCGAACCATCTAAGCATACCCTGTTCTTCTACCCTCCTTCTTATCTCTCAATTATAGCATAAATGATCAAAACACAAAAATAGAAAACAATATTGTTATCTAAACGGAAAAACCACACCCAAATCGGTTTAGGCGTTTCCAAGATTATGTGTGATAATGATAAAAGTATTGTTTTGACATCACAATGATCCTTATCGATATGTAGCTAGCTTTTGCCCGCGATTTCGTCTGCGAGGTAGTCTTATGTACCATAAAACATATCTTGTGACACTCGCTAATAGTGCAGCTGTCTATTTGTGAAAGAATTTTTGTAATCGAATCAGTATTTCCAGAGATAATCTCTTACAAAAACATACAAAAAATGTTGGAGTGAAAAATTTATTTTTACCTATTATGGTAATACTTACTTTCTTTTTGAGGCGGTAAAAATCATGAAGGGACTGTCAGACTTTTATTGACTAAAAAACCACCCTGTTCCTTCTGTTGTCCTTTACGTTCCGGGGCCACGGTATCCTGTTGAGACGTCCCGCAACCCCGGCAGGCGTTATGGCAATATTTAACGGGTCTGACTTAAGGCGTTAACTCGAAGTAAACGTTTTAGACGGACATTGAAGGAAAGCGTCGTGAGGAAACCTGTATTACATAACATCTTGCCTGTAATCCCCGAAGGGTTAGGCAGAGGGGTACCCATTAGTACACCCACATTTCAACAGTTATGTTTAAGTCCCATGTAATAGGGGGCGAGCCTATTGCCATCAACCGAATACAGACTCCGAGGCTGCTACTGAGAATTTCCTGTTGGAAAAACCTAATAACGCTTAGCCCGATCTGGGAATTGAATCTAAGAACCTACGATCAGCTGTTCCATACAAAACTGCTACACAACAAGATCGTAATGTATGGATCAGCAGTTTTTTTTTTTTAAGATTCCAAGATTGGCCCCATAGTAAAAGTTGTTCATAATGATGAGTACAATGACCCCTTTTCAGGTTTCGGGAAAATTTCGATAACCCTGTACATATTATCCTATGGCGGCGTGCTTGTATGACGAGAGTGATCGTAGCAGGTGGCGTTCTGTGATTTCTGCCTACTCCCATGGGGTTTTTCCCAACCATGTTGGGGTCGGCTTCCAGTCTAACCGGATGCAGCTGAATATCAGTATTTTACATGGAGCGACTGCCTATCTGACCTCCACAACCCAGTAACTGGGTAACACGATCCCCCTTGGTAAGACTAGGTGTCAGATTTTCGGACTTCTGACGTCCCGTAACGACTGTTAAAGATGTATATGATAGCCGTCCGAGGCACGGAGGAGACTCTGTGTGTCAAGATGGTCACCCATCCACGGACCAACCCCGGCAAGCGTAGCTTAACCTGATGGATCGACCAGTGCGACTGTTATTTACTTAGCCGCGAGCTCCTCGATCGAGCCCTGCTTGTACACACACAAATCTAATAACCACAAATAATTATTTATCCTTAAAGTAAAACTAAAGCTTATGCCCGCAATTTTGTCCGCCTGCTTTTTTGTACCCGCGTTAAGTTACGCCTTTGCTTACTGCTCCGCTCTCGTGAGTGGTAGCGTGATGCTATATAGCTTAAACTATTCCTTATTAATCTGGCTATTATATACAAAAAGATTTTTTCCAATCCGTCTGGTAGTTTCAGAGTTATACGCGTTTAAACAGACAAAATCTTTTTTGCCTTATCATATTAATTATAGGTAAATATTTAGGTACTTCTAAGCATATAATATATGCGTCAACAAATTTATTGGCGTCAATTGGATTCGATGCCACACTGTATTCAAGGATTGTGGTATTTTGCGGTTCGCGTGGCGTATTTGCACAACTGCGCGCTCGCACTCTATGAGACATTATCGAGATTTTTCTTTCAGATGACATCTCGCCGATAGTAATTCAGAAATGAATTGGAAATCTCTGTTTCTTTGGAAAACTAAACCTCGCTCGAATATAGCTGTAACACACAATATTTTAGAAATGTTCTCAACTAACTTTTTAGACCTATGTATCCTACTTATGTGTAGAAAGTTTCATTAAAATCTGTTCATTAATTTCCGAAAATGTAAACTTGAAAGAGCAACTAAGTTGAGGCAACTATCAACACTTTAAAAGTTTCCTGTAAACGTTGATAGTTGCTATAACGTCTACGGTTGCCACAACTTTATGGCAATCTGTGAGCAACTTTCATAGCCGAGTTGCTTAATCTACGCACCGATCAGCGTTAACGGTATAATTAACAGATGCTAGTTGCGGCAATTAGAAGAAAGGACTTGAAAATTTGTATGAAATGATGTACGACAAAAATTACGAAAATAAAATGTTCAATCGACTGCTGAGCATGAGGTCTTGGGTTCGATTCCCAGGTCGGGCAAAGTGTTATTGGGTTTTTCCATCAGGAATTTCTCATTAGCAGCCTCGGAGTCTGGATTTGTGCCTGGTTGATGGCGATAGCCTCGCCATCTATTACATGGGACTTAAAAATAACTAAGTTCTTGAGTGGAGACCACGCACCGGCAAGCGCAGCGTAGGACGTCCACCCACAAGGTGGACCGACGATCGATGAAGACCGCGGGATCGCGCTGGATGCAAGTCGCTTCCATCCAGTCTTATTGGAAATCTGTAGGAGAGGCCTATGTTCAGCAGTGGACGTCCTGCGGCTGATATGATGATGATGATGATGATAAAAATAACTAGCAAAATATGGGTGTAGTAATGTGTTCACCTCTGCCTCACCCTTCGGGGATTACAGGCGTGATGTTTTGTTACGTAAAATTTTCATTAATTTTAAACATATGTTATTTAAAACAATTAGTAAGTAAATATTATCTCATGAAAAATGAAAGCAGTAGGTAGGTATGTCATTAATATGTATTTACCTTATAATTATAGTTTTAATTACTGTGTAACGTTTTGTGTTCCAAAATTTACTTTATATACTACATAATTAGGTTTTACGGAAGTAATAATTAATGTTGAGAGGATGAGTGAAAGACGATTAACAAAAGGTATTTATATGGCAGAGGTGAGTGGCAACGCAGGGAGGGGTCGCCCTAGGAAGACCTACACTGACCTTATAGGTGAGGTTCTTCAGAAAGGTCAGGTGCGGAGTACTCGTAACCGGCGTGCTTGTATGACGAGATGTATGAACGTAGATGAGACGAAAGGAGTATGTGAAGAACCGCATCACCGCATGATGGACCCGCGTGCGGTTCTCATCTCTAGCTTCTATGAAATCCTCATGAACCTTGCACACGATCACCGCACGACCGCGCGGACGTCCGCGCGGAGATGCGGACGTCCGCGCGGTCGTGCGGTGCTTTACACACGGGGCGCCGCATTACCGTGCGGATCATCGTGCAGGGTTCCCGATTTAGGGGTTTTCTCCCCGAATTAAGGGGGTAAATATATGCAATGGAATTTTTTAAGTTTGTATCCAAGCGTGTATTCGCAGTTGCTACGTATTGTGAGAAATGGACCGCACACATTACAGTTTGTTCTCTATCCCGCCACCTTCCGGGATGTCATTATTGGCGCACTGCATTCAAAACATTCATTTAAAAATCATTTTTCCCAAAAAACTTACGCCAAAAAATATTATATTGAGAATTGAGTATTAAAATAATGTGTTCCCCAGAATTTTCCCAGCAGTTTTAATTTTACCAAAAATGTGTCCCCAAATTGGGGGGAAATAAACGAAAAAAAAAACCCAACCTAGACACCCTGAAAACAAAACAAAACCGGTAAAAAATAACTGGTTAAAACCAAAACTGGTCAAAATCCGTGCGGTCATGCGGTCGAACCGCATCACCGTGCGGACAACCGCATTGAAATCCGCTTTACCGCAACCGCATCCCGAAGCGGTGTGCGGTGCCGTGTGATAATCGCCTTACCCAATGTTTATTTGTTCCAAAAAACGTTTTACTTTTATCGAAACAGTTGGTTAAACTTTCAAAAATTTCCACTACTTACCTACCTAGTGTGTATTTACCCAAGAATATTGACACAGCATTATTTGTACAACATATTAATCCTAACTAATATTATAAATGCGAAAGTAAGTTTGTTTGTTTGTTTGTTACCATTTCACGCCTAAGCCACTGAACCGATCATCCTGAAATTTTGCATATACATTGCCTGGTGTACAGGAACAAACATAGGGTACCTTTCATCCCGAAAAAAAGTAGTGTTCCTGAGGGAAATCACAATAACCTACTTTTGGTGATAGATGGCGCCACATGTCTTTCGAAATCATGTTCGAATTTTAAATTTAAGTACCTAATACATTTTGTGAGTTTTGAGTGTCGATGGACCAGCTTCAACTAGGGTGTCATAAAATCAATTATTGATAATTCGGGGTTACTACAACCAATTTACGATTACCCAAGAAAAAAAGTACTAGGGTGTTATAAAAAGGTATATCTCTATGGCAGTAGAAATAAGAAGTTTTAGTCAGAGTGAGGTCAACATTCTGGGTTTATCAAAAAAAAGTACTAGGGTGTCAGAAAATGAAGAGTTCACTCAAGCAGAGCACAACCCGAATTGATTAGCAAATCCTAAATTAACGTGAGCGAAGCCGCGGGCGAAAGCTAGTAATAAATAATATTAAAACGGGCGAAGTATTTTAATTATATACTAAGGGATGATTCTCATTAGAGCGGGCCGTGCCCGGGCCGGGGCGTGGACGAGCCGAGGTGGTATTGAAGTGCGTCGAGAGGGCCCGGACGGGACACGGATAATGCACTGTGTAATATAAATTGATTCATACAAAATATATGTAACAGATTTAAAACCGTGCCCCGTCTGGGCCCCGCCCCGGGCACGGCCCGCTCTAATGAGAATCATCCCTTATCCGGAAGTTATTTGCTTAAAACAAAAATATCAACACACTAAACGTTTTGCTTCACGTGCGATGACACGTGGTTGTCACAGCAGAGGACACGCGTTGTAGACGATAAATTATTGTAAGATGTCGGAACATATACTTTTTGTGACTGTCAAACGTGATTCCCCCATATAAGAAAGAAAGAAAGAGAAAAAAGAAAGAAAAACTTTTTTTTCACGTGAAAGTGACGCACGTAGCACGATACACAATAATATAAAATATAAATATAAACTAAATAGGTACATAATAGAAAATAAAAATTAAGTGTTCTGAACGGTAATTTTTGCCGCGCGAAACGGCCGACGCTCAGCATAAATAATAACATAACATAACATCACGCCTGTAATCCCCGAAGGGTTAAGCAGAAGTGTACCTATTAGTACACCCACATTTCGCCAGTTATGTTTTTAGTCCCATGTAATAGGGGGCGAGCCTATTGCCATCAACCGGGCACAAATCCAGACTCCGAAGCTGCTACTGAGAAATTCCTGATGGAAAAATCCGAATACACTTCACCCGACCTGGAAATTGAATCCAAGAACTCAGGCTCAGCAGTCGCGCTTTGCGACCACTAGACCAACGAGGCAGTCTGGCAAAAAAAATATATTCTGTGTACACGTTTCGTAGATGTTACTTATCTGTTGTTTAAATATACAATCATTGTTTACAATTATTGTACTCGTATGTATAAAGTGCCCATAGATAATGAAACCACTCGTACATAACAGCCTTTTTATCATTCTGCTCGATTTTAAGTATGTTTAAAAGACCAAAATACTATAAAATAACCTAACTTTTGCGCCTTCGACCACGAAAATGTTGGTTATCGCGGACGCAGGCTAAGTCGCGGAATAAAAACTAGCCTATGTCCTTTCTTGGGGTTCAAACTTACCCCGTATTGAATTTCATCAAAATCGGTTCAGTGGTTTAGTTGTGAAAGCGTTACCACTGGCCCATCACGACACAACATGACAACAAGAAAAGTGGAAATGACGGCTCTTAGATCTTAGACTACAACTGACAGTCCTCCATTATGTCATAAATATTAAATTAGAAACCTGACCTTGTTAAAAAAATCGATAGCAAAACGTTTTTCAACTTCAATAAAATATCACGCTTGCATTCCTTGAAAGGGTAAGTAGACAATACTAATATAATAAATGCGAAAGTGTGTCTGTCTGTCTCTTACCTCTTCACGCTTAAACCGCTGAATCGATTTAGATGTTTGGCATGGAGATAATTTAAGACCCGGGGAAGAACATAGAATAGTTTTTATCCCGGAAATCACCCCCTAAGGCGGTGAAAAGTGGGGTGGAATTTCGTATGCAAGTACGATATAAACAAGTTCCACGCGGACGTAGTCGCGGTTTGAAGTTAGTATATGTATGTACACATATAGACCAAAAAAATGGCCTCTGAACTTATCGAAGAACAAAAAACATCGTTTGTGTACAGATATGATTTTTTTGCACAATTTATCATTATAAACCTCAAACTACACTAAAGGCGATGCGAAAGCGATACCAAAGCGTAATAACTAGGGCATGTAAGGGGGGTCGGTTTCCCGGAACCGTAGTCAGCATCGGAGTTTATAATTTTGACTTAAAAGCGTTTACACTGTACCACATTGAAACTTTCAAGTCCAATTTTTTTTAATGAATGAACCGATTTCATTTTAACTTCTTAGTCTAACGCAAAAGATGTATGCGAAAGTAAGCTGAGAACATTTTCAAAATTAACTTAATTAATGAACTGTTTATTATCTACTTTTAAAAAAATATATTTGAAAACATCCATCGGTTTCTAAGATAACACATACATACATAAACTCACGCCTTTTTCCCACGGGGGTAGGCAGAAACTACAGAACGCCACCTGCTACGATCCTTACATACTCCTTTCGCCTCATCTACGTTCATACATCTCGTCATACAAGCACGCCGGTTACGAGTACTCCGCACCTGACCTTTCTGAAGGACTTCACCAATAAGGTCAGTGTAGGTCTTCTTAGGGCGACCCCTCCCGGCGTTGCCACTCACCTCTGCCATAAAAATACCTTTTGTCAATCGTCTTTCACTCATCCTCTCAACATGACCGAACCATCTAAGCATACCCTTTACTATCTTGTCACTACATCTTCTTTTTTTTTTTTTTCTTTCTAAGATAACTTCAACTACATCTGACGACCCAGGATACCCATTTCTTTTGTTGACTATAAATATGGCTTCCACGCGGACGAAAGCTTAGGCAGAAGCTAACGTATTGCTATCGCATAGCTTTGTATACAGCATACACTTAATAAGTGTGCACGGAAAACATCTTGCCATGTCCGTGTCCGCAAACACTCAGCGGCCTTAAAATATTACTAGAAACCGCACAGCTACTGCAGATTATAAGGAAAACACAATACATAACATCACGTATGTATTCCTCGAGAGGTTAAGCAGAGATGTAACAGCAAGAACAAGTATACACTTAGCAAAATTCAAAAGCGATTTTTTTGTGAAATAATGGTTGTAACTTTGATTTAAGACCTTATTTCATAGTAGTATTGAATTCAAAATACTATATTACTTAAAACAAGACATTTCAATCAATATATTCGGAGAAAATAGTTGTGTGAAATGTTTTTGCTCGTGACTGTACCCAAAGTCTTCAATTATATTTTAAGTCCTATGTAAGGGGGCGAGCCTATTGCCATCAACCTGCCATCAACCGGGCATAAATCCAGAATCTATAGCTGCTACTGAGAAATTCATGATGGAAAACCCAGTAACACTTTGCCCGACTTAGGAATCGAAACTAAGACCTCATGCTCAGCAGTCCCAAGTTACTTAGCAACATAATAGCATTTCGAAGTAATTTGACGGTACGGTTGCGCAGTGGTTAAAAAGCGATTGGCTTTTTTTTTGAGGTGGTAAAATCATCAAATGACTCCTTTCGCCCTGGGTGGGTTAGTTTAGGTTAGGTTAGGTTAGCTAGGCTGCCCGGGGGAGCTCGCATAGGGAGGCAGCGTTGCTGGTGACGGCTGCGGTCTCACAGGTGGTGGGCCGCATACGTCGCCTAGGCTTGGAGGTGGCCCTCAGCAAGTCGGAGGCCATGGTGTTTCATGGCCCCCGGCGGGCGCCGCCACCCGGCTCACACATCGTGGTTGGGGGGGCTCGGATCGCTGTCGAGCCTACCATGAAATACCTGGGATTGGTGCTCGACAGCCGGTGGGACTTCGAGCCCCACTTTCGGCGGCTGGCGCCCAAGTTGCTGGGCGCGGCTGGTGCGCTTGCAACGCTGCTTCCCAATTTGGGGGGCCCGAGCACCGCCTGCAGGCGTCTGTATGTGGGGGTCGTGCGATCGATGGCCCTATATGGGGCCCCAATATGGGCGGCTGACCTGACGGCCGGTAGTATCGCCGTTCTCCGCAAACCGCAGAGGGCGATGGCCGTCAGAGCCATAAGGGGGTATCGCACGATTTCCTACGAGGCGGCCTGTGTGCTGGCTGGATCCCCGCCCTGGGACCTGGAGGCGAAGGTACTCGCGTCACTGTATCGGTGGCGCGAGGAAGCGCGGGCTCGAGGCCAGCGGCCGATGCAGCGCGAGTTTGAGCTGCGTCGGTCGCAGCTTCGCGAGGTCCTAGTGGCGGAATGGCGGGACAGGCTGTCACGCCCTACCGCCGGCCTCATCACTATCGAGGCGATCCGGCCGGTGCTGGCGGACTGGCTCGGCAGAAGGCACGGCTCCCTGACGTTTCGGGCGACGCAGGTGCTCTCGGGGCATGGCTGCTTCGGGAAGTACCTGTGTCGCATAAACAGGGAGCCGGACGCCCGGTGTCATCACTGCGTGGACTGCCGGGAGGACACGGCGCGGCATACGCTGTCAGAATGTACGGCTTGGGAGGAGCCGCGTCGTGTCCTCATCTCTGAAGTTGGCAGTGACCTGTCGCTACCGACCGTTGTCGCTTCGATGGTCGGCGGCGAGGGGTCCTGGGACGCGGTGGTCTCCTTCTGCGAAACGGTTATTTCGCAGAAGGAGGCTGCGGAAAGGGAGAGAGAGATTACAACCTCTCTCCCGGCCCGCAGCAGGCGCACCGGGCGTCGGCGGAGGGCGGACAACGCCCTCTTCCGGCCCCCTTAAATGGGTCCAGGGGCGGCGGACTTGGGGACGTCCGTCGCCCACCATTCATCCGGACCCGAGGTGGCGGCGCGTAGTGTTCCACGCGCGCCCCTCTTTGACGTCGCGGGGGGAGTTAAACGCCTCACTCCCCCCCCTGACCTGAGGAGGCCCGCAGAAGCGGGCCGGCACCAGTTGGGGATCGCGGAAGGCGCGTACGTTCCCGTGATTCCCGGCGTAAGTGTGAGAGGGGAACACTGGGGTGGTTTTTAGTCAGTAAGAGTCTGACAGACCCCTCCGCCCTCCCCAGGGCGGTGGACATCCATGAGGATTTTCCACCCCGGCAACAAAAAAAAAAAAAAAAAGGTTAGCTAGGCTGTTTCCGCACTTAGCCTCTTTATTGGGCCATTTTACGTATGAAAAATATCCTCGAGAGAGTAACTCACTCTAACCATCCCAGATCCTCCCAGAATGCCAGCAGTCTTTTCACACTGTTGCAGGCTTCGGGGAGCGATACCGGCGATTGGAGAGTCCGTGCCCGTTGATCTGCCACGCTTCTGCACTCCAAGAGCACGTGCTGTGGTGTTTCTTCTGCCTCCATGCATCCTCTGCACAGAGGGCTGTCTGTCACACCTATGGTGAATAGGTGTTTGTTTAGGGGACAGTGGCCGGTTATGCCTATGATCTTTCGTCCCGTTTCAATCTAATAAGGCTGCGGGCAAGTCTTTTTGATGCTTTCGGAACTGCATTCTTTGTTTGATCTGGGTGGGGCGGAAGGGACTGTCAGACTTTTACTGACTAAAAAACCACCCTGTTCCTTCTGTTGCCCTTTACGTTCCGGGGCCACGGTATCCTGTTAAGACGTCCCGCTACCCCGGCGCTGCGCGTGTCACGGATTCACTTCTAGCACGGAACAAATATTTCTGTGACTCACAGAGAGTTGGTCCGGATCTGACTATTTGTGTATGTAAGTTTATATGTTTGTAAACTCACCAACGATACAGGAGAAATTCATAATGTGGAGCAACGTTGTAAAAAACCTAGATTCAGGTTGATTTTTTATTTATTTAAACTTTATGCAACAAAAGTACAAAGGCGGACTTAATGCCTTAGGCATTCTCTAACAGTCAACCAAAGGTGGTGAAGAGATAACATGGCAGGTGCAAATTAAAGTACAAGCGCTAAACAGCAAATTTAATTTGAAAAAAATTAAACACAAAGCACACACACAGCAAAATTGGCTAAGTTATCTTCTTATAATTGGCGGCCTTGGTTTTATCTTTCCATATGATAGTAACTAATTACGTTACATAATGTCTACGGAACTCCTCCGACTGCCTCCTTGGTCTAGTGGTCGCAAAACGTGACTATTAAGCAGCAGGCGTTGGGTTGGATTTCCAGGTCGCGTAAAGTGTTATTGGGTTTTACAACAGGAATTTCTCAGTAGCAGCCTCGGAGTTTAAATTTGTGCCCGGTTGATGGCAATAGGCTCGCCCCCCTTTTACATGGGACTTTAAACTAACTGTCGAAATGCGGGTGTACTAATAAGTACACCTCTGCCTAATCCTTCGGGGATTACAGGCGTGATGTTATGTTATAATTAACTATATTATTGTTGATTCGTGTAATAAGCATAGTTACACCATTTTTTAATGAGGATTCAAGATTGCACCTTCAATTTCTTCATCACAGTCCAAAGGTGGATTCTATTCTGTTGGTATTTTTTATTAACGCCTCTATTTAACTCATCAAGGTTATCTTCATAGTATTAATAAGTTTTCTAAGAACTCTATTAGCTACCGCGTCCATCTTTAGCAGTGGCTCTCAACGATTAATGAGAACCCAATTCGAAAAAAAATTAGAAATAAAAAAAAATGTTTATTGACACAGACCATGTGTATACAAAAATAATAATAACTAAAAGGCAATAAAAAACAAAAATAAAGAAAACAGACATTATTAAATCTAATTTATCGGAGTCGGAGTTGTGGTCGGAGTCGGAGTCGGCGTCGAACTCGGAGTCGAAGTTGAAGTCCTTATTGTAGTGTTGGAGTGCCCTAGCAAGGTTCATGTTCGAAACTCATACTATGTAAAAATACCTTGTACACGACATGAATGCAATATATAAATAAATAAATGAGAGACGGACTTCTTTAAAACCTCGGACTCCGACTTCGGTTTCGGTATCTATGTTTAACTAATGTAAGGGAGGAGCCGTTACATTCCTACTATTCACATTAGGTCCCTAGGCTATCTTTGCAGTTATGTAGGTACTAACGGAAATAACTAGAGTATTATGTTTAAAAGATAACGGTCTTTTCAGCATTTTTAATCGTAAGTAAATGTCAACATGAAGATAAAAAATTGCGATAAACTGAAACGATAAAAAAATGCCAGTTTATATGTATTTGATAATGATCACTGAGATTGTCAATTTTTAGGGTTCCTTACCTAAAAAGCGTTAAACGGAACTTTATTAATATGACTCCATCTGTCTGCGACTGCAAAAATATTTAATGGTACCGATTCCCTTGTTCACAAGCTGCAATAAAATTAGAGAATCGGTATCTCTTACTAACATACAACGAAAGAAAAGGACGGTGACATTTTAGAACTAAGTTAGAGATGTCAAATTAGTTTTGCCTTGAACTTTTCCGTGTGAATCAATGCGTTCTGACATGTCAATTGGAATTGCATGGAAGTTTCAGATTTAACTAAAATTGACACTGGTCTAATTTATTTCCACCCCTTTCTTGTTTTATTGGTCAGAAGAAGATAGAAATAGTCTAATTTCGAAGTCTAAGTCGAAGTCTAATTTCGAAGGAATCGGCACCTACGTCTAACTCTTATTTTACCAAGTTTGTATGAATCGCCGTACTTACGGCATAATATATGCTCGTAATGTGTAAATAAGGTCTTTTACTACACTGGTGGTCCACGCCCCCACTTTGAAAACCCCTGGGTTAGACAGTGTGCTAAGGTTAAACTATTCTATATTTTTTTAGAACAAACAAAGTTTGCACTTACAAAAACATGTAGAAATAAATCATGTCTACAAACATGAATCATGAAACTGTATCCTCAGTGGAATAAATCAAGTAATTAACGTTAAAATGTGAACTGTTGACCATTTGCGTCATCATAATAAGCTGTAATCAAAATCATATTACTACATGCCAATCCGAGAAATTAACTGAAGTAAACATGATTGAGAATAGCGCCATCTAGCGTTGAATAGGAAGAACGATGTAAATGTCAAAGATGATGTCTATGGAATTTTCCCGCTTCTTTTGCTGTCAGATTACTTTTGAAATCAAAAATATTATCGAAGTTCGTTTTGATTTATGTTTAGTTTTTGCATTGAAATGTAACATAATAAATTATAACAAAGTATGTCTTCTAAGATATTCAGCAAGTCATTCATTTTTTGGTTTATATCTAAGAGCCAAAAACCTAATTACTTTACCAAGTTTTTCTTAACTCCCAAATCGCTTGTTTTTACAGCTACTATACACGTGTTCGAAGCAAGAAGTACCTAAAAACCATTATCTATACCTACTAATAAAATGAAGCTAAAGACATTTTTTGTTTGTTTGTGTGTTTGTTGAGTTAAACGCGCTTATCTCTGGAACTACCAGTCAGATTACAAAAAAAAAAATGTATAAGATAGCTAGATTCATGAGGAATAGTATTGGCTGTATAACATCACGCTACGACGTATGGGAGCGGAGCAGTAAGCATAGACGTAACTCAACGCAAATTGAAAAAAAATTACGTGGGCGGATTCCCGGGAAAAAGCTATATAGTACTTAATAAGTAGTGTTGTACACAATTATCTTCACGACATGCTCTTATGTAGGTATATAGGCACTTATGTACAACGTTTAATTGTGTATACCTATCATTACACGACTGCCCCAAAAAAAGGAGTGTTATGTGTTTAGGGTTAATGTATGTATGTATGTGAGTTTATTTATTCCACCATAACTTTAATACGCGTGAACCGATTTAGATGTATGGGGTATCGTTACAATCCTTGCAACGTTCCGAGTAACATAGGCTAGTACAAAATAAAAAGAAACGGGTGTGGTCACTTCAAAACGTAAATCAATACCAGCCTCAATTTATTTTTCTAATGAATCTGATCGTGTCTATGTTTATCGTCTAGAATTTGACTAGTACATTAAAAAAAAATAAAAAAAAAATAAAACTAAAAATAAAAAACGTTGTAAAAAAAACTGACGAGTAAACAAAGTACAAATATGTGCAATTTTTGCAGTCGTGTTTTATATATTTTTTAATTATAGTAATTATCTATGAGGATTTTGAGAAGTACAGTTTGATACAGTAATATTTAATAGTTTCTTTCTTCTTAACTGCCTCGTTGGTCTAGTCGCAAAGCGCGACTGCTGAGCATGAGGACTAGGGTTCGATTTCCAGGTCGAGCAAAATGTTATTGGATTTTTTCATCAGGAATTTCACAGTAGCAGCCTCGGATTTGTGCCCGGCAATAGGCTCGCCCCCTATTACATGGGACTTAAACATGAATGATAATGGCGCCGATTCCATTGTTCACAAACTAGACTAAATTTAGAGAATTGACATCTCTTACTAACATACAGCAAAGGAAAGGACGGTGACATTCCATGACATTAAAGAACTAAGTTAGCGATGTCAAATTAGTTTTGCCTTGAACTTTTCCGTATTTTTAATCCATACGTTTTAAGATGACAACTATAATTGTATGGATGTGACAGATTGATTAAATTTGACAGCTCTTATTTACATTAGTCTCCTTCTTGTTTTATTGGACCGAAAAAGATGGTAATAGTCTAATATTAGTTTAGTTTGTGACCAAGAGAATCGGCACCAATGGCGCCGATTCCATTGTTCATAAACTACACTAAAATTAGAGAATTGACATCCTCATCATACAGCGAGACAAAAGGACGGTGACATTAAAGAACTAAGTTAGAGATGTCAAATTAGATTTGCCTTGAACTTTTCCGTGTTTTTAGTCAATGCGTTCTGTCATGTCAACTAAAATTGCATTGAAGTTTCAGATTAACTAAAATTGACAGACCGTCTAATTAATTTTCGCTAATTTCTTGTTTTATTAGACAGTAAAAGATAGAAATAGTCTAATTTTAGTTTGTGAACAAGGGAAACGGCACCATTATCAATATTTGTGTCATCATAAATCGTCTACTTGTGTATTATCGTTTATTAATTGAACTACCTATTATGTAACAGCATGACCAGCGATTTTGACATTATTTATTTTGTCATGATTCGAGACGCCAAATTGACTCTTGTTCTATAATTAGATATGATTGTTTATGGTTCTTGAGACTGATGACATCTTGGCTTAAGTTTTGCAATTCATTGATTTTTGTAGATTATTATAGTAATAGTTTCTGCGCGCGACTTCGTCCGCGTCAAAATTAATTTCTCCATACAAAGTCAAAACATTTATTTCAATTAGACCATTTATAGGCACTTTTGAATTGTCAAGGAGTCTGTCAGTTAGAAAGTTGAAGCTAGTTGCACGTTTCAGAACGGAGGTAGGCCTCTATGGAGAAGAACGAGCAAGAAACCTGACGGAGTTCTTTTCAATTAGGTTTTTACAAAATCCTGGTTACATTATTCTTGTTGCTTCTAAATGTGAAAACAATGAAGATTCATATAAAACAGTAGTAAAAATAATAAAAATAAAGATGTATACAAACTTTGAACCCCTGTTTCATCCGCTTAGGAGATGAATTTTGTAAAATCTTTTCCTAGCTGACGTCTACTATCTATAAACTACCTCCCTGCCAAATTTTATCTTTATACGTCAAGCGGATTTCGATATTTCGTGATGAATTTTTAAATGTAATTTAATTTAAAAAGTATTTAATAAAACTTCAGCTATATCTGGCGACGCTGCATACCTGTCTCCTTTGTCGACTGTACCTAATCAGCCACAGCATAAAAATATCAGTTTAACAACGGAGCAATGCCCTTGAATTTTGCGTCTGTGCCTTATCAGCGAATCATATCAGTTCGATATTTGTTTTAGTCGCACGCAAGAGATTAACACATGCGAGAATAGGCATTATTATTTAGAGGGTGTGAAAATACGCTTAATGACTTAATGTAGCCGAAATTTTCATGATCATTTTTTAGTGTTCCTTGCAAAATATGTGTGGTGTAACCTTGATCGATGGAGTGAGGAATGAGGTTCCTTATAAGAGACCGTAATTGTTTTTTAAGGTGGTTATAAAAATCATCAAGTGAGTCCTCTTCCGCGCTGGGTGGCTGTCAGACTTTTACTGACTTAAAAACCACCCTGTTCCTTCTGTTGCCCTTTACGCTCTGGGGCCACGGTATCCTGTTAAGACGTCCCACGACCCCGGCAGGAGTTTGGCCCTGTTGGGGCCCCGTCCCTGTGCTGACAGCTCTTTGAGGCGTGCGTGAAACAGAACGCGCTGTCGCCGTTGCGGATTAAAAGGGAATATAGTGACAAAGATAGAAAAGGGTATGCTTAGATGATTCGGTCTTGTTGAGAGGATGCGTGAAAGACGAACATAAGGTATTTATATGGCAGAGGTGAGTGGCAACGCAGGGAGGGATCTCCCTAGGAAGACCTACACTGACCTTATTGGCTCTTGGAGGTTCTTCAGAATGGTCAGGTGCGCAGTACTCATAACCAGCGTGCTTGTATAACGAGATGTATGAACGTGGATGAGGCGAAAGGAGTATATAAGAATCGTAGAAGGTGGCGTTCTGTGGGTTTTATTTAACTACATGTGCCGGGTGTCCCATTGTGGCTTACTATTTTTTTTACACCCCATGTATGTACCTACTACCTACCAAGCGCAGATAAGGAAAGGCTAAAGATTTCAGATATTTCGTACTTATACGGAAAACTTAACATGGCGTATTGCGATTGCTATCGCGATATTCAGAATAGATAACGGACCGAAACATGATAACAAACTACTAGTTTTAGCTTACGACTTCGTCTGTGTGGAAGTCAAAATTGTATTTATATCGATACCATCTTAAAATTCTTAGTTACTTATAACTGCAGTCTAAACTCACGATTTTTTCCCGTGAGGGTAGGCCGTAACCACAGAACGCCATGTAATACGATCCTTACATATTCCACATTCTAGTATACAACTTTGTCCGCGTCTATATTGATATATTTATTTATTTAAACTTAATGCAACAAAAAAGTACAAAAGCGGACTTAATGCCTTAGGCATTCTCTAACAGTCAACCAAAGGTGGTGAAGAGATAACATGGTAGGTGCAAGTTATTTGTTCGAGAGTAAGACAAAAAAATTAGAGAAAAAAAAATAGTACTAAAATAAGTATTTTACATAATAAACTAGCTGACCCGTGCCCACTTCGTTGGGCGGTAAGCATTTTCTTGTGATGAAATTTTTTTTTTTTTTAGAATTTTTCTCTCCGTAAGAACCATCCTCGTACTTCAAGGAATATTTTAAAAAAAGAATTAGCGAAATCGGTCCAACCGTTCTCGAGTTTTGCGCTTAGAAACACATTCAGCGACTCATTTTTATATTATAAGTATATAAATTATAGTGTACACAAGCACAAAATAATTAAATTCTACATCCACGAGATCCAGGGGCGTAGCTACCGACGTAGATACGGGGCCTCTAAGCTACCGCCGTTCATACGGGCCCCAGCTACAAAGGCCCCGAACCTGTGTGAGCTTAAATTCGTAAAATATTATTCTTTATATCCACTTTCTCATTCAAACTCTTTGCATGTTCAGCATAGGGCATGTTGAACATCCCTCCTCCGTCACTCACAGCGTAAGTTTATGTATGTACGTATGAAGATGTATATTAAAATGTCTTTGTTTCACAGGTAACCGACCAACCGCAGGGGCTTGCAGACAAGATGCTTCTAGACGAGGTGATGCCAACGATGAGGAGCCTCAGTCCCGACCCTGAGGACATGGCGGCCGTCACCAGGAAATGCAACACTACCCTGGTGAGTTTGCAAACATACTCTTAAGTTCACGGAAGATACGTCGAACGTATCGTCTTTAGTATGGTCGACGCACTAACGCGTCATCGGTTATGTGTAGGTTGGATATTTTATTATCTATTCGACTGTTTCTGCGTTACGCGACTGACGATACCCGGCGTATCTTCCGTCAGATGTAAACCAACTCTTATATGCGCGTCTCGGTGCGCAGAGTGCGAGGCAGCACCAAAACCGTCCTGGCGATGATCGCCAGCAGACTGGATTGCCCTTTTATCTGTCAAGGCTGCAGCAGACATATTGACACTTTATAAGCGCATCTCATGTCGCATTGGCCTCTATGAGAACCGTCGTTGCCTATCACACCTACACCGCGTGTGATTATCGCCGTTTCACCGACTACCGCAGCGGTGCGCGGCGCCGTGTGTTCATCGCCTAATAGTTTGTTTTTATCTATGCTTGTTATCCTGTTTGTATTAAAACCAAAAAAATAAAAGAAATACAATCAATCGGGTGCGTCTTATATCCTTTAAAGTTATTACATTAAAAAAATACTACTTTAATTTCCAAGTGTACTTTGTGTTAAATAAATATTTTTTTTTTCATTCTACGTATTTTGAATAAAAAAGAAAACAAAAAATTTTTTTTTGTTAAAATTTGACTTATCTATTTTTTCTACAGAGAATGAAATAATACTCATCAAAGGAAACAAAACTCTTAATATTCATAAGAAAACCACAACCAAACATAAAAATAATCAAAGACACGTTAATTATTTTGTTTACATCTCAAAAAGAATTGCGCGCCAATATATTACAATGAATTGGCGCGCTTTTTTTCTTACTCTATGGTCATGGCCAAACGTCAAACACAATACAGATATAATTTATTTTATCACAAAAACAGTTGCAGACCAATTTTGAAGTAATTAGAAAGAGCTATAACATTATTTTAATAACCTGTTATCAAATTAATCATTAGTTTAGTTTAAAATGTCGAATAATACTTGAATATGACTTATATTTGACGAAAAAACGGGATAAAAATAATATTTTTAAAGCTAGATCTATTTCAATACGTGACGCCGTGAAACCAAAGACATGTGGCGCCATCTCTCATCATAAGAACATTAACAGTACTTTTTTTCGGGATGAAAGTTAGATACCCTATGTCCGTTTCTGTACACCTGACAACGTATATGCAAAATTTCAGGATAATTGGTTCAGTGGTTCAGGTGTAAAGGGTAACAAACAAACTTACTTTCGCATTTATAATATTATATTGACAACCCTAATAAATGCTTTGTGTACACGTGAGACATAATTAGTATCTGAGCGATAAATATACAATTTAACGTACCTAGGTAATGTGTATGTAGGAAGCAAACAGTAGTTAGCCGACCATAACACTGAATAATAATACCAGTCTATTACTGCCCCACTGCAGGGCAAAGTCTAAAAACTGTTCAATCAAAATTGATTCAGCGGTTTAAGCGTGAAGAGGTAACAGACAGACAGACACACTTTCGCATTTACAATATTTTAGTATGGATTAGTATGGATACTAATGAAAACAGAACCTCGCTCTTTCAAAGTCGGCAAATATTGATAACAAAATGCACGTGTGTGCGCTCCGTGTCACCGACCAGCCACAGATAAACGTCACAGCCACTTTGATGTCACGTATTTAATTATCTATAGGTTCAAAGATTAGAAATGATCATGATACAAGAGCGTGTAGTGGTCAAAGATCAACATTAAATCATTAAATTATTTGATTTAATGGAACTATGGACTGTGTTATGAGCAGTTTTGTTTAGTTTTTATTTGCGAGCGCCATTTTGACGTAATATCAATTTTGGCGGGAAAATTTGACAGCGCGGGCTGTCAATTCAATATTGATTGTCGCTGGTCAAAGTTTTTTTTTAATTAAAAGTATTCAATCTTATTAAAACTTGAGTCGGTTCTTGTCTCAAATATAGTAATTTATTATAATAATAATGTTTATTTTAATTATTAACAATTAATCAATACATGTCAAAATTCTAGGATCATGTGAAATAGATCTGTTCCTTGATTATTGTGTTTGACGTATGTACTTACTTATTGTTTTGTGTGGGATCTATGGATTTGCTACTTAGTACAAAGCAGCAGATTTTTATCCTGCTATCTTTATAAACATACAAAGTAATGTTATATACAGCGCCTGATACCTACATAATTACAACAGATCACAAAAATAGACTTGTATTAAAGTTTTCATAACATTATGCAATATTGTGTAATTTGTATTGAAAGTTCTAAAAAGTTTCAATAGATGGCGTTAAGTGAAGTCGTTTTTATACTGTAGTTAAAAACAAAATATTTAATTCTTGCGGCAAATTCAAAAATATCGTCCTAAAAATTATTATCTAAGACATCTGTCTTTCCATTTACAGGTATTGTAATATTTATAATATGTTTGACTCAATAAATTGTAAACTAACATTAAACAACTTGTGTTGTTATTGTGTTAGAAAGTCCATCCTATTTCATCTATAAGCCTTTAAGTCTAATAAATACTTGCAAATTGCCTATAAAATTTAGATAGCATATTTTTAAAACAATTTGTAGTGGACTTCAGCGATAGTTAAGCCATCTAGTGTCAAAAAGCTGGATCGTTCTTCTATAGACCTCTTTAACTAGTGCAGCTACTCCATAGCAGATGGCGCTGTTATCAAAAACCATTCATTGACCAAATGATTTTACCATAAATGAAATTAAGAATTCCTAGCAAAAATAGAGTATTTAAATAAAATGTTTTCTACGATAACAATAAATAGATACGAGAAAGGTAACCTTTCGTAATCGGACGGATGTTATCTATAGAGCAATGACACTTCTCTATCTTTTGTATAGCTCTGTCCTTCTCCAACTGTCTGCATGACGTGTGATTTTTCACGTTGTAGCTTCGATCGTGCGAAGTCAGTCACAAACCGAAACCGATGTCGTATGATCTTGTTATTTGATGTTATTTCATCAAATATTAATACAAATAACCTTCGTATCGAGTTCTAAGTGTTTTTTGCGTTACTAACTTCGATTTTAGTACGACTTTAAGCCGGTTAACTGTGTATTACGTGTGTGTTTCAAGTGTAAAGTGGTACGTTATAAAAACAGTAATTCTTGCTGTTTTCCGAGTGCTTTTACCTGTTTTCGTGGATTATCTTCCGTTATAGGAGTTAACGGAGCGTATCATACCTTTGCTGCAGCAGTCTTTGTGTAAAAATATAGTTTCGTAATTTATTTTTCGTTACTTTCAAGTTTGGAGGTTACGGTATTTTGTTAAAGGTACAATTCATTAAGTACCTACTTTTGTCCTTTGATTCGTCCGTGGTAGGTACTTAAGTTTGCCTTTTTTATACCATGAAGGTGTAACATTGTTTTTTTTTGTGTCTATGTTATACAGCGCAAACAGTCGTCGCTTTTATCAACTCTTATCGGATTCCTATTGACTCAACTTTAATTTTAGTAAATAAGGATGAAGTAGGTACATAAGAACTTATTTAATTTAAAAACACACATAAAAACCACAGACAATTTGTATTATAAACTAACTTTTATACGCTTTGTTGTAGGTAATTGGCATAATAAAACAATACCTTGACTTCAACAAGATTCTAACAAGAAAACTTTACCAAGATCTATGAACAACAGAATTAAAACATTAATTGACGTTTTTAATATCAAGATTATTCAAGATAAATAAAATTATTCTCAGCTTCTATTTTCCTTGTAATTATAAACTTTGAAATTTAAATTCTGCAATGAAGTTCCATCAATTCTAGTTATTTTTTTTTCGCATTTATACAATGGCTCATGGTGGACGTTGTTTACCAAAATTAAAAACGAAATATTAAAAACATAGTTCTTTTTGGGCTTCACCACAGTCTCAAAAACCATACATTTGATTAATTTTGCTTCTAAATAACATAAAGAATTAAGTGTGTACTTAAATATTGTTTAAAAAAATTAGCCTCTATTTCCTTCTTATTTTTGTCTTTTAATGTTAAAAAATATTATTCCACTTGTGTCTATTATATTATCAAACTTTATAATGAGAAATGTTATCATTATTTACCTACTTATAATGGCATCATTGAATAAAAAAAAGGTATGCTTAAATGGTTTGGTCATGTTGAGACGATGAGTGAAAGACGATTAACAAAAGGTAATATGGCAGAGGCAACAAAAGTCTCTGAAGACATTTTTTTCATATTTTTTTTTAATATATTATCCTGGTTTTAATATTCTTGTCTATGTATATTAAGTGAAACCAACATAGGTGAATAGAAATATGAAGCAAAAAAGATTTAAGCCATGGCAGTTCAATCTTGACCTGAGATAAAACCATTTACTTAGGACTTGAAGACATCAATCTAATCTTCATCAGGAAACACCAACTCCCCAGCAAGGAGTCCTACACTTCAGCTGTATGCATAATGAATAAATAGAAATCATTATCTATGCATGGCTATGTTACCTTCACAGTTGATGCGAAGGACATAACTTGAATGCAATGTGTATTTGAATTTAGAATCAATATTGCTAATAGGCAATGTTATTTTTCTTTTCTTTTTAACGAAAATTATTATGAGAATAAAAAGTTTTGTATTTTTGTTTGTCATGGATAATCACAAGAAAAAGACTATCAATTACTTTAAAAATTCTTTCCCCTATCGTTGCATAAGCAGCGAGAAGCATAGGAAC
This sequence comes from Hoplodrina ambigua, assembly GCA_949774945.1. Lineage (NCBI taxonomy): Eukaryota > Metazoa > Arthropoda > Insecta > Lepidoptera > Noctuidae > Hoplodrina > Hoplodrina ambigua. The sequence continues at coordinate 4,049,677 of OX458994.1, forward strand.
AATATATTATTTTCAAAAATATTAGCGATCTTTAAAAAAATCCATTCGAAAGAACCTATTAAAAACATTTCCTTTAAGTCTCAGTAGCAACCTCGTAGCAGACTACGAGGTTGCTACTGAGAGGTTGCGACGGTTGGTAGTGAGACTTAAAGGAAATGTTTTTAAACCCAGAGGTTTGCGCCCAGTAGATGGCAATAGGCTCGCCCCCTGTTGCATGGGACTTAAACATAACTGGCAAAATGTGGGTGTACTAACGGGTACACCTCTGCCTAATCCTTCAGGGATTACTTATATTATGTACTTAGGCTATTCAGTCGGATCTGCAGTTGTCCTCGCACGCAGAGTTTAGCAGAACTATAGAGATAGTTTGTTCTAATACCTTTTATCTATGTTTAACTTTTATTAGAATGTAATCTGATAAAAAACTTACTTCTCCTATTACATGATAGTTAAATCGCTTAATAGAGCCCTCGCCTGCGGAGTACAGGGGCGCGGGAGGTAGGACTAAAACGGAGAGCATTGCCAACTCCTTGTTGGTCAAAAGTAGTAGTTCTACAATTTTTAATTTTTAAGGTAAAAAGTGAACGCACTGTCAACTTAAAATACCAAAATAATATCCAGAAATAGTTTAAAATGAATATTATTTATGTATAGTTTGATGCCTTTAAAAATATAGTAGTTTATCCTTTAGTAGTCGGGCCCCTAATATAGTAGGATTTTATAATAAATAGTAGGGCTAGCAACGCCAAGCATGATACACAAGAGGCGAATGATACAAAGATATGTGACATCAGAGTGGTGCCGATCCCCTTGTTCACAAACTACACTAAAATTAGTCAACTAGCATCTCTTACTAACATACAGCGAAAGAAAAGGACAGTGAAATTTTAGAACTAAGTTAGAGATGTCAAATTAGTTTTGCCTTGAACTTGTCCGTCTTCTTAATCAATGTGTTCTGACATGTCAACTTAATATGTATGGATGTTTCAGATTAACTAAAATAGACAGGTCAAATTTTTTCCGCTCCTTGTTTTATTGGACAGAAAAAGATAGAAATAGTCTAATTTTAGTTTAGTAATCAATTATGTGGTTTAACTATAATTACTTCGAACTTTACTGTTCCACTCAAAACCATGTCAGAGGCCCTTGAGGAGGTTTAGAAATTGACACTAGGGTGTGTGGGGTCGCAAGACCTTACTGCCCACACGATAACAAGAAGACTATAATTACTCACATATGCCTAGAAATATAAACGGTTGCAGAGAGAGTATGTCGCTAGAAAGTCTAAATTTATAACAAGTAATACACCTACCTCATTAACCTAGATTCAAATGAATTTACTGTGTACCGCCATTGTACACCTATGCTAATATTTTAATGCTGAAGAGATTGTTTGTTTAAACAAGCTAAACTCTGGAACTGCTAGTCCGATTGGAAAAATTGTTTTTGCATGTGATAGCCAGATTCCTTAGGTTTATGCTATTCAGACTGCCTCGTTGGTCTAGTGGTCGCAAAGCGCGACTGCTGAGCGTGAGGTCTTAGGTTGGATTCCTGGGTCAGGCAGTGTTATTGGGTTTTTCCATCAGGAATATCTCAGTAGCAGCCTCGGAGTCTGGTTTTGTGTCCGGTTGATGGCAATAGGCTCGCCTCCTATTACATGGGACTTGAACATAACTGGCAAAATGTGCGTGTACTAATGGTTACACCTCTGCCTAACCCTTCAGGGATTACAGGCGTGATGTTATGTTAGTATAGGCTATGTATCATCACGCTATGACCCACAGTAGCGGAGCAGAAACCGAAGACATAACCGGGTTAAAATATGTAAAATATGTAATCTTAAAAAAAAATATAGGTAGTTCGCCCAACCTTTCAGGTGTCATGTGTATTTAGGGCTATCATTATAAGATAATAACAATGTGTGTACATTATCTAGTACTGCATCAAAAGATAATTACAATGTGCTTATCACTGAGTCATTAATAAATCGTGCGTGATTTCTAGTTTTATTGGACAGAAAAAGATAGAAATAGTCTAATTTAAGTTTAGTTTGTGAACAAGGGAATCGGCACCATTGAGAGTTCTTCAACGAAAACAAGTTTTGAATTATAGAATGAAGTTTTGAAATCGCTGGTTCTATTAGGTAGTAGGTAGATACGTTGTTTACAATCTAAAAGAGGAAAAATCAAACTAGATGTGTAATATTTGCCAAAAGCAACAACATTTTCACAAACTTTGGAAAAACTGCAATACATTTTCCCGCCATAAACATAACCATAGATTATAAGTAGGGTTGCCAGCCGTACTTTAAATAAAGTATTGTACGTCTTTTCTGATAAACGTACTTTGTACTTCATAAGGCCAAGAAAATATGTGAAAATACTTTGTTTTAACTGTTTCTACCTTTGAAGGGTTTTTAATTATCTAGTAAAAGATTAAAAAAGGTTTTGTTCGATTGTTTGCATTATGTTAGTAAACGAATCGCAAAATAAAGAATATGAATGGTCATAAATCCTTTTTTTTGCGATTTGTTAATAATATGTTAACCTTTAATTTTATTACCTTGGAAACAAATATACTTAACTAGCTAGTCTGTGTAAATGTCGGTTATAACGGACTCAAACAAAATCGCGGAATAAAATGAAACCTATGTTCTTTCTTTTGGGTTCAAACTTAACCCGTAACAAATTTTATCAAAATCGGTTTAGTGGATTTTTTGGAAAGCGTAACAGACAGACAGAGTAACTTTCGGATTTAATTTGTAATATTAGTTTAGCTTAGCTTTTGTCCGCGACTACGTCCGCGTGGAACTCGTTTTAAATATCATACTTGCATACAAACTTCCATCCCCCTTTTCACCTCCTTAGGGGGTGATTTCCGGGATAAAAACTATTCTATGTCCTTCCCCGGGTCTGAAACTTTCTCCATGCCAAATTTTATCAAAATCGATTCAGCGGTTTAAGCGTGAAGAGGTAACAGACACGACACACTTTCGCATTTATAATATTAGTACCTATGGATTAGTTTAGATTGCATAAAAGGATGGCAACCCTTATTATAAGCGCGGTATACGTTTTGAGTAAAATACTGTTTTCGCATCTGTTTTTTTTTTAAATATAGAACGTCCTTGCTATGGCGTACGGTCAACGCAGTTCGTTGTACCCGAGTTTTTTAGTTTGTTTGATGTAACATCTAAATATAATGGCCGACTAGAAAAATATGGCGGTCAATATCTATTGCGCTCTTTTAAAAATGGCGTTTAATGATGAGATTTTACGCGGTTATGCTGATAAATTAAATTATACCCGACATTTTTTTTCTGTAATTTCTTATGTTTTATTTTAAAGGATTTATTACTATTGCTAGCTGTTATGTAATGTGTTTGAACCCTTCTCTAGATAGTGTAAAACAAAGTCGCTTCCCGCCGTCTGTACGCTTAGATCTTTTAAACTACGCAACGGATTTTAATGCGGTTTTCATCAATAGATAGAGCGATTCAAGAGGAAGGTTTATGTGTCTACATTGCACCAGTGCGAAGCTGCGCGGGTCTCTAGTTGTTAATAAGAGCTGCATTGAAAGTGTAAACTACAACAAACGTTTTATTTCTTGTCTGTTCATAGTATTCTATGTTTATTTTTAGTACATTTCCGTGAAGTGCTGTAGGAATACGTATTTCCTCGTACAGTCAGTAAAATAAATCGTTTACTTATACTAATATAAAAAAACGATTTGTGCGAAAAATAAATCGTAATACCATTTACAAGCACTTTAAAATTGTGAAGGAGTTGGTCAGTTTTTCAATAAAACATGATAACAGATTTTGAAGATTTGAACTAGTCTGACTGCCTCGTTGGTCTAGTGGTCGCAAAGCGCGACTGCTGAGCATGAGGTCTTGGGTTTGATTCCCAGGTTAAGCAGTGTTATTTTGAAAAAATTGGAATTTCTCAGTAGCAACCTCGGACACTGGTTTTGTGCCCGGTTGATGACTATAGGCTCGCCTCCTTTTGCATGGAACTTAAAAATAAGTGGCGAAATGTGCCGTGTACTAATGAGTACACCTCTGCTTAACCCTTCGGGGATTACAGCCGTGATGTTATGTTATTTTTATTTTCAAATCCCTTCCTTAGACCGGATATGCACCATTGCAAATTACTAAAAGAATATACATTAATGTATGACTGACGTAACTAAGCAAGCCTCAAGGTCTACGACCTTCCGCCATCTTGCGCATGATTCACTTCTTTGTTTGATAGTTTACCTCACTCTTGCGCAGGTTACATAGTCAAGTGTTTTGTTACTTGTTGAAATTTGACGCTTAGATCTAATTGGAGAGATGATGATAATATTATTATAAGCTGTAATAAGATATATCACATAGTTGTTAACTAAGCCAGTGACGTAGCTGGGCGGGGAGGCGTAGGAGACGGTCCAGCCCGGGGGTGAACTGTCAAAACGCGATTCTTCCATAGATTTTGTATGTCATGTTAATATCGAATTGTGACGTCACTTAGCAAATCAATTGACTTACTATTTATTGATTTCAAAGCCACACATACAAACAAACTCACGCCTTTTTCCCGTGGGGGTAGGCAGAAACCACAGAACGCCACCTGCTACGATCCTTACATACTCCTTTCGCCTCGTCTACGTTCATACATCTCGTCATACAAGTACGCCAGTTACGAGTACTGCGCACCTGACCTTTCTGAAGAACCTCACCATTAAGGTCTTCCTAGGGCGTCCCTGCGTAACCACAAAAAAACTAATTTTACAATAAATTGAAAATTAAGTAATCGGGGTTTTAAGGGCAAGTTATGTCTTGGAAATGTGTGGGTGGCGTCAACTGCTCAATTTTAAGCAAAATGTTTTTGTTATAAATATGGAATTTAATTTTGGCGGTAAAAGACAAATCATGTAACACTTCGTTTGCTAAAAGCGTAGGTTGGATTGTGACCTAAATGCTTATTTTGGGAAAAGAATATTTATGGTTTCCATTACATTTTTCTACCGTAGTATTTAATTCTACCAATCCGAACGTCAAAATGTCTACCATTTTTCGTAGTAATTTAGAATATATTATCTGTTTTTTTTTTTCGATCTATTCTAAGTTTTATAATTATGTACAGTCAGTTTTCACAGAAACTGATAGATTATTTCGAATGTAATTTTATTTAAAACGTAGATAATGAACAGTTAATTAATTAAGTTACAGTCAAAGACATCCGTCGGTTTCTAAGAAAACTTCAACTATATCTGACGACCCTGCATACCTATCCGTTTTGCTGTGTGTACATAAAACTCATAATGATATAATCAAACTGTTATTGCTGGATTAAGGTCGATTAAATTAGTAACATTAATAAGAATACTTAACAAGAGGAAGGAAGTACCTAGGTAATTTCTTGTACCAATCTCTCTATCTTTTTTTTATCTTTGATAGTAGATGGCTACTATCAAAGATAAAAAAAAGATAGAGACGCGCCCCTGCAAGGATATAAAATTTATGGAAATTTTATATCCTTGCAGGGGCGCGCGGATATTTTTTCTTTATAGAAAGGGGGTGCGTCGTAAAACTGTCAGGTAACTCTGCGTTATGTACTTATTTATTGATGAGTCATCATCTGCCTAGCCTTTCCCAACTACGTTGGGGTCGGCTTCCAGTCTAACCGGATGCAGCTGAATACCAGTATTTTACATGGAGCGACTGCCTATCTGACCTCCACAACCCAGTAACTGGGTAATATGATACCCCTAGGTAAGACTGGTTGTCAGACTTTCGGGCTTCTGACGACCCGTAACGACTGTCAAAGATCCACGTATGACAGCCGGGACCAACAGCTTAACGTGCTTTCCGAGGCACGGAGGAGTCTCGGTGTGTAAAGATGGTCACCCATCCACGGACCAACCCCGGCAAGCGTAGCTTAACCTGACAGATCGACCCGTGCGGCTGTTATTACTTAGCCACGAGCTCCTTACTTATTTATTGATGAGTAAAGAGGCATAATAACAAAAAAATAATCTTCCTTCGTCACAAGTCATTAAATTGTTTGTTCCAATGATCCCACACAGTTTTGAATCATTATACCAATGTCAATGTCATCGTTTAATATTGTGGGCGGCGAGTTGATGCCCTGAAACAAAGAGTTTGTTCAATAAACAGGACTCTTTCAATTTATGCTTGTGGCGCCGGACGGCTGTTGCACTGGAGCAGTCCGGCACGCGCCGGCACGGCAACGGTATCTTATTTCTAAGCCTCCGTCCATTTGTCTATCAGCGTTAATTTTCTTAGAGTGTGTGCTTTGGCGCTTTTCTGGCAGTCTCCACTGATCATTCTGCCCAGCCGTTCCAGAGATTAAACGAAACAAACAGACGGACAGACAGAAATTGTAAAAAATGTTATTTTGGCATAAATACCGTATATTATACATTCATATGCTTGTAGTAAAAAGCGATTAATATTACAAACATACACTTTATTTTATTTATTTGTAGTATAGATTACAAGTCCAGGTTTCCTCACGATGTTTTCCTTCACCGACGTCCAAAATAAACTTACAACTTAAGAAAGTACATAATGCACCGTCTCTGACCTCAATATCTTTATCAAAATAGGTTTAATTAGTAACAGGAAGACTGCAGTCTTGGCACTTGGCACCAGGCCCTTTGTCCACATCAAAAGCTTTGAATCAAAACATTCCTCCTCATTTCTCATCTTGTCCTTTCTTTATATTTATTTGAGGTCACCCACAAGGCGACGTTCCATTTTCCCGACATTATAATTAATCTTACAATGCAGTTTATAAATACGTAATATGTAATTGTTTTCATAAATAACTGGGCTTTTGGCAAGACATTTTGTATTTTTTTTTTTGGGTAATTAGCACATAATTTTCTTGTTGCGGTAAATAATTTGATTTTTTTATTTATTTTTGGTCTTCAACTTGCTAATGTTTGTGAGACGCCATAAAAAGTAAAAATTTTTGTCATTGTCAGCTGATGTTTATGTCAAAAATGGGCGCGAAGAATCTCCAACTTTAAAGACGCCATGATTAAAGAAGAGAAAAATGACAGTGACAGCTGACGTTTACGTCAAATTATGGCGCGTAGAATCTCCAAATATTATAGACACCATGAAAGTTAAAAAAAAAAATACAGTGACAGCTAATGTTTATGTCAAAAGATGGCGCGAAGAATCTTCAACTTTGTAACCAGATTTATTTACTTCAAAACTTCGTAACTAGGAATTTATGATGAAATAAAATAACAGTAAAGATAGTCATGCATTTTAAATATACTGAGAAGTTTACGCACGTGTTTATTGGACCACGTGTCAGCCATTTTGTTTCGGAAATGTAAGAAAACGTTTGCGCTATTCGTCATTCTTGAATGAGTCAAGCTAAAAGAAATGATTGTTTACGAAATTCGCGGATGATGAGTTGATGACCGAAGTCTATAACCATGTTTTTATTATTATAAACTTAAATAAATATAAACTGTTTCATTCAAAATAATAATGCCTAGTCTCACTGCAGGACAAAGGCCTCTTTTCATACAGAGAAGGCACGAGCATTGATCACCACGCTAGCTCAAGGCGGATTGGCGATTTCAGACTTACATAAATTACAAGTCCAGACTTCCTCACAAAGTTTTCCTTCACCAATGTCAGTGATGTCCAAGATACGCCTAGAAAGTACATAATTAAATAGAAAATCCTGGACTTATTATTGTCCCATTCAAACCAAGTCGGAGGCCGTTGATTCGGTTTAGAAGCCACTAGGGTGTGTGGGGTCGTAAGACCTTACTGCCCACACGATAAAGAAAAAGAATAAATAAGTCATCTTGGTATTTTCCCCTGTCCAAGAAGAGGCAAGCGAACCCAGAAGAAGAAAGTATATAAGCAGAATACCATGCCAAGTTTATTAAGATTTAATCGAGAGCAGTAAAATTGTAGTATGAAACAATTTCAACAAGCTAAACATTTGCAGTAATATTATTAAGGTCGCTATAAACCTGTATGATGTCGCTGCATCTTCCTGAAGTTGCTAATTTTAGCTTCAAACCTTGGAAGGATATTTCTACCGTTTGGGAATAAAAAAAAAATAATAGGCCATGTGCGATCGTTTCTCAGTAACAGCTTCTGAGTCTGGATTTGTGCCCGGTTGATGGCAATAGGCTCGCCCCCTATTACATGGGACTTAAACATAACTGGCGAAATGTGGGCGTACTAGTGTACACCTCTGCCTAACCCTTCGGGGATTACAGGCGTGTTATTATGTATGCGCGAGACCAAATCGCAAAAGTTAGAGGAAGGAAAAGGACACTTGGAGGGTGTGTTCTTCGTATGACATAGGCATCCGATAAGAAAGTATTTTCTGAAATTCTACCCCTTAGGGGATGACAAACCGAGGTTGCGGGACGTCTTAACAGGATACCGTGGCCCCGGAACGTAAAGGGCAACAGAAGGAACAGGGTGGTTTTTTAGTCACTAAAAGTCTGACTGTCCCTTCCGCCTCGTCCAGGGCGGAAGGACTCATTTGATGATTTTTACCACCGGGATGACAAAGGGCTGCAAAATTTCTATGTAGAAACAAGATTAAATATGCAAGTCTACAATCCCATTGCCTATTCAGCCTAACCCTTCGAATCAAGTATAGCGTGTCTTAAATGACTTAATATAGGCACTAGAACGAGCCAACTCCATAGAAAACGGCATGGAGACTCTGTAACATTGATACGCCATACAAGGGTACTGCACCAGGTGTCCTCAGTGCGGCATTTAGCACAAGGTTGATGCACTAACAGTATACTGCAGATATTATTGTTTTGTTAAAAACAAGCTTTAGCTCGCGAGTTTGTTCGCTTAAGTCAGTTTTTATTGCCCTTAAAAGTCTAAGCGAGTTTTTTTTAGCCCGAAAGTCTGACAGCCAGTCTTACCTAGGGGTATCGTATTACCCAGTTACTGAGTTGTGGAGGTCAGATAGGCAGTCGCTCCATGTAAAATACTGTATACTCGCTGCATGCGGTTAGACTGGAAGCCGACCCCAACATAGTTGGGAAAAGGCTAGACAGATGATGATGATGAAAAGTCTGAAGTTACTCCCTACGTTAACAACTGTCAAAATCGGTCCAGCTGTTTCCGAGATTAGAAGGAACAAACAGGCAGACAGACAAAAATATAAATTGAATCACGGAAACATACGTCCCTTCCGCGATCTGGACTGGTCCTCAGGTCTGGGGGGAGTGAGGTGTAAGATTCCCCCCGACACCAATTAACACCCTACTCCATCTTCACGCACACAAAACTGCCGGCGTGGGTAGATAAAACAAAACAGAATCGTTCAGAAATCTATTTGTATTTGAAAGTCGACAGGAACGTTGAGCATAGTTTGAGGTTCTCCAGAGGTGAGACTGTCCGGACGTAACAGCTTATACTTGGAAAACATTACAGAATACGGTAGTTGTATATCTATACATACATAAATGTACAAACATATACAAATGAATAAAACTGTAGTGTCTGTTTGTAATATTTAAAATAACCGCTTTTTACTACATACTAAACTTCTTCTTCTTCTGAAGAAGAAGACTACATAGTACGGTACATTTAAATGCCGAAATAGTTTTTTTTTTCAATTTTTGTCTGTCGTGTCTGTTTGTTCCGGCTAATCTCTGGAACGGCTGGACCGACCGGCTAGGCTTCATTTTTAGAAAAAAAAAATAGCAAAAAAAATTAAATATAAGCGCAGAAAACCGACTTTTACGCGGACGATGTCGCGGGCATAAGCTAGTAATAAATATATTAAAGCTGAAGAGTTTTTTGTTTGTTTAAACTCGCTAATCTCTGAAACTACCAGTTGATTAGAAAAATAATTTTGTAGGTACCTAATATAAATATTATGTTTACTTCATGATCTTGACCAATGGAATTTCCAATTTTAATGTGGCTGTCGTGGCTGACAAAAAAACCAGATGTTTTTCCATATAATACATAAATACATACATAACAACACGCCTGTAAACCCCGAAGGGTTAGGCAGAAGTGTACCCATTAGTACACCCACATTTCGCCAGTTATGTGTAAGTCTCATGTAATAGGGGGCGAGCCTATTGCCATCAACCCGGTACAAATCCTGACTACCTAATTACTTCTACTTATAATTATCAAAAACAGTCTCATAACGTTTTATAATAGTTACATAAAAATTAATTAGCGTAAGTAATTTCTCTTGTGAAGAAAATTTATGTCGAAAAACGCTCACTTCCCGCCAAAATTTACGTCACCTCTTATTTTTTTCGCGTTCGACCGGCAAAGAGTTCAAGGTTATCCTGCCAATGTTGAACGAGAGTCGAGTAAATATTTTGCTATGAACTGGTTTGTTTTTACCAACGCTAGTTTTTTTTGTGTTGTTAGATTTTTCCTATAATTTAACACGTTCACTGCCACCACATTTTTCTTTAAGTTCATAGCGATGCCGCCCTATAAAATCACGCGGACACGCCAGGCGTGTCGGCGGCACTGCATCTCGTTAAACTTGGACACGCTAGGCGTGTCCAGTGGCACTTCGATAGAGTTAAATTCTAAATCTGTCTTTTTTTCGGTTTAGCGATGAGTATTAGTTAGTTTGCCATTCGCTGAGCAAGAATAAAGGTGATTCAAATACGGTCGTGAGATTTAACCTGGAGTTATGGCTGAAAATAGTTTTTTAGGTAAGTAATTATCGTAATTTTGTAAGAGATCATAAACATTTTGTGCTTATTTTGAAATATTTCATAATATTAACTTAGATAACTCAATTATTGCAATTTTAAGGAACGATAGGTTAGGTACCTATTATATTTTAGTTGAAGATAGCGTATTTATTTAATTTATTGTTTTCTATAATTTTCTCACATAGGATATATTTTTTTAATATTAATTGCCAAAAATAGGGGTAAGGGAGGCATAAATACGCAACTATGCAGCCGTGTGCATGGCTGCGAATAACAGAATAAATGATAATAGCAAATAAATATTATGAGCGGGGACGATTATGGAAAACAGTATTAGTACAAATTATGTTACGGCAAACAAAACATTAGGTACCCTCCTAAATGATAATTTATTTAATAAAACGATTTTTATAAACGGTATAACTCGCGTATATTAATCATTTATATATTCTTGACGTTTCAGCGTTCGTGGTCGCAGGCAGACCACGAACCACGAACGCTGAAAAGCTTTCGAAACGTTTTTTATGTCTAGTGCTCGCGCAAACCTAAGACTTTATTATGCTAATTTGTTTACTTAATTGTAAGTAATAGTATTTATTTGTTTTACTGCAGATAATCAGGAAGAATGCTCTGATAACTATCCTGAATGTAGTCAGTCAATATTACAAAACTTTCCATTGAAAAGGAAATTTGATGGTTCACGTACTTGTGACACAGAATCAACAGACGGTAGCCTAGATGAAATTACTGATTCTGATGAATGTGTTGCAAAGAAATTGAAAACAGATAAATTGCCAATGACAGAAAATAATGATTCTTTAGGTGAAACCAAAACAAGTCCTGCTTGTTGTGCCGCCAAAAAATATTTTAACGCATTATTTGCAAAAGATTTAAAAGCCGAACTGAATACAGAAAACGAACTACCTCCAATTTACGCCCAGTTCGAGCATGATTTGGGTATAATGCTTGCTTTTAGACTTAGAAATGTGCCCGCAAACAGGCGATTAGAATGCAAAGGTATCTATTTCAAACTACGTCAAAGTTGGAAAAATATATGCGAACAGTAGAACTTATTTTAGAAACTTAAGGTATTTAGTTTTATACAATCATTTTATCTAGGTAAGTACGTTACCTAGATAAAATAATATTGTATAATAAAATAAGATACATCTTTTTATGGTTTTCATTGCTCAAAATACCACCGGTCCTAAAAACAGTAAGTATTTTGATTTTTTTTCACATAGAACATACACACGTACCTACAGTGAAATACCTACTGTTTTAACAGTACGGTTGTCAATCCAACCAGTTGTTTATTTAGGAGATCTTACCTACTTACCGTAAATTATTTTGTACAAATTGGTCTGACCGAGGCAACGGGAGTTCACACAGTAGGTAGTTATCTTTCAGTCCTACTCGCCTTCTTATTTCTTGGGCTTCTACCTACTTGACATTCAATAAATTATCTTCATATTAATTGATTTTTGTAAATACGTACATTATTTTAGCTATATTATACGTCTTAGTACAAAGGTTGAAAATCTCTGATTAACTTGTTTAGGTGGACACGCCTGGCGGGTTCCCGGCGTCACATAATCACTTAAAAAAAAAAAAAACTAATTAAGAGATTTTTCCGGGGGCCACCTCAAAAATCCTTAGGATATAGCTAAAGGATTATGTACTGAGTATTTCAAAAGGCAATTTTGGCTAATTTTCGAAATATCACTGAAACATTTAGGACACGCCTGGCGTGTTCGAGGCGTAGTTATAGAAATTCGCAAGAACACGCTAGGCGTGTCGGCGGCATTGAACGTGTTAATAGTTAGAGAAATGCCATTTTTTAGTTTTAAAAACTTAGATATTCGAAATTTAAATTTCGTACGTATTTTTAACAAGCAGTTGTTGACAGCATTACCGAATAATTTCAAGACATAACATCTCAAAAACACTTTATGTTAGCCCCAAGATATTTATTTTATTTACTGTAAAATGTTATTTTTAGATTAATAGATAGTCAATTGAGTCTGCACAAAATTATCACAGTTGTCATTTGACATACAAAATCTTAGGAAAAATCGCGTTTTGACAGGTCATAAAAAGTACGTCAATTGATTGGTGGTGTCAACTAAACTATTATAATTGTAGCTCATTATCAATGTTAATAAAATAATTAGACATGAATAATTGAGTAATAAAGAAAAATAGAGAAGTAACTTCGTCCACGTCAAAGTTGATATATTAAGTATCCCACGGAAACCGTATATTTTTCCGGGATAAAAAGCCTATGTGCTATTCCAGACTATAATGTATCTCTATGTTCATTCAGATCCATCAGCCTCCGTTTTATAACGAGCAACTAGCTTCAACTTTCTGACTAACTGACCGACTCCTTGACAATTCAAAATATAATAAATGTTTTGACTTTGACTTCACCAGTTCTTGATAAGAGCAGTAGTAAGATTTGTTTTTCGAACGTCAAATTATATAGTTGCTTAGTTAGTGTTATTTAAATGTCCGTAATAATAGGTTCACCGCCATTTAAATCATTATTTGTTAATTAGCATTGAAACAATACAAATTCTAATGCATCTGGGGTTATTGTATCTTTTCCTACATTCACTTAATTAATAGAAATTAGAATTGATTAGGTGTCCGGGCAAAAGCTAGTGTGACATTGCCCGGACGAAGTCGCGAAGCAAATTGTGACTTATACAGGGTGTTATGGAAGTCGATGTCAAGACGGAAGTCATAATAGTTAGCTGATTTTTATTTATTTATTTTGAACCGTCAAAGAAAAAGTTTATTTAAATTCGACTGAAAATGTGCGTCGACTTCCGGACACCCTGTATATGTATCCGCAGGGGGGATTATCTTATTCCAGTAAGATCGCAATCTAATCTGTCTCAATTTTTGACAATTTTTTTTAAAGAAAGAAAATAATTCACACATAATATGTGAGGCTATGTGGTACACAAAATTACAATACACATTTTGTTTTGTTTGAACGCACTAATCTCCAGAACTACTAGTCCGACACAGAAAATTCTGTCGATAATAGGAAGCTGTGTTATCCCTGAGTGCTACAGGCTATATTTTATTATTCAAAACAAAATAACATTGCCAGTTTTATGTCATAATAAAAAACAAGGCTGTTTCAAAGTTCAATCAGTGTCACAAAAAAAAATATGTTCGTCACTATGACTTAAGAATTTATGATTGTAGAGTAGGTGATGATGACGTGTCTTTGGTTACAAACTATGTCGTCATTTTAATCTGTGGCTTTATCTGTGAAGCGTTTAAAAATCACTTTTTCATAAAATGTTGTTATCTTTGAATGCAGTTATTTAGATTGGATATGATTTACTGATCTTTTTGTACTTTGAACTAATAATATTAACTTCTGGTCCCACTGCAGGACAAAGGCCTCTTCTCATACAGAGAAGGCACGAGCATTGATCACCACGCTTGCTAAAGGCGGATTGGAGATTCTTTGCCCTGTGTAGTGGGACTGTAATATGCAGAAATTCTGTTTTTATATATTTTTGATTTACCTTCATCAAAAATATACTGGTCACACTAAACTACATAAAATCCATAACTTTTTATAACCATATACAATGATAACTTTATTACTTGACACATGACAGTGACAGTAAAAATGGCGCCAAAAATTTGACGTGTGCGTAAATACTTTCACAATTCTCTATGGATTCACGATTATGCGTAACGCTTTCTACTGGATTGCGGACTTTCTAATTTTTGCAAGGGCGTTATTGTAACACGTTGTTACTGCTCTTTTTGGTAGTTATCAAACGAGGGTAATGTTCTGAAAAAGTAGCGCATAATTTGTTTTTGCAGTTTTGGCGAAAGATTATCACATAAAAATCGGTTAAAATAAACCGATTTTTTTACATTTGATTTCTCGGTCGCCGCTGACGTTGACAGTCGGTTGGGATGAGGTCGTGGAGTTACACTCACCGTAGTACAATCTGCAATTAATTAATTTCCATTTATCGTCAATGGAGCAAAATATAGGTATTACGCAAACGTATTGTTTATAGTAATAATCAATGTCTTTGTATCTCATTGCGACATCGAATCTTACTGTACGTAACGGCTCCAAATATTTGCTTACGTGGACCGAAAATGATTATTCAGCGACTAACTTGTAGCCGCGACTTTGTCTGCGTCGAAGTCCATACCATAAAGCAGAGCGTTTATGCAATCTTTCAAGTCCTTATTTTATTTTTTTTATTTTACAGTTAGGCCCATGTATTCTGCTTATGTGTAGGAAGTTTAATTAACCCTTTAACCGCCAAGCGACGTATCAGTTTTCGTGCCCTTAGCGCCAGGCACAGTAAACTATTAATAAATACCTACATAAAATAGGGATGTGCTTTATGCACTTTTTGAACATCGATAGTTCGTAACTATGTTATGTGATCATGGTTAGTAACACCTGCATATACACCAACGTATCACATCTGCTACAAAAAATGCACAGCTAGACATAGACATCCCCCAGATGCTTCCACCTCGCCTGGTCTCGGGCCATCCGCATTCATCACTTTCACGGGGAGAGTACACATAGGTATCTATCCGGTTTACCATGCGCGAGGACCCTACAATAATAGCATGGCATTTTGCTGGATTTACTTTCAAGCCAAATTTGCCTGACAAGTCTTTAAGCGCTATCATATCCCGGTTTATGGCTTCCGGCAAACTTTTCAGGTTTTTAAAAGAAATAAAACAAAGTTTATAGAGATTTAGAAGATTTATTACAGTATTTGCATTATTCAGATTTATTTTCTATCACAATACCTATACTTAATCATTTACAATCATAGGTATATTTTTTAACAGTATAAGAACAATAGTTTTGTTATTTCAGTAGAACATACTAACAAGTTTCAACAAAATAATTAAAATAATCACAGATAAATTTCTCATCACAATACCTATACTTAATCAGTTACAATCATAGGTATATTTTTTAACAGTATAAGAACAATAGTTTTGTTATTTCAGTAGAACATACTTACTAACTAGTTTCAATAAGTATTTAAATAATCAGTCAAATTATCAGACTCATTTCTCATTAACAATATAAAAATAGTACGTATAATCAGTCTTATCACTATTTATTCTCAATATCGGCGAGACGTATTATTGACGAGACGACATAAACTATGTAAGAAATCAATAAAACTTAAATATTTACCTCTTCCTCAACATCAAACTCGTCGCCTGATACAAATTCTTCGTCATCATCACCTTCTAAAATTCTTATTAGCTCTTCAGCAGTCGTCATAATAATTATTACACAATTTTCATATAGTCAATGTATCGATGAATAAACGATACTTATTCACAACACTAATGGAAAATTCCAGAATGCACTACACGCTTATGACGTAAGCAGTGGTCGTGTATATCCGACCGTGGCGGTGAGCGTACTGACCAAATTTGATTCGAGACGCATGCACTAGGGATGTGACCACCTATGCAGTTGCTGATATTTATCTAGTGTAAATTTACTCCATTTCAAAGGAATTAAATGAAACACTCATAAATATTTACAAAGACACGTTTTATTAAAAATCACTGCATTTGTTTTGGGATTAATTAGTCAGTTTAGCGCGAAATATTTTTAATTACATTTATTTTAGTATTACTAAACTTTGGTATGAGTCCCGTCCCTAATGTCGTATTTTACCGTCGCTGGCGCTGCAGGTCAATGCAAATTCCGAAAAAATATTATAGTAATTCATCGAACTTTTAAAACTGTTATTACGGCATATAATTAAAAGACATATGTTGATTACATTATTATATTACTAGTTGTATAACTATTTACCTTATACAAACATATTTTTCATAGAATACAGCATAATTAAATAAAAAATTAAAACTAAAAGTGATGGTGTATTTGGTCGTTTATATACGACGCTGGCGAAATGGACACGAAAATATTTGTCGGATTAATCCGACTTTGGCGGTTAATGGGTTAAAATCGGTTCATTCATTTCGAAAATTAAGGACTTGAATGTTTATGAAATGCTGTAAGGCTTAAACGCTCTTTGGACACTAATGGCAATAGCGTATCTTTCTGAGTAAAAGAATTTCTGTAGGACCAGTTTGTCTAGATCTAGAAAGTAACCTTGAACAAACAAGCTTTACCACTTTTAATATATCAAAATAGATAACAAGTTATATCTAAAAATACATAAATATTGTAAAAACAAGTTTTTAAATTGCTTTGTCATGCAATGTGCATCATCTGCTTAGCCTTTTCCCAACTATGTTGGGGTCGGCTTCCAGTGTAACCGGATGCAGCTGAATACCAGTATTTTATATGGAGCGACTGCCTATCTGACATGCAATATGCGTATGTTTTCAAAATTCCAACATTATAGTACAGCAGAAAGTGGCTCAAATACTTGTAAGATTTGATTGAGATCCTATGGCTTTCCGGTTCCATCATCAGACCAGCTCTGTGACATCATTATATTGTATCGTCATGCAAATCGCACATTTAAGCAAAATTTCAGCTCAATCAAACACCGGGAAGTGGGTCAAAAACTTGTAAGATTTGATTAAGTTCCTATGGCCACTTTCCGGCTCCATCATCAGACCAGCTCTGCAAATTGCACTTCTAAATAATCATGTCTTATTAAGGTCCTTAAATACACTGGTCGATCTATCAGGTTAAGCGACGCTTGCCGTGGTTGCCCAGTAGATGAGTCACCATCTTTACACAGCAAGACTCCTCTGTACTTCGGAAAGCACGTTAAGCCGTTGGTCCCGGCTGTCATACGTGGATTTTTGACAGTTGTTACGGGTCGTCAAAAAACCCGAAAGTCTGACAACCAGTCTTACCAAGGGGTATCGTTTTATCCAGTTATAGCGTTGTGGAGGTGCGATAGGCAGTCGCTCCATGTAAAATGCTGGTATTCAGCTGCATTAGGTTAGACTGGGAGTCGACCCCAACATCGTTGGGAAAAGGCTAAGCAGATTGAATACCAGTCTATTGCTCTCCAAACCAGTCGTAATTAAATTAATAACAAGATCTTAGTCATCGTCACAATAAACAAAGGACGCGTTGGAAACCAGATTAAAACCGCAAAAGCGAGAAATTTAATTAGTTTCTGAGTAAGCAGACATAGAGGTAAATTGACTGATGAGACGAATATGTTGTAAAAACAAAATCCTAATTAATAACATATTATTATTTATATTATAAATGCGAAAGTAAGTTTGTTTGTTACCTTATTACACCTTTTTTTTAGGGTGGTAAAATCTTCAAATGCCTTCCTGGGTGGGGCGGAAGGGACTGTCAGACTTTTACTGACTAAAAAACCACCCTGTTCCTCCTGTTGCCCTTTACGTTCCGGGGCCACGGTATCCTGTTAAGACGTCCCGCAACCCCGGCAGGGTCATTAACATTAAGACGAATACTAATAGACATTACTTCTGAATCCAGTCAGAATGTTAACATTAAAAACAAAATCTTAAACTAACTTGTAGTATCTATTTAGCTTTTTAAAAAAGACTAGACTTTAGAATTTCGGCATATCCTTTCTCATCGGATGCCTACATCGTACAAAGAACACACCCTCCAAGTTTCAGGTCTCTACGATCAGCGGTTTAGGCTGTGCGTTGATCCGTCAGTCAGTCATTTAGGACAAAGCATTTTATACGTTTATATAGATAGATAACTCCAGGTTTCCTCACGATGTTTTCCTTCAACGATGTTAGTGATGTCCAAGATAAACTTAGTAAGTTAAAAAAAGTTTAAAAGTGTCGTGGCGGCTATGATATAACATGAAAAATCAAGAATAATATAACTGAAGCATGAGACCATCTGGCCTGAAATCAGTTGCAATGCGCTTGCGCAGTTGTGGTCCTTGACCTAGAGTGTGCACGTGTTTTAAACAGCTGGTGATGAGACGCATTTAGAATATATTAAACTGTATTAAACTGTGATACTGTTTTAGAGATTATATTGAATAAGACTATTTACATAACATAACTTCACGCCTGTTATTCCTGAAGGGTAAGGCAGAGGTGTACCCATTAGTACGCCCACATTTCGCCAGTTATGTTTAAGTCCCATGTCAGCCAACGAGCCTATTGCCATCAACCGGGCACAAATCCAGACTCCGAGGCTGTCACTGAGAAATTCGTATCGAACCACCCAATAACATTTCGCTCGACCTGCGAATTGAACCCAAAACCTCATGCTTAGCAGTCACGCTTTGCAAATAACGAGGCAGTCAACAATCTACACTAATAATATTATAAAGAGGAAAAAATTGTATTTTTGTTTGTTTGTAATGGATAAACTCAAAAACTACTCGACCGATTTTAAAAATTCTTTCACCATTAGCAAGCTATATTATCTGCGAGTAACATAGGCTATATTTTATTATATTTTTGCGCGAACGAACTCGCGAGCATAAGGTATTACTTATAAAAGCTGTGAATATGTATATATTTGTCTTCCTATTTTCCGCATTATTACATCCTTGCTATACTTAAGGCGTGATATGTGTTAAAATGTTTTTTTTTCAATCCGAGTGGTATTTTCAGAAATAATGGCGTTTAAACAATAACATAACATAACATCACGCCTGTAATCCCCGAAGGGTTAGGCAGAGGTGTACCCATTAGCACACCTACATTTCGCCAGTTATGTTTTTAGTCCCATGTAATAGGGGGCGAGCCTATTGCCATCAACCGGGCACAAATCCAGACTCCGAGGCTGCTACTAAGAAAATCCTGATGGAAAAACCCAATTACACTTTGCCCGACCTGGGAATCGAACCCAAGACCTCATGCACAGCAGTCGCGCTTGCGACCACTAGACCAACGAGGCTGTCAAACAATAAAAACTAGCATTATTTTAATAATAGGAATAAATAACTAACATTTGAATAGGAATAAAAATAAATAACATTTAAATACGGCTTGGTTTATTCACAGAAAAGCAAGATATAATTTACAAAGAGAATCAAATAAAAATGACAAAAATAAAATTCAATCACAAACGAACGAACTTGACCCGCGCAAAACCATAAAAACTTTTATGCACAGATTATTAAAATACGCAAAGACCGTAACGCATTCAGCCAAAAATAGGAAAAGAAAGAGGATGCATTAAACTCTCGCAACCTGCTTTTGTTTTTAACGTCATTGGAATGACATAAAGGCCGTTTCCCTGTCATGGCTGCCATCCAAGTGTTGCCAGCCAGTAAATTAAGACCTACTGACGAGTACAAACACAAAGGAAATCAAGGTCAAGGTAAGCAGCTCTACTGCCTATGTGAAAACACTGCGAAGATCGCAAATATGTAATGTAGGTAGATATTTTGTTATTTTTTATGAACAAAGGAATCAATGGAATAATATGGCGGTCTAGTAATTAAGATAAACATATAATTCTTGAGGACAGACCAATGACTAATACATACATAACATCACGCTTGTAATCCCATCCTGTTCCTTCTGTAGCCCTTTGCGTTCCGGGGCCACGGTATCCTGTTAAGACGTCCCGCAACGCCTGTAATCCCTGAAGGGTTTATTACTAGTTTTTGCCCGCGACTTCGTCCTCGTAAATTTCGGTTAAAATCATGATTCGAAACGACACGTGGCGCAATCTATAATCATAAGAACGTTAATGTGATTTCCCTCAGGAACAGTACTTTTTTTCGTGATAAAATGTAGCCTATGTTCGTTCCTTTACACCTGGCAATGTATATGCAAAATTTCAGGATGATCAGTTCAGTGGCTTAGGCGTAAAATGGTAACAAACAAACAAACAAACTTACTTTCGCATTTTATAATAAATAAATATTAGTTAGGATTAGTTAGGATTAGGATAGGGCAAATTTTTCAATCGTCCTATAACTATTAACGGAGGGATAAATATGGCGGTTTGACAACTTTTGTATAGAAAATATGTCAAACTTTCATTATATATGTACATTCTTTGGATAAAAGTTATATTACTATTGAAAAATCAGTCCCAAGATATTATAAAAGCATTCGTATATCAAGATGTACAGCATAATCCATACTATACTAATATTATAAATGTGAAAGTGTGTCTGTTTGTTACCTCTTCACGCTTAAACCGCTGAATCGATTTTGATGAAATTTAGCATGGAGATAGTTTAAGACCCGGGGAAGGACATAGGATAGTTTTTATCCCGGAAATCACCCCCTAAGGCGGTGAAAAGGGGGGCGGAAGTTTGTATGCGAGTACGCGGGCAAAAACTAATTATATTATAATATATCATTGCTTAGTACGACGTTCTCTGCATACACGTGTGTCTTGTAGAAATTACGACGCAAAATAGTTATTGATAATAATGATTACTGACAGTAACATTGTCTGATTACACTGCAGTGGTCTTATTTTGGCATAGTTTCAATTTCCAAGTTGTTTTATCATACGACTTGATTCCGCCCGCGACTTCGTCCCCGTAATTTCGGTTATCGCGGAAGCAAATTCTCAATAGCAGCCTCGAAGTCTAGATTTGTGCTCGGTTGATGGCAATAGGCTCGCCCCCTATAACATGGGACTTAAACATGACTAGCGAAATGTGACAGAATTACTTTCGCATTTTTAATATTAATATGCATTTTATATGGTACACAACAAAATCTGTGTGCCTTTCATCCAGATTTGTTCAGCCGTTCTTGCGTGATTGAGTAACAAGCATCCGTCGATCTAAACTTAAGATAAAGTCTGAAATCGCCAACCCGCCTTGAGCAAGCGTGGTGATCAATGCTCGTGCCTTCTCTGTATGAGAAGAGGCCTTTGTCCTGTAATGGGACAATAATGAGCTGGTATTGTTCTGAATTGTTATTAAATTCAATTAGTTGATTCACCGGGCAACAACCATTAAAAATACAGCTAAGAGCAATATCCAATGCCCATCCTTAATACATGACCCGTAAACATAAACACAAAGCAGTCATGATGCTGTAGATAAAACTGGATATATCTTTATATGGCGACATGCTCTGACTCAGACGGGCGGCCTATGGCCGCGCCATTTTGGGAGACGATCAACTTCAATCGATGTTACAGTACTTACAAACGTGTGGCGCTAAAAATGGAGGCAAATATTGAAGACTTGGTTTTAGAATGTGTTGTTCCGTATTCAAATTTGACGTTTGTGATTTAGTTTTTTATTTTGCCGGGAAAGGTTAAAGTTTGGTGTGCCTAAATGGCAAAGGTTTTACTTATTGTTTCACGCTTATAAGTTTGTTTAAATTGAGCATTAACTAAATCTGAAAATGTCATCGTTTCTTTAATTAAAAAGCTGTTTTTTTTTAAAATATGGAACTTTAACTTACTTTTTGCTGCCAAATACAAAACCATATTTTTATTGGTTAAAAATTTTAAAAAAATCCTTCTTGACGTTTTTTGATTTTGACAGCTCTATAAATACAAGAAAAGAATAACGCGTCGGTATGGAAATAGTATGTGCAATAACCAATATTATTACATAATGTATCCTTCTTTTTGTTCCAATTGGTTACAAATGGAAATTAATTAATTGCAGTTGCAGTAGTTATTACGAAAGTTGTGTTATTGTTATAAAATAATTCACACGGTTATAGTTTTTATACTTATATACTTATGTACTTGCATAATTATTATACTACTTGTTTGCAAAGGCTGTGGTGGTCACTTGTCAATTTGACATTTATTGTACTACTGATCTGACATATGTCAAAATGACGTAAACTCTCTACAGGTCTATAAAATACTCGTAAGATCCTTAAATTACGTCACAAAGTGGACATAGACACGCAAATTGCTCTATTAATAATAAATACCTAGATAAGATAACAATGCTTGAAATAATAGATTAATCTTTTATCAAACAATAAGACATTGACTTTGAAACGTGAAAACTCATTCTGTGATTTCAAAGATTTGATTAAATATTTCATTAGGTATTACGTTATTAATATTTATTTGGTGTGGTAAAATTCATCAAATGAGACTGTCAGACTTTTACTGACTAAAAAACCACCCTGTTCTTTTCTGTTGTCCTTTA
Source organism: Hoplodrina ambigua (assembly GCA_949774945.1). NCBI lineage: Eukaryota > Metazoa > Arthropoda > Insecta > Lepidoptera > Noctuidae > Hoplodrina > Hoplodrina ambigua. The sequence goes on from OX458994.1 coordinate 4,072,464, forward strand.
CGTTCCGGGGCCACGGTATCCTGTTAAGACGTCCCGCAACCCCGGCAGGGTCATTAACATAAAGACGAATACTGATAGACATAATTACTTCTGAATCCAGTCAGAATGTTAACATTAAAAAAACTTAAACTACTTTGTAGTATCTATTTAGCTTTTTTAAAAAGTCGGCTTTCAAAAAAGACACGACTTTATTTTGAAAATCGGTGGCTTCTGAAAGTGTAGATACTATTCACTTTGTAGTTTTTGAGGGCAGTTTTGTTTTTGTAAAAATTTGTTGCAAATATATCTTACGACACTTGGAAATAACAAAAAACACAAATATTTATTTACTACTTAAAAATAATAAATACTAGTTTTTGTTGTTGTTTATGTTTGACAGTATTTCAGAATACACCTCTTTCAAAGAATAGAATCGCCCTGTTGGGTACGGTAGACAGTATCGCGCGACTATATCGCTGTGTGCGTGCGGGTTCATCGCCCCGCTTGCCTTAAACCCACGGCAAAGACGGCTAGGTCAAACTCAAAAATCATCTGTTAAAAAAGTCCTATTTATTTTGTCCTAGCTTCGGCCTGCAACTTCGTCCAAGTCAGCTGATATAATATCCCACGAGAACCGTATATTTTTCCGGGATAAAAAGCCTATGTGCTATTTCAGATTATAATAATTTCTTAAGTCAGCAATAAAACTCCATAGGGCCAGGTAACCCGAAAGAATGGAGTTATTATACTGATTTTAATGGTTATAATTCTAAAAATACACACTTCTTACGCCCGCGAATCATACTTTATTCAAAATTAAACCTAATACTGACTTGCAAATTGCAAAAAAACATAAGAAAATTTAAATTTCGCGGGCTACCGTGGAGCTTCCACCTTAAGCAAAGTTCAGTTTAAAATCATTAAAAGTCTGCGATCGTCGCCTTAATTTGTACTAGCATGACAGTGTGTGAGGTGAACATTTGAGGTGATGATTTTTATCGAGTTAATTATAATATTAGTAGGATTAATTCGTGTTGAGAATCACTAGAATAGAATAAATAGAATTGTTACCTCCTTGTGTGCGCCTTGTATGCAGTGCGATCTCTAATCTTGTAGAGTTCGTCTTTGTTCTAATCAATTAGATGTGTGTAGCTATATTGTACTAGTCAATTTAATAGATCTTGTTGTGTAGGCGTCAGTCTCGCAGTATGTCTACTTGACACTATTTTGAAAGCGTTTACAATACGCGCCACGAAAGATGAGATTTGACACACAAACTTTATTGTTTCGTAATAAATATGACAATATTATTAAAAATCTTTAACAATATCATCGAAAAATCCCTGAATAGATACACAAATTAGTATAGTCTATAACCTTCCTCGATAAACAAACTATATAACTCAAAGAGATCTTTTCAAATTGGACCAGTAGTTCCTAAGATAATTGCGTTCAAACAAACTCTTCAGATTTATATTATTAGTATGAAGACAAGCTACCCGCCCCGGTTTCGCACGGGAATGTAGATACATAAACCTTCCTTTTAATCACTCTATTTATTGATGAAAATCCATTGCGTAGTTTAAAAGATCTAGGCGTACAGACGGCGGGAAGCGACTGTTTTGTACTATGTAAAAATATACGAAGCTAGGTAGAGATACATTATTCTGTTCAACGCATTTATTGAACGACATTGCAATGTAGTTTCCATGGCGCATTGTCCAAAGGTAAAATTAACGATTCGCGAACGAAAATTCAGGGAAAAATAAAGAGATGTCGTATGATTCACATGGTCAATGTTCTCTGCGCCAAGCGTCGCAGTTTGCCACTGAGCGCGGTCGTGAGCGCGCGCTCAAAACTGTACTTCCAGTAAACAAAGAAAATTTGTTTTCTTTGACGTTCGATTGAGGCGGGAAATTATTACTTTTTATTCGTAATTCTTTTAAATCTATGGTTCGTTTTGTTATGTTGGCAGTGCGTGTAGCTTTTTTTTCGATTTGTTTTTTGTAGTTCGTAGGGTGATTTTGAATTTGGAAAAATTGAGGAAAATTGCAGTGTTTTAATGAAGTGTGTGTTTTGTTTCGCGTTTAGTTGTTGTGGGAAATAAGTGAATTACGTTTAAGTTCCTAAATAGATATTTTTAAATGATGGCGTAGTTTAGTTTTTCTTGCGCAAACAATGCGTGCAAAACAAACTTATGAAAAACAAACATGTTATTCTCGATATTTCTTCCTAGAATAGTAAACAGCGTGATCGAAGTTTGAATTTGAAATTCGAATTTGAAGTCTGCGTCATTTTGTTTCATAAAAACGTTCTTTATTAACGTTAAAATTTCCAGCCAGTCCACACGCTTTCTAAATGCCAAAATCTTTTTTAAAATTAAACAAAAATTCGCTTAAAGAGTTCAATTAACTTTAAATCATTCATTACACAAACAGTTTTTACTTGCTTTTGTAATCTGTATTATTTTACATACAAATGCGTACGATTATGTGACTTATGTTTAAAGTTTAAAGTAAATAATCGCTTGTGTTGAAACAAGTCGTAAGGTTAATTTAATACAATAGAAGTTAGTAATATGTTATTTTTGTTCTTTTGAGGGTACTTTGTAATTTATTATGTTGGTTATTATTCACGCTAAGTCCCTAACAAGGTAAGCAGCATTGAAGGTGAAATAAGTGTACATAGGACTTTCAATTTTGTTTTCACAACTTATTTCCAGTCTGTTTTATGTTTGCACTAGCTTTTGCCCGCGACTTCGTCCGCGTCCATCGGTTATCGCGAACGAAGGCGAATAAAAAGTAGCCTATGTCCTTTGTTTGGGTTCAAACTTACCCTGTACCAAATTTCATCAAAATTGGTGCAGTGGTTTAGTCGTGAAAGTGTAACAGACAGACATACAGAGTTACTTTTGCCTTTTATTATTAGTTTAGATGTCGCTAGTAGGTATTAACTCTTCTAATTAATTATTATTAAAAAGAACCGGCCAACTGCGAGTCGGGCTCGTACACCAAGGGTTTCGTAACGAATCACCGTAAATTTTTACTTACTATTATTTTGCTTTTTGTGGGTAGGTACTACTTTAATTTATTAATTTCTTTTTTTTTATTTGTTGCTTTAACTGCAACAGAAATACACGCTCTGTGACAACTGAAATTTAATCTCCCTTCCTATGACGGTTCATGAGATACAGCCCACTGACAGACGGACAGCAGAAACGTAGTAATAGGGTCCCGATGGCACCCTTCAGCGTATTTGAAAGGTGCCATTCAACCCTAAAAAAGTTAATAATCTGAACTTAGGTCTTGCGTATTAGTATGAAAAACAAAGAAATCAGATTTTCATGTAAGGTACGTACCTACCTAACTACATAAATATCTTGCTAACGTCACAAACCACGAAAGCAGACGTTCTAAATTTAAAATTTAAATGTAAGTAATTTGGGATTCTAGAATTTGTAATTGGAATCAAACATTTAGACAGTTAAGTAATTTCCAAATTCAAAACGTAAATAAGGTTAGAGGTTAGAAAACTTTTTGAATAACGAAAACTTTGGTGTTGAGTAGGTACCTACCTACTGAGATATTTGGATAATCTTTCTACTTTTCTTTCATACAAACCTTGTCCTGACAATAACGAACACAAACTAAAGAATAATCCAATTTGGCGCAGTCGTTCGGAAGTTATGCGCGTACCTAAATACATTTTAGCAATTAATTTTTATAGATACAGATTAAAAGTAAGGGTTAAACATCTTTAAGATATTTTTATATCGCAATAATTCGTATAATTACCGCGTAATTAAATGGTAATAGTTTTAACTTCCATAATAATTATTATGCCATTGTCTACGATGAATAAAAAAATGTTATTATACACATACTTACCTATTACCAACAAAACAACTTTAAAGCGTAACAAAAACTACTGCAATACTGCCAACATAACAAAACTTAATTAGAATATGGAAATGAGAAGTACCTACCTACGTTGCTCGTTAATTGCACTGACAACCAATTAGTTGACTATTAGTTTTACTTAATCTTGTGACAGCGAATAAAAGTAAATAATCCTCTCTAATTAAATTTCTAGTACCCTAAATACAACAAAGACTGCTGCAAGAAAGTGTAACGATCTGATTACAGATCGAACCAAAAAGTGAATTAAAGTGGTCTGGCGAAAAGCCAGCGACAGACTAAACACGTTTACCTATAAACCAGTGATGAAGTGCATAACGAACATGTATAACACAATAACGAACAGTGCAAGCAAGTGACATCTGTCAAAATGTCGGAGAAAAGGAGAAAGAAGTCGAGAAATTTTATTAATAACATAAGGACTATATAGCGTTAGAAATAAACTTTTAATATCTGATCTCACTCGTGCTCAATTTTAAGTTAAAAACAATGATTTCTCTGAAGAAATTGTACGGAGACGAGCTTTTGCGGCTCGCTCTAGTCCTTAGCCTTCTTAAGGTGGACCCCAACGATTACCTCGAGAGGGAGACCCAGCAAATGATAGCCGGACTCCACATCTCAAACGGCTCAGACTGGTCTTTGGACCAGGAAGCCAGAACCTTCATAAGACCAAGATTCGTCCACCCAAAATCCTTAGACAACATACTGATAAACTACGAACGGCAACTGTTCGAGGAATTAAACTCTCTTGGGCGATATGGTAATCCAGATTTAGAATATAATGAGCGGATATGGAATAACAGAGCCCCAATACTTCATACATATTTAGTAAATAATGTTGCTACCGACACAGTAGCGCCGCAACTCGCTACGGCGACGGTCCCCGAAAATGCTGACCAAGACTCAGTGTCAGCTGACGACAACGTAGCGCAGGAAATCAAAGTTTCTGATGAAGAAGAAGAAACGACGAACAATGAAGAACGCCCAGACGCTGTTGTCACTCTTTCTGCTGATTTTCTCCACAACAGAACTGAAGAAGATATTTTCGCTGAAATAGCATCCAGATCCTTCGACGTCAACGAGCTGCTTGTACAACCTTCCGAGATGCAGATCAAGAAGGAAAACGAGGACTTCGAAGTCCGGGTGAAGAAGGAGGAAGAAGACGATGATTTATACAGCGACAACGCTATAGATTTCATGCCTTATTTCAATTCAAAGACTGAAATGGATCTGGGAGAAACCAATTCGGTTTTCCAACAGAATCTAGCAGATTTACAAGAATTCGGAGAAGTAGATGAAGCGAAAGAACTTAAGCATGATCTGGAATATTTAGACGTGAAACAGCAGCAGGAGAACTTAGAACAGTACCTGATGGAGAATACTCCTTTGGATTCTGAAGTTTACGAGCTGGCGCCGATGTTTGAGGAAGAATTAGTGTTGAATGTTAAGAGGGAGCGAGCTAGCACTAGTTTCACAGCTAGCTCTAGTGGTGTCAGTGATATGGATGGCTCCAGTGATGGTGTGGATGTCAAGATCGAGCCTGATGAGGGACATCATACAGGCGACGAGCTGACTCAAGAGGTGAGTGGTGATTCTTTTGTTTTTCAAAGCCAATAGGCACTGTAGATCGCCATTAACAAGCAAAATGAAATTGAATCTAGTTGCCATTTCTATAAGGTAGTTTTTTGTGAAGAAAAATTTCATTGTTTCTCTTTTTATTTTTAAATAAAATATGTATTTGGACAGCTAGACAAATTTGACGGATATATCTAAGGATAGAAGATTGATCTGAGAATTGTTGTCTATGCATAGATTAAAATATGACCCAGCTAAATAAAACCTAACCTTTTTATAATGAGGTATTAAGACCGTTGGAAAATTTGGAGGGAACCGCCATATTGGAAATGTTGACAGTAGTAAGTATTGTTGAAATCGTATACGTAATCGATGTCAATATCTGCGCAATAACCAGTTTTGAGAACCTTGCTGTGTTTGTATGTAAATCCTCTTTGGAAATATCTAGTCAACTGTCAATGTATGTTGAAGTGACGTCACAACAAGCCATTCGGTTCAAAGTACGGTTATAATGAATAAGGTTACTGATTTTAATGTTTTAAAGCAAACTAGCTTTTGTCTTGTTTGTCTATAGAAACTTTGGACCGACGTTTCATCCCTTTGGGGGGTGAATTTTGGAAAATCCTTTCTTAGCTCATGTCTACGTCATATTAGCTATGTGCGTGCCAAATTTTAGCGCAATCCGTTCAGTGGTTTGAGCTGTGTGTTGATGGATATGTCAGTCAATAACGGTTGCCTTTTATATTTAAAGATATGATGGGTTGTCAACTTGTCATCAATATTTTTTGTCTTTAGAAGTGTCAAAATTTATTCTTGTATTTCTGAAGTATAGGTACTTTGTCTTTTTCCATATTTATAAGACTTTACAAAATGCGAATGTAAATATTTTTTTTAAGGTATTTTTTTATTTGTTGTATTTTTTATTCAGGTATGTTTGATTTTGAAGGTTAAATTGGAATAATTTTGCCAAAATAAAAACAAAACATTATTTTTCCAACATGGCAACATGCTGTCAGCTGTCAATGTCAAATGTCAATCACTGCTTTGAAATTTGTTGCAAATAATGATTTATTCACATGGCACTATTAAGTACAGGATCTACGATAAGATACAGTCTTTCCACAATAGCTGCTCTAGTTAAAAATAAAACAGTAACTTTATGATTGCAAAAATAAAAATCCTTATTCTATTTTTCAAAATAATTACTATTTAAAGTGACATTAGATATAGTTACGTCTACATATATTATTTAACTACCCGCGACTTTGTCCGAAAACCGTAAATATTTACGGGATAAAAAGCCTATGTGCTATTTCAGACTATAATCTATCTCTCTGCCAGATTTCATTCAGATCCGCTCGGCTGTTCTGGCGTGATTGACTAACAAACATCCACCTAAACTTTAACATTTATAATACTAGTAAAAAAATAAATTGCCAATTTAATTTCTTACAAGCAAAGTCGCTAAAAGAGTTCAGTATTAAAATTAAAATGGAAATATTTATTAACCACACAGGTATATCGTACGAGGTAATTATAATTGTAAATAAAAATTTACATAAACCACGTATTGTCTATCGAGCAACGTTTATAAAATTGTTTTTGTAAAAGGAGTATTTATTTTATTTAGTTTTGTTTTGTACGCTTTCTTGACTTTAAAGAAAATTAAAGAATAAAATTACCAAGTACTTTCTAAAGTTTATCTTGGACATGACTAACATCGTGAGGAAACCTGGACTTGTAATTAATATAAGTCTGAGATCGCCAATCCGCCTTGAGCAAGCGTGGTGATCAATGCTCGTGCCTTCTCTGTATGAGAAGAGGCCTTTGCTGCAGCGGGACAGTAGTAGGCCGGTATTATAAATAATAAAATGACCTTAGGTAGCTAGCACGAGTAAATGTTACGTAAATTACATTTGTATACGTTATTGGTAAATGTTTGCATACGCACCCAAGATAGAGGAAATATTCCTGGCGTGGGGTAACCATCAAAAACTTCTTTTTAAAATACGCATTTCGCTCAAATGATAATTCCAAAATAAAATATCGTAATGTTTAATTAGTTGTTGCGGGACGTCTTTAACAGGATACCGTGGCCCCGGAACGTAAAGGGCAACAGAAGGAACAGGGTGGTTTTTTCGTCAGTTAAAGTCTGACAGTCCCTTCCGCCCCACCTAGGGCGGAAGGAGTCATTTGATGATTTTTACTACCTAAAAAAAAAATGTTTATTTAGTTAGGCTTTATATTAAATATAAGACAAGCACATAAAATTAAACGAAAATGATATATAAGACAGTCGTGTTTTTAATAAAATCGAATAAAAAATAATAAAAAATAACTTTTTCTGTGCCCGGTTAAACATAACTGGCGAAATATAGGTGTACTAATGAATACATAACGCCTGTAATCCCCGAAGGGTTAGGCAGAGAGAGGTTATATTTATTGGAATTGAAACTGGATCGGATGTACATGACGTAATGTCGATTCCAATCTCATTCTCGATTTTGTTCAAGAGTAAGCCTACTGATTTTTTTGCGTTTTTGCCACGATGGAACCTTTCGTGAGTGAGTTCGACTCGCACTTAACCTGTTTTTATAGTTTAGGCGTTATTAATTCGCACCTACTCATCGTCAGCTAAAAAAAAACTGTTTGACATTAGCTCAAAGAATAACATTTGACTTAAAAGGTCATTGAACTTGGCAAATTATGATAATTTACACTGGCAACACCTTATCTATTTCGCCGTTTGCGTGTAATCTTTTGTTTATTATTGAGACCTTGACAATGATCTTTAAAAGAGGTTAATGGCCTCTTGTAGAAATCAATTTAATTTAGACTTATACGGCCTCGGAGTCTGGATTTGTGCCCGGTTGATGGCAATAGGCTCGCCCCCTATTACATGGGACTAAAAACATAACTGGCGAAATGTGAGTGTACTAATGGGTACACCTCTGCCTAACCCTTCGGGGATTACAGGCGTGATATTATGATGTTATGCCATGCAAATTGTACATTTACCCAAAACTTCAGCTCAATCGACCATCGGGAAGTGGGTCAAATTTAACTTGTAAGATTTATTGACCTACTAACACCGGGACAGGTGAAAGTAAATATGAGCTTGTAAAAACATCATTGATCACGATGTTATGTGGACGGATTGTTGACCACGATCTGTTGTCATAGTAGCGACCTTTGAAGACAACCACGCTTAGGGTTGTCACTGTCAGTCAGACTTGTCCATAAGCATTCGTATAAAGCCGGCCACAGTAAAGGTACAAGTTGGTAGCCGACTGCACGCAGCAGCAGCAGACGACATGTCGCAGCGACACTACTGGTTTCTACGTATTTCTATGAAATTCCCTCCGTAGTTAGCGACATGGTAAGCCTATTGCCATCAACCAGGCACAAATCTCAGCTCCGAACTGAAAAATCCCTGATGATACAACCCAATAACACTTTGCCCCATCTGGGAATCAAACACGAGACCTCAATCTCGATGGAAAAAAAAATGTTGTCATTTAATACTCAGATACAAAATGTAGTGCCTGGCAAAAGAAAAAAATCTCTCTAAATGATTAAATATAAAATAAAATATAAAGTTCAGAGAGTCGGACTTTCATTAAAGTCCGGCTCTCTGGATTTTGGTACAACCCTATCCACACGGTAATACAAACTCATGAATAACTAATAATCCAATACTAAATTGTCATGTCCATTTGAAAATGGAACAAGGCAAGAAGTGCTGGTAATCGATATTGGTAAATATCCGCTATTCAGGTCAATATTAATGGTTTTACGACCATTGTTATGCACGCGTTAAAGGTCAAATGTCAAATTCTCAAAATGTCCAGTTCTCAAAATGTCATATTCTCAAAATGTCCATTTCTCAAAATTTCAAATTCCCAAAACGTCCATTGCTCAGAATGTCATATTCTCAAAATTTCAAATTCTTTTATTGTCAAATTCTCAAAACGTCCAATTCTCTAAATGCCCAACTCCCAAAATATCCAATCTTTGAGAATGTGGTAAACTTTTTCAATAACTCTTCAACGCGCTTTTTTAATTTTAATACATAAGACAAAAAAGCAATACAAAATATTATAATAATCAAAATTATGTTTCATTGTTTAATTAAGTAACAAATTAAGAACAGAGAAGACCACATATAAAATCAACAAGAATAATGTAACCAGGATTTTGTAAAAACCTAATTTAAAAAGAGTGCCGTGGAGTTTCTTGCTCGTTCTTCTCCATAGAGGCCTACCTCCGTTTTGGAACGAGCAACTAGCTTCAGCTTTCGGACTAACTGACCGACTCCTTGACAATTCAAAAGTGCCTGTAAATGGTCTAATTGAAATAAATGTTTTGACTTTGAACCGCAATATACCCGAAGTTACTATTTTTGTTTTAGTAATGATTTATAAAACAGATCAGTTGGTCGCGTTGTATGTAATCGATGGGATGGTACGACAACGTCCTGATATAGTCAGCCTATGGTTGGTTGCAGATAAGCATAGATAAAAAAAAATATCGTTTATCAAATAACCGCAAAAAATTAAACAGGCAATAGCTTTTATTCCCACGCATTGAATCTACATAGATAATAAAACATAACATCACGCCTGTAATCCCCGGAAGGGTTAGGCAGAAGTGTTCTTATTAGTACACCCACATTTCGCCAGTTATGTTTAAGTCCCATGTCAGTCAGCGAGCCTATTGCCATCAAGCACACGAAATCCAGACTCTAAGGCTGTTAATGAGCCGGGGTTGCGGGACGTCTTAACAGGATACCGTGGCCCCGGAACGTAAAGGGCAACAGAAGGAACAGGGTGGTTTTTTAGTCAGTAAAAGTCTGACAATCCCTTCCGCCCCACCCAGGGCGGAAGAAGTCATTTGATGATTTTTACCACCTCAAAATAAAAAAGGCTGCTGATGAGAAAGTCCTGGTGAAAAAACTCAATAACACTTTTCCCGACCTGGTAATCGGACCCAAGACCTTCCACTCAGCAGTCGCGCTTTGCGACCATTAGACCAACGAAGCAGTCAACAGCTATTGATACCATAAATTAAATTGTGTGTTCGTGTTTGGAATTCTAACATCTGTTTGACTGCATTGACATCGACCCACTTTGAGATAACCTTGTATGTACTGACACTGCACTATTCTGTATAAATCAATAAGTTCTGAGTTATAGTGGTATTGATTTCAACGATGGAACCAACCACTGGTAGAGTTTCCGTGACCTAAATTGTCTATGGGTGCCATGCTGTGCTGTCTTAATAGAAGAGGCTCTAGGAAGACCTAAAATACCACCCTGTTGCTTCTGTTGTGCTTTACCTTCCGGGGCCACGGTATCATGTTAAGACGTCCCGCGACCCCGGCAGGCGTTTACCGCAGTCCGATCAAGGACCAGTAGGCTTACTCTTAAACAAAATCGGGAATGAGATTGGAATCGCCATTACATGTACATCCGATCCAGTTTCAATTCCAATAAATAAAAGAAGACATTTATTTATATAATTAACGAGTTATTTAATATTTTAAAATTTGGTAATTTACGTTTTCATTTTTATGGCAACCTCATGTCAATCGCTGTAGTCAAACATGCAGTCGATTCCAATCTCATTCTCGATTTTGTTCAAGAGTAAGCCTACAGGCCCGGGTCGACGGCGCGTTTTGTTCCACGCGCGCCTCAAAGAGCTGTCAGCACAGGGACGCGGCCCCAACAGGGCCAAACGCCTGCCGGGGTTGCGGGACGTCTTAACAGGATACCGTGGCCCCGGAACGTAAAGGGCAACAGAAGGAACAGGGTGGTTTTTCGTTAGTAAAAGTGTTATTTGATTTTTACCATCCCGAAAAATAAAACAAAAAAAAAATGGGCGCCAAAAATTTATTGCAAACCTTTTTTTACACTTGATGTATATTTTGGCCATTGCCATCGAGGAGCTCGTAGCTAAGTATAACAGCCGCACGGGTCGATCCGTCAGGTTAAGCTACGCTTGCTGAGGTTGGTCCGTGGATGGATGACCATCTTTACACACCGAGACTCCTCCGTGCCTCGGAAAGCACGTTGGTCCCGGCTGTCATATGTGGATCTTTGACAGTCGTTACGGGTCGTCAGAAGCCCGAGAATCTGACAACTAGTCTCACCAAGGGGTATCGTATTACCCAGTTACTGGGTTGTGGAGGTCAGATAGGCAGTCGCTCCATGTAAAATACTGGTACTCAGCTGCATCCGGTTAGACTGGAAGCCGACCCCAACATAGTTCGGAAAAGGCTAGGCAGATGATGATGTATATTTTGGACATCGCCATTATCTATGAAATCAACAAAGGTTTTCAACCGCGTAATTTCAAATTAAGACGTAAAACGCCTTTTGGCTACAAAGGTCATTGACACCGCGGGTAACTAACCTCTGCGTGACGATATAACTAAAGATTTGCGTGTTGAACATTGAACTGTTGGCAGTTAAAATAAGACTGATTTTAAATCATTCACGAAAATGTTAAGCTTTTGATTTTTGGCAATAGTCTTCTTTCTTCTTTATCGTGTGGGCAGTAAGGACTTACGACCCCACACACCCTAGTGTCAGAGTTTCTAAACCGCCTCAAGGGCCTCTGACATGGTTTGAGTGGAACAGTAAGTCCAGGTTTCCTCACGATGTTTTCCTTCACCGATGTCAGTGATGTCCAAGATAAACTTTAGAAAGTACATTTGAATTGAAAACGTCACATTGGTACTTGCACAACCTCATACATGAGAGGCGGTTGCTTAACTTCTGGGCCATCACTTTATAAGTGGAACTTTGACCATACCTGGGACAGTTCCCAGGTATGGTCCAGAAAAAAAAAAGGGATCACAATGATGGAAAGAATAAGAAAATTTCGGCAGTATTTATTCGGCTTTACATCCATTAGATTACACTTACAGACTGGTATTAAATGTAGTTGAATAATGTCAAATACTTACGTAGGTACTACCTATGCTTCTGCCTACTCTTCAAAGTTAGCAATGTTAACGACGCCCATTTTCACCATTTTAACCTTATACAGAAAATCAAAACGATCATTACAAAAACTTTCTCATTTCAAAGGTTCAAAATTAGAATTTCTAAAAGCAAGATGCCGTAAAAACCGTTAGTTTACTGTTTTAAAATTCGAATGTGTTTTATTCCTTTTTTGTAATGTTTTATTTAAAACGTGTTCAATTGAATGATTTGTTACTTTTTTTATCATAGATTATATCAGTTTTTTTTTATCTAGGCCGGATTAAAAAAATAATAAGCAAAAGTCCAGAGTCTTACATTCTAAAGACTGTATAATAAATAGAACAAAAATCATATATTTATATTTTTTTTTTATTTACAATTTTTACTTGTATGACGAGATGTATGAACTTAGATGAGGCGAAAGGAGTATGTAAGGATCGTAGCAAGTGGCATTCTGTAGTTTCTGCCTACCCCCATGGGAAAAAGGCGTGAGTTTATGTATGTTGTATGTATGTTTGTGAACAACGGAATCGGCACCAGTGTTACTGTTGTTATAACACATAGAATTTAAACACGTGCTTTTCTTACTGCGTTTTATAATCGTGTGGACGTACAAATTGATCTTGTATATAAATAACTGTAGATAAACATTTATATCCATGCTAATATTAATGCCAAAGTAACTCTGTCTTTCTGTACGCTTTCACGACTAAACTACTGAACAGATTTTGATGAAATTTGGTACAGGGTATGTTTAAACCCCAAAAAAGGAGAATTTTGAAATTTGAAAATTATTAACGATGTAAGTAAAATAGGGGTTTAAATAAAACATAAGTAGGTACTTTAACGTATTGTTCAAGGCAAAAAATACGACAAGAAAACACACATCGATAATATCGTTGTTTATCAAAACATTGACACGTGTTTCCTTTGCTTTCTCAGAAACTACTGAACCGATTTCGATGAAATTTTCACAGAAAGAAAATTTGATTTTCTCTTTTGTTTTTGCAATTATAATAGTATTGTCCTTACAAAAGGGGTAAGCTGAGGTAGTGTTTTATGAATGTACTTACAAATTAATGGTTGTAAACAAAAGATTTTGAATTGTTGCCAATTTCTAAGTCGTGTGTATTTGAAATTGAAAGTGATATAAGCCACGTGTACTGCTAATTATAGTGCTATTATGTTCTTGATACTTTCTTACTACGTATAGTACTTTAATAGATGCGTTACTTTTTAATTCGATTTTTAAAACGCAACACATGTGTTCTGTTGCGACGTTCTCAATTAAGAGTTTCTTTTTTAATCAAATGTATTTGTGAATATTACAATAAATGGTTGCAATAACGTAGTTTTTGCTCGTTCAAGTGTAAAGTTATTAATTCTGGGGATATACAGTAAGTACTTTTAGTATTTTTTGTGTGTTTAATGGATGTCAAAAGACACGTGAAGCTGAAATTTACATTAACTATTAGATTCTTTTCTATTGTAAATGACGTTCAAAAGTGCCTTCTATTGGTCTAATTTAAATAAATGATTTGACTTTATTATGTTCTTCTCATCATTGCGATCATTTTTACTAGCTTTTATTTAGCTTGCACTGTTCATATGTAATATATGTATAAATAAGTTGTCCTTTCAAAATTTGCAAACCATTTTTCGACAATTTGTTTCTATCCGATTGAGCAGAAATTTTGCATACACCTTTAGTTCTGATGACAATTGTCAATATTATTTTAATAATTTTAAATTAAAGCTTGTTTAAAAAATATATATTAATTAGTTTATTTTGTCCTGGACCACACCTGGGAATTTTCTCGTTATGGATATATTTAAGGTCAAAGTTATATTTTTGTTATGTTTACCAGCAATGTTTTTGGTAAAAGTTACTTAGTTTTGATGGGCAGTATGCTTAGTTAACGAGTATGTGATGTGTTTTTTAAACGCAATTTAAAAGCACTCAACGAAAATAAAAATACTTTTCAAGTTTCACGTAAAAAATAAAAGTACTAAAATTTTCGTCATCGTAACAACGACCTCAAGTATCAAAACTGCTCGCACTCCTATTTCACCTTTAAAATGTACCCAAAATCGGTTATCGAACTTGGAGTCGAAATTCAACCCTTAGGATTTCGACCCCTAGGGTTTAAAATAGGAAACAAAGACGCAAGGGCATTGGCATCGTTCGCCAGACGTCTGTCTGCGTTCGATAGTGCATACACGCCTTTTCGGGTTGAAAGGGGGTGAAAATAGAATGTTTGGGGGTCAAAAGGGTTTAAAGTTTTTGGTATATTTGAAATTAGTTTTAATACAAATAATTTAGGTATCAGTGTGAAGGGCAAAAGCCTCTTCTTATACAGAGAAGGAACGAACGTTGACCACCAGGCTTGCTCACTGCGTGCAGAGGCAGATGTTTGCCGTGGAATTTCTTGCTCGTTCTTCTCCATAGAGGCCTACCTGCGTTTTGGAACAAGCAACTAGCTTCAACTTTCTGACTAACTGACCGACTCCTTGACAGTTTAAAAGTGCCTGTAAATGGTCTAATTGAAATATACTTTTCTACTTTGATTTTGGCATTTGAAAAAAAAAATACTTTTCTTTCTAAAAATCATTAATTAATGACGCAATGGCCCAGTGGTTAAGGCTCCCGTCTCACAGGTTGTGAGTTCGAAACCAAGCAAGTAACAATACGACTTTTTAAAATTTAAAGTACATTCTAAGTTTATCTTGGACATCACTGACATCGGTGAAGGAAAACATCGTGGCGAAACCTGTATTTAATTAATATAAGTTTGAAATCGCCAATCCGCCTTGAGCAAGCGTGGTGATCAATGCTCGTGCCTTCTCTGTATGAGAAGAGGCATTTGCTGCAGAGGGACAGTAATAGGCTGGTATTATTATTATTCATTAATTCATAATACGGATTTGATAAAATTCATACTAATATTATAAATGCAAAAGTAACTCGTGTCTGTCTGTAACCTCTTCACGCTTAAACCGCTGAACCGATTAAGGTGAAATTTTGTTTAGAGATAGTTTAAGACCCGGGGAAGGACATAGGATAGTTTTTATCCCGGAAATCACCCCCTAAGGCGGTGAAAAGGGGGGTGGAAGTGTGTATGCAAGTACGATATAAACAAGTTCCACGCGGACGTAGTCGCGGTTAAAAACTAGTAAGTTATAAATACTATAAAATGAAGCGTATTATTTATAATTACAAGCCAATCAAAGTTATTTATTACTGCGAGTACGCCATGATAACATAATTGATAAGATATTCATTGTTGATAATAGTTTTGCGTAGTTATAAAATATGTTGCTTTCCGGGGTTTAGTGTGACCAGTATACAAAACCGGCGCAAGTGCGAGTCGGACTCACACACGAAGGGTCCCGTACCAACGTACAATATTTAACACTACCTACAAAATAAATCTTTTTTTATTTATTTATTTTTTTCCCGTTATCACACTTCGGGT
The DNA here is from genome assembly GCA_949774945.1 of Hoplodrina ambigua. Classification (NCBI taxonomy): domain Eukaryota; kingdom Metazoa; phylum Arthropoda; class Insecta; order Lepidoptera; family Noctuidae; genus Hoplodrina; species Hoplodrina ambigua. The sequence continues at coordinate 4,088,400 of OX458994.1, forward strand.
ACGGAACTCTAAAAAAGGATAAGTTTTTGAATTCGATGACTTTTTGAAACAAGGATCCTTAACGCGGCTTTCGGCATTACTTAAAATCGTCACGTAAGGAAAAAGCGTTATGGGGCTACAGGCGACTTTACCTCTCTTTCTCTTTCTATACAGATAGGGGTACTCCGACAGCACAATTTTTATTTAATCAGTGTGAATTTTTCTTTGTGTTTCCCATTATTGTCACTAGATGGCGCTAAATCAATTCCATTTATTATTGTCAATGTTTACGCTATCGATCGTGTTTTAAATTACTTCCAATGTGTAGAAAATCTGGAACTAGGCACTCTGCTGACGACACATAATAGTAGCACAGAATATAATATCTCTTAACCTAGTTTATGATGAGTCACACGTAGTATTGCGAACGTGTGTCGCAAAATGTTAAGAGGTTGAGTAATTCCCGTGTTGATAGAAAGCTAAATAAAAATACTTTTAAAAACAAGCTTTAATTTAAAATTATTACAATATTGAGTATTGGACATTGTATTGTCATCATAACTTAAGGTGTATGCAAAATTTCAGCTCAATCGGATACCAAGAAATGTTCTAAAAATTGTTTACAAATTTTGAAAGGACAACTTACTTACATACGTACAGTGCAAGCTAAATAAAAGCTTGTAAAAAATAGACGTTCCCGCCAAAAGTGAGCTTCGAATAGAAAAAAATACTCTGTGATTTTAAAACCATGCTCTTTTTCGTCTGTTAAAAAGAATAGTTTGTCTATGGTAGACATGGTAGTACCTTTTTATTAAAAAATCAAGAATTAATGTTTTATTTGTTAAAATGGAGTAGATGATACCTAAACCTGCTTAATTTTATTTTCCTATTAAAACGGCTTGTATAATTTTTCAGTCCTAATCTGTGGCAAATAATTTAATCCACGACTATGGCCGCTACACACTAGTCACACTCGACGCCACCCACCCGAAGAATAGCTTTACTGACTGATGTGACGTGTTAAAGTCTGTTGATGAGAGCAACGTTATTTTACCCTGGGTTTTACAGTATATTTTAATATTAAAAAAAAGGGATCCGAAAGAAATATCATTTATTTTAATTAAACCATTTACAGGCACTTTTGAATTGTCAAGGAGTCTGTCAGTTAGTCCAAAACTTGAAGCTAGTTGCACGCTCAGGGGAAGTCGCGTACAAAAGCTAGCAATAAAATGAGGCCCAATAAAAAATTATAAATAACAAAAACAGCACACTCAAGCGTTCCTTAAAAAAATAAGAAGTTGACTCAATTCAAAATTATGACGAAATAGGTGTGTTTGTCTAATGAGTTTTTCCTACGATCACACCACTAGTGAAAGAAAAACACGTGCGAAAGAGACAGCACGCTTTTACTACAAAAATAACTATGTTACGCATGCCGCTAGAAAGGGGCAGACGAGTTTTACTACGAGATACGTCATCGTATAACCATTGCGTTTTTTTTTATGTTGATGCTTATTTGTCGTCAAAGTAAAACGGCAATGGATACGCAGCCACTAAATTACTTCGAATAGTCTTATTTGTTTTTCGAATGTATTGACACTGACGGATATGACGTAATACATTATTCATGGATGAACTCGGTGCTAGATTTTATAGTTTATTTACTTTTAAAAAAATAACAGAACGTACCTAATTTCCAACACAGTTTATAATTTCACATTTTTATTTTCGCTTTTTGAATTTCCCGCCAAAAGTAACGCCATGTCTGAAAATAATTAGGTGTCTGTCATGTTGACAGGTCCTTTCAAAATGATACATGTCATTTTTCTTTTGTTTTTATTAGGCCTGACTTGTTATGTGACCTCATTTACAAAGTATGTTCCGTACCTACTAAAGCTATGACCTAAATAAAATAGGATATGGCGCGAGTTGAAATTAATCAGTTAGTTCCTATTTTTTTATCTTATTTACCAAACAATGCGGCCTGTTCAATTATTTACGAAATAAATAATTGTATTCTACACAAGAGAAACCAAACACATAAAATGTTAACTTCATTTTGAAATCTACTACATTCGGAGAAAAAAAAGGAAAACACAAACGAATATTTAGCCATGCTTGGTCAAACTTTAAAACAAAAACAATACCAGCCTTTGTTCTACTGCAGAGCAAAGCCTCTTCTCATACAGAGAAGGCACGAGCATTGATCACCACGCTTGCTCAAGGCGGATTGGTGATTTCAGACTTAATTAAAAGTCCAGGTTTCCTCACGATGTTTTCCTTCACCGATGTTGAAGATAAATTCAAACGTCGAACCGTAAAATTAGGTAGGTAATATCACAACCAATAGCGGTCAATCACTTTTTACCCTTATGTCCTTAGCATTAAGGTTTAAAAATGGTCAACGGCCATTGTCTTCGGTAGCATGCTGTCTGCTCATCTTTAGAGTTCTGACGTCAGTCCATCTGGAACACATTACGCAGTGCGGGGTACGGTCTATTTCAGCAATGTACCGACCTTGCCTTACCTTGACCGCTGGTAACCTTGCTCGAAGAATTACGAGTTTTTTTACTCCAAATCATATGTTCTAGAAGTTATTTTTGGTAATTGTTAATAACGCCATCTGTTGAAATTTTCGCGGAACTGTTTTTTGAGGGAAATTGTTTTGTTAGAAAATGTTTACGAAATATGTTTCTACTGTGTACTTGGAAATAAAATTATAACCTCGAGCATAATTATATAATCAAACCTGTATTATAATTCCGTCTTTATGTTACTTATCTAGTAGGTAGGTAGTTATTTTGTTTGTTTTTCCGCTTTTGTGCTCCAAGTAGCTTCATTGCAACAATGCGAAGTTATTAAAATGTGCACCTAAATGTTTTTATGTTCACTATACCTTTTTGTTCCAGGAAAATAATTAAATCGTAAACTTACATTTAGTTTTCATGAACCAAAATAACTTTTTATCATTTCCCTTGTATCGCCATCTGCCGTCGAGTAGCGAATACGACTTTTCAAGTTAGACTAGATTCCCAACAGAGCGCGCTAACCACATAAGTTCCACGCGAAAAAGATAGATGGCGGTAGTCAGAATAATTCAACTACTGGAACATAGATGTCGCTTGCATTTGCAGTTCCATTTTAGATCGACAGATGGCGTGAACTACAATAGTTTCAATAACGTCGAATAGATGGCGTTGTTATGTATGGTGTACGTCGTAGGAACGCTTTGATTATAGATTGTTTTTTGTTTTAAATATTGTAATGGTAATCTAGTAAGCGTTTGAAGTTCGAGGCCTTTTTGGAGCCAAATTAATCGATTATATGATTGATGGACTATGGACCCACTTCTTAGTTAATGCGTTATATTGCTGAAATAACTGCATTTTTATTGATATTTCTTTAACATAAATTATTATAGAAAATTGATTACATTATTACGATAATTAGTCTATGAACGGATTTACCTATCAAACTTCATATGTAAAGTGATGTTGTCTATGTATGATGTAAAGTATATAAACTGCATACATAATGACATAAGAAAAAAAACAATTAAAAATACGTTGCTCTGCGGCTTTGATCAATATTATCCCGCTGTGTCGACCGCGACCCCTACAGATTTTGATTGGACGAAAAACTAACAACAAACGACTTTGAACCAAATGTCTGTGCTACAAAGTTCACTTTACAATAAAAATAACTCAGACATGTGATGTTTTAAAACTATCTCTAATAGCAGCTCCATTTTTGAATTAATTCGAAATGAAATAGACTAAACTCTATTGTAACGTTTATTGATTTTATACAGTATACAGTCGTGTTAAAGTTTATTATCGTTTGTAAGTTTTCACTTTATTTTCGTAACACCGGTTTTTATTAACTTGTGGTTATTAATTCGGTATTTGAGCCAATTAAAGATGGCGGCGTCAGTCGTTGATTGTAATTATACCGATTTGTTTGAGATTTGTTAAAAATAAAACAAGTTTAAAATGCATAAACTTCAATAATATAAAATCTAACAATTTTAACCAAAATCTAATAAACAGTATAAAACAAAGTCGCTTCCCGCCGTCTGTACGCTTAGATCTTTTCAACTACGCAACGGATTTTAATGCGGTTTTCATCAATTGAAAGAGTGATTCAAGACGAAGGTTTATGTATCTACATTGCATTCGTGCGAAGCCGGGGCGGGTCGCTAGTATTTAACAATATCATGAAACTTAGAAATAATAATATTGCCTACAATATACACGGTGTAAAAGGAGGGGGAATTATTGGGCATCAAAAAATTTCGTCCATATCGCTGTCAATGGTACAAGTGCCTTAAAGGCAAAATTTGACAATTGTTTGTACTATTTAAATAAATAAATATCTTGGGACAACTCACACACGGCTATCTGATCCCAAGCTAAGCAGAGCTTGTGTTATGGTAACCAGACAACTGATATACATACTTATATAATTTACAAATACATACATATCATAGATAAATCACACCCAGACACAGAACTAACAATAAAAAAATACCTCCCAAATAATTGTAATAATTGTTATTTCATGCACGGCACATATATGACATTACAAGAGCAAACCCGGAAACCAGACAAACGTCAAAAAACGCATTCGACGAATCACCGACGATTCCATCTTCAAAACAATTAAGTACTAAAATTATTTTTAATAGCGGCCCACCACAAAAGCGTTCCGAGAAATTAAAAAATCTTTAAATATCGAACAAAAAAAAGGTGTCCTTTTTTATCTATGCTTGTCATCTTTGGCAAAGATGGCGCCGTGTTGTAATAACTCCTTTATCTATACAATCGACTACACATTTTTTGATTTCGATAATTAATTTGTTTTTCTCTCTTTGTCCTCAGGATATGGACCTCATCGAGGTGCTTTGGAAACAGGATGTGGACATGGGTTTCTCTCTGGAAGACCCGATGCAACCGGTAAGTCATTATTTTGCCTGTAATTCCCTTTTTAAGGTCCATTTTTATATTCGATTGTATAAAGGACGGCCAGTAGGCTTACTCTTGAACAAAATCGAGAATGAGATTGGAATCGACTGCATGTTTGACTACAGCGATTGACATGAGGTTGCCATACAAATGAAAACGTAAATTACCAAATTTTAAAATATTAAATAACTCGTTAATTCTATAAATAAATGTCTTCTTATATTTATTGGAATTGAAACTGGATCGGATGTACATGTAATGTCGATTCCAGTCTCATTCTCGATTTTGTTCAAGAGTAAGCCTACTGGTCTATTTGTCGCAAAGCGCGACTGCTGAGCATGAGGTCTTGGGTTCGATTCCCTGGTCGGGCAAAGTATTATTGGATTTTTCCGTCAGGAATTTCTTTGTAACAGCCTCGGAGTCTGGATTTGTGCCCGGTTGATGGTAATAGGCTCGCCCCCTATTACTCAGAATTTAAAACTTAACTGGCAACGTAACTGAACACCTCGGCCTAACCCTTCGGGGATTACAGGCGTGATGTTATGTTTTCATGTTATGTGTATAAAAGATAGCTGGAGGTACTTCTGGCTAATTAATAACAGCCGCACAGTTCGACCCATCAGGTCAAGCTACGCTTGCCGGGGTTGGTCCGAAGATGACCATCTTTACACACCGAGACTCCTCCGTGCTTCAGAAAGCACGTTAAGCCGTTAGTCCCGACTGTCATACGTGGATCTTTGACAGTCGTTACGGGTCGTCAGAAGCCCGAAAGTCTGACAACCAGTCTTACCAAAGGGTATCGTATTACCCAGTTACTCCAGTCGCTCCATGTAAAATACTGGCATTCAGCTGCGTCTGTTTAGTATGGAAGCTGTAGCAGTTGTAATAACCACTTAAGCCATATTTTAAGCTTATTCTTCTCCACTAGGAGGGTCCAACGGCAACCAAGGTGTTGGGAGATGAGATTGAGAAGGAGTTGAAGTTAGCAGAAGAGAAGATTGTGAAGAATAATGAAGAAAAGGCAGAGATTGAGAAAGTTAAGGCCAAGTTGCTGGATTCGGAGATTAAGGAGGTAAGAGTCGCGAGAAATTATGTTTAAAAGTAGTAGTAATATTTCAATTAAGTATTTTTTTACAAATTTTTCTACCGAATTTGAGCTTAAATATTAAGATAAAACTAGTATTTAAATGTTAATCAAAAAATAATGGTAAAAAAACTTAAAAACAAGCTTTTTGAGTGTGATGCTGGCTTTATAGTTTTCTGCTCTTCAAGCCCTTTCATTTGATACCCATATCAAGGGGATTGAGAAAAAATGTTATTCGCCATCATGGAACGGCGGCCATATTGAAATAATTACAATATTGAGTATTGGACATTGAATTGTCACCAGAACTAAAGGTGTATGCAAAATTTCACCTTAATCTGACACCAAAAAATGGTCGAAAAATGGTTTACAAATTTTGAAAGGACACAACATACACACGAACAGTGCAAGCTAAATAACAGATTATAAAAATCTTACTTTTTGTTGAAAAAAGAAAATTGCACGCAATCTTTACCTTAAAAGCGCGGTCGTCCGTACTTACTTTAGACACACTTGCACCATGTATCACTAAACGTATTTAGCGCTAAACGTATTTAAAGGGCAGTACCGGATTAGTCCATGAGCAAATTAACCAATTGCTTAGCAGCCCCGCATCCTTTTCCAAAGGCCTAAAAGGGTCGGTAAGAGACCCGGAAAAAAAATCGGGACATTGCGTAGAGGCTTAAAGAGTGATTTGTAATTTCATCTACTAGATGATTTGAAGGAGGTAAAAAAATGTGGGCGTTAAAAAATAATTCATTCAGGAATCAAGTAGCCTAAGGCACCTCTCGCACTAGACCGCCACGACCAACGTAGTTAATCTGGTCGTTGCGGCCACAGGTCGTGATCGTGGTCGTCTAGCGCGTAAGTTGCCTTAATCCGGCCCTGTTAAAAGCTCATTCCGTCCCTATCTAATTGTTAGAAGTAGATAGAGATAGAATGATATTCTAAATACGTTTAGCGCCAAGCGTTTGTGATGGTGTAAGTGCAAATTTTAGTAATTAAAAAGATATAATTTCTCTTGTCAGGACGACCCATGGGCTGGACTTTCCTATACTGTGGATACGGAGACAGGTAAGACAGTTTACTATATACATATTAGCCCGCGATCTCGTCCGTGTAAATGTCCGTTGTTGTTGTAAAATTTACTTTAATTCGCACGATTTAAAGCCGTGATTTTAATGGCAATTGTTTTGCTGTGTCGGGAACTTCGAGTGGTGCTGATATAGCCAGCTATAATCTTAAATGACAGTGGGCAAATGTCGTCCAAGCTTCGCCAAGGCTTGAACTCCTTAGCCCCCCACCGCCCCTTTAACTACTACTCCAAAGTAGTCTTCAAAAATGCAGAAGTTTATCAAAATAAATCCGAGAGTTTTAGTCTGGAAAATATTACCTATTAGTAGGAGTAGACTTAGAGTCAGTTCACATCTGACGAAAGATACGCCGTGTCAGTCGCGTAACGCAGAAACAGTCAAATAGATAATAAAACATCCAACCATACACACATGACCATCGCGTTCGTGCGTCGACCATACTAAAGACGATACGTTCGACGTATCTTCCGTCTGATGAGAACCGGCCTTGCATCTCTGAAGGTAAGTTAACAGATGCATAGCGCATGCGTGGCTGCAGCAGTTTGTTCTACGTTGAAGAAATATTTAGGAAGCTGTCTAGAGGTTTACAGGTAAGTGAATAATATAAGTGAAGTTTCATATCAAATTAGGTGTAATATTTAAGTATTTTTACACCCTGTATATAACAATAACTTTTGCCTGCAACTTTGTCCGCGTAAATAACGATTATCGCGGACGCAGACGACGTAAATAAAAGTAGCCTATATCTTTTTTTAACCGATTTCAAAAAAAGGAGGAGGTTCTCAATTCGACCGGTTTTTTTTATTTATGTATGTGCACCGATTACTCCGAGGTTTCTGTCCGATTAGTGTGATTCTTTTTTTTTGTTCGAGGCAGTATACTTGCTATTTGGTCCCATAAAAATTTTATCCAATTTGGTTTAGTGCTTTTTATTTTGTGAGTATTTTTTGATTATTTATCCTGTAGTTTTAGAAGGCAGTTGTCTTTTTTTGTAAAAAAGCTTTTTTTAAGTTCAAATACCAAATATTAAAATCGGCTAAGTGGTTTTGACGTGAAAGCGAACAGACAGACAAAGTTACTTTCGCATTTATAATATTAGTATAGTCTAGCATCTGTTACTTTCCGAAAAACTCAATCGAAAATGTTTCGTATTTTTTTTTCGAAATTGTTCGATTTTTTTGTCGCTCCGACCCTATTTATTCGTCTTTGTTTCTATCCCCTAGGGCTGGCAGTGTTGCCACCCTGCGGCAGAGCTCTAAACATCATTACTCATATGAATCAGCTATTTTTGTTCGTTTGTCTCGCCGAAATATGCTCAAAATTTTAGATTTTGAAAATGAAATTGTGTTCTTATGTTGATTATTTTTGTCTTCAAAGTTTTTGCTGTTTGAACTTCAAGATTGAAAGGTACAATATTTACCATAGATTGAGTACATGATTTTATGTCGGGCAGTGTTCTATCAGGAATTTCTCAGTAGCAGCCTCAGTATGGATTTGTGCCCGGTTGATAGCAATAGGCTCGCCCCCTATTACATGGGACTTAAACATAACTGGCAAAATGTGGGTGTACTAATGGGTACTCTGCCTAACACTTCAAGGATTTGAGGCGTGATTTAACGTGTGTTTTTTTTTTGTACTTAACGCAGGAGATATTATAGTCCCTGACTAAATCTCAATTTTTACTCAAATGTGTGAGTTTTTTTCAAAGATTTTTTTAACAAAACATATTTATATTTAAATAGCTTTCGTCCGCGCAAAAATAAAATAAAATATAGCCTATGTTACTCGCAGATAACGTAGCTTTCTTATGGTGAAAGAATTTTTAAAATCGGTCCAGTAGTTTTTGAGTTTATCCATTACAAACAAACAAAAATACAAATTTTTCCTCTTTATAATATTAGTGTAAATGCCATTCAAATTGCCAGTATCACGTATTGCGAAGGGCGGAACCCTCCAAGGGGCCCGACCCTTATGTAATATGACTACATAGGGGGACCTGCAATATACTTAATTTCGTTAGGAACGAGGGCAGATGCGTCCATGCGTTTTGTACTGAAAATGTTAGTTTTGGATAAACGGAGTGCCTCGGAGTGTTTGACTGCCTCGTTGGTCTAGTGGTCGCAAGCGCGACTGCTGTGCATGAGGTCTTGGGTTCGATTCCCAGGTCGGGCAGAGTGTTATTGGGTTTTTCCATCAGGAATTTCCCAGTAGCAGCCTCGGAGTCTGGATTTGTGCCCGGTTGATGGCAATAGGCTCGCCCACTATTACATGGCACTAAAAAAACATAACTGGCGAAATGTGGGTGTACTAAAGGGAACACTTCTGCCTGGAGTGTAAAAAAAAAATAAACTTTCGGGTTCCTGCAACAGTATAGAGGTCGTGGCAGTGTTTTTAGTCATAACATTTATGACCTTATTGGTGAGGTTCTTCAGAAAGGTCAGGTGCGCAGTACTCGTAACCGGCGTGCTTGTATGATGAGATGTATGAACGTGGAGGCGAAAGGAGTATGTAAGGATTGTAGCAGGTGGCGTTCTGTAGTTTCTGCCTATCCACATGGTAAAAAGGCGTGAGTTTATGTAAGTATGTATGTTATAAACTTATAACATTTAAAACAGGTTTTCTAAAAAAACATGTCAATAAGTTAGAAATTTGACCTTTAATATCCTGTGACCGGATGGTTTCCAGGTATTGTCTAGATTAGAAAAACCTTCTTCCTGAATCACTCTATTATCTATTGATGAAAACCGCATTAAAATCTGTTGCGTAGTTTAAAAGATCTAAGCGTACAGACGGCGGGAAGCGACTTTGTTTTATTCTATGTCATAAAGATTTTGGATCAAATTAAATCTGGACTTTTTTTTTTTGTATGTCACGAGTACCATCGACTTACAATAATGTAATAAAACTTTAAATAATATATTCATGGAAAATCTTCAGTTTTTGAAGTCGCGATGAAAAAAGTTTTTAACACAAATTGACTTTAGAAAAAAAATCGATTATCTTTGGAGTTTCGAAAAGGATATTTTATGTTTGAAAAAATTCGGTTAGGGCTGGCATAAAGTTTTATTTTACCTTGGAATTAATTCAACCCTGCTAGTCTAGAGTATCATGTTTTTACATTTTAAAAAACAATGAAATATTGTTTAAAAAATCTATAACTAAGTTGAAAGTAAAAATAAATAAATCCATACTAATATTATAAATGAGAAAGTGTGTCTGTCTGTTACCTCTTCACGCTTAAACCGCTGAACCGATTTAGGTGAAACTTTGTGTAGAGATAGTTTAAGAACCGGGGAAGGACATAGAATAGTTTTTATCTCGAAAATCACCCCCTAAGGCGGTGAAAAGGGGGGTGGAAATTTGTATACAAGTACGATATAAACAAGTTCCACGCGGACGTAGTCGCGGGCAAATGCTAGTAAAATACAATTTTAAAAACTACCCCGCATCGCACTGCGGCATGACGTCTTGGATTCGATTCCCAGGTCCGGCAAAGTGTTATTGGATTTTTGCACTTAAACATAACTGGCGTAATGTGGGTGTACTAATGTGTACACCTCTGACTAACCCTTCGGGGATTACAGGCGTGATGTTGTGTAGTCTTTTGCTCCACGCCACGCGGGGCGGGACTATGCGATCAGTCCTATGCTAAATGTATGTAAACGATAGCTTTGCCACGCGGTGCAGGTCAACTATAAACGCAGCGATAGTCCTGCTCGTACCCCAAAAACAACACAACCCTACGACTCAAAATAATGAGATCCATACAACCAATGTTGTATGACCTTCCCCTCTCCCTCGATTGCTACAGAATGAGGAATACATAAGAACAATATCAAGTATATAGGAAGGTTTATATAAATTGGTAGGAGCGACTGACAGACCTACGGCTGGATATCAAAGAGACGGCGCTTTTTAGGGTTCCTTGGTGACGAAACGGTGATTTTTACGTGTTGAATTTGATAACACACCATAATAATCTCCGAAGGGTTAGGCAGAGGTGTACACATAAGTACAGCCACATTCCGCCAGTTATGTTTAAGTCCCATGAACATACATACCATAGTAAGAACATATATACCATCACGCCTGCAATCCCCGAAGGGTTAGGCAGTGGTGTACCCATACGTACAGCCACATTCCGCCAGTTATGTTTTAGTCCCATGTAAAAGGGGGAGAGCCTATTGCCATCAACCGGGCACAAACCCAGACTCCGAGGCTGCTATTGAGAAATTCCTGATGGAAAAACGCAATAACACTTTGCCCGACCTGGAAATCGAACCCAAAACCTCATGCTCAGCAGTCGCGCTTTGCGACTACTAGACAAACGAGGCAGTCTAGATTAATACTTATTACGAAATAATAAATTTTGTACGGTGTGTCAAGTCTCATCTTTCGTGGCGCGTATTTTATACCTCCAGAACCATCTCTACATCAAAGCGCTCACACTTACCTGACAAAAATTTCCACAAGTCATCGTATGGGCCAGTGTTCTCTGATTAATGTTCTTTTTTCTCTTTCTTTTATCCTTTTTTTTCTCTGTCCTACGATTGGTGGTATTATTGGAATATTTTCTTTAATGCTTTAAGAGTTAAATAATTCACCTATTGTGTCCTTTTGTGTGGACAAAGATGGTTTAATCAGATGTTGTATGGATACGTATTACGCAGATGCTGTAGGTGACATGTCATTGGTGCCGATTCCCTTGGTCACAAACTAAACTAAAATTAGACTATTTCCATCTTTTTCTGTCCAATAAAATAAGAAAGAGACCAATGTAAATAAGAGCTGTCAAATTTAGTCAATCTGACACATCCATACAGTTATAGTTGACATCTTAAAACGTATGGATTAAAAATACGGAAAAGTTCAAGGCAAAACTAATTTGACATCGCTAACTTAGTTCTTTAATGTCACCGTCCTTTCCTTTCGCTGTATGTTAGTAAGAGTTGTCAATTCTCTAAATTTAGTCTAGTTTGTGAACAAGGGAATCGGCACCAATATCAGTTTTTGGTAATATTTCTTTGATTACAACTTACTTGTAACTGATATCGCCCTATTACATCATCATCTGCCTAGCCTTTTCCTAACTATGTTGGGGTCGGCTTACAGTCTCACCGGATGCAGCTGAATACCAGTATTTTACATGGAGTGTCTGCCTATCTGACCTCCACAACCCAGTAACTGGGTAATACGATACCCTTTGGGTAAGACTGGTTGTCAGACTTTCAAGCTTCTGACGACCCGTAACGACTGTCAAAGATCCACGTATGACAGCCGGGACCAACGGCTTAACGTGCTATCCGAGGCACGGAACGAAGTCAGTTATTATACCGAGTTGGTCGTATGTGTAGTGACAGCCTCGTTTGTCTAGTGGACGCAAAGCGGGACTGAAAAGTATGAGGCCTTGGGTTAGAATCCCAGGTTGGGTAAAGTGGATATAGGTAATATAATATTCCACGGGAATGGCGCATTGTTCCGGGATAAAGGTAGCTTAAAGTGCTCTATCTCTGTGCCAAATTTCATCCAGATCTATTCAGGCGTTCTGGCGTTATTGAGTGACAAACATCCATCTATCTAAACTTCCGCATTTGTAATAGTAGTAAGAACATACATACCATCACGCCTGTAATCCCCGAAGGGTTAGGCAGAGGTGTACCCATTAGTATACCCACATTTCGCCAGTTATGTTTAAGTCCCATGTAATAGGGGGCGAGCCTATTGCCATCAACCGGGCACTAATCCAGACTCCGAGGCTGCTACTTAGAAATTCCTGATGAAAAAACCCAATAACACTTTGCTCGACCTGGGAATCGAACTCAAAACCTCATGGTCAGCAGTCGCGCTTTGCGATCACTAGACTAACGAGGCAGTCAAACTCAAAAATATTCAAAAAAAACTTTGACAAACAATTCAAAGCCCAAACTTTGACAAACACTTGCTCACTAATCCTGTATGAATTCAACTATAATATAATATTATTAATGATCATTTCTCCAGGGAATTGAGATGTCTGCTTACCCCCTAACATTAATCATTGCACTACAATAGTACAACGCGCATGCGTGAGTATTATGTACTCTGTGAAGGGAAGGTTTATGTATAAGAGTAACAATAACACGATTTTTGTAGAAAAATATTTTAATGGCCACGACTTCTTCCGCGTAAATGTCAATTATCGCGAACGCAGGCGAAGGCGCGGAATAAAAAAGTAGCTTATGGCCTTTTTTGGGGTTTATACTTACCTCGTACCAAATTTCATCTAAATCGGTACAGTGGTTTATTCGTGAAAGCGTAACAGACATACCAAGTTACTTTCGCATTTATAATAACATAACATAACATAACATCACGCCTGTAATCCCCGAAGGGTTAGGCAGAGGTGTACCCATTAGTACACCCACTGCCTCGTTGGTCTAGTGGTCGCAAGCGCGATTGCTGTGCATGAGGTCTTGGGTTCGATTGCCAGGTCGGGCAATGTGTTATTGGGTTTTTCCATCAATAATATCTCAATAGCAGCCTCGGAGTCTGGATTTGTGCCCGGTTGATGGCAATAGGCTCGCTCCCTATTACATGGGACTAAAAACATAACTGGCGAAATGTGGGTGTACTAATGGGTAGGTACACCTCTGCATTTATAATATTAGTATAGATATTATATTCTACGTTAAATGCAAGTACCAATGTGACTTTTTTAATTCATATGTACTTTCAAAAGTTTATCTTGGGCAGCACTGACATCGGTGAAGGAAAACATCGTGAGGAAACCTGGACTTACTGTCCCACTCAAACCATGTCAGAGGCCCTTGAGGCGGTTTAGAAACTCTGACACTAGGCTGTGTGAGGTCGTAAGACCTTACTGCCCACACGATATAGGAGAAGTTTCTAAGTTTTCAAATCATTTATCTACCTAAAATATACTACTAAAATAATTAAGTTCAAAAAAAATTTGTTTGTTTGTTTAAACACTAATCTCTGGAACTCCAAATCAGATTGGAAAACAGACACATTTGAATTGTCAAGGAGTCGGTCAATTAGTCCGAAAGTTGAAGCTGGTTGCTCGTTCCAATACGTAGGTAGGCCTCTATGGAGAAGAACGAGCAAGAAACTCCACTGCACTCTTTTAAATTAGGTTTTTACAAAATCCTGGTTATATTATTCTTGTTGCTTCTACATGTGAAAACAATGAAGATTAATATAAAACAGTAATAATTGTACAGTAATAGCAATAAAGTAAATGCCTCGTCTTGGATTCGATTCCCAGGTCAGGCAAAGTGTTATTGGGTTTTTCCATCGGTAATTTCTCAGTAGCAGCCTCGGAGTCTGGATTTGTGCCCGGTTGATAGCAATAGGCTTGCCTCCTATTACATGGGACTTAAACATAACAGAGGTGTATCTAATGGGTACACCTCTGCCTAACCCTTCAGGGATTACAGGCGTGATGTTATGTAAAGCTAAAATACGTAGTACAGGATTACAGTCAACATACTAGTTCCCTAGTTCATTGGCCTACTATAATATTTAGATGACTAAACATAAAAATATACATATAATAATACTCATAGAACGCACTCTCATTTTGTTCAACTCATGATGTTTAAGCAAAATCACTGAAAACTGAGAAAAGAACTCGTGAAAATGAGAGTGTTTCTAACGCTTGACATTGATGTCATGTCTTACAAAGAGATAGGTGACCATTTCAAAATGTATTTCAATGATATCACGCCTGTAATCCCCGTAGGGTTAGGCAGAGGTGTACCCATTAGTACACCAACATTTCGCCAGTTATGTTTAAGTCTCATGTAATTGGGGGCGAGCCTATTGCCATCAACCGGGCACAAATCCAGACTACGAGGCTGCTACTGAGAAATTCCTGATGGAAAAACACAATAACACTTTGCCGGACCTGGGAATTGAACTCAAGACTTCATACTCAGCGGTCGCGCTTTGCGACCAGCATATTAGCTTTGTAATGCAAAAATGATCTAAACAACAATTCTCAGTTTTTTACATACAACTCACGCCTTTTTCCCATGGGGGTAGGCAGAAACCACAGAACGCCACTTGCTACGATCCTTACACACTCCTTCGCCTCCACGTTCATACATCTCGTCATACAAGCACGCCGGTTACGAGTACTGCGCACCTGACCTTTTCTGAAGGACCTCACCAATAAGGTCAGTGTAGGTCTTCCTAGGGCGACCCCTCCCTGCGTTGCCACTCACCTCTGCCATATAAATACCTCATTTTTTTATTACATCATACTAATTATGTTTGTTGACACTTCTCGGGACCCAATAGCTATTTACCTAGGCCAGATGCCATTTAACGTCGGCAAAATATCATATATCCTAACATCAAAATCCCAAGCCACAACTCGCCAACTAAAATCAATACTACTAAAAGCGAACAAACCAAAATGGCGGACGCGCGGGAAACCGTTTTCATTAAAATAAAAACATCAAAACCATTAATATAGCCAAGGAAAGATTAATGTCGGTCGGACAAAGAGTAATAAATTAGTAGTATAATATTCTGTGAGGGAGCCTACCCTCCGGCCATTTTGAATTACACTGGCTCCTGATTGGTCGGCTTGGTTGCTAATCAATAATTTTTCTCTTGCGTCAAAAAGACGTAAGTCAAGTTTGGGGGAAGGTGGAATTTGAACCTTCACTTGTTAAGTACAAGGTTGATTTTACATTGTGTAGGCAGTCTTAAAACAATGGGGGTCTGTAAAAGTAGGTAGAAAATAAGTTATTTCGATTGAAGTAATTTTTTTTGTTGTTTTTTTTTTTGAAGGTTTTTTTGTTGTTATGTTTGTTAGAATTCCGTAGTTATTACTTAGCCATGAGCCATGAGAATATACACGGTGTAATGAACATCGTAGTGAAATCTTTTACCATAGATTTTAGAGGCCTTAGATTCTAGATTTTTTTGTAGACTAGCTTCTGACTGCGACTTCGTCCGCGTCCAATTTGATTTCTCAATACAAACTTTTACTCCCGTTTCATACTTTTAGGGGGTGAATTTTGGGAAATACTTTCTTAGAGAACGTCTACTATCTATAAACTACCTCCCTACCAAATTTCATTTTTTGACGTCAAGCGGTTTTCGATATTTCGATTTTATGCAACGTGCTGGTGGTTGTTACTATTGATTCTGACTTTCAGTAGCCGCGAATAGTTTACCGGATGTGTCTAAAAAAGACCCGATAACTAACTACGCATACTACTCATTAAACTAAATGAGATTGAGCAAAAATCATTGCTGGAAATCGTATTTAATTTTAGTTTAGAAAATCACAGTTTTCGACGCCATTTTGTTGCATTGTTGCATGTCTAATTGTCTATCTACAAATCTACAATCGAATTCAATTTATTTTTTTAATTTCTTAGATACTTTCAAACGTAAATAATTTTATTGAAAAGATATTTTTTAAAACAAGCTTTCTTTTAAAATTATTACAATATTGAGTATTGGACATTGTATTGTCATCAGAACTAAAGGTGTATGCAAAAGTTTAGCTCATTCGGATACCAAAAAATGGTCGAAAAACAGTTTACAAAATATGAAAGGATAAATTATTTACATACTTATTACATACATACGAACAGTGCAAGCTAAATAAAAGCTTGTAAAAGCAGACAGGGTTACATTCAAATATATTATATTAGAATGGAATATTCCCGCTAAAAACCACTGCGGTGTAATTTGAAAGCCGAAGACTACTAGTAAATTAAAATATAACCAAAACTCTTTTAAAATCACAACCATGCATAATCAACAGCGTCTTAACCCATTTAGTTAAAATTTAACCAAAAAAATTAACTGTTAACACCTTTAGAACTCTACAATAGTTAAAAAAAAAGGTTTAACATCAGTTTTTGTTACTGTCTACGAAATATTCAGTAGCAAGCGTAGAAAAAAAAATGTCTTTAAAAGCTTTTAAGATAAGTATTTAACAAGATTTGTCGAGATTTTGAGGTTAAACAAAATAATACCAATTTTGCTGTAAAAAAAAAAATTTGGACATAATTGTTTTGTGAAATATCTAAAATGGATGTTGGGATGTTATCTTTGACTCTTTTGAGATTTAGATTTAAAAAGGAGATAGTTTAGTGCTTTATACAGGGTGTAAAAACGTAACATGACGACAGTAATCCCCGAAGGGGTAGGCAGAGGTGTACTCATTAGTACACCCGCATTTCGCCAAGTCCCATGTTATAGGGGGCGAGCCTATTGCCATCAAATTAATATGTTCCCTACATGAAATGGAATGACGTAAGATCAAATAACACTTGCTCGAAAAAGTTAGCTCGATAGTACATAATCTCGATGAAATTATAAGGGCGACAGTTCACTACCTCGATGCATCAAAATCTCGAATAACTATAAGCTCGAATTATCGGTAGCGTGTCAGAGTTTCTAAACCGCCTCAAGGGCCTCTGACATGGTTTGAGTGGAACAGTAAGTCCAGGTTTCCTCACGATGTTTTCCTTCACCGATGCCAGTGATGTCCAAGATAAACTGAAGAAAGTACATATGAATTGAAAAATTCACATTGGTACTTGCTCGGATTCAACACAACCTCATGCATGAGAGGCGGGCGCCTTAACCACTGGGCTATCACGACACATATATTATTAAGTGTTTTTCTAAACCCAGTATATTCCATCATACAAGCAATCACATTTGGTCTAAACCAAAAATGGATGACAGCTATGTACACTTTCATTTCAATCTCGAATATTGTCAATAAACAAACATGAATTAGTGAAAACTGTATCTCTAAAGCTGCTGATACGCTATGACGCTGCGGACGTGACGTCATCATGACTGGCCGTACGGCTTCCGGTCGTTTGCTTTTTAATTTTTTGAGCTTTCTATGCGGCTGTGATTTGGGAATGCGAAGTGTGAGCTTTTGCCTATGTTTTGTCTGCGACTTCGTTCGCATGGAAGGCAAATGTTAATCTGGCTGCTGACGACTCCTAAATACAGACCTGTATTTAGGTACGTTGGTCTCATAGTAAAAGTTGTTCATAATGATGAGTACAATGACCCCTTTTCAGGTTTTTAGGATTTTTTTATTACAGTCTTGATGTTATGATGTTTTTGGGCGATCTTCGTAAGAGCGTATAAGTCTGTAGAGGAACACTGAAAAACAGACTTATAAGTTCTCACAATGATGAGAAAAACATGTAATTTGCGACTAAGTTAACTGTTTTTTTTAAACCCGTAACAAGTCTGAAATCGCCAATCCGCCTTGAGCAAGCGTGGTGATCAATGCTCATGCCGTCTCTGTAAGGGAAAGTCAAAATATTCAATTAGACCATTTACAGGCACTTTTGAATTGTCAAGGAGTCGGTCAGTTAGTCAGAAAGCTGAAGCTAGTTGCTCGTTCCAAAACGGAGGTAGGCCTCTATGGAGAAGAACGAGCAAGAAACTTTACGGCAAGCCGGCTAAGCTCTGCTGTGGGACAATATAGCCTGGTCTTATTATTTGGGACTTTAAAACTCATCTTCCATATGCAACTGTCCAAGGAAGCAAGTACAGCCAACACTTTCACTAACCAGACATGATCGAGTCACGGTGACGTCACAACATGGCTGCCAGTCATCACTTATCAGCGGTTTCGGGTAACTGTACGCTTTTGAGTGTTTATTTTGGTTCAGTGTTGTAACTGAGGTATCGAGCACGGGAGTAGACTAGTTTTACTCTTCTAATTATAGTGTCTGTTATTCAAAAAGGTTTCGCGCGCAGTACTCGTAACCGGCGTGCTTGTATGACGAGATGTATGAACGTGGAGGCGAAAGGAGTATGTAAGGATCGTAGCAGGTGGCGTTCTGTCGTTTCTGCCTACCCCAATGGGAAAAAGGCGTGACTTTATGTATGTATGTTACCCCGAAAATGAGGGTTAAGCTTACTAATTGAGAAGGTTCAAAATCTAGTCGTAAAGTCATCTCAGTGACAATTAATGTCAGATTAGAGGCATTTTTGACAGATTGTTATTTGACATTACTTTGCGATCGATCTTAAAAGACAGTAGAATTATTTCTTATGCCATATTTCGGAACGAATTTCGGGTTATCTCAAAGGAGACTGGCCAAGTGCGCAGGGGATATTATAGAGCCAAATTGTCTGCGCAGACACAGGTGTGTTCCTCTTTTCACATTCTCATAGTCGGATAGGATCGCACTACGACCGGGGAGAGATTAGGCGCAGGACCAAAATCTTTACGTGCTTTCTACGGCATGATGTCTAACTACCAACTTCCAAACTCCAGGCTGATACCCCCCCGGGTCGACGGCGAGTTCTCTTCGCGCGCGCCTTAAAGAGCTGTCAGCACAGGGACGGGGCCCCCAACGGGGCCAACGCCTGCCGGGGTTGCGGGACGTCTTAACAGGATACCGTGGCCCCGGAACGTAAAAGGCAACAGAAGGAACAGGGTAGTTTTTTAGTCAGTAAAAATCTGACAGTCCCTTCCGCCCCACCCAGGGCGGAAGGAGTCATTTGATGATTTTTACCACCTAAAAAAAAAAAGGCTGTTACCCCAGGCTACCCAACCTTTATTTTTCGTGGGGGCCTCCTCCTTCTGGGGAGAACAAAGGGTTATGTCAGACACTTACCGACTAAAACACCACGTTTCCTCCAGCTACCATGAGTCGGGAGAGCTATATTCGCTTGACGCATAATCCGCGCCTATTATTGCTCAACCTGGGAATCTTACACAGGTTCTACTGATCCACGCGTCATTATGCTCGTGACAGGCGCTGTCAGTTAGAATTAGTCATATTTTTAGTGCCAAGGTATTTATTTCTTTTTACAGGACTGCCCCAAAAAAAGGAGTGTTATGTGTTCAGGGTTAATGTATGTATGTATGTGAGATTCTTTATTCCACCATAACTTTTAAACGCCTGAACCGATTTAGATGTATGGGGTATCGTTACAATCTTTGCATCGTTCCGAGTAACATAGGCTAGTTAAAAATAAAAAGAATCCTCTGTGGTCACTTTAAAACGTAAATTAATACCAGCCTCAATTATTTTTTTTTAATGAATCTGGTTGTGTCTATGTTTATCGTCTAGAATTTGACAAGTAGATTTAAAAAATATATAACACTGTAAATAAAAAACGTAAAAAAAAACTGACGAGTAAACAAAGTACAAATATGTGCAAATTTTTGCAGTCGTGTTTTTGAATTTTTTAAATTATAGTAGCTTGTTTCACAAGAAGCAACAAAAATATTATAACCAGGATTTTGTAAATTTGTTTTTGATTGTAAACAGTTTCCGTGGAGTTTCTTGCTCGTTCTTCTCCAATGCTAACAAAACTAACACCTTATAGGCAAGTCATGAGCTTGCTATTCCGAAGATGGGATGATATATATGTGATATTGTTTTAATTGTATAATATTCACATACGTTAGAGGTGGTAAAAATCATCAAATGACTCCTTCCACCCTGGGTGGGGCGGAAGGGACTGTCAGACTTTTACTGACTAAAAAACCACCCTGTTCCGTCTGTTGCCCTTTACGTTCCGGGGCCACGGTATCCTGTTAACGTCCCGCAACCCCGGCAGGCACATACGTTAGTCTACTACGGCTTCTTGAAGAAGTTTACAAAAATTCATGAGAGTATGTTAGACTGTGCAATCGCCCTGCACACTAAATTTTGCGTTTTATTTTTGCTCTGGACCTATGTAATATACCTTATGACCTATGTAAACGATACATAGGCACGTATATACGAGTACGTAAAGGTACATATATAAAATAAATTGTTAATCTACATCTGTCAGTAGATCGATTTTAATTAAGTTTTTTGTCGCGGTGTGTTGAGCAGGTAGACGCGGTAAGGTTGGTTGATTTGATAGTGTTTATGGAAAAAAAAAATTACCTAAACGTGAAAGTTTTATGAAGTTTGTGAGGATAGACGGCTGAGTGGACGTTTGTTAATCTTTTAAGTTTAAATGGCTAAACCAAAATTTGACACCAAATCTAGCTAATACAACAAGGGCAAAGGCCTCTTCTTACATAGAGAAGGGACGAGCATTGATCACCATGGTTGCTCAAAACGGATTGGTGGTTTCAAACTTATTTTAGTTATAAATAACTGCCTCGTTGGTCTAGTGGTCGCAAGCGCGACTGCTGTGCTGGTCTTGGGTTCGATTCCCAGGTCGGGCAAAGTGTTATTGGGTTTTTCCATCAGGAATTTCTCAGTGGCAGCCTCGGAGTCTGGATTTGTGCCCGGTTGATGGCAATAGGCTCGCCCCCTATGACATGGGACTAAAAACATAACTGGCGAAATGTGGGTGTACTAATTGGTTAAACCTCTGCCTAACCCTTCGGGGATTACAGGCGTGATGTTATGTTATGTTATGTTAATTATAAATCCAAGTGTCCTGACTATATATCTAGCTTAAACATTGCTTTTTTTCTAGTATTAGTGTTCCTGTGTCATAATTTAATTTTGAAGTTTATCCAGACGTAGTCGCAGTACCTACCTAGTGCAATATAAGTAACTACTGTATCATAAACTATACACCTAACATTTAAAGAAGACTTACATAAACAGAGAAACATCTATCACTAATAAAGAACAAAATAATAAGTTTTTTTTTAATAGTGATCGATGCAGAGAAACAAAAAATCAAAGCATCTAACTCATTGACCTTAATGAGAGCAGCACTCCTGGGCGATTAGTTTCAGTATAGCTTTATACGAGCGAGTCGTTGAAAATAAATTAACTATTATAACTAGAGCATTGAACTCTAGTGTTTTAATACATTAACCTTTTGAACGCCATTGTCACATATATGTGACAAACGAAATCTTACCCTGGACGCCAACGTCACAAATATATGACAAAATACACGTCGCTCCATACTATGAAATAAACAGTGTAATCAAGTTTTGGAATCCTTATTCTTTATCATTGTCATTTGACAAAAAAAGTGGCCTGGCGCCAGGGGTACGGCGATACGTTTATACTCTGGCGTTCAAAAGGTTAATATGCCTGATATACATACAATACTAGCGTCTGCCCGCGTTTTCGTCCGCGTCAAATTTGAAATATTATCTAACAGGGACAACAAACAAACTTACTTTTGCATTTATAACATTAGTTAGGATAGCACTCAGTGATAACGTAGCTTTTAATTTGCGAAAGAATTTTTCAAAATCGGTTCAGTAGATCCAGAGATTACCCTCTACAACCTGACAAACTTTACATAACACATACATAAACTCACGCCTTTTTCCCATGGGGGGGTAGGCAGAAACTACAGAACGCCACCTGCTACGATCCTTACATACTCCTTTCGCCTCATCTACGTTCATACATCTCGTCATACAAGCACGCCGGTTACGAGTACTGCGCACCTGACCTTTTTGAAGGACCTCACCAATAAGGTCAGTGTAGGTCTTCCTAGGGCGTCCCCTCCCGGCGTTGCCACCCACCTCTGCCATATAAATACCTTTTGTCAATCGTCTTTCACTCATCCTCTCAACATGGCCGAACCATCTAAGCATACCCTGTTCTATCACAAAGATAGAACAGGGTATGCTTAGATGGATGGGTCACTACAAACACAAAACCAAACACCTAACCACCAAACCACGAAACTTTACCTCTTTATAATATTAGTATAGATGAGAACAGTTAATTTTTCCAGGATAAAAAGTAGCCTATGTACTATTCTAGTCTATAATCTATCTCTATGCCAAATTTCAACCAGATCTGTACAGCCGTTCTAGCGTGATTGAGTCGCAAACATTCATCCATTTGAACTTTCGCATTTATAATAGTAATCAAGCCATTGCATTGTAATCCAAACAAAACGTTGTGTTTTTGAGTACATATAACAGTAGGGGGGGTCATATTTAAAGTTAAGTTTAAAACTTAGTTTCCGAAAAACGTAAAATTAGTTAACACTTTGATCTTCAATGTTTCCGAAACCAGAAGGTACCCAGGTATGGTCCTTTTTTTGTGGTGGTAAAAATCATCAAATGACTCCTTCCGCCCTGGGTGGGGCAGAAGGGACTGTCAGACTTTTACTGATTAAAAAACCACCCTGTTCCTTCTATTGCCCTTTACGTTCCGGGGCCACGGTATCCTGTTAAGACGTCCCGCAACCCCGGCAGGCCTAGGTATAGTCTGGAACATAAAAATGATCACAATAATGGAAAAAACATGCATCTTTTAGCTTTATAAAGTATCTTTTACATCCGGTATTTGGGTCTTATTGAGTACTAGCTCCTGCCTGCGACTTCGTCCGCGTAAATGTCGTTTATTATTGGCGATCTAATCTTGTTTTTTTGTTCATACAAACTTTGTACACCCCATTCATCCCTTTAAGGAGGGAATTTTATAAAATCCTTTCCTTGCAGATGTCTACTAGCTATAAACTATATCCCTGCTTTTCATCTTTATATGTCGAGCGATTTTTGATATTTGGTGATGAGTGAGTGAGTGAGCGACGCTTGTATTTATTTAGATAATAACGTCACGCCTGTAATCCCCGAAGGGTTAGGCAGAGGTGTACGCATTAGTACACCCACATTTCCCACGTTGGTCTAGTGGTCCAAAGCGCGACTGCTGAGCATGAGGCCTTGGGTTCGATTACCAGGTCGGGCAAAGTGTTATTGAATTTTTCCATTAAGAATTTCTCAGTAACAGCTTCGGAGTCTGGATTTGTGCCCGGTTGATGGCAATAGGCTCGCCCCCTATTACATGGGACTAAAAAATAACTAGCGAAATGTGGGTGTACTAATGGATACACCTCGGCCTATTTAGATTCAAGAATATAAAAAGATTCTCAAAATACAAACATAAAAATCAATTTATTCTAAACCCAATCTCTCAAGTTCCAAGGAACTCCAATTTAAAATATACTCACTATAACGAAGTATACCTAAAGTATTCCAACATATAGAGTATAAAGCAATATCCTGGCACAGAAAAAAGTAAGCGAACAAACGCAACAACAAACAGCTACCCATCTCTTTCTTACACGCAACATTAACATACGTTAAAAAGAGATAGGTATACTTCGGTGCGCTACCGCCTCAAGCTCCGCCTACAGGCTTTATAGGCAGGCTGGTTGGTCGAGACAATGTGAAAAAAAAACGCTAGTTCGAGCAAGGGACAAAAAGGTATACTGGCCCCATTATTCGGTAGAGGCTGCAAGGAGAGGTATCCTTTGCGCGATTAAAAAGTGAAAATCATAGTGCATATTGCTATGTCATCTGTGGTTGCAATTTTTTTTTTAATTCAGTGACATTTGAATTTGGAAGTGCGAATACTTTTTAGTGTTTGTGGATTCTTGACTGTTGTTTTTTTTTGTTGTTCTGTGTTTAAAAAAGGGTTCGTTTTTCTTTTTTTTTATTGAGGTATGTAGATTTTCAATTTATTTAAATTTAGAATGTGAGTTTTTATTCGTAGTTTTGTTTGATTAATTCAAAATGGCCGATGCATCTACGTTTAATTGTGCCGTGTAGCTTAAACTGTTGAAAGAAAATATGGTTCTACCATTTAACAGCTTTTTGAACTACGTGAAGTTTTGGTAACAGCAAAACTAAACTAACTATATTTAAAAGACTATATTCAAAGTCAAAGTCAAATCATTTATTCCAATTAAAACAATAAAAGACACTTTTGAACGTCATTTACAAGAGATTTTCTAAAAATAATATTGAATCTAATTGCCCATTCCAAAAGGTAGCTTCGTATAGAGAAGAACGGACAGGAAACTCTTTACATACTCTTTTAAAATAAACTAATTAAAAATTGTTTAAAAACAAGCTTTAATTTGAAATTATTACAATATTGAGTATTGGACATTGTATTGTCATCAGAACTAAAGGTGTATGCAAAATTTCAGCTCAATCCGATACCAATAAATGGTCGAAAAATGGTTTGCAAATTTTGTAAGGACAACTTACTTACATACGAACAGTACAAGTTAAATAAAGGCTTGTAAAAATATATGTTTTACATTAGTAGTAGATAAATTAATTCAATATTATTACACGAATGTGAAGAAGATGTACCTACCTAGAATAAGTCATGTAAAGTACTACAATTCGCTACAAAATTAGAAATTGGTGCCGATTCTCTTGGTCACAAACTAAACTAAAATGAGACTATTTCCATCTTTTTAAGTAAGAGCTGTCAAATTTAGTCAATCTGACACATCCATTTATCCGTTATCCCACGGGAACCGTAAAATTTTCCGGGATACAAAATAATCTATCTCTGTGCCAAATTTCATGCAGATCCGTACAGCCGTTTTGGCGTTATTGAGCAACAAAAATTTTATCCATTTATACTTTCGCATTTTATTGGATTTGTTTATATGTTGAACATAGTGACCCGCCCCGGCTTCGCACGGGTGCAATGTAGATACATAAACCTTCCTCTTGAATCACTATCTGGGTCATTTTCAAATTTGGGGCCAAAAGTATTTAATTCGCGAATGATAACATATTTTTGTAATTATCATTAGTGTAACCAAAGTCTTCGTAAATAAATCTCATATTTATCATTAGGGAAATTATGTTTCTCATTATTGTCACTCAAAAACTTGATTTATGGGTATTATTTTAATAAAGAAAGGGTATCTTTGATTGTCATGTAGCTTTTTAGTTAGTGAATGCATTTACCTACCGAAAAAAAGAATATATCATAAATTTTAAGTTTATGAACATTTTTGGCCCCAAATTTGAAAACGACCCATCTATTAATGAAAACCGCATTCAAATCCGTTGCGAGGTTTAAAAGATCTAAGCATACAGACGGCATATGTAGAAATAGAGAAGGGTTTAACGCTTTTATTGAAATAAATAATTTAACTTTGAGCGCGTTGAAGTCTTCTGTAGTAAGCGTGTGACGCGAAGGCGCCACATTACCGGCGGTGACCAAAAATAAACTTTCAGAGACTTTTTACAAGCCTATTTTTATCCCACTGCAGGACAAAGGCCTCTTCTCATACAGAGAAGGCACGAGCATTGATCACCACGCTTGCTCAAGGCAGATTGGCGATTTCAGACTTTAAAAGTCCAGGTTTCCTCACGATGTTTTCCTTCACCGACGTCAGTGATGCCCAAGATAAATTTAGAAAGTCAATCCATACTAATATTATAAATGCAAAAGTGATTCAGTTTGTCTGTCTGTAACGTTTCCACGACTTAACCACTGAACTGATTTTGATTGAAATTTGGTACGTGGTAAGTTTAAACTTCAAGAAAGGACACTTAAATCATACACAGATATCACAAGAGAAAAACCGCTTAAGCAAAACCGAATAAAACCGCGAAATCTTCCAATTTTATCGGTTTATCATTACATTGTTATATTTTTCTTCTTTTTTTACGGATTTTGTGAATATCTGTGTAGCATCAGTGCCCAGTAGCAAAGTACAATGGTCTCGATCCATCAAATACGACACATTGATTGTCATAATATTTTTATAAGCTACAGAATTTCGGAAAAATATTTTTGACAACAATCTGATCTCTGGGGATTTCAGACTGTCTGTTTACAAGTATGTGCGAGGACAAACGAACGTATAAACTTTATGTTAGACTAGCTTTTGACCAAGATTTAGTGCGCGCGCGCTTATGTTACGTTTTTGAGTATTCTTCTTATCGTGTGGGTAGAAAGGTCTTACGACCCTACACACCCTAGTGTCAGAGTTTTTAAACCGCCTCGAGGACCTCTGACATGGTTTGAGTGGAACAGTAAGTCCAGGTTTCCTCACGATGTTTTCCTTCACCGATGCCAGTGATGTTCAAGATAAACTTAAGAAAGTACATATGAATCCTTTTGGGTATTGCTCTGCTCCCTTACGTCGTAGCGTGATGATATATAGCTTATACTATTCCTTGAGAATCTGGGTATCGTAAACAGAAAGATTTATTTCAATGCGACTGGTAGTTTCAGAGATATTTATTTATTTTCTTTTTCTTTGGGAAAACAAACAGTTCCGCAAAGGTTTCTTAATTAACAATCCTTAGTATCTAAAGTATATAGTGTATGTGTAACTCACAAAGTTATCCACATGTTGCTTATTTCATTTTTTATACAAACCTAACTAAGATATGCGCGTTTAAACATGCAAACAAGTAAAAAAAATTAATAATAATAATATAAACATAACATCACGCCTGTAATCCCCGAAGGGTTAGGCAGAGGTGTACCCATTAGTACACCCACATTTCGCCAGTTATGTTTAAGTCCCATGTAATAGGGGGCAAGCCTATTGCCATCAACCGGGCACAAATCCAGACTCCGAGGCTGCTACTAAGAAATTCCTGATGGAAAAACCCAATAACACATTGCCCGACCTGGGAATCGAACCCAAGACCTCAAGCACAGCAGTCGCGTTTGCGACCACTAGACCAACGAGGCAGTAATAATAATATCTTTATTAATATTAGTATAGATTACTCTGTTTTGTTTCATTTCTGGGCAAAGACGTCCCTCCTCTTCCATCTTTCGCGATTCTTCCTGAGACGATTAAAAGAAATTTTTGAACGTCACATACAAGTAAATAGAATTGAATCTAGTTGCCCCTTCCAAAAGGTAGTTTTGTGTGGAGAAGAATAAGCAAGAAACTCCATAAAAGCGAAGTAAGAAAACAGTGCTTTATTTTCGCCATACATTATTTCATAGTAACTTTTAAAAATCTTATTTTTCGAAAAGAATGAACTGATTGTATCCTGCTTACGTGGAATAAGCAAGTTTAATTAAAATCGGTTCATTTATTTCGTCTTCTGTCTGTATCGTATGGGCACTAAGGTCTGACATGGTTTGAGTGGAACAGTAAGTCCAGGTTTCCTCGCGATGTTTTCCTTCAGCGATGCCAGTGAAATCCAAGATAAACTCATTCATGTCATAAAATAAAGACCTGAAATTATGTATAAAATGCCGTACTGCGTAAACGCTCTTAAAACTGTTTCAAAAATTACCTTCAAGACTTCAATCCCAAGAGCTTCACTCCCAGAACTTCAATCCCAAGAGACACCAAAAAGTTACCTCCAAAAATAACCGACAACAATTCTTATTCGAAATTCGAAAAAAAAAAGACAACGCACCATCGACACGACTTTTGAAATGAGAACATCCCACACGCTCCGAAATTGAAAAGGTCCGAGGGACAGAGAAAAAAATAAATTCAAAAAAAGAATC
This sequence comes from Hoplodrina ambigua, assembly GCA_949774945.1. Taxonomy (NCBI): domain Eukaryota; kingdom Metazoa; phylum Arthropoda; class Insecta; order Lepidoptera; family Noctuidae; genus Hoplodrina; species Hoplodrina ambigua. Next base: position 4,116,709 of record OX458994.1, read on the forward strand.
GGTCTTTGAAAATTGAATGAAGGCGTGTTTTTAAAGGGGAGAACGTTTTTTGTGGTTTTCCAAAGTGTAATTTTGTTGCATTAAATGTCTGGAGCTTAAGTGTATTTATTTTGAAGTTTTAGCGGTCGCTTTTTTGGTTTCGATTGAGTTCTTAGTAATCGCCATCTTGAAAAACTTCGCTTGTGTGGGTTAATAATTCGAATACCTATTCCAAATTCAAATTTAATTTTTTATTACTGTAGATAATTCGTTACCTATTCCAAATTTAAATTTAAAATATTATTTCTTATCGTTTGGCGCTAATTGTTTAATGAATGTGTTTTTTACCATGTCTTAATAATGCAATGGCATACTAATTATATTTTTATTACAATAACGCGCGACTGCTAATTATTAGGTCTTGGGTTCGATTCCTAGGTCGGGCAAAGTGTTATTGGGTTTTTCTATCAGGATTTACTCAGTAGAAGCCTCTTAGTCTGAATTTGAGCCGGTTGATGGCAATAGGCTCGCCCCCTATTACATGGGACTTAAATATAACTGGCGAAATGTGGGTGTACTAATGGGTACACCTCTTCGGGATTACAGGCGTGATGTTTTTGTTATGTTTATTATAATAATTTAACTACAATAAATAAATCTATATTAAAACCATGTAAGCTGAAAAATATGTTTGTATGAACGCGCTAATCTCAGAAACTACTGATCCGAATTGAAAAAATCTTTTTGCATTCTTTAGCCTATTTACCGAGGAAGGTTATAAGCTATATAACATCACGCTACGACGCACGGGATCGGAGCAGTAAGCGCAGACGCAACTTAACAAAAAAACAGTTAATATACAAAACAACAAACTCGCTATGTTGATACCGTCGCCCAGTGGGTCATTGATTTGAATGGGTATCGAAAAAACGATGACCCCCTGCTGAGGGACTATGTTCACACCGTTTTATATTGTTGTGGGTAGGTAGGGTTGCTGTATACCAGTTATAGCTATGATTAGACCTAAGATCGACTTTCAGCTGACAAAACCCTATGCGACCGGGGTTGCGGGACGTCTTAACAGGATACCGTGTCACCGGAACGTGAAGGGCAACAGAAGGAACAGGGTGGTTTTTTAGTCAGTAAAAGTCTGACAGTCCACCCAGGGCGGAAGGACTCATTTGATGATTTTTACAACCCCCAATTAAAAAAAATAGAAAAAAGAACCCCGTGCGATTTAGCAATTACATAATATTTAAAAAAAAAATGATACAGTATACTTACCTATTTTTTTTTGGTATTTATATTTTTTGAAGCGAACAACTAGAATTAAAATATAAATAATACACGGATACTTTTCAATCATCATCCAAATTTTAAAATCGAGGTTCCTTAAATTAATTATTTTTATATATAACATTATAATCAAATAATAACAGGAACAAAAAAAAAACATTCAAAAGAAAATATCCGTAAAAAATCGTTCTGTATTTATTCCACACGTTGTGATTTTAGTAGCGGACACTGGTGAAAATCATGTATTTTTTATTTTATTCTTATTCAATAATTGATAAGGTTATCGCTTCTAAATCATTTCTGAAAATTTGGATGGTGATTGCAAATAACCCTGTATAATTTTAAATGAATACTATACAAAGTTTATAAGATACTAGCTGACTCGGCGAACTTCACAAATCTTTTGTATGGGAGTATAGAAAATTGTTGTTTTTAGACTTTTTCAGGAAATTCATTTTTTTTTTCTCTCCGTAAGAACCATCCTCGTACTTCAAGGAATATTTAAAAGAAAAGAATTAGGGAAATCGGTCCTACCGTTCTCGAGTTTTGCGCTTAGCAACACATTCAGCGACTCATTTTTATATTATAGAAGATATACGCGTCTCAAACATAAGTAGATTGAATATAATTATCCCGGTACGAGTAGCTACCCACGTCCGGGTGTTACAGTAAGTACATAAGCTTGCGTTAAAAAGTAACATGGAGATTTTTATTACCTATTGTCTTTCAAAGCCTGAGAAAAATAGTTTCATCTCGATAAGACACGTTTACCTAACCACTGGAAGGCGGAGTCACATGCGAAAGGTATGCAAAATAGTGTTTGTTTAGAATCGTGAGTCAAAACTAGCGAACCACTCTGGCTTCGCACGCATAGCGTAACGTCACGCCTGTAATCCCCGAAGGGTTAGGCAGAGCACCTATTAGTACACTCTGGAAAATTTCATCTTTCTACGTCAAGCGGTTTTCGATATTTCGTGATGAGAGAGTGACTTTTTGTAGTAAAAAGAGAAAAGTCCAAAATAATCACAGTTTTTAAAGATGCACTAGTATAGATACAGACATCTTCACACGAAATCTAAAGACATTTCCACACGTTTTTTGTCTATTGCTCATTACAACGTTAATGACAGCTCTATAGCTCTATGGTTCACAAAATGAATCATAGAGCCACACTAATATCTTATACCTAGTAATTCCAACTAAATACCTACAAGAAAGAACGAAAAACACGAATAAAATACCTACATACGAAGAAGCATCGAATCAGATGACCGCAACAAGAAACCACATCACAGATCACAAAGAGACATCGCTATCTCGCTCTAACAACGCCGGAATGATTTTAAATTAATTCGGAAATTGAAACAAAAAGTTGAGTAAGAAAAGGACGGGTGTATGTCAGTTGTTTCGGTTTGAAATTGGAATGTGGAACCGGTTTTTGGACTACATGATTCGATTTTTAAATTTGAGTTTTGTGGTGAGAAGAGCTTTTTAAGTGGTCAGGTTTGAGTGTAACGGTTTTTTTAATTGTCTTATAAAACGACTAGCAATTTCCCCGCGACGTCGTTCACGTGATTTTTCTTACGCGTCCCGATTTTTTTACATAACATAACATCACGCCTGTACTCCCCGAAGGGTTAGGCAGAGGTGTACCCCATTAGTACACCCACATTTCGCCAGTTATGTTTTTAGTCCCATGTAATAGGGGGCGAGCCTATTGCCATCAACCGGGCACAAATCCAGACTCCGAGGCTGCTACTGAGAAATTCCTAATGGAAAATCCCAATAACACTTTGCCCGACCTGGGAATCGAACCCAAGACCTCATGCACAGCAGTCGCGCTTGCGACCACTAGACCAACGAGCCAGTCAAATATTAGAAATTTGTAATTTTATATTAATTTGAGCTAGAACGCGTTCGATACCTCTCATACATAAACTCACGCCTTTTTCCCAAGGGCGTAGGCAGAAACTCAACGCCACCTGCTACGATCCTTACATACTCCTTTCGCCTCCACGTTCATACATCTCGTCATACAAGCACGCCGGTTACGAGTACTGCGCACCTGACCTGACAATACTGACATCATTGCGTGCCTCGGAAAGCACGTTAAGCCGTTGGTCCCGGCTGTCATACGTGGATCTTTGACAGTCGTTACGGGTCGTCAGAAGCTTGAAAGTCTGACAACCAGTCTTACCAAGGGGTATCGTATTACCCAGCTACTGGGTTGTGGAGGTCAGATAGGCAGTCGCTCCATGTAAAATACTGGTACTCAGCTGCATCCGGTTAGAGTGGAAGCCGACCCCAACATAGTTGGGAAAAGGCTAGGCAGATGATGATTCGTCGTCTTGTCGCATATCGCACCCAATTCAAAGCAATTGTTTTCACTTAAGTTATATTTAGGGAATGAAGTACCCACGGGCCTGTTGGTCTAGTGGTTAGTGGCCCTGACTGCTAAGCCGGAGGTCGTGGGTTCGATTCCCACCCAGGACAAACTTTGTGTGATGAGCATGATTGTTAGTTCTGTCTGGGTGTGATTTATCTATAGTATGTATGTATTTGTAAATTATATAAGTATGTATATCAGTTGTCTGGTTACCATAACACAAGCTCTGCTTAGCTTGGGATCAGATAGCCGTGTGTGAGTTGTCCCGAGATATTTATTTATTTATAATATTGTTTGTTGTTCTTTTGTTCAGTATATAAAGGGCTTACTGCTCCGTTGGTCTATTGGTCGCAAGGCGCGACTGCTGAGCATGAGGTCTTGGGTTCCCAGGTCGGGCAACGTATTTGATTTTTCCATCAGGAATTTCTCAGTAGCATCCTCAGAGTCTGGATTTGTGCCCGGTTGATGGCTGTAAGCTCGCTTCCTATTACATGGAACTTAAACATGAAATGTGGGTGTGCTAATGTGTACACCTCTGCCTAACCCTTCAGGGTTTACAGACGTGATGTTAGGCAGATTTTTCCTCATCAAATTACGTAAAGATAAATCTGTATGGTACAAAACTTTCACCCAGATAACGTTTAATTATATTGATAAGAGCAATTTCATTGTTTTCAAATATTTTAATTACGAGACTACTAATTTACATAATATTTAATTATCGCTATGAGAAATAAGAAAGAAAGCCCTTTCTACATGATAATCGGTGTTAGTTTTGTTTAAAGCAATCAATTCACATCAAAATTCTACCTTTTTGTAGATAATTGTAAAAATACTTATAATAAAATTAAAATAATACAAAACACGACTGCAAAAATTGCTCATATTTGTACTTCGTTTACTCGTCAGTTTATTTTTTACGACGATGTTTACAGTGTTATATATTTTTTGTCCAATTCTAGACGATAAACATAGACACGACCAGATTCATTAAAAAAATAAATTGAGGCTGGTATTAATTTACGTTTTAAAGTGACCACACCGGTTTTTTTATTTTTAACTAGCCTATGTTACTCGGAACGATGCAAGGATTGAAACGATACCCCATACATCTAAATCGGTTCAGGCGTTTTAAAGTTATGGTGGAATAAAGTAACTCACATACATTAACCCTGAACACATAACACTCATTTTTTTGGGGCAGTCGTGTAAAAAGAGGCAATATTTGTTTGTTTGTTTGCATTGAATAGGCTAGCAAGTACTGAACTGATTTTAAAAATTCATTCACTGTTGGGACGCTACACTATCCCTGGGTGACATAGGCTATATTATATTATCAAAAAAGTTAGGGATCCGTAAGAAAAACACGCGAACGAATACGCGGGGAGAGTGCTAGATAAAAATAAACAAACTACATGTATAGAACAGCCGTTTATAAGATAACGCTTAAAATAGCGATACGCAACAAACTAAAAGAGTAAAAATAAACTATTGCATAACTCTTTGTTATAAAAAAGGTGGTATTGTTGTAACCTTGGCAATGACTTGTCGCGCCGCTTGCGCCGAAAGTGAATTGATCTATAGATCTATGATCCATGGATCATTGGCGTGTCGGTTAAACGCATTGTCGATTATTTCGACATCGAATGTTTTGATCGCGATTGAATTTGCTTTTGAAAAAAAGCTGTTCGTTATTCTATTTGCGAAAATTATACTAAAGTAACAAGCTTCAGACCATTGCGGATTTAAAGAGGATGTAGTGACAAAGATAGTAAAGGGTATGATTAGATCGTTCGGTCATGTTGACAGGATGAGTGAAAGACGATTAACAAAAGGTATTTATATGGCAGAGGCGAGTGGCAACGCCGGGAGGGGTCGCCCTAGGAAGACCTACACTGACCTTATTGGTGAGGTTCTCCAGAAAGGTCAGGTGCGCAGTACTCGTAACCGGTGTGCTTGTATGACGAGATGTATGAACGTGGACGAGGCGAAAGGAGTGTGTAAGGATCGTAGCAGGTGGCGTTTTGTTTCTGTCTTCTTCCATGGGATAAAGGCGTGAGTTTATGTATGTAACTAGCCTCTGCCTGCGACTTCGTCCACGTTTTTATTTCACTCGTCAATTGTAATTTTATAACACTAATAAGTTATTAGATTCTTCTTAAACACAAAAGAAAATATAAATCACAAATCTACAGTACATGCATCACAAAATGCAGCATTTTATCGCTTCCCTATTGACATAAGAACAGATTCAAAATGGCCGCTTCCACAATAGACGTTTATTGCTTTCAATTGTTTGAAATTGGAACAGATGAAGGAGACCCGTCTATTGGTTGGAGTTGAAATTGATGTCAATTTTAATGATTTGGTACATTCTCTAGCTTGAATTAAAATGAAGATAGACAAGCTGAACGGATGGCAAGTACGAGGGACCTAAAATGACGCTGAGGTTTTCGATTATAAAAACTCCTATTTGAAAAGCCACAAAGTCCGCCATTTTTTTTTCACCTGCGTTTAGTTACTACTTTGTTTACTACTCCACCACCGTGTGTCGCAGCGTGATATTATATAGTCTGTACGGTTTACGCGTAAACGAGTAACAAACATACAAACTTTCACATTTATAATAATTACTAGCTTTTTCGCCCGCGCCTTCGCTTGCGTTAATTTAGAATAAAACATGCTAATCAATTTTTCAAATTCAGGTTGTACTCTGCTTGTAAAAAAAGTGATTTTTGTTTGAATAGGCACCCTTGATTTTCTGACACCCTAGTACTTTTTTTTTTACCTTTTTTTTTGTACCTTTCCAGTCTGAGTAAATTGCTTATTTCTACTGCCACAGATCCCACGGAAACGGGATAAAACAAATAAAAATCCTATGTCCGTCTCCTGGTTCTAAGCTACCTCCCCACCAATTTTCAGCCAAATCGGTTCTGCCGTTCTTGAGTTATAAATAGTGTAACTAACACGACTTTCTTTTATATATATAAAATTATTATTATATTATAACTATTAAGATAGTAGGATTATAAAAAGACGAAGGGATTTTTTTATTTGTGTAACCAGTAGCAGCCTCGTAGTCTGGATTTGTGCCCGGTTGATGGCAATAGGCTCGCCCCCTATTACATGGGACTGAAAACATAACTGGCGAAATGTGGGTGTACTAATGGGTACACCTCTGCCTAACCCTTCGGGGAATACAGGCGTGATGTTATGTTTTGTTTAACCTCGCTATTCTCTAGAAGTACCAGTATTACCAGATATTTAATTATTATTATTATTTTTTGACGGGCCTGTTGGTCTAGTGGTTAGCGGCCCTGACTGCTAAGCCGGAGGTCGTGGGTTCGATTCCCACCCAGGACATTGTGTGATGAGCATGATTGTTAGTTCTGTGTCTGAGTGTGATTTATCTATAATATGTATGTATTTATAAATTATATAAGTATGTATATCAGTTGTCTGGTTACCATAACACAAGCTCTGCTTAGCTTGGGATCAGATAGCCGTGTGTGAGTTGTCCCAAGATATTTATTTATTTATTTATTACCAGTTGAATTTGAAAGATCTTTTTCTAAATGAAACAATGCCAGATTCATCGAGGAATAATAGTATAGGCTATATAGCATCACGCCACGACCTATAGAAACGGAGCAGTAAATGAAGACATAACGAACGTGAAACAGGCATATAGGTATCTTAAGCGCTTTGCACACAGAGCAACTATTGCAGCAACTGGCAACTAGCTGTTTACATACATGTCAATTGGACTGCGCACACATAACAACTCGACTTTCGAGTTGCGGCAATCGTCAACAGTTTTCAGTTGCTGCAATCGATGACTAAGTTAGTTCCTAATTGCCGCAACTAGCAACTGTTAAATATAGTACCGGTTTTTAAAGTTGCCGGTTTCCTCAACCGTCAATCGCAACGCGGCGGGCGATTTCACACCCTCCCTCCCTCTCCGTGTGCCCGGCAATGCCAGTGTCGCTACGGCAACGGCATACGGCAACGAACGTGAAAGTTGCTCACAGATTGACATAAAGTTGCGGCAACTGTAAACGTTATAGCAACTCTCAACTTTAACAGGGAACTTTTAAAGAGTTGCTGGTTGCCTCAACTTAAGTTGTTCCGTGTGCAAAGCGCCTAAACGGCTTTTAAACTACTAGCTATATGCCGCTGTTGTGCAACGACTCTTAAAGACATAATTCTACTAAAATATACTGCACACCCATCCCATAAACCCTATAAAAGAATAAAAACATTCTAAACCCCCCCTGATTGGTGGAGCGTGAAGGCTACAAGATGGCGAACCAATATGGCGTCCGCGAAACAATTAAAAAGTGTGTTTTTTTCCGACCGGACGGAATTTGATATGGTTTCATTGATTAGGTATACATAGGAACCTTTTTTACTGTATATTTCCGAAGCATGTTTTTCTATGGGGTTTACCTGTTTAGATAGAACTGGTTTTGACTGCCTCGTTGGTCTAGTGGTCGCAAAGCGCGACTGCTGAGCATGAGGTCTTGGGTTCGATTCCCAGGTCGGGCAGTGTTATTGGGTTTTTCCATCAGGAATTTCTCTGTAGCAGCCTCGGAGTCTGGATTTGTGCCCGGTTGATGGCAATAGGCTCGCCCCCTATTACATGGCACTAAAAACATAACTGGCGAAATGTGGGTGTACTAATGGGTACACCTCTGCCTAACCCTTCGGGGATTACAGGCGTGATGTTATGTTATAGAACTGGTTTTTGCCCGCGACTTCGTCCGCGTAGAAGTGGAAAATGGTTTGGAATTGTTGAAAATGGGTTTTTTTACGTTAAAAATTACTTTGCACCTTTTTTTAACTTCGTTAGGGGATGAATTTCAATAAAATACGAAACACGTCTTCCATCAATTCTGTTAAAGAATGTTTATACGAAATTTACATTTTTTTTTTTCATTTTATACTAATTTTTCTATACTTCGTAGTTAGTAATTAAGTATTATGTTTGCTTGAACAGTGTCAAAAAATAATGTTGTGCCTACCTGTAATTTAAGAGCATACATTAACTGTTGCTTGTTATATTGTTAAGATTGTCTGTATGTGTCTTAGTTGGTAAGCGTTTATAAATAAATAAATTTGAAATAGATTGGACCAAGAAATCACGTTGTCCCATACAAATTTGCCCCTTTTTTCAGGGGTAGAATTTCGGAAAATCCTTTCTTATCGAATGCCAACGTCATACAAAGAACACACCCTCCAAGTTTCAGGTCTCTACGATCAGCGGTTTAAGCTGCGCGTTGATCCGTCAGTCAGTCATTCAGGACAAAGCATTTTATATGTATAGATAGAAGATAAATAACTTAGGCTTTTATTTAACTACACATATACCGCTGCTTCATCTACGTTATGTCTTTGTTCACTGCAACGCTTCTGTGGATCGTTGCGTGATTATAACATACTACTATTAGTGGAAGGAACTTCCCGTGGGATATATCAACTTTGACGCAGACGGAATCTAGTACTTATTAATCTAATTTAGATGCATTTAGGGATGATTCTCATTAGAGCGGGCCGTGTCCGGGGCGGGGCCCGGACGGGGCACGGTTTTAAATCTGTTACATATATTTTGTATGAATCAATTTATATTACACAGTGCATTATCCGTGTCCCGTCCGGGCCCTCTCGACGCACTTCAATACCACGTCGGCTCGTCCACGCCCCGGCCCGGGCACGGCACGCTCTAATGAGAATCATCCCTAAATCTCCTTAAAAAAATCCAGTAGCAAACAAAATACGATAATCAAATCATTTTTAAACTACTCCCGAAAAACCCGCCTAATCTTGTACCAAACTAACCCGTTAAACGCGACGGTAAAAAAAAAACATGTCGCCACTGACTTTGGGTCTTACAGACCATACAATATAAGGATTACGATAAGTCTTATTGTGTGTCACAATAACTACTGTAGTCCACCGTTACTTATTAAAAGGGGGTTTTGTCCAAACGTGTCAAGTTTTTTTTTCTATTGGTTAATTTGTGGATTGTAAAGTTTTTTTTTTGTTAATGGTTTTAGATAATGGGGGCGCATGTTTGTTAATTTTAGTACAGTTTAAGTATGACAGTAATTTTTTGCGAATTTGTAGCCTAATTTTTGTTTTTCTGTGAGAGCAAGTTATTTAGCTGTGTCTTACAAGTTTTGAATAAAGAAAAATAATTAGTTTAGGCACCAGTCTTGCACAAATGAAAAACAAAATAATTTCTGTGGACTTAGTTGACTTTAAACTGTAATATTTTATATAAAAATAAAACAATTATATTCTTTGCCCAGTGGGACAGAATAGGCTAACAAAAGAAAAACTATTCTATTTCATACTTCTGTGAGCTTTGTAATAAGATTAAATTTTGCGAGTTACAGGCATCAGATTGACCTCCAAATACAGGGGCAACCGTTTTTCTAGTGGTTGCCACTGTTGATTCTGGCTTTCAGGAATCAAAATCAAAATATTTATTTCAATTAAACCATTTACAGGCACTTTTGAGTTGTCAAGGAGTCGGTCTGTTAGTCAGGAAGTTAAAGCTAGTTGCTCGTTCCAAAACGGAGGTAGACCTCTGTGGAGAATAACGAGCAAGAAACTCCACGGCATTCTTTTGCAGTTGCAGTGGTTGTGATTATTTATTCATATAAACTTTATGCAACAAAAGTACAAAGGCGGACTTAATACATTAGACATTCTCTAACAGTCAATCAAAGGTGGTGAAGAGATAACATGGTAGGTGCAAGTTATTGTACGAACGTAAAACAATTAAATTTGAGGTTTAAAAAAAGTGCCAAATGTCAATGAGGCATGTGCCCAAAACGCTAATGCCTCCTTGAAACAAGGAACCCGCATAATCCATTTAGCTTTTTCCTAAAACCGTTACAGTATTCTAATACCACACAATACACTTCAAAAGTAATTCAACACAAAAAAAAATCGCCTACTGTTCACCAGTACCAAACTTCAAAAAGGAATCTTCCAATCCCAAGAGACCACAGATAAAAAAAAAATAGCAAGCAACGCCGCCATTTTACATTCAAAAACAATTTACAACTTTTAAAAACTATAAATCATTTCTCTGTTTCTATAGCGGTTGACCACAAAAGCAACCCTTTAAATGCTGACCGATAATCTTGTTTAGCCATGAAAGGGTCTAAAAGACCGCGGCATAATTATGTTCGGACAGTAGCAGAGGGGTTGAGAGAATAAATCTTAATTGACTGACGGCGACTTATGATTTTTGTTCTTGGAAAAATAGTTGATTGTTGGGTACCGTCATTTAAAAGGTGTTTTATGATGCGGTATTGGAAAGAAAGAAAGAAAAACTGTTTATTCACACGAAATTTGGGATTCTGTTATCCCACGGGAACCGTGCCTTTTTCCAGGATAGCCTTTTATGCTATTCCAGACTATAATATATCTACCTCTTTTCCAAATTTCATACAAATCTGTTCAGCCGTTCTGGCGTGTTTCTGTAACAAACATCTTTTAATCCAAACATTCAAAGTCAAAGTCAAAACATTTATTTCAATTAGACCATTTACAGGCACTTTTGAATTGTCAAGGAATCAGTCAGTTAGTCCGAAAGTTGAAGCTAGTTGCTCGTTCCAAAACGGAGGTAGGCCTCTATGGAGAAGAACGAGCAAGAAACTCCACGGCACTCCTTTCAATAAGGTTTTTACGAAATCCTGGTTACATTATTCTTGTTGGTTCTACAAGAGAAAACATTGAAAATGAATATAATACAGTAGTCAAAAATTTTAATAATTTCGCATTTAAAACAGTTGTGAGATTATGATTTAAACACCTATCTTTAAACTCTTTTTCTTTCTTTCAGGGGAGTACGTGATCCAGGGTGACCTTCCTCGCGAGTTGGTCAGCAGTGAGGAGTCCCGATTCGATCTATTGGAGGAGGCTCTAGGATTGGTCGAGCTCGGAGACGAGGCCGAGACTAAGAATGAACCGCCTGAGGTAAGCAGTTGATTAATTAAGTCCAGTAACTGACGACCCCTTCCTGGGCTCGGTTCCCAGGTCGGGCAAAGTGTTATTGGGTTTTCTTTATTAGACAACCTACTTTGTCCTTTTTGGTGAGGTCCTTCATAAAGGTCAGGTGCGGAGTACTCGTAACCGGCGTGCTTGTATGACGATATGTATGAACGTAGATGAGGCGAAAGGAGTATGTAAGGATCGTAGCAGGTGGCGTTCTGTAGTTTCTGCCTACCTCTATGGGAAAAAGGCGTGAGTTTATGTATGTATGTATGTAACCCAATAACACTTTCAGGCATCGAACCCAAGACCTCATGGGTCTTGGGTTCGATGTCCAGGTCGAGCAAATTGTTATTGGGTTTTTTCATCAGGAATTCCTAAGTAGCAGCCTCGGAGTCTGGATTTGTGCCCGGTTGATGGCAATAGGCTCGCCCAACTAGCGAAATGTGGGTGTACTGATAAGTATACTTCTGCCTGACCCTTCGGGGATTACAGGCGTGTTGTTATGTTATATTGTTTGACCGTTTACCCATTCATTTCCTCGATGTATGTACTCCACTGTACTGCTGCGATGGTTCTGACCAGTTGTTCGGCTTGCAGGCGATAGAGGGCAGTAGCAGCGGCAGTTCCAGCAGCTCCGAGATGCTGCACCCGGCGATGCGGCACGTGCCGCATCATCACTTGGCACACTATCATAACCAGGTCAGTGAATTTAGTTAATTAAGTTTTCAAAATCAGAATATTTATATGTAAGACATAGTTTTTTACAAAAAGATGTTAGGCTCGTTGGTCTAGTGACTGCCTCGTTGGTCTAGTGGTCGCAAGCGCGACTGCTGTGCATGAGGTCTTGGGTTCCATTCCTAGGTCGGGCAAAGTGTTATTGGGTTTTTCCATCAGGAATTTCTCAGTAGCAGTTTCGGAGTCTGAATTTGTGCCCGGTTGATGGCAATAGGCTCGCCCCCTATTACATGGGACTAAAAACATAACTGGCGAAATGTGGGTGTACTAATGGGTACACCTCTACCTAACCCTTCAGGGATTACAGGCGTGATGTTATGTATGTATGTGTATGTTAGGTTAAAATATTTCGACGTTACGTTTTGCCGAACAAATATTAAGTAAATTGTAATAAAACAGAACTAAAATTCTTGAAACATTAAATAATTACCACACCTAAATATTAAAAACTAGCGACCTGCCCCGGCTTCGCACGGGTGCATTGCTGGTACCTACTTTTACTAATGAAATAAATTTTCAAATCGATTAAGTATTTTCGGAGCATGTTCAATGCAAACAGACAAATCTTTCCTGTTTATTGTATTAGTATAGATAATTTAAAATATCGCGTTACGTATTCAAAATCATTACAATTATTTTATGAAAAGTAGTAGTTTTTTTTATGATTTGATTTGTTTCGGCAGAATTAAATCCAGTTACACAAAATGAATTGATACTTTAATGTCATTATTTTACAAAAAAATATTACATATCATGGCGGTCTACATATGGTGTCAAATAATTTTGTACAGTAACAAAATAACGAACATAACTACAAACAAATAAACATATAATTTTCATTGTATATAGCTCTCTAGTTTCTCTTATTATGAAGCGGATATATTTCTCTCTAATTTGACGTTTTTTGTCATTAACCGCCATCTTGATCTAGATTGACCCATCATTAACAGCTGTATCAGCCGTGCGACGTCCAACGTTGGACATAGGCCTCAATGACCGGTCTTGCGCTACCCGCATCCAGCGTCTAAGCTATTAAAAACAAAAACAAAAAACAATCAATCCTTTTTTTAGAATAGATTAATTAGACTACCTTAATACCACACTTAGGGCAAATTTTTTAATCGTCAGATAACTGTTAACGGATGGATAAATATGGCGGTTTGACAGCTTTTGTATAGAGAATATGTCAAACTGTCATATTTATTCTTTGGATAAAAGTTATCTGTCTATTGAAATATCAGCCCTTAGACTGTTTAAGTACTACACTTACGTAAATCTATACATACTAGTTGTAGCTCGTCGTTTTACCTGCGTTAAGTTACATCTTTGGTTCCTATCCCGCTCCCTTGGGTCGACGCGTGATGTTATATACCCTCAAACCTTCCTTGACAAATGGACTATATAAAACAAAAATAATTTTTAAATTCGAAACAGTAGTTTCTAAGATTGGCGCGTTCAAACAAACAAACTCTTCAGCTTTATATTATCTAAGATAGATTTTTCCCATACTTTCGCATACCTTCGTAAATAAAAAATAATCGACAAAGTCGGTGCGCGCGCACCAAATCAAAGGCGACTTGTAACTTGTAAGTTTTTACTCCTAAATAGTGATGATAAATGATTTCGTGTCACCGGATCATTTGTACCACACACGGTGAAGCAGGGTTGAGATTTGGTCCAAGTCACAGACGATAGCAGGCGACTAAGTCCGCGTGGGTTTTTTTCACCCGTGCTAAGTTATGTCTTTGGTTAAAGTTAGAGGGGTCTAACTGAACACGTTTGAGTACAAAATCTGGAATAAGTCTAAGTCACATGAAAATAAAAGCAGAAAAATGAATAATCCTAACGAAAATTATAAATGAAATGTAAAAATAAGCTTCTTTGTTATCTTTCCACGCCTAAACCACTGAATCGATCATCCTGAAATTTTGCATACACATTGCCAGGTGTACAGAAACGAACATAGGGTACCTTTCATCCCGAAAAAAGTACTGTTCCCGAGAGAATTCACAATAACGTTCTTATGATGATAGATGGCGCCACATGTCTTTCGAATCATGATCGAATTTTAAATTAAATTCGCGAGCAAAGCCCCGGCTAAAGCTAGTCACCATATAAAACCCATAACTTGGTAAATTCTTTGATCTAAACTAATTTAAACTAATAGTATAAAGAGGTAAAATTTTTAGTTGATTTGTTTGTAAGACATGATCTCTGGAAGTCAAATCGGTTTTTAAGAAAACTTCAACTGTGTCTGACGACGCCGAAAAACTTAACTTACACGCGGACATAGTCGCGACCAGTAGGCTTACTCTTGAACAAAATCGAGAATGAGATATGAATCGACTGCATGTTTGACTACAGCGATTGACATGAGGTTGCCATACAAATGAAAACGTAAATTACCATATTTTAAAATATTAAATAACTCGTTAATTCTATAAATAAATATCTTCTTATATTTATTGGAATTGAAACTGGATCGGATGTACATGTAATGTCGATTCCAATCTCATTCTCGATTTTGTTCAAGAGTAAGCCTACTGAACCTATAGTTTCTTATAACTTATACCATACAATTGTTTGTCTTTTTAACCCAGACAGTTGTGACTCAAATATACATTAATCATGAATTTAAAAAAAATACGAACGAAAAGACAAATTGTTTACTAGTTTAAGAAGATTCTAATTTAATTGTTTTAAGACTACTGTACGGTAATACATACATAAAAAACATAACATCACGCCTGTTATCCCCGAAGGGTTAGGCAGAGGAGTACCCATTAGTACACCCACATTTCGCCAGTTATGTTTTTAGTCCCATGTAATAGGGGGCGAGCCTATTGCCATCAACCGGGCACAAATCCAGACTCCGAGGCTGCTACTGAGAAATTCCTGATGGAAAAAGCCAATAACACTTTGCCCGACCTGGGAATCGAACCCAAGACCTCATGCACAGCAGTCGCGCTTGCGACCACTAGACCAACGAGGCAGTCGGTAGTACGGTAATATGTTTTATATTGATTTGTTTCTTCCGTAGCGAAAGGCG